>OY756377.1:2632907-5258314 GCA_963576895.1 Ceraclea dissimilis
CTAAGACTAATTGCATTTGTGTAAGTAATTAATTAATTAATAAATGTACAGGATGCATTTCATATCTCAAGTCAATTTCCTACGGCCGCCATTTTGATTAAGCTGTCACACGAACTGACATATGACAGTTAAATCAAAATGGCTACTAAACAAATCAGCCTGGTAGTAAAACGCACCTGTATTACGCTTCAATGTGCTTACAAAATACGTATTTATATTTTGGCACTAACTTTTAACAAATTTATAATTAGAATGCGTTGTTTTTATTCAAATTCCTTGGTGCAGTCCACTAGATTAATTTTGAAGCTGACATTTGCGGCCCAAAAAGTTTGGGTAAATTTAATTATGTATAATTTCTAACTAAAAGACAATGATACCTAACAAAGATACATATATAAATAGTAATAAGAAAAGAAATATAAGAAAATATAATTTGTGCATGTATTTAAGTACAATATTTCACATTAAATAATATATATTTCTAATAAAAATAAATAAAATAACTTACTTACGCATAATGGAACATAAAACCAACTGAGATACGATAAGCATTCATTTGTTTATTCACATCACACAGAAAAAGACTAAAGTAGGTAAATACATTTAGCGAGGCCGCCGCCATATTGTTCATAGAGGCCGGGCCCAACTGACATTTGACGATGATTACACTATGAAAATGTATGGAAAAAAATATTCCGTAGTTCAAGTGTTTGTCACCGAGACAAGGTGACGTCACCATAAGAGTAGGGTTACCATGGAGTTGTTATTTGAATGGCAGGGCTTAGATAATATATCAACGGCTTCGCTATCGATGAAACCATAGATTATAAGAATTAAAATTAGAATTAATTAAACAAATCTCACTTTTATGGCTATTTCAAGCTGCTTAATAAATAATTATTACATACAAATATTCACAAATTATATTCACTTGGCCCTACAACCTGAAATTAAACATTGACAAACATTAACGATCAATATTGCTTGCTCATAAACAACAGGCTTTTGGAAGCAAAATTTTGAGAAATATTGTTTCCTTTTGTTGACAAAAAAATTGCTCTGATTAAAATACGACAAAGATCATTCACTAGATCGTTTCATACTCAATCATTATGGGTGGTAATTACGTACATTTTTTATGTCTCTGAAGAAAACTGATTCAATATGGTAGAGAATCGAAATGTCATCTAGCGTACACAACTCGTGAAAGTTTCAGAGGCTCTAGCTAGTCTGGAAATTAGTTAAAAATCAATTGCAAGATTTGGAGACAATACTGCCAAGTGAAGCTAAATAGAAAATGGTTATTTCAGGATATACGCCTCTTAAATAAATTAATAATAAATTATATATGAATAATATGTAAATTAATATACAAATTACTTTAAATTATTTTAACTTAAAACAATAATGTCTTGATAATAATTCACAATGTACTTACTATCTCACAAATTCTTATACAGTCAAAACTTAATTCTGGGGTGATACTACATAGCATTCTCACACAAAACTCGCAGCGAAATTGTGAATTAACTAGGCAACCTTTATAAATGTAGGAAGAATTAACGGACAAAGCCATAGACAAAACTTGACTGCCACCATTGCCGCTTGGTATACGCCATTTTTTCTCAATGTAAAGTACGCTAATTTAACATTTAATTACATAGGTTATATTCCAAAGGTAATTTCCACACTGATTATATACATAATGAGTCGCAAAAATCACTGAAATATCACCAGGTTTCACGCAATTGTGGACAAACAATATGACACGCAATCATATGTTTGTAGCTCCCATGGCGTCCACCATAGATTTGTCATGGATAATAGAAGGGGCTCAATGTCCAATAGTTCTTCCCACCTTGATATAGGTTCCTTAGTTGTAACTGTCAATTTTTATAAACATGAATTGTAAAATAATCTTGTAGGCTTTCGCAGCGTGATGAATCCATATCTTCGTTGAATAGTATCGCTGCCGAAAGCTTGGTTATTCAACCATTCTACACGCAGTAAGGAAACCGAGGAACAAACAACGAAGATATGGATTAATTGTAAAGCGTGTTTCTAGTGAGAACGCTTTGTAAGTACCACCTCCGATTAAACACAATAATATGGGAAATATTGAATGTCAAATGACATGCACACACACACACTTATACACAATAAACTCACATGAGGTACGAAGAAATTATTTTATAACGCATATACGTAATATTGCAATCACAGAGCTAATGAAAAAAGATACATTAAACCAGCCGACAATCAGTCATAAGCCTGATGGAAAGTCCATCCTTTTATTTTATTTTTATTTTATTTACCAAGACTCACCTAGCTCATCCTCAACTGAATATGTTATAATGTAAAACGAACAATTTTATTTCAATCTTAGTCAAACAATTTTATTTTATCAGTGAAATGTCAGTATCTGTACAGTGAACGAAGAGGTGTGATCATTTTGACCAGATCCTCTAGAACAGACACGTTTTCAAAGAAAGAAATCGGAGCAAATTGCATGAATGTGACAGAAGTGATAGTATTTTATGCTGTTAAGCCTCGATTACACAATAAATGAAATATTTGCCGTGACGTTAGCTCTGTGAATCGAAAAACTATTTCGCATGAAACTCGACCA
The DNA here is from genome assembly GCA_963576895.1 of Ceraclea dissimilis. NCBI lineage: Eukaryota > Metazoa > Arthropoda > Insecta > Trichoptera > Leptoceridae > Ceraclea > Ceraclea dissimilis. The sequence continues at coordinate 2,635,537 of OY756377.1, forward strand.
TAAGGTACAAAACCTAACAAGACCCGTAATCCAAACTTTCTAAACCTACAATCTAAATATTGATCTCCGTGTTATTATTGGCAGTGCAAAGTACTGTGATCGTAGTATATTAAAAATTTATATAATAATTCATATTAATTTTAGGGTGTTGTGCTGTAGAAACTAGTTTATTAAAAAATGCTATATAACAATTCCACGAGAGATCAAAAACACCAGCCGAAACGTAATAGCTCAGTGGTACGATGACAACATACAAAATTCAGTTCACAATTTTACCAGCAGAGGGCCACAATTCCTAGAATTTTTTAGCTGGTTAGTTAATGACCAGCTAAAAGTAAAGAGTGGTAGAATCACTACATACTAATAAAATTGTTTCGATCACGAATTCATGTTTAATTTACCACACAGCGAAAGAATCATTAATTTAACGTAAATGGTTTCAATGTGATATTCGCATTTCGGTGCATCTTCCGCCATCTTGACCGTTACTCCAGCTATGATTCGACGCACATGTCACAAAGTTGACTACAGATTAAATGTCTGCAGTGCAACAAAAGAGCTTAAATGAAGAAAAATTTATATAATTTCTAAACATTTTAAGGATAAAACCGTTATATTACCTTTAACGTTTACCGTTAACATAATTCCTGCATGCTTTTTCAATGACCGTGCATTGTGCAGAAAAGTATTTGGGTTGTGCAGAAACCCAACATACTTTAAAAAAAATTGGGAGGCCATTTTCGACCACTGTCAACTATGTAGTGATCGTACCTCTCTAAATATACCTACCTTGACCACTGATCGTGGCCACAAATTTTGCACTACTTGCATCATATTACCACTGAGTTAATATTACCACAGGTCGAGAATCAGCTTGAATAAAAACTTAAATATAAAATATATTAATTAATAAGAGGACATATGCCACGTAATATAATTTAATATGTATTATTAATATTGGTATAATTTATTAAATAACTAAAGCGTTAGGAATCTTTAGTTTGACTAGGAATGTTTTACATAATAGTAATGTATAAGTAGACTCCCCACAATTACAATCACTCAAACTCACAAATTACAACTGTTACAATCACTCAAAACCACACTGACTCACAATTTCAAAAATACCAGTTACAGTCTGTCGAGAAACAATAATTAATTTTCGAAGAAGGTGCTGCATGTAGCTTTTTGGCAACCATAGTGGCAACACTTGTAGTATGTCAATAGCAATAGCAATTATTGCCATTACATAGATTAATCTCAGATCAACTCTTTCTTGACAGACTGTACAACTATTCAAAAGCATCATTCACTGATTCAACAATATGGTTCAACCTTGCAATAGAAATAAAATAGTAGTAACATTTTTTATGAAAATTCCTGCCGTGGAATTCTTATCTGAAAGGGAGTTTACAGAATAACCCGCGTCAGGGTTGACGGCAGTGAACGAGTTAACATAACCCTGTGATTAATGGGAGCCTACCTACACGCATTACAGCAATTATAATAAATATAATAATATTCATAAGTAGTAATTATAAAACACACTAATATGTATGTATTACATAAATATGTACGTATAATCATATTAATATTCAATATTACTTAAAAAATCTTAACATAAATCCAATATGGGGGCACAACGGTGGAGCAGTACAAATATACAAAACATTAGCTGAAGATACGACAATAGTTTAAGATTTTCACGATGACGCATGTTTGTTGTCGACCAACAATACTTAGTGGACGTCCATTTTTAAATTAACAACAGATATACAGGTTTCAATTTGCTAATTTTGACATTACTAATGTGATTATTGTTCGAGGATTCAAACAAGGACCTTGGGCATTCGGGGTTAGCAGGCAGAGATCACAGCATTGCAACAAGCTCGCCTTAATGAACAAACGTTATACTAGAATCTATTTGTAATATTATCATAACCAATTTATTAATAAATTAATTAAAACATTAGCCGCATTTAACAAAGCTAAATTTTGTGACTTGAAAATTGAATATCTGTTTTACATTTTTTCCTCTATTTGTAGTTTTGTTGGGCTCGATTATGTTGTTGGATGTTTTTGTACTTTCGACGTTTCGGCAACAGTACCGTCTCTTTGTGTTTTAGAAATATTTTACAAACACAACAGTAGGTTTGCCGAAACACCGGAAATACAAAAATTTCCTACAATAGATGATTAAAGTTCGTTGAAACATTTGATTGAAAATAGTATCGATCCATAGATGTGAAGATTTGCGACGCAAGGAAGATAATTTTACTAAAGTCAGAAAAATAATCACAACCGATAATAATACTAACAGTTTAAACGTTAATATAATACGTCATACATATTGCATGGTGGGGAAATTGTCCATCATTAAACACACTGGGATACGGTAACACAAATATGGGAGGAAAGGAACACAAGAAAAACGCAGGAGACACATGTATAATATGTCAGTTATAATTATACATCGGGAGATTCGATGTCCTAGGTACCTGGGACTAAGAGATGTGCAGGGATGTAGTGTGAACAAAAATATTATACAATTTACTTGGCAAATTTTGTTAATACTACTTGCATAGTGTACGCTGATACAAGTTATGTGGAATTTATTGTTTACACTTCACTCATTGTTTTATTCCCCTATAGATATTGATGGTTGTACAGAATTTAGGTAAAGATGGAAACCCCATAATTTAAATACGAAGAAAAATAATACTTTCCCTCATGAGTCGTCTACGGAATTAGAGGATTAGTAAGGTTTTATTGCACCCCATCAGGCAAGTGGCATCCTAATTCCCGATGTATAGTTATAATAATATCACAACTAAGGAAAGAAAGTGGTTGTACATAAGATTAAAATCCAACATCAATACCATTGTGGTATTAGCCACAATACGGGGTAAATTTGCCTTATTAAAAGGTGCCCACACAACTGTGTGGTTGCACCCTGAGGTCCAGTTGCTCGACGAATAGTATTGTTGGCTAGTAATGGTAAAGAGACAGAAATCAATGCCTCAAAAAAAAAAGTAATAAGCTATTGTAAGATTTCTTACTATCCACTGTGGCACAAACTTACCATTTCCGCCAGGTACAGTAAACGCCTAGTAACGACGTGTACTGACGCACTATACTGGTAAGGCAGATCAGTAATCTATTGTTACTATCGTGTTTCGAGCAACCGGCCCTGAGTAGAGACAGGTAAAATAATGAAAGGAAAGCTTCGGACAATCGACTCCAGCACATCTCCCATTGAGCAGACGATTGACGATATTGTTAAAACAAAACGTACAATAAATATTTAAAATACAATAGCGTCGAAAACATGGCAATACACAAGTGCCAAGTGAAAAAAAAAACAATTTTGATTTTTTCTGCTAAATATGATTCAAACAGTGGTTCGCATGCACTTAGAAACCATGACATAACAAAACGTAAACAAAATGCTAGATTTCATATGAATTCAATACACATTTTTCATTCAAAGTCATAGTATAAAAAATGTGATCAGCTGGAAGGGATCACAGCACTGTGATAAGCTCGCCCTAGTGAACAAATGTCATGTCCTTGTATTGCATGCTCTTTAACCTGCAAACTTAACTTTTCGTCATGTCATCACCAACAAAATGCAGCATATTTTTACGATCAAAAACATTTTTTTTTAAAAGGATCTAGGCTTGAGTAGAATCAAACCCAAATACTTACGTTTCAGTAAGTTAAAATGGTTAACGGTAAGTTTGTCTAAAATCAATTTGCCTAATGATCAATTCGTCGATTTTAGACGTATTGATTTTAGAGGAATTGATAATTAGACGAATTGATAATCAGAAGAATTGATTTTAGACTAATTGATTTTAGACCAATTGATTTTAGACGAATTGATTTTAGACGAACTTACCGGACACTAGCTAAATAATACACCATTAGCTCCGACATATGAACCTGTAAGTCTGAGATCCAACCAGTCATTCGTTAAACGATAATTTGGCTTGCAAAAATATGTCAAACTTAATAATTACTATACCAAACATCCACCAACTGTATTACACTCAATCACATATCGAGAATTTAGACATGTTTTTAACATGTTTGCATATCACACCATTTTGTGTAATCGTAATAAAGAATTTGAAGTATGCATTCACTTGAAAACATTGTTGCGATGCGGATCAAATGTTTGTGTTAAGTCTTAGGATGATATCTTTAGTATCAGCTGAGAAATCTTACTTTTCGCCAACGCTTTTTTTCGCGTGTTTAGGTACCTACTAAACCCTCTTAACGCTGCCGTCAGATGGCAAAATGTTTTAACCCCACGAAAACAGTTTAAAGATGATAATCCTGATCGTAGAATTTTAGATTTGACTTATAGGTAGGTACTACGAAAAATTGTTGAATTTGATTTTAACAGAACGAATTAAGAAGTAATACTACGAACCGTTAAACAGTGGAACGGTTAGTAATCGTATTATTATCACAATATGTTCTCGATTGTTGAAACATCGATGAAGTTATAAGAAACATGTTCACGAACATTGCATCGCAACAATTTACACAAGTGAATGTACACACACATACTTTCAAACTCAAAACCAACCGCATTTTATGTAATGCACGATAAATAACAAAACAAACTGTAATGTTTTCATTGACTTAAAATAATTATTTCAGTCTTTGACGCACCTTAAAATCATTAATTTGGCAAAAACTATGTAAATAGTACTCCCTAAGAAATCCCTTTTGAAGTTGTATAAGTGTAATCGGTAGTCGTACGAATAGAAAAAGTAGAAGAACAGTTAACAATATTCGTCAATCGCCGCTCACAACCATCGTAATTGGATAGGGGAGGTGGGGGATCCAACGGGGATTTGGGAAGAAGGGGAAACATTGACGAAACAATAAATATTATTATTAATACGGTTTGCCCCATATTGGGTTTATGTCACGTTACGATTAAATAGTGTAGTGTCTGCTAAGTGACAGACACGATAACCCGATTCTCAGTGGGCAATCGTCATCTGTTAGCGGCCCCGCAAGACGATCCTCCATTCACGGTCCTTCCCTTACCCTGTCCGCGGCGATTCATCCCGCCGCGGTTGCGATTGAACCCGCGATACGGTCCTCTGTAGTTTCCGCCAGACGCCTGGGGACTGCAAGATGCCGATGTCTCAGTGATGGTTGCAGTATCGTTCTGACGTACCGATTCTCTCGGTGTGACATTTTCTTCTGTTGGAGACTCTTCAGAAGGACTGCTTGACTGCAAATATTAAAAAGCACAACTTTTTTATTTAACATCACTTGTCGCATCGAACTTTTGCAATCAAATTTCGACTTATATCCAGACCTGCTAGAGTTCTGAAACTTTCACCAATTAAGTAAACTAGATGGCATTATGATTCTGTACCACATTGGACACAAAAAATATGTGAAGCATTTGAGGGGCTCAAGTCATCGGGAGACACAGAGCTATCGGGAGGATCCAGTCACCGTATATTGCCGTGTTTGGTGTATCAAGAGTGTGCTCCACAAGAACTCAGATAGTGCAGAATTATTAATGTTACAAAGATTATAAAAGCTTGTCAATATTCTCTTTTAATTTAGTTGCATTCAACTGTGTACACAACATTGTGACAGTTAATATCTTCTCCATTCTTCTCGGGTGTACCGTGTGTAGATTGTCGATGTTGTTGAGCTTTCGGCCTAATTGCTGAGGCCATCTTCAGGACTAATGTAATCTTCATTAGTCCTGAAGATGGCCTCAGCAAGTAGGCCGAAAGCTCGACAACATCGACAATCTACACACGGTACACCCGAGAAGAATGGAGAAGTTGGTTGAATGTTGAATATTAAAAATATTAGTATACCTTAGGTGTGGTGCTTCCATCTCCCGTGAGTAGAAGCAACTTGGAGTTATCAGCATCATGATCTATTATTCCGCCCCTGCTCCTCTGTCTCTGGTACAGAGCCTCCATGCGCCTCTGTAAAGCTCGCAGCTCCACCGTAAGCTCAAAGCCTCGCGCAGCCGTCAATTCATAAGGTGGCGGGGCCTGCCCCAAAGTGTTGGCGTCGCACGATATCACCTCGCGACACACGGGACATGTGGGCTGAAATATAAATAAAATCCATGTTATGAGAAAGCTAAAATGGTTGATGCATATAGAGAGAATGAATGATGAAAAGTTAACAAAGAAAATGGACGAAAGAAGACATTTAAAGAAGGGTGCCGTCTAAGACCCACTTGACACGATCGTGATGAACAGCTGCTTAAGGATGGATGTGTTTTGAGTAAAAGGAATCATTCAGCGTGTGTATGACAAACTGCATGAAGTAAGAAGTGTCTGTAGGGACAGTGAAGTCTGGCAATCTGTTCTCTCTGCCTACCCCGCAAGGGATGCAGTATGAGGAGATTGAATTGATAAGCGTATTGTGAAACTTCTGAAATACTTACGGTACCTAAGTTCGATAGTGTTGTAAGTATATTAGATTGATATAATACTTTTTTAATATTCTTTATGTTGGTATCTACCTGATAGGGTTTAGCCTGCTGCCTCTGCCAAAGTGGTAACTTGTCCATCTCCTCATTGTAGTTCCTCTCGCCGGCCACCAGGTGTTTCCCGAGGCACTGACTGTGGAAGTGATGGTAGCAGGGGGTCTTGATGAAGGCGTCTCCCGAGACAAAGCCATACAGACATATCACACACTGACCACTCGGTAGATTGCTGTTTGTGAGGTTCTCTCGGATTAACTAAAAAACAATATTAGTATTACAGCAGAGCCTCTATAATCCGAACACTAAAAATGTATACCCTGTTCAGATGTATGAAGCGTTCAGATTATAGTATGTAGACATTTTGAAAGGCATTTTTCGAAATAAAATCATAATATTTTACATTATAATGTATTTATTTATGTATGTATGTTAGATACAAGGCTATTAATCACACTTTTTTAAGGAATAAATATAGTGCTTAGACGAATAGTGTTTAGCGACATAGAAAATGCTTTATCCCTTAATTTGTGCCATTGCGGGACAGGCTGTGAGCAACGACGGTTGCGGGGTCGTTCGGATTCTTATTAGTATTCTCATATCTCTATCTCTGTTTGACAATTCCAATTGGAACAATCACCCAAATGCGTTCTGCTTCGCGCGACAATCGCTCGTTGACTCGCTGAGTGAAAATTAACGGATACAGAACATGGCCTAGCATCAAGAACAAACCAATCTATTATCTATGGCGAGTAAAAAACACCCTGTGATTTTGTAAGGTGTTATTCGCAACAACTGAGAACAATAGAATAGTCTAGGGGTTGGATATAACATCAAATAAAATATGTCATACTATTAAAACCAACCTTTCAATCTCACTATCAATATTACATAACTGTCCTACTCAATCGGTTGTATTGCACAATATACTGTCACCCAACTTGTAACTGATAAGACAATAACATTAAGAAAAATGACATCAGTTACAAACATTTGTATCTTTTACACACAGATGGAACTTTATTAGTCGTGTTATTTACAAAAATACACCACTTTTAGAGTGTTTTTGCTGATTGTACACATAGTGTGTCTAGATAAAATAATTTGATTTGCAAATTCTGCAATGTTATAATGCCTCATCCACATGCTGTCCGACCTTCCACGAGTCCCGCGCGAATGAGTAAAAAGGCGTTAACCGTCGGTTACGTATACAGTTCAAGACAATCACCTCGTCCGTACGTCCTTTTACTCATTCACACAAAACTCGTGGAGGGTCGCCGAGCGTGAAGCGGCCGCATTATAGGTACATATGTTTCTTAACTATAAATGTCAAAAAACAAAGACATTTAATATTATTATGAAACACAAACTACATGTTTTGAATAATTAAGACTTACTGACAAATTGAAAGTTGTTTACCTCAATAAGTTCAAACACAACAGGCTGTCCAAGGCAATCTAGGATTTTATCCTGAACTTGGCTGTTAATGGAATCCAATACGGAGTCATCCAGACCTCTAGGGTTCCTGAGTTTCACTGTAGGGCTCACATCTGGGTACCCTGGAGACAGAGTGACTTCCAAGGTGATGCACACGTACTGTTGGTCTGTATCGTCCGCTGTGGAAGGATGAACCACAGTCTCTATCATGTAAGGTATCCCATTATTTGAATGAATAGTCACATCATCCAACAATATAGCCTCCAAAGCTTCGATTTCGTCGGTGATTCTGCAAACAACAACGAAACAAAACGTGTCAACATGTTTTCACAAAAACACAAGAACACCGTGTCAAAAATCGATGTAATGTCGCGAAAACACTGCACTAACCTTTCGTCCACGCAGTTTGTCATATTGATATATATGTGTAGGAAGATTTACCAATGTTTTGCATTAAAAACAATGTTACAATTAAACGCAATGCGGATGCGAGATTAAAAAAAGTAATCAGCTGAAAGGAATATCGATTCAATGCATCTGTCGGGACGATCACAATGAAGTTAGCTGCATAAAATCAGCAATCAGTGTTGCAAGTTGCAACTAGGTATATGTGTCGTACTTTTATCTTAAAACTGGTCATTTAATGTAACGATTTTACGGATCAAATTGATTATAAAAACATAAAAATATTTCAAACGTATTGAATACTAATAGTAAAATAATATACTCATAATATACCTGTATGTATTTATTTAAGAATTATTTTATATCCTACCTATTGTTTTATTCTCCCTAAGATACGGTTGTGCCGTGATGCTGGCATAAAGAACAAATTTTATTATGCGTACATAACCGTAGAACAATTTTCGCGGGCTTTGTAATCATTCAAAATTAATAAAATTACATAAAAATTTAATCCGAGACCATATATTTCGTGACAAACGTTAACTTAAAGTTTACTTGCCTCTAAAACAGTTGTCTCGAGTTTAGAGAGACACTTCAAAAGCCAACTCGATGACATCAATTTATGTGAACCGCTATTTTCTAATCTCTATTGTACCAATTATGAACATGGTAAAAAATAACATTATTTTCTTGTTACAACTGTAATGGTATTCGGTTTTATCTATCATAATGTAGGTAAGTATGTATTCCATTGAGAGCAATTCTTTTTTTAGATAAATAATAGTGTAGGTATTCAGGTGATAACATTTTTATGCTATAGTGTTCGTGCCTCGATTGAAACAAATAAAAAAAAAAACAATAGGTATGTAAGTAACGACATTTTTTATTAATAAATCGCACACCGAACTGAATGATCGAGTCATGCAGGTGTTTCAAGACTTTTTTTTTTATTTCAAGCGACAGAAACATGTTAAAATTCCCAACAATAAGATTCCATGACATTTCTTCTAGATCGTCTAGTTCGTCTGTTCGTCATTTTTATACCTAAGTAGGTACTTATAAAGTAATTGATTATTCACCATAACTTTATTGCTGATAGCATTTCATAGTCCTTATATGATATAGGGTGTTTCTTTTGAATAGGCACACTTTTAAAATGAAATTAAACGTATTAAAATCATGGTAATCTCCATAAAAATAGCTTCATCGGAAAGATGGAAGTTTACCATTTATGTTTTGATATGATTTCGGGCATATATGCACGGGTATTCCTTTCTAGGAGCCATTTCTGAGACGCCGTCAAATCCACAAAAACTCACTGTTTAGTGTGGAATCATTGTCCCATATTTCTTCAAAGATGCTGGCGGTCGGAAAGTTACAGTCAATGGAGAACGCTGAGGTCCTGAGGACTTTTTTGTTCCCTAATTAAATGGCATTAATGTGCAACAACTTTGGTTTCAACACGATGGCCAACATGCCGCACATCGAGCGACACAATCAGGTTATTACGGGAAACATTCGATCGGCGCATAATTTCACGTAATGGTTAGGTTAATTGGCCTCCACGATCGTGTGATCTCACCCCTATGGATTATTTTCTGTGGGGATATGTGAAGTCTACTAGGGGGTCTACACAGATAAACCTGAGACATTGGATCACTTGGAAGCCAACATTCGCAGAGTTATTAGCGATATACGGCCTCAGCTGCTCGAGAAAGTCGTCGAAAATTGGACTTCCAGATTATGCTTCCTTCAAGCCAACCGCGGCGCACATGTGCCCGAAATCATATTTAAGCATAAATGGTATAAAATAATCTTTTAAATAAAGCTATTTTTATTAACATTACCATGATTTTAATACGTTTAATTTCATTTTAAAAGTGTGCCTATTCAAAAGAAACACCCTATACTAGTGGAAAGTATCAATGTTATTTTTCGAAAAAAATGGTGGATTTTTTTGCATTTTTTTAAAACATGATTACACTCTTTTAGAGTAATGATAGAGAAGAATCTTGGCTAGTTCGTAGGCTATTAAAAATCATATAAAAGTATACCTTTTACAGTACTTATTTACTTTAGGTGTCCGATTGGGTCATACCCTGCCACTCCAATATGCGGCGACATACATCGCCTCTTCATTCCCTAGAATCAGGTCCCCGGGGGTGCAGCTCTCTTCCATCAGGTGACACATTTTTTGGTCCTCGCCAAAAATTTTGAGCCGTTCTTATGCGGCGGAAACATCGAAGACGAGGGGGGGAATCCTGCCGTAATCAACTGATGACCTTTTTTTTTTGGTCGTCGTCTAAAATTTGTTGACCTTGACGCCTAAAAATTTGTCGAGCGGGGGGGGGGGGTGAATTGCATTCAGTATACCAGATTTTCAGTTTAGTATTCAAAGCACTAGAAACGTCACTCAACGTTTTGGGGGGGGGCTAAGGGGCTGAAATCCCTAGATTTGTTCTATATATACTACTGTAATCCATGGTTTGGGGGGGGGGCTTCGGCCCCCTAGCCCCCCCCCCCCCACCCCCCTAAATCCGCTAGTGCGATCCACGGCCTCACTAGGAGATCCAGTTAGTTAGAGATTTAGTTGCAATAGTGGTTGCATCAAACCTAAAATCCAGGCGCAGGACCGCCGGGCACAAAACCTAGTTATAAGTTATAAGTAGTGTCCGACCGAAACTGGTTTTTATGACCGAAACCGAAACCGAATTTCGGCAACGGTCTCAGTTTCGGCCGAAACCGAAACCGAAACTTTCTTACAAGAACATGTTTTGAGGGAAAAATAAAGAAAACGTTATTATAATCAGTCAGACTTTACTTTTTTACTTTTAAATCACATAACTATGCAGTCTTCGATATTTTCACTTATTGATAATCAACATAACAACCCCTTTTTTAAGAAAATATTATTGATTGCGCCTTAAAAATACTTAAAATAGGTGAGGTGTTTATTTGAGTAGGTAGATTCATCCTTTGAATATTATTCTTTTTTTTTTTTTTAATATTAAACATAAAATTACTTATTTAAGTTGTTACCTAACATCACAATACGTATATGTACTTTAATATTTGAATTATTAACAAAACAAAATAAATCACTTGTATCTTAAGAACAAATTAACAATAATTAATAAACTTAATTCGTCATTTTGTATGACACTTTCTTCAAGAAAAAACAAAAACCAAACGACTTAATTGAATTGAATTGAATTATTTTTTTATGTTTGCTACCTATTCTTATGAATGTATATGGTATAGCCTATATCACGTAATAAAACTTACCAAATTCAAAATAAATCACACGACACAAACAAAACGTCACAAACACAAACAAAACAAAACGACCTGCAAACGCTTGCCAGTCGCGACATGAATACACTTCATCGCGTCACAACGCGCCGAACATGACCGATCACAGCGCGAAAACTCCCGAATGCAGTTTCGGTTTCGGTCGTAGTTTCGGCAGGTTTGCCACCGAAACCGAAACTAAACCGAAACCCGTTTTTTTGCCGAAACTCGACCGAAACCGAAACCGAAACCGAACATTCGGTCGGACACTAGTTATAAGTAAACTATATCTATACGTTTATGTCCCAGAAACATAATATCGTCATGAATTTGATAATAATTATGTAAAACTAAACAAATAATATTATTATTTAAATTATTAAATTGTCATGGTCATGGTCTCCGTGTTATTATTTTATTGTTTCTTCATACATAAAAATAAAGTAAGTGCGATATGATTATATTGTTCCGAAGAAAATAAGAAGCGATAATAATTATTACGCGAAGGCAAGACTTGCCAACACATATTCTCAGTACTATCAGCCAGAAGAGTCTACATATTATCATTCATGATTGATATATAAACTCATCAGCCTAATACTGGGAAACATTCACCTATCCAGATATCATGGATATCAAAGGATTAGGCTCAGATATACTGCTCTATATAAAATACAAGCTAAGTGCCTGAAATATCAGTATTTAGAAATCTTCTTACAATATTGCAAGTATTAATATTTTATGCCTTTTTAAGTACTAATTTTCCGGCAATGATAACAATACCAGTCCAGTGGTGGATCCAGGATTCGTTTCTGGAGGTGGGAGGGCACAAGAGTTTGAGAACATCTCATTTTGAGGATCTCATGGATTGTTCAAGCTTTTCCTATTTTTGTAAACATTTTTTACAGTAATTGTATGTCCACAATGGCTGCCTAATTTCCAGCTCTTTTCCACTTTATCTTCTTTTAGCCCTTTTCATCAGCAATCTCAGCCCAAGAGGGATACTTCTCCTTAATCCCCCCCACTCCTTGGAATAAGAAAACGGGGGCATCTCTAGGATCCGCTTTTTTATATCATTTCCAAGAATTTCCTCGCGATGACCATGAACTTGAGATAAAATTCTCACTGCCAAAAGATCATCGTAGGTCAGTGATAAAAAATTCATTATTATTATATCAATATTTTAAATTTTATCTTTAAAGTGACGCCAGAATTTGAGATAAAAAATGTTTCTAGCCAACACAATCTATAAGTACCTACCATCTACTTCTTCTTCTCCAGTTTCAATCGTTACGATTAGTTTGCAGCAAAGCCCCATGTTTCCTTCTCTGTCCCGTGCGGTTCTTTTTAACTCTTTATATGAGTCGAAGCCCATATCCTGGCACAAGTCGTCCAGGTATTCTTTCCTTGGTCGTCCTCTGTAGTTTGTCCTGTTTGTTTGTTAATATTTATGAGCCACTGCATAAGACACGAAAATATTTAAATGTTTTTACAATATACCTTTAAAATAATTAAATTACGAAATTATTACTTTTATGTAATCTATGTAAAGTATGATAAAATGTAAAAAAACGTTTTATAAAACTTTTCGCAGTTAATTTCGCTTCATTCAAAACTCTTACAGTAATTCCCTAGATTTTAATGCATATTATCAATACAAAAAAAAAATCTCTGCAACTTTCGGGAAACGAGTTACTGCCTTTCGGAAAAAGGATCAGAGGTGGTATTCGCATTTTTTTTAGAGAAATCTATACAAGATATAAAAAATCTTTTACTGTCATTCCGTAGATAAAGGTTCAATGTATCCACCCTATTTTTTCCAAAGCATATTTAATAAGGTTATTGAGATCTAAGGTCTCCCTTTTTTTCAAATTTATCTATTGAAATTTCAATATGCCTACTCTAAATAGGTAATTTGATAATTTCATCTGTTAAGTAGTTGTTTCCTAGTTTGTCTTAAATGGACGGCAAGTAGGAACCTGTTCTACAAATTTCTTATCAGTTGCCTCTCTGAAAGAATGTAAAGAAAAATCATATAAAAATTTGAATTTAATATTATTTAGAACGTCGTACTAATTTGCAATTGTTTTTCGCTGTCGACCTAATTAAAAATGTTACAACTTATTTATTGCATTTAAACTGTTTTAAACTACGATTTAAACGATTTACTTCGGTATTTTAATATTTATCACGATATTTCATTAACGTTGAGATTTCATTTAACGTATAACTCCAACTAAAAGTAGTCGCGGCGTTGGGCTCGCGAAAACGATCGACGCGGTCTTTTTAAAAAGAAAAATCAGTCCATGTCGAAAATGTCTAAATTGTGCTTATTGCTTGTTGGTTTATTTTCTTTACTGAATAATTCGGTAGTGTTTTGTAAACCGCAAAAAGGCGACGACGTTTGTTTGGAGATTCCACAAGGAAAGATCGTTGGAGAATGGAGACAATCTTATGAAAAGCGTCTCTACGCTTCTTTTGAGAGCATCCCCTTCGCCAAACCACCTGTTGGAAGACACAGATTTGAGGTAAAAAACTTGTATTCAATATTGTTTTCACAGTAACGTCATTAATTAAAATACAAAATTTCTTACAATCATAATAGGGATAGTACCTAACTGAGCATGCAAAAATCGCCTCGGGAAAAGTAAAATTACTCAGTTAATACTAAAGATATCATCCTAAGACTTAAAACAACAATAAATGAGAATATGTTTTAGTGACTCTAGCAGTTAAAATTTAATATATGTAAATTTTCTCTATAAAACATAATTCCAAAGTTACCTCTGAAATTTTCTGAAACTTGATATTATTCACGTAGTTTGTTAGATGGTGTAATTTGGATGATATAGCTATAACCCCAAATATCTACATACCTATATCTCAATAATTTGTATTATTTTAATACGTTTTTGGGAGCTAGTTTACTAGGGCTGGACAGAACAAGGATGTGTTAGTTGTAGCAATGTGTCTACGAAAGCAAAAGTGCTAGTGCACAATGCTTTCTTATTATAGTGCCAACCTGCATATAAGTATGCTAGTGAGACAAGGACATGGCTGAAGAAGGACCAATCAGGGTTCAATGCAGTGGAAATATAAGTGTATGAGTATGTATATGTGGGGAGTTTGTTTACTAGAGGTGGATGCTGTGATGGAGACGTTGAAAGAAGAAAGTTATTGGGTACTAGGACATATGGTGCACTCAGACCAATTGTAAGTAGTAGCAATGTGGCTACCAAAGCAATGCTGTCTTATTATAGTGCCAACCTGAATGTATGCTAGTGAGACAAGGACATGGCTGAAGAAGGACCAACCGGGATTGAATGTAGTGGAAATGACTTGGTTGGGAAGAATGTGTGGGAAAACACTCAGAGATATAGATGAGTGACTCTGAGATGGGTGTAGTGACTAGAATCAAAGTGACTTAAATGAATTAGGCATGTTGAGAGAGTGAATGATGACAGGTATGTTGTTCAGAGGATGATGTGTTTTTTCTGACGCAATTTGATAAACGAGTAGGATTATCTCAAATCTTTCCAAACAATGGGTATTATTATGTTATCTGTTAGATTATAAACATTTGCATCTACATGAATATTAGCAAATTTTCAAATTTCTTGTCGCTATGGCACATGATTTGACAAATTTAATTATCACAATAATAATATATTGTGTGCCATAATTAAGATTAATCATGTCATAGTTCAGGTATATTTTATTTCATTTATTTTATTTATTGTTTAAGTGATATTACTATACATATGAAAAAATGAACATAATACAGCTAGATTGCTAACTTTATTCTGAAGTCCAGCCCTTAGGCACCCTTCTGGATCCCTTAGTCCTCAGTTTATGGAATTAAGGGCTTGGTACCAAGAATGACGTCACGGTCGTTTCCCACGCCGTCAAGGTTCAAAATCGCGTGTACAATCGCTAGATACAATGGTAAAAATAGCGTTTTTTTTTCAATTTTTTGGGGTTAATTTAACGCCTACTAAAAAGCTTTTACGATTATACCCTAGATTTTAATACATGTTATCAGTACAACAAAAAATTACCCCGCGACTTTCGGGAAACGAGTTTCCGTCATTCGGTAAAAAAGATCAGAGGTGTTTTCATTTTTTTTTGAGAAACCCATACAAGATATAAAAAATCTTATGCGGTTATTCCCTAGATAAATATTCAATGCATCTACCCTATTTTGTTTCAAAGCATACTCGTATTTAGTAACCAACGGTTGTCGAGATAGAAGGTCTCCCGTTTTTTGAAATTTTTGAAATGTCGGTATGCATACTTTTAAGCAACAAACCCAAGGATATATGGTAATGAAATACTGGCATATCGAACTTCCACTGTATGAGGTACTCAGTACCCATTGTAGGTGAGTAACCTTAATAAATATTAGGTAGGTGACTACGTAACCTAAAACTAATTTGAAATTATCGAATTCAATTAAATTGAGGTAGATTTCATAATTAGGTCGCAGTAGGTATTATCAAAAAGTGACATTATTTTAATGGCGCTATCATGAATGAGTAGCGGATATGGATTTAAAACCATACACAGCAATAAATAACGTGTTTACAGTTTAAGCCCCCGTGAATTGTCCAACTAGTATAATAATTAATTAGTGTGTGTAGATACAGTAAAGTTTATTGAAGTTTAGGAAATCCGTACACGTGCGTTTGACTGATTGATTTTAGATATTGCATGCGGCGGTATGTCAGGTGATAAATTATTATATATCTAATGATATAATCGTGAAAAGAAATATCTAATATATTCATTTACGTTGAGTTGAGGTAGGATTTGCCAACACACTTGTCAGTATATTATTATGAGGTAGAAAAGTCTGCATATTGATGTACCTATACTCGTATATAAACTCGTCATGGAGATCAAAGGATTATGGGCTCAGATAGTCAGATTCGTGGGGTCTGAATTACAAGCATTTATGCCTGAAACAGAGGAGGAGCCTTCATATAACTGTTAGGTATTCTAAGATGTTCTATATTCTATCCCCCTTACGCCGTATTCATTGCGGGGTGGACATGGCCAGACTTTCCTGTACTTACACACGCTTCGTGCTTCCGTCACATTCATGCAATTCGTCATACACACTCTACGAACTCTTTTACTCAGAATACGGCGCCGTCCTCGAGAATCTGGTCTACGTGGTCAAGCCTTGTGGTCTCACACCTCTTCTTTTACCCCGGGATATTTTCTCAGAAAAGAGATATTCATATATACGTACATGTGGAGAGGATGAACGATGAAAGGATTCTATGATGTTCTAACCCGATAATTCTACTCTTAACATTACTCAGCGATTGTTTTCTTATGTACAATTGATTCTCGTGTGTATACTGTATAGCTATGCATGTCTAATACTGCTAGGAATTAATTATAATACCAATGATATAATTAACAGTGGATAAATCAAATGAAATACATATTAATCATGTTATAGTTTAGTGTGGCAGTGGCAATGACTACATACTAGGTCTGATTCTCTATCTTTTAAACACGAGCTAAACTAAAATTAGAACGCACTAACTTAGATAAGTTCATTTGCTATTCTGTAACTTTGATTTTAATTTGTTAAGTCTTAAAGTGTTCTCTTATTTGAAATAGTACGGCCACTAGTTCAACATAAGCTCATATCGTATTCTGTAACTTAATTTTGGAATAGTTTTCTGTCAAAATGTGCTTATTTAAGTTAATTTTTAACTTATTTTAGCCGCACCTATGTTGCATGCGGCTTATTAATTCTACCTTCTGATACGTGTGTTTTAATATCGAATTTTATACGTTTCACAAAAAAATATGCTAAGTACTTATGTGTTACGTTATGTTGAAGTTGAAAATCAAAAAAGGGTAGCAAAATAAATATTCTACAGCTGCCTACACCAAGACCTTCGTGGAAGAAGTTCATTTCATCCCAGCAACGTGAAAAGTAGCTATTCCAACTGTATATCTAGGCCGCGTCTCCTGCGGGGTTGTCAGAGATGACAGAGCGCCAAACTGCCCTTTCCTTACACACATTTCTTGCTTCCGTCACATTCAAGCAATTTGTCATTTGCTCTACGATCTCTTTTATTTAAAACGTGTCCGTCTTTGAGGATGTGGTCGACATGATCAGTCCAGGTCAGTCTCGGATGACATCATTTCCTCACGCCTCTTCTATCATACATAACTACTATACTTTAAGTCCTCCTGTTATTATTCATTCTCAACATACGCAAACCGTCCAATCATTGTAGTCACTACACCCGTATTCCAATCACATTTTTTTAATAGCCTCATGGGATTGAAAATGCGCTCAGACCAATTGTTAGTGTCTACGAAAGAAAAAGTGCTGGTGCACAGTTCTGTCTTGGTTCCAACCCTAATTATGCTAGTGAGACGTGGACGGGCTGAAGAAGGACGAAACAGGGTTGAACGCAGTGAAATTGAGATCCTTGAGAAGAATGCATGCTTAGAGAAATGAGTAACTGTAAAACTGGGGTTGTGAAAGTTAAGAAATCAGGGAATGTGGATAGAATGAATGAAGACAAGATGGCCAAAAAGTCAATAAAAGAAGAGATGCGAGAAAGTGAGACCACCCGAGACTGACCTGGCCGATTATGTTCTCAAGGACGGACGCATTTTGAGTAAAAGCAGAAGTTGAAGGGTGTATGACAATATTGTATTAATGTTTTGGGAGTAAAAAGTGTGTGTGTAAGAATAGAGCGGTCTGGCTTTATGTCCTTTATGCCTACCCCGCAAAGGATGCGGCGTGAGGGTATAGGAAGATGGGTAAATAGATAGGTTTCCTTCAAATATACCTATCTACGAAATTATTTTATAGTAAGATGAAAGTGATTTGAACAAAATTAGTTTAAAAGAAAAACCTACAAAGGTATTCATTTATTCATAAGAAAATATAGCAAACAAAGTAAAATATAATAAGTATTATTTTGTAAATATTACCCACAACACAATTAATTATTACAAACGTATTATGTACTAAATAGAAAATTCAACATGTAAGTGATTCTGATAAGACTTTTTTTTCTTCCGTCTGCGAATACGATCATTGTGCAAGTGATCCGACACAAAGCATTATTTATTTATTTATCGTTTGGCAACGTCGAAGTATTGTCACATCGTTAAAGTCTGACATCCAGCGCCTCCAGCCACTGGAGGAATTCAGGGGACAGGCTGGCAGCACTAATAACACAAAGCATTAATAAAACTTTATTACACACGAAGAAGATGAAACTGATTGACCATCAGCTGTCGATATACTTTTATTTAGTCCAGGTCGAAATATTCTTCTCATCACCCTCTTTCTACCAACTGCCTAGCTACGGATATAGCCGTCTTCCAGATTCATTCCACATCTCCGCATCTTCTCTTAGAATACCAGGTTCACATAAGGAGTAAAGCGTTTTTTACCCGTGATTATCTAATATCTATCCCTCCGCGGAAGTTTTACAATGATCCTATTTGAATTCCTCGAAATTGCTGGGAATTTTTCGAAGAGTTGCTTTCGATTTAATGTTTCATTTTGTAATATTGACAATACCATCTGTCAAGTCAAAATAACAATAATATTGTAACTAATGGATACATAACAACGCGCATGCCCGATGTACAGTAGACAATAATATTGAACTAAAATTGTTTCTGGTTAACTTATTTTAAAAATTGTTAAGAATTAAGTTGGGCCAACGATAGAGAATAGGGTATCAAACTAAAAATGACTTAAATTTAAAATTTTGGAACGACCTTATCTAAGTTAAAATACTTACAGAATCAGACCTACTATTGATACAATGTATGCGAGCTGCAACCTGCTTAGCAAGCAAGCATATCTCCTATAGTATTTCCTCAGGAATACCTAATATAATGTTAGATACCTATTTACATAATCTAATGAATATTTACTTAGGAAACTGTCCTCCGAGACTTCATTTTATTTATGCACTAGCTGTATTACCCGTGCTTCGCTACGGAAAAATTGTGTGGATCCCCCCCCCCTTCGTGCCCCCTTAGTGTCCCCCTCCTCGTACCCCCTACCACAATAAGAACATTCCCTGGGGCAAGCACAATAATTTTCCAAAGTTTCATCTCAATCGGATGAACGGTTTAGGTGTCTATAAAGGAGAAGGTGAAAAATGTTAGGTATATACCATAGGTACGAACTAAAATATTTATTATTGGGAATCATCACAATCTGTCATCTAAATTGTCTGAATTAATTAATACGTATCATCAAAATTTATATACCTACATTTTTTTCTGAAATTAACAAATTAACAAAATTACGAATATTATTTTACTTAAAAGTTTATATTTTGCAATTTAAATTTTGCGCCGTTGGTGTTCCAACGGGCGGGGTTAATAATATGTATTTCACAATCGATAAAACACACTATGCAATATATTATGTATGTAAAAACAGACTGATGACTGTGTGCCCACCTGTGTACATAAGTATAGACGTGTGTAGTACGGTAAAATATAGTATAGTCAGTCCAGCAAAATAACAACTACTACTTAATATTTGCGTTAAATATTCGCAAATGCCTTGCTATATGGAAACCAATACTGTGTGGTAGAAACTTCTGGAAATTGAGAACCTTCTGTGAAATTTTTTTGATGAGGGGATTCAAGGGTTGTGTGGAGCATGTGTGGTATGGTATGAAAGGGCGTTAGAAAAGAAATTCAAATCTTCAGAAAGTCATTTTTATGCGTCCTCAGACCATCGGGAGACACAGAGTGATCGAGAGAATCCAGTCACCACATACCACATTGTTTGGTGTCTCATAAAAGAGCTTCACAAGTAGAACTTGGCTAGACGGGCAATGCTGGGCAATACAGTTAGTACGGCTTATGAAAAAAATACAATTAACGAAATTGCAAATATTTTTTTACTCAGAGTCCATGCTTCACTGAGCGCATAACAATACACTTATTTCACCACCTATAAAAACGTGTATATATTCACGTATACAGGAGAGTACTTATATCAACTAACAACTATAAAAGTACCCTTTTCATGCCCTTATCCTCAATTTTTGATTAAACAATTTAAGACGAATTTTTTTCATTTTAAAAGAAGTATGCAACTGTTTAACTACAGCTTTGTAGCTTCAGTGTTTACCGAGATACGTTACTATCAAAGCAAATTTAATCCCACGCCCTAACCCTTAAGGATTGACTCTTTTTCTGGACAGAATATCATATTTTGACCCTTTCTTAGGAATCCATTTTTTGGAAATTCCTATAAAATTATTTTTTACCGTATTAAGAGGCATTTAAAAATCACCCCTTTTCTTTATGTCCTTTTTCATCCCTTTAAATAAAAATTTAAAAAAAACGGCGAAACAGCCTATTACTAATTTTAATAGTAGAATCTATGTGCCAAATTTCAACTTCGTACAATGTCTGGTTTCCGAGATATTCGCATACTCTGAAAAACTTTCAACCCTATTTTTCACCCCCTTAGGGGCGGAATTTCCAAAAATCGCTTCTTAGTGGAAGCTTTTGTATTAAAACCTATCTGCCTTCAAAATTTCACTTCTCTAGGATTAGCCAATTCGGCTCTGCGTTGATGAGTGAGTATGTCAGTCAGTCATTCAGTCAGTCATTCAGTCATTCATTCAGTCAGGCACTTTCGTTTATTATTAGAGATTATTTATATCTATCTATATAAATAAAGTCTGATTTTTGTAAGTGTTCACATAACTCCCACATTTTACGATGGATTGCTGCGAAAACTTAGAATAACATTTGCCATAATATAGGCTGTGTCCTAACGTCACCGGTTTTTGGAGAAAAAGCTTTTCCTAAGAGATGCCTCAATGATGAGGGGATCCAATCCTTGTGTGGAGTCGTGTGTGGTATCGTTTGAAAGGGAGTTGAAAAAGAAATTCAGATCTTAAGTCACATTTTGCCCAGCTCAAGCCCATAAAGTATGCCGGGTTGCTTTGTCAAATTTTCCGTTGCGAAGCACGGGTAACTCAGCTAGTAATAATTATACCCGACTATAGTGGCAACTAATTAATTGAATAATGCGTCTATACATTATTTACCCCAAGTCATATGACACACTGGGTTGATGATTCCTACATTTTTTTCCGTATTCCATGTACCTAATACAAACATCATTATCATTAAGAACTACATTTAGACCGGTGTTTTAACGTTAAAAAAGGGGGTATAGCGTAGATAATTGTCGGAAAGCTGGAAACTATTTTAATCCCTTCATTAACATACAAAGAACGTTTCTTGAAGTTTGAAAGTTATGGATGATCAAAGTCAATATTTTGTGTAACCATTCGACGTTTGCTTATGAATTATATTTGCCTAGTAAGCACATGGTAAGCACCTCCGAGCCGGTGTAGTATGAAAATAAAGTACCTGCTCGCCATATAGTATGAAATATATCTAAACAAGCGTCGAATGGTTACACAAAATATTGACTTTGATCATCCATAACTTTCTTACTATAACTTTTAAAGTTATTTTATTACGCTTGTGTTATAGAAAATTTATTTACCTTATATTTAAATCTCTTGAACCTTTTCTCTATATCACGGTTCAGGAGTTATTCAACAAAAATAGCCGAGGCAATTTAATTTTTTTAGTAATGCTTTTTTTCAAACACTGTAACTCAGTTATTATTTAAGTTACAGAGTTAATTTTGAAATCAAGTTATAGTAAATTAATTTTAGTTATATTTTGAGTAAAATATATTTTCCCTAACATCAAGCGTTCAGGAGTTATATTAGTAAAACTGATGAAGGTAAAAAAATAGTCTTTTCGATATAAGTTGTTGCACAGTGGCGTATCAATAGCGAAATTTGGGTTTTAACTAAAAAAATTGTACGTTATTAAGAGAGAGCCGCAAAATTAAGTCTATCTTACCTTTCACATACCGAAATCTATCATTTAAAAAAATTCTCTATTTCACTCGTCCCTCTTTAAATACCTCTACATCCTAAACAATTTAATATAGAGGTAAAATTTTAATGCCAGTTTATAGAGAATTAACTGGCCATTGAATCATATTTACTAAAATTTGCTGTAAGTAGCTTGGATTAGAAGATATTCAACAACGATTCAAGAAAAATAAGAAAATTGTCATATGTTGAGAAAAACATTACAATTTTAAATCGCTGTTTCTCAGTGATTTTTCAAAGTAGAGAGTAGTATTAATGCTCAGTAGACGAAGAATTTTATCTACTTTAATTCACAGAAGAATATAATTTGTCTAGAATGCTTCCTTTAGGAGTTATTAATGAAAAACTGAAAAAAGTTCAACTTTTTTTTTGTTTTTGGGACACCCTGTACTTAGCACAAGCGTAAAATTGGTGCAAACTTCAGGAAACCTTCTTTGCTTGTTGATGAAGAGATTAAAACAGTTTCCAGCTTTCCGACAATTATCTACGCTATACCCCCTTTTTTAACGTTAAAACACCGGTCTATTTGGCATCCTCTGTATTTGATTGTAAAATTGTTATAATGTTGATTGAGATGGTCGGTAGCCTGGTTGGTAACTTCAGGAAACCTTCTTTGCTTGTTAATGAAGAGATTAAAACAGTTTCCAGCTTTCCGACAATTATCTACGCTACAAAGCTAAATTTCCTGGGCTTTCCTATTATATCTATTTACAATTACCCTCCCGCTTTCGACACTGTTCGTACAACTATATACTTACTCCTGAATTTATACTATCGCTCTGTCTTTTATTGTTCTACGTCGTAGCTGAACTCCACATTCCCTGAAATACTTCATGGATGGACTGGAATTGCTAAATGTTACTTAAGTGTAAAGTGATTAAATTAAGAAGCCAGCCGACGATCAGTCATAAGCCTGATGGAAGGTCCATCCTTTGCTGCGTATCTGTTGAAATATAGCTACCTCATTCAGTATTTCCAGTCTTACAAAAGTGACTGTCTTGTTCAGATATACAGTCCTTTTTTTGTCTCTCATTCCAACTCATGTAAATCACAGAGAAACAATTCATGTCGTTGGAGATTTGAAATTACCTACTATTGAAGAGAATATTGACGATCACTGCGGGCTCCAATATACCTAATAGTCAAGTTGTAGACTGTAGTATAGGTGTTAATTTACTAATTTACGGTGTTTGTTTAGGATTATAATATTTAACTAAATGAATAGATTAATTAAATGGTAATTTAATTTTAGCAATTTATAGCAACAGTAGGTAATTAATTTAAATATATTAACGCATTGAGAGGGAGCTATATCCACTCGCAATGATGCAATCTTCTTTAAGGTTACCCACTTAAAATGTATCCATAATGCAAGCAAATGGACTGATTATTTATTTATGAATATAGGTTGCACTAATGTTATTATTCATATTGTAGATATACAATGTCAGTTTGTAAACGATATGCACAACAAAGTTGTTTCATTTCGAAATATGTATGTATTTCTAATTAAATTGGACTAAATTCAAAATTGACTACTTTTAGTTGTTGTGTAGGTAACATAATTTCAGGCGCAATGCGATAACCGCTTTTCTAAAATGATGTTCACCGCTTTATTCCTGAATTTCAGTAGAGATATGAAACTCTCGTTAGATAAATTTGGATTAACTCTTCCATCTTTTCAAAAATAAATTAGGAACATACCTATCTGAAACTATTACGTAATGAGTAAAAGTGTAATAAAAAATCATTTGTAATGAAAATGTTTTATTCAATTGCAGGACCCCGAAAAGGCAAAGAAATGGCGTGGAGTGTTAACAGCAAAACGACTACCCAATGTGTGTGTCCAGTTCTACCACCATCCAGGTGCTGAGGACGATAGCGTTATTGGCAACGAGGACTGCCTGTACCTGAATGTGTATTCTCCTAATCCAGTTCCCAATGGAAACCTTCCAGTCATCGTCTACATCCACGGAGGAGCCTTCATATTCGGATCAGGAATTCAATACGGTCCCAAGTACCTCATGGACATGGACGTTGTGTACGTCTCCATCAACTACCGTCTCGGAATCATCGGCTTCCTCAGCGCCGAAGATCCTGTGCTCCCTGGCAACATCGGCCTCAAGGATCAACAGATGGCCCTCAAATGGATTCACGACAATATCAGACACTTTGGTGGCAATCCAAAGTTGGTGACTATCTCGGGAATGTCTGCCGGAGGTGCTAGTGTGCACTATCACATGCTGTCTCCAAAATCTAAAGGTAAGGTTCACAATTAATACTAAAGCTCACAATTAATACTATTAACAAATTTTATATTAGCTTTTGTACCCGGCGGGTCTGCGCCTGGACTTTAGGTTTGACGCAACCACTATTGCATGAATGTTGTTAAATAATTACAGGTTTTCTCTTTAACTATAATAGGTATTTTGTTTTTTAATAGCCTATGTACTAGAAAGGATTCTGCTCTATCATTACTCAAATTAATTAATCTGAGAGTTCTCCTGGACATATGCAAACTGACTGTTTTATTTTTGTATGGCATTCACACTTGGATGTTCCCTGCCAGTCTTGAGTTCAATCACTAGAATATTATGATGAAAAGAAAGTTCAACACATATTAATTTTTCCTCAGGTTTGTTCCACCGCGCCATCTCAATGAGCGGCACGGCGTTCTGTCCTTGGACCGTTCAAGAAGGAGCCAAGGAGAAGGCTCACGCTCTCGCCACTCACTTGGGTTGTCCCACTAATCCCACAAAGGATATGGTTGAGTGCCTCAAACACAGGCCCGTCTACCAACTCGTCAGAGCCACACCAGACTACATGGTAACACATCACTAAATCATACTTGGATACAATTACAATTATGCCTGCCAAAGTCCTAACCTTGATGGAATATTTTTTCAGCCCTTCGTCCATGCCCCGTTTTCTCCCTTCGCCCCCGTGGTTGAGCACAAGGACACCAAAGACCCTTTCCTTCCGGCGCATCCATACAAACTGGTAAAGAATGGAGCTATCCTCACAGACGTTCCGTGGCTGACCTCTGTCACACAACATGAGGGGTTGTATCCATGCGGAAGTAAGTTAATATTATCCTTTATTTAGGCAGGACTTGCCAACACACTTCTCAGTATTATGATGTAGTGCAGTGTACATATTATCATTCATGATTGATATATAAACTCATCAGCCTAATACTGGGAAACATTCACCTATCCATATATCATGGATATCAAAGGATTAGGCTCAGATATACTGCTCTGTATAAAATACAAGCATTGAACTTGAAATATCACTCTTTAGAAATCTCCTTACAATATTGCATTTATAGATTTTTGCATTTTTATGCACCTACAGATTTACTGGTAAATCTAATTTATTTTAATTATTTATTAGTGATTTTGGTATTATACCTGTAGCTGATAATACTAATGGGATTGTATGTACCGACCTAGGCAACTCTTGGACAATTCAGTTCATTAAGATATTAATGTTTTAAATACTTTTCAGTTTATCTCAGTAAGAAAGAGTACATTGATGAGATCGACCAGAGGTTTGAGGAGCTTGCCCCGTCACTCTTTGATTACAACTACACAATACCAATGAACAAGCACGTGGATGTTGCCAAGAAAATCAAATCCCAATACTTTGGGAAGGACTGCAGAGTCACTGAAGAACAATTCCTCAAATTCGTTGATGTAAGTAACAAAATAATATATGTACACATAATTAAAAAAACTAAGATGGTTTGGGCCTGATTAGAGAATGAAAGATGACAGGATGACAAAAAACATATTTAAGTGAGCGAAGAGGAGTGAGGAAGCGCGGCCAGATCCTTAAGGATGGACGGGTTTTGATAAAAGGAATCGAAGAGTGTGTATGACAAATTGCATGAATGTGACGGAGGCAAGGAGTGTGTGCAAGGATAGGGCTGTCTGGCACTCTGTCCTCTCTGCCTACCCTGCAAGGGACGTGGCGTGAGGGTATAGATAGAGACACATAATTCAAAATATTCATTAGCATTTTCCAAATTACGTAACGAGTTACATCTCTCTGTTTTTCTGATATTTCCAGCCGATGAGTGACCGACTATTCATCAGAGACATTGTGAAGAACGCCAAGCTCCAGTCGGCCACACAGAAGCCACCCATATACTTCTATTACTTTGCTTACAAGGGGGAAAACAGCTTGGGAAAGTTTTTGAGCAAATCTGGAAAACACATTGGTACGTATGTTAGACTATTACCAATTGGTCATCTGAAAATAATGATGGTCTATCTAGCAATTTTTGAGATTATTTTTTTTTTAATAAACCCAAATACATCTTTGTACACTTCACAGCATGCTAGAAAAGCTTGCGTTGTGAAGTGGAATAAGTCGGCATCAGGTAGCGAGTTACCAACCACTTCAACTGGCATAATCTGCGAGTACAATAAACAAAAACAGTCTCAAAATTTTTTGTAAATAACGAGACTAATAAGGTTCCATCTGTGTGTGCAGAAGAGTGTTTGAAACTTTGAATTCATTTTTCTCAACAGTTTGGTCTTGTCAGCTAAAACCTTGTTATCCTCCGGTGATGGATTGATATCACCTTTTAATTTATCGATGGAATATGTTTTTATTGTGTTTCAGGCGTGAGTCACGGAGACGACACTGGTTACATACTGGACACTGTCTACATGGACCCCACTACCTCCTTGGAAGACAAGAAGATGATGAAGTTTATGATGAACATTTGGTACTCATTTGCAACAGAAGGGTAAGCAACATGCATTCACAATATTTAATATTTACTGCATTATCTTTGTGTTGGCTATAATGCATTCTGCACGTTACTATTTATATTTGTAAATCTTGTTAGAAAATTTAAGCCAACATTTCTAAGCGAGAGAATCTGCGTTCAAAGTGTAACCATGTATAGTAACGAGTATAATGTGAACATACTAAAATAAATAAGCAATGCTATCTCTTGTGGGGAGGATATATTAGTAGGTGGGATACACCATTTCTAATTCATAATAAAACACATTATTGAAGCATTTTTCTAAGGTTAATTCACATGGGTTACCTCGTTTTTACTGACTCGAATCATTTTCTACAATATCATTTAGTCAGTCCAGAATATATGTCGCAGCCCAGTTGACTTTGTTTTCAATATTTATTATTGCTTTCAACTTTCAGTTTCCCAAAACTGCCAGATCCCAACATCAAGTGGAATCCCGTAGTTGCGAAAGCAGATGACTTGACGTATTTGGAGATCAACGGACCCGAAGACTATACCATGAAGACAAATGCCAACTTGGGGAGAGAGCAGTTCTGGAGTTCTCTCGGATTCGTCGAGAACGAGAATCACGCCTTGTGTCACGATGAATTGTAAGGAGCGTACTGTGATTCTAAATTGTATTATTTTATATACTCGATGTGATAATAATATTGGACATGTGACTGTGTTGTATTTCTCTGTATTATCTAATTATGTACCTAAATTATTTATTTATTTATTCGCAGTGTGAATGTTGACAATAAATTATTAAGTGTGATTTATAAATTGTATAAACTGTTTCAATTTCTCTGAAAATTTAAAGGTTATATACAAATAAAATTGACATGTTTTATATTAAAATTTATTTAAAGAAAACAGTATTAAGTATTACATTATGCAAAAATATCTTCACACATTCTCAATCGATTAATCACTCAAATATTTTACAATATTAAGATGGAGAGTGATTCGAATCGATGGAGCGTGGTGCGGAAATATTCATATAAATAAAAAATTGTTAATCACTAACAATCCACCAAAAAAACAATAATATTATAACAATGGTTAGATTTCTTTAAAAAACCTACACTAAATGATTATGCAATAATAAATTAAATTAAATGTTTAAGACATGATCGGGGAAATATAATTACATTATAATGTAGATAGGAAGTGAGTTGAAAAGTAAGAAGTAGAAATAAAGTGAGTAAAGTCTATTTTGATGGATGAAATCGAAATGAAAATAATTGTTAAATTACAGTAACTTTATTTACACCTTAACCCAATAATAATTTTAAATCCTCGTCCAACATTCATAATTTTTTATTTTTTTTTATAAATGAATCTGGGTTTATTGAAAGTAGGTCGACATCAGGGATCGAACCCGCATCTACTGAATTAACAGTCGAGTACGTTACCAACCAGGCTACCGACCATCTCAATCAACATTATAACAATTTTACAATCAAATACAGAGGATGCCAAATAGACCGGTGTTTTAACGTTAAAAAAGGGGGTATAGCGTAGATAATTGTCGGAAAGCTGGAAACTGTTTTAATCTCTTCATCAACAAGCAAAGAAGGTTTCCTGAAGTTTGCACCAATTTTACGCTTGTGCTAAGTACAGGGTGTCCCAAAAACAAAAAAAAAGTTGAACTTTTTTCAGTTTTTCATTAATAACTCCTAAAGGAAGCATTCTAGACAAATTGTGTTCTTCTGTGAATTAAAGTAGATAAAATTCTTCGTCTACTGAGCATAAATACTACTCTCTACTTTGAAAAATAACTGAGAAACAGCGATTTAAAATTGTAATGTTTTTCTCAACATATGACAATTTTCTTATTTTTCTTGAATCGTTGTTGAATATCTTCTAATCCAAGCTACTTACAGCAAATTTTATCACATATGATTCAATGGCCGGTTAATTCTCTATAAACTGGCATTAAAATTTTACCTCTATATTAAATTGTTTAGGATGTAGAGGTATTTAAAGAAAGACGAGTGAAATAGAGAAATTTTTTAAACGATAGATTTCGGTATGTGAAAGGTAAGATAGACTTAATTTTGCGGCTCTTTCTTAATAACGTACAATTTTTTTAGTTAAAAACCGAAATTTCGCTATTGATACGCCACTGTGTAACAACTTATATCGAAAAGACTATTTTTTTTACCTTCATCAGTTTTACTAATATAACTCCTGAACAGTTGATGTTAGGGAAAAGATATTTTACTCAAAATATAACTAAAATTAATTTACTATAACTTGATTTCAAAATTAACTCTGTAACTTAAATAATAACTGAGTTACAGTGTTTGAAAAAAAGCGTTACTAAAAAAATTAAATTGCCTCGGCTATTTTTGTTGAATAACTTCTGAACCGTGATATAGAGAAAAAGTTCAAGAGATTTAAATATAAGGTAAATAAATTTTCTCTAACACAAGCGTAATAAAATAACTTTAAAAGTTATAGTAAGAAAGTTATGGATGATCAAAGTCAATATTTTGTGTAGCCATTCGACGCTTGTTTAGATATATTTCATACTATATGGCAAGCAGGTACTTTATTAGGCAGACATATTTCATACTACACCGGCTCGGAGGTGCTTACTAGGCAAATATAATTCATAAGCAAACGTCGAATGGTTACACAAAATATTGACTTTGATCATCCATAACTTTTTTACTATAACTTTTAAAGTTATTTTATTACGCTTGTGTTATAGAAAATTTATTAACCTTATATTTAAATCTCTTGAACTTTTTCTCTATATCACGGTTCAGGAGTTATTCAACAAAAATAGCCGAGGCAATTTAATTTTTTTAGTAATGCTTTTTTTCAAACACTGTAACTCAGTTATTATTTAAGTTACAGAGTTAATTTTAATATCAAGTTATAGTAAATAAGTTTTAATTAAATTTTGAGTAAAATATCTTTTCCCTAACATCAACCGTTCAGGAGTTATATTAGTAAAACTGATGAAGGTAAAAAAAAATAGTCTTTTCGATATAAGTTGTTACACAGTGGCGTATCAATAGCGAAATTTTGGTTTTTAACTAAAAAAATTGGACGTTATTAAGAAAGAGCCGCAAAATTAAGTCTATCTTACCTTTCACATACCGAAATCTATCGTTTAAAAAATTTCTCTATTTCACTCGTCTGTCTTTAAATACCTCTACATCCTAAACCATTTAATATAGAGGTAAAATTTTAATGCCAGTTTATAGAAAATTAACCGGAAATTGAATCATATGTACTAAAATTTGCTGTAAGTAGCAAAGATTAAAAGATATTCAACAACGATTCAAGAAAATTAAGAGATTTGTCATTTGTTGACAAAAGCATCACAATTTTAAATCGCTGTTTCTCAGTTATTTTTCAAAGTAGAGAGTAGTATTTATGCTCTGTAGACGAAGAATTTTATCTACTTTAATTCACAGGAGAACACAATTTGTCTAGGATGCTTCCTTTAGGAGTAATTAATGAAAAACTGAAAAAAGTTCAATTTTTTTTTTGTTTTTGGGACACCCTGTACTTAGCACAAGCGTAAAATTGGTGCAAACTTCAGGAAACCTTCTTTGCTTGTTAATGAAGAGATTAAAACAGTTTCCAGCTTTCCGACAATTATCTACGCTACAAAGCTAAATTTCCTGGGCTATTTGCGAATTTCACACTATGAATTTCGGAACTCATGAAACTGAAATTCATAACAAAATCAGTCTGCTTTTGGGAGATTGTCATCTTAGAAAGTATTCCTTTATTATCATTAAACAATAAAAAAACGCAGAATACAAAACAATTTCACTCCTAATCAGAATAAGGCCTAACATCCTTCTAATTACAATCAATTGTAACTATTTTTAATGTTAATGTATGGACCGCATACTAGCCCCATATAGAGGCTGAGATCCATAGCGAGTTGTGACGTCACGAGGTGAATTTGATAAAACCGAGCGTTTTTCAGCAACCCCAACTTTGACGGCTAATATCTCCGGAACTATTCCATATTTTCGAAAAATTTAAAAAGTCTGGTAATCGTAATTTTTTTCTTGATTTTTCTAGTATATTTTAAAAGTACGTTTCAGACATGCGTTACTAGCTCATTAACGAAATTGCAAATATTTTTTTACTCAGAGTCCATGCTTCACTGAGCGCATAACAATACACTTATTTCACCACCTATAAAAACGTGTATATATTCACGTATACAGGAGAGTACTTATATCAACTAACAACTATAAAAGTACCCTTTTCATGCCCTTATCCTCAATATTTGATTAAACAATGTAAGACGAATTTTTTTCATTTTAAAAGAAGTAGTGTCCGACCGAATGTTCGGTTTCGGTTTCGGTTTCGGTCGAGTTTCGGCAAAAAAACGGGTTTCGGTTTAGTTTCGGTTTCGGTGGCAAACCTGCCGAAACTACGACCGAAACCGAAACTGCATTCGGGAGTTTTCGCGCTGTGATCGGTCATGTTCGGCGCGTTGTGACGCGATGAAGTGTATTCATGTCGCGACTGGCAAGCGTTTGCAGGTCGTTTTGTTTTGTTTGTGTTTGTGACGTTTTGTTTGTGTCGTGTGATTTATTTTGAATTTGGTAAGTTTTATTACGTGATATAGGCTATACCATATACATTCATAAGAATAGGTAGCAAACATAAAAAATAATTCAATATAACAACAAACTAATACATAGATTATAGTAGAATCAAGTTTAAGAGGGGTTTTCACGAAATAGGGGGTTTTTACAAGATAAATATCTGCTCACCAGTACACAATAGGCTAGTAAGATGTTAGCAGAATATTTAGTTTGTACCTTTGTCTAGTGGATCCCTTTTACAGATTTTTAAAAAAATGTATCAATCCTTCAGAAAAAAATTCCGAAGTTGACTTGTGATGATTTTTTCAACTAAGTTTTAGCAAAAACTATAAAACATGTATTAAAAAAATATATACATCATGGTAGAATTTGATAATACCTAGTGGATCCCTTTTGCACATTTTTGATTATAGCAAATTTTTCATTCAAAACATCAAAAGAAAAATAATTTCAGTACAAATTTCCGAGAGTTTGTTTTCTGTCTTTTTTGTAAGCGCCGAAAACTTGGGCAAGCAAAATGATCTTTATAACTACAGTGATTGAATAGGTACAACTAAAGTAGACACTATATTTGCTTGAAATTTGAAAACTGTTCTATTTTTCGTGAAGTTGTGATTTGTGTGATTTAAATGTGATTTAAAAGTTGTGTGATTTGAAATGTGATTTAAAAGTAAAAAAGTAAAGTCTGACTGATTATAATAACGTTTTCTTTATTTTTCCCTCAAAACATGTTCTTGTAAGAAAGTTTCGGTTTCGGTTTCGGTTTCGGCCGAAACTGAGACCGTTGCCGAAATTCGGTTTCGGTTTCGGTTTCGGTCATAAAAACCAGTTTCGGTCGGACACTAAAAAGAAGTATGCAACTGTTTAACTACAGCTTTGTAGCTTCAGTGTTTACCGAGATACGTTACTATCAAAGCAAATTTAATCCCACGCCCTAACCCTTAAGGATTGACTCTTTTTCTGGACAGAATATCATATTTTGACCCTTTCTTAGGAATCCATTTTTTGGAAATTCCTATAAAATTATTTTTTACCGTATTAAGAGGCATTTAAAAATCACCCCTTTTCTTTATGTCCTTTTTCATCCCTTTAAATAAAAATTAAAAAAAAACGGCGAAACAGCCTATTACTAATTTTAATAGTAGAATCTATGTGCCAAATTTCAACTTCGTACAATGTCTGGTTTCCGAGATATTCGCATACTCTGAAAAACTTTCAACCCTATTTTTCACCCCCTTAGGGGCGGAATTTCCAAAAATCGCTTCTTAGTGGAAGCTTTTGTATTAAAACCTATCTGCCTTCAAAATTTCACTTCTCTAGGATTAGCCAATTCGGCTCTGCGTTGATGAGTGAGTATGTCAGTCAGTCATTCAGTCAGTCATTCAGTCATTCATTCAGTCAGGCACTTTCGTTTATTATTAGAGATTATTTATATCTATCTATATAAATAAAGTCTGATTTTTGTAAGTGTTCGCATAACTCCCACATTTTACGATGGATTGCTGCGAAAACTTAGAATAACATTTGCCATAATATAGGCTGTGTCCTAACGTCACCGGTTTTTGGAGAAAAAGCTTTTCCTAAGAGATGCCTCAATGATGAGGGGATCCAATCCTTGTGTGGGGTCGTGTGTGGTATCGTTTGAAAGGGAGTTGAAAAAGAAATTCAGATCTTAAGTCACATTTTGCCCAGCTCAAGCCCATAAAGTATGCCGGGTTGCTTTGTCAAATTTTCCGTTGCGAAGCACGGGTAACTCAGCTAGTAATAATTATACCCGACTATAGTGGCAACTAATTAATTGAATAATGCGTCTATACATTATTTACCCCAAGTCATATGACACACTGGGTTGATGATTCCTACATTTTTTTCCGTATTCCATGTACCTAATACAAACATCATTATCATTAAGAACTACATTTACCTACCCGCGAGAATTCACGAATTATAGATTTTTTTTATTACTATACTGGGTTTAGTTCGTCCCCCGAAATTTAAATTTCAGTTAAATGTTCACTAGGGAGAGTTGATGATATAAAATCAAGTAGACAAATTCAAGTATTTTGGTAAATGTTCACTAGGGCAAGCTGATAGTCGAAATTAATTTAAATTGAATATTTTCTGTAAACGTTTACTAGAGCGAAGATATATATGCAAATTGAAGATATAATCTGAGGGGACGAACTGTCGGTGCACCCTGCTTCCACATACACACAAGTCCAATTATCTATATTTTTTTATTTAAAAAAAAACATACAAAAGTTCGAGCGTGGCCGAATACTTTTCGATGGTAGTTAAAGTCCTTTTGAAGTCTATACGTATTCTGACAACTTTAAACTGCAAATTGCGATAAGTTCACTTGGTGAACAGTTTGAATGATTTATCTGACTGTGTGCTTATTATGGTAACATTGTGTATTGGTCATTAGGAAGTGCAAAGAAATAAAATGTGGAATAAATAGACCTACGTAACTATAAAGAAATATAGGAACGTCGTACCTACTACCTGTAATATATTGTGTGTAACTAGATTGAAATGAAATATCTAGGAATTTACGAAACGTGTAATATGTATGTATAACACAATAAAATAGCGATTTGAATTATTATCTAGCTAGACTTTATAGTAAATGAATTAATTAACAAATATTATTATAATTAATTATGTACAAATGTTTACACAATGTAGGTATAGAGACTTAATTAATTATTGTATGTAGGTGGGGTGTTTGATGCTTACTTACTTATTATACTAACTTACCTTTAAATAAAGTAAGACGTTTGGTAGGTGCGTTTACCTATTTATTCAAATTTTGCTTTTTAGTACCTGTACCGCACCGCGATGCTAGGCACGACTGTAGTTCCACTCGGAAGCTCTCGGCCTCCAGTGGGTGATGATTCTTCCCAAGAGCGACGCACGACAACGGGTTGTAAGGCCGCTGCTTGTCTCGGCTGGTGTTGAAGCTCGTACCGCTGTGTACCGCGTCTTCTTCTTCGCCCGGCTGCTCGTCTGCTTCGTCGCCCGGCGCCGTCCCAGGTACGATCTCTACCAGCCAGTGAGGAGTGTTTGCTGAGGGCACCCACCCCTAATTAAATAGTACAGCTCACTGCAGCCTTTGGGTATCGCGCAACTATATGCAAGGCAGCCTGTAGTCCGTGGTGAAGGCGATGGTCAGAAGTGGTGGCGAGTAGAGAAGTCAGGTGAGGTCCAAGGTGAAGAGTGATGATCCAAAGGCGATTCCAAGGTAGAGGTGAAGAGAAGTAAACAGCAGAGAAGTTCGAGGTAGACTAACTTTATTATGAAAATCGGGCATTATTTATCCCCATACGCACGACGCCGCCGCGCGACGGTCGGGAAAAACGGGGGGAAACGCCGAACGGCCGACGTAAGTAACTCTCCCCACCGTCCGCCTCACCCATTCCGCACCGAACTGCCCGACAGGTCAGTCGTGTACGGAGCGGTGATTGCAACGCCACGCGTATGAGGATTTACAAGATATAATATGGATAGTGTTTTGTATCAGTATTACTATCTTAAAGTTTTAATTTAGAATTAACAACTTAAAATTTCTTTTTCAGATTTCAAATTATTATTTGTTTTTTTTTTGTCTTCGCATATAGGTATGTATAATTTATTTGGTCTTTTGACTTTCGTGTAATAGTGTACGTATGTATGTGACTGATTTACTTTGCATGTTGCTTAATGTATGCCTATACCACTGAATTATGATGTGAATGTTTTATTTTAAGATTTTTTTATGTAACTGGTTTGTTTTATATATTACGACTGTCCTATTTGATATGGTAACTATTTATGAATGATTTAATATAATATGACTGTTTTTTTTTATATCAGGATAGAGATTTTTTTTTAATGCATATGTCTGATTTATTTTGTGTAATTTTGTTTATTTTTATTGTCTATGTAAAGATTATTAATGTTTTTTTTTCTTTGTATGTGGGTATGTGGCTGATTTATTTTATGTGATTTTACTATGACCGGGTACTTTATTTTCTATGTCAAGATTACGATTGAATTATTTTATTTTTTATATGTAGGTATATGGCTGATTTATTTTATGTGATATAGATGGATTTATTTGAATTATTTTATTTTTTATATGTTGGTATATGGTTGATTTATTTTATGTGATTATTGACTAATTTATTTTATATTTCGTGAATGATTTGAAATTTGCGTTGTGTGTCCTATTTTGTTTGACATGTTTATATGTTTGAGTTCGCTCACCTAATTCTCAATTTGAATGTAATTATGTACCCAGTTCATTACAGGTTTTGGATGCACATATTATGTGTGTTAAAATGTTTTTTTTGTTTATATTTTGGTTTACTTTTTTATTGTTATAATACTCGTATATTTTGTACTAATGGCCTAAAAAGCCGTGTATGATTGGAAATAAATAAATAAATAAATAAATAAATATAATAATTTCATGACAAACAACTATGGCCCTATCATAATAATTTCCCTTCGCGTGCCTTCAGCCAGACGCTTATATCAACTCGATATTCTCTTTATTACCGGCTGAAGACACGCGTAACAATTTACATAAATCATTCTAGCTACTTAGATGATCCATTTACATACAAATTATACAACAAATTACATCAATCCGCGTCGTGGCGAGGGCGTCCCCACGGGGCGGTAGGTATGAACGGCGCGGAGGTCAAATTCTCTATCGCCGTCCGATACACTCCCCCCGTGAGGGTTCCCCTCACTCTTCGCCGGACGGCGGGTTCGTCGGCAGCACCACTATCTTGACGGCTGGCCTGGTGTAAGTCCCGCGTGACGTCCGCACTCGGGCCCGTCTGACCTGTCCGTCGGCGGCTGGATATACCTCCTCCACTCGTCCCAGCGGCCACACGTTCCGGGGTTGCGTGTCGTCCACCAGCAGCACGATGTCATCGACCTTGATGGGCGCCGCTGGTGTCCTCCACTTCTGCCGCTGGGCCAGTGTTGGGGCGTATTCTCTCAGCCACCGCCGCCAGAATTTATCAGCTATTTGTTGGGCCAGCCGCCATTGCTTCCTCAGGCAGACCTCCTCCTGGTCGGCTCCGTAGTGGGCGAAGCATGGCCGCACACTTGGCCGCCCCAGGAGGAAGTGGTTGGGCGTTAGAGGCTCTTCGTCCTTTGGGTCCACGGAGACATGGGTGAGGGGGCGACTGTTCACGCTGTGCTCAGCCTCGGCCAGCGCTGTGAGTAGTGTCTCCTCCCGCAGTGGTTGGCTCGCGACCGTTCGGTGGAGAGCCTTCTTGACGGAGCGGACCATCCGCTCCCAGGCTCCCCCCATGTGCGGTGCTCCTGGCGGGATGTATTTCCACTCAATCCTTTTTCCCGCCAGTTCGTCTAGCCATTTCTTATCCTCCCACAGGGCCTGTATCGCTAGTGTCATCTCCCTGTCGGCCCCGTGGAAGTTGGTGGCATTGTCGGAATGCAACCACTGCGGAGTTCCTCGCCTGGCCGTCATCCTGAGGAGGGCCATCACCATCGAGTCGGCACTTAGGCTGTGTGCCACCTCGATGTGAACGGCCCTTGTCGTCAGGCACGTGAACAGCGCCCCGTATCGTTTTTCCCTGCGTCTCCCGATGATTACAGTCAGCGGCCCAAAGAAATCCACTCCTGTGTGATTGAAGGGTCGCGTCCCGTGGTCCAGTCTTTCATTAGGTAGCTGCCCCATCATGGGTGGTGCCGGCCTTGCTGCTTCCTGCCGGCACCTCAAGCAGGAACGGACCACCTTTCTTGTTGTGGCACGCAGTCGGACGATCGCCAGGTCTCGCCTGGCGTCTGCAATAGTTTTCTCCACACTTTGGTGGCCACCCGCCTCGTGTAAGTGTCTGAGTACGAGGCGGGTGTACGGGCTTCTCCCGTCCAGGATTATCGGCTCGGCAAGGCTCGGAGCTGCGGCGAGGTTATGGAGCCGCGTCCCCATTCTGAGGACGCCTTGCCGGCACAGGTACGGGGACAGGTTTTCTATTCTGCTCCCGCCCTGTGCTCGCCCTTTCTGGGTTATTGCCAATATTTCCGTCTGGAAATCTTCCTTCTGTGTCTTCTTGACCCACCACTGTTCGGCATTGATTACTTCAGCCGCGCTGAGTGTCTTGGTGGTGGGTCTTCGTCCTCGACAGGCTTCTATGAAACGCCGCATCCAGGCAGTGACCCTCAGCAGCCGGTCCAGGGAGGAGAACTTCCGGGGGTCCAGTACTTCCTCTCTCGGTCGTGTTGCTGTGACTCCTACGATGCACTTCCTTCGCTCTTCCTCTGCTGCAGGGTTGGACTGGCCGGTGTGTCTCTCCGTCGGCCAGGCATCTTCTGATTCCTTTATGAAGGCCGGTCCCTGAATCCACAGTCCATCCTGGCTGAGGTCTGGTGGGTCCCCGTCCCGCGTTCCCACGTCTGCGGGATTCTGGTGCGTCGGGACCCACCTCCAGTCTTCTATGCGTGTTAGCTCATCGATTTCCCCCAGGCGGTTTGATACAAATGTGGAGTATGCCCGGGGGTCGGTCCTCAGCCAGGACAGCACCGTGGTAGCGTCTGTCCAAAAAACTCTTTTATCCACCCTCCTCTTCATTTCTTTGAGGAGGGTGGTGGCAAATCTTGCTGCGATGAGTGCTGCCTGAAGCTCCATTCGTGGCACCGTCATGGGTTTGAGGGGGGCCACCTTTGTTTTGCTCCCCAGGAGGGAGACGTGGGCTTCAGCCCCCGGTTGGCGCTCCACCAAGTACGCCACCGCGCAGCAGGCCACCTCCGAAGCGTCGGCGAACAGGTGGAGCTCCACGACGGCACTGGGGAAGCTCCTGATGCATCTTGGTATCCTTACTTTGAGGTTGGCCAGTAACCCCAGCCACTCCTGCCACTTCTTGGCCTGTGGCTCGCGCAGCCGCTCGTCCCATCCAATTCGGCTGCGCCACACCTCCTGAAGCAGTATCTTCGACCGCACTGTAAGGCAGGCGATGAACCCCAGTGGGTCGAAGATACTCATGACGTGCGACAGCATTTGACGCTTCGTGGGGCAGGCGTCGGCCTGGTTGGCCGCCTGCCCTCCTTCATATAGAAATGAGTCGTCTCGGGGGTCCCACCTGATCCCGAGTACCCTTTCTGGGCACACCTCGGGACCCCCTATTTCCACAATAGATTTTGCCCGTTCTTCGGCGGGCACGGTGTCTAGGACCGCTGGGCAGTTAGACGCCCAGTTCACGAGGGCGAAGCCTCCCGTCTGCAGGACCTGCCGCACTTCTTTTACCAGCTGGGCGGCCTGGTCCTGCGTGTCAGCAGCGTCCAGGTAGTCGTCCATGTAGAATTTATCCTTTATTGCTTCTGCGGCCGCTGGGAAGTCTGCAGAATGGCTGTCGGCTACCCGGTTTCTGACAAATTGCGCTGACGCTGGGGAGCACTTCGCCCCGAACATTAGCGATTGGAGCACATAGGTTTTGGGCTCCTGTCTGGGGTCCTCCCTCCACCAGAACAGCTGGGCGCCCTGGTCGGCCTTCTTCATCCCGATTCTCAGGAACATCTCCTTAATATCGGCCGCCAGGGCGCATCTTCCTTCCCGGAACCTGAGAATGTTACCCACCAGGGATGAAGCAGGTCCGGGCCGGTCAGTAGGGCGTCGTTGAGGGAGGTCCCCCTATATTTGGCTGCGGCGTCGAACACCACCCGCAGCTTGCCCGGCTTGTTCGGGTTACTTACCGCGAAGTGCGGTAAGTACCACCTTCTTGACGCCGGGCAGGCCACCTCTTCCTGGGTGGCCGGTCTCGCATACCCCCGCGAGATGTACTCCTCCATCTTCTCGCGGTAGGCAGCCTCCATTGCTGGGTTCTTGGCCAACTTCTTCTCCAGCGACACCAGCCTATTGAGGGCCGCGTCGCTGTTGTTTGGTAGCTTGGTGTCATCAGTGGCCCACAATAGGCCGGTTTCCCATCTTCCTTCGGGGGTTTGCCTTGTGGTGCTTTCCATTACTGCCAACGCTCTCTTCTCGGCTGCCGGCGTTCGATGTGCGGCCGTGACTCCTAATGCGTCCACCGCAAAATGGCCGCGGACGAGGTTTGTTAATTCATCCTCGTCCCGGCTGAAGCTGGTAAAGGCACATATTAGGTCTTGGGAGGCTCCTTTCACTCTGGAGCCCCCGACCTTCACCCATCCCAGGGCGGTTTTCACCATTCTGGTGGAGTCGGTGGGCGCCCGCCTTATTTCCCATGGTTCGAGGAGGTGGTAGTTGTCCGTACCTATCAGCATTCTTGGCCGGACTATCTTACCACCCCCCTCTTGGGATCGAACCATCTTAAGGGCGGGCACTGTGAAGTTACCCTTGGTATTCGCCCACAGCTCATATTGGCCTCCATCTCCTTGGACCAGCAACCTCACTAGGTGGGACTCCTCGTCCCCAATCGTTGAGGTGTTCAGCGTCTCAGCTTCCAGGGGGTCCTTGAAGCCCTCGGCTCCCACCTGCCGCGCCACCTCTTCATCCACCATCGACAGCATTGATCCATCATCCAGCAGGGCGTGGATTTTCATCTGCCCCTTGGGGCCTACGATGGTGACCGGCAGGGTCTTCAGTAGGGGTAGCTCCTTGTTCTTCTTGGGTAACACTGACACATGAGCCACGACAGGTGCGGGAGCTTCGGATGGTCCCGCTATCTCGGAAGTGGGGTGAAGTGTGGTGTGATGTGACTTCCCGCATCCTGCGATTCCGCACATCGTCTTGCAGCTGCCCGACATGTGTGAGGGGCTTAGACACGCAAAGCACAATCTCTATAGCCGAACGGCGGCCCATCTATCTTGCACATTCTTCGCCAAGTACTTTCTGCACTTGGCCGTCTGGTGCCGCCCTTCGCAGTGCTGGCAGTTTTTCTTCTGGTTGATTGGTGCGGGGCGTATCTCTCCCTGCTGAGCTCCTTTCTGGGGCTGTTGAGGCTGCGGGGGTGTGATGACGCTGTGAACTTGCTCCCTTCTCTTCTTGCTGGGTTCGGTTGTAACGGTAAACGCCCGGGAAAATGACAGCGTCAGTTCACGGTACCATTCGGCGAACTCGGCTAAGGAGGGTGTGGTTCTCCCATCCATTTGTCTTCTGGTTTGGGCGTATAGCAGCCATAGGGCTGACTGGTTGGCTGGCAGCTTCTGCGTAATCGTGCTTCCAAGCTCCACGTCTTCCAGTCTGTGCGGCGCTATTTTCCGTAGCACAGCTACTACATTCTGTAGCGCTGTGTAAAACATCATAGACTCGTATCCTGTTGTAGGCCCGTCCGATATTCGAGGCATACGTACGATCTTGTCGATGTGCTCTCGCACCACTGCCTCTGATCCGCCCCATCTATTCTCAAGGGCGACGAGGGCTTCGTGTAGCTGGTCGTACGGCAGTAGGCAAGATACTACAGAGAGAGCGTCGCCTCTGAGGGCCCTTTGTAGGCGCCCTACGTTCTCAGCGTCGGTCACTTTGTACAGCGCTGTTGACTGCCGGTACTGTGCTATGAAGTTTGGCCATTCCATTACACCACCGCTGTACGTCGGGAGTTCTGGGGCCATCCCGTAGACGTTCCTTCGCGCAGGTGCATCTATATCTCTGTGTGCCGCGTCTGCCATTCTGTTCAGCCATTCTTGGATATACAGCTGCGATGCGGCGCTCTGTGTTCCCGTTCCGGACTGTGTAGACTGTTCAGCAAGGCGGTGCGTCACATCGTGTGGCACACCCGTTGGTTGTTGCACTACACTGGGGTGTATTGTACCGTAAGGTTCACCCGTCACTTGATTCATTGCACTGTGGTGCGCCACTCCCTGTGGCACACCTGTCACTGTATCCATTGCACTGTGGTGCGCCACTCCCTGTGGCACGCCTGTCACTGTATACCCCGGAACGGTATTGTTGGGGTGT
This sequence comes from Ceraclea dissimilis, assembly GCA_963576895.1. Taxonomy (NCBI): domain Eukaryota; kingdom Metazoa; phylum Arthropoda; class Insecta; order Trichoptera; family Leptoceridae; genus Ceraclea; species Ceraclea dissimilis. The sequence continues at coordinate 2,677,352 of OY756377.1, forward strand.
GCCAATCCCGGTAGCACACCTGTATACCCCGGCGTTGTATACTGCGGCACTGTATGGGGGTTCGCCACTGCGGGTGACGCCCCATTCACTACTGTACTGTTCATACTTGTCCCGGTGTACCGCGGCACTGCACTATTGTGGTGTGACACGCTCTGTGTCACACTTGTCACTGCATACCCCGGCACGGTATTGGTGTACGCCACTGCGGGTGGCGCACCATTCACTGCGTACTGAGCTTGAGACACTGTACTGTTCGTATATGTCTCAGGGTACCGCGGCACTGCACTACTGAGGTGTGACACGCTCTGTGGCACACCTGTCACTGCATACCCCGGCACGGTATTGCTGTGCGCCACTGCGGGTGGCGTACCAGTCACTGAATACTGAACTTGAGACACTGTATTGTTCACTGAATACTGAACTTGAGACACTGTATTGTTCACTGAATACTGAGGCACTGCACTACTTAGGTGTGTCACTTCGTGTGGCACACCTGTCGCTGTATACCGCGGCACTGTATTGATGTGAACTGCTGCTGTTGACACTGGCACGGCTGTCGCTGTGTTCCCCATAACCGATGCAGGCGCTGCTGTAGTTGAAGACGGGTGGACGATCGTCGGGGCCCGCATCCTCTGCATCTCAGCTTGCATGCGGCGTATCAATCTCGCTTGCTGTTTGAGTTGTTGTTCAAGTGTCTCGTTCGTTCTTGTGCTGCCCGATGAAGCATCCGATGAGTCATCATCCTGGTCAGCTGAAGGTCCCGGCAGGTCTACGTTGCGGTCATCCACCGCTACCGGTTGTTGTTCGGGGCGCTCTCCTGTCGCCTCCTCCTGTGCGCGGCCATCCGCCGCCTCCTCTGTTGAGCTTCTCAGCCATGGCATCATGAGTCGTCTTGGAAGATCCGGCGATCGAAGGACCAAATGTACCGCACCGCGATGCTAGGCACGACTGTAGTTCCACTCGGAAGCTCTCGGCCTCCAGTGGGTGATGATTCTTCCCAAGAGCGACGCACGACAACGGGTTGTAAGGCCGCTGCTTGTCTCGGCTGGTGTTGAAGCTCGTACCGCTGTGTACCGCGTCTTCTTCTTCGCCCGGCTGCTCGTCTGCTTCGTCGCCCGGCGCCGTCCCAGGTACGATCTCTACCAGCCAGTGAGGAGTGTTTGCTGAGGGCACCCAAGGTCGCACCGTCAAGCGGTACTGACCTGCGACTTATACCAGACAAACACACACACACCAGCAGATAGCGATCGCTTACCACCCCACAATAGTCACTACCCGCTTGCGGCGTGATGTGTACTAATTAAATAGTACAGCTCACTGCAGCCTTTGGGTATCGCGCAACTATATGCAAGGCAGCCTGTAGTCCGTGGTGAAGGCGATGGTCAGAAGTGGTGGCGAGTAGATAAGTCAGGTGAGGTCCAAGGTGAAGAGTGATGATCCAAAGGCGATTCCAAGGTAGAGGTGAAGAGAAGTAAACAGCAGAGAAGTTCGAGGTAGACTAACTTTATTATGAAAATCGGGCATTATTTATCCCCATACGCACGACGCCGCCGCGCGACGGTCGGGAAAAACGGGGGGAAACGCCGAACGGCCGACGTAAGTAACTCTCCCCACCGTCCGCCTCACCCATTCCGCACCGAACTGCCCGACAGGTCAGTCGTGTACGGAGCGGTGATTGCAACGCCACGCGTATGAGGATTTACAAGATATAATAATTTCATGACAAACAACTATGGCCCTATCATAATAATTTCCCTTCGCGTGCCTTCAGCCAGACGCTTATATCAACTCGATATTCTCTTTATTACCGGCTGAAGACACGCGTAACAATTTACATAAATCATTCTAGCTACTTAGATGATCCATTTACATACAAATTATACAACAAATTACATCAATCCGCGTCGTGGCGAGGGCGTCCCCACGGGGCGGTAGGTATGAACGGCGCGGAGGTCAAATTCTCTATCGCCGTCCGATACAGTACCTATATATTATGCGTGCAATAGCATACACCAGTGGTGGCGAATACACCAGTGATAGTGCACTATACGACTATACCTCTATCTTGTGTTTATCTAATCCTATTATATCTATTTACAATTACTTACCCTCCCGCTTTCGACACTGTTCGTACAACTATATACTTACTCCTGAATTTATACTATCGCTCTGTCTTTTATTGTTCTACGTCGTAGCTGGTAAATCATATCGAACTCCACATTCCCTGAAATACTTCATGGATGGACTGGAATTGCTAAATGTTACTTAAGTGTAAAGTGATTAAATTAAGAAGCCAGCCGACGATCAGTCATAAGCCTGATGGAAGGTCCATCCTTTGCTGCGTATCTGTTGAAATATAGCTACCTCATTCAGTATTTCCAGTCTTACAAAAGTGACTGTCTTGTTCAGATATACAGTCCTTTTTTTGTCTCTCATTCCAACTCATGTAAATCACAGAGAAACAATTCATGTCGTTGGAGATTTGAAATTACCTACTATTGAAGAGAATATTGACGATCACTGCGGGCTCCAATATACCTAATAGTCAAGTTGTAGACTGTAGTATAGGTGTTACTAATTTACGGTGTTTGTTTAGGATTATAATATTTAACTAAATGAATAGATTAATTAAATGGTAATTTAATTTTAGCAATTTATAGCAACACTAAGTAATTAATTTAAATATATTAACGCATTGAGAGGGAGCTATATCCACTCGCAATGATGCAATCTTCTTTAAGGTTACCCACTTAAAATGTATCCATAATGCAAGCAAATGGACTGATTATTTATTTATGAATATAGGTTGCACTATAATGTTATTCATATTGTAGATATACAATGTCAGTTTGTAAACGATATGCACAACAAAGTTGTTTCATTTCGAAATATGTATTTCTAATTAAATTGGACTAAATTCAAAATTGACTTTTACTTTTAGTAGTTGTTGTATATGTAACATAATTTCAGGCGCAATGCGATAACCGCTTTTCTAAAATGATGCTCACCACTTTATTCCTGAATTTCAGTAGAGATATGAAACTCTCGTTAGATAAATTTGAATTAACTCTTCCATCTTTTCAAAAATAAATTAGGAACATAGGTACCTATCTGAAACTATTACGTAATGAGTAAAAGTGTAATAAAAATCATTTGTAATGAAAATGTTTTATTCGATTGCAGGATCCTGAAAAGGCAAAGAAATGGCGCGGAGTGTTAACAGCAAAACGACTACCCAATGTGTGTGTCCAGTTCTACCACCATCCAGGTGCTGAGGACGATAGCGTTATTGGCAACGAGGACTGCCTGTACTTGAATGTGTATTCTCCTAATCCAGTTCCTAATGGAAACCTTCCAGTCATCGTCTACATCCACGGAGGAGCCTTTATATTCGGATCAGGAATTCAGTACGGTCCCAAGTACCTCATGGACATGGACGTTGTGTACGTCTCCATCAACTACCGTCTCGGAATCATCGGCTTCCTCAGCGCCGAAGATCCTGTGCTCCCTGGCAACATCGGCCTCAAGGATCAACAGATGGCCCTCAAATGGATTCACGACAATATCAGACACTTTGGTGGCAATCCAAAGTTGGTGACTATCTCGGGAATGTCTGCCGGAGGTGCCAGTGTGCACTATCACATGCTGTCTCCAAAATCTAAAGGTAAGGTTCACAATTAATACTAAAGCTCACAATTAATACTATTAACAAATTTTATATTAGCTTTTGTACCCGGCGGGTCTGCGCCTGGATTTTAGGTTTGACGCAACCACTATTGCATGAATGTTGTTTAATAATTACAGGTTTTCTCTTTAACTATAATAGGTATTTTGTTTTTTAATAGCCTATGTACTAGAAAGGATTCTGCTCTATCATTACTCAAATTAATTAATCTGAGAGTTCTCCTGGACATATGCAAACTGACTGTTTTATTTTTGTATGGCATTCACACTTGGATGTTCCCTGCCAGTCTTGAGTTCAATCACTAGAATATTATGATGAAAAGAAAGTTCAACACATATTAATTTTTCCTCAGGTTTGTTCCACCGCGCCATCTCAATGAGCGGCACGGCGTTCTGTCCTTGGACCGTTCAAGAAGGAGCCAAGGAGAAGGCTCACGCTCTCGCCACTCACTTGGGTTGTCCCACTAATCCCACAAAGGATATGGTTGAGTGCCTCAAACACAGGCCCGTCTACCAACTCGTCAGAGCCACACCAGACTACATGGTAACACATCACTAAATCATACTTGGATACAATTACAATTATGCCTGCCAAAGTCCTAACCTTGATGGAATATTTTTTCAGCCCTTCGTCCATGCCCCGTTTTCTCCCTTCGCCCCCGTGGTTGAGCACAAGGACACCAAAGACCCTTTCCTTCCGGCGCATCCATACAAACTGGTAAAGAATGGAGCTATCCTCACAGACGTTCCATGGCTGACCTCTGTCACACAACATGAGGGGTTGTATCCATGCGGAAGTAAGTTAATATTATCCTTTATTTAGGCAGGACTTGCCAACACACTTCTCAGTATTATGATGTAGTGCAGTGTACATATTATCATTCATGATTGACATATAAACTCATCAGCCTAATAATACTCGGAAATATTCACCTATCCAGATATCAAAGGATTAGGCTCAGATATACTGCTCTATATAAAATACAAGCTAAAGTGCCTCAAAAATTTAGAAATGTTTTTACAATACTGCATTTATAGATTTTTGCATTTTTATAATCTACTGATTTGCTGGTAAATCTAATTTATTTTAATTTTTATTAGTGATTTTGGTATTGGACCTGTAGCTCATATTATTATTATTCTTTACGGCTATCCACTCGTCTGCGAATGATCTCAGACTGTAGCTGATAATACTAATGAGTAATGGGATTCTGTTCTACCCACCTAGACAACTCTTTGACAATTCAGTTTATTAAGATATTAATGTTTTAAATACTTTCCAGTTTATCTCAGTAAGAAAGAGTACATTGATGAGATCGACCAGAGGTTTGAGGAGCTCGCCCCGTCACTCTTTGATTACAACTACACAATACCAATGAACAAGCACGTGGATGTTGCCAAGAAAATCAAATCGCAATACTTTGGGAAGGACTGTAGAGTCACTGAAGAACAATTCCTTAAATTCGTTGATGTAAGTAACAAAATAATATATGTACACATAATTAAAAAAAACTAAGATGGTTTGGGCCTGATTAGAGAATGAAAGATGACAGGATGACAAAAAACATATTTAAGTGAGCGAAGAGGAGTGAGGAAGCGCGGCCAGATTCTTAAGGATGGACGGGTTTTGATAAAAGGAATCAAAGAGCGTGTATGACAAATTGCATGAATGTGACGGAGGCAAGGAGTGTGTGCAAGGATAGGGCTGTCTGGCACTCTGTCCTCTCTGCCTACCCTGCAAGGGACGTGGCATGAGGGTATAGATAGAGACACATAATTCAAAATATTCATTAGCATTTTCCAATTTACGTAACGAGTTACATCTCTCTGTTTTTCTGATATTTCCAGCCGATGAGTGACCGACTATTCATCAGAGACATTGTGAAGAATGCCAAGCTCCAGTCGGCCACACAGAAGCCACCAATATACTTTTATTACTTTGCTTACAAGGGGGAAAACAGCTTGGGAAAGTTTTTGAGCAAATCTGGAAAACACATTGGTATGTATGATAGAATGTTACCAATTGGTCATCTGAAAGTAATGATGTTCTATCTACCAATTTTTGAGATTCCCTTTTTTTTAATAAACCCAAATACATCTCAGTGTGCTAGAAAAGCTTGTGTTGTGAAGTGGAATAAGTCTTATAACAGGAAGCACGTTACCAACCACCTCAACTAACATAATCTACGAGTAGAATGAACAAAAAGACCCTCGAAATTTTTGTACTTTTAACGAGACTAACAAGGTTCCATCTGTGCGTGCAGAAGAGTGTTTGAAACTTTGATCTCATTTTGCTCAACAGTTTGGTCTCGTCAGTTAGAACATTGCTATCCTCTGGTGATGAATCGATGTCACCTTTAATTTAGCGATGGAATATGTTTTTCTTGTGTTTCAGGCGTGAGTCACGGAGACGACACTGGTTACATACTGGACACTGTATATATGGACCCCACTACCTCCTTGGAAGACAAGAAGATGATGAAGTTTATGATGAACATTTGGTACTCATTTGCAACTGAGGGGTAAGCAACGTACATTCACAAAATTTAATATTTACCGCATTATCTTTGTGTTGGCTATAATGCATTCTGCACGTTACTATTTATATTTGTGAATCATGTTAGAAAATTTGAGCCAACATTTCTAAGCGAGAGAATCTGCGTTCAAAGTGTAACCATGTATAGTAACGAGTATAATGTGAACATACTAAAATAAATAAGCAATGCTATCTCTTGTAGGGAGGATATATTAGTAGGTGGGATACACCATTTCTAATTCATAATAAAACACATTATTGAAGCATTTTTCTAAGGTTAATTCACGTGGGTTACCTCGTTTTTACTGACTCGAATCATTTTCTACAATATCATTTAGTCAGTCCAGAATATATGTTGCAGCCCAGTTGACTTTGTTTTCAATATTTATTATTGCTTTCAACTTTCAGTTTCCCAAAACTGCCAGATCCCAACATCAAGTGGAATCCCGTAGTTGCGAAAGCGGAAGACTTGACGTATTTGGAGATCAACGGACCCGAAGACTATACCATGAAGACAAATGCCAACTTGGGGAGAGAGCAGTTCTGGAGTTCGCTTGGATTTGTCGAGAATGAAAACCATGCCTTGTGTCACGATTAATTGTAAGGAGTGTACTGTGATTCTAAATTGTATTATTTTATATACTCGATGTGATAATAATATTGGACATGTGACTGTGTTGTATTTCTCTGTATTATCTAATTATGTACCTAAATTATTTATTTATTTATTCGCAGTGTGAATGTTGACAATAAATTATTAAGTGTGATTTATAAATTGTATAAACTGTTTCAATTTATCTGAAAATTTAAAGGTTATATACAAATAAAATTGACATGTTTTGTATTAAAATTTATTTAAAGAAAACAGTATTAAGTATTACATTATGCAAAAATATCTTCACACATTCTCAATCGATTAATCACTCAAATATTTTACAACATTAAGATGGAGAGTGATTCGAATCGATGGAGCGTGGTGTGGAAATATTCGTATAAATAAAAAAAATGTTAATCACGAACAATCCACCAAAAAAACAATAATATTATAACAATGGTTAGATTTCTTTAAAAAACCTACACTAAATGATTATGCAATAATAAATTAAGATTAAATGTTTAAGACATGATCGGGAAAATATAATTACATTATAATGTATATAGAAAGTGAGTTGAAAAGTAAGAAGTAGAAATAAAGTGAGTAAAGTTTATTCTGATGGATGAAATCGAAATGAAAATAATTGTTAAATTACCGTAACTTTATTTACACCTTAACCCAAAAATAATCGTAAATCCTCATCCAACATTCATAAAAATAATCTACACTATAATAATTTTACAATCAAATACAGAGGATGCAAAACCAAATTCAAAGGGAAATTCAACGCATCCCACTGGACCACGGCCATACAGCCCGGATGATCGAGACTATTCTACCAAAAAATAGTTTTGTGAGAATTTCTTAAGAATTGACATATTTTGTATTGCACTATTCCTACAACAGTTTAGAAGAATTCAGGATGAACATTGTCGGGCTTACGACCGACCGAGAAACATTTGCCATTTCAGTTCACCCCAGCTGGGATTCGAAACCAGACCTTCGTCTCGCATAGTAGGGGTCTTATCCACTACAGCACAAAGAGCGACGGCTGTGTTGTCGAATTCCGTATACATTAAGTACCTATGTATTGTTGCCATTCTTACTGTTGAAGGGAGAGGGTGGTATTTTTTTATACACACCCGCCATCTATTATTTCACAATCAACTTCACTAGATGGCGGGAGAGATCACTAAGTATTGATTTAAGATAACATTATCAATGGTTGCGTTAAGCTATGACGCTGCAATAGATTATTCACTAATGCATAGGCGAGAGATAACTGGTGATATTGTTTTAATCTCGTATTAAACTTCTACTTTGGTACGTAGATGACGTTGCCCAAATATTATTGTAGTAATCTACAATCTGATAAACCCTTAATCAATGCAATTCTTATTTTACTATACGTAATTATCAATATCTCACTTAAAGATACAATCAATATTTCGATAGTAACAATATGAAGGAATTTGGACATGCAATTATGTATGTACTACAAATCGAAATACAGTGAAAATAGTTTAAACATCAAACACTTTATACAAAAATCTGTTAAAACACAAAATAATATATAGATTTACAGACAGAATTCGTAGTCAGTGCTTGAGTATTATTCCTTGGTCAAGTAAAACATGAGTATTACTCAAGCGTTAATAAGTATTGGAATACTTTTGTTGTCGAATACTTGACCGAGTAAACGCTTACATGACTCAAGCACTCACTACAAATTCAGACCTAAGATTGAAATAAATAAAGGCACACTCTTACAATATCACACAATTATTCTTCACTGGATATGAGAAAGTCGCAGTGTTTTATTTCTTTGAAAAAACTTACATCCTATTTATAGTAAAATAAAAATATAAACGCTTTTGCAAGCTTTCAATAGATGGCAACGTTGATAAGACTACTCTGAAATCGAGAGATTTGAAATAACTTTTGTATGCGACTGGTAAATGTCATAGTACTCCCATGTTGCATTTTAAATAAAATTGAAAAAAGATGAATTCTGAATGGGTTAACAGGATCCGCCGATATGTACATCTCCAATATAAATATTATATTATATCCGGATTTTAACAAACTTATTGCTGAAATTTGTGAGATGTCATTTTGCCTGTACGTAATCCATCATTTGTTTTGTTGTACTCATAATTAGTAGATTTTGATAAAAATACTATTAATTGAATATAATTACTAAGAATAATAATTGATTACATGATTTTCGTCGTATCAGCAATGTGACTTTACAAGATGAGTCATACATCTATTACCATTTATAAATATTGCAACATATATAATATACAAACAGAAATATATTTGTTCAGCTGATGAGTAAAATAAGAATTCAATATCCACAATAACAAGGTATATATAAAGCGGGCTCACTTCCTTCAGAGGATGAAGACTAGGAGAGCCAGCCCCAAGTACACCACGGAAACAAGATTTTTCAATAGAACTACTACTAATAATGTAATCAAATACCCAACCAATAAGTTAGAGTAACAGATTGAATGGAGAAAAGGCAAGGGTAAAGAAGAAATATTCAATAAATAGTACAATACAGTCTATCAAGAAAGTGTTGGTTTTCGATGAGGGCACTACTTGGCAACCATAGCGGAAACATTTCTAGTAGGAATTCAATTTTTTTAAGTCGCTTTTCAGTGACAAGCTTGGCGATTAGCCGGAAGTATTTCAATAGAAATGTCATTGCTGCCAGCAAACAAAATTGTAGTTCCAAATTAACCAAGACCATCTCTTTTCTGGACAGACTGTGACAAAATTAGTACATAGTACTTACCTACAAAAGTTAAAAAAATAAATTTAGGTAGGTACTTAATATAATATTACTATGTTCATGTTTTATATCATAACAATCGAAGGTGAAAACACTCCCATACAATAAAAGATTGTAAAAATTTTACAACTTCTCGAGCATATGCAATAAGTTTAAATTGATAACGTTAATAAAACAATAAAAACCAAAGAATGTTTATGTAACAACAAAGTACGTACACAATTATCACGATCATGAAATTCCTGTACCTGGTATTCCATTTTTTTTTTTAATTACAGAGACTCCTATTGGTCAAATTTTGAATCTGCTCAGTTGTTCCGGCCAATGACGACACCAAAAAAATCTTGGCTAAGCAATGTTACCAACCCGACAGTTTCAACTATAATCTTAGTACAGATAAGAAAAGTTTTTTCGAACTCGACTCAATTTCAATTCGACATAAACTAGATACAAAATATAGTTTTAAGGTTGACAGACATTTTGTTTAAATGCTGTTGTTAGATACTCAACTATGTGACTCATAAAACTACATTATTTCATTATGAAACGTGATTAAAAGTATTTACATTAGTGCAATGAAAACTTTGTTTGATAAACACTTTGTGAGACAATTTTATAGGTAAACAAGATTATTTCAATTGCTGTTTTTAAAATAGACTTCGGAGCGTTGATAACAGAAATGCACACGACTCTTAATCATGAAAGAACAAAGATAATAATAAAATAGGTATTTCGATTGCAATGTGTTATTAAAAAGAGAAACAAAAAAAGGTAATCAACAAACCTGTAGTAAACACACTTTGCAATAAAGAAAACGCATCTTATACTTATATAAAATTATTTCGAGAAAGAAATGATGCAAGAATGGTGTAAATGATTGAAGCTATAACAATATGCAAGCGGATAGGTCCACAATACACTGAACATAACACAAGATTCTAAAATAAAATGCACAACTAATTAAACAACAGTCGCAGAATTCAGTCATCTTTCTTGTCTCCTCCCTGTATGGTCACCTTCTTCTCCAGTTTGCTGTAGTTTTCCGTCAGTCTGTCGTACTCCTTACTCAATCCTTCAGCCTGGGTCTTCAATGCTTGCTTGTCATTTTTCTCTTTGGCCAATTCATCTTCCAACGAAGAAATCTTAGTTTTCAATGATGTAATCTCCTTATCGTGAGCTTCGTTTGTGTCGTTCTGAGCAGATTCTCCGGCTCCCTTCTCAGCCAACAATGTCCTGGCTGTATGTGTAGCGCTTTGTGCTTGTCTGAAGTTGGCTTCAGCTTGAGCGAGTAATGTCGCTTGAGCTGATATCAGTGTAGCGAGCCTGCGAATTACAAGAGCAAGGAAAAGAGCAAAACCTGATATGTAGAAGTTCCTCTGGGCTCTGAATAATCTCATATTTCCTTGCATTTCAATCTCCAACTGATGATGTGGGCTCTCTGGTTCTGTAGAGTATTTGTGCATTTCTCTTATTGCATCCAACAAGAACAAAACCAGTATGGCGAGAAGAACTACAAAATACATGCCCGCCTGGGCGCTCAGCAGCTGCAGAACCCTGGATTTGAAGACTCTTTGCCATCTTTTCGGACTCATTACAGGTAAAACCATAAGAAGAACGATGGCTATCTCGACGTACAAAAATGACGCGATTATTGTCCACTGAAGACTCATCTTGATTGATGTATTAGATTACCTCAAAACGAAAATAAAAAATAACACTACGCAACCCGAATAACACAAAATTAAACTGACGCGTGTACTAAATATCGCCCGTCTTATAAAATGAAAAATGACGATTTGGCGATGACTCAAAGCGACAAAAACCGGTGTTCAGCGAAAAGTTACAAAGTTCGACGCAGTTCAACGGGTTAAAACGTTAAAAATGTTTCTACAATTTTCTACAACACATTACCTCCACTTGTCAAATCTATTTTTAACCTAACCAATCAGAATACAGAATTCCATGAAAATTTGGACGTACGCTTTTGTAATTGGTTAATGAGGAACAAAATGGCGTAATAACGAGTGTTGCCAGCTATAATAATCCAACATCAAAATTCCACACCGAAACGTAAAGGCTGAGTGCACAATCAATCAATGTCAAACTAATGCAGGTAGGTACTGGCAGATTCAGTAATTTTATCGAAATTAATTTCATCAGATTAGCGGATTATGATAAAAATACTCGAAGAGAATATGTGATTGGCAATAATCAACACCGAGGTTGCAATAATTTACAAATAATAACTTTTGGTAGGTATTTTGTAGGTTTTGACAAAGTTTATTTCCAAATTTTTCTATGGACAGCGAACTGTCAGTGTCAATTTTAGTTTGACGTAGGACGAGTCATTTTGCATTTTTTGGGGTGCTGTCGTTTAATTTTCAACAAAATTTCACTGTGTTATTAATATGGCTGATCCAAAATATGAAAACCTTCCCGGAATCGTAAGTAGAATGCAATAATTAATATATAACGGCACTGTGACGATATCTTGTTTAGTTGTCTTGCATTTTGTTACCCACCTTTCATATTTGCTTCCAGGCTTATGATCAACCTGATCTTTATGAAACAAGCGACTTGCCTGAGTCAGAGCAGCCCGAGGAGTTCTCTGACGAAGAGAATGACTGCATTGAAAAGATGAACATCAGCGTAGGGGAATCGTTTAGCAAATTCAAAGGGAAGCAAGTGTATGGAAATGTTGATTTCTCAGACAGAGTTAGTAAAAAGAACAGAACTGGATACAAGTAAGTTATATTCCATTTTTTGTTTTCCATTAACTTCTTCTTCTTATCGTGTAGGTCAGCAATCTTTAGATTCCCCTCCGCTCCCAGAAAGCCACAACCTCTCCTGCGTCATTAACTAAAAACATAATATGGTTCCCGGAGAAAAACCCATAAGAATATTGCTCGACATGAATAAATCTCAAAAAAGTCAAAACCCCTTTAGAAATATCCTCAACCGTAAAAGCCCAAACTTTCGAGTTGGATTAAACAGTAGATGAATTATTTATAAATTGACTATTTTATTATCTATCCCATTTTAGATATCCGCTTATTCATTTGTTTATTTTCTAATTATGGTAGTTTCTAACACTGAAAGAAATCGAATACTAATAGGTACAATTAATTTTATTTTCAAAAACCAATTAGATTTGGGCTTTTGTCCCTTGAGCGAATTTCTAATCGAATTTATTCATGTTGAGCAATATTCTTATAGGTTTTTGTCCGGTCATGACATACAACATATCAATATTCATATTTGCCGACCATCACCTAAGTATGCTAGTGAGACATGGACATGACTGAAGCAGAATGAATCAGAGTTGAATGCAGTGGCAATGAGATCGCTGAGAAGAATGTTGTGTGGGAAAACATTGAGAGATAGAATAAGGAATGAGGTTGTTAATAGAGGGATGAGTGACCGTAGTGAGTAGAATTAAAGTGAATGAGCTTAGATGGTTTGAGTACATTGTGAGAATGAGTGATGACAGGATGGCCAAAACGATATATGTGAGTGAAAGAAGAGGTGTAAGGAAGCTGACTAACGGAAGGAGATTGACCAGGACCGACTATGTTGACCAGATCCTCTAGGACAGTTCTGTTTTTCTTCTGAAGGAACCGTACAGTTTGTATAGGATGTTACCTGATAGGATGGTCTAGCATTCCGTTCCCTATGTCTACCTCACAAGGGACACATCATGAGAGTATAGATAGATAAAATATTTATCTGACGGCAAAATGCCTCAATTTTTACTTACAGATGTGGGGAATGGGGTCTAGCCGCACAAGGGGAGGTAGAAACTCCCCAGGAACGTTATCAAAGACTGAGGTGTGAAACCACGGAGCTGTTGGAACAACTCATATCTCTGCAGGATAAGGGACCCGAAGATGATAAAGTAAGTAACCAAGTTTTACGCCAAGATCGTATCTTTTATGTTTATTTTTCTTGTCCGTGTGGGCTTACACATTATACTGCACACATTAAAAGCCAATTATAATAACTCTTAATTCATATTTTCTATCTATCCATCTATACCATCACGCCACGTCCCTTGCAGGGTAGGCAGAGAGGACAGAGTACCAGACTCACCTATCCTTACACACACTCCAAGTCTACGTCACATTCATGCAATTTGTCATACACGATCCGATTCCTTTTACTGAAAACCATCCAACCTTAAGGATCTGGTCGATATGATCGGACCAGTTCAGTCTCGGGCGTCTGCGCGTCCTCACACCTCTTCGCTCACCCAAATATATCTTTTTTGTCATCCTCTCATCTTTTATTCTCTCGAAATGCCTAATTTTGAATATGACAATTAATTTTTTGTGAGAACATCGGATTTTTTACATGTCGTAGTTGAATAACAAGTAATTATCTCAACAGATATACAGCAAAAGATGGACTTCCCATCAGGCTTATGACTGATCGTCGGCTGGTTTAATGTAATCACTTCATGGCACAGCAGTTAGAATACCGGTATATCAGGCTGGGGGATGAATGGACTGGAATTGGTGAATGTTACTTACGTGTGATCACATTAAACCAGCCACAGGCCTGGTGCAGAGTCTATCCTTTGCTGTATATCTGTTGAGATAACAACTCCTAATTCTAATTTATTTTAGGAGAGTATGAAGCAGATGGCTAAGCAAGTTGCTTCAACCAAGCAGGTATTGGATGAGCTTAACTTTGATTCATCTGCTGATGTAGATCCTCAAGCGGAACAGTTCAAGTGAGTCACTATGTAGAGGCCGATATGAATCATATTCACATCGGTCTCGTACAACTCAAAGCCCTCATTATATTACCTAAGCCGTGACATTCAAATATAACATCACCATGGCAACCCCACTCTATCGTGACACTTGGTCTATGAAATATTTTTCCCATACATGTTTTAACATCTTATGTGACATCATCATCGTTAATGTCCCTTGGATCTGACCTCCATGATGATATTACGTGGGCTTCGTACAATTTACAACCATAAAAAGTTACACAGACAATAATTTCTTTACAAGCGTCACTAAGCAGACATTGGACATCTATAGACGCATTAACAAATCAATGTTGGCTGGATACATACTTTTTTTCAATGCGCTAAAAACGGGTTCTTTAAAAGCACCTACAGTACAGCTGAGCAAAAAACGCTTTTTGGCGTTTAGTAAAAAAAACATTTTAACTGACATATTCGCTGGAAAAATCCATTTAAAAGTAATGTCCAATGTCTGTTGCGTGACGTTTTCATTTTTTGTAATGTTGGCAACTAAATGTTTTGTAATGTTGGTAACGCTGGATGATTGATTCTTTTGGTATTTTAGGAAACTCTTGAATCAAATTGCTGAGACCAAAGGACAGAGCCAGAATAAGGATAATGTAGCTACAACTATTATTAAAATTAAACCGGATTCTTTAAATCTCGCTCAGACGACACGACTCGCACAATTGGAACACAGGTATGTACAGAGCTCTCGTTCTATTATCGCTTCAACCTTTTCAAATTTTGTTTGAGAGTGTAAGCGTAAAATAAGAATAACGTAAACGACAAATAGATTTTGGCTTATTGTATAAAAAGGGGGCAGAATATCAAAAAAATATCTGCTAGAGTCACTGCATTTTATCAACCAAATTACAGCATTATATCTAACAAGCTACGGTAATAATCTCAAGTTTCAGTAAATTTCAGAGGTGCAAATATTTTTTATGGGGAAAATTTTCAAAAATCATGTTTCTAACTGCTAGAGTCACTTAAACATATTCTTATTTATCCATGTGTTAAGTCTTCGGATGATGTCTTTAGTATTAGCTGAGTTATTCTACTTTTCCTGACACAGTTTTCCATGTGTTTGAAAAACATAATCATTGCGATGGGATATAAAAAAGTTTTTTATTAGCATGTTACAAACCCTAATTCCATATTTTCATTGAGAATTTCCAGGCTGCACAAATTAGAATCAGCATTTGGTCCTGTACCTCCATCCTTAGAGCGTTTGTCTGCCGGTACGGATGCCCCTCCGGGAATACTGCGCTGTCTCCCTCACCTGTTGGCTCGCTTGAGTCTTCTGCAGCCCTCACAGTTGGACGCTGCGGAACAAAGAATAGCGAGGATCCTTCCGGCTATGGATCAGCTCAAAGCCAATGCTCCACCGTACGATCCTGAGAGAGATGCCAAGGTGAACGACATAAGTTTAACATCAATTCAATTTCAATTTCAAAATTCTTTTTATTATCCTTCAATATTTTACATATATAAATAAATAAAAATAAGTAAATAAAAAAATCTTTATTGAAAAGAAAACATATCTTCCAAATGGAGGGTTTATTGCCGTAGGCAATATCTGCCAACCAACCACTTGTGACATTAATTTGATGTACACATTACATACAGGTGTATGAAAAATAAGAAAAATATAAATAAATATGAAAATAATAATAATATATAGAATACTTATACATACATAAAAATACATATATAAATGTGGATGGGATGAAGGACAAGGAAGGAACCACGGGATTGTCAGTTAGATGGATTATTTAAGGAAAGGTAATGATGCCTCAGTTTACTTTTGAAAGAGAGAATAGTTGGAGCTAGTCTGATAGGAAGTGGAAGGTTATTCCATAGTCTAGCCGCGTGTGCAGTGAAAGAAGAAGTGAAGATTAAATACTTAAAACTATATACGTTTCGAAAGTGAAAATTAAATACTTAAAACTATATACGTTTCGAGATACCTCCCCAATAGAGACAAGTCTCGTGTGTGGGGAGGGATGATGTATTAAGTATGTAGATGTTATAACTAGAATGAATGTGAACAGGCTGGGATGGTCGGGACATGTAGAAAGGACGACAAAAAAAATATATGTGAGCGAAAGAAGGGGTGTAAGGAAGATCGTCCATCCAAGAACTACTATGTTTGACCATGTAGATGGACGTATTTTGAGCGAAATGAAACGAAGAGTGTGTATGCTGAATTATGAATGTAATGGAAGCGGAAAGTGTGTATAAGGATAGGAAAGTCTGGCGTTTTGTTCTCTCTGCCTACCCTGCAAGTGATGCAGCATGAGGGGATAGAATAGAATAATATTTACTAATATTTTATGGTTCTGTTTTGCAATGCAATTTGTGTGTGCAATAATGATTGACAATGTTCCATTTATTTGTGTTTAGATAAACGAACTGTACGACATGATGAAGAAGAGTGAAGGGATCTCACACACTCAGCTGTTGGACAGGATGCAAGCATTGGAAGCCCTTCATAAACAAGGTAATATATCTTCCCTATACCTAGATCACATTACAATAACCAAGCGCTTGCGATCTTGTTCTCTGATTCTGGCCAGCTTGGGCTATTGCATCATATGGCAAATATCGTCCCTTCATCAGGACTGGGATCGTCCGAGGTTTCACAGAATAGTCCTAGGACAGTGGCAAATGTAGGGCAAGGACTAAGGGTCTGAAGACCCCATATTTGTAAAAAAATATGTTGAAAACAAAATTTATTTGGAATTATTCTCATGTACTGAAATAGCTGGGCAAAACCAACCCCCAGTCCCTCACAAAAATGAATCCTGGATCCGCTGATCTATCGTTTTAGCCACAGATGACTGATTTATCTCTAAGAAGTCCCAAATGTCAGGGCTCTCTGGATTTAGGTGTATCAGGCGCAAAGATACTTACAAACATGGTTCCCATCAAGCTACCTTTTGGATGTAATAAAACATTTAACTTTAACCCCTGTTTCACTGCTAAAGAAATTCACTCATTGCCACTGGTGTACAGATATAAAAAATACTGCTATTGTTTCAATTTCAGCCAGCGACTTCAGCAAATCATTAAACGAATTAGAAGCCCTGAAGACATCCATCGTGTCGAGTGTACAAAACAACAAAGTGATGCTGCAAGGCGTACAAGAAGTCTTTGCTAACAATCTGCAACACATTCAGAAGGAAATAAAGAAATTGGAAGACAGAATCGCAAACATGGGGAAGAAATAACATTCCAACAATCAGAATACTAGCATTTTTATATCTAATATACTCTTATAAATTTGGTGCAGCATTTTACAAATATATTATCTGCTTTTCTTCTGTAGAATCTCTTGATTTCCAGAATTAAATTCATTATTTTCCTTTCTATATTTGGGTTGTGAATAATTTATTTTAGTTCCCTGTACAACCACCAGATGTCTCACTAATCACTTACCTATCATAGGGTTGAGTGTAAATGTATAAATTTTTATTTATTTTTATAAATTCTTTTTGCACATTACAATAAAAAAACAGGCAATTAATTTGTTAATTCTTACATTAAATATGCAATTAAGAAGGTGTGTTGGTCATTTTTATTTATTTTATTGTGAACAAAATACAGAAATATGTTAAAATTTCTAACAATAAGAAACCATGTCATTTGTTCCCTTGGTTGTGTTGAATTTTTAATGTTTGCCCAAGAAATTGAAAGGTTTTTTCGCAAGATGGGACCAGAAAATAAAAACTAGAAAATGTTTATAACCAGCAACAATGCAGATGGAATCTGAACTAACATCAGTAAATTTTATGTTTAGTATTTTAATTGAGATTTATCATAACTTTTTAAGTTATATAATTTTTGTCATTAGTTTGTAGGTTCTGTAACATTGTATTATTAATTAAATAATTTATATTGCAATAATTAAAAATCTTTATATTACAATTGTGCTTTAATTTGTGTTTCTTATTTATTTTCCCTTGGCGGCAAAACTTCACCAGTTCAAGTAAGATTGCTGTTGTCTAGAAAGCACTATAGGAATGATGATAGTTAAGCGAGGAAATATCCGCTTATTTTCGGCATTGTGAGCTGAGAGTCAGGTGCCGTTGAAGATGCTATTCACCAAGTCCTTGAAAAAAATTCACTGTAGTCCCTACCTTCCTGACTCACCATTTATTAACAATGACTGAGCTTTACTGTCACCTGAAAAGCTTCTATTTAATAAATTAACGCTGAAAAGAGAAATATAATAAAAATAGGCCTAAAAAGTGGATTAACTCGATTTGTGGGATCATTTCTCATTTTCTTGCAGCATGAACTACAAAAGTAATGTCTGATACAAAAAAAAAATCTTTAACATTTAGTACCTCTCCCTACCTTCAGAGCTGGATTTATACTTTTCACGGGAGTAGGCCCTGACACTCTCCCCCCGTTCCCCGTCGACGATTTTTTTTTAATGCAATTTTTATTTTGCGAATACCGCCCATAATCCTCGGTCTACTCAGTCTTTTGGCAAATCTGGCCCTGCCTACCTTGACATGTTTAATAACCATAACTGATTTTTGGGGATAAGTTGCACGTGGTAAATCCGCTCCACAAAGATTTTTACGCTTGCACTCTAGTAAAGTAACGGCAATCGGATCTAATTTTAGTTTTTTTAAAAATACTAATCCAGTAAAATGACCGCTTCAGAACTACCGTGGAATGGCCACATTTTACTGTAGATCGACTTAAGTATCCGTCATGAAATTGGCGTTAAATGTCATTTTCTATGGTTAAATTCTACATTCTCTATGATTTTTTTCAACAAACAAACAACTGCAAACAACGGTTTTTCAAATTTTTGAATAACGTCACAACAGTCGGAGAAGAATCTGTAATTTTCTGAAATATTTTACTCTTTGTACAGATATAATTAATGTATTTTACATTGTGATGTTATTATACGTATTTTAGCTTATATACGAGCTAATTTAACTAGTTATTAAAATGGGTAAGTTGAAAAATCATTTGTAATCGGCGTTATTTTCACCCCCTTGACAGTTGTCCATTTTGCATTCGCAACCCCCTGACAATTCCCACATTTATACCATACGTAATAGAATTATGCGATAGCTTATCACCAAAATAGTCCTAATTACTTATTAATTTGAATATCCTTTAACTTGTTTTTATCATTCAGTAATTTTAGGGATTATTGGACCCACCCATAACGGTTTTCAACTGACTTCAGTGCAACATAGTTTCGATTTTATTATTTTAGATTCTCCAAATAGCAACTCGCCAATGAGCCCGGCTTGCGGCTCAACCCCAGTGAGCCGGCGCCATCGTAAGCTCCAGAACTTACAGGCCGCTTTAGAAGCTGAGAGATTTGACAGAAATTACCTACAAGAAGAACTAAAAAGATTGACAGAAAAGTTGTTACTTTTAGGTAAGTTTTTTGTCTTTTTGTTTACATATTTAGATAGTGGCAAGCTTAGAAATTACATGTGTATGATTCTGTTTCCACTACAAGAAGAATATGCCAATGGTATATTTTCCTGTAACATAATTTGCATCCTTTTTTCACAATAATGTCAACCCTTAAGTAGGATTGGCAGTACCCAATATAAGAGCTGAGGTTTTTATCTTTCAAAGTCCAAATTTCTAACAACATTGTTGGAATGTTTTTGATCCCTTTTGAAGATACCTTATAATTTTATTTTTATGTTTACATATGTCTGTATCTTGTTCACTAAAAGTGTAAATAAATAAATACCTGTTCCTAATAAAAATAATTTCTTATTTCTCTACTATTGTGAACACACT
Source organism: Ceraclea dissimilis (assembly GCA_963576895.1). Lineage (NCBI taxonomy): Eukaryota > Metazoa > Arthropoda > Insecta > Trichoptera > Leptoceridae > Ceraclea > Ceraclea dissimilis. The sequence continues at coordinate 2,697,519 of OY756377.1, forward strand.
CTCAGCCAAGCTACATCTCGTATGGTCATTGCAAAAAGTTGCACTTCAATAGTTGACTTATCTCAAAAAAATATTTTTATTCAATTTTAGGAGCTGGCTAAAAAAGCTTAATAGCAATATTTTCAACAGGGCCTGACAATATTGTACCGTTTGCATTGGTTTTGAAATGGTGACATGAATAATTGGTGTTTGGCTTTCCAGAAAAACTGAACACATCGCATAAAAGTGAGATCTCCAACTTGAGGTTGGAACTGTCTGTGTCAGCGTCCAACAGTCACTCAGATGAGAGCTCCGAGGAGGCCAGCAGACGGAGGGAGACAGAGGAGAGGTTGAGGAAGGAGGTAGAGGTGGTGGAGGGGGAGTTGCTCACAGCCCTGGGGAATATTACTAACCTCACTACAGAGAATCATGCGTTGACTAAAAAGGTCTGGAGATTATTTAAATGAAGTATAACTTAAGTTTTTGTAATGCGGTATTCCTATAACAATGTAGAATTGAAAATGAACATTGTCAGGCTTACGACCGACCTCAGCTGGCTTGGTATTAGTTTTTATATTCTATCCCCTCATATCTAGATAAAGAGATCAGAATGTCAGACTTCCAAATTATTACACACACATTTTACTTTTGTCACATTTATGCAAATCGTTGCACACACTGATATTTGCTTGGTTTTCGAACGAACCATACGTAGATTGACTTGGTTCTTAGAGGACGCCAGCAAGAGTGTCGAAACGTCAATCAAAAGTCAATTTACACTGGATTGTCCGGAAACTAAGCAATCATGAAAACCTTTTAACAATCTCTGCACCTAAGAGGACACCAGCTGAAGCTGACGACAACAAGATTCACATCCAACACACTGAAACACTTCCACAACCAATAGAGCTGGCAGTGCTTGGAATCAGTTGCCAGAGTCAGTAGTACTTGCTCCTACCACCAATACCTTCAAAAATAGACTGGATAATTGCATATAAACATATAATAACTAGGATTTAGGCTGAATCGGTCAAAGCTGCCTACATAATAACAAATACATAATAATAATTTTACTCAATACACGTACATCCTTGAGTATTTTCTTTGTTATCTTTTTGTCATTCATTCTCCCCACATGTCGCAACCACCTCAACTTGTTCACTTTCATTTTTGTAATAATGTATCACTGTTTATAGATTTCCGAGATGGAGAAAGAGATGTTGGACTGGCAGTCGCAGGCCATAGAGCTGGCAAGCCTCAAGGACACTCTGCAAGCGCAGGTGAGCAGTGTCATCCAGGAGAATCTCAGTCTGAAGGAGTCTCTGGCAGAGGCCTTCTCATCATTGGAGGCACACCGCCTGGAGAATAAAATGAACATCAGTATAGAGTGTGATGATGATTCTACGCCGAGGAAAATTATGTCTCGTAAGTAATTACTTCTTCTTCTCTAGCCTTCCTCTCTCCACTGCTGGATATAGGCCTCATCCATCTGTTTCCACTCGTCTCTGTCCTGACCCTTCCGCATCCAGGTTCCTCCAGCGATTTGGACAATGTCATCGGTCCATCTCTTTGGTGGCCTCCCGACACTCCTCTCTGTCCAAGGCCTCCACTTCAATATTCGTGGTGTCAATATTCAACATTCAAGTAATTACTAGTTCTGTTTAATCATTTTGTCTTTAAATATAGTTTAATTAGGTATAACAAATTGCATGAATGTGACGGAAGCAAGGAGTATGTCTGAGGATAGGGCACTTTGAAGCAATGTTCTCTCTTTCTACTCCACAGGGGACTAAGCATGAGGAGATGGTTGAATTAATTTTGCATTAATTTTTTATTGTATTTCAGCATTCAACGTTCGCTCGCCGATGGAGAATCTGGGTAAAGTAGTGGACATACAATTGAAGGAACAGATTGATCAGAATAATTCACTCAACAGTCAACTCTCTGAAGTGCAAGCCGAGGTATGCATGACTGGAATAATTAGAAAATAATTACCATAAATCATAATCGCTTAAATGGTGTTTTGGTTAATATTCTAATCTACGATATTTTATTCACAGGTTGCAAAGCTGAAGGCAAAATTAACCATCGGCGAAAACGTAATCAACTCATTGAAGAAAGATCTGACTGACAAAACACAAAGATATGAAAATTTATCAGAAGAGAATATTAAAAATCTTAACATCATTTCCACCACCAAAAATAACTTGAAACTCAAAGAGACTGAATTGGCTGCCATGTACGATTTAAAGTTTATGCTCGACGGTGATATTGCCAAGTTGCAAAAACAGACTTCCGATTACGAGACAGATATCGCTAAGTATAAAGTCGAAATGCAAGATTATGTGAAGAAATTAGAAGATATGGATAGTGAGCGAAGAGATTTGGTGGATAAATGTGAGGATTATGATAAACAATGCCACGATTATGTCTCGTCTCTCGAGGAAAAGGCCAAGATTGAAGAGGAGTTGATAAATAATTTGCATCGTTGCCAAACAGACCTCGAGACTTGTAAAAAAGATTTGGAAATTAAAGTTAGGCTCTATGATGATTTGTCCGAAGAAAACAAAACTGTCAAAACTTGTTTGGATGAAAAAGAATCACAATTGTCAACTTTACAAGATGCTCATAATGATCTGAAACTTAAGGTTGAAAATCTCGATTCTATCGTAGACCAGCGTGACGAACAAATCAAATGTTATCTATCTAATATTCAAGTTCTTTCGGATGAAAGTGACGACTATAAGAACAGATGTCAAGATTACGAAAAAGCGATACAAAAGAACGAAACGGATCTCGCGACTCACGTCAATGACTTTAAGAAACTTTCCGAAACGTGTGACGTTCTCCGCCAAGAGTGCAACAAACTTAACGCTAAATGCCAAGAATATGAAATAACATGTCGAGAATACCAAGACACGATTCACGAATGCGAAAGTGAAATAGCAGATTGTAAAGAAAATATTAAAACGTTGAATGAGAAATTTAAAACGGCAGAGGACGAGATTGTTGTTTATAAGGAGAATATTCATGAATTATCCGAGAAATGTAAGACTGTGGAAGAAGAACGCGATTGCCTTATCGTCAAATGTGAGAAATTAGACGAACAGTGTAAAGTAAATACTGAAACACTACAGCAAAATGATGCGGAGATTCAACATAATAAAAACACTTTACTCCAGAATTCAGAGAGAATCGAAACGTTGGAGGGTGTGAGAAATAACCTGGAAGAACAGTGTCAAAGTTACGATGCTCGTTGTCAAGAATACGACAGGACTGTACAAAGATGTGAAGGGGAAATTACAGAATTCAATAAACAGGTTTTAGAGCTAACGTCGAAATGCAAAAATGTCGAGGACGAACGACAGAATTTGGATGTTAAATGTCAAAATTACGAAGCGCAATGTCAGGATTATAGAGAGACTGTTGAAAAGTTGGAGAAAAACGTTCAATGTATCAATGAACAACTCACAGACGTCACGCAGAAGTGTGTCGATCTCGATAGTCGAGGTACGCAATACAAAGAGACAATTAGGAAGTACGAGGAAGATATGAAGGTGTGCTCCAATGAAATTGAAGCTTTGGTCGCCAAATTCAAAGCAGCCGATGAAGAATGTAACACTTTGAAAGAGTCTTGTCAAAATTACCAAACCAAATGTTATACATACGAACAAATTATCAATAACCTAGAATCTGATGTACGAAGTTACGGTGAAACTGTTACACTATCAAATGGCAAGGTTGGCACTTTAGAAATTGAGGTAAACGGTCTCGAAGCAAAATGTCAGACATACGAATCTCAGTGTCAGGATTATAAGAAATGTATCTGCAATTACGAAGCGGATATTAAGGCCTTAAAAGAGAATATTCAGGAGTTGTCCGAAAAGTGTGTGACGTTAGAGGATGAGAATTGTGATATAAGAACGAAGTGGCAAGACTTTGAACTGCAATGCGTGTCTCATAGAGAAATGATCGTAAAGTATGAACAAGATATCAACGGTTATCGAGACAATGTCGATAAATTAAATGTGAAATGTCAGGATTTGGAGGTCCAATGTCAAGATTTAGAAACTCAGAAACAAGTGCTCGTTGCTACGCTCGAATCGAGCAACGCTACTGAAAAAGAACTGCTTCAGAAGCTGGCGCAAAGTCACTGTGAACTGGAGAGTTGTACGGAAAATTTGTCCAATAAACTGCAAGAGATTGCAACACTGAATGATCATATTTCTGAAAAAAGTATGGAACATCAAAAAACTGTTGACAAATATAAAGAGGATATTCAAAATCTAGATACGAATTTCCAGAAACTTTCGACTCAGTTCAAAAATGTAGGGGCGGCAAATACTTTTCTGAAAGAAAAGTGCCTTTATTATGAAAAAGAGATGAAAGTCTGTAACGAATATATTATGAGATTTGCAGATGATAATGATTTGTTTCAACAACGTATTCAAGAATTAGAAGATAAATGCGCGGATCTTGAAGAAGATAAGTTAGATCTCGAAGAAGATAAGTTAGATCTCGAAGATGAAAAGTTAGACCTCGATGATGAAATGTTAGATCTCGAAACGAAATATTGTGAAGCTGTTGAAATGAACGAATCAAACTTAGGATCGTACAAGAAAAATATTGAGACTTTATATAATAATTGTAAAGGTATTAAAGACGAGTATAATAAGTTGAAACAACAATTCCAGAACAAGGTCGATGAATATGAGAAGGAAATACAATCCTGTAATGAAGATATCAAAATATTATCCGAGAAACGTCAGGTATTGGATGAAGAATACGATGCCTTGAAAATCAAGTATCAGCAACTCGAAGATCAGTGCCAGACGTACGAAAGCACCGTCAACAAATATGAAGTGAGTGTTAAGATTTGCAACGAGAGTATCTTGGAACTCAACAGCCGATGCAAGGCTATGGAAGAGGAGAGTCTGTATTTCAAAGACAAGTGCGAAGAATATAAACAGCAGTGCGATAAAATACTCGACGAATGTCAAGAAGAAATCAAATCTTGCAACGGAAACGCGGAACTGCTGTCGGCCAAATATACGGCGATCGAAACAGAAAATGTTACTTACAAAGATAAATGTAACGAGTACGAAATGCAATGTGTCGAATTTAAAAATGCAATTGAAAAATATTCAAAGGATAACTCGGAATATAGAGAAACGATTGAGGGACTCAACGAAACGTTGAAAAAGGTCAATGATGATTACTTAGGTTTACGAGGACAGTGTGAAGATTTAGTAAAACAAAATAAGGAATTTGAAGAGTGTGTTATAAGAAATACCCACGAAAATCAAACACTCAAATCTGATGTCGATATAAATGTTAATAAACTTAATTCTTGCAATGACCGTATCGAACAGTTGACGGTTAGATGTCAAGAACTTCAGAAAGAAACTGAAGTTCTTACTGTCAAATTACAACAAACAATTGAAAAGTATGAGAGTGAAGTTAAATCTTGCAAGGAACATGCGGTTACGTTGACATCTAAATGTCAAGAACTGGAAAAAGAGCAAAAAGATCTTAATGTCAAATGCCAAGAAACATTAGAATTATATGAAAATGAGGTTAAAGCTGTGGAAATTTTGACATCCAAATGTCAAGAACTGGAGAAAGAGAAAGAAAGTTTGAACGTCAAATGCCAAGAAACAGTTGGCAAATATGAGAGTGATGTTAAATCTGTGGAGATTTTGACATCTAAATGTCAAGAACTTCAGAAAGAGAAAGAAAGTCTAAATGTCAAATGCCAAGAAATGGTTGAAAAATATGAGAATGAAGTTAAATCTTGCAAGGGACATGTGGAAATGTTGACATCCAAATGTCAAGAACTGGAAAAAGAGCAAGAAAATCTTAATGTTAAGTCTCAAGAAACACTAGAATTATATGAAATTGAAGTTAAAGCGGTGGAAATTCTGACTTCTAAATGTCAAGAACTTGAGAAAGACAAAGAAAGTCTGAATGTCAAATGCCAAGAAACAGTTGACAAATACGAGAGCGAAGTTAAGTCTTGTAAGGAACATGTTGAAACATTGACGTCTAAATGTCAAGAACTTGAGAAAGAGAAGGAAAATCTAAACGTCAAATACCAAGAAACACTAGAAGAATATGAAATTGAAGTTAAATCTGTGGAAATTCTGACTTCTAAATGTCAAGAACTTCAGAAAGAGAATGAAAATCTGAATGTCAAATGCCAAGAAACAGTTGACAAATTAGAGTTGGAAACGAAATTGTCCAACGAACAAATTCAAACGCTTTCAGTTAAAGAAACTGAATTAATCCAATCGAACGCCGACATAGAGAAGCAAGTGGTGGAGTATAGGGAGACTATTGAGATGTACGAAGAGAAGATTAGGGTTTATACAAGTAATATTCAACAGTTATCCGAGCAAGTGAAGTCTGCTAATGAAATGAACGAGGATTTGAAGATGTCTTGCAGTAATATGGAAACTGCGGCTAATAATGTCAATGCAGAGGTATACACACATTGATTTACTATTTTTTTTATTTATTATGCACCGCTTTTTATTCACGTTCTTATTTTTTAATGCTGACTTGTAAAAACATTGTGGAGTATCGAAAAAGAGTTCAAAACAAATAACGGTAGTATTCCAATAGAAATGCCATTTTTGCCAACAAACAAAAATGAAGTTCGAATTTTATTCACAGCCATCTCTTTCTCGATAGACTAGTTTTTTTTTTGGAACTATGTATGGAATTAATTTGAAATTGTAATTTTATCTGCTGACAATAATGACATCTCTATTATAATTCTGCAAGTCTTGCCACTGCGGTTGCCAAAAAGCTACATGCAGTGCCGTCATTAAAAACTATCTCTTGATAGATATTTTTTCTTTTATATTATTTTTAACTTCAGTGTATACTTTACAAACGAGGTAGATATGTGTCGTAAATATTTCAATGCGTATTTTATTTCTTACAGATGGATAAAAAACGTGCAGAGCTTGAAACGTGTCGACAAGAATTAACAATCGCACAAAGCAGTTTGGAAAAGTTGCAACAAAGCAATAACCAAAATGTCAAATTGATTTCTGAAAAAGATTCCACTGTAAAACAACTTACAATCGATTACGAGGACTTGAAAGAGAAATGGGACCGAGTGACTAAAGAACTGGAGGCAGCAAAACAACAGTTGGAAGAGAAACAAAAGACGGACGTAATCGAAACAAACGCTATTTCGTCAACGACAAAAACGCCGACGAGAATTTCCTCACAGTTTGAGAGTTTCATTAATAAGTATCAAAATAACGAGGACAGAATTAAGTGTTCGTTAAATTTATACGGAGAACAGTGCAAGAAAATGAATGAACTAAAGACATTCTTATACAAGACGAATAGTAATTTGACTAATCTATTAAATGACGAGCCAAAGTTGAACAAAGTACTCAAATACAAGAAGACCGTAGAAGAAGAGTTGATTCAGTTGGAGAACGCAAACTCTAGTTTGTCTACAAAGATATTTAATCTTATTTCGCATTTGTGTCTCGAAGTTAGCTACAATATTAATTTGATAACAAGTCCGAATAGCAACGGTGACTCGCAAGACGATTCTTTACACAAGGATGACAGCTTCGTTCACATAATCGACGACATCGAAAACGTTACAAAGATTAGTAAAATGGACTACGACAAATTCCAAACCTCCCTCGAATCCACCGTCGATAAAAACAGTACGACAGTCTACCAAGAGATACACGATCTAGTCGAGAAGTGTAAGACGTTGAATAGCGAAGTGGAAACGTCGGAAAGGAAGAATAGTGTACTGACGCAGAGTTTAAAATCGTTGCAAGACGGTTACGATCGAGTGACGAAGGAAAAAGTTGACTTGGCGGAAAAATTGAGTGCTTTACAGAGAGTGCTAAAAGAGATGCAGATTAAAACTAACGAAGACGCCGTGGAACAAAAGAGAATTATTAGTGACAATATGAATTTAAGGCGACACGTCGAGGTTTTGAAATGCGACATGGACAACGTGACTCTCAAACTGAATTTAGAAGTGGATAAATTGAAGAATGCGTATGAGAATTTGAGCAGCGAGTATGATAAGCTGCGAGGGATGTACTCGAGCGGTGACGAGAATAAAGAGCAAGTGATAATCGATATGAGGAACGAGTACGAAGAGAAGTTGGGGCGGATGAAGCAGAAAATGGTGTGTATGCCTATCCTTCTTGTTGTGTTGGCCTACCAGGCCGTCTGGTGGGGGATTCTCACTGTCATAATGAACGATGATGATCTCGATATGTAAATTTATTAATTTAGCTACGTTAATGAATCATGAAATTTTCCATTGATTACCGTTGATTTTATGAGGAAATTTATTTTAAATTGTAAATTTAACGATCTTCTATCTCACAGTTTTCTCTCACAGACTCTCGTCTCTGTTGAGGAAATTATTACTCACATAATGTACCAAATATATTTTATTATATCCCCTCACACCGCGTCCTTTGCGGGGTAGGTAGAGAGAAAAGAATGCCCATCCTTACGCACATTTGTTGCTAATTTAAGTCTAATTGTAGTCAATTTTTTTTTTCATTCTAAATTCTGCTGTGATTGTCCAAAAATATTTTTATTAAAAAATATTTTGTCATAATGCATTAAATGCTGAATTGTCTAAATTTGAAGTTACCGTAAAATAGTTTATGTTTTAGTTTTATTAGTATGTATCATATTGTTTTCTGCTGGACGTTAACTAAAAATATACTCTATTAAAATTTTACGTGCATTTGAGTCTATAGTATCAAAAACAGCAATCTGATGTCAGACTGATTCAGAGTAAATTGAAAAAACGTTTTATCCAAATTGCTGTTCTCATATATTGCAGAATGCTGTACATGTGAAACAAAGTCATTTTTTTATCTTAAAAACTTATATGGGTTATGGCTGCTTTTGTTGTCATGTTAATACAGTGAAACTCGGATTTTAAGTTCCCGCATTTTACGTTTTCCCCTATTTTACGTTTTTTTTGGCCGGCCCCGTTTCACTCCCATACATTCCAGAACAAAAATTTCCCGAATTTTACGTCAGGCGCCAAAAACAATTCCCGGATTTTACGTTTTTTTCAGCTGTAAAGTTGTCTGAAATATCTATACAAAATCATGTAAAATTTAATTATTTGTCTAAAAGTTGGACAAAAAATATTACGTAAAGAAAGTGCGTCAAGTCACATTGCTACCTTTTTACTTAATGCCAACCCAACGTGTTTCGCTACGTGGCCCGCCGATGTTATCTTATCTCCCCCTACCACCCCCAGTACATCCCTACATCAACAAGTTCAACAACTTGTAGTACCTATGTATGTGTACTATGTATACATACACCTCGTGCATCCGGTCGTTTGGTTTTCTGTGAATCTAAACATTTGCGGCGCATAGTATAGTGTTAATTTTAATCACCGGAAGTGTTTAGTATAACTTTAATCTAAAGTTTCCGTATTTTTTTCCAGTTAATTGTAGCGCAACATACAGATTACTCGTTTTATTTAGGTATTTAATATATGCCTACACGTGGGTATTATTTTAAACAGTGCTTTGTGATTTACTTTTCGCGAAATTTTAGTGTACCAATTGTGTTGAATTTGGAAAAAAAACAATTCCTATTTAATTTACTTAGACTTTGGTTGTTATTCCAATTTATATTTACACAATTGCAATGTGTATTGTCAGCCTTAATGGATAGTGAGAAGAAACTCGGGGAGGACCCGGCACACCATTTGATATTTGCAAAAAAATTATCTAAGTCATTGGACATGTACCTACCTAATGATAAATACGTGTCTAAATAAAAACTATCTAAAGTAAGAGACTTTTTGAAATCTAAAAGTAATAAATAGTTGTTTCAATGTTTACTCGATATAAAGTGTGTTATGTACGAAGTGCTATTATTTATACTCACAGATAATGTGAAATGCGCGTGATTTACGTCCTGTGCGCGTTAAATTATGTACATGCTCACCTGGAGGGTCAAATTTGTGACAAATATTCGATGTCTACCTCGGCTGCTTCCGAAAAATCACTAGTTTTCCTTATAAAATTATTAAGTTCCTTTATTTATTTACGAAAATTTATAAAAACTGCCTTTTTTCGATGTTAAAAAAACGTAGATTAATTTGACACTGCACATTGTTAGAATTGGCGCGAAATTCAAATGTTCGTGTCGCGTAATATATCTATATTTTTTGTATTTTCTGTAAATTCAGTTCCTTCAATTTAGTTTTTTAGTGATATAATTCACTTTTGTTTCTTGTAAACATAATTACTGTCAAGAAATCACTCCTACTACATGACAATGAAGTTAACAGTGAAAAGTAACTACGTTTTTATAGGACATACTAAAATATCATTTCCCACATTTTAAGTTTTCCCCTATTTTACGTTTTTTTTCCGTGGTCCCTAGAAAAACGTAAAATCCGAGTTTCACTGTATCTTACAATGTGCAGTTTTTGAATTTTGTGTAAAGGTGCTCTAACACGAGCAAGTTTTCAGCAATAATTGTGGCAAAGCGTATTGATTAACATTTCGCAATATATAGCAATTATTTCACCAATATTTAAAGCGAGACAACGATATTGCGTGCAAACGAGAAAGAGAATTATCATGATGTCGGCGACACAAATTGCTAAATATCCAATCGGTTCGTAGATTTTAGTCAATTCTCTTTCTCGTTTGCACGCTATATCGTTGTCTCGATTTAAATATTGCCGAAATAATGTTTATCAATACTATTTGTATGAGTTGTCGTTGCTCGAAAATTTTTGCATCGGCAATTTGAAATTTATTAAGAGTTAAGTTGTCAAATTTTCTTGTCTATGGGGCCTTATTTTTAATCGTAATTGTCGAATTTATGGCAACTAAATTATTATAGCCAAAAACTTTATATTTTTATAATATATCAATTATTTTACAATGTTATTTAATTATATTAGTGCAATAATCTAATACATTTATAATAAATTATATTTTATTATTCAATAAATTTATTGGAACTAAGAACTTCTTTTATTTATTAAATATATTTTTAATCTTTGATTAGACAAAGGTCAAATGTCAGAATACGTACATGATACACGAAGTTCAGTTTCAAGATGTTTTATATTATTGCACTATCTAATACATATAGTCAAAATTGGGGGTGTTACTATATCTATGCTCCTCCCCCTTTTTGGGACATCAGGAGATGTGTATTTTCTCGAATAATATTGGTGATATCATCTTAAAATTATGGTGATAACAAGTAGTTATCTCAAGAGATAATCCAATGAAAGGATGGACTTTCCATCAGTCTTATGACTGATCATCATCTGGCTTAATGCGATCACTTTCAGCAATCCGCCACAGCTGGGAATCACTGCTGTGCCATGCAGGCTAGTGATCGAGGGGATAGTAAACTGTATTGGTTTGGTTGGTGATAGCTATCATTGAAGTGATGAATATTACTTAAGAATAGGCATATTGAAATTTCTAAAAACGGGAGACCTTAGATCTCGTGAACCTTATTAAATATGCTTAGAAAAAAAATAGAGTAGATTCATTGAACGTTTATCTAGGGAATGACCATAAACAATTTTTTATATCTTGTATGGATTTCTCAAAAAAAAAATGTGAATAACACCTCTGATATTTTTCCGAATGACAGCAACTCGCTCTTAAGCCGTGGAGATTTTTTTTATGTTCATAATATGCATTAAAATCTAGGGAATGACCGTAAAAGTTTTTTGATTGAAGCGAAATTAATGTCGATAAAATGTTAAAAAACGCTTTTTTTAACATTTTATCATGCAATTTTGAACCTTAATGGTGCAGGAAATGATCGTGACGTTATAGTTGAGTCCCGAGCCTTAAGTATAATGTGATCACATGAAGCCAGCTGATGATCTGTCTAGTAAGTAGTAGTATGTCTTAGTACCTGACAACTAACAGCAAAAAAAAAGATTTTTAGAAATTTTGTTGATAAAAAAAATACTACAAAGGTATCCCTAATAAATTTTCATACATAATTTTTCTAACCAATAAAAGTTGTATTTTCTTTCTCTGTTTCTCAGAAACAACTGTACCACGATGAGATGACGCATCTTACCGAGAAGCATAAAGAAGAAACGGACGCAGTGTGCAAGAAGTATCTAAACAGAATCAAGCAGTATGAGGAGCATGTCAATCAGCTCATGTCGGAGCAGTGGAAGATCGGGGAGAAGCTGCTGATTGAGAGGAAAGAGAATGAAGAGTTAAAGAAGAGGTTGAGGGAGTATAGAGGATCACAGCAGTCTCTCAACTCAATCACATCCACTGTTAGCGTAAGTACCAAGAATGTCTGAAAAAAAGTTGTTAATATGGTAGTTAATTAGACCACTCCCACTTTACTAATATCTCTGCCCCCTTTCGCTTTAACTCCGCCCTTTTTTTTACAAACTCCTGTTTTATTGTTCTGTCTTTCGTACTAAATTTTATCATTTTGAAATTTACATTATTAGTAATGACAATTTCGCTCGATCGACTTTGCAAACAACAAAATGTAAGAATTGAGAAAATGTAATTTTTGTTTGTATAACTGCACTTCTTACGTTCAGCGCTCACGGTTGCTGACATTAGTGTGCCAGAGACAACGATATTTTAACTGCGTGAACCAAAACGAAATGCTTAGGTATTAGTATAAGCAATGTTTTTCCTTAACAAAATGTTTTTTTACCTTTTTTGTTTGCAATTCACAATAACTCCGTCCCTTTTATATAAACTTAACCCCTTTTGTATGAACTCCTCCCCTTTTTGTACAAGCTCCTCCCCTTTTTGTATAAACTCTTCCTCTTTTTGTACAAACTCCTCCCTTTTTATATCAACTCCTCCCATTTTGTTGTATAATCCATCCTTTTGCATTGCATTTTGAAATTGATATGTAGTAATGATAATTATTGATTATAATTTGTCACAGTTGCCGCACACGAAGAACGAAATGATAAGAAATAACAGACCGAGTAATATCACCGTGAATGAAACCAGTAGACGAAAGTTGCCTTCACCCATTAAAGAGAATCCTTCAAGATTCAAACAGCCGCATATGAGGAAAGTTGGTAAGTATACTAATAAGTTTTTATGAATCCACAACCTCAAAATGGCAATTAAAACCACAAAAAAAAAATGTATGATACACTTTTATAATCTTTTTAACATAAATAATGCTACATGAGTTCTACTCGTGAAGCACTCTCTTGAGACACCAAACACTTTCGATGTGAATTTCTTTTCTCACGCCCTTTAATACGATACCACACATGACCCTACAGGACTTTTGGATCCCTTCAAACACTTTACATCTTTTTCGTTTGTGGAGATGGCCGATTCAATGTGGTACAGAATTCTATCTCTATCATCTACAAGTAGTTTACACAATCAAGGTGGTCGGTAGCCTGGTTGGTAACGTGCACGACTGTTAATCTGGCAGGCGCGAGTTCAATCCCCAATGCCGACTTACTCCTTTTCACAACACAAGCTTTCTGTGAAGTGTACAAAGATGTATTTGGGTTTATTTCGATAAACCCAGATTCATTTAAAAAAAAAAAAATTGGTGGAAGTTTCAGAGCTTTAGCTAGTCTGGAAATGAGTTAAAATTTGATTGCAAGATTTGAACTCCAATGGCTCACATGTGGGGAAAAATGGGTATGGTTTGGACGAATGTGGGTGGAGCTTACTGTCTAAATTTAGTTTAATCGATTGCCTTTTATTTATTCCAGAGTCGGGAGGGTTATACATGTCTGACGAAGAAGGAGAAGTATTTGACAACACTTATTTGAGTGATCTAAAAGCGGGCGTCTGCGAGTTGAGGAATTTGGGGGGCAGCTTGTCGTTAGCTCCATCTGCCGATAATAAGGGACGACTCTCGGAACTGCAATGGAGGAATTCCCTATGCCCTCCGCACCTCAAGAGCTCGTACCCTGCCGAGACACAGTTCCATAATAGGATTAAGGAAGAAGATATCAAGGTAAGAAAGAAATATTCACTTAGTTATGAGTCATTTAGTTGCGAAAAATATCATCGGTAAAAGTAAGATTACTCAGCTAATACTAATGATATCATCCTAAGACTTAACACATGGATAAATGAGAATATGTTTCAGTGACTCTAGTGATTAGAAATGTGATTTTTGTAAATTTTCTCGATAAAAAATTGTTCCAAAGTTACCTCTGGAATTTGCTGAAATATGAGATTATTCTCATAGTTTGTTAGATATAATGCTGTAATTTGATTGATAAAATGTTTAAAGTAATGTGCAGGGACTAGCAGATATTTTTGTGATATTCAGTCCCATTTTTATACAGTAAGCCCAAATCTATTCTGTCGCTTATGTTATTTTTATTTTGCACTTACACTCTTACCAAATTTGACAAAGTTCAAGTGATTAAAGAACAATTTTTACTCAGGGCATATCGCCACTGGAATTGAATGTTGAATTTGTTTTTACTTTCCAGACTGGCGCTGCTTTCGTTGTAGATGACAGTCCACCGGTGGAGAAGCATATTAGGAATAAGAAAGAACCTGGACAGACGGCGTACCACAAGCCAGGACCTCCTACTCCTAGTAAAAACAGCGGTAGACTGTCATTACAGGTTAGTCAACTAATTATACATTCTCTCTTATTCTTCTTCATCAGCCTATCTCCATTTGCCTCCATGTTGTCCTGTCCTCCATGTTGGAGACTGCATCCAGGTTACACTGACATGTCGGACCAGGTCGTCTCTCCATCTCAGCTGTGGCCATCCCACACTTCTGTTCCCATCTCGAGGTCTCCAATTTAGGAGGTTTTTGGTCCACTTTCCCTCTGCACTTCTAGCCATGTGTCCTGCCCATTTCCACTTTAGGGATGCTATGTGGTATCAGTCTGGTAACAATCTGGGCTACATGGTCAAGCCGTGTGGTTCTTGGACGCCCGCGCTTCCTTACACCTCTTCTTTCTCCCTTTAACTTTTTTAATTTTCCTCTTTAACTTTTATTAACTTTCCAACGTCCCAGCACCTTGAAATATGGCACACACATTTGCTTTAGGCGACAGTTTAATATTGCAGTACCATTTTAATTTTTAATTAAAAAAATGTTCTTACAGTTACTCATTTTTTTTACAGGGAAATGAACGTGAAGTTTTGAAAGAATGGAACGACACACATCCGAAGAAGGCCACTCCCTCGAGACTAAAGGCTTTCTTCTCGGGCAATACTTCAAAAGCTGACGAGGTATATATCCATTACAATTCTATCCATATAATATATATCCATATAATTCCAAATAAATATCTTTTCTTTTTGGTATACAATTACAATGTTTCATTGTTGTTTAATTGTTTGTAATTATTTTTTTTACAGAACACAACTCCCAAAGGCCGCAGATTAAGCAGCATCTTTAGGAAACCGAGATAAACTTTATCGTTAAACACCGACATTTTGTCTTCATACTTTTGTATACTCTCTATAAAAAATATTATGATTTATTTCGCATTCAATGTTACTAACAATGTACAAATTAATATAGTAAATATTTTTTAGTTTTAAACAGTCTAGGAATATGAATACTGCTTATTTATTTTAGTGATTGAATTAATTTTAATGTAGGCAGTAATTAAATAATTCAGACAGTAATACGTACCTGCGATTTATATATTTATCTTTGCTTCTATGATTACCTTAAGTAGTTTTAACGTTTTCTTTAAACACCCATCTTTTACATGAATCTCGTTTTTTACAAAACTACCCCACTTTAGGATAACAAGTAGTTATCTCAACAGATGTGCAGCAAAGCATGGACTTTCCATCAGGCTTTTGACTGATGGTCGGCTGGTTTAATGTGATCTCTTTACGCTTATGTTTAACATTCACTAATAATTCCAGTCCATCCGTCTGTTTTTTTGTTAATTGTATTCGTTGTTGGCTGGAGATAAATAAATAAATAAAATAATAAAAATTGCTTTATTTCAGTTTAAGAAACATTACAATTCAATATAAACAATACAGGTCAAATCACAATTTAATACGATATACCTTCCTTCTAAAGCTATTGCTTGTGCGAAGGAAGAAAAATCAATGAACCTCGCTTTCTCAGATGCTGAGAAGAATTTAAACTTTCTAAACTTGCTTGAATTTTTCTATTACATATTTATTTTGTTAAATAATTTGGCATCACACAGTGGCAACATTTATTTTGACTTTGTGAACATATTCGGCCAGCTCTGTCAATAATATCCGTATAGGGTTGCCGTTTCAACAAAATGAATTAAAGACATTTATTAAATTTTTTGGTGCCAAGCCAGCCAGTGTATTATTTATTTTTCATACATAATTCAAAGTATTCATTATGAATATATTTTAGTTGTATTTTTGTACATAAATTATTTTTGTAAAATTTTTTACAAGTTTATTAAAAATTATATTACAAAAAATGCTTTCAATTTCGTGATTCATAAAACCCAGTAGTATCCCTATATTCCGACAAGGACCAATAAAAACAGGAAAAAGAAACAATGTTTTATAAACACTGGCAACATTGCTAACCGTATCGACAACCTGGCAACTCTCACGTTGCCATAATAATAAACAAGTGTCGCCATCACAACAGGTTTGAAAAAAATCAATAACTCATTATTTCTTTTGTGTCAAATAGATTTTTAAATTATTTTAATGGTTGCTTTTTAATAAACATTTGAGAGTATGAATTAATATAGAAAAATATCATTTTTTATTTTTTTTTCGAGTATTATCTGTGGAAAGAATGGCTTGGAGTTTGCCAAAGTTGCCAGGTTATGAATTTGGGGATCCGACACGAACGCATTTCAATGTTCCCCAGAAATTTAAATTCATTAATGGGTATGCGATGCCTCCTATGGGCAACACTGGAAACATCGGAGGACAACCGAGTAAAGTGGATGGTTCAGCTTATCTAAGTGTGGCAGACGATTGCAGGTTAGGAATCTTATGTCTTCTATATAGTGCATTATCAACCTATAGTTATCTCAACAGATATACAGCATAGGATGGACCTTCCATCAGGCTTGACTTGATTGTCGGCTGGCTTAATGTGATCACTTTGCTAATCGTAACCGAACCCAGACTTCCGACCCAACAAGCCGGTATTCTACAGCTGTGCTATGATAGTTATGGTAGTGTAAAGAAAAGGGGGTGATTTTTAAATATCTCTTAATAACTATAATAAATAAAATACATTGCAGTTTC
Source organism: Ceraclea dissimilis (assembly GCA_963576895.1). NCBI lineage: Eukaryota > Metazoa > Arthropoda > Insecta > Trichoptera > Leptoceridae > Ceraclea > Ceraclea dissimilis. The sequence continues at coordinate 2,714,728 of OY756377.1, forward strand.
GACCCAGCATTGACGTACGGTCGTGTCAAGGATTTAGATCTACCGATACAGCTTCCCCACTGGGTGCATTACGACAAGAAGAAGTTGTGTTTCCGTGGATTCTTACGCCAGTCTGTTTCCGAGTCTCCCCTAGAAATCTTCAGAATCCGTCCAGTTGTTTTGACTTATTATTTGGAAGATGACACTTTGGCCGTGTCTGAACCTCCGATACCGGTTAGATCATTAAATTTTATTCATTGATTTCCTAAAACCCTAGACCTATAAAAATAACAATTTCGGGCAAACATCACCGATGGTCCCAAATTAAGGTAGGTATATTTAAAGAGGTACGATCACTACATATCTACTAATAAAATTTCATCCATTTAGGAGGCCTTAGTGAGGGACGAAGTAGTTCAAAACAATGAAATAACCTCAGTCAGATCTTTCATAAATGAATGGTTCATCTTGAATGCTTACGTTAGTTGATCAAAGGGGTCCGAATCGAGTTTACTAAAAAACTGGAATTGTACTCAATGTTTTAATTTCTTACGAGTTTAGTACATACTATTTCATTCCTATATAGTTTCCTACCCTATTCATATACAGCTCTTTTGTAGTAGTATTGGTAATTACTAACACCACCAACAAAGTTTTTAAGTCATAAGAGACAAATAATAACATTAGTAGTGTAATATTTTACAAATTTTACTTACATTTCTTTGACTGATTGCCATGGGGCAAAGTGGGAGACCCTTTTTATCCCTCTTAGCCACATATGAGTAGTGATCTGACCTCTCTAAATATACATACCTTGGGCTCAAATAAGCATTAATGTTTTTTAAGATTCAATATAATTGAGCAGAATCAAGTGTAGTTTTTTTTGTAAATATTCAGAACTCTGGTCTGTGGCACGGCAAGGTGGTGATGCGAGGGAAGCACGTGAAGGGAAGTGGACAGCGCTGGCACTGGAAGGATCTCAACAATGGCATTGATATTCCATTATTCGGAAAAGTCTTTCATTTGACAACTTGTGACAACTTCACTAGGGTTTGTTGAAAATCCCTTTTTGATTTTTTCAAATTGATGTACAGAAGAGAAATTATGTTATAATCAAATAAAATTACCTAATTTATGTCTAGAAATGAAAGTTAAATAACTTGCAATACTGTATGGAGCAAAAAACTTTAGAGCTTCTATTTTCAAAATTTTTAATTTGACCAATAGCATTACATAACATTAATAGGTAGATGGTTATTGGATAGATTTAAATTTGGAACGTTAATGGAGAACCGTTCTTATTTTGAACAGAATTACTAGTTACGTAGCAGTTCTTCGTACTTTAACTAATATTACATTTTTCTTTCATTTGTAATGATTTTTGTGCAGGAGTTTTTAGAATCCCAAGGCATAGAAGTTGCAGATGAAGAAGTGATGCCCGCAGATCCTCACACTTTGAATCAGATGCTGAAGAAAATGCCTGTCTGTCGGGGAGGGGAAAATAAGTCTGAAGCATTGAGGAAATTTCTTCAATATGATGGGAAAGTATTGAAGTAAGAAGGCCTAATTTAAGTTATCATTATTTATTAACATCTAGGCCCAAGTTGTCAATTATTTAGCATCATAGAAATCACATGAACAGAAAACAAATTTAAATTTTTCGAATTAATTGAAAAATTTATCAACGCCAATTGGAGTGTAAAGAGTTCCGATTGGCATCTTGCTAAAGTCATAGATAATGATAACAAGATCGAATGCTGAACTGAATGTATAAGGTTCAGATTAGCATTCATGTTTTTTTTTTGTTTAAAAAAGGATTTGGGCTTGCATACACAAACCCAAATACTTTCCTGCACACCTTGCACTAGGCTAAAAGCCTGTATCGCAAAGTGTGGAATACATCGCCAGCGCCGGGGTTTGAACCTGGCACCTCCCACTCAAGAGACTGCCGCCTCAACCAACTGCGCCAACCACGTACCATGTTCCGATTGATGTCTTGCCAGAATCATAATGATGATAACAACATCGAATGCTGAACTGAATATGTAAGGTTCAGATTGGCATTCATGTTAAATAATTATCAATAACCAAAGATACTGGCATCAAGAATATAGGCATAAGTCAGAGGATTCTAGGTTTGACAATACATATCTTTTATTTCATGTTTATATTTTTAGATTTGATGCTATTTGGGATGACACGGCTACAGAGTATGGAGAGACAAGACCTTGTGAAATTTACTATTTTTTAATGGACGACACTATGTCTGTCAAGGTACAGCCTTTATGTTCACTGAGAAAATAAATACAGCCTGTCAAGAATGAAAAGGTCTCGAAATAATTGAGAACTACAATTTTGTTTGCTGGCAACAATGACATTTCTCTTGAAATTCTTCAAGTGTTGCGATTATGGCTACTAACGCTACAAGTAGCGCCCTCATCAAGAACCATTTATTTCTCGACAGATTGTAGGTGCTACAAAACAATATAGAAAATATTCGGTATCTTAAATATAATTTTATTTAATGTTATTTTTAAGGAATGCCATTCGAGAAATAGTGGTCGTGACCCGGTTTCAGTGCTTTTAAAGAGAATGCGGGTGCCACAAAACTGGAAAGAACGTACCGGTATGAATACAAAGAAATCTATGCTTCTAATATACCATATGGCATTGGAGGCACCAGGTAGGGATAAAAACCGAAATGGGCACAAAGTGATCACTTAAGCCACCCAATTTTTTTTGTTGTTTAGTGGATGTTCCCGTTGTGTCCCACGAGCCTGTGTTCACTGAGGAGAACGAGGAGGAATTCTTCCATCCCAAAGACCTGATTGTTGGCAAGCAGATATTTATTCTTGGCAGACCATTCATCATCATTGATTGTGATCCATTCACCAGAAACTACTTCAAGTAAGCAATCATGATTATGTGAAGTTAGTTACAAGCTCAGCATTTGCCCATACGAAGCCTGCGATAGTAGAGTACAAGCCTACATCCTCGAATTCCATCACCGCCATGAGTGGTGACGTCACCTTGTATCGGTGACAAACACCTTGTCTCGGTGACAAACACTTGAACTACGGAATATTTTTTCCCATACAATTTTGATGGTGTAATCATCATCAAATGGCAGTTGGGCATGGCCTCCATGAACAATATGGCGACGGCCTCGGCCCATATTACTGATGTATACAGTGTTGCCAATTTAGTGACTTTAGCTACAAAATACAGAGAAAATACCTGTGTTTTTTTATGTATATATTTTTATTATCAAATATTTCAGATCTATGTTGAATATAGACCAGCCTGCTAGAGTGACGGCACCCAAAATCAAGGAACACTGTGAAGTTAGACTCAATTCATTTTCTAATTTACTTTATTCTTCAACAGAACAAAATATTTTAGCGCTGACATTTTTTATTTTAGCCTCCAAAAATAAATTACAACACAGAGAGCGCAATGAATTTCCCACCAGCTATAGAATCCTTCCTCGATGAACCGACACCCAAAGATTTGATCCGAATGGGAATCAATGCAACAAAGGTTTGTAATTACATATTTTGTATATCTAGTGAATGTTCTCAGCAATTGTTTTGAAAATGGAACAAATTACAAATTTCAAAAACAGAACTACAAAGTTCTTATTTTGAAAGAGTGAGCCATTTTATTATTGGAATAAATTCAAATAAAGAACTGCAAAGTTCTTATTTTGAACGAGTGAAATATTTTGTTAGAGTCAAATTCATCCCTTTTGGCTCGCGGTGGCAAAACGGTGAACTACATCGAACTACGAAAAAAAAAAGAAAACTATGAAAAACGGTCGATCGCTGCGCTGGGACCACGCGCCAAATAGGATGAATTCTACTCTAGCGGAATATTCTTTTTGTAATGTCGACATCAGATTTTGGAATATGTTTTTTTTTTTTCTATTAAAAGTAATTAACGTGTTGTTTTTATTTTAGAAACTGCGCTACATTTGTGAGATGATTCCAATGAACAGAGAAAACAGGGATAGGAAGTTTATCCTCTCCTACAGCTTGGCTAATGGGAACCTGAGACTGGATGAGATCCCGTCCAGAAACTCTGGTTTTCCCGCCAAATGTTTCACTAAACTGCCAAGAGCCAAAGTGCCTGGAACTGATGATAAATATTATACACCAGACATGTTCTATATTGGTAGGCAATTTTTTATTTTGAATACAGTAAACCACTTCTTATCAGAACCCTAATAGTTTCTAAACTTTTTGAAGCTACACAAAGGTTTTAAAAGGATTACACACTAACATAGCTAATGCTACATTAATACTGTATTCTGTTTATTTTTTGCAGGAGCCGTAATCGTAATCAACCAATTTAAATTCCGCATAACTGGTTGTGATCTGTTTGTGTATCGATACATGGAAGAATATCCATTCAAATTCCCTCAGGAAGTCATAGACAATATCAGAAATTATCATTTCTCAGAAGGAAATCTAAAGCAGGACGTACAGGTAAATAATGAAACACAACTGTCACAAATTTCTCAGAATTTTTTTCCTTATAAAGTAATCATTTAATTATATTCTTTTAACAGGATGCAACTCAAGAACTGCTGAGACAAGGAGAACCAACAAATACGAGGGAATTTGATCCTAAATCACCCGTATACGACTGTTACGAGACATGCATGGAGCACCGAAGCGATCCAAAGTCTCTACCAGATGCTGTGCAGGGAATTCCGTGCTCGAAACCAGAACCAACTTCTGTTGTTTGCTTCACTGGCCCAGCTATACCTAGAAGAGATGATATAGTATGATTCACATTCACTCCTCCATTAAATTACTATCCTGATTTGAATTTAAATTTTGTAATTTGGCATCATTTTTAATATTTTTAGGATGCTGGAAGTGTAAAAAGTAATACACCATGTCTCCAACGTAAACCAAGTTCAGCGGATATCACATGCAAGAAATCTGTCCAATTTTCTGAATGCACCTAAATTATTATACTTTTGTGTTTTTCTTTTTTTTTTAATAAAGATTTTGAATCATTACATTACGCTATATTTTACCTCCTTCCCTCTATCCCTCACAATACTTTTGAAAAAAAGTGTGAGGTTAGGAAAATTATCAATAACCAGAAAATGCTTCCGAGAAAATCTACGTTTGCTACCTGTTTTAAAAATCGCGGAAGCGTGGAAACCTCAGATAAATAACTAGGTGGAAACCATAGAGACAATATTATTTATTAATATGGCAACACTGACGTTTAGAACATAGAAGCAAAAACAAAAATGATAAAATTTTAGTTCTGTCAATTGTAGTAGGTGCGGCCATGTTGATCTGTAGCGAAGAAGTGTTTGTGTAAAAGTGTTTAGCGGGATATTAAGGCTCCCAATATGCCCAAATGCGATGCCAAGACAAGATATATTCCTGCTACATTCGCTTGGACGCTCCTTTTGGGCACCACTGCACTTTTCTTTTATTTCCCGTAAGTCATTTTACTCGCTTTCTTTCCACACATTTCATTGATGATTTTGACAACTGGCACAGTTTAATTGGATGGACTTATCTATTTATAACGGGTTTATCGCATATTTGTGTCGCTTACCTTCTTTAGGGCTCGCAATTATGCAAGTTCGAGGGATTGTCGGGCTGTTTTGTTAAATAATTGGAGATTTTGTGCAAATATAATGTTAATGTTTATCCAACTCGAGGATTTTTCGAGTACCGACTGGGTCAATCACATTTTATTTGTGTCTTTGTGTTAAATCTGACGTTTGATTGATCAATGATCCCTGAAACGCGGAAATATATAATTGTTTAGTCATTGAATTCTTTAAATGTTTGTATACATTTATTAAATTTTAAAGTTTGAAATCCAACCAGATTGTGACTTACCTCTGTAGAACAACTTGTATGGGGGTTAGATTTGCACTAGTATTTAGAAATAACCTCATCAATAATAACCTTTTAAGAAATAAACATCTCTGTGGTAATTGATTTACCAGTGACATAACACCATAGTATTCCCTAAATTGGGACATTATCTTTGATTATTTTAACAAATTAATGGTAAATTCCATACTTACACATTTATTCTGTGCAACACACAGTATTTTTCGTAAATCACTCACATGTTTGATGTGTGTTGATCCTTACAGAGGTTTCCAATAATATGTCTGCCGCATCTTCCAATTAACCTCACATTTATCTGTTTGTTAGTCAATAATACCAACCTACAAGTTATACCAACCCAACTACCTTATTGGAACTAGGTATTGGAGTGTTGCGGCCCCACTTTTTGACAAAACCTTTTTTTTATCAAAAAAGCGCTAAAAACGGTATTATTTCACTTGGCTCGACTGCTGGTGGGGTCGGAGAAGCTCACAAAGTCACAATGTGTTTTTTAAAAAGAATTTAGTAAATTTACAATGTTTTGGACTTGAAATGTCACTCCTGTCAAAAGTTTGTGTTTTAAAAAGGATATTTTTTCGCTTCCTTTTAGCGTTTTCTTAAAACAAAATAAGCTTGACCTCGAATGGGGCCGCAGCACTGTAATAGTACCACCTTATTTATATTTTGTTTACATCATTAGTGTTTATTTCTTACATATTGCTATCATTTTATAATTATAATCTACCGTTCTGTATACCAATATCTTATCATATCATAGAAGCATATTTTTCTGAATATCGAAATTTATTTTTTGTGAGAACATCAAATGCTTAAGATGTCGTAGTTGAATGTCGTAGTCATCTCAACTGGAATCGTTGAATGTTACTTAAGTGTAAAGTTATCATATTAAACCAGCCGACGATCAGTCATAAGCCTGATGGAAAGTCTACCCTTTGCTGTATATCTGTTGAGATGAATACTTGTCGATAAAACGTGCGTAACATTAAAATATAAGAAAAAGTAAGAAGACACTGGTATGTAGAGAAGGGGTTACCATTCTGTTTATTGTATCTGTATTTCATGTCTATGTATTTCAGTAGAAATATGGGGACCTATCCAAATATGACTACATTGCATACTGATTATATGTATGTACCATCCAGATACGTTAAAAATTTAACCCGAACGTGGCAGGCAAAATAATTCAATGCATAGTCTCTGTAATGTTGTAATTGTGTAATTATTATACTTGTACCTATTATCATATTTCATTCAAGTATTATTTTAATTCAGTTTGTTGTCAGTAAGTAGGAATATTTGAACATGTTGGTGTATGTTCAATAAGTCTGTTGTGAATATATCAATCCATTATGAAATAGAAATAAACACTAATACACAGTTTTAACAACTGTTTCTCACACTGTATGCCGTACTGTAATAATAGTGTTACAAGTAGCAACACTCGCCAAACGCCCAGTGTTATACGGAGAATACTCAGTGTCACTTGGAGAGCATTCAGTGCTACATAGAGGAAAACACACTATTATATAAAGAACTCTCATTGGTACTAAGTGAATGTAGTATTATATGCGTACTAGAGAATTTTCAGTGCTGCATGTTGCCAATGTTTTATAGAGAGCTCTCAGTGTTACATGGAGTCTTACTCTCAGTGTTATCATAGAGAATATGTGGTATTACATAGAAAACTCTCAGTATTACATGGAGAGGGTCCAGCATTATGTAGGGGACAGACAGTGTTCATAGAGAACTGTTATGTAGAGAGCTCTCAGTGTTATGTTTTGAACAGCCAGTGTTATATATATGAGAACTGTCAGTGTTACATCGCAGGTGCTCAGTGTTGCCATAGAGAATACGCAGTAATACATAGAGAACTCTCAGTAATAGACGGAGAGCGGCCAATGATACGTAGAGAGTTCAGGAATACTATTACTCTCGTAAGTAAATTTCAGGAATACTATTACTCTCGTAAGTACAGTACAGTTTAACAATCGCTGTAATTGATTGTAATGTATGCAATCCCCTGTACAAACATAATGTTGAATCATATTATTGAAAAAATAAAATATTCATGTCTACAGCATATTGTCGTACAATAATGTACCTTACACGCTATGTGAATTGTGCTGCAATTGTGATGAATACAACAAACAGGTCACGTGTTCCCGGATACTTGAGTGTTTCACTTATTTCCGGGTTTGTTTATTCCCGACCAGAAATTAGGTGTTTTTATTCACACGGTAATATCTTTTGGACCCTAAGTTTAATATTAATAAAGCACAGAGAGAATGCCAATGTGTGTTGAATGCTTGGATGAACTTTCTAAAAATGATTACTTGAACCGACCATTAATTCTGCATTTCACAAACATAGGCTTTCAGCCCAGTGTTAACTGTTCAGGAAAGTATTTGGGTTTGTGTATATATAACCTCAGATCCTTATAAAACAAATTACACAATGAGTAGAGAGTACATGGTTGGCGCAGTTGGTTGATGCGGCAGTCTCTCAAGCGGGAGGTGCCAGGTTCAAACCCCGGCGATGGCGATGTATTCCACACATTGCGATACAGGGTTTTAGCCTAGCGCAAAGTGTGCGGGAAAGTATTTGGGTTTGTGTATGCAAGCCCAGATCCTTTTTATAAAAAAAAAATCTTGACATTAGTCATTTTGTCTCTGCTAGCCCTTTGCTTTCCATTAGCCTATGATTTTCCCCTTCGCATTCAGGTTCTACCAGGTTGTTGGACAATGTTTGTATTCTTTTTATACTTTTTATATTAGGGTTAGTTGGGAGAGATTGTAGCATTACGATAAGCTTGTCCTAGTAATCAAGTATTATGATTTATATTTTTGTAATCTTAACATATCTGCGTATCTTGTTCTCGTCTATGGAGAAACTGAGTGTCTACAAAATTTCAAGATAAATGATAAAATTATGTCAATGACACACAATATTAATACCTTTGTGTATAATCTAAAGGGCGACTCCTTATGACTTACTATTCAGTAGAGACTCAAGTATGATTACTACTCCCGTGTTATCTGATAATAAATTATATTATCTAGTATCACCAAAATTATTGCATTAACATTTCACATTACGTGTATTATAAGTACTGATAAACAGAGCTGGGCAGAAAAGCGTTAATCCGTTAATCGTTAATTAACGAGGTTAACATTTTGGTTAACGATTTAACGCTTTTCTCACCTCCAAAATTTATTAACGGACTATTTAACTTCCGTTACATTTTACTTCCGTTAATTAAGTCCGTTAATATTTGATTGTTTGCATAGACATCATCCACTGGCTGCGCTGGCATTAGTTAATCCAAGAGCTGTATGGAGTTATGTGTGGTATCGTATATGAGTTGGGCGTTGGAAAAGAAATTCAGATCGAAATTCAAATTTTGTAGAAAAAAAATAGGCTGCGGCGCCTTTCAAACTCTGAAGCTAGCGACGTCAATGGGCGAGTGGAATAAAAAATGTACCTAGGTGTTTGTAATTTTTTTTTAAATTTCTATAAGACATTTTACTTCTTATTGAAGAATGAGACTCGCCACCGATTCTGTATGTTTTATTTGTTGTAGGCACATTGTATGTATTTGTGTACCCACTTTGTTGGGATACATCGCGATAGTGTGATAGTAGTAGTACTTACATAGTTCTACTTCATGCCATTTAACCGCGATTTTTTAGATTAACGCTTTAACGGATTAACGTTAACTTCCATTACATTTTTCAAAATGTAACGCTTTAACGATTAACGAAGTTAACTTTTTAGTTAACGGATTATCGATTAACGAAGTTAACTTTTGGATTAACGGTGCCCACCTCTGCTGATAAACTAATGTGGATGAGTATTTATAATGAGAATAATTTCAGTTTTTAATCTGGGATGATCTCGACTTGTGTTCACTAATTGACCAAGAAGGCTGCTATTGTCTCACCCTTTTTGATATGCACACCCAATGACCCTTTCCTCGTAGATCTCCCTTACTGTCGTAAAGAGTCAGTGGTGAACTTCCTCCATGAGGAAATCCATAAGGTGACGCCAAAGGCAATAGATTACTTGCAAAATATTGACGTGAAGCTATGACTTCAAGATAACTTGTACAATGGTCGTGTACATACGAAAGAAAAAGTAGTGGTGTCAAGTTAAAATCTTGCCGCGTTACCCCCTGGCCCCCGAACTAGTCCCCCTACGCCGCTTTTTGCATTTTTTAGGAATAAGTTAAGAATAATGACAAATTTGATCCTTACTAAATTGTCTACGAAAACTGTTCCATGAATTTTTGCATAGGACTAGCCCACAATGGCTAGCCAAAATAGAAAGAGAAGAAAAAAAAATATCTATATAGTTTTAAAAACCAATTGAAAAATAAATAAATCATTTTTAGCAGTTGGATTCTAGGCTAATGAGGTATTCTTCTTCTTCTTCTTCTTCCTCAGCCTTCCTTCCTCCACTGCTGGACGTAGGCCTCTTCCATTTTCTTCCACTCATCTCTGTTTCTCCCCCTCCGCATCCAGGTTCCTCCGGCTTGTTGGACTAGGTCATCAGACCACCTTTTGGGAGGTCTTCCGACGCTTCTCCTTTTGTTCCAGGGCCTCCACTGTAGGATTCTGGGTGCCCACCTAGTATCCTCTTGTCGAGCCATATGCCCAGCCCACTGCCATTTTAATTTTGCAATGCGGTCCATAATATCGGTAACTTTAGTTCGGCGTCTTATTTCCTCGTTTCTAATTTTATCTCGAAGGCTCACGCCGAGCATCTGTCTTTCCCGCTGTGTACACTTTAATTTGTGTATGCTTTTGGCTGTTAGTGTCATTGTTTCTAGGCCATATGTCAACATCGGGAGGATACATGTATCGAACATTTTTCTTTTTAGGCATATCGGGATTTCTTTATTTTCAAACACATGTTTCAATTTACCAAATGCGGCCCAGCCCAGACCTACTCGTCTTGGTAGTTCTGCTGTTTGGTTTTCTTTTCCAAGTTTTATCTTATGGCCAAGGTACACATATTCGTCAACTGTTTCTATTTCCCAATTGTCTATCATGAATTTATGCTTGGACGTGCTCAAAATTTTTTTTTTTTGTACATTCATTTCCAAGCCCGTTATTTTGGATGCTTCATGCAACTCTTTGGTCATAGTTTCCAATTCTCTCACATTATTGCTAACAATCACTATATCTATATATAATACCTCATTATATATATATATAATGAGGTATTAGGAATTTTGTTTTATTGACTGAAATAACAAATCAGATTTCAACATATTTGGTCCCAATATAAAAAGCTTTATTTATTCATCGATTCCGATAATGAAGGTGTCCATCATTGTTGACAGGTTAGAGCTAATAATACTAACCTATTTCCAAATTAGTCTGTCTGTATGTCAAGTAGATCAGAGTATACGTAATACAGTGAGTGTATTATTATGGAAGGCTGTTCCACATGAGTGATTCTGGTTGTATGATTCAGATAATACAACTTGTATTTGTATTGACTCACAGGTATCTACGAATTACTACCTTGTGTGACATCACCGCAATGTACCGCAATGTTTACTCTTACAATTAATGTTTTTTTTTCCTTTTTTGTTTGTTAATTATCCATCTGTTATGCCCTTCATTACAATAACATCAAAATTTATAACAATTGATTTCATGTCATCAAAATTGTTTATTCATTGGGAAAGATAAGGTCACACTGAGAATCGTATGCTGCTTTAACCTCTTCAATCCTGAGGTCCCCGTGTGTGGACCTCTTTGTAAATTTGAATTCCATCCAGCCTGTAAAATATTGCTGTTTTGTAAAAATGTTTTGCGTATCTACCTTCTTTTTAGTTCACATTTACAACACTAGTGGCGCCGTAGGTTTGTTTGTATCGGGACGGTGAAAATTTTCCATGCAAACTATCACGACTTTTTTGCTCAGTATGGGATAAAAAGATACAAGTGTGCAGGTGTACATTACCTTATGAAATATGCATGACACAATATGTGGGGACATTATTTTACTGTTTGTGACGATCCTGTATGGTATGTAGAAAAATGTAAAGTGCCCTTGGGGCGATTTTATCGCTAAACGGCACCCAAAATAGTCCAATTTGAGTACATGATTGGCGCAGTTGGTTAGTGTGTAAAATGTCCCCTAAAAGACTGACGAGTCCAGGCCTCAATCAGTTGACCACCTTGGATTTGTATTGTAGATTATGATGTTAGTCTCTCCAATGGATTATTCGTGTTATTTTTATTTATTATTAGTGAGAGTAAATTGCATTTTTCTCAGCACTATTATGTATGATTGAGCATTGTTTCAATACATATTATAATGACTTTAACATATATGGATATTTTTGTATTGTTATTGTTGTTTTCACTCTTGCCAGTTGAGAGTTATTAATACAAGTTGAATAATTAATCGGAGGTAATGTTAAGAGTTTAATTGTGTATTGATCTGATATTGTTTCCACCACTCCTATTATAAAATTCTCTGTACTGTTGTATACTCTACACAGGTATTGTACAATACGCTCACGTTTAACTGGTCCATCTAGTATTAGTCCACAAGTTTAACTTCACACCCTTGTCATCTCATGGCTTATCTCTACGTTCGAGTGGACGCCGTTTGTCAACTATACCTTCACATCACACATCTTTCTTCACCTCTTCTTTTTTTTTATTAAAAAATGAATCTGAGTTTATCGAAATTGACCCAAATACATCTCTGTACACTTCACAGTAAGCTTTAAAAGCTTGTCTCGTGAAGTGGAGTAAGTCGGCATCGGGGATCGAACCCGCGCCCGCTGGATTAACAGTCGAGCGCGTTACCAACCAGGCTACCGACCACCTTCTTTCACTACACACGCGGCTAGATTATGGAATAATCTTCCACTTCCTATCAGACTAGCTCCAACTATTCTTTCTTTCAAAAGTAAACTGAGGCATCTTTACCTTTCCATAAATAATCACCCTAACTGACAATTCCTTATTTGTTGGTTTTTAATCATCAGGTTTACATATTGAACAAACATCACATAGTCAAATGCAGCAAATCAATAAAAAGTTTCGGTAAAAAAGAATGGAATCAATAAACACATGGTGACAAAACAAAATTATTAAACAGGTGTGGATTATTTCAATGCAGGCTGGATGTAAATGGTCCAAAACTGCATTTCGTCAACAATCAGTAATACTAATACAATTATGATGAATTTACCTACTTAAGGGGCTATAACCTGTCATTCGGCTTCAGCGCGCTGAATTGTACTCAGCCAATACTGAGGGAATCGTCTTGAAACTGAAGACAGTGATAGATGAAAGTATGGACTACATATCGGCTGTTTTAGAATGACAGGATTTGGAAATTCCTTGAATAAAAAAATATTCCTAATGTATCCCTAAAATTTACGGGATCTGAAGATTTTCCATTCAGTTTTTCAGATATAAAAGTATAATTTAGCCAAAATACTGGTAATTATAATCTTAACAAATCGGCTGTTTTAGATTTTTCAATTTGTTCCCACGTTTTTTTTAAAAAGGTATAATTCACATTGTCGCTTACGTAATTCTTATTTCACGCTAACATTCTCATACAAAATTTGAAAAAGTTGAAGCAAAAGAATTTTTGCTCAGTGCAATTGCCCCCTTAATTATTCATCAATATGATTAGTTATTGGTATTGTACTGTATTATCATAATTCAATATTAGATATTATGTGTGTTCACTAAGTTATATTAAACTACATTACAACATGTCATGTAATACTGGTAAACTCAATGCACACACTACACTACTCTAGTATCAATGCTTCACAAACTGTATTATATTAATATATTAATATTGGTTTTAAATTTGAGGTGGTCGGTAGCCTGGTTGGTAACGCGCTCGACTGTTAATCCAGTTTTTTTCGTTTTGGGTTTATTTCGATAAACCCAGATTCATTATTTAAAAAAAAAAAAAAAATCATCCGTAGGCCTTATTTTAGGCACTTGGAATCGTCAGGCTTACATATTGAACAAAATTTATACATCGCAAACTTATAAACAGTTACAGCAAAAAAAGTAATAATAATACTTCGATGGTGATGAGAGGGGCACCGTTAAGGGTGTGGGAAACTGGCTTCGAAGAGCGACAACTTCAGCTTGCTCCTAAATGTGGTGATGGTTTTGTCCCTGCGTAAATCTTTGGGGAAGTCTGCATTCAAAGTTATCTTGCAAAATCAGAATATATTACCCCTGCTGAGCTTGCTAAGACCATTGCTGGCTGTCATTCCCGAACGTAGAAGAATCTCTAACATAGTTGTATTGTTATCGTAAGCGTCGGAACACCCATCCTCCCTAAGGGAGTTCACATAACGTTACATTATGTGAATTAAGATGCCTCTCATCTGTTGAGGAAAAAACTGTAATGTATTTCCGACTGTGCAAGGCAGATAAATCCGGTTCCATACCTAAAATAATTTAGGTATATCTCAAATAGTTGTATTGTATTCAGAGTATTTCTCTGAATCAAGTATTGTATTATTCTTTCAATTCTTGTGAAACAATTTGTTTGCATTTTTATGTACAATTGTTACTGAAATACTCTGGTGAGAGAACTGGCCACAGCTTATTGAATATGTATACTTAAGTATTAAAAGTACTTTTAAATGTTGAAATAACTTTTTTATTTGTAAATGATTTGGGTTATAACGACAATAGCCAGATTTATTATGAGATTGAGAGTTTGCAGTCGAAATTGTCATACTATTGTATACAAAAGTAGTCTTCATGAATTATACAGACAAAAAATTAATGAAATTTACATTGAGGGTGGTTACGTGTCACACACTTTGAGCATCTCTATTGTAGATATAACATAATACAATAACGTGGGTAAAATAGTATAAAGGCGTATTGAGTCAAGTTTGTTTTGTATTACTATTTATATTTACATTGTTTTTCATTAGGTAATGTATTTTATATAGTATATCTAACCGCCACAGAACATTGTGCCTAGGTTAGGTTAGATTATGTATAGGTATTGATTATTACAGTGGTTCCTAAATTGTGTTCCGCGAAACCCCAGGGTTCCGCGGAAGGGTCACAGGGGTTCCGAAAGTTAGAGCGTATCGTCGTAGTAAATGCTGAAATTTAATTCTTCACATTAAATAACTACAAGCAGTAAAGATTTTTAACTAAACACATAGTTTTTCTTTTCAAATCGAACATAATATACAAATGTGACGTGGGTGTTAAAATGTAATTTTTGTCAATTTGCCTTTTTGTTGTCGAGATAGGGTTCAATTAGGGTTCCGTAGCCAAAAAGAATTGGGAACCGCTGGATTGTTACATTTGATACATTGTAATGACGTAGTATTATTATTATTTTATAGAATTCCATCATACCGTGACACTGTTTATTGATTGTATGTAGTATGTACTTACTACTTAACCCACCCTAAGGGTTGTATAATGTAGTGCACCCCCTATATCAATATTATTATTGTATTCATATTGTTTGTTATGATAATTTAACCATGTGGTTGAACTGCTACAGTTTTTTCCTCAACAGAAACGAGAGGCATCTTCATTCACATAATGTGAACTCCCTTGGGAAGGAAGCAGTATGGGTGTTCCAACGCTTACGAGTCGGCTTTGGCTGAGTCAGTTGATCACTTTATGCCCAGGGATACGTCCACCACATCACGGGAGTTCACATAACGCTACATTATGTGAATGAAGATGCCTCTCGTCTTTGTTGAGGAAAAAACTGTAATGTATTTGTAATCATCTGTGCAATGCAGATAAATCCAGTTGAATACCTACGTACACCCATTCCACTACATCTTGCTGTCAATTGTGTAATTTTTTAAAGTTGTATACAACTTGGACTCAGCTGTATGCAAGCGTCGGAACACCCATCCTGCTTCCTCCCGAAGGGAGTTCACATAACGCTACATTATGTTAATAAAGATGTCTCTCGTCTCTGTTGAGCATAAAACTAATGTATTTCCATCTGTGCAATGCTGATAAATCCAGTTCAATACCTAAAATAATAAGAGTCACTAAAGCATATTCTCTCAAGTCTTGGGATTATATCTTTAGTATTAGCTTAGTATTATTACTTTTCCCATGTTGAGTTACTATGGCCTGTGTATAATAATAGTTGTAGCAATGAGTGAGTAGGTGTAGATATTAATTACTGGAGTATATTATTAATGGTGTCATTGATTGGTCGGAGGTAATTAGCATTCAATTAATGTGCCAGCTGTTGTGTGGAAGTATTATAATGTCTTATTACTTATTAGTATCAATACCACGCTCTTCTCACTATCATCAGATAAACAGAGTAATTCCAAGCACCCATACCTGTAATTTTATTCAGAAAAGTGTTCGAAGCTGAGAAAAAAATTCTTAATATAAAATCCACTATGAGAATCAGCTGTCAGCTTTTGTTTTCAAATTTGGAAAGAGTCTTATACATATCGTTGAATAGCTCTTTTATAAATGAATATCTTTAAAAGAAAAGTTTTTTGATACCTATTTTCGTTATCGAGATAATGATAACAAGTAGTAGCAGTTCGTTGGAGCATCGGTCTTCCAAGTGCCAGGTTCAAATCCCAGCGCTGTCGATGTATTTTGAATTTCATAACACAAGATTTTAGCTTACTGTGAAGTGTGCAGAATAGTATTTAGGTTTGTGTACACAAGCCCTGATGCTTTTTATAAAAAAAAAGTAAAAAAAAAAATCTAGTGCTTTCTTTCTTTAAATGACTACTTCCATTTGGTTTAGAAAACCAAAAATATCACCGAATGATTCTTCATATGGACTATAGGTTATGAATTTTTTATCCCAGCTTCGAAATGTCTGGTACGTGAGCTTTGAACCACCCTGTATAGTATAATGTAGATATACTGCGTAGCCTGATACAGGAGAATCATGATAATCTGCCGTCTCATTGACTGATAATGATATAACATGTAAAGTATTACATAAGATTACAATAATTCACTGTACACGCTATCTACTAGTGGGTACTATACCAATCAGTTGACCTGATTTTATCATCAAGGGGGCATATGCACTGAGCAAAAATCCTTCTATTTTTGCTTCAACTTTTTCAAACTTTGTATGAGAATGTTAGCGCGAAATAAGAATAACGTATACGACAATGTGAATTATACCTTTTTAAAAGAAACCTGGGAAGAAATTTAAAAATCTAAAACAGCCGATTTGTTACGATTATAATTACCAGTATTTTGGCTCAATTATACTTTTGTATCTGAAAAACTGAACGGAAAATCTTCAGATCCCGTAAATTGTAGGGGTACTTTAGGGATATTTTTTTATTCAATGAATTTCCAAATCCTGTAATTCTAAAACAGCCGATCTGTAGTCCATACTTTCATCTATCACTGTCTTCAGTTTCAAGACGTTTCCCTCAGTATTGGCTGAGTAATATTCAGGGCACCGAAGCCCAATGACAGCATATAGGACCTTAAACATACTTCATTTCATTCAGAACCTACAAATCACTACTATTTCTTCACTCAGTAAAGTTCTACAATGAACAGCAGAGAGGTTACAAGTTTGTCATAATGTGACCGAGAAAGGAGTGTGTTTAAGAATAGGGCAGTCTAGCATTCCATCCTCTCTGCCTACCCTGTCAAGAATGCGATTTTTAACACTGATCTAATTTTCATTCTTTCTCCGATTTAATTTTGCAAAAAGGACCGTACGCCAGACCGCCCTACCCTTACACACACTGCTTGATTCCATCCCATTCATGTGATTTGTCATACACGCTCTAAGCTTTATTTATTTGGTCGACATGGTCAAGCCAAGTGATTCTTGGACGGCTGCACTTCCTCACACCTCTGCTTTCATCCATGCGCATTTTCTTTGTTATCCTTGCATCATTCATCCTCATTACATGTCCCTACCATTTCAACTGGTTCACTATAATTCTAGTCGCAACATCATCCATTTTACAGTTCCTCAACTCTCTAATCACTTCATTTATTATCCTATCTCGCAACATTTTTTCACACATTCTTCTCAGCATTGTCATCTTGACAGCATTTATGCCTGATTCTTCCTTCTTCAGCCATGTCCATGCCTCACTCGCATACATCAGTGTTGGCACCAGGACGGCGTTGTTCGCTAGAATCTTAATTATAACGGCAATAAAACAGATTAATGGGAATCTACTGTAATTTGTTGTCTCTATGATAGGCGACACATCCCTCAATAGGTTGTTATTCTCTCGATACATCTGACATGATTTTACTGTACCTGTACATTAGTATACATATTACATATCATTCTATACACACCCTTATATGGAGCAATGATGTTATTATCATATAATTCTATGTAAGGTAGAAAATACCACAGATTCTCATTGTTTCTCCTCAATAGCCTCATCAGCATGCCGGTAGTAATTTTTTATTTATTTATATACTGCAGAGTATGTTCGACAGATTGTATGAACATGATGGAAGCCAGAGATGTGCGATTATGCGTTTTGTCTGCTTACCCTGTGAGAAATGCAGAGTGATTTTAACTTTTTTTTAACTCGTTGAAATAAAAAAAAATTACTATGAGTTTGCTGTGGTGAACGATCCCAAATGAACAAAACAAATCCGAACACATCTTCGTACATTTCACATTATGCTTGTAAAGCTTGTGACGTGAAGTAGAGTAAGTCAGTATTGTGTTCATTTAGGGTCGAGCCCATTACCAATCCGGCTCCCGACTACCTTATGATACATCATACCCAGAATAGTATGAAATTGTATATTTTGTCCACCGTTTAAGGTTAATAATGTATTTTGTACGTTGCTTGTTTCAGATGTCAGTACTACATCTTCAGGCACCCGTGGGTACCGGCATGCCAGGGAGTTATCACATTCTTCGTGCTCGCAAACTTCACTCTTGCAACGTTTATGGACCCGGGTGTTATCCCGAAAGGTGAGACACACGGAAAACTTCACTTATCCCTAGTTACCGTACATTGTACTGACGTTGTCTAATCGCATGCCTTGCGTGGTGAAACCGTGGTGATTTGATTGAGACATACAAAATCTGAAATGATTGCTATCGCTCAGACATCACTTGAAGGAGACATCACTTGAAACGTAATAAGACATCCTTTTCATCGAATGTCAGAAGCCATTTCTTGACCAGTAGACTGGTGGATGCCTGGCTCAGTCTGCCGATACTCTCAACAGTTTTAAAAACCTGTTGGACAAGCATTACACTGAGAAGACATGATACAAGTCCATTAGCATTAGCTGCCTGCCTGCTTAATAATACTAGTAATTTTGTGATAATTAAAATTGATTTGTTTTATCGTTTCAGCCCCTCCTGACGAGGACAGAGAAGATGATTTCCGCGCGCCGCTGTATAAAAACGTTGAAATCAACGGCATAACGGTGCGGATGAAATGGTGCGCCACGTGCAAGTTCTATAGACCGCCTCGTTGTTCACATTGTTCTGTCTGCAATCATTGCATTGAGGTAAGCTGATGTAACAGGGCTCAGTAATTTATTATTATTATTAACTTTTGGGCAAGCAGCCTAGGCTGATGGCTATCCGTCGTTCTGAGAAAGTCATCCAATCTGTTCTTAAAAACCTTCACTGATGGTGCGTGTATCATATTTTTGTGTACTATCATGTTCATTCGTAACTCTTCGAATGTGGCAACCTTGAACACTAAGCGGTCTCCACACCCCGTGCAGAAATATATATGACAATTGTCTTAAATTCCGTACATTTGCGAATTGACTTTAATCGTATTATTTATTACTGGCACCTGGGAAAAAAATGACTGTAGCAAGACTCTCCCGTGACAGAATTGGATAATATTCTGCCAGAATGATAGAACAAATATGTACTTTCATTTCCCCCTAGTCTAGTCAGTGGATGGCGGATGCTCTTGGTCCAAGATCCATATAATTTTGCCTATTGTATTTTGTTTGAACTTTGTTATTCTCAGACGACTACATGAAGCCACTCGTACACAATATTATGATTCGGTCGTTGCTGTATACACATTGTTGTGGTGATAATAACAATACTAATAAGTATAATATGTTTGTAAGCACATATAGAATTGTCAACATTGATGGGGCGTCTCGATGTATTCATTTGTAAACATTACTCATCGTCTGATAGATGCAACGTAACACAATGTTATATGTGCGTAGACGACTGGTCAATATTTGTATACAGATATGCAATAAGCCAGAATATATGAGGGCATCAAATCTTTTTTATTTTAATGACACAATTTGTTTTTTGTGAAAACATCAGGTTTTGACATGACGTAGTTGAATGACAAGTATTTATCGCTCAGCGGTTGCCGGTAGTACAAAAATATGACACAGCGAATAGAATACCGGCTTGTTGGGTTGGAGGTCTGGGTTCGATTCCCGGCACTGGATGCACTGGAATTGGTGAATGTTACTTAAGTGTAAAGCGATCACTTTAAATGAGCTGACGATCAGTTATAAGCCTGATGGAAGGTCCGTCCTTTGCTGTATATCTGTTGAGATAACTACTTGTTACTTCAACTATGACATCCAATGTTTCTCACAAAAAATGAAATTGTATATTTAAAAAAAAAATGCAGTAAAATAGAAATACGGGATTGGATGTAAGTTCGTCACTACTCATTGTTGGTACCAATCATACTTCATCTTTCACCATAAGCTGTGACATCGGCTCTCCACACATGTCAGGAAGTTCAATTAATTGAATCGACCATTTGCAAAAAAATTCCGACCAAAACTTTCTGTGAATTCAGTAATGAATTCATGATTTTGAATTCAGAGAGAGGTTTTGATCGGACCTTTTTTGCAAATGGTCGATTCAGTTAACTGCATCAGCAGAGCCTAGAGAATCTAGGATGAATTGTATACATATTAATTTAATGTACTAAGTATATTGTATTATGTTTTTCTCTTGCAGACATTCGACCACCATTGTCCGTGGGTGAACAACTGCATAGGAAGAAGGAACTACCGCTTCTTCTTCTTCTTCCTCATCTCCCTCTCCATCCACATGCTCACAATCTTCACACTCAGCCTCATATTTGTGCTGCACAACAAGGATGGCCTCTCCAATGTGGAACCTATTGTGGCGTATCCTTTTACAAGTCATAATCAATATTAATAGTTAATTTATATGCAAATTTTATTTTCAATTTCATAGAAAATCTACCAGTAACAGGGTTCGACTATCACAATTTTTATGTATGATGCTGTAAAGATAGCTTAATAAAATTTATAAAATAAATAGTTCACAAAATTAGCAAGTTTAGAAAATATTTGAGTCAAGTTTTTGTAGTGATTTTTTTTTGTTTTTAAATTTTTTTGAAAATTTCGGATTGTGACTAATTTTGAGATTCAATATTTTTTTATGGTTCAGTGGCATCAGATACACCTACAATTGTTTTTGGGTCAGCAAGGTTCACCTATTTTGGAAAAAAAAATCAAGGACGCATCTTAATAATTGGTGTCTCTGTGACCATTAATATATTGTAAGTCGGGGTTTGACAACAGAATACTAAAAAAAATCATAACTCGAAAACTACAAAAAATCACGTAACATAAATCGGGGTATTTAGGTACCCCCAGAGGTGCTCTATCTCTGGACTTCCGCTCGTTCGTACTTTCTCAGACACTTGTAGTTGAATGTTTTTCCTTAACATATTACGTTCATAACATCCACAGTATGGTGATTATGGGTATAGTAGTTCTACTGGCAATACCCATCTTTGGTCTGACAGGTTTCCACATGGTGCTGGTGTCGCGGGGGCGCACCACCAACGAGCAGGTGACGGGGAAGTTCAAGGGGGGCTACAACCCCTTCTCCAGGGGCTGCTGGAACAACTGTTGTTACACGCAGTTTGGTCCACAGTATCCCAGGTAAGCGAGGTTTCAATTCAGTCAATAGTGAAGTTTAATAGAAATTATTACCTATCATTTATCGATTAACTGGAAATATCCATATGTGTAGTTTAGTAGACAATCAGCTGACCCCATGTTGTAGAATTAGCTCCCACTCTTTTTGAGTTATACCTTTAGTAAGAGTCATGTGTTTGTAAAACCTAATTAGATATTTTAAATGTTTTTCGGCAATGATCTTTTTCATATTAGTATGTCATAATATATTTGCCCAGAAGAATATTTCGCATCTTTCTTAGCACCCATTCTCATGTCAGATAATAAATGTTTGCACAAAAAGAATCTTGTGGGTTTTTATACACACACAGCTTTTACCGATCATCCCATTTTTGGGATGCACCGTGATGGTATATTGGCAGAAATAATTCTCAATTTTTCCCAACAAATATACAGATCGAGCATCTTCTAGTCAAACAGAGTGTATTATTGCATTTCTTTAGATGATTAACATTCTTGTTTATGTATTGTTGTTGTACCATTCAGGTTATCACTGTATGTGATTGAAAACGAAGACATTTATAGATATGCTCCTTCGTACAGAAACAGAAGATTTCGTTTTAAGAATTCGTTGATAGGAAGACTGGGAAGGTATTATTGAAGTGTCTAGCGTTTCTTAAAGGTTCGTCTCTCGACACAACTGTCTACACTTTTTAATTGTATTTCGAGTAGAGAAAAAACCATGTTGGCATCATCACCAGAGTTTCAACTCCATTCGTACATCTTTCTGAACGCTACAAAGATATATTCGTATTTATTCTTTGACGATTACATTGTTTATACATCAGTGGTCTCGGTAATCTGGCAAATATGACTGCCGATAAGAGATTTAGACCGCAGAAATTCACGCTCGAAATTACTGAGCTACCCGCTTGGTGACTGTCTGTATAAGAATGCCGGTTTACTTACAGGGCCGGAGTAATGATGTGCCAGATTACCGAGGTTAATTTGCAATAAACACATGTATTTCATCAATTTTGTTTTAAATATTCATATTTTAATTATGTATCTGTTCAGTTTCGTATGATAAGACTGCCGTCAAAAGTAAGAACGCGCCTAAACTGAGATAATTGCGAAAAACATCTAGTATTGCCCGTGTAATTCCGTACATTTGCATGGAATAGGGGGCTTGAAAAATAGGGGTTGCATATGCGAATTCAGACTTTTTAGATTGAAATAGTTGAATCTAAGGTTGGAATACCACCCATTTCAATAAAAAACTCAAAATACCTAATGTTGGATTATGCGCTGTTCTTGCTTAGGACGGCAGAATAGTAACGCTGCTTATTCTATATACATATTATACAATTACTAATGATTTTTCTTTTGTCTGTGTATAGTTTACAGCGTATGTCGCGAGCGTCGTTGAAACGCGGCGGTGTCTGCGGTGTGGTGCCGTCGGGCATCAGCACAATTAGTCCCAACAGTGGCAGTCAAGTGAAGGTCTACACGGCAGACAACAATGGTACTGCTCATAGACCTACGTCGAGTGCGCAACATGCACAATATAATAAGGTATGTATTACGGTACCTACTATAAGTATTTGAGGTACTAATATTTTACATTCTAGTGTTTGACATGTACCAGTATTTGACATGCTAATATTTAACATTCTAGTATTTGACATTTAACATACTGAATTATATTTGCCATACCAGTATTTCACATTGGTTTATTGGTTTTAAATCATCTGAAGGCCTTATTTAAGCCACTTGGAGTCGTCAGGTTTACATATTGAACAAAATTTATACATTGCAAACTTATAAACTGGAAAGTTATAAACAGTTACAGCAAAAAAAAACAATGAAGACAATAATTACATGGTGACAAAACCAAATCATAAAAAATGTGGAGTTCGATGCAGGTGTGGATGTTAATTGTCCAGAACTACATTAGGTCAATGACAACACAATTTTATAAAGAAATCAGTATAGAGATAATTGGCGTGTACCAGTATTTGACATTCTAGTATTTGACATACTAATATTTTACATAGTATAATTTGACATACTGAATTGTATTTTACATACTAATATTTGACATACTGAATTGTATTTTACATACTAATATTTGACGTACGAGTATTCTATGATTCTGTGTCCTGTTTCAGTTATCTCCTGGTCGAGAGGGTTCCGACACGGACATGGAACCTCAGGGCACTCAGTCAGCTGACTGTGAACCCACGCCACCCCCGCTGCAGAGGAGGGGCTCTAAATCCAACTTCTTCCTGCCCCCGCAGCCCAACAACGATCTTCCTCCTCCTCATCACATATACCCCAGGCATAGTCCGCACACAAGAAGCAGGTAACACATCACTATATTCTGTCTTGCAATATCTTGGCTTTAGTATTTTAAGTTACCTGTAATCTTTATCTGTCTATTCCATCGTGCCAAATCCCGTTTGGGGTAGGTAGAGAAAACAGAGTACTACATATTTCTATTCTTCCATAAATCTCATGCTTACGTCACATTTTTCGTAGTTCTGCGGTTTCTTCCACTCAAAGTAGGTCCATTCTTCGAGTCAAATGTGGGTATTATGTTCAATCCAAGTGACTTTAGAGTTCGTCTTTTTATCATGTACATTTTCTATGTCATTTTATCCTCAAGACATTCTCTCCACATTCCCAAAACATCTTGAATTATTCGCTTTCATCCTAGTCACAACACTCATCTCTTTTATCACAGCATTTCTCATCCTATCTATGTCAGATAACTAGGTTCAGCGGCACAATGGAAGACATTCACAACTTGTCTCCTGAGGCACTTCAATACCTGAGCTCTCACGAACTTAATCTTTGACTCTAGTCTCTCTAATGCCATATGATACGATCTGACTGTAATTTTTGTTTATGTGTTTGTAGACCGATGGATCCCAACGCGAGGTACGGAGTGGAAGAACAACAACAGCTGCAACAGCAACAGTTGCAGCAACAACTGCAGCAACAGTTGCATCAGCAGCTGCAGCAACAGCAGCTCAACATGAGGCAGCACCATCAACAGCAACAGCAACAACAACATCAGCAACACCAGCCACACCAGCAACAGCAGATGGTCATGCAGCCTCAGAGACCCTCCCCCACTATGCAGCAGAGGATAAAGGCGCTAGGAGTTCCCACTCCGCTAGCCATCAACAGTCCAGTCAGA
Organism: Ceraclea dissimilis; assembly: GCA_963576895.1. NCBI lineage: Eukaryota > Metazoa > Arthropoda > Insecta > Trichoptera > Leptoceridae > Ceraclea > Ceraclea dissimilis. The sequence continues at coordinate 2,739,699 of OY756377.1, forward strand.
AGGTGAAATCTCATACTATTACTCATTTTTTTCTATTTATTTTTGCATTTTGAATTCATATTGAGTTCGTTTTCCAAACGATTGAACAGTGAGACAATATTCTGAACATGAACATTGTGTATTATACAGTGGCGAAGGGTCCTGAGAATACTATTCCCATCGAGTTACCGTTTTGATTCATGATGATAACATAATAGGTTTTTACGTAATGTAATTAAATAGTCCCAGCTTCCCTCCTCCAGAAATCCACACTTAGCCACCGCTATTTTGAGACGAAACTAGCATTTTGCAAAGGGCGTCAAATTTTTTATCCATCTATCTGTACCCTCACGCCGTATCCCTTGCAGGGCAGGCAAAGAGAACAGAACCCTAAACCGCTCCATCCTTACACACACTCCTTGGTTCTGTCACATTCATGCAACTTGTGATAATTCTTGTCCTCTGATTTCTTTTATTCAACGTCAACTACGTGTCCGTCACTGAGTGGTCGATATGGTATGACAATCCGGGATACCCTAAGACGGCCACTGTTCGTTTTCTAATGTTGTCTCACTGTTTAATCGTCGTTATTTTATATACAGCATGGTTTTCGTTGCATTTTGATTTGAATGATTGTGTTTTAGTGTTTTTTTTTTATTTAATTTTTTCAATATCGTATTAGATTTTAATTTGATTAAAATTGGCAGTTATTGCATTAAAATATTACAAAGGGCTTGCCTCTGCATGTAACTCGTAAATAAATTGAATAAATCTATAATAGTTTGTGCTTCAATCATTCATTCATCTTATTTATTCAATCATTTCATCAGATGAGGCTTGAAATTTTAGATTTTTGTATTAATTTAGCAGTTGAGATCATTTAGTAATTGCTTTTATGTCTGAATTTTTCATGTCACTTTTGCCTTTTTCGGAAAATATCGAAGGTTACGTTAATTTAAAATATAAATAATACATTAATTCAAAATATCAAAAGTTGCATTAATTTAAAATATCGAAAGTTACATTAATTTAAAATATCAAAAGTTACATTAATTTGAAATATCGCAGTTAGATTGATTACAAATATCAAAGTTACACTAATTTAAAATACCAAAGTTACTCTAATTTCTTATTTAATGGAAAACTAAGTGCACAGAAAATTAACTATAACTATGATTTGGGGCAAATCAGTCAAAACTGCCATCCGACACAAATAACAAAAAAAAATTTCAAAAGCGCTTCCAAACATTAAAATCTTATCTCCTTTTTTATGCGTTGTGTGCACTTTTAACATTTTTTTATTCTATTCACTTTAAGTGAAAATCAATAAATCGACTCACAGATCAATTGGAAATCAAAGTATATTTATACATTAATTCTTACAGTTAACAATTCCGTAAAATTTATCCAACTTATATTTCACCGGAGACAGAAATGTAGATGAAATAAGTTTAAGTGTATAATGATGAATCACTCTAGCTTATTCATACTATTTGTTATTTCAATTAGTGGTACATATTTTTTCTTCTGAATTACTTAGCTCTTCTAATTCTCATTACATATAATTCATTCGTTCGACTGTAGTTTTTCATAAGTCATATCAATTTGAAATCTTTCGTTAGCTATTATTGTGGTATACTATTTATAAGTATCTTTTCTACTACACTGTCCTCTCGCTACTACACTTTTTATTAAATATTTAGCTCTCCATACTTCTATTTCAAACTACATCTAGATTTTTCTATCTTCTCTAGTACGTAAATGTAAAGTTTGAACAATCCTTTATCTAATGTTCATATTTGTACAGACCTATACCTACACACAAATTCTATGTATTCAAGACTGCAACTTATCTGAATTTTATCCTTTCAATAGTATGTATTTGGTATGCGGACCCCAAGACTAATAATTCTCTTACGATCTTCCAAACTTACATTTCCAATGGCTGATTTAGTAGTTCATTCCTTTCCCTACTTGACGGGACTAACAAGACATTAACTTAATCCACTGTACCGCTGCTAAAATACTTCCTTTTTAAATTAAAATGCAATGGGTTGTTATGTGAGAGGAATGCTCACCAGATGGCAGCACGCGTGTTAGGGTCTATTGTCAAAAGTCATACATAAACAGTTGGGTACTTGATTGTCGTATAACATGGGAGTTGAGTACTTGATTGTTATATAACATGAGAGTTGGGTACTTGATAGCATTATGTACTATACTGCATTTATTATAACCTGTCTCATTTTTCCATACAATTACTATGTAGACAGCTGCCATGTAATAATATACACACCATAGCAGCTCTATCGTAAAATCATGTACCGGTGCGACTTATAAAACTATCACCTTTAATAAACATTGGGGTTATGAATTCTATTTTGACAATATACCCTATGTGTCAGTGCGCCCCTAGTGGCAAAAAAGGGAAACAATCAAGCCTAAGAAAGGCTGCCTTCAGCCAAATCTTAATTTTTCGTCGCAATAACATTGCCATATGTAAAAAAAAAAGTAATTGAATTTATTATACTAATTAAAAGTAAGATTGCAATACCACACATAGCTAATGAATCACATTACGTTTGGTTCTTCATTTTGCATGAATGTATGGTCGAGTTACACGACTTATTATTGTATAGATTACTGGAGCATTTTATTTTACTGCCCCCCATTTTTATTTCTTCACAAATTTTTCGGTTTCACTTCTTTTTTGTAAATACATTTTTGATTTAAGTATATTTTTTACTTTACTTTTTTTTTGTGTCCCCATGAAACAGGTGTATTGTGTATTTTGCAAAGATATTATTTCATCATTTCAGTCATCTTAGCCCCATCATTCTTATTGTCTATGGCTAGATTATTGTCTATGGCTAGATAACGTAACGTAATTTAAATAGACAGCTGATTCATTATGTTTCTCATAGAGAACACCATTTTTACCTAAATTACTCGATCATATAGTTATATCATTACAGTTTGTAGCCCATAGGGTTCACCATTAGCGACTGATTATAGATTTTTACAATTTGTACTACAAGAATTTGTTTTTTCTAAATAAATTATAAAAATTTGCAGTAATACGAATTTACGTCATTGTAAAATTTACTGTTAATTTGTGAGTTTCATTATGAATACAAATAGCAATGGGGTTAGCTGGCAGAAGATCGCAGCATTGCGATAAGCTCGCCCTAGTGAACAAATGTTAACGCATCATTGTAATATTTTTTTGTTTTGTTCACTTAAAGTGTAAATGATTTAAAATTTAGATTAAATTTTTCAATTGATTGAGAAGATTGTCAATTTTAAAGAGATTGTTGATGCAATATACCTGTTTCTTTCTCCCCCTCGCCTTCCTAACCTTAGCACTTTGGTTTGCAGGTAATGAAACACGTAATTGTTGTATAATTCTTGGTGTTGTTGTCTCCGTCATGTGTGTACATACGTATAAACCTACACTAGTGTAATAAAACTATGTGAGTGTGTGCGAGAGTAGATATAATCCGTACTACTACTACATACTAAGTGTTGTGACAATCTATCTGTGATGGGGGAAGATGACAGACAGACACTCGTAACTGAACCAAGAATTATGAAACACACACACCACGTCTCCTTCTCTAAGACACCAAACACCCACCACCATAATAGAATATTCCGGTAAGCAATTACCGATTTTAATTTTATTTTAATTTCTTCATTCATCACTATTGTTAGTTTTAATTATTCGTATTCATTTTTCTATCTATATTCTTCTTCTTCTGTGTAAACAATGATTTATCTAGACCATTTTAATTTAACAATTGAGGTGGTCGGTAGCCTGGTTGGTGACGCACTCGACTGTTAATTTAGTGGGTGCAGGTTCGATCTCCGATGCCGACCTACTCCACTTCACGACACAAGTTTCTCAAGCTTACTGTGAAGTGTACAAAGGTGTATTTGGGTTTTTTGTTTTTGTAGGTCGTTTAGACATTCTAATTTTGAATGTTTTATTACAAAAAAATGTTGTTTCTCTATTTTAAAATCGAAAATTTCGAACAGCATTTAACAAAAAATCAACATATGTTTGCCTTTATCTATAGTAAATAAAAAAAATCATTGTTTTGTTGTAAATTACCACATATCATTATTTCATTCATGATGGCGTGTGTATATTTTAATCAAAGACAGGCAAATAACATAAAAGTCATGACATTTAGAAAGACGGCAAAATTTTAGATAAACGTCATATTTAAAAAAAATTACAAAATAAAGGTTATATTTTGAGGTCATTAGGTTCATATGTATCACTGGAGGAAATCGCAGCTGGGCGATAATTTAACACTAGTGAATAAATTTATTCCATGAAGAATAAATAAACAAATAAAAGACATGCTGGTTTTAAGGGTCATAATAGGTATGTTTTAGGGCCACAAAAGGCATGTTTTAAGATTAACAGTGGACATGTTTTAAGGTCATAAAAAATATGTTTTAGGATCATAAAAGGCATGTTTTTAGGGCCATAAAAGGCATGTTTTCAGGGCCATAAAAATCATCTTTAAAGGTCATAAAAGGCATGTTTTTAGGGTCATGACATTCCTGTCTCTGATTATTATAGTACACACATACTATGTACTAGGATTATGTATTATTTATGTATATATTATGTACTATTACTATATATATAATTTAATTTATTAATGATTTCTGCTTATTTTTCTTTTGCTTTCCAACAAATAGGTGGACATAACATAACAGATCTATCCGACCAGGTTTTATATTAATTTTGTATTTCTCATCAACATTATTATTACATGTATTTCTTTATATTGTTATTTCTAATGTCACATGGGTTTTTTTCCTTCATCCATTTTTCTCGAGTGTTTTTGCCATTCATTCACAATGCTTTCGTATTAACCTTAACATTCATATAATATAATAACATTTTGGTGTGAGTGTGTTTTTCACTTTTATTGCATCTTGCCATTATATTTTGAATCGTTGAGTTATCCATAAAATTAGGAACCTACTATATTATTTTCAATTGATAGAGAATGCAAGTCCAATTCTTTTCATTCATCAGGAAAAGTAAGATTACTCAGCTAATATTAAAGATATCATCCTAAGATTTAAAACATGGATAAATGAGAATATGTTTTAGTGACTAGTAGTTAGAAATTTGATTCTTGTAAATTTTCTCAATGAAAAATAAGTCCAAAATCATCTCTGGACTTTATTGAAATTAGAGATTATTCCCATAGTGTGTTAGATATAATGCTGTAATTTGGTTGATAAAATGTTTAAGATAAGAGGCATTGACTCTGGAGGATATTTTTTTGATATTCGGTCCCCGTTTATACGATAAGCCAAAATCGTCTTTGTCGATTACGTAATTCATATTTTTCGCTTACATTCTCGTACAAAATTTGCAAAAGTTTGAGCGAGAACGATTTTTACTCGGTACTCCAAGGTGATTAGAAATACAAGAAACAAAATGATTTTGTAAAAATCTGCTGTGAAGTTCGCCACCTTTCTTTGCTATCTCTTTAGGGTGTGACTATTGCAGGTATAAGACTATCCACGTATCGCCACCCTGATGATTGTTGTTAGATTGTAGATTGAATATTCACTATAGATAATGTCTTCCAACCAACCACTGCTTATCACCATGAAATAATGCAAGACCTTCACATTCCGAGTGGATTTACAAGTAGTCAATTCATGTGAAGTCTGCTAGTTTAGTTTCACCATAATGCCTACCCCGCAAGGGTACACAAGAGTGAAGTTTTGTACAATTCTCCATCACATTAAATCACCCTTGATCCATTTAGTTCCACGGTCAAAGACAGAGTTGTGTTTTGTTATTATTGATCACATGTTATTCACACGCTGCTAGTAGAATTATTAACTCAGTATGTTATACGATGCTTGTGCTGTTTTGTAACGTAACGTAATAACTTAATACTAATCTAACAGTACGATTTATATCCAATATTCTATTAACTTACCATAGTAATATCTATAAGTAATACATTATGAATTTTGTTTATTTCAAAAATTAGAGTTGCCGTTATAATTTTTATCATTCTGCATTAGTAAATGTGTGTTAAAATTATAAATATTTTTTATTTCCCATACAGTTCTTGTTTTTATTTAAACTAGTTTATGAGTTACTGATTTGATGTTGTTTTATATAGATCCAATCCCGGTACACCCACACAACCTCGCAGACCAGACTTCATCGGCGTGTCTTCGGGTAGCGGCCAGGGCATCCTGATGGGTGGATATTGCCCCGAGAGAGTTCCGGCACACCCCTCCCCTCAGCGGAGGTTCTTATCGGAAGGAGAGTTGGCCCGTGCGGGAGCAGCCGGGGCACAACGACACACCAGCGACAACATTAGAGAACTAGCGGGTTCCCCACAGAGAGGCGTGTATCTTTGGAAGGATACGAGCCCGGGACAACCTCCTCCACCGGGCCCCATGCCCGTACCCCCGTACCATCCAGCATTACGAGGCGGCGTGCCCGTACTCCCCTCACCGCACGCCCCGAGGCACGCACATCGCCCCCCGCCACGACCCATGAGCTTCGTGCGCGCGCTGCAAGTATCGGACAGTCTAGACGCGGGCCCCCCACCCCCGCAACAACAAGCCGGCCCCGAGAGAGCCTCCGTGTATGATATGAACTACGAGATCTCCGTATAGGGTTGGCCCCGGCACTAAGCGTGCCACCCCCTCCCCCCTCCTTATTATTTAACCCCGAGACACACACACCACTACACACAACAATCACACACACATACACCTGCGTGGATGAGCGACTATAATGACGACCGTCTGTACTAAGTATCGATGGTATTGTGATTTATATTGTACAATATTTTTATATAGAATAATACTTATTATATCGATCAATTAGTGCACAGATATTCCACGTCCAATTCAGTAAACCTTCAAAAAATAAATTCTTAAAGTTGTGAAAATCGAGGATGCAAAAATCCTACACGTCCTGATGTCTGGTATATTTACACACGACGTTTTTTTTCTAATTTACGTTAAATTATTGTATTTGGCTGGTGCGAAGGACGTACTAGGTCCAATTCTATAACCCTTTGAAATAAAATAAGTACTATGTTGGGTTGACTGTAAGATATTGCTTTTGCAATAAGTCCGCCTTTTGGCACACTGTATTATCTTGTTTTGTTTTTGTTGTTACATATATTTTCTGGCCAATAAAGTTTTATTTATTTATTTATTTATGTTTTAAATTTAATTTACTATGAAGTAATCGTAAAAAAGACGTATTTTAGTTGGTACACACTTAATTACAGAATAGTCCCCACTTTGTATTTCAATGAGGCTGTATCCCAAAAATAAGTTATTATTATGATGCAGACGATCATTTTGTGTATCGTAACTCAATTTTGCCAAAAAGTGGACATGGGATATTTGTGCACTAAACCATTGAATGTACTAAGGAACCTATGTAAAGGTGGGTAGAACTATTGAACATTGAGCCCCTTCTATGACAAATCTATGGTGGACGCCATTTTCAATGCAAACATATGATTGCGTGTCATGTTGGTTGTCCACAATTGCATGAAACCTGGTGATATTATAGTGATTTTTGCGACTCATTATGTATAATCAGTGTGGAAATTACCTTTGGAATATAACCTATGTAATTCAATGGTAATTTAGCGTAATTTACATCGAAAGAAATGTCATATACCTAGTGGAAATGCTAGGTTCGAAAATGGCAGTGGTCATGTTTTGTCTATGGCTTTATCTGTTAAGTCTTCTTACATTTATATAGGTTCCTTAGAATGTACTTTAAACTTATTTTATTAAAACGCATAGAATATTTTAATTAAATAAGTTTACTATACAAATTTTTCTCATGATTATCGTTTGGTACAAATCTCATCATCACTACAAATTAATTATTATTTCTTAATTTTATCAAATGATTGCTAATTAACGATAATGTTTTGGTTATTCAAGAACCACATGGCTTGACCGTGTCGATCGAATGCTCGAGGAACGACGCGTATTGAGTAAAACGAATCGTAGAGTGTGTATGACGAATTGTACGAATGTGATGGAATTACGAAAATAGGGAAGACTTGCATTTTGTTCTCTCTGCCTGCCCCGCAAGGGATATGAAGAGGTAGAATAGAGCAATGATGCATTTTAAATAAAATGAAGAAATAATCAATTTTACATTTGAGTCATCGTGTTTTTTTTTTCATTTCGATTGCATGAAACATTGTTTTTATTGTTAGTTTATTATTTTTATATTTTGATAGATATTGTTTTTTTTTATTAATCTATTTGTTTTTTCGCTCATCCATAGACCCCTTTCGTCTTCTAAAGCAATAAATACTCATTGTAAAAATCTTTTCTTTGTCCTGTGACGTTCCTTGTGAGAACTCAGGGAGGTCATAAGGTTTTGGACAGTGTTCACAGATTTATATCGTGAAGTATATACGAACTTTATTATAAATATCGCATTTTATCGCTGGTTTTGCAATACAGTCCATATTGCCACTTCCCACATCATTCCTAATGCTCTGTGCTCACGGTCATAGGAATAGTGTGCAGTGAAGCGTCCCGGAAATAGGAAATGAATGCCGTATTTGTGAACATCAGCATTATCCAAAATTTAGGATTACAATATAATTTTTTGTGGACTTGTGATATTGTTGCTTTAGGTGATGGAAGGTGTCCCGTCCCATTCCACGACATACACAAAATCACATTTTGTTAATGATTATATTATTATTATCATCGATGATTTAGGATGTAGTTGATCGACAAAAGTGATTACGTTTGTGAACTACCTGTCCACATTCGCACAATGCAGCATTATGTGAGCTCCCTTGCAGAAGATGCGGGTCGGGCTTTACGACGCTTACGAGTCGACATTAGCAAACTTAAGTGATCGCTTTGTACCCAGGGCAACGTTCACCCATTCCGCCACATCCTGCTGTGAAATGTGCAATTTATATACGATACAGTTTAAGAACGTTTCACGGTGCATAGTGGATGTGACGTTTTAGAAATTTTGTAACAAACTTGTAGCTTGCTGCGGAACGTGCAAGAAAGAATTTGGGTGTAAGTGTTTAAGCTCAAAAATCTGTAGAATGACGTGACATTAAATGATTTTCTCGATTAACTACTTAGGTTAGCCAATGCCGACTCATAAGCGACGGAACGCCCATCCTGTGTATCCATCCACAAGGATTTCACATAACACTGCACTGTGCGAATGTAGACACCTGTCGGTTCTGTCGAGGAAATAAATACATAGCATTAAACGAGTACATGGTTGGCACAGTTGGTTGAGACGGCAGTCTCTCGAACGAGAGGTGCCAGGTTCAAACCCCGGCGCTAGTGATGTATTCCACACTTTGCGATACAGGCAAAATGTGCAGGAGAGTATTTGGATGTGTGCATGCAAGCATAGATCCTTTTTAACAAAACAAAAAGTGATTTTGTCGATCAACTACGCTAGATCGATGATTTATTTGATCCACAATGACTGTTTAATATTAACGAGATAAAGAATATTTAATGATTAATTAATGATTAGTAATTGTGTAATGTATATTATGAGGTGCCATTTTTGTAACTTGACGATGTTTGTACTATAATATTATTATTACTTATACTATTACGTAATGTTATTTATACTCTGTCGTGCATAGCAATGAGATATTCACAAACAGATTACGATTCTAAATATTAAACAAAATCCTTCGTTTTTTATAACGGATTGTCAGAAAATAAGCGATTTTGTGTTTCAGCGAAGTAATATTAGAGCTTGTAATTCACCACTAGTTATGAAATCGTTTCTTGATTTTTTTCTGGTGAACCGTGTGTAGATAAACTTAATCGACGTTTCGACACTCCTACTGGTGTCCACAGAGGAAGGCACCAGTAGGAGTGTCGAAACGTCGATCAAGTTTATCTACACACAGTTCACCCGAAAAAAATCAAGAAACAATGTCAATCGCATACCGTGAAAACCTTCAACAGTTATGAAATCAGTAGGTACCGTGAGTACATTCAATCAGGAGGTGCCAGGTTCCAGTCTCAGTGCTGACGATGTATTTGGCACGTTTCACGAAACAAGCGTTTAGGTTACTGTGAAGTGTGTAGGAAAATATTTGGGTTTGTGTACGCAAGCTTGACTGGATCTGCCGAAATTGAATTTTTTCAATACAAAACAGTAAATTTCACTGGAGGCCAATTACAGCCATTTGAAGTTGTGGAAATCTAATGTCAATACGTAAATGGAAAAGTATGGGTTTTTTTGGACTTCATTTTAATCCAACACAAACCATTGTGAACACTCTTTAAATATTTCTATCTTAAATAATTTTTCTTCGAAACCATTTTGATAAAACTTTCGTCTAATCTAGTGGACCATTATTTCTACTTTAGATATAGTAAATTATTATAGACTTTTTCACATGTATGTTAGTATTACTACGTAATTTAGGAAAGAATTCGTTAGGCAATGCTCGGTGATATTACGAAGTTGGAATATATTACGAGGAAATGACTTAATGAGTGGATATCAGATAGTAGATTTCTTAGTGCGGTATATAAATACCTTTTTTTATATTAGTTGATGTAGAATATAAGTCATTTTATTATATTCATTATTGTAACGAAATGAATCGTGAAAGCCAGTGATAATTATGTGATTGTATTCTGAATGGGGATCAGTAAGGTTCATTACCCCAAATTGAAAATGTTAAAGATGGTTTGGACACGATGAGAAAATGAATGAGGACAAGATGACCCAAGAGATGTACTCTGTAGAAGAGGTGTGAGAAAGCGTGATGGTCAGAGACTGAACGGACAAATAACGTCGACCAGATCCTCGAGGATGGACGCGTTTTGAGTAAAAGAATTCAGAAGACGTCTATGACAAATTGCGTGAAGGTGATGGAAGCAAGGAGTGTGTACATAAGGATAGGGCGGTCTGACGTTCTATCCTTTTGCCTACCCTGCAAAAGGTGTGGCATGAGGGGATAGATAGAATATGCTAGAATAATAAATTCACAAGCCTGACACAATTTTGCATCCAATAATCAGAACTGACCCGTAAAAATTGTACACGCGTGGTTATTTCTATAGAGAACTGTAAAATGTGACGTCATTACTCGTTTGATGCAAGTGTCTGGGAAAAATTAAGATCACCAAACTTTGAATGGTTACAACTTTGGTTCCAGTGATTGGATTCGGGTGATTCAAACGCTAAACATAATATTTTTATTAAAATTACAATGTATAGCCAATAATTTATCAATTTTTCTCTTTCGTATGATCCCGATTCACTTTAACAAAAACAAAACGCATCTTGCTCAACAATATATCGTAGGCGAATCAATCTGTTTGTGAATATCTCTCTAAATCTCTCTCAGTTGACTTAATGAATCATATTTATTGTAAATAATACTTATATGATATGTATTTATTATATTGTTTAACTAATTTAGTAATTACTAACAATTCTCTAGATGAAAGCCAAACTTTGAATAATGAAATAAATTTAACATATCAAATAGATTTATCCTTAATACTACAAATTTATATTATAAATATCTGTCAGGCATAGTGATAATGTATGCAGTTCAGAGTATTTTTTTTATAATGATTAAGGTCCATTTTATTCACCCAATTCAGTCTTGCTTCTTTTATGCAACTAAGAATGTGACAATCAAAGGCACATTTGCGTAAATCAACATTTAATTTTTCTGTTTTACTGACATTCATTGTTAATGCTTTTTCATACCATAGGTACTGTTACTAAACTAGGCGGACCCTCATTATTATTGCCTTGTACAAACAAGCAATAGAACCGTCATAGTCAATGACAACGACTTTTGGACTTGCAGGATTATAGGTACACACAAATGCCACTAGATGACATTATCACTTTAATTTTGGATTTTTACTGACATTCCTTGTTTTTCCTCTGTAGTCTTCAATTTGATACTAATTAAAAGTTGTGTGTGAATTTCAATGTAGATAGTATACAGTTTTTCGTTAATTCATTGTCAGTTGAAACACTGTTTCATGTCTGCAGTATATGATTCTGTGTGTTTTGTGCCAATTTTTTTAACCATCAGATCGATCGGCATTGGTAATCCTGTATCTTTTACAAGAATACGATTATGCCAGTAGTATCTGACAGCATTTCACAGTTGTACATAGAATTGTTATCGCTTGCCGTGAGAACATTTCCACGTTACAGCATAACTGTCATACTGTATTAATGTGCAATATAGTTTACTCAGCCAATACTGAGAGCATTGTCTTGAAACTGAAGACAGTGATAAATGGAAGTATCGACTACGAGTTGACTGTCCTAAAATTACAATATCTGAAAATTCCTTGAACAAAAAAGAATTCCGAAAGTATCCCTGAAATTTACGGGAATTATTCCATTATTCGTTCAGTTGTTCAGATATAAAAGTATAATTTGGCCAAAATATTGGTACTAATTATAAGGTTAACAAGTTGACTGTCGTAGATTTTTAAATTTGTTTCCAGGTTCTTTTTAATAAGGTATAATTCAAATTGTCGCTTACATACGTTATTCTTATTTTGGGCTAACATTCTCAAACAAAATGTGAAAAAGTTGATGCGATAATAGAACATTTTTTCCTCAGTGCATGTAGATTCTTAATCGAATTTAACGGACGTATTTTGGCTTTCATCCATGGAATTATATTAGAATGCTGTAAAGTGCGTTGGTTCATAGAGAGAGACTTGGAAAAAGATTAAAAAAAAAAAATCGTTTTCTGTTTTTTAATAGATAGGAAAATGTGGAAAAGACGAAGGATTTATTTATAAATAAATACTAATAATGAATTGTGGTGTATGTAAATTAATATAAAACATTTGGATGTGTGCGACTCTACGTGTGACGATATTGTTTTGTGATTTGAGGGCGAGGAGGGTTTGTTTTTAGTGAATAAATAATTGTTGACGGACCTCGAGTGTTAAATGATAGAATGTTATATGAATAGTGTTGTTTTTTTTTTCATTTTTTCAGATTTGTGACGTTTTATAAAATGTATAATTGTTAGTGGACGACTTATGGAATTGTTTTTTTGCAATTTTCTTGTGTGAATTATCATCATATTATATTATTGATTGTTGTTAAGTTAATAATTATTATATTATGTATATTTAGAATAGTGATTTTTTGCTACTCTTTCAGTATTGTGGCGCCACTCGCAGTCGATCAAAGAAGTGTCAGAAAAGTCGTAGAATATATCTCTTGTCTATGGTCATTAGAGTGACGAAACCGTTGATATATTATCTAAGCCCTGACATTCAAATAACATCACCATGGTAACCCCACTCTTAAGGTGATGTCACCTTGTCTCGGTGACAAACACTTGGGCTATGGATTATTTTTTCCCCATATATTTTCTCCCAATCTTGGTGACATCGTCAAATGTCAGTTGAGCCGGGCCTGTATGATAATACTATTGGGTTCGACCTCAGCAGTGACGAGGCCTGCGTAATATTAACATACAGGCCAGGTCCACGTGATGTTAGAAGATGATGACGTCGCATGAGGTGTTATGGGAAAAAATATTCCATAGACCAAGGGTTTATCTCCGGGACATGATTCTTTTTAAGAGACGTATTCTATGACTTTTTCTGCCACTTCTTTGCTCGGCTGCAAGTAGGGTCACAATAGTGGAAGAGTATCATTTTTTTGTAATGTTTTTGTATAAATTAATGTGATTAATATTTACTTATTCTATTTCTCATGTCTCGATGTTGTCGTGCAGTTGGTAACACTGGGTTGACTTTAGTTTTTTAACTGTGATTTGTAAAGATTTGCCATGACTGAAGAAGCAATTAAGTAAAGTAAAATAAATTGTACTTATAGTTCTTTTACCCAACAATTGTATCGATATACAGAGTGATTGGTTCCGCAGTTCAGCCGCAGTTCAGATATTTGGAGAGGTGATAGAGGATGAAAAAAAGTTAATCGGATGCATATCCAAAAATAAACCATTTTGGAGATATGGCCTTTTCAGAATTGAGGAGTATGAAAATTTCTAAATGCAAAAAACCTAAATGAGAAATTTTCATACTCTTCGATTTTGAAAAGGCCATATCTCCAAAATGGTTGATTTTTGGATATGCATCCGATTAACTTTTTTTCATTTTTTTTCATCCTCTATCACCTCTCCAAATATCTGAACTGCGGAATCAATCACCCTGTATGTTGGTCAAATTTTAGTCTTGCTGAATTAAAAAACAATCATTTCTTGATTACTCATATTACATCTTACCTAAAATTATCGCAAATGCGTAAATAAAAATATGTTGAAAGATAGGATTAGGAATGAAGTGATTAGAGAGTTGAATGCCTGTAAAACGAATGTTGCAACTAGAACGGAAATGAAAAAGTTGCCGGAGTCGAGAGTTGTACTTGCTCCCACCACCAACTTCGAAAATAGAGTGGATAATTGTATTTGCAATAACAAATAATAAGTTGAGATGGTCAGGTCATGTAGAGAGGATGAACGATGAAAAGAGAAGAAGAGTTGTAAGTAAATTTGGCCGACTGAGAACCATTTATTTGGCTTAACTATGTCGACCAGACAGTCACGGGTGGATGTCTTTTGAGTAAAATGGATCTTAAAGTGTGTATGAGGAATTGTACGAATGTGGCGGAAGCAAGAAGTGAGCGAAATCTGTCATTTTGTTCTCTCTGCCTGTGATGGTGGTCCCGAATCTCACTGCAACTACTAAAGCATTTTGTAACTTACCACAAAGTATGGAAAAGAGTGCTTGGTTTCCTAATTTTTTAATGAGAATATAACTGCCAAAAACTGGAGTGTTTTGCACTCTGTCCTCACTGCCTATCCCTTAGGTTTTTAAAGACAACTAGACTCATTGATTGCCTAAACTATTTTATTATTTTTATTATGAATTAATGTCGTCCCACTGTTAACGACTGCATTGATTTGTTGATTTTGAATTATGGTAACACCGAAGCATGCTGTCGTCGTGAGAATCAAAATGTTGTAACGTAATTCGCGAGTGCCACATTGGTGACTTTGCAATCGGGCAACATTTTGAAACAAAAACAGTGTTGTCATACTGCAAAATATTTAGTCACGAATGTTTATTATCATTTTTTTAATGGTAATTGTACGAACGTATATTATTTAATAAGTCAGTGCTGTCATTAGAATGATTGTAAAAGAAATATTTAAAAAAAAACATTTATTTTGCGTATGGCGACACTGTCCACTGTATATTTTCATTTTGTGGAGAAATTAGAATAACAATTTATATATATAGTATTTTGAAGTGTTGTCTAAATTTACAAAACATGTTATTTTTGTTTTGTAAATATTATTAATACTATTTCTGTATAAAGAGTTATTGTTTATTATTCTTATGTATGTATTCTTCTATATATTATATTATAAATGCGTATTATATATAATATATAGTAAATATATTCTAAAGTAATTGTGTAATTAATATATAAATATACATAATATGTATTGTAATTAGGCTTCTCCCTATAGTGTGACATTGTAGATTTCTTATCAAAATTCTAACTTACTATATATTATATATTATTACTATGTGATTGTATATTATCTACTATTGAGAGTGAATACTTTGTATATATTGTACTGAATGAAATATACATATTATTATATATTATATTGTATTATTATTATTATGTATTCATTTTGAAAATATAAAACTTCCTTTGAAGAAATATTGAACAAATATGTGTTTTGTTGTTTTTTTTAATCACCTGCAACGAAAATATGATTTTCATCAAACGTTTTGACAGTGGCAACACTGAATCGTTTGTACGGCTTGATTAGCTAAAGAAGGCGATCATCAACAAGCCTGTCACTGAAATGTGGTTTAAAAAATAAAAAATGTATGCCTTGATGTGTCATGTGGATGTGCAAACTGGCTGGAGACATTTGTAACGCTGAAAATAATACAGTTTTCTCTTTATTTACTGAAGCCATTAATGAAGAGATGAGTTCTGTCTGAAAATATATCACCCTTACAAATGTTTATACAAATGGATCCATTTTATTGTGTTTTGAACTGTGGCTATTCGTTAAGTAAGTAATGTGTGTCGAAAAGGATTTCATTTTAAAAATACTGTTGTTATTGAATCATCAATATCTAATTAATTTACTATCTGGTCTAACATTCATCAATCAAATGTGCAAAACAAGACTGATTTTCGTTTCATATCCTCTTTTTAAATCAATGTTTGCTTTTAAACTTGTATTCACTTGGCGCTAAAAAGTATTTGTTATTAAATTAATATCTCCCATAGATGGCTCTGCTATATTTCTGCTGGTTGCTGTTGAAATAACTTGCCACTGAAGATTTTTTTTTTAATATTGTCTATTGTGTGAGAGTAAATGGGGGTAGTTTGCAACCTTTTGAATAATTTTCATGCACATTTAAATTATATGTATTTGTTTCAATATCTTTGTTTTATTTCATACCCCAATAATACCACTTTGCCACCAAGCTATAAATAAAAAAAAAAAAAAACTGGGAAAGATCTATAATTTCTTTAAAAACTGAAGATCTGTTTCACCTTTTTTATCCACACTCTCCTGGTTGTACCTATGTCATTTCATTGAACATTTTTGTTCTTTTAAGGTACCAATGGGAATAAATTTAGTACTTAATAGCCAACTATAAAATGCTCTTAATGGTTCGCCTGTCGCTAGCTTCCTCACTATTAGAAAGCACGATACGCGACTGAACGGTAAGATTAAATACCTAAATCATTTGGATCAATCAGCGCTGATCAATACAAAATAGAATATACAGAGTATTGGGGACTCAGAATATAGGTTTGAAATCACAATTCTCGAAATGGAAATATTTTTGTAGATAAATTTATTCATAGATGTATGCAATAATTTTTTTAGGCTCCATAATGAAAATAATTCCATCTTTTTAATTTGATAGAACGAATTTGTTCTCAGCATGCTTGACATGCAAATTGATCGTGTATAGTTTGATTACTAATAAATATTATTTTTGTTGACTGGCAACACCAAAACGTCGCCGTTCTTTTTCCGGTGAAGTGTCGAAACTGTGAGTACCATTGCGGAAATTTAATAAATAATCCTTCGTAATCCGAATATAAATCACAAATCTTTAATAAAAGAAATGTAAGATATGTCCTATGCGAGTTATTATCTGCGGTAGTGCGCGTATTTTGTGTTACAATGGCCGATATGTAGATGTTACAAAATGGTTCTGTCAAAAGTTTGGTTATATTGACATGCACCTCAGAGAGTTTAGTTGTCAAATTAATTTTAGTGATATTTAAACGGAACAGTTAAAAACGGTGGTTGTTTTCGTATATAATATTGTTAAGGTTCTGTGATACATCACATTCGTAATGTATACTCACTTGTATATTGTGAATTTTACGAAATGCAATAAGCGGTTGTCAAGTTGTTTGTGCCCACACTGCCGTACTAAATACTTAAATTACTCAAAATAAACATGAAACTAACACTATAAATCATCTGTTTCTTTTTTATTTTATCTCAATTATAAATACACAACACTTTTAACATCGTGATATGAAAATAAAGCACTTTTTTATAAATACCAGTTGACTTGTCGTAAGTGGTAGTTCAAATTGTTGAAATAATAGAGCTTCGCGGATTTCAGTCGTGCTCATGAATTTGTCACATTAAATGCCCATCATGTCACACCA
This sequence comes from Ceraclea dissimilis, assembly GCA_963576895.1. NCBI lineage: Eukaryota > Metazoa > Arthropoda > Insecta > Trichoptera > Leptoceridae > Ceraclea > Ceraclea dissimilis. The sequence goes on from OY756377.1 coordinate 2,757,436, forward strand.
TGTTTTGGAAATAGTGGATGGATAAACTTATTTATTTTTTATGTTATTTTCTCTCTAGTGATTTGACAACGAAAGTATGTTATGTCAATTTAGTCTACATGTCTCTCAGTTGTGCCACTAACAAAAGTAAACATTGTAACATGAAATGTTTATAATTTATGATTCCGACAGTATTTAGTAGTGCATAAAATCCAAGGTTTAATTCCCCGCCAGGTTCTACAAACCAATCAGATAATGCCGACCGATTCTTACTTACGGTTGAACCTGTTTAGATAAATATTGCTTGACATTAATAAATCCATTAGCTGTACTGTATTCTTTATGTAAAAAAAGTGTTACGACCAAAAAATGTCAATTTTATTGAATACGGCCATGGCTTGTAAATTAAACACAAAATACTGCATTATTGAAGTGTAACATTAGGCTTCTAACTTGTGGCGTGTCTATAAACTATTCTCGCTGACAACCATATAGAAATACATATTTTTATTCTAGCATTGTAGGGCTTCCACTCTTATATATTTTTACAGTTGTCCTGTAAAAGTTAGTTCTTAAAACTCGTGTAAGACATTTGGTACTATTGTACAATTGGGGCCCTAACTATAGAAAAAATATCAATATTGTTGAGTTAGGTTTGTTAGGTTGTTTTTTTCTTCTCGCAAAAAAACAAAAAAAAAACAACCTAACTCAACAATATTGCTGGCGAATTATTTGCTTTTTCCATACTTCATATGTCACTTTTTGGTATATTTATGGTTGGGGCCCCAATTGTACAATAGTACCGAATTTTATGTGATCTTTTATTTTCTGGTTACTCCATTATTGGGACATACCGGGATGTTATAAATAAATCAATCTTTATTAAAAAAAAACTTTACTAGTTATAAAATAAGACAATAGTAGTATGCTGAAGGGGGGACTTATGGCAAAAGGAATATTTTACAGTTAACTAGGAAGAAAAAAGACAGCATATAGTATATGATGTAGTGTAGGTATATAATATTGTTGTGATTATTTGTTTTAGTGTCACCATGGGCAAGATTATGAAAGTAGGCAAGGTGGTGCTGGTCCTCTCGGGCCGGTACGCCGGGCGCAAGGCCATTGTCATGAAGACTGTTGATGAGGGCTCCTCTGATAAGCAGTATGGACACGCTATTGTCGCTGGCATCGACAGGTACCCACTCAGGGTACACAAGAGGTTGGGCAAAAAGAAGATTGACAAGAGATCCAAGATAAAGCCCTTCATTAAGGTAAGAAACCTTCTATACACTTCAATTGAACTGTCCTATCCCTCGTGGGGTTGGCAGAGAAAACAGCGCCACACCCACTAGCGGATCCAGGGGGGGCTAGGGGGCTGAAGATCCCCCAAAACCATGAGTGGCAGTATTTTATATACAACAAATCTAGGGGTTTCAGCCCCTTAGCCCCCCCCCACCAAACGTTGAGTGACGGTACTTTTTACCATGTGACGACATTCAGCCTCCCCCACAAAATTGAATCCTGGATCCGCCACTGGCCACACCCTTCTATTCTACATGCATATCTTGCTCTCACCACATTCATAACGCTCGTCATGCATGCTCCGTGATTCCTTATACTCAACACGCATCCATCCATGTTGGTGAGAGTGAACAAATTGAGATGGTTAGGACATCAATAAAGAGAATGAACGACGACAGGGTGACTAAAAAATCTATATACGAGTGAAAGAAGAGGTGTGGAAAACGCTGTCATCTGAGACTGTCCAGATAGATTGCTGGCGGATACTTTTTAGGTAAAAGGAATCTTGAGAGTTTGTGACAAAATGAGCGTGTGTAAGTCCTCTGTCCTCTATACTTACCCTGCATGGAATCTGATGTGAGGGAATAGATTCTTCTTCATCAGCCTTGGTCTACTGCTGGATATAGGCCTCTTCCATTTGTTTCCAGTCTTATCTATCTCTCACCTTTCTGACCCACTGCCTACTCGCTACCAAAGTCACATTGTCCGCCCATCTTTTCTGGGGCCTTCCCATGGTCTCCACTTTACGAGTCTGGGTGTCTATTTTCGTCTTCTCTTGTTATGTGCTGAGGGGATAGATTAGAAAGCAAGTTCTTGTTGATCAAGATGGCTTATGAGTGTGTTTGATTTTATTACAGGTAATTAATTACAATCACTTGATGCCAACTCGCTACACAGTGGAGCATGTAGACCAGAAGATCACAGCCAAGGACCTCAAGGATCCAGTCAAGAAGAAGAAATTGAGGTTCGCCACTCGCGTCAAGTTTGAGGAGAGGTACAAGAGCGGGAAGAACAAATGGTTCTTCCAGAAGCTCAGGTTCTAAGTACCCATCCTTTTTACTTTAATTCTAAGTTAAAATAAGTTAATAAATATTTTATTGACGCACTTCTTTCAATTTTTCATTTCTACTTATCCACAAATTAAACCTAAGCCAACGCTACCTTCAAATGTTGGTGGCTGAATTTCAGAATTGTGTTTGAGAGTGGTCTCCAGACATATTGAAAGAGCTTTCGTAACTTTGTCTACCTGAATGAGCCAGGAACTGAATATGTAAGAAACGTTAAACTTGACTTCTGTCGACGAAGTTTGCTTGTGAAGTTTATTTATGCACAATGTTCGATTTTGTCAATTTTTTCTTAATGGATGTTGCGTCCTTCTGTAACTATACGATCATGTAAATAAATAATGTGTAAAAAGACAGGGAGACAACAATAATAATGGAATACTATACCTATGTATTATGAAGGATTTGTGGACCGATGTAAAAAACTAGAGTGCATTTATTTTTTAATATAATAATGTTGTCCCTTCTCATCCATCTCTGTGCAAACATAAGAACCAATCTTATCATAAATGGCCTCAATTCTGCTCTTGTTTTATGAAAAACTTTTCAAATGAGATTGTTGCCAAAGGAAAGCATAATTCATTTAGTCATCCAATATTTTTTAAAACTTCTCTTAGGGGTAGTTAATTTAATTTCTGACTTCCGGTCATTGATTTTGAGAAAATAGTTAGATCAGTACAAAAAGTAGTTGTCCAATATTTGTTATTTCTGCCATCCTAGTTTCTAGTTTCAATTACAAGAACCATCGTCTCATGTGGAAAAACAATGTATTATGTTTGACCTCTCTGATGCTGTTCCAAAGATCTGATTTCACTCTTGTATCAAGTATGCAATGTGGAAAGGGTTTTCTGCAACATGACTCCAATGGAAACCGGAAGGGAGACTTTATTAATTGGATGAATGGGCAGTAACATGACCATCCGGTGCAATAATTGACATTGCATCAATACAATAGGTACTTTATCTGAGTATCAGTTTGAGAATATAGAACTATTAAAGAGTACATACACCCACAGGGGCGTCCAATTCTTTAATTTGTTGAACAATTCTTTAAAAAACGTTATTTTAAAACATGAAAGTTACTCAAGTTCATCACTTCACCCATTATTCAAAAAAATTTCGCCTGCGGCGCTATTCTTTGTATTTTCTGCACACAATATTAATACCAACCTAAAACACGACCTATTTCACTTACATTCACGAAAAAATTGTTCTAATTTTTATACTGTACGTCTATCTTCAATTTTTTGTTGCCTCCACCCCCCAATGCCAAATATTAGATCCCCCCCCCCCCCCGAAATGAAATCCTATATACGCCGCTGCATACACCGGACATAAAATGTGGAATCTTGGCTTGATCTGAGCTATACAAGTTTTATTGTCTATTTGCTGTGTTGAAGTAGTTGTGAAAAATAAGTAAATAAATAAGTAAAATTCCCACTGGGGCGCAAATAAACAGGGACCATTGCACAAAAATAAACATGGACCATTGTGTCTTGATTTTAACATTTGCTCAAGAAGTTGCATAAAATCAGGAAGAATTATCCATACACTCGCAGAAATTATATCGTTATTAAATACTTTTTTTACTAATTACCCAAATACTTTTTTGCACACCTCACCATAGGTAAGCCTAAAGATCTTGCGCCGTAAAATGCAGATTCGAGTCTTTTCTAATATCGGTTGTTTCAAATATGGTGGCGTTATTTGTAAACAAAAATGTTTGGAAAAACCGAGCTCAAACCAAATGCGTCAGTCTATTCATCTATTTATTTGCCAGTGAACTACAGCGGGTAGGGAAGCTAGTATGTCTATAATAATAAACTACAGACTATAATGAAATCAGTTCAGTTTACAGGGAGGAAATGGATAGGGCAGGATGATAATCAAATTTCCCGCGGCTCCATGTTGAAAAATTGTAGCTTTCACTTTGATAAATTAATATGGCGTATAATATGCATCGTGCATGATGGAAACCTAATTGATTTAAAGTACTTAGAGAATGCCTGGAGCTGTGCATGTGCATAATAATATACTATAGGGGAATAATCTATTTTATTAACGATGACAAAACAATACCATGCAACACGTTAAGCTATGATTTTTTTGACAGTAATAAATCAATCAATTAAGTTTTTACAGCTATAAAATGTATGGGATTTATACGCAAATTCAATGTCATCTTGTCTAAATGGATCGCTAAATAATAATTGATAATAGGTACCTATATAAAACAGCCACATTGAAATGTAATTGGACTGGCTATGTAATTAGGACAATATATATATTATAATATGGACCAAACGAACCTTAAAGTGCCGACCGAACGCAGAAACCAAGGTGGACCACAGTCAAGATGGTCTGACAACATTAAAGTGGCAATGGACGGAAAGTTATGGAAGTAGGGAAGGAAAATCTACATCTAACACTAGACTAGTGAGAAATGTAACTGCTTTTGGAATCAGTCGCACGATTGACTTAATTGTGCTTGCTCCGACCACCACCTCCTTCAATAAGAATAGACTGGATAATTGCAAACTCCTACATAAAAACAATTTAAATGGGATTTGGGTCAAATTAGCCCAAGCTGCCTACCCAATACCGAATAATAATAAATTGAGATCGTGAGGACATGCAGAGGATGACAGAAAAAATATACAAGAGAATGAATTCTTATTGTACCTAGTAAAATTTTATGAACTACAAGGTGATGTTTTGAAGTAGGTAATTCGTATCTAAACGGTTTCAAACATATTTTATTAGATAGGTAGTTCGTTCCCTGCTTACACTCGCACCAGGGTTGACAAAGTAGACAGATTTATAAAAAAATGCATTTCTAAATAGCAACTAATGGCTCACCACAAACGTCCCGAAGTTCAGTTAACGGAATCGACCGTTTGCAAAAAAGTTCCGACCAAAACCTCTTTCTGAATTCAAAATCAGGGTGACGCTAAATTCAGAGAGAGGTTTTGATCGGATTTTTTTTGCAAAACGGTCGATTCCGTTAACTGAACTTCGGGACGTGTGTGGAGAGGCAATGACTAACAGATTGTTGGCGAAGGGCAAATTCACGTTGAAATCATAAAAATATATCAAAACAATTTCGTACTTAAAATGTCGATGTATTCTTTTGACAATTTGCATACCCGCCTTGCGTCGGCTCTGTGTTTCTACTGTGAATATTCTAATGCTATCAAGAATCAGATAAGCACGTAGTATTATGTTAGCACCAGTCTATAGTAGAGATATTCTGAAGCATGCTTTAGGTAGAATAATTCTATACAATGAATTACAAATACAATCAGCAAGGGTGGTTCACAGGATTATATCATTCATCTCTACTCTACACATTCTATACTCTGTGTAATGTGTATATAAAGCAGAATTCATAGGAGAGAGATAATATAACACAAATAATTTGTATCTATAGTCATAATAGGAAGTGCATTTTGAAATCCAAAATAACAAACTGACTTCCCAATATGCCTGCTAGTAGGGCTGCCATAATTGTCGGACTACCGACCGAGTCACCTCTCCCCAAAAAAAAACCCTTTAAAAAAGACTTTCTGGCAATCGTTTTATAGAGGAATTAATATAAAGAAATGCCAGACCGGGACACTGGGACACGGACCTCAAAACCGGGACGTATGGCAGCCTTATGCTAGAGTCATCTATTTCACAGTTGCTTTGGTTTCCTTGACAATTTAAACGCAAATTAATCAGTATTTAAAAGCAGGCGTACCGTCATATAAGTATGAAGAATTCGTAACGCAAAAAAGGTTTAATTAGCGCCGCAGGCAATTTTTATAGACAAATGCAAATTAATGGATTTCAAAATGATTTTATAAAAAAATATGACATATGAGAAAACAATATGGTACGATGTGATTTTTTTGTGAAGTTTTATAATTTAGTATGTAAAAGTATATACCTATTGAGACACCGACTACCTAGTGAGACAGTAAAATTTTACCAGATAGTTGAGCGACTGGTGCCTCATGGCATGTTTTGATTTATTTATTTGATTGTATGTATATCAAAATCCATTGTTTTTGCATATTGTTGTATATATCTGGAAAATAAACTTCATTCATTTATATCTCTGACCTAGTGATCCATTTTCACCTCAATAATCAGTAAGCTCCAGAGGGAATCTAATTACCAAATGCAGTCAATCATGATTCATTACTCGGTATTGGTTGATCTGTTTTCTAGTTTCGTGGAATAATAATCTGGTAAAGTTTTGAATTATATTTTGAATCTAAAACACGTTCGTGGAGACTACCAAACTAATCCCACATATTAATTACTCACTAATAACTAATTAGCTTTATAAACTAATTAATTAATATATCGAACGGTCATTAGCATGGACGTTGCCAGCTTCGGAGATGGGGGGCAACAAAAGTGTAAAAATGTTATACGGGATAAAAAAATGCGTAATAGCGCCCCAGGCGATTTTTCCTGAGACATTGTGCAGTAGAACGCGACCAATACCGAGTATAAAAAATGTACCAGCAAATAGCGCCGCAGACGAACCTATTCCAATATCTTTCAGGCTTAGTCCTCCCAATGTCAAAAACTAGATCGCCCCCCCCCCCCCCCCGAAATGAAAGGGTTTAAATTAACATGTTATTGAAAAAACTTATTTATGTATACTGGCCGGCGCCTAGATTTTGGGTTTGATGCAACCACTATTGCATCAATTATAAGCATTTTTGTCTTATTTTTAATAGCCTACTATGTCGTCACTTTGTTCTCCCGAGAGTTCTCCCGTGTAAAACTGATTCCTGGACATTGACGATTTAGTTCCTATGCAACCTAACTAAAATATTATGGTGATAAAAAATGAGGCCATCCATTCTGAATGTTTAATTTATTGCAAGCGCGGAGAGAATGTTGTAATTTTTATTGTGTAGGTACACAACATTCGCCGGCTGTCCATACATTTTGATTAGGTACCGTAAAGTTGCAGTAGTAGGTACCTACTGTGTATTCACATAATTATAAAGATTTTACAAAACCCTTGAATTTTTCACTGGTTTCGACGACCACAACAGAAATAGATTACTATTTTAGTAGCACCCCAATAATTCGTAATCCATATGCCAATATTACAATTTATATTTGCAGAGATCAAAATAGTTATACTTCCAGCGCCAGTATAAGAGCCTTTTTCGTGGTGTTAGTGAAAGGACAGATATACCTGCCTTTCCTATTGCAGGTTTGAAATTGGTCTTGTGTATTTATATTTTGTAGTAATGTACCTGTCAATGTTTGTTTTTGTGACTGTATCTGTTCCATGTGTAATAAATAAATAAATAAATAAAAAACGAAATGAACGCATCTGTGTGCATTCTTGTTCATTGTGCGCTCACTAATACTGCTATAACTGCGTGTAGTTACGCTATCTCACACTACAAAAAAGGCTCTTATCTCCCGCCACTAGTATAGTACCTGCATTCAATTGATAGAAGCCTTCTATATTATAATGCATGCTTGTATGTATAATGTAGGTAAACATATTATATGTAGGAATGTTTGCATTGTGGAGGTACTAGAGAGGACCAATATACTCCCAGGCGTTGAAGGGTGCAAAGTAAAATAATAATATGTACACAACTCCCATCCATTGCCCATGACCGGTGTGCTAATGTGTATACTCTATGCAGGGGCGTAGCCAGGAATTCATTTCGGGGAGATTCGAGCTCTAGACCAGAGACTAATAAGTAGCAATCATGGGCGTCACATAAGATGGTAAGAAATTTATGTGAAAAAATATTTCATAGACCATCAAGTGTTTATCACCAGGACAAGGTGACGTCACCATAGAGGGTGGTTGCCATGGTGATGTTATTCGACTGTCGGAGCTTACATAGTAGATTCTCGACGGCTTCGGTATAAATTACTAGCTAAGTTACCCGTGCTTCGCAACGCAAGTTTGTGAAGTAGATCGACATTCAACAGTATGACTCGAACCACACTTATCTATTTATTGATTCTGACAACTTTCCAGGACGTTTTCTGCAATGTTCTATTAACTTCCACAACTTTCTAGAAGGTTCTACAATGTTCGATTAATCTCTACAATTTTTTTTCCAGAAGATTCTATGTAATTCTCTGAGTGCTTGTATTCCTTCGTTCTGATAGAATCTCCCACTATGACTTGCCCGATTTAAAATTTGACAAAAGATCTCTGTTCTGCTCGTGAAGATCTTTCATGAGACACCAAACATGGTGGTATGCGGTGACCGGATCCTCTCGATCACTTGGTGTCTCCCGATGTCTTGAGCTGGACAAAATATCGTCGCTTCAGTTCTTATTTTGGTCACGCGCCACTAACCAAACTTTACAGGAGAGCATTTTTTGTGTTTATGCGAATAATTTCACATATATTTAAATGTAAAAGTATGTCAATAACAAGAAGGGCATAACAAAAATAGAATAAAATTTATTTTTTCGAATTTCAAAATCAATTAAAGCTGCTATTTTAATTCTTGTGTGGATATGACCAACATCTACGAAACTTCAGTTCACTTCGGTGGCCGTGACCCAATGCATAGCGGATATGAACAACTTCCTTTTAAATTTTGTTCAGTTCTTATTTGGGTCATACGCCATTTCAACGGTTTTTCTATATACATGGTGTCTTTTTTAATGGATGATTTCGTTATTATACTCGCATGATTACATTATGAAGATATACTTGTAAGTGTAATACATAAATACATACCTTCTTTTTTCACCCTTACTGTTCATTTCGAGAACATTAGATGCACCATTCAGAGCGACATTTCGCAATTATTATCTTTCCATACAATATCCAAATTCATATCACGAGATTAATTTGTATAAAATTTAATGAAATATTGTTTTTATTGTTATAAAAAAACCTTGGTGAAATAATATGTACTTACTACTACTACTATTATTGAGCACTTCAGAGATTATTGTAAAATATCGGGAGAAAGTCAAAGGGACGGTTTATAATTAAAGAAGGTCTTCCAGTAGCTATTACATTTGCTTTTATTTACAATATAAGTCAGAACAATAATAAAAAAGTCGTTACTTATATTTTATATATAATATACCTACCTGTAATGTTATGTTACGGAATACGGATACATTTAAATTGTTGTTTCAAGTATAATTAAATTTCCTGCAATCTTCAAGACAATAAATATTACAAATTTGTATATTTTAACCGAATATAATATAATATATGTACTAAAAATAACGATACAATGTCGATTGTCCATCAAATACAAAGTTTAGCGCGTTACACAATGCTTTAAAAAAAAAAACAATATAACTAAACTCATAGGGACATTTTTTTAAACAAAAGACCCTAACATAAATCAATATAGGGGTAGCCATGACAATAATCTTATGCCCACACAAAGAGACAGCACAATATAAATGGGACGAAATATGTTGGTACCATAAAACCATTTAGCTAACATAGAATAATGAAGTGAGGTTACTCTTATTAAATACTTAGAAGCGTGCCACTGTGAATTATGAATGACCATATTGTTGACTGCAGCAATAAATTGCATATTATGTTCGTACTAGCTGTAACGCGTCAAAAATGACCCGGTTTTTGGGGTAAGCAGAGAGGACAGATCGCCAGACCATATCCTAACGGTTATTGTTGAACGTTTATTCTTATGGCAAATTGCATTTTTATTTAAATTTTTATGTTTACAGTATTTTCTATTCTACAATAACTTTTCGTACCAATTCAATTTACAAATCAAAATGTACAAATTTAACATTCCCGCGCTTCTAAATACGTCGACATCAGCTATCGATAATCATTCAAAAGCATTTTGTGGTCGTAATTATTTTACGCAATATTAAGTCAATGAAAAGTTCTATGAGACGAAAATTTCTCGACTGGTGAGGTGAGAGCGCTATGATCACGAAGACGTGTTTTAAATTCCGTATAATATATATTCAAACAACTTGCAAAGGTTGCCAAAGGTCCTGCGTTTCATTGATACCCGATTTCCACCAGAATTATGTAAGTTGATTAGGATGTTTGGCCAAGCTAATCAACTTACGTAATTCTGTTTTTTTTCTGACTTAGTCGGGTCCTTTTTTTTACATATTTTGCCTTTCATTAGTTTCATTGCATTCGCTGGAACAACAAATTCAGTTTTTTTCACTACAAAATCTGATGTTAAAATTTTATCACTGAATGAGATACGTAGGTCTATCTATCTATCTATACCCTCACGCCACATCCCTTGCAGGGTAGGCAGAGAGGACAGAGCGCCAGACAGCCCTATCCTTACACACACTCCTAGCTTCCGTCACATTCATGCAATTAGTCATACACGCTCTCCGATTCCTTTTACTCAAAACGCGTCCATCCTTGAGGATCTGGTCGACATGATCGGACCAGGTCAGTCTCGGACGGCCGCGCTTTCTCACCCCTCTTCGCTCATTCAGATATATCTTTTTTGTCATCCTGTCATCATTCATTCTCTCAACATGCCCAAACCATCTTAGTTTGTTTACTTTCATTCTTGTCACTACACCAGTCTTGCAGTCACTCATTTCCCTAATAACCTCATTCCTTATCTTATCTCTCAGCGTTTTCCCGCACATTCTTCTTAATGACCTCATTTCTACTGCATTCAACCCTGATTCATCCTTCTTCATCCACGTCCACGTCTCACTAGCATACATCAGGGTCGGCACCAAGACAGCATTGTGCACTAGCACTTTTGCTTTCATAGACACATTGCTACTACTAACAATCGGACCGAGCGCACCATTCGTCCTAGTACCGGCCAGCTTCCTTCTTTCAATGTCTCCATCACAGCGTCCATCTCTAGTAAACAAACTTCCCAAATATACATACTCATTCACTTGCTCCAGACAGTCATTACCAACCTTTATCACACAATTTGTCCTTATTTCCTCTCTTTCGAACACTAATACTTTCGTTTTATTTACATTCATTTTCATACCATTCATATCGCAGCTTTCGTACACACAGGATACTATCCGTTGTAACTCACATTCATCATCAGCCATCAACACTAAATCATCTGCAAACATTAACGCACATACTTTCACTCCATTTAGGTCCACACCAACATTCAGCTCATTCAGAGGACGCATGCAGTAGTCGAAGAACAGGTTGAACAACCAAGGCGACATGACGCAACCCTGTTTAACCCCTTTTGTGAGAGTGAACCACTGCGACAACGCAGCATTCACCCTGACACAAGCAGAGCTCTCCGTATATAGAGACGCGATTGCGCCAATCAGTCGGTCGCTCACCCCATATTCCGACAGTACACGCCACAGTCTTTCTCGGTCCACACGATCGTATGCCTTCTCCAGATCCACGAACGCGCAGAAGAGCCTCTGGTGTTTAGCCAGAAGCTTCTCCACGACCATCCGTAGGGAGAAGATCTGATCGGTGCACCCCCTGCCACTCATGAAAGCACCCTGCACATCCCATACTTTACTTTCAGTCACTTTTCTTACTCTTTCAATCAATACATTTCCATACAGTTTGCCCACAGAGCTCAGCAAACTGATAGCCCGATAACTGCCGCATTCCAACCTTGAGCCTTTCCCCTTGTACAAAGGGCAGATGACTGCCCTCCTCCAATCCTCAGGAGTGCAGCCACTCTCCCAGCACAAGTTGAAGAGCCTCAGGCACCACTCGAGAATCTTCGGGCCACCTTGCTTGATGAACTCTATGGCCACACAGTCATGTCCCGCAGCTTTACCATTCTTTGCTTTTTTCAATGCAAGCACAACTTCATTCATACGTATTTCCTCGTCCTCAGCAATATTTACATTCATACTATCTGCAACATTCGTCTGGTTTGTACTAGTACCACTTTCATACAATTCTTCGAAGTATTCTTTCCATCTTTCAACAACTTCTTCTCCATTCATCACTAAATCACCATTCTTATCTTTGATGCAATTCATACTGTTTTTCTCACTTCCAGATCGCTTTCTTTTTACTTCCTTCCAGAATATTTTCAAATTCTCCTCGGCGTTCCTCGATAATTTCATACATTCCTCTTCCTCAAGTTTTCTCTTTTTCTGGCAAACCATTTCTTTCACTTCTTTCCTACACGCTTTATATATATTCTGCTTTCTTTCTTTCTCACCTCCATCATCTGGTTTCGCACCAAGCACATCATTCCACGCTTTCTTTTTCCTCACTACAGCATCCTTCACCTCATCATCCCACCACGCATCACCTTTTTTCCTTCCTACCAACGCTTCTCCACATACTTCTCTTGCACTATTTACTAGCACCTCCTTCATAACATTCCATAGTTCACTCGTCGAGCGTTCCTCATCATCATGTACTTCTAGCCTTTCGTTAGTTAGTCTTTCATATTCATCCCTAACATTCGTCTCTTTCAGTTTTTCGACCCTGATTCTCCGGACAGGCTCCAACTTCCGAGCCCTCGAGCGCCAACCGGAGAAAAGATCAATCCTTGTTATCACAAGGAAGTGATCCGTCCACAGTCCGGCGCCCCGAAATGCCCGGGTGTCCTTTGTCGCCTTCCGGAGCTCAGAGTCCACACATACAAAGTCAATCATCGACCTTTCAATACGATCAACTCTCTCTCTTTGCCAAGTGTACTGGTGGATCTCCTTGTGTGCGAAGAATGTGTTCGCCACAAAGCGATCCAACTCCAAACATACTTCTAACACTCTTTTCCCGTTATCATTCACCCTATCATCGCCATGCAATCCCAACACTCTCTCAAAATTCTTCCTTCTGACACCGACCCAACCATTCAGATCACCTGCCAATATTACTTTTTCATTCGCTCTTCTTTTATCCGCTGTCTCCCGCACTAAGTTCCAAAACTCATCCTTCTCATCATCCAAGGCATCATTCCCTGGACCGTAACCTATAATAAGGAACAGCCTGGTCATGCCTACCTTGAAACGAATCCAGATGAGTCTCGGTCCTACCAGTCCATACCCATTACGCTTCACCATACATTCAGTCATTCTTTTTGATAATATAGCACCCACTCCCTGACGTCCATGTTCATTTTCAGGCACTCCAGACCACATCTCTGCCATTCCATTCACCACATCACAATCTCTATCCTTTCTTTTCGTCTCACATAAACACAATATATCTAAGTTCCTCTCATGCAAAACATCACGCAATTCATTCATCTTACCTTCCATATCTCCTCTTATATTCCACACACCAATCCGGCATTCTGCCCTCCTCTTTGCGCCCTCCCTGGTCCTTGACGCGGCGTGATGGGTGGCGAGCCTCATCGACTCCATGCGTCAAGACCACCACCTAATTTCTTACATCTTAGGACCTATAGGTCCCGTGTCTTGGTTTCCCTCCACCATGTTAGTAGAAAATATATATATACAAAATAATATAATAAGAATAGAAATATAAATAGAATAAATAGAACTACCACCACCAGAAGTATCCCACTACCAGCCGTTGAAGGTCCTCAAGGTCAGCGTCTTCGTCGGAAGTGGCCGGCACTGAGTGGGTTTTGAGTAAAAGCACTCGAAGACACACAAACACGATTTTGACTGGAAAATCACTGAAGGAACGACACAGAAGGTGGAATACACGAAATAGTATTAACGACAATATCGAGAAGAAACACGTGCGGTCACGACGGATGGTAGAGGGCTACTGATTTTGCGTTCAGTGGACGCCTGGGGACCACGCGTATGGAATAGTATGATAAAATGGCGTCTGAAAAACAGAAGACAAGATGGCGTACGAAGGCAAAAACCAGTAATACTAGGGGAAAAAGCTTAATAATTCCGGCACTGAGTGGGTTTTGAGTAAAAGCACTCGAAGACACACAAACACGATTTTGACTGGAAAATCACTGAAGGAACGACACAGAAGGTGGAATACACGAAATAGTATTAACGACAATATCGAGAAGAAACACGTGCGGTCACGACGGATGGTAGAGGGCTACTGATTTTGCGTTCAGTGGACGCCTGGGGACCACGCGTATGGAATAGTATGATAAAATGGCGTCTGAAAAACAGAAGACAAGATGGCGTACGAAGGCAAAAACCAGTAATACTAGGGGAAAAAGCTTAATAATTCCGGCACTGAGTGGGTTTTGAGTAAAAGCACTCGAAGACACACAAACACGATTTTGACTGGAAAATCACTGAAGGAACGACACAGAAGGTGGAATACACGAAATAGTATTAACGACAATATCGAGAAGAAACACGTGCGGTCACGACGGATGGTAGAGGGCTACTCTACGTACTACTAGATACGTAGGTAATAATTAGTATGTACCTATTGTGCAATAAACTTTATAAGCACCTCTTTTTTACAGGGCACTATTTAAAAAAAAATCAAAAGCACGAGGAAGCATGCTCTACAACGCTGGTATGCTCCACGGGGAACGTACCTACCTAATATTTAACACTAATAACTAATATTTTTCATTAGAAATTAATGTTCAGGCATGTTAAAAGAATGAATGATAGCAGGATGACTCATCTTTTCTACCTACCCCGCAAGGGACGCGGTGTGAAGGGATATATAAATAAAAAAATAAATGTTATTTACAAAAAGTGATCATGCTGTATAAATTATTTGATGTTTTATGTTCAGTTGTAATATCGATCGAAATATGTATTAAAACTCATGTAACTTGCAATTATTCTTTCAAAATATATGTGTTTTACTTCGGGAAAAAATTTAGACGTTTTTTACTCTTAAAAAATATTGAATAACACAAGAAAACACTGAAAAAGTACTAAACAAAAATTCAAATTGAACATTGATCGCTTGAAATAATGGCCGTGCCGCTCCCTGATTGGATGTCACACAAACAAGAAACCAATGAGATCATACAAATTAAGCGCGAAGCGTCCTGATTGGTGGATGTTAGACGTGACCCAAACAAGAACTGAAACATTATTACGATGTTGGATATGTCAAATTTAAAAATGTAAAAAAATACGTGTTAAACACAAAAAACTCGGGTGTTTTTTGGCTGAAAATGTGTGAAATTTGATTCTCTACATCACCCCATTCATAACTCAGTTTTGACAAAAATGGTCTGTGACCAAAATAAGAACTGAAGCGACGATATAACTTGCGATCTGAATTTCTTTTCCCTTTAACACGATACTACACACACGACCCTACACAATCCTTGGATCCCCTCATCAGCAAAATTTCTCAGAAGGTTGTGTATTTCCAGAAGTTTCTACCACACACTATTCGTTTCCTGATAGCAAGGTATTTGTATACCGAGTTTGGTAGAAATTGCTCCAGGTCTTCCAGAGTTATGGTGAGTAGTTAATTTTTATTATATGTATGTATGTAAGTTAGACGCATATATACTCGTACGTATGCAATATAATACTGTAGTACCCACACACATACACATACCTAGTGACATGATAACTCCATGCACTTTATATAGAATCCCAGATTATTCCCGGGGCGAATGTATAAATATAGTATCTATATCTATATAGTAACAAACATCAGGTGAATAGTGTAGGTAGCTACCTACTAATACACATATGGATCTACCTACTACACACCAAGGGCTGAAAGATCACTACATAATTTCCAGGAATGCTACTGTTCTCTCGCTTCTCACCTTTTGACGACATCTGTTGAAAATATCAATAATTAATAAATATCAAAATTACCTAATTAATTAATAATTATTATTCATCGATCTTTACACGTCAATGGGTCAACTCCTTTGTTAATTAAAATAGATTCTTGTAAATTGTAATGTCAGTGTTGACGACAATTTTTACGCTTCACAAACTAGACGAGTATTATAAAATGTATTGTGTATGATTCTGGGAATGTATGTAATCCGTCGATACGTAGAATTTCTAGGAAATGTACTTATAATATAATGCCTATTTCTTGTATACCTACTTCAGTGGCGTATATAGAGGGGGGGCCGAGGGGGCCCGGGCCCCCCCCGAAATGTTGGACAATTCTTTAAAAAACGTTATTTTAAAACATGAAAGTTACTCAAGTTCATAATTTCACCCATTATTCAAAAAAAATTCGCCTGCGGCGCTATTCTTCTTTGTATTTTCTGCACACAATATTAATACCAACCTAAAACACGACCTTTTTCACATACATTCACGAAAAATTTTTGCCTGCGGCGCTATTACAATTTTTATACTGTACGTCTATCTTCAAATTTTAGTTGACTCCACCCCCCTAAAATCAAATATTAGATCGGGCCCCCCCCCCCGAAATGAAATCCTATATACGCCACTGACCTACTTATATACTTTTTTTACTTTATTGAAATATAAAATATTTTACAGTAAATCTCATCACGACATTTTTTTATACGCGGAGGCATGACTTTGCCAACACACTCCTCAGTATTATCAGCCAGAAGAGTCTACATGTTATCATTCATGATTCACATATAAACTCATCAGCCTAATACTGGGAAAAAATCACCTATCCAGATATCACAGGATATGCTACGCCCGGGAATCGAACCGAAAAGATGGATGGACTGGAATTGGTGAATGTTACTTAAGTGTAAAGTAAAATTAAGCCAGCCGACGATCAGTCATAAGCCTGCTGATAGGTGTATCCTCTGCTGTATATCTGTTGAGATATAACTACTTGTTAAGATTTAACTGCAAACATGTAGAAAAATTCCGATGATCTCACAAAAACATAAAATTGTGATTTCAAAAATAATTTAATTCTTATTTTTTTCATGGTGCACGGCCTTAGGTTCAATACTCAAAGATTTCATATATTTCCGGGAGCATGTAAACTGAAAAATTTATAAAGTAAGCTTGAATAAAATAAAATAATGACCATCGATATTAGTTGTTATTTCATCGATCTTATCACTTTATTATATAAAGTAAACTCAATAACTTGAACTACAAATTGCATTGACTTGCAGGAAATATAAAATAAATTGTTATTCAGTCGAGAGATGTATCTGTTGCGATGTAATAAGGTAACTAGTATTATCTATTCACTATATCTTGGCAGCCGGCGGACGTTAGCTGCAAGTGGAGCTCAAGATTGATGTATTGTTGGTAGCCCCGATTGTCGATACCTAAGAGCTGTCAAAGGTCCGCAATATTCTCACATTGTATCTTTTACAAGTAACCTACAATACAATGCCGAAAATACGATTACAGAGCGGCGCTAGAGAAATTATTTTAATGGCAAGATAGTTTTGCGAGTGGGATAAAGAAAATAATACTCTGATAATCCCTTTAAACGGCCATCACAAGTTTGAAAAACGATGTGGCCAGTTTATTCTAAAAATCCAAAAATTGGCTAAAACAACAGTTCTGAAATATAATTTGAAAGTAACGAAAAAATGTTACCATGTCTTACTATTACATCAAGTAGCACTAAATCAAGCTTGCTCGGGCTTGCTTTTGTGAGACTTCTGAAAGAAAACGGACAGTAGTAGTAGTAGATGTCAGAATTACATCATTATATTATATTCCCAGCACAGCCCTTCTGCTTCTGCTTTGATATTACAAATCACAACACAACTATAAGTAAAGGAAATTATAGAAAAGCTCACAGGGCCGCTCATAGGGTTTATTAAAGATCCTCTATTCAGAGCTGGCGGAAGGTAAAAGGAAACGGGGAGGGCAGCGGAAGAGATACAAAGATGTTCTGCATAACACACTGAAGGATATAAACTCTCAAAGTGACTGGGAAAACTTGGGGATTGGTGATTGGCCGCAAAACAGAACCACTCGCAGACCCGTTACAAATGAGGAGCAGCCTTGTCCAAAGTGTGACAGAGTGTGCATGTCCAGAATCGGCCTTCATAGTCATCTCCAATGGCATCATCGACAGGATCAGTAATAACGTGACAGTGATTCTTCTGAGCTAAAAACATGCTCAGCAACGGGTACACGACTATTATTATTATTAAATAAGTTGAGGTTCTATATGCTGTTCCGGCTTTGGCGCCCTGAATTGTTCTCAGCCGATACTGTGAGAATCGTCTTGAAATCGAAGACAGTGATAGATGAAAGTATGGACTACAGATTTAGTTTACAGTTTTAGAATTACAATATTTGGAAATTCCTTGAATAAAAATATATTCCGAAAGTACCCCGGAAATTTACGGGATCTGAGAATTTTCCGATCAGTTTTTAAGATATAAAAGTATAATTTAGCCAAAATACTGGTAATTATAATGATAACAAATGACTGTTTTAGATTTTTAAATTTCTTCCCAGGTTTCTTTTAAAAAGGTCGCTTTGTCGCTTACGTTATTCTTATTTCGCGCTAACATTCTCATACAAAATTTGAAAAAGTTGAAGCGAAAATAGGACGATTTTCCTGCTTGTCAGAGACTTGTATTGCTTCGTCGCTAAGGGTGAGGAAGTCTGATGCATTGCCACTGTACGCTCTGAGTGCACACCCGGTAACTGTATGTTGAATGGTCTGCCAGTCGGCTCCGCAATCGCATTCAGGGGACTCTCGCCATCCACACTTGTAACTAGACACGACTCTGAAATGGAGAGAAAGAATAGGGATGTGAGACGACACAGCAATGTTATTATATAACGAAATGACTTTCTATGGCAGACATGATAGTGTAATATATTATGTAAAGTAAAACAACTTGGAGTTTGTTAGGGTAGGTTGTAGGATAGGAGATCAAAGTGTTATAAGGGAATCATATCTACATTCTACAGTCTCTACACCATCAATAAGTACAACTGCACTTACATACCAAAAGTTTAAGAACAACACATGCATCGACACACATCCCAAACCAAACCGGGAACTGAAAAAAAACTTTCAGATTACACTTAAAATCCAGGGGCAAGTTCGCTGATGGGCAGTGGGCACAAAAGCTATGGTTAGATTTTTTTTTGTTAATAGTGGATATTTTCCATTTCATTGGGTGACCATGGGCGTCGCCAGTTTCGGAGCTGGGGGGGCGGGGGTCAGCAGTCAACAAAAACAGACAGAGTGAAGAGCGTCGTGAAATTAATATAGGTTTATATAAGGAGTGTTTTCTGTAGAAGATTTAATAAAAAAGCGCTACATGCGAAGTGAGATGTAACATAGGTAATTGCGCCGCAGGCAAAATTTTCAATGAAACAGTTTGATATGATGAGGAAACGTGTGGTAATAATGTAATTTTTATAATGAAGTTTTATCATTTAGTATGAAAAATTATATACCTATTGCAATATCTAGGGAGGGGCAGCTGCCCCCCACCCGATAAAGCCCATGATTGAGTCTGTTTACTCGAAAAGTAGTTGTTAACTAGGTATCTGGATTTGGTCGTGGTTTGGAGAACATAATACAATATGTAGGTAATAATATACCTTACCATAGATACATGGGCGTCGTCAGGGGGGGGGCAGCTGCCCCCCTAGAGATTGGAATAGGTATTTATGTTTTCATACTAAATGCGGTAAAACGTCACAAAAAATCACATTAACACCACACATTTTTTCATCATAACATACTAAAGTTAGTATGAAAATCCATCTGTTTGATAAAAAAAATGCCTGCAGCGCTATTTTTTATTACTTTTTTATATAAAACATTTTTCATTCATATTATCGTGCACAGTATTACATACATTTTCAAATGAACAAACTACATCACGACCTCCTTAACCTTGTCTCACAAAAAAAAGATCGCATGCGGCGCTGTTTACGCGTTTTTTATGCTACATCAATTCTTTCTATTTCTGTTGCCCCCCCCCGAGCTCCGTGGCTGGCGACGACCATGAATAGATAGGTATACCACTAGACGGGGGACCCTCTCCATCACAAAATACTGACGTATCATGGCAACCAGACAAGACTCCGATCATCCATAATGTGGTGAGTGGGATCCAATCCAATATTATACATAGCTCTATAGTAAATCTCATTATTATATACAAACATATTGTAGGTACTATAAAGCTGTCTCTCATGGCAAAACGGATTAATAAGGGAGTGATATTGATGCATTATATATTTTTCTATTTATTTTTAAATAAAGACAGATAAAAAAAACTACATCCTAAAACGGTAGCATATAACCAAAATCTAAGATGGTTTGGGCATGATGAGAGAATGAAATATGACAGGATGACAAAAAAGATATATTTGAGTGAGCGAAGAGGGGTGAGGAAGCGCGGCTGCCCGAGACTGACCTGGTCCGATCATGTCGAGGGTGAAACTTTCTAAAGGTTTCTCACCCGAAACACGCAGATAAAATGCACACGAAAGACGCCCTTATGTATATCGCCGTAAGGGTCATTTTTCATAAACATTTTATCTGCGTGTTTTGGGTGAGAAAGCTTACAAAGTACCCCCCAGAGATCCTCAAGGACGGACGTGTTTTGAGTAAAACGAATCAGAGAGCGTGTATGACAAATTGCATGAATGTGACGGAGGCTAGGAGTGTGTGTAAGGATAGGGCTGTCTGGCGCTCTGTTCTCTCTGCCTACCCTGCAATGGACAATTACAAAACATATATGTATTCTGACTGTATTGGGTTGGCTGGCAGAAATTTCCATTTTATTTATTTTTTATTTGATATTGGGATTTGTAAACACGTGTAGGTCTAATTTTTTTTTAAATAAAAATATATTGTACACACCTACGCTGCTAAAATGCTTAAATTTAGTGAAGCCATAACTATGTTTGTTGTGTCTGATTGCTTGTTTATTTGTTTTTTAAAAGCCTTTACGGCGTAAAAAAGAGAATGAAATAGTATAAGATCAAAGAACAATAAACTTTTCGATAAAACCGTGTTTAATTCATAAAATAAAAACACCCAACCTGCTTAGGAAGGTAGTCTGAGTGATCGTCCACTTGCACACAAAGGTTGGGAAGCTGATGGGGGAATTATCATGAGGGAAATATCGGATGGACATTATGGAAAACGATGGCACACAATTGGTTGACTGTAAGATATTGCATATTTAACCTTTTGGCATATTACGATTGTCTTATTTTTGTAATTAATATGCATTTTTGGTTTTGGCCAATAAAGATTTATTTATGTAGCTACTGACTGAAACTGTTGAATATGTAGTGCAGTCGCGTATATAAGGGGGTGGGGGGTGGACAAGCCCCCCCCTGAAATGTAAAACAATTATTTCAGAAACGTTATTTTAAAACATGAAAGTTACTCAAGTTCATCACTTAAACCATTATTAAAAAAAAATTGCTTGCGGCGTTTTCTTCTTTGTATTTTGTAAGCACCAATCTAAAACGCGACCTTTTTCACTACCCTTCATGGAAAAATTTCACCTGCGGCGCTATTAACTATAAATAGATAAATAAATCTTTATTGGCCAGTAAATATATATAACAACAAAAACAAGACAATGCAGTGTGCCAAAAGGCGGATTTATTACTAACGTCTATATTTAAATTTTTGTTGCCTCCGCCTCTAGCTTCGAAGCAGGCTACGCCCGTGCTTAAGCCCGTTTCTGTCGCCAACCGTTGACAGGAGTTTTTTCAGTTTAAGAATAGTCAGGCTTAGTTTCCCCCCACAACCAAAGTCAAATACTAGATTGGGCCCACTTAAAAAAAGGTGACGGATTCATTACAATAAAAGATGTTTTTTTTAAATGATTTATTTAAAATATATAAAAAAAAAAAACAAAAACAGCTTCTCAATATATTTGCCAAACTGCAAAACAGTTTGTTGGCAGTATACTTTCTTATTCTATTTTATAAATCTAACACATATTATAAAACTTATTACTAAACAACAATATCATAATTTCTATTTCCCTTCTGACCACAATCATAATTCCCCAACCCATCCTTTTAATTATTTTTGTAGTTTATTTATTTTATTATTCCTTTCAACTCCTTGTGTGTACACTTTACCTATCTGATAATGCCTATCTGTGGGATAATTATAGTAGTGAAACATAGTGACGCGAATACCTTCACAAGAAATCTGATATCTGTCCCTGATGGCACCAGCGACAGAACAAGAATTCATGTCGCCTGGAGTGTTATTCTTTCATGTCGCACGCAATATGACCTCAACACTCTACAGGTATCCGTTCCTATAAACTGACTTGAAAGAAAATACAACCTTGAGGTATTCAAAAGATAGATTCTTTGAAAATATATTCGTGGCTATTGTTCAGCGGCCATAGTCTAATAATACAAAAAACTACGTCATAAAGTAAGATTATTCAGCTAATACTTAAGACTTAAAACATGGATAAATGTGAATATATATATTTTAGTCATTAGTGACTTCAATGGTCGGAAAATTGATTTTTGTAAATTAAAGTGAAAAAAGTAATTGCGAAATTATCTCTGAAATTTACTGTAACTTGAGATTATTCCTGTAGTTTGTTAGATACAATGCTGTAATGTGGGTGGCATTTTTGGGAAAAATTTTGTTTCATTAAAAACTCTAAAAAATTCGCCTGCGGCGCTATTTCTTCTCTTTTTATGTCATATCAATATCGAAATTTTTGTTGCTCCACTCCAGCCCAGAAGTTCTTTAAAATTCCTGTACATTTTAGAGAATATTTTATTCATATACTCAAATAAGGGGGGCGGCGGATTTGACTTCCGCCCCGCGCTACGCCACTGCTCTTATTTAGTTAATACAATGTTTAAGGTAATTGACGAAGTGACTCTAGCACATACTTCTTTTGACATCCAATCCCCTTTTCAAGTCAAAATAGTTTTTGTCGCTTACATTCATAGATTTTTTTAAAAATATTTATTATACGTTTATGTGTAGAATACATCGTAATACATGAACCAACTGCTCTAACCATGGCATGATCGACTTGTCTTGATTTTACGGCGAATGTGTGGAAATCATGAAAATATCTTGGCGTGTAATAGTGGTTGCATGCATTCAGGAGCAAATGAAATGAAGGATCTCTTCTCCATTCTTCTCGTGTGTACTGAAGAATGGAGAAGAGATTAACATTCATTCGTTAATCTTTGTCGCTACATCCCGGGGTGGTACTTGGCCTCCACAAGGAGCTTTCGCCACTCTGCCCTATTGGCAGCCACGCTCCTCCAGTTGTCTGTGCCCAGTGCTTTGAGGTCCCTTTCAACACAGTCCATCCACCTCAACTTGGGTCTTCCTCTTCTACGTCTCCCCTCTGGTCTAAAATTGAGCACCCTCTTAAGTGGTAGGAGTGCTTCCATTCTTTCTACGTGCCCCAGCCAACTGAGCCTTGATATTTTGATGCACCGTATGACATCTGCATCATTGTAAAGTTGGTAAGTATAGCTCTAAGCTCATGGTTGTATCTCGTTCTCCAGGTACCATTGTCACAGATGGGTCCGTAGATTCGACCTTTCTCTCAAAGATCCGAGTCTCTTCTACTTTTGTTGGAGCCCAGGTTTCAGCCTTTCAGAAGAGATTAACAAGGACCGTGAAAATCTACAAAGCTATCTGAAATAAAGGATGCATATAAACTCGAGAATAAAATAGAAAAATGAAACGACAAAGTATCAGAAAATATACTCGTGGAAACACGTATTGTTACTTTGAAAACACATGATCGTGGGTACGTATTAAATATAAATATGTCAATTGACAGAAAAATTACCCTCCTTCTGAAACGCCCGCCTCCATCGTCCCCTGGTTACGACAAGTAGCTGTGTAGTTAGGATATTGTATCTAGCTGAGGTATTATTCAGATATCTATTTATTAGAATGTTGTGTAGGTATTTAATACACTTAGGTACATATTGAATTAATATTATTTTTAACACGTTTCGCTCTCTGATTGGTTGGTATCACCCTGTCCGGGCCGAGGCGGAACCATTTTGTTTGTAATAATTATTATCGTGTGACCAATGAGTCTAGCCTCATATCAATACAGTCAATAAACTTACATTAATTTTTGTAGCACTCGTAATCAGAAGAAAATGTTTTTATCGTAACTGTTATTTTTATGTGACGAAAGCAGAAACATTTATTATGAATCATAAAAAAATGCTGTCTCTGTCCTGGCTTTGTTGTTTTCTCTGCATCTTTTAATAAGTCTGAACTGTTAACTGACAATTGCAGATTTCCAAATGCACCTAAGGATGATAGATAAAAACCTCGTAATAAAATGTCACTAAACGATGTTAATTATAAACCATTATGAGCATCAAGCCAGTTCAAATATCGCTGATAAAATAATGAGTCCTGATGATTCGACCTGGACTGCACCCGAAATTCTCCAATGGAGACTTTGGACGAAGATCAAAGGTGTTGGAAGACTTTTCAAAAGCTTGTCCGACGACATTATCCAACAACGCGGCAGAACCTGGATACGAAGGGGTAAAAACAGAGACAGATGACAGAATGGATGGAGATGGGTAAAGATTATATCCAGCAGTGGAGAAAGGAGGAGTAACAGAAAAATAATAATTATTGGAAAGCGGTTCCTGCGTTATTCTTAACGTCCGGTCCGCCAGAAACCGTAAGATCTTCTTGATCAACTACTCAGACATTCTTTAAATATGGCCCAATCTTGTAAATAGTGGTGAGTAATTATCCTTACTGGGGCGGGCTGTATCAGGAAGAACGTCCAGAGATAGGGGAATAACCAAGGACAAGCTGTACGATTGCGGACAAGTGCAGAATACCGGGCATTTCATGGCATGCTCTATGGCTCCTGGGAAATTTGCATGGGAAAGAGAGAAAAAAGAGAGATCGTGACTTTCTGGGAATGGGTACGAATTAAGTCAAGTGTAGACCGACGCAATAAAAGGGTATTGTCATTACCCGCCACCTGTTGTGAGCTAGAAGTAGTGGTGAATATATTAGAGTGGGTTGTTTATTGAAGGGAGTGTAGGGTGGTATTACTTCTCCCTCAGCAGTACCATTTCCCACCGTCCTCACCAGTTGCATCGCTTCATACAGAGAGGTATCTTTATTCTACACTCATTACAATGTGGTAAGCCATTGTGGATGGTACTGCGTCGCCACATCATCCGATCTACCACAATAACTGTACAAATAAATTTAATATTGCTTTTCTAAGCAGTCAATTTCTAACATTTCCTATATACAGACATTTGAAGAAATATATTGAATTTGCTATTAAGTTATCACCATATTATTTCTACTGAAAAACTTTGTTTGTATTTGAAACCTGTTGAATACATGACACTAAATGCCGCGCATTTTCGCTTGACGACGATTTATGGTAAGTCTAATTTATGTTTTTTTTTATTTGTTTATTTGTCATGAATTGTTACTTTTCTTGTATTATTTTTACATTTAATGTAATCTATTTTCAATTGTGTGTATTTAAATTTAAGTTTAATGCCAGGCAATATATTTTTTTTATTCACAAAAATTCCGCATGTAATCACAAAACGTTACTGTAAAACATTTAAAAAGACACCCAGGTTCATCACTTCGCCAATTTTGCAAAAAAATATTGCCAGCGGTGCTCTTTTTTCTTTTTTTTGTACACGACATTTATACTTCACAATTTTAACACCAAAACGTGGCTTTTTTTACTCACCTTCACGAAAAATTTCGCATGCGGCGCTATTATTTAGATTGAATGGTCAGGTTTAGTTTTCTCCGCCCCCCCCCCCTCCCCAAAGTCAAATTCTATATTCCCCCCACCTGAAATTAAAACCTATATACGCCACTGGGGATAGGGTACATATCAACCGGCAATCTCAGTGTCCATTTGTTTAAAGGTGTACGTAAATAGCACCCGCATCCATATAGGCTTTCCTTTGTGGTAGAATTGGTGATAGTACTAACACCATCAACTAAATTTCATACTCGGGTCTCTATTGTATCATTCATAAGGTCTGTAAACCTTTGCAAATAACTATTTGTAAACTATTTTTAAATAATATAATATTCTTCGCGGCTTAAGGTTAATAAATACATAATATGAATATTTATTCACGAGTCGCGAGTTCTGTGTGGGTGGAGATTTTAAAATGTATAAAGAATTACTAGAAAACTTTGATTATCGAAGTACCTAAAGAATTTTTTTCTAAACCTAAAGAAAATATTATCAAAAAAATATTTCAGGAACGGTGCGGATTATAAGTTCGCTAGTTTCGAAATGTAACGAATATTTTGACAGAGATTCGAAAAAATAAACGAGTAATAAGTTTTACATTCATATGAACCAGTTGTTTCCAAACCTTTTTGGTCCAGGGACCCCTTTGCATAGCCAAAACTTGCCGGGGACCCTTAAATGTTTTTTTTTTAATAAAAAAATACGTAAAGAATAAGTGTTTATGTTTCACAAAATATGTGCTATAAAATGAAACGCATGCACGAAAAAAAAGCGCAGCGGTCGAACTAAAAAAAATGCATTGTTCAGGGAACCTCAAATCAATTTTAATTTTCCTGGAACTGGTCGCCTTGAATGTAGGGACCACTTTGGAAACCGTTAACAACTACGTTGTAAAATTATTCCATAAGCCCTGGATTGCAGAATACGATTTGTACTAGTTGCCGCAATTATTGCTCAAAAAATTACTCGCGTGAGAGCACCTTTACGCAAACAAATTACCAACATAGGAAATCTCATTTTCCGCCTTCAACATTTCTATTTACAGAGAAAATAAAACGAGCAACTCCTGCTAGTGCACATGTACACTGTACAGTACTTATCGCTAATTAGTTTATTCGCGGCGGCAGTAACGACTCTTACTGTGTAGTATCAGCTTTATTACTTGAGTACCTGACTACCTGCACCAATGTATTAACTTAAGCATGATGTCCACAGCTAGCGTCGTCATAAATATTTTATGCACAACGTAGGCGATCACTTTTCTCTTTGAAATTACATATTAAGAGTATGCATATTGGCATTTCAAAAATTTCTAAAACGGGAGACCTCAGATCTCGACAACCTTACTAAAAATGCTTTGGATAAAAAAAATGAGTAGATACATTGAACCTTTATCTAGGGAATAACAGTAAAAGATTTTTTATATCTTGTATAGATTTCTCAAAAAAGCATGTTATCATCTCTTTTCTTTTTTTCCGAAAGATAGCAACCCGTTTCCCAAAAGTCGCGGTAATTTATTTTGTATTGTTGATATGCTTTAAAAACTAAGGAGTGACCGTAAAAGTTTTTTGATTTAAGCGAAATTAACCCCAAGAAATGGAAAAAAACGCATTTTTGCCATTTTATCATGCGATCCTTCAAGCGATTTTGAACCTTAATACCGCGGGAAATGACCGTTTGAAACACTTTCAAATGGTCATTTGTGAAAATGAAAATTTTCCAAATTTAGCGCTTTAAGGCTCCCCTCACACACGTCTGGATGTTCAGTTAACTGAATCGACCGTTTGCAAAAAAAACTCTGACCAAAACCTCTTTCTGAATTCAAAATCAGGGTAACACTGAATTCAGAAAGAGAGTTTGGTCGGAGAGGTTCCGTAGGTAGGAGCTTTTTTGCAAACGGTAGATTCAGTTAACTGAACTTGTGTGGGGAGCCTAAAAGTGCAACATAAAGTCACTATGATTCGCTGCGTTGAACAAAATTATAAGTTTCGCTTCGATGTTGTATGTAATATATATATATATATATATATATATTTTTTTTTATTGAATTTTTGACATTAATAACAATACATTTTTTTAGGTTCTACAGTGATTATCTTAAATAAGTATAATTACATTATACCCTCCCTTAAAAAGTGACACTTGTATAAAGGGAGGGGGTATGAGCAGTTTATTTAGTTATTATAGTATGTAGGAGAGATATATAGTCAAGGAAACGTCAATGGATGTTGACTTGTCTGAAAAGATATTAAAAACTTATTAAGGTAATGGAGGTGACGCAGCAGAAAGCAGAAATAAATATTTACTGTTTGCATGCAGCACCAAGTAATCAGCTCCTGTCATCAACAAACCATTACAGATTATAGCCATACGTCTACACTGGGGTTGTTTACTAGTCTAATCTAATTACTACGAGAATATCCACTCCATGAAATGTCAATGAAATGGCTCGCGACCCAACTATGACGTCAAGGTCATTTCCCATGGCATTAAGGTTCAAAATCGCGTGAACAATCGCATGGTAAAATGGTAAAAAAAAGCGTTTTCTCCATTTTCTGGGGTTAATTTCGCGTCTATCAAAAAACTTTTACGGTTATTCCCTAGATTTTAATGCATATTGTCAAAACAAAAAAAAACTTTCGGGAAACGAGTTTCTGTCTTTCAGAAAAAAGATGTGGTTTTCACTTTTTTTTTTTTTTGATAAATCTATGCAAGATATAAAAAATCTTTTACGGTTATTCCCTAGATAAAGGTTCAATGCATCTACTCTATTTTTTCCAAAGCATATTTCGTAACGGTCGTCGAGATATAATAAGCTCTCCCGCTTTTAGAAATTTTTGAAATGTCAGTATATGCGTATACCCTTAAAAATAAAATGTAATTATTTTCTGAAAGGAATTTAACAATCATTGCTGCATAAATCTTTTTCATAAAGAACTCACATCTGCCATACCTACAAGGGTGAAATTCTGAATAGACCATACTGAAAGAACAGACGATTCCAGAACCCCTTACCCCAGTACATAATAGATCCATTGGATACGGTGTTCCCGAAAAACTACCAGAAATGAAGTGACAGAAATAAGGAATTTCGAGATCCGAAGAGTCACCTACTGGAAGTAATGGCCTGGCCAGGTTGCCAGCTTGCCCGATGGCTAGTTCCTCCCTCCTCTCTCCCCATGAGAAGCCCGTCCTTTAATGGTTAATTAAATGAAATACAGGATGGACCATTAATCCTTGCACTTTTGAAATGGCCCTAAAAATAAAAATACAGTTTGTTTTTATAATGTTTTTATTAATAAGACCATATCTTATTATCACATCAAGCAACACTAAACCAAGTTTCCTCCGTGAGACTTCTGAAAAAAAAGTGGACTGTATGTGGTATCAGATACCACATACCTAATTACATTGTTAAATTCAGCAGATTTGATTGGTTACTTTGTATTTGAATATGTTACAGATTACTGATATTTTTTTGTACTTGTTTTTTATATTACGCGACTCGACTTTTATGAGAAATATTTTCCTGGAATGAACTAATAAAGGATTATTAATAAAAGCTCTGATGCTACGAAACGGAATAATACGAATATAGAGAATGGAGATTTAATATAAAACATATTGAACATCAGAATATAGGAAGAGGAAGGAATAATGACTTTTCAATTAATTAATTGCATATTGCGCGCACTACCCTTTGATGTTTAGTAGATCCTTTATACCTGTGACACCTAAACCATATTATACTAGGAGACTATATGCTGTCATTTGGCTTTGGCGTCATCATAACGTTTTCTCATCCAATACTGAGAGCATCGTCTTGAAACTGAAGACAGTGATAGATGAAAGTATGGACTTCAGATTGACTGTCCTAGAATTACAAGACACTGAAGGAGCGTAATTCAGGGGCGACGCCTGCCCGGTGGTTACCTTAACCCTGGGCCCACCTCTTAATTAGATTTCTTCAAAAGTGTGGGTAAAGAAGTCGCTCTTAATGCGCCTGAGCTACCCGGGGATGTGGAGGACTTTAAGCTCGCTAATGTCTACAATAGCCTAATATCCTAGAACTACAATTTTTGGAACTTAATTGAATAAAAAATAATTTCGAAAGTACCCCTGAAATTTACAGGAATTATCCATTATCCCTTCAGATGTAGAAGTATAATTCAGCCAAAACACTGGTAATTATAAGTTATACAAGTTGATTGTCGTAGATTTATCAAATTGTTTTCAGGATTTTTAAAGTATAATTCACATTGTCGTTTACGTTATTCATATTTCGCGCTAACACTCTCATACAAAATTTGAAAAGGTTGAAGCGATAATAGAAGGTGCATATCGGCCCTTAAAATGCTGTTGATTGAACATTTTTTATATATATAAAATTATCTGGGCTTGCATACACAAACCCAAATACTTTCCTGCACACCTTGCACCAGGCCAAAAGCCTGTATCGCAAAGTGTGGAATACATCGCCTGCGCCGGGGTTTGAACCTGGCACCTCCCACTTGAGAGACTGCCGCCTCAACCATGTACTTAAACAGGATAAGCCCACACAGACAACCTGTCAGAAAAATATTTAATATAAGTTGTTTGTTATGACTGATCTTATTTATTTATTTGAAAAATATAGCTAATAATAGGTAATTTGAATAAACAGCTTTTTTCTGAGTACTGAAATCAAAGGTACAATATAAAAAATAATACTTTTGCACGTGCCTCAGATATTCTCATACGCAAAAAAATAATAAATACTTCAAATGATTTACGAAGAATATAACAAATAATATTTGTATATAAGGTAGCACAAATACGCGCGAAATATGATTTCATAGAAATAATTAAAATTCAAAAATATTCATAACTTCCGTTTCCGGGAAACTGTTTTCTTGTCTGAAAAACAGTGTTGATTATTAGAAGATTTGATAAACACGGAACCAAACAATAAAAACAGGTAAACAAGTCGCAATAGTTGTTACCCTATTTTGTTTACTTACCCCAATGCTGAAATTTTCCGTTACTGAAACTCATATTCGTAAGTACTACAATAATTGCGTCAACTCGTAGAAATCAAATTGATTAACATTATTTTGCAATATATAGCAGTATATTTCGGCAATATTTAAGCCTCGCGACTCATTTATGGCGTCACGGTCATTTCCCACGGCATTAAGGTTCAAAATCGCGTGAACAATCGCACGATAAAATGGTAAAAATAGTGTTTTTTTTTTTTTCATTTTTTGGGATTAATTTCGCATCAATCAAAAAACTTTTAAGGTTATTCCCTAGATTCTAATGCTTATTATAACTGAAAAGAAAAAAAAAATTCTCCGCGATTTTCAAGAAACGAGTTTGCCTTTCGGAAAAAAGATCAGAAGGATTTCTTTTTTTTTGCGAAATCTATACAAGGTATAAAAAATCTTTTACAGTTATTCCCCAGATAAAGGTTCAATGTATCTACGCTATTTTTTTCTAAAGCATATTTAGTAACGGCTGTCGAGATTTAAAGTCTCCGGTTATTAGAAATTTTTGAAATGTTAATATGAATACTTTAAAGGTGCGCTTACTCGGGCAATTTATCTAGAAATAATTGCGACAACTCGTACAAATCGTATTGATTAACATTATTTAGCAATATATAGCAATTATTTCGGCAATATTAAAAGCAAAACAACGATATTGCGTGCAAACGAAAGAAAAGTATTTCCAAAGGCAATCCATGAAATAATTCTACAGCTTGAGTTCTGTGAAATTGTATGGAATATCCTTCAGGTAATAATTGTAGAAATTATTGTCTATTGGTGTTACTATGGGCTCCAATTGTATCAACTAAGTATAATACATTTCTAGGAATATGTATTATACTTCGCACCATATTTGATAAATAATATTAATACCTAACACTGGCGGATCCAGGGGGGGGGGGCTAGGAGGCTGAAGCCCCCCCCCCAAAACCATGAGTGACAGCACTTTATATACAACTAGTTTCCCATGAATCACATTATTACCACATCGTTTACTCATCATGTCATGAATTTTCTAAAACTACTATATTGTTTTGCTATTGTTTCACATATTTGCTAAAAAAAATCGCATGCGGTGCTACTTTTTAATAATTTTTTTATTTAAAGTAAATAAATCAAATAATAGGTATGGGTATCATGACCCTCTCCACTTAGTCGACTGCGGCGCTATTCACGTTTTCTATACAAGGTCATATTTGCATGTGACGACCTTCAGCCCTCCCCAAAAATGAATTCTGGATTCGCTACTGTTTGGGTAACGGAAAATTTCAGCATTGGGGTAAGTAAACAAAAAAAGGTAGCAACTATTGCGACTTATTTACCTGTTTACCTCGCCTGCGGCGCTAATTACATATGTTGCGTATATCTTATAACTTAACTGATTTTTCTAAAAAAAATCCCTTTGGCCCTTCATCCAAAAAGTTTGCCAAGGCCATCAGGTCCAATGGGAAGACATGCAGGTTCATTATTTTGCACACTTTCTAAAAAAATTCGCCTGCGCCGCTATTTTTTGATGCATTTTTTATTTGAAGAAAATAAGTCAAATGATATAGGTATGGGTATCATGACCCTCTTCACTCAGTCTCGAAAAAGTCACCTGCGGCGCTATTAACTTTTTTTATCACAAGGTCATTTGCATGTGACGACCTTCAGCCCCCCCCCCCCCCCCCCACAAAATGAATCCTGGATCCGCCACTGATACCTAAGCTAGAATAGTACGCACGTGTTAACATACACAGAATAATACAGATACACCCACATTGTGTTGTATTGAAACAGAAATGTTTAGTGATTCATATTGATAGGCAATGTGAAAAGAAAATAATATTGAGGTTAAATTATGTATAGGTAGGTGTCGAAATAATCTTGTATTATATTAATACATGGAAGTACATTTTCTTTATTGTGCGGATATTCCAAAAACACGCACTGTAGAATTTTATAAAATTTGATAAGCGAGCTACCAGTACTGTCTATAATGCATGCAATTTTGAACGTTTTAAAGATACGCGAAATGAGAATACCTTATTCCGGCGGTTACCAATTCTTTATGTCTACGGAACCCTAATTGATCTACCTGTTTTTGGGGAACCCTATCTCGACAATAAAAAAGCAAATTGTCAAAAACCCATGACACGTTTGTTTGTTATGTTCGCCTCGGAAAAGAAAAACTACGTTTTTAGTTGAAAATCTTTACTGCACGCGGGTATTTAATGTGAAGAATGAAATTTCAGCATTTACTATGACAATGCGATCTAAATCCCGGAACCCCTGTGACCCTTCCGCGGAACCCTGGGGTTCCGCGGAACACAATTTAGGAACCGCTGCCTTATTCTATCTAGCCTGACTACATACTTTTACTTCGCCTGTCGTAGGTATGGCTCGGAATTTCACCGAATATGTTATTTTTTTAATAAAATACGTATGAAATATATTTAATACCACATATTGTGTGTGTTATTGAGAAGTTAATATAAATAATTTTACCGCCACTGAGACGAGTAGTTAGTACAGAGAATATGTATTATTCTTTCAGAAGCTTTTAACATTCCCTTTGTTGTTTAAAAGCTCAAGTGATGCATTGAAAGTTCTATACGGGATAATATTACAAGCACATTGCACAATCATAAAGACACGAGCACCTAGAAACGTTCTGTCAAGTTAGCGTATCACATGCGAGTAGATAAGGAATAAGGAAAATTAAATATTATTGAATCAGAGATCTTCTATTGTGAAGGTGCGAACCTTTTATTATCGAAGTACCTAATCAAATTATCTTCAGTGCGAACACTGCGATGTAACACAAAATAATAACAATAGAATTTTCACTTCTGAATTTTATTATTTAAGTGGATGCACCATGCCCAGGATAGGGATATATGGAAAGTCAAAGAGGAGGCCTATGTCCAGCATTAGAATTAAAACTGCTGAGAAAGAAGAATAAAGATAGGCCTTCCGGAATTCTTTGCATCCTCGGTAAGGGATAGGTACTTAATAGTAGGTATAGTGACATTTCAAAAAATTTCAAAAATGAAGCGAAGTTAACCTCAAAAAGTTTTAATAAAGCTATTTTTAACATTTTATTATGCGACTGTTCATGCGATTTTGAACCTATAGTTGGGTCCCAAAACTTAAAAACTCGACTACAACAAATTCGAAAGGTCTATAAGGAAAGAATACTTTAAAATTCATATTGCAGTGTTTTTATTGTGGGCGGCCGCCCGAGACTGGCCTGGTCCGATCCTGTCGACCAGATCCTCAAATATGGACGCGTTTTAAGTAAAAGGAATCGGAGAGCGTGTATGCCAAATTGCACGAATGTGACGAAAGCTAGGAGTGTGTGAAAGGATAGGGCTGTCTGGCGCTCTGACCACGCTGCCTAGCCTGTAAGGGAAGTAGCGTGACGGTATAGATAGATAGATTTATTGTGTGTTTTTTTTTCATGAAAGGGTGAATGAACAAAGGCACGTGTTGGAAGAAAGTTGAAATAATGATGGTGAAGTGATTCAAAGTCTAGCACAGACTAGAGTCTAAAGTTTTATAATGAAAATATCTCTCCGTTTTGAATTCCATTACATTTCTATGGTCTTCGCTCTCATATTAAATTTCATGAAT
Source organism: Ceraclea dissimilis (assembly GCA_963576895.1). NCBI lineage: Eukaryota > Metazoa > Arthropoda > Insecta > Trichoptera > Leptoceridae > Ceraclea > Ceraclea dissimilis. The sequence continues at coordinate 2,791,939 of OY756377.1, forward strand.
AAAAGTTAATCTAAATGTAGTGTAGACTATAAGGTATGCACTTCAAACGGATTCATCATGTAGACAAATTGAAATATTATATTAAAAATACAAAGGAGAAAACAAAAATGAAAACACAAATTTCCATTGGATCTTAGTGTTTGATTTAATCGTATTTCAATTTTAAAACGTAAGGTGCCTTTGGGGCGATGTTTGTCGCTGAACGGCGCCAATAAGTGGAAAAAGGTACAAACTAACTATTCTCTTAAGAGTATGCATACCGACATTTCAAAAATTTCTAAAAACGGGAGACCTTCTATCTCGACAACCGTTACTAAATTTGCTTTGGAACAAAATAGGGTAGATGTATTGAACCTTTATCTAGAGAATAACCGTAAAAGATTTTTTTATATAAGTATTTTAAAATCACATCTGACCTTTTTTCCGAAAGACAGAAACTCGTTTTTTTTTCTTGTACTGATAATATCCATTAAAATCTAGGGAATAACCGTAAAAGTTTTTTGATAGACGCAAAATTAACCCCAAAAAATGGAAAAAACGCTATTTTTACCATTTTATCATGCAATTTTCACGCGATTTTGAACCTTAATGCCGTGGGAAAAGTCTGTGAAGTCATTCCTGGTGCCATGCACTTAAGATCCTACTGGGCTGTTATGTACCGGTGAGGCGATATTTACCTTGAAAAAAACCCCAATTTCGAAATGAAAACTCTTAAAAGGAATCGTAAACGATACCGCAGTCGACTAGTAATTGAAACTTATCTCTTATTGTTTTCGCATCAGGCTTTGAACAACTGGAACATACAAGTATATCTATACAGTATTGAGAATACTTTGAATGCACCATAGAGTGATTAAGATTTTAGTATTGTCGTTTCTGAAGCGGAATTTTCCCGGGAAACAATGTAGTTTTAATGACTGCAGTATCACAATGTGTATAGAGTAGTTATGTGATCTTTATATAGAATGAAGGATCACGTATGTGAATGCTGTGTATAGACAATTGTTTCATCAGATAGAATGTAATTAAAGAAAGACTGTACCTACTATTTCTTTATATTCTACGAGTATTCAATTCTATCCCCTCACGCCACGTCTCTTGCGGGGTAGGCAGATAGACCAGATCTTACGACTTTCCTATCCCTACACATTTCAGACTTCCGGCACATTCACACAATTTGTCATACACTCTCTATGATTCCTTTTACTCAGAACACGTCCCTCCAGGAGTGTATGTAAGAATAGGAGAGTCTGACGATCCGTTGTATCTGCCTACCCCGCAAGGGACGCGGCGTGAGGATAAAGATAGATAGACATTACTGACACTACGGCATGAGCTTCACCAGCCTCGGAGCTAGGGGGGGGCAACAAAATTTTAGAAAATTGAATTTATATAGGATGAGAAGCGCGTAAATAGCGCCGCAGGCGAAAAAAATTGTGACACGTAGTGAAGGTGGACGTGATGTGGTTTGATTTATAAGAAAATGTACATAATAATTTGCACAATATTATGTATGAAATTTTTTTGTAAAAATTATAAAAAAAAGCGCCGCTGGTATTTTTTTAATGAAAAAATTGTATTTTGTTGGATTATTTATACTAATTTTAGAAAATTTATGATATGATGAAAAAATGTGTGGTAGTAATGAGATTTTTTGTGAGTTTTATCAATTAGTATGAAAAAAATATACCTATTCCAATCTCTAGGGGGAGCGGCTGCCCCCCCCCCCCTTTTGCCCCCTTGGCGACGCCCATGATCGACAATTTTCATTTCTACGACACAATAGTTTAACATTTCGCATCATCACATTAGTGACACTAATACAGAATGCTCTTATAATATCGCAACATTGTAGACTCTATATCCCAGTTGTTACAATGCTATCCCAGTTGTTACAATGCACTCAGCATATCATGTGATTTTATGGTAGAGAGTGTGTTGGATGTTGGGGAGGGAATAAAAAGCTGTGGCGATACTAAAACAGTAATATGATCCCATCTGATCTCAATTTATCTAAGTGAAAACATCAGTGCTGGATTCAGAATTATCTCAATATATCGGCAATCTTATACATATAATAAAAATGGATGTATGTATGTATGTGGGTATGTTTGTTCCACCATAAGTCTGGAACGCCTGGAGCAATTTCGACCAAACTTGGTACACACATACCTTGCTATCTGGAAACGAATACTGTTTGGTAGAAACTTCTGGAAATCCAGAACCTTCTGAGAAATTTTGCTGATGAGGGGATCCAAGGGTTGTATGGAGCCGTGTGTGGTATCGTATGAAAGGACATTCTGAGAATGAATAATATTCGAACCTTCTGGAAGGTGAAACGAACTTAGTAGAACCTTGAAGAAAGTTGTGCAGATCAATCGAACATTGCTGGATGTATGTGTGTGTCATACTGTCGATTTACTTCACCGATCGAATTTGCCGTTACGAAGTGAGGGTAACTCAGCTAGTACTAGGATAAAATAGACGGAGTTCCATTCGTCCGGACATCGATATTGCAATCCTACAGATCAGTGTTTCCCAAGGTTTTTTTTTGTGCTATGAATCAAAGTATTAGTAAGTATATCAAAAGAATCAAATTTAATTTGATTCTTTTGATATACTTACTAATACTTTTCTGGTAAAATCGACGGGCCTTCGCTAGTTTATTTTCTTTTGTTGTTAAATTGTTGATATGTGTTGTACTAACTGTTTGTGCCCCCGTAACTAAATAAACAAATAAATAAGGTTTATTTATTTTTATTATACAATACAATACATACTGCAAAGGTGCAAAAATTTCATTGAAGGTTTATCATACTTTTATCCTGAGGCTTTACCGAGGAAGCCTAAAATTTAAGCAAAACTTGTCGCGAGCACGCGAATTTCAATTTATTGTCAACTATCGTTTGGATAAGCCTCAGATATGGTCAAGTTGGTAGCCATACTTGTTGTTTTTCGTATGTAATTGGATCTTTTAAAATTCTTAAGCTTCACCTAAATAACGGTGCAGTGACGCGACAAAGCGATCAAAATACGACAATTATAATTTGTCGTGGGGTTTGTCGTGAAACCTTTACGTAACAAATAGAATTTAGATTTGGACTTGAGCCCAAACGTAATTTTTAATATTCTGATATTGTACGTGACAATTATGACAATCAGATTAAATTGATATACGAGTATTTGGTAAGAGGCAATGCGTGCTTTACAAAACCGATCTAAATGGCAAATCCTTGCGATTTCATTATGTTACCTTGAAAATCGTCTACGGAAGAAGTGGTGGTAGCAACCTATATATAAATTTATTTCACAGCATCCGGCCCTGTAAAGTGATTCTACGACGTAAATAAAGTGTGATTTTATGATGGTTCTTGTTACGGTTGCACATTTCACACTGATTACATTGGTCAGGATACAAGACGGCTTTAAACAGAACAATTTCAATGTCTCGATCGATCGTATGAACATTGTTATACGTTACTCAACATAGTAGAGAAAACATGGAGGAAACAATACATTAAGGATCAGTTTTTCATTCTCGACTCAAGGCTCCCTGAGGCGTAGAATTTTATGGCTGCGAGCTTAAGCTTCATTGCAATGACAAAGACTATATTTAAACTCTGGAGTTGCGCGAATTCTCTGGAGTTTTCGAAAACGAAAATATCTAAGACCCCACGTACCTGTCGGAAAACATCACTCGCTTCTAATGATCATCAAATAATTGAATTAGTTGAATTGAGATTGACTATCGTCGTCGATATATAGTTGCATAAAGTTGTCCTGGCGATTTCACACTAGAATGAATGTGACGGAAGCACGAAGTGTGCGTACGGATAGAAGTCTGATGCTCTGTTCTCTCTGCCTGTCCTATTTTTTTGATGTTACTTCTCTATTTTTCATTTGTTTTTGTGCTTGCATTTTTAACCAGAATATTTTTTTTATTAACACATAATATAAGGTTTATACAACCGTACGTTTTTTATATCATTTTGATGACATTTAGCAATTTGGTTTATATTTTCTATAAAAACATACATTGTCATTAACAGACATTACCCTTAATGAAGAGCTAATGGTTACGAGTATCTGACTTTGATATTATCCATATTTTAATGTAATTTTATTAAAATTTGATTGCAGATTCACGTTGAGATGATCAAAAGCGAGGACATTAAAAACTCAGTATGCGAGCGCTGCCTCATAATAAACATGCTGAGAATAATCAGAACTGAAGCGGCTCTATCATCATGCTCTTGTTCTCGTGGAAACAGATTATTCGTTAGGGACGTCCTACAAACAACAGACCTAAAGACACTCGATGTGTGCCATACAAATAACAGAAGAAGAAGACTCGACGATAAAATATTCACGAGCATCACGAAACGAAAAAATATGTGTAATTGCCCTCTATCACAAAACTCTCTCATACCATGACAGAATATAAAGAATGAACCAATAGAAACGATAGAATTGTCTGATGATGAAGACAAATTTTCAATAGAAAAACTAAAGGATCTAGTTAGCTCAATAAGGATCTATCACCCACCGTCAACAAACGAGGCGCTAAATCCTTATCAAGACAATAACAAAATTATATCTCATTCTACAATTCCAGTAGTTCATTCTATTCAACTAGGTGGTAACTTTGTAACGACAGCAAAATCGCTTGCCATCAAAGTCAAAAACAATGAAGTAATTAAAACTACTAAATCAGAAGAAGTAAAAGTAGAAACGACTGAAGACAAAAGCAAAGATGTGGTTGTGAAATGTTGTACACATGAAAAAGATAAACCACAAAACGAAAGAGTTAAAAATAAAATACGAACAAGTCTATACTTATCGTTGTTTAGTGAGGACGAGGAGTATTTGGAAATCATTAAAGACGTTGACAAAAATAATTTGCCGAAAACAATTACAATCCCAATAATTCCCTTATCAGTTCTAAGGGAATACAGAGGAATAAAGAAAGTAAAAGAACACAACAAGAGTACGAATAAAAGAAACAAGCAAAGAACGTTCACTCTTAAAAATAATCAGACGAAAGCCAAAAATAAACCAAAAACAATTACGAGTAAAGGACAAGATAATAGCAGTAAAAAGATAATACAAAGCAAGAAAAATAAAGGCAAAGCCACAATTAGTAAAAATAAAGGCAAAGCTGTGACTGGTAAGTTGATTAATACTTATATATTTGAGATTAGAATCCAGAGTCAAATGCCGCAATTTAAAAATAGGTTAGAAATATTCTGTCGTTAGAAGTAACATAACAAAATATTTATAAATTATGTTCAATTAATTTTGTTTCAGGTAAAAAAGGTAGAGAGCTTTCTCTGACTACCGCAGTTAAACTAATATCCAAAGGAAATTTATCAACATCATTCGACGAAGAGCAAGCTACAGTTTCAAACAGTTTACCCAAGAGTATTGACAACGAAAGGTGTTTAACCAATACAGATATCACTGAAAATAATAAAGTTATCGCGACAAATCGTAATAAGAATAAGAAAAAAATAATTAACAAAAAACGACAGAATCAAAATAAAACAACCAAAATAAATACTAGAAGTAAAAAAATAAAGAAGCTGAAACAAGTTTCAAAGCAAGATAATTTCGATCCTTCAATGTATAAAAATTTACGTAAGAAGCCAACACTTAAATGTCAGAAAAATAATAGTATTTGTTATAGTATAGTCGCTCTAGGAGACGGACCAGGGGAAGAAAGGAACCTAAGAAGCAGAATAGTAAAAAAGATTAACATCAAATTGACAGGCAAAAACAATACTATCGTAGCAGCTACAGATCCGGCACAAGTTAATATACAAAATAAAAATCAAGGTGACAGTGGTATCTCGTCACCCACAAACCTCAAGGAACTTTCAATAAGAATCAATAATAGCGAATTAATCTCAAAGATGGAGTCATACAGAATTCCGAAGAAGGAAAATAATACTCCAAATATAATCGAAAATACGCCCAATGACAAAGACATTGGGCGTATTATTTCTTCAATTGAAGCAAATAATAAACATTCAATCAACTTGATTCAACAGCCTGAAGATGATTGTGCTTCCCATCTCACAATTTCTTCTGTTCTTGATAGCATAAACGATGTTATAGAAAATATCACACCTACTGTGACTGATATACAAAATCACGTTAATAAAGTGGCGGTTGATAACATTAATAAATCGGAAAATGCAAATGCAGACACACAACCAATTATAACTACGAGTTTCCAAAACAAAGGTTCAAATGATTCAAGTATAATTAATAATGTGAAACAAATAATGAACAATAAACAGCTTGAGGGGAATAAGAATATAAAACCTAAAACTAAGTTGATGAAATCATATGAGACACTATGTGCTAGTGAAAACTACGCAATTGTAAATAAAACTAATATTAATGAGTTGGATTTGGAGAAATCAAAAACCCCTGAGGATAAAGATAAAAAGGATATAACTGATGATTCCATTACCCAATCAATTGAACTAAAAATACAAAATGAGATTACTTCAACTGATAGCCATCCACTAAAAAGTGCTGTTGATGAACTACCAAAACCAGTCGAAGATTCACTAACACGGGTATTCAGTAGTCCAACACAGAGTCAAGTGAATGAAAATTCTTCAAAGCATCTGCAGAATTCACATTTAAGTGTCAAACCCACGCCAATGTATCAATTCGAAAGAATAGCAAAGGCTAAAAATGATGCCCATGATTCAATGGAAATAACCGGTTCAATAAACAATAGCACATTTCACATAGGAGACATTACAAAAACAAGACCACAGATTTCAATTAAGGTGGTTGAACCAATTAGTGATCCGTGCAAGTCACCAGAGAATGAACAATTAAACCAAGTACAGAGTAAGGCAACGGAAACAGACAGAAACACAGCAGACAACCTAAAGGAAAACTCAACACAAACTCCAGAAAAGACAGAAAATAATTGTTTTTTTACAAATATTGATAAACAAAATCAAATCAGAAATATTAATTCGAGTTGCGATCAAAGAATCGGGAATATAGATTTTGAACCCAAAGATAATCCAAATGACCTCCAACAGATATCATCTGATATTACACAAATTATACAAAGGGAGGTGATTCAGATCTCTGAGAAAAACAAAAAGGATATCATATCAAAACTCAGGAGTGTTAAGAGAATTCCTGGAAATGCAAATATTTTAATAAAAAAACGGACAAACCAACATCTCCGAGTGACGAATGATACTTATCCAAATAAACTGTATGCTCAGCAAATCAACAGTCTAAAAGAAAGTAAAATCACAAGGGAAAAGGAAATTATGCAACATTTTAACATTAAACAGGAATTTACTGAACATACGCCAAAATCTGTAACAAACAAGAAACATCTCAATGAAATAGTTCCGCCAATTCAGTCCAATCTAAACTCTGATAAAACAAATATTAATATGGAATGGAAAAGCAGCGCATTATTTGAAGAGACTAGTTACAATAATATAATAAGAAAACAACCCGAAATCATGTCGCAGAATGACCAAATAAGAAATCGAATTGACGAAACAAATCACAATATGTTCAGAGAATCTGTTATGACTGTGTCAGCCAAATGCAGTAACAGAATATATGAGAAACAGCAAACATGTGTACCAACAGGAACTATCAACGACTTGCCAGGTTATCAGAACCAAATGGCAACATTCAAAGAATGCAATCGTCCCCTTCTTAGAAATTATGAAACAAAGACTAGAAAGTCACAAGCTAACAATCAAATGCAAATCCACAATGTAAATGAAATATCCAGTGCAACACACCAAATACAATATCAAACTCATGCAACCACGGCCAGAACAAATAACAATAATGTGTATCAGGGATACGAACAAAATTATAATACATCGAATGAATGGATCTCAGGAGGATACTACATGCCCAATTGTTACAATGTTCCTGCCAATCAGCAAACTCAATATCCTGTTCAAAATATGCCTCCAACATACAATCCAAGTGCAAATAATAACAATTATATAGGATATTATCATCCTGGTACTGGGCAGTCAAATTATAAACAACAGTTCCCTGCGAATGCTACAATGTATCCTCAAACGCAAAGACCAGTTAATATGAATAATTACAGCAATTGGGGAATGAATCAGATGGCAGCATATTCCAATCCTGCTTCCTATCCACAAGTTGCTCAGTACAACCTTACTAAACCACCTCCTCCCCCACCTGCATGGCCAAATATATAAAAAAACACTAGACATCAAAGATATTGGGATTTATAGCGGATTCCAGTTGGATGAGTATCTGGAGCAGATTTATGAGGAGATGGGCTGCACCTCATACCTGGAACTAAAAAGAACTGCAGAGGACCAGACGGGGTGGACGACGAGATGCAGATCTTTTCTGCAAACCAATCCGCAGGATTATGACCGAAGAAGAAGAGTAATGATGGGTGGAGAATAAGTTCACGTGTTTTGCGAGCCAAGTACGCTATAGTCGCGGCGGTTCTAAAGAAACCAAGTGAAAATTGATGGAACCACATAATTTTGAACAGGAGACATCTAATTTAAAGGTCTTCGCTACTAAAGGCAAAATTTAAACTATTTCAAGATAAACTATGCCTCTTTTTCATGAGTGTGCGTTAGTTGAAAAGCATTAGTAAAAAAAAGGAGTCATGAATAAAACTATTCTAAGTGAAGAGTCTGGTTGACTCTTTTGTTCGTATTAAGAACAAAAGACAGTATGTAGTAAGTAGTGTCAATGTATAAAATTAAGCCTCTCTCAACTCCCTTGTGTCAATAAATTACTTAATATGTGCTGTGTGCTAAAAAAATTACAGCTGTGCACATAATCCATGTGTTAGCAGTAAATTATGTATTTTGAATGTGCTAAATATGTAATTTTTGATGGAAATAGATATTAATAAAACCTATCATCTTAAGGGTTCATGTAATAGGTAAGTATGTACTTATTTTAAAAAACTGTAAAAGACGAAATGTCCACACATAAATATGGATAAATAGTTCTTAGTAAATGTCATGATATTTTAGTAGCATATTGATGTTTTGTTAGTTATAAGATAAATGTATTATTTTTTCACTATGGCAACTCTTCTACTGAAAATGCTACGCACAGGCTTAAGCCACACACAATGTACGCTAAGCCAAACAAAATGTCACCGCCATGGACGTCGCTGGAGATTGGAATAGGTATATATTTCTCATACTAAATGATAAAACCTCACAAAAAATCACATCGCTACCACACATTTTTTTATCATATCACAGAAAACTGTAATTTATTAAATCCACTGGGTGCTTTTGAAGTAGGTACGTATTTAAGAGCGACTCTCGAATTAAACGGAAGCTTAGCAGAAATAATTATAAAATTTTAGTAAAGCTCGACTTAACTTTGAGTGTCTCCCTAAACACGAATCGAAAAAATGGGCCTAAATAAATTATTTTTATATGAAAAGATGCTATAAGAATTTTGGTATCGCAGACTGCATTTGACTGCATAGAATTAAGCCAAGACCAAAAATAAAATAATGATTTCTCGTATCAATGAATTTTTACATTATTTTTATATATCCCTTGAAGAATTATTAGGTTACAGAGGTTTTTTAATGTTTTCCCAAATTTAATTGATATAATGTTAATGTCTTTTACGAGGATAAGTAAGAATATTTTATTACATATCTAATGTAAATTTTGTGTCTATTTTATTACTAGTATAATAAATGTTTATATATGTTACCGAAAATATATTAAATCCGCCACTGTATACAATCCTAGAAATTGTAAACTGGATTCCATACATTGTGACTGGACAAAAACTCATAAGAATATTGATCGACATAAATAAATCTCAAAATAGACAAAAGTACTTTAGAAATATGCTCAAGGGACAAAAGCTCAAATATAACTGGATTTTGAAAATAAAATTTATTGTATCTATTAGCATACGATTTCTATCAGTGTGTTAGAAACTACTTAAAAATTGATGAGTCCAGGTGCCCGAATGGGCCTACGGACGATAGAGAACAATAAAACAATACCATAAATTAGAAAATAAACAAACAAATAAGCGGATCTAGAATGGGATAGACAGTAAAATAGTCAACATTTTATCAATAAAATTCATCTACTGGAATCCAACTAGAAAGTTGGGGCTTTTATTCCTTGAGGATATTTCTGAAGAGCTTTTGTCTTTTGGGATTTATTCACGTTAAGCAATATTCTTATGGGTTTTTCTCCGGAAACCGTATTAGATATAATTATGTCTAAATGTTAGATGTTCCTAAGTGTTGTGATAAATGTCAATTTAATGTATTCCCACTGAATTTAGCCATGGAAGCATTGAAAATAATTGTATTAAAAATACTATGGAACTGTCGTTTAACAATATCGTCATCTGATAATAACAAGATTCTAAAAATTATCTAACCAACATAATCTACGACAACAAAACCCCTAAAGTAGGGTAGTTTTTTTAAATACAGGGTCATCGAAAAAGAATGCGCACATTTTAAGCAGGTATAACTTTGGAACCATTTATGTTAAATTACTGATTTTTTCACTGTATGGTAACTAATGAATGTAAATTTTGCTTGACACATGATACAATGCGATTGCGCATGTGCAGAATGGATGCGCAGCCGACAAAGCCAACCGGCGTTAACTTAACTTCGTACAATAATCCAAATTGATTGTGCAACACAAAGCACAGTGCGTTGATTTTTTTACAATTTTGAATTATTGTTTTTGGAATTTGGTCCAGCAATTTTCCTGGCACAAGAGAGGCCTTAGATGAAAAGCATCCGTTGACTTTGCCGACTGCGCAGCCATTCTGCGCATGCGCCAACGCATTGTATCATACATTAAGTAAACAAAATTTACATTCATCGGTTACCACTCAGTCAAAGATTTACTTATTTAACCTGAATGGTTCCAAAGTAATACATTTTGAAAATGGGGTCATTATTTTTCGATGACCCTGTAACAATACGTCAACTGTATGGAAAATAATTTGATTAGGTACTTCAATAATCAAAGAATGATACTAATAAGGTTCCATCTGTGTGTAAAAGATATCTGCTTGAAACTTTGATGTAATTTGCCCCCACATTTTGGTCTTATCCAGAATCTTCTTATTCTCAGGTGACGATAATATAATTTACCAATGATTGAGTACATATCTTATAGAAATAGTATGCATTATATAAATGTTGGCCTGGCCTAGATGCATATATATTTTATAATGTGTTTACAAGTAGCAAAGCAAAATGTACCTAGTGTAAGGAATGTGTTATACATAATTCAATGTACATAGGATAAGTATTTTTGTACCAATATTATTAGTGTTATTGACTGTCAAAGAAATATGGAAAATTAAATCATCAAAAATGCAATTCCTACTAAGCAGTTGACGCATGCCTGATAGGAAACAATTATTCTATTAAATTGTAGCAGCGTTCTGCGGCTGATACACAAATTTTTAAAGAAAAACGGGTGTCGTGATGGACCCGAGGGTTAAAGAGAGTGGTCGACATAAAAGTGAGAACAGAGAACATAAGAATGAAAACGTTTGGAAATGCTAATACATATGTCGTGGTCCCATCGTAGAATTGGTCACATCATGATGTGCCCAGTCATTTCCCCTGGGCAGATCGATGAATAGTTATCGTTTGTCGATATTCTTAACTCAACACTTGGTCACATCATGATATGACCAAAATTTGACTAGCCATATCGTCCAAGCATAGTTGCAGTAATTACCACTGTGGCGCTGGCAGCGCGTTGCTTTGTTTTCATCTCGTGGCGGTCGAAAACAATATTAATGTTTCAGTTTTACAAACGAATAATCAGTCAGTTGAAGAGGAAAATACAGTTAAATTTAATTACATGTTTTATTTTTCAAATAAAAAAACAATATAAAGAAAAACCGAAGTATTTCAAATTAAATTTTTATTATACCTATTACAACGATATGGCCAAACGAATCGTCAAACGTTGTGTGTTGGACTATATGCCCGATATCGGTTGGTCATTTCATGCCACCATTTCATGAAATGACTGGGCACATCATGATGTGACCCATTCTACAATGGGACCACGACACATACATACCTACATAGGTTTCATCAGTATAGAATAAGTAATACACCTCATATACTGTACATATAATGCAATTTGGTTTGGCTTTAATTAAATTAGAATTACTAATTATTATCTGTGAATTAAATTGGTGTGGTTGTGATAAATATATATTGTAATAACGTATTTATTTTAGATTGTCACTTCACCTAATATTCATACTAGTAAGTTATAATATTTTGATAATAAAAACTTACTCAAAACACGTCCGTCCTTGTGCATCCGGTCACACGATCGAGCCAAAAGGATCTTGGACGGCTGCTTTCCTTACACCTCTTCTTTCACCCATGTATATTCGCTTTCTTCTTCTTCATCAGCCTATCCCGTCCACTCCTGGACGAAGGCCTCCTCCATCTGCCTCCATGTTGTCCTTTCCTGTGCAGACTGCATCCAGGTTGCACTGACATGTCGGACCAGGTCTCTTATACCATATTCTCTTTGTTATCCTTTCATCGTTCATCCTTTTTACAATGCCTAGCTGTCTCAACCTGTGTACTTTCGTTCTAGTTACAAAAACTTATGGATCTCTTCCAACTTAAGTCTCTGACATCTTTGTCTGCATCTTAAATCTGTCGTCTCCCCATTCTTTGCAGAACACACAATGTGTTTATCAGTTCAAGGTGATATCATTACGGGCCAGTTGCTCAAAACAGTAGATTACCGTTTCCGTTACTGATCAGTAAACGTATTAAATGCGTTGTTCCACAATACCAACGACACTTAGTGAAAAGAAGCTAACAATATTAACATGCACTGACGTTTTGTTTACTGTTTCGCTTTCTGTTACGTGCACAATCGAGATAGCAATATTAGGTAATAGATACAGTTCCATCTACACCCTAAATACAAATACCCATTTGAGAGGACATTCTATGAAGCTCACCAAGGGACGGTTTCACAATAATACGAGAAAGAATTTTATTTGCAATAGAGTGGTGAATATGTGGAACCGTTTACCTAAAAATGTGATACAAGCACCATCACTGAATATTTTTAAGAACAGATTGGATGACTTACTCAAAATTGATTTGGGCCCATCAGCCTAGGCTGCTTGCCCAAAATTAATAATAATAATTACAGGGAACCCATCTAGCAATATAGTGAATAGTAAACATTGTCACTATGCGTTTACTGGATCTGGTGGCAGCGGTAAGATTTTGACACAACGGATAGTAAGAAATCTTACGATAGCACATAAATTTTTTTGGAGCAACAAATTTTTTCTACTTACCGTTACCTACGATACTATTCGTCGAGCAACCGGGCCTGTCAGCCATATTATTACAATAATTAATTATGGTACACAGTACAATACAACGATGATAGTATAATAGCTTATGGATATATTATCGTGAAGTCAAACTGAATAATAAAAATGGTGTGGCCAAACCACTTATTAGTATAATTCACAATATGTAAATCAATGTATAGGTGTTAGTATGTACTATGATATAAAAGATGTGCTATTTAATGTTTATATGTTTTAAAATAAACAATTGATGTTGATTTATTTGTTTTATTTGTTCCAACGAGGCCAGCGCCATATTGTTCATACAGGCCGGGTCCAACTGACATTTGACGATGATGACACCACCAAGAGTGGGAGAAAATGTATGGGAAAAAATATTCCGTAGTTCAAGTGTTTGTCACCGATACAAGGTGACGTCACCAATCATGGTGGTGATGGAATTCGTGTGTGTAGGCTTGTATACTATCGCTGGCTTCGGTTCCAATGTCCATCATCTTGAGAGAGATCATAATACATTATGTCAAGAAAGGGATGGTTTTCGATGAGAGTGCTACTCGTAGCTATTTGGCAACCACGATGGCAACACTTAGAAATGTCATTGCTGCCAGCGAACAAAACTGTGGTACGCACATAATTCGAGACCATCTATTTCTGGAGAGACTGTACCAGGTTGACTGCAAGATATTGAAAGAAGTCTGCCCTTGAACCCACTATTGTCTTGTTTTGTAACTGTATTTTTGGTATATATGTATATAAAAAATGGAAATTAAAGAAGAATATTGGTAAGTATATACAAAAATTTAATAAAATATAATATAGTTAATACATAATTCCATTATGCAATATACATTTCGCACGTGAAAATAAAAATTAAACAAGCAGTTATCTCAACAGATATACAGCAAAGGATGGACTTTCCATCAGGCTTATATCACTGATCGTCGGCTGGTTTAAGTCATCACTTTACACTTAAAAGTCCATCCTTTGCTGTATATCTGTTGAGATAACTACTTTTTATATTCAACTACGACATGTAAAAAATGCGATGTTCTCACAAAACATAAATTGTGATTTTCAAAATAAAAATTAGACACTTATAACATATGGGTTTCTTCACCCAAAATACAATTAATTAAATTGACTTAAAATTATGTACGAGGTTTAACCTCAGAGCACCTTAAGAAATGCATTATAGCTACATAAAAATATAAACTTTGAGTCAATATTAAAAAAGATACAGTTGATAATATATAGTCATCTGAGAATAACAATGTGTAACTAGCAAATTTTAAAAATTCATTTTTTAGTGAAAATATTTCTAACCGACATAATAAACCAAAACACATTAAAGTGGTGTAGTGTGTGTAAATAACTACTAGAGACTAAAAAGGTTCCATCTGTGTCTAAAAAATATGAATGTTTGAAACTTTATTCTCATTTTTCTATACATTTTGGTCTTGTCAGCTAAGGTCTTACACGAGCGATAATGCGGCAACTCGTACAAATCGTATTGATTAACATTATTTCGCAATATATAGCAATTAATTCGGAAATATTTATATAGTGAGACAACGATATTACGTTCAAACGAGAGAGAGAGTTGACTAAAATGCCCAAACCGATTAGATATTCACTGATTCGTGTTGCCAACATTCGTTTGCACGCAATATCGTTGTCTAGCTTTAAATATTGCCGAAATAATTGCTATATATTGGGAAAGTATATCTATAGAATCATGTTTTTCTCAGGTGACGATATTACGCTTTGTACATTTTAAATTACAAAGTGTTGAAGTCAAATGTGTTTATATTGCGTAAATACTTTTTAAATAAAATATATATTACAACTTCCCTTTCTTTGCAATGATCTTATTGACGATCACATGTGCCTCGTCGTAATACGGATTAAACTCATTCTTAACACGAGCCATCCATGCCGCGATGTTTGGTCGTCCTTCCGTAGGGTCGTATCCAGCCATTTCTGTAAATAATTATAATTCAAGATTATTTTTGAAAATCACAATTTTATATTTTTGTGAGACCATCGGAATTTTCTATATGTCGTAGTTGAATATAACAAATAGTTATATATCAACAGATACACAGCAAAGGTTTGATTCCCGGCCGCGGCAGATAGATGGACTGGAATTGGTGAATGTTACTTAAGTGTAAAGTGATCACATTAAGCTAGCCGACGATCAGACTTAAGCCTGATAGAAGGTCCATCCTTTGCTGTGTATCTGTTGAGACTTGTTAATTATAATTCATATTAGATAATAATAAAATAAACTATTGGAACAAATTCTACACTCTTTTATTCTAATACTGTTTTCCAGTGTATCGCAGATGTTGTGAAACCGAAAATCAAAATTACATCTTCAGTTCACCAACTAAATTCGTCACCCATTCTCAAAGTGATACTCAAAAGATTTGCTATATCCACTATGTATTATATTACACTGTAAATATACGCGGGCCTTCTCTGATTGATGTTTATATTGTTTGCATTACAGTATAACTGTTTGACGTGGGTGCTGATCCGAACCTTATACATACACTCAGTTCTGCTTCTGTCTTATCATTAAGTATGTCTTCAATAAGACACCAATCGGAACTCTAATTGGCGCAGATGATTTGTTTAATTTAAAAATATTTAAATATATCTGTTGATGAGAAAAAGTGCCCATTTCTAGCCTTTGTGTATGTTTATTTGTTTTATCATCATCCGTAGGTTCCAGTGGAGCACTTGGATACGTCAAGATGAAAATACAATAAACAATAGACAAGTGCTGGTATTCATGACTTTAGTTGCAACTAGTTTAATTTAATCGCGAGGGATTCCATCCAACCCACGGAAACACTTCTTGACCAATAGAGCTATCAGTGCTTGGAATCAGTTGCCAGAGTCAGTGGTACTTGCTCCTACCACCAACACCTTCAAAAATAGACTAGATAATATAAACACAACTTAACTGGGACTTGGGTCAAAACAGCGAAAGCTGCCTACCCAATAACAAATAATACATCTTTTTTTAAATAGGCGGTCCACCCTAATTGGGTAATTTGTGAATAATATTAATTATGATATGACGATTACTCACTTGGTTGTTCAATTTCACAACAGCCAAAGACATCAGCGATAGTTGGAGTGTCTCCTACGATGAACTTTGTCCCTTGTCCGAGTACTTTCTCCTCAAACACATCCAAGGCATCCACCATGGTATTCTTTCTCTTGTCCACTACTTTGGGACTTGGTTCCTTGCCAGTCAACAACTGATGGAGAACCTTAAATGGGAGAACAAAGTTCATAAAAAAATGGCTTCGTGTGAAAACAAAAATGTGTGCCTTTTGTAACAAATGTTCATAATAACAAATTATTGTGCAACATCCAAGATGTTGTCAGATCATGCGCGAATGAACTCCCAAAGATTGAGGGAAGGAGATAACCCGGAAGGCCCCCCAAAACGATGGAAGGACAGCTGGGAGTCCACATCGCAAGAGGCGGCAGACTCTGCACAAACAGACCCAAGTGGCTTGGCCAGTTTAAGACGAAGAACAAATTATTGTGAATTATTAGAGAAATTAGTGACATACTTACAACAATTTGGAAGTACAGAGCGCATGGAGCTCTCAAGTTGAACTGATGCCATGATAAGAACTCATCTACTTTGGCACGGAGTTGGGAATCTGCTGGATAATACTTCTCTGGAATGACTTTCTCACGGCCCAGGTAATTAGCAATCACAATGCTGTAAGAATAAGAAGAAAAATGTACTAATATTGAAAGAAATGGATAAAAACTGCCTTACACAACATGCAATACAATGTATTTTGATACTACCTCTCAGTTAAGACGAATCCCTTATGTTCTATCACAGGAACTTTCTTAAACTTGTTTATTTTCTCAAACTCTGCTGTAAAATGTTCTCCTGAAATCATAAACAACTTATTAGAAGTGTTACCAAAATAAACATTGTTGCACAAACATGAAAAGCAATGAAGGCTCTCACTCACCTTTTGCTAAATCAACTTTTTTCAACTCCAATGGCACTTTTGCTGACTTTAATATAATGTACAAAGCCCTCGAAGGCTGAGACATTAAATCGTAATAAAGTTTTATAGACATTTTCTCTTATATTTTAGGAAGAACCTGTGTCGTTATGCGATATGACAATGTCTGCTTTGGTCAAAGACTGAAAAAATAAAACTGAGACCAAAGTTCAACGCTGATTGGCATTAGTTAAGGACCGGTTAAGATAAAAATAAACAGATAATAATTTGACTACACGACGGCAAAACAACTTTGCAAAAATAATGTCAACACGAAACGTCAAACAAATACATAGATATCGTAGATATCCAATATGGCCGAAACCAATGTTGCCACTAATCTCCACTGTTATTCATTCATGTTCCTGAATACCTGTGGCTCACAAAGACTCACGTACGGGGTGTAATAAATAAAAAATAGGTACTTTAATTTATGCACAATTTTATATGTTCTTATATTGGGCCATCGGGGTGGTTAAAAAATTATGCGACGTCATAAAGCCTTCAATAAAAATGTTTATGGCAATAATAATCCATAGAAAAAATATTTGCTTTGTTCATCTGTCATTCTCCATCGTTTTTTGTCAACCGGGCTCGCGTTTCGTGAGTTTGTGTTATTTTGCCGGCATTTAATTTTGCTACATTAAGATCCTTGAAACGGAGAAATAATGTCCGAGATAACTCCTTTATTGGCCCATCTATCCAAGATAAAGATTCCCGGGCCCCAACAGAAAATATACAAAGATGAGTGTGTATTTTCGTTCGATGATCCGGTGAGTTGCACAAAAATATAACCTTTTTGTTCCTTGTTTTTGCGTTTAATCCAACATTATTCCTTATAAACGATGATAATATTCATTTCTGTTTATATTTTATTACTTGTTATGACACTCCAGTGTATTATTAGATGTTTTTTTAGTTATGTATCTAGAAATAAAAATGCTTACCCCATAGAATGTTATCATATCACAAATTTTTGCTTCACATTCTTGCTAACACATTTATTTCTAGATAAGCCCATACTATATTTACTGTTTTGATTATTTCAGGAGACGGATACGGGATTGTACGTGTCTTTGACAAGTTTCCTGGGATTCGGTCGCCAGTATGTGGAGCAGTATTATCGGCACAGTGGCAATCCCGTCTTTCTTCACATTCAGAGGGAAAAAAAATTGGTAAATCATACATTTTTATTAATTCTACAGTTATCCTTTTATCGTCTCAACGAGTATTTGAGATTATTAAAGACTTTCAGATTGTATCTTTAAGGGCCTATATGCACTGAGCAAAAATCTTTCTATTTTCGCTTCAACTTTTTCAAATTTTGTATGAGAACGTTAGTGCGAAATAAGAATAACATAAGCAACAATGTGAATTTTACCATTTTAAGAAGAGCCTGGAAACAAATTAAAAAATCTAAAACACCTAATTTGTTAAGATTATAATTACTAGTATTTTGGCAAAATTGTACTTTTATATCTGAAAAACTGAACGGAAAATCCTCAGATCCATTAAATTTCAGGGGCACATTCGGAATATTTTTTTATTCAAGGAATTTCCAAATATTGTAATTCTAAAATAGCCGATCTGTAGTCTATACTTTCATCTATCACTGTCTGCAGTTTCAATACGATTCTCTCAGTATTCAGGGCGCCGAACCGGATGACAGCATATAGGCGTTAATACCGCCGGATTAGTGAGACTCTACTGTATACAGTTTCCTAACTTTATAGTTGTTGATGAGTAATTGTTATTTGTTTGATTGTTTGTTAGATTCCCCCTGTGGAACAGAAGGGGGACGGCCCTGAGAAGAAGATTACACGTCTCGCTATTGGAGTTGAGGGAGGATTTGATCCTGACACACCAAAGAAATATGAAACCGTTGATCATCTCTCTGTCGTCTTACTACCAGACTTCACAACATTCTCGTGGCCTAATGAAAGTCTCCCCGAAGTGGTATGTTTACTAAACTCAACTTTAATTTGTTGTGTATTCATTAAATCTTCAATGATTGCCAACCGATGGCCTGGATGAAAATTTATTTATTATCCAAAAAAACATTTACAATATGAACAAAAGCAAGTACTGGATTTTATTGCCCCACTAGGCGATAGCTTGTTCTGGTTAAATAGTTGATTTTCCACTTTATACCAGTGATTCAATCCACAATATAAGAAAGATAGGGGGGGGCACAATTAAGCCCTAGTACTTTCATGGTATCTCCCTTTAACTGCTACTAAAAGTATACCATGAGTTGTATAGTTGTAGTTGTATGTAAGTATACAATTGGTTGGTTGGTAGATATTGCCACTGGCAATAAACCCGCCATTTGTAATGTAATTTTTATTACAATAAAGCTTTTTATTATTATTATTATTATTAAAGGGACAAAAAAGTTTCACTAGTTGTTCTATAAATTATACTATTCTAGTTGGTCTATTAATCTGAGGTAGGTGGGCGGAAGAATGGGATAGTGGGAGGAGGAATGTCATCGTTATGTTGCCATCGTGTGTTACCACAGTTTGCCAACCTAACGATTTGAATGTATTGTATTTCAATTGCTGTGGCGTTTGCGGTTAACTTTGTGTCTACCACTTGCAGGCAACTTCACATTTGTACTAAAACTCATGGGACACTACGCATTCCAGTCAGCCAGTCCATCCTTCTATTAAGTCTAAGAATTCAGCTAGGTACAACATCTAGGCAGTCAAGTGTTTCACGAAAATAAAAAAAATAACACATGAGAAATTTTCCATTATAACAATTTTTTGTTTTGTCTGCAGGTGATCAGATCAGTGGAAGGCGTATTGAGTGCAGAATCTCCTCTACGTCTGGCCGAGATGGAGTCCCTGGCTGGAACGTGGGATGGTGAAGTCAGGAAAGTCTCCGAGTAAGTTCTACGTAAACATTTTATGGAGAAACTCATCAACCTATTTCCATTTAGAATATTATTGTAGTAATGTATATTTTACTTGATTTGTAGTCATGCAACAAATCTGCAGCAGCTAAACAACGGAGTGAAAGTTCCTCCCACTGGATGGAAGTGTGCCAAGTGTGATCTCACACAGAACCTCTGGCTGAATCTCACAGATGGCTCTATTCTCTGCGGCAGGAAATTCTTCGATGGTAGCGGAGGGAATGACCATGCTGTAAGTTACATTTTATGACACGCTATGTAACACGTTGTCGTTTTTGATGATCAGAAATGGTGTATTTTGAAAGAGCGGGTTCATTTCTGTTCATCAGCTCCAGTCGAACCATGGTGAACGTTCATCCTTTGCTGTATATCTGTTGAAGATATCTGCATACTTATTATCTAACTGTGACATTTAATAAAATCCAATGTTTCACAAAAAATATATTGATGTACGGTACATTATTTAGGTTTTTATTGTATTGATATTCAGGTCCAGCACTATGCCCAGACTGGCTATCCCTTGGCTGTGAAGCTGGGCACCATCACTCCCGATGGTAAGGGAGACGTCTTCTCGTACGTGGAGGATGATATGGTGGAGGATCCTAACTTGGTAGAGCATCTCAGACACTTTGGCATCAACACTCAAAACTTACAGAAGGTAAATCCACTCGATATTACAAATGGTTGCAGCTAACTTGGCAACCGCCGGATGTTATCTGCAAGTGACGTTGCAAAATTGTATTGTTGGTAGCCCTGATTCTCGAATCTTATCATAAGAGCCGTCAAAGGTCCGTAATATTCCCACATTGTATTTTTTACAAGTAAGATACAATGCCCAAAATATTATAGAGCAGTGCTAGAGAAATTATTTTAAAGGCAAGAGAGTTTTGGGAGATGGAAAAGAAAATAATGCTCCGATAATCCCTTTTAACCGTCATCACTAGTTTGAAAAACAGCGTTGCCAGTTTACTCTGGCAATCCAAAATTTGTATAATTTACTTTCAAAATATAATTTGAAAGTAGCGAAAAAATGTAATCATATCTTATTATCACATCAAGCAAAACTAAACTCAGTAATACCGATTTCGTTTCCGTAAGACTTCTGTCGAGAAATAGATAATAAAGAATTTTGTCATCATCTTTCATCGATGTAAACATCACCTTTTTGATGTAAAACAGATTCTAGTTGTTTTGATATAGTTGTTTTTATATTATGTTTAAAATTTCAGACAGAGAAATCTATGGTGGAACTAGAGTTGGAAGTGAACCAGAGAGCGTGGGAGTGGGGAGCTCTTCAGGAGTCATCCAGCTCTCTCCAACCTGCCGAGGGTCCAGGCCTCACGGGTCTCATCAATCTGGGGAACTCTTGCTATCTCAATAGTGTCATGCAGGTGGGAACTACATCTCTACATTATTATTCTACTAAATGTGTATTGCAACGAAATCAGTTTCAATTCATTGTTCATTTTATTTTCAGATCATTTTTACAATGCCCAGTTTTATAAAACGCTTTGTAGAAGAAGCCCCAGCTATATTCAGTGCCTTCCCATCCGATCCTGTCAATGATTTCAACATCCAAGTGTAAGAATTCATTCTATACCACTTAACTATAATTATTGCTTTATCAGTCATTCACTTTTTTTATTCAATTCATACAAAATGTACGAGACTAAAATATATAACGAAGAACTAAAGCTGACGTTCTACTTCACCCAAAATACTAATTCATTACGTCAAGGTTTGAAGCTAAACAAATACAGTTTCAAGCAGAATCCCTGTGCACATTTCTTATCAAATAGAGTTGTGTATGTATGGACTCAGGTATGGAGCTTGTTGTTGCACAAAGTGTGAATGTATTTAAACAATGGACTTGACAGACTGAATGAGTGAATACTGTTGTGAGATCAGACATATCACCATAGCCGCCTGGCTGATAACATCTAATAATGATAATGATTATTGATTTCAGTGCCAAGTTAGGTGTGGGTATAATCTCGGGAAGATATTCCACTCTCACAGATGATGGATCTCAGAAGGGTATTTCCCCCACAATGTTCAAGTGCCTCATTGGTAAAGGTCACCCGGAGTTCAGTACAAAGAGACAACAGGATGCGCAAGAGTTTTACATGCATTTTCTGGAAATACTGCAGGTATGTTACCAATTAATATACTTATGGTGGATTACACCAACTTCCTAGGTGAGGATTAGTGGAGATAGAAGCCACTTATCATTATTTTTCATACAAAATTAGTGCTAGGTGGCTCCTATCTCCGCTATTCCTCACCTAAAAAGTTGGTGAAATCTAGCACATATGTTTTACCTACTGTTTTTTAGTTTTGCATTTTCGTATCGTCTATCTATCCCTTCATGCTGTGTCCCTTACAGGGTAGGCAGAGAGAACAGAACACCAGACCGCCCAATCCTTACACACACTAATTGCTTTCGTCACATTTATGCAATTTGTCGTACACTCTCCCCTGTATCTTTTACTCAAACTGTGTCCATCTTCGAGGATTTAGTCAGTTTTGGGCAATATCTTTATAGTCATCCTTTCATTGTTCATTCTCTCAACATGTCCCACCTTCAAAGCTTATTTACTTTCATTTTACTCACTACAACCGTCTTACAGTCACTCATCTCTCAATTAATAACCTCATTCCTTATTCGATATCTCAATGTTTCACAAATTCTTTTCAATGATCTCAATTCCGCTGCATTCAACCATAATTTGCCCTTCCTGAGCCATGCCCATGTTTCTTTAGCATACGTAAGGGACGGCACCAAGATAGTTGAGTACATGGTTGGCGCAGTTGGATAAGGCGACGGTCTCTCGAGCGGAAGATTCCAGGTTCAAACCCCGGGGATGGCGATGTATTCCACACTTTGCGATACAGGCTTTTAGCCTAGTGCAAAGTGTGCAGAAAAGTATTTTGGTTTGTGTATGCAAACCCAGATACTTAAAAAAAAAAGTTTTTTATAGATTTATGTTATTTGTTGCAGCGTCATAGCCGTCACGCCTACAATCCTTCGTCAGTGCTGAAGATGAATGTAGAGGAGCGTATAGCGTGCGGCGAGACAGGACAAGTCAGTTACTCACACAGAACCGAGTACAACCTGGCGTTACCTGTACCACTCATAGCAGCCAGCAACAGAGCTGAGGTGGAGGCGTACGAGCAGGAGAGGAAGAGGCTGGAAGATATGGGACAGAGGATGTAAGATATAGTTACGATTTCAATGATTATGTTTCTCTATTAAGAGGCTGCCATTTGGCTTTGGCAAAATTGAAGACGGTGATAGATGAAAGTATTGACTACAAGTTGACTGTCCTAGAATTACAATATTTAGAAATTCCTCGAATAAAAAAATATTCCGAAAGTACCCCCGAAGTTTACAGGAAATACAAATTTCTAACCGCTAAAGTTACTAAAACATATACTTATTTATCCATGTTTTAAGTTTTAGGATGATATTTTTAGTATTAACTGAGTAATCTTACTTTTTTTGCAATTTTCACATGTTCATCTTGTAAGAATACTGTCCTATGTATGTTAATCATTTTCCAGGGACCCATCTCTGTTGGTGAGACCGCAGATCCCCTTTAAGGCGTGCATAGAGGCATTCGCTCAGGAAGAGATTGTAGAGCAGTTCTTCAGTACGGCTGTGAACAGAAAAGTTACCGCTAAGAAGTAAGCTGAACTTTGATTATTCCATCGAGCATATTAAATGCTTTCGTGCTTTGAGTAATCTAACGTTACCTTTTATTATTTGACAGATCCACGAGGTTAGCCTCATTCCCAGAGTACCTACTCATTCAACTCAAGAAATTCACTCTCAGGTCGGATTGGGTTCCAATTAAATTAGATGTAGGAGTTGATGTAAGTACCAACATTATAATTATTAATTGATTAGCGTTTAAAAAATTGATCAGATTAAATTAAATTTATTTATTTAAGTATTACACCATTCGGCATTACAGCATTCAGTCGTCTTTGTACCGAAGAGTGTATACAGAACAAGTTTCAATTCGAACAATAAAAAACATGAAAAAACAACAACATATCATACTAATAAGAGTAGGTAATTTACCCTGGCTATCGCAATAACAATATTATAATAAACACAAACAAAAACACTGTATAAAAAACTAAAAGAAACAAGTTATCGAAACTGAAAAAAAACATCAAGGAACAACAACATCGAACCCCATTACAGAATAAACAGTAGTAGGTACCTACGGCTGTCGTACTCATCGTAATCTGACACTCGCACGTACCCACGTAGTGAAGGGCAATTAATTTCCGGAACTTTGTATACCATGCGCTGTGACAACTTCATCTTGTGTTGTGTGATTTCATAAAGGTCTCATTTTTTTATTGTAGATGCCGTGGGAGATGGACCTGAGTGAATTGAGAGGGTCGGGATTGAAGCCTGGCGAGATGCCCCTGCCTGAAGTTACCACAGAAATACCACCACCGTCATACGATGAGGCCGCTTTGTCACAACTGGTAATAGATTATTAACCATAATTACTTCTAATATTCCTGTAATTTATGTCATCCAAAGTCTTACTACAGCTCAGTGAGTGTGTTTGTATTCCCAGATGGATATAGGTTTCCCCCCAGAGGCGTGCAAGAGAGCTCTGTACTTCACACACAACAGCGGACTGGAAGCAGCTAGCAACTGGTTGATGGAGCACATTGCAGATAATGACTTTGATAAACCATTTGTACCTCCCGGCACGGACAAATCACGTAAGTTATCAATTTAATTTATTATTTGTTGTACTATGCATTTATTTATTTATTTAGGGTGCTTATACAGGCAACAAGTATAAATATACGCAGCATTATATATGCTCTGAGCAAAATCATTCATTTTCACTTCAACTTTTTCAAATTTTGTATGATAATGTTAGCATGAAATAAGAATAACGTAAGCGACAATGTGAATTATACCTTTTTAAAAGAAACCTGGGAAGAAATTAAAAAATCTAAAACAGTCAGTTCGTTAAGATTGTAATTACCAGTATTTTGGCTTAATTATACTTTTGTATTTGAAAAACTGAATGGAAAATCTTCAGACCCCGTAAATTTTAGGAGTACTATAGGAATATTTTTTTATTCAAGGAATTTCTAAATATTGTAATTCTAAAACAGTCAATATGTTGTCCATACTTTCATCTATCATTGTTTCGAGACGATTCTCTCAGTACACTATGTATACAAATGTCTGTACAGGAGTCACATAAGATAATTGAATAGGGAAGATGTGGACAAGATAGGGATGGGATTCAGGTGTAGATTTCCCATTTACCATATGGGTAGCATTGATTGAGCTGTTCACTAGCTAAGTACATAATTTGTATGTTACCAGAGAGTGCAGCACCAAAGGCAAACGAATCGGATATAGAGATGATCATGTCAATGGGATTCACTCGGCGCCAGGCGGAGAAGGCTCTCACAGCCACGCAGAACAATGTGGAGAGGGCGGCCGACTGGATCTTCAGTCACACTGCGGAGTTGGACGCCGAGGACAGCACGCAAGCACCACAAAGTTCCAACAAAGAGGAATTCACCGATGGCAGTGGTAGTAAGTGAACTACAATTATTCATACAGTTTGTCAAAAAAGAGTTGGTGTTGGATGAGGGCGCCACATGTAGCTTTTTGGCAACTATAATGGCAACACTTGTATAATTTTCATACAAGCGGCCTCATTGCCAGCAAACAAAATTGTAGTTCCAATTTAATTCGGACTGTATCTATCTATCTATCCATCTCATCATGCTGTATCACCTGCAGGGTAGGCAGAGAGGACAGAGCGCCATATCCTTCTATACTCACACACATCTTTCACATCCACCATGTTCATAACGTCAATTTGTTGACTATTGGATGGTCACTTTTCCTCACAGCCTGTCTTTCCAAGTTATATATTTTCTTTGCCATTCTATCCTCAGACATTCTCCCCACATGCCCAAACCATCTCAACTTCTTCACTTTTGTCCTACCGGCATGGATTGTCTCACATCACCTCATTTCGTATTTTGCTATTTTCACAGCTCTTTTTAAATATGGTGAAATGAAAATAATATGAAGAACCACGTGGCTCGACCATGTAGACAAGATTCTCAAGGACGGACGTGTTCTGAGTAAAAGGAATCGTAGAGTGTATGTGATAAATCGTATGAATGTGACGGAAGCATGAAGTGTGTTTAAGGGTTGGAAAATCTGGCAATCTCTTCTCTCTGCCCACCCCGCAAGGGACGTGGGGGGGATAGATTAGAATAGAAAATAGTAGTATATGAAAAAAATTAAATTACTTGCATTTATAGTTAAATTTGTATTGAATTTCTAGGATATAAATTGGTTGGCTTCATATCTCACATGGGCACCTCGACACAAGTGGGTCACTATGTCTGCCACATTCTACACCAAGATCGCTGGGTGATCTTCAACGATAACAAAGTGGCCTTCTCCGAGAACCCCCCCAAGGACCTGGGCTACCTGTATCTATACCAGAGGCTCTCATAACGAGGATCACCTCAACACAATCATCTCTAATACATAATATAGTATTTATATTTACCTAGTATCATAGTACTTACCATAGTGCGGGTGTAAAGTGTGACGACACTCACGAAATGCGGTCCAACTCTCAAATTTGACAGCTTTTTCCCATACTGCCTATATGTGCAACTTTATAGTCAAATATCAGTGTGTTTTACTTCGTAATGTCACGTAAAAGTGTGGCGCAATATCATTGTTTTATAAGGGGAACATAAATTAGCATGAATCTGTAAGAAAATTTGAATTACAAGAATTTTTTTCAAAAGAACAATAGAATTTTCTACTACCTCTAACTAGTTATCCCAACAGACTCTCGTTTTCTGGCCGTAACGGATGGCTGGACTGGAATTTGTGAATGTTTCATAACTGTAAAGTGATCACATTAAGTCAGCCGATGATGAGTCATAAGCTTGATGAAAAGTCCATCCTTTGCTGTATATCTGTTGAGATCTTGTTAAATTTGAATTAAATAAATCATAACCTAATTTAATAAAAATTTGTACGAATCTGTCGCAGCTTTTTGGACCGCACCGCTAGGGTTGTTGCGTTCACTTTACACCCGTATACAACTCTGCAATAAATATTATCGTGTGGCCTGTACCAGGAATATGCATTTCAGATTAATACAGTTGTATGTTGTGATTAATAATTACTTGTCTTAATGCAAAATTTATTTATGTTTCCAAATTTTAATGTAGTTTGCATGAATTGTATATTGTCACCAATAGCAATTTTGTCGTTTTGTGTTGCATCTTTTGCATGATGTTATTTTCTGTGTAACAATCAAAGATACTTAGTGAATCATTTTGGTTTGTCTCTTGACAATAAATTTAGTACATAATTCTCTCTCCACAGTCTGATTGATCCAATATATAATATCCACCAGGGGTGGATTAATGCCCAATCCCACCAACTTACACCTAGGCAGGGGACCCCTAAATAATTTCCACACAAAAACGGAGATAATATTATTTATTTAACAATGTAGCGCACCTAGTAGAGCAATAAATTCATATCAAATTCAATAAAACTCTCCTACGTAGGGGCCGAAAATTCTCCACCCGGAATCTCCCCTTTTTTGGGGCCCCCGCATAACGTACCAAAAAATATAAGTCAATAGCGATTTTGAGATTTGTGGAATTATTGAAAATATGTAAAATATTATGTACATTATAGCGTTTTTTTTTCACATTGTATGAAGTCTGACCTAATTTCGCAGTTGGGTACTTTGCGTGCTGCTTAATCCGCCACTGACATCCACAACTGTAATAATATTTGAGTTAATGGAGCTTGTGTTTATTGCAAGATAATTAAGTACTAAATCATTCGGACAATCAATCACGAACATATGCATAGCATCATATGTGCATGGATAATATAACAATATCAATAGTGAAATACTACATATACCTAGGGACTGGAAAAAATCGTTGTTATTTTTCGCAAAAAGGGGTGTTATTTTTCACATTTATGGCAAAATGTGGTGTTATTTTTCATACGTTATATCATTGAAGTGGACAATTTTGCAGGTTTTAATACAATATATAAAAAAAATTGATTGTGAACAATATTTTATACAAAAATCCCTAAAACGTTTAAAACCCTAATGATAATGTTTCAATTATGTATGTTGTTTTCCAAAATAAATGTCGATAAAATTCGCATCAAATATGTGAATATTCGCGTTATTCATGTAAAAGAATGCCTAAATTCGCATTATATGTTTAAAAAACACGAAATTCGTGTAAAAAGCATGAAACCCGCGAATAAATTTGTTTTATCGCGATCCTGAAATTTTCCAGTCTCTACATTTACCCATTCTGAATTACTCTCAACATGTTTTGTAGTGTGTTTCATGGTTGTTTTCTCATTCACGATTGCAAATGCTGTGATGAATGAATGGAAATATAACAATACTATTGTACTATGATATAGTCGAGTCATTAAGAAATTTGAAAATTAAAAAGATTATCCAAATTCTTACGATTAAATAGTTTGTATTGTTTTAATGTTAATTTTATTTTAAGTGCTTTACTAATAATTAATTATGCAATTTGCCTTCAAATATTTCTCACATATCTAATCTTGTTTACTTTTTCCTAAATAATTGTTGTAGTTTGCTAGACTTGACTGAAAACAATGAATAACTTTGCCATTGTATGTATTAGATCAGCGTTTCCTAACCTTTTTCAGCCACGGACCCCTAGGAAATCAAGCAGACTTTTCACGGACCCCCTTAATAAAAAAACAGAAATAAATTTCGGACCATTTATTTTAATATTACAAATACAAAAATACAACATCAACATCAAGATTCACGTTGATTAATGTGAAGGTTGGTGTTGTTTTTTTGCAACTAAATTAGTAATATTCGGATTGATGTTAGTACTAAGTTGTAATCTCAAATCGGATTCCACTTGTAATCTGTTTCTGTATTTGTTTTTAGTATATACAAGAGCAGAGAATGCCTTTTCACAGAGATATGTGGTTGAGAAAAGCAGCAAATGTTTCAGTGCTTCTTCTGATATTTCCTTATAATCTTTCTTTACATTCATCCAAAAACTTGATAAAGAGGATTCTTTGAAATTACGTTTCAAAGCTGAATCACAAGATAGTTCTATTAGTTGGTTTTCTTGTGTCGTTGTCAAGCTAGTAATATCAGTGACATCTGTGTTGAAAGGGTCTAATATCCAATGTTTATTTTTGTCGGGTACTGGAAAATAATCCCGAAACGAAGACCTTAAAGCGCGGAGGTGTTTGATCATTTCGTCTTGTACTTGAGTTGGTAACATCGCTCCACCAGAGGATTCTAAAAACGCTGACAGTGTAGGAAAGTGATTATATATTTTTTTTATTGTACGATTTGTCCAAAGGTCAAGCTTTTTTACCATCGTTTCAATTTTGTCTTCAGCTTGGAAGATGTTATTATCCCTCCCTTGTAGACCTAAGTTCAACTCGTTCAGAGCACTAAAAATATCAGCTAAATATGCTGCCATTGTGAGCCATTCAAAGTCATTGAAGTGATCAGCATGTTTATTGACGCTGCCTGCAGAATTCTTCAAAAAGAACATTCTTATCTCATCTCTCAATTCAAAAACACGCGACACTACTTTGCCACGAGACAACCAACGCACTTCAGCATGCAATAACAACTGCTTGTGAATGCTTCTCATTTCTTCACAAATGATACTGAAAATACGGGAATTTAGTGGCCTAGCTTTAATAAAATTCACCACCTGCACTATGTCGTCTAACACTGTTTTCAATTTTTCTGGCATATTTTTAGCAGCTAACGCCTCCCTATGAATGCAGCAATGATGCCAGATAATAGATGGATTCATCTTCTTTACGAGCGCCTGAAGTCCTATTCGTGTACCGGTCATAGCCCGAGCTCCGTCGGTGCTAACTGCCACACATTTATCCCACGTTATTTCATGAGTGGACATAAAGTTGTTCAACACTTCAAATATCGCTTCACCTGTAGTGTGCGAAGGCAGAGGCATACAGAATAAAAAATCCTCACTTATGCTGTCGTTCTGTTCGTAACGAACATATTATGCAAGCAAGTTCGCGTTATTGCTAATATCTGTGCTCTCATCTAATTGCATAGCATAAAATGTGCTCAGTTTAATGTTCAAAATCAGCTGCTCTTTAACATTTCCTGACATTTCATCAATTCTCTTCTTCACTGTGTTATTGGATAACGAAATAACGTCCAATTCTTTTGAAGCTTTGTCTCCCAACAGCGCACGGTAATATCAATTCTTCAGCAATAGTGTGGGGCTTACCACTTTTTGCAACTAACAAAGACACTTGGTAGGACGCTGATACAGCACATTCGTTATTGGTCCCAGTAGCCGTCTTAATCATTGTTTTTTTGCTTTGTTCTAATTCCGAAGCTTTAGTTTTAAAAAAAGTTTTAGATTTCTCACGAAGCTCTTGGTGTTTTGTCTCTAAATGACGTCGGAGTTTGGCCGGTTTCATCGACTCATTCGACAAAACTTCGTAACATATCACGCACTGAGGTCTTTCTTCACAAGTCAAGTACTCCGCCCGCTGTCGGCGCTGTCGCACGTTCGTCGTGATGAGTAAGCGTAGCGATTACGAGACTTTAGGTGCCATATATTTTATTAATAATGGTCCAGAGATGAGACCGCGGACCCCCACACATACATTCGCGGACCCCCAGGGGTCCGCGGACCACAGGTTAGGAAACGCTGTATTAGATTATGCTACACTTAATTTTTTTTTTATAAAAAGACAAACCCAAATACTTTCCTGAACATTTTGCACTGTTATGCCTGTATCGCAAAGAGTGGAATAAGTCACCAGCGCCAGGGTTTGAACCTGCACCTCCTGCTTGAGAGACTGCCGCCTCAATCAACCGCGCCAACCAAGTACCTATTGCATACATATTTGTTTGTTGCTTTGCTACATAAAAGAACGTATGTAGTTGTTACAAACCGGTTCAACTTAAGTTGCCTAGGACTGAATGTGATAATACCTAATCTATATGTACATTGTACAAGATAATTTATTTATTGATGGAAGATTAACTTTATGGAAGGACATTGTAAAATTATTTGTAAAAATAAAACACTGTTTTTTACTTCCACTATAATTGTACAAGATACTTCTTAAATATTTTTTTGTATGTTGTGTATCCATTACCAATAATATAAAGACTAATAAGAGATGGAGATTCCCGAACTGTGTGAAAATAATTTCGTCGGCGTCGTGGAATAAAATTTCGGATAGGGTTCGATATCCCAACTGTCATTTTATTAAGTGGTATTTAAATACATATACCATCCGATTCTTAAGGGTTATTGTCACATTCCTAACGCTTCTATTAAACTTCTGCTAAAAATTCTTTGAATTGGTAGCAAAAGTCACAGTTTTAACAGCAATCTAATTCATATATTACTTTTTTTCATGTTTACTGCCATTCATTGTGCGTACTATGTTTCTAATATTTTATTTGATATTTCTGAAGGCAAATTGTATGTGATTCATTTCTAAAATGACACCAATGTGAAATGTTGAACAATAAAATAAACTTGTATTTTTAAATCTTTCGTTTGAATCAATCCTCCCCCATGTTGTACCACTGTCACGGGGTCGGTCTCCTATTTGAATTAATTGAAGGAATTAACGAGGGGACAAACTACAGATGACGACCAAGGAAAGAATACCTGGACGATCTGTGCCAGGATATGGGCTTCGACTCATATAAAGAGTTAAAAAGAACCCCACAGGACAGGGATGAGTGGAGAAGGAGACACGCATGGGGCTTTGCTGCAAGCCAATTGTAACGATTGAAACTGGAGAAGAAGAACTCGACGATAGAGACACTGTAAATTTCTATTTGTTTGAGACGGTCTTAAGATTTTTCTCCATGCAAAAATTTCAGCCCTAGTTTCTCCACTGCTAGATATAGGCCTCTTCCAAACATTTGCATTCTTTCTACAACTCAACTTTCTCACCCACTACCAAGGTTACATTGTATACCCATCTCTTCCGTGGCCTCCAACACTTCCTGTTTGCCCATGTCTTAATTTGATAAGTCTGCAGGTTCATCTACTATCTTTTGCCTTGCTCATTGCCATTTCACGTATCTGTATGGATCCACTACGAATTAATATATCATATAGCATTGGAAAGACAGGAGTCAGAGACTAATGGTGAAAGCTCAGGTACTTAAGCATTTCAGGGGACATTATAAATATCTGGCATAGTGTTACAACAAAACAGGTTGAACAAAATAATAAAAAGCTATATAAACTAACAATATTTTATTAAACTGTAGAAAATATGAATAATATAATTATTTGTTACAGTCATGTGACAATAAGTGCCTTGTGGTGAGGTCATAAAAAACACTTTATAGCATTACAGTATTAGAAAATAATAGTGTTTGTGTATTTGTTGTAATCCAACATTGAGAGATACGATAAGAAATGGAGTGGTTGGAGAGATGAGTGACTGTAAGATGGGTATTGTAGCTGAATGAAACTAAACATGTTGAGATGGTTGAGACGTGTCGAGAGGATGAAAGGATAACGAAGAAAATATAAGATGTACAAAGACTGAATGTCCGTGAACCAATTGGCTCGACTGTGTCGCAGGACGCTCAACTACGGATATGTTTTGAGTCAAATGAATCACATGAATTTGACAGAAACACGAAGTGTGTGTAGGAATTGAAAAGTCTGGCGCTCTGTTAAGGATTCAACATAAGGGGATAGAATAGAATGTTCCAGTCATATTATTTCTTAAATGTGTTGAATATTACAAGCTACTTAATTCTGAGTTGAATATTACAAGCTACTTAATTCTGAGTTGAATATTACAAGCTACTTAATTCTGAGTTGAATATTTCAACGTCTCTTGAATCTGTCCCATTGTCTCGGTGTCCTTCTCCTGAATAATGTCTTCTCATCGAAGTATGTATTGAACTTCCTCCATTTCCATCTTTTAGACTTATCTCTATTACACTCGGCAGGAGTTATATTCAACATTAAACCTAAAATACAGTCACAGAAAAAAATAGTAAATATACAGAATTAGCAGTTGAAATAAAAAAATATATTTGGCATTCTATGTCAGTATACTATATAATCCCATTAGTATAATCAGCTACAGGTATAATATCAAAATAACTAATCAAAAAATTTATTAAATTCGCTGTGAAATCAGTACTTAAAAAAAATAAAAATCTGTAATTATTAATACATGCAATATTGTAAAAGATTTCTAAATAGTGATATTTGAGGCACAATGCTTGTCTTTTATATAGAGCAGTATATCTGAGTAGTATAGTACTTTGATACACTATATGATATCTGGATAGGTGAATGTTTCCCAATATTAGACTGATGAGTTTATATATCAATCATGAATGATATTATGTACACTGCACTACATCATAATACTGTATGTGTATATAGAGCAGTATATCTGAGTAGTATAGTACTTTGATACACTATATGATATCTGGATAGGTGAATGTTTCCCAATATTAGACTGATGAGTTTATATATCAATCATGAATGATATTATGTACACTGCACTACATCATAATACTGTATGTGTATATAGAGCAGTATATCTGAGTAGTATAGTACTTTGATACACTATATGATATCTGGATAGGTGAATGTTTCCCAATATTAGACTGATGAGTTTATATATCAATCATGAATGATATTATGTACACTGCACTACATCATAATACTGTATGTGTATATAGAGCAGTATATCTGAGTAGTATAGTACTTTGATACACTATATGATATCTGGATAGGTGAATGTTTCCCAATATTAGACTGATGAGTTTATATATCAATCATGAATGATAATATGGAGACGATTCTGGTTGATAATACTGAGAAGTTACACAAGAATTAAGTTATAAAACCAACTCCCAGAGATACAAAAAACATCACACATTTCGAAGAATACTCCTTACCTGCTTTCTGTGCCATTGCTACCAACTTGGTAACTCGTTTCTGCTGCATCTTGCAGAGTCCTGTAATCCTACGAGGCAACATGCAACCGTCTGTGCGCAGGAATTGACTGAGGATGAGAACATCTGTGAACTTCAGATCCAAGTCTAGGGCGCACATATAACACACTGGCTTTCCATCTACAATCTTCTCAGGAGGTTTCACCAATAATTGCTCTCTTGGGGACTCCACATATTTTGCTTCAATTACCAATTCATCTGATTCTTTCCTCTCCTCAACTGGAAAATATCAAAAGAAACAACGTATTATGAATTATGATATAAAATCAGAGTGCAGTACACAATTTTTCGTGAAGCATATAGATCGACTTACCTAGCTTTATTAACTTCACGGGAGAAATGCTTATCGGCCTAGTGATAATATTCGTCACTGGGGGAACTTTTGGAACAACAATATTTGTTATCGATGGAATATTTCTTGTTAATATTTGAAAACCAAACCTACATAACCTAGCCATTTTTCACAAAATCCATTTGCGCTTTGACAGCAAGAAATGAAAAATGACAGCACTGGCTTGCAAAGTTTTTCTATGGATTCAGTGTTGCCACAACTGAGAAAATTGTGTCGCCTTAGTGACTGACAGTCTCCGTTGTTCATTATAATATTTTGTTTTACAAATTTGTCCCTAGTAAAAAAATAATAATAAGCGTAATCGTAGGAATAATATGAAAATTATTTTGCATTTAAATATCACATACCTAGTAGGTATATAAAATAAAAACTGGTTTAGGTACGATAGTTTAATTGTTTACGTAATTTTATTGCCAATAAGTTGCCAATCGGTTATGCAAACTCTATTAAATTGTCTATGGACCCCGAATTTCTGTCAATGTCAATTTGTTAATGGATGCGCTTCGCGGTTCCGCTTTATTTTAGTCCGCGTATCATTAGTATTTTTTGATATTGTTGTACTCTATAACTTAATAATGGGAAAGGATTCTGACTCTACAATTAAAAAACGTAGAAAGATAACCAGCGTTTCGTCAGCACCAGCAGAAATCACCAAACCGGTGGAGGTGGATGTTTACCAGGTAATGTTAACTATATTATACTTTATCTGCATTTTACGAGTGTTTTTATTAACTGTTATGCTTTTAACAAATACATTGTTCATGTTAAAGTCGTTAAACTAAATATTACAGTGGAGAACGTAACTATTTTATCCGAAATACTATGATGTTTTTCTTGATTATTTTTGTAGGTTATGTAGCATTGTTTTACACAAATTTTCAATTTTCCAGCAAGTGGTGGCTTTCGAAGAAGCCGAAGCTCATCAGAGATCAGCTGAAAAAGATGCGGCGTTGTTTCACAAGTTTTGTGAGGAGATTCGACAACTTTTTGCGGAAATTGCAGAATTGAAGACCAAAAATACGCCAGAGGTAATTTTCCTATACTTGTGGACTTTTTCACAAACATTGTCAAGCAAATTGTTATGTGCTTTAAAAAAAACAGTAATGGCTCTTGAATCGCTTTTTACGAATTATTTGTTTACACAATAATTGTTGGAACTATACAAGGCAGCCGTTTACAAACACTAAAACATACTACTTGTGTATAATAATTTCATATGTGCTTTTCCGCTGTTCCAATGTTACTTAAAAGTGTAAAGTGATTACATGAAGCCAGCCGACTATCAGTCATACGCCTGATGGAAGGTCCATCCTTTGCTTTATATCTGTTGAGATAACTACTTGTTATTCTCTTCTCCATTCTTCTTGGGTGTACTGTGTGTAGATTGTCGATGTTGTCGAGCTTTCGGCTTAGGCGGCCTTGGCCTCGGCAAGTAGGCCAAAAGCTCGACAGCATCGACAATCTACACACGGTACACCCGAGAAGAATGGAGAAGAGACTAACAAAGACTGTGAAAATCTACAAAGCTAACTACTTTTTATGTTTTCAGGCACAAGAGGAAATAACTTCTAAACGTATTCAAGCCACACTCTTACTCGTCACATTAAAGAAACTCAATAGATTAGAGAAGGTTCGCACTAAAGCAGGGCGGGATGCTTTACATAAAGAGAAGCAGAGGTTGGACTCCACACACTTGCTGCTCCAGAACTTATTGTACGAGACGGAACACTTGGATAAGGAAGTCACTAAATGTCTGCAGTTTAAATCTAAGGATGAGGAAATTGACTTAGTGTCTGTGGAAGAGTTTTATACCAATGCTCCTGAAAATATTTCAAGACCGGTAAATACCATTTATCTAAGTCATTACTCGTATAATTTATTTATCGTATGGCCAGCATCATGCCTATATCATTTTCGTATGTCAAAGTGTAAAAAAAGTTGATTTGCATAATTAATTGTTGCAAAATTGTGTCTGAAAAAAATAAGATTACTCAGCTAATACTAAAGATATCCCACCATTTGAAACATGGAGAAACGAGAATATGTTTTAGTGAGTCTAGCGGATAGAAATTTGATTTACGTAAATTTTCTCCATAAATAATTCCAAAGTTACCTCTGAAATTCGCAGAAACTTGAGATTATTCCTGTATGTAGTTTTTTAGATATAATGCTGTAGTTTGGTGGATAAAATGATTAAAGTAAGACGCAGTGACTAGTGGATATTCTTTAATGTTCAGTCCTCTTTTTATACAATAAGTAAAATTGATTTCGTTCTGTACGTAAGCAAAATTTAAGTCAATTACGTATTTAACATAGTATGTTGATATTTTATAGGAAGTCACTAAGAAGGATCTCCACCAACTCAGACTTGCCAGACTCGAATGGGAATTACATCAACGAAGGGAACTCTCCAAAGCCTGCAGTGAATTACAAGAAAGTGCTAAAGCTGTGTCCTCCACATTAACAGCAACTCGAGGAAGGCTGGACAGCTTAGCACCGAGACTCAAAGACGCTTTACACGCAGCGGAACCTTTGAAGGAAGCTCTGGGACTCACTGGACCTGATGGGAGCAGCGGTGGACTGAGAGGACCAGCTACCTTACTCCCAAAACCTTTGTTCCTCCTTTATGCGAGGACGCTCGCATACGCCGAAGCATTCGGACACGATGTAGTACAAATTGGTAAGTATAATTTTATATTTAACTTATAGAAAAGATTATGTATTTTAATAATTGCATATTTTATTATTTTGTTTGTCTCCTTTTAGCCGTGTCTGGCGATGAAGACGAAGCGAAAAGACTCGAACAAGAGAGCACACCCAAGTTTGATGAGAGTGACTCCGATCAGGAAGATGTGAAGGAAGAGGAGGATCTAAACAAGAAGAAGAGACATCACAGATCTTCAGCCAAAATATCCAAACAGGAGAAGGCTGATCAGAAACTGAAACAAGTCATCAGAGCCCATCCATTAGTTGTACAGCTGACTATGAAATTAAAAGAAGTCGCTCTGACTATGACATTCTCATATCTCATCCATTTGAAGATTGTCACCGTGAAAAGCAACAGTGAAGTCAGTAAACCATCGGGAGTATCATCAGCAGATGTCCTCAATTGCCCCAGTGTCCTCTATGGATTGTATCCCGGAGACTGTGGTGCAGACTCCCCTCACCCCGCCACTGCCTACATGTTACGCTCCGCCGGGGTCCACGATCCCTTCTCCAAATTCATTCCTCAACTCGGTCATCCATACGTTTGGGCACAACGCATGTGCGGATTGGAGTTCTTATCTTCCTACAGCGACGAAGATGGTAACGGATTCATTCTTAAGGAACCTTGCCCGAATTTAAGCAGCGCTAGTGTTGAAAACGTTTTGATAGTATTAAAGAAAAGGCTGAAAGCGAGGATTGCATTGATGAAAGAACTTCAGGATTTAGAATCAGGAAATATATCTCCATTAGA
Source organism: Ceraclea dissimilis (assembly GCA_963576895.1). NCBI lineage: Eukaryota > Metazoa > Arthropoda > Insecta > Trichoptera > Leptoceridae > Ceraclea > Ceraclea dissimilis. The sequence goes on from OY756377.1 coordinate 2,830,208, forward strand.
CGGTACGGGCGGTGCTCAAGTGAGACTATTAGGTTCGTTAACAGTTTGGCAAGCAATATCGTGGGCTGAATACAGTACCGCTGCTTCCGTTAGTCATCTCATTAATTTAGAACTCGTATCACAACAAGACATATTCTACAGAGCTATCATAACGAGACAGTCTGCTAAGTTGGTAGCTCTCGTAGCGTTGAAGAATGACTATCCGAAACATGCTCCGATATTTTCCCTAACGTTACATTGGAACGGAACTCACCACGCTGGTACAGACGATGATATACGAGATATTGAACGATGTGTAAATACAGATTGGTGCGTATCAGACACAAGTAAACCAAATATGACTTTAACCAGTCAACTCACTAGACTGTTGTGTTGTTTGGATGTTCTTCTAGAAGCCACCGGATCTTCCGAGTTCCCTCCGGATAAGGTAATGTTCCGACCTGTTAAAGGAAGGAACAGAATCAAACCTTACAAATTTGTGAAACAGGGAACGGGTGTTTTTATACAACATTAATTGATGTACCTAATTCATAAAATATTTCTAGCGTAGATTTATATTGTGATAGATATTAAGGTTTATTTTTAATTTATAAACTCTTGTAGAAATATATTAATTAATTGTATAATTTATGGCTCTTTTATTTCCATTTTTCATCCTTTGGGTCATCTGCTCACAAGTCGCTGAATTAAGAATGAATTTTATAATAGACTAGCTGAGTTACCCGTGCTTCGCAATGGCGAATTCGACAAAACAACCCGGCATACTTTATAGGCTTAAGCTGGACGAAATGTGACCCAAGATCTGAACTTCTTTTCCAAGGCCCTTTCATATAATACCATACGCAACGCTTGGATCCCCTCATCACCATGGCATCTCAAAAACTTTTTCTCTAAAAACGTTAGAACACAGTATATTATCGAACATGTTGTTATATATTTTGAGATGGATGTGAAATAAAACAAATTGAATAAACGAAACATTAAATTTTATTGATATAAAATGTTTCTATACATTGTAGTAGTTATAGTACAAGTTATTATCAACACAATATTATCAAAGATTCGTGAACAAGATATGCATTTAATAGAAGCTTCAACATGCGTTAAATACTTCGTTTCGTAGGTTTAATTGTATCTGAACGTACAGGGAGGGATGCCAACAGAACAACCGTGAAAAATATGACAGCATGAAACATTAATTAGTTTAGTGTGTAAGTCTAATATTGTTACTAGTATTTAGTTTGTTTTAAGTTGTGCTGAGTTTCGGACAACATCATGGCTACTATTCAGGGTAGAAGTTTTTACTGTTTTTTATTTGTCTATTGCTTTCGACGTTGACGAGAATGTGCATTACTTCATAAAATTCTTTAATGGGTCATCAAATCAATTTAATGGGTCCAGTATACGAAACATATTTATTTTGCAAAAATGCCAAATGTAGTCTGTCAAGATTCGATGAGGGCGCTACGTGTAGCTTTTTGGCAATCATAGTGGCAACACTTATTTCAACCGTAGACTTTTATATTAAGTACTCTAGATGGCGTACTCAATGCTAGTAGTGAAGTAAACTGGTGCCTACAAACTGTCAAATCGTATGGAGAATTTTGACATTTCGTAGGCTAAGTTATCGAAATTTTGATCTCATAGTTAAAAACTGTATTACTAGTTACAATGTTATTTAGCAATTAAGCAATAGTTTCAAAGATGTTTTAGTTTTTAGACCTTTTCTCAATCTGCACGACATCTTTAATTTGAAAATCGATTATCATTAGTTGTCTTTACCAGAATATTAATTATTAATTTAAATTATTTCACGTTAGGGAAATCAACGCCTTATTGTTATATATTAAAGCTAAAATTTGCTAAAACGATAAATACCAAATGGATTTTAATGATCCAATGTTATGCTAATTATCATACATGTTATTCTAATTACGTCACGAAACTATTTTGCACTTATTATTCATATTAAATTGTAATTAATTTATTTTATTATAAACGTAAAACGACTGGCAGTGATTCAGTTTAAACAATGAAATGATCGTTACATTATTCATTTAATATCTCAAATATTAATTTTAATTTTATACAGATGCATGAATTCCAAGTTATTAAAAATGTTTATAACATTTACTTATTGCGTGGCTTTCTCAATTCTTTGCAGCTACACCACTTCTTGGGCTGCGTTTTTTGCTGTTAATTTTCGCTCAGCGAGTCATTGAGCAATTATCGCACAAAGACAGAACGCATTTGGGTGATTGCTCCAATTGGAATTGTCAAACAGAGATATAGATATAAGAATACTAATAAGTGTGAGTTGATAGATTTACATCAAGATATCAGAGCACTCTTCTTTGGTAGAAAGGGGTAGACATATTGCGTGTTAATAAAAGTGAGTGAACAGCACGTGCGAGAACAATAGAACCATAAACAATCGAGAGAATCACTGAGTGAAATTTAACGGACCCCAGAATAGAAACGTCATGATACGAGTAACTTTAGCTGGTAAAGTAATCGATACTTTCTTCCGATACCAAGTAAGTATCGAAAAATGATGCGAGCATCAGTACTCGATGCTTCGAAGTATCGTGACGTCCCTAATCTTGAAATGAGTGGGTGTAGGTCCAGTTTTGTTGCCAGACTGCAGAAAATACTATATTGTATCATTGCCAGCATTAAACGTTTTCTAAATCCCAAAAATCACTTCTATATTGGACTTATAATATAAACAAAAAGATGTCACACAACACATTGGGCAGAATGCGAGCGTATCGCATTATCATTAGCAATATCTTCCATTCAACCACAAAGTGATTAGAGAAAACTATTATAACCGGAAATGTATGAGAGCCAAATATTTCTTCTGAAGTGCATATGAAGACCACAGGGGAAAAACAAGGAATGTCAATCAATGACACTTTTGAGTAAATCAAAATTTAATTTTTAAAAGTTATGTATATTCTTAATGTTTGAAGTAAGTGCTTAATTTCCATAGTAAAAATATCTAATATATTTTAACATTACACCGAGACAGAAACCTATTTAAGCAAACATTTTGAGAAAATACAATAAAAAGTCATTAGTCATAATGTAAAGAGCGTTAACAATGAATGTCAGTGACATTCATTGTTAATGCTTGTTTCAACCATAGGTGTCACTCTTTACATTATGACTCTAATGACTTTTTATTGTATTTTCTCAAAATGTTTGCTTAAATAGGTTTCTGTCTCGGTGTAATGTAAAAATATATTAGATATTTTTCCTATCCATACCATGAAGAGAAGTGTGGGTGCCACCCTGAGAGCGTAGGCAGCGACTGAATCAAATACTATATCTGAATCACGGAACAACAAAGTGACATCGACTGTTTTTGCTTTTTTTCGCGCGGACCTTCATAATTCTTGCCTTGTACAAACAACCACTAAAATCGTCATAAGTCGGTGACGACGACTTTGATTGCTTTGGCTATTTGCAGGATTATAGGTACACACAAATGCCACTAGATGGCATTATTACTTTAATTTTGGATTTTTACTGACATTCCTTGTTTTTCCCCTGTAGTCTTCATATTATGTGTATTGAATATTCATACATCTGCTTAATTATATTTTATTATACCTGCGTACATAACAGGTATTCTTAATTATTAATTAAATTTTGCATCATTAAAATATGAGGCGTGAATGAAAAATAATTCATCATTTAATATTATTTTCTTATATAGTATTTATTTTAACTTTGCGTTATTTGATTACAATTCATTTTTATACATTTAAATTTGTTTTCTTATTTTATAACATCAAAACTCTATGCACTACACGGAAAATCACTTATCTTTCTTTGTAAAGCACTTAGGCATCATCTGAAGCCGAGTTAAAAGGACCAATCTTTTTGTTATCATTTACATTTTCCGATAAAGAAAAGATGACAGCAGGTATCACATTCTTCTGTACCTATTGTGTTCTTTCCATTCTGTAATCAAAGAATGTAAAAAATAGTAAGAAAGATTGTCCCTTTAAGATAGGCCAAAACATTTTCTTTCACACAAAATAAAATTTAACGTTTAAAAATATATTGCTTCATTTAGTTACTTACATAATCACACATTTCCTATCAAAACAATGAAAAACAAAGTTTTTTTTTACAATGTTTACAACTTATTCTTCATTCAATCGAACTAAAAAAAGTTGTATAAAATGTTTAACTGTCAAAAATGTTAGAGGTAGATAGAAATTGAAATTATCATCAGATTATGGCATGGCATTTTCATTCTCTGACACAAAGCAACTCCAAAGAATGCTTGCAGCATTGCCTAATATTATATCTATTCTTGTTTTAGAAATATGACAAAAATATGTATAAACTTTACCTTTTAGCCTTTCAAAGTTATTTTATGGTAAATTTCTTGTGGGAAAATCACAGATTTTTAATTTGTGCCACTTGTAGACTTTTATGTACACTAACACCATCTATGTAAAGTATTGAAAAGCTCTGAAAATAACTGAACTCCATGTACTACTATTACTGGAACAATTCATCACCCAAATATCTGTGTCTATAGGTTGAAGATTGCAGATAAATTAGACTTTTTTGTATCCTGAAACACTTGGTACTTATATGATTTGTTGTTTTTACTTAACATCACAATAATTTACCACCTGCGTTTTATTATAGCATGTTTACACACACTCACGATAATTTTCCCTGTGATTTATGTGAGTTGGAATGAGACAAAAGAGGCCTAACATATGTGCCCTCCTCACCCCTGTAGACACAAACATTTGGTCGATGAGTTATTCTGGTGGTAGTAGTATATGGAGTTCAGTGATTTTTTACACAGCTTTCCAATAATTTACATAGATGGTGATAGTGTACATTTAAACTGACACATGAAATTACAAAACCTAGCTTTTCAATAATCCACACAGATGGTGATAGCGTGCATTTAAACTGGTACATGAAATTAGGAAACCTAGCTTTTCAATAATCCACATAGATGGCGATAGCGTAGATAGAAACTGATATGTGAAACTACAAAACTGAGCTTTTCGACAAACCACACAGATGGCGCCGGATCAGTTTAAAATTCAATGAATATGAATCGCAAAATGATAAAAACAGAACCCGGCTTTTTTAAAAATCACATAAATAATGCCAGATCTATGTCACCCGAAATAGCTTGCTAGTATATGAAAACTCAGGTTTCACATATTATAGTTTTTTGCGACTATTTGTAAACAAACAATATTATTTCTTGAAGTAATTCTGGCATTTTGGTTCACATGGAAAGCATGTCTCTGGCATGATTTGGTTTTGCAGATAAGTCGATTGGCCACACAGATGACGAAAAAATATGCAAGAAAATTCAACAGAATGAAAATCCTCAACAAATCTACAAGCGAAGGTTTGAAGGGTGATAAAAAGGATAAAATGAAAAAAATATTTGTAATATATGATTTAAATTATTGCTCTTTTAATTATTATAATGTGCAAATAAACAAAAAATAATAATAACATATTCAATGTAAAATAATAATATAACAAATGGTAAATAAATATAATTAATATATAATATATTACAATAATGAGAATAAATAACATAAAATAACAATGTGAAATTATAAATCATCCTATTTGATGTCCATTATATTCACATGCATTTATTTTTCATAAACGTCAAAATTATACCCAGTCAATTCACACAATGCAGATGTTTTTTCTTCATTTCTTTGCACGATTTTTTCACAAGAATAAAATTGTACAATCAATGTATCTACACACAATCGTTCTTTGGTCATAGTAATCAATTTATTGAACAACAATAAAGGTCTCGTAATAAACTACTGTAGCGTATTTACACATCGACTAAATGAAGACACCATTTACGGCATGCTTCATTTGTGCAGCAATATAAAATGTCCCACTCTAGTCGCAAATTACAGTCTTGTACTATTTCAGCAAGGATAAAACTTCATAGAAAGCGACTGCTTTAAACAGCGAACCACAAAAGTCCCATTTACCTTAAAAGGTAGCACGAAAGAGTGAAGTAGCAGTAAAAATATAGAAAAGAAATTTTTAGACAGGAAACATTGTTTCTTATGTCTGCTATGAAACATAGTAACCACTTTGTAGAATAAATGCAGTGAACACAACAGAGAAAAGACAAATTAAAATTAACAAGAAATTAAGAGAAAAAAATAAGAAATAAATAGTGATAATGTGTATTGTCCTGTTTCATCTAAGCCTTCAACATATAATCCTCACGACACCCTAACATTATTCTACGTTTGTAGTATCTAATAATATTCAGATTAACTTTCAAACACAAAAATATATCACATATTTCTATGGAGACAACAAATCAGTATTACATTTTATAAATTTAATTATTCATTGTATCTACATTCTAACTGAGAGTATTGCTCGATAAAAAAATATTCACCATTGTATATAAACAGGTTTTGAACACATTGCATTTAATAAAACTCGCGCATATTTCATATTCAGACAAAACGCGTGCCATAATCAAATAATTTCATTTAATTTTTAATGAAAATTAACTAAAAAAACATTATAAATTTAGTAGTAATAATTTTGACATCAGACACAATTTGCTCACGTCCAAATTTATGGCACATAAAAAAAAACAATTTAAGAATCAGAAACAATAATAAACATAAAATTAGAAGCCTATATGTATTATCAATTGACAGAGAATGCAAACCCAACTTATATGTTTGTATCTAGTGAGTGGGTACATAGATTTAGTATGGAGTCTAGCTAAGTCCCCAAATTTCTCTCTTCATCTACGTAAGTTAAACCACAATACTTTTTTGGATATATTTTGAGCATTACATACACGTTCTATCAACTGTAATAATACAGAACTCTTAAATTTACGATAATAATGAAATATAATAAATAAACAATTAATCACTCAAATTGCTAAATGTTAGTCGTAAATTACAAAAAAATGTATAAATAATACACTTTACAAATTGTTCTACATATTAAATAATCAATGCATTTACATAAATAATAAGATTCTTTATATTTTTTTGACTAAAGGTAATTATTTAAATATTATTATTTATAATCGTTACAAAAAAAATATTTACACTAGTTTTTTTTGTTTTTATTAATCGAGGAAAAATAGAATGATCGTAATTACAATGCAACTATACAACGTTACGTGACAACATCTCCGTACAACACAACAGACAACTAGTTTTATATTTACACGACATTTCATTATACAGTATTACTACACATCATATGTAATTACAGGACTAAATAAAAAGAAAACAAGGACCTAATATTTTCTAATAACTAACATCAACGTGGATTGGTAATGAATAAATTAATAGCGATAAATAAAACGTTCGATACATTGTACAATATGTATAACAAAAAAATCATCAACCGTAAGCACCATTATTGAGTAAGTTTTGTAATGAGTCCATCGAAGTATTGACAATTTTCAATTCTAGACATCGGGCGTAAAACTTTATACTTCGAAAACAATGCCAATTTCCTGTCTAAGAAAAGATTTTAACTGAACGGTAAGTACGAATTCGTACAAGTTTATTGAGCTCGTAAGACATAAGTAACAAAAAATTATCTGTTAGTGTGTTGTAAATCAAATACTTTTTTATAGTATGAATCATAATCACAGCTTCATCGTTTAATTTAGTTTTAATAATTACTAATCCTAATAACCAAATAAAAATAGTAGGAAGCGAAAGCGTTATCTCGTGATTTAAAATTGTTTAGATTAAATAGAGACACGAAGCCAAATATTTTTTAGAGATTCATAAGATAGAAATCAACCGCAAGACAAAACGAAAACACTACATCAAATATTACGATATAATAACATACATAGTTTCATTTCTGGCATTCGATTACATCCCAATTAAAGGTTACCCGAACCCGAAACCAGTCGAAGAAATCAACAAGCGCAAGACTTGGACGAGCGGATGCACAAATGCATCTCTCTTTATCGTACAGAAGACATTTGCCCAAACACCAAATCAACCCGATCGCAGCGGCAGCTGAAGTCAATTCACAAATATATGTGTTTGACGACCGCTTACAGTTCAAGGGTGCAGTGGTCAAAGAATTAATACACTTATATTTTAAGCCTCTTCGAACACCCGTACATTACCAGTAATTTTCCCGCAAAAGATATTCCCATGACTAAGCAACCAATGCTAAAGAAATAATTTACAATCCCAATATGAGACTTACTCTATACACAAATATACAACATAAATAGTTTAATAAATAGTAGCAATAATAGGTATTCTTTTTTTACACATAAACGAAAATAATAACAAACGTCTCAAATGAAATGTCACAATTAGATATTCATTTGAATATTGTTAAAACAACAAAACATATTACATACAATCAATAGAGACTAAATAATAGTAAGACATATGCACAAGCTCTCAAAACAAATAAGTTGTGCATCAATAGTTTAGTTTATTATATTATTTCAGTGTAATTACGTAACTACGAATGTGTCTCACTTATTTGTTATAAAAAAAAACTATGGCTTTAAAAATTCCTGCAAGTTTCTTTGCATAAAGTGTTGCCCACACAGAAATTTTATATCATTTTCATGCATGTACGGTGCATTTTCTTCATCTTGGCAGCCGGCGGACGTTAGCTGCAAGATTGTATTGTTGGTAGCCCTGATTGTCGAACCTTGTCATGAGAGCTGTCAAAGGTTAGGTATTTTACAAGTAACCTACGATGCCAAAAATATTACAGAGCAGCGCTAGAAAAATCATTTTAAAAGCAAGATAGTTTTGCAAGTTGGAAAATAAAATGATACTCCGATAATCCCTTTAAACTGCCACATATAAATCTACACTACAGTTGTCAGTTCAAGGAGTTTAACCAAAGCCAACGAAAGTATACAAGCCTACACCCACGATAGCCTACACCAACCATAGTGTGTAACCGAGCATAAACGCTTGTTGCTTGGCAAATACTTAATGCTAAGCATGCACATTAAAGCACATCCAGATTTTTATTGAACCTTCTGCCTTACAGCTTGACATGCCTTAGGTTTCATTAAAAAGTGAGTCACATTCATAGTTCCGCATCACCCTGCAGATATGTAGTAGTCGTACTAAGTATAATGTAGTCCCTATTATAATAATAAGCGTCACTATACAATGACATTACAATACATTAGTTAACATAATACATACAACGGCGAGAGAGTGAAGACATTACATACAAAACATTACACTAATTACTTTACATTACATATTATACAAATATTACAAAACTCCTATACAATTAACATACGTCGTAGCTATCTTCTAGCACTAGTAATAATTATATGCAGGACGTAAATTCACGTTACGTTAGGAAACCGTTTTAGTTTTGCCGTCTTTTCTCGCAACAGTGTCTTATTTGAAAGACTAGTATTCATTTTTACAACATTTGTAAATGTATATCTGTGGTGTAATAATTTAAACAGGATTAGAATGGGACATGGAAGGTGCGGTCTCCTCTTCCATAGATGGGGCAAAAAGGAACACCCATATTGCCCCTGTGGAGGGGTAGAGTCTATCGCCCACATCACCAGAGAGTGTCCACTCACTAAGTACAGCGGTACGATGGAGGACATACACAACCTGTGTCCTGAGGCTCTTTAATACCTGGGCTCCCACGATCTTAAACTCTGACTCTGCCTTCTTAGCGCCATACGATATTATAAAAAAATCAAATTATCTCATTTCATAGCAGGGTTCGTTTAAATCCCACAATTGTAATAAATATCAGTGAGCCCTGTGGCAAAGTATTAAGTCGACTGACAATTAGTGTGAAACCAACTACGGAATGAATTTAAAAATTTTAAAATTTTAAAAATTTTAAAAAATAAAAATTTGTTTGCACAAACCCAAATACTTTCCTGCACACTTCACAGTGAGCTAAAAGCTTGGACGTGAAGTGTATTGACACCTTCTGATTAGTAGTCCACAGAATTATGTCTCGATTTTGCTTATGTATTTTTATACTGGCCAAATATAATTATTCAAGAGAAATGAGTCGCAAAACAAAACGGCACCCTAACATAAGACGAATATAAAAAAAAAAAGATCCTGCAATAATTGGAGAGATAATTCACAAAGAGGTACTATGATATTATAAATATAATTCATAGTTACGTTCGATATAATGTTCACAGTCACTCAAATATAGACAATACAAGCTAGCAGCTTATAATGCAAAACGTAATACAGTGGGCCGCTCGATGAAACGCAAACAGAGCCTTTTACACTCTGTTGGCATTGATATGATTATAATCTGATGAACCAATGTGTACTACAATGTTGTCTTTTTGTAATAATTATTGACTGTAAATTTAACAAGTCTGAGTGCCTGAAATTAGGGCCTAGACACGATAATGAACAATAAACAATAAATTGAAGGATAGTAATAAAATAAAAGCTACAGAAACAAAGACTATTTTGAGAGAAATTCTTAAGAATCGACAATATTTTCAATTAATTTATGATAAAGTTTTTTTTTTGTTATTTTGTATGGAGCGATTTGGGACCAACCAAATCCAATAACACTAAGCGGTGGCCACTGTATATATAGTTCTCCCTTTCGTTATTTACACGATAACGTCAACTGTGCATCGTACAATTAATGATAAAAATAATATTACAAACAACAAAACAACCCGACATCTCTCTCTGGGTAATCAATTACATAGTAGTCGTAATAATAATGTCACTATAACAACTACTTATTGTATGTCAGAGCAAATAACTGGAGATTGCTATTAAACCAATACTAAGGATGGTAGTTGGGGGGGTCCCACGATGCCGTGAATCAAGAAATATATTGATACATTAACAAGTATATTAGCATAGCCACCAGTGGTAGGATATACACTAACATGTCCACTACAGACCTCCTCAACAACTGATTGTATTTATCATTAACACTCTGTAATTGTAACGACATTTGAGTTCTGTCTTGGTTTATTTGCGCGCACTTCTCTTTGGTCACAACTAACTCCTCCTCCAGCTCCGTCAGTCTCTGCAGATCCACAGAAATGGAAGTGTTGGACAGCTCCTCACTAGATAACAACTTGGACTGACTGTCTAACAAGTCGGCTGCGGCTAAACTAGACGATATAACTATTGGACCCTTGAGTTCTAATTCCGAGACTAGCTCGGTCATGACGTGTTTGTCAGCCACATCTCTGTCGTGTGTCTGCACGTGTGTACTCACACAGCTGGTGGCCATCTTACTCAACTTATCTTCTAATGATATTTGTATCTCAGTGAGTACGGAGAGTTGCTTGTTAAGATCTTGTATAACTTTCTCCTTGTTGTCGAGTTGATCTCTCAGTGTTTCCAGCAGACGGCTCATTTGTTCAATGTCTGAGCTGAGGGGCCGCCCCTGCAGATCCTTCTCTAATCCTGTAATGACGTTGTGTAATCTCTCAATCTCCTCGGATCCCGACGCTTCAGATTGTAGAACCTCCTCCAGCTTGCTTTGAAGCTCCGACACTTTAGATTTGTATTTATTCACTTCATCCTTGTCTTCGTCACCTTTCTCCTTCTCCTTGTCCTCGGGTGTTGCCTGCGACAGGACTACTTCCAACTTTCTGCATTCCTCAGCTTTATTGGAAAAATTCTGCCTGAGATCATCGTATTCACTCTTAAGCAGATCATTGACTAAAGTCAACTGAGTCACCTTCTTATTAGACAGAGTTAAATTTTTGTTGGCTGCTTCTAACTCCTTGGAGACGTTTGATATTTTGGTTTCCGCATGTGATAACTCCTTCTGTAAGATAACCAACTGAAAACAAAGAAGAAAGAGATTAATAAATAAGAAATATTAGCAAAACAATGTGTAACACCAAAGTCAGATTACTAGTGTTAAGATTATAATGAGACAAGCCATTACCAGTTGGGTGGAACCCTCTTCAGTATTCAATGTATTTAGTTGTTCAGTTAATTCATTGATTTTATCTCTAATCAACTTGGTCTTCATTTCCTTTGTAGCCTCAGCGCCCAACTTGTCTAGGAATAGAGTGCAATCTAATGTCTGAAAACAACACAACATAATATTTATCACACCACCCCGCCATTACATTGTAATTTACAGACTGTGTAATGACAATATATATCTCACCGATTCTATATTCTCCGAGTTGTCGTTCAACGGCATGATGTGTCCGTTGCCCTCACTGTCGATGTAAGTCTTGTCCGAATCGGAGTCCTCCGTAGACTTGAGATATTCACTGTTCTCATTGTAGACAGACTTAGTCTCCGTTACGTCCTGGATGTCATCGCTCTGACTCGACGTATTGTCATTCTCCTTATCCACTGAAAAAACCACAGGTTTGTTAATAAAAGTATTAATCTTTACCTGTGCTAAATAAATATATGAATTAATATGAATAGTTTGAGACAAATAAGAGAAGTGTGTTTACCTGATTTAATATTTTCTAACTTAGAGAGTTCCTGCTTCAGAAGGAACAGTTTAGTTTCTAACTGCTTGATGTTGTTGGGGAGTTTCGATGGACATCCAAACTGAAAAGAGAAAAATAAATATTATAGCACTTGAAACTTGAAAAGAACAGATTACAATCACAATGTTAGTAACTTATATTTTTATATTAACATTATAGTGTTTGCATATCAAATTATTTCATCCACTATTCATACATTAGTATTTCAACTTACTTTTTCTAATAATTGTTCAGGTAAGAGAGCTTTGACGTGTTTAGGCAGATCCTTGAGAGCTTCAGGAAATGAGGAATCATCCGTAATGTTATCTATGTTAGATATACTGTCTACTTCTTCACTGTGTGTGTAACCATTCTCACTCTTACCCTCCTGAAATATCAATACATACTTAATTAATAATTGCACTAACAATACTATCCAACAGAGTTGTGTATGTATGGACTCAGGTATGGAGCTTGTTGTTGCACAAAGTGTGAATGTATTTAAACAATGGACTTGACAGACTGAATGAGTGAATACTGTTGTGAGATACTTAATAGTATAATATACACTCCCCTATCTGTAGACAATGTAACAATACATACCTTCAACATTATAACCATTCTCTCAATGAGTTTCTCAGCTGCTACCAGAGCCTTCTTTGATTCTCTCAGTTCAGTTTCTATGACAGACTTCTTCTCACCGAGGTCCTGTAAGAGAAACATAATTCGTCCACTATTATAATTTCAGCCACTCATTTGATAGCCACTAATGTCAAACAAAAGAAAGGCAATAATATTTGACAACAACATGTCAACTATTTCATTTTCTTTTGGGCTTGATTCACGACTTGACTGTAACGATTTGATACTCAACTTGATACTTGGTAGTTAATAATTTAAAACACTTCAGTGTTGGCCTCAAAGCTTCAAGGCTTGACTTGAGACAACACTGGTAAATATGGTGTCATACTGACTTGTAAGTCCTGATGAGCTCTATCCACATGTCCCCTGAGTACTGCACTTTCCTCTTCAGACGAGCACATGGACCACTGGATGCTTCCCAACTGATTCAACAGTTTTAGCTTCTCTTCGTGAGCTGCTTGCAACGCTTCCCGGGCATTTATCTGTAAACACACATCACACAAATATACACATCTCTCCTTCACAACATCCAAAATAATGTGTAAAGGGAGTGAGGCAGTGGCCAAGAGATGGCGCTAGTATCGGGCCCCTTTCGAGACATGAACCGGATGTGTCATGGCGGCGCATCCAATATGGCGACGGCTTAATTGACAGCAGACGTATGATTTGATGCTATATTGAAGTTCTACAAAAATATGTACATGGCTAAATGTACTATAGTGTTTTATTTTAATGCCCCCATATGAATCATACAAGAGTGCCAAAAACAATGTAGACACTTTGTTAAAAGAGCATTTTCATTTGAGAGTCGTTTGTTAAACTATGTTAGAAATAAGAAAAATCACAAAATAATGATGTTCATTTATCGGCGGATATTCTTAACTGAAAGCGTGTTTACCAGTTAATATTTTAGTACTAATAAAAATATTTTTTTATGTTAAGTGATTGTACGATACCTCATACTGATGTTTGTCATCCAACAGCTGCTGCAATTCATTGGGTTGTTGTTGAGCGTTGGCTGAACTGACGGCCACTAGTCTCCTCTCCAGGAACTGCACTCGGGCCACGAGCCTCTCCTCCGAGCACAGAGCCCGCCATGCTTCGTTTAGGGCAGTACCACACGACGCAACCAACTGACGAAGGGAGTGGATCTTTGCCTCCAGCAAGTGCTCGCGTTGGAAGGCTTCCTGTTATTACAAAATACATTATGTTAGATCAAAGACAACTCAGAGAATACTACTGTAATATCATTTAGCTCCTCACAAAGTCTTTTCTGAATCTGCTACAATGCAAGATTCTTTTGTGAATCCACACATCTCAACAGCCTAGTTTCCACCTGCCTCGCAGGCAGTGGACCGCACTCAATGGGATTAGGACGGGTCATGGTTGCTGAGGTGACATGCTCCACAAGTGGGGAATAGATTGATATCTTTACCTGTAAAATATTATTGAGGACGCAGAGGTCTTCAACATTAGCTGAAGCCCTGGGAGATCCCACCGCCTCTTTACCATCGGGGTAATATAACTTCAATGTTGCCACTATGCATCCATGTGTTATCTGAAATCAGAGCATATAATATTACTATTTGGAATATTGGTTAGGTAGGTATCACTAATCCAGTCTATTCTTGCAGGAGTTAATTATTTATAGGAGCAAGTACAATTGACTCCAAGCACTGACAGGACTATTGTATGTATAAGTGTTTTCATAACGGTTGTATGTGAATCTTGCTGTCGTGTCGATATCCTGTCAGATGCTCATTGATGCTTATGGTTATAATTCATAAAATATATGCGAATGAAAGAGAAGTGAGGACGCGCAACTGTTCGAGACTGACCTGGACTGAAAATGTCATCACTTTCTCAAGGACGGAAATCAGGAAAAGAAATTGGAGGCCGTGTACGACAAATTGCACGAATGTGACAGAAGAAAGGAGTGTGTGTGCAAGAATAGAGCGGTCTGGTGTTCTGCTCTCTCTGCCTAAACTGCACGAAATGCGGTTGAGGTGACAGATATAGGTGATTTACGAGTGAATATCATAAAAATAAGAATCAATAACATGGTAAGTACTTGCCTTATTGGAATTTTCCAATACGTCCACCCCAAACTGCACAACATCTCTGGAAGATACTTCGTATGGTGCAGACTCCTTAGTTCCTTCGGATAATCTATGGTTGTTGACAAATGTACCGTTACTGCTTTTTGTGTCCTGAATCAAATAATACACGACAAATTTAGTATAAAAATGATATAAATATGCTACATAATAGTATTTTGTCTTTAATGGTATCTTTATTAATAGTGTTTATTACCTGAAGATAGAACTTTCCATTGCTGTACCACAGTGAGGCGTGATACCTGGACAAGACTTTGCAATCGAATATGGCATTATCAGGTGCAGCCTTTGTCTTACCAATAGCTCTCCCAACCTGCGCCAAAACACAACACATACATTATTAAACAGCACACATAACAACACATTACATTACAAATAGATTACACCAGGTTATCTGGGAGAGATTACAATATTCAGTAAGTAACAAATAATAATGAACAATGTCATTTTGCAATTACTACATGTTTAATTAATGATGATAATATCAGGGTCATCTGGAAGATATTGCTGATAAATAAATAAATCTTTATTAGCGAAAAAATAATAATAAACTGTTGCTTAATTGCATAAAACAATATTGTTGTTATGTGCCATGTGACACTTTATTTCTGTAAGGTACGGAGGTGGTCAGTAAGCTGGTTGTAAGCGCGCTCGACTGTTAATATGTCGGGCGCGCGTTCAATCCCCGATGCCGACCTACTCCACTTCACAACACAAGCTTTTCAAGCTTTCTGTGGAGTGTACAAAGATGTATTTGGGTTTATCTAGACAAACCCAGATTCTTTTTTTTTTCAAAATAAAAAATAAAAATATCGGACTTATCGCAAAAGCAATATCTTACAGTCAACTCCACAATAAGCGTGCTTCAGCAATTAGAGTACTCTTTGCCAATTTCTTTTATTTATTTACATTCTGTGTATCAATGTCTGTGAATCTTTATTAACGAACAAACTCTGCCACCCGTCTCTTTCCTCTTTTCAACACAGGGGAGGAACACACAGAAAAAAAAATTGATGACTATCAAATTAAAAGAACAAATGTGTGACTATTAAACTAAATGCGACGGAAGCTGAAGTAGCCTAGAGTTCTGTCCTCTCTGTTCACCATGCGAGGGACACAGTCTGAAGGAATCAATAGGTATGTAGATAGACGTATGTGTATAATTTTTTTAATCCGAATAAATCTTAATTGGAAGCCATACAATCTTAATAAGTGCTTAAAATTACGGAGCAGAATTGACGTTACAAAACCAGTTGTGCATATTAGGTTTGTTGACATCAGTTTCATACGTAAACTGACAGTTTTATTTTACTATATAAATTCAGTTTTATTACTATGATACAATACATTGCATCACCAATAACAAGGATATGAGAATAAATAATGAAATTATAGTAGGAGTGAAACTAGAATCCATAAACACACGCGTCATAATAATTCATCGTAACCAGAATAAAGACAGTAGCAAATAATAACAATCGCCATATAATATTTCAGTGTGGTTGCAAAGGTACTGAATGTCCGGGTATCAGTTTTACACAGGAGAACTTTAAGACTACATATTTTGAGTCGAAATAGAGAAGAATCCTATCTACGACATAGGTAATTTATACCTATCTTATGCCTATTAAGTAAAGTTAAAGACAAAAATGATTTTAATTACAAAACAACATTTGAGTTAGGGGGGAATATTTTATGTAGCATACGAAGAGAATGGAGGTACATAATACCCCTCTAGCTGACAGAGATCGCTGTACAGCGACAAGCTCGCCCTAGTGAGCATTACTTACTATTATGGATGTGTATTGTCTTGTTTATTTTTTATGTAATGTTCGCATAAAGAATTTGATGTGGTCGGTAGCCTGGTTGGTAGCGCGCTCGACTGTTAATCCAATGGGCGCGGGTTCAATCCCCGATGCCGACCTACTACACTTCACGACACAAGCTTTTCAAGCTTACTGTGAAGTGTATAAAGGTGTATTTGGATTTATTTCTAAATCCAGATTCATTTATAAAAAAATAATGAACATGTGAGCAATAGTGGTTGCATCAAACTTGAAATCCAGGCGCAAAACCTAACGAATAATAATAAATTGGTAGTATAGGTATCATACCTCGTCCAGACAGTTCATAGTAACGACAACAACGCACGGTAATCAGTCGGGTAGGTGGGAGACAACAGATCGTACGTACATTACACATAAGTATGAATGACATTAGTTAATTAGATAATGGTAATACAATAATATGTAGATTGGTGTACGACTGAGTAGTCTAACACTACGACACTACAAGCTAAGACACTCAACTCACAACTAGCTAGCTATCATACAGTGAACTATATGATATTGTATTGTGTTATATGGTACTAGCATCTACCTGCGAAAAATTGCAGAGGTTGATTTCCCAAGAATCAAAAAATCCTGCCACCATCTTTATACATACTATACTACACAACGGACAATTTTTATTGCTCAATTTTGTAAAGCTAGTCCACCTCAACGGCAGAAAGAAGACAGTAATATAGAGAGAGTAGGTCATTATTCAGTAGGTATAAAAAATATGGGAACTTAACTACACTCTCCTTCGAATACTAATTCTACACACGTACCATCTTGTATGAACCCGAGGTACGAAAAGTCAATTTTTAAAATACATAGTTCTATCGACATCTGACTAATTAGAAAAACCAAATATTTCAACAGTCCACACTGTCGTATCACATCGGTAATAGTATAAATTCTACATTAACAAAATAACCGGTCAATTACTGTAAAGTAAGAGTAGCCAGAAATAATATATGGTCAGAGTCAAATGACATAAGTCAAACATAAAAATTGCAGTTAATCCTTAAGCAACATGCAAAAATTGCCACAGTTCTGCGATACACTCGCGCCTAGTTTCGACGGGAATTATGTAAGTAGATTATATTGAGTAGTATTGAAGAGACAGTAGTGGTAGTAGTATGGCACCCAGCATGGTACAGTAGAGTAGAGTATAGAGTAAGAGAGTCAGGTCAATCAATATGGAATATCAAGATAAATAATATGTAATAATATGAGAGAGGTGCGTGTGGGAAGTTGTGGGAGTACTTCTCAATCAGTACACTCACTCCTCATATTACACTGCCAACTGGCTTTATAATCAACAATATACATTTTTTTTTAAATGAATCTGGGTTTATTGAAATAAACCCAAATACACCTTCGTACACTTCACAGTAAGCTAGAAAAGCTTTGTGTCGTGAAGTGGAGTAGGTCGGCATCGGGGATCGAACCCGCGCCCAATTGATTAACAGTTGAGGGCGTTACCAACCAGGCTACCGACCACCTCATCAAAAAAACTCATTGTACTCCTCATGCAAACACGGGCATGTAATCAACCTACGTCGCTCAAAGTAGTTGATAATGATAATAAAAAGAAGAAAATATACAAGTCATAAAAGAATGATAAATGATGAAGATGTAGAATAAAGATAAATTATAAAGAAAATATATAGGTAAACATAAAGGGAAGTGTGTGAGGAAAAAGTTGTGTCCATACACTCAAGGAAGGAGACGTATTGAGTGATGTCTTCTCTGCCTACCTCGCAAGGTTAATGTGATGATGTAATGATAGATGGCTAAACTAATAATACTTTACGATATCCATTTATTACATTGTTATCGATACAGTAAAATAAAAGTATAAAACATGCCACCACTCTTTTCCACTAATATTATTTTCCAGTGTTCTGTACACGTCAGGTAACAGAGGTGAATAATACACATCAAAAAGCTTGACAATATATCAACGTAATTAAGAAATGAAAAATGTCTACAGTGATATTTTCTTGACTTCTACCACACTGTTGGTTAAAATGTAAAAAAAGGAGTGTTTTTTTTATTAGCCATATAGTGGCAAGATAAAAACATTTAAGACACTAAAAAAAACTGTATTACCCATAAATAAAAAAATGTTTATGAATAAACATTAGCAGAATCACCATAAAATAGTACAATAGTGTATGAGGTTTAAGACCATGGGAATATTTTTGTTTTGTTTTGTTTACTGCTGCACGCTACGTACATTCATGATACAATGGAAGAAATTTTGCATTGTCTTTCACGGAGGTAGGTACCTCAACACACACACATAGACACCATTCATTCAGTGAACTGAATATGTGAATAATACAATGATCTTGTTAAATTAAGGGCAGTAGCTGACTTCTTAAGTCAATTTAATTATATTTATGTATTACGCACACAATCAAACACCAGCAAATGGGAGACAGAGAAAAATTCATACAATAAAGATTAAAGAGTTAAATGGTTACTATGGCACTATTCTGAGGTCAAGGGGCACCTACTTGCCGTATGCTGTTACTAATGTATGTTTGTAAATGTCCCATATGAGCATTAGTGAAAATACGAGAGTTAAAACGATCTAGCATAAAGAAATAAAATTATGGTATTCTACCCCCTCAAAACGCTTCCTCTGCGGAGTAGGCAGAGAGAACAGAATGCCAGACTTTCCTATCCTGAAACACAATTCTTGCAATTCGTCGTACACATTCTAAGATTCCTGTTACTCAAAACACGTCTGTTCTTGAGAATCTAGTAGACACGATTGAATAAAGTTATTTTGAATGTCTCTAGTAAAGAGGCAATCATATTAGGTACGTTATGCATTATTTGACAAAGCAATATTTCACACTTGTCAGATTTAAGGTTCAAGTTCAGTCAGGTTTAAACCCCGGTGCTGGCGATGTATTCCACACTTTGCGATACAGGCTTTTATCCTAGTGCAAGGTGTGCAGGAAAGTATTTGGGTTTGTGTATACAAAGTAATAATTTTTAGTAATTGGTCACTCGACAGCAAGCTAGAAAAGCTTGCACTGTGGCTGTGAAGTAAGTCCCAATTGGTTGCAAATCACATCCACCAGTCGGCTGTTAACAAACTACCGTACTGGTCACCTCAACATGTCATTGCATTGATATGGTATAATATATTTTCACATGACTAAAGTAAGTATATCATATGATACAAGATGTGCTAATGTGAGATACATTATATGTGATTAATTAGGTATACCTACAGAAATTATAAACTATGTACTAATACAACATTACAAAGCTTCACAAACGTCGTAATACAACGTGAATAAGTAAGGCTGTAATAATTTTGTGTCAATGGGACATAAAGTTACAAAATTTGAGAGTTTTGGTGCTTTGTGTCCAACATCAGGTGTAACAGAAATTCGACCGAACAAAAAGTCCAATCAAAATGTTTAATGCAATAACTCTAGATCCTGGCTGACGGTGTCACTACGAATGACTAAAAATAAATACGTAGATAATCATAAAAAAAATAATTAAGAACCACGCTTATATTTTTCCAAATAAAAATTAAATTAATTAAAATTTACCAAATGAAACGCGTTTATGATAAAACAGTACTAAAATTTTAAACTGTCACCTAAAGAAAATATGTGTGCTAAATTTCTAAGTGCTAGGACTTTGGGAGGTTATTAAAATTTGAACAGGAAAATGTATATGCAGACGACAGATGAAGTTAACAAAAGCGTTGGAAAAAAAATAGTGCTGTATTTTTTGAGTTACAGTGCTTTGCGATCTGACTCAAGAGTAGGTTCCCAAAATGAATATTTTGACATGATTTCAATTTGTAAGGACTGCTTATACAGTGAAAGTTTGGAAAAGCTACACATTTTTATATAATGATACATTAGTACATAACATAATGTGTATATAGTGATGTTATGTGCAAGGATTAATCATTATATTCATTATGATTCCCTCAGGCTAGTACTAAGTCAAGGATGTTAATTATATAATGCATACACACACTCACAACATAATATACACTCATGCATGATGCATACATGCATAATATCTAAATAGTAATGCAATGTTGCATTCAATACACACCTATACAATATACTACATATGTACTTGTATAATAATAATGTTATAATACAGCTGTTAATACAGTGAAACCACAATTATACAGATTATAATCATCCGGTCTGCATCAATTTATCAAAGCGTGTCGGATTTTGAGTGTACTGGCTCCGCAATATACGTGACTGCACTGGAATAAGGAGTGCTGAAGAGCTGTTTCGAGCTGCCCAGGACAGGAGCACTTTCTCTCGAGCGATAGTCAATGTTGGGGGGACCTGACATGACACCGGAAGAAGAAGAAGATGCAAACAACCCTAGATTGCAAATTTTGAAAGATGAGGAAATAGTTGAAGCAGTTTCTGACACTTCTATTTTTTGGTTTTGGATGGGCAGCTTACGTGAACGACTTAAAAGTGCAGGATGACCACAATTATTAAGATGGAGAGACAACTTGGTCTGCAGTCTGCGTGAGACAGGACGACATGGAGGAGGCCTTTGTCCAAGAGCGGACGAAGATGGGCCGACGAAGAAGAAGGCAGCTTTTGCTATTTTGACATAAATACCAGTTAAATTGTTTATATGCAATTCAGTCTATTCTTTAAGAAGACCAACAAGATGTACAATGACCAATAACTCCAATAAGACATGAAAGAAATCTTTATGGAAGAGAAATTGTTCCTACAAAATACTTGCTTCTATCCATCTATACCCAGGGTAGGCTGAGTACTCACTTAGGGGCTCAAATATTGATTCAAGGCGGTTTGAATGGCCGGACAAATATGATGCGAGATATTTAATTTATGTACGCCTCAAATGTATTCGGCAGCTTCAAAAAGGACTCCTAATGCTAACAGCGAAATGAATTCATTAAAAACTAATAATTATCCACGGAAGCATTGCTATAAAAGTTTTTTATAACAGATTTTTTCCCATTCATTATTTAGACTATGTTGATCCCAATAGTTCCGGATAATCTAGGTTCTAGTGCAACATGAAATGCAACAAGTTCTTACTACTCAATAGACACACATCATTAATATTTATAATAACATTTCATTGTAAACAATGGGTGCATTAAAAAACTGGCTACCCTACAATGTATACATCTATACACCTATATGCACATTGTGTAGCTTTGCAAAAACTGATAATTTTTTATCAGTTCAATTCAATGACGAATAAGAAAAAACTTCAGTCTTTTTAATTGTGGGAATACAATACAAAATGGATGAATAAAGACATTGATTGCTTTCAAATGCCGCTGTGTTTTTTTTTAAACTTTTGTAACTCGATGTATAAAACCATTGAAAAGAGGGAATAAGCAAATACCAAATTTCTTTTAATGTTACAATTTATTTTATGTGAGAACATTGAATTTTCTACATGTCGTAGTTGGATAAAAAGTAGGCTTATGACTGATGGAAAGTCCATACCTAACTTTATATCTGTTGACATTACTACTACCTAATATATAGTAATTAGTAATATGGTTATTTTGTTTTATTTATACCCACTCAAATAATTTTTTGTACATTAATGCAAAAAAAATACGAGATTTCAATTTTTTCAAAATTAATATAAACACACTGTCCAATACGGAATGGCAAATGCTGGCAGAATAAGATGGCTTTAGGAGATACACTAGGTGACCCGGATTGTCGAACAGTAAATAAGTAAGTTGGGATGACACAAATGAAACCGTTCATTGTTGCTGCATACCTCCAGGCTCCAAACCATTGGATGATAATATAATAAATTATGAATTCTGTCAACTCCGGGAGATAAACCACCCAACAAAGAACGCATCCAGGTCACCAAACCATAGTCAGACATATTGGGAAGGCATTGTTAATCTTACAGTATAGAAAAGCCAGCGAGTTTTCGTAGAACAACGACCATATGGAGACCGCTCATTAGAATAATCCTTGTTCTGTATAGCATTCAATCTAGAATAGATGACACTTTTGGCTGAGGTATGTTTGGAGAATCATAGAGAGACAAAGAGAGATCTCAGCTGAGATGGCTCGGACACGTCAGCCAGGTGCAGGAAAAGCGGCTTCCATTAAAAGCTCTGGAAGCCGAGGGTGCAGGCAGAAGACCGGTGGGCCGCTCCAGAAATAGCTGGCAGAATCAGGTGACAAAGGTGTGCAAGGAGAGAGTGTGATTGGAGTGACCAGAGGTCCTGCAAACTGCAAGTGACTGGGTCCTCTGGTGAAGATACACAGATGCCTTGAGCCCCCGACCCAACCAAGGATAGAAGGGGAAGATGTATGTATGTTTGGAGAATGTTGGCCAAAAAGAATGTTGTTTTTCTCCATGCTTATTTCACTATGCATTACCAATATGATACAGATAATGAAATTACAAGGTCGAGTAAGACGAAGGAATACGTTTTATACTTATATAATGCATAAAACAAAGTCGCTAAGTGGAGAAGTCTTACAACCAAAAAGGGCGAGGTTGATGAGACCTACATTAATCCCTAAAGAACATTTAAAATATACTTTTTGGTCTTCACTCCTTACATTTTGAATATCCAACACACACAATAATAATCACAAATTCACTTTCTCACTTAGAGACGCAATTCTCAACACTAATGCCGTATTTTTCACACAAATTACGTTTACGGAACGTACATTAAAAGTTCACTATGTTGAAGGTTAAAACACTTTCTCCTCTACCCTTTAGACATCCATTTGTAAAATTACATTTCCATTTAATTAAAACTAACTTAAGATAATTGGTCTGCAAAATGTACTCAGTGTAAGTACCTTTGGGTGTAGTAATAAACCATGACCAACTCAATTATTTGACAAAATGCTAGTTCAACCAAAATGAATGAGAATTCTCACACTTAGTGTGATATTTACATAACAAGGATTACAATCCAAATAAATAGCACCAAATGAAAGACAAATGATGTTTAAAGTTAGCAATTACCTTGACAGGTTGATTGAGTAGTAATGTCCTCTTTGGGAATGGATGTGAATCTGGTCTACAAGTTAGCACAGCTTTAGCTACAGCAACTTCTTCGTTATTGTTTGTATTATTCACTTCCCCGGGGAATAGATAAGCCATCGTGTAATAATTATCGTTATCTGGGGCTACATTCGCCCAGTCCGAATTTGCTACCATTTCTTTGATCTGAAACAATATCGTAACATTAAGTTATCACATAAAGAAAATCATCAAATACGACATGCATTAGACGCAAATACTTTATTATATCGATGATTGGTAGTGAAACATGATTCCCTTATTCGAATATGGTCAAAATATATACATTCTAAAGTAATTGTTATGAAGATTGTATGGCATGCAATATGTTGATTTAAGGTCATACCTCATTTTTTATTTTCTTTCGCATTCTTCGTTAAACTCAATATACATCGACGGTAAAGGTTTACAAACATAAACTTTGCGATGTGGGTGTGAGATGAAAATATGACGGTCAACCAATCCTGGGAGTAGCGAAATGAGCGCACAGATATCGGACATTTGTTATTAGATTTTCTTTTCATTTATTTCCGTGTTGCAATATGTCAAAATACATCACACTTCCTCATTCCACAATACTTTTTATGTACGGTGTGGTCACCTCGTATAGGTATTTTTAGAAACTTTTATTTCGTTTAGATCTAAATTATAAAGCTGAAGGTACTTTATAATGCAATTGAAATTGAAACACTTACTGATAAAAAACAATAAAAATCACTATTGTCAATATGTGCGCTCTCTATTCTATGTACTTTTATAAATAGAAAATTCAGTATTACCTACTAGGTAGGTACTGCTCTGATAAGTTTTTAAATATGCAATGATAGCATGTAAAACTATTTTTTTAACAATCATTAGACATTACGCTGTAAAAAGATATTAATAGTATTAATATATGTTAAATCCATGGTCCTAAATATGCACATTATTAATTTTAATAAGGATATTCTTTTGAATAGAACTACGTTCGAAAATGGAGTGTGGACAAATAATATTTTTATAATGGCAACAAAAATGTTCATTAAACAGAAATCTGTTTTATCCATAAGTTTAGATACAAGTTCAACTTTATTGTGCTAGAGTGCGCTCAGAACGCTTTTCAAACTATCGGAAGCAGTCGCAAAACTCGCAACGATTTCTCAATAAATTTTCTCTATTATCCTCTCTGCTCTCTTTCTCTCAGTTTGTCGCTGTCTTTCCTTGCGTTGTCCGCGATAGGCGATTCGAGTGTTTTATTGTGCAGTGTTGGTTTTTTTCCTTAAATTGTCGAAGAATTTTAATTATTTCAGCATCCCTTTATCTTTATTGTAAGTGTTATATTCCATTTATATATTTAGCATCGTTAAGTATTATTTAGAATTTGAACTTTATTGGTTTTTCGATAAAAACGACAGCCGTCATTTTATCCAAAATGGCCGTTGTGACGAAATATTTTTGTGATGAAGTAATGAATTTGTGCAAGTTTTCTTGGGGTCGTTTTGTTGTAATGTATAATGTAATTCTTTGCTTTGTTTTACATGTGAAAATGTGCATATATGAGTAATTTTGTGTAGTCAATAGTGACTATCTGCATTGAACCGTAATGTGTTTTTTTTTTCTTTGGTATGATGTCTGTTTCACAGCAGGCATTATCTTCAAGATGTTCCGTGTAGTGATTCTACATTTTACTTAATGTTTTATGAGCTTCGATTGTGCATATTTATTTCGTGCATCAGGAAACATATCCGAACAGTTTTCAGCGTCATAACAGCGAGAATGTCAATGGTAATAAAACATCGCGACCATTGGAATCCATCTGCAAAATGAATTGCAGTGAGTCAGTGATTCATCGCATCGACATTGGTGGTATTCCAATTAGAAATACCAAATCAGCTGTACTGTAATGTCAGCACCGTGTATAATTAACATAAATTATAGTTAAATTCAATGTTTTGTACAACATTAAGTTTTGGAAAAAACCGTATGTTGATGCTATACTTAAGTGATAATATTTTTTTATCCGAAATTATGATCCCGCGTGACTTATTTATCTTTTATTGCGTGTACGCATTTGTATACTTTCATTATTTCTACTAACAATAAGATAACATGAATTAATCATATCCCCTCATTTTTCTAGGATTTTCCTTATTCCATATGTCATGCCCAATCAATGAATCACTATTGTCCATAATTTATTTTGTAATAATACTAGCCTAATCTTGTCGTACAATAGGATTTGCACCATTTCTGCCAGATTGTCTCACATGTCAAATATAAAGGAAACATTGTCCAACTGTTATCATCATAACAATATGGTGTGGGTGTGCTTCATACTTGTGCTATTGTGAGTAGGCTGGATATTTGTGTAATTTCACTGAAATGGCAATAATTCATAAATTCAATGTCCTCAGAAATGCAGATCTTAATAATTACCAAGATTAACTAGGTCCAGCTGTCAATTTCTCTGTAAGCTGACACAATATGGCTGTATTTTTATCAATTACTCAACGCTACTGACTTGCCCTTAGGCTGGGTTTCCACCTGCAAGAAGTGTCCGACAGTCTGTCAAGACAGTAACTTGCAGGTGTAAACTACGGAGTTTACACCTGCAAGTTACTGTCTGGTGGGTCATGGAACAACTCCCCCACCCTCTGGATTCTGCATATTAGAAACAATAAATATGAATCCTTACAATATAAGGAAGACACTGCTTAGGTTGCTGGTAGTAGGATATTGTGACAGCTAAACTCAGTAAGAAACATGTTTGTGTTAATTATATGGCATCTATAGTCTGTCAGTAGTAATCTCTAGAGACACAGGGACTCACAGGGTCCCAGATAGATCATTGTGCTGAATAACAGACAAGTTCTTGTCATGGGTTTATTAACTTTTAGGCGAGGTGAGAGATAGCATTATACTTACACCGTTTCACAGTTAAAATATTCAATAGGTATCAACCATTTTGCTACCTTCTAATCTTCAGGTAATCAATATCTATCAAGTACCTAGTAGAGTTTTCCTTGTTCTTTTATTTTGATGTCTCAGGTTTGTGATTAGGGCTGCCACCTCTCCGGGTTTGACCCGGAGTCTCCGGGTTTGAGTGGTGTTCTCCGGGCTCCGGGTCTGGATAGTAAATCTCCGGGTTTGGAATTATGGTGTGGAGTAAAAAAAATAAAAAGGCAAAAACTCGGGGTTCCGGCGGTCCCCCCCCATAGAAAAACTGGGTCTCCGGGTCTGGATAGTAAATCTCCGGGTTTGGAATTATGGTGTGGACCAAAAAAAAAAAAAAAAAGGTCAACTATGGTCACAAATTCGTTTTTTCCGAATCTCCGGGTCTACACTCTTACAAAGGTGGCAGCCCTATTTGTGATTTACCTGTATAGAGGTAAATTTATATCGCAGTGAATAGGTACTACAGTTATATTATACACTATTATAATACACCTATTACATATTGTGTTATTAACGTTTTAGTATTTACTGTGTGCATGTACCTACATTATTTTTTATCTCCACATTAAGTATTGTTTTTGATAAGGTTTTACAAAAGGCGACGTTGGAAAATGCAATGTTTGTGAATGTTCTTATTAAATAATATACATACCAGGTACATAATTGAGCTATATTTTGTAATATAACGTATTTCCGATGCAAAGAAACGCTTCGCTCGTGGGCTTCCTTCAGAAGCCATCATTGGCTGAATGTCTTAAGAATACGCCTTGTGTTTGTCTTTTAAAACACATAATAATTTTACCTATAAAAATGGCAATTTCCACAGCGCTAATTAGTGATAAAAGCCGCCGCAAGGCCTCGTGCAGATAACCTGGATATTATTTATTATCTATTTTTAACAACTCTACACTATTTGTTACTAATTTATTTCGGGTCGGTAGTTCAATTCTTCAGTCCCGATTCTCGGAAATCATTTTCCACTTTACTACTTCTTTGGGCGAAAGTCGGCGGGCAATGGAGAAGGTTTCACAGCGAAAACGATAGAGCAGAAGGACCGAATCTTATGTGCCGCAAATTATACTAGCTGAAACCACCAAAATGCTTCTGACATCTCTTTGCTGAAAAACTACCGTTACATATGTTATAGGTACGTGGGTTAGGTGTGCCTTATACCTAATAGATGTAGGTATAAGGTAGTAATGTTATTTTCATTACGCACCATGATGATTGCGTTGATTACTGATTACCAACGCGAATAGGAAATACCTAAGTACATCTAATAATTGTGAAAACCAACTGCATCTATGAATGATGGCGAAGTGTTATGTATACACTATACATCCCTATGATTTATAGCGATAATTATACCTACTACTGTCTACTGCCTGTTATTTATTATCATTAGACTGCGCGGCGAGGAAGTCAAGTTTGCACAATATCCACCATTTTCCGCTCAAAGACCCATAATCTTCTTCTTCATGGTGCACCAGGATCTCACGCCATTTCCCACGTTGCTTTAATTCTATAAAACGAAAAAATCCATATATCTGCTGAGTTTACCTAACACAGCTTTTAATAATATGGGGAAGGGTACCCTTATATGTATTTTCCGCAAGAGTGCATACTTGAAATCCCGCATTGTAGTACATACTTGTATAATACGTAAATATATTTTTCAATTGTTTATCAGAATTTGGAGAATTATAATTCTTTCAACTAGTGGGTCCCGTGAACACTATATTCACGAAATTTGCCATTTTTTATTAACTAACTACTCATACTGCCACTCTACCACGCCCGGCCAAAGTTCTTCGAAGGAACATATAGAGGAGGGTCTTGGTCTTACCTACTTTCCATACTAATTCTACATACATACCAACTATAGGTACCTGTGTACATTAAGTATGATTATACTAAAGAATTCGAATTGCATTCTCTATCAATATAATAGGTAGGTATGTAGTACTTTTACGCGGAAAATTATTTCATTCATAACTTCATTAGTAGGTACACTTCTAAATTTTAATTTTCGCGGAAAATTATTTTCATTCATAATTTCATTAGTAGATACATTCGATATTTCAAATTTTCAAGTGAGACTTCGACGAACATTTCTAGGCACCCACGAAGGCGTCGCTGCTTTAAATTTACATACATATTCATCGAACTTGCAAAATTTTCCAATGGGCAAGCGTTACATACCTACAAGACTTGGATAATACGAGTATTATGTAATGGAATGTGTGACCAAATCAGTGTCCGCGTCATCACCTTGACAAGCCTAAAGATAAACATTATTTGTTATAATAATATTATACAAATTAAATGTTTTATGCAAATATTCGGTACTAAGTACTGACTGACCGAGTGACCATTCAATAATCTAGCGACGTAACTCCTACCGAGAGTGGATCACCCACGCGAATTAACTAACGACTTCATAAAATATTATATTAATATGCGTGTATACCAAATATATACAAATATACACAACAAAGAGATCACCAATACACTATTTAGTTTAGGCATTAGGTATCCTTGAATTTCGTACGACTAGATTACGATATCAAACGTTTTATTGGTGTTATTATAATAATAAGTATGCCTAACTTTAAGGCCGTCAACTTGTAGGTACATTTTTACATAAATTTATTCCTTAGGCGGTGGAGACAAATTCTAAACAATGTCGTTGTCGATTTTTTATTGACATGCACAATCATATTAAACTTGTATCTAATCAGCAAACCAGCTAGTCATACAATACGCAGATTTTTTCGGGTTGTATCGTTTGTAGAAACGAGATGCTCAGACGTTTCAGCGAACTTGCTGTCGTCTTGGCCACGGATTGTGAGGTCACCCGAAAAAAACTACATATTATGGACCATCGTGAAAACCTCCAGCAGCTAGTTATACAATGTTTCATGAGTCGTTTTATTTTTCCAGGTGATGGCTCCACCGGCTGTCCTTCTGGTTTGAAGAAGCCTTGTGTATTGATTGGTACATAGAGGTGGTTAAGTGTTGTTGTGTGGCATTAGTGTGTTGCATATTGTGCTTAGTTATCTGTGAGGAGGTCTCACTATCCGAGTGATAGGATAGTTGCAGTGAGTGTAGTGTTGCACTAGTGCCAGGACTGCGGTGTGCCAGTGTGCAGCAGCCCGCTGTACCACAGCACGGAGTGTAGCGACGTCTCACTTGCTGGACGGGGGCTGACCACAATGAAAATGGTGTTGTCGCAACGACAAAGGGAGGAGCTGTAAGTATAACTACTTATTACACCCCTTAATTCAACTTCACCTGCCGTTCCCCGTTTCCCACGTCCATAATTTCCGATTCAAATTTTTATAACTTCCCTATGTACCGGCACTTTGAAAATTTGCACACTTTTTTTTGTGACAGTTTATTATAACCCATATGATGAAGAAAACTCTGTAACGGAGCGTTCAATATCAGGTAGGTGGATAGTTTTACCCGTGGAGAACCACTACAGACTATCCAGAACATCGTGGAGACGTGCCCTCTTAGAGCGTTCTCTGGCACATATACCGACATATATAACGCCACTCCAAACGCCTGATGATTTGGATGTTGCTCTCTAGTGTCTCCTGGACGTAACAACGAAAAATCTTTGACTCTTGTCTTCTGACGACGCCACCTTTCAGTGGCTGATGTCGAACGATAATAATAATAACACATGGCTTCAGCAAAATTGGAACCCATAGCTTAATTCCTGATGTTGTTGCACTCCAATCATCTACTCAACACGCCACACATAATTATTTATTTTCTAATATTTCACAAGTTCACAGATAATACAAACACAACACGCATCATGCAGCATGCATTTCCTAATATCACAGACACTACTGGCATTGTCTTGAGAGTTAATGATAGTCTCTACATTACATAGTATGTACTATGTAATATTATTTAATTCGCTTGCAATTTAAGAGTTCTTTGTTGCACCGACATGGTAGGTACAGGTACAATCTCTCGTCACATTATGGCTGACGTACCAAATGCTCATTACGTCTTTCGTAATAGCGCCTCATGCTAATTTCGATCGACACTAAACTTGTATTGAAACATGTGATGTATATGAATGGAGTGCTTTGTATTTTTATTTTATGGTTTGATTTCTGATAATAATTTCACTCTTCGTGATTAATTGAAAAGTAAAACTATCCGCCTGCCTACTCATAATATCAAACGCTCAGAGTTTTCTTTATCATATTTGGACATAGACAGCTGATACGTATAAACATCATCAGTAGATATATATTTCATCTTGGCATGTTAAAGATTACTATTTGCAATGAAAGACCACAAATGGGTCACTGTTGTTATTATTGATCAATGATCATGATCGCAGAATGGTTGTGTGTATAGTATACTATGCATTATACACTAACATAGTAATATACATACTATAACTAACACGTCTTCTTCCAAAAACAGTTTCACTAGTTCTCCATTATATTATTATCTACCTAATATGGTTGTAGTATCATATTTTTTTTACATTTTGTTGTTATTATCCAAGTATTTGATTGTGTGTAGTTTGTGTTGTATTTTTTCATCTCGTGCACTAAGAGTTAATCAAGAATGAAAGTTTTCAGCAGACCGTTAAAATAGTTTAATCGTAATAATCGCATCGCTGGTGAATTGGACTGATGTAGTTAATAGTAAGTTAGTAGGTATACCTAGCTATCCATTAGTTCAGCAGTAAGTATATAGTTGTATTGTAGATACACTTCTTCTCTCTGTTCGCTTTTTGGCAATTGTCGAAATTACCCACCGCGAACAGCAATAATTTTCGCTTGTGGCGAATTTCTCATTTTATTGCCACGTAATGTTTTGTTGTGTGGGAGCCTGTCGTTAGCGTTGCAAGTTTCACATTTTATATTATTAAATCGTTTTATTATTAGGTATAATAACCTCGACAGTATCTGCCGAGTGCCTACTGCCCGCCTCTAGGAGGTTGGATGTGCAAGTTAAAAAGAAATAAACTGATAGGCTCATTGAACTCGGCCATGGAAGTTGTAATACGCCTATCATAGACAGATGTATAAGGATAAGGTGGTAAATACACTGCATTTGCATCCGGAGACGTAATAATTATGGTCTTGTTTTAATAATTTTTATGTAATATCTATAATCCATAACCTCCGTGTTTGTTTAGACTGAGAATTGGTACATGTATGCTCATTGTTGTAGATTTTTTTTTCGGCGTAGGTACCTATTTATAACAATCTGTATCTGTATGGGTTGTGCTACAGGTCAAGGTTTAGTCATTATCCAAATATTTTCAGCCTAGTTACACTTGTCCGTCAGAACCAATGCAATCGACTAAATTGCTTTTTGAAGTATTGAATGTATATGCAATTATCAATTTTACAGTTGCACCATATTATTGTCTACAGCCGATGACGAAGTAGAGTGGAATTTCGTATTTTCTAGAAGACATACATACCTATTATATTATGCTATATGCAGTGTACAATATTTATCGTGAGAACCCAAGAGACTTCTGTACATTTAACTTTGTCGGTTAAATAAATTTCAAATGTATGTGGAGTGTGGACGGAATACATCGAGTGCGAGTTAACTTTTAACTTTGCTCCAGATTGCTTTACAAATGCACTGGACATGTACATAGTGTACTTATGTACTATGTATGTACGTTTTACAGATTTTATTTCCCAATATTTTTACGAATTTAGTTGGCGTACTGCGGAATGCAAGACTAACTACCTTTACGAATGGAAAATAACTTATAGGTATAACGTAGACTTTGAAAATGAAATGCCAATAAAATTTGTCGATGAAGAAAATGCAAGTTACTTTGGTATAGGTGCCCTGCTTATAAGAGTTCTGTACGTGTAAACTATTTGCGCTATTTTGTTATGCAAGGTATTTTTACAATTGTGCCGCAATTACTACCTGGGAATTGAAATGAAAATGCGCTTCATGACGATTGTACTATTTTTTGTATTTACCTATTTCTATGTGGAAAGTTGTCATTATTATTACTATTACACGTACTGGTTAATATTATAATGACTCTTCACTTACTGTATGCATATATCTACTTACTACTTAGTTATTACTATCTATGTACATAGGTACTTGGTGCTGTATTCACCATTGTATTTGTGTACACATCTACGAGCTATGGGAATATTTAAATCACTAGTAATATTGTATGTATGTATGCACACGAGAATGTTAAGCTTTTGAAATTATACCTAACTAGTAACTACCTACTCGAGTACTTGAAATAATGTTGTAGCACATAGTTCACTATTTAACGGTATATTAATAATGTTACTGAGTATGCCCACTGCACTCATATTATGACATTGGTTTGGTGAAATATATAATGTCGTATTTACTTCTTGTGCCCAGAGTAATTATTTATTTCTGGGTTCCAGATTTCGTGCTGTACATATTAATTACCCTCTCAGCCTAAACATTAATGCAGGTATTTTGACACAAGCGATCTCTTGCTGGATGGACTTCAGTAACTAAATAAAAAATATTGTTTTCTATTGTTTATAAGCGGTATTATATTTGTATAAATAATTGCATGTTGTGCTGTGAAATATGCTTATTACAATTTACAATACGTATTTATAAATATTTAGTAGGAGTAAAGATTAGGCAATGTTGTTGTTATGTTTTGTTTATTATTTGATGATATAATAATAATGATTCACCCAGTGCTTCCTTCCTCATGTTGCAAATATGTATAATACATTATATCTACATCTACTAGGTAATGTGTTACGTACATAACTAATTCTCAAGTTCATATTACATTTTACATAATCGTACGTAGAAATTATCGTACAGGTAGAGGAGTATACTTACTTAGTAGTTATAATAGTATCCGATATGCTGAACAAATAAGATTACATTCACATTGTAATGCCAATAGGATTTCTACGTATAACTTTGTGAATCATCGTGGATTCTTTTAAGACCAAATTATACCAATACTTTGTACGATCAGACAAGATAAGTTGTTGCATATAATGACAGCCTCCTCACATCGTCACTGTCTAATTATATATGTATATTTACTCCAAGTAGATATTGATAATAATTAATTGTGGATCATTAACTGTGCAGTACAAAGGTTGAATACATTTATTATCCTACGCTATTAATAATATACTCGAGACAATTATTTATATTATCTGATTATCACCTTGATTATCCAAATGTTAAGCCTCCAGTTATCTTTGATTTATATTGCGGTTGTTGTACTCTTGTAACCAAGTGTACGTATAATAATGTTATCTCAATCTTATAATGCAGTAATTAGACTAGCAAGTCGATAGTACAGAATTCACTTGAATCTGCATGTTGTCTGCTACAGTTGTTCAGTATTGGATCTGTAGTGACTTTGGAACCGTACGTATTTTATTATGTGCAACACAATCGAATATACATTATCGGATCCCATACCTGATATCATTATCTGTATTGCAGTGATAAGTAAAGTTAGACAGGTGAACCTGATAATAATGGGTATGAAATGAACTTCACACAATACGAACACCATCAGCCGTCCCACTAAATATTTGATTACTATTATTATCGTTATGAATTCAGAGTGATGTGCGATGCGTGCGGTGGGCCCTTCACCATTATTGTTCATACTTACCAATTTGTTTATTAGATATTTATGTTATACATATAGCCCTTGTGTATTCATCACTAAATTGATTAGTGTGTAGCGTGGTGTTCGGTGTACACTATGGAA
Source organism: Ceraclea dissimilis (assembly GCA_963576895.1). Classification (NCBI taxonomy): domain Eukaryota; kingdom Metazoa; phylum Arthropoda; class Insecta; order Trichoptera; family Leptoceridae; genus Ceraclea; species Ceraclea dissimilis. The sequence continues at coordinate 2,865,068 of OY756377.1, forward strand.
CTTAAATAATGAATTAATACACATATCTACTATGCATAATTATAATGTACATATTGTATCGTTTCCACTTTACGTGTGAAGGTGTCTTTCTCGTATTTACCGAAGTATGTTCGTACAGTTTGTATCCATTGATCAAATATAATGAATGTCTACTATCATCATCATCTTAATCCCATTCACGTACCTTGAAATTAATAACGTGGGTATTTTATTCATATTTTCCTATAAAGCTGGTTGCTTAATATAGAATCAAATTGAGGATGTGTCTGTCGACGTGATGAATGCATAATATTACAATATCTCTTGGTGTATTTTTATACTGAAATAGAATCATCCATTGTTTATAACGTCTGTATAATTGCCTACTAATTACGTACTCTACAAATAGGTTTATCAAAGGGACTGTTAAAATATTTGCATTTAGTGGGGACTAGGATGGTGAGCGTTTTGCTTCATTTAGATTTGAAATCTCCAGCACACCGTGTGGGTATTTCTTATTCTACGGTCTATAAAACTTGAATGGACGATCGATAATAATCATCCCAAGATGATGTAGAGATTATCACTATCACCCACCCATATCATCTGTTAGATTAGATTGATTATGTTATTATGATGTGCGTGTCACAACACACTATATTATTATCATAACTAACATTGCACTCCACATAATTCAATACATAATTGTTATGTTTCTTTTTTTTACAACTTTCTATATCTGTTTATTTATGTTACACCTTGGTTTGATTCTCGATTAATAGTCGCTTATTATTTATTAATCGTAAATTACAGGTATGTACTATATAGCAGAATTAGCTATATACAGTACGTGAGATCGTGCAATACCGAACACTACAGTTTTGTAGATATACATCTATCTACCTACGTACTGTTATTGTTCCAATCTGTAATCTCCGTAGGCATTAGTAGGTAATTGACAATATCATAAACTCCGCCCCTCGTGTCTAATATTGTCTCAATATATCGCCTTTAGCCATACAGGTATAGGTGTACACGTATATAAAATTACATAAGTATGTATTTAGTGATTTTCTTGAGTGATCAATGTTACGCAGGTTTTTTTGTTTGTGCTGTGTGGTCAGTGGTTGAATGATTGCTAATAATCTAATTGCAATGCATGTCTTTAATTTGTATAAAATAGCCTTTGCAGGATCATTTTACTTGACTCGATGAATACATGGTTGACGCAATTGGTTGAGGCGGCACTCTCTCGAGCGGGAGGTGCCAGGTTCAAACCCCGGCGCTGGCGATGTATTCCACACTTTGCGATACAGGCTCTTAGCCTAGTGCAAGGTGTACAGGAAGTCAGGAAACTATATGGGTTTGTGTATGCAAGCCCAGATACTTTTTTATATAAAAAAATGTTTATGTTTGTATTTGTATTTGAGTGAATGTAATTGCAATTATGCATAAGATAGTAAGAATAATTGATCAACTCTCGCTATTAGTGTGAGGTGTAATGTAATTAATTACTTATTTTATTTACTTTAGGCTTTCATACTCCGTAGACTAGTTTGCATTACATATACTACGTATTATATACATTACAGTATGTTTAGTTATGAATACAGTTTACTGACAACTTGTTATTATTTTATTGATCTGCTACAAGTAAAAGTTCTTTTACTTTGTTACGTGCTAACTTTCTTTTCAAATGCACAGCTCTGTTATCTAATAGAACCTCCCGCAAAGTTATCGACGCGTACATTCAATACCCACCTATCTACCTACTCGTAATAATAGTCATTTTTCGCATATTTTTTCTATAGAGTACGTACGTACGTAATTGGTAATGTTTATTCATAAGTCTTACGTATGAAATTTTTTGCGTGTTACATACTTAGCTGCTTGTATGGTTAAGCTAAACTTAACAATGTTGAATGAAGAGTATTTTTTTTAATGTTAAAAGTCAAAACTCTTTTTAGTTAGTTAGTTGGTTGGATTACGGATTGTGTTTGAATTTCGGTTTTAGTTTAATCTGTTAGGTTGGTAGCACTTCCAGCAAATTTGTGTGGTTTATTTTATTAAACCAATATTACTATTTGTTTCCATGTTTTACTGATTATAGTAATTGTTGTGTATTTGCCTCAGGTTTCAGTTCTTATTATTTACTATTGATTTATTACTATTGGTTTTCACCAACACTCAACACTCGATGTCTTGTAATAAACTCAAGATAGGTAGAAATACGTAATATTATTATGATCTCGTAAAATACAAAGGTAAAACAGCAGAATTTCTATTCATAGTACTGGAGCTGCCTACTTGGGATATTATTTGCTTCAGGAATGTTCACGTGCGATGTTATAATATACCTGCATAGGCATACCTACAATGTAATATAGGTACAGACTACAGGTACACATAAAGTAAATCTGTGATGATTCCATATATTATCTTTTTCTTTACGGAATATTGTTGACATCATAACGGGTAATTGTGTATAATTTTAGTGCATTTTAACGATTGTTTTACATATTGCGTTATTGTTATTTGTTTATTATAGTTTTTTTCTTACAAAGTTCTTCACGAATTATCGTCATTGTATGTACAATTGTACAAAGTCATTGTGAATCCAAAAATTTAATGAAAAACTATTTTAATATAATTTCCAATTCACAATATTGCTTCGTTATTTTACCTAGTTCTTATTTGAATTAACTAGATGTATAACTAAATAATGAATTTTATGATTATTAGTAAGTATTTTTCAGAGTAATAATAAAACTTATCTTATAAGAGGTGCGATATTTTTATAACGTGTTTAGTTTTATTTTACAAGACTAAGTATTCAGGTTGAGCACTTACTTTAAAATGATTTTAGCATTAGTATTATACCTACAATACTTTTTATCTTTACTCTCATATTTTAATGTTTTCCGTCGGTTGAGTGCAGTTAGACATAAATGTCTATATAGATTGTTTCATGTAAAGTAAACAGAATGTAGTAGGTATTGTATATACATAGGTGTAATAGTTACACCTATCCTATGTCTAAACTATGTTATGTCATAATATTATCCATAGCGGGCGTTGATCCCATTAAAATTATACACATTGCGAATCTTGTCATAAGATTAGGCATTAGATACTGCCACCAAACATTGCATACCTACTTACCGTACATTTACACCAGAGGCATTTCTTGTTAATCGGATTGTGCCAAAGTTGGAGCAGTATTTAGTGTTACATAAAGTTCGCCCCCGGGTGCGTAAAGTTAATAGTATTAGGTGACATTCGGAGAATATAATATAATATGGACTGAGTATTATAGTATAAATTACACTAACTTCATCATTCTCTTCATACCAACCGCTAGCGGAGAAAGTACATAATATCATAGGTATTCTTATATAGGATTATTATTAGGTATTATGTATGTGTCTACTGTGTTACGTGATCAGTGATTATATCAACTCGTATTATTTTTTGTCACATTCAGCAAATCCGTTGTGCAAATAGCCACTTATCTAATAATTAGCGCTCTCATTTATTGATTACCATATTTTCAGGAGAAAATAACTAATTTAATAACTATTTTAAATCGTTCGAGCAATTTGCATAATTCCGAGGAAGTGCTAACTACGTGTGAGATTATAATGACCAAGTTTCTCGCATTCATTCACATAATGAATAACTATATTTTATACATACATAGTAAACTAAATACTTATCGGTAGATAGTGAGTATCCCACCAGTTGACCTAAATGTTGCCATATGAACCGCAATTGAATAATTTCCAATAAGTACTCATTATAACCACGAATATGTCGGTATTTTTTGTTAAAATTTTACTCTTTAATTTATTTAATTTCATCTAGTTTCATTCATTCACATCTTGTAGGCAAGCAAATCGTCTAATACATAGTAGTATAGCTATACATGCCTATTCTGTCATCTGTATGTATACAGAGATATAATATATAGGTACATATTGTGATTACATGGAGCAATTATTGAAACAGGTTGTAGTCATAGACGTGGTGTACCTATCTGTACCTCTGTTGGTATATTGAATTCTTTGCAATATAATAAATTATTAATTGTGCAATTTTTATTCACCTTCGGCATTCATTGTCAATGCTACAGTTGTATTGTAGTCTAATTAAGAATATACCTTATTCCCGTTTGTGATTCTGAGTACCAAGACAAGAGATATATATCTACAGATTCACACTAACTTCACTTTGGTGATATGTTTATTTTATGGTTTCGTTAAAGTTTCTAAGTATTGTAATAACTATAATAATTATGACTTGCCTCGCGATTAGAACTATTCGTGAATAGAACCATTACTCTCTGTTTATTATGTGTTAAGTTTTAAACTAAACTATGTTAAATCGAGTGAGTGAAATAACTATCGTCTTAGTATTAATTGCTATTGTCTGTCACTTTGTCTATTTGACTAGGTACTCAGTAGGTAATATCTAAGTATTATAACTTAAAGTGACATCTGCCTGTAGAGATAATGATAGTTTTATGATAGATAGTTGCCTATATAAAGTACCCTATGTACATTGTAATAATATGTAATGTGTTCACACACCTTCACTTTTTCCCATCTCAACATTGAATGTGTTTTGTGACGCCTATTGTATTATAATTACGCATTCCTATTATACCTAAAGTAATACCTTATTTATGGTTAGTTATTCACTCTAACGCAATCATATAACTCCTAATAGATTACAATAATTTGGTTTACTCACACGATGGACATTATAAGGAGACATTTCCGTAGAGTTGTTGCACTTTTCTTTCTAGCTAGAGACTACACACCTGATGTATGAGTATATAGGTAAAGAATGTCGATCGAATGTACGTAGACTAGAGAGCGCCTAGTGATAGGTTAATACTCTGTTCATGTTTACTGCATAAACGGTTTATTACTATTAGATTTTATTAGTAAATACATAAAGGAATTTATTAGTCAATTTTATATGGTGAATATAACCGAACATGTTGTCAAGAGCCCTGCGGGGGTTATCGACCATTCATGTCCTATAACATAACGGAACTCTACATAGAATACCTCTTGTATTTAGCCTTCCTTGTTGGCAGATTCGAGTTACACAAATGTATTTCGACATTCCGATTCCATGAAGCGCGATGTTCTACATTCTAGTATCGTAGATTGGATGACACTGTCAGGTAGAATATAGTTTAAGTGATGCAATTAAAGTGCAGAATGCAGATGTGTCTCCAACATAGTTTTAACATTTCGAAATTCAATACAAGCTTGTGCACCTAAATGTTCGTCGGGTTTTTGTTGTGTTCACTTAGAGAATCGCGAAAGTAAAAATTACTATAATTAGAAGAATACTGATACCTCTACAGATAATGGTACGTATACGTTTGCAGTAATGAATACCTAATAATATATTATGTGTATGTGTAGGTGAATATCTCTTCTACATCCGACTATTATACGCTATTCTCTCATTTGTTTTGTGAAGGTTTTTGCATTCCGTGTAAGTACTTACTCTCTATAAAGAGAGATAGATTTTTTTTATCAAAAGTTTATTCACATTATTTTATCATCTCCGCAGTCCACCTATCACTTTGTATGGCGTATTGACCATGAACAAACTAGTTATAGTAGTGGTATCAAAGCATGATACTGCATAGTGCATATGTCTATTCTATTCATTGTACTAGCATTACCATGTTTGTATCTTGCTATGTGTGTTCTTATACCTACGTAATAATATTATGCTGTGATATTGACATTGGTCCTGCGTAATTAATATGACTGCATGGAGCTATGCAGTTAGCCATAACATACGGGGGTCATATCGCAATCACACCTACTAAGGATAAATCATAATAGCGTGTCTAAGCGATAACATAACAATATTATATTGATTACTCGTGAGCCCTGCATCCTATCATGCACAGTACATATCTAATCAGATGTCTAACGGAGGATTGCTCATACCGCAGCTGGATCCTAAGTTCTGTCTCATTTCAATAAACCTAAGAAATCCGTTAATCTATCACTTCCACACCTAGCTTATTTCTGTATTTATTGGCTCTTTGATAATAATAATTTATAGAGGAAACGTTGGCTCTAATAATTAAAACTACGATTTCTCATCCACAATCAATTTAGTTACACGTTGACTGGAAGGTGTAACAGGTTTCATAAAGCTTTAGTATTAATGTGATTGTCGTCGCTCTGTTGGGATTTAGGTTTAGAAGTATTGAGTATAATTATTGTGGTTACACCTCCTATCACAAGTGAGTTATTATGATAGTTTACTTCCGCCATCTTTACAGGTCTCTGTGGAGAGTTCTTGGTGTCATTTTCGTTTAATTATAATTATTATTTTATTAACATTTCATGGATCGTATAAAACGTTTTACTAATGTTTTCTTTGATATTTTATAATAAATCTAAATGAGATTAGCAGCTGCTCTCTTCATCATAGGTTACGAGGAGATAGATAGGTGTGTACTACTCGTAGGTATCCGTGGAAAACATTGGGAAATGATTTCACAATGTGCTGTTGCACCCAAATTGCACCCATATTGCAATATATTGTTCAGATTGTTCAGATAGTATTTAGAGAAATTTCTCTGCGCAGCTACAGCATTTGTGTTTGTAATAGTATAATATACGTTCCTAATAATATTATTGTCATGTGGATCAAGCACAATGAAACCAGAATAGTTGATTAAGGCTTAGTCTGTTTGGTTATCTGCCTGATGTGTGTTTGTGACTCCAAAGCGTGACGTGGTATGGACACCACCCCACCACCCTTAGTTGTGTAGCCTCCTCGCCTACCACCACCAGGATTATTGCCACACCGTAGAGGGGAATGTGACGCCCACGTATATACTGGCTTTGTACATATTAAGTTAATTACAGTACAAGGAAAGTATTATTATGTAGGGACTGAAAACTTTTGCCACCAGTATTCATGTCGCCACAATTGGAAATTAATAGTTATTTCATTCACTAGATTCGATTTTGGTTTCGCCAATTCGAGAATTGATAAGCATAAGTTTAATTTTCTAAGTGATGATAGTTAATGTTGTCTGTTTGCTCTGGTGTATGTTTCCCATGAAGTCACAAAATATTGTAAAGTTTCGGTTCCAAAATCGGACAACACCAACGTTGGTACGTGAAACTTCAAAAGTAGTTTGATTAGATGATTTACAACCAATGGCTGTAGGCCCCAAAATAAATGTTCGATAAATAAATTAAATCTTTTCACCCATTTTTTCGTTGGAGTCATTCCTTTGCAATGGAATCATTTGATAAAAGAAGAAGTTCAGATACCAACTAGGTATAAGTAGTTAGCTTTTAGCACTACTGGCTCGCGTTAAATATTCCAGTATAGTTCACAGTGCACAGATATATTATAAAATATACCTTCGTATGGAGGATATAAATATACTTAATCATGTATTGTTTGATACGTTTTATATAAACACTTGATCAAGTCTATTAGTTATTGTGACTAATATAATATTACTACAATAGGCATAACGTGATACATACATGTGTTATTGCCACAGGTACATAGGGTACTGTACTGACTGCATACTACACATACTACACACACGTATTTAATTCATAAATCGATACAATTACTCATGCATGCTTCCTGGCGATTCATTTTTTTTATCATTAATGGGAGCGTTATTATATTTTTTCCATTTTCCTGATGTGGCTCTACAGGATGTACGTACGTAGTACATATTTAATACCGTAATGCTTACGCAGTACGCACTACGTTAATTTCTCTTGATATCCAGAATTTTGCATTTTGTACATCTTTCATTTGATGTACTTAACTAGTACAGAAGTAAATATATCTGTAAACTGTGAGAAATACATCTACTTACATGTACGCCTCCTACTCACTCATAGTACGACATTGTATTTTTTTACATTGTTTTCAGTAATGTTTTACCATCAGGTAGTGAATTATGGCAGGACTAGTGTGATGTTTAATACCGCTGTATTATCTGCCTTAACATTTCTTCAAATCGCTTGACATTTAAGAACAGTCGGGCATAATTGAGCCTATTAACTATATAGAGGCTAGAGATATAACAGAGATGATAATAGATATAATATTTTATATAAACACTGTGTGCGGGGGATTGACCGGTATTTGTTTTGTAATCTATTGTTGTGATGTTGTGTTTCTCTTATTCTATCACTCTATTCAGCATTCATTAACTACTTTGATACCTGTATACTGTAAAGTGTATGCTGTATGTATTATACGTATTAGGTATAATATTACTGCTAACTAAACTGATGTGCAAAATTGAGAACACCACTACCATCAAATTCCATTCGTATTTCTCAACATTCTGTTTGTAACCTTTCACGTATTCTCTTTATTGTTTTCATGTCTGTTATATTCTGTACAATCACTCCGTCCATATTTAGAAATGTTCAAATGCAAACAACGTTTATTTATTCATACAAACGTATATTTTTTTAGAACTGTATTTAATGTAGTGTTTGTTACTTTTTTTTTTTTAATTTTTGTTAAAGGTTGCAATTATATTGTTGCAGATATACTTACAACACTAATAACCGTAATATCCGGGTTGACTGTAAAATATTGCTTTTGCAATAAGTTCGCCCTTTAGTACACAACTTTTGTCTGGTTATGTAGGTAACTCTTGATGATTTTTTGGTTAGTAAGTATTTATTTATTCTAAGTATCATGGAAGATCGTTTACCATTAATTGCACAATTACATTTTGGTAGGTGTGTAAAAAGTTATTTATTTATTAATCGACGAAACAGACTAAGAATGATATATGTATGAGGTGGTTGGATACATTCATGAATCCGTGGGCGGACCTGTATTGATTTTGGGCGACGGGAATAACAACCCCCGCGGCAGGCGACTACGTCAGACTTACACCCCCAAGAAGGAAAGACTGTACTGGGGTAGTATAGGTACATCCAACTGACTCGTGTTTCAACAATCTAATACCCAATTCTGTCAAGAAACACTACTTAGTGCATATTAATTTCGTGACAGTTTCTCATATTACCCAGCAAGCTACACCTCAGTACTTTAGTTTAAAGTTGAAACCCTTCAAATGTTCTTATTACATCATCCTCAGGCCCTACTTACGGCACTTGGAATTGCCTAATAAGTACTTATTTATATTAAGATTTTGTACGTATTTTATATTCATTGGGTTATCATACAGTTGTTTACTAATCCCATTACTGGAAAATCCAAATTGGTAGAGATTTCGGTTTGCGTAATTGCGTGAATTGCTTACACACGATGTGATGTTGATGACAGCCGTGGAATCACAATGTTTGTGGTGTCTTAATGTCAATCATAGTAACAATGCATCATCGTGTCTGTGCAATTTAACACGATTGTTGTATTAGACTAGATTTGTATCAAGGTACCTTCGCTAATCCAAAGGTTAATTCTACATACCAATAACGGATTTCGCATAGGTCATTTCAATGTTCACAACAATCACAACTCTACAGATTCCAATGCAGCGTTACACACAATAATACCTACATTAATAATATATCCATAATGCATTTGATTTAAATGATTTTTCTCTGTTACACAACCAACGCCACTCACAGATCCATTAATCGGCAACTTTAATCATTCACCTTTGCCCGTAAACTCCCAGCATCAATTAAAAGAAGCTATGCACTCATGATGAATACAGTAATTAAAATGTAGGTACCTTTTATTTCAACACTTAGTTTCTTTTCAAATAGATTTTGGGTCTACGTATAAACATCTACAACCTGTGTATGTGTATAAAAACATACCTTTTCAAAAGAAGGAAGAAAGAACGAAATTTATTGGAATAATTTGTGTTACCTTTTGCAAACCCTCTTGTATTATTTAGTAAACCCCAAATTTCTTCAACCATACTAAATTCAATATACAACATACCCTGCGTCATATGTTTGGTTGAGTTGAGAACACAACACTAGATGTAAAAGTGTATAGTTTATTCCGTTGTGTAAAGGTCAAGATGTGGAGGGTAGTTTTTCTTTGAATTCGAGTCGCAGAATATTGATTTACCCTCATAGGGAACATTGCTTTGTATTATTTCTGTATGACCCTGAAACATTGTTTTCAAACTTTAATGACCAGTTGTTCACAACATTACATTTCTCCACAAACCATTCGTGACATTTGCATTCCATTCCACTGATTCAAAGACATTGAACATAATATCAGGATTGTCAGTTGTAGTATTTCTGTATATCTCCAGTAATTGTACTAACTCATACTATTGTGTTAGCTGTCTCTCAAGTATATAGATGTGCTGTGTTTTGGTTCTGGCATTACACTTTGAGAAGCTTTCCAATATTTGGTTTCGTTTTGTTATTAATTATTTGAAAACGTTTTATTCTCACGCGACGTACTGATTAGTCACTGAAGACAGCAAAATTACTTAAGTATTACATTAAATAATGTTAGTTATTGTGGCGGTGTGAGTGTGTAATTCGTATGTATAATACAGTGCCCAGTGCCCACATGTCGCTAATCAGTTTCTTTTATTGATTGCGATTAAAACAATTTAATACTGTAAAGTATACCTACAATAGTCTTTGTTTGTAGTTTATGTATACAACAGTGTATTTTCTAACTCTACCTATAGTTAAATATAGATCTAATTACTTACTTTTCCATTAGGATCTGTGACTCCTTAGAGTGTCTACTATACTATACTATACATAGTATGAATGATTAGTCTGACATTAATTTATGAAAGCGATTTGTTGTATATCTTACGTGAGTTGGATTAGTTTATTATTACTTAGTGAATAGTGAATAGTATTACTCTCACATAAATCCAGTGAAGCGAGACTGAGAATGTTAAGTATAAAGTGCCCACTGCTCATTTATTAAATTACCCAATATACTGTGGTGTTATATTATTCACTATTCAGGCGCAGGCTTATCATATAGTCGATAGGCGTTAGGTATAGACACATTCATAACAGTTATTTGAATTATTCAAAATGAACTTTAGGAGGTGACTGGACTCTAAAATTACAAGTCTATTTTGGTTTTCTTCTCTCATCCTGCAGGAATGCAATGGCGACGGCATAATAACATTATATTTCGTACCTACAGAATAGATACTTTATGCATAGCATGCGTATGAGTTGCAGTGAGTGAAGAGGTTTATCTTTGTCAGGAGAAATGGCTAAGACTCAGGCATCCCTTAATTCATAAAAATATTGGGTTGCGTGTAGGTAATTCTAATGCTGTGGATATTAGCTCTGATAAAGATTTATTTATCTATTTGCGAGGAAAATCTGTTTTTCCTGGCATATAAACACTGTGACGTATTTAGTAGTAAGTATTTGCGTTATTTATTGTCCGGTTATTGCATTATTAATTTAGCTATCAACTAATATTCTATAGACAATGAGACATTGCATAGTTCATTCGCATTACTTTATTTATTGACTTGTTATCATCACATATCACATTCACTGCCCACTGCACCACTGTCCACAGTGTCCACCCACACTGTATGCGTTTTAATATAAACATTCAACCATAGAATATAAAGCTTCTCTATTGTAACCAAATAATATACCCCATGTAAGATGTTTATTATCCAACTATGTAATCTTGTCTGATGACTGTTGAGTGGTGACGTATGGTGATAATATTAAGATATTATAAACTAAAGTCTTCATACTAACATTACGGTTGATTTATGTGTGTAAAATTATGCAGGTTGTATTACTAGATAACGTATAGGTAAGTTTCTAACTCACGAAGACCTGGTTCGCTCTCACGTTTATTTTTTCATTTGACTTGATACAAACAAAATACTACAGAGTCACGTATTTCCCGAACATTTAGTTTGGTCTATGCTCTGTGTTACTCGTGGTATGTATGTTTGTATGAAATTGTATTGCTTCCACGAACTGCTTCTTTATTCTGCGTGGTTCTGTTATTTTATTATTCATGCGGATCTTTTGGCCTTTGGTGACTATGAAAATAAATGACAGTTTGCAAAAAAATCCAATTCATACCTTGCAGTAGTGTGTGATCTTCAGGACACGATTTGACTTATAGTCCGAGAGCCCGCTGCTTAATTTATGACTCATTCTTTAAGTTCAGACAAATTCTCAACGTGCCAATTGATAAGTTTCGTTGCTTTTTGTTTTCGTTTTTCAATTACTGTTATTTGTTTAAAGGTCCAATAATGGTCTTTGTTGATTGGAGAATCCTTAGGATTCCCGTGGCTGACAACGTGATCTCGAAAAACAGAATTTTGTACTTTGAACAGTTGTTAATAGTCCAAGAGCCCGCTGCTTAATTTATGACGTATCTGTTTTTTGATCGAAATGTGGTATAAACGATAGCTTACCAATAGGGTATTACATCGCACTAGGGTTGCCTATCAAAATCTTGCCGCAACCCCCCCTGCCCCCCCCGAAAAGGTCCCTCTTCGCGGTTTTTCGCATTTTATAGGAATATGGTAAGAGATAGGAGAAAGTAGTCAATGACAAAAATAATCATTGCTAAATTCCCTACAAAAAATGTTAAGTCAATTTTTTCGTAGGACTAGCAGTTGACCCGTAATGGCCCGTAATTGTTGCCTTCATAAGCAAATTTCAACAATTATTATTTAAATTCATGAGTCATATTTTACCTCGTTGGAATCAGAAAACACAAAGAAAGCTATTTAAGAAATTTTTATTTAAAAATACCGTGAAATATTTGAGCTAGACATGTTTAAATTTTTTTATTTAAAAATATAGTAATTTGTTTAGGCTAAAAATGTTTAAACCTTTTTAGCTTAAACACTTCACTATATTTTTAAATACAATTTATCCTGAATCCTTGCTCCATATTTACTGATTCCAACGAGGTAAAATATGTATCATAAATCTGAAGAATAATTGTCAAAATTTGGTGATAATTCGAACAAGGTGACCTATTCTCCATACATTTTCCATTTTCACAATTTAAAATAACAAGAAAATTTGGCCAATTTTTGGAGCTTGACTGCTCCTCTGCTAGTTATTTTAGAAAAAAAATTATTAATCAAATTTGTAGGAAATTTGATGTACTTTCATTCTGCTAAAAAGATGACCCACAAAAAGTTGATGGTTTTTAAGTTCAAATCCAGAATTCGCCAGGAAATGTAAATATTCGCCATTTTACCAATTTTTCGCCATGTTCCGTCACGAAATTTTGTTGGCAAACCTCGGATTCGGATTCAGCACCCCAAAATACGTATAGAATGAAAGAAAAACAGACTACCCCACAACTTTCCATCGAGAAATCTAAATGCACCGTATTATTATGTAAACATTTCAACAACAATTTATTAGTTTGAAAGCATTCGTTTAAAATGACGTTGATTTTATTGTCAGTATACAATAATCAATATAAATATGTAGTATCTAATGCTTTTTCTATTTGTCGTGAATTTACTAACAACAAAATAACAACAGCACGACTTGATGTATTCTTTTTATTGTCGGAATGTTGTTCCTATATAACTTTAGCGTCGCGAAGCTCCAAAACATGACCAGGTTCTTATGTCATCATGTAAATAAATCTACACATATTTACATATGGATGCCTAACAATCAAATAAGCCACATTGTATGTTGATATATTATTATACTCGTATGTTACGTATGTATGGTGTGATGTTTGTATGCGAAAGTGTTAGGTTAGTATTATAGTACATGTGGTATATCTACAATCTACACTACATATTGCGAGACATGAGTCATATCAGTATATAAATTATCATGGATTTACATTGGTCACATCAGACTCACTGCTCTATTAACTTGTTAAATATCATTTAGGAAAATACCTACTCAATTATATACATGTGTCTATATTATTATCTTGTGTGTACAGCATCATTGTTCTGTTATATCATATCACGATATAGATAATAATATATACTTTATTAACGGTTTTAGTTCGAAACTAACGATCTTTTTCAATTCGTTGCGATCTAGGATGATAAAGATGAAGTTCGACGTATTAGTATTCATGTTTATGTCCTTTTCTGCCATTATTTTTAGTTTGATCCGCGACATTATTCGACCGAGTGTTGTTGGTTTCTATACAAAACAAAATGTTTGCCACACACGCAAAATTGATTCGTCCTTGATCATTTTATTGTTATTTGGATGGATAATAAAGGTAATAAATAAATCAAAATATCATGTGATAGATAACGCAATGTAGGGAGAGTCCTCCAACTGTGGGTCATGGTCGGGTAATTTTGTATTAATCACAATATTATTATCGGTTATTGATGTTATCGACATTGAACAAATGTCTGACACCTGCCGTCTAATTCTGACTCTTTATTAAATTTTAGGTGCTTTTGTTTTTCCTTATAGAGAATTTCTTGAATTATTAATTAGAAATACTACAGAAAGTGCCACCATATAGTGAAGTGCTTATTTATGTAACAATCATGTGATTGTTTTGGCAGACTAGTTGTATGCTTGATTAGAATCATCACAGTGAGTATTTACAACATCTATACTACATACAATATAACACACACTACCCACTACTCTAGGTGTTATATTGAGTCGGGTGATAGTTTTTCTTCGGATTTCGCGCCCTTGTCTGATATTTGCCAACTCTCAGTTCATGCGAAGGTCAATGCTGTGAGTTCCGATTCAAAATTAAATTCAGCTCGAAATGTCAAAAAAGTACATACGCCTGTAAGGTTATCTAACCCGTCTACATTGTTGTTGGTATTCTCTAACATCTGATTTCATGTCCTGTGTTTGTTTTGATGGAATTAGGTTTTTCTAGAAATATGTGATGCATCATAAAGAATTAAGTTGCGGTAATGACTAAGTCCTATTACTCTGTCTACTTTAATGAATGAATGAACATAAAGAAATAACAAAATTTGGAAAGTCAGTATGGTATAGTAACTGAAAATATCTTCAATATCTAGTTGGATTCTGGTTAGAATATATCAAGACAACATTTGTTTAGTCTATTAATTTCCCATTATTTATTGCTAATGCAAACAAAGTGACATCCTGTGCGTGCTGTACTGGGTAATGTGTGTGTGGCCTGTGCGTGCTAAGTCAGGGGGTGGTGGAGGGATAGGACGGAAAAGTTTTGTCAATATTAGGTATATTTGTGCAGCTACTTATCACTAAACAATACTTTTCCGATGTTCCTTTAGTTGATCGCAATTGTCATAAGTATCACAGTATGCCATATAAACAAAATAAGTCACCTAAAGCAATTTAATGTAATTGACTGTAAAATGTTTTTTAGGATATAGGTACAAGCAGTAAATCTCCAACCCCTAGCATAAAGAAATAGGCCATATATATATCATTCCCAAATTATTGCCAGTAGACTAAGGTCATTAAGCAGGCATTTCCCACTACTGTAATATGTAGCATTGATATAAAGAAATAGATTAATTACATAGTATTAAAAACAATTCCAAGGACAGCAGTTTGATAGAATTAAAGAAAATACACTAATTTCTTATCACCAGACATGTGTTTGTTACTTGACATAAAATAATGATTATTGTGATGGTTGTATGGTAATTTATCCTCACCTACAGAGTATAGTATTGATGTTACAGTAGTGACCTTAGCATGATTATATGACTGTATAGTGTATAGTGTGTGTACATACTGTAATATCATGTAGTATGTGTGTTGTTCACATGGCAATATTTACAATATACAATTAACACTTCATTACATTACATACTATCTCCTCTCATAGAATTACTCTACCCAATTATTTTATATGCTACCTAATGTATTATCAGGTAGAATATGATGATGATCTGTTCCTCTGCCTACCTCGCAAGGGACTCATAGCGAGGCAATATAATAGAATAGAACGATATTGTATACCTAGACACATCTGGCACATGTGCACCCATTCAATATTAGTTTAGTTTGGTAAAGTAACATCACTGCGACAAAGTTTTATGCTGAACTTATATTTGGTCTTTATAATAATATTATGCTGATCAATGGAAATACCATTCTGTTTCTCTCGCACCCATACCGTTCAAACTCATCTGCAGGTCAGAACGAAACTTTTGTCAAACTTTGAATTTTACTAATTTATCTGTGGTAAACAATATTGTAGAGCAAAGTAATAAATTTGTCTTGCTAAATAAGTTTGTTTGTTGTTTCAGAAACAAGGCAATCGCCGACTACCTCAGCAGTAGCGGCTACACAGATGCCTTGGAAGCCTTCAAGAAGGAGGCGGACATGCCCGAAGAGATGGATCGGAAGTTCGGAGGGCTCCTCGAGAAGAAGTGGACCAGTGTTATTAGGCTACAAAAAAAGGTATTTCTAACATTTGTTTTTTTTTATTTTTTTTTTATTTATCCTTCGGCAGCGTTGATTATTGTTGCACTGTTGAAGTCTGACATCTGAGTTTGAGCCTGAGAAGGCCTTTGTTCTATCTTTCATAATATCCTTATTGTGACTTACGACATTGAGACTGTGCATTTGCCACTTGGATAGATAGGTAAATTGATATTTACTTGTTCTTCCACAATATAAAGCATTTTATGCGTTTTGTTAGTGTAATGCAATCGAGAGTATAACATAATCATTAGGTTGGAGATATTACAGAATGTGGATAATGTTAACATATTAATATTCTGCAGGTAATGGAGCTGGAATCCAAATTATCTGAAGTTCAAAAGGAATACATTGAAGGTGCGCCCACGAAAGCTAAACGGACACCCGCAGAATGGATTCCAAGACCTCCAGAAAAGTTCTGTCTCACCGGACACAGGGCACCCATCACAAAAGTAAGTCAAATTCATGTTTTTTAATGCCACAATTTTTTTAGTGAATCAAGTTTTTTGACACATTGCTTTTGAAATAAGTCCGCCCTTTGGCACACTACTATTGTCTTGTTTTATAACATGTGAATATTTTTTGTCTAACAACAATTTATTTTCTACATGTCGTAGTCGGATAACAAGTAGTAATCTCAACAGATTTGCTTGCAGCTTGTGACTAAGCCTGATGGATAGTTCATCCTTTGCTGTATATCTGTTGAAATTACTACTTCAAATTGATGAGACAAATTTATCCCATGACCAGTATCACCCTAATGGTGTATCACAATATTATATAAGAGATATCTATGCCAGAGTTGAAATATTTGTAATTCAGGATATTCTGGACTAACTCCACTGATTCCCTCCCTAGTGACAAAGCAATTTTATGTTACTTAGTTAAACAATTATTACAAAGTTTTGTTGTTATGTTGCTCAGGTAATATTCCACCCGGTGTACAGTGTGATGGTCTCCTCCAGTGAAGACACCACCATCAAGGTGTGGGACTTTGAGACTGGGGAGTACGAGAGGACTCTCAAAGGACACACTGACTCTGTACAGGATATTGCTTTTGATGAACAAGGAAAATTACTAGGTACGGCTTCATATATTACTCCGTGTATAGTAGTTCATCTTAAGGTTCACTTACACGAGCAACTGAATTGCTCCACTCCCGGCAGTTCTGATCGAGAATGTACCAACTTACGGCAATGTGGGGCAATTATTGCGCAATATTTGTTCCATATTTTTTCATATCGGCGACACGAATTGCTGAAAATTCAATTGGTTTGAAAATGTTAGTCAATTTTCTTTCTCGTTTGCACTAAATATTGTTGTCTCGCATTAAATATTGCCAAAACAATCGCTCGACACCGCTCTACCAATTGTTCCATATTGATAAATACAAGTTGCCAAGCTATTATTCCTCGAAAATGCAACCTTTAAATGCAACTTGATAACCCATAGGCAAATAGACTGATAGTGGAATTTTAATCTTAAATATCACTGCAAATAATGTCCAGTTTCAGTATTCAAATGTATTATGTTGTATAAATAATAATTGTGGTTGTTTTTATTTTCCAGTCTCTTGCAGCGCCGATATGTCCATAAAGTTATGGGACTTCCAGCAAACGTATGAATGTATTAAAACAATGCACGGCCACGATCACAACGTGTCCTCTGTAGCCTTCGCACCCAGTGGGGATTTGGTATTCTCAGGTAGTCGAGACAAAACCATCAAAGCTTGGGACGTCACCACAGGGTGAGTGCATCACCGATCTATTCCAACTGTCGACCAGAGTATCATTCTCTTATATTGAGTCGTTACTGATTGATGTCTTGTATGTTCTTTCAGATATTGTGTAAAAACATACAGCGGGCACAGAGAGTGGGTGCGTATGGTGCGCATCTCAATGGATGGCTCCCTACTTGCCTCGTGCTCTAATGACCACAGCATTAGGGTGTGGCAAGCTGACTCAAAGGACTGTAAGGTATGTATCCTCGAAAACATTCAAACCGTTAACCGTCAGTTTCAAATGACAAGCAATTGACAACAATTTATTGATACTTTCGTGGTTAACTTTGTGCAAATTCATTTTAATTAGTAAAATAAAAACACAAAATTTGTTTTTTTCTGCTACAATATTTGTTTAACCTTTAAGAGAATTAAGCGTAAGGTTTCAAGACCGCGCTGACTATGGGATAAACCCCGAAAATCTTTAACTCTTAATTCTCTTAAAGGTTAAAAAAACAGTACAGTAGAGTAAAACAAACTTTGTGTTTTTATTTTATTTTACTAATTAAAATAACAGTTTTAAATGTCCCATTTCTTCCCATCTTTGATGTTTTAGTGACTTCTTTTTGCAAGATAATTTACATATTACGATGAATGTTTTTTCAGGCTGAATTACGAGAGCACGACCATGTAGTGGAGTGCATAGCGTGGGCCCCAGAGAGTGCGGCGGGGCCCATTAACGAGGCAGTGGGTCAGGACAATAGAAAGGGGGCACACATGGGACCCTTCCTGGCCAGCGGCTCTAGGGATAAGACTATTAGGGTATGTACACCGCCAGAAACTTATGAATTCAACCTATTTGTTCATGTGAATTGGTCTGCAGATCATTTCAGCTAACTTGGCAATGACGTTGCAAAATTGTATTGTATTGTTAATAGTCCTGATTGTCGAATCTTGCCATAAGAGCTATCAATGGTCCATAATATTTCCACATTGTATTTTTTACAAGTAAGCTACAGCGCCGAAAATATTGCAGAGCAGCGCTAGTGAAATAATTTTAAAGGCAAGAGAGTTTGAAAAAGAAAATTTGAACTGCCATTACAGGTTTCGAAAATATTGTTGCCAGTTTATTCTAACTTTACAAAAATATAATTTACAAGTAGTGAAAAATGTGACCATATCTTATTATCACATCAAGCAACACTAAACTCGGTAACACCAATTTTGTTTCTGTAAGACTTCTAACGTGCAATAGACATTAAATGTATTGACTGTGTTGGGATGTTGTTTCAGATATGGGACGCAGGCACCGGGATCTGTCTGATCACTCTGATGGGGCATGACAACTGGGTGCGGGGAGTGTGCTTCCACCCTGGTGGCCGCTACCTTGTCAGTGCGGCCGACGACAAGACCATCCGCGTCTGGGACATCAAAAATAAGAGGTGTCTGAAGACTCTGGATGCTCACCAACACTTTGCTACCAGTATAGGTAATTTATACACATTTCTATCAACTCTGTTATGTTACTAGTTAGTTTTCCCAAGTACTGCAATGAATTATTCCGGTGAAACTAATTATTTTTTGTTTTGTTTCCAGCTTTCCACAAGACATTGCCGTACGTAATTTCCGGAAGTGTAGATCAATCTGTAAAAGTATGGGAGTGTCGTTAAATTAATTTAAAATTATTATTATTTACTTTTAATTATTTTACAATTACAATGCCATCATCTTGTAAACCCCCTCCCCCCTCCCCTCCCTACTTCTCATTTATATTATTGTTACTATGTTTTTTTTTTTTAATTAAACCAAATTTTTATATTTTAATTTAAAGTACTTCATCTCACAACTGTTTATATTAATTAATATTATTATTTGTCATTATTGTGTTGTGTATCAAATGATAAAACTGATGTCGTATAATTTTATTAGAGAATGTTTAGCTTGTGGCAAAGTACAAATATATGTTGAATTTATTTTTTTATTAGTTCAAAGGGATGATTCTTTTCTTATAATATGTTAATAATATTCTTGAGAGAGAGCTGTCGTATTATAAACTAATTTGATGGGTAATCTTCAAGTAATGAGATTAACCAAGTCTGCACCTAAAATACTAGTGTCGCCACTGTAAAATATTTATGAATGAATGTGTGGGAACCGAACCGATACATATTTGGCATTTTGACAATTCTTGACGTGTTTCGTGAATGAAAAACATTGTGAATTTACATTACACTATATTACACAATAAACAAACGTCTATTGCAATTCGTAAAATTTGCTTATCCCGATCACCGGATTTGTTGGTTATCACACATTATAAACGATGACACAATCAAAGTTTTGAATGTCTCAATGCTTCATAGATCTGGTCCCCTTTTTTTATGGGGAATTAACATTACGTTTTGTCCCCACGAGTTTTCCGAGTTTACAGCGAAACAGGATCTCACAAATATTATAAATACTAGTATATACGACTGTCTGCAATTTTTTTATAGGCACGATCGGTTGAACTGTTTTACAATCACAACACATTGGGCTAACCCACATTCGCGCTGTTTCAAAATTTAATGTTTTTCACTGCATGAGTGCTTTAACATTTGTATATATTTATTTAATAAAAACATTGTTATGTAACTTGACGGCGAATCAGCGAAATCTTTTGTATGAAGGGAGTAAGTCAGCTGATAGAAGTAGTAATGAGAAAAAGATTGTTTTTGTACTAATAATAATGTCGTCTGATAAAAAAACACGGAGATGTTTAGTTGTATAGTAGTAGACGGTGTATTTGTTATTATATTTTTTACTTTGGAAGAAGTTTCGGTTGGATTATGTGATTTTAATTTAAGTAATACTAC
Organism: Ceraclea dissimilis; assembly: GCA_963576895.1. Classification (NCBI taxonomy): domain Eukaryota; kingdom Metazoa; phylum Arthropoda; class Insecta; order Trichoptera; family Leptoceridae; genus Ceraclea; species Ceraclea dissimilis. Next base: position 2,886,013 of record OY756377.1, read on the forward strand.
TGCATTATTTATCTATACTAATATAATTTTACGTTCACTATTGGAGTTTGTACGTTGGCCAACTTCAAAAGTATGAACCCTTGTTTGCCAGTCTATTATAGATCTGTGTGTCGAGATATCGTGTGATCGATATCTATCACTCAGTCTTATTGAAACAGCATTAGCAAATGGTGTAATAATTTTCATTTGTCATTTTCGATTGCCGGCTTTTTGTTTTACTATTTGGGAAAGAATACCGAGTTGATTGACTGATGGAAATTATTGAAATTGATGCGTACTAGGGGTCTGCTTACGTTCAATCCCTCACTGTGTTTCGAATATGTGTTAGTAAATAATTCAGGGAGTGAAGTAAAGATGTGTACTGACATATACGAATAACCATTATGACTCCTCGAGGGCGCAGAAGAAGGTGACCGCATTTCTCCATTCAGAGCAATGTATGACCTATTTTTTTGCTCTTAGGGACAAAGTGCACTGACGAGAAAATTTCTAGACATGAACGAAGCCTTATTCAGGATAACTTCCTGCGTGGACAAGTAGCAATCTGTTATTCGATTAAACCCCAACGTTATTGACGTGCGTACAAAAAATCTTATGTTGACAATTATATTGACTTAGCCAGTTTAAATATGGACGCAAGTTGCCAGCAAAAAACACAATAAATCTATCTCTTTTTCTCTTATGAATTTTATATTTAAATTTGTTGCTCAACAACTTATTCCAAGTATTATTGTCAGTAATCTTTAAATATAACGTATTGTTTAAATAGCAGTTTTACAATTTATTAGTTAGAGGAAATCTCTTAGATTAATCTTAATCTTCAAATTGTATCGTTATTTTTTATCTTTCACTCATTATTTTGTTCACATAACAATTTAATACAAAAGTAGAGTTTCAAGAACTATGACAGATTCACGAAATAAATAACTTTTCTTGTGGGCACATCTTGATTGAATCATTGGTTAAAAAAGTCATCCTTTTGTATTCCGACCAATAGAATTACAGAGTTTAAAAAATGTTTGGAACAATATTTTAACATTCACTCAAGGCGTTCTAAATTTAAATTAAAAAAGGAAAGCAATTTTTTTCTCTCCATCTGCCATAGACAAAACGGAACATACCAATAGTAGAATAATTTGAACTATAACAGATTTTTTTACTACTGTACTGTACTTCAAATATAATTTTTAACTTTTATGTGACCATATTTGTTACATCTATAACACATGTCAAACTTTGAATTATTGGCTTCAAGTGATTACATTTTACCCATTCCACACGCTAGTACAGTCACTCTGTGCGAATGTTGTATAATATTTGCTGCATTTTGTTTAAGTAGTTGAAAAATATATTTATTCGTAGTAACTTATTGGATGTAAGCAGCGATCTTATTTTATCTATGGCTCCGTATGAAACTATGTTAACATGAAATTCTTAAAACAAATATTCTCATCTTCAGATTGTAAGATTCTTCAGTAAAAAGAACTGTAGAAAATATATAGGATTGTGAGACATGTTCGTAGTAAAATTAATATTTTGTACAGTAAAAAGTTCTTTACTCATTCTTGGTTAGTTTATTACCCAATCAGGGTAGAAAAAATTGTAGTTCGATGAACACGATGGTGTTTTTTCTGCTCAAACTTCGATCCAGTGCATTACATATCACGGGGCAGTACATAGAAAGGTCTTATAGTTTGTCTAGAAAGAGATGGCGTTCAATGAGGACGCTGCATGTAGTTTTTTGGCAACACTTGTAGAATTTCAATAGAAATTTCATAGTTGCCAGCACACAATACTGTATTTCCGAATTAATCCAATACCATTTCATTCTCAACGGACTGTAAATTTATTTAAATTTGAGATGATGATAGCATTGTTTGATAGGAAGCCATGGATCTTATTGTGTTGTATGTAGACTATGTTCTTATGTATGTATTATTCCATTATAACATATTAAGGAAGGAACTAACGTCATGCCGCAATTTTGTCTCCCTTCGATTGCTTCGTTTTATTCACACGTTTTTGCTTTAAAAACACATAGTTTACAGTGTGCTTCTTAGACTGGATTAGTGCCTATCAGACATAAGTAGATGACTACTCTTTTAATGGGATGGTGGTTTTTTGTTTTGCGCATCTGTGAAAAAAGGCAATCAGAAAGATAGACAAAATTGCGGCGTGACGTTTTTTTAGGAATTCTTAGTTTATAGAGCGTTGTGTTATTTGTGTAATACTATTAACTATGTTATTTTGTGATGCTATTTATATAATTATCAAATAATAATATGAATACAGTGTACTACATAATATAATATAAACATATACTTACTACTAGTTGCAACCTCTGTAGATTTTAGATTACACTATTATTGTACGAGTATTTAATCTCTAATTTGTATTGTAACATTTTATACTCCTGTATTATACATACATACTTATTTATTATCTTTACTTACATTCAATTTATAAAGTGCACCACTCATTCTGAATGTTTCCCAGAGTGCAAAGTGCAAGCACACACCTTCACATCATACATCCTTTTGGATTTGGACCCACAGGATTGTGCGTACTCGCATATTTGTCTCTGTTTACTCCAAATTGTGCAAAAATTATTTGTTCCAACCAACTGAACTTTATATTCCAAAACTATAACATTTTAGACATACATATTTTTCTGAGCCATTCGCATGTCAAAAATTTTGGTAAATTAGATTTGTTGATAAATTTATAAACGATATTCCTAATTTGTCTACAATTCGTGGGCCTTATAAGTACCAGACTTTACCAAATTTTTGAGTCGAGTGAATTTGTATGCTAAGAAAATGAATTTCCGAGTCTTTGTTTTGTGGACGTTAATCCACCTATTGTCGAGTGATTACACATGTTGAACTTCTGTCTTAGATCTGTTAGCTAGCAAATTACTATACACTGGCTGATACTTTTCTTACATTCTTTAATGATGGACAACGATGGAAATACTTGTAAGTAGCATAATCTATGAGTACAATTAACGAAAAAATCCTACCAGAGACTAATAACGTTCCATCTGTGTAAAAGATACTAGCGTTTCAAACTTTGATCTCAATTTTCTCAACATTTTTAGTCTTGTCAGTGATTAGAATCGTGGTATTCTCAAATGACGATATATAGTTGTACAATTTCAGTACATTTTAAACATAAATTTCTAAAATTCGAAAACTTAAATCTTTTTTCTTCACGGTGCAACAAATCACACAAGAGTTTAATAATCTTAGTTCTACATACTATTATATATACATAATGATTACTACATGTTTTTGTGATTTATCTAATTAAACATATGTTTAGTATAGTAATATTAATACTTCTATATAGTTATATGATATGATACATAAACACATTATATAATGTAATAGTATTGAATAAAGTGCTTTGCTTTCAGACAATGCGTTAGAAGGAGAAATGTACATAATGTTATACATATTTAGTATATTAGTTACAATGTTTTGATATTACTATTGCTACTACTATGATTGTGTATGTATTTATTTTGCAAATATTACTACATATTTGTATTAAAAATGATAATCTCGGTTTGCTAAAAAAGTACATAACGTTTAGTACTACTTTTAGAAGTCTGCAGTATAATTATGTGCAAGTCTGTCAAGAAAGACGTGGTTTTAAAGACGGCGCTGCATGGCAACACAAAATGTAATTGTTGCAAGTAAAGAAAATTGTAGTTCCGAATTAATCCCATCCCATCTCTTTCTTGATGAACTGTATCTAGTGATTACTATAACAATGTTAATACCAAAATGAAAGCTCGTTGTGCGTAAAATTATTGATGGTTTTATCAAGTTGCATAAATGTGCCTGAACATTTTCGGAGCCATGATTTTTCGAAAGCAGTAAGTCGCCAGGTTTTCACTCATTATTAAAGGGAAGGGTAGTTTCCGTAATTTTTTAACTCTATGAGACCTTCCTGTGATCTTTTTTTTTGATTTTTGAAAAGCTATGTGCAATAAATGTTTATGGTTAATAAATAAGTTGTGTTGTATTAATTGATCAGCACATTAGTGCAGCCTGATTATATGGTAGAACTAGCAAGCTTTCTTCACAATTTTTTACATCATAAAATATCAACTATACTAAGTATTGTATTAAGGTAGGAATATTCCCGCAGCTAGATTGTGTTACATGAAGTGATAATAATAAATGTTGGCTAGGCTAGGTGAGCTGCAAAGTGAGAGAATGCGAGCTATAAATTATATATTTTTAGTATTTTAGTAACTCGAGAATGTAGTGGCACGGTTTTGCATAACCAAATATATTTTCTGTAAAATGGTACGCAATTTTGTGATCTAATTATCAAGAAAAGATTGATTGAATTACTAAATTTTTTGTTATTAAAATGTGTATTGTAATTGGTGACTTGGATGCCTTCCTCGGTGCCATTTAGAATAGTAATCACCCTAAAGGTATCTCGGAGACACACGTAATTTAGGTACATAAGAGACAATGGCATTTCATCATTACTTGTATTACGAAGGCTTTCACAGCTGGTCGAGTGGAGTTTACATCATATTATTATTTATTTATTTAGTTGTATTTATGTATTTTTAAGTATCAAACGTTTTATGAATCTTTTCTTGGTGATGTGCACATGTGTGGAGACCATTGAATGGTATCTTTGCTTATATAGAGATGATTTATTATTCACCACATATTATATCTTACTATGGTGTGCTTTTTGCCAGCCTATCAAAATTATGAATATATTACATATTATATACTATACATAACATTACATTTAATTATTATAACTACTATGCTACTTATTGGACGAATCTATGTTCACTTTGTGACTATATTTATATATGGTATTATATTTTTTCTGTAAATAAACATGTCTAAATTATACAAAGGCCTTTTCTTCCTTGATGCATTTATCCCAACATGTTCCTAAAAATCTGTATACTGGATCCAGAAGAGACAGAGTGACGTATGTTGCGCAAACATCGACGAGATTAATTTTCTTCCATTTTTATTTTTCGTGTTTGGTTGTAATGCTTACTGGCTTCGAGTGCTTTTGGCATTGCTGGATGGCATTTGTAGGATTAACAAACAGAACCTATGATAATTTGAGGTAGAGATGTCACAGAAAAATTAGGTCAGTTTTGATTTGTTTTGATACTTTTATATTGGAAGACAAACGGGAGATTCAAAATTTGATAGTGTTCCGGACACGGAAAGTAAGTAAGTATTGGAAGACAGAAAGATGAAAATTTTAAAATGAGCAGTCATTATTTTGTTGTGAATTTCGCATTCTATGGGTCTCAAATATTTGAAATTTCATTATCTATGGTTGTGCGCATTGTTTATGGTTTAAAACAAGTTGGTACAAAGTAAAAAAGCAATTTCAAATATGAGAATTTTATTGTAAGATAACTATGAATACTTTGTACATTTTGGTAAAGTGTCTTATAATTTTATTTTCTTCACGTTGGTAGCACTTTGTTAATGTAGCCATGCAATTTAAATTTTCCCGTAAACTGCGCAAAATAAGGAAAGCTAACATTTAATTTTGAATAATTATGAGAGAGAGAACATTATTATTTACATAAATATTAGTGTCCGACCGAAACTGGATTTTTAGCCGAAACCGAAACCGTAACCGAATATTCGGCTCCCCTTCTGGTTTCGGCCGAAACCGAAACCGAAACTTAGGAATTTCAGTTATAATTTTAAAAAAAATCATTATAGGTAGGTATTGTAGGTAGAGATGTATTAGGAAATCACTTCATTTTTGGAACTCAATGTAAGCATAAAAGAAAGGAACCAACCCATTCAACTACAACCTATGTACGGGACGAGTACATCAGCCCATGGGCGTCGCCAGCCTCGGAGCTAGGGGGGGCAACAAAAATTGAAAAATTCGATATAGCATGAAAGAAGCGAGATTTTTTTTTTTGTGATATATGTATATGATATGTAAAGAAGGTCGTGATGTGGTTTGGTTTATTTGGAATGTGTATAATACTTTGCAGAACAATATATATGTATGAGAAATATCTTTTATAAAAAGTAACAAATAGCGCCGCAGGCAAATTTTTTTATAAAATAATTGTATTTTGATGGATATTCATGAAAATTTATGATATGATGAGAAAACGTGTGGTAATATTGTGTTTTTTTTGTGAGGTTTTATCATTTAGTATGAAAAAATATATACCTCTTCCAATCTATAGGAGGGGGAACTGCCCCCGTCTGATGACGCCCATGCATCATGTATTCATGGGCTGCATGGGCATCGGTTAAACTTGGAAGGGGACAAAAAATGCATTTTTTTCGGGAGGTTTAGTAACGGAATATAATATAGAATACAATAATAATTATCAGTATTTTTCCTAAAAAATTACCAAGAAGTAGCGCCGCAGGATTTTTTTTTTAATATATGCAAGTAGGTATGTAGTGATATAAATCTAGTTCACTTTTGTGAAATAAAAAAGGACTGTAGTGTACAGAATACATAACACACAGTGTGAATCTGTTCCGAAGATTCCCGACAATGCCCGACATAATACGGATGCTAGTTTCGGTTTGGCCGAAGGTTCGGCTGTTTTTTGGCCGAAACCGAAACTAGGGCCGAAACCGTCAATTTTGGCCGAAACTGGCCGAAACCGAAACCGAACCTTCGGTCGGTCTCTAATAAATATATATAAAATACATTTGGAATCTCTTTTTGTATGTTACAATCTTTTTAAAATAATAAATTAAATCGTGATGCAAACAAAATTTGCTATCAAAAAAACATTCCGTCATTCCACATGCATTCCACACCGTGTCCAAAGAAATATTTTATATGGCAATAAAACTCAAATGCGGTGACTTGTATAAATTTTGAAGTCCATCTTGACGTGATTGTCATTATTTCTATTATTGTGTCTTTTATTCGGGAATAAACTGTAAATTGTATAAAATGAAAGACACAAAGAAGCCAGAGGAAGTGAAAAAGGTGGAACCAGCGCCCAGCGATGATTTGGTATGTATTTGTGCAAAATTTCACAAAAGAATGATGCGCGTATTCTTGTTAACCTATTTTGCATTACTGTATTTTCTTTATTTTACAGTCGGAAGAGGATAAGAAACTCCAAGAGGAGCTTACAATGCTGGTGGAGAAGCTCATGGTTAGTCTGTTAACCTATGTTTTCATAATAAATTGCCTACAATACAAATACACACCTTGAAAATTTCTCTTTCCATCAAGCATCCATTATGATGAAGTTGTATTTTGAATAAATCATTGTGCAATGTGCAGTCAATTGTATTCTGTCATGTTTTCAGGGTCCAGATGAGGCTTTGTACAAGCCATCCCTACAGATGTTGAGCAGTTTAATTAGGACATCCACCACATCTATGACATCTGTCCCAAAGCCATTGAAATTCTTGAGAGAGCACTATCCCTCCATTAAGGAGGCCTACGAGAAGATTAAGGATGTAGACACAAAGAAGTTCTGTGGTGATGTGATCTCTGTACTCGCCATGGGAGTTAGTGGAACACCAGAGGCTGCTGCCAAAAGGGAATGTCTCAAATATTGTTTGTTAGGTAAGTAGGCAGTAACACTAGATTGCATGGTTAGCGCAGTTGGTTGAGGTGGCAGTCAAAATTATAATTACCATGAGTCAGCGAAAAAACAAAAAAACTTAAGAATTAGGCACAATGGCAGATGTTTTATTATGTTTGGCCTGTTTAGTACTACTACAGGGTTACATCTTTTAAGAAAGCAAGGCTTTTTGCTCCGTTTGACTGTGGGTGAGGCAGTACAGAAACCCTATTTATTGCATTCCTTAAAAAAATAACCTAATTTTACTACCAACAGGCCAACTGTCATTTTGCTATTATGACGATAGATAAGAGATATTCTGTGTCTTCTTTGTCCGGCTGTGGGTGTGGCTACAGTAGCGAAATAGTACCATCTCCAATAGTTTTTGCCCGTTTTACAGAGTTTACGTATAATTTTGCACACGAAAGGTCACACTACAAACTTTATCCATCCCTTTACACCATGTCCTTTATTGCGTGTGTTACATTTCTGTTTCTGCTATGTGTGTATGTATAAAAATGAATTATAATTTTAAGGAACAATGAATGATGTGGGCGATTGGGGTCACGAATACGTCCGCCAGTTGGAGGGTGAGATAGCCGAGGAGTGGGCGGTGAACGGAGATGCAGACAGCAAGGAGAAGCTGCTCCCTCTAGTGGAGGACATTGTGAGGTTCGACATGAGGCACTCGGCGGAGATTCAGGCGTGTGATCTCCTCATGGAGATAGACAGATTGGATCTCTTGTCACAACACATGGAGCAGAGCAACTATCCCAGGGTTTGCCTCTACCTTGTCGGGTAAGGAAATATATATATTGGTAAAAAAAATTGGGAAATGAGTGAGTGAGTAAACTAGAATGGTTTGGACATGTTGAGAGAATGAATGACAACAGAATTAATGAAATGGTAGTTTTGAGTGGGCGAAGAGGTGTGAGGAAGCACAGTTGCCCAAGACTGATCTGGACTGATCATGTCGAACAGATTCACACAGATACTCATTTTTAGTAAAAGAAATCATATAGCATGTATGACAATTTGCATCAATGTAACGAACGTTAGGGGTGTGTGTGGAGAGGGCAGTCTGGCGTCCTCTCTGCCTACTGTGGTCTCCAGGGCAGTCTAACGTCCTCTCTGCCTACTGTGGTAAAAAAATATCTTAGGAGGAATGTTGAATTTTACTGTTTTATACTTTAATGTTTTTTGATTATTTTCAGGTGTGCCAGCTATGTGGAAGAACCCGAGGCCACATTCATCTTACAGGGAGTGTTGAAGCATTACCTCAGATTCAAGGAATACGCCCGAGCCATGATCATTGCTCTGCAACTCAACGATAAGGAAAAGTGTGAGGAAGTGTTCAAGGAATGTGAGGATATGTAAGTAACAATTAATGCCTTGTGCAGATGAATTTAAACAAAAAGAAAGTTTTATGTGTGGTCTATCAAATTCTTTGTTGTTTAACATATTATCGATTATTATCTTTTTAAGATTTGATGCAACCACTGTTGCATACATGTTGTTTTGTAATTAAAGTTGCTTTTCTTTTCAACTGTAATAAGTATTTGACTTTTTACTAGCCTACATATGTCCAAGCCAGGATTCTGCTCTACCGTTAATCAAAATATGTAGTCTGAGAGTTCCCTCGTGTAAAACTGATTCATGATTTTGCATAAGCAACCTTAGTAAAATATTAGGGTGATAATTACTCAGAGATGTATTAGTGCTGATTTTCCAATTATTTCTTAAACATTTCAGGTTACTTCGTAAGCAGTTGTGTTACATGTTGGGCAGACAGCAGATCATCTTGGATGTGGAAGATGAAGACTTGAGGGCCATTATGACTAATGCTCACATCAACGAACACTTCCTCAGTCTGGCCAGAGAAGTATGTCACTTCAATCCGTCCAAAAACTTTCATTATACATAATATCTCATTAAAATAAATCATAACTGACTTGTATTTTGTTTTCAGTTGGATATCATGGAACCCAAAACACCAGAAGAAGTATACAAATCATGGTTGGAGAGCGCGGGATCAGCTCTACGTCCATCACTTCTCTCAGACCATCCAGTTGACTCTGCTAGACAGAATCTCTCAGCGACGTTTGTGAATGCCTTTGTCAACGCTGGCTTCAGTAAGGATAAGCTCGTCACCACAGATGACGGCAACAAGTGGATGTACAAGAACAAAGATCATGGTATGATATAAACTTATTTATTCCATCAAATGTCTGCATGTTGTCCTCAATGGTCTTATCGAAAAATGGGAAGAATAGAAGTGTCTGTGATACATAAAAACATTCTAGGAAATTGTATTAGGTATAAAAAATTATTTCACCATGACGGCATTTTTGACAATATGGGTTAATCGGTAATTAATGACGAATGGTAATTTATCAAAAAGTGCAGGAAACCTTAAATAAAAAGATCCAAAAGGTAAAATTTGTTGTTACGACAGTTATGCTGGATTTCACCAACTTCTTAAGTGAGGCATAGTGGAGATAGGAGCCACTTATTATTTTTCATACAAAATTTGTGCTAGGTGACTCCTATTTCTGGTATTTCTCACCTAAAAACGTGAAATCCAGCCTTAGACTTATTGCGTTTATTATTTGACCTATGCGAGACATTGAACTTTGTACAATAGAGCGTACTCGGTACTTGGCTGTTTTTACAAGGATACTAAGATTTTCTGGTTTCTTCCAGGTATGCTGTCCGCAGCAGCCTCCCTGGGAATGATCCACCTGTGGGACGTGGACGGAGGTCTGACGCCCATAGACAAGTATCTGTACACGGCTGACGAGCATATCAAGTCCGGAGCCCTCCTTGCCCTGGGCATTGTGAACTGCGGAGTTAGGAATGAATGTGATCCCGCTTTGGCTCTCCTCTCAGACTATGTCCTTCATTCCAGTCCCATCCTCAGGATTGGAAGTGTTCTAGGTTAGTAACATTAATAATTCATTACACATCAATTTTCTATGTAGTTCACCAAGACTTCCGTTAAAATGGAGATCATTGCACTGAAAATAAATAAAATGGCTACCACCAGATATCCTATTAGAAATAACAATCTATAATCTAGAAATAAAGAAAATGTTCCTATACATTAATTCATGTATTTTTCGTGGTACAATTAGACTTAGTGCCATAGTGCTTCACATTTACGCAACAAACCAGCAAAAACCATACAAAAAACATTATTTCTAGTACAAAAAGTAAACTACTTAATATAATATTTAATGGATAGATTTGTAAGTTATATAAACTTTTATCTCGTCAATTCACGTACGTCTTGACTTGGGTGTAAATACTCGTAATATTTTGTGTTTTATGGATGAAGTGTTAACTTTGTATTGATTTGTTTCACAGGTTTGGGATTGGCGTACGCCGGCACAAAGAGGGATGACGTGATTAGTCTATTACTCCCCGTGCTCAGTGACCCCAAGAGTACAGCTGAGATTGTAGCGCTGGCCGCCATCTCGTGTGGTCTCATTGCCGTGGGATCGTGTGACGCGGACGTCACATCAGCCATCTTACAGAGGCTTATTGATAATGGTGGGAAAGATCTGCAGTCCTCCACATACTCCAGATTCCTGCCCCTTGGTTTGGGTCTCTGTTATTTAGGTAAGTAATGTCTTCAGCTATTGTAGTTTCTTTATATATATGGAAAGAAGAAAGAGATTTGACTGCTCAATAATAATTCTTCATGAGTGTTATTTATAGTTTTCTCTGTCACATTCTATGCTATTCTATCCCCTTACACCGCGGTTCTTGCAGGGTAGACATAGAGAACAGATTGTCAGACTTCCGTATCCTTCACACACTTCTTGCTTCTGTTACATTAATGTTATTCGTCATACACACTATGATTTCTTTTACTCAAAACACATCCATCTAGACTAACTTTGTCGACTGCATAGCTAATCTGTGCAAGCCTTAACGCATTCTGTCGTACATCCAACAAAACTTACATTCATCAGTTACCGCACAGTGAAAAAATTACTCATTTAACATAAATGGTTCCAGAGTTATACCTTTTTAAAATAAGAGCATTTTTTTCGAAGACTGTATTAAAGGATAAGTAATATTGATGGGAACTTGATAGACAGCTTCTCTTTTCCAGAATTCAACAACAAATCTGTGACCTATTGTGAAAGATGACCTATTGTTTTATTATTCCAGGTCGCAAGGAAGCCATTGAGGCCACAAGCGCCGCCCTGGAAGTGTTGAGTGATCCTCTCAAGTCCCTCTCCCTCACAGTATTATCCATGTGCGCTTACGCAGGCACCGGGGATGTGCTCGTCATACAACAGATGTTGCACATTTGCTCTGAACATTATGATACAGATGTAAGTACATATTGTTTGTTAGTATTGCCAGTCTTGAGAAAAATATGAGAATCATTTCTATAATGTGTGGTGAAATTTCATATCAACACTCAAGCTTACAATTTCTTTCGATACGTGAACTTTATTTTCTAATATGATGTCATTTTATCAACTGGTATCATTACATTTCTTTCTATGTACTACCAAGTACTTTTTTCTCTTGAAATATGTAAGATTAGATCGGTTCGGCTCTCTCTCTCTTGTCGGCTACCGCTCAGACAACATGTCTGTATGAAGCGAAATAATATTACGATGTGAATAAAGGAAGATTGAGGACACAAAGGACTTTTCACTGCATGCACCATCTCATACTAATCATCCAATGTGAATGTTTCTATTTGTAGAATGAACAGCAATCAGCGGAGGACACAGCATTTAGTAAGAAATCAGATAAGAAGGACAAAGACAAGGAATCCAGTGGAAGCAGTACTGGAGAATCTTCTTCATCATCATCATCTTCTTCATCTTCATCCAGTTCTGAGAAGCCTCCATCCAAAAGTAAGTTCGGTTAAATTATCTTCGTTTTAGTTGCAGCTCAGAATCTCGTTCGCAGACAGCTTGTACAGGAACCTACAGTGAGATAGTCCAGGTTCGACATGCCCCGCAAACATTGGTCCGCCTTAAATAGGATCTGAACTGGTCATGGTAGAACTTGCTCCACAAATGGAGCAAGAGGTATCACCCCTTTAGTGAATGTAGCCGGATTTCGACTGTCTAACATATGATGGAGAAACGTCCTGACAAGGAGTGTGTAAGGGTTCTTGAGTAAGTCTGCAAGGTGACATTAAGGGCAATACTACTTAAAGAATATTGACAAGGAGCTATGTCTCCTAGATAACTTGTACAATGGTCTTACGCATACGGAAGAAAGAAAGAAAAGTTGCAATACTGTATAATTGTATACTTTGTAATACGATAATGATGGATTGTGTTGTTCTGCAGGTAAAAGCAAGGATTCCAAAGGTAAAGAATGGCGTGAGGGCAAGGATCCTAAGGACTTGAGTTCCATGCAAGCAGTGGCGGCACTCGGAGTAGCCGTCATAGCTCTGGGTGAGGAGACGGGGGCGGAGATGTCCACGAGAATATTCGGACAATTGGTAAGCCATTACAATATATTTTGTAAATTATGTGGGACGTTTACAGAATGGCCGATTTATTATTTGTTTTTCCAGGGTCGTTACGGGGAGCCAGCCATCAAACGTGCAGTCCCGCTAGCCATCGCCCTCTGCTCCATATCCAACCCTCAGTTGTCTGTAATAGATGTTCTCAATAAATATTCCCACGATGCTGATATAGATGTTGCATACAATGCTATCTTTGCAATGGGACTTGTTGGTGCTGGAACTAATAATGCCAGGTACAGTAGATTCTAATTTTTTTTTTATAGTTTTTAATGTCACAATTTTTTTTAATATCGGTTTTCCTATATGTCTTAGTTGAAATAACACGTAGTTATCTCAACAGTTATACAGCAAATAATGTCTTTCCATCAGGCTTATAACTGATTGGGGTTGGTTTAATGTGATCGCTTTTCACATTTATACATAGTAAAACACATCTCAGCAGTTGCCAGTAGTACAAGGGATGTAGTATTTCTTTCTCGCTTCGATCATCGGCCTTCGTGACACAGCGGATAGAATACCAGTATGTTAGGCTGGAGGTCTGAATTCGATTCCCGGCTGCGGCGGATGGATGGACTGGAATTGGTGAATGTTACTCAAGTGTAAAGTGATCACATTAAACCAGCCGACAATCAATCATAAGCCTGATGGAATGTCCATCCTTTGTGGTATATCTGTCAAGGTTCTAGATTTTTTGTCGTCAGATATTTAACAAAGAATTGTATGTCACCATTTAATTTTAAAAATTTTCAGGTTGGCAACAATGTTGAGATCTCTAGCCCTCTTCCATGCCAAATCCCCCGTCCATCTCTTCATGGTGAGATTAGCCCAGGGCCTCTGCCACATGGGCAAGGGTACTCTATCCTTATGTCCTCTACACGGAGACAGACAGGTCCTCAACCACACGGCTTTGGCTGGATTATTAGTGACTCTAACGGCATTCTTAGACTGCAAGAATAGTAAGTAGAAAAAAGTTATTTGCTTTTAACACAAATTGACTGTATTCAACGAGATATTGAGGATCGAATGCGGAATCAGGTAATCAGAGAGATGTGTATTGGAACAAGAACGAAAGCTAAAAAGTTGAGATTATTTGGACATATCTATAGAATGAATAATAATAGGAGAGGTGTATATTTTGAAAGTCTTCACCCAAGTCAACTGGATTTTCAAAGATGAGAATATTGGAACTAAGGGGATATATAATAATAATAAACTGTATTTTCTCACAAATCAATTATAATTTTGCCACCCAACTAGGCAAAGCCCGTACTTAGGTGGCTCACTTACATATTGTATAATAATCTACGAATGTGACTGACTTTAAATGTGTGTGTAGCGATTTTTATTCTTTTTTTTAAGGCATTGCACCTGTTGTCAAGTAATTTTTAAGCAAGTGTAGAGATTGCTCAGTTGAAGTTATGTTTTCTTTGTCTGCCCTACAAAGAACACAGTTTGAGTCAATAGTTAAAATATATATGTGGGAACTAACCATTCTTTCTTTTCTTGCAGTAATTCTCGGAAAATCCCACTACCTTCTGTACACATTAGCTGCCGCCATGCATCCTCGATGGCTCGTAACATTGGACGAGAACTTGGAGGCTCTCAACGTCACGGTTAGAGTGGGACAAGCCGTAGATGTCATCGGTAAAGCTGGTACTCCTAAAACTATCGCCGGAACACACACGCATTCAACTCCAGTGTTACTATCTGTCGGGGAGAGGGCAGAGCTGGCTACAGATGAATATATACCACTGTCACCAATAATGGAAGGATTTGTAATACTTAAAAAGAATGAAGACGTCACTATGAAAGCATGAGACTAAGTCGTACTAGTGGATGGCTCGTAGTTATTAAAAATTATTCTTAAACACCCTGTGCAAACAAAAAACGCGTACGTTTTTGTTTTGCATCCTGTAAACTTAACATTAACTCGTTTAAACCGCATTTAATTTTAGTAATTCTGTACCCCTAAGACAAATGTTAACTAATCAATTGTCACAAATATGCGTACAGGTTAAATTATTATCCAAAATTTGTTAATACCAATACATGGTTGGTGCAGTTGGTTGAGGCGGCAGTCTCTCAAGCGGGAGGTGCTAGATTCAAACCCTGGCGCTGGCGATGTATTCCACACTTTGCAACATAGGCTTTTAGCCTAGTGCAAGGTGTGCAGGAAAGTATTTGAGTTTGTGCCCTGCAAGCCCAGATCCTTTTTAAAAATTAATAAATATTTTAGTTAGTTTTTGAGTATTGTTCATTTTAAAGCGGCACACAGACATTATGTTTATCATCGTATCTAAAAATTGTATCCGTTTTTTATGTAACAAATTAACAATTTTCACATTGTACTAATATTAT
Organism: Ceraclea dissimilis; assembly: GCA_963576895.1. Taxonomy (NCBI): domain Eukaryota; kingdom Metazoa; phylum Arthropoda; class Insecta; order Trichoptera; family Leptoceridae; genus Ceraclea; species Ceraclea dissimilis. Next base: position 2,901,459 of record OY756377.1, read on the forward strand.
TTCCGAACTACGAGGCATACAAACGTTTTAGGTTATTTTTATTAAAAGTAATGTATATTTCATTGTTTAGAAAGAGACTGCTGTACGGAGTCTTGAGGTACAGTTACTACAGTCGCTGGTTTAGTAGCTCATCGTTTGAAATGTCGCTGTATTAATCGTAGCATCTGTTTCAGAATTTCCACCATTATCTGCATTGTTTGTTACGCCAGCGACTGTAGAAATTGTAGCTTTAGCCATTCTTGGTGTTTCATTAAACTATATATTATTATTATGTGATTATTTCGTAATAAAATTTATACATTAAGTCCTAATGGTTTTATTATTTAGTCTCTTATTATACCTTAAATAAACAAGCAAAGTTTTGTGCTGTGAAGAAAAATGGACTCATAATTATGTGTTTAAAACCCTGATGGAAAATTAGATGAAAAAAATTAAATCAATTGATCAATATTACAAGAATTATTATATGCAACTACTATACCATCACTGTTATCCCAATAATGCAGTAGCCAGTGAATGCGTGTATCAGTGGAAAAAAGGTCTTAAGAATATGATTCCTATTAAGTACCCTTTTGATTTAGGACGATCAAATAATAGGTTTAATCCGACATAAATTCACTCTTCGCCATTGGTGTCTATTTTTTATTATTGAAGTACTTAATCAAATATTCTTTCGTCATACGTGTCTATAGAGACACGGCAACATTATTCTTTGAGCAAAATTAATGTGACTTTCAGAATGGGTTGCGAACTTCATTGCTGAACAAAATGTGAAACGTCTTAAGAAAATTTTACAAACACTTGACTGTTACAGGAAACTTGAAAAAATATCAAAAAATAGTGGAGGGTCAATCATAAAACCTGGAATTCCCCACGAGAAATTTTTATATGGGGTTGCCATGATAAAAAAAAACTTGTTTGAAGAAGAACTTGATGAAATTGTTCAAAACTTTTACTTGTCAAAAACTTCTATGCGACAATACTCTGAAATGTCATGACAGTAGTGTGTTCTTGTGGAGTGCATGTTGATACAAGAGAATGAAACATTCTTTTAGGAGTCTAACTAAAGTGTCTCACGCCTACGTTGTTTGTCTCCAGGAAACTCCTCTGATGGATTTCGAGAGTGCTCTCAAGTGGATTGGATATTCAGCGCTTGGGCTGATGGTGTTATGGTTTCTCTTAAACATATGGTAAAACTATATTTTATACTAAGCAGTTATCCCAGGCTTATGAATGATCGCCGCCTGGTTTAATTTGATCACTTTAAACTTAAGAACATAGGCCCTTTAGTAGTAATTTAGTAACTATGAAATACCAGCTTTTGTGCCCAGCAGGCCAACACCTGGATGACGGTGACGCAACCACTATTGCATACATGTTGTTTTGTAATTAGTCATTTTTCTCTTTAACTGTAATACCCATTTGATTTTTGAATAGCCAGGATTCTGCTCTATCGTTACTTAAAATATGTACTCTGAGAGTTCTCCCGTGTAAAACAATTGATTCCTGGACGTGGGTGATTTAGTACCTATTCAACGGTGCTAAAATATTATGGTATTTTAGTTGTTTTGTGCAGTTATTAATTGAGCCGCTTCTTGAGTGAACTATTTATCGAATATGCCCATCTATTGCCAGTTGAGTTATACCTTTTTCTTGGTTTATAGCATTTTCTATTCTTCTAAATACAATGTTTTTTCATCTAGCAAATAGATATTTTTATATTTTAATCTCACATCTAAATGTACCTAATACAGTTGGAAGTACTGCCGGAGATATTTCAAATGCGAGGAAGAGAGTTTAGAAGTAATCGTTCCATCCACATGCTCGACCACTAGTAGTTTCACCTACATGGCATCCGTGTACCCGGACTACAACCTGCCAAAGGGAGTTAATGATGGATTATCTGAATTTGAGTAAGACCCCGAGTATAATTTAATATTAAAGATAACAATAGTGTAAATAAATGTATGTTCTTTGGATGACAGTGAATAATTAGTGCTTTTTTTACTACGAACCCATTACACCACTTGTCAAAAATAGGGTAAACAGGTGTACGAGACTGTATCACCTTATGATAGGAAGCATGACACATGCGTGTATGCGCATTACCAACCTTCTTGCCTCATCACACCTTAAAAAGAGATAATTAAAATTGATAATTAAAACTGGGGTGCAAAGATAGAACGCCTCCTCGCGGTGCACCCAGGGCAACGTACATTGTACGGCTAAAGTTCTATCATAAAGGCAGAAGAGAGAAAGAGATAAAAAGCAAGAAATACAGAGTCCAAGAGAGATTACAAGAATGAAGCGATTGCAACGAAGTCACAACCCTTCTCAGGGCTACCAGACGAGGGACCTTGGAGACAAGGTCCGGATACTTCAAATTAATATAGAGGGCATTAGCCAATCAAAGACCGATTATCTTACCAGAATGACACAAGAGCTCAGGATTGACGTTGTATTACTTCAGGAGACGCATACTGCTGACGAAGCGCAGCTGGCGTCCCGGGGCACAGTCACAAATTTCACTTTAGCCGGTGCTGTCTACCATCCCCAGTACGGTGTGGCCACATATGTACGCGAGGGCCTAGCATGGAATTTGGAACACTGCTCCACCACTGAAACAGTATCTGTTGTTTCCATCAAACTGGGACAACTCACAATTGTCAACCTGTATAAGCCACCTACAGCTGCATGGCCAACTCCAATCATACCAACAGCATTCCCCCACCCATCCATCATCATGGGGGATTTCAACAGCCACCACACCGACTGGGGGTACAACAGCATAGACGATAATGGAGAGGCACTCTCGGAATGGATCGAAACCGAAAAATTACAACTCATATTTGATGCCAAGGACATTGGTACCTTCCGCTCGGCTCGTTGGAACAAGGATTATAACCCCGACCTGTGTCTGGCAACAACCAACCACAATGGCAAACCTCAGCCAGTCACCCGCGAGGTCATTAAGAGCTTTCCTCGCAGCCAGCACAGGCCTGTCGTGGCAACTATAGGATACTCAGTTCCTATTGTAAACTGCGCGCCCATACCACGATGGAACTTCCAGAAGGCTGAGTGGGGGAAGTTTACTGATGCACTGGACGAGACAGTACATAACATCGAGCCAAAAACCGGAAATTACAAACAATTTGTAATGGCAGCAAAGGAAGCTGCAAAGAAATCCATTCCGAGAGGCTGCCGCAAAACATACATACCAGGGTGGAATGAAGAATGCGAAAGACTATATCTGGACTTTATGGAGACCGAAAACAGAGCAGTGGCTGAGGAACTACTAGAAGCACTTGACACTGCACGTAAACAAAAGTGGACCAACCTGGTAGAAAGTCTAGATTTTAAACATTCAAGCCGCAAGGCGTGGTCTCTACTTCGCAAACTGGGCCACAGCGCTCCAACGAAACCCTCCACAAAAATACCAGTGAACCGTGTTGCAAACCACATTATTGAGAACAGTCGAGCACCTGGGGACAAAACATTCCAACAAAATATCAGGAGACAGCTACACACCAGAAAGCAAGAAGCCCAGAACCGATCTGAACTAGCCCAACCCTTTACTGAGACGGAAGTGAACTTAGCCATCTCCTCCCTTAAAATGGGTAAAGCAGCAGGACTAGATGGGATATTTCCCGAATTCCTGAAACACTGCGGCAGCCGCACAATCACCTGGCTTACAAAGTTCTACTCCAAAATTCTTGAGACTGGGATACTTCCACCTGAATTTAAAAAGACAAAAGTTCTGGCCTTGCTTAAGCCTGGAAAACCACCCGAAGAACCCAGCAGCTACCGCCCAATAGCACTCCTTAGTGTTAGCTATAAACTCCTAGAACGGTTGATCTTAAATAGAATAGAACCAGTTATCAACCTGCACATCCCTATTGAACAAGCTGGCTTCAGAGCTGGGAGAAGCTGTTGCGACCAGGTCTTGGCACTCACCACCCATATCGAGAACGGATTTCAAAAGAAACTAAAAACTGGAGCAGCCTTCCTAGACCTCACGGCTGCTTACGATACGGTGTGGCGCCACGGCCTGCTGTTCAAATTCTTAAATATTATACCATGCAAGACACTCGGATCACTGTTAAACAACATGCTTAGCAACCGCCACTTCCAGGTACACTTGGGCGAGAATGTGAGCAAGAGCAAAACCCTTAACAATGGCCTACCACAGGGATCGGTGTTGGCCCCACTCCTCTTTAACCTTTACACGTAGAAAATTTATCTACGCAGATGACATTGTCCTCACAACTCAGAGCAGCTCATTCACTTCCTGTGAGAACACCCTACGAGATGATCTGTCGGCGATGACACAATATTTCATTAGATGGAGACTGAAGCTAAATCTTTCAAAAACCGAGGTATCCACTTTCCACCTAAGCAATCGCTTATCCCAACAAGAACTTAATGTTGTACTAAATGGCCAAAGCCTCCGTCACAATCCAAACCCAAAATACCTCGGCATCACCTTAGATAGATCTCTCACATACAAACAGCACCTACAGAAAACTGCTAGCAAAGTACAAACCAGGAACAATATTATCCAGAAACTAACGGGGACAAGTTGGGGAGCTGGGGTCAATACCCTGAGAACATCCTCACTTGCTCTGGTCTACTCGACTGCGGAATACTGTGCTCCGGTATGGACTGGCAGCACTCATACAAAATCCCTTGACGCCCAACTACACAAAACAATGCGCATGGTGAGTGGCACAATTATGCCTACCCCCATACAATGGCTTCCAGTGTTGAGCGGCATAGCACCTCCAGAGCTTCGAAGGAACGAAGCTACGAAGAGAGAATGGCAGAAGTGTACTCAAAATACTGCCCTCCCAATACACCAAGACGTCCCCATAGGGGACTCACTCCGCCTCGAGTCCCGAAAGCCTTCCTGGAAACTGGGAAGGCAACTGGTGGCCAACAACTCTAACACCAAAGAGGAATGGAGACGCTCTTGGAGGGATGCCAACATCGACACTCGCGGACTTATAAACGACCCTACAACAATGCCACCTGGTAGCCATTTACCACGCCACCTTTGGTGCAACCTGAACCGAGTCAGAACCGGACATGGAAGGTGCGGCCTTCTCCTCCACAGATGGGGCAAGCGGGACAACCCCAACTGCCTTTGTGGTGGGGTGGAGTCCTTTAACCACATCGTCGAAGAATGTCAGTTCACTAGGTTCAGCGGCACAATGGAAGACATCCATAACTTGTCTCCTGAAGCACTTCAATACCTGAGCTCTCACGAACTTAATCTCTGACTCTGGTCTCTCCAACGCCATACGATATATATATATTAAAATTGAGTGGCAAACGTCACTGCTGATTTATTTTTACTGTAATTCTAATATTTATTAAACCAGGTGAAAAACAGTCTATGTAATATGTACTAGGCTTCTTAAATAATTTCTCAGACTAAATAACAATTAAATACCTGTTCAATAATGGTGATAATATTTAAATTAGTTTAACGAGTTTTTTAAATATCGAAGCAACGAAGAATAGTTAGAACATAATAATGATTTTTAATGAATTTCTTGGCTTGGTCTTTGCAGTAGCAGTATATTATTTGATCAGCCCATGACACTGTGCAGTGCCAATCCGTTCTGTAAGCAGAATGCGGAGAAGGGTCACACTTCACCTGAAGAAACCATCGAGGGATCGTCCTCCTCTGTTATAGGAAGGATTGGACCACGAGACGATGATCTGAACTCCATACATCATATAGTCAACGTGTAAGTATGAGAAAGACAAAGTAAAAAAGCAGACATTACATTATCATAGTATGTAGTAGTTTCTGAAAAAGTTATGATTAATTTATTTTCCAGCTTCAACAAATCAATTCTGAGTCTATCGCTTGACGAATACGACAACATATACGGCGGAATGTATGCTGTTGAAAGAAGTAACGAAAACATTTCTTCCCGATCACAATTTGAAAGTACAGAAAGTTGCACGACACAATACAGTGCAGACGTTGATATCGAATCACAATCTACATTACAAAGTGTCGAAGGACCGAGGGTGGAATCAGTGATGATACACTGTGAGCTTGTCACGGATGTTTGATTTGTTTTTTTCAGCTGGCAACACAGCATCGTAATATATAAGAGCGAACTGGCTAGAAGCACGTGATATTGTTATACTCGTATCACAGAAAAATAAAACGAAAGCATGTTAACGACAGAATGTCTACAATCAAACATTGTAATAATTTTAATGATAATTAGATAAAACATGAGAAACTATTGAATATCCCATATATCCACTATGGAAAATGTTTTACTAGTATAATTTACTAGTACAAAAACTGATTACAAGCGTAATACAATAAATTATGTTTGGTATTGTGTTTTGATATAAAAAATAATAATTTTAATCATAATATGTTCTGTTATTTCCACAATTAATATTAATGTAACTTTATCTTAATAATTATGAAACAACAATTAAATAAAATTATATTTAAGTATTGTTATCTGATTCCGTGTCATTCTTATTGTGTTCATCATCATGTATTTCACAATTACTATCATTACCATCTTCTTTTGTTTTAACACTGTCTTCTTTTGTTTTAACACTGTCTTCTTTTGTTTTGACACTGTCCTCTTTTGTTTTAACATTGTCTTTTGTTTTGACATTTTCGTCTTTTGTTTTAAGACTGTCTTCTTCTGTTTTGACATGCTCTTCCTTTGTTTTGACATTAGTATTTACATTTACTTTGACATCATATGTTTCTCCATTACTTTGTGCATCATTCTCTCCCTCTTCCTCGCTGCTCTCTGTCTCGCTCTCATCCTCCTCTTTACATTCCACTTTTGGTTTCTTTCCCTTCTGTTTGGCTTTTTGTTTTTTCTTCAATCTCTTTTGTCGTTTCTTAGCAGTTTTCTCCTCCGCGGCTAATCTGTTCTGTTCCAACTTACTGTGATACTCCTCGTCTAAGATTTCCTGAAAAATACAATAAGAAAATATCAAGTACATTTACCATAAGAAATAAAGTCATTATTAGAGAGATGAGGGACTGTAAGACGGGTTTAGTGGCTAGAATGAAAGTGAATAAACATAGATTGTTTGGACGTGTTGAGCGAATGAATGATGATAGGATAATATGAGTGAAAGAAGAGGTTTGAGGAAGAGCGGCCATCTGAGACTGACCTGGACCAACCATGTCGACCAGATGGCCAAGAGCTGACACATTTTGAGCTAAAAGAAACTGGAAAGCATTTATGACAAATTGTGTGAATGTGATGGAATCAAGGAGTGATGTGTCTAAGGACAGGACGGTCTGGAATTCAGTCCGCACTCACTACTCCACAAGGGATGCAGCGTGAAGTGATTTTAATAATAATAATAATAACTTATTTATTTTTCAAACTCAAAAAGACACATATATGATACAAATAAATAAACAAATATATATATATATATATAGAAAATTCTCAAAATATATATCGCCGCTCGTTTTTTACTTTGACTTAAGCGCCACTTAGGTATAAAATGAGTTATATATATCGTTGGAATCGTTTCATGTCTTTAGAAATGCGACCTATTTTAAAAGGGGAAATACCCTACGACTCCTTTATGAGACACTGGTGAGAACAATTCTGGAATCTGGATCTATTGTTTGGGGCCCACATGAGGTGACATATATCACAACATTGGAAAAAGTCCAGAAACGTTTTTTGAGACACCTCTATCGACTCGAATACGGATACTATCCGTATATGTTTCCATCTTTGTTCGTGATGGGATGCCTCGGTTTTTCCACATTGGAAAAAAGACGGAAGGATTACCTATGTCGTCATTTTTTTAAGCTGATACATGGTGTGATGGAACAACCCTACTACAGCTAAAAATAAAAGAAATCTAAACTAAACTTTCGGTTGTTCACATTACCTCCTAAATAACTGCTACCTAAATTCAAATCTAAACCCTATTTCCTAGTTCTAAAAGCTACTTTCCCTAAGTTCTTTTCTACTTTCACTCTTTCACACATTCAAACACACTCTCACTTTCTAATCCATCATTCAAATCGAATTTGCGTAAAGCGAAACTCTGTTCGTCTATACCTCATTGCTTTCGTATTGTTCAATACTAATTCCTAATTTCTTTAATGGCTGTGATTTTACGTGATCGTCTCTTTACGTTCCTCTAAATTAAATACAATAAAGGACCCCAAAACGTTGTGAAATTTACCTGTAAATAATACCTAACTTGTCGCAACATAATACTCTCTGGATGAACGTACTAAGGTGTCCCATACAGAGTACATTATAAAGTAACCTATGCGTTATGCTATGTATATTGGAAGCGTATGACATCGATATGTACTCCCACTATACACAACAGACCAGAGGTGTATTCAGATAAAATGTTACATTATAATTTTACAAACAGATAAGATATTCTTTCATTCGTAGTTGTTAGTAAGAATATTGAAAATGTCACCTACCTTTTATCCTTCCTAAAATGTTACATAGAAAACACACACAATAACACAAAGAGAATTCAATAAATATACAATTCAAAGTACCACGAATGAAAGCTTATGAGCTGTGGAAAAATTATGGTTAATATGTTACTTGTCTCTATGTACATGCAAGGTTATTGAGACATTTTGAAAGGCGAATTGAGTATATGATCGTAATCTTCTTGAGTAAATGAATTTTTTTTGAAAAAGGATTATGTCATAAGTTAATTTGGACATGCAGTTAGTTGAAAATCTGATGTGTCATGCAAAAACAGGCCCCTACACCGCCTGCTCCAGTCCCAGTCATCCAATAACGTTACTGGGTCCACATGCGTATTACGCGGAAAGTTTGACATTCCGAACATACCATGCTATTACAATATAATAAGATATATTTTGGGAGACTTATCATTTTCCTTATATTGGAAACGCTGCTTCGCGTTTTGTAACCCAGAATCAAAGTCACTTCGATGAAAGGTAGTTTAGCAGCTCTCTAAACATTCTTAAGGTAAGGACAGGATGTTAATAATATATTTTTATTAGTTGACCACATGAAATCCCAGTTATACTGCGCAATTCCAGTTCTGGATATGGATATTGGTATATAATTACTAATGGGAGGAAAACAAAATACATAATAGCATGCTTTATAAGGTCAAGGATAAAATTAGATATGTTAGTATAAATACTACAAGATACTAAATTGGTTTAACTAATAAATTAGTTGTAAAAGTTTGACACAATCCATTTATGAATTAAACATAAAAATCTCCACACTAGGTGAAGTCTTTATAACAATATGAAAATACCTAGAATCAAGTAGAACAATTCTCAATCCACCTTATTCTAAAATTGAAGGTTAATACAAATTATTAAAGTTAAAATAATAGAATAAAATAAAGTTTGCTCATCCTTAATACGGCCCTGTCCTCGTTGCACTGAAATTAAATCTAATATTAATATATTTAGGTCGATTGCAGCTTTCTCAATATTCTAAATAAGAATATTTCACTCCAAAGCTAAATTAAACTATTTGAAAGGTGGAAGAAATTAATTAAAATAAATAAAACACACGATAGTATTAAAATAAAATTCCTTCCAAAATAAAGCCACATCTTATCAACGAAATAACCGCTCGCATCGTTGTTAAGAGGGCTACAGTAGCAAACATGGCGATTTTAGTGATTTTTCAATCGATATACCCGCGTTATTTATTGTCAGATTTCGATGAAAAAAATATATTATATAGATTGAACTTTAACGAAGCGCATTATAGAGTAATATAATTGATATACTATATAGTTTCTTGTAAAAAATAAAAATTAAAACTTCGTTTTTCATCATTTTTTTGATATTCCAAGTGATTCGTCCGTCGGAATTAAATAATTCTTTTTTTGTCTTAAAGAACACTAAAATATCTAGCGCATTATAGAAAGAAACCTAAATATTTTTTGTTTGCTTCGCGTCAAAACCCAAAAAACCTCAATTTCATAAAAAGTCTCCGTACTAATATACGCTATCGGTTTTAGCGTGCACGCGAATATGACACTTATAACACGGGAATCACAAGGAACGCACTGTTTTTCGTTTCGCCAAGGATTCAGACACCCACAAGACTGTGGACTGGTAAGACGTGGATTCTGTGCTAATTGAATTGTCGTTCCATACTTTTATTCTTATTGACGAATGTTCGTATATTACAGAGGACGGCAAACATTGGTCACCGATTTATATTTTAAATTATTTTCACATAATATTACGAGTAGGTAGTTCCCGCATGTTTTAGTGATTTGCAGATTCTTTACATACTTATTACTTTAATGTGCGTGCCTATTAATTATATCCCGGACTAAACTAAACTTTTTATTCCAAAAATAGGTAGATACCGAATTCTATTAGGTGCAGTTACCTATTTGGATACATTCTGTCTTGCACAAAATTTCTGGACGAAATCCTACATAAATATTTTAGTTCGTATTCGTACCTACATAGGTATGTATGTAACATTTTTCACCTTATCCTTAATAGACTCCTAAACCGTTCGTCCGATTGAGATGAAACTTTGGGAAATTGTTGTACTTGCCCCAGGGAGTGTTTTTATGGGGGTAGGGGGTACGCATGAAGGGGGGGGCGAAAAAAAAACGTTTTTTTTCGAATCCATATAACTTTTGGTGCCAAAAAGATGAATAATAACCCTCCCGACATCTGCAGGAATAAAGGGAGGGGGAGGGCTGAGGGGGGGGGGGTCGGAATTAAAAAAGTGATATTAGTGTCGAATCCATAGTTTTCCGCGTCAATAAGATGAATAGTAACCCTCCCGACTTCCGCAGAAATAAGGGGGGCTAAGGGGGAGGGGGGGGTCGGTATAAAAAAAGTGATATCAGTGTCGAATCCATAGTTTTCCGTCTCAATAAGATGAATAGTAACCCTCCTGACATCCGCAGGAATAAGGGGAGGGAGGGGGCTGGGGGGGGGGGTCCGAATGAAAAAGGTGATATTGGTATTGAATCCATAGTTTTACACGTCAATAAGATGAATAGTAATCCTCTTAACATCCGCAGGAATAAGGGGAGGGAGTTAGGGGGCTGGGAGGGGTCTGAATGAAAAAAGTGATATTAGTGACGAATCCATAGTTTCCCGCATCAATAAGATGAATTGTAACCCTCCGGATAGACGCAAAAATATGGGGGGCTGGGGGGGGGGGTGGAATGTAAAAAGTTATATTATTGTCAAATCCGTAGTTTTCCGTCTCAAAAAGATGAATAGTAACCCTCCCGATATCCGCGGGAATAATAGGGAGGGAGGTTGAGGGGGCACGGGGGAGGGGTGGAACGAATAAAGTAAAACAAATACATATTATATTCATTCCTGTACACAAAAAAATATTCCATTATTTAGTATGCCTTCGTGCCTTTATGCAGAGCCACCAGACTGTTGTGAGTTTTAGTGGCTCTGGAGTACTTTGACTGATAGATGATGGTTCCACTGATTTTGGGTTCTACTGCGGACCTACTTCACCATCCATACACAAATTGGAACAAAATAATGGACCTACTTCTACGTCTAGAGTTACTGTAAAATTATTTAATCAAAACCAACAGAGTATAACAATGGTTTAGGTTCAGATAATATCGGTGCATGTGAAACTGCCAGATTACGACCAACACTGACCCTTACAGATCTCTCTGCGTCAAAATTCGAGTAATTAGCTTTTTGTGTTTTTTTTACTCTCAGCTCTTATCTCATCGGACCATAATCGCATCACCACCAGTTTCATAGAAAAAATTGCCTGCGGTGCTATTTTTAATTACTTTTTTACATAAAACATTTTTCGTAAGTACCTATTATTGTCTAAAGCATTATAATTAATACATTAATATATTTTCAAATAAACAAACCACATCACGACCTCATTCACCATGTCTCACAAAAAAATTTCGCCTGCGGCGCTATTTACACCTTTTTTATACTGCATCAATTTTATTTTTTTTTTAAATATTATTAAAAAATATAACTAAGTACTTACTTATATATTTATGTTTATTTTTTCCCATTCCCATTTTATTATAAAGAAGGGAGCGGCAATCTGAATAGTATGTGAATTTCAGAAAAAAAAATGCGAACTCTTGGTTTAATAATTAATTATTAATGTTGAGAATTCGTGAGAAAGGCTCGTGAACGTTGAAACAAAAAGAAATCTCATGGCCCAAAATTATTTAATACACAACTAATTGTAGAGTGTAAGTATTCCAATGATTACTGACCCCTAACTCTGCAAATTCATACGTTCCAGTATTGTAGAAGCGGGGCGGGGGAGAGAGACCGCCTTAATTTTTATGCCACGCCCTAAGCTGAAGGTCATTTTACTACTGTAGCACTCTTAAGATATTGACTGTCTCGAGGAAAATATTCCAACTCCTCACATCTCAGTTCTGGATACCTGCATCATAGTAAAAAAATTAAATATACCATGCATCTCGCTCACACACTCACCCAAATGCATACATCAATATATTTTCTCCTTTCCTTCCAAATGGTACTGAAAGAAACATCTTTCAAGTGTCTACCAACAAGTCACTATAATAAAGTACATCATATATACATAACTAACTCTCTGTCCAATTATACACATCTACTTACTACTCATTTATAATATTGTTATAAAGATGGTCTCCCATCACACCCCCCTTTGGATGGGGGTTTTAAAATCAAAACAAAGTTTCGGATTTTTCAACCACCATACATCAGCTCAGGAAAAAAAATTGCTGAAAGAAAAAAAATCATAAACCTTAAAATTAAATTAAACTTATATTCATCTTGAATGCGACACTGGCTGCTCATCCAAAAGAAGTACATCGTTGTATTTACTTATGACTAATCCCCATTCCTCGTGAATAAATCATTTCTCTCCACTTGAAAGGTTGATCATCTTTGGTGTGTTTACGAAAAAAATAAACACAAAATATTAAATCCCTAAACATGTGATATTATTTTATCTCCTAAAAGTATTTTATTATTAATTACACTCTTAAGATTTCTTAATATTCTCGAATCTATAAACTAATGAATCCGTCAATATTATTTTTAAGACCGTCCCAAACTAATACTTGTACCTATTCTAGTATTATTTCATTCTACTAACATTTCGACTCATGTACTACATACTACATGAAGTATATACCTAACATGTTGTAAGTATAACACATTTTTATATCCCGAAATAGGTAGATATCCTGTTGTATAATAAATTCCACATAGATAAGTTGTTTCAAATTTTATCGTCTTGTCAATCATTCGATTATCGGTGAAGATATTCAGGACATTGGAATTATGTCGCTATTACTTCAATACCATTTTTTTTTTCAACCATCAACAAAACTTTCTTCTTGTAATCCTTGAAGAATTTTCACAATCCATCTAAATGGGTCGTTCCATCCTCAAATACAATCTCCTCAGTCGAATTCGTCTGTATTCTCTTCAAGACTTATGGTAAACTGCATACTTTCATTTATTTATTTTCATTCGTCGTCCTAGGTTATAATTCTATTCTATTATAGTTTTACAACTATTCACTCGTATACGAATGACCTCAGTTGTTTGTATTCCAAACCGACGACTTTCAAAGATGAAACAACTGGTTATAACATAGTTGAGTATCATAAGTATTCCTGTTACACAATCCAACGTAGTGTCCTTTAACGAGATAATCCAATTCTCAATCACCTACAATGAGACGTAAACCTCTTTTTTATTTCACTTCCTTCTGACTTCCTGCTTGATCGATCATAGATACGCTAAATTTAATTCCACTTGACGTCCAAATGCAATAAAATATTTTGATAGTCTATTCCACAGTTATTTACGATTCTTTACTCGTTCCAGAGTAATTCACAGTATTATAAAATATTTAACACAAACAACATTCATTCCTATATTACACACTGCACCTCATAATTTATTTTCACTATACAATACACACACCATAAATAAATACAATTCACTTTCGCCTGTCCAATGTTAATTTCTTCAATGCTCTGGCAAAAGGCTTTATCTGCACTATACCTTTAATTTCACTTGGTAAGGGTTGTACACCAAGGAAGACGAATACAGGAATCCAAGTCTGGCTCTGTCAGTTCTGGGGTTCTCAGACCTAATGTGATCTCTCCGCCGTGTGTAACGGAAATGTACACTACTATTTGGCACTAAACGTATGTGCGTTTTTATTTGGTCCCGTTTTTATTCGATGTAACATCTTCACCTTCCCAATGTTAACTATCTCGTCCAAGCTCAAAGACTCGGCTATCCTATACAATTCCAGAGTTCTCGTGAATCTGTTTAAATTATGTACTGCCTTCAGTGCCTTATTGTTGACACTGTCTAATTGTTGAATTGCGCAGGATGGCGTAACCTCTTTCAGTTCGCATTCCGCTAAATAATCAATTCATCACGCAATCCATCTGAAATATTCCGACATATCCGCATACACCACACTTATCACAAATGATCCGAAACGTACCCAACTCCATTCGCAGATTCGATGTATAAACACAAAGACACGCTGTTTCCTCATTCAACTACATTGTGTGTAGAAGGCACCCATAATCGTGTTCACTCAACGCTATAAACTTAATGACAACCTATTTTTCGTAGTAAATACCATATATGATTTCAAATACATCTAACTTACTTCGTAGATTCGACGTACCAATACCCAATTCAATTACATATTAATACTCGTACCTACCAATAATCTCGTCCATTTCTTTGTCTTGAATATTCACATCTAAATGACACGTGCCACGTGTCCCAAAAAAAATGTTTATATACAAACTTGTACTTACCCATAATCTCGTTAATCCTTTGTCTCTAATATTTATATAATTAACACGAGTCGTAGTCACGAGCCACAAAAAAAATGTTTACATTCAAAATGTTTTCTAGTTCAGTGATCTTTCATAATAATATCTAACCTACTTAAATATAAAGGTCCGCTGACTAAACTGTAAACACAAACATTCATTTCGATCTTACCTCTATTTATTTTAAATACCCACTGGTAGGTTCATCTCATACCTAAATATTTCTTTGTCCCAAACCTATATCGTTTTTATTTACCTATTAATATATCTAACTAACTCTATATGATCTGATGAAGTAGGCACAGAGAAAAAACTTAGCTAAATAAATATTCAATCCAATGTTATCCTACAGTATTTATCAATCATACATGGATTACCTTTTACTATATATCTAACCAACGAATTTGAACAGCATCGTATCTACCATATCTACCTATACATACATCCCTATATGACACGTGTATCATTGTGTACCACATAGATATCATCTCTATGTAGAGTACCTACCTACCCGCGATGAACAGTGTGCATTAATCTATTACACTCGAACCCCGTCTTCGAGTATTTCGAATAACGCATAACTACTTTCGTATTATTCCCTTTTCATATCACCTACTGTACATCACATCACTTAAAGGGTATACAACGAAAATTTTCCTTTCCACTAAACTATCAAATGATACATAATCTCGCAATGTTACGCAATATCTTCTTGCAAATCCCCCCCCCCTTCGCCAAGAAATAGAATTTTACCTCCCCTCTTTTTTAAGACGTGTGATATTTTCCCAATAGTGTAGACAAACAGATTCAAATGTCCTAAAAATTCCTCTGTCATTTCGCATTTCTTTCATGATTTTTACTAACTCTAAATCTATATTCTAATCCTTAGTAATCCAGTAAGTATTTAAAAAAATACTTATATCCGACGTCACGGCACCAAAAATGTGATGGAACAACCCTACTACAGCTAAAAATAAAAGAAATCTAAACTAAACTTTCGGTTGTTCACATTACCTCCTAAATAACTGCTACCTAAATTCAAATCTAAACCCTATTTCCTAATTCTAAAAGCTACTTTCCCTAAGTTCTTTTCTACTTTCACTCTTTCACACATTCAAACACACTCTCACTTTCTAATCCATCATTCAAATCGAATTTGCGTAAAGCGAAACTCTGTTCGTCTATACCTCATTGCTTTCGTATTGTTCAATACTAATTCCTAATTTCTTTAATGGCTGTGATTTTACGTGATCGTCTCTTTACGTTCCTCTAAATTAAATACAATAAAGGACCCCAAAACGTTGTGAAATTTACCTGTAAATAATACCTAACTTGTCGCAACATAATACTCTCTGGATGAACGTACTAAGGTGTCCCATACAGAGTACATTATAAAGTAACCTATGCGTTATGCTATGTATATTGGAAGCGTATGACATCGATATGTACTCCCACTATACACAACAGACCAGAGGTGTATTCAGATAAAATGTTACATTATAATTTTACAAACAGATAAGATATTCTTTCATTCGTAGTTGTTAGTAAGAATATTGAAAATGTCACCTACCTTTTATCCTTCCTAAAATGTTACATAGAAAACACACACAATAACACAAAGAGAATTCAATAAATATACAATTCAAATTACCACGAATGAAAGCTTATGAGCTGTGGAAAAATTATGGTTAATATGTTACTTGTCTCTTTGTACATGCAAGGTTATTGAGACATTTTGAAAGGCGAATTGAGTATATGATCGTAATCTTCTTGAGTAAATGAATTTTTTTGAAAAAGGATTATGTCATAAGTTAATTTGGACATGCAGTTAGTTGAAAATCTGATGTGTCATGCAAAAACAGGCCCCTACACCGCCTGCTCCAGTCCCAGTCATCCAATAACGTTACTGGGTCCACATGCGTATTACGCGGAAAGTTTGACATTCCGAACATACCATGCTATTACAATATAATAAGATATATTTTGGGAGACTTATCATTTTCCTTATATTGGAAACGCTGCTTCGCGTTTTGTAACCCAGAATCAAAGTCACTTCGATGAAAGGTAGTTTAGCAGCTCTCTAAACATTCTTAAGGTAAGGACAGGATGTTAATAATATATTTTTATTAGTTGACCACATGAAATCCCAGTTATACTGCGCAATTCCAGTTCTGGATATGGATATTGGTATATAATTACTAATGGGAGGAAAACAAAATACATAATAGCATGCTTTATAAGGTCAAGGATAAAATTAGATATGTTAGTATAAATACTACAAGATACTAAATTGGTAACTAATAAATTAGTTGTAAAAGTTTGACACAATCCATTTATGAATTAAACATAAAAATCTCCACACTAGGTGAAGTCTTTATAACAATATGAAAATACCTAGAATCAAGTAGAACAATTCTCAATCCACCTTATTCTAAAATTGAAGGTTAATACAAATTATTAAAGTTAAAATAATAGAATAAAATAAAGTTTGCTCATCCTTAATACGGCCCTGTCCTCGTTGCACTGAAATTAAATCTAATATTAATATATTTAGGTCGATTGCAGCTTTCTCAATATTCTAAATAAGAATATTTCACTCCAAAGCTAAATTAAACTATTTGAAAGGTGGAAGAAATTAATTAAAATAAATAAAACACACGATAGTATTAAAATAAAATTCCTTCCAAAATAAAGCCACATCTTATCAACGAAATAACCGCTCGCATCGTTGTTAAGATATTGACTGTCTCGAGGAAAATATTCCAACTCCTCACATCTCAGTTCTGGATACCTGCATCATAGTAAAAAAATTAAATATACCATGCATCTCGCTCACACACTCACCCAAATGCATACATCAATATATTTTCTCCTTTCCTTCCAAATGGTACTGAAAGAAACATCTTTCAAGTGTCTACCAACAAGTCACTATAATAAAGTACATCATATATACATAACTAACTCTCTGTCCAATTATACACATCTACTTACTACTCATTTATAATATTGTTATAAAGATGGTCTCCCATCACAATGGTATTATTAATAATCCAACAATACTGCAAGAAATCTCATTCTACGTACCAAATTCGTACAACAGATCCCGTGCTCACATGCTTTTTTATCCTCCACAAGGCAGAACAAACATAGTACAGTATTCTCCTATTGCAAGAGCAGTCCGCTACCTCAATGAACTTACAGCGCATGTCGACATGTTTGAGGTGACATACTCAGTATTCATCACATATCTCGACTTATACCTCAAATGAGTTTTTGTTTTATTGATTATTTTTGTTGTTATGTGGAAAAAAAAAATTTTTTTTTTTTCTTTTTTTAAAGATGTTGCGCAGTGTGGTTGCCCGCTGATGTTGCTGTGTGCATTGTTTGTCTGTTTAAGTATTTGTCAACTAGTACGGTTAATAGTGGTGGGTACCTACGCGGGTGCAATGTCTTTATGTCATGATTTGTCCTTTTCTTATTGATTTGTTATGTTGTTTTTTATTTTTTTCGTGTATGTTATTTTGTAACTTGTTCTGCGTACACTCTTCGGTGCAAAGGCTGAACGCTGTAATGCCGAAGAGTGTAATATTTTAGTGAAATAAAATAAAATAAAAAAAAATAAATGTCTTTTAAGTCATTTCTACTAAATACTGAATTAAATAAAAATGGCCATTAGTCACAGTAGATTGTTACTTCTTAATTTTATGTAATGCGTTAATCATTCTTAGTAATTGTTTATAATTGAATTTGCACTTTAGTATTTTTGCAGTTATAACAATAGCTGATATTTGGTACATCTGTCGTCGTTTAAGACAAGATGTTTGAAACAGAATTATAAGGTTTGAATATATTATTATCGGTCGTTCAACTAACAAATTCATTGTCAATACACGTGTTGCTTTTGTGTGCGATGGGCGCGAACGTATATACCTATTTAGAATATATTTAAGAAATATTTATAAAGAATATATTTAGAAAAATTTTACTTACCTTCTTTTTTTAAACAGATATGAAGGTGAATACCTAGAGTTCCAAGACATTGATCTTCAGTTTTTATTACTCAAAAATTCTTTATAAAATACAAGAGTTTGTGTGTTAGCCATTTTAACTTGGAAGTGTTTGGAAAACATGGTTGCATTAATCACTTTGAATTATAACGATTTTATTTTCAGTGCTAATTTAGACATTCTGCTTGATACAGTTTGTCACAAAAAGTTCTATTAGCCATTTTGAATTTTTAGAAATAATATATAAATGACGTGTTAGTCATTTTGATATTTTTGAGGAAGAGTACAAATGGCGTGTTAGTCATTTTGAATTATTAGAAAATATATATAAATGACGTGTTAGTCATTTTGTTTTTTTGGAGGAAGAGTACGAATGGCATGTTAGTCGTTTTGAATTTTCATGATTTTAAGAAAAGTGGTAATTTACTTGATTTGAATTAATAAATTTCGAATTATACTAAATATTAGGTTAGGCATTAAGGCATTAAGCGCCATCTAACTCACACAAAAGAGACTATATTTATTAACATTATATACTAAAAATAGAAAAAAAATCCATCAACAAAACCCCCATACAACTTATTTAAATCGGTTCATAAATAAAAAAGTTATCAGGGTTTTTCTGTTTTTTTAAACTTTAAAGCGCTCTCCTGAAAAGTTGACCCTGTGTCGCTTAAGTCAAAGTAAAAAGCGAGCGGCGATATATATATATATATATATAGATAAAATCTCCCCTCAGAATTGAGCAAAGTCCGTGCTCTGAGGGGAATCTCGTTTCCAACAATATCAGCAATACAAAAATTAAAAAATACATACATACGCACACACATTTGTAGTCATTTCATCCTTTAGTAACCTCAAAAGTTGACTTAATTTTAACCCAATGTAGCACAGTGACCTAACACAATTGCAGTGAGGAGCGGAAAGGCCTATAGCTGTAATGCCACTCAATGTTTTGCTGTAATGCCACTCAATATACTTAACAAGAACATTCACCATAATTTACCTTCTCACTTTTCTCCTGAATGAATTTCTGTCTAGCATATTCCTTCCTTCTGAGATGTCTGTATACGTGGAATTCCCCTGAACCCGCTCCAGCACTAGACCCCATCACATTGCGGACAAAATCTGGAGCTGAAGGCATATTCTTAGTCTTAGGACGTTCCGGAATAACCACTGGTTTCTCCTGTAAAAGAAAACATGGGAGTCATAAAAAAACGATACACAAGTGAACAGGCAACTTATTTGACTTGTTACAATATACTCACAGGATTTTTCATGAGTTTCTCCAATCGTAGCCGCTGTAAATCTATTGGTCCTTTAACAATTCGAGGTTTTTCTTCTGTTTTCAATGACTGTTTACCTTTTCCTTCTTGCATTTTGGAGGTGAATTAGAAACCAACTGCATGAAACACTGCACTTCTATAAATATACACACAGTAAGTATTGTTAGTGCAAGAATATATTTATTTAATAATTTAGGTTATTATTTTTCAGGACGAAACACAATAAATCAGAAAACAAAGTCCCCAAACACAAAACGATCGTACAAATTTCACGACGGTATATTTTCCCGACTCGCTCCCCCCACCTAAACCAAAATGTGTAGATTTTGACAGTTGGTACCTATGAAGATTATTCCTTGGTTGGTATTCCTGTCTTTTTTCTTTTGTGGCTACTTGGAGATCGCCTTTAGCCAGTCCTTTATTTGAAGGAACTTCGTGAAATATTACCAATTTTCAATCATAGTCTTGATTATGTGGACACAATGAAATGAAATTAAAATTACATACAGGAATAAACTGTTTGTATTTTTGCAATTTCTCTTGCTAGTATAACCCAGGGAACCTTTATATAATTATATAGGTTCGTTAGTAAAACCATAACCGCAAATTTCAAACGTATCTGGGTACTCCTACAGCTATAAAAGTAAAAGATAATCAATTAATGAAAAAACACAAGTAAATTCATCCTAAATTTCGCACTTTATAATAATTACTCACTTTTTAAGACAACCTTACAGACATGAGCTCGCCCTAGTAAACAAATGCTATGATTTATATTAAATTTGTAATGTTAAGTTAACATATCTCTGAATCTTATTCACTAAAAGTGTAAATGAATAAATAAAATAATTGATAATACCTAGTATAGAAAGTATTCTGATTAGTACAAACTAATTGATAATAATTATTCTTTTAAGGGGTTAGGTATTTTGGACGAGTTCCAGATTCAATCATTTGCTTCACATTTTACTTTAATGGGGACATTCAGATCTATTATTATGGAATGGAAAGTATTTTTTCTGGAGCACATCGATAATAAATGTTGTGGAGTTTCTATGAATTATGGATAGAACTGATAGGACATTGTGCCTCGGCTATAGCCACCTCTATTAATATAATATATTCTTTATTTACCTCGTCTCCACTTTATTCTGATTATTTTTACATTTCATTGCTATACCCCTGATTTTATCTCACTTATTAATAAGTTCATCCATGAGGTGACGTCAAGGGCAATAGAATATTTGAGAAATATTGACGCGGAGCTTTGACTCTCAAGATACACTGTACAATGGTCGTTCACATACGAGAGAAGAATAAGTTCATAACCTCCTTGACTCGTTAGAGTACCCACCTACGTTCAGTGTTCTCCGGGCATGTCCCTCTCGCCCCTGATTCATCTACAATAATATAATATGTACTTAGGTATCTATAATCGTAATTTTTACCAATTGAACAAATTTCTGCGTCTACGTATTTCTGGATCTAGATCTGACTTTGTAGCAGTCCGTAGTGTCACTCATGGTTGGAGCTTTCAATTTGAATAAAAAATATCAGAAAGAAAGCGGAGCTTTTGGTCTTGCATCGGTTTAGTGTTGTCTGAATATGAATGACGAGGTATACATTAAACACATGTTAAGTTTTTCAAAAATGTATAATTTTATTCAGGTAGGTAGACATTTTTGTAGGTTGACATAAATATGTTTTAAATGGATATTATGAAATTATTATAACAATTATGACAATACTTTAAATATTTATTTACTAGAACAACATAGTATACAGCAGTCTCACTTATCTGGCACTCTTATAAACCAGATAGTGCCGGATTATTGGAAAATTTGAATTACTGGATTGTATAGGAAAATTCAGGATAAATGAAGTAAAGCATTACATATTATTAGAGACCGACCGAATATTCGGTTTCGGTTTCGGCCGAAATAGCCGGTTTCGGCCCCAGTTTCGGTTTCGGCCAAAAAGTGGCCGAACCTTCGGCCAAACCGAAACTAGAATCCGTATTATATCGAGCATTGTCGGGAATCTTCGGAACAGATTCACACTTTGTATTTGTATTCTGTACACTAAAATCCTTTTTTATTTTACGAAAGCGAACTAGATTTTTATCACTACCCATTTTTATACACATCATTTATGCCTTATGACAAAAATTTTACGCTACTTAGGCGGCCGTTTCCGTAATACAACATAGCCAAGTGTATTACTTATCTACAACAAGATACATCACTTCGCCTGTTTAAAAAAAAAATTGCCTGCGGCGCTACTTCTTGATGCATTTTAAGGAAAAATACTCATAATTATTATTGTATTGTATATACCTATTTTAGTTCAAAGATAATATACACATGGGCGTCGGCAGGGGGGGCAGCTCCCCCCCCTAGAGATTGGAATAGGTATATATTTTTTCATACTAAATGATACATAGGACCTTACAATAAATCACACTATTACCGCACATTTTCGCACCATTTCATTTTTTTTTTTAAATTAGTATAAATAATCCATCAAAACACAATTGTTTCACAAAAGATTGCCTGCGGCGCTATTTTTTATAATTTTTTTAGAAGATAGTTTTCGTACATAGTATTGCAAAATTATTATGTTCATTTTCAAATAAACCAAACCATATAACGGACTTTTTCACTATGTCTCACAAAAATTTTTCGCCTGCGGCGCTATTTACGCTTCTTTCATCCTATATCAATTTTGTAATTCCCCCTTAGCTCCGAGGCTTCGACGCCCATGAATATACATATTAGCAAACTACATCACAACTTCCGTTACTTAACCTCCCAAAGAAAAATAGCATTTTTTATGCCCCCTCCTAGTGTTACTTATGCCATGGATACCTACATAGCTGATGTACATAAGTTGTAGTTTAATGGGTTCCTTTCTTTTGTGCTTACATTGAGTTCCGAAAATGATGAGATTTCTTAATAAATATCTTAGGGAAACAATAGATATCAGAGCAGGGTACCTACCTATAATGTGTTTTTTTTTTCAAAATTACAAATGAAATTGCTAAGTTTCGGTTTCGGTTTCGGCCGAAACTAGAAGGGGAGCCGAATATTCGGTTACGGTTTCGGCTAAAAATCCAGTTTCGGTCGGACACTACATATTATGTATGTAGAAATAAGCAGATATGTGTTAATTTACTACATTATTCCATGTGACAATCATCTTAACAAATTTATCGAAAAATACATAGAATTAATTGAGAGTAGGGAGCGATGGAGGAGGTGGAGAGGGCGGTGTCGTAGGGTGCCAGATTACTGGACTGATTAGTGAGACGTGTATGTATAAACATTGAAAACTGTACAAAGAGAATAACAAAAAAAATGAGAATTACTTATACGTACTTAAACTAAACAGTTTAGAAATTGAATCAAATTTGTTACATTCACCTTATTTCACAAAAATATTTTATTCACAAAGTTGGTACATAGTTATTTTTACACATAAATGTATGAAAGCGATACTAACATGTTTCCATGCAAAGAAACTGATTATAATAAATATATCCGCATTCCGCACATTGATTAATGCATTTAGCAAAATAGACCAATATAGAGGACCTAATGAAAAAAAATACTGGAAAATTTAGAAGGTTGCATGTTTTACCGAAGGTTCTTGATGGAAGTTCGTTATGATATTATTAGAATGACTGTATTTACTTTCTTTCAGATTTTGAAATTTATTCCATATGGCCTTGTGTAATAACTAAATATGTACTATGTTTCATACTAATTAAATGGGAAAATTCAAAACATGATCAATTGTTTATTAAAAAAGCACTGAAATTTTATCCATAACTATTCCTAGGGTAGAATGATAAATAAAATTAAAATCAATATGGAAGACAACAATTCACATTAATTCTTATTGTAAGATTAATCATTAACACATCCTTTTGCAACATCTCTATAAAAAAAACAATGTTTGTACTAATTTTAAATGATAAAAACATAAATCTGCTCGCCAAATCAACATACCGATAAACTAGTTTAGGGTTTTACAATAATGATGGTCCTCACTTGATTAGTTGATATCACTAGAGATGGCAGGTTTTGTAGCATCTTTTTTGTTTCTGCTCTTTCACTCTCTGTTAATTTAGTCTAAGCATTTATATTTTTTCTTTTAGTCGAAGAAAACCGTACCTGCGGTTTTATAAATTTATTTTTATTGTCATCTATACTAACAAAATTGTTTTGTTTTGAACCATGGGGCTGAATGTTCATTAACTTATTCAGTACAGTCAACTGGAAATTTATTGTATCTACAGTCGCTGAATCCATAGAATTGACATCTAGTGCTAGTAGATTATTGAATGTGTTCTGAATATTTTGATTCAAAGCACTTTGAGCATCCTGAGATTTGTTCAAAGCCCTACAAACCAAATTTAAGTCATCTTTATTGCTTTCTGAATTCCTACTAGTACTTGGTTTTTTTCTGGCCTCATGCAACACAATATAATGAACGTGCTTACAGATGAGTTTGCCATCTTGTGATTCGATTCCATATGACTTTTTAATATTATTTACATCTCTGGTGGTAAGTATGTATATCCGTTTCAAGTGCTCGCCAATATTGTCAGTAAATGTATGTATAATCCTAAAAATAATAATCAGATATGTACAAAAATCACTCGAGCCAATTCAAATATAATAAATTAGATGGTGTATACCATTTTTCCTACAGTATACAGCAATTCATTATAATAAAAGGCATTAAACTTACCTTCTACAAGGCACTCCGTTAATTAACTTAGTTGCAATATTTTGTTTTTTATTCTTTGGCTATCTAATTTTTGACAAATCTGGGGAATGTCCATAATGCTGCCTTTGGAAATCCACAGTCAGTTTACCATCACCATCTTGAAACAATTTCATGTGACTAGTACATATTGTATCCATGTGATAAGGGCCTTTGCTCTTGCAATTCCGTTTACTATATATTTTATTTACATCTCTTCCATCATGACCTACAAAATAAATTATATAAAATTTCATTATATATTGCATTAGATTGATCAAGATTTAAAATAAGACCTAAGCTTGGTCTGCATTAATTTATCAGTTGTTGAACACAAACTTGGCAGATAATACATTCCGAGGCCATAGTATGAAGCACCAACTGACAACCGCAACATGAACTCAATTCTCTCTGGACACTCGAGAAAATGCCCATTGATATAATATATATGAAACAGGTATCAGTTTTGAAAACAGACTGGTGTCGTAGGAACACGGTAATATAAATAAATAAAAACTTTATTGCACATATACAGTGTAATGAAGGTGTTTGAGTTCATGTAAATGATATATTATGTTTGTCCATTGAAAGGAATTTGCATGTTTGAAAAAAAAAACAATATATTGAGTTAACAAATTATATTATTATTTGGCATCAGTCACCGAGAGGTGACGTCACCAGAGTATTAGAGTCAAAGAATTTTTCACTGTTACATCCAGGAGACACTAGAGTGCAACATCAAAACACTGCAAGGCATTTGGAGTGGCATTATGAATTAACAACAAATTAAATCATTAACATAAAAGCAATAACATAAAGTTGTACACATACCTGTTTTACTGCGATTACATCGGAAGTACAAGTAACAGTTTTATTGTTCTTATATTTGTAAACACATGAACTGCAAGTTTCTTCTTCCATCAACTGTTTCCAACTTAGAAATTCTGTAAATATAATTTAATTACGTTAATTATTGCTGCCCAAATCCTACTATGATAATTCCTACTACTAAACAATGCCCAGGAGTTCCGTATAAAAAGAGCTTAGAGACTCTAACCTAAACGAGAAGCGTATCATTAATATTTGAGGAGAATTCACTTCCGAATTAAAACCAACCAATAATGAAATGTTACAAAGAAAATATGGTTCGGTGAAAGGAAACGTGGCTGTCCAAGAACTGCCTGGTTCGATCAAGTAGACCAAATGCTCAAAAATCATGTGTTTTGAGTAAAAAGAATATTAAATGTGTATGACAATGAATGTGATGGAAGAAATAAGTGTGTGCAAGGATAGGTAAGTGTGGTGATTTGTTCTTCCTTGCATGGCAGGTAAAATTGTAACATTTGACTACGGAAATGAATGGCACTACTCACCCTTCCATGTTTGCAAAAACGTGCGTTTCTTCTCGAAAATTACAGGAGTGCACAGCATTGAGGTGTTCTATTAATAATTTGATTTTTGAAAATGGTGTTCCACATTCGGCCTCCAACACTTTGATAACCATTTTTCGGACGATTATATATTCTGCTGGTTATGGACTTCCCGAAGGTGCCTGTTAAGATTCCGCTTTTGGGTGAAAACTTTGTCACATAAGCTGCAAGGAATCGTATCCACACTCTTCGACATGTTTTGGTAGCTAATCGGTAGGAAACGCGCACAAAACACAAAACAAAATTGAACAGAAGACACAAGATGACAACACTTCGCAAACAACACGCTTCGCAGAACGACAATCAACAATGCAATGCAATGGCGGGCAAATTAACTTGACAGTTTGACAGGCAACTGTCGGAAACTACCAACCTTACCAACCAGATACGTAAAATTCATAGATACCAACTGTCAAAACCGATATTTAGGTGGGGGGAGCGAGTCTGGAAAATAGCGTTTGCCACAAATTTCGGGACGCCTAACATACACTCGTTTATTTCACGGAGGATGGCGCCATTTTCAAATATGATACTGATAGTATTTTCGAGGTACTTACATTTTATTTCTTGCAGCATTAGGAACACACTTAAATGTTATGTTACAGTGTTTCCCGCATTATTTTTTTTACGAATCTCGAAATAAACCTAAATACATATTTGTACACTTCGTAATAAATAAGCTTGAAAAGCTTTTGTTGTGGAGTTTTTTTTTACATTGCACACATTACATTTACATGAACACATTATTATTGCAATGTAAAAACAAAATAACGCCGCTTATCTCTCTAAATATGTACATAAAACAATTGTTTACGAACTTCATAAATAGCTTTTATCATTAATTTCACTTCGATCGTAAACATAGCACTGTTTCGATTGTAAAAAGAAATGATAGGTAGTAACATTTTAAATAACAAATACATATCTTACTTTGCACTATTCAAGTTACCTGTACAAATGAGGTGGTCGGAAGCCAGGTTCGTAAAGCGCTCGACTCGATCCAGTAGGCGCGGGTTCAATCCCCGATGGCGACTTTCTCCACAACAAAAGCATTTCAAGCTTATTTATTACGAAGTGTACAAATATGTATTTAGGTTTATTTCGAGATTCGTAAAAAAAATAATGCGGTAGACACTGTAACATAACATTTAAGTGTGTTCCTAATGCTGTAAGAAATAAAAATGTAAGTAACTCGAAAATACTATCAATATCATATTTGAAAATGGCGCCATCCTCCGTGAAATAAACGAGTGTATGTAAGGCGTCCCACAAATTTCAGACCAGACGTCAAACCAACGTCAAACTGTCAAAAATGGAAGAGTTGCCATTAAGAAATATTTCTGACCACATTTTCAACAATCCAATAATTTTCATCTCTAATAAATATTGTGTTCCTACTTAAAATACCTACGTAATTTTTATCAACATTAGTCAGTTGATTAAATATCTATTAGCTTAATTCTGGTTGTGTTAGGTATGTATAAAAAAGTGCATTTTTTTTTTAAGTTTGCTTCAATGTTGCCATAACTAAAAAATATTTCCAGGTATGGGAGAAAAGTTTTCCTCTCTGGCACTCTAATGTCACCTTGAGAAGGTCATATTCACTTGCCCTCCGCAACTTCATTTTTAGAAGCGTACGGCAGCCGGTTATTTAACAGTCTAATGTGAGTTTTTTTTAATTATTTTTTTGTGAATTTTATGTGTAAAAATAGAAAAATATTTTAATTAAACTTCGATTAAAAGTAATGTACAGAAATTAACTTTAAAACTTTTTCGTCCTTATGTAAACCTGTGATCTAAATTAGTGGTGATTGAAAATGATATAATTTTAACAATAATTTGGAACTTACTCTTTAAACTCATATTCTTTTACTTGTATTTGATGTATCATTTATTGTATCTTTAATTAAATATACAGTGATGCATCGGAGGTATTATTACTCAATAAGAAAATTATTTTTTTCCATCACACCCATATTGCCGTCTGCGATAATATTCATGTTTTCGCCTCGGAAACCAATCGATTAACATTATCTTACGTTGCAAGTAAAGCTATAATTGAAGTAAAATGAATATTTTACTTCACAATATAGTTGTGTTATCAATAGGCTATTGCATATGAATTTCATCTTAGTTCATTAATTTTCCATTTATAAATAATAGGTACCTACTCCTTCAAGGAATTTTCCATAGGTTGACAGGGCCACAGAAAACTAATTTTCCTCTGGACTTGTCATTGAAAAAAGTCAGAAAACTTTCTTATACTGTCATGCATATCCCAATAATTGTGTAGCCAGTGAATGCTGTGTATATAATTGATACCTACTCATTATTTTGTAATAATTTCTAATTGTTCAAAATAATTTTCCTGATTTTCAGATTACTGAGTAATATTTTCAAAATGCCAATCAAGAGTATCAAAGCCCGTCAAATCTATGACTCCCGTGGCAACCCTACAGTTGAAGTAGATTTGGTAAGTGTTAAATACCCATTTCGTTAATTATAAATTCATTTGCAATCTTATTCTATGACTGTCCGAAAACCACTTAAGATTTTTGTATTGGTCAGCCGTAAAAAGACACACCCACTTTCATTTCGACCAATAGAAATTGTTTGAAATTCATAGAATGCATCAGATTGGATAATTTGAATAAAATGTTCTATGGAAATATTCTCTCTATTTAAAAAAAGTCTCGGAATGTTTTTAAATAAAGTGCTACATTTTTCTTTTTTTTTTACTGCAATTGTTAACTCGACGAATAGAAAATTGTTTTCCGAGCTCGTCTTTTTAATTCCTAGATACAAATATGTCGCATTTTTCTTATATAGAAGTACTTTAGACCAAGCAGTAAGTAAATATGTTTATAATATTTTTATCTCTGCCACATACTCAAGTTGTGTTTTATGACTTTGTTATCATCCAGAACATTTTTTAATCATTATTTACTTATTCCTATTAAACCCGGACCCCAAAAGTATCAAACCTCAGATAATAAATATATATCGGAATGACATTAACTGCCATTAATTCAACATTCAAGTAACTACATTATCTTAGGCTGATAGCTTATTACTACATACTTTATTCAATTTTTTTTTCTACAAAGATGTCTTTCATTTTATCAGCTGTTTTGTCTCAAACATGTTATTAAAGCATATACGTTGTGGTTGATAGATGGATACAGATATCGTAAAGGGTGACAGTAGAGGTCGTTTGGTAACTTTTGGAATAAAGTCTTTTTAGTTAGTAGTTAGTCTGAAGTCTCAGGGTTTTCGAAATATTCGAGATTTTCACATTTTATCAAAAAAAAAGTCATTAATATAATTTCACCTCAAAGTCATTGTAAGAAAAGGTAACTAGGTACTTCTATCCTGTTTTTTGTTACTTGGGTATGAGTTTAGTCTATTTAATTCGTTAGTCGTACCACTATATACAAAACAAAAATCTTAGAAAAAATTGATTGAAAAGTCGAGAAAATTTTATTTCTATAATGAGTTACGACTTTGAAGAAAATTTTAACTGCGACACTAAATTCACGAGATGAACCAGATAAACTAACTTTGTTTCTTGATTTCATACGCCCTTAAAAAAAATTCACAGTGAGTGCGCCTTGTGTAAATGATTGTCTACTCATATAGTAATAATTATTCTAACAATAGTTGCTGCAGCAAATTGTTATCCAGTCTTAAATTAAATTAAATTGATAGTTAGTATGAGAACTATATTATAACATGTACATGTGACATTGAGATTGTTCTAAAGGTCAAACATACATACAAGATGACTTGCCTATACACTTGTTTTAATATATACAATGTTGAAACAAATACTACAACATAGTACATTATAATTTATTTTCAGATATCTGCACAATTTGTTGTTTTATTAAATTTTAATTACTTATAATCTATAGGTTTTGGCAAATACTATAAACACAACAGAGGTGATAGATATATATTAAGGATTAGCTGGCAGAGATCGCAGCTCTGTTATAAGCTCACCCTAGTGAACATTTTTTTAGCATCTATTATAGGTATTTGTTACGTTAACAAACTGATGTATTTTGTTCACTTAAAGTGTAAATAAAAAATGTTGTTTTTTGTGCTCTTTTCTGTGTCTGCCATGTAAGGGATGCAGCGTAATATTACCTATCTTCTTTTTCTTCTTCAGCCCCCTGTCCTCCACTATTGGATATTGGCCTATTCCATACCCTTCCATCACTTTATGTTGGTTGCTGCTTGTAGCCAATGTTTACCAAAGATTATACTATACTAAGATGAGCAACTTCATAGTGGTTTTCTGGCGAAACATCTATAGATACGTACATACACAGATATGGATAGATATACTATGGTGGTAGACAGAAGTGATAGACATATGCGCCCTAAATGCGTGAGAAAGAGAGAGTCTTATGCGCTATTGCGTGCTTCCCTTCCCCCCCGCTCCAACACCGACTATGAGCACTCCTCTTACCTCCCCCCCTAAACGCTCCCATAATATCCATTGTTTTGAAAGATTCGGCAAATTAATACAAATAATATATGCTTTTAAACCTTTATTAAAAATGTAAAAACATTAACAAATAGGAAACTAGGCTTCTAAATAACGATAACACAACAAAATATAATGCATACAAGTCCATTGAAAAAGTGCAACCTTGCGCGGCGAAGTTGAAAAATGGGATGGAATCCAGAATATTCGGAAGTATGACATCACAAAACATTTGTACTCTTGTTACATCCACTCACATTACACTTTTTTGCAATTCACGCCATTTTTTAATAAATTAAATTGTATAAAAACAGAAAAACGCACCAAACGACAAATTTACAAACTGACAGTTCGTTTGAAATGTAAGGGTGGGAACGACTACTGTTTAAAGTTTGTTCTATTGCGGCACACATTGATATGTAATATTCTATCTCTTTCTTACCTACCAAATTTTTGTTGCTATCTCTCATGGATCAACACTTGGTACCTGCGAGTTGTTTCGCTACCTTGGGTGTACGAAGATGAACGTACCTGATGTTTATCCCCACAGCGGCTATCTTGTTGGATCATCTCTTTTGGGGTCTTCCGACGCCTCGACGATGATATTACCTATAGATAGACGTTTTTACATACAGATGGAACCTTATTCGTCTCGTTACTTACAAAGCTACCCCAAATTAGAGCGTTTTTGTTAATTGTACTAATAGATTATGTCGATCACACAAAAAGTTAAAATCTCAAAATTTGTGAGTAACCTTGTTATTTTCAGATGCCGATGTGTAGGAAGTGAATATAATATAGTTAGGATTGCCAAGTATGTGTATTGGCTTAAACACAATATTTACGATTATTGTTCCGAGGGTTGATGACATAATAATGAACTTGACATTCATTGACAACATAATTATTATGTAATATAATCAGTTGCCAATACTTCCCCATGATATCATTAGAATTTTATTCAAACTCATATGAAATTAATCCCCCTAATAAAACTAGAACCCTGTTAACATTTAACTCATCTGAAAATAACAAAAAAATGAAATTACGAGTATGTGGCTGGCGCAAATGGAGTGCCGATCTCCCGAACAGGAGGTGCCGGGTTTGAATCCCATCGTCGATGCATTCTAACTTAACGGCACAAGCTTTCAAGAAAAGTATCCGAGTTTGTGTATACAAGCCCACATCTTGTAATTAAAAGGAAAATAATATTTTGACTTTTTGGGTGAAAATGTTTCTAGCCCACATAATCTCTGAGTACAATTAACAAAAACACCCTAAAGTGGGGTAGTTTTATAAATGACTACTAGAGACTAATAAGGTTCCATCTGTGTGTAAAACATATGGGCAATTAGTAAGAGATATATAGATATAATATATAAACTTTGGTTTCATTGTTCTCAACATTTTGATCTTGTTATTTTCCATTGAGGAAATGATGATGATGTATAATACTAATGTGATTAATTTCATTTTATTAAGGTGACAGAGTTGGGTCTTTTCCGTGCTGCCGTACCGTCAGGTGCTTCCACTGGCGTCCATGAGGCTTTAGAGTTGAGAGACGAAGACAAGGCCAACTACCATGGCAAGGGCGTCCTTAAGGCCATTGGTAATGTCAACAACATCATTGCCCCAGAGCTTCTCAAGCAGACCTTCGAAGTCACACAACAGGCTGAGGTAAGATCATCAAAATATAATTGCAGTACCTGTATGAAAATGAGGTAACTAAAGAGATGAGTGGATGTAAGACGAGTGGTGTGGCTATGATGAAAGTGAATAAGCTGAGATGGTTTGGGTATGTTGAGAGAATGTCTAAAGATATTATAACAAAGAAAATATGTAACTTGGAAAGTGAGACTGTCATAAAATGTTGCCGTCTAAGAGGTGCCTGAAGTGAACATGTTGACTAGAGTTTCAAGGATGGACATACATTGATGAATGTGATAGAAGCAAGAGATCTATGTAAGGATAGAGGTGTTTGGCTCTCTGCTCTTTCTGCTTACCCTGCAAGGGGTACTGTGTGATTGGGTAGATCCATAAAAATAATAGAAAAAAT
This sequence comes from Ceraclea dissimilis, assembly GCA_963576895.1. Classification (NCBI taxonomy): domain Eukaryota; kingdom Metazoa; phylum Arthropoda; class Insecta; order Trichoptera; family Leptoceridae; genus Ceraclea; species Ceraclea dissimilis. Next base: position 2,934,347 of record OY756377.1, read on the forward strand.
TATGTATCTAATAAATAATGTTTACATCAATATTATTCTTTCACCAGATTGATCAGTTCATGTTGACCCTGGACGGCACAGAGAACAAGTCCAAGTTTGGAGCTAATGCCATCTTGGGTGTCTCCCTTGCCGTGTGCAAGGCTGGAGCTGCCAAGAAGGGTGTCCCATTGTACAAGCACATTGCTGACCTCGCCGGAAACAACAACATCATCCTCCCCACACCAGCCTTCAATGTCATCAATGGAGGTTCACATGCCGGCAACAAGTTGGCTATGCAGGAGTTCATGATCTTGCCAACAGGTGTGTATGAAGTATTTCTATGTATGTAGGTATCTGTTCTCTCACACCACATCTCTTGTGGACAGAGAGGACAAAACACCAGACAGCCTTATCCTTACACACACGCTTTCGTCACATTCATGCAATCTGTCATACCCAAGTTCTGGTGTTTCTTTACTCAAAACTCGCCTTTCCCCGAGGATCTGGTCGACATGATTGGTCCAGGTCACTCTCGGATGGCCACGCTTCCTCACGCCTTTTCTGTCACTTATATGTCTAAAACTTTTTGGTCATTCTTCTTTCCTGCCCAAACCGTCTTAACCATTTTTTTACATTCCTTCCAATTTCTCATCATCCACAATCACTTTCACAATACGAAATCATGTTTGTATCAATTTTTCAAACAGTTTGTAATGAGAAATATTTTTTTCAATTATCCACAGGAGCCACATCCTTCAATGAAGCAATGAAGATGGGATCAGAAGTCTACCATCATCTTAAGAAGGTCATCAACCAGAAGTTTGGTTTGGATGCTACAGCCGTAGGGGATGAGGGAGGCTTTGCTCCTAACATCCTCAACAATAAGGATGCCCTCTTCCTGATCACTGATGCCATCGCCAAGGCCGGATACACCGGAAAGATTGAAATCGGTATGGATGTTGCCGCCTCTGAATTCTTCAAGGAGGGAGCTTATGATCTGGACTTCAAGAACCCCAACAGCAACAAGGCCGACTGGCTCCCGGCTGACAAGCTGCAAGACATGTACATGGAGTTCATTAAGGACTTCCCAATGGTCTCCATTGAGGATCCCTTCGACCAGGATCACTGGGATGCATGGACCAACATCACCGCTAGCACAAGCATCCAGATTGTTGGTGATGACTTGACTGTAAGTAGGAAATTATTTATTGTCAGGATAAATAAGATTACTCAGCTAATACTAACGATATCATCCTAAGACTAAACATATGGATAAATGAGAATATGTTATAGTGACTCTAGTGATTAGAAATTTGATTTTAGTGAATATTCTCCATAAAAAGTAATTCCAAATTACCTCTGAAATTTACAGAAACTTGAGATTATTTCTGTAGTTTGTTAGATATAATGCTGTAATTTGGTTGATAAAATGTGTAAGCTAAGGCGCAGTGACTCTAGCGGATATTTTTTTTATATTAAGTCCCCTTTTTCTACAATAAGCCAAAATCGATTTTATCTTAATACTTTTGACACTCATTTTAGAACAGGACTGCATTCAGATTTTTTCAGCCTAATTAAAAAAAAATAATATTCTTTGTGTAGGTCACAAACCCCAAGCGCATCCAGACAGCTATTGACAAGAAGGCCTGCAACTGCTTGCTCCTGAAAGTCAACCAGATTGGCTCCGTGACAGAATCCATTAAGGCACATCTCTTGGCTAAGAGCAACGGGTGGGGCACCATGGTTTCCCACAGGTAATTCATAACATTTTGTAATTTAACTTATTTAAGACTTTTTTCTCATACAGCTTACAGATATAAATAACATGTTTCATTCATCCATCACCTAACAATCATAAGCACACAGATAGACAGGCAATACATAATACATCAATTATTCACACACAACAAGACACACACACTACACGATCAACTAATAACATTATGTATACTAATAACACTATATACAGGAGGCAGAGGAGGGCATTGTATAATGGATAGGGAAGATGTGGAGAGGATAGGGATGGGATTCAGGAGTAAATTTGAGCCCAGCATCCGGCACAAGCCTTCTCTATAGATATTTAAAATCAAAATGGTTTTCCTGGAAACAAACGATTTGTGATATTAATGATAACTTTTCTTTCTTATCAGGTCTGGAGAGACAGAAGATTCCTTCATCGCCGACTTGGTCGTCGGTCTCTCGACTGGACAAATCAAGACAGGAGCTCCATGCCGCTCCGAGCGTCTCGCCAAGTACAATCAAATCCTCCGCATTGAAGAGGAATTGGGCGCCGGCGCCAAGTACGCTGGAAAGAACTTCCGTCATCCATCATAAGAAGTCTCTTGAATTCAACACCTTCGCCATCATCACTGCATTTATAGTTAAAATCATCGTACTATTATAATTATATATCTCGTATATAATATTATATATAGCAAAGCAACATTAGCATGTTCTCAGTGTTCCTAGGATTATTAATATCTACATATTTATTTTTGTTTTTAAAAACATTTCCAAAGAAAGACATTATAAATGTTTAGTAGTTGAACATCGAATATTAGTATACTCATTAGAAAAACCTACGATCTGGTCATTCTATAAGCTTAACTTATCATTTTTAAATATTTATTCTTTCGTACAATTTAAAAATCCATAGACTAAAGATTTTTCAGTCTATGGATTTCGCTCTTTTTAAACTTTTATAGCTACGCACATCTATTTCATGCAGGCTATTGCATGCAGTTAGTATAATCATAATTGATCTTTGAGGAAGATAATAATTATTGTTCTTATTATATAAATTGTTCAATGTCTATATTTAATGTTAATGTTGAATATTTATATTTTATTCCACTACGAGAGTTGTATTGAAACTTTGAATGAAATAAAGTTGTGTGAGAAGAATATATTTTTGTTTTCGTAATACCTGAAACCCCATAAGTCAGGGGTTCCCAACCCCGTGCCTGTGGAATGATTCGTATGTACCAGTCACTATTCGACAGTGACAGAATTTTTTCATAAACGTAAATTAAAAATGTCAATTATTTTTATTTATTTGTTAGAGTTTTAATTTATAAGAGTAGTAAATTATGAATATAAGAAAATGAATTATGGGAAATGAGAAGTTATGGAAGAAGTTTGTCGATTAAAAATAGGTGGTGCCCGCCACCCTGCCGATATTTTAGAATGTGCTCTAGAGTAATAAAAGTCGGGAACCCCTGCCATAAGTTATAGTTTCTTGAGAATACCTCATCTACTAAAGGGATGAATGCTGGACTGATAGAAATTATGGCGGAATTTGAACGTTTCTTGTGGCATAATTGATCACCTACGAGCCTGTCTCGATTCGTGAGCATTAAGATCTCATCCTGACGGAGTTTGTGTGGTTTTTGGGTATAAGAATGAATGCGTTACTGTATCCGTTGATCAATTTGACCCCATAAGTTGCACACTACCAGTGAGCAATACAAAAATGAGAATATATGACTCTTTCCTTAGGTATATAAAAGCAAAGAACAAAGGTTCTGGAATTCTTGCTGTGTAGGTTTATCTGTAATTTTGGCACACATTTATATACACTGACAGTCGCAAGGATTCAAAACTTAAAAAATCGCACTGTTGTAAAAGTTATGTTACGAATTTTCACTTATAAAAGTTATCTTTTATTAGACTTTTTTAGAATTAAGTGGGTGAAGTTTTTCCAACTAAACTTAAAAATGGCGCCATTTATTATAATGTTGCCATTTTTGAATGATGAGTTCCCTATTATACGGAATGAACATCATTAAAACTATTTAGGTGTTTTATTAAAATTTGTCCACAATTATATTATTATTTTAAATAATAAAATACCTATTGTAGGTACGTACATTTTTATTATACAGTACAAGGTATTTCTTGTCCAAATTAATCAATAATTGTCCTTTTATTTCGCCAAAAGCTGGGCGATGGTCAATTTGATTTTGTATATGGCAACATTGGCGATTACAAAATACTTCTGCTGTCAAAAGTGAAATTATTGGTTATAATTTGAATAATTGTAAAAATCTTTAAGAAAATATTACAAAATTGTCATAAATATGTTTAATCAAATTCGTAAATTTACCAGTCGAGTGCCTATGATAAAATTCAGACAAGGAAAGATGCCCGCGGGGCATGAATCTGGATCACATACGATGGGTCAATCAGCCTCTCAAGTAAGTCAACAAAAATACATAATTCTTTAATAGATTTAACGTAATTTAGTGCCAGTTTTAATTAATTGTATATTTACAATCTGTTAACTACGTTTATTTATTCGTTTCAATCGTTTGTAATGCTTAATTATGTCATTGGGGTGGAGCAACCTTGTCACAGTTTTGATTCAATGTATTTTCACTTGTAGGCCAAATCTAGTGCTAAAGCAGTATCGGGACAAGTGATTGAAGATTGGCAGTTGCCCCGCAAATACAGAAGGCGCCCAATTAGCGAAGAAGAGTGTGCAATCATCAATATGGGAGGGGCTATGTAAAACATCTGACATGGTAGTGGCATTCTGTTGATAACTCTCTCTTTAAATGCCTTATAATTATATAATGAATTGGGAACCAAATGTTTTGTGTAATAAAATATTTACGTTTTGTTAGAATTTGGCAGCACAGCGAAGATATGAAAATTTCACATTTTCAAATATGTTCCGGAATGTCACTATTTTATATTACCTCTAATTTCTTCACCTTGAGTCATATCGCCTATTTATTGTTTCACCCCATAATATATTCATTTTTTAGCATGGCTCTTTATTTATTTTACAGCCGTGCTAATGAAAAGCTTAGCATCTATTGTGTGAACCTTTGTTCGAATATATTTCTAAAAACAGAAGGTTAACTTTAGCGTCATAAAGCTGTGATAGGTTTATATGCATTGCCTGTCCTCAGTAAAAATCTGATAATTTGAATGCATAGACTATTGAATTTTAGTGATTGCAGTTTGGTTGCAAATGCAAACATCTGCTAAAAGGGTTGCTGGGGGTTCAATCCCCGATGCTGACTTACTCAACATCACAACACAAATTTTTATAGCTACTGTGAAGCTTAAATAACATTTATCGGGAGAACTTTTTCCCGATTGTTGGCTTACTATTTTCCTCGGTAGAATACAGTGTTTTCACAACAATCACCATAATTTTATGTAAATTGTGCCTGCTTTTTATGGCACTTGCATTTGTTTGAAATGGGTGTAAATAATATGGAACCTAATTCTTATATAAAAAAAAGAATTCATTTTTGATCTTCAAAAATATCTGTATGCAGGGGTGTGCCAAAGGGAACTTGCTTTAGCCCTCTGTTAAATTGCCTTTTTTATGTGAAACCTCAGCTTCAGCTCAGTTTTAAACGAACGAGCTTCTTCTAAATATATTGTCAGGACACCTCTAAATACACACATACATTTTAAGTTTATTGCAATAGTAATTTACTTCTTGTTTGTTTATTGTTTGATAATTTTGTTGTTGTACTAAATGTTTGTGTATTTATTGTAGGGTGGATGTAACGAGATACGAGTATGTAAATAAATAAATTATACACATACTTATTTGTTCTTAATAAATCTCCTTAAGATCCCACACATCTACATTACAAAACCCTTGTACCATTTAAAATTTTCCATAGATGTTGATACAATCGTTTAAAAATTGAAGAATGTGGGTTATTTTCTGAGCAGCTTCCAGCAATGCTCACCAGGTGGCGGCACGCGTGTTAGGGTCTATTGTCAAAAATTACACAAGGATTATGGCAGCAGGGTTCTTGACAGTATTACTAGGCGCTCTGTAGTAAAATCACATATCCATGCAACATATCCTTTGAAAAACATGAACGTTAAATTATGCGAATTCTATTTTGACAATAGACCATACTTGTCAGTGCATTCCTAGAGGCAAAGAAGGAAAACAAACCTATTCCCATGTCATTCCTGAATCTCTGATCTCATTATCATACGGATGGGGTGCAGCAAAATAAGAAACATACAAAATAAAACAGCATTATTAATAAAATAAACATTTGTTTTTATTATTTTAAATTAATTGTAATAGATTTCATTTCTAAGATATAATAATTTGAATAAAAATAAGTCTTAGGAATGTAGCTCTGCTGCTTAAATATTAAATTTCATATACATAATATACATCACAGTAACATTCACAATAATGGCAACACTAAGAGGGCCTGGCTGGCTAAATTATAAAAAAAATAAATTGTCTATACATATTCTATAATTTAAAAAAAGAATCTGGGCTCGTATGCACAAACCCAAATACTTTCCTATGCACTTTACACTAGGCAGAAAGCCCGTAAAGTGCATAATCAGCGCCGGTATTTGAACCCGACACCTCCCACTTAGGAGACCTGACTCCGACAATGTACTCGTTTATATTAAGCTCTTTATCAACTGTATGGTGACACGCTTAACCCTATCACCTATACATAGATAAACCATAAAATTGTTGTATCTTTAAAAAATCACAATTTTAAAAGAATTTATGTCCGTTTTGTAACGAAATTTGTAAACAAAATTTCATTACAAAATGGACATTTGTATGGGAAAGGCGTGGGACAGTCATTTTACTATGAAATAAAAATGACAGTTATTTAAAAATTCTTTTGATTGTGTGTTTTTTATGTGTAAGAAATAAGACATATTTAAAAAATGTGTGACTATTTCCATGAAAAAGGTTTATTTGATCATAAACAATTAATTCAAAGCCAGTGAGCAGCCTTTTTTGTCAAAGGTACAGAAAATTGGAAATGTCCGTTCTTACAAAACAAAAATTGGGAACTATTGTAAAAGCGAGGCCCCACTTTTTGTGAAAAACTTTTTTTTAATTAAAAAAGCACTAAAAACAATATTGCTAACGATAAACGGCTCGACTGCGGGTGGGGCCGGATGAGGGCACAGAAAGTCAGAATGTGTTTTTATTAAACGAATTTGGTAAATTTATGGTTGAACTTGAAATGTCACTCCTGTTAAAAGTTTATCGTGTTATAAGAAGGTTTGAAAAAATAGCATTATTAGCACTTTTTTAAACAAAATAAGCTTGACCTTGAACGGGGCCGCGCTTGTACAATAGTACCAAAAATTGTGATATTCAAAAAATATTGTAATTCTTTGTTGACAGATTATTTACCTGTAGGATAGGTCGTAGATATATAATAAATAAATATTGTAGATAAGTAAAATAGTTAGTCCGATCCTAATAATATACCACACTGATGGAGTTCCTTTTTCTATTATCCACTATGGCGTGCATGTCCTGCTCGTAATCCTCCGTATTCTCAGCAAACTGGACGACTCCGTACTTGGAGAGACGTTTCATCCAATCCCCGTTTTTAGAATGTGTTAAGAAAGCATCCTTCAGTGCAGACTTCACATCGGCTGTAAAATTAAAAAGTTCTTTTACATTTATGGTCATCGAAAAGATGGACCCTATTTTAAAAAGGTATAACTTTAGAACCATTCCATGTTAAATGAATGATTAATTTTTGAAAATCACAATTTATGTTTTTGAGAGAGCATCGGAATTTTCTACATGTCGTAGTTGAATATAACAAGTAATCTCAACAGACACACAGCAAAGGATGGATCTTCCATCAAGCTTATGACTGATCGTCGGCTGGCTTAATGTGATCACTTGACACTTATTTACACACAATTTCAGTCCATCTATCTGCCACGGCCGGGAATCGAACTGAAAAGATGGATGGACTGGAATTGGTGAATGTTACTTAAGTGTAAAGCGATCACATTAAGCCAGCCGGCAACCAGTCATAAGCCTGATAGAAGGTCCATTCTTTGCTGTGTATCTGTTGAGATAACTACTTGATGAATGTAAGTTTTGTTTGATGCACAATAGCTCATTCGCAGACTAATTGAGCGGTCGACAAAGCCAATCGGTGCTATTCATCTTCCAATATAATGTTGATCACTCAATAGTAAGCAGTGCGATATTTGATTCGCAAAGTCAATTTTCGGTGCACAGCGGCTCTTTGATTTTTTAATAGCCTATGTTCCTAGCCAGTGTTCTACTCTATTGTTACTCAAAATATGTAGTCTTGAGAGTTCTCCCATGTAAAACTTGATTCCTGGACATATGCAATTTAGTATTTATCCAACTTTACTAAAACATCATGGTGATTGTATTTGTATAAGTGTTACCTGGTAATTTAGAGTTGATTACAACCGGATAAGGTGGCAGAGGTCCTATAGATTTGAGTACTACAATATCCTTCCCTCCATCTTGCATGTATTTCTTGGAGTAGAGGAGTGTAGTTGCATCCACTGAGGCCCACTCCGCCTGCTTGGTGAGGACCATCTGGGCTGAGGACATGTGGGAACCTGACTCTGCAAGAAAGGTTTAGTAATAATGAATATTAGAAATGTACGTTGGTGAGATGTGGACATGGCTGAAGAATGACAAATCAGGGCTAAATGCATTGGAAATGAGATCATTGAGAAGAATGTAAACGAGGTCGGTAGCCCTGTTGGTAACGTGCTCGACTGTTAATCTGGTGGGCCCGGAGAGGACAGAGCGCCAGATAGCCCTATCCTTACACACACTCCTAGCCTCCGTCACATTCACGCAATTTGTCATACACACTCTCCGATTCCTCTTGCTCAAAACGCGTCCATCCTTGAAGACCTGATCGACATGATCGGACCAGGTCAGTTTCAGAAGGCCGCGTTTCGCTCTTAGCTCACTCAAATGAATGAGACGAAAACAAGGAGTGTGTGTAAGGATAGAGCTGTCTGGGGTTCTGTCGTATCTGCCTGCAAGGGACGCGGTGTGTGTAAAGGATAGTGGTTAGTACTTACTGACTGTATTCCCAAAGAATGCAGCATTCTCCCCAGCCTCGTACAATGCCTTGAGTATAATAACACTCCCACTGAGAGAATCTTCACTGCTGTATGCAAAGTTGCTGCCTCGTAAGTCCATCAAATCACTCACATTGTGATTCCTGTAAAACAAACAAAATATCAAGCATATTTTGATTCAAGAAAACGTTACAATATATGATTGGATATTTGTAATTTGTTTTGCTAGTGAAGTAAGGAATGTAATGTTTTATGGAAACATTAGGAAGAACAATAAAATGCCGAGATAAGGAAATAATTCATTAATAAGATGATTTAATGAGAGGTCACGACCTACACAAATCGTATTCTATTCCACATCATTATCAAATACAATACACTCCTCATTATTCAGTCAGTTAGGTTACAGAAAACTTGGTCATTATTTATCACCAACTTATTGTCAAAGAAGAATGCTATAAAAAACCCAGGCCCGGCGCAAACGAAATGTAACTCAAATGAGAGGTAAAAATGAGTAATTAAATACTGCATTGGGGGCATCATAGAAATCAATGGCTTAATGTGTGAAATATCTATTCGATGTTTTACAGGGGTCACATGAATGTATTAGTAAAAGGAGCATTTAACAGTTACAATTGCGGTTTTAAAGAGTATAATATGATGAGTGTAAGGTAGCCCGTCTTCTTCTTCATCAGCCTTGGTCTCTCCCCTGCTGGATATAGACCTAAAGGATTATGCTCATAAGGTATGAAAGGGTTTGGGGTTTTTTTCCATATTAAATGAGCATTCTCCTTTAGTTTATGACAAAATATTATTCAACAATTTCTTTAACATTTTATACTTTTACATAGATTATAAATATCTTGAGAGATATGACTTTGTTCTCACGTTTTATCCCTATGTACAATAATATCAGCGTAGTATCCTGGCTTATTGTGAATATTCTTAGGGTGCGTGAAGACAGGGGTGACTGGAAGGAGTTCCGAGAACGAAGCCTTGTCACTGTGTTTCAGTCTCATGTAGGAAGCGGCCGACATAAACGCTGGAATCATGAATTATATAAATAAATAAATCTGGCCAAAGAAAAATATGCATAGTTACAAAAACAAGACAATGGTAGTGTGCCAAAAGGCCGAGTTCGGTAAAATATGAAGAAAAAAAAATGTTACATTGAGAGGTGGTCGATGAAAAGCGTCGGTTGGCTTTGTCGACTGCACAGCCATTCTGCACAAAGCAAAGCACTGTATCATGCACCAAACAAAATTTACGTTAATTAGTTACCGTACAGTGAAAGAATCGCTCATTTAACATAAATAGTTCCAAAGTTATTCAATTTTAAAATGGGGGATTATTTGAGTAAAAGGAATCGGAGAGCATGTATGACAGATTGCATAAATATGAGGAAGATAGGAGCGTGTGTAAACATAGGGCTGTCCGGCGCTCTGTCCTCTCTCCCTACCCTGCAAGGGAGGTGGCGTGAGGGTGTAGATAGATTATTTTTTGATGACCCTGTATTATGACTAATTACATAATATACTTACCAATGTCAACCTGATCCGTCTCGAATGGATCTTCCCTTTCTGGTAGTGGTCCAGCGCTTCTACTTTCATACATGAGGGTCGTGTGACATCCCAAGGCCTCCTCCAACATCTCCTGGATGAGCTCGTAGAGCTGCACGGGCTGGGAGGGACACATGTACGTCACCAGTCGAAGGCGGCGGGGACTAGAAGGAGTAGCCATGCTGGAAGGTTGTAGAATAAGCCAAAATTATATTTAGATTTATTAGAGGACGATATGGAATAAATATGGTGGAGACTTTATTGACAAAAATGGGCCGTATATAGGAGGTGCTGATACGCCACTGGTGCCAGGATATGGGCTTCGACTCATATAGAGAGTTAAAAAGAACCACACAGGACAGGGATGAGTGGAGAAGGAGACATGGGGCTTTTCTGCAAACCAATCGTAATGATTGAAACTGGAGAAGAAGAACTGAATTTACGGGAAATTGACAGATTACTGCTATATGGAAATAGAACATACAATAGCCTTGTTTTATATTATAATGCTATAAATAGCTTCAGGTTTACATTGTAAAGGTGCGTTTACATTGTATGAAGTGCTTCTAAGGATTCAGTATAGAGGTTGCACAGTGTACACTCTACCTTGGAATAATTCTAAGATATTATTAGCTGTGAGTAGTTTAATAGTACACAATGTATCACATACTATATCTGCATGTTAGTCTAACTATCTCACTATAGGTCAATGTGGCTATACTCTAATTGTTACTAATTGGAAATGTATGAAATTTAGGAATTGTATACAATGCCGGTTCTATTTAGGAAATGTGTAAAATAATTTGTCAAAGGTGCTTCAAGCCATACTTTCATACAAAAACAATTTCTTTTCAGGTAAGCTGGCACACAGATAACTCGAGAATAAAAATGTATTTAAACCGAAGAACTATGTAATGTATAACCCATAATTTGATAGATTTACGAGTCCTGTTTTAAAAATGTATAAAAATCCTAGTAAAATGTGTATAATATATTACATTAATACAAAATATATTAGATTAATATACTTATTATTACTACAAAAAAAATATATTTCACTCATTTCCTGCCGATTTTAGGCATTGCATACATTTCCTAGGAAGTCCGCCCTTTTTAGCGGCTAAGTCTGACTTCCCAGTTTTTAGAGATGGCAACGCTATTGACAGTCAACTCAACTCAAATGAATACTTATTCACATTGATAGGAAGTTACTACTTAATAATAAATACATTCAACACAATGCAGTGTGGTGTACATACTACACGGGTACAATACTCGCATAATATTACTCATTCATAATATAAGCATATGACATTCTATTCTGGTGACTTTAAGCCCTAAGCCGTAGTAATATTGTATAGTACAGTGTGTAGGTAGGTAACCCTGAATGCACTTATATACGCTCTGCAATCATTACACTCTGTATACTAAGAGGCGATATGCTCTGAGCAAAAATCCTTCCATAAAAATATATAAATAAATCTTTATAAGCCAAAAAATGACCATTAAGTACAAAACAAGATAATAGTAGTGTGCTAAATTGAGTCTTAAATAGTTAATTCTCAATAGATAGAATTATTTTTCATTGAGAGAATTTACAAAAATCTAATTTCTAACCACTAGAGCAGCCATGTCAAAATCAAAGTCACTGGTGGGCCAAAATCGTGAAAACCATAGACTAGGTGGGCCACAAAACCTAATCTTAAAGAAGACAAACTACTGAAAATCTTAATGACAAAAAGTACTAATCGTAACAGTCCTTTATTTTCAAATTTTACCACGCACGGGGCCATTTACCTGGCTGTTTTCAAAATTAATTGACATGGCTGCACTAGAGCCACTAAAACATATCTTACATTTATCAATGTGTTAAGTCTTAGGATGATATCTTTAGTATTAGCTGAGTCATCTTACTTTTCCCCAACATAATTATTGGCATGTTCAATTAGTATGCTCACATAATGTGATCTCATATTAGTTATAAACTTACGTTACAGGAGTGTGTGTGTAGTATTACAATATACATGGTCGTCGTCGGGGGGGGGGGGGCTGCCCCCCTATAGGTTGGAATCGGTAATAAGTATATAATTTTTCATACTAAATGATAAGAACTCACAAAAAATCAAACCATAACCACATGTTTTCGCATCACAACACAAATTTTCTGAAATTAGTATAAAAATGCATGAATATGCAATTGTTCTATAAAAAAAATTGCCTGCAGTGCTAATTACCTTCATCTATTTTTGTGTTACCGATTCTTTATACTTTAGAAACCTGTTTTTTATTGAATGAAAAATAAACTAGATGCATAACACAGCCTTTGTTGACATAAATTTTGCCTGCGGTGCATTTTTTTGGGCAAAAAACATTGTTCAGTAAATAATAAACCAAACTACATCTCGCCCTTCTGCACTGTCAAAAAAAATTGACTGCGGCGCTATTTACGAGTTTTTGTACTATTTTATATTTTTAAAATTTTTGTTGCCCCCCCTAGCTCCGAGGCTGGCAACGCCCATGGGTACACATAATGTGATGACAGCTGCTAGCATATTGTATTGTATATAGAGAGGCTATTTCCTGATTATGTTATGTTTATAATTGACTACTCACTTGGAGAACTTTTTAACAATCTTATTCAATAATTCTGAAGCTTTGGCTTTAGCAGAGTGGAAATTCATATTCAAACAATTTACACAAAGCACCCACAAAAAAATTGTTTATTATGGTGAATGTTTATGTTTTGTACTAGCATTATCAAGGCAGAATTCTAAGAAACTATACAGGCAAAAAACCAAACAAAAATTGTCACATTTTTGCCAGAAAAATACAACAATACAATAAAGTTTTCCAGTATTAAAGTGCTCTTGCACGAGCAATTTTTCGAGCAATAATTGCAGCAAGTCGCACAAATTGATTGAGATTGCGTGTGAACGAGAAGAGAATTGACTAAAATGACCAAACCGATTGGATATTCAGCAATTTGTGTCGTTGACAAAATGCTCGTGTAAACGCACCTGTAGGCTGATGAGTTTATAATATTTTTCAATGTATTCAAGTGAAAATTACAACAATGTAATTTGATAAAATAGTATACAGTTATAATAATTATAAGTAATGATCACTAGGGCGAACTCATCGCTATTTATTGATCTCTTCCAGTTAAAACAATCAATGCCATGCAACTGTATCAAAATGATGCATCTACGATCAAAAGATTATTAACTTGTGTGAAGTGTAAAGACAGTATTTGATGTTCGCATTGATTGGATCAATAATATTAATCCATAACTAAATCTACATCCACGTTCAATTCGATTACTCAAGAGGCACTTTATCCATATTTTATTGACTGTTGCTAATCGCAAATATGGGTCGTTAAAATCCATTTTAACTAGCAACCGAATCGTAAATAACAAAAATAAACATTAAAAATCTCATTAAAGACTTTATACTTAATAAAACTAATCTGAAATATTAATCATAAATTAACAAACAAAATACAACATATAATTTCGGGTTGTTCAACACTCGCGCAAACTGAATATACTATAGACATAATCATGTGGCAAAAATAATCCATCAAAATTTTGCTATACAACATAAATTAATAAATTCGAGAAATATAATCCCATATTATAAATACAACCCAGAATCGCTTTTAGAAGATCAAAATTATAGGCTCTATTATGATAAAACAATTATAACAGATAGAACAATACATCATAATAGACCCGATGTAGTTTTGCACATTAATTGACATCGCTGTACCAAATACATTTAACATTCAAACAACTGTTGCAGAAAAAAATCGTAAATACAGTCGAACTTGGTTAAAGCGAACACGAAGGGACCGCGTATATTTGTTCACTATACCCGTGAAACGCTATACCCGTGAAGTAGGTATATTACGTAGGTACATCGTTTAGGTACTTACCCTGATTATATGCCTATATACGCGTACTAATACAGACGATTGTGATGATTTCTACATCGTTCAAGCCAATCATTATTACGCCTGAAACGGTTTTGTCTGCGGGGCCGTCCGAGGCTAACCTGGACCGACCATGTCGACCAAATCCTTAAGAATTTTCGTTTTTTGAGCAAGAGAAATCGAAGAATGTGTGTGATACGGCATTAATCTGACGGAAGCAAGGAGTGTGTGAGAGTATAGGGCGGTCTGGCGTTCGGTTCTCTTTGCCTACCCCGCAAGAAACTAGACGTGAATTAGATTAGATAATGGAGGGTGGTAAATTGTTTTTTTGCACGCATCAACATTTTTTCACTCGATGTTCAATGACATGTGGACGAACTCCTTTTTCGGATGTCAAAGGTACAAATCGATAATTTAAACTGATTGAGTTTCTAAAAAAACTTTATTGTTGCGGTAGAAAGATTACAATTACCCAAAAAATTAAATTCTTCTATTGGCTGATGCACTATAGGTAGGTACATTGCAACAACCAATAAATTTCCCAGGTATTGTATTCAATCATGTTTTGAAAACATTGAGAACAAACGCCCTTGAACTTTTGAATGCCCAATGTCCATTATTGGACGAAAGAGTTGAAAAAAGATGGAGTTTACTAAAGCAATGGGTGGAGTTAAAGGATTAGATTTGAAGAAAACTTGCCTTTTTATTATCACCTCATAAACATCGCAAAGTAAACAAATGAGTTAATGAATGACTATGAGGTAGCATTGTCTTCTAATATGGGGTAATTCCCGCATTATAAAAACAATGGTCCCTAACAGTTTATGATGTTTAAGCTTACGAAACATAATCCTCCAATAAAGCTAGGATTCATTGTTCTTTTCCGTGCAACAATTTAATGCCGTATTTGAAGACAATGGTAGCTACCTGAACCTGGTACCTATCTTATGATTTCGAAACTTAGACATAAACGTTACGATAATTTAGTTTTCTGTCCTTTCAATAATCCCAGTAATCGTATGTAACGTACATAGTATCATAATGAGACAAAAAACCTAACATTATAGAAATTTTTGTGTTTTTTGAATGAGAATATTGTTCCGAGAATTAAATTTGTTCACTATACCCGTGAAGCGTCTTCGTTATAGCCGTGACGATTTACATACAAAATACAAAAATTTAAACGAATGTCGAGCATTTGTTCACTATAGCCGAGAATTCACTATACCCGTGATCGCTATATCCATGTTCGACTGTATACCAAATTAGCAGATGAAATAAAAAATATTTGGCATTCTAGGTCGGTATATATAATCCCATTAGTATTATCAGCTACAGGTAAATTACCAAAATCATTGATCAATAATATGCAAAATATGCATTGATCAATAATATGCATATATGCAAAAATCGCTAATTATTGCTACATGCAACATTGTAAGAAAATTTCTAATTATTGATATTTCAGGCACAATGCTTGTATTTTATATAGAGCAGTATATCTGAGCCTAATCCTTTGATATCCATGATATCTGGATAGGTGAATGTTTCCATGCTAGGCTGATGAGTTTATATATCAATCATGAATGATAGTATGTAGACTCTTCTAGCTGATAATGTGTGTTGGCAAGTCTTGCTACCGTGTAAAAAAATATATGAGGTAAATATTAAAACTAGGTACCTACCAATCCATTTCTATAATCATGTTGACAACTTCCTCTAGCAACACGACACAACTATTCAAAATAAAATGAAAAAAAATAAAATATTACAATATATATCTATATATTCAAAAGTATGAAGTAAGTACTGAGATGAACACAGCGAAACGGAAAATGAATAAAAAACATTTATTTATTTACGACAATTACTAAAATGTGGAGATAAAATATGAATTATTATATAAATTAATAACAATTATATTAATTGCAGAGTATTTGATAAAAATACTTTGAACCCTAGTAAAGATGTACCTATAATAAATAATATATATGTAGGTATATTGTATTTACAAAGATAAAACGAAGTACTTAATGTATTTCAATCACAATATTGTTACTAGAATAAATAACGCTCTAAAAAATTTTGACTCTTTTATGTTAAAATGTTTCTAACCAACATAATCTATGAATACAATTAGAAAAAAGGCCCTAAAGTGATGTAGTTTCGTAAAAGACTACTAGAGACTAATAAGGTTCCATCTTTGGTAAAATATAATATGAGTGTTTGAAGCTTTGATCTCATTTTTCTCAACATTTTCGTCTTTCATCTTTTCACCCACGGATATTTTGCATGAAACGTGGTGGTTGTAATTACCCCACTGATTCTGTGTACTCATGCCACATACCTTACAGGGTAGGTGGAGACAATAAAAAGGGTGAAAAATTATGTCTTTGGGTTTTACTATGATAATTATAAACAGTGATCGTTATTGTATTGTGATTGTACTGTTTCATTATAATTGCAGTGAGAGCTGTAATGCCACTCCCTGTTTCGTTTTATTAGAATAAAATAAAATAATAAAAATACAGCAGAGCCTCGATAATCTGAACCCCAGCTAATCTGAAGGACCCCGCAACCGCCGTTTCTGTCTCGCAGTGCCGTCTCAATTAAGGGATAAAGCATTTCCTATGTCGCTAAACACTACTCGTCAAAGCACTATATTGGGATTTCTTAAAAAAGTGTGATTAATAGCCTTGTATCTAACATACATACATAAATAAATACATTATAATGTAAAATATATTTTTTTAATTTGAAAAATGCCTTTCAAAATGTCTACATACTATAATCCGAACGCTTCGTACATCCGAACAGGGTATAAATTTTCGGTGTTCGGATTATAGAGGCTCTGCTGTATCATCTTTCTAATAATTATATAGCATGCATCATCGAGGTACCTGTGCTGTCTTAGCATTTTTTATTAGGGAAGTGTGAAATATTAAAATGGATATACTATTTTCTTCACACATAAGTATTTGCAGGGAGATGCTAATTATTATAGTACCTGGTAAGTAGGTAAATAAACAAAGTTATCTTGTGACTAACAGTTGTAAATTAAAGAGGCAGTTATGATAATGTTGAACGATAGGAGTCCAACTATTACGTCACGCATCATTTCCCACAGCGTTTAGGCTAAAATCGCATGTTAAAAATTGTTTTTTTTTTGTTTTTGAGGTAATTTCGCTTCATTAAAAAAATTTGTTTTACAATCGTTCACTAGATTAATGCATATTAATTTATTGCTTATTTTCAATATGAAAACGGTTTTTTCTTTGCGACTTTCGAAAAAATATTCACAAGTGTTTTTCACATTTTATTTTTAAATCTGTACAAGATATAAAAACTTTTACTCATTTTCTAGATAAAGGTTCAATGTATGTACCCTATTTTTTTCTAAAGCATATTTAGTAAGGTTGTCGAGATCCAAGGTCTCAAAAATACTTTTTTTTAAAATGTCAATATGTCTATTTTTAAATTATAACAAATAAGTTACACATATCCATACTTATAGAATTCTTATTTATTATTGTTTAAGTGAACAACGTAAATACACACACCCTACCTCATTCTAATAATATACCTGATCAGTGGATGGAATATCGAAAATAATTTTATGATTTCGCAAAAATTCTACAGCCAATGATGTATGTGTCATTCATTGTGAAAAGAGAAATCAAATATTACTTCGATTTCTTTTTTCAGAAAGCATGATTC
The DNA here is from genome assembly GCA_963576895.1 of Ceraclea dissimilis. NCBI lineage: Eukaryota > Metazoa > Arthropoda > Insecta > Trichoptera > Leptoceridae > Ceraclea > Ceraclea dissimilis. The sequence continues at coordinate 2,952,383 of OY756377.1, forward strand.
ACAATAATTACACCTGTTTTCATCCCTATGCACTTGAAAAGTGCAAAAATCATTCCATTTGGATGGATGGCCTTAACTAAATGCAACAATATATCTCTGAAATATAATTATAAGTGAATGAAATATCTTACCTGAATTATTTGTTTGCAAATAATTGCGATACAATGCAAAAAGCGTCTGCGAAACAATGAACAAATTAATTAAAACGTAAATTAACCTGCGACTGAGCGCAACCGCGGTATTTCTTGAACAGCTGATTTCAAATGCACGTCAAATGTCAATATCTTCCATTCCAATATGTTTTCACAAGAACAACCATTCAACGAGCACGTGGACAATAACAACTTTGAAATTTACAACTAAAAGTTAGCATCTTTAAGGCTTAGAGATAAAAGAAACTGTATATTCTAACAAACATAAATATTTTCTTGAGAAAATGGTTTTATCTTTTTGTATATAAGCCCTGAATTTCTATGCTTACAGAAGAAACAAACTTGTGGAAGAGTTTTGAATCGTAGTTCACCTTGAAATAGGTTTGAATCGTTACTAATAATGTTGATTCTGCTACTCATCCATAGATGTCACTATTCAATTGTTTCAGCTACCGATATATAGAGTTTTTATGTATTTCGCATTATTTTAATACATATTTTTAGTATTTATACGTGCAAAATAATACGCGAAAATAATACTACGATACATACACATTATCTAACAATTAAAACTCCACAAAATAGCAATAAAATGAATTGCTAAGGTTTTAAGGACTTCTATACACAGATTTAGATTTTGCACACGTTACAAGATCTTAAAATATTATCTATCATAAAAATTGATTTATTATAATACATGTCTACTTATAAATTGTAGAACAGCAACACAAATGCATAATTATTTCATTTAAAAACACATATATATTTTGCAGATCAAATAAATTTCAATAGAGGCGTTATTTTTGCAGAAACAAATGAACTTAAGTTTGACATAAATTTAACTTTAAATATATTAATGCTAAAAATTATTACATGTATAATAATGCATAGTATATAAATTCTGAATAACTATCATTGTGGTCCATTGGTGTTGAAAACAAAAGCCATACAAACGGACGAAAGTCCCACCGACCAGTCAAATAATCGGCCGTCGTGGTACTATCGTTCGGATGTAGTACTTTTTTTATAATCTGAAAGAGAAATAAAGTGTTTTCTTCTTGCTGAAATAAAAATAAAACATGTAACATGAAAATAAAAAGAGGAAAAAATACACTCCGCCGTGACAGTGAAGTTCACTGCCGTGACCAGGATTCGAACCTGGGTTACTACGGCCACAACGTAGGGTCCTAACCACTAGACGATCACGGCTACGGAAGCGGTGGGGCCGGGCGTCAAAAATTCGTTTCATAAAGTTAAGTCCGCGCAATCGCAAACTTGTTTATCAATACTTTTGTATTTAGATGAATTTGACACTACTTGCAGCGAAAATGAGTTTCTAGATGACTGGTTCCTATTAATTTTGATCTTGATCTGGAAATGGCAGACCTCTAATTAGAAGAAAATATTAGTAGGGAAATAATTGTCAATTTTTTCTCAATTTTTCCTTATTGGACTTTGACGCCAGTCAAACACATCGAATGAATATTAATTGGCTGGTTAGTTGCTGTTCTTTAAAAAGCACTAAAAAAGGTTTTGTGCTCGACTCGGCTGCGGGTAAAAACCACCCAAAAAACACCCTAACCAGCAAACGTTGAATATTCATTCCAAATGTTTGATACTATGGTTTGACATTAAGACAGTCGTGATTTTAGGAGGCACTTTGTTCGCCATTTTGGACGGGTTCTGTAAACATAATGAATGACGCTGTGTATATTTGTTATAGATAATTTATAATTAAGATTGCATCTTGCCTAATTAGGAGATGGTCCATAATTTGCAAGAGATAAAACTTAATAACTTTGGATCAACTAATATAAAAAAACCATGTTCCTACCCATGGGCGTCATCAGGGGGGAAGGGAGGGCAGCGGCCCCCCTAGAGATTGAAATAGGTATATATTTTTCATACTAAATGGTAAAACTTCACAAAAAATCACATTACTACCACACATTTTCTTATCATATCATAATTTTTTCTAAAATTAGTATGAAAATCCACCAGTTTCATAAAAATTATTTTCTGTGGCGCTATTTTTTATTGCTTTTTTATAAATAGCATTTTTCATACATATTATTGTTCAAAGTATTATATACATTTTCAAATAAACCAATCACATCACGACTTTCTTCACTATGTCTAAAAAAACAATCGCTATTTATAAATGTGTGTTTTTACGTGTTTTTATCCTATATCAATTTTTAAAATTTGTTGCCCCCCCCCTAGCTCCGAGGCTGGTGATTCCCATGGTTATAAGTATAATGTAAAGTGCATATTCTTATATGTATATGAAAGATGCTTTGTCTGTATAGGTACTTAACCTTGTTAGTGACATTACCTTATTTTGTGGAACATGTGTGGGTGTAAAGAGATTAATATACACCAAACAAAAAGAACGTTTGAAGTCATCATAATATTATTATTGGTGTACATACAGACTACAGAGATGCGTTCTACTGTATCAATGTCATTGGTTCTTTAAATATTATGGTAGGTACCCGTCAAAATTCACGGAAGGTTATTTTTTATTAGAAACTCGTCGAAAATAAGTGACATTGACATCTAACGAAAATGGGTAAATTTAGTTTGTTAATTAAAAAAAGTATTTATGGACATACGTAAGTAGAGTGGAATTCGTATAAGGATGCGCCGAGAATGTGGGGAACTTTATTAAAAGGTATTTTTATAAACAGTCATTTTTAAAACTAAGGATGGAAATAAAATAATACTTTTTATAAAAATTCATGAAATAATGACGTTTATTTGAATTATCGGCGCATTCTTATACGAATTCCACTCTACTCCAATGTTTTTTAAATTCATTTTATCTGTTTCAAGCTGTTTAAATTTACAATACGAGTATGTCTAACAATGGTCAAAAAATTTCTGCCGCTATCAGGTGTATTTATCGACAATATCAGTGTCCGAATCGTTTGTCATATCTATTCCAAAAACTGATTTTGTTGTGGTAGAGGCCCCTGTCTGCAGCCTAGATGGCCTGCGCCTAAATACGGCCCTGTTGGCCCACTATTGTTTAAAATCATGCGAAATAGCGGAGAGACACACCCCCGTTAGAGGCCCGTTAAACTATCACAATATTGGCTCAACCGCCCAGCTATATAGGTTCAACATAAACATATCTGTGGAAGAATACGGTTATTAAAATTATTAAAGATCTATAGTTTAATGTTTGCAATAAAATTATAGTTATCAGTTCTACAAAATAATCAATTATTATATGGATATATAAAATAAATCATTTTTATCGTCTCCATATATTGTGGATCGCTCCATTCATTTTTGTAATAAAATCATCTTCTAAAATAATCAAAACCTACGTAAAATGCAACATTGTTTTTATTTATTTTTATATATTTAGAACATCTTGCGATAATTACTTATTATTTTATTTTGAACCTATATGTAGGCAGACTTTATAGGTTTTTATTAATAATAGGTCGATACATTAAATATGGAACTAGTGTTTGGCGGCCTGTATAAAAAGGGAATAAATAGCACTTTATTTATTTTTAACAAAACAGAATGGTACAATAATATAAGCATACAATCAGACAAATCACACAGAATTTTTCACTAGGGCGAACTTATCGCAATGCTGTGATTTCTTACAGTTAACCCGTACACGGTTGCTTTAAAAAAATGGGCTTCATCTTATGACATAATTATGTATTCAACAAGGTCCCGAAGGCAAAATTAATTGTTATTTATTTATTTATTCTTTAAGTGAACAAATTATATATACGTACATATAAATTATATGTATATACGTACATACATAATTATGATTTTTTTTTTAAATTGGTGGATAATTATTTCGTTTTTTAAATATAGACTATCAACTTCTCCTGATTATTTTACAACAAGACACATATTACTAAGTATTTATTTTTATTTAGGTATACATAAACGGATTTCGCCTTTGACAATATTTTTGTACATACCTAAAGTGTTATTTATATTAATCAAAACATAGGAAATAACATAATTTACATTACAATTTTATTATAAAGATAATTACACCATACAGGTTCAACCTATAATTACCTATTTAAATTTTCTAAAATACAAACCTAACTCTTATGAAAATTCACCCAATTTGTGGTTTGTCGCCCTTTTTAAGAAATGGGAAGCAGACTGGGTTAAAAGTGGCCCCATTTTTCGACCCAGGTGTCTATTTTTTCGACACTTTATTCAATATACCAAACTATTACAATAAACAAGTCTGACCCCAATGGGTTTTTTACATTGTTTTATGACACGTTAATTTTATTAGTAATCCCACATGCAACCACAATCCTTTATGCACACACCTTCCCTTATATGTAAGCGGTTTGTTCATTAAGTCACACCATAATAAAATAATCTCGTCATATAAATATGCAATTTATTCATAAATTATAAAAACGCGTAGGCAGGCAGAAAACTAATTATAGTTTTTTGTGGATAGGATACTTATTCTTTAGTCATTTGGTAAGTCAATAAGATTTGTCCCCATAAGTGACACATTTAAGAGTAGGCTTATTAACATTTAAAAAAAAAAAAAACAAAAAATGGGAGACCGTATATCTCTAGGACCTTGAATAAATATGCTTTGGAAAAAATAGAGTAGATACATTGAACGTTTATCTAAGGAATGACCGTAAAATATTTTTTATATACCTTGTATAGATTTCTCAAAAAAAAATGTGAAAAACACTGATCTTTTTACGAAAGACAGCAACTCATTTCCCGTAAGTGGCGGAGAATTTTTTTGTATTGATAATATACCTACATTAAAGTCTAGGGAATGACGGTAAAAAGTTTTTTTGAATGAAGCGAGGTAACCCCAAAAAGTAAAAAAAAAACGCTATTTTTAACATTTTATCATGCGGTTGTTCATGTGATTTTGAACCTTTGAAAAAAAGCATGAAATGACGGTGAATTTCGAGTTGGGTCCTAACCCAAGAAACCAAATTCGGTCGCGAAATTTGCAATTCGGTCACAAGTGGTCACAAGTGGTTGCCGTGTCGACACAGTGTGCACACAAAAACCCGGTCACAAAACACACACATTGTGTACGCTTTGCGACCAGATTTGGTCACGGAGTGTACACACTGTGTGGTGAATGTGTCCGAACATAACTTGGTCACAAAGCGCACACATTGTGTACGCTTTGCGACCAGATTTGGTCGCGGAGTGTGCACACTGTGTGGTGAATGTGTCCGAACATAACTTGGTCACAAAGCGCACACATTGTGTACGCTTTGCGACCAGATTTGGTCGCGGAGTGTGCACACTGTGTGGTGAATGTGTCCGAACTGAACTTGGTCACAAAGCGCACACATTGTGTACGCTTTGCGACCAGATTTAGTCTCAGAGTGTACACACTGTGTGGTGAATGTGTCCGAACATAGCTTGGTCACAAAGCGCACACATTGTGTACGCTTTGCGACCAGATTTGGTCGCGGAGTGTGCACACTGTGTGGTGAATGTGTCGGAACAAAGTTGGTTCAAATTGTTCAAAATATATTAGTCCACGCTATCAGTAGTTCTCAATCTGTTTCTTGTTCAGTCGTGTTTGTAGTGTTGAAGCGAATAGAATCGAAGCGAAGAGAAGAAAAATGAATAGAAAATCAAAATTTCGCCATTCATCTACTTTTTATAGAAAAGTAAACAATTTGATGAATCTTCAAAACATCAAGAATGCAAAAAACTTAAAACCAGGTAAGCGCCGACTATTGTTTATAGTTATTAATTTATTTAAGTTATTTTATCTAAGATTTAGAATGAGGAAGGAGAAAAGGGGAAGTTGGGATGAAGGCAGATATCGGTGTACTAAAAAATATTGATTTTTGATTCCATTTACGTATATTGTGTAGTATAAATGATTATATTATGTATGCTCATTCACGATAGTTAGCGTTAATCGAATATGTACTCATAATAGGAATATTACGGGCATTTATAGAGATAGGAAAAGTAATTCATTTCGGTGAATCTGTTAGTTTTTAATATCAAATAAGCTAAATTGTTTTATACATTGCAGTTGACTTGCCGAGTTCGTCCTCAACCTCGCATGATATCAATTCCAGTAGCATCCAAAATGTCAAGAAAGACAATTGTCTTCAATCGTCAAATAATAATGTTGCTGAGGATGCTCTGTCTGAAGAAAAATCCACTGAAAAGTTGGATACTGTTGAACAATTAGAAGAAATTAATAGCGACGATGAAGCAAGCAGTGCCAATCTGAATCACTGCTTAGACTTTAAAGATCAGATTAAAAAATGGGCACTTATAAATCAGATACGTCATAATTCATTGAATGGGTTGCTGCATATTTTAAGAGATTTATTTCCAGATATGAAATTTTTACCAAAAGACAGTAGAAGTCTGTTGCAAACGCCAAGAATTAATAATATCATTGGAATGGGAACTGGCCAATATTGGTATAATGGCATAGAAAATTGCTTAACAGAGATTATATCTCAATGTTCTGTCGAGTTGCCGTCGAGCACATTATCTCTATCAATTAATATTGATGGGTTACCTATAGCTAAAAGCGCCAAAAATGAATTCTGGCCTATCTTGTGCAAAATTGATAAATTTGCAAATACTACCCCTTTTGTTATAGCAATATATTATGGAAACACGAAACCACCTGTAAACGACTTTTTAAAACCATTCGTAGACGAGCTAAAAAAGTTACTTAATGATGGAATAATAATTCAAAACAGAATAATCCATATTAAAATTCGTTGCTTTATATGCGATACACCTGCAAGGAGTTTTGTCAAAGGTAATATATAAAATAGAAAGATTTCTTTTTAGTAACAAACGTGCTCTTACACGAGCTATTTTTCGAGCAATAATTGCGGGAACTCGTTCAAATCGTATGGATAAATGATTTCGTCTTACATAGCAATTCGCATTCTCGACTAAAATTATACCCAGAATGAAGCAATTTAGTTGCTCATGTAAGCGAAACTATATAAATTGAAGTACTTTCCCCATAGTGAAATTTTAAACCTATAGCATACTAGTACATTGCCACTCTTTGCCTAAGTATTATTTATTATTTATTACAGGAACCGTCGGGTTCAATAGCTACCATGGTTGTATGAAATGCACGGTAATTGGAGAGTATGATAGGAAAGGTCGTCACATGAGCTTTCCTAGGACAGACATGCCTCTTCGTACCGATAATTCGTTTCGCAATCAATCGGATCCAGATCATCATAAGCAAAAGACAGCTATGGAAGACTTACCAATAGATTTAATAGAAGACTTTCCGATCGCTGATTCTCTACATTTATTAGATTTGGGTGTCATGAAGCGCTGCTTAATTCTTGAATTCTCCTTTGTTGCGACGAGCGTATACGGCATTCTGTACGAAGACTGAAGACGTTCTGACACGAGGAGAGGAAACTGTTTGAGAATAGTAGATCAAGAACTATGGCGGCTAGCAAATGAAAAGCATTGTGACCGCTTTTGGTTACATTCGGTCACAAAGCGGTCACAACTGGTTACAAGTGGTCACAAGTGGTCACATTTGCGACTACTCCATATTCTACGAAATTATAATAATTATGTTCATTAAAATGCATGTTTAATCGTTTTACAGGATGAAATTTGTTTGGATTATAGCGTAATAGGTCAAAATTAAGGTTTCTGCGAAACAATGGACTTATTGGAAGTTGTATAGAATTTAATATAAATAAATATGACTATCACATTAATTTATTATTTGTTGTTAAAATTAATAATTAAAAAGGCGCGTTAAAAATAAGCCACCTACTTCACTAGATTTCACGATAAATTTTGTTTCGCAATGAAATTCGGACATTATTTAGCTATACCCGTCCGTTTTTATTTTCATTAATATTATATCATGGCTGTAAAGTATTTTGGTGTTAAGAATTTTGTTGCGCATCCATGTTAAAATTATAACTATATATATTTATTTTTGCGGGAAACCGCAAATACGTACGCGCCAGCACCGGCGGGCCATTCAAGTGGTCACATTTTGGTTACAAATGCGACCGAATGCGACCGGATTTGGTCGCATTTGTAACCAAAATGTGACCGAATGCGACCAGATTTAGTCACAAATGTTCCCCACTTTTGGTTGCGGTTCCGGAACTGTGTCCGAACAGCGACCGAATTTCCGATTAGTGTGCACACAGTAGTGTGCGAACGTGTGCGAACGGCGACCAAATTGCGACCGAAATGGTTTCTTGGGAAGCCTAAACATGACGAAAAACAATTTGATTAGGTAAGTACTTCAATAATCTAAGGCCTAAACACATAGATTTGAGAAAAAGTTCTACATCAAGCATCACAAACATTCGATAGGTAAATATGCAAAATATGAAAAAACACAAAAACAATAATAAAACAAATACGACCTGCCAAGGAGGAGGGGAAAGTGGTGTCAAATAGGATGAATTAAGGGGAGAGCTGCTACTATTTATCTTTTTTTTAATTGCTTAAAGTAGAGACTTAAAAACGGAAACCGTTATAACGATTTGAATGAATGGTTATAAAAACAATTCTTTTACTTTGGATTCGTTATCAAATAATCAAGTAATCCCTTAACAAGACGACAATACAATGGAAATAATCCGTTTAAATTGGTTCAGTAATTAATATAAACTCCAAAAAGATGATTTAAAAATATGAAGAATTTATAACTGAAATGCAACTAACCGTATAATACATGTTTTATAGTAACAGGAAACAAACGGATTTAAGTAGGTATAAGTAGTTAAAGTAGTTATAGTATTAATGATTGAATTGGTGTTTAGGTATGTATGTATGAGAAGGTAGGTAGGTACTAGAACAGCTGTTTTATGTCATTTGTAGGCACCAATATAGGTACGTGATACTGAGGTATCCGTTTATATTAGGTGTATGCATGGTGTAAGTAATATTGTAATTATGATATCAGATATAACAACGTTATATTTTAGTGTGTGTCTGTTTGTGTACATAGGTAGGTACCAATTGGTCAAATAAAAGAACCAGAAGAATACATATCTGTAACTATCAGCTGCTTAAAGCCAGAAAAAAATATGAGTTCCTTTTTTGAAACTACGTGGTTCGACTTTTGAGGTGAGTCGAATGACCAGCGCTCGTTTCCACACACTGCTGTTTCCTACCGAACAGCAACATATTAACAGTGGCCAGAAAAAATAAGATACAAGAAATTTGCTGCGAAAGTCAATTCGATAGAATACAACTCTTGTTTTATATCCTGGGTTTGAAGTGAGACCAGATATAATCATACCAGAGCAGAGCGACTTGGTAATTGATCACCAGACGACCAGGATCTCTACAGAAACCGTCTCCATACCAAGATAGACGGTAGGCGGTAGGAACCTTATACGAGGGCTGTTTTTCAATCAAGTTCCGTTTGTGCTTCTAAGTAATAGCACTTGTTAAAAGCACAAACGGAACTTGATAAAAAAACAGCCCTCGTATTATTAAGTAAGTGAACACAGCAACAATGATGCGTATTTTTCTATAGACGCAACATTTGGTGGTAATGGTAACCCATTTGTTGGATAACGGATAATATATGTATTAAATATACCTACTAGAAACTACAAGACTACTATCTATTGTTGTTCCTGCTTTTTTTCTCGAATTTCCCTTTCCATACTTCCTCCCACTCCAGTCCTCTCTTATTTTCTTCTTCCTCATATAATAATATGTAAGTATGTTATTTATTTATATATATTTGTGTGTATGTATGTATGTAAATATTTATTTATTTACTTATTTTATTTATTGAAGTATGTACAAGTTTTCTTTTCTCTTCTCCGGTTGACTGTAAGACATTGCTTTTGCAATAAGTCCGCCCTTTGGCATATTTCTGTGTCGAATAAGATTTGTTATTTATATTTGGTCTGTGGCTAATAAATTTTTTATTTATTTATTTATTTAGACATATAACTGAGCTGTGCCGGGTACTGATGTAATAAATTAAGAACCTAACTATTAAGTATAAATAGTTTGATACTAATTAGTTTTAATATGGTAATGCGAGGGAGGGTTTGGGAGTATGCATTACTTACAATATATTAATTATATTATACTTATATAGTACCTATAGTTACACCTCCATCAGAGGCGGATTAAGTGTTGAGAGCGCCCCTAGGCAAGCACCTCATCGGCGCCCCTCTAGCGTCCATATTATATTATACATTTTAACTAGCATTTATACATACTATAATAACTAATGCTGCGCCACACGGCTTAACCCATCGTGATGCCCCATCCCGTGGGAATTTTGGGATAAAATGTATAAATCTGTGTCTCCAGCGATGTAGATCGCTGGAGACACAGATTTATACATTTTATCCCAAAATTCCCACGGGATGGGGCATCACGAGTTTCATCAAAATCAGTTTAGTAGTTTTTTTGCTCATGAAGAAGTAATCTATACACACACACATTCACACTTTCGCAGTTATAATTGATTGATAAATAAAAAATTATAGTTATGAATTATTTATTTAAATATTTGTATCTACTAATCACATTGAATGACAACTGATAGAAAAAAAAATCTGCGTCTACATTTTTGTCTTGCGAAATTGTCAATAACATTGTCTTAGTTTAAAGATTGTAATAAGTTTGATTCAATGTTAAGTATTGCTAACGAATTTAATCTCTTATCTGCCATGGTTGAGCGAAGATAATTTTTCATCTCTTTAGACAGAAAAAACTCCGCTCACCACTGCAATTGCTGACTGCCGTCGATACGCACATTCTTAAGGCTATGTCAATGTTTGGGTAAATTGTTTCGAGTTCTTTATTTCTTAGAACCTGTAAAATCGCTTTGGTTGTTCGGGGCAGTTCTCCACCTCGAGCTATCGTTGTTAAATAAGAACGTAGATGGACTCATCCATCAACAAAGCACTTTTCTAAATCACCAGAGTACATCGCTACTAACATACTAGCTCTATTTTGAACTTCTTCAGTGTTAAAATTGACCAAATTGCTTAAAAACGAAAATTTACTGTAAAAATTGCTGTACGCCTCTCGTCTCTTTTGAAGTTCAACCACAAGTCTGTCTAGTATAATTACTAGATACACTATCACTCTGAATGTTTCCCGACCAGATAATGAAGAAGTAATATCTTCGGCAGATTCATATGCTGTGAGCTTTCTCTTCCGTATCCTCTTTGTGTCCTTTTCATATTCTTTGACTAATGAGAATTCCAAGGCTCGCTGTTCATATTTATTAAAATTTTGCCTTTCTGCAGAAATTATGTGAATTATACTGTCATACATTTGAATAACTGTACAATTGTCAATATCAACGGACTGTAATTTTTTATTGGTTTTGTTCATGTGAACCAAAATAAAACCCCAAAACACGATCGTGAAAGCAGTTTCTAGTCGTTCTAATTTCAATCTTATGCCTTTAGCTTCACATACAACAGAACATTTTTGCTCAGGATTGTTCTCGACAGCAATCAAAGCATCGTGAATTTCTGGAAATGACTCTTTCAAACTTTTGCAAGCATCTGCTCCAGCAGACCAGCGTGTGGCGGCCGGGGCGGCTGCTTAGCTCCTATCCCCGCGCTGCACCCTTTACCCCACAATCTAGAAATGCTCGCGAACGAATCGACGCGACGAGCTCGCAACCATTGCAGTTGTATCTTACCAACTTCTATTATAAAATCATGCGATTTAGAAATAATCAAGAAGGCGGAGGATGCTTCGGAAACTCTACATCTCTATAGAATTATATAATCTTTTATATTGTGTAAGTAGGTGCATACTTACTTACACAACTATTTATCTATTTTTTGTTTTTGTTTAAAAACTTCATCGCGCGGCTCTTGCGCCCCTTTGTAACCTCGCGCCCCTAGGCACGTGCCTACTTTGCCTTATGGATAATCCGCCACTGACCTCCATGGATAAATTAATTTGTTACGTCCAATTCAACCTTTAATTAATTTGACATATACTCGTAAGTATAAATATTACGTAGGTTTTTTAACATCTGTAACATATGAGTTCATTGATAAATCGTATGGTAACAATATCGTATAATGCTATAATAGGCATTAGGCATTATAGGCATAGGCAATAGGCACGATCCTTAGGATATTTCGATAAAATTGATATCGAAAGATTCATGGCGCTCTTTGGTGGGCGAACACGATAACTCGGTTCAAATCTGAACAGTGTTGCGCTCGAGATGTCACATTTCGAATCAATAGAGCGACAATCAGATGGTTTTAGAGAGTGTGTGAACCTGATTGGTGGAATTGGCGAACGTTGCCCTGGGCACAAAGTGATCACTTAAACCAACCTATGCCGATTCGTAAGCATCGGGACACCAATTTTCGACTCACACATGCTAAAGTGTATCTGCTTACATGGTAATTATGTAGGTTGGTTTGATTTAGCTCTTTGCTTGGATTCTTACGTATGGTATTACATCCACATATGCACATGTGAAAATTTCCGGCCTTAGCGTACAAATGATAAGTTTGGACATACTCAAACATCTAATGCTGGATTTTACCAACTTATTAGGTGAGGAATATTGGAGATAGGATCCACTTATCATCATTTTTCATACAAAATTTTTGCTAGGTGGCTCTTATCACCTAAAAGGTTGGTGAAATCCATCATAAATCTCCCAATTTTCTTACTATGCTAGAACCTTGTTATTCTCAGATGATGACAAGGAAATAAATAATCCGGAACTGTTGATTGAAGCAGGTGATTCTTATAAACAATTAAAATAAATCACATTACAGAAGGTAGTAGTGCTGGATGGCTGGTAGATATTGAATTAATTGGTCATTGTAAATCTCCACCTCACCTGAATTATTAACAGAGCGGAACTTTGTTTTAGCTAATTAATTTGTGTCTACCTCTGTCTCATAAATAAGTTAGGTATGTGTTGTAGTATTGTTACATATTTATTAAGATTATTTGTTTAAGAGCACACGCCGACAAACTTGTTAGGTTTGGCGTGACTTGATTGTTGTAATTTGTATATATTTTGTGACTAATAAAAATGATTTAAAAAAAAAAAAAAAAAAAAGTTTCGACTTTTAAAAGTTTAAATCATACAAAATAAACTGAAATGAATTCCTCGCTACAGTCCTGTGTATATATTATGAGATGAGCGCCGCAGGCAATTTTTTTTTACCGAAATAACTGTTTAATATCGATCTTCACAATAATAATTGAAAATCCATGACGTGATGAAAAACGATATGGTAATAATGTGATTCGTTTCTCCTAGGTGAAACGGTGGGTTGGCCGACGTCGGGGGGGTTTGTACCCCCAACCCTGTCTACGCCCATGATGTTACACCCAACATAATAATATGTTTTCCAGAGTCCCCTTTAAAGAAATCCACTCTTCGCCACTGGTGTATAACAGTAGGTATCATCATGTTCTATAATTAATAACACAAACTAATGAGGTGTATGTATGTATGACGGTGGTTACCTGCGATTATTATAATTAGGGCCCGGAATAACTGAATGTAGGTTGGTGTCTCTCCGTCTGTGTCAAATTAATGATCTATGGTATATTTCACACCTAATTTAACCACATAAGGACCCTTGTTATTATATTAGGGAGATTGAGATCTACAGCGTAGATCATGATCAATTATTTTATGATTGTAATCTAGTTGAAAAAAATCTATGTTCAAACATAATTGAAAACAACATAAAGAAAGGTTTAATATCTTGATACCTCTATCTATCTATTTTTTATTAATTAATTTGTCTATTAGGCGCGAAGGTATTTATAATACACGATTCTCATCGAGTTGCCTTTGATTTTTATAAAATAATTTAATCCCTTGATATTATGTATGTGTACAATTTATCTCAGTTTACTGTCACAAGTGACATTGCCTACGGCAATAAACCCGCCATTTGGTATATTTTTTTATATTCAATAAATATTTATTTACTTTATATTATCATAACGACAATAAAAACTGTGAATAATAAAAAATAACGTATACATTTTAACATACCGTACCTATAAATCAGTAAATAGTACATAAAATCTAGGAGATACTTACTTAAAAGGTTCGCTTACAAGACCAACCATTGCCGAAAAAAGCAAGAGCAATTATTCCTCGAAAAATTGCCCTTTGGGCGAAGGGAATTGAGTTTTTCAACAGTCTGATTGTTCCATCCTAAATTCCTTCAGTATCCATGCACTAAGAAACATCAACGCATGGCCTGTCAGAGTGCCGATTCACATTTTGGATTAGGCATGTTTTTTTTAATGAATCTGAACTTACGAAATAAATTAAAATACACCTTTGTACACTTCATATATGGTAAGCATTTATTCATATATGGCAGTGAGCAGGACAAGTGGCAAGACAGGACAGTATCAGATGGGCACCTAAAATCCTGAAGTGGAGGCCGTGGGAGAACAAATGAGGCGTAGGAAGACCACAGAAAAAGTGGACAGATGACATTGTCAGCTTACGGGTCGTAGATGGCAGCATATAGCCCAAGATAGAAGACAGTGGAAGAGTTTAGAAGAGGCTTATGTCCAGCAGTGGAACGTAAGTGGCTAGCAGTAAGTAAGTAAGTAAGCATTTATTTGGTGGTTACCCCAATATTGAGATACACCGTGGTCCGTGATGATATATTATGTGGGTACCTACCAGTGGCAAAGAGTGAATTTCCGTAGAAGGGATTTTTACTTAATTAAGTACATTAATCCTATTATGTTATCATCTAAAACCGAAAAGGTAACTCGATAAAAATCGTATTCTCAGGACCCTTCGTCACTGGTAGGTACCTACATAGGATTAGGTATTATCATGTTAAAACCAACTAATTAACATTTTGGTAGCGATTAAAATTATTGTTTCGAGGAACCAAATTATAATTGCATAATTGAGATTGAATCATAATTTTCGCATACCTTTCATTTTTTAATCAAGTTTCTCGACATTTAAAATGAAATTTTTCTAAGAACTAATGTCAAAATTTTAGCCCGTGGCATATCGGATCTTATTTGATAAAGATTAGGTACCTATCCATATTTTTATCAGCGATCATGGGCGTCGTCAGGGGGGGGCAGGGGGCATAAATTTTCATACTAAATGATAAAACTTCACAAAAAAATACATTACTACCACACATTTTCTCATCATATCATGAATTTTCTAAAATTTGAATGAAAATCTATCAGTTTCATACAAAAAATGCCTGCGGCGCTATTTTTATTGCTTTTTAATAAAAATCATTTTTCATACATATTATTGTGCAAAGTATTGTATATACGTTTTCAAATTAACAAACCACATCACGACCTTCTTCACCATGTTTCACAAAAAAATTCGCCTGCGGCGCTATTTACACGTTTTTTGTGCTATATCTTTTTTTTATGTTTTTGCCCCCCTAGCTCTGAGGCTGGCGACGCTCATGTCAGCGAAATTATAAAAATGTTGATATGCAATTATGGCTAAACCAATTTTTAGTTTTGACCCCAAATTATCAAAATTATAGACATGAAATGTCTAGTAGGATGAAGGAAAATCTACTAACAATCAACGTTTCGGCTAAATGAACAATTCTAGGAATCACTAAATTACACAATATGTATAATTTACTGAGAATAATGAGGTTATAACTAGCAAATTTAGAGATTTCGACATTTACATTGAAATTGGTTTCAACATACGTAATCTATTAGCGAGTGATAAAAGTAAAACGAAAAAATGTAATACCCTCATATGAGGTAATTCTGATAAAAATTTTAAATTTTCACTTTTTCAGTGAAAATGTTTCCAAACATAATCTATGAGAACATGGTTGGCGCAGTTGGTTGAGGCGACAGTCTCTCGAGCGGGAGGTGCCAGGTTCGAACCCCGGCGGTGGCGATGTATTCCACACTTTGCAATACAGGTTTTTAGAAATATAAAAAAAAAATATAAAAATATAGGTATGCAGGAAAGAATTTGGTTTTGTGTATGCAAGCTCAGATCCTTTTACAATTTTTTTTTATCAAAAACACCCTGAAGTTGGGTTGTTTTTGAAATAACGAGACTAGTAATGGAACTATTCATTTTTCGTTTATTTCATTATAGTATCCAATCCACAATAAAAAAAGTCGTTGAATTAATTGCCCCATTAGGTGATTATAGCTACCCCCATTCATATTAAACCAGAATGATATTTCGTATTTGCTTATGCAATTTTACGATCAATTCCTGATAGCCTGTGTTATTTGATCTCATTTTCTCAACATTGGGTCTTGTCAGTTATAACCTTTTTATTCTCGGGTGCACGACGATATGTTGGTTGGTACCTATATCATGAATTAACACACGTACCTAGTAACTGGGTACATCATATTTTTTATTATGTACATCCACCTACTAAATAGGTAATACATATATTAACATACTAGCTGAGTTACCCGTGCTTCGCCACGGCATATTTAACAAACCAATCCGGCATTCTTTATAGGCTTGAGCTGAACAAAATATGACTTAAGATCTGAATTTATTTTCCAACGCCCTTTCATACGATACCACACTCGACCCTACACAACCCTTGGATCCTCTCATCATCATGGCAACTCCTAGGGAAAGCTTTTTCTCCACAAATGGCGACGTTAGGACACAGCCTATATTATCGCAAAGGTTACTTTAAATTTTCGCAGCAATCCATCGTAAAATGCGGGAGTTATGCGAACACTTCCAAAAATTCGACTTATTTTTATGTATATAGATAGATACTGCGTGCAAGTAGATACTATAGTAGTAGGATATCTATGCAATTCGGGTTCATCGAACTCATCGGCACTACTTACGAATTGTTCATATTAATATATAGTGATAGGCAGGTAGGTACCTAACCAAACCAGACGAAATAAGTACCTATCTACTTATTTATATACCTTACCTACCTACTGGTGTACAAGCATTTACCCGGCAAAAGAATTTGCTCTGCTATAAGTGCTCAGCAGAGTCGAAGAAGGGAGACACCTACTTAAAACCATCTCAAAGAGAGGTGCCCACGAGGGTCTCCTACATACTTAATAGAGGGAATGATTGATGGGACAAACCACAGGGAGCGCCCCCGACGGCAGTACCTGGACTAGGTGTACGAGGACATGAACTGCGCCACATATGTCGAGCTGAAGAGAGCTGCGGGAGACAGAGAAGAGTGGAGATCAAGATGTAGGAATTTGCTGCAAACCAATCCGCAGGATTGAAACTAGAGAAAATATTTGGTTTCATAATGGATTTTCATACTGATTTTAGACAATTATTTATAAGATGGGAAAACGTGATTAAAATGTGTTTTTTTTTTGAGGTTTTAACATTTAGTACGAAAAAGTATATACCTTTACCAATTTCTAGGGTGGGGCAGCTTCCCCTCCTGACGACGCCCATGACAATGTTTGTAACTTAAACCTTGTGTAAATGATTGTCGTCAGTTTTACATAAGTTGTTTCACCAATCCATTCTGAATTTCAGTGTTTTTAGGAGGCAGACATAAATAAATCATAATTCCTAATACAGATACATTCGAGTACATGGTTGGCGCAGTTGGTTGAGGCGGCAGTGTCTCTCAAGCGAGAGGTGCCAGGTTCAAACCCCGGCGCTGGCGATGTATTTCACACTTTGCGATACAGGCTTTTAGCCTAGTGCAAGGTGTGCAGAAAAGTATTTGGGTTTGTGTATGCAAGCACAAATCCTTTAAAAAAAATGATAATGTAAATCTGTGGTTACCCCACATTCTGGGAAATGCCGTGATGGATCACATAAATAATTAAAACAGGATAATAATAACCAGGTGTATAAAAATTATGTAATAATCATGCCTATACGGAAACACATATACTATACCTACAGCTCGTATGTACAATATCCTATGTGAGGTATATAATGGTATAAGTATTGCATATAGAGGTATGATAAGGAAAAACCCAAACATGTAATATCTACATAATAATTCAAATGTACTTACTTACTTCTATCTATAAGTACATAATATGTATTACATGTCTAGATAAGGTACCTGTATAGGTAGCAGGCGCGACAGCTACCTAAGAACACGATTCCCTTGAAGTTACTTTTTGGAAATAATGATGGGTATAAGTGTGTCTAATCTGACGTAATCCCATAAGAAATGTTAGCCCGGCTTCCCTTCTGCGGGAATCTACTCTTCGCCACTGCTGTATAGTGTATAGGTAGCAGTGGCGAAGGGTGGATTTCTGCGGTAGGGGCTAACATTTCTTAAGGGATTACGTCAGATTAGAAACATTATACCTATCATTTTTTTTCCAAAAGGTAACTCGATGGGAATCGTGTTCTTATGCTGGCACGCTGTTAGGGGCGATATACTCGTATATGCACTGAGCAAAAATCGCTCTATTATCGCTTCAACTTTTCCGAATTTTATATAAGGGTGTAAGTAAGTATGCGAAATAAGACTAATTAACGTAAGCGACAAAATCCGTTTTGCCTCATTCTATAAAAAGGGAACAGAATAGGTATAAAAAATCGGGTAGGGTCGCTGAGTCTTATCATAAACATTTCATCTAACAAATTAACCCACCAAGACCGACTGTGACCGTAAAGTCACAGTTGTAGTAGGTATACTTATTGCCTCCCCCCACTCTTATTCTTTACTTTTTGGAGTTCATATTCACACGGTTGATTGACAAAACACTACCGAAAATTCTAGAGTTTAGCCGGGAAAAAAGTGTGTGCTCGTGGCTGTGCTGTTTTGAATTTACCCAAAAAATAAATGTCGACCCTGAAATACGTAAAGTGTTTTAATTTTTTACCTAATTGTTTTATTGCTATTTTTATTGATAATTTTTTTTTAAGATACTACAGGGTAACTACAATATGCATTGCATTTCAAAAAACATATATATTTTTTTAGTTATTAGCCTCAAAAGTTAGTGTGACTTTAGGGTCACACTCGGCCTTAACGATATCAAATTGCAAAAAATACTAAAAAAATGCCTATAACCAAAATTTATCAAAATGTCTTTATAATCATTTTCATACTTCATTAAATTAATTAGAATTACAATCTGGGTCTTAGAATTGTTTTTATTGTTAAAAATTGCCACTTCATAATGGGTTTTTAGTCGAAGAAGCTTCCCATATACTTGAAAATGATATGGACGACACTGGAGGCAGCGAGATATATGGTGTTACTGACAAATTTATTGCTTCTTCCGATTCAAATATCTTAATAGATAAGGATAGGGCAGAAAAAGACGGGGGCGGATGCATAGAAAATTTCTGTAGGCGGCAATTGTCTGTGGCCACCGAAATAGTTTGTAAGAATCGTCGTCGTTTGGGAGATAATTTTCAAGTATCGGTATATGTAAAGGATAGTAAAAGTACATGGATTGAATGGGACCTTGTGCACATCCCGACAAACAAGTTTGACTATGAAAAAATTTGTAGTTATGAAGAAATAAGTCCATTGAGTGATCGACAATGTTGGTCCTTGTATTAAATATTACGCAAAGTATCAAAAAAGTAAAATGTTAATGATTTTTTTAATATTTTTTTATTATCAAAATAACTACTTAACTATTAAAATGTTAACCAAAATACTATTTGTTTTATTTCACTCTTTTAAGACCAAAAATGTAATGCAATGTATGAGACAATAAATTTCTCATACAAATTAATTTGATCCCGTTAAGGCCGAGTGTGAGGTCACACCCCCCCTAGCCCCTCCTATAAACGTTAGATTTTTTTTATTATTTTTTAGTATCAAATTATACATACTAGAATAGGAAAACGTGAAAAAACATAAAGAATATCGCTAAATATAGTTCTCGGTCTTGGAGGGTTAATATAGTAAATAGCGCCGCAGGCGAATTTTATTAAAGAAAAATTGATGAAGCAATTTTTTTATGAAACAATGCATTTTTATAAACTGACACACTGAAAACTTATGACATAATGGGAAAATGTGTGTTAATAATGTGATTTCTTGTGAGTAATGTCATTTAGTATGAAAAAGCATATACCATATATTGTTATTGGTCTTGTGTATGGATATTCTCGTACTAACGTACCTGTCAATGTTTGTTTTTGTGACTGTATCTGTTCCATGTGTAATACCTATTCCAATCTCTTGGGCCCCTGACGACGCCCGTGCTTGGGATGGTAATATTTTAATAAGTATATACATCTATAGATTAGGTATATAATGTTATAATGAATGCATATAATACCTGTATATTTAATATGTGTGTATAAACAGGTGTGCAAGATTAAAACGTCGCAAGTATATTATGTATAATGGTGTGTACATAACGTGCAAGTTATTATATATAAAATAAAGTAAATAGATACCTAACCCCATACATAGTACAGTCGAACTTGGTTAAAGCGAACACGAAGGGACCGCGTATATTTGTTCACTATACCCGTGAAACGCTATACCCGTGAAGTAGGTATATTACGTAGGTACATCGTTTAGGTACTTACCCTGATTATATGCCTATATACGCGTACTAATACAGACGATTGTGATGATTTCTACATCGTTCAAGCCAATCATTATTACGCCTGAAACGGTTTTGTCTGCGGGGCCGTCCGAGGCTAACCTGGACCGACCATGTCGACCAAATCCTTAAGAATTTTCGTTTTTTGAGCAAGAGAAATCGAAGAATGTGTGTGATACGGCATTAATCTGACGGAAGCAAGGAGTGTGTGAGAGTATAGGGCGGTCTGGCGTTCGGTTCTCTTTGCCTACCCCGCAAGAAACTAGACGTGAATTAGATTAGATAATGGAGGGTGGTAAATTGTTTTTTTGCACGCATCAACATTTTTTCACTCGATGTTCAATGACATGTGGACGAACTCCTTTTTCGGATGTCAAAGGTACAAATCGATAATTTAAACTGATTGAGTTTCTAAAAAAACTTTATTGTTGCGGTAGAAAGATTACAATTACCCAAAAAATTAAATTCTTCTATTGGCTGATGCACTATAGGTAGGTACATTGCAACAACCAATAAATTTCCCAGGTATTGTATTCAATCATGTTTTGAAAACATTGAGAACAAACGCCCTTGAACTTTTGAATGCCCAATGTCCATTATTGGACGAAAGAGTTGAAAAAAGATGGAGTTTACTAAAGCAATGGGTGGAGTTAAAGGATTAGATTTGAAGAAAACTTGCCTTTTTATTATCACCTCATAAACATCGCAAAGTAAACAAATGAGTTAATGAATGACTATGAGGTAGCATTGTCTTCTAATATGGGGTAATTCCCGCATTATAAAAACAATGGTCCCTAACAGTTTATGATGTTTAAGCTTACGAAACATAATCCTCCAATAAAGCTAGGATTCATTGTTCTTTTCCGTGCAACAATTTAATGCCGTATTTGAAGACAATGGTAGCTACCTGAACCTGGTACCTATCTTATGATTTCGAAACTTAGACATAAACGTTACGATAATTTAGTTTTCTGTCCTTTCAATAATCCCAGTAATCGTATGTAACGTACATAGTATCATAATGAGACAAAAAACCTAACATTATAGAAATTTTTGTGTTTTTTGAATGAGAATATTGTTCCGAGAATTAAATTTGTTCACTATACCCGTGAAGCGTCTTCGTTATAGCCGTGACGATTTACATACAAAATACAAAAATTTAAACGAATGTCGAGCATTTGTTCACTATAGCCGAGAATTCACTATACCCGTGATCGCTATATCCATGTTCGACTGTATATAAAATGTAGGAATTTAAATGAAATTGTTCAAGAAATGCACGTTCATACGTCACTGAATTAGTGGATCTTATTGATAACAATTTGGCATCATACTTATTTCAATTCAAACTAATTTTTCATTCAATAATTTACACTAACGTTTAAATCCACGAGCAGATCCAGGGGGGGCTAGGGGGCTGAAGCCCCCCTCAAAACCATGAGTGACAGTACTTTATGTACAACTAGTTTCCGAAAAATCTTATTATTACCACATCGTTTTCTCATCGTGTCATGAATTTTATAAATTTGCCATATTGTGTTGTAAAAAAAAATATATTTTTATTTTACAAAAAATAAACTAGATTTACATCACGACTTTTTTCAAATATGCTCAAATGGCAAAAATTTCGGCTACGGCGTTACTTACATACACAATCTCTTGCCTCATGCGATATAACCAGGTGCGTTACTTACTATAGAAAGACAAACAGATTCATTATTTCGCACATTTCCAAAAAGCGCTATTTTTTATGTATTTTTTTACCCCCAGTACCCACACTAAATCTCACAAAAAAAATTCGCCTGCGGTGCTATTTATGGGTTTTTTATGCTATATCATTTGTTAAAATCTTGTTTTTCCCCCCTCCCTAACACCGAGGCTGGCGACACCCATGATAACCCAGGTGTTTGTAGAAATATTTTGATATTTCATTAGATAAAATGGACATCCTTTTTATAAAACAATATCTAATTAAATTTCAATAAAGAACATTGTACTATTATCTATTAGGTAATATAGGCTCCTGTTATACTTGTATTATATTATTTGGTCTGATCGGGTCTAGCCTGGTTGTACTGCTGTAGGATCAATAAATGATCTCAGCAGTTGACCTTCTGTCTGTGTGTGATAATATTGTATTACTATTTACGTGACTCATTCAAGACACTCAAATAATCGCTCGCCATTATATTGTAGCCTATATTATTACTATTATTTTTAGCATACACCTCATATTATATACAGCCATATGCATATTATCTATATCTATCTATCTACATATTATAATTAAAACATCTGTGGTTTTAAGAACATTGCCATTTAAACAATGTCGTTAATACAACTTGCAAAGGTAAAATGATATTTTGTTTTAAATCCACAAAAATGACTTTAATAATCTCGATCTTTTCGACCGTCGGTATACATGGTGGAAGCCATTTTAAAGGAAAAATGAAAACACTATATATTTAGTTTAAATTCAACAAAATTTGACTTTTTAGTTCGCGACTAGTGTTCGAGGATTTGCATCCTCATCTTCAGGCGATTGTGAATAAAGTAAACAGGAATATAAAGACAGTGAGTATTTATGAGAATTGAAACAATATAGTGGGAGACGGCTTTATTCACAATCGCCTGATGATGAGGGTGCAAATCCTCAAATACTAGTCGCACAATCTAAAGCAATTTTCGCGATTTAAACTAAATATTTAGTCTTTCATTTTACCTTAAAAATGGACTTCCACCATGTACTATGGACAGTCAAAAATATCGAGAAAAGATAGAAACATTTTTTTTATTATATGAATTCTATTCTATTCTATCATCTCCCACAACTTCCCTTACGGGGCAGGCATCAGGGAGAACAGATCTCCAGACTTTCCCATCCTTTGCACATATTTATAACTCCCGTCATAGCAATGACGTAGGAATATTAGGATAATACAGAAACTATGAACGTTCGTTCACGGGTAAGTGCGAAACCCTTAGCGAAACATCAACCAAGAGAATATATCAGTTCATTACAAGACTGAATTACATGAGCATGAGACGTAAATCACAGGAATTTTCTCGTATAGAATTTGTTTATAGTAATGATTTAATTGACAGAAGAATATAAATAAATAAAAACGAACATTATACATAATATAATTACTTATGAAAATTTTCATTACTTCTCTGATTTTTCCAAAACGTAGGTTAAAAATTTATGTACTATAAATAAGTAGATAGATGTATGTACTGTAATTAGGGTTAAATTGCATAGATGAATTGCGATAAGCTCGCCCTAGTGGACAGATTCAATAGTATTAGAATCAGCTATTACTTAGAATGTTAAACTATTTTTGCATTTTTTCACTTAAAGGCGTAAAATAATAAATAAGAATTAATATAAATTAGCAAATGCTGGTCCTAAAAGACAAATACTATTTTGACACTTAAATGAATAAATAAAAATTGATAAACTACCTACCTATAAATAAAAATTTCACTCACCTGATAAATTCCTTTACCTGGATATTTACAGAACATCATAAAATCCAATTTATGTGAAAATCCTGATAAAATCCTTGCAACACATTGCATCAAATATTATACAATTATAAATAGGAAAAACTTTTATATATAAAAATTATTTTTTAAAATCACAATTTATATTTGTTGTGAGAACATTGGATTTTCTACGCGTCGTAGTTGAATAACAAGTAGTTACCTCAACAGATATACAGCAAAGGATGGACTTTCCATCAAGCTTGTGACTGATCGTCGGCTGGCTTAATGTGATCACTGCCGTCCTAAGCAAGAACCACGTATACCACCTTTAGGTATTTTGATTTATCATCTATTTTAATCATAAAAGTTTCCATACGCAACCCCTGGCTGAAGCCATCTATGTCATGCAAATGTATGGAGTTATATGGGCGATGCCAGACGTTTTTCGCAATTATCAGTTTCAACATTTTAGTTCTTCCTTTTTTTACACTTTTTTTACTATTTTTTTTACACTTTGACATAACGAATGTTAAATGATACTATAGGCGTGATGTTGGCTTTACGGTAAATAAATAAATAGTTCTCAAGGCGGCCAATCAGCAGTCATAAGCCCAGGAAGGTCCATCTTTAGCTGTATATCCGTTGAGAGAACTACTTTTTATATAAATTCAGTACTTTAAATATTTTTATGTCAACGTGTAGAAGTGTTCTGAATATAATACGTAGTATGCAAATACAGAAGTATTAAAATGTATTGAGTCACCTTCCCACATTTTATTATTAGGTGTGACAATTATTTTTATCAAACTTTTCCGAATAAGAATGTCAGGTACTTATTTAATATGCATAGGTGAATAACACTGTAAACATACAGGTGCGGAAATCATATTAAAATAAAGTATCTAATATTTAAATTATTCAAACAATACGAACGAAATTATTTCACAGAAAATATTTCACTAACGTAAATAACAACTGATCGATAAGACGTAATTAGTGAGTACTAAATGATAATTATTTTCGTATTTTTATTAATCCGAATTTGCCGGCATTTTTTTTCATTCGACGACCATTTTGATACCGCGCACCAATGACGTTACCGCGTTGTTGATCGTCGCCCGTCGACTCTTCGATTACGACTAACGAGTGAATACCTTACTTTGGCTCTGAAGATTCATGATACCATTGCGGAACCATATTTAGGTCAAGGGGGCCCCTCTCTACTCTGTCGGAAGTCGCCATTTTTTTTCATCGCATATTTTCGTGTAGGTAAATCTAAATCGCATTTCTTCGGCACTCTCCCGAACGGTATATTGACGATAACAGTTTAATAATAAGAATAATAAGACAAAGAATGGACCGACAATATAATAACCTGTGGAATGCTGTCTTGTGCTTGTGCTTGTGCTAGGTAGGCATCTATATCACACACAAACCATACCTATATAATCATACATCAGTGTCTGGTCGAGGTCTGCGAACTAAAAATGTTAATCAAATGAACCAATATTTTGCAAACATATGGTCACGATGGAAAACGTATCCCTCAAGAGTATCAAATCAATATAAAAAACTATAAGTATTGAAATAGAGCTGGAGCCAGTAGAGAACTAATGTCGAAAATTAAAGTGAGGAAGGTTTCTTATTTGGGTCACGTACTACGAGAGTAATATTAATATTAGAAGGCAAGATATAAGGAAGACGAGGAGTCGGTTGAAAGCAAATGTCCTGGCTGCGCAACATCAGAGAGTGGACCGGAATGAGACGAGTGGAATATCTGATCCGGGCAGCCCAGGACAGAAAGGTTTTCGCACGAGAGATAGCCAACGTCGGGGGACCAGATAAGGCACAGGAAGAAGAAGACTGAAATATAATTGAATACTGTTTTACTGGAAGAAATTTACGGGATCTGAGGATTTTCCGTTCAGTTTTTCAGATATAACAGTATAATTTAGCCAAAATACTGGTAATTATAATCTTAACAAATTGGCTGTTTAAGATTTTTTTAATTTGTTCCCAGGTTCTTTTTAAAAAGGTAAAATTCACATTGTCACTTACATTATTCTAATTTCGCGCTAACATTCTCATACAACATTTGAATAATTTTTGCTCAGGGGATAATACATGGATAAATGAAAATATGTTTTAGTTAGAAGTAGGTATAGAAGTAAGTCCAAAAAAACAACGGAGTGACAAGTTAGATAAAATCTTATAAAATACTCAAATTCAGAGAACAATAAGGAGAAGACCATGACAACATTTTGTATACCTAATGATTCTGTAGAAAGAAATCGAGGAAGGCTTCAAGAAGAAGAAGAAGAAGAAAGAAGCTGAACACTTTGTGTGATGAAAAAATTATAATTTCGAAACAGAGGGCGGACTTATTGCAAAAACTACATCTTTCAGTCTACCCGGAAGTACATTATGTAGATCATAATATGTTTACCTGTTTGTGTGTCACCTGTGCAAACCATTGTTTCTATTACTATTCGGTGATATGGAATAAATTAGATACACCTCTATAAGATTATTATCTTTTGAGATTTATTGTAAAATACTATGTTTAAACTTGCTCAAGGATAGCAGTAGGTATAATATGTATTACTAATCCTATGTATTTTACTACTCGGCTTCGCCTTGAAATCCCACTGATTTATTTATTTATTTCTGTTTATTTATTCCCTCGACTTCACAATAAATAATCCTAATCATTCAGTTATACGACTGTTGATCAAAATTTACATATTTTTTGCCATTATAAAGTCGTATAAGAATCTTGTTTATACAGAATCTTTGACACATAATGCTGGATTTCACCATTTTTTTAAGAGAGGAATAGCGGAGATAGGAGACACCTAGCACAAATGATATCTTTAATATTATCTGAGTAATGTTATACTTTTTTCCGACGTGATTTTTTGCATGTTCAGTAAAGTTACTAACTTTACTTGAGGCCATTTGTTAAAATTTAGTGCATTGGGTTGATCGATAATTATGGAATAGACTACCTATTGTCTTCCAATGTTTTAAATACAATGCATCATCACCTAGATACATGTTAAAATTATCGCACAGAAACCATAGTGACTTATAATTGGAGTGCATACAATCTCAACATAATATACCACTCAGTACTGCAGAGAAGAATATACTATACCATAGCAAAGCAATATACTAACTGTATTAAAGTACTTGACATTCTTCGACGACCAACAGCACTACTCTATGACAAGCATTAGGTATAGTTACTAGATAATATTATACTTACTTAGAAATATACTTAGTATATTTTATGTTTAGGTACTGATACTGGTTGTACTGATGTGGTTATAGGAATGCAATAGTGATGTATATATGGGTACTGTGTAATGTCATCGATATAATTGTATTAGCCTATTCAATAAAGGAGAATGGGCATTTTGGCCTATCGGCGGCCATTAACGAATGCTATATATCAAGTGAAAGTATACCTACTGTGGACTAACTTTTACTATAGAAGTTACGTCGTATTTCATCAGGGAAAAGTGTTACTAAGGGATGTTTCCCATTAAAGGAATATTAAAAAAACAGTACTTTATGCCCTAATTGCACTTTTATTGAATTTTTGTGATTCGTGGACAAGAACTTTAGTTAAAAGTTAACCTAACTAGAAGAGATCGCGATGTCGCGGTAAGGTTGCCTCGGTGAGCATTTCTCTGTTTAATTATTTGTTGGTATGTTAAAATTTCAATCAATATAAGGCACCATGACATTTCGTTCACTAGGGCGAGCTTATCGAAATGTTGGTATCTATTCCATAGCTAACCTCACAAAAAATCATCTCAACATTACGTAATTCTCGATGAATAATTTACAAATTTAATTTAAAACAGTTTAATAGCTCTCATAAGGTATACAAGGCACATTTCAACGACAAATCGACAATGCAACATCGACTGACGTCAATGGGAAATTTATGTTTCGATGTTTTTATTGACATCTCTATATAGTACCTAAGTTCCTACCTACCTACATTAAGGTGATGGTTGTATAATAATTGTTAGGAATAGGTAAGTAGGTATATAATTATTATGTATACTATTAAGTGAGTATATATGGAAGGAACGTAGGTATATAATTTTATGACTCAACGGGACATGGCAATGCACCTTCTTGCACTTCGGTAAAGTTAATATAAGTCCAAACATCCATATCTAAATACTATAATATCATACCTAATAGATATCATGCCTACGTGTGAATAAAAAACTATCTGTATAAAATATATGCAACGAAATTTGGTAGGTCTTTAATTGCTATCGTATAAGGAAATGTAAAAAAGAAAATTCTCAGAAGAGCCAATTGCTCCAGTGTTGGGATATTGGTATCAAAAAGTACTATGCGTTGGTCTGGCCATGTCATCCGTATGCACGATAATAGACTGCCAAAGAACATATTTTTTGGGGAGCTTGTGCACGGGAGGAGAAGCCAGAGTGGCCAGCGCAAGCGATATAAAGACGTCCTTCATACTATCTATGAAGGACAGTAATGCCCAGCATACCTGGGAAGAGGACGCTGCTGATCGTGCCAAGTGGAGACACTTAATCCATAATTACCATCCAAAGGATAGAGGATATCAAGGCCCACTTGCGGAAGAGCATCCATGCTCCAAGTGTGACAAAATATTCCTATCTCGAATTGGGTTATTTAGCCATATGAGATCATGGCATAGCAGAATGGATGCTGTACACTATTAGTATCATTTGAATCATATTTGGTTGGGACAGGTTGTGTATATCCTCGATGATACTGCTGAGCTTGGTGAGTGGACACTCTCTGGTGATGTGGGTGACAGACTCTACCCCTCCACAGGGGCAATATGGGTGCTCCCTTTTGCCCCATCTATGGAGGAGGAGACCGCACCGACCTATGGGTAAATGAAGATGTATGATGAGGCGTATAGCCACCTGTGAATGAACTGCATCGAGCACAACCATTAGATCCTCTTGGTAAAGAATATCGTTATCACATGAATTAGGTTTCGTGTAAATATTCCCGTACTTCATTGATGTTTCTGGGAAGAAAGTTACAGAACCTATATATTTACGTAACTACAAAATTAAACTCTGATCACAAAACGAATGCTTCTTCTTTTTCTTGATGTGCCCTGTCAGGTCCCCCGACGTTGGCAATCACTCTGGCGAAGGCTTCTGTCTCTTGTGCGACCCGGAACAGCTCCTTCACACGTCTCATTCCGGTCCAGTCCCTTATATTGCGCAGCCAAGAGGAATGCTTAAATGTTTGTATTTACAATAATACACACTCTTTATGTAAAGGTGTAAACAATCAGATACTGCTTAGCAGAAAGTGTTGTCTCTGCATACCCCGCAAGGAACGCGCCTTGAAGAAATAACATAGAAGTGTGCAAAAGACATTTGAAACATTTATGTGAAATCCAAAATTGGGAGTTCTATTCTATGACATGCTCAATTCGGGATTTCGTCTGTAGGTACTTACGAGTAGATACATCATTTTACTCATATACTCGTAGTTCTGTTTTGTGATTGTTCATATAATACACAAATGACAGAAGACTCCCGCATCAGGATTCTATGTGGTGACCTTCACAATGATCTAAGGAGTCACCATATTGAGATGGTGCGCGCGGTTTAATATGAATCGACTCTTGAATGTAATTAGACATTTAGTATGTGGGCTCGCCATCTCATCATCTTATACAAAAATCACTCTCTGCCTACGCCCAAATAAAAATATTATGAAACAGGTACGATATAAGGGACCGTAATAATGATGCTCTAGCACCAGGAATATTATAGTTATGTCCTTGATTGTGCATAAATAACTAAGTCTTTGTTTTAAAAATGTTTTTTTTTATGTCACAATAGACCTATTATGGTCGCAGTGACGCGGGGAATTAGTGGTCCCCTGACCTTTTTCGGAAAAAAATGCTGCATTTATGGGATATAGGCCTCCCTCATTCGTCTCCATCTCTCTCTGGATTTTGCCTCGGATGTCCATTTGAGGCCAGCTGTCAACTTCAAGTCATCTGTCCAACGCATCTGTGGGAGCCCTCTAGGGCAGCGGTTCCTAAATTACATTCCCACACAGGGTTCCGAGAGTTGGAGCGTATTGTCGTAGTAAATGCTGAAAGATATTTTAACTAAAAACAAGTTTTTTCTTTTCAAGTCGAAAATAACATACTAACGTGTCATGGATTTTACAATGTAATTTTTGTCAATTTGCTTTTTTTTTTGTCGAGATAGGGTTCCCCTAAAAGAGATCAATTAGGGTTCCGTAGCCAAAAAGAATTGGGAACCGCTTCTCTAGGGAGTTTACCGAGCCACGGACGCCAGAACAGGAGCCTGTTGCTCCATGTGAGAGCAACGAATGGCAAATGGAGCAACAAGCTCATTCAATTATATTATTATACCTATACTATTAATAGTCGTGAAAAATAATGCTATTATCAGATTAAAAGTATTATGAATCATCATGATTCATATAGTAATGCGGACTTCAACAACCTTCGAACTTCTGCTTTTCCTGTACTTACATATTTTTCTAATTATTGTAAACATGCAGTAACTACAAGTACTTTTAATATGATGCGAATATTTTATATGACTCACACATTTTTCTTGGAACCGTCACTGTATTCAGAGTATATACACCTTAGCTTGCAATATATGTTACCTATTATTGTATCTGTTACAAGAAATGTATGAAATCTGAGAATTGTATACAATGCCGGGTCAATTTAGGAAATGTGTGAATTAATTTTTCAGAGGTTCTTTAATACATACATTTCTTATACATAATGAAAAACATTATGTTTTTCGAGTAAGCTGGCACACAAATAAAACTGAGAATAAAAATGTAATAAAACGGAAGAACCTATTTATTTATGCAGGTAAAATGGAGCTGCACCTAGAATCACCTGCTTAGAACATAAATTAGTCGCATCTGGAACACGAGAGTGACAGAGGTGCCTACTGTTGTGGGAGCGACGGGAACAATAGCGAAGAATATTGACAATTACCTGAACAAGTTAAACGCGGAAATCAAGGTTGGAATAATGCAACAACAGGCAGCTAAACATACTGTGGGGATAGTGAGACAGGCTTTAGGAGATGGCACCCCAGTCGTTTAGGTTTAGATCAATAGAAGTTTTATTTATTTATTTTTATTTATTTAAACTTAAAGTAAACAACAAACACATATAAATATACAAAATGGACATAGTACAGATTATAAAACGTTGTTCACTAGGGCGAACTTATCGCAGAACTGCGATTACTTCCAGTTAACCCAAGTTTTAGTGGTTGTTCCTTTTCCAGAAGGCTTCTGGACGAAGCACTCACAATAATACCTCCTGGGAAAAAGGTAATAAAAAAAACATGCAAAAAAATGAAATTTATTTCACACATTTCCTGTCGATTTTAGACATTGTATAGGTAAATTTCCTAGGGATTGTATACAATGATGAATTTCATACATTTCCGGTAGCATATAGGTACAACTTGTACCATGCGATTGTCTTACATATTATACTACGTTGCACAGTGACTCAAGTCATCTATAAATAGACATCATACCAGGGTATCAAATTCTTATCAGGTCGACTGTAGACTTTTATCGGAGCCTTAAATGCACACACATATATATCAGCAAGCAAGTTTTTTTGTGTATTGTATTTTTAGCTACTTGATTATCTGACTCTCTAAAAGATCTCGAAATTCTCTATAGCTCTTAAACTCTCCCAAGATAGTGCATTTTTGTGCACGTCTTGGGAGAAAGGGACATCTATTGGTATGGTAAAAATATTTTTAGTTCTATATGATGAGTTTGCTTATTGAAACTTTTGTATTATTTATTTAATGCAATTGTATATTTATTTATTTTATTTTATTATAACATGTTAAATAAATAAAACTTTATTGACAAATAATAATTTCCTAACGGCGGGTTTATTGCCATCGGCAATTTCTGCCAACCAACCACATGTTTTTATATACATTGGTTTAAATGCTTTTATTTGTAGAGCTAAGATTTTTTTTGTAAGTATTACTTTTGTGTTAATAAAATGGATTTGGAAATAATAACAATAATTCACTAAAGTAATCGCATTATCAGTTTGAGTATTTTGGTTGTGTGATATGTTCACGAGGACACCAATGCATTATTATTTTGTCACATACTCGTATGAACCGGACCTTAAGTTGCGTACGACTGTTACAAAATACCTATTAAAATGTTATTAAAAATTGCAAAATAAGTTAACACGTGAAGCATAATAATCGCGACAAATAACAGATATGCATAATACCTAGTATTAATAATTGTTATTTAGAGTAACAAGTATGTGAGTAACAGGTAGAACAGCGAAGTCTTATGCGGATATGTCGCAATCTTAACTAAATGGCGATCTTAAAACAAACAGGTGTTTTCAATATTTTTATTT
The DNA here is from genome assembly GCA_963576895.1 of Ceraclea dissimilis. Lineage (NCBI taxonomy): Eukaryota > Metazoa > Arthropoda > Insecta > Trichoptera > Leptoceridae > Ceraclea > Ceraclea dissimilis. The sequence continues at coordinate 2,984,993 of OY756377.1, forward strand.
AATTTTCAAGCAATCAAACAGTAATGTTAAAAATATCTCACCTAGTTGGAGTATGCAGTGTGCACCGATAGTGCGTTAGAAGCTCGACAATTAAGTCCGTACTAACTAAAATAAGACGTGCTCTTTCAATTATTTCATAGAAAAATAAATGTAAAGAATGTGATCTAATGTATCTATGCCTATCTATTCAGAACTTTGTATTAGATATCAAGCAGATTATGCTTTTTTTGACTAACCAAAAAAGTGTTTGGGTTTTGAAATATTTCAACCCTGGTTTAATTTGTTTTAGTCAATCTGTGACAATTCGATGTGTTTGAAAGGAAAGCTGATGCTCAAAAGTACTAGTATGTATACTATTTTACAAATCCTTGATTATTATTGTGAGATGGCGTCCATTTACAAAAATTATATTGAATAAAGTAAAACTACATAACAAAAGTATGGAGCGGAAACAGGAGTTGCCTGAAATAGATCTTAACTAATTTTCAACTTTAAAAAATATGGTCCAGCTGAAAGAATAGAAATGTTCAGATTGATGGTTAGAAATAATACTTAGATTCTATACTTGTAGTACAAGTTTCGTATCTTCTTGCATATATGACATATTTTTTATATAAAAAAATAAGTTTTTATAAATATGCGTAAATAAATTATACATGTAGGATATTGGATGGTGAGTGTTGATGTTGGACTTCGTGTCTCGTGTGTGGGAGGCCTGGCTCTAGCCGGACCTCTGATACATCAGTGAAAGTAATGAATGGAGAGGTTGTTGAATCAGGATACAAAGAAAAAATATAATATGTATTTGTATCATGCGTGACACAGACTAGAATACATACTCATAATATTAAACGACCTTAAGATTATACAATACTAATTAGCAAGGTTTCGGCGGATTTCGAGTTGACTACGGAAGGTCGGAGAAAGCAAAAAAACACTGAGAGAAAGAACTCAAGCAGAATGGGAATTTCTTCTTCTTCCTTTATAAGCAAAACAATTATTGTAAACGTGATCTGGGAGTCAAAATTCTCTCATAGAAAAAGCCCAACCAGAATGGAAAATCTTCTTCCTTTGTATACAAAACAATCATTGTACACGTGATCTGGGAGTCAAAACTCCCCATCAATACATTGTCTCATAAGTATTCTATTGCCCTTGATGTTACGTAAACAATTAGTCCTGAAGATGGCCCCATATAGTCCTGAAGATGGCCTCAGCAAGTAGGCCGAAAGCTCGACAACATTGACAATCTATACACGGTACACCCGAGAAGAATGGAGAAGAGATTAACAAGGACCGTGAAAATCTACAAATAAGCTTTCTGAATTTTACCAAATATCCCCCTCGAACTTCCTGATGGGACAGTGTCCCACAATGTGATCGACCATCTAAAATCTCAATCTTGCCACATTTGCAGAGAAACTGAATAAAGGATAACTTCTCTTCCACGTAGGTATTCAAGGGCCTCTTAAAATATTTCAATCGTTTGGCTATTTTTGAATTGCGTGAGATCAACTTGAAGAAGACTTTGCGATACGTTTACCCTATTTCATGTCTATAAATTTGGATTGATGTATCTGATTTTGTTTACTTGAAAAGTGAATGATATATTTTGGTGTGTAGGTAGAAAAATCATTAAAAAACAGAAAAAAAACGAAATACTTACTGGTCTTATGCTGGATTTCACCAACCTTTCAGGTGAGGAGTGGCGGAGATAGGAGCCAGCACTAATAATTATTTTTCATACAGAATTTGTGCTAGGTGGCTCCTATCTCCATTATTCCTCTTCTAAAAAGTTGGTGAAATCCAGCATTATAGAGTCACACATTCTGTAAAAATAGTGTGTTATGTATGGGTTCGAAAAAGCATGCCGCCACTATAATTAGATAGGAAAGAATTTAGCTGCAGGTATAATACTATGTATATATAACTATTCTTTGTCTATAATATGTGTGTACTGTGTACGTGTTAATTTGTGGGTAGACATTTAGACAACGATTCGCTGCATGACCAAATTGGTGCATGCGTCATATCATATGTACAAATAGGACGTATACCTACAATAATAAGTATAAACACAGTTACCTAATATAAGTAAATGCTTGAGATCACCTGATTAAATTTCTGCGGTTTAGCGGTAGCTGAAGATATGCTGTAACTCCATAGGGAAGAATCTGATGGGACTGTATGCCAGCATGCTTCGAAATACTTTCCTGCGCTCGGATTATTATATACGAGTTTTTTTCTCAAGGCCGCGAAGTTTTCAACCCTCCCTAGGTAATTATAGCTAGATTGTTATTGACTTTACAAACATTAAAACAACATAAATTTAAAATCGAAACAACTTAGGGACAGGATACCTAACGAAGATTTACACAGAACCTGCAATATTAACGACATAGTAAGATGGAGCGAGCAAAGAATACGGTTCTGGCGGGAATCATGTCGAAAGAATGGGCTCCACAAGAATTTCTAAGCCCGTCATGCAAGAGATCCACGAAGAAGGTCGATCGCCAGGGTGACCACCGAACACATGGAGAGAAATTTAGACCTCTTCGTCACAGGAACGAGACTGGAGCACTGACTAAACAGATTGAAGGTCTATTTAAAGAAGAAGAAGGAACATTAAAAGGCTTTAGGCGCGTTATTATGACCGTAGAATAACTAAAATTTTGAATGCAAATTTCTTAAAAAAAATCCAATTTCTTCATATATAAAAGTAAGACATTCAAACCATGCGAAACAATAAGATGTATATATAATGTAGTAGGTAGGTTGGTATATCTAATTACTAAAACGGTGCAAAGTCAGAGAGGGATGACGTCATGATGAATGTTGTGATTGCATCATCATGTTAGAATAATGACTGCTGTGTGGCGTGGTGACTCCCTGGCTGGAGAATAATGATGGTCAGAGGTGAAGCTAGGTAGACTTGCGCCCAAATATTTTAGATTTAGATCGCAAGCGATTTTGATAAGTTAAACTAAAAAATGTCTTAATATCTACACTGTGCAATGTGCATTCAACTGTAGGTTTATTTTTAATTTTCCAAAAGTAAATACACACAAAAAACACACGGTTTTCAAACGGGACTAGCGGTAATCGGGTAACTGTTGTAATTAAATTGAAATTAAAAAAATACGTGTTTTTTCGAAACGTTGAATACAAAAAAAGTTATTATACTTGTATTTGTTGATGTTTTATATTACACGTTTGACGGTTTACATTAGCGCACGTCCTTATACGTCATATTTTAGTGAATGTGAACGTACTTTCTTTATTAAAAGTCCATGTTTCCTTTGCCGTCACGTACTTGGTCGTGCCATTTGTTTTACATGCACAAACCCAATACAATTGCTGGCCCAAGAAATCCTCTATATAGGATGACCGACACATACAACAGTATCTTCTCTAACCACATACTCGTAGATGTGCTCACTATTACATCTCAGCGGCTCAAGAAGCAGGTACTACAATGCTTACAGTCCAGGCAAACCCTTCCTGACTTCCCACTCACTCCTGAAATCCTTTCCTTCTCTCCTCATTTTATGTATGTATGTTTAATTTTAGTTGAGATATATAAGTTTTTTCAGTTGTCTCTGTGTGTACATGTAAGTGTGGAATAGATAACTTCTGCGTTTGTGTTAGTTTGTCGAATATCTATGTATGTATGCCTAAACTAAATAAATAAATGTCGTAAAAGCGAGGTAGTTATTTATAACATTCGGCTAAAGGTGTACGGGTGCAGCTCTTTAAGATATGTATTCCTAGATACACCTCTGTTGATATTTGGCCACTAAGAAGCGGAATGATGTCAATGATACATTCAGAGATTCAGATAATCCAATCCAGTACAAGATATGTAAGTGTCATTGTACGGGCGTGCCTGGTACCTGAATTGGTTATGGTCAACACAGATGCAATACGTTTTTTTAACATCTCCTGAGAGGTGTCATTGTGGGTGAGGTTACCCTATCTGGCTAAGAGTTATGCTGTCATTTCTTGTACGTAGCTCATGTAGGCGATCCTTATTGCTAGCTATATCTACCTACATTATAAAATATACTTTTGTTCACTTGCTTTTGTAAACTACATAGTCGTTTTATTACAAGACTTTATTTAACTTCAATCCGTTGTTTCCTTATTTTATTGTTTGTACGCAAATATTGCAAACGATTTTTCTCCTGACTACTTAGCAGACACGAAGCTACCTAAGAACACGATCGAGTTACCTTTTGGAAAAAATGATAGGTATGTTAGTGTTTAATCTGACGTAACCCAATAAGAAATGTTAGCCCCGGCTTCCCTTCTGCAGAAATCCAACCTTCGCCACTGCTACTTAGAGACCTGAAACTTTGCACACGTACGTAAACTCGGTAACAATACGTTTCTATACAACATTGGATCATCCTTCTCCAGATACAAAACAGATAAAAGGAGTTTGAGGGGAACCAAGGGACGTGTGGGCTGTAGGGTCATGTGTGGTATCGTATGAAAGGGAGTTGAAAAAAGAAATCCAGATCGTAAGTCAGATTTTGTCCAGCTCAAATCTTGGAAGACACCAAGCGATCGAGAGGATCCACTCACCGCATACCGCCGTGTTTGGTATCTCACGAAAGCACTTCACGAATAGAACTCATATCTTTTTACAAAATTTGATTATGTCAATTCTTGGTGGGAGGCGCCATTGGATATAAGGAATCCAAGCCTCTCGGAATGGCGTGATTGGTATCGTTTGGAAGATCACGAAAAACAGTTCTGGGATGCGAAAGATCTTGTTTAAAATTTATTTTTTACGATTAGGTACTTATTTACGGTAAATATGACAAAAGTAATTTTATGGTTGGTGCAAAGAGAATTTACTTACCCAATTAACTCATTTAATCAAAGGTATAAAAAAACGGATATAATTTTCTATGGTTTATTTAATTTAAAATGAAACAATGATTTCGTGATTTATCCAAATCATTGAATTAATTACAAACCTGCAGTGAGAACAATTAATTTAAATGTAAACGATTAATTGATATAAAAAAATGCTATAATATTATATCCCATAATGATATAATTGGTATCAATAGCAATAAGGTAGATATATTATACCTACCCGAGCCGGGTAGATATCGTGAGAAGCTAATAGCTAATATTGTTTATTAATGATAGGAAAATTAATTAACAATTAATATAAAAAAAAATGTTATTGTGTTCGTTCCCTTATAAATTTTGAAATTATAGAAGGAGCCAAAAATCACACAAAAGTCAGGTGTTTGAAAAACTCTCTCAAGATTTTGTCACATCATCTTATTCAGCAATGGGGTTCGCAACGCATTCTGAATGTCTCTTTCAGGTTATGCAGGGAGAGAGAGAGCACAAATGCCAGAGAACGGGATCTCCTATCATATTGCACCACGGAAATATGTACTTATTTCATAAAGTAAAAATAATGATTTTTTGTGTTTTCTTCGACAAATGTTGTTCTCTGCTTTACCGGGATTAAGCCAGAACGTTTTACTAATTACGTATGTATCTCAACCGATGTACAGCGTAAAATCCACCGGTCGATGGTTGGCCCAAGTGATTACGAAACGTTCACCAATCGGCCTATCAATATTAAATGTGTTTTGCTGAATTTTATCAACTTCTTAGGTGAGGAATGGCGGAGATAGGAGCCACTTATGATTATTTTCCTACAAAATTTGTGCTAGGCGGCTCCTATCTCCGCTATTCCTCACCTAAAAAGTTGGTTAAATCCAGCATTTTAGCTTTCACATTGTGGATTGTAGGTATAAATTGATGAACCCATCAAAGCTTTCACTAAAATACAGTTTTGCTTCAATATGGGTGTATTACAAGACTCCCGATGGACCAAGAAGATAATAAAATGGCGGCCAAGAACAAGCCGAAGAAGCCTCGGTAGACCCCCAGGCATGGTGGTCCATATCAGGAAATGTGCCAGTGGTGGATAGATGCAGTGTGCCCAAGACAGGGAGCTGTGGAGGACCAAAGGGGACGCCTATGTCCAACAATGGACCTGAGTGGCTGCAGAAGAAGAAGATGGGTTTATTAGACAGGCAAAGCTGGGTATTTAATTTAAATATTATAGAGAAAGAAATTAACTAAGTTACAATGAATTCACCTAAGTATATAGTATAAGTAAATGATTACTTTTACTCTGCATCTTAATAAGTCACGGCCAGTTAGCCGATTCATTCATCATTCATTCTATTCATTATCACCACGGCGAGTACTTACCCCGACATTTCCTCTCGAGAACATAGCAGTGCTAATAGATATCTTCATCTAAAGCAAAGAAAATAAGAACTCTTCTATGTTGGAGCTTCACAGCAATGGCAGCTGACTACATACATATGAATGCCATCAGAAGACATTATTAGCCGGAAGAGATCGCGATAAGCTCGCCCTAGTGAATAAATTTCATGGTTTTTATTACCAGATATTTTCTATAAGTATGAGATTTGTTCTTATGATTTTTTTTCTTGTTGGCATTTTTTCATCTTGCACTTATTTCATAGGCGCATTTTTCAATGGAGACCCATTCAGCTACAACATCGTTCCATACTAATTCTACGAGTATGTTACAGATAGCTTAAAATTTCAGCACAAATAATTAAATGTGCAATCTCTATAATGTCATAACAATTTTTATCATAATAAGGAATACAAAATTTAATTTGTTTTTTTTATATGTACTTTTAGGTTAAGGATGTCTTCACTTTGATTAATTGTCAACCCCGATACAAGTCATAACCTAGTGGGGTTGGCAATTATATACTATACTGTGCACAGATGTATTGTTGTTTGTATTATTTGTTTAATTACAATGTTGAGAAAATACAAATAAATAAAATAAATTTATTATACTTTATATAGTACCCTCAAACTTAAAACCTATTTTCGCCACTCATCATTGAGTTACCAAGCAACTGATACTGATATCATCGACCAATTCGTCTTTGCAATACAAGGACATGAACTAAATGAAAATATATCTTATATTCTGCATTGATTTATATATAAAGTGTTCTAAAAAACTCAACATTGCAGACATCAACAAAAACGAATTAAAATAATACCGTCGAATAGTACCTACAAGTAATATGGAAGAGAGTTCAACGAACTGCTTGTTATACGATAACTTTCTCACGGATCTAAATTAAATATTATATTATATTTATCATTGTGTTGTATAGATCATAGATTTATATAGATCCATATTTTATTTGTGCCATTCATTGTAAAAGCCGTAATAGGTATTCTTTTCATTTAATTTGATAATGTTTCAATCAAAACTCACGTATATGTGAAATGTGAAAGAATCATAATATGTAGTTTCAGTCCTAGTATTGTGAGATCTCCGTAGGATGTCTGCCCATATTTCTTTCACTATCTGTTCCTACTTTTTATCCTATCTGTCCCCTCACTCCCGAGTCCCTTGCTGGGTAGGTAGCGAGAGCAGGACCCCTGACCTAATAGACAATTAGTTAGGCAAAGCCAAATAATGAATACTGTTTTTTTATATTAAAAAAATGCCTGCTGCGCTAGTTACACCGTCATTTGTCTTGTAAAATATAACCCGATCCAAACATGTTTATCAGCACCCCCATTTTTTTTACAATAAAAAAAACACGCCTGCGACTTGTTTTATTGTCGTAAACGTTTGTAAGAGGCCTGTATCCAGGAGTGGAAAGAACAAGGAAGAAGATTAGGTATAACTCGAGATGACTGTAATGCCCACGCCACACGCTTGGAAAGTGGCGGGCCGAGCGGCTGTTCATAAGTTCGTAAAAGGGGTGTGGCTGGAGGATTTGTTTTGGCTCGTGTAGTTAACCGACCGATCAATCCTTTTTACTCATAAGCACCCGCTTGGCCGCCGCTCGCCAAGCGTGTGAATGAGGCATACAATATTTATAAATAAAATAAAATAGATAAAACCTTAATTGGATATAAAGAAACATTATTCCAAATGGTGGGATTATTGCCGTAGGCAATGTCTGCCAACCAACCACTAATTAGTCTTGTCATTAATGAACATTTTCTGGCTAATAAATGTTAATTAGACGCACCTATCACCGTCTGTCGATAGTTCCATCAATTATTGCAGGAAATGTGATGGTATGGAAGTCTAATGCCCAATCCCACCAACTTTAACCTAGGAAGGAGAGCCCTAAGAAATTTCCATACAAAAACAGAGATAATATTCTATTTATTAAATAAAGAACATCAGATTCCAGCACCCATAACCCTAAATCAATATGAAATGCAACATGCAGCTCACCTCTACGTTAGGTGCGCCCAAATATCTACGCCCAGAGTAGGTGAGCTGCATGTTGCATTTCATATGGATTTAGGGTTATGGGTGCTGGAATCTGATGTCTCTTTATTCAATAAATATAATATTTTATCTCTGTTTTTGTATGGAAATTTCTTAGGGCTCTCCTTCCTAGGTTAAAGTTGGTGGGATTGGGCCGAAGTCTAATATAACAAAGTATTTACCTAAAGAATAAATAAATAAATAAATAAAATTCATCTTACACCTGTGTAATAATATCGATATAATAATTTGGCTTATGCATAATTAGTTCAAAAATTGGCGAAATTTTCGTTCGCGTCTGTTCGCTCAGAGTACATCGACCTATCCAACACAATACCATACACGAGAAGAGAAAGAACACTGTGCGAAACGTCATCCGATTTCTCCAACTGTCTCTTTCACATTCGTGTTTAATATATTGGACGGAACGTGACAGAATATTATCAGATCAGTCGTGGCAGAGAGTAGTGGGTGACCCAGAAAAAGCAACACTCCCAAGGTCGCGCATTCCATACATTTCATTCACACCGAAGAAATGGCTGTACTTCTTGCATACTTAATACTCGTGTTGTATTAATCCAGCAATAACTAGTATCAACTCAAATTTACATACCGCAATATTGGACTACTGTGGAGTGGTGTGCCTCAGGGATTCGTAATGGGCCCCATAGTTTGCATAATTTGGGCACGGCATTTCCAATAATATGGGCTACTAGCGTCAGCTTTGCAAGACCTTTTGCCTTTTGACACCTGATGCCTAATCAAAATAATGATGGCAAATTAGGTGAATTGGAAGAAATCGCAGCATTGCGATGAGTGGATGCATTCATTTTTTTCTTTATTTTTTGTTTTGTATCTTTGCTCTTTTTTCTTTTTAATTTTTTTTGTTTTACTTTATATTTTTCGTGGGATTGACCCAAATACAGGTTATACCTAGTTGGTAATGATCCGACGTTTCGGCGAACCTACTGTCGCCTTAGTCACGGATTGTGAGTTAATGACATATATCTATAACGTCGGGTTCTTTCGGAGTAAGCCAAACCGCTCTATCTTTACGCACATTGTTTGCTTCCGTCACATTAATGCAATTTGTCATACACACCCTACGATTTCTTCCACTCACAAAAGTGTTCGTCCTTGAGGATCCGGTCCAGGTCAGTCTCGGACGGTCGCGCTTCCTCACACCTCTTTTGTCATTCACGTCATCAAGATATTATGTTCGTAATTTTGTATTTTCAATTTCTACACTTTTTAACATATTTGTGTATTGTTTATGCAAATATATACATACAAAATTATGCATAATGTGGCTATTACATCAATTTAAATGAACTTTAAGGTAAATGTTCTAGAATTAGCATTTCTAAGATTAATCTGGTGTAAATGTATACATTATTAATTATTTTTTTTATAACCCGTGTCAAAGAGACATCAGGAAAATAAATGGCATGAATAAACTTCCATCGAGAACCTTTAGTTAAAACAATATTGCATTAAGGTAAAAAGAACTAGAAATAGTTATGACTTATGATTTGGTTTGAGGAAAATTGTCGTTTAATATAAGGGAAAATTATTATCAAGTGGGCTTTCAAATGCAAATACTTTCCTGTATGCTTTAATTATGTTATTGTGAGGTAATAGACAAATTATATTACTTGTCTATTTTTTTGCCAAACACGTGCGTTAGAGGTAAATATTAGCGAAAAATATGTGAATTTTAAATTATTGGCATAGAAAGGCCGTCACATCAATCATATACAAATATAATCGATTCCATCTGCTAGGCAGAGAGGACAGAACAGGCAAAATGCTTGTATGTGTATATAGAGCAGTATATCTGAGCCTAATACTTTCATATCCGTGATATCTGGATACGTGAATGTTACCCAGAATTAGGCTGATGATGTGGACATCAGACATGTAATTTTCAGTTGTATAGATATTTCGTTGCCGATGTGAAAATATCTACGACCCCTAGTATTTTTTCTTTAGCAAACTACTTCTACAAAACCGATACATTAATAATTTCAAAAACCGAAACATGCGGCACGTGGTTCTCTCTGAGTGGCACAAAAGGGATACCTACGGAATGATTATACGGAATGATAGACAAATAGAACAAGAAGTGAATAAAGTTAAATTGACATATCGTCCTAGAACAACGTGACTGAATTTTATGATAATAAATTATTTTCATTTAGGAATTTCATGAATGTATATCCAAAGAACACAATAATGGTGTAACTGTATGAGCTCCTATATTTATATGAAAAGGAATGTATAATTGTAGCCTAAGAGCCTCTCCGCTCTAAGTATGACCATAATATGACGGATCTGGTTTTTAATCCAAATGTGATTTACCTAAATGAAAGCTAAGACATAGAGTCACTCATCGCATGATCATTTTCGACACCAGTTTTGTCCTCGAAAATGTGATGGCTTCTGCAAAAACTGCGAAAAACTTTTGTTCTGAAAATTGTGTTCTTTTTACCGGCTGTTTTCATAACTCGAAACATTGACCTTATCGAGACATATAAGATTATGAATGGCTACTGTGATGTTCCCGGTATCAGCTCCATCTACACCCTGAATACTAATACCCATTTGAGAGGACATTATATGAAGCTCACCAAGGGACAATTTCACAGTAATCCGAGAAAGAATTTTATTTGCAATAGAGTGGTGAATATGTGGAACCGTTTACCTGAAAATGTGATACAAGCACTATCAGTGAACACTTTTAAGAACATGATTGGATGACTCGGCCCAGTCGGTATTAAATGGCTCACAAGACTGTACAATCTCATTTTGAATGGTAGCGGGATTCCCAACTCCTGGAGACATAGTACACTGATTCCATTCTATAAGAATAAAGGAGATGTTAGTCAATGTGGTAATTACCGTGCAATAAAACTTACAGCCCACACATTTAAAATCTGGGAAAGAGTGGTTAACATGAGGCTGCAAAAGATACTCCAATTATCTCCCAATCAGTTTGGTTTTACAGCTGAAAGATCAACTACAGATCCAATACAGACTATAAGAATACTACTAGAGAAGAGTCGAATAAATAGGGATAATCTGCATATGGTGTTCATTGATTTAGAGAAAGCGTTCGACAGGGTCCCACGCAGACTAATATGGCATGCATCGAGAGCGCATGGTGTTCCCGAACAGTATATCGACCTCCTGAAGGACATGTATAGTGAATGTAACGCCAGGGTCAGGGGTCCTGCGGGCTATAGCAAGGATTTCAAAGTAGGAGTCGGAGTCCATCAGGGTTCAGCACTGAGCCCCCTACTATTCAACATGGTGATGGACTACCTAACCAAAGATATCCAAAAACGACTACCGTGGTGCATGCTATACGCAGATGACGTCGTGTTGATAGATGGAGACCCCATGGCTCTGCAGGAGTCTCTGAATAGATGGGTGGCTGATCTGGAGGACAACAGTTAACCAGTTCAAATACCTCGGATCCGTTGTGACACCAGATGCCTCCGTAGAAGCAGATGTAACACACCGCGTAAATACGGGCTGGATGAAGTGGAGAGCCCTAACGGGTGTTATGTGCGATCCAAAGATGCCCATAAAAACCAAGGGCAAAATATACAAAACAGCCGTCCGCCCGGCTATGCTCTACGGATCGGAATGCTGGGCCACTAAGAAAAAACATGAGCAGAAATTACATACAACAGAAATGGAGATGCTTAGGTGGTCCGGAGGTGTTACAAGGGAAGACAGGATTAAAAACGAATACATCCGGGGTAGTTTTGGGGTCGCGCCAATTCCGGAGAAATTAAAAGAAACAAGACTCCGATGGTACGGTCACGTGAGCAGACGTAACAACGATCACGTGGTAAAGCTCGCACTGGACATACCATCACAGTCCAGATCCAGAGGACGTCCACAAGCCACCTGGTGGACAAATATCGAAAAGGAGCTTAGGGACCAACAGCTTACTAGTGGGATGGCACAGGATCGTAAGGTCTGGCGACTACGTACCAGAAGGGCCGACCCCAGATAAACTGGGAAGAGGCAAGAAGAAGAAGAAGAAGAAGAAGATTGGATGACTTTCTCAGAACGACGGATAGCACAGACATTGATTTGGGCCCATCAGCCTAGGCTGTGTGCACTTAAGATAAAATAATTATAGAACCAAATTCCATCACATCCACGTGAATACAGACTTCCCTTGTGATAATGTCCAATGTGAATGTCTGGTGTCTGGTGATGACATCAATGTCCGGCTTCTATAGACTAGCACCAGTCTGTAATATGTATTATGCTGTATGCTGTATGGTAGAATATCTACTTGCAAAACGGATCTAGATATTATCACTCACTCTGCCACACTCACCTACCAATCTATACATGTTAGATCCATCACAATCTCTTCAGCAGAAAGTTTGTACTTATACACTTTATGTATATAAATTCACAGTTGTTATACACCTGTGTTCCTATGGTGATATAGGTACAGACAAATGATTTTACAGTGTTGACGAAATGTTAAATGGTTGTTAGTAAGTAGGGCCCAGAAGACTGGGCAGACCCCTGACCACATGGATGTCCACAATCGCGAGAGACTTAAAAGAGGCGAAGCTTCGTGCGGAGGATGCGGGGGACAGAAGGACTTGGAGGATGAGGACTAGGAGGGCCGACCCCAAGTAAATGGGACAAAGGCGAGGGCAAAGAAGAAGACGAAATGTTAAATGGTTACATATGGATCCTGGTTGATAATCAAAATTGTTTGTATTTATTGTACAGACAGAACTTACCAACACTTACTTACTTACTAACTTATCCAGCCATCTCTGTCCACTGCTGAACTTAGGCCTCCCCCGTACTCCTCCATATATCTCTATCTTGCGCCCTCTGCATCCAGTCATAAGCAACTCGTTTAATGTCATCTGACCATCGCATAGGGGGTCTTCCTCTACTTCTTTTATCTTCGCTATAGGTCTCCATTCCATTACCCTCTTTGTCCATCTTTGGTCCTGGAGTCTCGAACATGTCCCGTAAAAAAGCACTTGAGCTTAGCCACTCTTCCAACGCACGTCTCAGTATTATCAGTAAAGAATTGAGTCCACATATCATCATTCATGATTGACACATAAACTCATCAGCCTAATACTGGGAAACATTCACCTATCCAGATATCATGGATATCAAAGGATTAGGCTCAGATATACTGCTCTATATAAAATACAAGCTAAGTGCATGAAATATCGCAGTATTTATAGAAATCTTCTTACAGTTTACAGTATTCCATACATTAATAATTATCAATTTTTTAAAGCAAAATTTTATGGTTTACAAATATCGGAAAATGACTATTTTTGCCCGAAAATTCAAAACAACGAAAAAAGTTATATTACATAATATAAAAAAGTGTAACGATTTTCCCCTTAATTAAATTTGAGGAAAACTTGAACTGAAACAGTTAGAAAAAATAATTACCGTATTTGAATTCACGTTATACCGAGTACAGGAAAATATTGCAGTATTTTTTAAAGCGTTTCCAATTAATTAATTATAAATTATTAAACAAAATAACGAGAAATATTTAATAATCGTTGCATATAATAAACAAGCGCCTCTTTGTGGCACAACGGGGAATTTTTGTATTACGTAGGCATTAAACATATAAATAAAATGGTAATTTTACCTAAGTTTCTACCTCTTCTTCTATAATTATTTCTTAATTAATTGTAAATATGTTTCCATCCTTGGACAAGGACACTGAAGGAATGTAAGTTAGGGGTGGGGTTTGTCGGGGGCTCCCTTCTGGCTAACCCTGAGCCCACCTCTTAAAAATATTTTGCCAAGAAGTGCGGGTAAAGAGGACGCTATATGCGCCTGTGCTACCCGGGGATGCGGAGAGCCTTAAGCCCGTGGGAGTCCTTCAATATATAATTATATTTCTTGAGGATATAATAAACTGAGTGATTTGTTATGACGGATGTCGTAACTAGAATATTTATGGTTGGCGCAGTTGGTTGGAGCACGGAATTCTAATCAGACTGCATTTCACGATACGAGCTTTTAGCTTACCATAAAGTGTGCTGGAAGATAATTGCATTTGTGTAAAGAAGCCCAGATCCTTAAAAAAATGAAAGTAACCACGTTAAAAAGGACATGAATGTGACGTAATAAGCAAGTGCGTGTAAGGATAGGCAAGTCTGGCGTTCTCTTATTTTTTCTGACACTATGTGAGTGGACAGATTAGAATAGTTTTTTTTTAACGAAGTACCCAGTTAGTGCCAATCTTATTGGGGGTTCCTAGTATAGCAATATAAGCATCAACCCGTCTCTAACTAGACACAATGTGTATTTCATACGAGAGAACAGGTAGGTGAGTACTTAGAGATATTAAATTCATATGCCGTCTACCTACCAACCAGTCGTCGGTACTTTCACCAACGAAATTCGCAGAATTTATTTCGTATGCCCGTAGCAACAGCAGTACTCGACAGTCGACAGTAACATTCAATTCTTCTAGATAATATTATAACAGTTGTTTCTTCGTTCAGTATAATACAACATACTGAATATACTATACATCATGTCAGTTTAACTTTGGATGGTTATTGCTCGTCATTCTTACGAACCTCATCAAGTCACAATTTACCATCCAATACAAACAGTTTAACATTCGATGGTTGTTGCTCGTCAGTCTTACGAGCCTCGTCTCATTTGATATTTATGTAGTATCATGTACAGACACTTTAACATTGGAAGAGGCTATCCCTCGTGAATCTTACTCATTTTACGTTCATGAAACAAACGTCGATGGACGTTTATCGCTCGCCAATATTACGAGCCTCATCACGTTTACGTTCATAAAGTATCTATACAAACACTTTAACATGATATTTCATTGAATTTCCTCTAGGTACTTCGCAATACTTAAATAGTCCTTTCAATAATCAATAATTCGACATTTTATGTGTTTCTTCTTTTTTTTAGGTCCGCTCCCTAGGTAGAGAATATAGATGAACCCAACAAAGTCTCTCAGACATGGGCGAGCCTCTTTACCGCCTCCCAGGCCCTGCTGACACCATTCTTCATCAGCTCCGCATTTTACAGTTTTTTAATTGTCTGACTGGACCTGCCCTGTCTTCTCTTGTCTTTACTGATAATAAATTCACATCTAATTGAGACTAGATTAAAAGCAATAATTTTTGTATTATCATAAAAACCAGACGTTTTTTATTCATCCACCTTGATATTGCCTAGGTACCTACGTGAAAATTACGACATACTTTATGTAAGTTTAAAACACCAGAGCGTTACAGGGTTGATAATATATAAATGATTGAGTTATGTACATGATATAGTACAACATTCCTTGATAAGTATTACATTATTATATGTTTAAACAAGTTCCATCTTGTAAGGGAAGTATTCACAGCAATAAACTTATATTTTACTAAGTACATATAATAATATCAGCTGATTTTCAACACGTACACCCATTGCAATGAAATGCCATTCTTCTTCTTTCGTATGCCAAACTACAATCGTTGTAGGTACAAGTTAAAGTGACTTGGGTGTCAAAGTTCCATCTCAATATACTATGTATTATTTTTTTTTATAAAAAAGGATCTGGGCTTGTATACACAAACCCAAATACTTTTTTACACAACTTGCACCAGCCTGTATTGAAGTGTTGAATACATCGCCAGCGCCGGGGTCTGAACCTGGCACCTCCCGCTCGAGAGACCGCCGCCTCAACCAACTGCGCCAACCACGAACAACCATATTCCTCAAGTATTTTTTTGTGTGGATATCCACTATCCATGTGTTTGCCACCTTTCTCCTTGCTGTAGATTTGTCCACCCAACACATCCGGAATTTCCATAATCTAAATGTGTTTATAACAAAATCGACTGAAATGACATAAACAAAGTGTGTCAAGGTCGCATTGTTACCCTGATTATGAATTCAGAGAGAAATTTTGGTGGAACTTCTTTGTGAAAAATCAATCGAATTCATGATTGGCGCAGTTGG
This sequence comes from Ceraclea dissimilis, assembly GCA_963576895.1. Lineage (NCBI taxonomy): Eukaryota > Metazoa > Arthropoda > Insecta > Trichoptera > Leptoceridae > Ceraclea > Ceraclea dissimilis. Next base: position 3,001,341 of record OY756377.1, read on the forward strand.
TTGAGGCGGCAGTCTCTCAAGCGGGAGACGCTAGGTTCAAACCCCGGCGCTGGCGATGTATTCCACACTTTTAGATACAGGCTTTTAGCCTAGTGCAAAGTGGCAGGAAAGTATTTGGGCTTATGTATGCAAACCCAGATCCTTTTTTTTTAAACAAAATTCATTATGGATTTCAAATTTCATAACGTATGAGGACATCCCTAGGCTCCCCACATACGTCCGGAAGTTCAGTTAACTGAATCGACCGTTTGTATAAAAAGCACTCAACCAAAACCTCTCTCTGAATTCAGTGTTACCCTGATTTTGAATTCAGAAAGAGGTTTTGGTCTGAGCTTTTTTGCAAACGGTCGATTCAGTCAACTGAACTTCCGGACGTGTGTGGGGAGCCAACGGTCGTAAAATCTACGAAACTGAACTACTTTATTACAATCAAACGAATCGTCATGCAAGTTTGCCTGCAATTCAATTCATCGGGTACTTGTCTAAACTGGAGTCTGCAAGAACTATTGTCGTCATAGGCTGGCCACACACGTCCCGAAGTTCAGTTCCGGAATCGACCGTTTTGCAAAAAAGTTTCGATCAAAACCTCTCTCTGAATTCAGCGTCACCCCGATTTTAAATTCAGAAAGAGGTTTTGGTCGGAACCTTTTTGCAAAATGGTCGATTCCGGAACTGAACTTCGGGACGTTTGTGGCCAGCCATATATTCCCCGTTAACAAATTATATTATGTGATCTTCCTCAACATTTTTCTCCTTGTATGAGAGAGGTACAAATTACCACGACCGAGATGAGTTCTCTCTGTATTGTTTGAAAGTATTATTGAATTGGTTGGAGAAATGTCAGAAGAATAGAGTGGATGAACGGAGCTGTGGTGTCTGGTGTCCCACTTACTCCATCGGAACTAGAACCAAGTGACAATGACCTTGCTAAATGCTCGCGGTCATTCTACAGAGTATAGTGATACAAATGTGTCTATTATAGGGTACTTGCATTTTTTTATCGATCGGAAAATATATTAAATCGATAGTTCTACTTACTAGAATACAAATAAAATTATGAAATGTAATTTTAATTCACCGTTAGTTTATAATAATTAATTGAAAATGTTAATTTGATCCCCTTTTCTTAGGTGCTCTGAAACGAGGGCTCATCGGTTAACGTGATCGTGACGTCATAACCCCATGAAATTCATAGTCAGAAATTGGATTGTTTGTGGGTTATATATGGACGAGTTGGGGAACGTGACGTCACAATATGGCGGCCAGTCAAAAACTTGTTTTTGCCCTGTAATCGAATATGAGACTTTATTTTATAAATATATCCACAAAGACACAAAATTAAAATGTCAAATATTTGGGAAAATCTTAATTTATAGTGTATATAATATAACATGCAAGGATTATGAAACAATTGTGTGTTTAACAATCATCCGTAGGTCCTTCTCGAAGTATTTGGAATCGTCATGATCTTTACAAAATACAAATAATGTCGATGTTTGCATGTCACCGCCTTCCGTCACACTCCCACGGGTCCTTGGAGTGTCATGGAGAGTAGAATAATATTGCTTCTTGGCAAATTGACTAAGTTCGGCAGATTATTGTTGATTAGCGTAGGAAGACCTCAGGCAAGATGGTCTGACAATGTGAGGCGAATCGCAGGAAGCAAGTGGATGCAGCATGCCCGCCAGGATAGGGATCTGTGGAAAGTCAAAGGGGAGGCCTATGTCCAGCATTTGACTTAAAACGGCTGAGAAAGAATAAGTTGTTGGACTAGAGTGCAATTATAGTTTATTAAAACTAGACCCAATAAAATTAAAAATGTAATGTAATTATCTGTATGAAGAACACGAGTAATAAACGATCATTTATTTGGTGTGTAGGAAGAAAAGAAGAAGAAGATGATAAAGAAAGTTTGCAAATTTTGCGTCCCTTGTGGGATAGGCAGAGAGGGCAGAGAGAATAGAATGCCACACAGACCTATCCTTACACACACTCCTTACTTCTGACATACTTTCATATAAAATTCGTCTAACCCGAAACACGTAGGTACCTACGTCTGTTCCTTTTACTCAGAGTTCATGACCGTCTCTGAGGATCTGGTCGACATGAACGCAATCCAGGTTGCCCTGGGACGCCCGTTCTCCAACACCACCTCTTTAAGCCACATGCACTATTTTTGAGGACATGTGCTCATGGGCGTAGGCCCCCCGAATTTTCTCAGCCAACCCACCGCTTTATACGTATGAGAAATGAATCACGTTATTACCACATCGTTTTTTCATCATGTCATGAATTTTAAATAAAATTATTGTGTGAATCGATTGAATCATAGTTGTCCCAAAAAAAATTGCTAGTAATAATATGAAATTATATGACAGCTGGAGTTCCACATCACAGGAGAACAATCCTGTCAATACAGACTCGCTGAGTCTAGATGCAGTTTAAGAAGAAGAAGAAGAATATGAAATTGTCAAAAAGAGAAAAAAAATATGTAGGTATTTTAGGTAGGTAAAAAACTTATTTCAGAGAAAAGTTTATCCAGCTGACAATCAAAAATTTATTTTTCTGATAATACTTGCCTGATTACAAAAAATAATATTCTCATGGTCTTAGCACTATACACGTAATATTATGAGTTCCCACATATTAAGCAGATAATATATCTTATATAGTTAGGTTAGGTATATATTATGTACATAGTTTAGTACCACATATTTAACACTTTCTACCGGACATCCTAAAACATTCACCAATCTAATATATACTAGAGGCCCCCAATGTCATTCGCACTTCGCGCTAACCGAGCAGGTATTTGTTTATTTATTTATCAACAAGGCACACTTACAAACATTGAACACAAATTAGCCTAAAGAAAAACATTACATTAAATATAGTTCATTCAAAGCCCTATTACAGTGTACACGGAGAAATCATATTATGGGGACAAATACTTGTTGAAAGTATAAAAAAAACTACCTAATCTAAATTAAATTCTCTTAACTACTTTTTCAAAAACTTACCTAATAACATATAAATTAGAAATTTGATAAACTAAGTCAAACAATCAAAAATGAAGTAAAAAAATTCCTTTGGCACGCCACAGGCATAGGTAGATTTCAAGTGATTTATTAATTTTATTAATTTTAAGAGTACATCTGTACAATAAAAACAATCACAATATCATCAAACCAGCGAAGTGATGAAGTAGTATGGATGTAGTTTATTCTTTGATTATCGAAGTACCGTATGACGAAAAAATATTTGATTAAGTACTTCAATAATCAAAGGAAGTACCTAATCCAATAATCAAATTATTTTCATTCCACACATAATATGGATTGGTACCGGTACCTAAGCACTAAAAATTTGAAAAAACGATGTGAGTTCTTCTCGTATCGTGAAGCACATTTCTAAAACAACAAACACGCAAGTACCTATGCGGTAACTACTTAACTAGATCTTTCGATCGATCAGTGTAGTCCGAGGAATTGAGCTAGACAAAATCTGACTTTTGATCTGTATTCCTTATTTAATAACCTTTCATACGATACCAGACACAGACCCTCACAATCATTGGATCCCCTAAGAATGATTGTTTTTGAATTTAAAGCCTTAAAAAGTGAACCTTCCTCTTAATGGATTTCACCCAATCTCCTATCAGTTCATCTACCACTTACCAAAAATCTACCACCCAAGTTTCACGTTTCTGCGACGCATAGTTTGGCTGCAAACGTGCGCACATGAAAAGGGACATATATATATATGGCTTATATATATAAACTTTTAAACCAAGGTCGGATTCGGGTTCTCCTGGTTCTAATTAGTGATACTGAGTAGAAATTTTTCAATTCTGCGACATCACGGGAAAAACGAATAGGTAGAGTTCCTTTTGGAAATCTACCTAAAATCCTTTGGCAGGCCGCAGGCATAGGTAGATTTCATGTGATTTATTTATTTTATTAATTTTAAGAGTACATCTGTACATACGAGTATAATAAAAACAATCACAATATCATCACCAAATAAACCAGCGAAGTGATGAAGCAGTATGGATGTAGTTTATTCTTTGATTTTCGAAAGTACCTAATCCAATAATCAAATTATTTTCATTCCACTCATGATATGAATTGGTACCGGTACCTAAGCACTAGAAATTTGAAAAAAAGATGTGAGTTCTACTCGTATTGTGAAGCACTTTTCTAAGACAACAAACACGCTAGTACCTATGCGGTAACTACTTAACTAGATCTTTCGATCGATCAGTGTCGTCGAAGGAATTGAGCTAGACAAAATCTGTAAATTGATCTGTATTCCTTATTTTATGCCCTTTCATACGATACCAGACCCAGACCCTCACAATCATTGTATCCCCTCAGAATGATTATTTTTGTATTTAAAGCCTTAAAAAGTGAACCTTCCTCTTAATGGATTTAACCCATTCTCATATCAGTTCATCTACCACTTACCAAAAATCTATCACCCAAGTTTCACGTTTCTGCGACGCATAGTTTGGCCGCAAACGTGCGCACAAGAAAAGGGACATATATATATGGCTTATATATATAAACTTTTAAACCAAGGTCGGATTCGGGTCCTCCTGGTCCTAATTAGTGATCCTGAGTAGAAATTTTTCAATTCTGCGACATCACGGGAGAAACGAATAGGTAGAATTCCTTTTGGAAATCAACCTAAAAAATTGTTCAAGAAGCAATGAAGGAAAAAGGAAAGAATCGATGAAAAATGTGTTTTATTTAGAATTTTAATACCTATTCAAAAATTGCTTTTGAGATGTGGTCCTACAGGAGAATTTTAGGAATTTCTTGGAGGGATCACATATAACGTACCTACGAAGAAGTTCTACTCAACAAAATCAAAGGAGGAAGACACCTGCTCAGTGCTCAATGCAATAGCAGAAAGACATGCCTGCAGATGGATCGGCCACATAGTGCGTCAAGAGGGTCTCTTATTTGAATTAGTTGAAGGAATAAACGAGGGGAAAAACTACAGAGGACGACCAAGGAAAGAATGCCTGGACGACCTGTGCCAGGATATGGGCTTCGACTCATATAAAGAGTTAAAAAGAATCGCACAGGACAGGGACGAGTGGAGGAGGAGATATGGGGCTTTGTTGCAAACCAATCGTAACGGTTGAAACTGGAGAAGAAGATACAGAAATCTGGTATTGCGCCTCTACAAGTAAATAAATAAATAAAATAAATCTTAATTAGCCAGAAAATGTTCATTAATTACAAAATCAGACAATAGTATTGTTTTAAAGGGCGGACTTATTTCAAAACCAATATCTTACAGTCAACCCGAAACAAGTAAGTATTTAGGATACATGGTAGGCGCTCTTGGTTGGGGTGCGGACTTCCAATCTGAAGGTGCCAAGTTAAAATCTCGGTAGACATTGAAGATGTGTTCTCCACTTCACGACAGAAGCTTTTAGTTTATACTGTGAAGTGTGCGGAAAAGTATTTCTATATGGGTTTGTGTGCACAAGATTAGATCTAAAAAAAAATTGTAAACCAGTGCTTTAAAGCACTGGTGTGTAAATAATTTTATCATCTGTTGAATTAATTTTGATGACATGTTTATCAATTTATTTTCATAGGCTCTTTACGTCTTTTTCCTTGATTATTTCGTAAGCAAATACCCAGATAGTATGCGAATCGCACTGGGCACGTAATTATAAAAAAAAACTGTTTAAGTACTTAACTGTAGATATGTACCAGGTACCTATATCAGGTGTTCGCATAATATATCTACGTTATTTAGGTATGTAGAAATGTATGATACGTACAGTACAGGTAATAATTGATAGTACCTACCTACTATTAAATATATTTTATGTCAATGCGGTCATTCACCTTTGCATCCGATAAAATTCACACAAGTTGATTGATAGTCGGTGAAACTGAGCGTGGCAGACATTAGAAATAGCGATGCCGTTTGTACAAGAAATATAAAAAAGGAAAAAATACAAAAAGCAACGGGTTTACCCCTGGTGGGACTCGAACCCACAATCCCCGGCTTAGGAGGCCGATGCCTTATCCATTAGGCCACAGGGGCGGATGCTCCACGTGTCACTTTTTCCATAATTAAGTGCCATAGAAAAATATTCTAATATGATTTTATATTTTTTCACTAGATGGCATTATACATTTCCCCCTCCAAAAGCTTCTTACTTGAATCGTAAGACGGCGTTAAATTTTGGTTATTTAAAAGCTTGTGCCATAGAGAGTATATAGTGTTCTGTTCAAAAAGTGTTGTGCTATTCAAAAAGAGATGTCGCTAATGTGGGCACGTGTTCATCTGTTTTTGTTAGCATTTTTGACGTTTCTAAATTCTGAGATTGAGACACAGAACACATATACTCTCTTTTTTTTGAATTTTTGATTGAGATATCGAAAGTCGGCAATTTTTTGTGTTTATTTGAAGTGATTTTGTTGAAATATCCGTGAAATTTAAAAATATACAATGTCCTGTAACGTTTGTAACAAAGAACAGTCAAAATATAAATGTCCTGTGTGTTTAATCCCATAGTGAGTAGTGCAAGTTTACAGGCATTTCATTATTAATTTTGTCTCGTTTTGTGTATAGTTTGATGAACTTTTATTTGAATTTCAGCTGTTCAGTGGAGTGCTGTAAGATTCACAAAGAAACCCCATGTTCTGCCCCTTCAAAGGCTGAAGATAGTGAAACAACCAGCAAATTGGACAAATACCAATATCCTACAGAAGATACTGTCCCCATAGAGCAATTGAGATTATTAGGTTAGTTTTACAATAGTGTACAATAGCTCTTTTTTTTAAAAACCATTGTTTGTCTGCACAGCATGGTCTTTAATTTCCAATTTGTGTGAATACTTGCCCTTAATATCTAAAAGTTTGTTTAAATGAGCCAAAATAATTGCGCAATAAATTGCTAAGAGTTGCCAAGCAACTATTGGAAATGTGACATAATTGCGCAATTAGCTGCAATTGGAGTTGGGCAAAACACGTTGCCAGACGCTCAGATTCTAGATGGACCAAAAAGAATCTCCAGTCGCAACCTGGAACAAGCAAAAGGATCTTTGGAAGACCTCAGGCAAGATGGTCTGACGATGTGAGGCGAACCACAGGAAGCAAGTGGATGCAACATGCCCAGGATAGGGATCTGTGGAAAGTCAAAGGGGAGGCCTATGTGCAGCATTTCCATCAGACCTATGACTAATCGTCGGGTTGCTCAACGTGATCACTTTACACTTAAGTAACATTCGCCTATTCCAGTCAATTAATAACTTTCGGGTTGACTACAAGATATTGCTTTTGAATTAAGTCCGCTCTTTAACACACTACTATCTTCTTGTTTTGTAACTTGTGAATATTTTCTGGCTAATAAAGGTTTGTTTATTTATTACTAGCCGAGTTACCCGTGCTTCGCAATGGAAAATTTAACAAACCAACCCGGTATACTTTATAGGCTTGAGCTGGACAAAATATGAATCTGAATTTCTTTTCCAAGGCCCTCTTTCATACGATACCACACTCGACCCCACACAACCTTTGGATCCCCTCATCATCATGACATCTCCAAGAAAAAGCTTTTTTTCTAAAAACCGGCGACGTTAGGACACAGCTTATATTATCGCAAAAGTTATTCTAAATTTTCGCAGCAATTGATCGTAAAATGCAGGAGTTATGCGAACATTTACAAAAATCAGACTTTACTTTATATTTATTTATTATTATTGTTTTTCAGATAGCAGTGACTCTATAAAGAACTGCCTGGACAATCCACATCTCCGACAACTGCTGAAGAATTTAGACTTGTGTGACAATCCGGCAGAGATGATAGCGGAGTGTATGCAGGAACCAATATTCACAGAGTTTGTGGACGAGTGTTTAAATATCATAGCACCCCCAGAACAATTTAAATAATTTGTGTTTTAATGTAAAGACTGATTAAATTTGTTGAGTGTTCTAAACTAAGGTTGTTAGTGGAAGTCATTGCTATAATATTGAAATGAAACAGCGTTTAGTGTCTCTCACAGACTTTGTTTTTATTGAATAGGTGACTAGTTTACCAACACTTTCTTGTCCTCGATAGTTGTTGGAGATTTGAACAATAATTGTTTATATGTAGTTTTTTGGGTGATATTAGGGAACCTGTATAAATGTAGGAAGTCCTAACGGATAAAGCCATAGACAAAAATTGACAGCCGCCGGCATTTGCGCTAGGTATACGCAATTTTTTCTCGATGTAAAGTACTCCAATTAACCATTTGATTACATAAATTATATTCCAAAGGTAATTTCCACACTGATTATACATAATGAGTTGCAAAAATCACTGAAATATCACCAGGTTTCATTCAATTCTGGACAACCAACATGACACGCAATCAAATGTTTGCGGCGAAAATGGTGTCCACCATAATTTGTCATAGATAATAGAAGGGGCTCAATGTTCAATAGTTCTTCCCACCTTTAAATATAGGTTCCTTAGGTGATATTGTATGTAGAAACAAGATGTTCCGATGTTTCGTATCTACACATGACAGAACCGGAAAATCTCTACACATCAACTTTCGTTCAGACTTGAAAGTGTTTGCAAAGTAGCCCCATTTTAAAAAGTCAAAGTTTGTTCGAGATAACCACTAAATACTATGTTTCATTTTAATACTAGCACTGTCAAATTGTGTTGCGTGAAAATTAATTCTGTGATAAATTAATACCCAGTATACCTAATTTTAATGAGTACTAGATAATGTTAAATTTTTCTAATGCAAGATCAAAATTTTGTTACTGTGTTGTATTTCAGTTATTTTAGGCCTGTTATTTAATAATAATTAACATTATAGTCTTGTGTTTGTTTACCATAACTTTGTACTCTCTTGTCGTCTTAGCACTATCCTAATGCTGGATTTCACTAACTTATTAGGTGAGGAATAGCGGAGATAGGAGCCACCTAGCACAAATTTTGCATGAAAAATAATAAGTGGCTCTTATATCCGCTATTCCTCACCTAAAAAGTTGGTGAAATCCAGCATCAGTGACACATATTTGGCTACAAGTCATTGTATTTTTTTAAATATGTAACGCATCAGTTGTATTGATTGTAAATGTGATAAAATTAAAACAATATTTTTGTTACGAAATATAATATTAATTTTATTTATTTCCTACATTACAATATTTATATTTACACAATATAAAATGAACACAATCACATTATACACACAACATAAAAAATGAAAATATTTTGTATGTTTTTGTACCATCTGTAAATTAGGTATGCAATCAATTATACCTATACGGAATCTTGCAACTGTAGTAACTGATCATCAATGTACTCAGGGTACTCGCAGAAGTTCACCACCGAAGCTCTCAAGCTTACCAAAAACAAATAAGGATCCTAACCAGGACCTTGACTGGACACTGCAGACTGCGGAAGCATATGTTCAAAATTGGACTTTCAGACACTTCAGTCTGTAGATTCTGTTCAGAGGACAACAAAACACCTATTCACATCCTCTGTAACTGTGACGCACTCGCTCACAAAAGAAGTCGCTCTCTTGGAGGGCCCCTACTTGACTCCGAGAAGGCAAGCTTACTCGCACCAAGACAGATCGTGAGCTACATGAGACACGTCGGCCTTGAAGACAAGTTGTAACATTGAAGGGTGTCACAATAGATCTACTCTGACCTAACGAGAAAAAAAAATGGTCATCAGGAATAACATGGAAAATTGGCACTAAAAAAATATTGTTTTGTCTGGTTGGCAATTACGTACATAAATTTATTTGGCAATCAGAAATTAGGTGACAATAACAAAAGTCACTGACGTCATTCCAGCATAATGGCCCTGAAATGAAAATGGCTAAGACATGTAGCCAAAAAAAGCAAACAGCACATGGCCAAAAAGCCTTGGGTTGGATACCTCAAACTACAAAAAAGTGCATGTGACCAAAACTAAGTTGGAGAAGTATGTTGTCCAACATATCAGTGGTAGCTGGATCCAGTCTGCACAAAACATGGAGATAAGCTGAGGAGGCCTTTGTCCAGGAGTGGACGGAAATGGGCTGAGAAATAAAAAAAGAGTTTTTCATCAGATAGCTACGCAATGTTCTTAAGTAGTAAATATTTACAATTTATTTTTTAAAGGACCTGGGCTTGCATACATAAACCCAAATACTTTCCTCTACCCTTCACAGTAAGCTAAAAGCTTGTGTCGTGAAGTGCAGAATACATCATCAGCACCGGGATTCGAACCCAACAGCTTCGGCTTGGGAGACCGGCGCTCCATCCATCGGTGTGGCGTGGGTTTCTGACGTCCGGGGCGAAAATCAAATCCACCGCCCCCTTTATTATAAATCCAAAATTCTCAAAAATTTACAGGAATTTTAAAGAACTTCTACTAAAATTTTGATATTGATATGGCATAAAAAGAAAAAAATTGTGCCCCAGGCAAATATTTTTTGTCTTTTTCTAGTGGAACAATAAAATGTAGATATTGAAATGATGCAAAAAGAGAAAAGTAGCGCCGCAGGTGAAGTTTTTTCGAATTTTTAATGAAACAAATGTGATTTAATGGATTTATGAAATTTCTCCCAAAAAATGCCAACCCCTTAAAAAGTCCCTTCTCGGGGCGGACCGCCCCCCCACGCAACGCTACTGCAACCAACTCTACTAACCATTTCCTCAAATATACCTACACACAATAACTTAGCGAATAGTTTATAAAAACTCAATTAATTTACATAAAATAAAGTGTTAAGTATAATTGTATATTGATCACAGTTCGTCTCTGAATTGGTTTGGAGCTACGTATAAGTAGAGATCATCTGGTGGGGAGACTTCGTCTATATCGGATGCTAGAAGGTGATATCGTTTTCTCAATAAGAATGCAGATGATTTGGGATTTCGATCCCTCGTGAAAATACCCTTCTTGTTTCCGCCGACTCGGGTGTATGCTAAAAAAAAATAATTTATTAGCCACAGACCAAATATAAATAACAAATAAATCATATTAGACAGAGTATTGAATACTGTGTTACATTTTAATAATATTGCAATGAACTTTCACCGTGTACCTTCGGTTGAGTACAGGGAATAGACAGATTATATGAAACTTAAAAAATAAGTATAAAAATCTTACTTTGATCAGTCTTAAAATCGGCAAAGTTCCAAATAAACTCTCCAATAAAGAATCCCATCTCCCTGAGGGCATCAAATGCCTTGAAGTGTTTTGACATCATTTCCTGCTGATACTCCTCCGACCACACGAAGCTTGGTAACTGAAACATTGAGCGGAATTGGAATATAATTAATAATTCGATAGATACTATCTTGCACATTTTACAACTATTCAAAAGTTTGTGTGCAGAATACATTGTCAGCAATGTGATTCACACCCAGCACCTCCAGATCGGAAGTCCACACACTAATCTTAGCTTTTGTGTTCTTCTTCTTTCATCGTTTCCTCATTGCTGAGGGTCGTGATTTGTGGAGCTACCCACGGACAAAACAAGACGCCTCCAGTCCTCTCTGTTCTCTGCAGTCCGCACCGCCGAGCACAAGTCTCTCCCAGTCATTTCCTTAATCTGGTCGCACCACCTTGCAGGAGGTCTACCTCTACTTCTTTTGCCTTTTAGCTTTTGTGTATGCCGCGGAATTTTAGGAAGAATTTTGGTGTGTCGTAGGTGAGAAAAGGTTGCGGAGCACTGCTCTAATCAACCAGGCCAACCATGTTCCCTACATATAATTCCTTAAATTCACAGTGCTTTGATATGTTTATACTATTACTATTCACATATCATGCAAACAATATCTTCAGTGAAGTGGCTGTTTAGAATAGTGCCTGAACAGTGTTGCCACACTTTTAAAATCTGAATCTGTATTTCAAAGTCTAGAAATCTGTATAAATCTGTATGAGATTATAATAAGCCAAAATCTGTATAAAAAGGCATAAATAGCCAAAAAATCTTTTTAAAAAGAAATTTTAAAACAAACAAAATATTGTAGTTTATTGAAAAACTAACCTTTGTGGTGCCTTTTTGAGAAAATAACAGTACTCGTGCTTACATAAAATATACTAATTTCTTTTTGTACATATTTTTACTCATTCTACAAATGAGATTTTCATCTATTTATTAATTATCAAATGACAATTGTGATCGAATCTGTTTCTTTTTACTTTATTTTTCTGATTTATCATAGAAAATTTCCAAAACCCCAAAAATCTGTATAAAACAGATTAAAATTTGTTATCTGTATTTGTTCGTTCCCGTTGCCTAAAATCTGTATAAATACAGATAAATCTGTATATATGGCAACACTGTGCCTCAATTCTTTTTTACTAATATTATATTACAGTGTCCTCAAAACCGTGCCTGCTCCGTCTATAATTCCTTCTTCAGGGTTCTTGATCCCTTTGCAATGAGCAAGGAACAGTTTAAGAGGGGCGTGTCACAGTTGCTGAGTTCCTCGGCAGCGAGTTGATCCGCCCACTCTAATTCTTTTGGTTACCAATATATATTTATTTACTATTGACTTTTTTCTTTTATACTTTTTACGCTGACTGTATGTGTTATCATTGTTGACTATTCTTCACTGACTTCCAACTACCGTGTGTGTGTGTGTGTGTGTGTGTGTGTGTTTCACTTTATTTTCTCCTTATTAATTATCTCTTATTATTGTTATATCGTCGAATTTGTATGTGATTGTCTATTGAATTTTTTAATATTGACTATTCCAAATTATTATTGTTAACTGACTAGTTCGGTTTATTGTGTGTTTGTCTATAATGTGATTTTTATCTTAATTTTCCTTTAAAAATGAACTGCTTTTGTGACACAGATAATTTGGTAATCCTTGAGTCTTCGCTGGTGTATTTGTTGCTGATGTTAATTGTTTATGCTTGTTGAAAAACTGTTTGTACTCGTAAGATTAATAAAATAAAATAAAATAAAATAAAATAAAATAAAACTAGTTTTCCGAATTTCATCGCACAAATCCTCAATTTTCAATTTCAAGTCACTAAATTTTATTGACTTCCACTGTTAGTAAGGATAAAAAATCTCGAGTCTAGTCTTTATACTTACAGTATGCAGTCCTTCCAGTGTATCAGCCCCATACTCGGACATAAGGACGGGCTTATTATACTTTGTGAACCAGGCCTTGGCTTCAGCCACTACTCTGTCTGTTATCATATCCAATCTTCCAGGGTTGCTGTACCATGCGTTGTATCGGTTGAAACTTACAATGTCCAAGTGTTGGGCCTGAAATAAAATATGTTACACATTATTTATCTCTTTTAAAATGTATGTCTGTATACCATAGGAAAGACCAGAGTCAGAGATCAAGTTCGTGAGAGCTCAGGTATCGAAGTGCTTCAGGAGATAAAGTTATAAATATCTTCCATTGTGCCGCTGAACGACATTCTTCGACAATGTGGTTAGTGGACTACACCCCACCACAGGGGCACTTAGGGTTATCTTAAAAAAATATTAAAACGATGTAGTTATAGAATAAAAAGTAATTCATAAATATGTAAGAATCCAAAAAAAACTTCTTTGCCAGAATTGAAAGGCATCTACATTAACGCAATGGAGCATAATGTGAACTTCGTTGGGGGGATGCAGGATAGGCGTTCCGAGGCCTTTGGGAGGAATTGGCATTGATTAGCTTAAGTGATCACTTTATGCCCAGGGCAACGTCCACCCATTCTGCTATCAAATGTTTATTTTTACAGGTTGTGTTTGTTTAACAATGCACCAATTTTTTGATCCTATCGCTATCTGATGAGGAGTGGTCAAAATACTAAATTGTGATTGTTTACTTACCACCTTATCCTCAGCAAAGGACCTCGAGAGAGCAATGGTCACAGGTCTAGTCGGGTCTAATGACCTCGCATGATTTGCCACTTTCCTGAAAATATGGTCAGTACATAAAACATGACATACCGCAAAAGCCAGGTTGAAAACTGAGACATTGGGACACCAACAGCCCTTTTGCATGTGGAAAATACTGTTGACTTCAAGTGGGTGTCTCTTAATGCAAAAAGAACCTACAAAAATGGTGGATCAAAGAGGATGAGAACATCTCTTGCAGCTGTGGAGATATCCAGAATTAAGAATATCTCGTTGTCTGTGAAGAAATGGCGATGGAGTGCGATAAGGTGAACCTTTACAGGGCCAATGATAAGACAATTGCTGCTGCAGTGTATTGGAGTAGGATGATCTAGGGTAATAATGTCACAGGAATGACCTATGCCCAATTCCTCCAACTTCCATCTAGGCAGGGGACCCCTAAGTAATTTCCATACAAAAACAGACATAATATTATTTATTTAGTAATGACGGGAACCCAGAGAGCAATAAATTCATGTGAAATTCTACATAAAACTCTCCTAGTTGGGGAGATTCTGGGCGGAGATATTTGGGCACCTAACGTAGGGGAGTCGCACGTAGAATTTCATATGAATTTGTTGTTCTCTGGGTTTCCGTCATTACTAAATAAATAATATTATCTCTGTTTTTGTATGGAAATTACTTAGGGTTCCCCTGCCTAGGTGGAAGTTGGTGGGATTGGGCACTAGTCTAATAAAGTAAGAGGAGTGACCTGGGGTAATAATGTAAAAGGTAAGAAATGTTAAATGAATAGGAACTTACTGGAAATATTTATCAGCCTCTGCAAGTTGTGTCCTGGGCTCGTTGGCGAGGGACCAAGCGATTACACTGGGGTGATTCTTATCTCTCTTAATCAGTTCAGTCAAGGAGTCCATGTGCTTGTTAAGCAGGGCGTCTGAATAGAGACTGGAAGGGAAATGAAAAGGTTTGAACATTCATAAACACTTACTACAAAATTTTAACCATTGGCATCTTTAATGATTCCAAGTCCAGGGTAAAGACAGAGAGAACAGATCACCACACTTTCCTATCCTTACATACACCTCTGTTCTTCCGTCACATTCATGCAATTCATCATTCACACACTATGATTTCTTTTAATCAGAACGTGACCGTCCCAGAATCACATGGTCAAGCCATGTGATTCTCGGACGGCGGCGTTTCCTTACTCCTCTTCTTTAGCCCAGGTATATTTTCGCTTTAATTCTTTCATTGTTCGTTCTCTCTACATGTCCCAACCATCTTAGCTTGTTCACTTTCATTCTAGCCGCAACATCTGTTTTACATTCACTGAACTCTCTGTTCACTTCATTTCTTATCCTATCTCTCAACGTTCTCTTTAAGATGCTAAAATATAGATTTATTACATATTCGATCGCTTCGTCGGTAAGGGGGAGAAAATCTGATGCATTGCTCTGTTTTTTTTTTATACAAGAGTTTTTACGGCGTAAATACGTAAATAAATATACTTACTCCGTATCTACGCTGGGGCACTCGTCTATAATCATGATTCCCTGTTTGTCCGCATAGTCGTATATGGGGGAGGAATACGGATAATGTGACGTCCTAAAGGCATTTGCACCGACCCAGTCTATTAAATTAAAGTCGGCAACGTTGAAGACATCGTAGTAAGCTTTGCCGACAATCTGAAATACGGTAGAAAAACATATAATTATTACAAAATACATCACAACAAATATAAGAATTACGTTGATTTCTTACTGACTCCGTAACGCTGTGAAATTTTTAGCCAAAATCTCAACCAAATTCTTTGATAAATGGTGTAAGAACGGAAAGTAGAAAAATTTTGAGGTGGTCGGTAGCCTGGTTGGTAACGCGGTCGACTGTTAATCCAGTGGGCACGGGTTCTATCCCCGACTTACTCCACTTCACAACACAAGCTTTTAAGCTTTCTGTGAAGTGAACATAGATGTATTTGGGTTTATATCGAAAAACCCAGATTCATTTTTCAAAAAAAAAAATGTATATGTACATGCACACACATTGTCAATCAGAAATGATACGTAATAATTAATATTTCTTGTATATTAAATAAAGTGTTTGTTATATTCCTAATTTTTTAATGAGAGTGTTACGACTAACTAGTAGCAATGCTCCGTAATACCCTTGCTCTATTTAAGACAGTTCTGTATTGATATTGTTCTGATTTGTCATCGTTGGGTATTCTTTCTTTATTGACTGTTCTGAAACAGTTGGTCGTAACTTGTAACGTGGTGTGTTCTGTAATGGTACGTTCTGTGCTGGTTTGTTCTATATTGGAACATTATGTGCTGGTTTGTTCTGTATTGTCCAGGATTCATGTTTAAGAACAAGTAATATACAAATACTTACAGGGTAGTCTTCATGTTTCCCGAATCCTCTGAGATAAACACTAACATTGTTAATGTACAACTTCTTATTGTCCCACTTTAGGGTTCTTATTCCAACTTTTTGTCTATAAATGTCCACTACTTTTTTATTCGATGTCGTTAAATGAATCTAAAATTATATATAAACATAAATATGTTAATAAAACGAAAATATTTATATTTGAAAGGAAGGAAGTAAGGACAAATTGTGCGATTAAGGTTGGTAATGACTGTGTGGACAAGTATGTATATTTGGGGAGTTTTTTTTACTAGGGATGGATGCTGTGATTGAGACATTGAAAGCAAGTTAGCTGGTGCTAGGATGAATGGTACGCTCAGACCAATTGTAAGTAGTAGCAATGTGGCTACCAAAGCAATGCTTTCTTAGTGCCAACCTGCATGTATCCTAGTGGAACCTGAACATGGCTGAAGAAAGACCAATCAGGGTTGAATGCAGTGGAAATGAGATTGTTGAGAAGATTGTGTGAGAAAACATTCGGAGTTTGATGGATAAGGAATGAGGTTTTTAGAAAGATTGTTAGATTGTAAGAGGGGTGTAGTGACTAGAAGGAAAGTGAATAAACATAGATGGTTTGGGCATGTTGAGAGAATGAACGATGACTGGATGACCAAAAAGATAAATATGTGAAAGAGTGATAAAAAAAGCTAAAGAAGAGATCCGATCTATCATGTCAACCAGATCTTCAAGGATTGATGAACTTTGAGCGGACAACTTTGTGTAACGGAAGCAAGGAGTGTATGTATGCAATTTCTTCCAGCCAACCACAAATAAATATACTTTCAATGTGTTTGCACGAGGCCGACGCCATATTGGTCATACAGGCCGGATCCAACTGACATTGGACGATGATGACGTCACCAAGAGTGGGAAAAAATGTATGGGAAAAAATATTACGTAGTTCAAGTGTTTGTCACCGAGACAAGGTGTTTGTCACTGATACAAGGTGACGTCACCAATCATGGTGGTGATGGAATTCGTGGGCGTAGGCTTGTATACTATCGCTGGCTTCAGTTTGCTTACCACCATAGTGTAAAGATATCCCGGAGTGTCGTTCATGAAGCGAGGCCACCAGAAGTTGGCATCATTGATGACGACAGTGTTAGTGAGCCCCGCCTGCTCGGCTACCACATTACCATCCTGGTCTTCCACTTCTACGTAACCACCAATGTCTTCCTCACTACCAGAGTAGCCACCGTACACTATTGTGTACTCAATTATACCTACAAAAATACATTTACAAATTAGATATTCATTTCATATGACAATTATCAATACACAATTATGAAAAACATTTAACACAAGCTTAACACGTTAAACGCCATGGGGGTCATCAGTGACCACATCTTTTCTTGCGCCGTGGGGGGCACTGGTGACCTCACGCAAAAAATATTCTTCAAATGATTTTTGGTGCAAACGGTCACGCTTCTCATTTATTTCGCGTATGTAAGTGACCGGCGTGGTGCTTGAGAGTTATCCTGTGCAGTGGGACACAGCTGCTCAGTAAATTTTGGAAAATAGGTTCCAATTTCAGAAAGTTCTGAAAAATATTTTCAAAACAGTTTTTTTGTTATAATTATGGAATCCTATGCCCGATTCATGTATAACTTATTTTGGGTACGTTTCACATTAAAGTACATCGATAACCGAAAAAAAAGTTGTTATGTAAATTTTCGCGTTTAACGTGTTCGTAACTCGAATGTGGTGAAACATTTACTAACCTGTCGTGTTGTCTATACTGGTTGTAAGGATAATATCTTCAACATAAATGGTTGGTGTTGCATATACATGAACATCTCTCTGTATTCCAGCATAGTTGAAGAAATCAAATGTATAATACTGCTTCAGTTTTGTACCATTGTCCCTAAAAATAAATAAACTCTGTTACATTGTGTGAAATCATTGGATGCATATTGAAGGCTGTTTGTAAGCATTTGCAATATGCATCCTTTGATAAGATAATGCATAATCATGCAACAGTGGCATGCCAAGGGTAACCTGATAACTTATTCTATCTATTTCCTCTTACACCAACTATCTATCTTGCGAGGTAGGCAGAGAGGGCAAATTGCCAGACTGCCCTATCCCCACAGACTCCTTGCTTCTGTTACAATCAAGCAATTTATCGTAGATGCTCTCCGATTCCTTTTACTCAAGACGCATCCATCCTCGAGGATCTAATCGATATGATTGATCCAGGTCAGTCTCAGACTCTTCTTTCGCCCATTAGTCATTTTATTATCATTCATCCTCTCAACAAGCCCAAACCACATAAGCTTATTCACTGTCTTTGTAGTCGCAACATACGTCTTACAATCACTCATCTCTCTAAATCCTCATTCTTTACCTATCAAACTCTGAAGATTTTAGCTAAAATGTGATTTTGATAGCACATTGAAGATAACTTCTAAGTTTTTTTGTGAAAAAAGTGTAATTTCTTTAGGTTTGCTCAGATTTTAAGTTTGCAAATGACAACACACTTGTCACTGGTTCCCCCGCGTTGTGGTAAATTCAGGAACGAAGCCGAGGTTATATCTGGGAGCTGGTAGTTGAGTCGAGAAGAAACGTGTATGAGATTATTTTTTGGTATATAGCGTATCAAAAACAAAACATAAATTGTGATTTTTAAAAATAAAATGATTGTACACTCACGTTTGTATCTCATTGACATAGCCCTGTGGTATTGTATCCCGTAAGAGAGTATTGTCACACGCGACAGTAATTCTGTTACTTTTACCATAAAACAAATACATTGTGATCTCTTGCTCAAACGGTAAATGCCCAATTTCATGATACATCACTGATTTACCATTCACCCACTGCAAAGAAATAAATAAGCGTTATAAATTAAAGATGTAGAAAAAACTTTAATGTGATTTCATTCAAGCGATCCGTTGTCTCAAAAAGCTGTCACAGCATGTCGACATTTTTGCCGTTAACTACAGCGGATTTGTGAAGGCAATAGATTACCACTGAAGCCGAATTACTGTCCCTCATTGTAGGTGTTGAATCGCCGCTGTTAACTGCGCTGGGGCAGCTCGTTGGAGAGATATTATGAGCATGGTTGATGTATGTTCATCTGAATAGGTATATTTGATACATTTGAGTGTTTATATATTTTTTGTACATGTCTGCACACTCTTCGGACTGCCATGCCGGAGAGTGGATTACTTTAGTTTTTTTATTGAAATAAACCCAAATACACCTTTGCACACTTTACATTAATCGAATCGTGCCCACTGGATTAACAGTCGAGCGCGTTACCAACCAGGCTACCGACCGCATGACCAATTTGAGCTCCTTTTGGAGTTGGCTATAATGCTTCTTATAACGCTAATGGTGTAATTGAGGTGGTCGGTAGCCTGGTTGATAACGCGTTAAACTGTTAATCCGGTGAGCGCGGGTTCGATCCCCGATTTACTCCACTTCACAACACAAGCTTTTCAACTTTCTGTGAAGTGTACAAAGATTTGGATAGGATGGGATTTGGATGTAGTATGTATTTCAATAAACCTAGATTCTTTTTTTTTTTGAAATTGAAATGAACTTACAACTTGGGCCGCATAGTGGACGCTATCAAACCTCAGCCACACTCTCTTCTCCATCTTCATCCAGGAGATCGGAGCGAAGAAGGTCTTGTCATACCACACCAGTCCCACGTGGTCTCTCAAGTCCTGATCCACTGTCAGGTCATTGTAACTGGCTGGGACGGGCATGGAGATCACGGGGCCTGTCTGGAAAACAGAGGTACATTTGCAGTATTCTTACAACAGTGTAGAATTAAGGATGAACATTGTCGGGCTTACGACCGACATCGGCTGCCTTAAGTGATCACTTTAAACTCGAGAAACATTCGCCATTTCAGTTCACCACGGCTGGGATTCGAACCCAGACCTTTGTCTCGCATAGTAGGGATCACATATCCACTACACCACGAGGAGCGAGGGCTGTGTTGACGAATTTCATGTACATTAAGTACTTAGTCGGTTGTAAGCCCCACAATGTTCATCCTTAATTCTTTTACACTGTTGTAGGAATACTGCATTGTGTATACTACGGAATGTAGAAATCCATCGCTTTACCAGGATAATTTGTAAACCAAAAATAATTAAAAATGTACTTAATACAAGTTTTCATACCTTGCTTAAATCACTTTTGTACCACTCGTGTTTAAATCCATATTCCGGATCCGGTGGAGACTTTCTGAAGTTCCAAACACCATTGAGTGATTTGAGTTCCCTGGTCTCCGAGTCTTGAATTGAAATGGCGCCTATCCGGGCGCTGGCTTCAGCACCCTGGAACACCACTCTGGGTGGGGTCATAACCAATGCTGAGATTGCAGACAGATACACATTGAATTTCTGGAAAAGAAAAATACAACACTGTTAAGGCGCTCTTACATGGGCAATTTTCCGATAAATAATCGCTCGGCAACTAGTACTGTTCAACGTGGGACAATTCTTGGAGCGATATCGAGCAGTTGTTTTGGCAATATTTAAAGCGAGACAACGATATTGATTGCCAACAATCGTCGGCTGGTTTAATGGCGATCACTTTACACAATTTTTACTTAAGAGGTGGTCGGTAGCCTGGTTGGTAACGCGCTCAACTGTTAATCCAGTAGGCGCGGGTTCAATCCCCAACTTACTCCACTTCACAACACGAGATTTTAAGCTTTCTGTGAAGTGTACAAAGATGTATTTGGGCTTATTTCGATAAACCCAGATTCATTTAAGAAAAAAAAAAGTGTAAAGTGATCACATTAAATCAGCCGACGATCAGTCATATGTCTGATGGAAAGTCCATCCTTTGCTGTGTATCTGTTGAGATAACTACTTGTTACTTTCAACTATGACATGTAGTAAATCATATATCCCCACATTCATTTTATTTATCGTATGGCATTTAACATCACATCTTAAAATAAGGACATAGAACAGTTGTGGAAGAAATCGGCACATCTGCCATGCCCTCATTGGATCCTGTTCAATGTTCCCACATATGATAAATTAATAAATAATATTTTATTTACCACAAGAAGGAAGACCACGCTAAACATAAACATAACTATAATTGTAAAATATAAACGTCTAAAATATATTAAAATTAAATAACATTTGTTCATGTTACGAAAGTTCTGTCGACAGTTACAACAATTGAAGTGTTTTATTTGGCAATTATAAGTTAGAGACTAAGAGGCCAATAGTGCAGATGTAGACAAATAGTAGGCTGTAGACTAAATCAGAGACTAGAAGTGCAGCACCCTTTAGGTGTAATTAAAAGGAAGTAATGTATATGCACGGGTGTCGCCAGCCTCGGAGCAGGGGGGGGGCAAAAAAAAAAATTTGAAAAATGATAAAGCCTTAAAAAATCGTATTTTTTTAAAACTGATGGAGTTTCACACTAATTTTAGAAAATTTATGATATGATGAGAAAATGTGTGGTGGTGTGTGTGGTACGAAATCTCTAGGGAGGCAGTTGCCCCCCCCCCCCCCCCACAGACGACGCCCATGAATGTATGCTAGTGAGACTTGAACGTGGCTGAATAAAAATTAAGAATGAATATTCAGGGTGGAGTAGACAGGATAAGGGAGAGGGGTTGACGATATCACAGTACTGAATTTCAAAAGTCAATAAGTACATGTTTGGCACAGTTGGTTGACGCGGCGGTCTCTCTAGCGTGAGGTGCCAGGTTCAAACCCCGGCGCCGGCGATGTATTGCACACTTTGCAATACAGACTTTTGCAAAGTGTGCAGAAAAGTATTTGGGTTTGTGTATGCAGGCCCAGATCCTCAAACTCGCAACCATGGAGTTTTGAAACATGTGATTGAAAAGCCCTGCCTAAATTGCTGGACTAATGAAATGTTAATTATAACAACAAATAATAACAGATATACCTGTGTACTACCGTAGTAAACAGAGTTTAGGCAGGTTACCAAGTACCTACACCATGTTGAAACACACATTAAGAGGCTATAACCTATCATTGGGCTTCGGCGCCCTGAACTGTACTCAGCCAATACTGGGGGAATCGCCTTGAAACTGAAGAAAGTGATAGATGAAAGTATGGACTACAGATCGGCTGTTTTAGAATTACAGGATTTGTAAATTCCATGAATAAAAAAACATTCCTAAAGTACCCCTAAAATAGGATCGGAAGATTTTCCGTTCAGTTTTTCAGATATAAAAGTATAATTTAGCCAAAATACTGGTACTTATAATCTTAACAAATCGGCTGTTTTAGATTTTTTAATTTGTTCCCAGATTCTTTTTAAAAAGGTATACTAATTCACTTTGTCGCTTACGTAATTCTTACTGAACGCTTACATTCTCATACAAAATTTGAAAAAGTTGAAGCAACAATAGAACGATTTTTGCTGAGTGCATATGCCCCCTTAAAGAGAAAAAACTTATCACAATTAGGGCTGCCACCTTTCAAGGAGGGTAGGCCTGGAGATTTCGGAAAAAAATGTACTTTTTATTCAATAAAATGCATCTTTTAGAGAAATCACCTATTTACCTATGTATTTAAATTGAATGAGTACTGCAAATTAAAATACAATTTAAACAGATGTGACCCGCTTGATTTTTTTAATCCTTTTTAAACTTGGGGTCAGTGGCGTAACTAGGGGGGGACGGGGGGAGCGGTCCGCCCCGGGCGGCGCATTTCAGGGGGCGGCAAAATGGCACAACATAAAAAAAACTTCTTGATAAAACACACAAATTTAAAAATTCCCTGAATTTTCTAAAATTATTATGAAAATCTATTAAATTACAATAATTTTCATAAAAAAATTTGCCTGCGGCGCTAATTAATCCAGTTCGCATCTTAGGTAGGTACATATCATTTATAGGTCCTCAAATAAGACAGATTTTTGATATCTTATAACTAAAATTTCTTTACTTCTTGCATGGTCGCATCCCCTATACAATACCTGTAACCATATCATATATGTGTTACCTAATATAGAAAGATAACCAGGTTCATCATTTCACCCATTTGTCCAAAAATTTTCGTCTGCGGCGCTCTTTTTTCGATATATTTTATATATTTTTTTGTGATTTGTACTTATTTTTATTATATTTTTATTTAGAAAGTAAACAAAACTACAACATGACCTTCAATTTCATTTAGTTTTATGAAAAAAATTTCGCCTGCGGCGCTATTTACGTGCTTTATTATGCCACATCTATATTAAGATTTTAGTTGCTCTCGCCTAGCTCAAAACTGCAGAACCAATGGGTAGGTATGTACTTGTGTAGGTATTTTAGGGGTCGGTGGGGCGGCATTTTCAGAGTCCGCCCCGGGCGGCACTAATGCTAGTTACGCCACTGCTTGGGGTCCCCTTTACCAGAGAGATAATTAAAATTTCTAATATGATACAGATGTGGCGGACATTTTTTATTGTAGTATAAATGTGGAAGAAAAAGTCGTAAACAGCACCGCATGCTGTTAATTTTTGTGAGACTGAGCAAAGAAGGTCGTGGCGTAAACTGATTTATTTTCTAGAAAAAGAAATAATACCTCATCCATCAAAAAGGTAGCGCCGCCGTAATTTTTTTTAATGAAACACTTTAATTTTGCCCGCTGATAGATAAGTCGTTGTCTTACCACGGGGTCTGACCCGGAGATATATGATCCTAATCCGGAGAACATCATTCAAACCTGTACACTCCGGGTCAAACCCAGAGAGGTGGCAGCCCTAATCACAACACAATACATGACACTTCAGGCTTTCCAAAAAAAAACATGGGGTTATGCCTACATACATTATAGTCCACCATATCAATTAATAAGGTTTCCAAAACATGGAGATTTTTGAGAAAAAGGAGGCAAGTAGATTTATTTGTGTAGGTATACAAAGTTATTAACTGATAAGCAATATTTCGCGCCTTTTATCTTCACCCAGCTTGAATACTTCAGTAGGTACATTACCATGTTTTTATGACATAAACTCCAACTGCCTTCTTATCATATGATAAATAATTCATAAATAAACTCACCAACATGTAAATTGCAACTGTATTATAACAATTATGTAAATGTAAACAATATTAATAATTTTATAAATAAACAAATTTGCCGGTATCAGCTGACAGCCGCTGTCAAAATAATCCATAGACAAAAATGATAAAAACTTAACAAAATGATAAAATACCTCCCATACTGTAAAAAGATCCAATTTCATGATTTAATTAAATTGGAGTTTGACGATTTTGTATGACTTGATATAAGCAGGTTCGATGACTGGACCATACTGGATGCTGACCATCCACCATAATCATTATAACACGTTACAAAATAAAATAATTAGGTATAAATACGGCATCGCAATCATAACTGTGACCTACAATTTAACAGATAATGTCGGACAATTTATCTAATTAAATAAATTCATGGAAAATAGGTGATAAAATAATAACGTACGTCCTGTATATTTATTTATATGAAAAACTGCATTCTTCTGATACTTAATAAAGAAACTAAAAAAAACTTAACATTGTCTTTTAAATCAACCTTGGAAAGCATTAATACCTACCATACAACTATGGTATGAAATATTAGAATGATGGCTAAGTAAAAAACTGGCAGAACAATGTCATAACTACAATCATAATCGATATTTTTTTATAAAGCTGACAAAAAACACTATCGATTTGACCAGAGATATGATTTGATGATTTATGAATCTACGCCCCAACACTACTCAAGGTCACGCCAGCGCCCAGCTCTATGGGACGCAGGTAAATAAATTAATAAACTTTACATTACAATACAATTTAATGACATCATGATTTAGATATGTACGATTGTTGTATGAAAATTTGGTGTAAATTGTTGTAGATAATTGCGTGTGTGAATGATGAATATCATGAGATAAAGCAGTATTTTACATAAATATAAAACTAACCTTTGTCACATATTTACGCGCCCTTTTGAACATTCGAACTTTCAAAAGTTTAAACAATAGAATTCAATGCCGTAGAGTAGTTAGACGACTTCGATTTATGATTAAATTTACTGTGAAAGGCGGCAAATTAAAACTTAAATCGTAAGATTTCTGTCACTTTTTACTTTATAGACGCCGTCAGCTGTCACTTGTTGGATTCAGGTGGCGGCTGCCGCGTTACGTTGTGAATCCGTCGTAGCCCGGCTAATTTTAAATTACCTACACGTCAGTGTTGCCGTTTTGAAATTAGCAAAACTACTAGATTTTTTGTCAAAAAATACTAGAAAATACTAGATGGGGGTCGACAAAATACTGGAATACGAATTTTTTTTTTTTTTTTTGGTCCTCCGCGAAAAAATGTCACTGTTCAGTGAAAATACGTCGACGGGGGGGGGGGTCCCTAGTGAGTCTTGGGAAAAATTGACGACCTTTTTTTTTTTTTTTCGTCGCCAGCTAAAAACTTCTATCACAAAAAATTTTATGACGGGGGGGGGGGGGAGAATTCTATGTTTATAAATTTTTTTAATCGTGCTATTTTCTTTTGACCTTGACGACTAAAATTTTGACGAGCGGGGGGGGGGGGGGGTTTAATAAAATGAATAAACCAACAATATATTCACATTTTTTCGTTCATTCTTTACTGATTTCTGGACGAAATTTGAAAGCGTAAGAAATTTTTGTTGCAAAGTGCCAGAAAATACTAGAATTAGGTCTAAATATACTAGATTTTGATCAAAAATACTAGAATATACCAGATTTTCGGAATATACTAAAAAAATACTAGATTTTTCAAAATGCCTCAAAAAATACTAGTTTAGTATTAAAAATACTAGAAACGGCAACACTGCTACACGTTCATTTTGCCCACACCCAGTCGGCAATACATTAATAGGAATCTACTACAAATGGCCGAATGCCAAACGGCCGACATGGACAAACGGCCGACAGAGACAAATGGCCGACACGACCAACTGGCCGACTGGTACAAATGGCCGAAAGACGAAAGGCCGAAATCCAAACGGCCGACATGGACATATGGCCGACAAGTACAATAGGCCGACATCCAATAGGCCGACACGGACAACTGGCCGACAAGGACGAATGGCCGACAGGACGAATGGCCGACAATGACGTTTTCAATCAAGATAATGGTTAACAAGCATCGCCCAGCAGACATGGGACATTACTGTAAAAAAATAATGTTGACCGGTTAGGTTGTTTTTTTATTTATACTAGTAAGGTTTAATTAAGCGCTAAAAGGCACCTGCAGCCGAAACAAATGAAAAACCGTTTTTAACGCCTAAAAATTGTGAACCTGCATGTTCGCTGGAAAGTTGAAAAAGTAATGTCCCATGTCTGCTTGGTGTTTTTGATCTAATTCGTGTAGCGGCTACTCGCGGCGCTAGTAGTAGGTAATTCTTTCAAGTATGTCTCATACTTATTAAGTATACAGTGGTTACATAAATTCAGGAGCAGATTTAACCTTGGGTGTTATTGACAAAAACAGTGTTACCGTTGTCTTTTTTTTTCAGAAGTCTCACCGAAGCCTGCGATAGTAGAGTACAAGCCGATATCCTCGAATTCCATCACCGCCATGAGTGGTGACGTCACCTTGTATCGGTGACAAACACATTGTCTCGGTGACAAACACATTGTCTCGGTGACAAATACTTGAATTACGGAATATTTATTTTTCCCATACAATTTAGATGGCGTAACCATCGTCAAATGTCAGTTGGGCCCGGCCTTCATGAATAATATGGCGACGGCCTCGGTCTCACGAAGCAAACTTGGTTTAGTGTTGCTTGATGTGATAATAAGATATGGTAACATTTTTTCGCTACTTTCAAATTATATTTCGAAACTGTTGTTTAAAAAACTAGCCAAATTTTGGATTGTTAGAATAAACTGGCAACTTTGTTTTTCAAACTTGTGATGTGATCATTATTTCAATCTTTTTTTTGTGTCGGCCATTCGTCCTGTCGGCCATTCGTCCTTGTCGGCCATTTGTCCGTGTCGGCCTATTGGA
Organism: Ceraclea dissimilis; assembly: GCA_963576895.1. Taxonomy (NCBI): domain Eukaryota; kingdom Metazoa; phylum Arthropoda; class Insecta; order Trichoptera; family Leptoceridae; genus Ceraclea; species Ceraclea dissimilis. The sequence goes on from OY756377.1 coordinate 3,028,604, forward strand.
TGTCGGCCAATTGTACTTGTCGGCCGTTTGGATTTCGGCCTTTCGTCTTTCGGCCATTTGTACCAGTCGGCCATTGGTCGTGTCGGCTATTTGTCCGTGTCGGCCATTTGTCCTGTCGGCCGTATGTCTTGTCGGCCGTTTGTCCGGATCCCCATTAATAGATGTAGATACATACGTATAAATATAAGACATGTTTACCTAGTCGTGTCATAGAGTTCAGCTACACATCGAGAGATGAGTATCGCTAGTAAGTAGAAGATGAAATACAATAATTGGCATAGTATCTACTAGTAAGAATGAATATAGTGTACTTGTGTACGTAGAAAATTGTTAATTAAATTAATAACTGTGTTTGCTGAGACGAATTTATACATGTCATCGTCATCGCGTGCATTGCCTACCGATATTTAGATAATATTGCAATGGTACTCGTTTTTTTTTTCGTATTTTCAGATGATGCGTACCTAAATAATATTATACCTATAGTTTAGGTACGTATACTCATGTTGGTAGGGAACGCCAATGGCTGATGTCACGGTGTGCTGATCACCAAAGTGGAGTCTCAATAATCTGGCATTTTAGAAGTCCAGCTTTTTCGGTAGGTTAAAATGTGTACCTAAGAGAATTACCTCAGTAAATTGTGGGTATTTTACTATGTAAAAGAATCTGGGCTCGTGTACACAAACCGAAATACTTTCATGCATACTTCACCGTAAGCTAAAAGCTTGTGTCGGCAAGTGCAGAATACATCATCAGCACCGAGATTCGAAACCGGCATCTCCCGATTAGAATTCCACGCTCTAACTAACTGTGCCAGAAAAAGGACATAGAAATTAGAATAAGACAATTTTCCTATATACTCCAGGAAATAAAGAATTTTACCGTGCAAAACGTATAGTAGTTCTGATTTTTGGATATGTTATGTAGGTCGGCACTGTAGTTAAGAATCCAAGTTTGTGACCTCCTTACCCTTGTGCGTTCACTAGGGCGAGCCAAAAACTGACGAAATTTCGGTCATTTTTTAAATTATTGATCATAACTTTTTAACAATGCATTTTAGAGAGTAAAGCTTTATGTAGAAGTTAAAGAATATTAAATTCTCTGCAACTTGAGCCTACAAAGTTTTTTTGCAAAACTATTATTTAAAGAGTTATGAGATATCCAAATTTGATTTTTTTTCTGAAAAATGCTGTTTTTTACAAAATTTCTCATTTTTTAAATATATTTCCTGAAATGTACGTTGTAGAGAAAAAAGTTTTAAGTAAATGTTGTAGATCGTTTAATTTAAAACAAGTTTGATATCAACATTTTTTCTCTCGGACCAATAACAACAGAGTTGTGACCTTCTGAAAAAATATCAGACGAATATTTAAGCAACATTCAGTATAGTAGGTATGATAAAAGTTATAAAAAAATGCAATCAAAGAAATTATTTTTTTTGTAGGTTATTAAGGTTAGTCTCGTGGTTCAGAATCCAAGTTTGTGACCTCCCGGCCCGCGTGTATTCACTAGGGTGGGCCAAAAACTACTGAAATTTCGTTAATTTTTCAGTTTATTGTTTCTATTTTTTTAATTATCCATTTTAGAGTAAACAATTGTAAGTAAATATTGTAGAGTATTAAATTTTCTGTAACTAAGGTTAGTCACGTTTGTTTAAAAAGCTATTATGTAAAGAATTATATAACAAATAACATAATTTTTAAACGAAAAAAAATTTCTTTTTTCTTTTTTTATATTATTTTTCAGAATGGTATATAGTAAGAAAAAATATTATTAGCAAATATTATAGGATATTAAATTTTCAACAAAAAATAATAATAGACTTTTTTGCCTTGGACTAATAACAAATGAGATATGCTGTCCTGAAAATTAATTTAAGGTCAATAGTCAATATTCAGATCGCCATATCTCATTTATTATTAGTCCAAGGCAAAAACGTCTAGTACCATTTTTTGTTGCAAATTTAATATCCTATAATATTCGCTAATAATATTTTTTCTTACTATGTACCATTCTGAAAAATAATACAAAAATCAAAAATAATTTTTTTTTAACGTTTAAAAATTATGTTATTTGTTATATAATTCTTAACATAATAGCTTTTTAAACAAACGTGGCTAACCTAAGTTGCACAAAATTTAATACTCTACAATATTTACTTACAATTGTTTACTCTAAAATGGATAATTAAAAAAATAGAAACAATAAACTGAAAAATTAACGAAATCTCAGTAGTTTTTGGCCCACCCTAGTGAATACACGCGGGCGGGGAGGTCACAAACTTGGATTCTGAACCACGAGACTAACCTTAATAACCTACAAAAAATAATTTCTTTGATATCATTTTTTTATAACTATGTATTATCATACCTACTATACTGAATGTTGCTCAAATATTCGTCTGATATTTTTTCAGAAGGTCACAACTCTGTTGTTATTGGTCTGAGATAAAAAATGTTGATATCAAACTTGATTTAAATTAAACGATCTACAACATTTACTTATAACATTTTTCTCTACAACGTACATTTCAGGAAATATATTTAAAAAATGAGAAATTTTGTAAAAAAATAGCATGTTTCAGAAAAAATTACAAATTTTGATATCACATAACTCTTTAAATAATAGTTTTACAAAAAAACTTTGTAGGCTCAAGTTGCAGAGAATTTAATATTCTTTAACTTCTACATACAGCTTTACTCTCTAAAATGCATTGTTAAAAAGTTATGATTAATAATTTAAAAAATGACCGAAATTTCGTCAGTTTTTGGCTCGCCCTAGTGAACGCACAAGGGTTGGGAGGTCACAAACTTGGATTCTTAACCAGGGGACTAACCTATATAACGTATTTAAAAACCAGAACTACTATACGATTTGCACGGTGGCCATACATTGTATGTCTAGGTTTCCCGGGGTAATAGGTTCTCTTAAGCTTTCAATCGTCAAATCACAAAGAAGTGCGTCCCCTAAAAAAATCGCCTGCGGCCAATATTTTATCATGCCCCTCATCTTCTGTTTATTTCAGGGATTAGAGTGGCACCATATCCTTCTGAAATGTAATGGAAATGGAAACTTTACTGTATTTGTTCTTATTTTAAAATTCAAGGGCGTTCTTGACACGATTTTAAATAAAGTCGTTTTTCTTTTTTCTTTCAGATTAGAATCTACATTCACGATGTTTTTTAATAGGTGCTTACGTACCTATTATGATTTATTATACACACATTGATTATTATATAAGTTTTTTCTTGGAAACCCCATCAAAGCCAAAGTCAGTACCAAAGTCAATCGATTTAATTTATTGCACAGGTTTCTTGAAGAATAAATTCTTGGTCAACAAAAGTATCATTTTTAGGATTTACAGTGCTGATAAAAAATAAGTTTTAGGCTCGCGGTTTTCCTCTTCCTGTGTTGGAGTGTCCCGTGACTCTATTTTACACAACGTCCTTTTACAAAGCGGAACTCTATAGTTACCAGTTCTAATACATGAATTATTAAAAAGGAGCAATTAGCGCCGCAGACAATTTTTTTAAGGGTTATTTAACGCGAATATAATACACTATTATGACGAATATATTAACACAAGCAGACATACACACAAACTTGATATTTTGATTATTTATTTAAGATTTTGCACTGCTGAATAAATACAATAATTTGTTTATACGTTTTTTAATTACATACTGTGTCTACTATTATTAGGTTTTGAGTAATAAGGTGGGGGAGGGGACAGAAGGGGGGGGGGAAGTGACATGGTAAGATTTTGATAGGCACCCCTATGACGATGTGTGACTCTATGAGTAAACTTTATTCTAAATAACAATTCGATTAAAAAACAGATAGCTCATATTTTTAGCGATAGGATCTTAGGCTATAACTCCCTACATAAATAAATACATTTGCAATATGCATATGCAAATAAAAAATGCTTACATTTTTTATACACCACCTTTTGGAACTCGGAAAGATCTATATCATCAAGGACTTCATCGCTAAGGAAATTTCGATGAAAATAAAATAACACACCGTTAGCATTGGTCGTCTAACTGCACAAAATCGCCATGTCTTAATAGTCCAAGAGCCCGCTGCTTAATTTATGACGTATCTGTTTTTTGATCGAAACGTGGTATAAACGATAGCTTACCAATAGGGTATTACATCGCACTAGGGTTGCCTATCAAAATCTTGCCGCAACCCCCCCTGCTCCCCCCGAAAAGGTCCCTCTTCGCGGTTTTTCGCATTTTATAGGAATATGGTAAGAGATAGGAGAAAGTAGTCTATGACAAAAATAATCCTTGATAAATTCTCTACAAAAAATGTTAATTAATTTTTTCATAGGACTAGTAGTTTACCCGTAATGGCCGGTCAAAAAACAGGATATTTTTTGAAAAAATAAAAAAAAAAGTTTAATTTTTTTTCTTTCACATTCTTCCACCCATTATTACTAACATTTTATGGAAAAAAAATTTGGCCTGCGACGCTATATCACTGGTTATTTTATGAAAAACTAAATTTTAAGAATTTTCGACACTGAGTTTTATTGTAATAACTCCGAAATTATTAGATATATGAACATAAGTTATAGCTCGTTTTGTAGCTAAGACTATGGTAATTAATTCGTTCTTTGACTATTTTCCTGTAGCTCTTATCAATTTTCAACCAATTTAGTTTAAATACATTTTTTTGTATTCTAAATGAATTTCGGTTTTGGACCGGCCATTGCGGGTAAACTGCTAGTTCTACGAAAAAATTGACTTAACATTTTTTGTAGAGAATTTAGCGAGGATTATTTTTGTCATTGACTACTTTCTTCTATCTCTTACCATATTCCTATAAAATGCGAAAAACCGCGAAGAGGGACCTTTTCGGGGGGGGCAGGGGGGGTTGCGGCAGGATTTTGATAGGCAACCCTAGTGCGATGTAATACCCTATTGGTAAGCTATCATTTATACCACATTTCGATCAAAAAACAGATACGTCATAAATTAAGCAGCGGGCTCTTGGACTATAAGAATGCCGGTTTATCACACAATACATTGCAAATATTTGTAATTCTATTGATAATAATCTATATACGAGTAAATAAAGTAGTCTGATTTTTGTAAGTGTTCGCATAATTCCCGTATTTTACGATGAATTGCTGCGAAACTTTAGAATAACGTTTGCGATATAATATAGGCTGTGTACTAACGTCGCCGGTTTTTGGAGAAAAAGCTTTTCCTAGGAGATGCCATGTAGATGAGGGGATTCAAGGGTTGTGTGAGGTCGAGTGTGGTATCGTATGAAAGGGCGATGGAAAAGAAATTCAGATCTTAGGTCACATTTTGTCCAGCTCAAGCCTATAAAGTATGCCGGGTTGGTTTGTTAAGTTTGCAGTTGCGAGCTAGTTCTCGAATAAATTTTGCACAAATTATGTCGTAAAATAATACAGTTAGTTGAATCCAGTTACATTCACATTAAATCGTTTAAGATCTGATGGAGAGCATAAGATTTTATTTTATGATTATGCAAAGATAACCGCATCCAGTTCAATGATGCCCCTGGGCAGTAGCGTAACTAGGAGGGGGCGGTCCTCCCCGGGCGGTAAAATGGAACGACACATAAAAAAAAACATCTTGATATGTCAAATGATGTTGTAGGTTTTCGCAGCATGGTATATTATGTATACTCTTCCTTCTAAGTTGTTCGGGTGTTGGCTGCGTGTACGTTGATTGTCTCGAGCTTTCGACAGCGATACTGCTGCCATCTTCAGGATGAAGAAGTTCACTTCATTCAAGTTCACTTCATCTTGATATGTGTCATCTACTATAGAAAGATAATCAGGTTCATCATTTCACCCATTTGCCTAAAAATAATTTAGCTATATATCTCAAATCAGAATGCAGTCATCGTTAATCTGTAATTGACATTTTGTGTCAATTTCGTCAACATCGATTGACATAAATTGACATGTTTTCGAAAATAGGTACTCGAGATTAAAAACGCACGTGAAAAATACTTCATTTTAAATCAACTTTGGTTCAAAAAACTTTGGAGTGTCTGTCACAAAATTCAAGTGGTCAAAACTTTTTAAAAACATAGGTTTTTATTACCAAAGCACACTTGAAAAAATAGTCTAAAGAGGAGAGATTACTGATTAGGAAATAAAATAAAATCAAGTATTTTGTCAGTTAATTAATAAATAAGTATAATTGAAATCGATAAATATTAGGTACTAATAAAATTCAGTGGTGGACTGGCTCTAAAAATTCAGGTTGCTATATAATAAAGCCGAGGCTTCCAGTACCTCTTGGATTTTCAGTTTTCACGGAGCATACCTAGTGCTGGGAGAGTAACCAAAATTTTTCATATTAAAATGGCATAAAAAATGCAGGTAAATAACGCCGCAGACATTTTTTTTGTGAAATTGAGAGAATTTCGTGATTTTGATCTGGTTTGTTGTTTCTAAATAAAAGTAGGTACCAAGAATATTTCATGCAATAATCGGCAGAATTAGCGATGCAGACAATTTTTTTATGAGATAATTGTGATTCAAGAGGATGAATATCATGTTTCATTTTCCGCGGCGTTAAGGTTCAAAATTGCATGGTAAAATGGTTAAAATTATGTTTATTTAACGTTATTGTGGGTATACTAAAAAAATACGGTCATTCTCTAGATTTCAATGCATATTATCCGTACAAAAAATATTTTTTTCTATGCGTCTTTCGGGAAACGAGTTGCTGTCATTGAAAAATAACTCACGTGTTTTTCGCATTTTTTGAGGAACCTATACAAGGTATAAAAGATCTGTTACGGTCATTCACTGGAGGGAGGTTTAATATATATATTTACCTATTCAGTAAGGTTGTCGAGATTCAAGGTCTGAAAAATCTCTCTTTTTTTAATACTACTCTTAATGAATTTTCACAACAATTTTGTGATATAATATGACCAACAGGCCATATTATGATGCATGGGCGTCGCCAGGGGGAGGGCAATTGCCCCCTCCCTAGAGATTGGAATAGGTATATAGTTTTTCATACTAAATGATAAAACCTCTTTCATACATATTATTGTGCAAAGTATTATATACATTTTCAAATAAACAAACCACATCACAAATTTCTTCACTATGTCTCGCAAAAAGAATTCGCCTGCGGCGCTAATTACTTATTTTTATGCCCCCCCCCCTATCCCCGAGGCTGGCGACGCCCATGTTATGATGTTAAAGAGTCGGCTTAGGGGTCGACTTGCCATCGGCAATGCTAGCAACTTGGCCAGTCCACCACTGCTAATATTATTATATAGATGATGGGGTATACTTGATGTGACATCTTTATCTAAACAGGTCAAGATGAAAATATCCCCGATATGAATTTATTTTTTGTAAGTCCCAAGTTCTACAAAATAAGATAGACAAGTACATGAGTATATTATTGACCCCATATAACAAGTAGATAAATTAATAATTATTATATTATCAATGTTTTATTAACACAATTACGTAATCATTCACCGCACGACATTCCGGTTTTATCGAAGGAAATAATAAAATAAATAAGTGAATCTCTTTTATTGAACTGTGTAATAAAACTGAGTAAAAGGGATCGGAGAGCGTGTATGACAAATTGCATGAATGTGACGGAAACTAGGAGTGTGTGTAAGGATAGGGCTGTCTGGCGCTCTGTCCTCTCTGCCTACCCTGCAAGGGACGTGGCGTGAGGGTATAGGTAGATATCAATATAACTTTTTGTAATTACCCCCCCCCCTTAACTAAGCAGTGCCCGTACCAGGGTGGGATGCATGCTAATGCTAAATAAACAAAGAAATCTAGGTTTTAACCAAGCTTTTTACCTTCATATTTTCGACACCGAAAACTATGGATTCGACGCTAATATCGCTTTTTGCTGAGCCCAGCCCGAGGTCAATATAATAGTATAGTCACAAGAAAGTAGAAAGTCAACAACAGGGCCGGTTCGTCCTACAGGGCAACGGGGCGTCGCCCACCCACATTTTTGCGCTTAATATGTGTAAAACATTCTTAAGTATATAATATTTTAAAACAGTTTTTTTTTCCTAAGAATGGCTCTGTTCTGTATCTGTAAACAATGTGTATTGTGTATATTGTGACGTTAGAAACTATCAACATGGTGCAAGTGTGCAACATGTGTTACCTTACTACCTACGAGACCCTAAGCCGTAACATTACGAGAATGAAAGGTCTATGACGAGAACCGCAATAAATACTGCCGACGGGGCAACGAAGATTTTTGTCCCGAATTTGTATTGTACATATTACCTGCTTCATGATGGTATCAAACGCGTAAAGTATAGGCAGCCTTGGGCAACAGGGATTTCGCCCGTACGGGTCCCCAGAATTTTTGTAGGAGGTTTAGCAGATGGTCATAAACAAAAAGGATACATTTAAGAGGGCTACAGTAGCAAACATGGCGATTTTAGTGATTTTTCAATCGATATACCCGCGTTATTTATTGTTGGATTTCGATGAAAAAAATATATTATATAGATTGAACTTTAACGAAGCGCATTATAGAGCAATATAATTAATATACTATATAGTTTCTTGTAAAAAATAAAAATTGTGAACGTCGTTTTTCATCATTTTTTTGATATTCCAAGTGATTCGTCCGTCGGAATTAAATAATTCTTTTTTTGTCTTAAAGAACACCAAAATATCTAGCGCATTATAGAAAGAAACGTAAATATTTTTTGTTTGCTTCGCGTCAAAACCCAAAAAACCTCAATTTCATAAAAAGTCTCCGTACTAATATACGCTATCGGTTTTAGCGTGCACGCGAATATGACACTTATAACACGGGAATTACAAGGAACGCACTGTTTTTCGTTTCGCCAAGGATTCAGACGCCCACAAGACTGTGGACTGGTAAGACGTGGATTCTGTGCTAATTGAATTGTCGTTCCATACTTTTATTCTTATTGACGAATGTTCGCATATTACAGAGGACGGCAAACATTGGCAACTGATTTATATTTTAAATTATTTTCACATAATATTACGAGTACGTAGTTCCCACATGTTTTAGTGATTTTTAGATTATTTAGATACTTATTACTTAAATGTGCGTGCCTATTAATTATATTATCCCGGACTAAACTAAACTATCTTTTCCAAAAATAGGTAGATTAGCTTTTTTGTGTTTTTTTTTACTCTCAGCTATTATCTCATCAGACTATAATCGTATATAATAACATATACTTTTTTATATATATACATCCATGAGCGTCGCCAAGGAGGGGAAGGGGGGGCAGCTGCCCCCCTAGAGATGAAATAGGTATATATTTTTCATACTAAATGATAAAACCTCATATCATAAATTTTCTAAAATTAGTATGTACATCCACCAGTTTCATAAAAAAAATTGCCTGCGACGCTATTTTTTATTACTTTTTTAAATAAAACATTTTTCGTACATAATATTGTCCAAAGCTTTATATGTATACATTTTCAAGTAAACAAACTACATCAAGACCTCATTCACCATGTCTCACACAAAAAAATCGTCTGCGGCGCTATTTACACCTTTTTAAATTTTAATCCAGTATACCAAATGAAATAAACACATGTATATCACCCACCCGTTGTAGATTGCGAACACATGTTGGCTATTGCAGTGAAAACAACTTTGAAGGTTTTGAATAGGCCATTATAATAGGCTCGAAGACAATGACCCTAATTAAACTATAAGATTTTTCGGGAAGTTGGTACTAAGATAGCTACATATATGAAATATGGAACTGTAATGCAACTGATGTTGGAATCTACCTGTGGGTCTATATCTCATGGCCAAAAATTCTTTATTACGCAACTAACTGTAGTGTAAATATTGCGGTGATTTCCACTGGTTATGGACTCCTAACACTACAAGTCCATGCGTACAAACATTGTAGAAGCGGGGCAGGGGAGAAATTTTTACGCTCCGCCCAAAATTGACCTTGAATTCAGAACTGTAGCCCTCTTAATTTCTTAGCTGCAATACAATGATGATGCTTTTATGAATGGACGCTTACTTATAGTCTAACTTTGACTCCCAAAGTTGCAAAACTCGTAAAACTGTTGAATTTCTACAGTACATATTGTGCATTTCTTTGAAAACAATGTAGTTATATTTCCGAACTTTTAGATCACAATGAATTAACAGTCTTTGGTACCAAGTATGGTAGAGAGTAGTGTAAGCATTTCGTTAGTTATAGCGTATGCGTCCCATAGGTTTCTATAGTATAGGTACATAATGTGTAAACGAAACCTATGATATCCTTGTTTATTTTATGTTTTTGTTAATATTTAAAAGATTATATATTATTAATGCGTCGATCTTAATGTGATACTGATAAGTGCTTTTCTGAAGATTTAGTGATTCTATACCTAAAGCCACGAAAACAAACATTGTGCGTTCGTTAAAGTATTGTCAATCATAATCAGTTTTGGAATGACCACAGTTAAAAACGAGATATATCTGAACAATAATAACATTTTTAAGAAACACGGTGGATCAAGATAGGCTATGCAAGAAATGCGATTTTATTTATCAGTGATTAATTTGAATTTTATATATCTAGTGTTTGGTGACCTGTTTCTTTAATAATAGTATAATAGTATTGAAGGTTCGTACCCATTTCTTCTTCTTAATGACCTCATTTCCCCTGCATGTAGGAATAGTCGTGTAAGTCAAAAGTCTACTCACTCAAATGTAAGGGTTTGGTACCTACCAAGAATGACGTCACACTCATTTCCCATAGCATCAAGGTTTCAAATCGCGTGAAAAATCGCATGATAAAATGGTAAAAATAGGGTTTATTTCTATTTTTTGGGGTTAATTTTGCGTCTATCAAAAATTTTTTGCGGTTATTCCCTCGATTTTAATGCATATTATCAGTAAAAAAAATGTACTCCGCGACTTTCGGGAAACGAGTTTCCGTCTTTCGGAAAAAAGATCAGGGGTGTTTTTAAATTATTTTTTTGAGAAATCTATACAAGATATAAAAAATATTTTACGGTTATTCCCTACATAAATGTTTCTAGCCTATTTTGTTCCAAAGCATATTTAGTAACGGTTGTCGAGATATAAGGTCTCCCGTTTTTAGAAATTTTTGAAATGTCGGTATGCATACTCTGAATCGAAATATCTATTAAAAATACTCATGGCGATGCGAGGAAAACACGCAGTCTTCTATTTTATCCAGACTTACAATGAATGGTGTTCGTGGAGGGGTCCAAGTTTTGATCGGAGAAGTAATTGGTATTTGCTAATAAGTATTCGGCAAATTTATTCTAATTAGTATCTTCTAATAAGTATCTGCGTGGTGACTAATTAGTATATTCTGGTTAGTATCTGCCTGGTGACTAACTGGTAAGTCTTTTAATTTACTGTTGGTCTTTTGTTTGCTTATCAAAAAAATAAATTAATCAATTATTAGTTGTACGATTGCAGTTTACGTCAATAGCGTTTCGTTTATATCATATTTATATGTAATATTACGTAACAAACATAGTGTTACGGCTTGAAATGTATGTATTGGGAGAAAAAGTGAAGGATGGCGCTGGTACTAGGTATTTATCGTTTTAGGTAGGTACATTGGATTTTAGTATCGCCCTCCTATCCCTCCAAAGCACGAGCCGCCACTGGTCAACAAGTTGCAATGGTTGGGTCGTGTGGAGGGGATGAAAGGATAGCGAAGGAAATATACCTGGGAGAAAGAAGAGGTGTAAGGAAATGGGGCCGTCTAAGAATCACGTGGCTTGACCGTGTAGACCAGATTCTCAAGGACGGACGTGTTTTGGGTAAATGGAATCGAATAGTATCTATAACGAATCGAATTACATGAATGTGACGGAGGCAAGAAGTGTGTATGTGATGTAAAGATAGGAAAGTCTGGCGATCTGTTCTCTTTGGCTACCCCGCAAAGGATGGGGTGCGACGAGAGGGAATGGAATCAGTGGCGGATTGTACGGTACGGTACGCAACTCAGGGACCCCCTAATTAGGTCAGACTTCGTACAATCTATATAATATGTAAGTTAAATCAGCGCCTAATAGAGTGTAAAGGGCTCTACTAGGCACTTCGTCATAGACTAGGCCAGACTCAAAATTATTTTTACCATTTTGTTGTAAATAGATATATACAATTTTTTATCTATTATGCAATTTTACCATTATGTTATATGAATTATGATTATTATGAATTAGTTATATTTTATAAATCCAACACTTGGTGGAGGAGTGTCCGGGAAGAAGGTACGAGGGAGAATGGACAGATATCCATAGGGCGACCCCAGAGGCGGTGCGGTGGCTTTCTGGACGGGAACCAGGGATTTGATTCAAATGACTACTGGACGCGGCTATCTAGCCAAGAGAAACAACAGAAGCCGAAGCCATACAAAAATGAAATGAATGAATATTATAATATTATAAGTAATCATATTATTATATTTAGGAGCTGGACACTTTCGTATTATACGATTGCATAACCCATTTCATATTACGGTTTATATATCAACTACCGCCACCTATGGACGGCCGTAACAAGTACCAATTTAGTATGGGATTACGTTGAAATAAAAAACTGTGTAAATAAGTCTAGATACATTTCTCGATGGAAAGTTGTGGGGTAGTCTGGTTTTCTTTCATTCTATACGTTTTTTGGGGCGCTGAATCCGAATCCGACGTTTGTCACGAAAACTTCGTGACGGAACATGGCGTAAAATGGAAAAAAGGGCGACTCCGAGACTGCCGACGCCCATGGGCATTACACTGAGTGAGAGTGTTATAACTATGCTCAAAATACTTTTTAGGGTAGTTCCGCCCCTTAATTATTCACCTCTCAGCGTGACATGACAATCATGACATAATTCCACATAATAATGCACTTTCAAAGATAACTTCACCTTATCAATGTCTGGTGTGCATTATTGTTAGGTTGGTATACCTACCAACACTTATAGAGCTACCAAAGAGATTACATATTAACTACTAGAGGTCTGATTCTATGTACTTTCAATAGAACGGAAGTGTAGCAATTTCACGCTCGGCACTTTTTGGTATTTTAGAGTCGCAAACCTCACACTATTAACAAGATATCAATAATAAAAACTAAAACATCTTTAAAACTATCGTTTTAGTCCTAAAAAAGTTAAAACTAATACAGTTTTTAACTATGAGAGCAAAATTTCGAAACCGTTGCCCACAAACTGTCAAAATTTTCCATACGATTTGACAGTTTGTGGGCACCAGTTTTGTTACACTTCTAGTATTGAGTACGCTGTCTAGGTAGTACTTAATATATTTTGTCGCTGAGTGCTACATAGTAATTGTTATATTGACCCATATTGATAACATTATTCCAAACTTAGATAGGTAGGTGCCAGTGGTAAAGAGTGGATTTCTGCAGAAGGGAAGCCGGGGATAACATTTTTTATTGAATTACGTCAAATTAGATACTATTATAACTATCATCTTATCCAAAAGATAACTCCATGAGAATCGTGTTCTTAGGTAGCTTCGCGTCTGGTAGGTACTTATTTAACTAAATATATTAGGTAGGTATAACGAGGGGTAGTGTCGAGGGGGGGGCTTTAGAGCTACTGGGGGGGGGGGGCAGCAGTCCAACATTCAGTCATTATTAATTGAAATTAAATAATAACCATTTTTCTCCGGGGGTCCATTTTTCTCAGGACAGGGGACAACGATATTGCGAAAAAACGAGAAAGAGAATTGACTAAAATGTCCAAACCGATTAGATATTCAGCAATTCGTGTCGCCGACATCGTGACAATTCTCATTCTCGTATGCACGCAATGTCGTTGTCTCGCTTTAAATACTGCTGAAATAAAAAAATCCGCTCACACACAACACAAGCTTTTCAGCTTTCTGTGAAGTGTACAAAGATGTATTTGGGTTTATTTCGATAATCCAAGATTTATTTAAAAAAAATGAAAAAACAAAAATATATGTATTTTCCTATACATTGCGAAATAATGTTAATCAATACAATTTGTACGAGTTGCCGCAATTATTGCTTGGAAAACTGCTCGTGTAAGCGCTCCTTAGAATTGGCGTAATGGGCCCGCTACACGCTCCATCAAACGTTCCATCCGCACCCCTTTTTACTCATGAACACTAAAAGGTCGCGGTGACTCGCGAGCGTGTAGCGGGCGCATAAGAGGCAAAGTGACATTCAAGGGGATATGAACTTTACAAGTTATAATGTCAAGTACACAGTGTTCCATGTCATTGTCCACTTTATTAACTAATCACAGTAACACATCTGCTTCAATAAGTGGACTGTATAAACATAGTAATTAGTACTTCCTTTTTCCCAAGAACTTTAAATTCCTAATTGCAAACCTGGGGTCAGTGTCTCAGTTATTCTTTGAACTCTATCGGCGTAGTGTATTAGGTCCTACATTGACCATTCCACTTGGCAAGAGGCCTGAAAACCACTACTAGTTTCTAGAGTACCTACATACATGGTTAGTGCAATTTGTTAAATCGAAGGTTTCGGGTTCAAATCTTGGAAGTGACGATCAATAGGTGGTCGGTAGCTTGGTTGGTAACGCGCTCGACTGTTAATTCAGTGGGCGCGGGTTCAATCCCCGACTTACTCCACTTCACAACACAAGCTTTTAAGCTTTCTGTGAAGTGTGCAAAGATGTATTTGGGTTTATTTTGATAAATCCAGATTCATTTTATTAAAAAAAAAAGTGGGTATTTCAGATTTTGTATACAAGGTTCAAATTTCGAGACAGACACGACCTAATCTATACAAAAGAATTTTCGTAAATGAAAAGGTAGATTTTAAATAATTATTTATTTATTTATTTACATAAGGCATTCAACAATGTTTTCTTTAGAAATGGGTTTAAACAATTACCTCTACGATGTACTACACATGCATACATCATACTTTACACATTTCGTATGCGCGGTTTGGCGTGGATAAGAATAACAACAAATTAGTGGGTCTTATTTGAATACGAAATAATTATCATACAAATATATAAGCAGCAGATAATGGGTTAACACACATAATTTAAATAAAGCACTGTTCATTTTAGAAAAGTTTTGAAAATTGTGTCTGAAAAGGTTAAACGCACCAGATATTGGCCATTTTAAAGAAATATCATTCGCCCCTCTTTAAACACCTGTACAATGTACGTCCTAAACTATTTTGTCGTAGAGGTGTAATTTTTAAGCTTAGTTTATAGAAAAGTGGCCCATTATTTAATAATATTCACCAAATTTTTGCCCTAAACAGCTTAGTTTAAAGGTTATTCAACAATGATTAAAGAAAAATAGGAAAATTGTAAAATAAATATTTTTGAGCCCTGTGTCTCGATTATTTTTAAATACAGAGTGAGTAGTATATTTTCTCATTTAAGGCAGAATTTTATGTAAGTACGTAAATTTATAAAAACAATAAAATTTTCCTAGAAATGCATCGTTTAGAAGTTATCAAAAAAAATCCAAGATTTTTAGGTTTTTGCGACATCCTATAAATATAGCACAACCGGAAAATTGGCGAAAACTTCAAGAACATCTGTTTACATAGTAATGAAGAGAATAAAACCTTTACCAGCTTTCCGAGAATTAATTACGCTACATCTTCTTCTCGAAGCACGTATGTTTCTTGGCCCTTATTAGCCCAAGACAGAAGATATTTTATAAACCAATTTCGATTTTTTAGTGATCAAATTAATCCAGCCGACAACCAGTAACTGATGGAAAGTTCATCCTTTTCTGTATAACTGTTGTCTGTTGAAATCTGGTCAGGGTTCGATCCCCGATGCCGACCTACTCCACTTCACGACACAAGCTTTTCAAGCTTACTGTGAAGCGTACAAAAGTGTATTTGGGCTTATTTAAATAAACTCAGATACATTAATAAAAAAGATAAGGACATATTTCTTAATTTCAACCACGACATGTAGGAAATCCTATGTTCTCACAAACTAAATGTGATGTTCAAAATAAAAAAAAAATTAAATTAGTTTACAGAGACGCTGCTAGTGCCAGTGACTAGTTCATGTACCCTACACATAATTACTCTGTTACATATTGGTTGCTTTGCTTCACGCATTGTGTATTTACTTTACTGTGTTATTACATTTCTCTCCGCTCACTGATTGTTATTCAAATAACTACAAATTGAAATCGGTTATTCCATATTTCTCATAATTATTATACCGTGTTTGTTCCTAAAGTCACATTTTGTGACATAGAGTTCGCATTTGTTATAGAGTTGGGACGAGAATAAAAAAAAAACAGTTGAGTTGATGCAAATGGCTCAAGATTGTTTTTTTTTAATGAATCTGGGTTTATCAAAATAAGCGCAAATACATCTTTGTACACATCACAGAAAGCTGAAAAGCTTGTGTTGTGAAGTGGAGTAAGTCGGGGATTGAACCTGCGCCCACCGGATTAACAGTTGAGCGCGTTACCAACCAGGCTACCGACCACATCTAACCTACTCCTTATGGATCACCCTCAACAGACTAAGAGTGGGTGTTGCGCGCTGTAAAATGAATCTCCAACGTTGGGGGTACCTACCTGATGATAACATCTTCTGTGACTGCGGAGCGACCCAGGACGACAGCCACCTATTAATAACCTGATGGGAGACAGCTGCACCCCTGGGGACCTGATTCTAGGTAATGATAAGGCGATGTATGTCGCCGCATATTGGAGTGGCAGGGTTTGACCCACCCGGACACGTAAAGTAAGTAAGTAATGATGTGAAAAGTGATCACATTAAACCATCAGTCATAATCCTGATTGAATGTCCATCCTTTGCTGTATATCTGTTGGGATTGAGATAGCTTCTCGTTATTCAACTACGACGTTTTCATAAAAAAAACAATTGTGACATTAAAAATACTATTGCTGGATTTCACCAACTTTTTAGGTGAAGAGTAGCGGAGATAGGAGCCACTTATCATTCTTTTTCATCGAAATTTGTACTAAGTGGATTCTGTCTCCGCTATTTCTCACCTAAAAAGTTGGTGAAATCCAGCATATTATTTCCCAATCTCATCAACTTTTACCTAGGAAGGAGAGCCCTAAGAAATTTTCATACAAAAACAGGGATAATATTCTATTTATTATACATCAACATCAGCCTCCATTTAGAACACAGCTAAAATCCATATAAAATGCAACATGCAACTCACCTAGTCTGGGCGGAGATATTTGGGCACTAACGTAAGTGAGTTACATGTTGCATTTCATATGGAATTAGGCTGAGGTGGTGGGGCTGGGTGATGTTCTTTATTCAATAAATAGAATATTATCTCTGTTTTTGTATGGAAATTTCTTAGGGCTCTTCTTCCTAGGTAAAAGTTGGTGGGATTGGGCATATGTGTCATATTTTGACAATTAAAAAGTTGCAACAACATAACCTCAAAATATTAGGATATTGGGATAGGTCAATAACGTCAATTCACGACCAACTTACAATGAAATATGTGACAAATGAATGGGTCTCATGTGATGATGAATGTGGGTGATACATACATACAACAATGTATCAGAATATGATGCGTATGTATGGTACTAACCTATCACCCATCATTCGACAGTTCCTGCTTAATGGTTGCATAATACAATAATAGGAGATATGTAAGCACCACAAGCATGGACGTCGTTAGGGGGGCAGGGGGGACAGCTGTCCCCCTGTCCCCTAGAGATTGGAATCGGTATATATTTTTTCATATTAAATGGTAAAACCTCACAAAAAATCACATTATTACGACACATTTTCTCATCATGTCATACATTTTCTAAAATTTGTATGAAAATCCATGGAAATACAACTGTTTCAGAAAAAAAAATTGCGTGTGGCGCTATTTTTTTTATTACTTTTTATACAAATCATTTTTTACACATATTATTGTGCAGATCATTATGTACATTTCCAGATAAACCAAACCATATAACGACCTTCTTCACTATGTCTCACAAAAAAATTCGCCTGCGGCGCTTTTTACGCGTTTTCATGCTACATATATATATATATACATATTTATTTTTTTTAAATTTTTGTTGCCCCCCTAGCTCCGAGGCTGGCGACGTCCATGACTACAAGTATTATAATATACATACTTGTATATCCGTACACGCTACCGAACAGGTTAACAGGGTCATGGTAACTGAATATGCAAAAAATTGAGTCAGGAAAAGGAAGATTACTCAGCTAATACTAAAGATATCATCCTAAGACTTAAAACATGGATAAATGAGAATATGTGAATATGTTTTAGTGACTCTACTGGTTAGAAATTTTGATTGTTCTAAATTATCTCGATAAAAAATTATTTTCTGAAATTTACTAAAACTTGAGATTGTTCCCGGAGTTAGATATAAATGCTGTAATGTGGTTGATAAAATGTTAATGACTTAAGTGAATATTTTTTTTTGATATTCGGTCCCCTTTTCATACAATAATTCAAAATCACATACATTCGCATACAAATTTTGAAAAAGTTGAAGCGATAATAGAACGATTTCAAATAGAGCATACCGCCCCTTATATGTACAATGTAGGATTATTAGCTGAATGCATAGGGTCATGCCGTATTAACCTCTCTATGGTCTAATGTGGTTATCAGAATTACAACAATTTTCATTAGTGGCAAAAATTCGTAGAACTAATGTAATATTGAAATGCGATTAAAAAATCTATCAGTAGGTATTGTCCGGTGTGCAAACTGCAGTGAGTAGGTATTCAATAAACATTCAAATTTCAAACCCTCTATAGTAGAATTCAAGCTCTTTGTTTTTCACGATTTTCGTAAGAAATAGTTACCATAGGAACGTAATGAATGCTTTATTTTTACAATAATTGACTAATAGATAAGACACGACTAACATTCAAAACCAAAAAAGTCCTGACACCGTCGTTTCGATAAAAATATAGCAGTGAAGAGAGAGGGGTTCACTGTTTAATACGTATTATGAAAAAATATTGGGACTTTACTGCGTTTCATATTGATTATACGTTAAAATACTAATGTAAAATAATAATGTAAAGGCGGGTAAAATAATTAAATTGTAAACTCTAGTAAATTAAGTACCTACAATTGTAACTAGAGTAAATTAAGTACCTACAATTGTAATCAAATATAGGAAAATTGGTATTCAACTTGCTAAGTGGTTGAAAATAATTTAAATAGTTCAAAGAAATTCGCACAAACTTAAATAAGTACATATTTACCTATTTGTGTACAAAAATAATATTTTGATAACATAATTACTTACCATTTTATTAACAGTGTCTTCTTCTCTGCTAGAGAATTCTTGCTTGACTCAATCAGAATTAGTAATTACAATTAATATAACTAATATTTATCACAACACAATTATAATTAAGAATCCATTTTATTTAGTAATGGTAGCCATAACAATTATATTAGGTATATTTTATCTCTAGATAATTATGTAAATTAAAAAATAATGAGTTCTTTACATTTCACTTTTAAACTGGCTACTAAACAGCGCAAAATAATATTGTACCTGTCTAAATATGTATTTTTACTATCATGTTTTAATTTTCATGCAATTTGATAAATATTTTTTTTATTATTAAAAATGATCTGGGCTTGCATACACAAACCCAAATACTTTCCTGCACACCTTGCACTAGGCTAAAATCCTGTATCGCAAAGTGTGGAATACATCGCCAGCGCCGGGGTTCGAACCTGGCACCTCCCGTTTGAAAGACTGCCGGCTCAACCAAGTGCGCCAACCATGTACTCAAGTTATTTAGCAAGTAGTTATCTCAACAGATACGAGTATATGGACTTGTACATCAGGCTTACGACTGATCGTCGGCTGGTTTAATGCGATCACTTTATAATTAAGTAACATTCCCCAATTCCAGTCCATCCATCTGCCGATGGAAAGTCCATCCTTCGCTCTATATCTGTTTAGATAACTGTTTGTTATATTTAACTACGATATGTTGATGTTCTCACAAAATATAAATTGCGTATTTTTTTAAAATTAAAAAAAATGTCTAAAAAAGCACCTCCCATATTTAATGCTATCAAATTACAACCAATAATAAATAAGATAATTACAAATCAACAAATCAAAATGCACTAAAATTCAAAATATTTTTAAAAATCGAATAAGGGACAGACTAGTTTATCGTCAACACCCGCTAAATTTGAAATACACGCGATTCACTCTATTGTTTATTTTTTTGAAAATCGAATCGAATCGCTTATGATTTTGTTTTGCGTTCCCGCCACACAACTCGCGATAACACTATGAAAACATAATTTAACCGGCGATTGACTCTACCTAACTAAACCCACCGATCAGATACCGGACCGGTCGACAACGGATTGCAACTGAACCCAACTAATTATTTTATAATCATAATACGAAATGATTGGAAGGAAATTTGACAGCTGATTCAGTAGACCCTCACAGACAGACATTAATGTGTGCGATATGCTATGAGTCTATGAGTAAAAATCGCTTCAACATTTTCAAATTTTGTATGAGAGTGTAAGAGCCAAATAAGAATTCGCACGCGACAAAATCTGCTTTGGCTTATTGTTTAAAATTGGTCCGAATAGGTATATAAAAAAAATATCCGTAAGAGTATGCATACCGACATTTCAAAAAAATCTATAAACGGGAGACCTTATACCTCGACAACCGTTACTAAATAATAAATATGCTTTGGAACAAAATATGGTAGATGCATTGTACAGTTATCTAGGGAATAATAATAATAACTCATTTATTTTTCAAACTCAAAAAGACACATATATGATACAAATAAATAAACAAAAAAATATATATAGATAAAATCTCCCCTCAGAATTGAGCAAAGCTCGTGCTCTGAGGGGAAGCTCGTTTCCAACAATATCAGCAATACAAAAATTAAAAAATACATACATACGCACACACGATACAATAAACAATAACAACAAAGAAGATATGTCAAACAAACCAACAAAGTGCCATCAAGAGCAAGACCCAAAGAGTGGCATAAATTAAAAAAAAAAAAAATACAAAACAAAATAAAAACAAACGAAACATCAAAACACAACAAAATAAGACAAAATGAAATAGAAGAGAATAAAAAAGTAAATAAAAAATAAAACAAAGTAATATAAATCAGTGCAAACCAAATAAATAAAATGAAAAAAATCATTTAATCTGCTTCTTTATGTCGGATTTGAACTTAAGGTAGTCATTAGTTCCATCACACCTACTCCCAGCATTCAAGGCATTATAAAACTTCACTCCCAGAAAGGAGTAATGATGCTGGGCTGTAGCGGTTCTATGGAGGGGTATAGTTAGTATGCCTCTCGTGCGTGGTCTAGTGCTCACATTTCCTCCAGGATGTACATTGAGCAGGAAATAATCCTTAAACGTCTGGCAGAGTGCTCTTCGTTTGAATAAGACATCCACATTAGGAACCGGAAAATCTCTAAACAAATCCAACGTCGGATAATCTCTCGGCTTTCTCAATATTATTTATAATTAGGGGATTTTTTATATCTTGTATAGATTTCTCAAAAAATGTGAAAAACACCTTTGATCTTTTTTCCGAAAGACGGAAACTCGTTTCCCGAAAGTCGCGAAGTAAATTTTTTTTTGTACTGATAATATTCATTAAAATCTAGGGAATAACCGTAAAAGTTTTTTGATATATGCAAAATTAACCCTATTAACTTCTTACAAAATTAACGCTATTTTTACCATTTTATCATGCGATTTTGAACCTTAATGCCGTGGAAAATACCGTGACGTCATAGTTGGGTCGGGAGCTTTAAATCCACTCAAAATTATCCCTGGCCTATCCGTGGCCAGGGATAATTTTGATATTATTTACGAATGTGTTTTAGGTATACCTACAATTACTGTGTAGAAGTTTTATCGCCGTGGTTCACATACGAAGTGCATTCTTTGTAGTCCCAATGGCCAGGCCACCTAAGCATCATGGCTAAGCTAAACTAAAAAAACAAGTATTTACGTCATTAATAAATTTTCTATACATTGTGTTTATATTAAAAACTGCAACAATTCTATATAAAATCTTTAGGTAATAAAAAAATAATCATGACAAAGCAGTAGACCCATATTATAACCTGTTGTGATTTTATATGGATTGTTGATTCAATACTAGTTTTAAGAATCCATCAGCAGGTATTATGTTCAGTTTAATTGAATAATTCTTATATGATAAGAATAGTTACCTACATCTACTAATTAATACCTAATTCTGTAGAAATATAATCCATTGTATAATTCTATTGTTTTCTGATTAACACCATAGTATTTCAATTTCTAACTAACTGAGTTTGACAATGAACAATTAACATGGTAGAAAACTTGAGTGACCTATGAGTCCAGTAGTCCAGACTACTGGAAAATATCGGCGTTATTTTTTTGGGAAATGTGGTGAATTTTCTGAGTGTTTTTTTTCACATTTTTGGCGAAAAGTTGTGTTATTTTCATGGATTTATATCATTACAGTATAGAATAGGTATAAACATTTTTTGTACGTGAACAATGTTTTATAAAAAAAAATCATAAAACCATAAAATAAAAAAATTCAAAAAATCGCCTCTTTGCAAGATTCTTTTCAGTGTATCAAATAAGCCTCTGGCCTTTCAATTATGTTTCAATTACCTACCATGGGCGTCGTCAGGGGGGGGGGGGGGGTATAGGGGGGGGGGGGGGGGTAAAGGGGGGTAGAGGGGGTAGGGGGGCAGGTTCCCCCCTCTAAAGATCGGAATAGGTATATATTTTTTCATACTAAATTATAAAACCTCACAAAAAATCAAAATACTACCGCAACTTTTTCTCATCATATCATAATTTTCTAAAATTAGTCAAAAAAAAGAAATGCCGGATTATAAGACTTTACTGTATTAATTCGCATAGGGTTATTCCAAATACATATTTTTTCTATTTATTTATTTAAACTTTAAGTGAACAACAAATATAAGTACATAAATATTAAAAAATGGACATAGTACAGATTATAAATCGTTGTGCTTATAGCAGAACTGCGATTTCTTTCAGTTAACCCCAGGAAAAAACAGAAAAAAAATAAATTGAATAACAATATAGGAAAAAACAGAAAAAAAGAAATTTGAATAAAAAAATATATACGAAGTTGAAAATATATACATACATATGTGAGAAAAAAAAAACAGAATAAAAAAAATGTACAGGTTATGTATTGTCCAGGTAATGTCCGTTGATAGGCTAAAATATAAAATACACATATTGCGCAACTGAGCTCAATAGTACTTGGAACTACATATTTACATAGCATGATTGTAATCATTGTAACATTTTTGTCACTCAATTTAGATTTGAGATTACACACGTATGCAATTAACAAAATACCAGCAAGGTGAATTATTCATATTATGCCCAGTAAACACATTAATTACTGGAGTATACCTACAATGTATATACATCTACCTGGACCTCCTGTGTACTAGTGTTGTACATAATCAAATATAGGTACATATATATTCTAATTTGCAATTATACCAAATATTCAGTGCCGCATTAAAAAACGGGGGTGGGGGGGGGGGGGGGGGGGGGGCTACGCAACAACAGATTTTGGGGGGCCCACCTAACGTAATAGCTCCCGCATAAGCGTAGGTACCAGAAAATAGAAGTGAATAGCGCAGCAGGAAATTTAATTTAGTTTTATGGTATTATTGAAAATATGTTAATTATTACATTGTGATGTTTTTTTTTTACATATTATACGAAATCTGACGTCTGACCTCTTATTTGGGGAAACCTGATTTAAAAAGTCAATAAAAGTTTTTACAGATTCAACAATTAACATTATTGCAATAGTTTCAAAGCTTAAGCAAAATTAAAAGCCGGACGGCCTAACTAAAGCCTAACACTATCCGTCTAAAGCCGGACGGATGGCAACGCTATATGGGAGAAAAGCCATAAGAAGCGAAGAAAAGATATTTTTCGATGCGAAAACCAAATACTCTGGGATAGTTACTGTTACACCACTGTACACTTTCATTTATCATTGTAATAGGTAAGTAATTGAATTAATTTGTATTGTTTAGGTCAGTGTATAGTGTACACGGGGCATTACATAAAGGATAGTTTATACAATAGAGCATCAGATACACGATACAATGATGAACCTGTATTTATGTTAATCAGATCATTTTCATTATGTTGTTTTAATTATTAACTAATTATTTATTTTTTCGCATACACGGCATTACGCCATTAAGTAATGTGAGTGGATTTTTTGCTCAATTTTTTACATGTTCAGGTACTATACAGGACTAGGGCGAACTTATTGCTCTACCAGCTAACCCAATTATGTGAACAACCATATTACAAACATATAGGTGATGGCCATGGGCGTCGCTAGCCTTGGAGTTAGGGGAGGGAACAACGATTTAAAAATTTGATATAGCATGAAAAAAACATAAATAACGCCGCAGGCGAAATTTTTTTTGTGTGACATAGTGAATAAAGTCGTAATGCGGTTTGGTTTGTATGAAAAATGTTTTACAAAAAAGTACTTAATAAAAATAGCGGCGCGGGCAATTTTTTTATATGAAACAATAGAACTTGATGGATTTTCATATAAAAAACTTGATATGATGGCAAAATGTGATTTTTTGTGAGGTTTTATTATTCAGTATGAAAAAGTATACATATACCTAACTATTCCATTCTCTAGGGGGAAGGGGTTGCACTGATTAAGTGCGTACTACATTGCGTTTCACCTTACTTGTCACACTTTTTCTATAGAATTACTATGTAGCCAGTGGCCAAGTTATTTGAAACAAAGAGTAACTAAAATAGGACGCTCCTTTTTCAATTATTTCATAGTAAAATAAATTTGAAACACAATTATTTTAGCTGGAGATATTACAGAATTGGATTGATTATTGTGAACAATCTCTCATTCCGAAGACATGCCGTTGCAAAAATATATCCATTCAATGTGTTTAGATATATCGTGGAAAATATTAAGTACATACATAGTTATAAATCGTATTATAAAACAATCTTGCGTAATAGATGAGTACCTAGTAAAATATCCAATTTTCCTATTTGTACCTATCTGTTATGGTGTTTATGTATGTAGACACTTATGATGTTATACCATAGAATATAATCTAAGTGTTATACTTACAATACGTATGGTTTTACATTACCTACTTCAGAAATTTTACATAATTGCATGTCGAATTTATAAACTGAACACGTTTCACCTGCTTTTATCCATTGATTTATTGTTGTATCATGTCACTTACTACTCTGAATGAAGATTTATATAATAATAATAGTCTGTTTTCATTTTTTAGCGACGTAAGTAAAAAACATGTAAGAAAAACAACATGAATAATACAGAGAAAATTAGTGGTAATACGAAGTTTATCAACTTTTCCGGCAGCCTCCTCGTCGGCCGAAATAGCTCAGTTGGGAGAGCGTTAGACTGAAGATCTAAAGGTCCCTGGTTCGATCCCTGGTTTCGGCAATTCTTTTTTTTTCTTTTTAAATTATTTTATTGCTCTGACCTTGTTTTGATAAGCTCGCCCTAGTGAGCATAAATTATTATTACCTTGTCAAATCATATTACATGTAATGTTCACTCGAATAATAAAAAAAATATTTTTACTTTAGCTTACAGAGTTCGCCTTTTGGCACCATTGGCGTTGTTCTAAAAAATGATATATTTTTTCCAGATTTCCTCCAACAAAGTTTTATTTAAATTTATTTCATTTTGTATTTATTGTCTAGTTAAAAAGTGACAGTTCCTGAAAAAATTCCATTCAATGTGTCCGTTTATAATATTATTTTAGTATTGTGGTATAGTTAGTGGTTTCGCTATTTTATAGAAAGTAAAAGTTACCCGTGCTCAAAGAGATTACATATTATGTCGCTGTATTACTTAATATATTATGTCGCTGCCCGTGCTATGTATCAATTTTTCAAATAATTATGAAATAGTGCCATCTTTTGAAATAAAATGTAAGTACTGCACGACACTGACATCTATTGGAAAAAAATATAAGCACTGAACGTCACTGCCATCTATTGAGAAATTTTATAAGCACAGCACATTACCGCCATCTTTTGAAGAGTAGCAAAACATAATGTAAAGCGGCATCTATGGATGAGTAGCAGAAGCGCGTTACAAAATGTTACTTCAAATTTTCACTAGATGGCGGTGATCAACATTTCTACGAGAAATCTAAATATTTAATTTTATTGAAACGTTTTTCCGGTTTGGGAAAGTATTATCACCATTTTACAGTTAATTTCATTCATGTTTTTTTTTAATATTCATATACGCTCTTTACGCTTCCATATTGATTTTAAGGTGACGAATAAGCGAAATAAATACAAGACAAACAAGACATGTGAGTAGTTTTGCTTTAGATTATTGCTTTCCAAATTCTCAAAGCGGATAAATAACCTTTTTTTTTATGAAATTTAGTGTCAAAAAACAATAAATATTGGAAGAAATTGTTGATATGGTTGCCCTAGTGAATATTTTGGGTTATCTCAATTATTCACAATTGAAGTTTTGTTTCATACGAATGTTGATTTTTAAACCCTGTAAGAGTGCCTGTCATGATGGCGGTGACACGAATTGCTGAATATCCAATCGGTTTGGACATTTTAGTCAATTCTGTTTCTCATTTGCTCGCTTGCTTTAAATATTGCAAAAATAGTTGCTATATATTGCGAAATAATGTTACGAATTGCCGCAATTGTTGCTCTAAAAAATGCTCGTGTAAGCGCACCTTTGAGTTGCAAAAAGCACTAATTATGAATGTCATAAAAGATGTTTAAGCAAAGATAATATTGCCGAATTATTATAGAAATTGATTTTTACGAGTAATATGTTGTGTACACCTGCATAACATTATTGCGTCCCTTCCTAATTTCCAATTCCACCCACGCCTTGTCTCCAGCAATCTCAGCTCAGCCAAGGGGGCCAGGGACACCATGCACTGGCTGTGCCCTCTGCACTATACACACCGCCATGCACCCAGCACTGATTTATTCTTATGGTATAGCATTGTACTATGTATCTCCTAACTCCTTGCTTTAAATACGTTATGTAACATAACTACATAATATGTAAACTGATCTTAGGTACCTACATAGCATGCTGTAAATTGGATTGTTACAAATCCAAGAACGATTATTCATGTATCTATTGTTTACTTACTTGGTATCACTATCCTAGTAATTAGTTTGGAGAGGATCTCTGAAGAGTCGTGGTCTGGTGGTCAGTTAGCAAAAAAGGCGGCCACCGTTAATAATTAAAGTTTGTATAGAAAGTTAACTTTGTTATTCGTTAAAGCGATAATACCACGAGTGATTCTAAGATTGGTGTTGTGCCGAGAATGAAAGTGAACAAATTGAGGTGGTTTTGGACGTATTGAAAGAATGAGAGACAATAGAATGACAATGTGCGTGAACATAGGCTAGTTTGGCATTCTGTTTTCATAGTATATGTTGGTTTAATGTAGTTGAATTATATACGACTGTATACAGCTGTTAAAGATCGCAGATTTGGTAGGAAAAATGGATTCTGAATGGCAGTAAATATTGGAGGAGATATCAGAGTTGTTCCGGTTTAACTGTATTATTTATATCACTACTAACTACTATAATTATAATATAAAATATATCAGTTATCAGGACTAGACAGGACTATAACATGTATAACTACTTCCTCAGTCTGGCTGGTATAAACAAATCTACGTAGTAAATACATTGAAGTGTTCCCACAACAGTATAGAAGAATTAAGGATGAACATTGTCGGGCTTACGACCGACCTTGGCTGGCTTAAGTGATCACTTTACACTCGAGAAACATTCGCTATTTCAGTTCACCCCGGCTGGGATTCGAACCCATACCTTCGTCTCGCTTAGTAGGGATCATATCCACTACACCACGAGGAGCGACACTTAAGCCAGCCAAGGTCGGTCGTAAGCCCGACAATGTTCATCCTTAATTCTTCTATACTGTTGTGGGAATACTTCAATGTATTTACTACGGCTGTAGAAAAAATCCAACGCTTTACAAGAATAAAAATTTGTACATCAAAAATAATTCAAGTTAAATCTACGTAGTATTTTTGACACTATTTTTCTGGGTATTAGTTTTACACTGAGAGTACGTTGACATACAACAGCCGAATATTACATATGTCCTGGTATATCTCCAGGATTGTCCCAGTATCAGTCCAGTCCATATTTCAAGATCGTAGGTTTTCTGTTGAAAGCAGCAAAACAACTCACCGTGTAAAAGAAGTTGGAGTATTTCTTGTAGGCAAACTGTAGGAATGTGTTTCATAAACAATAAAATTTCTTACTCATCATTATGAGATGGAAACTTCAAAATATTTGAAGTCTGTTTATACATTCCCATAGTTAATTGCCCTATTTTATGTGTTTATACGAATACTTTCAACAACAAAACTTCACAGAAAATCCCAGCTGAAACTTGAATCTCCCGTAAAAATATTATCACGAACTCGAAAATTGTGTTACAATTGTTCCAAAGAAGAAGAAAAGTTGTTGAATATAACTGAAAGAGTGTTGCCCATAATGCAGAACTACTGTTGACCCAGTAACGAAAGGAGTTTCAAAGGATGGTCGCCAATCTCCGATAGGGGCAGAAGAATATTTATGGAAATGACTTCATAAGATGTATAATATTGTTGGGATGATACAGGTTGTTAAGAAACCTCCTTAAACATACCTATTCTGCAGATCTTTTGCATAATTAGAATAGGTTTGTAGAGGTTGAATTTACCTACACTTTTAGTTGATTTAGCTTTACAAATCTAGAACATAATAAAATTAATTAAAATTTACCACGAAAAAGTAGCAAATTAGGGTATCCCGGCTCATTTAAACTGTCACCTAAAGCAAATGTAATATGTGTGCAGCATTTCAAGGTGCTGGGACATTGGGAAGTTATGCCAATTCAAAGAGGAACATCGTAGGCAAAGACATTATCTACAATAATATATGACATTAAATAAAAGCTTGCAATAAAAATGACCTTAAATTGTTAGATTTATCGATGTTTTTAATGCAAGATGAACGCGTTGATCTTTCATTGTTGTAAATTACTATTAACAATGATACAAACAAAGAGAAATGGCATTGCAGTTGATGACTGTAAGTAAAGTAATTGATTTAAATGATTCTGAATAATTATCGATTTATAGCTCATCTCCACAAAGTTCAACTTGTCTGTGACTCACAGTTATTGTATAGTGGACTCGATCTCACAGTCAATTATACGTGACCCGGTAATGTAATAAAACATCACATTGTATGACTAACAAATTAAAGCAACTTGCAAATATCCCCATTTATTTCAATTATGTCTCGTCTGAGATGGATGTGCGGAGTCACAAGGCTTGACAGAATCCGAAACTCCCACATCCGTGGGAGTCTAGGTGTAGGCGACATTTCTGACAAAATTCAGGAGAGCAGACTGCGATGGTACGGGCATATCAGCAGAAGGCCGCCAGAGTATGTTGGCAACAGGGCAAGCAACAGGGATTGTCTACGTGTCGTAGTTGAAATAACAAGTAGTTATCTCAACGGATAAGTTTCAAGTGATCACATTAAACCAGCCGACGCGACGATCAGTCATAAGACTGCTGTCCATCCATTGCTGTATATTCGTTGAGATAACTAGTTGTTATAGAACGCTTCCGTCACTTTCATATTCATGCAATTCATCTCACACAATTTACGATTTATTTCAAATCACTCTCCCGTACTCGAGAATTTGGTCGACACGATCGAGGGAAGTGGTTTTATTCGATGGCCGCGTTTCCTAACTCATTTTCACCCTAGTATGTTATCTTTCCATAATTCATCCTCTCTACATGTCCTGACCATCTCAACTTGATCACTTACATTTCATGTATCATTCATTCCTCTCTGCCACCCCTCCCAACCTGCAGACGCCCACGTCCATTCTATTAATAACATCCATTCATGAGATTGCACACAGGATATTGCAAATTATAATATGTATTACTAAACTAATACAAGTGCCTACCATATACTACAATCAATATACATAATTCTTGTCGTAGCTGGGTATGAATGTAATGCAGGACCGTTGCAGTTTTAGTTCAAATATGTACGCCGCCTTCAACTACTGTCGAAAAATATTCGGCCACGATAAAGTAACCCACATTAAAAAAAAAAGAATTATACCACCGCCATCTTGACATTTCTCTCTTTCTATAGCCATGATGTAGTATACACAAAACGTTATAGGCGAGGTTGGCGTCACCGTCGCTAATGAAATGTATGGAATAACAGTCACTTAACAACGAGTATGACGGACCACTTAATTATTATATTCTGTAAGGAGATTTGACAGGAGTGGTGGTCCTATTCCATCATTATGCTATGTTGCCATCTGTTACAGCACGGCTAGAGACTACTCTAGGAGGCGGTGATTGTACTTGAGTACTTTGAATTGTACCTACTGAAATCATTAAATTAGGAACCTATTATTATTTGATAGTGAATCCAAATCGTATCTCGTACGTAGAATTAGTATGGAGTATTCAGTCTTCGTATTTTTCATGGTGAAACTGAAAAAATGGGTTTATTGTTTACTGTTTTGCTTCATTACCAGGCCTTTATTCGGGCACTTGGACACGTCAAGGTTACAATAGATATTACACATCTATAGGTAATATTAGGAGAATTAGGACAGTATGAATCAATGAAACAGAATCCATGCCATTAGAGTGTAAAATTGGCATTTCGTCGAGTATCGGGAAGGACAGAGTGACATGGGAAAAGAGGAGTCTTGGTGACTTCCTGGTGTTACTTCGAGTAACTTTAACCCTCTCACTACCAGAATATAATAGAAGGGTTATAGATATTTTTTTTACTATGGATATCTACTTATATATTTTTATATAAATTAGAAAAAAAAAGTTTTTCTGTTTAGGGCTTCGCCCTATACCCTCCACGGAGGACACTGGTAAAACATATTTAGTCATAGACAATAAACATTCTATAATAAGTTTACCATGGATTTATTATGAGAATTTGCTTCAAATGGATTTTATTTATTTTATTCGTCCTCCAGCAGGCACAGTGGTTGTGAGAGGGTTAAAGGGTGGATTATTAGAATAGTTATTTAAAAAAAAAAACGTCTTTAACCAATCCTCCGTGAATATTCGCGAGTAGGTACTAGTATTGTGTATAATATAGTGCATGTTATTGCAAAGTCTGTGATATAGCTGATCAGATGTAGTAGGAGTTTAGTATGAAAAGGTTAATTCGCTTCAATAAGTTGCTTGATTGGGATTAAACAGAAATACATATTATTTTATTATTAGTAGCATACTTACTAACTTATATGCCCGGTGTAGCTCAAGAAAATGAATAAACAAACATACAAATCCATTCCTCTATCACATATCGATCAGTTGGGACGTATTTTGAGTAAGTTCGCCCTAGTAAACAACGTTTTATAATCTGTACTATGTCCATTTTGTATATTTATATGTGTTTGTTGTTTACTTTAAGTTTAAATAAATAAATAAATAAATAAAATGCATCGTAGAGTGTGTATGACGAATTGTATGAAGGTAACGAAAGCAATAGGGAAGTTTGGCGATCTGTTCTCTCTGCAAACCTCGCAAGGGACGCGGCGTGAAGGGATTGGAGCTGGAAGAGATTGTAACATTGCTGTAAGCTCGCCTTAGTGAACAAATTCCATGGCATCTTATTGGCATCTACATGGTCCAGGGACGCGATTCACATTGTTTCTTCCTTTACTTAAGGCGAATATTTAAGGATATATTCGCTTAGTAAGGATGTTGCGATTCTCGATGACAAATGAATTCCTTAGCGAAGGCGAACGTCCTTAAAATTGTCCTTAAGTTAACGCCGGGTATTTACTCTGGCGATACCTTAAGGATGTTGTTTTTGCGAGTTAAATTTGTAATAATGTGAACTTATTTTGCACATAAACCTAAGTAAAAATAATTATTATTTATTTCTGCAGTCGTAATTTATCCCATTCGCAGCTGAGGTGATCTAAAAATACCATTTTTTCAAGATTAAACTTGTAGTATCGAACAGCGTATCGAATGCCAAGATGGCGGATTTTGACATATCCTTCTGTGAAACAATAGAGATGGGAGACAATAGAGTAGGACAACAATGGTATCACAGGTAAAAAAAAGGTGTTAATAAGGACTTTAGCCTTACCACGCGTTGTAAGGATCTTCCTTAATGCTTAAAGATCGAGAATCGTGTTTTTGTTAGAGACATCTTTTGCAACGGACGGTATCCTTACTTAAGGAGACCTTCCTTAAGGTAAGAAAAAGATCGAGAATTCCGCTCCAGGTCATTCTTTTTCGACCACGCTTTCTCACTTCTCAGATATCTTCCTTCATCCATAATAAATATCTTTTTAGACATTCTGTCTTCATTCATTCTCTCAACATAGCTAAACCATGAATTGTTATGTTATAGATTGCCACTACGATGGAGAGACGACCTAGTCAAGTACGTTGGTGCCAACTGGATCCATAGAGCCCAAGATAGAGCGGTGTGGAAGCACATGGAGGAGGCCTTCGTCCAGGAGTGGACGGGAGTAGGCTGAAAAAGAAGAAGAAGATTGTCATATGTCTGCTCAACGATTTAAAGTAAATTCGACTGATAACTAACTTGATCAAAACCAATTCGACTAATAACTAATGAATAATAGGTGATAATGTTTCTCAGTATTAGGCTGATGATCAGTTTATAATATATCAATCATGAATGATAGTATGGAGATCTTTCTACAACGCACTGTGAGAAGTATATTGGCAAGTCCTGCCTCTGCCTAAAAAATCGACTAATACTAATTTTATACGAAATTAATCGAATTGGTAATATAAGTCGAATTTCGGGAACATCCTATATAAAGACCCTTTTGTAGAAGTTAGGCTGATCGATTGGGTGTAAGACAGGGGAGTATCCATGCAGTTACAAAACTTACTACTCAGATATCCGCCTTGAGGAGAACCATTTCCAACCCAGTGAGTCCCTTATAAGGGCTCCTGCGGTACGCTCTATGTATGTATGGAGATATGTAAGTACATACTTACTCGATAATCGATTAAATGCATCAATAAAAGTCGGTACATTTGTTATATTAGGTGCGCTATATGGATATGTTGTATCCTCAAATTTGATGGGACTATTTTTTTTATTTGACACGAGTATTTGTGCCTTTGTCAAGAGGGCATATGCACTGCGCAAAAATCGTTCTATTTTTGCTTCAACTTTTTCAAATTTTGTATGAGAATGTTAGTGCTAAATAAGAATAACGTAAGCGACAATGTGAATTACTTATACCTTTTTAAAAGAAACCTGGGAAGAAATTTAAAAATCTTTAACAGACGATTTTTTTAAGATTATAATTACCAGTATATTGGCTAAATTATACTTTTATATCTGAAAAACAGAACGGAAATTATTCAGATCCCGTAAATTTTAGGGGTACTTTAGGAATATTTTTTTATTCAAGGAATTTCCAAATTCTGTAATTCAAAATCAGATACTTTCATCTATCACCACTATCACTGTCTTCAGTTTCAAGACGATTCCCTCAGTATTGGCTGAGTACAATTCAGGGCGCCAAAGCCCAATGACAGCATATAGGGCCTTAAGGGGATTTTTTATTTTATTTGAAGGTCATACACATATATATGTACAATATGTACATACACCCTTTTCACCGCATTTGTATATCTTCGCCAGAAGCCCTGTCTTTTGCAGTTTCCAGGACCTCTGGCCACTCCAACTACAAACTCTCCTCCACCTGCTTCTGACAGCTATTAATGGGGCGGCCCACTGATCTTCTGCTTGCACCCTCGGTTTCCAGGGCTTTTTAAGGAACTGGAAGCCGTTCCTCTGGGATCCGGATGACGTGACGAATTGTTCTCATAGGAACGTATGTTTTGTGAAGCCGCACATCAAGCAAAATGTTGTAGTATACCTACCTACACTTTGTACAGAAAATACTACGTCAGAAGTCGGAACTAATTGTCCGCTTTTATTACAGTGTATGTCTATAATTTCATGCGTTATGACTGGACACTACTATGGATTATAAGATCTTTCTTCTGTCGTTTTCTTGATAGATTGGACGTGTAGACACACCACAATTGAACCGCATACCAAGAACACTGCATTGAATAGAATTGACTCAAAATAGCAAACAAAATGTTGGATGCAGTTCATGGTAGCTTTTATCAACTCACGAACACACCTTATGATGACAAAAAATAAATTTTGAATGAAAAAATTAAATAGATACCGTAAATCCTTAAAATTTTATGTGAACCTATGTTTATATATTTAATATGTGAAAAAATTCAACCAATTTGTTCACTGGGCGAGCTTATCGACATGTTACAATCTCTTCTAGCTAACCTCAAATCCTTAGTTGTCTGTAAGTATGTACTATGTATATTTAGACTACACCCACTTACGTAGTATCCCGTAGACTTATGAAAGAATCACGTATCTTCGGACTTCTAATTTGGAGGGGCAGTGTTCGAATCTCGATACTGACGATGTCTTCTGCCCTTTACGACAAAAGCTTTCAACTTAATGTGAAGTGTGCAGGAATGTATTTGGGTTTTTTAGACCCTTTAATAAAAAATGATTTTTTTTTGTTAGATTCGTGGTTTTTGCTTTGAGATACGCTGAGTTTTGTACCTACATATTCATTAAAAAAATTCGCACTAATTAATCAGAATGTCCTTTTGTACTGGTTTTAGCTTCTTCTAGCTAAATTCCCTGATGGAACATAATACATAGATATTTCTATGCAAGTATATATTTTTAGTAGGCGCCGCCGTGAATTTATATAGTAAGGAGGGACTTATACGTACTATTTTTATACATATCTACATTCATTTTATATAAGGACTATGCATTTTCTCCTATATGTACTCACTCCTAATATAGGCGGAGGGTCATAGGCCGTTTATCAGGGCCGTATTGTATTGATTGATTTCACTTACATGTCTGAGTGCGTCTCTTTTACTGTCAAATTCTTTATTCTAAAGTCGTGACTTGTCAATCTAAATTCTATACAATTCTTCGAATATTTCATGATCAAATTGTAAAGAAAAAGTCATGTATATTCGGTATTAAAATCCCTAAGGACGGAAGCGTTTTGAGTAAAAGGAATAGGAAATCTTAAGTTA
This sequence comes from Ceraclea dissimilis, assembly GCA_963576895.1. NCBI lineage: Eukaryota > Metazoa > Arthropoda > Insecta > Trichoptera > Leptoceridae > Ceraclea > Ceraclea dissimilis. The sequence goes on from OY756377.1 coordinate 3,063,884, forward strand.
ACACACTCGCAGCATTGTGATAAGTTCGCCCTTTTTCTTCATTAGCCTTCTTCCCTCCATTGCTGGATATAGGCCTCTTCCAACTGTTTCCACTGCTCTCTGTTTTGATTCTTCCGGATCCAGGTTCCTCCAGCGATTTTTCGACCTACTGAACAATTACATAATGATTTATTTGTTCGTACTCTTCGTTAAATTGCCTACTTAAAGAATTAAAAAAAAGACTAATTCCATGATTGTGACGGATGTAATGAGTGTTTGTGAAGATAGGGAAGTCTGGCATTCGGCATTCTATTTTCTCTGCCTAACCCAAAAGGGGACATGGCGTAGGGTGATAGATAGAAACTTATATTTCTACATTTTTTTTGCATTTAGAATGAATCATATACCTACACGTATTTTAATAAACTATATGCGGCTAAGAAAAGTGGACCCCACAGTTTTTTTTATTACACAGTATAGTTTAGGTTATCCTGCATGGACAGACTAGGTATTCGAAAGTATGAAAAAATTAAACACAAAAAATACATCAAGAAATATTCGGAAACAGTATCTGATTTTAATTTTAACTTACCACTAGCTCCGCTTTTGGGAAAATTGCGTACTAAACTCTATTATGTACAGTACATGTATTGGAAAAATGTTATAAGTAAGTAATTTAAAGTAATGCATGTTTCGTGTCTTATTTATGCAAACTTTGCGGGGTGGAAAAAATATTCAGCATGCAACAAAAATATAACAATCTAATTATAATATTATCGATCCCTCCCTACGCCATCCCTGACTTAAATAGTGAATGGCCGGAGGACACCGCTAGCTGCCGCCTCTGCGTTTCAGTGTTGCCTGATCTAATCGCGCGGGAGCACGCCTCTTTTTTCCCGCTAAAATAAACGTCAATAAGAACGCGCTGTTTACGCAAAAATGTAAATAAACAAATGAATGACACGACAAATGTCAGCCATATGTTCCAAAATACAACAATCTTCAGTTCAGTGCCGTTTTTAACAGTGTTTTTAATACATTTTTGTATATTATTACACTTTTTTATAGTGCCTAAGCAGCTATGTTTCGTTCCAGTCAATCAGCTGATAGGAAGTTCGCGTGTTCTACGGTAAGTACCTACTTACTATAATATCTAATACTATTTTTCCTTGATTCGTTGTCTATGGAATTTGATTGTGTTTAGTCTATGGACGTATTTTTGTTTGAGAATCGATTTGAGGTTATGTATAATATTTTCCACATATTGATTTGTTTTTATGAAATACGATGTATGAAAATCAATGACGCGACGAAAACTATTTCTTTGAAAGGAGTTTTCTTTGTGAAGACTTATTTTACAGCTACAAAACTTTTAAAACATTATCCATTGTATTTTATATTATAGGCTTTCTGATATTCTGAACTTTTAATGTACCGGTTGTCTAGCGAGCGATTTATTGACTATCAATTTTATTTTAATTATGCATTGAATTGGCTTGCAATGGATTTTAAATAATTCTTCTTTTTTCTTTTTATATTGGCCTCCACCCGTTCGCGAGTGATTTAGCGATTTTAAATAATTATAGATGGCCGATTTTTTCATATACTTAAACGAGGCCCAACTTTTGACCGTTCCTTGCGAAAAACCGGAAAGAATTCTGTATGATCTTGATGGGTTTCAAAGGAAATTGAGATATTTTTGTATTTATGTAGATAAAAATGGGTTTTAGGTAAAAAAATGACACCTTTTTTGCTGCAAGCAGTTTTACCTACTTTTATACTTGTCTTGCATAAAATAATAGGTATAATATGTTTGGTCCGATGATAATTCAACAAAAATTAATGTTAACGCCGCCATCCTGTCATATAAATCCACTCTTATGATGACAGCTTGCTTTCTGCCCTTTGTCACGTGGTTTTGACAGCTAGGTGTTAACCTATGCGCACGACAGTAGGTACGAGTATTATAAATGCGTCGTATGACACTCTTTTTTTATCATCGCTCAATGGCACTCAACACACAAGACAACAAGTAACAAAGTACCTACTTTTGATTTTGAACCCAGGTCCATGGGTACAAGAGTTCAATGTATTTAATTTTTTGTATATTTACGTATGTAAAGAATATTATTCAAGATAACAATACCTATACAAAATCATGGGCGTTGCTAGCTTCGGAGGCTAGGGGGGGAGGGGGCAACAAAAATAAAAAATGATATAGCGTAAATAGCGATTTTTTTTTGTGAGACTTAGTGAAGGAGGTCGTGATGTGGTTTGTTTATTTGAAAATGTATATAATACTTTACAGTTTACACTATAATGTGCATGAAAAATGTGTAATATAAAAAAGTAATAAAAAATACCGCTGCAGGCAATTTTTTATATGAAAATGATGTATTTTTATTAGTACTAATTTAAAAAAATTATGATATGATAAAAGAATGTGTGGTAGTAATGTGATATTTTGTGAGGTCCTATAATTTAGTGTGAAAAAATATATACATATTCCAATTTCCTAAGGGGGGGGTGGGGGGGGGGGGGGCATGGTACCAATGTAGGTATACCTATACTATTAGTTGTGAATACAAAATGCTAGTTTTCAATCAATTTGATTGAAATTTATAGCATTGGTTAACGAAAGTAAACATTGTTGTAAGTTGTAACACACAACAACTGGATGAACTTGCAACGCGACTATGTGACCCCAAATACCCAGCGTTGCCCGGACCTTTTATTTACACATTTAACTGTTGAGGTAGTCGGTAGCCAGGTTAGTAACGCGCTCGACTGTTAATCAGGCGGGTTCAATCCCCGACTTACTCCACTTCACAACACAAGCTTTTCAAGTTTTCTATGATATGTACAAATATGTATTTGGGTTTATTTCGATAAACCCAGATTCATTTTTAAAGAATTTTTTTATTTATTTATTTTGCAAATTTGCTTAACTTTAACTATTTAATTTCGTTTTCGGATATCACCATCATCATTATCAGCCCTTGCTAATTCAGTGTTGGCTTTAGGCCACCCTTACGGACTTCGACAACTCATATACATTGCCAATTGTGCCATTAGTGACAGACGTTTGTGTACACCAACCCAAACACTTTTCTGCACACTTTTGTGTCAGGAAGTGCAGAATACATCGTCAGCACCTAGATTCGAACCTAGCACTTCGGGATTGGGAGTCTGGGCTCCAATCACTGTGTCAACCATGCATAGTAGTGCAAAGGTGTTAAAATGCCACACAATGTTATTACTATCAAAATAAATAAATTATTAAAGTGATTATATTTTTTTCTTTGCAACCGGTTTCGACAGAGTGTCTGTCATTCTCAAGAGTTAATTATGATTAATCGCATAAAAACTTAAATCATATCCAGATTATAATTATAATTGCATACTTAATATAGATTAATAATTTAGATCAAAGATATACTCAATCCAAATGCTTCGTAAAGACAGACAGACGCAGACCACTTATACCTATAGGACTAGACAGAAATGTATGTCTGTGTATATGTTGAATGTTTGATTAAAAATACCTACGTAAATATACAAAACTATTCACCGAGACAATTTTACCGACATTCAATATACCGCTACCCCTGTTTTTCACCGCTATGAATCACCGAATGATTGTTTCATAATAAAATAAGCTTATATTTAAAACTCTACTGATGTCTCGTGAGATTACTTCGATTGCACCTATACTATGATTGGCCACCCTCAACCTGGTTCAAAAAGTCTCATAATTGGAGTCCAGTATCTCCCATCACTGCAGAGCTGTCTTACACCTTATTACAAATGTTGCATGTCTGATCATGGGGGACACAAATGACCTTAGTACAGAATTAGTATTAGTCAAATTGTTTATTAGTTAAATTAATTTTAGCTGAATCAACTGGACACACGTTACAAAAGGCGCAATAAAAATAATAGTACATAATAAATAAATAAATAAAAAAATAAAAAAAACTAGATTTACCGGAAAATTTATACATAAAAATGCAAAAATCGGTCATTTTTAATACTTGCAATATTGTAAGACGATTCCTAAAATACTGATATTTCAGGCACAATGCTTGTATTTTAGGCCCCGCGCATCTGAGCCTAATCCTGTGATATCCGTGATATCTGGATAGGTGAATTTTTCCCAGTATTAGGCTGATGAGTTTATATATGTGAATCATGAATGATAATATGTAGACTCTTCTGGCTGATATTACTGAGAAGTGTGTTGGCAAAGTCATGCCTCCGCGTTAAAAATTAGCATAAAAATTATCAGTGGTTACAAAACAAGACAATAGTAGTACGCTAAAAGGCGGACTTATTGAAAAAGCAGTATTTTACAGTCAATCCGAGTTAATCATTAATCATTATGTTACTGATTTATTTATTTATTGTTTAAACGGCCTCAACCCCTTGGAAAGTTTACAATACAAATATATAGTTAAATTTTTTTCATTTCATTTCATTTATTTAATATCCACAAAATATATAACAAAGTAAAAAATATAAGTAAGAAACAAGTATTGGATTTTATTGCCCCACTAGGCGATACAAATATATCAATACAATCATTTTACATAGCCAAACAATACACAGCAACAGCAGACAAAAGAATTGTAATTAAAACTATATGTAAATATACATGTTTTGACAATGTTGACCAAAAACAATGCATTCTTTTTTCAAATTGCATGGATTCGGTCAGTCGGGAAGACACGTAATTATTAATTAAATACACTCTGAACCCAAACCACTCGGTGAATTAAAATAGAGGCGGTATACTTTATTGGCGATACATTACATTTCGATACGTCTCGTTATACCGAGTTTATTTCACCGAATAAGTATAATGTAATAATATTGAAGTGTAGTACTAGATACACATGTATTACTATCAGATCAGATAACAAGCAATAAGTTAATTAAACTTTGTAAGGTTTTCTACTTTCCGTTCGTGTTATCGGACAACCGATAATGGCTTACCTACATTATCTCTCCCAATAGCCTTTTGTTCGGTTGTAATTTTCGTGTCTGGACAAAAAAACCAGTAGGTATAAGTCCGTGGTCGTCAAACTGCAGCCTGGGGCAGATATTTGTGCGACAAAGCAAACGATTTTAGTAGACAATGACTACCAAAACTAATTTTGTGTAAATTGTATTGCGTAATCTTTACACTTGAGTATTTTTACATTTCACGAAAACAAACTAGATAATAATAAATAAATAATAAATAAATAAAACTTTATTGGCCAGTAAATATATGTAACAACAAAAACAAAACAAGATAATACAGTGTGCCAAAAGGCGGACTTATTGCAAAAGCAATATCTTACAGTCAACCCGAACATATACACATCATAAGATATACACATAGAAGATATACACATCTCTAAAAAAATCGCCTGCAGCGCTATCGTTTTAGTTGCTCTTAGGGCCTAGATTCAAAGCTGGTGACGTCCATGTATGGATCCACATTCCATACCCCATGATATCCATACTCCTAATTTCACACCCATTCACATAAATGTAGCCCAGCGTTGGTAATATTGTATACAATCTTCATTCATATTTTGTTGACTGGGTTGGCTTGGGTTGACTGTAAGGTTTTGCAATAAGTCCGCCTTTTAGCACACTATTATCATATTCTTTTGTAACTTTGCATGATTTTTGTCTAATAGAGATTTATTTATTTATTCACAAGAGTTATACCTCACATTGTCCTATGTGGCCCTTGACTAGAAAAGTTTGACGTTCACTGAAGTAGACATTTTATTATCCCGTCTTCAGGGTTGGTCCCTTGTTCTACAAATAATAAACATAACAATGTTTTATTGATCTCGTATGTACGTGCGGTAATTTCGTTATTAGATAAAGTAGGTCGGCGGTAATAATAACTGATTAGGCGATAAGATTATTTACTACCGGGTAAGTAATAAATTGGATGATACAAATTCGAAAAGGTATTATGTCCCAAAATAATTAATTTATGGTTGAAATGTGGTACTAGGCATTGTGGGTTTTATGGTGAAAATTCCCACATTTTCAGACTTTTAAAGTTCATGGTGTGTTTTTATTTATTTATTTAAGTAATTAACCCTTATTTATACATTACAAAGGGACAAAAGCTCAAATCTAATTGGATTTTGAAAATTAAACTAATTGTATCTATTAGTAATTAGTACCTACTTATGCGATTTTTTTAGTATCTTAGAAACTATCATATTAGAAATAAAAACAAATAAATAAGCTGATCTAAAATGGGACGGACAATTAATAAAATAGTCAACATTTTATAAATAATTAATCTACTGAAATCCAACTAGAAAGTTTGGGCTTTTATCCGTTGAGCATATTTCTAAAGGGCTTTTGTCTTTTTTGGGATTTATTCATATTGGACAATATTCTTATAAGTTTTTCTCCGTCAAGGTTTGAAATATAATACGAAAAAAAACATAACTCTAAAACTACAAAAAGTAAAAAAACATGTGTGGGGTTATTCGGTATTATATAACATGGATACCCTCAGGACCGCTCTATCTCTGAACTTTTACGTGACTGTACTTTTTGGGACAACCTGTATAGTGTATATTGCAAAATATTCAAGGATTCTCTATTGATTCCTGCCTTTGCATAAAATGTAGGAGATGTTTACTTATTTAGTATTTACATTTTCCTGTGTAGATACAACATTGTCGGTTGGTTAGTTATGACCTTTTTAACTTTTTATCCATTAGTTGATGAGAAAGGTTCGTTTCGTTTGAAACAAAGTACAGAGTTGAATTTTTCTAATGTTTTTTCAAAATTTCATTTCGTTAAAAACTTCTAAAATATTTTTGTTTTCTGTTTGTAGTTTTTATTCAGTCAAAAATAAAAGTATATATACAGGGTGTCCCGTAAATCAACGTCATCCCGTGGAGGGGTGATAGACCAGCTCATAACCTACCAGAAAATCGAAATTTGACCTTAGTAAAAATCGCTCATTCTCGAGATATCGGCACTTTTTTGTTTTTCGTGAAATTCGACACCTTCGATCAGTTTTTCGATCGCCACGGTCACAAAATTCAATATTATGGGATTAAAATTTTTGATTCGTAATTCTGAATAATTCAGCTATTTGATTTTAGTCCAAAATAAAACCTAATAATTCACAATTTTGAAAAAAAGAACATCGTTTCCGCCTCTCGAGTTTTTTGTTTTTTATTAGCAAATTTCGGCTCCTTTACACTGTAAAAAAATAGTATGACATTAAGCTGGCAAATTATATTAAAAACTTCCTCATTTAGTGTAGTTTTTAAAAAGGTACAAAAATAGATATAGTTCCCTTTACAAAAAAAGATATTCCTGTTTTACTTCAAAAGGACCTCATTATAAAAAAAATCAAATGCAGGTTTATAGCTTCCTTATGTCCAATATTTGGACACGTGATAGAGGATGAAAAAATATGAAAAAAAGTTTGAAAAAAGCATGTCGAAAAATCAACTGTTTTGGAGTTATGGTCTTTTGAAAATTGAGGAGTATGAAAATTTCTCATTTGGGTTTTTTGACTATAACTTATAAACCACCAACTCGATTTTGACAAAATAAATTAAAAATCATTGTAAATAATGTAGGCTGATGATAAAGTTCCTAATTTGCGGCCTTTTCTTCAAAATTTCGTGAAAATTCTGTTAAGAAACATGTATTTTTGTGAAATAATGATATTATTTTACAGAATTTTCACTAGATTATAAGGAATAGGCCACAAAAAAAGATCTTTATCGAAATCCTATTTTATTGACTACAATATTTAGTTTATTTTGTCAAAATCGAGTTGGTGGTTCATGAGTTATAGTCAAAAAACCCAAATGAGAATTTTTCATACTCCTCAATTTTCAAAAGACCATAACTCCAAAACAGTTGATTTTGCGACATACATTTTTTAAACTTTTTTTCATATTTATTCATCCTCTATCACTTGTCTAAATATTGGACATAAGGAAGCTATAACCCTGCATTTGATTTTTTTTTAATGAGGTCCTTTTGAAGTAAAACAGGAATATCTTTTTTTGTAAAGGGACTATATCCATTTTTGTACCTTTTTAAAAACTACACTAAACGAGGAGGTTTTTAATATAATTTGCCAGCTTAATGTCATACTAAATTTTTACAGTGTAAAGGAGCCGAAATTTGCTAATAAAAAACAAAAAACTCGAGAAGCGGAAACGATGTTCTTTTTTTTTAAATTGTGAATTAATAGGTTTTATTTTGGACTGATATCAAATAGCTGAATTATTCAGGATTACGAATCAAAAATTTTAATCCCATAATATTGAATTTTGTGACCGTGGCGATCGAAAAACTGATCAAAGGTGTCGAATTTTACGAAAAACAAAAAAGTGCCGATATCTCGAGAATGAGCGATTTTTACTAAGGTCAAATTTCGATTTTCTGGTAGGTTATGAGCTGGTCTATCACTCCTCTACGGGATGACGTTGATTTACGGGACACCCTGTATGATAGCTAAGCTACTACTACTCCAATTATACACCGTCACCAAGCACGTATCCAAGGGGGGGGGGGGGATAATTGGGATCTATCCCCCCACGAAATCTGGCGCATATACTACGACACAGGAGCACGATTTTTCTCTGCTGTTTCGGCGGGCCTCGGTATTTTTTATGTACTTAACGACTTTTTATGTAGATAGATATGATACATACTTATGTATGTAAAAAATTTCGCCTGCGGCGCTATTAACATGGTATCTTTCCTACTATGTACAAATATGTTTTTATAATTTTTTAAAATTTCAAAAATGAATGACCTGAAAAATACATCTTTGTACACTTCACAGAAAGTCAGGGATTGAACCCGCGCCCACTGGATTAACAGTCGAGCGCGTTTCCAACCAGGCTACCGACTACCTCATAACGTCACCTACTCTTCTAAAAGAAATCTCCTGCTTTTTTGGTACTTAATGGGGTAACCAGCAAATGCCGTGTTTCTACAAAAACACCAAACATTCTTTGCGCGAATATTTATATGAAATTTAATGATACAATAAGCGATTTATTCCAATTAACCCATATCACATTACACAGAATGGGTTGCGAACTTCGTTGCCGAAAAATATGAAAAGCGTCCTTTGAAAGTTTTACGAACATCGCCTAATCTTACAGAACACTCGAAAAAATGTATAAGAAGAGTGGGGGCTTATTTAAGAACACGGAGATCCCACAGGAATGATAGAAGGTACATATATATGATAGGAAGTAAGTACTACATAGGTATATTTATAAGAAAGCATTCGCTCCTGTATAAGTCTAGGAACATTGTTTTACATGTTGAATATAGGTACCTAATGTAATGAATACACAGTACATATGTAGTGGATATGCTAATTACATAGCTACCTATGTACGTGAATCTTACCATCTCATTTAAATACCAACAACGTGTAATACCCGGGTTTGCCCGGTTTTTGGCGGAAATTTAAATACAAATTTTCAAATATAACACAATGTATAGACTATAGGTACCTAATTATTGTCTTTTTTAAATAAATTAAGTAGGTTTACTTTATATTCCTTACAAAATTTGAATTAGACACTTTTAGTTAAGTATGTATTTTTATTTATTTATTTATTTATTAACTTACGGCGCAAGCCTTTAACACTAAAAATAAAATAAGTACAATACAAGCAACAATAAAAATAAGTTATGTAAGGTAGGTACATCTGAAACATATCTTAAAAAATACGTAATATGAAATACCAAATCAAAAGTACATGAGAAATGGTCAGTACCTATCAATAGCATTTATCTATTTTGTCTCATTTTATAAAAAATGGACCGATTATATAATAAAAAAAAATATACGCTAAAATCAATGCGCCTTATCTTAACATTTTGTCAACAAACTACGGAAATAATCTCAAGTTTCAATAAATTTCAGAGGTAACATTGGCATTATTTTTTTTTCAAAAAAATATAAAAATCAGATTTCTAACAACTAGAGTCAGTAAAACATATTCTCATTTATCCATGTTTTAAGTCTTGTGATGATATCTTTAGTATTAGCTGAGTAATCTTACTTTTTTGCAGACAATTTTTCGCACAACCAACGATCATACAAACTGTATGGTTCTTAGTCTATAGACTTTTGTAATGTTCCCTGTTAGCAAATTACGGTATAAGAAATGTGTTTGCGGAGTCATTTACATACATTAGATGGTGTTTTAACAATAAACACTGATGCTAAATAGCTAACACTTTATAAAAGTACGAGTACATTACAGGGTTAAAAAGCTTTTATTAATTTATACGCGGAGGCATGACTTTGCCAACACACTTCTCAGTATTATCAGCCAGAAGAGTCTACATATTATCATTCATGATTCACATATAAACTCATCAGCCTAATACTGGGAAAAATTCACCTATCCAGATATCATGGATATCACAGGATTAGGCTCAGATGCGCGGGGCTTAAAATACAAGCATTGTGCCTGAAATATCAGTATTTAGGAATCGTCTTACAATATTGCAAGTATTAATAATGACCGATTTTTGCATTTTTATGTATATATTTTCCGGTAAATCTAATTTTTTTAAATTGCTTATTAGCGATTTTGGTATTATACCTGTAGCTGATAATACTAATGGGATTATATATACCGACCTAGAATGCCAAATATTTTTTATTTCACCTGCTAATTCTGTATATTTACGAATTTTTTTCTGCGACTAGTAGTTACTTAATAATGTATTCACTTAAAAGTACGCATACTTACATTTCAAATAATGTATTCACTTAAAAGTACGCATACTTACATTTCAAATAATGTATTCACTTAAAAGTACGCATACTTACATTTCAAATAATGTATTCACTTAAAAGTACGCATACTTACATTTCAAATAATGTATTCACTTAAAAGTACGCATACTTACATTTCAAATAATGTATTCACTTAAAAGTACGCATACTTACATTTCAAATAATGTATTCACTTAAAAGTACGCATACTTACATTTCAAAAATTTCTAAAAACGGGAGACCTTTGATCCCGACAACCGTTACTAAATATGCTTTGGAAAAAAATAGAGTAGATACATTGAACCTTTATCTAGGGAATGACCGTAAAAGATTTTTTATGTCTTGTATACATTTCACAAAAAAAAAATGTTAAAAACATCTCTGATCATTTTTCCGAAGGACTGAAACTCTTTTCTGAAAGTTGCGGAGATTTTTTTTTTTGTATTGATAATATGCATGATTTTTGTTTATTTAAGCGAAATTTACCCCAAAAAATGGAGAATAACGCTATTTTCACCATTTTATCATACGATTATTCATGTGCTTTTGAACCTTGATGCCATTTTTTCGAGTTTTTAGTTTAGAAATTTATTTGCGAACTGGAAAAATTCATTTAATATTTTCATTATTTATTGATTTCTGTGCAAAATTTGAAAGAGTACCAAAATTTTTGAAAACGTATAAATAATGCTAAAGTAGATCTAAAAATACTAACAAAATCTAAAAAAATACTGAACATAATAGGTACCAATTTCTTTTTGAAATATACTAGATTATTCAAAATGCCTCAGATAATACCACAAGTACTTTAGTATTTAGTAGATCTCCTGCTAGGTGGTGCGACTAGATTAAGGAAATGACTGGGAGAGACTTGTGCTCGGCGATGCGGACTGCGGAGAACAGAGAGGACTGGAGGCGTCTTGTTTTGTCCGCGGGTAGCTTCACAAATCACGACCCTCAGCAATGAGGAAACGATGAAAGAAGAAGAACTTTAGTATTAAAAATACTAAAAACGGCGACACTGCAGCTCACACAGTATGTAAGTTCAGTTCACACATGACACAACATGTGATTACTGATTAGTATTCATAACCACATTATATGCACATAATAATAGTTTGGGTTGTCATCAATGGGTCCTTACATAGGCTATAGTAATATCATTGTTAGTCAACTGTTTGTTATTCCATGTTCATGTGGGTGGTCCACCACTTTCAACACTCAGGTTTTCGGATGGCATTATTTTGGGTTATTGTATTTTGATACGAGTAATATACAAAATCCAAGGAGAATTTTAACACCAAATAACACGTGTGAATGTGCGTAAGGATATAGACATTCACGTACGTACAAAGATGTTTAAGGGCTTGGTACCAAGAATGACGTCACAGTCATTTCCCAAGGCATTAAGGTTCAAAATAGCGTGAACAATCGCATGATAAAATGGTGAAAATAGCGTGTTTTCCATTTTTTGGACTAATTTCGCTTCAATCAAAAAACTTTTACGGTTATTCCCTAGATTCTAATGCATATTATCAGTACAAAAAAAATTACACCGCGACTCGGAAAACGAGTTTCCGTCTTTCGGAAAAAATATCAGAGGTGTTTTTCAATTATTTTTTTTACAAACATATACAAGATATAAAAAAAATATTTTGCGGTTATTCCCTAGATAAATATTCAACGCATCTACCCTATTTTGTTCCAAAGCATATTTAGTAACGGTTGTCGAGATATAAGGTCTCTCTTTTTTAGAAATTTTTGAAATGTAGGTATGCATACTCTTAATTATACTCATTTTATCTATAAATTGAATTACATTTCGTTTGCCCAATTGCTCCGGGCCCGTTTTTCATACTAAATGAGAATTCTCCTTTAGTGTAATTTAGTGACTCTGGTCAACATTCGTTTTGGCAGCTTATTTTAAAAATTCATAGACTGGGTTGATGTTCCTCCCTGGCCGCAGACCTCATTTAAGATGAATTTAATTGCCAGAGTCTGGTCTGCCACTCCCCAGCCTCAGCCCCCAGTCTCCACTGAATACAGATATTCATTACAAGGATAATAAACTCCCTTTCCTTGTACAGTCACTCTCCAAGTTAAAACATCTGGAATTTTAATGATTCAAATTAGTTTTTTACGACTTATACACAAAAAAGTTTATGACAATGCCATCCATTATGCTCGTATTATTCATTAAGACCATGACAGTGGTATAATGTTGGCAAAGTAAGTCGGTTAGGAAACGAAACAATAGGAATACTATATACTATACCGCATCCCTTGCGGGTTAGGCAGAAAGAACTGATCGCAAGATTTCTCTATTCTTACACACACTTCGGGCTTCCAACACATTCATGCAATCGTACCTTTTACACAGAACATGTCCATCCTTGAGAACCTGGTCTACATGGTCCAGCCATGTGGTTAAAAAATGCTTCCATATATTTTTTAATTTTTTAGAAGCAAACATTTTACAGCCTGTCAAAAAATATATTGTTTTCGATGAGCGGCTGGATCTGGCATTTTGGTAACCACAGTATTTATTTATTTATTTTTCTTTAAGAGTAAGCATAATGACATTTCCAAAATTTTTGAAAACGGGAGACCATCTCGACAACCTTACTGAATATGCTTTGGAAAAAATATAAATTAGATACATTGAACCTTTATCTAGGGAATGACCGTAAAATATTTTTTATATTTGGGCTTCATTTCTCAAAAAAAAAGTGAAAAACAATTCTGAATTTCTTTTCGAAAGACAGCGACTTTTTTTCCTGAAAGACGCAAAGAAAAAAATATTGTATTGAGAATACTCATTAAAATCTAGGGAATTTCCGTAAAAGCTTTTTGATTGAAGCGAAATCAACCCCAAAAAATTAAATAAACGCTATTTTTACAATTATATCATGCGATTGTTCATGCGATTTTGAACCTTAATGCCGTGGGAAATTACCGTGACGTCATAGTTGGGTCGCGACTTGCGAGCCTTACGCCCAATCCCACCAACTTTAACCTAGGAAGGAGAGCCGTAAGAAATTTCCATACAATGCACAGAGATAATATTCTATTTATTGAATAAAAAAGATCCGCTTGTAACAGCCTAGTTCCATACGAAATGCAACATGCAACTCACCTAGTCTGGGCGGAGATATTTGGGCACCTAACGTAGGTGAGTTGCATGTTGCATTTCGTATGGAACTAGGCTGTTACAAGCGGATCTTTTTTATTCAATAAATAGAATATTATCTCTGTGCATTGTATGGAAATTTCTTACGGCTCTCCTTCCTAGGTTAAAGTTGGTGGGATTGGGCAATAATACTGCAATCCCTAGAGCAGTTATTCGTTCGGATTTTGAGTAATGAGTAATGACTTTTGGTGCAATTAAAATATTTTATGACTTCATGTCCCATTTCACGGAAACTTTACGTGACAATCGCTTCCATCACGACTTGAAATTATCATTATGTCTTTTTTATATGTTTTTTTAAAACTAAATAACTATAAATTAATAGTTAGGTAAGTATATAATATTACACAATTTTATGTTTATCTGTTAATGCGATGTCCTGATCGTAAAGAAATTTAATAAGCAGTAAAATATTGAATTTCTTCTTTATCTAGTTTTTTTAAAAGGTAGTTCCTGCTCTTAACTCCTGTATTCAAATCATAGTATGAGGAATGGTAAATATTAAACCAAAAAATAAAAATTATTTGTATTTTTAACTATTCTCCATATTTTAAAAATATTTGTTTAATATGGCGTTATTATTAGATGAAAATTGTCGAAACATCTTCCCACGTTGGGTTCTTTCTTGGGTTGATTGTAGGATATTATGTATGTAATAAGCCCGCCTTTAAATACCATTGTTCTCCAAGAGAACTTTGGTATTTTAGTCTTATTTATTCCAATAAAGTTTAATGGCACCAGGAATGACGTCACAGTCATTTCCCGCGACATTAAGGTTCAAAATCGCGTGAACAATCGCATGTAAAAATGGTAAAAATAGCGTTTTTTTCTTTTTTTGGGGTTAATTTTGCGTCTATCAAAAAACTTTTACGGTTATTCCCTAGATTTTTATGCATATTATCAGTACATTTAATTAAAAAAAAAAAATTACTCCGCGACTTTCGGGAACCGAGTATCCGTCTTTCGGAAAAAAGGTCAGAGGTGTTTTTGATATATTTTTTTGAGAAATCTATACAAGATAAAAAAAATCTTTTACGGTTATTCCCTAGGCTATTCCTCAATGCATCTACCCTATTTTATTCCAAAGCATATTTAGTAACGGTTGTCAGATATAAGGTCTCCCGTTTTTAGAAATTTTTGAAATGTCTGTATGCATACTCCTAATTAATATATTCATTAATTTGGGACACCCTGTACAAATAGTTTCACAGTACAATACGCTCGTTCTGAAGGCATAGCGTATTGTAACCTGACTTACAATGTCAAAGGTTACAGGCAATGTTTACAATATGTAAAATATATTACACGACTACCTTCTGTTAGGCGTATCACAATATACCTGACTGCTGAGTGAATAACCGAACTATTATAATACAGTACCTTCGTAACTTCACCCGAGATTTTTAGGGATGTTATACTGATCATCGATTTTTATTAAATACATCGATTTTTATTACTATTTGTCATTTGTGTCTTGTGTAATCACGTATAGAATCGTCATTCCAAAACCAAAACGTTCCTAATCAAAAATATGTTTGTGTGTTTCTGGTTCAAAATAGTGTTTTTTTTTATGGTTAGATTTGTGGTTTACGATGTATAATGTCTTCGTAATGAGTGTGAATTGAGAAGTGATGTATAAAATGTATATTGCTATTTCTCTGTGCTGTTTTGTTTCACCATTTTGTAATCGGGCATCGGCCGTCAAAATGACAATAGTTTGTTACGTTGACCGATGCTCTATTTATATACAATTAATTAAATCGTCTTATTCAGCCCTCTGTCTTCCGCTGCTGGATTTAGGCCTTTTCCATACCGTTCCATTAATTTCTGTCGGCTGCTTTTTACCCCCCACAGCGACTATGTAGTCGGACCACTTTTTATCGAAATAATCGAGGGGGTCGGTAGCCTGGTTGGTAACGTGCTCGACTGTGGGCGCGAGTTCAATCCCCGACTTACTCTACTTCACAACACATGCTTTTCTAGCTTTCTATAAAGTGTACAAATATGTATTGTATTTGGGTTTATTTCGATAAACCCAGATTCATTAACACTCCTTCGCACGCGTCAGCGGCATTTTGCCGCTATGGAGATTTTTTTTGATATAAAATTAAAACAACGAGACCCTACACTTTGTCATTTCAGGATATCCTCTACTTTACTATAGAACATGTGTTTATCGTGAAATTCGCTGATTATAATTATAATTTATACGTATTTTTCGAGTTTTAATTTTTTCGGCGGAGATTCACCGCCTACGCGTGTCACGACGGTACTATTCTGTCCTCTAGGTATAAAAACTATACAGCAGGGTCCGATTCTAGGACGGCTTTTGTTTATTTTTCTAAGGCGAACGTAATAATAAAACGAGGATAGATATTCTCATTGCGACAAAAAATTACTAGTTGCAAAAGTGAAACAAGGCGACTTTATTTATTTTTTTATTACTTTTATTAGCGACGAAATAATATAATTTATTACTCCTAGGTTTTTATGTTCTTTTGAAATGTCGGTTGCATTGAAATTTTTTGTTTCATTGAGTATTTATACAAATATCTATCATTGTTCCAACTACTAAAAGTAAGTCATAAACGATGGCATTATTCGAAGTCTTCATAAAAGTATACTACCACGGCACAACACAGATTGTTTTATTATTTTACTATGTCGGCATAAAAATCTCCTGCGCCAAATGTATTGAGCGCCCGAAACAATAGAGAATACACGATGTTGCCTGGAGATAGCCCTTCCGAGTAAAGTAATAAACGCGGGGAATCTCTCACCACGCGTGTGTTCCTGGTAGGTAAATGTGTCTTGATATTTGTGAAAGTTGATTGGTCTCACATTATATTTATTATTTATTGTATGTTGAAATTTACAGAATTTTGGTATATGCAGTTTAGTAGTAGATACTCTAAGGTATGTATTGGTGGATTTTTGTAGTAATATGTAAATTAATAACAGAATTATAGCAATTATAAAAGGGTGAGCGATTCGCTCACTATGCGTATTTTGGCGTTCTATTGTCTATGCGTGCTGACTCGTGTTAAAAAAATAGAAATAATAAAAAAACAAAAATATCAGTTGGGGGGGAGCGGGATAGAAAGGATAAAAATACGGGATTGGTGAGACAAAATGTTTCCTAAGATGACACTTTGAAAGAAAATTATCGATGTATCGATGATATTATGACAATCCCTTCATGTTTATTATTAGGTTCACACCTTTGTCGTCAAACTAACACCAGTACTATGGTATTGTACAACTACACCATACCCTTTGCCATGGGCGTCATCAGAGGGGCAGCTGCACCCTTAGAGATTGGAATAGGTATATATTTTTTCATAATAAATGATAAAACCTCACAAAAAAAATACATAACTACCACACATTTATTCATCATATCATAAATTTTCTAAAAATAGCATGAAAATCCTTCAGTTTCATAAAAAAATTGCTTGCGGCGCTATTTATATTTTTTTTATAAAAACATTTTTAATAAGTAAGTACATATTATTGCACAAAGTATTATATACAATTTCAAATAAACAAACCACATCACGACCTTCTTCACTATGTCTCACAAAAAAATTCGCCTGCGGCGCTATTTACACGTTTTTTATACTATGTCATTTAAAAAAAAAACGCCCCCCCCTATCTCCGACGCTGGCGTCGCCCATGGTACCTACTATGGTATTGTACAACTACCCCGTACCCTTTGCCATGATTGTATTATTTCTATATGAAGAGATTGTTAACAAACTAGTTGAGTGAAGGTGGAGTTACTGGGACACGACTGTGAGGTTTGAATGTAGGCAATTACCAAACCAACCATTCTGACAGGTTCATTAAAGAGTCATATTGTATTTACTAATAAATTTTAATGTCAACTATTGCAAATGCAATAACACGTTGCACAATCACAATGAGCAGTAACTCGCTTGCAAGTTTATATTATATACTAACTAACGATTTGGTCCCCGGGCCGTATATTGACCTTGCCTGGTTTTATCAATACTCGATTTTTTAAAATAAGTATCGTTTAGAAGTGTCCTGCAATCAGAGCTGGACAGAAAAGCGTTAATACGTCAATCGTTAATTAACGAAGTTAACATTTTGGTTAACGATTTAACGCTTTTCTCACCTCCAAAAATTGTTAACGGATTATCATAAGACATTTTACTCGCCACTAATTCTGTATGTCTTATTTGTTGTAGGCACATTGTATGTATTTGTGTACCCACTTTGTTGGGTTGGGATACATCGCGATAGTGTGACAGTAGTAGTACTTATGTAGTTCTATTTCATCCCATTTAACCACGATTTTTGACATTAACTCTTTAACGGGTTAACGTTAACTTCCGTTACATTTTTCAAAAAATAACGCTTTAACGAAGTTAAGTTTTAGGTTAACGGATTATCGATTAACGAACTTTTTGATTAACGGTGCCCACCTCTGCCTGCAATAGCTGAGATATCGGAACTACGAGAGACAAAAAAATTGCTGGGAAAAAAAAATGTTTGGTGGTAAATGACGCCCGGAAGTGTTATGATTTTTTTAAAAATTGACAGTACAAAACGATTAAGGTGCTCTTACACGGGCAATTTTTCGGGCAATAATTGCGGTAGCTCGTATTGATTAACATTATATAGCGATTAATTCGGCAATATTTAATGCGATACAACGATAGGTATTGAATGCAAATGAGAAAGCGAATTATCATGATGTTGGCGACACGAATTGCTGAATATCCAATCGGTTTGGGCATTTTAGTCAATTCTCTTTCTCGATTGCACGCAGTTTCGGTGTCTCGCTTGCTATATATATTGCTATATATGTATAATGTTAATTAAAATTATTTTTACGAGTTGCCGCAAATGTTGCTCGAAAAATTGCTCGTATAAGCGCACCTATTGATATTTTTCCATTCACTGTACCACAAATATTTTTTGCAATACATAAATCAAAGTAAAACACTCTGTATCTAATCCCGTAGAGATCTACAGGATGATTACAAAGTGTAAATACGATCTTAATTCACTAATGCAAGGACCAGTACAAGAAGGCAATAAATTAAAGTTGGGATGAAAGGTTAACTACATGGAATAACAAAATCTAATAGAAGTGGCATACCGACATTTCAAAAAATTCTTCAAAACGGGAGACCTTATATCTCGACAACCGTTACTAAATATGCTTTGGAACAAAATAGAGTAGATGCATTGAACTAGGAAATACCTGTAAAAATAAATTATATCTTGTATAGATTTCTCAAAAAAAAAAATGAAAAACACCTCTGATATTTTTTTCCGAAAGACGGAAACTCGTTTCCCGAAAGTCGCGGATAATTTTTTTTTGTATTGATAATGTGTATTAAAATCTAGGGAATAACTGCAAAAGTTTTTTGATTGAAGCGAAATTAACCCCAAAAAATGGAAAAAAACGCCATTTTTACCATTTTACCATGCGATTGTTCACGCGATTTTATTTATTTATTTATTTATTTAATAAAGTATAAAAGACCTGGACCAGCTTAACAGCGACTATTGTTGCCTTAGCGCCAGTCCAGGTACAGGTTATGCTTACAAAGTGGTACTTACATGCTAATACACGATGTGATAACAGACGTACATAAACACATGATAAACACCACAAACACAATAATACACTATTTTAAACTTAACAAAAACAATCAAAACAACATAATACAAAAATTAACAGAATTATCGCCACAACACTCACGATGACAGCTGAGTAGACTGTCATCGTTTAGTGATGGGCAACTGAAATCTAAGGGTATCGGTATTGGCATAACCCGGTAGGAATATTCCCTTGAACCTTAATGCCGTGGAAATGACTGTGACGCCATTCTCGGTACCAAGCCATTAACAGCGCCTCATCAGAAACATGAATTCGTACATTAGTGAGTTAGGTCACATCTACATGTTTGCACCTATCTGTGTTCCCATGGTTGAACTCTTTAAGATGCATTATTCCAGATAAGGCTTGAATTTATACAACATGGATTTTCTGGAGCTGCCTGCTGTTTTTTTTTATTTATTTATTTATTTATTTAAACTTAAAGTAAACAACAAACACATATAAATATACAAAATGGACATAGTACAGATTATAAAAGGTTGTTATCTCCTTCTATTGTTTTTATTTCGTGTGTTTTCCATTTTGCGATGCCTATACTACGATGCAACAGTTTTACGTCTACTTCAAATGCGACAACTCGTCAATTATTCGAATCTTCAAAACAAAAGTGGTTTCCAAAAAGGAATACAAAAAAATGTTGACATAATAATAATAATAATAATAAGAACAATAACGAAAAGATTGAATCATGGAAGAACAAGACACTTCATGGCACTCACCCATACCAGATCAACCAACGAAACATCGACAAAACACTCACCAATAATTGGCTTACATACGCAAACATATATGCAGAAACAGAAGGTTTCATGATAGCAATCCAAGACAGAGTCATAAAAACAAAGAACTATGCCAAATACATTATCAAAGACACAACAGTAACCAACGACGCTTGCAGAAGATGTAAAACACAAAAGGAAACAATAGAGCATATAACAGGCGGATGCCCCACACTAGCACCAACAGACTACACGGCGAGACACGACAACGTTTGCAAACAGATCCACATTGCCATCGCTAAAAAACATAAATTAATAGACAGTCCACCACCCTGGTACAAATACACACCACAGGCAGTACTCGACAATGAAACCCACAAATTGTACTGGAACAGAGACATCATAACAGACAGAACAAACCTACATAACAGACCAGACATCACGCTAATCGACAAAACGAACAAACACACATACCTTATTGAAATATCCGTACCCAACACATCAAACCTAGACCAAAAACATACAGAAAAGATACAAAAGTACATCACATTAGCGGAACAAATTAAGAACCAATGGTCACAGAATAACGTAACAATATTCCCCATAATACTTTCAAGCACAGGAGTCATACCCGCTAACATCAACAACAGCCTACAAATACTGGACCTGAGACGACAAATAGTTACAGACATACAGAAGACAGTCATCATCAACACATGTTCAATAGTGAGACAGTTCCTCCAAACTCCACAATAATAAAACACCACAACCATCATCACAATACTACAGGGTAACTTGAGTGCGCTCCGTTACCCTGTACCCGTAGTACCAGGTCCTACACCTGAGGGCAACAACCGAGATGGAAAATAATAACTTTATTGTCTTTTTTTTTATTTTAACATGGCAATGTATGTGAATTACAATGTAAGGTACATTTTGTTTCATCGACGAGTCTCACTGGGCTTGCGCCTGTGCCGAGGCCCCCTCGATGACCCTCTGCATAGCTGCTTGTACCTACATTATGTACTGGCACCGTGTCTTCTTCGTCTCTATACAAGAATCTCCATCAACATGCTTTCCGACTTGTAGATTCCCTCCTGCATGATTAATTTCACTACCTCAGTAATGGCGAGCTTCCTTCCCTTGCTACCACTGTCAACTTTTTGCTTAAGGGTGTTATATAGCCTTGGCCAAAAAACAATAATTTATTTATTCACGGTAAGTACAAAAATAATGTGATGAAAAACAATTTGATCGCAAACATCTTTACCAAGCTTTTATTTAACTTCAACTGTCGTTGTCAGACTCTACATTTTCCTCTTCAAATTTTAATAACTTCCCAATGTCCCAGCACCTTGAAATTTTGCACACATATTTAAAATTGTAGTACTTATTTTTTACCATATAAACACGTTTCAATTCATATGTTGGCGCCAGACGCTTGCCGAGCGTCCACAAGTTTTGTGTTAATGAGTAAAAAGGCGTGTGGATGGAGCGTTTGTCTTGGGTCGTGTGCGTAACCGACCGTTAACGCCTTTTTACTCATGGTCACGAAAAATGGTGGTCGCTCGGCCAGTGTGTGGATGAGGCAATAAATTTTAATTAATTTCTTTTTTATTGGGTGGTCGGTAGCCTGGTTGGTAACGCGCTCGACTGTTAATCCAGTGGGCGCGGGTTCAATCCCCGACCTACACCACTTCACAACATAAGCTTTTAAGCTTTCTGTGAAGTGTACAAATATGTATTTGGGTTTATTTCAAAAAACCCAGATTAAAGAAAAAAAAATAAAGAAATATAAGCGTGCCTCTTAAAAGTTTTTAACGATTTCATATTTGACATTTTCTCCCTTTCTTGTGTTTTTTGGGCGCAATTCAACAAGCGCAATTACAGCGAAATATTTACATTGCAATTCTTTCCAGCCGCGACGGCTCAACTAAGATAGTGGTGAGTTCACAGACATCCATACTATTCCATACAATACACACTAACAAGAACAACTGTAAGGATCTTTGACCTCTTAAGGACCAAGGCGCCAGGCGTTAACTTACTTGGTGCAATACAACATTGGACGTACTGTACCTACAGTTACTGCCCACTTTATTATACTCAAAAGATTTTTTAGTAACTCATACAGTTTTTTCGGATTTTCGTCGACCGATTCTCAAAGACAAAAGATTCCGGACATGCCACTACAGTTTTTTCGGATTTTCGTCGACCGATTCTCAAAGACAAAAGATTCCGGACATACCAGGAAAATTCCTGTCACTTTCTAACCCTACGGTTACAGGATTTTTTTTGTCATAAAAAAAACACCATTTACTACAGATTTTCTCAACAGAAGCGAGTGGTAAATACATACGAGAGGTGAACTCCCTAATGAAAGACACAGGATATGAGTTCCGACACTTCCGACGCTTATGAGTCAGCTTTGGGTACAGATCCACATTCACCCTTTCCACCACATTCTGTGTTGCAAAGTTTATTTTTTTTTCAAATTGTGTAAACCTATACATATGCTAGAGTTCGAGAACGTTTCACAATTTTTTGATCCGCATTTGAAAATTGTAGTTGTAAATTGTTAAATAATGATATTAATAAATAAATAGAAAAAAAGTGAGCTTCTATGCACAAACCCAAATACTTTCCTGCACAATTCACAGTAATTGTATGCTTATTTAAATTTTTATACTACTTAAAAGATTGTTCAATTTATTAAGATTTTTTTGCAATGGACGTGGACAAGGATTTCTAAAAAAATAGGTACCTGTTTATTTTTGAAATGTAAAATAGTACGAAATTTACAGTTTCCACAACAAAAGCGTAAGTTTTTATTAACTGATTGGATATTTATTTTGTAGTACTCCATTATTAATTTAATGCTGACACTATAGAATGTGTATAAGTTCTACTTACATATTTATGTTTTAGTTTAACATGTTTCGGCTTATTAGGCCATTCTCAAAAACTTCTTACTATAACTGCACCACAGTGGCGAAGGGTGGATTTCTGCAGAAGAGAATCCGGGACTAACATTTCTTATTGGATTACGTCAGATTAGACACTATTTTACCTATCATTTTATCAAAAAGGTAACTCGATGGGAATCGTGTTCTTAGGTAGTTTCGCGCCTGTTGCACCATCACAACACTCACTGTTCACCTCAAATTATTATATTTTCTCCAACATTCAATTTATTTACACTTTCTTCTCTAATAAACTAAAGGTAATAAACTAATGTTTTTGTCTGAATATTTTTGAGTACAATAATTTGATCAGGTACTGTACATGCATGACATTTTACTAAATGTAGTACTGACATGGGACTTAACCCTTCCAGGGCGAAGACTGCAATATTAGTATTTCATGGGAATATTGACCGATGTTTTTCTTTTTCTGATTTGCCTAGTACCAACTTAATAATAATAAAATATTGTAGTCACGTACTCATTCTAAATTCAAACAACTCAAAGGCGCTTTCAAATTTTCTTTACAAAGTTGAAGCACTTTAAAATGTGGTTTGAAGTTTGAGAAGTTGTTCCTTTTTATCACCCTTTTATTCAAGTTCATGCATCTGTTGAAGTTGTTGAGCCTCTTTGAATTGGAACCTTGAAATTTTGCACACATATTTGCTTTATGTGACAGTTAAGATTGTACTAAGTACTTTTTTATCAGCAGTTTTTTTTGGTTCCCAGAAGAATATTGCTCAACATGAATAAATTCCAAAAAAGACAAAAACCTTTCAAAAATATCCTCAAAGGAAAAAAGCCTAAACTTTCTAGTTGGATTCCAGTAGATGAATTATTTATAAAATGTTGACTATTTTATTGTCCGTCCCATTTTAGATCCGTCTGTTTTTTTTGTTTATTTTTTAATCTATGGTAGTTTCTAACACACTGAAAGAAATCGTATGCTAATAGATACAATTCATTTTATTTTCCAAATCCAAATAGATTTAAGCTTCTGTCCCTTGAGCATATTTCTAAAGGGTTTTTGTCTTTTTTGGGATTTATTCATGTTGAGAAACATCACTATGGGTCACAGGTTTTTTCGTCTGTAAGTTTGTTATGTTATATTTCAAAGCGTGTAACTTGGTTGGTCAAAATTGATAAAGTTCTTTTTTTTTTGTAATGTTTGTTTGGAATTTTTTATATTAATTACCTACACTTGTTAAAAAATTCAAAATTTCATTACTATTGCAATTGAAATACAGTTCTAAATAGGAACGACCTATTTCAAATTATGTATGGAATATTATGATAGGTGGGTCCTACATTCCCTATTCCTCACATAAAAAGTTGGTGAAATCCAGCATAATTGTGACTAGGTAGATATTATAAGACGTATAAATTCGTCTTAGCAGTGAGAGTGTTATTGCAAACTTTGTTTAGGTTAGATTTACCTAGTAGTAATTAAATTATTAACTCATATAATAAATGACTCTTTGCCAGACTACAATGCGTCGTGTCGTGGTAGAAATTACCTATTTATCACCAATTTATTACTTGTTTACTGATTGCATGCAATCTCATAGTTTGGCTTTCTAAATAATAAATCTAAAAGTTTTCCCGTCTTTTGTAAAATAGACTCCGATACCCCTGACATTAAGAGTAGGCATATCGACATTAAAAAAAAGAGATGGTCGATAGCCTGGTTATGGTAACGCGCTCGACTGTTAATCCAGCGGACGCGGGCTCGACCCCCGAGGCCGACCTACTCCACTTCACGACACAAGCTTTTCAAGCTTACTGTGTAGTGTACAAAGGTGAATTTGGGTTTATTTCGATAAACCCATATTAATTTATTTTTTATTTTTGAGACCTTGAATCTCGACAACCTGACTAAATATGCTCTGGAAATAAATAGGGTAGATACATTGAACCTTTATTTATACTAAATACTCTGTATTCATTTTAATAATATCCATACATGGGCGTCGCCAGCCCCGGAGTTGGGGCGGGGCAACAAAATTTTTGAAAAATTATATAACATAAAAAATGAGTAAATAGTGCCGCAGGCGAATTTATTTTGTGAAACATAGTGAAGAAGGTCGTAATGTGGTTTGTTTATTTGACAATGTATATAGTACTTTGCACAATAATATGTATGAAAGATGTTTTTTATAAAAAAAAGTAATGAAAAATAGCGCTGCAGGCAATTTTATTTTAGAAACTAATGGATTTACATACTAATTTTAGAAAATTTATGATATGATGAGAAAATATCCGGTAGTATTGTGATTTTTTATCATTTAGTATGAACAATTATATACCTATTCCAATCTCAGGCAACTGGCCCCCTTGGCGATGCCCATGTATCCATATGTTCTTGTTTGGAAGGGTGGCATAAATTAGAAATAAATCACGTGATTATAGCCACAGTCCCTTCGTCTTTGGTGGTCTTCCCATGTTAACAATGTCCCAAATAAATTATTGGAAATCATGTTCGCTAAATCGCGGGGGCGACTAATGAAGATTAAGACTCCTTTGACATCTGATTGACGAGGAGTGGTCGAATGAAACATTAGTTAGCAAATCAGTTGAAAGAGTATTGGTTCGCTACCCCATTCCACGCGAAATTCGACTAATGATGTCGCTTCAAATATTTTTTTAAATTGCCAGATACCTAGTGGTCGGAAAAATATGTTGCCTTCCATTATTTTCAAATAAATCAAATCAATAGACGTTATTTTTCCCATGTTTGAGCTTCGTATCTAACAAATTATCGAAAAAACACGGTTATTAAGATTTTGCTGGGGTATTTTTAGAATATAGTTTTTATCGAGAATTTTTTAAAAAACATCCTTTTGACGACGTCGGATATTTATTTATTTATTTAGTCACATGGGCACAAACAGTTATAACAGCACATATCAACAATTAAACAAAAACAGAAAGCAAACCAGTGAAGGCCCGTCGATTTTACCAGAAAAAATATTAGAACATACTTAGCTTAGATTCATCTCAGGCTGGGGAGGAATTACAACTCTCATTTATTGTGTTTCTGTTTTGTATTTTAATAGTATGTCGCCATTTTGTATTTATTACCTAAATAAAGATTTATTATTATTATTATTATATTCCTAATAATGAGACCACCAATCTTAATTGAGAAAATAAACGTCTCCTGATACCTCAAAAAGGCGAGGAACATACAGTGACCGTACAAGAGGCCTTAAGTTAAAAATAGTGGTGGGAATTTGTAAATTATTTTTAATTTATGTCACGAAATATATTGGGTATAGAGTATTTTGTATCTACAAGGACGTCCAATCAATTTGTGATCAATTTTAATTGAATTTCTTAATGGCTTTTATAACGCCGTTACATTTCTGGCAACTTGTCAATAAAATTATATTAAATTTGATGAGTTTTTAAAAACTGGTTGACATCGTGTCAATATTCTAAACTAATTAGTTGTAAGACGCCTAAGGCGCCCATTGAAAAAAATTACTACGAATAAATGTTTTTTTTTTTTAATTTATATGAGTAAATCCCACATAAATATTTTAGTTCGTACACAGATTTATTTATTTGTATTTTTCTCACTCCCCGTTACACATCATCCCTCTCATGGGTTTCCATGTATACAAAAGTTTTTCCATAGAATTACTACTGATCCAACGTACAACATACTTGAAACAGAGAATACTTTGTGTCCAATTTCCACAATTTCCAGTTAATTCATTCCGGGGTAATCTTTTATATGAAATGGTTTTGTGCATTCATTTATTGAGTGCATTTAGTAAACATTCTCAAAATACACTTAGGATATAAAAAGTTTAATAATTTGTAGTCTTGAATGAGATATTTCTTTAGACAAAACATCAAAATTCAAGGTTTTTCAAGAAAATCTCCACCATTAGTAGTGTTAGTCCAAATGTCACTTTTTAAAATGATAAGTTGTTTTTAAACTAATGAGAGGTGGTATTATCATTATTTGCAATGTAAAAGGTAAAATAGGCTTTTATTTACGTTTTGTAAATGAAATTTTGCCATTTGCCAAATTAAAATTTACGACAAGAGCAAAATATTCATATTGTCTTTTTGTCATACCAATATTTCATATATTTTCTCTGTTGCACAGATGTCATATTCTCTAGATGGGTGCAGTATTTTTTCTCAATCTGACATAGATTATATTGCTTCCGAATATTTGTTAATCGATGTTCTACAATTATTAAAATCTTATGCAAAGTTGCTACACCACAAAAAATTGCCATACCACAAAAAATAAATATATTGTAAGTAGGTAGGTACCTGCTGTAAATATTTTAGTTCGTCCCAATGTTTCTAACATTTTCACCATATCCTTTATAGACTCTAAACCGTTCATCTGATTGAGATGAAACTTTGGGAAATTGTTGTGCTTGCCCCAAGGAGTGAAAAAAGTGATATTAGTGTCGAATCCATAGTTTTTCACCTCAATAAGATGAATAGTCACCCTCACGACATCCGCAGGAATAAGGGGAGGGAGTTAGGGGGGCTAGGGGGGGTCGGAATGAAAAAAGTGATATTGGTGTCGAATCCATAGTTTTCCACCTCAATAAGATGAATAGTCACCCTCCCGACATCCGCAGGAATAAGGGGAGGGAGTTAGGGGGGCTAGGGGGGGTCGGAATGAAAAAAGTGATATTGGTGTCGAATCCATAGTTTTCCACTTCAATAATATGAATAGTCACCTTCCCGACATCCGCAGGAATAAGGGGAGGGAGTTAGGGGGGGCTAGGGGGGGTCGGAATGAAAAAAGTGATATTAGTGTCGAATCCATAGTTTTCCGCCTCAATAAGATGAATAGTCACCCTCCCGACATCCGCAGGAATAAGGGGAGGGAGTTAGGGGGCTAGGGGGGGTCGAATTGAAAAAAAATAAAATATGCAGACCCCCCAAAACTGTTGTGAGTTTTAGTGGCTCTACAGTACTTTAACTAAACATGATGGTACCACTGATTTTGGATTCCACTGCCGACCTACTTCACCACTACTTCACCATCCATACACAAATTTTGCCGTTGCGAAGCACGGGTAATACAGCTAGTAAATAAATAAAACTTTATTGGCCAGTAAATATAATATGTAACAACAAAAACAAAACAAGATAATACAGTGTGCCAAAAGGCGGCCTTATTGCAAAAGCAATATCTTACAGTACACGAAGTTAAATATTACTATTCGATCTTCAGTCCGCTTCTATTGCTGTGTAGAATTATGGTTGGTTGGTAGACATTGTAGATGGTAAAAAACTCGCCATTTGATTTATTTATTTCATTTATAGTGGTATAGCGATAGATGGCGCTTTATTTGTATTTTATTTTATAAAACCTTTCTTACTTAGCCTTCAGGACCGTTTTGAAAAACATAATTATGCCAATATTGACTCCTGTTTAGAAGTTTTTTAAACCCTAGTTAACAATAATAGAGATATGCATTCAAATTTGAATCTAACGGAACTAATAATTCGAAATTAGAACCCAATACAGGTCTTAATAATAATACTAAATGACAACCAACAACTACTGCCATCTGGCGTCCTGCCTGGGCACTAATATTCCACTTTACGATGCTTTGAAAACTGTTAAATGCAACATCCGAAACCTTGATTCAGGATTATAACCTCAACATCTTATACATTTCAATGAACCGTAGGGTTTAATATTGTTTGTATGCATATTGTACACACTAATGTTGTATGAGACAAGTCGACCAGTGGCGGTGCCTCGACGAAACTAATGAAGCACAAAGTTGAGCAAATTAACATGCACAAGATGTTTAGTAAATAAATATAGTCATAATGAACATCTATATGTACAATCATGTTACGATATTCATTTTAAGTAGCCGACTTACGTATATATGATTAGTATAGTTCCCATTTCGTATCGTAATATTACAGATCTGCATCTCAAATGGGGTAACCAGTGATTAGTTGTCTGGTGAAAAAGTTTTATCATCATCATTAATTTTTTTTTGGGGGGAGCATAGGGCGGTAACAACACCTCTCCATTGATGGTCTCTGTCCTGGGCCATGGTCTTGACTTCCGGCCATTGTAGATCGAAAAAAAAAGTTGAAAAAGTTTAATCTAGTAATATCCCATCTATCCCTTCACCCCGGGTCCCTTGCATGGTATGCATAGAGGACTGAACACAAAAAAAAAATATAATTATATATTTTTGTCGTCGCAGTTGCTTGGTAGGAGTGCGGACTTCTAATCTGGAGGTGCCGGGTTAGAATCTCGGTGCTGACGATGTATACTGCACTTCACGACACAAGCTTTTAGCTTACTGTGAAGTGTGCTGGACGCAGGACAGTAATTGGGTTTGTATATGCAACCCCAGACCCTTTTTTTAAATAAATTAATTGAATGTTAAATTACATGAAATAGGTTGGTATAAACATACATAATATATATCTTGGGAGACACTAAAATCAACGTTATCTGTTGTAAAATTTATGTACTAGATATTTTCGCGTTCGTTGTACAGCCAACTGCACACGAAGGTCTTCCACTCGTCTGCGAGTGATCTTGAACATGAAGTTTTACAAAAGGCATTTTATGTAATGGATAATATTAACTAGAATATGAATCAATAACATATGGTCAACCTATAAAGTTGCATACGATGCTAACACAGGATAAATATTACAACACAGTACATGTACGATTTGCATCACTGGTGAAAGACAAAAACCTCGCTTCACAATGGCTGGACGATTGGTTCAATGAGCGCAGAGTGAAGCGTACATAAATATTATTACACATACTATAGTGCTGTGTGAACTATTCGTGTGGTAAAATTTCTCATTCCTCGAATAACGCCGTTTCGTTTTATGTAAAATGTAAAATTGCATTTCTGTAGGTTCTGTATAAAGGAAAACAAATTACACTATTGTAATTAAACATGGAGAAGTTCAGTTGTTAACTATTAAAGGATTTAGCATTAATAAAAAATCCTTTTGTAGGTTTATTGTAAAAATTCCGCCTGCGGCGCTAATTAAGACTGTCCATTTCCTACCGCATTATACATTTAAATTTTTCCCATTGTGTTTGGTGTCGTTTGGAAGACCACGAAAATGGATCTAGGATGTTAAGTCATAAAATCTTGATTTTAAAAAATATATATTACGATTAAGTACTTGTTTTTAACATTTTTTTAAAGGATCTGGGCTTGCATACACAAACCCAAATACTTTCCTGCACACCTTGCACTCGGCTGAAAGCCTGTATCGCAAAGTGTGGAATACATCGCCAGCGCCGGGGTTCGAACCTGGCACCTATTTGTTATATAATAAATTCTGAAACGGTAATCTTAGAATGATTGTAAAATAAACTCCGACATTGATATTTATATTAGTAATAATAATATTTTGTTAGACGGCGGATTAATTGCTTGCATCCTGAAAAAAATGCAACCACTTAATCGGGAGTTTATTTACCCTGGTTGTCTAATTATGTTCAGACTGAATTTTATGAATGTCTTCCAATTAATCAGCCAATTTTATTTCCACCATGAGACGTGCACACTGCACACCATTGCACTTTTTAATTAAGGTCCTATATGCTGTCATCGGGCTTCGGCACCCTGAATTGTACTCAGCCAATACTGAGAGAATCGTCTTGAAACTGAAGACAGTGTTAGATGAAAGTATGGACTACAGATTGCGTGCTTTAGAATTACAAGATTTGTCAATTCCTTGAATAAAAAAATATTCATAAAGTACCCCTAAAATTTACGGGATCTGAATATTTTCCTGTCAGTTTTTCAGATATAAAAGTATAATTTAGTCAAAATACTGGTATATAAAATCTTAACAAATCGGCTGTTTAAGATTTTTAAATTTCTTCTCAGGTTTCTTTTAAAAAAGTATAATTCACTTTGTCGCTTACGTTATTCTTATTTCACGCTAACATTCTCATACAAAATTTGAAAAAGTTGAAGCAAAAATAGAACGATTTTTGCTCAGTGCATATACTCCCTTAAGCACGCTGATTCTGAAATGAACGCAAAACGAACAATAAGCTGACGAAGCCCTTTTTTTACTGGCGATAAAAGTTAAGGTGAGCTATTTTCTGAAACGGAGCCGAGTGTCATCAGTAAAAAATCAGTAAAAAAGTTGCCCGTTATGAAATTTTACAAAATTTAGGTACCTGCTTATTTTTTTAAATAATATAAAGTACTCTTTATTGAAGATACAGTATTCCAAAAGGCGAGCTTATTGCTTAGTAGCAATATTTCTGGTAGCTCTTATTATGTATAGGTAGGTTTAATGGCGATTAGTGAATTTCTGTAGTAGGAAGCCGGGACTAGCATTTTTATTCCATTAGGTCAGATTGGACCTATTATTTTATCATCTACACTAATATAAAATGGATAGTCATTTGTTTTTCAAAACACGTCAATCACGGTTAACTGAAATCCTAAATAAAATAAAAAACAACGTATTCGTAGGACCCTTCGCTATTATGTAATTACTCCAACTATTTGTCTTTCTACAGTGAGTAGAAAGACAAGTGGCAAAATAAATAAATAAAGACAAGCTTATTTTAGTTCTCAGTCAAAGTTGTAGAATTGATTATAATTGTTATATCATGTATAGGTATTAGGCGCGAAGCGATTCCCATCGAGTTACTTTTTGGATAAAATGATAGGTATAATAGTACCTAATTTGACTTAATTCAATAAGAAATGTTAGTCCCGCCTTCCCTTCTGCAGAAATCCATCCTTCGCCACTGGTAAACACCTATTATTAATTTCATTCGTCTTGGCAACCGAGCGGACGTTACCTGCAAGTGAAGTTTAAGATTGTATTGTTGGTAGCCCTGATTGTCGAATCTTGTCATAAGAGCTGTCAAAGGTTCGCAATATTCTCACATTGTATCTTTTACAAGTAACCTACAATTCCGAAAATATTACAGCGAAAGCCCGTCAATTTCACCCTTAATTCTTCTACAGTGTTGTAGGAATACTGATTTTCACTTATTTTAGTTCGAACTCAAAGTTATAGAATTGATCTCATTATATTTTGTACTTACGTACATACTATATTTATATATTATCTATCTAATAGTTAATACATAAATATATTATGACTTAGATAATAATTTTCGCATATGACCTACATACATTAGTTTAGCACAGTACTGAGAGTAATAGTATAATTACTGGGTTATCATTGCTAAATATATTTCCTAATACTTATTATTTAAATAAAATAAAATAGTTATTTACTATTTTATTTTATTTAAATAATACTCAACTCAAGTGTTCAAAGGCCTACTAGGTAAGTATATGAAAATATTGTGCACGGTTCTTTTCGAAAATGTGTGATTCATCTACAGTCCACTTTTTTCAGAAGTCTCAAGCAGTGAACTTGGTTTAGTGTTGGTTGACGCGATAATAAAATGATTACATTATTTCGCTACTTTCAAATTATATTTCAGAACTGTTGTTTAAAATTTTTGGAATGTTAGAATAAACTGGCAACATTGTTTTTCATTTCATTCACTTGTGGTAGCCGATTAAAGGGATAATCGGAGTATTTTTTTCTATTTACAACTCGCAAAACTATCTTGCCTTTAAGATAATTTCCTTTAAAATGTAAAAGATACAATGTGAGAAATTTGCGGACCTTTGACAGCTCTTATGACAAGACTCGACAATCAGGGCTACCAACAATACAATCTTGAATTCAACTTGCAGCTAACCTCCGCCTGCTGCGGAGATATACAAAAATGGACTGTACAAGTGTCACGAAGAACGACGGTCGTTATTCCATTTTACTTTTGGAGGAATGAATGGGGTGGTATTTGTTGAGAAATAATTCAAGTGAAAAATCTATTGAGACGACAGGACATATGGGCTGAAATCGTTTTAAATAATGCATGGACAATAATAATATTTTGCTTATTGGGTTAATGTTTGTATAATTAGTATTGAATTAAACCAAGTCAGGATTAGATACTCGTACTCTATAGTGTGATTTCAATTAGTTTATGTCGTAAATCTAATTTTTCTGTTTTTAAATGATTTGTCCTATTTATCTAGTTATGTCCCCAATAGCGATTAATTTGTCTCCTAGATACGTACTTACTAGATATATTTTAATTACATAGAAATGTTATAATGCTAGATACATATCATGCATCACATGTATGAAGACAGCGGTACCAAGAGAGGAGGTCTTAGTATGAACAAATATAAGAATCTAACATTTTTTTATAAAATTATTCTGGGTACAAACATCTTTGTATACTTCACAGTATACTTGAAAAGCTTATGTCGTAAAGCAGAGTAGGTCGGCTCATCGGATTAGTGGTCGAGCGCGTTGCCAACCCGGTTACCTACCACCTCATAACACACTACATTAATTACTAATACTGTACAAATAGATACTATCTTGTACGCGAATTTACTTTACATACGTTAAAATACTAACGTATTACAGTGGAAGTTAAATAAAGTCGTGGTTAAAACAGACAGTGAGTGTTTATAAAGCTGAAAAATTTGAAGTGGAAAATGTAGACGCAGATAACAACCAACAACAACAGATGAAGTTAAATAAAAGTTGGGTAAAAATAATCATAGGAACTTGTCTAGACAATCTGATCAAGATCTATATGATAGATGATCCACTAATAGGTGGATCTATATATGAAACACATGTTTTTTGCTCTTTTTTTAAATTTTTAGAGCAAAAAATCATGAGAAATGCATGAATCATATTTCGGTTCGATAGATCATCCGGCGAAAAAAAACAAAGGTCGCCACGGGGGATTAATCTGGCTGAATGTATGAATTTATTGTAAAAACAAGACGCAAGATATAAATGTAGTGTGGGTGTGAGAGAGGCAGGAAATATAAAAATAAAATAAACATTCATGTGACATTGATGAGGATTATTCGCCAGATTTTTTGCACATCTTAAACAGTAATTTAGAAGAATACAGTGCGTGAAATGGATAACTTGTATATGAGTTAGCTGTGTATTAATTTTTCTAAACATTGTTTATTAAATTAAAATCGTTTATTTATATATATTTTTATTATTTATTAGGTACTTTATACGTTTCCTTGCTCAAAAAGTGCAATTTGCAAAGGAAAGGATGCATGAAAATATGTAAATAATAATGTATGATACCTTAAAATCCTGTCTGAATAAATAAATAAATAAATAAAACCTAAAAATCCATTTATAAGTACTAGTATCTCTATTTTTTACATAAATATTCATCGATTGATCGTTTTGTCGCCACGCCGCGAAAGCCTACGAGATTACATTTATAGCGTTTACATTCTAATGGTTTTGGCGTGTTGAGAGAATGACAAAAAAATGAAAATATTATTTATTGAAATAAGATACACTTATGATGACGAGTCGGCCTAAGAGCTTATTGCAAGTGTGGCCACTGGCCGTCCTTGCACACTGACGTGGGTCGTGGACTGATTACTTTACCAGATCCTCAAGAACGCCTGGTGTGAAGTGTACAAAAAGTGTTTGAATTTGTGTATGCAAGATAGGATAGTTAAATAAAAAATAAAAAAAAAACATAAATTTGCACTTCCAGAACTGGATGTTCAGTTCATTCATACTTAACTGTCTTATAATCTTAATATAATATTATCTCTTAAGATTGTAGAGACTCTAGACTAGATAAACATACTCGTATGTAGGTACTCGCACACGCACTCATCATCACTCCACCAGTCAAGTCACTTCATAATCATTATAAAAAAATACTATGAACTTACATATAATATGTTATGATGATGATCTGATGACTATATCCATCAGGCGCGAAGCTGCCCAAGAACACGTTTCCCATCGAGTTACCTTTTGGAAAAATGAAAGGTATAATAGTGTCTAATCTCACGTAATCCCATAACAAATGTTACCCCCGACTTCCCTTCTGCAGAAATCCACCCTTCGCCACTGATACCCATCAAGTAGTTAGAATTCCAACTGATGGATCCATCAGGTCATGGCTATACAGTAAAAATACCTAAGTACCGTCGTGACCGGATAAAAACCATAAGAATATTGCTCAACATGAATAAATCCCAAGAAAGACAAAAGTCCTTTGGGATAAGCTCAAGGGATAAAAGCTCAAATCTAACTGGATCTGAAAATAGTATCTATTATAGTATACGATTTCTTTCAGTGTGTTAGAAACAAGCATATATTAGAAAATAAGAATCGGATCAAAAATGGGATAGACAATAAAATAGCCAACATTTCATGTACTGGAATGTCTCAATAATGGGGTAACCAGTGAATGCTGTGTGTGTATAAAAATACACACAACATTCTCTTAAAATAATTTATAAGTAGTACGACCTTTATAATGGGTGGGGAACCTATTTGTTGAAAAATATCTCAGATGCCTCAATGGCGGTTTTAGGAATACCTGACACTGACAGAACACTCGAAAAATATCGAAAAAAAATGTGGGGAGTCAATTCTACAATTCATAGATTGAAAATAGTTGGAGGGCGATCTTTTAAACGGGAGGTGACAGGTTCGAATCCCGGCGGTGACAATGTACCAATTCTGCATTTCATG
This sequence comes from Ceraclea dissimilis, assembly GCA_963576895.1. Classification (NCBI taxonomy): domain Eukaryota; kingdom Metazoa; phylum Arthropoda; class Insecta; order Trichoptera; family Leptoceridae; genus Ceraclea; species Ceraclea dissimilis. The sequence continues at coordinate 3,099,795 of OY756377.1, forward strand.
ACACCAACACACAACATTCTCTTTGCACAGGTTTAAAATTTGTGTTGCAATAAGTAGGTAGTAGTATGTCAAAGGTAGGTCTTCCACCCAAATAAGTACCTATAGATGTAAAACAAAAATGAGAAAAAAACACTAAAAACCAATTCCATACTGTGAATATTTCTTGTCGGCATTTTTTATTAAAATTCTTCGGAAGACTATTTTTTCAAGAAAAAAAAACTTTAATGCATCTCGACTAAATTCCTCTCATATTTCATGCATGATTCACCGTTAGTAGGTACAGATCATAAACTTAGGAATCTATACATTATTATTAAAGCATTATAGAGTATGCGCGTGGAATTATTTTGTCTGCTACACATACGTTAAAGACTTTCCAAAACTTTCTGGAATCAAACCATTTTATTGTAATGCAAAACGAATTCATGGTTGGTGAATTTGGTTGGAGCACAGATTTTTCTGGAGGTGCCGGGTTCGAATTTCGATTATACTGAACTTCATGATACAAACTTGTGTGTATAAAAGTTTTTGGGTTTGTGCAACCAAGCTCAGATTCTTTTTAAAGAAGTGAAGTAATTGAGATGGTTAGGACATGAATTTTATACGTAAGCGTAGAAGGATAGGGAAGTCTGGAATTATGTTCTCATTGTCTACCACGCAAGGGACACTGTTTGTGGAAAAAAACATCAAAAAAATTATGATTGTTGACCGATACTTTTTAGCCAGAAATTATGGTTTCGGGCCCATTCAAATGAATTTTTCTTGAGTGCATTATGTGTTGTTTGTTTTTCTCTTTAGAAAAACGTATGCTTCATCATAAATCATAATCATAAATAAATTAATTAGCACTCCCCATTAAAAATGTTAATTGAATATTTAAAGCTAGGCATATCGACATTAAAAAAAAATAAAAAGCGGGAGACCTTAGTTCTCGACAACCTTACCTTAAAATATACTTTGGAAAAAATAGAGTAGATACATTGAACCTTTATGAAGGAATGACTATAATTTTTTATATTTGTATAAATTACTAAAATAAAAATGTGAATAACACCTCTGATATTTTTCCCGAAAGACAGAAACTCGTTTCCCGAAAGTCGCACTTTTTTTCGTATTGATAATATAGATTAAAATCTAGGGAATTACCGTAAAAGTTTAATAATTGAATCGAAAAATAAACCGCAAAAAATTGAAAAAAAAAGCCATTTATAACATTTTGTCGTGCGATTTTGAACCTTTATGCCGCGGGAAATGATCTTGACGTCATAGTTGAGTCCCGAGTCTTAACATAAAAATATAAACTTATGTTATGTACATACATGTTTTTAATATCTCAGTAGGCATGTGTCAAACACAAAGATTGAACTAAGGTTCGAACTTCGAACCCACAATCTCGCGGATATTTGACAGTACAACGCCCTTTGAACTGTCGGAATGATGATGGTATTGACATCTTAATGTCCTATATGTAGTAATTATGGTGGTCCACCCTACCCCATAAAATGCAACATGTAATTTGAAAGGTAATCAAATTCTGCAATGACGCATCTTTTTTAATGATACGTCTATGTCGTCAGTTGGAAAAAATCTGTTTTTTTTTTCATAAACCGAATCAGGTCAATGGTTTCCATAAGAGTATTGGTATCATTGGATGTTTTTAAAGAAGAAATTTAAAAAAAACGCGTTTTATAACTATTCCGGATACTTACTTATATCCCAATAAACACAATTTTTTTCATTTCATAAAAAAATATAACATAATGGAATTTGATCTGCATTACACATAAGGGTATATCTACATGCAGGATAGGCGTTCCGACGCTTAGTTAATGATATTTCATGGTTGCTAAAAAGCTATTGCAGCGTTATCTTCGACTACCATCTCTTTCTTGACTGACTGTATATTTTATGTCGAGCTTACTTGGTGATAATCCGAGTGCGTGATTGGCCCAGTTGGTTGAGGCGGCGGTCTCTCAAGCGGGAGGTGCCAGGTTCAAACCCCACCGATGCGCTGGCGATGTATTCCACACTTTGCGATACAGGCTTTTAGCCTAGTGCAAAGTGTGCAGGAAAGTATTTGGGTTTGTGTATTGGTATTGTGAAGTGCCTTGCACTAAACGGCACTAAAAAAATCACAATATTATTATTATTAAAGAAAACGCCACCATGAAAAATTTATTCATAGAAAAAACTCTTAAAGAAAAAATAGCAACAACCTAAAAGTCCCTAGAGGTTTCTAAATATTTACAAAAGAAAGGGCGACGACCGTTTATGAAAAGAGTTCAATCGATTATTCGTTTGTGTATTCCCAAAGGCTCGGTTCAATAAAACTTTTTAACAATGAACCTTTAAATTGCCGATATAATCATAGGGAATTATTGCTTTTTATGGTCGTCTGCTTTACGTGCATATTGTGATTAGATTTTGCAATATTTTTTGACGAAATAAAATTCACTGTTATTTTTCACTGGTATGTGAAAATCTCATAAAAGATTATCTTATATTTTTCCTTAATATTGCATCTTTCGAGGAAAAACTCACAAAAAGTACCAGCTGTTCTCTGGTTCATCCTATTGTCCCTCTTTCTTTTCATCTTACCTTCTTCTTTAAAAGGCGGGCTTATTGGCAGGCTTGGATCGCCTGTCAACAGGGCCGTCCCTATAGATATAATGCCGCCCTAAGGCAAGTACGAAAAAGCCGCCCCCAAAAATATGTGTCATCCTAGATAACCTCTGTAACTGTTTTTAAATGCATAGCAGGGAGAGCAAACAAATTTGGCATTGAAACATGTAAATAGCGCCGTAGACGATATTTTTTTAGAAATATGGGGGTACTCATGTACATATTTGCATCTAATTATATTGTACAAGACAAACTAGCGCCACAGGCGATTTTTTTATACGAAACATTAGTATTCAATCAGATTGCCACCTCCTCGATTTGCTGCCCCTTCAGATTTCCGCCCTTATGCTGGATTACACCTACTTTTTAGGTGATGAAATTTTGTTTTGAAATAAAAAAAAAATGTATGAAAAATAATGGTAAGTATGTGGCTCGTATCTCCGCTTTTCCTCACCTAAAAAGTTGGTGAAATTAATACAACATTAGACTTTCTTTCCCAACGTAAAAAAATCCGCGCTTTCTGAAAAAAAAATCTGGTATTGGGTGCTCAAAATCACTCTTTACTCCCTGACTACGGCAGGTTACCAAAGTTTGCGATAAAATGTTATTATTTATTAGTGCATGCTACCATGCATGCTACCGGACAATAGAGAATACAATATACTGTAGAATGCATTGGACTGCACACAAGGATAGACTCAATTATTGCGATATTGTGATTTGACCCACGCCCGCCACGCCACGGTAGACTTGCAATGATTTCTGACATTTTGTCACAAAGGTAATGTGAACGACCCTAATTGATACATAGATTTTATATAAATTAGATGCAATGCAGGAGAGTCGAAAGAACAATTATCAACAACAAAGCCCAGCAATGAGGATTAATTCTAAATGTCTCTATACAGGGTGTTTGACAGATGGAAACAGAAATCTTAAGGGTCGTTTGGGATCTGTATAGCCAAACCTAGCTTAGTTCGTCATTTTAAAACCGAAGAAATAATACGTAATGATAAAAAATATCGGATTAAAGTTTCGAAAAATAGATATTTCATAAAAACGAGTTACTAATTTGGAGGGGATCTTAGTTTAAAAAAAACAACTTAGGATTATAAAATCCGGAAAAAACTTCTCTGATTTATGTTTTTTTCAAATGATAACGTTATAAAAAACATTAGTTTCATAAATCTGTGATATAGAATAACTTAAAGATATCGCTACTAATTTATTTATTGAATCTTTTAAGTCTTCGACAACAATTGCATATAAATATAAAAAATGGACATAGTACAGATTATAAAACGTTGTTCACTAGAGCGAACTTACCGCAGAACTGCGATTTCTTCCAGTTAACCCCAGGAAATAACAGAAAAAAAAAAGAAATTTATTAAAAATATGTGAAGTAGAAAATATATTTATACATACATATGTGAGAAAAAATAAAAACAAAATAAAAAAATAATTTAAGCAAATTACCTATGATTAAAATTATTCACATTATTATAGATCTCTTAAGAAACACGATTAGTTTCGCTTTCACTCAGTTAGATCATCTTCAGGAGGTCAATTCGGAATCAATGAAACGAGAGCTTTGAATCAAAACACAGCCGCATTTTAATTACTACTACATATTCACGTATACTTACATTACCAGTGGTGTATCATAACAACAAAGACCCCGGATCAAGTAAGATAATGAGCCTCCTATCTTTTTTTTTTCATTTTCTTCCATATTTTTCTCACGCAGAATCTACTGACAATTTGTATAGTAACATTATTTAAGACAAGCCAAAATGTGCCAAAACTGAAGGACACTTTTTAAAATACATAATAACATGGGGTTAACTGGAAGAAATAGCAGTTCTGCGATAAGTTCGCCCTAGTGAACAACGGTTTATAATTTGTACTATGTCCATTTTTTATGTTTATATGTATTTCTTGTTCACTTAAAGGTTAAATAAATAAATACTAATTTGGAAAAGTATTTAAAATTAATTTATTGTCCTAAATAAATGTACTTTCAAAGAAAAATACAGTTTGATTCACAAAAAAGTAATATTTTCAGAAATTGACATGCCTTTATTTATAAAATTACAAACCGAAATTCTTTGAAGACCTAACCTAACCTAATTAATCACGCATTTCAAACGTAGTAGATGTGTCTTATCTATGGATTAATGGATTGTGAAGTGAGTTAAGTGATAAGCTAATCTAACCTCATTGTAACCACGGGCTTTGGTAGGGGGGAGGGGGGGGGGGGGACTGGGCAGTTGCCCCTCCCCTAATTTAGAGAAATTAATAGATATTTATGTAAAAAACCTCACGAAAATCACGTTATTACCACATCATTTTTCGTCACATTGTAGAATTTTCAAAAATTCTTGTTCCAATTTTCGAAATTCCATTAAATTGCAATATATTTTTTCCACAAAAAAATGACTAAATTCGTCTAAAATCAGTTAGTCTAAAATCAATTAGTCTAAAATCAATTCGTCTAAAATCAATTAGTCTAATTTTATCAATTCGTCTAAAATCAATTCGTCTGAAATCGACGAATTGATCGTTAGGCAAATTGATTTTGGCCAAATTGATTTTAGACGAACTGATAATTAGACGTATTCATAATTAGACGAATTGATTTTAGACGAACTTATCGTAAACCCTCGGGTACTCACTTACAATACTTTGTCAGGTGCAGGGCGTCCCGCTTAAACCCAGACGGCCGCCACTGCATATGTACCTAATAAGCTCAGTGCGGTAACTACTCACTCAACAACGCTGAATCAAGTTTAGTTGTAGTTTGTTTGAAAATAACAAACATTCAGTCAGTACGTTAGGATCGTGCGTGTCGCGTGGTACATTCGGTACAACAACATAAAGAACCTACCCACAATCATTTCCTTTTCTCCACACTGACAACACTCTCGCGATCTAAACAAATTTCGAAATAAGAATTCTCTGTCGTGCTTTTTGAATTTTCGTATTTCGAACGCGTGGTACATTCGTTACAACAACATAATATAACCTATTGGTTTGCCATTATTAATCAAATAAAATAAATAAAAATAAAGATCCTGCCCACAAATAATTTTAATTGAATTTATTTACATACTGGCAACATTTCGCATTCAAACAAATTTTGAAATAAGAAGTCGTCGAGTCGTGCTTTTTGAATTTTCGTATTTGGAACGAGTGTTTTGATCAGCTGTTTTGTGTGTTGTGTATTGTTTTGACTCTACGTGTGTTTGTCTTTTGTTTTGTTTACATTGTGTTATCATACTTTTGTTTTACGATATTTTTCATTTGTTTATCAACAATTTGACGAATCAGCTGTGACTTTTTTTTATGAAACTTGTGAGAAAACTGTGTATCTTTTCGTTTTTGTGTCTGTTTTTTATTGTTAGTTGATTTTTCAGTGAATATTTTGGTTATATTTGGATTTTTAGTCGATGTAAGTATTTTTTTTAAACGCAATCTATTTAATAAGTTTCTCATACTTGTCGTTTCCCACAGGAACAATAGTACAATCTCTGTAATCCTAATTTAAAAATTTTAGGGTCGATTTCAAACTCTGGCGAAATTACACAATTTTGTATTTGCGTTTATCAATTTTTTGAGTTGTGTTATTATTCTTGAGCTTTCGCGAAGTTGCAAATTTATTTTCATACATTTTTTTATCACCACTGGATTACCAGCAACGTATGTGTGTGTCTGTGTAACTAGCTACAGCTGTGTGAGTATGCATTACCTATTTTGTTTATTTATGCATAATAAATAAATACAATCTTTATTGAAAAAAAAAAATTTCTCAAATGGCGGGTTTATTGCCGTAGGCATGTGTCTGCCAACTAATCATTTGTGACATTAATTTGATATACAAAATACATACATACAAACATTATCTACCCCATCTCGCAGTATCCCTTGAGGGGTAGGCAGATATGACTTTTTTCGCTCGGCTGCGGGTGGGACTGCTATACTGTAGAACATTATAAGAATCTTTCATTCTTATCAACATTCGTAAATAGCATATATTTTTTTAATTACTTACATATCTAGAGATTAGAAAGCATTGCGTCAACGAAACACTCGTAGGACTTAGTTGTAAATCCTTGTGACATCCATTTGTTCTCATAAGGAACATTGAAGGGCTTAGCTGTTAAACTGTTTATATACATATACTTACATTATAGATAAATCCATACTAATCTCTGTGGGTGTACACGATAATATATCTTTCCTTGTGTACATATAATTGTACATACTTGTTATATGTATGTAAGATTATATCTCACGTACAATACTCATAAGGTCCGTATATTTATGATCACTTTCATTTTCATTAATATCTACTTATGATTTAAAACACTTACCCCCGTTTTCACCAACTTTTACCTAAGAAGGAGACCCTTAAGAAATTTCCATACAAAAACAGAGATAATATTCTATTTTTTGACACGCAGGCCTACCAACCACACCCTAATTCCATACAAAATGCAACACGCAACTCACCTACGTTAGGTGCCCAAATATCTCTGCCCAGGCTAGGTGAGTTGCGTGTTGCATTTTGTATGGAATTAGGGTGTGGTTGGTAGGCCTGCGTGTCAAAAAATAGAATATTATTGCCCGATCCCACCAACTACCACCTAGGAAGCAGACCCCTAAGGAATTTCCATACAAAACCACAGATAATTTCAGTGATTATTATAACTGTCATAACCTTGAAGATATAAATCCATACAAAATACAACATGCAGCTCTACTTAGTTAGGTGCCCAAATATCTCCGCCCAGAATCTCCCGCACTTAAGTAGCTGCATGCTGTATTTTGTATGGATTTATATCTTCAAGATTATGACAGTTATAATAATCACTGAAATTATCTGTGGTTTTGTATGGAAATTCCTTAGGGGTCTGCTTCCTAGGTGGTAGTTGGTGGGATCGGGCATTTATCTGTTTTTGTATGGAAATTTCTTAGGGGTCTCCTTCTTAGGTAAAAGTTGGTGAAAACGGGGGTATTTGTTCTTATCTCCTGCTGCAACAATTTTCTATCTATCTATCTATCTATACCCTCACGCCACGTCCCTTGCAGGGTAGGCCAAGAGGATAGTGCGCCAGACAGCCCTATCCTTGCACACACTCTTAGCCTCCGTCACATTCGTGCAATTTGTTATACACGCTCTCCGATTCCTTTTACTCAAAACGCGTCCATCCTTGAGGATCTGGTCGACATGATCGGACCAGGTCACTCTCGCTTCCTCAACCCTCTTCGCTCTCTCAAATATATCTTTTTCGTCATCCTGTCATCTTTCATTCTCTCAACATGCCCAAACTATCTTAGTTTATTCACTTTCATTCTTGTCACAACACCAGTCTTGTTATTCTTGTTATTTCCGTTATTCCCAGTTATTTATTCTCGGGTGAGAATTTGATAGTTAGCAAACAAAATACGATTTCGTAACTTAAACTTAACTAAGCATCAAATTCACTTTTAAAGTTTAATGTCATAATTGGCTTAGACGAGTTGGTGCATAATGAAGAGGAAAATTAATCTATGGAAGCAAACTTTAAACAATTACTATTATTATTCATAGTAGAAAAGCAAAGTCATAGACAAAGTTATCATAATAGACAGTCATAGACTACACAACATTATTAGTAGGTACACTAAATATCAGATCTTCTCAAACTTTTCCTTCGTCAGAACACTTTGATGTTTTGTTGGATAAATTTTATTAGTGATTTTTTTATTTAATTGGTGAACAAAGTACAGAATTATGTGAACATTACAAATATAAATCAAAACATTTGTTCACTCGGGCGAGCTTATCGCAATGATGCGATATCTGCCACCTAACCCCAAATTCATCTTAATTTTATCTACGTTTAGTCTATAAATGTTAATTTATTTATTTAATGTCGCGACTACAATGTTGGTGCAGTTGCTTGGAACGCGGACTTCCGATCTAAAGGTGCCGAGTTCGAAACTATTTTGATGTAAAGAAGCCGAGACATTGTCGAATTTCGGCGCTGATGATGTAAACTGTAAACAAACAGAAATACTGTTTTTTTAAAAAGTTGTTTCTTTAGGCATGCTAGGCTTTTATTGGATTCGTATAAAAGGCTCGCTAATGCATACGAATACCTAATTTTGTGCACATTTTACATACTGTAATGCAAGTTATTACTGAAATAATGAATGAATCTCTTGCGATAAGTACTTACTTGTTATTCAACTATGACAAGTAGAAAATCCGATATTCCCACAAAGTATAACTTGTGATTTTCGAAAACCATAAAAGAGGATTTTAATTTTTCACGATAAGAAGGTACTCGGGTGAAAACAGTTGGCCAAAACGTTCGAAAAGTTTGAATTAATAAAACACAAAATATTTAAAAAGTTTGAGAAACATTTAATCATAATGAAAATGATACGTGGAAAGTTTACACCAAGGATAGTACAATGGCATAGTAGCTATACCTTGCTAGTGAGTACGATAGTCTTACAATAATATAATCTATGGGTATGTATGAAATGACTGCATATTGCATAGATTGAACAAAGAGGTTTGTTCTTGTCTTTGCTTATTAATTTATTTCATTGTTTCAATATATTAGATACATTACGTTTTATGATTAAGATTTATTGTTATTTTGTAATAAAGCTGTAATATTGTTTACCGGCTGACTAGTATAAAGTACCCGGTAACGCCCGGAGACAGTGAAGCTTGACTAGTAATTATTTGCGTCACAATTGGAACGTTTTTCAACTGTTGCTTCTATCGCTCCCTCCCACCTCATGCTCTTTCCTCCACTGATTATTTACAGGAATGTATTTAGATATTCTAATTCAGCTACTACCTCAGGCTTTCATTGTTCTCGTGCACCTGTGCGACCTTTCCACTGTATTACTAGTGTTTGTATTAAATATTGTTTGTTAGAAAGGTTATGGGACAGAGGCGACTTCAGTGTGGGGTGAATTTGGTATGAGGCGAATAAATAGGGAGGGGAAATGGGAGCAAATGTGTTTTCATGAAATATAATCAAACCTAAGTTAGAAAGGTACAGTGGATGGAGTTTATCAGGTACATATTTGTCAGGCATGTTATTTCATTATATTATTTTTTGTAAAAACGTAAAAAGAAATTACAAATATTTGCTATTTAGAGACGTTTTGTGCGAATGTAGGCATGTAGGTACAGTTTTATACATTTTCCAAGTCATTTAGTTTGATTTTGAAATATACGTGCTACTACAACTCTAGGATCAATGTAGAAGTGCCCGGCCCCACCCGCAGCCGAGTCGAGAGAAAAAATACAGTTTTAGCGCTTTTTAAACAAAATTAGTATTTAACAAAAATATCATTTTAAAACCAAGACAGCTGTCAGTTTACAAAACTCTTTTTTAGAATCATATTCTATGATTTCTTCTCCTATTCCTCTGTCACTACCTTGCTCGGCTGCGGGTACGGCCGCAATAGTGGAATAGTACCATTAGAAATGTTGAGGCGATAAGGCGATAAGGTTCACCTAAGAAAAATATCAATGAATTTTGTGTTCACTGAAAGAATCAACAAATTATTAAAATAACCATCCATTATTTATTTATTTACTTATTTATTTATAGCACTTGAAAATCTTGAAATGATAAACATTGAATCAATTAAACTATTCCATTTCATTCATACATCATCTAACAACCACAAGCGCACATCTAGTCCATTCATATAAAAACATTAAAATACAATTGAAAATCGCAACACAAACAAATATGTAGTAAAAGAAAACAACAAACAAAACACATGCATACACAGGCACAACAACTAGGTACAAAGGGTAAGCAAATCAAGTACATAAGCGAGTAGTGGAAATATAAGGGAGTTACATCAGGACAAAAAGGGAGAGGAGGAACGATTCTAAATAAATAAAAATAAACCATTATGGATGAATATCAATAAACGGAGTGTACTGTATCTATCTTTCTACGTACTTACCCTTCACCTTTCTTTTGTCTAAACCTAAATAATGTCTGTGACGTCCTTTAGCGACCTCTCGTGGATGGATTTCTCTTTGTCTCCAAGTCCTTGAATCTCAACTACGTCTCTAGAATTATTTTCTAGGTCAGAAACTCTTTTAAAGAAGTTTATTTCGCATTTGCTATTAAGTTCGAAGGTTTTTGAAGACTGGAAATATTATGTTTACTTATGCTAATAATTTATGTTAACTTATTATTAAGAGTATGCATACCAACATTTCAAAAAAAAAGGGAGACTTTAGATCTCGACTACCTTACTAAATATGTTTGGAAAAAATACAGTAGATACATTGAACCTTCATCTAAAGAATAACCGTAAAAGATTTTTTAAATCTTGTATAGATTTCCCAAAAAAAAAAAAATGTGAATAACAACTCTGATCTTTTTCCGAAAGACTCGTTTTACGAAAGTCGCGGAGATTTTTTTGTGTATTGATAATATTCATTAAAATCTAAGGAATAACCGTCAAAGTTTTTTGATTGAAGCGTAATTTACCCCAAAAAATGTAAAAAACGCTATTTTCACCATTTTATCATGCGATTGTTTATGCGATTTTGAACCTTAATGCCGTGGGAAATTACCGTGACGTCATTGTTGGGTCGGGAGCCTTAAGTTCGAAGGTTTTTGAAGAGTGTAAATAAATATTGTTTGGAAACAAAATGTACTAATTTGTTGTTTTTGTAAGTGAAATACGAGAAAAACAAATATTTTGTTTAAAACACAATAGGTGACATTAATTGACTTTTGCTAAATAACAATTAATTTCGTTTCTGATTGCCTATTAATAGCCCGTGAGTCGGCCGCTAAAAATATGACCTATCTGTTTTTTATCGCAATATAATAGCTCACACATTGCACTAGAGTTTCCTATCAAAATCTTGACGCATTGGGGCATTTCTAGGAATTTGGTAAGAGATAGGAGAAAGCGGTCAATGTCAAAATAAAAAATAATCCTTAATAAATTCTCTACAAAAAAGCTTATGTATATACATTTTTTTCGTAGGAAAAAAAACAAAACAAGCTACAACTTGTTTTCATACAACTAAAAGTCATTTAGTTGTTGCAAGATATTGCTTTTGCAATAAGTCCGCCTTTTGGCACAGAATACCATTGTCTTGTTTCTCTCTGCATATTTTTCTTTGGTGAATAAAGATTTATTTATCTATTTATTATAAAAACAATTAATCAAATTATGAATGACACTTGTCAATGAATACAAAGAAATATAAAATTATTTTAATTGTTATCTCAATTGTATTATACTTTGTTGATAAAATAAAAAAATCATACACATAGGTATGTCTCGTTGCAATTGTAAATAAATAAAATGGTATTAATTATTATATAGGTAGTACATAATAAATAATTAGTGATAAATATGACAATATTATTGATTCCCTCAATGGTCTTGAAGTGTCATCTTGTGCAAGTAATTAAATGACTTACATACCTAATTGATTAATTAATATCTGCATTTTATTGTTATGGAGAAATTTTTGTTTAAGGGCCTTCGATAAATAAAACTAGGTATGTAAAAACAGTATCCCTTGCGGGGCACGCTGAGAGCAAAGCGTCACACGTTTGTATCCTTACATTCATCTTTCGCTATAACTCCCAGTCGATACGCGTTCGTCCATACTCCAGGTGACTATTGGACATTATATTCTTTGTCATTCCATCCTCAGACATTCTATCCACATGCCCAAAACATCTGAATTTTGTCACTTTCATTCTCTATCTAACTGGAAATGAGCCTGTACTAACAAGGCATTCCGAAAACATTTTTTTGCGCCCTGTTTACAGGCGCATCGATGGTTACTTACTTAATTCACACAACACACACACACGTACATAGAGCACGATAATAACCAAATATATTCTCTTTGTCATCCTTTCATCATTCATCCTCTCCACATTTCCAAACCAACCTAACTTATTCACAATATTCCATCTACTTAAGATTATCTACAAGGTGCATAATCAATAATACTACTTAACTTTAACTAATCGGTAAAACAGATTTTGACTTTACCTTAACTAACTCTCATTACAAATCAGTCTAGACATAATGTACTGAAGTGATATACCTATATACATACAGTGTGTATATTAAATTTTATTACAGTAGGCAATTACATGTGTAAGTCGGTAAAGTAGGTACCTATCCACCGACTACTTCCTGTGTATCTCTGATTAAATAATTCTGTCGTCGCCTCCTCTATCATATTTTCTGCCCACACGGAGACCAAGATACAAATACATAGTAGCCGATGTAGTTAGTGAGACATGTTGTAGTTTAAGAGCTTCATACCAAGAATGACGTCACACTCATTTCCCACGGCATTAAGGTTCAAAATCGCGTGAACAGTCGCATGATAAAATGGTAAAAATAGCGTTTTTCCATTTTTTGATGTTAGTTTTGCGTCTATCAAAAAATTTTTACGGTCATTCCCTAGATTTTAACGCATATTATCAATACAAAAAAAAATTTACTCCGCGATATTCGGAAAACGAGTTTCCGTCTTTCGGAGAAAAGATCAGAGGTATTTATCACTTTTTTTTTTGAGAAATCTATACAAGATATAAAACATCTTTTACGGTTATTCCCTAGATAAATGTTCAATGCATCTACCATATTTTGTTCCAAAGCATATTTAGTAACGGTTGTCGAGATATAAGGTCTCCCGTTTTTAGAAATTTTTGAAATGTCGGTATGCATACTCTTAAGTATACGTTATAATCTTATTTAACCGTGACCCGTGTATACTTAGTTAAGTAGAGACGTGGAAACAGCAAGTCTTATTAAGAGGATTTCAAAGAATTGGAGCATCTGCCCTTTGATTTTATCCGCACATAATATTGATTGTTGTCTTGTCTTGGTGGAAGCGGCAATCTCTCAAGCGGGAGGTGCCAGGTTCGAACCCCGGCGCTGGCGATGTATTCCACACTTTGCGATACAGGCTTTAGCCTAGTGCAAGGTGTGCAGGAAAGTATTTGGGTTTGTGTATGCAAGCCCAGATTATTAAAAAAAATACAGTGCTTACTTTCTTATATCCTTTCAATATTCCCTCTCCCTTTTCCCATTCCTTTCCTGTGCATACGAAGACCCACCAAATGTGTGGAGCATTACTGCTTTTCATATTGCTTAGAATCTTATTCATGATATCTGGATAGGTGAATGTTTCCCAGTATTAGGCTGATGAGTTTATGTGTCAATCATGAATATTGAATATACTTTTCTACATAATACTATTGAGAAGTGTGTTGGCAAGTCCTGCCTCCGTGTAATAAAATGGATGATAAAAATCTTATCAAATATGAAATTTAGTAGATTCATTGTAATAAGTACTATTTATTTGCTGTTATATACTTAAAAGAAAGTAAAGTAACTAAAAATACTTACCTATATGAGTGACATACTCACTCATCAACACAGAGCCTAGACGGCCAATCGTATTGAAGTGAAATTTGAGAGACATACCACACCTTCCACTATGGAACGATTTTTTGAAATTCTCCCCCTGAGAGGGTGAAAATAAGGTTGAAAGTATTTTTTTTAACAAATCGCTGTGAGCTGATCGAACTTTACAAATTGTTTACATTTCGTGTCTTCGCATCTTTGACTTCAGTAAAGATTTGCAACAACAACATCCGAGTTTAGAACAACATCGTGAGTTAATTTTCACAACAGGACATACGGACAGCAAGCGTTTTATAATACTGATAAATATGGCTTATTTATAGTGTTGTGCATGCATTGTAGATTCGTTACCTACTCCGTTACTTAGAGTACAGTATTATGTCCAGATATTGTAGGTACGGATACTTGGTTCTATTTTAAGTATCGCAGTCCTTGGGAGTTATTGATCGAGGAGTCCCTGACAGGGAAAACGTTATTTTGGTTGAGTCATTGACTCCCCATGTACTAACGTACTAAATATGTACCAGCTCTGTATATAATATTATTCTATACTCTGTCTAGCCTACAATACACTTAGGTGCAGGTGATTCAAATCAATTTCTTTTCATTATGCACCTATCGCGTGTCCTTATATTATTCCCAAATTAAGTAATTGTTTTTTTTTTACAATCAACTTCCAAATACAGTCCTGCAACTTTTAGGATTGTTTTGCTGGATTTCACTAACTTTTTAGGTGAGGAATAGCGGAGATAGGAGCCACTTATCATTATTTTTCATACATAATTTGTGCTAGGTGGCTCCTATCTCCGCATTTAAGCATTAATGCTATAAAATAATCTTTTAAATAAAGCTATTTTATGAACATTACCATTATTTTAATACTTAAGTTAAATTTAATTTTAAAAGTATGCCTATTTAAAAAAAATACCCTATAGAAGCGATAATAGAACGATTTTTACTCAGAGCATATCGTCTCTAAACTCATGGTATTATCCTTACAATTCCTTGATATAAAATTAATCCTATAGATATTTAGACTGCGTATAGAATCTTACAATATCTTCGAATGTTTAATTTGTAAGCATCGGCGACCAAATCGTAACATATTCTTATTATTTCATTTGGTATAACCGGGGAGTGCAATGTTACCAAAATAAACACACAGTTCCACTGAAATTTTACATATGGCGTAGTACCTGCATGGGTACCTACCCATTATGACTTGATTTGTTCTTAACACAAGTTCACCACTCATAAGAAATCATTGGTGTTAACTGGAAGAGATCGCAGTTCTGCGATAAGCTCGCCCTAGTGAACAACGATTTATGATCTTGTTCAAACTACTACTATACATAATACATACATACATATCCACGTCCGCTCCCTATGTGGAGCATGTGGTCGTCACCCAGTTTTTCCAGGCATTTCTGTCCTGGGCCAACTCCGTTGCCTGTTCCCATGTCCCCATTCCACCCTGGCGCAGCTCTGATGTGAACAGCCTCTGGATGGTCATTGCAGGCCTGCCCTGACGTCTGTTGCCTTCAGGGCGATACTACTATACTATAAGTAATTCTTTATTTAATGTGTTTTTTTTCTTTTCAGATGCGAGAAAGATCAAGCAACGACTGAATGTGAAGGGATTCGTTTAACCATTATAAAAAAAACAACCGCTCAATTAGTTTTAAATAAAAATATTTTTTGATAAAACTGTCATATACAAAAATCAAGATTAATTCGATAAAGTTTATAATAATGCAAAAACCACACTGCCATATTAAAAAGTGAAGTTGAAAAAAGAGAAGAGATTGAAAATTGTATTTTAAAATACCCTGGGGGTCAAAGAGAGAACGTCACAAGATAAGAAAGAAATATAATAATACCTTTCATAGAATGAAAACTGATGTCAACAATAGAATTATTTTAAAAGTTTTTTTCTTCGTTTCATTTTGTCCCTGCAGTCGACGAGTCGCTCCAGCCAAGGAATTTTCAATTTAACTTTGCGATTCAACAGTCTTGAAATATTGCACCCGACATACTAAAATATGCAATATGTACATTGCTTAATAGTCAGCTAAAGAGATTTCGTGTGACGCAATGAGTGCATTGCACCATACGTGTGCATAAACCAAAAGAAAGATTTCGACAAAACGACGTACAAATGTTAGCGGTGATTTCAAAGCGAACAAAGTATAAACGACAATTGACCGCTACACAACTTCAAGGTCCAAGGAAGCGTTGAAAGACCGCTTCAAACGAAAATATTAACAGAGTTATACACTGTAATATGAAAATAGATTTGCAAGAAAATGTAAGCTCATTGCAGATGCAATCAAATAAATCACAAAAAAATACTCGGAATACAAAACTTAAACTAGAGAAAACAAAGAAACAAAAGGCCCCATTCAGTATTGTTGACTTAATGATGAGCAATCATTTCAAATATGATCAACAACAAAGAGTTGACAGGATTTATAATAATTCACCAACGACGTGTAAGGACAAATATTGCACGAGACGACAGGATATGGCGCCCGGGCATGACGCGAAGGAAGACAGAAGCAAGACAATCGATCCAAGCAGGACATGGATAAAAATAATGAATAATGAATCGGTGATGTCGTCAAGAGAGAGGAAACATTACTGTAGTACCACTGTGCGTGACATGAATAACGATGAACAACTTGTGGATACTGAGAGTTGTAAGTGCGATGACTTGCTGGATAAAAGTCGTAGTGGTTGTCTGTGCTGTGGTGAAGTGATTAGTGGAAGTTGCCAGCGAGGATTCGCAGCCTCCGTAATGAGGTCTGCTCCTCGTCTTGGCTCGTCTCGTGGTGCTATATTCGATAAGTGTTGGTTTAATATAATGTTTCTATTTGTTTGTGTATTTATGGTGTCCCTCAGGGGTGCCCAGTGTGCCAAGACTAGTGGTGTCACATCGGAATACGTCGACGATAAAGTGGTAAGTGTCACATTCAATAATGAATTATTATTTTCTTCCAATTCACTCGTCTCGCCTCGTGTTTGCTATCAGCATAATGACTTATAATTATATTTGGAGCATGCGTGCGTAAATTTATCAAAAGTACCACTGCCAGGCGAACATACAGCGGCAATGGTAGATATAATAATGGCGAACATATCGCGAGTCGGTTCAATGAAAACTGTTGACCCGTAACGGTTTTTTGTGTAGTAGTAATCTTTCTGAATGAAATGGTTTATATTTGCTGATATTTGCACATTATTATCGCGCCCATTATTAGCGTTGGTTAAATTATTATCATTGGGTTATTGTTGTTCCACATTTTGTTATATTTCCGTTGATATTTTGACCTTTCAAAATTCTACTATCAGTTTTCCTACTTTCTTTGTTTATATTGAAATTTACTCTTTTGATTATACCGCCATTTATAACTATTGTATATTTTTCACACTGAAGTACTTTGCTCTTTATAATTTTCAAGATAAGCATTATTCATATTGTCCAAATATTCAATTGACTAATGACTTTGATTGTACAATCAATTACTAGAGAGACAATGGCGGTACGACTAGAAAAAAAAGATAATTTGATATATTCTTGTAACTTAATCAAATAGACAAGGTCATTGCTAAAATACTGTATATGAATATTACTTAATATCTATTTTAATGTTGCCATGTTGGAACTATTTTGGTCGTCTTTTGTGGCTTCTGTATAATGTTTCGCAAATGTCGGAAGTGTTATTATACCAAATTTATCATATTTTATCTCATTTGTGACCTTCAATACTAGATCAAATAACATTTTGATAGAGTGTTTAAGTGTCTGTCTTGTCAAATATATCGATTCCTTCCTAAACAATGAGTAATGAGTAGAGACCGGATTATATGAAACTTAAAATGGTTGAAATATGCATCATAAATGCTCGAAATATGCATCAAAAAGTACCAAAATATGCAACATAAATTTAAATAAATAGAACAAATTAACGTTAATACAAGACTTAATTTTACCATATTTATACTTCACTTATGTTTGGTATTGTTTGGAAGACCTCGCAAAACGGTTCTAGATTGTGAAGGCATTTTTTTTTTTTTTAATAAATTGTCAATTATTTTTTTATTAAATTACTTTATTTTTAACTAGACACCAACATTTTTGTTTTAGAAACGTTTAAATTTTACAAATACTGCTAATAATTAAGAAAATATACCCAAATATGCATGATCAGTACATTTTGGTCGAAATATGCAAAATCCTGAATAAATTGCCAAAATATGCAAATGCATATAATCCGGTCCCTAGGAATAAGTGTGTCCATAATTTTAGCATTTGTAACAGTAGTTTTTGCGAACAGTTATCCTCTTTCATAACATAGAACTTTTATATACAGGTCGAGACGACGGTTGATCACACTTTGAAAACTGTCTCATCGATGCTTTCGAAGGGTATTTGGGAAATCCATAAGGTGACACTGAGGGTATTAGAATACCTCAGACACATTATTTTATTTATTTTATTTATTTAAACTTAAAGTAAACAACAAACACATATAAATATACAAAATGGACATAGTACAGATTATAAAACGTTGTTTACTAGGGCGAACTTATCGCAGAACTGCGATTTCTTCCAGTTAACCCCAGGACAAAACAGAAAAAAAAGGAGTTGAACAAAAATATAGGAAAAAACAGAAAAAATTGAATAAAAAAAGAAATTGAATAAAAAAATATAAACGAAGTAGAAAATATATACATACACACATATGTGAGATAAAAAACAAATAAAAAATTAACACTCTAATACTTAAATTTTGACAGTATTTGACGGAGTGTAGATTTCCAAAGGAGAGTATGAGAGCTACCGGGTTCGACTCCACCTTTCTGACGATGCATTCTATACTTAAGAACACAAACTTATAGCTTACTTAATACTTTTGGAGTGTGCAGGAAAGTATTTAAAAATTCGTGATCTTCTTGTTAAGGTTCGCTTACATAAGGCAATAAGTTTCTCCACTAACGGCAATTTCACGTCACAACGATGCAGTATACTTGATGTTGTCGCGACGTCATTGTGACGTGAAATTGCCATTAGTGGAGCAATTTATTGCCTCATGAAGCGAACCTATATATGTTTATTTATATATTTATTTATTCATCGGTACACATACAGACGTAACTTAAAAATCAATCACAATGGAAAAATTTAGACTACATGAAGAGTTAAAGTAACGCCCAGTTACAGGTGCACACAATTAGTTTAATCGGTCAATATTAACAGCAAGTAAATAAAAATAAAATTACGGCAACAAAAATATTAAGAGTAGTCAGATAAATAAAACATTAATGCAGGAAATAAAATAATATGTCAGAAATCTAAAATTAGCACGTACCCGTAGTAACAAAAAAGGCTGGTTTCTGAAGAGTAAAAATTCGATTTTATTGAAGGAGTCGACAAACTCCTCACGTCTCACGTCTTGGGGGGTGCCTATTACAAATTTGGGCACATTAATTTTACGAACTTGTTACGACCGTGTCATTTGGCGAGAACGTTCCTCCTAAGAGACGGTATACGTACGAGATCAATTACTCGAGTTCACGGAGTACACACTTCACCATATTGGATGTGAACAAATTTGTAAATTAATTTCTCCTCGGACGATAAATTACTTTTGCGCGAATACGTATTGTGAAAAAATGGTGTGACTCATTTTGTTATTAAAAGTAGTTTGTCAGGGTTGGAAATTATCAAGATAACTATATCTGATAATTGTTTTATCATCTAATTATCCGATATTTATTGGATAATTATCCGGCTTTTACTGGATATAAATTTACATATTGGATAATCGAATACCATCCCTCATTTTTTAAAACTTTTAATGCTGCAATCAATACTCAGAAAAATAATTAATTCGAAAAGTGCACCATATAAAAAAAAATGAATTTTCTTCTTGAACGGTTATTTTTTGTTTATTATTGTAGTCAGTAAACTTAATGGAATATCGTCATCCTCGTCATCTGATCAATTCACAATGTCTTCCTCGTAACTTGCCACCCAACTCGTATCTTGATTAACATATTATAATACAAGATTTGCAGACTTTTCGTTCTCCTGTCTAAGCGCTTTTTTTTTAATGATGTTCTGATGACTCATTGCAAAAACAATATTAACTAGGGATAATTATCGAGATGGTGGTATTTGACGCATGGCGGCGGTGAGGATCGCCACCCATCACGTCGCGTCAAAGACCGGGTAAGGCGCAAAGAAGAGGGCGGAATGCCGGATTGGCGTGTAGAATATAATAGGTGATATGGAAGGTAAGATGAATGAATTGCGTGAGCTTAGATAGAGGTGTTTGTGTGAGATGGAAAGAAAAAGGAATCGTAGTGCGTATATGACAAATTGTATGAATGTGACGGAGGCTAGGAGTGTGTATAAGGATGGGGAAGTCTGGTGCCCTATCCTCTCTGCCTACCTTGCAAGGGACTTGGCTTAGGGGTATAGATAGACAGATAATTATTATCTTTTGCAACCCTGGACACAAAACAGTATTAAAGTTTTTAAGTGAAGTTTTTAATAACAAGCGGTCGCGGTCTTTCAGTTGCATTGTTTGCAGATTTTCCATTGTTGACTAATGAAAGTTTTCAAGATTACATTTTTAATTTATTTCTCAAAATATTTTAATAACGCAGTTTTTATTTTTTTATTACCAACAATGCCAGTTTCAGGATTAATTATTGCGGTTTTCAAATTTAATATTACCAAACATTTTATCAAAAGTCTGTTTATATGCTACTTGTTTTCTATACAATTACAAAGTTTCATGCAAGTTCTTCTTGTTCATCTTGTTTTACGTCTTATGATCCTTTACGATGGCGGGCTATCATGGGATGAGGAGTGTCAGCTGTCCTTTCATCTCTTCGGCGGCCTTTCTTTTTTTGTAGCAAGAGTTTGAAATGTGGTGGGCATAGACGATTTACAACAGACGGTGATAAATCATTACAAAATATCGATCCCCGATGCCGACCTACTCAACTTCACGACACAAGCTTTTCAAGCTTACTGTGAAGTGTGCAAAGGTGCATTTGGGTTTATTTCGATAAACGCAGATTCAATTAATAAAAAAAAAAAGTGTTCTAATAAATAAGTAAAATTTTGATTTGAGGTTCCCACTCTTTTATGATACTCTTTCGAGTGTCCTGTAAAATACAAATGTTCATGAAATTTATATAAGACATTTCACATATTTTTCAGCAACTAGGTTCGCCAGCCATTTTGAATGTTACACAAATATTTGCCCAAAGAGAATGTAGAAGATTTACTATCGACTTATATTGAAATATTTCACAAAAGGACATACGTATAAACGGCGTTTTATTATTTGCAATAGATAAGTGCAATAGCCTCTAGACAAGCTAAGCTAGACATTAGTACCGTAGTTTATATAGGTACTATAACTTCCTCACCTTAATAAAGTTATTACTTAGATAGGCACTTACCCACTCGATATTTATATGGCGTACAGATTATTAAACTATAATGAAATTATTATACAGGGTCTCTGGTTGAACCATAGGCTTTTATATTAAGTAAGTACCTAGATGACGTACTCAGTTCTAGTAGTGTAAGTAAACTGGTGCCCACAAACTGTCAAATTGTATGGAGAATTTTGACATTTCGTGGGCAATGTTTTCGAAATTTTGTTCTTATACAAACTATTGGTGTTTACGTTATTTAGCGATAGTTTTAAAGATGTTTTAGTTTTTATTATCGATATCTTGTCAATAGTGTAAGTTTTGCGACTCTTAAATACCAAAAGGTACTTAATTAACATAAAAGTCTATGGGTTGAACACTGAGATGTATTTTTTTTTAAAGAATCTGGGTTTTTAGAAATGAACCCAAATACATTATTGTGCACTACACAGCACTCTTGAAAAGCTTGTGGTGTAATTTCGTCAATCATTATTGCGACGGGGCACCAATCTTAAGAATGAAACGATCTACCTTAAATAATAAATTCACAATCTCCGATGTACTACTGTAGTTTTACTCAAATTAAGGCTCCCGATCTAACTATGACGTCACGGTAATTTCCAACGGCATTAAGGTTCAAAATCGCATGAACAATCGCACGATAAAATGGTAAAAATAGAGTTTTTGTCATTTTTTTGGGGTTGATTTCGCTTCAATAATTCCTCCGCGACTTTCGGGAAACGAGTTTCTGTCGTTCCGAAAAAAGATCAAAGGTGTTTTTCACTTTTTTTTGATAAATTTATACAAGATATAAAAAATATTTATGGTCATTCCTTAGATAAAGGTTCAATGTATCTACTCCATTTTTCCAAAGTATATTTAGTAACGGTTTTCGAGATCTATGCCCGGTTGCTCGACGAATAGTATTGTCGGCTAGTAATATTGATGCTATCTCGTTTGCGCTTTCGCTTTTTGTTACGCGCGCAAACGAAATAGCAATATTACTATCAGAAGATACTATTCGTCGAGCAACCGAGCCCTAAGATTCCCTTTTTAGATTTTTTTAAAATGTCAATATGCATACTCCTAAATAGGAATTTCAGTCACTCAGTCACACATTTAACACCCTGTATCGACAGCGTAGCGCCGAGTTCAACCAGTATCCTGGCACAATGCCAGAGCGTGCATGCTGTAGGTACTATATATAGAGCATATATATTTATTTATTTGTATTGTAGACCCACATAATAATTATACACAGACTGACTGAATAATAATATGCAGTTTTATAGTACCAAGGTGTACGAACATTGCTACACACGTGCGTTTAAATTTAGACACTCTGTATACTAGTTAACTCGCTTACCTTATGCTGGCGCTACATGCTTGCCAAGTTTCCACGACTGTTCACAACCTCCGAGCGTGTGGATGGGCGTTTGCCTTGTCTCGTGAAGGAACGTGAACACTTCGACTGAGTGTTCACGGTACTTCAAAGATCAAAGGAAGCTTGCGGCAAAAAACTTGCGAAGCGTCCACACGTTCGTGCGAACTTAGTAGCGTTTGTGCATTAGCAGGGGAAAGACGGACGTCTCGTATTATTGTTGTAATAGAAATAGCTGCATTTTACCTCGCTGTTATCAGTAAATATGAAGAGAGTTTTCAGGGTAAATTTTATTTAAAAATATAGGTAGTGAAATGTTTAAACAAAAAAGGTGTAACCATTTTCAGCCTAAACAATTCACTACATTTTAAATAAAGTTATTTAAACATTTCTAGCTTAAATACTTCACGATGTTTTTAAATGTTTTTTTTTTTTTGTTGAAAACATTCGTTATGTTTACTGATTCCAGCAAGGTAGAGTGTGACTCATAAATTTAAAGAATAATTGTTTAAATTTGGTTGTGAATGAAACAAGGTGAACTTTCTCAATGCATTTTCGATTCTCGTAATGTACGATTAAAACAACACAAAATATGTTTTTTGGACTTTGACAGCTCCGTTCTCATTTATTTTAGAGAAAAAATTAATATGCCTTTGTAGGAAAATTTATGTACTTTCATTCTGCTAAAAAGATAACCTACAAAAAGTTGATAGTTGTCAAGTTCATATGCAGAATTCGCCAGAATATGGAAATTTTCGCCATTTTTCCCATTATTAATGCCACGTTCCTTCAAGAAATTTTGTTGGCATTCAGCACCCCAAAAAACGTATAGCATGAAAGAAATCCAGACTACCCCACAACTCTCCATCGAGAAACTGCATTGAGTATAATTTGACTGGATTAAAAGTATACAATTAGCCTCAGTAAAAGAACAAGGAAACTAAAAGAAGTATATATGTAAGTATAAGTACCTACATAATGCATTTTCACAATGCATATTACACACGCAGAGAGAAAATAACAGAACAAAAGTAAAAATATATAGGTATATAAAGGTAAGAAGGTATTTTATGATTATTATCGAATTTTAATTATAAAACGAAAAAATAATAAAAATATTAAATACACACATGAAACTACATAAAAATCATATTACATGAATGAAGTTATAATAATATAATAATGAAATATTAAACTGGTACGGTTTCTATGAATTTTTAACATCCACCATCTCTTTCGCCGTATTTTTCGTTTTCTTTTCATTTTATTTTTACAATAAAGATACGCTATGGTGAAAGTTATAGCCGACACAATCCAGACGTCCGTCATGCTCGCTTATCCATAATATACAAGCGCGGTCGGGAGCGTGTGGATGGTTTTCCAAATTTACCGAGCATCCGTGAATGATTGGTGCTCGTGAACAGACGCTGAGACTCGTCGAACATGTGGCGCCAGCATTACAGTGCTTTGTATGGCACACTGTAATATGTATGGGACATAGCTATATCTTTAAAAATATTGGCTGCATATTGTTTTTGCGTACGTTTTTTATGTAGCTAAAATAAAAGTGAACAATTTGAGATGGCTAGGACGTGTAGGAAGGATGAATGATGAATGGTTAACGAAGAAATTATACATGAGTGAAAGAAGAGGTATATTAAAGCTTGGTCGTCCACTTGGCTCGAACATGTCGACCAGATGTTCATGGACGGACATGTTTTTAATGAAAAGAATTGGTGGGTGTGTTTGACGAATTGCATGAATGTAACGGAAGCATGAAATGTGTGTAAGATAGTGAAATCTAGCGCTCTGTTCTATCTGTTTATCCTATAAGGGATGAGGCTTGATTATAGAATATATTTATTTACACTTTAAGTGAACAAGATACAGAGAAATGTTAACATTACGAATATAGATCATAACATTTGTTTACTAGGGTGAGCTTATCACAGTGCTGCGATATCTGCCAGCTATCCCCATTGTATGTATATTTTCTTTGTTTATTCGTAACCATTTATCCTCTCTATATGTCCCAACCATCTTAATTTGTTCACTTTCATGCTAGTCACACAATCGTTATCAAATAATTAGTAGGTTCTTTATTATTTTAATCAATAATCCATCAATTAAATGTTAAAAGAAGAACGTATCAAACCTTTGTCCTATAGAAAGGACGATGGAAATTATCAACACGAACATCGCAGCTACATTGCGGTTTCAATACATTTTATACCTTTTTAATTAGCAGACACCCTTGAATGTTGACATTACATATCATTAACAATAGTATATCTTTCGTTGTTAACATTATTTTCCCAATATATTAGCATTGAATGTGTACCAAAGTGTTAAGTAACGAAATATTAAATCAACCGTCAGCTGTAGTAGTGACATTCCTTTGTTTTGCCAGTGTCCTTTATTAAGGACATTGCATTGTTACTATTTTCATTATGAAATAAACTATGTTAAGGACATAGAAAATTCTCAGTACTTATATTAGATTGTTTTCAGTATTAAATTGTTGTCCTATTTATAGTTTGGATCTATTTATGCCATCTTTCTTGCCAGTTTTCTCTTTATCTGTTTAATTTTTTGATTTGTATATGATTTTTAAATGTTGTGTGTTGCTTTTGACTGCCCAGGATTTGTAATTAAGTAATGTTTGAGTCTTCACTGGTTTATTTGCAGATGATATTGTGATTGTTTATATTATATGTAATAACTGTATACACTCTTAAGATTAATAAAATAAATAATAAATAAATCACGCCGCGCCCCTTGCAGGGTATGCAGAGAGAACATAACTCTAAATTGCCCTATCCTTACACACACTTCCTGCTTCCGTTAGGTACATTCATGAATCTCGTCATACACGCTCTACGGTTTCTTTTAATCAAAACACTTCCGTCCTTGACCAACTGGTCGACGTGGTTCTTGGACGGCTATGCTTCCTTACACCTCTTCTTTCTCCCAGGAATATTTTATCCTTATACTATCATAATTCATCCTCTCTACATGTGCCAACCATCTCAACTCGTTCTGTTTCATTCTGGTCCCAAACATCTGCACCTATACATATTTTTTTAATCACATATGTTTAGCCTTTCTTTGCGTTATTCATAGCTAATTATAGGTAATTAAAACCTACGCAAGCATAATTACATGGGTACATTTTTTTTATTATGCATTACTAATTTGTTCACACTGTATATACCAGGGATGTTACGAATGTCATATTTTAGACATTCGCGAATGCGAGTGCTAATGCGAATGTTTGGAATGCGAATGTGCGAGTGCGAAAGCAAATATTTAGGAAAGGCAAAAAATAACTTAATTTTGGATTTTATCGTATAATAATAATAATAAAAATTGCTTTATTTCAGTTTAAGAAACATTACAATTCAATATAAACAATACAGATCAAATCACAATTTAATACGATATACCTTCCTTCTAAAGCTATTGCTTGTGCGAAGGAAGGGCGATCGTCTCAACTTCACAAAAACAACATAAAATATATAACACAATATACTTCGTATCTATGTAGACTATAAATCAATAATATATTCAGTCATTTATGTCATTTATATATTCAGTATATTTTTATTAATTGAGTTACAATCAAATTGAACATATAATTTGTGATAAAATTTTAAAATTCAAAAAATATACAAAGCGGCGAGTGAAATACGCTTCCGATTGGCCGGCCGAACGTCACACGCAATGGCCCGCGGCTAAGCGCCGCCCTATTCTACTTGTCGAATGTTGATGCGAATGATTAAAGTGATGCGAATCTTTCGCATATGCGAATGCGAACATTCGTAACATCCCTGGTATATACTACAAGATCACACCCATTAGAATATGCGTACTGTATAATTATTATTGAAATATATTCGTATTAAAAGAAAGCAAAAAATATTTATCCATAATTAAACACCCGCACATGCGCATAAATTACAACACCTCGAGACAAATTACAGACTTAATGTTATGCAATAATCTAAGATGAGGAAAAAGCGTAAAAAATCATGACACAGCATATTTAAAATGTACGAATTTCGAATAAACATAATATCTTGCTAAAATTGTGGGGTAAATATCAAGTTTTGTTAAAGTTGTGGGATAAATAACATCACATTTTGGTAATTTTTTGGGTAAATATCGTATTTTGCTAAAACTAGGATAAATATCGTATTTTGCTAAAATTGCGGGATAAACACCATGTTTTGGTAGATGGGATAAACATCATATTTTGCTAAAATTTCGCTAAAAGATGCTATATCTTTTTTCAAATATTATTTTGAGTGATTTTTCAAATATGATTTTGAGTGATTCTATAATCTATCTATCTATACAACCAGATTGTACAGCCATACAAAAACATGTACGTTTTGTGCATTTTTTGTTAAAGATAACACCTATCGCTGGCTACCCCATTTAGCGGAAAACTCTGTATGTATAGGGTGTTCAATAATACGATGTTACACATTTTTTATTCTTATGAGACAATGGCATTACGTATTCTCTGATTATCCCATTTATGGAGAAGCTCCGCTGATTATTATCAACACAATGTGTGTGAATATGACGCCGTTTTGTGATGACTCATTTTTCACTTATTGTACTACATTACATACATCTGTACTTAGCAACTTATTGTTAGCAGCAGTTATTAGCACATATGGTAACCATGAATCAATTTACATAATTCTCCTGGAAACCGAGTGTGAATGTAACGCTAGACCGTGGCAACTGATTGATTGTTTTTGTTAAGTTTAAAATAGTGTATTATTGTGTTTGTGGTGTTTATTTATGTGTTTATGTACGTCTGTTATCACATCGTGTATTAGCATGTAAGTACCTCTTTGTAAGAATAACCTGTACCTGGACTGGCGCTGAGGCAACAATAGTCGCTGTTAAGCTGGTCCAGGTCTTTTATACTTCATTAAATAAATAAATAAAAACTTATGTAAGTTGTTCGAATATGAATAATTTGAAAAGTTTTATGATCGCTGCGCCTTCAGATATCATCGAAATTATTCCGCTAATACCCCTTTTCATTGACACAATATTGCTTAGTATAATACATATCATTGTCTACAACATTTTGGTAGGTATTCATTGACATTACCAGCCAACAAAATATTTTGGGCAGTCATCAATCGATGTGGAGCTCCTTTATATTAAATTTTTACATTTTATTTATGTATAAATAATATTTTGTAGAATAGAAAACACTATGCTAAATAAAAAATAATAATTTACCATATAACAGGGGCTTCCTACGGTTCGCGAATCCGGATTTGTACGTGATTTTGGATTTGTATGTGAATTTGGATTTGTAAATACCGTCATACAAATCGCTATGAAAGCGTCTGTAGATTTACGGACGCACACCTTCCCACGGTGCCTACCCTGGAAACGTACAGCCTCATTTTTCATGAGTTACAGCTAGTATAGGTACATATTATCGTGTTATATCTGTTGTACATTGTATGACCTTTATCTTTGTAAATTGTCACACTGTATTGTTCTCGTTTTGGATGGCAAAGCATGCGCACGATGTTCACGTCAATGCACATTGCAGATTCACTGATTACCTCATTTGTTACATAAACTAACCCTGATTTTTAAATATTACTTCAATTTTAATTTTACCTGATTTTTAAATATTACTACAATTTTACCCGTCAAAAATTTTCAAGAGAACACAGGAAGGTCACAACCTCAGAGTAATATAGAATAGAGATGACACGGTTAAGCTCTGCACGGGTAGACTCGTGCTATCTCCCTTTAACTGCTACTAAAATACTCTATGAGAAAGAGACAAACATAGGTTTCACTAGTTGGTTTCAGATCATCCCTTGTCCCGGCAAATCATACTTCAGTCTCTACTACTTTCTATGTGTTCTGTCAGTCTCTACCACTTTCTATGTGTTCTGTGAGTCTCTACCACTTTCTGTGTAGGACACTTTCCATATCTGTCGTCCAGTCTATAACTGAGGTAGGTACGTACCTCACATAAGTCTATGGTCACATATCCCCGCCACTGCCGTTATTAAATTAACATTGAAGAGGCTAATTGAAACGCAGACAACGACAGATGAAGTTAATAAAACCGTGGTAAAAAGTAGGTAAGGTGTGTTTCAATTATCCTCTTCAAAATTCAATAACCGATCGGGGATTTGTGACCTCCCTGCGTTCCCTTGAAGGGTGGAGTTGTAGTAATATTTGAAGTGTGACATGATTAAAAAAATAAAATAAAATGCAAGTAAATTTACAAATAAAATTTCTTAGTATTTGTTAGCCACATCCCGACTAGGTATAAAACCGGGATAACATTACTAGCGAAAATTACTCGGTCACACTAACTAGATTTTTTTTTCGACAATGTATAAACTTAAGCTAAAATTGGACAATGGGTAAATTTATATGGAAATTAAACAAAGAGACTAGCCCCCGTTTTCACCAACTTTTACCTAAGAAGGAGACCCCTAAGAAATTTCCATACAAAAACAGAGATAATATTCTATTTTTTGACACGCAGGCCTACCAACCACACCCTAATTCCATACAAAATGCAACACGCAACTCACCTAGCCTGGGCAGAGATATTTGGGCACCTAACGTAGGTGAGTTGCGTGTTGCATTTTGTATGGAATTAGGGTGTGGTTGGTAGGCCTGCGTGTCAAAAAATAGAATATTATCTCTGTTTTTGTATGGAAATTTCTTAGGGGTCTCCTTCTTAGGTAAAAGTTGGTGAAAACGGGTGTAGGGGAAATTAAAGTTTTATACTTTTTTTATCATTCTGGCAAAATATTATCAAATTCTGCCCCGGAAGAGTCTCGCTACGGTCATTTTTGCCTCAGGTCCTGGGAACAAATAATGTGATTTTACATTATCAATAGACCTACTGTGGTCGCAGTGACGCAGGAGATAAACGGTCCCCTGACCTATCAAGTAAAAAAGTACTACTTTTTAATCGATTTCATATCGATAAACCCAGTCATACAAAAATTTCTCCTTTCTCTGTACTTATACCCAAAAAATTCCTTGATTTTTGCCTGTCCATCCATACTATTAATTAAAACTATACGAATTACTTTGAAATATTAAAAAAAAAACATGGACTCAAACTGAATACGCACTACATAGGTATTATTGTTGATAATAATTTTTCTCATTGTGTGAATAGAGTTTGCAGTTTGGTTGGTAGTTCATGCTAAAATTCACATTCATACCTATAAATAAACTCACAAACATACACACATACACTCTATGATATTACGTTATGAGATAATCCACATTTTTCTGTTTTTTTTTTTATCTCGGCCAAATTCTTATCAAGTGTTGAATTGTAAATGCCCATGGCGGAAATGCAATATGATTATTGTATCATCTAACATATAGGTACCTACTTCATATATAAATTAGATAATTTTTATCTAGAATTTAATAAATAAGCAAATTTTATTATTCCCGCATTAAAGACCTATATATGCACTGAGCAAAAATCGTTCTATTTTCCCTTCAACTTTTTTCAAATTTTGTATGAGAATGTTAGCGCGAAATAAGAATAACGTAAGCGACAAAGTGAATCAAACCTTTTTAAAATGAACCTGGAAAGAAATTAAAAAATATAAAACATTCAATTTGTTAAGATTATTATGACCAGTATTTTGGCTAAATTATACTTTTATATCTGAAAAACTGAATGGAAAATCTTCAGATCCCGTAAATTTTAGGGGTACTTTCGGAATATTTTTTAATTCACGTCACTGGTTACAATATACCTAGTATTATGCCTTATATATTTCTCACTAAAAGAATAAATAAATAAATTGATAACATAGTAGGTAGGTATGTTATAACAATATATAAAAGATAATATTTTATATATTTTTTCATTCATAATAGATAATTCTATTATTGTACTTTGCATTTTTCTAATTTATCATTTATATAACTAATTCAATGAACTCTACATTTGATAAACGGTATCTAGGTATACCCCGCTAGAGATAGATAAGGTATTCAACTGTTTACGATTGCGGAATGGATTCATACAATAGAAAAAATAGACTAAAAATATTTCAGCAGACACTGCTCTATGGCATCCAGTATTTTCTATTCTATTCTATTATGCTTTACGGCTATCCACTCGTCTGCGAGTGATCTCAGTCATTTTTCATCAAATATTTTAGTAAGGTTGCATAGTCAGCTACTTCCAGGAATCAGTTTTACAGGGGAGAACTCTCTGACTTCATATTTTCAGTAACGATAGAGCAGAATCTTGGCTGGGACATAGGCTGTTGAAAAATCCAATACGGATTACGGTTAAAGAGTAAAATGAAATGTATACAATAGTGGTTGCATCCAACCTGAAATCCAGGCGCATGACCACCGGGCGCAAAAGCTTTTGACAAAATAATATAGAAAAATCTTCTCTGCGGGTGTACTAAAAACCGATAAAATAATAATAATAGTTGGACTATTTTGGGCGCCGTTTAGCGATACAATCGCCTAAAGGTAGTGTTACACGTTTCGCTTTTGTATGGATCACGGTATTTTAAATCAGGATATCCCCCATCCCTAAATACACGAATACTTACGGTGATCGCATAATTTCTGTGTTTTTTAAGACGGTTCACCATTATGTTTCATGTGTTCACTTTTGATTGGGGAATCAATCCGTAAAAGTTCTTTTTTTTCTTTTTCTAAAATGAATCTGGATTTATCGAAATAAACCCAAATACACCTTTGTATAGTACACTTCACAGTAAGCTTGAAAAGCTGGTGTCGTGATGTCGAGTATAAGTCGGCATCGGGATCGAACCCGCGCCCTCTGGATTAACAGTCGTGCGCGTTACTAACCAGGCTACCGACCACCTCTAAGTCTAATATTAGCTTAAGACCTTTCATCTAATTAATCGTAGACGTTGTGAGTTTATCAACGATAAAATTCGCATTTATTACACAAATAAATAAATAAATGATGCAATGTGTGGTTTACCATAATATCGCGATTAGATTAGGTTTATTTTTTAACGTGTTGTATTTAAATTATCGGATTAAATTCATTACTAACAAATCCCACAAGGAAAATCCCATATAATCCCTTCCTGTGTAATTATGAACATTTATGACACAGAGTGCATCAGAATATTGAATGCAAACGTTTCGCCAGAATCGTGAGTTATCATTTTCTGTCGTCATAAGAAAGAAAAGAACCACTCATAAGTCAATTTTAGATACATTGTTTTTTTTTTTATTGAAATGGGCGATTCAACCTTAGACCCATCTATTTCAATAATAAAAAATGTAAGTTTTCACTATTCTTGTTATAATACATGTTTTTATAAATTGACGACATCACTGTATACATTCCAAATAAGTAATCGAAAAAACACATTTTGAACCAAGATTTTGTGACTTCACATCCTACATCCATTTTTCCTGGTCTTCTAAACGATACCAAACACGCCCATCCAGGGTGATTGAATTCGTTGATTCCGATGGCGCCTCCGACCAAAAATTAACAAATTCAAAATTTGTAAAAAGGATATGAGTTCTACTCGTGAAGCACTTTCGTGAGATACCAAGCACGTCAGTATGCGGTGACTAGATCCTCTTGATGAATCGGTCTCTTCCGAGGCTTGAACTGGACAACACCTGGCTTACTGTCTAGACTTCTTTTCCAACGCTCTTTAACGATAACACACATGACCCCCCACGACCCTTGGATCCCCGTAAAACGCTTAACATATTTTTTGTCTCTGGAGTAGACTGATCCAGTTTGGTACAGAATTGTATTGTCACCGAGTTTACGTATGTTTGCAAAGTCTCAGGTCCCTGATTAGTCAGGAAGTGGTTGAAAAACCGAGTACAAGACATGCGCGCACACAAAAAAAAAACGGCTATAAAATGCTGTGTGTTCAGAATAAGTAGTGCAATGACATTAAAAAAGACTTCAAATATTAAATAGACATATTCAAAGAACTGCAATTATCTACGATGCAGAATCAATACACTAATGGAATTCCAAGTAATATAAAATTTTTCCTATATCATATCTACAGAAAACATTAAAGGAAAACTTATTTCATAAAAGATAATCAGATGACCCAATAATGACATCCTTAATCAGGGTATTGCCCGATGCATCACACTTAAGAGTATGCATACCAACATATCAAAAATTTCTAAAAACGGGAGACCTTATATCTCGACAACCGTTACTAAATATGCTTTGAAACATAATAGGGTAGATACATTGAACGTTTATCTGGGGAATAACCGTAAAAGATTTTTTATATCTTGTATAGTTTTCTGAAAAAAAATATTGAAAAACACCTCTGATCTTTTTTCCGAAAGACGAAAACTCGTTTCTCGAAAGTCGCGGTGTCTTTTTTTTTTTTGTGTTGATAATATGCATTAAGTATAGGGAATATAATAATAGGGAATAACCGTAAAAGTTTTTTGATAGACGCAATATTAACCCCAAAAAATGGAAAAAAACACTATTTTTACCATTTTATCATGCGATTGTTCACTCGATTTTGAACCGTAATTCCGTGGGAAATGACTGTGACGTCATTCCTGGTGCCAAGCCCTTAATAGGATGTACGGATGTACGAAGAATAATAACAAACATTAACCACATTAAAAATTCTATAGAAATTTACATTGCCCTATACTTAACCCGAGGTAATTTTCCCTTCAATTTGCGTCAATATATTTACCTAATTATTTTCCTGGAAATCGAAGGATTTGTCACCATACAAGGACAATTTTAATTGAATTTCGTGAACTTATTACAATGTTTTGATTGAGATTCTAATGTATTGATTTTTTCCTGCATTTTTATAGGTCATTCGCCTTCTTTAGATCCCGATGAGATCCCTGAGTTGTAGAATAGGCTCCCACTGTTATTTTTTTTTCGAGTACTTATCGTGTAGAAGTCAGGCATTGGTGGAACTTTTAAAACATTTCACGCATCTTTTCAGTTTCAGTAATAAGCTTCGCCAAGCTGTTTTTAATACACACAAAATTTACTGGTTGCTCCATTATTAGAATATCTACATCATATTTTCTCCGTGGGTTCCGCGGGTTTTAAAATTGGTCACCACTCTTTTTATATAATATATATTATTTAATATTTTTTCGAGTGTCACGTAAAAGTCTCCTTCGGAGAAAATTTGTGCGTAGCATATTACATTTCCCTATCTCACTTCTAACGTTCTTACATCATTATTACAGGAACAGCACACAGTGAATGAAGTATAATCATATAAGCAAAAAGTCAGATTGCTTTATTTCATTATTTTCTACATAGATACTTTCTTTACTTTACTTTTCGTAGAGCATATGGGCAGGATTGTTTACCGATTGTGGTTGCGCTATTGTCTTGTCTATAGTCTCAGGTCTAGCCGCTGTAGCCAGTCCGTAACATCCTGTCCCGCTCCGTGGAGGCTGGTTGGGTCTCCTGGAAATCTTCGCAATGGACACTCCTCGACGATGTGGCGGATTGTTCGATAATCTGCGCCACAATCACACAGCGGAGACTCCCTCTTTCCCCATTTCCACGGGAGATAGTTACAGCAGCCCAGGTTAGTTCATATCCTATTGAGTTGTACCCAGAGCTTGCGTGGGAGATGGAAGCTAGAGACACGTCTGGTGGGATCTCGTATCAGTTGTTTGTTGCGAATATCTGTGTTCCTCCAGAGATCCCTCCATTCAGTTTCAATTCATCCACACTCCATACATACCTATTTAGTTACACGATGCTTTTAAGAATAAATTCGTTGTAATTGAGTTGATAATATAGCGAACCATCCCGTTCATTGCCTCGAGTCTCCAACTCATTGACACGACACCCCTAAGAGTATTATCCTTCAAAGTAAAATTGTGTTTGCGTGTTTCTACTAAGTTAATTAATTTGTACCGTGAAATTAATTAATTAAAATAACATTACCGAATTATAATACCCGTACTAGCAATAACCTGCACGAAAGACGGACTTCTTCATAACTTTCATGAAAAATTCTTATACTCCTGGGAATAGGGTGTAAAAAATTAACCTTACCTATCTTTTCGTACCATTTTGCAGATTTTATTCTATCCTCTCACGCAGCGTGCTTTGCGGCCCTTGCGGGATAGGTAAAGAGAACATAACACCAGACATCCCTGTCCAGACACACTCTCCTCACAACTGCAGTTTGTGAAATTCACCATAATATAAATTCTACCATTCATTTTACCAAAAACACATCTATCCTTGAGCATCTGGTCGACATGGTCAAGTCACGTTTTCTTTTTCTCAGGTACATTTTCTTTGTTACCTACCCTTTCATCATTCATATTCTCTACACTGCCGCCTTAAGAAAGAACCGCGTGTACACCATCTTTAGGTATTTTGAGTTTTCCTCTTTCTATTGGTATTTCAACCTTAGATCCATCTATATTAAAATCATAAGAAGTCCGAGTTTCCATACGCAACCCCTGTTTTTCAAGCCATCTATGTCATACATACATGTATAGAGTTATATGGTAGGGTGCATCACCTGATGTATGAAAAATTTTTTTTCTCGAATCTCGAATAGCCCTAGTGCGGAAAAGTTGCCATTTACTAAGAGTGTTAACCACACCAAATATTAGCTTCCTAGGAGTCCATCTTGAGGTTCCGCAACGACCTTGAAGTTTTGAAAAAAATGAAAATTTTCCACAAATTTCTAATATGTGCAAGGTCTTATAAAAAGCATTTTGTCTTAAGTATTTAATAATATTTTTACTTAGGAATGCTTAAAAATTATAAAACAACACTAAAACAGCAATAAATTCATTATAAACATTTGCTTTAGAATAATAATCTATATTGAAAACATACTAAAAAACATGCCTACAAAGTAAGTTACAACATTTTATAAAGAAACACTTACGAAGTAAATGGGGCGAGTGAAAACGTTTTAGGGATTGTTTCTTGTTTAAGTTTGTGCACATTATTATAAAACTATCCAAATTATACTGTTTTTAACATATCAAGTAGGTATTTTGGTGTGTATAGTTAAGTCCAAATATTGTACTGCAATCAAAATACTCTACATCGATTTTCTGAAAAAGTGTACATATTAATCGTTGCAATCGCGAGGTGATGAACCAATTGAACTTAAAAATTCACAGGATTCAGTTATTTCACCATTTAACTAAATATATAAGTGCCTTAGTTTCCATGTAATAAACAAATTAAACCATCGAACAAATCACCATACATATTTTTCTATACAGCAAAATAATCCCTCCTATTCAAGCGCATCACAATCAATAACTGTTAGATGTTAAAGTTTCTAAATTTTGTGCGATAGTCTACCGATAGTTATATCTAGTGCAAATCCAGTTTCAGGTGTAATATGTGAATCAATGAAAAATGTTCGTAGAATTTTCCAACGTTAATTTGATTATTTAATTCGACTAATTATTAATTTTATTCGAGCATCAAAAAATAATTCATAAATCTGAATGTTTCGTGGGTGTTTATACTATAAATTTATAAGGTAGGTACTCAGATACTCAATATAAAAGTCTATGGTTTATACCGGAGAGCTCAGGGCAACATGCTCTTGTACAGATACAACATAACAGACCAAAACTAGCTCTATCAGAAACATTATACCTATCACGATTAATTATTAATTCTGGTGTGTAATAAAAGCGCTATCCCGTCGAAATTATTTGAATAGTTTTCTGTTTGTAGTAGAAAATATCATATTAGGTGTTTTACGATCAGATGAATCTAATAATAAATTGCTGTCAGTAAATACCATCCAGGTGTGCTTCTTTCTATTTTCTTATGTTCATTCTTGTCACCATTGACTATTATCATTTTCATAAGACTCCTTTGGTCTTATAAGAATAGTTTTCCTTTTAATTACACGTTTAAATCTTTCGAGCACAGTCATGTGATCCTGCATTTACATAAAGCTTCATCGATAAGTAAAGAATTAATGAAATTTACTCACCTTATGTTTTTTTTTTTTTTTTTATTTATTTGGAGAATACAACAGCTAAGTACATAATATAATATTTTATACATATTTACATTTTATAGCGCCAATTATAGTATTCTACGTTTTATTAGCAAAAGTATAAGTAGTTACACTATATATAATCAACAAATAGGATAGGAATGGATCCAGGAATAGGAAGGAAAATGGAGAAAGGAAGTGACAACAGTTCTTTTCATTTTAGTTTTAAGCTGAAACCCTCAGACCCAACGGCACACTCGACGCGCCGGCACGACCACCCCGCTAAACGTCCACTATTTTCAACAGTTTATTTTTAAAAGTGTACAGACCAGAGCCAAAAGGATCCAGAGCTGGATCCTTCATACAATTCTTGTTAAAAGATATACACGCTCTTTTTATGTATGAGTTTCGCATATAATTTGTTCTTGAATGGCTGACGTAGAAAAGTGTTTGATGTCTGACATTTCTGGAAGGGCAATGGAAAGGCAATGATTCCACAAGAGGAATACTATCTACTTTATTATTTATAATTTTATGTAGGAAACAAAGGTCGATTATTTGTCTTCTAGTTTCGAGAGATTTGATTTTGTAGTGTTTTAATGCTTGGATGTACGAATCAAAGTGTAATCTATTGCGATAATTGAGATGTTTAACGCATTTTCTTTGTAACTTCTCTATAGTATTTATGTGGACGATGTAGTTTGGATTCCAAACAGTAGAACCAAATTCCAGAAGACTTCTAATTAGGTTAGAAGCTCTCAGATGTTTATCGGCTTTTAAAAGAGTTTATACTATTTTTATACTTCAAATGAAAATTATTGATCATTGATCTAACTTTTGTTTCAAAGAGAGTTAGTGATGAAGCATTCTTCCATTAATATAAAAAAATACTGTCACCAAGTATGCATTTGGGGGTCCTGTGCTCCAAATGGAGGGTCATGGGTTCCATGTATTGATTTTTAAGTTACTATTTAATACTCATAACACTTTAATACGTGATCATAAGTAGGTAACACATTTTCTTTGAAAATTTCAAAAGTTCCTATTACTGGGCACAAAGCTGTCGAGTATACATATTATTTTTATTTTTTATGTAAAATTAACAATATATAAAACGCTATTATATGCACTTTGGGCATCTACTGCTACCTACTATCAAAGAAATGTATAAATGTTACACCTCCGCTAAGATAAAAAAAGTACGAATTTTCATCGATTTTATGGTCAATATTTTTTCAGAAAAATAAATATTTTTGCGAAAAAAACTATAAAAAAGAGTACATACACTATTTTTATTTGTTCGTAACTCAAAAAAATAATGAAAAAATTCCAAATAGTATTTGAAAATAAATTTTAAAAAAAGGTCGTTTTCATCATTTTTTCCCAACATAAATGCGCGTTGCGGAACCTCAGGACATTTTTTAATTTTTTTTTAAAGCAAATTTTTATTCATTTGAGACCCAAATGCAACCTTTTGGAACTAGGGAAGGTCGAATTTCCAAAGAAAAGGAAAACGGCCCACCCTATAATATATGGGCGATACAAGACGTTTTTCGCGATTATCTCAACATTTTCGTTTATACGCAGTTCTTTCTTAGGAGGGCAGTAGGTAGGTACATGTTTTAACCATATCATTTGTTCACTTTCATTCTAGTCACAACATCCGTTTTACAATCACACAACACTCTGATCACTTTATTTCTTATCCAATCTCTCAACGTTTATCCACCACACATTATTTCTAAATTAATTTGTATACTTAAAGAATTAATTCTAATCTAACTTGAAACATCAATAAAAAGCATATTGAACCGCTTATATCCAGAATATGATCAATTAAAAAATAACATGAATAAACATAAAATAAAAAAACACATGATAAGATCACCCGCATAATTCAAATGACCATAAAATAATAACACATGACAAGAGTCCTGGGTTGTAATTTTAATAATATAATGATTCATGTTCCGATGTTTGTAGTACAATGACCGTCGCGAATTTGTTTTGAGGGGTGAAGGATCGGTCTAATTTAATGGCATGGTCAATTAATTTATTAATTGGTTGTAGTGTGGACCTTACAAAACGGGAGGTTCTGGGTTCGAATCTCGGAAAGTGTGCAGGAAAGTATTTAGGTTTGTGTATGCAAGACCAGATACTTTTTTTTAATATTTAACAAAAATAAAAAAAAAGTTAAATGTATCTACGCTCTTTTTTCCATTTTATTTAGATCCTCGGTCATTGTACCCACTTCATTCCTCTTCCCTACATTGGAAGATATGGGAAAAGATTATTCGCGTATGTCTTGAAATAGCTCTGATTAGTAAAACCTGTCAGTCTCCTTGTGTTCCCAAGAGGAACGTAAAGGAGTTAAGTATGTTACTATTTTTTTTATTGGATCAGCGTTATGTTGAAAGTAGTTGAAAAAAAAGTTATGTTGAAATCTACCTATCTATGTAATATATTTTTTAATGAATCTGGGTTAATCGAAATAAAACCAAAATACATCATCTTTGTACACTTCACAGAAAGCTTAAAAACTTGTGTTGTGAACTGGAGTAAGTCGGGGATTGAACCCGCGCCCACTGGATTAACAGTCGAGCGCGTTACCAACCAGGCTACCGACCACCTGTAGGCAGGATTAGCGAAAATACAAGACAAAGAATAGGTTGATAAAGTCGTAGAACGAGGACCACTCGTCCTGAATGTCTCTATCCATAGTTCGACGAGGCAATTTAGTGGGTATTGGGCATTGTATATACGTCGTGTATTCTTTGATGCGAAGAAATACTATAGGATACCTACAGGTCTGTGAAACAGTGTGGCAAAAAGGTCCTCATGTAGTCCACGTTTTTGATGATTCAACACCTATTTTTACCCAATTTTTAAAACTATTGTTGTACATTCACATTTGATTCTTATCGACATTTTGTTGAACGTGTATATAGTGTGAAATATTTGGATGATTCATACAAAAATAATTCAGTCGTAAATCCCAATTTATCAGGTGTTTTAATCTCAACCGCAAATATAAATTATGACCCACTAAAAGTATCTAACCAAAGTACATAATATACCTACATTTTATTATCTACATAAGTTGGTGTACCTATCCCAATAAAAAAGTGCCAATGAATGTGAATGTTATGTGCGTGCGTGCGTTTGTGTGTGTGTGTGTGTGTGTGTGTGTGTGTGTGTGTGTGTGTGTGTGTTCATGCGTGCGTGTTCGTGCGTGCGTTATTATTTGTTGATAATTTTTTTTTATAGTAGTTGGAGTCGGGCTGGTCATGTGGCCAGAACCACAGACTCTAGGTGGGCAAAGAAAGGTCTGGAGTGGCGACCTAGAACAGGCAGAAGAAGTGTTGGTAGGCCTCAAGCACAGTGGTCGGGCGATGTAAGGCGAGTTGGATACGGTCTGCCATAGGATAGGGAGTTGTGGAGATCAATGGGGGAGGCCTATATTCAACAATCGACGCAGGGAGGCTGACATGATTGTATATTTGGTAGCTCCTATTGTCAAATCTTGTCAAAAGAGCTGTCAAAATTCCATAATTTTCTGAACAGGTTGAGAGGGTTTTGGGACATGCAGAGAGAATGAACGATGAAAGTATAACAAATAAAAATATCCCTGCATGGGAGAAAGAAGAGGTGTATAGAAACGCGGCCGTCCAAGAACCACATGGCTTGACCATGTACACCAGATTCTCAAGGACGGGCGTGTTCTGATTACAAGGAATCGTAGAGTGTGTATGACGAACTGCATAAATGTGACGGAAGCACGAAGTGTGTGCAAGGATACGAAAGTCTGGCGATTTGTTCTCTCTGCCTACCCCACAAAGGACGCGGCGTGAGGAGAGAGAATGAAATAGAAAGGAAAATGCAATCACATTCATTCAGTTTTTTCGTAGACATAAACATTAACACTAATAGTAACAGGTTGAGGCGGTGCGGTGGTCTCTCGAGCAGGAGGTGCCGGGTTTGAACCCCGGTGCTGGCGATGTATTCCACACTTTGCGATACAGGCTTTTAGCCTAGTGCACGTTGGGCAGGAAAGTATTTGGATTTGTATATGCATGCCCAGACCCTTTAAAAAAAACACCAGACTTCATGCTATTTACTATGAAATTGTTTGTTGAACAAAAATAAACTCATTTTGTTTAGATAACATTGCTTTTGGCCTCAGTTAGTCTGCTTAAATAATTATTTTCTATCATGTGAATATTAATTACCTTCGGAACATCGGAACGCTCTTGATCGGCGCTAATGACTGTCTGGCCACATCCAAATATTATTAATAGTCCATATATAATATTTTAGAGTGCATGTTTGTATGTTTGTATATTTGTTTGTAACAATAATTTATTATAATGTGAAGAAAAAATAATGTTTACAAATATGTAGGGATGAGATTTTCAATCGGAAGGTAGGTGTACCTAGGTATTAGACTCATTTGTAGAAAAAAAAATATCGATTTGATATTAAAAGGCACAATGGGCAAAAATCTATGGAACTTGGCCTATGAGACTTCTCTGACAAGACTATGGGGGAAATTAATGTACATAATTACTTGTCTTATCTTCTTCTTCTTAAACTGCGTCTATACAGACTCAGCGAGTCTGTATTGACAGGATTGTTCTCCTGTGATGTGGAACTCCAGCTGTCTCTCCATTGCTTCGGTGGTCTTCCTGGCGGGTGTTGACCATAAGGCACCCCATGCAAAGCGATGTATGTGAGTCTGGCGTTGTTCATTCTTGACACATGTTGGTGCCAGAATCTCCGCCGCTGTCATCCCTATCTGACTACATACTTGTCTTATCATTCTGGCAAAATATTATCAAAATCTGTCCCGGGGGAGTCTCCTTATTATCGTTTTTGTCCCAGGTCCCAGGAATAAAAAATATTTATTCATTTATTCTTAGAGTCAACAAATATAGGTATAATTACATAAAAAATATATGATTTTACTTTAAATATCAGTAGGTAGTTGTTATTTTAAAATTCAATGTAATAACTTCCTATAAATTTAGCAACGTAACTTTATTATAATACATAAAATATTTCAGTATTAAAATTTGTGAAAACAGTTAAAATCATGAAATTGTAGGAAGAGCTCGCACATGTTTGTTTGTCTTTTTATTTACCGTGCGAAGACGGGCACAAATGCTAATAATTGATGTATCTGAAATTATGGAACAGATTGTCTGGACGATGCGATGATATAACGTCACGCGATGATTCGACAATGTTTCGATGATATTGTGTTTTTAATAAGTCGATGA
The DNA here is from genome assembly GCA_963576895.1 of Ceraclea dissimilis. NCBI lineage: Eukaryota > Metazoa > Arthropoda > Insecta > Trichoptera > Leptoceridae > Ceraclea > Ceraclea dissimilis. The sequence continues at coordinate 3,142,013 of OY756377.1, forward strand.
TTGATAGACATGTTCCGACAGATATTAATACGAGTATAATATGATTAGTGATTAGCTAGGTCAGTATAGGAATTATAATGACCTCCAAATCCTCGAGCAAAATTCATACTTTATTTTCCAATTCCGTGACCAGTTGGATATAATGAATGGATCTGTAAATTTTAGCAAATTGACACAAGCTATAAATACACAGCTGGTGGATGTCGGAGTGCAGAATACATCGTCATCACTGAGATTCGAACCTGGAACCTCCAGATTTGTAGTTCGTACTCCAACCAAATGTTCTAAGCGCGAAGTGCTTCCTCGTTTAACTATGTCTTATATCTAATGATTCATCTATCTGTCTATACCCTCACGCCACGTCCCTTGCAGGGTAGGCAGAGAGGACAGAGCGCCAGACAGCCCTATCCTTGCACACACTCCTACCCTCCGTCACATTCATGCAATTTGTCATACACGCTCTCCGATTCCTTTTACTTTAAACGCGTTCATCCTTGAGGATCTGGTCGATCACCCCTCTTCGCTCACTCAAATATATATTTTTTGTCATTCTGTCATCTTTCATTCTCTCAACACGCCCAAACCATCTTAGTTTATTGTCTTGTCACAACACCAATCTTGCAGACAGTCATTTCCCTAATAACCTTCCTCACTTTCTTTACCCTCTTCCTCACTTTTCTCCGAATTAAATGTGGGTGTATTAAATTTGAAAGAGACGGAGATAACTTTATTTGTATGACTGAATATAGTGGGTTTAAGAGAAAGAGATAGTAATATCTTATATTTGCGTTAATTAAATTTAATGTGAAATATGTTCCGCTATGCAACGTAACGTCACTATTAATAATTTGGCATTACGTCACCAGTGCAGCCAACCTCGACGACTAAATTATTAGAAAAAAATAAGGTCACACTCATCATGTGTGTAGTGTAGCAAGATGGCACGATAGACGGTAGTAATACATGCTTCAATTCGCGCAGCGTTAAGGTTCAAAATCGCATGCACAATCGCATGGTCAAATGTAATAAATATGTTTTTTTTTACCTTTTGGAGATATTTTCCCCCACCTCTTAATAATATTTTGCTAGAAGTGCGGGTAAAGAGGTCGCTATTAATGCGCCTGAGCTACTCGGGGATGTGAAGGGCCTTAAGCCCGCGGGATTTTCCTTTAATTCATTAAAAAAAATACGGTCATTCACTAGATTTTAATGCATACTATCAATATATTTTTTTTCTTTGCGACTTTATGTAAGCGTGAGATATGTGCATTGAGCAAGGATAGAAGTGTGTGGCGCTCCGTCCTCTCTGCTAACCATGCAAGAGATACGGCCTGGTGGGATGGATAGTTTGGTAACATAAATATATTACATGAAAACACTTTCCATCTCTTTTTACCTTCATAATATGTCATTGTACCGAATGGGACAGATATTGTAATAAGTAAAATAATAAGTATTGTCAAACAATGGAATATTGTTCGAAATTCAAGATAACCAATTAGAATTCAGCATACAATGCAATGATTGGACGAAGCAAAAACAATTCATTTTGATTGGATATTGTTTTGTTTTAGAGTTTTCATAATTGAAGGTTTTTGAATTAAGAATCTAAATTATTCGCAAGCTTTATTGCTCCTATGGATGTTATACTCTACATAGAAACATCGAGTTTAAAAAAAATTGATTACATAAAATCTGTCTGTAAAATCGTGACGTTCTTTGCGGGGTGAAAATGTGATACCTAATATTCTATTTTTGTAATGTATAGGTGGAGTAACAAGCAACAGTTGTGTTATTGTGCATCATCATTTTAAAGGATTCACAATAATAGTTGTCCCATCACATTCTAATTACACAATAATAATTAGTAATTTATTTATTTGCCGAACGGTTCATGCGAAAGAAACTACACTATAATTACATTAGATATATTAATTTTCTGTGCAGATCTTTAACAAAAGTAATTACAAAATATGCAATGAAAGAGGGGTGGCGAACATTCGATGAATGACATCGATGTGCATAAATATTTAGCAAGTGACTCACAGTTTCAACATATCGATGTATTTGATTACTTTGCTATGTATCGTCATCAATATAAATAAAAATAAGATTCCAACTAGCAAAGTTTGATTAGTGTTTTGAATTTTGCGAAAAAAAATATTACTACAATTAACAAGAATACTCTAAAATGGGGTAGTTTTGTAAGTAATGAGATCAATAAAATTCCGTATGTGTGTAAAAGATACGAGTGTTTGAAACTTTCTCATTTTTGTTTGTTTTGATAAATGATGTTTTGATAATGATGTTTCGATAAGCTAATGCACATTAATACACTTGTCAAAATATCGTGACGAGATGAAAGGCACGCGAGATACTATAGATATTAAATGTATTTTGATAGTTATATACAGGGTGGACCATTAATCCTTGCACCTTTCAAATGGCACTAAAAACAAAAATACAGTTTTTATTTACAAAAATAATGATAATGAGAACAACAATTAATGGGAAATTCATTTTCTAAATACAATGTCATCAAGATGATTGGCACCTTGAAGATATTGTGTTTAGTAAATGATTTTCGCATTTATAGTTGTTCTTATAATAATAATTTTTTAATACATACTGTATTTTTATTTTTAGAGCCATTTCAAAAGTGCAAGAATTAAGGGACCACCCTATACCTTGCAAGGCCGATTTGACCCACAGTCGTATCGATGTATTCGATGAATCTAAACTAATCATCGATTTCTCTTGGCATCTCTTTGCGAGGAGATGAAAATGATTTCAAAGGAATATTGTAATAATTATTAAATTTGCTGTTTTGTTTAGACACCGGAAGATGGCGTCTGTCTCGAATGAAATAATTTGAAATCTCATTGTTCTCCTCCGTGGGAACATTAGACAAAGAGTGATGTGAATGACATTATAACGTGTAATTATGGGAGTTTTAATAAAAGCCATAAAAGTGACATTTCTCTGTTATTTATATTGCTAAATTTCCTTACACAGGTTAGGCTTTCCGATGCTTACAATGGTGCTACAAAAAATAGGTTCTTCTCCACTGCTGGATATACGCCTCTTCCTGTCTCTACCACAATTCTCTGTTTTGGGCGCTCTATCAAAAAACTTTTTCGGTTATTCCCTAGATTTTAATGCATATTATCAGTACAAAATAAAAATTTTACTCCGTGACTTTCGGGAAACGAGTTTCCGTCTTTCGGAAAAAAGATCAGAGGTGTTTTTCAATACATTTTTTTGAGAAATCTATACAACATATAAAAAATCTTTTACAGTTATTCCCTAGATATAGGTTCAATGCATCTACCCTATTTTGTTTCAAAGCATATTTAATAACGGTTGTCGAGATATAAGGGCTCCCGTTTTTAGAAATTTTTGAAATGTCGATATGCATACTTCCTCTTAAAAGGTCAAATTTTGTGAATTTAAATTTAAATATTTAGTTTTTTCATTTTTCCTTTAAAATGGACTTCCACCATGTACCGGCGGTCGAAAACATCGAGATTAACAAATACTACGAATGCGTATAATATAGGGTGCAAAAATAGTACCTACTTGCAGCAGACATAAGGAAAACGCCTAATAAACAACATAATTGGTTACTAGAGTTCATATACCCTGCATACTAGTGTTATTGACCAGCAGAACATCTCGCGGTTATTACAATTACAATGATATATTATGGCTTGTAGTAAGTAATTAAACTCACACAAATTGATACACAAACGTACATAAACAATGTCTAGAGTAATTTATAGGAATAATTTAGCTTGTTGCAATTTAGTATGAGAATTCACTTCTTTGAGAAAAATGTTCTGATTGTAAAGAAGTATAGTAATTTATTTTTCATATCCTTTTCACTCATCCTTGTTCCCTGTGGGAACATAAGGAAGCTGCATCGAGGTATGGTAATTTTCAATCTCAAAGCCCCAATAAAAGAGGCCCTATTGATAGGAAATCAAAAGGATCCAAATTCAGTAAGTATATTTTTATCTTATTTATTTATTATTTTTTTATTTATTTAATTAAAATATTACACTCTTCAGCCTACAGCGTTCAGCCTTCAGTTCAGTACACAGAACAAGTTACAATTCAGAGCAACAAAAAACACGAAAAAAAAAACAACATAACATACCAATAAGAGTAGGTAATTTACTGGTTATCACAATAACATTATAATAAACATGATGAACAAAAACACTACATGAAAAATAAAAAGAAACAAGAAGAAACAACACGTGAACATACAATAAAAATTAGGCATAAAACAAATCATAAGAATATTGTTCACTAGGGCGATCTATCACTCGTTCGCCTCTTTCATTTCAATAATATTTTACCATTGTTTTTATTAACTACTGCTTCTATTCTGTCTAGGTATTTATCCTCTCACTCGCATTCTTGTGGAGTAGGCAGAGAAGATAGAACGTTAGACTGCCCTTGTTAACTCCAACCTGGTATTGAGTTTTCTTATTCTGACTGACTTGGATCGATCGTGTCAACCAGATCTTTAAGAATGAACTCGTTTTGACTACAAGAAATCGGAGTGCATGTATGAAAATTTTCATGAATGTGATGGAAGCAAGAAGAAGTGTGTAGGTTAGGAACATCTGGCGTTCTGTCCTCTCTGTTTATCCTCCAAGGGGTGCAGTGTGAGGGGATAGATAAATATAACCTTGTTCGAATCTACTATCAAACGAGCCTAGAACCAGAGAAGGTACAAATCTATTTTGCAATGGCTGGATTTCCTACATGCATGGTTAATCTTAAGAATTATATGGTCTCTCAACTTGATGTGCAGTGTAAGATGGGCATAAGAACATCTCTCGAATAGATGGCAGTAAAATAATATGCTTTATATACAGATATCTTCACATGATGCCTAAGTCGACTAGTATAGTATACATAGCGGTAGAGTCGTTGCTTTATAATCGCAAGGGCGTGAGTTCGATTCTTACCCGAGGAATACGATGTTTTTCAGAGTATAGTATATTCTAAAAAAGTATAAGTAACACCCACACAGTTATAAGGGCTGAATGGTGAGCGTTTCTCGACTGTTAAGTGATCACCTAAACCAACCGATGGCTGGTCGTACTCATAAGTCAAGCATGCCCATATTACACTGTACTACATCAAGTTGACAGACTACATAATTATTAAGACACTTTTTCTTCTTCTTCCGCAGCCACTCAGGTCCATTGTTGGACATAGGCCTCCCCTTTGGTCTTCCACAGCTTCCTGTCTTGGGCACACTGCATCCATCCATCACCGGCTCATTTCCTTATATCGTCTGACCACCTTGCTTGGGGTCTCCCAACGCTTCTTCAGCTTGTTATTGGCCGCTATTATATTATCTTCTTGGTCCACCGGGAGTCTTGGCACCTGGCAATATGCCCAGCCTAGCTCCATTTAAGGCTAGCGACCCTTTCCGCCACATCGGTTACTTTGAATCCTAGAACCTATTATCAAACGACGATCTGACGTATGAATCAATTACAATACTTTGTAAATTCTCAGAATAGCTATAAGTTAGTATCAGTATCAATAATTGTGAGAGAGAATTAATTAAAGTTGGGAATGAGAAAGAATTTCAAGATCAATTGACTGGCTCACATTTATTATTCGCCTATCAATACTCGGCCATATTTTACGGCCATCTGGTGAGTAAAATCAAATTCACGTGTCTGTGCTGTGCGATCCAGTTTTATTCGGTAATAAAGTTCATCACAGTGAGTGACAATTGGCAGCGAATTGCGTCAGAGCGAGAATGATGGTATTACAAAGGTTTCCTCTATCTTGGCCACCGTGCGGACATTAGCTGCAAGTTGAGTTCAAGATTGTATTGTTGGTAGCCCTGATTGTCGAATCTTCTCATAAGAGCTGTCGCAATATTCTTACATTGTATCTTTAACAAGTAACCTACAATGCCGAAAATATTACAGAGTAGCGCTAGAGAAATCATTTTAAAGAAAATATAGTTTTGCGAGTTGGAAAAAGAAAAAAATACTCCGACAATCCCTTCAAACCGCCATCACAAGTTAGAAAAACAAATTTGCCTGTTTATTCTAACAGTTCGAAAATTGTCAAACTTTTTTAAACAACAGTTCTGAAATATAATTTGAAAGTAGCGAAAAAATGTAACCATATTTTATAGGTAATCACATCAAGCAACACTAAACCAAGTTTGCACCAGGGGACTTCTAAACGCGAAATTCACTGTACATTATTGTATACAGCGGTCATTGTTTCTTTGAACTGGAATGTGAGGGCGCCCCTATCGCCATAATGTTGCCATTATTATTAATGGTGCCATATGAAAAGTAAAAGGAAATTTTTGAAGAAATTTATTGCATATTATTGTAAGTAAACTGGCACGTAGGTGAATCAAAAAAGTTTCAGTTTTGCATAAAAGAGCCGAGAGAAATGTAGATTGACACAAAACAGCACTGTGTGAACTGCCTTGGGGATGGTCTCGGATTAATTACAAAACTAAATTTAGTTTGCTGGCAACAATGACGATTCTATTGAAATTCAACTTCAAAAAGCTACAAGTAGCGCCCTCATCAAAAACCATATCTTTCTTGACAGATTTTAAATGAGGGTTAATGACCAGGACATAGACAAAATATTGATTAATTACTATCTATGATGAGGCGAAGAAACCACAATTATTGTTTGAACTACTTGTCTGCCAAAATAATTGACATTGACACTTGCTAATTTATTAACATTTTAGTTTATTGAATAATTGCTGAGGAATCTAATGTGATAGCTAGGTATAGATTGGACATGTAAAACGTGAACTTCTTTAAGTTGAAAAACGTAGTTTTTATTTTTCGTTTATAGTTTCACGTTCGTTCTTTTTTTCGCCATCGTATTGACTATTTGCTACAATTTGGAAGATCGGGGATTTGTAAAAATAAAGTCCGACCCATATACCTAACATATCTAAAAATCAGAAATACCTATCTACTTGTAAGGCAAGGTACTATTTTCATGCAATGTAGACAGTGTTCGGCTTTTTGGCCGCTTGCCCGGCCAAATTTGACTGAATCCGGCCCGTCCGGCTTTTGTTAGACTTTTTATTTTCTCTTGTTATCTCACGTCAACGTTTCGTTCCGTCAGCCGATCGGCAATAAGAAGGGAAGAAGGACTTATGTGAAAGGGAAATATGGAAATGATACGGATTAAAACATTGTTACAAAATATGTTTTACTCGATATTTTTGTCAATTTTTTTTAGCGTCCGGCCCTGGGACCCAAATGTCCGACTTTTTTAGGGGCCAAGGCCAGCTTTCTGACTTTTAGAAAAGGAAACGCCAATTCAATGGATTATAACCTACATTTACGGATTTTTCTGGTTAATCAGTAATGTTACTTACTTTCCGTGTCCGGAACACCATCAAATTTGAAACCCCCAATATTCAGCCACCCGGATAGCCCTGGCGTTCGCCAGTAGCGCATCCTCGGGCGTGCAGTAATGTTAGTAATGTATTTGACGCAAGTCAGTAAGTGAATTTGTCCAGCTGGCATAATTTACGTGTGATATTAAACATACATAAAAAACAGCAGGTTTTCCGCTTTTGAAACTAGTTTTGAAAATAATTTTAATTTATTTTTATGGCTTGTCGTGAACAATGTTGTAGAATTAAAATAATATGAATTATATGATTCGAATCATGGGCGACGCCAGCTTTGGAGCTAGGAGAGGGGGCAACAAAAAAAGTGATACACCAAGAAAAACGCGTAAATAGCGCCGCAGGCGAATATTTTTGGTAGACATAGTGAAGAAGGTCGTGATGTGGTTCCGTTTATGTAAAGATGTACATAATAATTTGCACAATTGCACAAATGTTTCCTATAAAAAGTAATAAAAAATAGCGCCGCAAGTAATTTTTTTTATGAAACAATTGTATTTTGATGGATCATCATGTCACAAATTTTCGAAAATGTGTGGTAGTATTTTGATTTTTTGTGAGGTTTTACCTTATACGAGTATTCCAATCTCTAGGGGGGGGGGGGGGGGGGGGGGGCAGCTGCCCTCCCTGACGACGCCCGTGATTCAAATTAAGATGTTCTCTATTACGCAATATCTAAACTACGAGAAATTACGTTTAAAAATACGCACTTGAGGAAATTTTGAACACTAAATTAAACTTAAACTTTCCTATGACTAAGGTGATTTATTTCTGTAGGAAATAGAATTAGTTCACTTTGTTTGAAATAGATTCCATTGCTCATGCAATTTGAATATAAATTTAACTTTATGCAACCGTGACTGAGTATTTCAATTCGCGCCTAGGGTGACCTTGAAAATAAAGTAGAGCTTAAATAAATTTCCGTCAATTGAATATTAGAGATTTTTATTAGCTCATTAGTGGGCATTTGTACTTGAAGTACATTTTGTTCCTTCATATTCATCCAATTCCAAAACGAATCGTTCAATGTGTTGTCGAATCGCACGAATCTTATCAAGCATTTGGATGACATGTTCATGTTGTTAATGCCTATTTTGTTTTTGATTCTTCTTCTCTTTCAGCCTTGGTCTCTCCACTGCTGGATATAGGCCTGTTTCAAATGCTTCAATTCTCTTCTATCACTTACCTTCCTCGCTGCGGAGGGTACGTTGTACGTCTCTTCTGAGGCTTTCACATAACTCTTTAGTTCGCCCAGAAGCGATGTCGGCGCCATATTGTTCATACAGGCCGGGTCCAACTGACATTTGACGATGATGGCCCCAGGAAAATGTATGGGAAAAAATATTCCGTAGTTCAAGTGTTTGTCACCGATACAAGGTGACGTCACCGATCATGGTGGTGATGGAATTCGAGAATGTAGGCTTGTATACTATCGCTGGCAACGCCAGAAGTCTTCAGTATTGATTGTCTATAATTCAAATTTGGATTTACCTGGCAACATTTTGAATAAAATTATAATTATTATTGTTACAAATTCGTCATTGTTCATAGTATCACGCACATCGCACAGATGTCGCGTGTCGCGGCGCGATGTCACGTATAGATAAGGTCCCGTTTGTCGTGAATTATTAAGTGACGTGTCTTTATTAAGTATTCCTTAAGTCTGAGTGTGTAGGTAGAGAAGTTGAAGTTAATTTATTAGTCTGCGAAGGATTTGCGTTTAATCCTTTTATTTTTTTTTATTAATAATGATGAATGTATTTTGAACTTATGCTAATGTTGGTACCTACTGCAACGTCTTCCGCTATGTATGTCATTGAGTCTCTGTAACTGTGATGCTCTCGCTCACAAAACAAGCCGCACTCTTGGAGGACCCCTACTGAACTCCGAGAAGGCAAGACTACTCGCACCAAGACAGATCGTGAGCTACATGAGACACGTCGGCCTTGAAGACGAGATGTAAAATTAAAGGAGGTCACAGTAGACCTACTCTGGTCGCAGTGACGCAGGGGATAAACAGTCCCCTGACCTTTGAGGAAAAAAAATGTCATTGAGTACCGGATTAGGTCTGCGCGATGCCCATACCAAAGTAATTTTTTCCTTTACGATGAAAAATAATATGTTTTTTAACAATTTATTTACAGGGTTGCAAGGTTTTGAACCGTTTTTAAACCCCCCTTATCTTTCTCCTTTGATTTGAACGTAACTATAATTATGGGCTAAGCTCAGATCTCCTTTTTTGTTAAATCTCCAATGATTTACTAATCGGAGATAATTATACTGGTTCGGCAGAGGGCAACGAATCGCCTCTTGGTCCAAATTTAGCTGCACTGCCAATGGGCAGTATTGGGCAGTCTATAAAAGTTATAATTACTACCCGCAAAATAATAATTCAATTCAAACTAGATGGGTGAAAAATTGAACTGTCATATTTTTATGGTTGCCAATAGCAGAAATCGAACCATTGCCCTAGTGAACAATTTTGCATGATTTATTTTATTGCTTACTTACTTACTTTCCGTGTCCGGAACACTATCAAATTTTGTATCTCCAATGTTTGGCCACCCGGACACCCCCGGCATTCGCCAGTAGTGCGTCCTCGGGCGTGCATGTCACTCCTGTTTGGGGATATGAAAACAGGTGACTGTGATCCTGTACAGCACCACACTCACAGGTTTCTTCCTCTTTATTTTATTGCTTCTGTACAATTACTGTATATCCCAAAAATGGGGTAACAAGTGAATGCTGTGTATTCATTTAAGTGAGTGAGCGTGCTCGCATGCGCGTGTGTACGAGTATATGTGTACATAAAACATTCTCTTTGACATGTTCACACCATGTTCACGACATTCAGAATGGGTGGCGAACCTCATAACCGAAAAAGATGTGAAAGTTCAAACGTTTTGTGAACACCTCACTCTTACAGAACGCTCATAAAAATATCAAAAATGATATAGACAATATGGATAATGCGTTAATTATTTTTTGTCCATTTCGCCAATATTTTCGTTAGCTTCAGCAGACCTGTAAACACTAGTTACGTATAAAACAATACCTTCATTTAACTTTATTGGCAACTTACTATATCTCGCAGAACAATGTGGTCATTCGACAACAACATGCCATATCTGGAACTAGAACTGGGGGCATTTGGTATGTACGCACGATAACCAACCACTAAGCTACCATTTCAGTTGTAGTATCTTTACTCGCGTATAAGAAGTTGCTTCTCGTAATAAGGATCTCGGGAACAATGAACTTCAATGTTTTTTCTTCTTCTTCTTAGTATTTAAGGACGTTGACCGTATGATGTAAAGATCATCAATTTCTATAAAAAGTATACTACTCTAGGTAGGTTACTTGAGGATTGACTGTAAGATATTACGCTTTCGCAATAAGTCCGCTCTTTGAACCTACTATTTTATTATATTCTATCCCCCCACGCCGCATCCCTTGCGGGGTAGTCAGAGAGATTAGATCGCACTTGTTGCTTCCGTTACATTCATGCAATTTGTCAGACACGCTCTACGATTCCTTGTATCCCACCTGAATACCGGTGTATCAGGTTGGAGATCTGGGTTCGATTCCCCGATGGGGCGGATGGATGGACTGGAATTAGTGAATGTTACTAAAGACTAAAGTGATCACGTTAAACCAGCCGATGATCAGTGATAACCCTGATGGAATGTCCATATTTCGCCATACATAAACTTATATTAAAATACTTATTCTGCGATAAGTTCGCCCTAGTGAACAACGATTTATAATCTGTACTATGTCCATTTTTTATGTTTATATGTATTTCTTGTTCACTTAAAGATTAAATAAATAAATAAACTTATCGCCTCCAGCGATCTCTTCAAGAATTGAACTAAAATTTTCACATAAAGAATGCCTAGCTAAGGCTAGGGCATTCTGGGTCACACTTTCAAGGTCCGATTCATTGATTCATATAGGAGCAATAATTGATAAATGGGCAAATCATCTTATGGGGCGATGATTGGAAATGATTGTGTGAACTGCCTGAGTTAGTTTGATCTATGATGATCATGACACTCGTAGCAATGATATAGTTATTACACAATTTAAAAACCAATGATCTAGACCTTAGTGGTAAAACAACATAAGTCATTATTATAAAATTGTCGGACCTACAGGATGATTCAATTATTCATTTTTTTTGTCATCTGCCATGTTAAAACGCTTGATACTCGTGTGTTCTATATACATTCTTATTTTATTTTATTACAAACAAAAGTACAAAACAGACAACAACTATAGATATAAGTATAGCATGTAGATAAGACAATTAGTTCATTCATAATTCAGCTGTTACCCACAAGCATGCGTTACAGGTTAAATTCAACACTTTTAACCCAAGGTTATCTATCTATCGTATGCCTAACATCACGCCTATATCATTTAACATTCGTTATGTCAAAGTGTAAAAAAAAGTTAAAAGCGCAGAGTGAATTGCTTGTCAGAGACTTTTTTTTATAAAGGAACTGGGTTTGCATACACAAACCTAAATACTTTCCTGCACACCTTGCACTAGGCTTAAAGTCTGTATCGTAAAGTGTGGAATACATCGCCACCGCCGGGGTTTGAACCTGGCACTTCCCGCTTGAGAGACTGCCGCCTCAACCAACTGCGCCAACCGTGTACTCAAATCTAGATTTTTTATGTATTGTAAGGCTACTATACTACATAGATTGCGTACTTCACTTTGACAGTTAGGTATAAAGTAAGATAAAGGCAACTCGTGACGTCATCAACGATAGTTTTTATATTATAGTGAAATATCATAAAATGGTATAGTGACGAAATAATGACGTCACATTATTTTGGCCAATGACCGTAGATTATCGAGAGTACGAAACTTGTGTAGTTTTATAAGTTTTTATTTCATCTTATGGGCTTTATAATAATTTGGGTAAAAAATCGATAGATGAATATTATTTACCCATAATTATATGGGTAAATAATATATTTTGCTGTTAGTATCCTGGTGAGTGATATGTAATGTCACTAAAAGATACCCAACTGACGACCAGATCTTTAAGGATGGACGCCTTTTGAGTAAAAGGAATCGGAGAGCGTGTATGACAAATTGCATGAATGTGACGGAGGCTAGGAGTGGGTGCAAGGATAGAACTGTCTGGCGCTATGTCCTCTCCGCCTACCTTGTAAGGGACGTGGCGCGAGGGTATAGATAGATAGATAGGAAAGAAATCCAAAGTTTCGAGTACTAAACTGAGCAGTTTTAAAGTGGAATAGTTCGTTAATGATTATTGATCATCCTGTAGAGCACTTATTGGTTTATTGACTTCACCCTATATTAAAAGACTGCTTCAAATATCTACTAACAGATAGATACAACTAAAGTTACTTAACTCATATAACTTATCATTGATATCAATATGTAATCAACTACATACGAGAAGGTACTCATTGATATTGTATCGACACATATGTAATAGTTCTTATGATTATTGTGCTATCAAACTTTTGAAGATGAATATATCTTCACCACGGTTTTATTTAACTTCATCTATCATTGTTGTCTATGTGTCTTAGGGTGCCTTCCCACGACAAGTGAATCCGGATTCGTACGCGAATCTGGATTAATCCCTTCCGGATGGATGATTTCGTGCACGGGGTATGGGGAAATAGTTCCCTATTTTTATAATAATATAATAATTCATTGTATTAATATTTTTAACTTTTTAACTTTAACGTTGTAAATTTTGAAAATATCTTGAGTCCGTTGAAGCAATAAATAAATAAATATATAATATAATAAGTAGATAATAATAATTATCTCTGTCATACTGTTGAATATATACTAATTCTGTTTTTGTGTTTAAAAATTAGATCGATCAGGTACGAGAATAAATTATTGTCTTTACACCAATATTAGTTGTAATTTAGTAAAAAAAAAATAAAAGAAAGCATTGCCTGCGGCATTAATTAAACTTGTTTGTGGGTGATATTTTTTAAAGTTCGTCACACGGAGTTTTTGTATCTTGTATCACGCGTTATTTTTCAACACCGGTTTTTCTCAAATTAGCTGCTAATCTCTTTCAGTCCCGTTATGGGCCCGCTACACGCTCGCGAGTCACCACGACCTTTTGGTGTTCATGAGTAAAAAGGCGTCAACGGTCGGTTACGTACATGTCAAGATAAACGATCCATCCGCACCCCTTTTTACTCATGAACACCAAAAGGTCGCGGTGACTCGCGAGCGTGTAGTGGGCGCATTATGTGTCGGGGTGTACATTATATTTATTTTGTACGGGAAAAAATGTCTGCCATAACTGGAAATTAGAGAACCCATTAAATAATTTATTTATTTATTTTTAATATTATTAATGTCGATATTATCAGAATAAAAGAATACCGGCCCAGTAACAGTGCAAAAATTGTGCTGTTTCAGGTCCGTGGTATTAGAAAAATATAATGATTGGTACCTTAAACTTTTTTTCATTTTAAATAAAATTATAATTTCTTTATCATTCGTGTGTTATTTAGACTAATAGATTAGGTACATAATTTTTGAAGGGAGACATTTGAAAGATTGGCATCATACTGATAAAATGCACCACATGGACTTATAATTCGATGTAACAAAATTCCAGAAAAATTAATTCAATAAATAATAAGAAAATATAATGTTCCCCACTCTATGGCAACTGGGGAATCTAAATTTATACATTATTTATTTTGATTTTATTTTTCGAATTATGCGGGTATGTCTGTCTCCCTCACTCTCGTTGTATATTGTAACAGTACGAAACCCATAAGCATATTGCTCAAAATAAATAAACCCCACAAAAGTCGTACAAAAGCCACACAGGATTTTTTTTAGGGATAAAAGCACAAATCTAATTGGATTTTGTAAATAAAATTAATTGTATCGATTAGTATTCGAGTAAATTATATTAGGAACTAGAATAGATTAAAAAATACGAATAAGCAAGCGGATCTAAAATGGGATAGACAATGATTTCAACATTTTATAAATAATTCATCTACTGAAATCCAACTAAAAAGTTTAAGCTTTTATTATTTGAGGATTTTTTATTGGTTTTTAATCATCTGTAGACCATATTTAAGGCACTTGGAATCGTCAGGTTTACAAACACAAAATCAAATGCAATAAATCAATAAACACAACAAAAAAGAATGAAAGCAATAAACACATAGACAATACAAAACTATAACACATTTGTGGTACAATTTAATGCAGGTCTGGATGTAAATTGTCCAGAACTACATTAAGTACGTCATATTTCTGAAGGGTTTTTGTGTTTTTTGGGGTTCATACTACATCATCGTAAATACTCCTATGGGTTTTTCTTCGGAAACCGTTGTGTATACACGCGCGGAAACATGTAAGTAGGGTTGTCAACATTTTTTCAGCTGATTATTCCATCTGCATCAATAAGTAATTTTAAAAAGTTATCGGAAGCCTGGTTGCTAACGCACTCGATCCTCGATGCCGACATACCCCACTTCACGACACAAGCTTTTAAGCTTGTTATGAAGTGTACAAATATGTATCAGGGTGTAATTCGATAATTTTATGAAAATAAAAAAAAACATACACATTATCTTATTGTTCTTGATATCAGTTCTTAACTCTTTTTTTGTTGCTTCCTTCATTGTCCCCTCCTTTCTTCCTCTTCCCATGCTTCCTCCTTCCCTACCATAAATGTTTTATAGATATAAGATATATATTTTTAACTATGTAATGTAATCTATTTGTTTTGCGTGTGTGCTAATTGTGAACGGATGTAATTGGTCTTGTGTATTGATATTTTTGTATTAATGTACCTGCCAATGTTTGTTTTTGTGACTGTATCTGTTCCATGTGCAATAAATAAATAAATATCTACTTATCTATTTAAATAAAAACTGTCATTTTATGAACTGCTTGAATTTTATAATATTTTTATTTGCTAGAAAAGTGTGGTTTTCTCAATTTTCAAATTAATGTAAATTACACACTCATTCGTCAGTCGAAAACTGCAGGCAATGATATAATTCTTAAACTACGTTTAAATTTTACAAGTGAAGCGGATTTGGTTGATATTTTCTTAGTTGTTGCCAAAAAAAAAAATATAGTATTTTGCGATCCATATATTTCTTGCAACTCACTTTCAATATTATTATTATACTCTAGTACGGTTGACAACCCTCGTTGTTAGTGAATATATATCCGAAAATATATCGAATAATAATTATTTTTATTGTAAAATTGTTACAAAAATATACAAATTACCCGACTAGCAAAAATTACAACACGTTATTTTCAGTTAATGTAGGTAGCTACATGTTATCAATTTAGTATCATATTCTTGTATTATGTATTTTTGTACCTATGAATAACTTTTGAATCAGTATTAATTTACAGTAAGTAATGTTAAAAGTATGCATACCGACATTTCAAAAATTTCTAAAAACGGGAGACCTTCTATCTCGACAACCGTTATTAATTATGCTTTGGAACAAAATAGGGTAGATGCATTGCACCTTTATATAACCGTATATAACCGTAAAAGATTTTTTATATCTTGTATAGATTTCTCAAAAAAAAATGGAAAACACCTCTGATCTTTTTTCCGAAAGACGGAAACTCGTTTCCTGAAAGTCGTTGAGTAAAATTTTTTTTGTACTGATAATATGCATTAAAACCTAGGGAATAACCGTAAAAGTTTTTTGATAGACGCAAAATTAACCTCAAAAAAATAAAAAAAACGCTATTTTTACCATTTTATCATGCGATTGTCACGCGATTTTGAACCTTAATGCCGTGGGAAAAGACTGTTACGTCATTCCTGGTGCCAATTATATAGGAAATACCTACCGATTCGGTATAATACTTTAAGTAAAAGTTAATGTCGCCGCCACACGCTTGCGAGCGTCTACGAGTTTTTTGCGTTCATGAGTAAAAAGGCGTCTACGGTCTGTTACGTAAACGAGCCAAGACAAACGTTCCATCCACACGCCTTTTTACTCATATACACAAAAAACTTGTGGGCGGCGACAAATGGAATATATATGTATTACGTTTAATAGTTATACTATAGAAAATGAAGTAACGTAATAAGCTAATAGGTACATAAATATATACATAATTATATTTTTTAATAAAACGTTTTTTATTTTGTGAGAATCAACACACACACACACACACACACACACACACACACACACACACACACACACACACACACACACACACACACACACACACACACACACACACACACACACACACACACACACACACACACACACACACACACACACACACACACACACACACACACACACACACACACACACACACACACACACACAATTATATTACACATTTTGTAATTATCAAACTATAAATTAATTAATTTGAATTAATTGAAAAAAAAGTTTATTTTAATTAAAATACATTTTAAAATAGAAAAGAAGAAATAAAATGAAAAAAACTGTCTGTTTGGGATGTTTCCTAAAGAAATATCTACGTATATGTATATTGGATTCAACACTTGTATTGCAAGTTATCCAAACGCTATGGATTAGACGGATTCATCTGGATTCATCAAGGCGTGTCCGCGGATTCACAGGCAACCTATTTCCCACGATCCGTGCACGTCTGCGATATTACGTACCGCCATACAAATCGCTATGAAAAAGTCTGTAGATTCACGGACTCACTCCTTCCCACGGCATGCGAATCTACGGACGAAGCAGGATTCACCTTCCGTGGGATATAGCCATTATATTAAGAGTGTGCATACAGACATTTCAAAAAATTCTAAAAACGGGAGACCTTCTATCTCGACAACCGTTACTTAATATGCTTTGGAACAAAATAGGGTAGATGCATTGAACCTTTATCTATGGAATAACCGTAAAAGATTTCTTATATCTTGTATAGATTTCTCAAAAACTATTTTTAAAAACACCTCTGATCTTTTTTCCGAAAGACGGAAACTCGTTTCCCGAAAGTCGCGGAGTAAAATTCTATTTTTGTACTGATAATACGCATTAAAATCTAGGGAATAACCGTAAAAGTTTTTTGATAGACGCAAAATTAACCCCAAAAAATGGAAAAAACGCTATTTTTAGCATTTTATCATGCGATTGTCACGCAATTTTAAACCTTAATGCCGTGGGAAAAGACTGTGACGTCATTCCTGGTGCCATGCCCTTAATTTTGACTTTTTTCTGTACAATCCATTATAAGGAAGTTGATTTTTTGTTGTTTGATTGATAGGATCGATTTTGTGTTGTATTACATTTATATAATGTCTTACTTTGATTTATACCCATGTGATTTTGTTTCCGTTTTTATTTCTTATTATTGTTTGTTTGTATTGGGTTTGATCATGTTTGCTTGTATTAATTTGTATTTGTCAGTTCTGCTGTATTTCTAATTTATTTTATCTAAAGGCCTATGGCCGTTTAAACTGTTAATAAATAAAATGAACATTATATTTTATTTATAATGAAACATAACTGTTTGAGTGGCACTGATCTAGCTAGATCGATTTATAATGATTAGTATATTGATCTATATTTGATCGACGTATATAAGTTTGATCGTAGTACATACTAGCACGCGAGTACCTACCACGTTTGATATCTGACTATTATAAAGTTATAAGTAATCATTATTACTATACAATAAAGTAATTTGAGTTAATGAGGCGTTTAACTGATAAATACGTACCTAGGCAGTCCAGTGGCGAAGGGTGGATTTATGCAGAAGGTAAGCCGGAGCTAACATTTCTTATAAGATTACGTCAGATTAAGCACTATTATACCCATCATTTTTTCCAAATGGTAACTCGATGGGAATCGTGTTCTTAGGTAGCTTCGCGCCTGCTAGGCACTACAGTTAACTCATTTAATATCGATTTATGTCGTTTGATAGTAACATTATGTAATATACTATACGTATAGGTCGTTACCGATAGTCATTTCTGGACTTCCTTCTTGATAGTTTTGTAATTGAACTATGTTTTTGAGCGTTCTGTTAAAGTCATGTCTTCGTAAAACTTTAAAATAATTATTATTATTCGGTAGAATAGCCATACAGTTACGAAATACGATTGATACAACGTGAATAACGTTCAAAACAAAGGAAAAGTCCTGTGGTCATTAATTACTAGTCACAACATTCGTTTTACATTAAATTAAGACTCCCGACCCAACTATGACGTCACGTTAATTTCCCATGGCATTAAGGTTCAAAATCGCATGATAAAATGTTAAAAATTACGTTTTCCACAATTTTTGGGGTTAATTTTGCGTCTATCAAAAAACTTTTACGGATTTTAATGCAAATTATCAATACAAAAAAAATATCCGCGACTTTCGGGAAACCAGTTTCCGTCTTTTGGAAAAAAAATCAGGTGTTTTTGCACAATTTTTGTTGACAAATCTATACAAAATATTAAAAAAATCTTTTACGGTTATTCCCTAGCTAGATAAATGTTCAATGTGTTTACTCTATTTTTCCCAAAGCATATTTAGTAACGGTTGTCGAGATCTAAGGTCTCCCGTTTTTAGACATTTTTGATGCGTACTCTTAATTTCTTATCACTCTATCTTTCAAAGTTTTTCACCTACTTAAAACTTTCCATTTCGTCTTTTCTTTTCCCCTCCTTATTGTTAGAGTACCTACCTAATAGTGTGTGGATGATGTTCTATATTTAAACAGTGGGTAGGAACCATGGATCTATAATACTATTCTAGTAAACTGGATGGAGAACATAGGTGTTTGTCTATACATTCTGTATGATTCTGGGGAAAATGGCCAGTTAGGCAAAAGAAGCAAAATGGAGGATTTTCCATACTAAACGGGCTATAGGAAACTGCGGTTTTCACATGGATTTTTGATTTTTTACTGTTTATATTTTAACCGAAAATGAATTATAGACATCATATTGTCATAATTAAAGGACCAAGGGATGTAAAAAGTCCATTAATCAGAATTTATGAGCAATTTTATAACACAGGAAACGGCACACGATGGAAGTAAATTAAATTACTTTTATTTATTTTTCTTATTCTTTTTTCAGATTTCCCTTTATTAATTAAACCTTTTGCATAATTTAAGAAAGAAAAAATGGTGAAAAAATGTGTTTTCAGTAGTTGCCTATCACTAATTATGATATTGAATATCACGGATGTGAAGACGTTTTAAATATATCATTTATTATGTAGGAATTTATTTTTTCATATTTTTTGTTATTTAAAGCTAATGTGTATGTATTTATGAATTTTTGTGCAATGTTTGATTTATGTTGTAATTAATGACAATAAAATAAAAGTTATTTGATTTACTTCCATCGTACGCTGTTTCCTCTGTTAAAAAAATTGCTTATAAATCCTGATAAACGGACTATTTACATCCCTTGGTCCTATAATTATGTCAATATGATGTCTATAATTCATTTTCAGTTAAAATATAAACAGTGAAAACCAAAAATCCATGTGAAAACCGCAGTTTCCTATAGTCCGCTTAGTATGGAAAATCCTCCATTTTGCTTCTTTTGCCTAACTGGCCATTTCCCCTAGAACCGCAATAGTCGGCCAAGAGATGAATCCAGTTTACTAGAAGTATTATATATCCATGGTAGGAACCTACAATAAGCTATATAAATACAAATACAACAACATCAAACACCAAAAATAATTCAGGCGCCATGTTGAGTCATAGACAATGCTTTCACTTGTGTATTCTGTGTAGCTTCATAACAAACATACCAATGTAAAAAATATGCTTTTAAATTATTGCTTTAATTTCATTTTGTTCGTTCTTTAGGTTTCCTTGCTGCGAGTCAAGTGGTTGAGTAACCGAGCTTTCGGCAGCGATACTACTGCTATCTTCAGGGTGGCACACCTTCACCCTGAAGATGACAGTAGTATCTCGACTCGCACTAAGGAAACCTGGAGAACGAACAATATGGAAATGGATTCATCACGCTGCGAAAGCCTGCAAGATTATTATTGCTTTAACATTTGAGAAAGACGTGCATTCTTCTTCATCTATTTATTTACACTTGAAGTGAACTATTCAAAATGTTATGTGGCTACCACACGCTCGCACCTATTTTATTTTATAGGTAGTCATAAGCGTCATAAGCTTGTTTATATCTCACAATCAACTCTGAATTATTTGCAATAAATTGACATGGGTCACTTTACCTCGTGATGTTCAAGGAAGAATAAAATCTCTTGTCATCTGGTTTTAGCGCTTCTATAGAAATTTAAATTAAGAACGCGTTCCATTAATAATTTAATTTCAAATTATTCCACGACATATGAGTGGTTGTTTAATGAGCCGCCCGTCAAATGTGATTCGTAGAAAATTTGTCAGATGTGTAATAATTCTGAAGCTGAATATTATTTCGTGGGAAAATCAAATTATTGTTCGTGCACGTTATTATGAAATGACTCCCTGGCGCCATCACAGCGGCTAAAACGTTGAGTAATGCATTTGCTTGAATAATATGCCTTAGTTTGTTCAAATAAATTCCATTTATCTACATAAATTTTATCAGATCTTTACATATTATTCAAATTGTATTCAATAAGGTATGAAAATGGTATAATGATAAGCTATAAACTTGCAGTGTGTAAAAGAAAAAGATGGTTTTCGTAGAGGGCGCTACTTGTAACTTTCTGATATATAGTGGCAAGACTGTTTCAGTGGAAATGTCGTCGTTTTCAGCAAATAAAATTCTAGTTTCCAAATCATCTGAGACCATCTACTTCTTGACGGACTGTATGAGTAGATAACCCTAAAGTAACATATATCTTGGTTGACTCAATTTTTGTGACGATCGTGTTTTGTCGGGAGCCGAATTCGTCCTCAGTCTCATGTCTCATGATAATAAAATGTGAAGAGAAAATCGAAGTAATGACCCGTTGGTAAATCTAAGTATTGAGGTGGTCGGTAGCCTGGTTGGTAACGCGCTCGACTGTTAAAATCCAGTGGGCGCGGGTTCGATCCCCGATGCCGACCTACTACACTTCACGACACAAGCTTTTCAAGCTCACTGTGAAGTGTACAAATGTGTATTTGGGTTTATTTCGATAAATTCAGATTAATTTTAAACTAAAAAAAATATAATATAAAAATCTAAGTAATGACCTGTTTTGAGTAAGAGAAATCGGAGACCGTGTATGGAAATTTACATGAATATGACGGAAGCAAGGTGTGTGTAAGGATAGGGCGGTCTGGGGTTCTAAGCTCTCTGCCTACTTTGCGAGGGACGTGGATCAATATATATTAAACGTACACTCCTATAGTATGATCAATTCAAATTTTGAATTTATTCGCGGCATTCGCATTATGTCAGAGCCATAAGTGCGAATAAAGCAGGTAGTCGCCCTTCTTTGTCACACTTTTATGACTGCGTTCGACAGTTTGAAATAATTTGAGTATAGTTAGTTACATACAGAAAGTGGATAGTAAGAAATGAATACGAAATGTCAAAATGGCGTGTAGATTTATATGGCCAGTGACATAATAATACATAGATCTCTGCGGCTAGCAACACTGCTGTCTTGTTGATATATTACTATTGTCTATGGTGTGATGAGTTGGTACTTGGTTTTGATTGTTTTTATTTAATTTATGTTTTGTCTATGAATTAAGGAATTGGGTCAGTGTGTGAAATTAATTTTAATTATAGTCTAGAACCCACACGATGATTCACAACACTATTATTATTTTTCACCGCGCTTTTCGTTAACTCCATCTTTTATTGTTGTTGTTATCTGAGTCTACATTTCCCTCTTCAAATTTAAACATATTTCCAATGTTCTTGCACCTTGAAATTTTGCACACACATTTCCTTTAGGTGACAGTTTAATATTGTAGTACTGTTTTATTAAAAACACGTTTCAATTGGTAAGATTTTATTAATTTAATATAATCGATTACAACTACTCCAGAATATAATTAGTATGCTAGCTATAACTTCCAATGCCGCGCTCCGATTGGTTGATAACCAACTATTTTTTTTTCGCCTGTCTAACTTGATTAATCGGTATGAACGAAGTTCTTTTCATACAATGGAACGGATCAATAAGCGTGGTTCATAATGAAAAAAAAACTTTTATTTCTTTAGTGCGGATTTTTTCCGTCTGTCAATTTATATTCGTGGCGCTGTAGGTGGATACTTACTGATTACTTACTTATACAGAAAGATATTGCAAATTTAATTACAAGTATTACACAACTTACATTGAATGTTTTCTACAAATTTATTAGCCGTAATAAATGTCTAATATAGAATGTCACTAGTAATGACTATTGGCATTAGCTAACTTGCATTGCAAATTGACCCGTAGTTGAGAACTTATATTATCTACTTTTTGATTCAAGGATCGGTTTTTACATAATAGAATTGAAACATATCGTCATACACACAAAATGACAATACTAAATTTAGAGATTTTGACTTTTTGTTTGAAAATATTTCTAATTGACATACAATAATAATAAATAACAAAAGCATCCTAATGTCTATCTATCTATTTATACCCTCACGCCACGTCACTTGTAGGGTAGGCAGAGAGGACAGAGCGCCAGACACCCCTATCCTTGCACACACTCCTAGCCTCCGTCACATTCATGCATGCAGTCATACACGCTCTCCGATTATTTTTACTCAAAACGCGTCCACCCTTGAGGATCTGGTCGACATGATCGGACCAGGTCAGTCTCGGGCGGCCGCGCTTCCTCACTCCTCTTCGCTCACTCAAATATATCTTTTTTGTCATCCTGTCATCTTTCATTCTCTCAACATTCCCAAACCATCTTAGTTTATTCACTTTCATTCTTGTCACAACACCAGTCTTGCATGCACTCATTTCCCTAATAACCTCATTCCTTATCTTATCTCTCAGCGTTTTTCCACAGATTCTTCTTAACGACCTCATTTCTACTGCATTCAACCCTGATTCGTCCTTTTTCATCCACGTCCACGTCTCACTAGCATACATTAGGGTCGGCACCACGACAAAAGTGCGATAGTTTTATATGTGTGTACAAGCAAACTTTGACCTCATTTATCTCAACATTTTGGTATCGTCACTTATGTAGAACCTTGTATAGTAATCGGTCCTGTAGTTCCAAGTTCTATACAGTACCTATTCTTTCGACTACGCCACTAACATTGTCTACATACTAAAATACTATCCAGGTTAGGTATACGTAGGTATATAATATAATATGGATTGTGCCTGCTTAATATTCTATCGACATCTATGGAGAATTCTCGTAAACTTGTGTGAATGTTGCATTATGTATGAATTTCCATAAATACACTTTCATATGTACAAACCGTGAGAACCAATACGTAAAATGCAGTAAAATATATGTAGCTACCTCTAGTAGAAGTTAGAACCTACCTACCAGTGACGAAGGGTGGATTTCTGCAGAAGGGAAGCCGGGGCTAACATTTCTTATTTGATTACATCAGATTAGACACTATTATACCTATCATTTTTTACCTATCCAAAAGGTAACTCGATGGGAATCGTGTTCTTAGGTAGCTTCGCGCCTGCTACCTACCTACATTAACCACTAACGTTGACGCCCTTCGGCAGTCTTCTTTGGAATTGAGGGAGGTCATAAGGCGTAGGTACTCAATCAGACTCGGGTATTTATAATTTAGAAGCAAAGGTCTGAAAATTTTCTAAAGTGAATATACATTCAGTCTTTCTGATCACTTAATTTCTTGCCTGACTGTAAAACGGTAGCGTTGGTTGCTCAAAGGTTGCTCTAACAAGACATGGAGAGATGATGAAAGCGATAACAAAGAAAATATACCTGGGAAGAAGAAGTGTAAGGAAACGTGACTGTCCAACAATCACTTGGCTTTACCATGTCGACTAGTTGCTTAAAAACGGAGTCGTTTTGAGTAAAAGGAGTGTGTATGGCGAATTGCACGAATTTGGCAGCAGCAAGAGGTGTGTAAAAGGATAAAGTAACTATGGGAGAGTCTGGGGATTTTTTCTCTCTGCCTACCCCGCAAGGGACAGAATAGAATAAAGATAAAGAATAAAATATCTACTATAGATTTTTCGCAGCTAATCCAAGTATATAATGAACATTTTTCTGCATCAGTATAATAATTCTTTGTCAAGTATAATCCATTTTCCAGTTGGAATTTTGTATTCGTCATTTCTCGGGTTATTCCAGTAACCAGTTCCAGTCTGTCGTCTGTTTGTCCCCTGTCCTGGACTATAATAATATTTACGATGCTTGGAGTCTAGGGGCTTTGTCATGAACAAGTAGATGGAATCGTTATTAAGAAAAGCACAGCGGAGAGTGCAGAGGAAAAGTAAATTGAGTCATATGACTCATATCCCTCTGTTTACAC
This sequence comes from Ceraclea dissimilis, assembly GCA_963576895.1. NCBI lineage: Eukaryota > Metazoa > Arthropoda > Insecta > Trichoptera > Leptoceridae > Ceraclea > Ceraclea dissimilis. The sequence continues at coordinate 3,166,862 of OY756377.1, forward strand.
GAATTTTGTGCAATGCTAGAATTAGCTATAACCAAAAATATACAATTAGAAATATTAAAAAATATGATTAATTTTGTATTATATAGTAATAACTAGCTGTATTCTGCGCGCCTTGCTACGGCACAGGGGGGTTACTATTCATCTTTTCGACACCAAAATCTATTAAATAGCTCTTTAATGCCACCCCTTTGTGCCTCCTAGTACCCCCACCCCCTACAAACCATCCCAGTGGCACGCACTATAACTTGCCAAAGTTTTATCTCAATCGGATGAACGGTTTACTAGTCTATAAGCGTCAAAGAAACAGACACTCTATTTTTATAGTACTTATAAGAATAGGTACGTAAATCTCACTAGGGCGAGCTTATCGCTAACAGCGATCTCTTCCAGCTAACCCATATTCATTATCATCAGTGGCTCAATATCCTGTTATGGGCCTTGGTCTTCTATAACAGTCGCTGACAATTTTTTTATCGCTTATTTTTCTTCAGATTGAAATGAATAAATATACTATACACAAGCAATAAAAAATAAAGATAGAATGTGCCTTTCCTAACGATGGTGTTGGGGTAAAGCTTGAGTAATACGGGTTTTTGGGTAAAATGTGAAAATCTCGAATATCTCGAAAACCACCAGACTTTGGACTGGGCTAAATTTGGCTTAAAAGACCCTATCAAACACCCTGCATATCCATCTATCAAACACCCTGCATAGCGCCAGAGGTAGCGCCGCATGCGATTTTTTTGTGAGATCGAGTAAAGAAGATTCGTTGTCAATATTTAGTGATCTCTTCCAGATAGCCCACATTATAGATTATGGCATTTAATTAATGGAAAATCTAAGGTTCTAAAACATAGAAAATTCGCAAATAATGACTCCTGTAATTTTCGTTTAAATGTAGGTCCTTGTCTCTGTTTTCTATTTGCAAAAGTGATGAACATTTTCTTTCAGTTTTCAGTGGGTAATTTTATATCACTGTGTTTTACTTATCTACAGTCAATGTAGGAAATAATATGGAGACACAAATCTACTATACTATAGAAGCATGGGCGTCGCTAGCCTCGGAGCTAGGGGGGGGGGGGGGGGGGGGGGCAAAAAAAATATGGCACGAAAAACGCGTTAACAGCGCCGCAGGCGAATTCTCTTTCTGAAACATAGTGAAAAAGGTCTTGATGTGATTTGGTTTATTTGAAAATGTATATAATAATTTGCACAATAGTATGTATTAAAAATGTTTTTTTATAAAACGTAAAAAAAAAAATAGCTCCGCAGGCATTTTTTTTATGAAACAATTGTATTTTGATGGATTTTCATGATAATTTTAGAAAATTTATGACATAATGAGAAAATGTGTGGTAATAATATAATTTTTTGTGAGGTTTTATCATTTAGTATGAAAAAATATATAATTGCCCTTCCCCCTCTTCTATACGACGCCCATGTATAGAAGTCTTCAAATATACATACATATATGCTTCTCCTGTGCACACTTTTCCAGAATAATCCGTGGAAAACATTGAGAAATTGGATACAAAATGAGGTTTTTAGAGAGATGAGTGATAGTAAGATGGGTATAGAGACCAGAATGAATGTGAATTAGCTTTGTTGTCCAGGGCGTGTCAAGAAAATTAGGTGGCCAAAAATACGATTGGAAGAAGAAGTTGATCCTCAAAGACTGACGCGTTTTGAGTAAAAGAAATCGGAAAGCGTGTATGAAAAATTACACGAATGTGACGAAAATAAGCAGTGAGTGAAAGGATTCGACTGTCTGGCGTTATGTCCTCTATTCTATAGCGATCTCTTCCAGATAACTCACTTTTGTATCAGTTATCTATCTAATCTACACACTCTTACGATCTTCGAGTACGCCTTTCATGAAGATTATAAAGAATTCCGTCATTTTGACAGGTCACAGCTAGTATAAATGATTTTACCATAGACTTATATATCTAGTACGCTTGGCACTTTTTTGGTATTTTAGGCTGGCCACAAACGTCCCGAAGTTCAGTTCCGGAATCGACCGTTTTGCAAAAAGGTTCCGACCAAAACCTCTTTCTGAATTTAAAATCGGGGTGACGCTGAATTCAGAGAGAGGTTTTGATCGGAACTTTTTTGCAAAACGGTCGATTCCGGAACTGAACTTCGGGACGTGTGTGGCCAGCCATAGAGTCGCAAAACTCACACTATTAACAAGATATCAATAATAAACACTAAAACATCTTTAAAACTATCGCATAATTCCTAAAGAACGTTAAAACTAATACAGTTTTTAACTATGAGAACAAAATTGCGAAAACGTTGCCCACAAAATGTCAAAATTCTCCATACGATTTGACAGTTAGTGGGCACCAGTTTACTACACTACCAGCATTGAGTACGCCATCTGGGTACTTAATATAAAAATCTATGGATTTTACATACCATTTACATTGCAAGGCGTTGAATTCTCAGCAGAGAAATAACAAAGCCTTCAGCAATATTTCAAAATATTATTGTTTATGCTGTAAAACTTTAAAAGCATTGTGCAAAATTGATTTACAGATTTGTGTTTTATTATCGTACAAAAGTATGCAAAGCGTAACATACGTAGTTTATACTCTACTACCTACTTGTTCAAATGGATGATGCATTTTTCTGTTATGTGAATACAAAACTTGAAACTAAAGGCAGAACTCTGTATGTCTGATAATTGGTTTATGATTTTTTTTCTTTGTTTTATTCTACCTACTTCAAAGGCTGGCCTTTCCCCCTAAACTTCTTCAATCCTTTTTAATAAAAACATTGAAGAAACGGCGGAAAAAATGTTGGCTATTTTTACTCAAAAATTAGTCCATTTTTGAAAAAAAAAAATTAAATTATAATTAATTAATTTAGTAACAATTTTCAACTCCGTATAGTTTCCGAGATATAATCCTGTTTTTAAATACATTCAACCCCATTTTTGAAGGAATTTTCAATAATCCCATATTATAAAAAAAAAAATCTATATAAAAAAAATATTTATCAAATGGCGGGTTTATTGCCGTAGGCAATGTCTGCCAACCAGCCACTTGTGATACACATTCATTTGATATACAAAATTCGTGAATGTATTCGTGAATGCTTTTTATATACACAACCTATTAATCTTTTAAATTTCAATATTCTGGGATGAGCGGTTTGGTCTTTGCAGTGTGCGTGTATCAATCAGTCACCAGTGAGGTTACTTTGTTTTATATGTATAGATTTTATAGGTAGGTATAGACATGGGCGTTGCCAGCCTCGGAGCTGGGGGGAGCAACATAAATTTAAAAAACATGTGTAGCAGGAAAAGCGTGTAAATAGCGCCGCTGGTGAAAATTTTTTGGGAGACATAGTGAAGAAGGTCGTGATGTGGTTTGGTTTATTTGAAAATGTACTTAATAATTGGCACAATAATATGTATTTAAAATGTTTTTTATAAAAAAAAAAACAATATTACAATAGCGCCGCAGGCAATTTATTTTTATGAAACAATTGAATTTTAATGGATTTTTGGATGAAAGATGGAGAAAATTTATGACAAGATGAGAAAATGTGTGATAATAATGTGTTTTTGTGTCACTTAGTATGGAAAAATATATACCTATTTCAATCTGACGACGGCCATGGGTATAGATACCTACTATACTGAATTCAGTTTCTTATGTATATAAATGACGCGATATGTAATGGTGTGAACATAGCTACAGAAATCCTGCATGTAATAATATTCAAAATGTTAGAATGTTTTTGGAACGTTTCCATGTTTTGACAAAATATCGTACGTAAAGTTGCAAAGCAATTTGCCAAATAATGCTTTTTTGAAAGGTTTTGAATGTGAGAATATTTTGAAATCTATTTCATACTCTCTCTCCTCCCTATTTCTAACTGAAACTATTAGAATACGATTTTTTGTGTATGTGTGTCCGTCTGGATAACTGGTTAAATCCGAGCATCAATTTTATACCAAATAACTGTATAAGGGGTCATACGCTGGGGGAGCCCTGGTTCTACCAGAACTGCTCCTCTCTTTTCCATATTTTTACGAGTGCCCTGTAAGATTCAGGTGTTCGTAATGCTTCCATAACACGTTTCACATCTTTTTCAGCTATGAGGTTTGCCACCCAGTCTGGGATTTCTGGTACAGTTCATTTTCTATATCTTGACAGCCGGTGGACATTAGCTGCAAGTGGTGTTGCAAGATTGTATTGTTGGTAGCCCCGACTGTCGAACTTGTCATGAGAGCTATCAAAGGTCCGCAATATTCTAACATTGTGTCTTTTACAAGTAACCCACGATGCCGAAAATATTACAGAGTTGCGCTAGAGAAATCATTTTAAAGAAAAGATAGTTTTGCGAGTTGGAAATAGAAAAAAATACTCCGATAAACCTTTCAAACCGCCATCACAAGTTAGAAAAAACAATGTTGCAAGTTTATTCTAACAATCCAAAAATTGGCTATTTTTATAAACAACAGTTCTGAAATATAATTTGAAAGGAGCGAAAAAATATAACCATGTCTTATTATCACATCAAGCAACACTAAACCAATTTTGCTCGGGCTTGCTTTCGTGAGACTTCTGAAAACGGACAGCAATTTAGAATACTTAAAATAAAACAAAATGGTGAATAAATGTTTAAATCATTTAGAACTGACTCAATATACATTTTCTTCCTTCTCAATTTCACATTGCATTTACATAAATGCATCAGATGCTTTTCGTATGCAAATAGTATTATTTTTAATCATTGAGAAATGCTCAGTTCGCACAAGGTGTATAAAATAAAATAGACATTTCGCTTTAATTATTTATAATTAAATCAGCCCGCATTGCGATTGCACTGATGATTGTCGAAGCTTTGTATAATGGAATTCAGACGTAGATTTTCTCTAGAGGAATTCTCAATATAATTGTGTTGTTATTTTATTAAATGGAGCGAATGCCCTGAAAGAAAATTTATATTTTAAACTACATATTCATTTATTATATAGTACTTACTTCACTTCACTTCACGACACAAGCTTTTCAAGCTTACTGTGAAGTGTACAAAGGTGTATTTGGATTTATTTCGATAAGCCCATATTCGTTAAAAAAAAACACTTTTTTATCTTTCTTTTTTTTTAATTGCCGAAGTGAAGAACCTGGATGACTTTCTAATGCCCAATCTCACCAACTTACACCTAGGAAGGAGAGCCCTAAGTAATTTCCATACAGAAACAGAGATAATATTATTTATTGAATAAAGAACATCAACCAACTGAGCCAGCAGAGTCTTAATCCATATGAAATTCTACATGCGACTCTCCTACGTTATAGGTGCCCAAATATCTCCATGACCCAGAATTTGCCCAACTACGAGAGTCGCATGTAGAATTTCATATGTATTTAGGCTCTGCTGCTGGCTGATGTTCTTTATTGAATAAATAATATTATCTCTGTTTTTGTATGGAAATTACTTAGGGCTCCCCTACCTATTTCCTCCCCTAAGTTGGTGATTTTGGGCATAAATGTTTTGAAATAACGTTCTTTTTATAATTGTTTTACATTTCTTCTCATATTATGAGGATTCTATAAGGTCATAAAGGCAAGGATAATTTCAAAATCAAGGACCGGCGTATTTTGAGTAAAATGAATCGTGTGTTTGACGAATTGCATGAAAGTGGCGAAAGCAAAAACTGTGCAAGGATACTTAAGACTGGCGTTCCGTTCTCTCTGCCTATCCCGCAAGAAACGTGGCGTTAGGGGATAGAGTAAAATAGAATATTTTCGAGTTTCTACATACCTTCAGAGATTATGACAGTCTCTTCATAAAATAATAACATTAGAGAAATATATCATTTTCCTCTGAACTAATTCTGGATTCTGTCTGCTCCGAGAATAAGATGTTTGTTGCACTGTGCACTGTGCATATGCATAACTCAGACTACTCATTGCATAGGTATTTCCGTCTGCACATTAACTACTTAGAAGTATACTGATGCAAAAATCTCATAATTATTCATATTATGAGTGTATAGTTGTTCATATAAGATGACCAATACAATTCATCTCATTTTTATAATGTGTCATAGCAATCTTTTATGATTTTTATTACACTTTTATTAATCTTCATCTGTAGTTGTCTGAGCCTACATTTTCCTCGTCAGATTCGAATTACTTCACAACGTCCTCCTAACACTGAGAAAAGGATATTTAGAATGGGTGATGAACCTAATTGCTGGTTTAATCAAATATTGTATCATCATTACGAGTGCTGTCTCAACAGATATATGAGTATACGACGAAGTATAGACAATCTCAGTCTATCCATTCGCCGCGGCGGCCGGGGAATCAAACCCGGAACCTCTAACATCGGTAATCGGTATTTTAACCGCTGTGCTATGTTATATACCTACAACTTTCTCAACTTGTATTGGGTCGCCGTAGAAGTCGATGATTTTTTTTAAAGGATTGGGCTTGCATACACAAACCCAAATACTTTCCTGCACACCTTGCACTAGGCTAAAAGCCTGTATCGCAAAGTGTAAAATACATCGCCAGCACCGGGGTTTGAACCTGGCACTTCCCGCTCGAGAGACTGCCGCCTCAACCAACTGCGCCAACCATGTATTTTTATAGGTACACACACACAAGGTACACAACCATTTAAGTAATAGGTATATGTATGTATACTTAAATAATTTAATGATTTGAACAAGACACAGTTGATCTGAGGATGATGAACGATTTGTTATGAAACCGCTGAGATTTATATGACATGTTGATTTCACAATATCATTACGATCTCATTCAACACAGCAATATTTTGTACTTTACTTACATACTCATATTATTCTTGTTAACTAGTATTCACGACCTGCTAAATATCAGGCAAAATTCTCAGTAATTCATGGTTCCTATATAGAAAAATTTGACTTTATTTATCTAGTGCTGGTGACATAATAATGTATTCAACAGGATCCTGAAGGCAAAATAATAGTTAAATAATTTAATTTTTACTTTAATTATAACACTATAGAACGTGTTTAAGTTCTACCTAATACATATTTATGTTTTAGTTTAACATGTTTCGGCTTGTTGGGCCATTCTCAAAAACTTATCACTACAACTATGGCCTAACAAGCCGATTTTTGGTGTATTTGGGTTTTTTTCGACAAACCCAGATTCATTATTAATAAAATGATCAGCAATCGATCTCTTGGGTTGACTGTAAGATATTACGTACATATGTAATAAGTTCGTCTTTTGGCACTATTGTTCTCAAACTGCTGTCTTGCTTTTTCATTTCCTCCAATAAAGTTTTATTTATTTAAGTACTTATATTTCTGAGATTCTTTAGAAATAAGTAGGTAATCACGCATTATTCATTCTTATTATTGATTTGAATTGAATTATTGTTTTTGAAATCACGTGTTTAAATTTGGAAGAATTTTGAGGTGGTTGGTAGCCTGGTTGGTAACGCGCTCGACCGTAAATCCGGTGGGCGCGGGTTCGATCCCCTATGCCGACTTTCTCCGCTTCACAGCACAAGCTTTTCAAGCTTTCTGTGAATTGTACAAAGATGTATTTTTATATTTAAAAAAAACTATTGAAAATTTCCACAACAGGACATACAGACAGCAATCTTTTCATTATAATGATATCTACCGTGCATCGCTTGGTACAAGACGTAAGTACACTATGAGATTAACACAAACAAGCGAAGTATTACAGAAATAGATCGAGTAAAGGGGGAAGGGATAAATGCACTATTGATCTATGGATCGGAACTTATTTTTTTTTTATTTTATTCATTAAACAAACAGACAGTAATACAAAAAATCTTAAATCTTAAAAATAGTAACTAGTTAAGTATACCAATAGATGTTTGTTATCAATCTTACTACAATGGCAATTATCCTCTATGCGTTAATACCAATGATTGAAAGCGAATCTACACACGAAAGAAAAAGAAAAAGAAAGATAAAGAAAGATAATACAACAATATAGTATCAGTTACATTACATATGCTCAGGAATAGGAAAAGGAAAAAGGAAAAGGAAAGAGGAAAAGGAAAGTTTGTAAGAATATTTGCACTTTTCAATCGACCACTTGCCCACACATACTTCTCAGAACCAGACCTTTGAACTTACCTTGTGTGTGTTGATGTATGTCAATTTTATTAAAGAAAGCATTGTAATTACCACAGGCACGTCGGATGTATGAATTTTGTACATAATTGGTGCTGCACTGAGGTAACCTGAATGTCAGGGTTGATCTCGTCCTTCTTGTGGGACAATTGAACCCAACCTCCTCGAGCAGCTTACTGGAGTCAACAACATTATTAAGTAACTTATATAAATAGATCATATCCGACACAGTACGCCGATTCTCAAGGGTTGTCATCTTATGGTGTCGAGCTGAGAGAACTTAGATCCTAAATCGAACTTAGATCCTAAAGTGAGATTTATACCCTACGATCTACATATCCATTATAATCCATTCACAAAAATAGACCAGTTCAGTAGTTATCATGATCTGGTAAAGCTAACCTTACGAATCTTGTGTCGTATCGATGATCTTTATGACATGTATTATTTAAAAAAAAAAAAGGTTCTGGGCTGTCATATACAAACCCAAATATTTTCCTACACACCTTGGACAAGGCTAAAAGCTACTAAAATTTCTAAAGTCCTATAAATCACGTGTGTTTCATTAAAATCTTGAAAATATTTCGTTCGCGACGTTATTTTTTTCTCTTTTTATGCAATTTAATATCAAAATTCCAGTTGTCTCACTTCAGGCTTGAACTTCTTTATCTTTCTTTCTTCCTTGCCTTGTACGCAGTCTTCAAGTCTTTCTGTCTTGTCTCATCTCACTGGTCACCTGTTTCTCCCTTAGGTATTTCTTAATATTGTTCTTTATAATATAAGCGCTGTAAATTATCGAGAATTTTGGATTTATGTACCCCAAAAAAGGGGGCGGCTGATTTGATTTCCGTCCCGGCGCGCAGAAAGCAGAAACTCACGCTACGCTACTGATAGATAGATAGATTTTTTATTCAGTCATTTTTAGTGCACATACAAACATAGATGGGTATTACAATTCAAAATATAGCGACATTTATTAATATGTAAATAGTTTGTCTACGTTTAAGAGCATAACCGTGGGTGAACTAGAGCTGGTTGCCCTGTATCTCACCACACGGTATAATATTCTATCTAATGATTCTACCATTCCTTTTACACAAAAAGCCTTAATTGAAAGACATGGTCGAGCCAAGTGGTTCATGGACAAGTGCACTTCCTTACACCTCTGCTTTCTCCCATGTATACATTCTTTATTATCCTTTCGTCCTCTCTACATGTGTCAACCATCTCAACTTGTTTACTTTCATTCCAGTTACAACAACCGTCATACATTCACTCAAGTATCTGATCACTATATTTCTTTTCCTATCCCAGTTTTTTTTAATTATTCTTCTTAGCGATCTCATCTCAAAAGCATGCGCACTGCGCAGCCAATTTGTCCTTTAAACGTATACACTATTGCTGAATTTCATCAACGTTTTAGGTGAGGAATAGCGGAGATAGGAGCCACCTAGCACAAATTTTGTATGAAAAATAATGATAAGTGGCTCCTAGCTCCGCTATTCCTCACCTAAAAAGTTAGTGATATCCAGCACATGTCTTGCACGATGCGATGGTTTTCAATTTGTAAATAATTATTGTTTTGTACTGAAATTGCTCACAATTTCTTTATTCTTACATAATATTTGCCATTTCTTTCGTTTCGCCCTACTTGGCTTAACTCCAAACTTGTCAAGTTCATGAACAACAGACAAGGAAGTGATTAATCTAAACCTAAACAATAAGCTTGTACTTACTTATTGTAAGTGTATTTACCATAATAAAGCTGTTCTATGATTTATGTTAAGGCTCCTATCACGGAGGCTGGTATCTGTTCTACGCGGACACCCAAGATGACGCTTTTAGAAATTTAAATTAATTTTAAAATATATTTTTCTGTAAAGTAATTAAAATGTGCAATGAAACTTCTGCTCTGCAATAAAAGATATTCCAATGACCCCGAAAAGTCCTAAAATTGTGTTTAAAACCTCTTTATTAACAGTTTAAACGGCCGTAGGCCTTTAGATAAAATAAATTAGAAATATTCAATTGGGGTCAATTCTGTACCTAATTACATGCGTAGGTACTTATTAACTAAAAAATACAATTTTTTCAATTATATCATAGGTAAATACATTTAAATTCAAATTCAAATTCAAATTTTTTTATTGGGTATAGAATTACAAAATATTGTAAAGAAAAACAAATGAAACTACAACTCAATATAACACAAAAAACTACTCTCCAAAATTGAGCAGAGCTCGTGCTTTGGAACACACTTATTTTGGTTCAAAAAGTTATACAGTTATCAAAAAGTCAATAATGAAAACAGTGTTTTCCACGAAGTTAAGTGCGGCAATAGTTCAGATTTTTTGACATTCGATTCTCCGTTGTTTTTTTTTTCAAAAGGAAACACAATCGTCATACTTGCCTATTTTCCGTCCATGATACTTCGCAATATTTGAAACTACCTACATGGTGGGTCATCTTTGGTCGAATTTCTCCTGGGATTTGGTGATCCAGTACTTTTACACCTGATTCGCTAAGGTTCGGTTGCTCGAAGAATAGTATTGTCTGGTAGTAATACTACTATTTCGTTTGCGCGCGTAACAAAAAGCAAGGGCAAACGAGATAGCAATATTATTAGCAGACAATACTATTCGTCGAGCAACAACCGCACCGGGCCGAAATGTTTCAATTGAGAAGTCCTCACGTATTAAGCGTTATAAGAGCCTTACCACTTTCAACTCTTTGCTCGTAACAAACAATATTAAATTAACAATTTTAATATTGCATTGTGTGGTGCTGCTTACTGACTATAGAGATCATGATTTGTCATTCAAATGTTATGTGCCTTTGTTCACACCTGAACAAAAGACAGTAGTGTATTGCTTACCTACTATCTTTTATTATTGTTGTCTATGAATCAAATTATTATGAGATCCTTGTCTATGACTTGAGCTCATATGTTACTTTGACAGGAAATAAGAAAGGAAGTTTGTTTGATGGATATTTTAAGGTAGCTACCTAGTACCTACCAGAGACGACGCCAGATGAAAAAAAAAACATTGAAGGAAAATCCCGCGGGCTTAAGGCCCTCCACATTGCCGCGTAGCTCAAGCGCATTAATAGCCTCTTTACCCGCACTTCTAGACACATCTTATTAAGAGGTGGGCCCAGGGTTAGCCTTAAGGGAGACCCCTGGCAAACTTCACCCCTAAATTACGTTCCTTCAGTGTCCTTATCCAACGAGGTTACAATACATTACTTACAAATAAGAGACTTATGCCCAATCCCACCAACTTTTACCTAGGAAGGAGAGCCCTAAGAAATTTCCATACAGAAACAGGGATAATATTCTATTTATTGAACATAAACATCAGCCTTCATTTAGAACACAGCCAAAATCCATACGAAATGCAACATGCAGCTCACCTATTTTTTTAACTTTTAAGTACCATTATTTTTACTTGTTTAGACAAAAATTTAGATTTTTACCAGTTTTTACTTGACTAAATTTGAACCAACTTAAGAAGAAACGGTTGACAATGAATCATACTAAAAAAGTACATATGAATATTGATTTGTTGCAGTAATATTTGTCGTAGTTATTTTAGAAAGGAAATGAAACTGCGAAGTTATGGAGAAAGATCGGTCAGTTTTATGCACGTGGAACTGTGTCGAGGTTATATAAATATTTGGACTCCATAACGTCAATAATGTATATTCCATTTCAATAACGTTATTTCTATTGCTGCTTTACAATGTATTGTAGTTTAGAAAATACGTATGTAAAAAACAAGGTTGATCATAATTTATATGTTCTGTATTTTGTTCGCCAAAAGTGTAAATATTTATTTATTACAAAATATACGACATCGCAGGAGTTAATCCATCTTCATAACAGGCCACGGGGCCTATATTAAGAACAAGAAGAAGAAGACAAAATATACGACACCAATGTGCCTTTACCAATGTACGTAATAGTCACTGTTTAACACGGGGAGAGAGTATCTGCAAATAATCAACTCTTCTTCTCCGGACTCCGAGTGCCATGTCAGGTTCCCCCGACGTCGGCTATCACTCTGGCGTAGGTTTCCCTTTCCCTGTGCTAGCCGGAACAACTCCCCCACCTTCCGGATTCCGGTCCATTGTCTGACATTTCTCAGCCAGGACATTTGCCTTCTCCCCACGCCGCGACTTCCTTCAATTTTCCCCTCCATAATGATATGCAGCAGATCATACTTTTGGTTGCGGAGAATGTGTCCTAAGTATGCCGTTTTTCTTGTCTTAATACTGGACAGCAATTCTTTTCCTGACCTTGCCCGTCGCAACACCTTATTGTTGATGACCATATCAGTCCACGGGATGCGTAACATTCTGCAAATAATCAACAAATATACAAAAATCAGTTAAAACAGAATAAAACAAAAAATAGTCATCTTGAATAAATAAAATAAATACAATTTTACACTACCACCTAAAACAAATATGTGTGCAATAATTCAAGGTGCTGGGATGTTGGGAAATTATTAAAATTTGTAGAGGAATGTAGAAATTGAAAATTTTGGAGAAATTGTAGACGTAGATAACAACAAAACTGTCTTAAAAATGTACTGGTAGGTTAGGTACATACAGCGTTTTTTTAGAAATACCTATAATTAACCCTCGTGTAATAAAAAAAACTAAATTAGGTAATCAAAAATAGGGTAATTTTTACCTCAATAAAATTATTCATCCGTGAAATTAACAAAATGATAATCGAAATTAATACCAATCATAATATTGTTATTGTTATGTTACGCCAGACGCTCGCCGACTCTCGCCGTGAATGAGTAAAAAGGCGTGTGGATGAAAATGTTTCTCTTGACTTGTACGTAACCGACCATTGACGCCTTTTTACTCATGAACACCAAAAGGTCGTCATGACTCGCGAGCGTGTAGCGGGCCCATTATATGGATTCCTAGAAAGTGGGCAATATATGAAAATATAAAAAAATAAATTGGAATTATACCTACTGCGAAACTTTCAATAGGTATTATACACCTATGTATTATATTATCTATATATGCTTTTGTTCCGCCTGGGTAATTGTAATTATAATATGTTCTACTTATGCCGGCCCCGCACGCTCAAGTTTTATGTTCATGAGTAAAAAGGCGCGTGGAAGGGGCGTTTGTCTTGGCTCGTGTAGGTAACCGACAGTTAAAGCCTTTTTACTCGTGAACACAAAATTTATCGACGCTCGGCCAGCGTATGGATGAGGCATTAAAATTGTACTATTATCGCTTCGACTTTTCAAATTTTTGTATGAGAATGTAAGCGCAAAATATTCTGCTTCGGCTCACTGTATTTAAACGTCAAGTCCAAGAATCACGTGGCTTGACCATGTAAATCAGATTCTAAAGGACACACATATTTTGAGTAAAAGGAATCGTAGAGTGTGTATTATGACAAACTCCATGAATGTGACGGAGGAAAAAAGTGTGTGTATGGCGATCTGTTCTCTCTGCCTATCCTGCAAAGGATGCGGCGTGATGGAACAGAGTAGATTGAATTAAAAGGGACCGAATATTTTTACTCAGAGATGAAGAAGTAGAAGCCTATAGCATTAGGCTGGCCAACCCGCGGCTCGCGAAGCAGTGAGAAAATAAAAATATCATTTTTAAATAGGCAATCTCATTTTTAGAATCTGGTCCGGCTGCTGAAAAGGTTGGCTACCCTTGCTATGGCACCTTAATTTTGTTATACAGTGCATTATGTTGCATTGAAACTGATATGTATTTTTTTTGTAATGTTAATATTTAATCAGGATCAGATGATAGTGTGAAGATAGTAATACAATATTATACAATCATGACATTTATACAGTTGGCGCATTGTCAAATATGCATTTGACGCATACTATATCCTGACAACGGGATAAACAGTAAATAATGCTGTAACGTGTGTAAATAAATACTGCAGGCAGGATGACAAAACAAATTATTTATTTAGTGCCGTTTCGTGATATTGTAATGCACCTTCTTTAATCAAATTCATGGGCGTCGCCAGCCTCGGAGCTAGGGGGAAAAATCGTTATTAGCGCCGCAGATGAAATTTTTTGTGAGACATAGTGAAAGAGGTCGTGAGGTGGTTTGTTTATTTGATAATATATATAATACTTTGCATAATAATGTGTATGATTAATGTTTTATATTAAAAAGCAATAAAAAATAGCTGGATTTTCATACAAATTTTAGAAAATGTATGATATGATGAAAAAATGTGTGGAAGAAATGTGATTTTTTATGAGGTTTTATCATTTAGTGTTAAAAAATATATACCTATTCAATCTCTAGCGGGAGGGGGGGGGGGGGGCAGCTGCCCTCTGGCGACGCCCATGATCAAATTCATTGTTATTTTTGATAAGGACTTCCGTCAGTTGTGTAAAATGAATGTCGTTTATTTGAGAAGAAAATAATGTCTTGATATATTTATTATTTGATCTCCTCTAGCGATATATAAGGTAAATAATGAGGGTGTCCAAGAATTATATTATCCAACATTCAGTTGGTAGCATACAATTGTGTTTATCAAGTTTTATCAGGTGTAAAAGTCATTTAGGTAAATGAAAGGTAAGGTGACCAACCGTCCTCCTTTTGGATGGACAGTCCTCCTTTTCTAGGTTCTGTCCTCCCTCCAAAGGTGTTCTCCTTTTTGTCCTCCTTTTTTACTTTATAACATTTAAACATTAATCTGCTAATAATCAAAACCACACATTTTTTCATCATACCATGGTATGGTGAAACAAAAATTTACTAGTATAGTAGAGTAGTAGTCTACTGTAGTATAAAAATCCATTAAAATGCAATTGTTTCATATAAATATTTGCCTGCGGCGCTAATGACCTTTTCGTATTTTTGTGTATCCCTTTTTTTATACCCATGTTTTTTATTTTGAACAAAAAATGAACTAGGTAGATTTAGGTATTTTTTAATTTTTGTACTCCTTTTTATTTTAAAAAATAAGGTCACCTTATCAGAAAGGCTAATTCTACAATTTGTTGTTTTGAGTTTCGAGGTGGTCGGTAGCCTGGTTGGTGACGCGCTCGACTGTTAATCCAGTGGGCGCGGGTTCGATCCCAGATGCTGACCTACTTCACTTCACGACACAAGCTTTTCAAGCTTACTGTGAAGTGTACAAAGGTGTATTTGGGTTTATTTCGATAGGCCCAGATTAATTTTTATATTTAAAAAAAAAAGAGTATTGACTGTGTGGAAAAACGTTGAGAGATGGGTTATAAGAAAACGAGATTAGAAAGATGAGTCACTGTAAGACGGATGTTGTGACTATAGAATAAAAGTAAGATGGTTGGGACATGTGGAGAGGATAATTGAGGAAAGGATGACATATGTGAAAGAAGAGGTACAAGCGAACGCAGCCATCCACTCAGACGTCAAGGACAGGTGTGTTTTGAGTAAAATCAATCGTAGGACGTAGAGCGTGTAAGACTAATAATTGCATGAATGTGACTGAAGCCTGGACTGTATCTACTCGAATGATATTTTGCACTCTTGCACATTTAATTCTGAATATGAAAATTTCTGCTTTTTTCGGTGTGAACGACCGTTGTACAGCGTACCTATCTGAGATTCAAAGCTCCCAGTGAATATTTCTCAAGAATTCTATTACCCCAGTCGTCACCTTATGGATTTTCCCGAAATCCCCTTCAAACATCTAGACCAAGGGTGGCCAACCTTTTTCAGCAGCCGGGCCAGATTCTAAAAATGAGATGGCTTACCGGGCCGCATAACCAAAAAAATAAGACATAGGGTCTTCTCGGGGGGGGGGGGGGGGGGGGTTGGCAACAGAAATTAAAATATTTTTATGACCTATGACCTAAAAAAGGAAAGTAGCGCCGCAGGCGATTTTTTTCTTGCAAAACTGAGTGGAGAAGGCTCACAACAAAATGATTGAAAAATATTTTCTAATTAAAAAGAATATTCAAAATAGCGCCGCAGGCGAAATTTTTAAGGGAAAATGGGTGAAGTGTTGAATCTGATTGTCTTTCTATAACAGGCAATGCATACGGTTATATTGTAAGACGGCTTCGCGGGCCGCATTTATACCCTCGGCGGGCCGCGGGTTGGCCACCCTAGATCTAGACAGTACAGGATAAAACTGATAGTCTATTTACACTTCTATATACACACTTCTCAGTATTATCGGCCAGAAGAGTCTACATATTATCATTCATGATTCACATAATATGAACTCATCAGCCTAATACTGGGAAAAATTCACCTATCCAGATATCACGGATATTACAGGATTAGGCTCAGATGTGCGGGGCCTAAAATACAAGCATTGTGCCTGAAATATCAGTGTTTAGAAATCGTCTTACAATATTGCAAGTATTAATAATTACCGATTTTTGCATTTTTATGTATAAATTTTCCGGTAAATTTAAATTTTAAAAATGACTTATTAGCGATAATTTAATCACAAGTTAATTTTACATATTATGAAAATATTATTCCGTCTAATCTGTATAGAAAAACCAATGATTTTCACAAATAAATTTCCTGGGAAAATATTTCATTAAGAGATGCGGAGACGCCCACCATATTATGGAGACTATTATAATTCCAAGAATTTCCATCCCCCAGTACCATCCGACATCCCTTACAAAGCGATAGAACATTGCTAGGGATGCTCGCCTCGTTTATAATACTGATATTATATTGCCTCCATATATTTTGACAGGTTAACCCAACCCCCCATAAGATTATCCTAATGGAATTTCAAATATTTGAGTTACACCCGTTTTGCCATTGCTAGGTGTAGGTATATTATGCTTGCTTTAGAAATTTAATGGGTTATGATGTTGGTAGATATATGTACTTACCTAGTTGTACCCACCCATATACAGAAGTGGTAAAATACACAAATGTTATTATCTGTTGGGGCATAATAACTGAAGATTACATTCTCGGCTCATAAAGATATTTTACTAAGACTTAACACATGGATAAATGAGAATATTATGTTTTAGTGACTCTAGTAGGTAGAAGTCTAATTTTTGTAAATTTTCCGGATAAAAAATAATCCCAAATTTACCTCCGTAAACTACTGAAACATAAGATTATTCCCGTAGTTTGTTAGATATACTTAATGCTGTAATTAGGTTGATAAAATGTTTAGTGACTCTAGTGGATATTTTTTTGATATTTGGTCTCCTTTTTATACAATAAGATTGCTAGAAATTATTGCAAATATTCTCGAGAAAAATGGGGACCTTTGAAAATTAGTTAAACTTGAGATTATTCCCGTAGTTTGTTACATGTAACGCTGTAATTTGGTTGATAAAATTTTTAATAAAAGACGCGTTGACTCTAGCGAATATTTTTTTGATATTCGGACTCCTTTATACACAATAGGTAAGCCAAAATATATTTAGTCGCTTACGTTATTGTTATTTTGCGCTTAAAATTTGTAGAAGTTGACAAAAGAACATGTTTTGCTCAGTAAAATACTACGCCTTCTGTACATTTTTTAAATTAATAATACTCACTCGAAAATACTTACAGTCCAAAGGTAAAAAATAATTGATGTAACTCAAACTCGTTACACCTACATGAAATACATAAGCAATGTTTTCTGAGGTCTGAGGTCCTTCTTTCGAAGAAATCCCTCTCGTTAGTGGTTAGTGTTTGTTGCAGATGATAATGTGCACCGTGCAGTGCAGATATCTGCTGCAGATTTATTGCAGTTGTGATTGTGTGGGAGGGTTACTACAATGGGGAGATTGATACAGCCAATAAGATAATGTATTGTAAATAATTCTTATATTATTACACTCCAGATAAACCATTACACTTTTTGCATTGTGCACACCATGGGTGTCGCCAGCCTCGGAACTAGGGGGTAGCCAATAAAAAATTACAAAATCGATATAGGATGAAAAACGCGGTAAAGAATATTAAATGCGCCTGAGGTACCCGGGGATGTGGAGGGCCTTAAGCCCGCGGGATTTTTTTTTATGTTCACTGTCAGTCATCATAGTTTTGCATCCAGTATATGTGGTGGCCTCAGGCCTGACTTTTAAAGCCTGCAACGTAAGCACATGCCTTTGCTTTGCAGTTCCCTCAAATTTTTCTAGATCAAAATCCTCAATGCTAAATGTTTTTTCACTCCTCTCCGGCAAATTCCATTTTATTATCTGCTGTCAAAAATCTCCTTAAATCATTCAAGTTTTCTCCATCACCGTCTTCACAAAATTGGTTCCTGTTAGACCGATAATTTTATTCATTTTGGATCCTTCTAGGAGAGAGGTCAGAAGGTTTTTGGCCCGCCCAAAGTCGTAACAAAGTTGGGTGGCGAACTTCCTGCATAAATGCAAGATAAAACCCATTCATCATGCTCTTTGAAACCAAAGAAGGATCGCCGATTTCACGTTGCGTTTTGACCCCATCTAATCGGCAACCACTTTCATATGTAAGTAGTATGTAACTGTGGCGCCATCTATGCGAGTTGCGCGATAATAAAATAACAACTTGTAGATTGCAGAATAAAATGTAGCTTATATTTTTACCTTTTTAAAGTATTTATCAACTCATGTGCTTTGTGCATAAAAGACAGAGTTGTGGTTATTAAATTTTTAAAATATTTAAATGTAATAAAGTAAAATTTCATATTAATTCATTTATTTATTTAGCTTACGAAATTTTCTTATACTGGCTTATATCATTCAACATGGTTGGATGCCTAATTACAAAAATAAAGTTTGGGAATTTGCACGCAAAATTCATACGATTGAAATCTGAGTGTTATGTAGGTAGCAATTTATTTGTAGATAGGTAGGCACTATTTGTAAAAATGAAAAAAAAAAACAAAAATAGTTCCTTCGAGCCGGATTTGAACCAGCGACCTATGGATTACAATATTTCAAATTCCTCTACAGTCCACCGCTCTACCAACTGAGCTATCGAAGGCATGTCAGCGTCGCGAAAATTAACGTATTAGAACAAAGTGACAAGTTTATCTATACATTTGCAGTGGTGTTTCTGAAATAATAATATTTTGTTTTCTTTGTTCGCAGCAAAATTACTTAACAAATTTTGGGTACCTCCCGCAAAGTAGCGGCGAAGCAGGGAACCTGAGGACTGAAGATCAACTTAGGGAAGCAATTAAAAATTTACAAGTGAGTGTTTTAATTTTTTATAAGTAAGCGCATTTAAAAATCTATTTAAGTATATTATACGGACTCAATAAATTAAATATCCCTTCATATTTTTTCTCAGCCGTTTCATTTCCAATGCTGGACATAGGCCTCCCCTTTTGACTTTCCATAGAGCCCTATCCTGGGCATACTGCATCCACTTGTTTCCTGCGATTCGCCTCACGTCGTCAGACCATCTTGCCTTAGGTCTTCCAACGCTCATTTTGCTCGTATAGGTTGCCATTCGAATATCCCTACTCCCTAGTTGTTCAGTATTATGTTTTTATTTTCAGAAATTCGGTCATATACCAGCAACGGGGCAGATCGATGAAAAAACAAAAGAATTGTTGAAGAAGCCGCGATGTGGACTTCCAGATAATTCCTTCGGTGCAGAAAGGCGGAGAAGAAGATTCGTGCAGCAAGGAGCAGTGTGGAACCACACCGATTTAACATGGAGGTAAGTGGAAATATATTTTTTATAGAACGTTACAGGTTTGTTACACCAATGAATTTTTACCATGTTTAGCAGTGCCATCTATGGAAAATTTTAGAAAGTCATAAATACGCTGGAAATGTTTGATAATGGAAGTTTATAAAGATAAACCTATAAATATGCAGAAAATAAGATAAAATATGTGAATTAATTTATATTCACTTTATTTATAAAACTGCAGGTGTTTTCTACTAAATTAGGCACAATTTAGTTTTTAACCAACAAAATGGTTTGTGCATTCGCTATCACATTACTGCCATCTATAGATTAGTAGAAAAATCTCTCCTGCCATCTATTGAAAAATGCGTGAAACATTATCTTAATTACGCGAAGGGTGATGCTGAGACGAACCGACATTTCAAAAATAATTGCTATTTCAGTGTTACATTTCGTAAAAATGAATTTATTTTATCAAACTTCTGATATAAAAAATAATTTGCAGTGTGAACATCTTTTCAAATTCATATGAAAACGGCACTTGTCTTCTTATACATATTTTTTGACGTCCTCCGTACTTGCCCGGATAGCTCAGTCGGTAGAGCATTGGACTTTTAATCCAAGGGTCCAGGGTTCAAGTCCCTGTTCGGGCGGCTCAACTTTTTTCTTTTTTTTTCTTTCTCTTATCACCCAGAGGGGGCCACTACTTGGTATTTAGTATGAAAAAATATGGGGACTTAACTACATTCTATACTAATTGTAGGTACGCATGATTTGAAAATTTCATTGATGGTGTTAGCAATTACCAACACTACAAATAAAATCCTACCGCTACCTATATGAACAAAATACGGAAGTACTTACTACTAATTCATTTAAATTTTATTTATCTTGTATCACTGATACCTAGTCTAAGTTCCGGCCGCTAAAAATGTGACCCATCTTTTTTTTAAACGAAATTTTATTTAAATGAATGTTTTCATATAGGACCAGGCCATACATCGCCATGGGCTTGTCTATCAAAACCCTTACCTACGCGGTTTTTAATATTATTTATTTATTTCTCACATTTACGGCAGAAACCTTTAACTTTTTCTTTATTACTTACTCATTTTTTATTTGAGTATTTTTTTATTTTAGGATTAGTTTTTTAAGTTATAAGAAATGTAAGTACGTAACCATCTACATAATGTTAAAATACTAACGTATGGGTGGTGGATAAAATAATCCGATTTGTCTACACTGTACAATGTTACAGAAATGTATGGGTTTTTATTTTCACAAATTGTGTTACCCTTTCATTTTTTTGAACACACTTTTACATTAAATTTAGCACTTTCCACATTCAATAATATGTCATCATCCTTCAAAGGACCACTTCATCTTGTCAGATTCGGGCATGGGATCTGACAGGGAACGAAAGGATTAATCAGAAAATAAAATTAGGTATCATTATTATAATAAACAAGCCCACCTGATTGAACAAAATTTATTTATTTATTTATTTACACTTTTTGTGAATAAAATACGTATGCACTGAGCAAAAATCGTTCTATTATCGCTTTAATTTTTTCAAATTTTGTATGAGAATGTTAGCGCGAAATAAGAATAACGTAAGCGACAATGCGAATTTTACCTTTTTAAGAAGAGCCTGGGAACAAATTTAAAAATCTAAAACAGCCTATTTGTTAAGATTGTAATTACTTACCAATATTTTGGCTAAATTATACTTTTATATCTGAAAAACTGAAAGGAAAATCGTCAGATACCGTAAATTTCGGGGGTACTTTCGGAACATTATTTTGTTCAAGGAATTTCCAAATATTGTAATTCTAAAACAGCCAATCTGTAGTCCATAGGTACTTTCATCTATCAGTGTCTTCAGTTTCAAGAATTTTCTATAATTATTTATTGAACAAATATACCCAGTAAGTGCGAATCTCATTGGGGACTTCTGGTATTAATTAAAAATATCTACAAAATCAAACATTTTAATACTGGGCGTCCGTCAAATACGACGGGTGTTTATATTTTTTATTACATGTTTTTTGATTAATTTAATTTCTACTCATTCTCAGCTAATTGCTATCGGACACCGGATTTAAACCTACTTGTTATTATTGACAAGCTTCGGGCCGTATTCTGGATTTGTCATCGGGCCACATGTAGGAGGGGTGAGGGGGGTAGGAAACACTTTACAGCTACCCCTCATTGAATTTCCTACCCCCCCGGTTACCCCCTTTAAACTGACCCCCCCATTCCACTGTATAATAATTACTAGAAAACCCTCAGTGCGATTCGCACTAACTGAGTATTTTATTTAAGAAATAATAATAGAACTAAAAGAGAATTTATCTGTGTACAAAGTCGTTTGTAAACGAAAGTCTTGTACCTAAAGTGTAAATAAAATACTGAGGCCATGCAAAACACTTGTTTAGACTTCATCTTGTCTATGGGTATTCTCAGATAATACTTTAATACCACGTAATACCCAAAACAGAGTTGTGTTATACCAATTCATTTTTTTTTCAAATCTTCTACGCACTCCTAGCTTCTGTCGCATTGATCCAATTTTTAATACGTATCCTCTCTGATTTATTTTGCTCAAAGCGCATCCGTTCTTGAGGATCTATGTGATCGACATAATCGCTCAAGGAATTCTGACAAGAAGTTTGTAGGGGTTCAAGAGGAAATCCACAAAGTGGCGCCAAGAGCGATAGACTATTTTTTGAAGAATATTGGCGCGGAGCTATGACTCCTAGAAGTCCTAGATAACTTGTACAATTGTCGCATCATAGACATTTATATTAAGTACCCTAGATGGTGTACTCAATGCTAGTAGTGAAGTAAACTGGTGCCTACAAACTGTCCAATCGTATGGAGAACTTTGACATTTTGTATGCAACGTTTTCGAAATTTTGTTCTCATAGTTAAAAACTGTATTAGTTATAACGTCATTTAGGAATTAAGCGACAGTTTTAAAGATGTTCTGGTTTTTATTATTGATATCTTGTTAATTAAAGTAAACTAAAAAATAAAAGTCTATTTATTTATTTATCTTATGGTCAAAAGAAGTATATCACATCCCTCAAAGGAAAAAGTTTGTAGGTTGGGCATTGGGCAATGACAAGTTTCGCAAGCAAGCTTGGTCGTCAGAAATTAAATTGAACGTTCTTTATAGTATATTCAGTATTTATTATAAAAGTCTATGGGTCGTACGCATACAAAAGAATAGATTTTTTTCTATTGTTATGAAATGACGTAGGTAGATGACTACAAGTGTTAATCATGACTTGGATTGTTTGAATGGGGAGGGCTTGCGTATTATAATTGTGATTGTGTATAGGGAGGTCGTTCATATTAAATAGACTGATGTTTATTAATTTTTAACAAGTGTTTTGATTGATGTAAGTATATTATAGAAATATTATTACTGATTGCTTTTATTCTATAGATAAATTATAAATCAGATGTCATGTACTTATTGACTTTTGAAACCTGACACAGTTCGGATGATATCCTAAATTTAGAAACCTGATAATCACTTACTATTTGCAATCTATTAGATCAGAGATTATTTTGGCTACCACGTATACATCAAAATTTCAACGTATCTTCAGTGGCAGGGGCTGTGGTCTTTTAGCCCCCCCACCCTAGTCGGTGCACTTTAGAGCGTTTAAACCAAATTTGACATTCTGATTTACTGAATCTTATTTAATCGGCGAAACAGACTCTCCCAAAAATTAACCCTGGATCCGCCACTGCGTGTCTTGATGGTATAAACATTGAATTAGTGTGAGACTAGGTAATTAAAAAAATGATTTGGACTTGTTCATTCAAACACAAATACGAGTACTTTCCAGCACACTTCGCAATATACAAGCTTGTGTCGTGAAGTGCAGTATACATCGTAAGCACAGAGATTCGAACCAAGCATTCCCTGATTAGAAGTCCGCTATCCAACCAACTGCACAAATCGTGTACTATATTCGGATGGGTCCCAATTTTTTTTATAAGTTGGTAATAAAATAGTGGATATCGTCTCTCGTCATACCGCTATCTTTTTACCTAAATGACGGGGTCAGGCAGGACTTTTCTTTAGCTTTGAATGTTAATATCAATTGTAGGTATTAATATAGCATTCCTAATTCTATGTGTGCCTACTACTCATATTCAATTTATGTATCGGGTTTTAATAGCAAAACTCTATCCTATTGGTCCCCAGTGGCGGCTGGCGTCGAAAGGGCAAACGGGCAAAATAAAGTACATTTATATGAGACACTGTGTAACAATTTCCTATCGTAAAGAAATAATGAAAACGATAGGGTAGACAAGGAGACAGATAATTTGATGTAAATGTAACTAATTTGTCTAGTTAATACTTTCATCCATAGATAATTCTGTACTTTAGATGTGTCTATCTATGCATTTACACTAGGATATTGCCTCCATACTTGTTTAATTTACCTCATGTGGATCACAGCAGTTGGTAATGGGATAGGAGTATAGTGCCTTGCATGGGCGTCGCCAGACTCAAAGCTAAATGTGAAGAAGGGGGGGGGGAGGGCTACTTAGATTTTGATTTCGCACAGAAACGAGTGAATAGCGTTGCAGGCAATTTTTTTAGGAGTCTTTCCATAGTAGCGCACCCAGTTATTGTTATTTCGCCGCAGTCGAACATTTTGACACAAAACATAAGCAGGTATACAAAAGAAGTTGACAGATAACAATGACGCATAACATAGGAATAAGCGCCGCAGGCAATTTTTATTATTTAACAATTATGATTTGATGAATTTCACAACATTTTTTGAAAAATCTTGTTATATGACGAAAAAACGATGTGGTAAAACTGTGATTTTTTAAGTAAATATAAATAGCTGGTATTAATTTCTCTTAACTCATGAAGTGCAGAACATATCTACATCACCGATTTTCGAACCTGTTACCTCTTGATTAGAAGTTCTCGCTGCAACCAACTGGGCCAATCATTGGTGGTACAATTTAGCGTTATGTATTAACAAGTGGTAGACAGGTACTTAAGTTCTAAAAGGTTGGGAACCGATGATATATTAGAGTAACATTTCGTATGTGAGAATTTCGTCAAACTCGTGACAAAGTGTTGTATGTCTATTAATGCAAATTACATTTAGTTAGAGTATATATAATATCAGGTATGCCTATACACTACGCTATATAGGGTTGCCAAATTTCGGCAGCCGGGACAAGGTCTATTTCTGCGTCCTCCTCCTCCGCCTTTCAGACAAGTTGTTCTTCACACTTTGTTCTCATAGACGAGAATTTACCGACCGACTTAGCGCCCTTTTAGCGATGCCTCCCCTGGGCAGATGCCCCACCCAAGTTTCACCACTGTAGACTAGTGTGTATAACAGAAAATTTTTGAAACTGGGCCTTTAAAGTGCCCAGAAAGGTTAGTTCGGGATACCGGGATCTTCTTCTTTGTTCGATGCGATGTTCGCTAGGGTCGATGGTAAGTATTTTCTGGCGGTCAATGTGCCAGTTCATTCTGCGTTACAGCGACGGAATATATTTTAAACATTAACCTAAAACTTTGACAATCAGACCAGCCTGTGTTATTATTACTGTTTTATGTCCTTATTTTAAGATGTGATGTAACGAAATGCCATACGATAAATAAATAAATTATTCTTCTTCTTCACGGGCCCTGTAGCTCCCATCTCTGGATTTAGCGGCCTCCCTCATTCGTCTGCATATTTCTCTGAATTTTGCCTCGGATGTCCATTTGAGGCCAGCAGTTCGGGATACCGGGATATGAGGTATAAAACCGGTGACAATCGGAACGCCTGACAACGGTGGCAACTAGGGAATCTGTATAAATGTAGGAAGTCCCAACGGATAAAGCCAGCATTTCCGCTAGGTATACGCATTTTTTCTCGATGTAAAGTACACCAATTTACCATTTGATTACATAGGTTTTATTCAAAGGTAATTTCCACACTGATTATACATAATGAGTCGCAAAAATCACTGAAATATCACCAGGATTAATGCAATTGTGGACAACCAATATGACACGCAATCATATGTTTGCAATGAAAATGGCGTCCACCATAGATTTGTCATAGATATAGAAAGGGCTCAATGTTCAATAGTTCTTCCCGCCTTTATATAGGTTCCTTAGTGGCAACCCTACTTATAGGACAAAATGAAACACTATCAGCCAGTGACGGTAACGGTAAAGCAGTAAAGCACTACTTCAATATTACTGTAAATTTACATAAATGATTGTAAACATGTCAGTAATAAACTTACCCCATGGATTAATGGTTAATAAATGCCATTCGGTTTAAACCTACAGCTACACATACCAACCTACATTAATTAATCAACTAAAATATTCTTGTTAATTCAATTTTCTATCTACAGCTCAGTGTTACAACTACCCATGTACAATAATTAATCCTGACGCGTGTAACAACGCTTTTATTAGGTTTTTATTTACATATTCACTTTAAAAAAACAAACTGAGACATTCTTTGTTACTTAGACGTCAATTTTGGTATACTCCCGGCGCCACACGCTTTTGAGCTTCCACAAGTTTTGTGTTAATGAGTAAAAAGGCGTGTGGTGGGGCGTTTGTCTTGGCTCGTGTAGATACCCGGCCGTTAAGGCCCCTGGTAAAGCAAAATCAAAATACCAAATAGGTGGAGCTACGACATACGTTTCCCCTCAATCCTCTTCTTGCCTCTACCAAGTCCCACCTCTTTTCTTTTGTTTAAAGTCCGAGATTACTTTGCATACGATTCTCTAACACAAAACTCGTCGACGCTTGGCAAGCGTGTGGATGAGGCATAATGGTCGAAGACAAGATAACTACTTTATTTACTGAAAGGTTAAATAAAATAAAACGCAAATAAAGCGTTTAAAAAAACTAAAAAAAAGTAGGAAGAAAGCTATATGGGAAGATTGTTATACACGCTCTCCGATTTCTTTTACTTAAAACGCGTCCATCCTTGAGGATCTGGTCGACATGATTGGTCCAGGTCGGTCTAGGAGGATCGCGCTCCTCACACCTCACACAAAAAAATAATGCTCTAAAATATAAACTTGTTTGAAATTTTGTGATTCTATACGAAACAAGCATCAATGCATACAGTTAGTTTTTCACAGTATGAATACCTATATCTATATCTTCCCTACTTCTCATAGTAACTATGTACCTTAGTATATTCGATCTTATCAGTACTGGGAATGAACTAGAGGAGAGATGGTATGATTGCAAAGCAGGTCCCACGGGTATAATCTTATATTCATGCAGAAAATCTCATCTAGGTAGCAGTGGCGAAGGGTGGATTTCTCCAGAAGGGAAGCCGGGACTAACATTTCTTATTGGGCTACGTTAGATTAGACACAATTATACCTATATTTTTTCCAAAAGGTAACTCGATGGGAATCGTGATCTTAGGTAGCTTCGCGCCTGCTAGGTAGGTATCATGGGCGTCGCCAAGGGAGGGGGGGCAGGTATATTAGAATAGGTATATATTTTTTCATACTAAATGACAAAACCTCACAAAAAATCACATTACCACTACATATTCTTTTATAATATCATAATTTTTCTAAAATTAGTATGAAAATCCATCAGTTTCATTAAAAAATCACCTGCGGCGCTACTTTGTATGACTTTTTTTATAAAAATCATTTTTTATACATATTGTTGTGCAAAATATTATATATACATTTTCAAATAAACAAACCACATCATGACATTCTTCACTATGTCTCACAAAAAAATGCCTGCCGCGGTATTTACGCGTTTTTCATGCTACATCAATTTTTCTAATTTTTGTTGCCCCCCCCCCTAGCTCCGAGGCTGGGGACGCCCATGCTAGGTATGGTACCTCCTCATCATGAGTTCTCATCCTTGATTAGTTTATACACTTATCCAGTATCTTAATATTCTAATTAGATTCACAAATTAATTAATTAATTAAGATCAACAGATTGGTGCATTTCTTGAAACTGAATATAAGAAGTCTTTTTATGCAGTGGTTACCATGTTTAGCAGTGAGGCTTCGAACATATAAGATATACCTACACACATAAGAGTATTTTTTTAGAAAAATAAGTGAATTGATATGCCTAGAGTCTGGTGAGCCAAGAGTTGATGATGATGCGGTCACAATCATGCAGATTGGTTTGTATCAAGCATTTTGATTCTTTCTCTCCACGCCGCTAATCTCTTTACTTTCGTGTAGGTGTTACAGCGCACGCTCTCAATAATCTGGTCCATATAACTGCTTCTTGGGCGACTTCTCACATTACTGCCCTCTACCATTCCTTCTGCTATGGTGATGAGCAGGCCGGGGTGCCTGATGTTGGCAATTTTATATATTCAAGATTTGTCTTGTCTCTCTGGCCTTACTCAACACCTCGCTATTTGTGATAAATCTAAAACTCATTGATATCCATGCATGTAGGGAGGAAGGGGGGGGAATCTGCCCTCCCTTCCGGCGCCCATAGTATAGGTATTTTTTGCTTGAGCGTCCTGCAAAAGTTCGTAAAGCTTCTATACCATATTTTTCAGCAATGAGCTTCGCTACTTTTTGAATGTTGTATACACAGCTGTGCAAAGAAAATGTTGTGTGTTTTTATATAGATAGAGCATTCTATGGATACCCCAGAGTAGACGGTTGGTGCAGTTGGTTGGGGCGGCAGTCTCTCAAGCGGGAGGTGCCAGGTTCAAACCCCGGCAGTGGCGATGTATTCCACATTTTGCGATACAGGCTTTTAGCCTAGTGCAAGGTGTGCAGGAAAGTATTTGGGTTTGTGTATGCAAGCCCAAATCCTTTAAAAAATGAGATATACTTTATGTATAATATACTAGATATTTTTGTGTTGTTTATATGTTTGATTGTACATTTACTAACCCGGGCAATGTCGGATTCCATTTTCCTATGTTCTATCTATGATGTTTAAATTCTATGAATATCGATCGATGCGCCCCCATCGTCGGAATATCGCATACCCTGCAGTCGCCTTACCAGTGAAAATAATCCAGTTATTTTATCGATAATTGCTTTTTAATTTTATCAACACCGCCTAGAATTTGGTTTAACACAATCACTGCGGATTGCCACAAAAATTCACATATTTTTTCGACAAAAATCTATCGATGTGTTTTATTTATTGTGTACATAGTTGGCGCGGTTTGTTGGAGCGTGGACTTTAAATCAGGAGGTGCCTGGTTCGAATCGAATTCGAATTCGTAAAGTGTGCAGGAATGTGTTTGTACTTACTTACTTTACGTGTCCGGGTGGGTCATACTCTGCCACTCCAATATGCGGCGTTTTGTTGGCGTGGTTTGTTATTGTCTGCGTATACATTTTCTTCGTCGAATTTCAACAAGTTCCCAATGTCTCAGCACGTTAAAATTTGGAACACATATTTGCTTTAGGTGACAGTTTAATATTGTACTACTGTTTTATCATAAACACGTTTCAATTGATAAATTTAAATTAATTTAATTTTATACATGAAAAAATATTAGCGTGCTCCTTAAAAAGTTTAGGATTAGGTGCTTCTCATAATAGCCCGAGAGCCGACCGCTAAAAATATGACCTAGCTGTTTTTTGATGTGGTTTAAATGATATCTTTCACATAGTTAGGGTCATACATAGCACTGGGGTTGCCTATCAAAACCTTCAAGCAACCCCCCCGGCCCCAAAAAGGTCCCCTTTCGCGGTTTATCGCAATATTGTAAGATATAGGAGAAAGTGGTCCATGACAAAAATGATCCTTACTAAATTCTCTATAAAAATGATTCTATACATTTTTTTTCGTGGGACTAGTAGTTAACCCGCATAATATGATGCTCAATTGCACACGTATCTCCAAATACCCCACATCGTGAAAAATCGTATCGGTTTACGGATTGCATAAAACAAAATGTCTATTTGCCTATTCATGTTTTAATTTGTTTTCACGTTGTCCTGTTTTTATTTTTTAATTAAAATATCTTTGGCTTAAAACGTAAACTTGACTTAATGAATCCGTATCAGGAATAAATCTATGTAGTCTGTGTTGTATATAATATGTATTGTATATATATATGCAGATATCAACAATTACTAACATAGTGAAGGATGAGACACGGAGATAACTAAATGATAAAAATCACAGTCACTGTTAATACCTAACAGTAAAAATAACAGCATTTTTTTTAAACGGAACACTTTATTTTTGAGAGGACGATTTTCCACATGTCGTAGTTGAATAATAAGTAGTCTAACTAAGTTATCTCAACAAATATCTCACAAACTATACTAACTCGATTTTGACAAAACAAAATAAAGATAAAAGTAAACATTTTAGGTTTTTGATAGATATCTTAATATAAAGTCTTAATATATATTTTTTAAATGTATTTGTACACTTCACAGAAAGCTTGAAAAGCTTGTGTTGTGAAGTGGAGTAAGTCGGCATCGGGGATTGAACTCGCCCCCCCCAGATTAACAGTCGAGCACGTTACCATCCAGGCTACCGACCACCTACTAAATCCACGAAGGCCTGTTTTTTTTTCCTGCTCTTTTTCTCTTCATGTAGAGAATAATTAATTACTTCGAGATTATGTGTTTACCTACTGTTTACTTTTCTGCTTTTTTCACAATGAATTCTCCCATTAACAGTAGCAGGTATTTCAATCCCTGTTATTTTCTTCTCCATCCCAGTTTACTTTAGAGACCATGGTGTAATATAGAAAGAGCATGGGGGTGTGTTTGGGTGCGATTAGCATTTGATTGGACTCTCTTCCTACCCTCCTCTTGCTGTCATTCCTCATCATCCCCCGCCAACCCTCCGTCACCCCCTGCAGCTGTACCCCAGTCACTTCCCTATCTTTCAATACATAATCAAGACTCAGCTATGGGGCGCGGGGTTGAATGGAAAATATTGTCAAAATCCTTTTTTTTTTCATTTCTCCATTTCTTGTATTTTTATAGGTTTTCATTCATATGATGTTATATAAAAAAAAATATATGTTTATCGCGATATCGCGATCCTTCTTTTTTTAAATTCCTCCATTCCTTATATCAATATATTTAAAGGTTTTCATTGAGACGATTGTGTACAATTTTTTTTTTAATCGCGATATCGCGATTTCTACCATTATTTGACAGTTTTATGAAATAGTGTAGAAATGTAATAATAGGCGTTCCATGTAAAATCAAATATATGTAAGATTATGAATTAATAAAATACGTTGTAAATAGAATAGCATAGCTCGTAAGACTTACATATAAATATAGATATAGTTTGAAATATTGTAGTAATAGGTGTAAATCTTGCAACCTCCTTGGACAAGGATATTGAAGGAACGTAATTCAGGGGTGGGGTTTGTCGGGGGGCTCCCTTAACCCTAACCCTGGGCTCACCTCTTAATAATATTTTGCTAGAAGAGCGTGTAAAGAGGTCGCTATTAATGCGCCTGAGCTACCCGGGGATGTGGAGGGCCTTAAGCCCGCGGGATTTTTCCTTCAATTACAACACATGTTTTCACCCACAGACAAAAAAGAGTTTATTTTCAATAAGACATTTCACATAGTTTTCTCTGAGAACTGCAGAAATGGCGGTGAAATGCTTCATAAAGTTTGAGATTAGCAGATCTCTTGCCTGTTTATATTTGTGTGTGTGTGTGTGTGTGTGTGTGTGTGTGTGTGTGTGTGTGTGTGTGTGTATATTTGATTGGAGCAGCCCCAGCCAGTACAACACGAAACTAGGAATTAATCAATGGACCAGGTAATCCCTGATTAATAAGAATAATAATAATAATAATTGCGTTTCGGCGCCGCCTTCTTAATCGAACTTTTGATTCAATTATTTCATACTTTAGTACATGGGCGTCGTCAGTTGGTTTTGGATTACGCCAGTTATCCAGCGTAAAAGATGCGAATAGGTTGCTGGTTCAACAAAATTATGCCCGACGGAATACTTTTAGAAAAATAAGAATTTATATGGGAAAAAGGTCACACAAGAAAAGAATAACTACGACAAACCTTTTATCCCACGGTGGAAGTTCCATATTATGTTTGCTCGATAATGTTCACCACAATAATGTTTAAGATATGATCATATCATCACCAGGGAAATTAAATGTTTAACACAAAACACAAACAAAGTACAATATTTAAAATCAAAACACAAAACTATTAATTTAGGTAATTACGACGACAAAGTTATAAAGCATCACTATAACCGACGATATGAGTGACCGACGTGGTAGAATTATCACTTTATCAACAACGAGGTGATTCCAGCAAGATGTAAACTGGCATAGGTATATATTTGAGAGATTGGAATAGGTATTTATTTTTTCATACTAAATGATAAAGCCTCCCAAATAATCATAAATTTTCTAAAATTAGTAATTGTTTCATAAAAAAAAAGCCTGCGGCACTATTTTTTAATTGCTTTTCATAAGAAAAACGTTTTTCATACATATTATTGTGCAAAGTATTATGTCCATTTTAAAATAAACCTAACCACATCAGAAACTTCTTCAGTGTGTCTCACAAAAAAAATCGCCTGCGACGCTATTTACACGTCTTTGAAGTGGAGACGCCCATGCTTAAGTACCTCTAATATTCGACATCAGAGGGTTAAGAACAAATTGGGAAGAACTGTGTGCAATGTATCGTGCACACCTGCACATCTGCAGCTGGTTACCCCACATTGGGAAAAACCGTGAGTTGTAAACTTTGTAATTGTTCCACAAAACGCGATTATTTTTTTCACCGAATGTTTGTCATCTACGAGTAGGTATATAAAGTAAAGTCTGATTTTTGTAAGTAGTAGTAGTAAGTTTTCGCATAACTCCCGCATTTTACGATGGATTGCGGTGAAAATTTAGAATAAGATTTGCGGTAATATAGGCTGTGTTCTAATGTTGCCGGTTTTTGGAGAAAAAGTTTTTCCTAAGAGATGCCATGATGATGAGTGGATTCAAGGGTTGTGTAGGGTCGAGTGTGAAAGGGCGTTGGAATCGAAGTTCAGACTTAAGTCACATTTTGTCCAGCTCAAGTCTATAAATAATGCCGGGTTGTTTTATCAAATTTGCCGTTGCGAAGCACGGGTAACTCAGCTAGTATCTGATAAAAAAATAAAGTATTTTAAATGGCGACAAACAGATGTCAGACGGGGGCGTATTGATGACAAAAGTAAAACACTGCGTAAAATATAAAATTTTAAGTAGACGCTATCCCCCTCTGTAGATGTGTAGAAATATTAATGTATTGTATGTGTTAATGTACGCTATTATGTAATTTAACCGTCAATCGGTTAACCGTAAAATGCGGTTAAGCGGAATTAAATACATGTGTGAGGAAACATTTTTTAAACAGTTATCTCAACATATACACAGCGAAGGATCACGGTCTTTCCATCAAGCTGATCATAGGATGGAACGTTTGTCTAGGCTCGCGTACGTAACCGATCGTTGACGCCTTTTTACTCATGAACACAAAAAACTTGTGATGGCTCGCCAGCGTCTGGCGGTGACATTACACTTGTGTTTTGGTCCTCCCCAAAGCACGATATCTGCTCAATTTTGGGGAGTAGTTTTTCTGTAGGTAATATTAAGTTTTATTTATTTATTTATTCAATCTTTAAGTCAACAACAAATACATATAAATATAAAAAAAATACACAGTACAGATTATAAATCGCTGTTCACTAGGGCGAACTTATCGCAGAACTGCGATTTCTTCCAGTTAACCCCAAGTTTTAATGATAGCATTTGTTTTTTTCTTTGTTTTGTAATCTTATACCTAATAAAAAAAAAGAATTTGAATCTGATTCCCTAACATTGTCAAAGTCAACCAAAATAAATTAACCGTGGAGGCGGTTAACCGATATAATCTTTTCCGCTTAACCGGATGTTGTGACATAACATCATTGCGTAGGCACCCACTAGGCACTTGTTTTCCAGCTCAGGGGATTTGAATGGACAATGGTAGATACTTGATATTATGTATATATTATGTATTAATATACAATATATACAATATACAATATTATACAAGAGAAGGGAAGTATTCTGAGGAAGCATTTTGAAGATTGAAGCGGGAATGTTTAAAACGAAACAATGGTTTGATTTTGTCAAACAAAAAAATACAGAAATGCGTGAATCGAGGGGTGCAAAAATATCAAACTTTTCATGATAATACCCCATCTCAATAACAAATTGTTTTATGGTAAAATTTTGAAAATCTATTGTGATACAGGGTCATCGAAAAGATGGATGCTTGGTTGTCATCATTCATTTTCTCAACATGCCCAAACCACCTTAATTTATTCACATTCATTCTAGTCACTACATCCGTCTTACAGTCACTCACCTCTCTAGAAACCTTATTTCTTATCCTATCTCTCAATGTTTTCCCACACATTCTTCTTAACGACCTCATTTACACATTTTAATGCAGTGGAAATGAGGTCGTTAAGAAGCATGTATGGGAAAATACTGAGATATACGGTAAATGAAAAGAACTATTGTCACTTCCTTTCTCCATTTTCCTTCCTATTCCTGGATCCATTCCTATCCTATTTCCTATTTCTTGCTTATATATAATGTACCTACTTATACTTTTGTTAATAAAACGAAGAATACTATAATTGGCGCTATAAAATGTAAATATATACAAAATATCATATTGTGTATTTAGCTGTTGTATTCTCTAAATATATAAATAAAAAAATAAAAAAAAGAAATGATGTTTTTAGAGAGGTGATGGACTGTAAGACGGGTGTAGTGATTAGAATTAAAATGAATAAAATAAGGTGGTTTCGGCATGTTGAGAGAATGAATGATGACAGGATAACCAAAAAAGATATAAATGAGTGAAAGAAGCATGGCCGCCCGAGACCGACCTGGACCGATTAAGGACGGACGCGTATTGAGTAAAAGAAATCATCAGAAAAGGTGTATGACAAATGGCATGAATATGATGGATGCTGTGAATGTAGACAGATAGATATTGCCTAATGCCTATGCCAGATTCTCTTAACTTCTGAAGTTAATTAGCGACCCCTCGTTTGTAACATACATGTGTACTACCTATCGGTGTAATATATCAGTGTAACCTATACACTTCACTTTACCTTAAACGTACTATACAGACCTTATCCTTGAGATCTCCACGGCAAAGGTTTCAGGTTCTTAACGGCATGAGCTCTGGATCTCGAGGGTGAAAAGCCGTGGGAATGGCCCACATTGATAGCTTTTGCTTTGGCTGCCACAACTCACTTGTCTTTCGTAGGTCAACCTCTTTTTTTATACCAAAGATATTTTACTAACTGACAAATGAGAACCCAGGTTTATGATAATACTTTTATTGAATTGAATAGCAACACAAGTTACGTTTAAACAAAAGGGGAAAATATAATTATTCACTCATACAACAAAAGGAGGAGAACATGAATGTTACAACTTTTCCATACCTTGTAGCCATGGCCTGCTCCGAGGGGTGGAAGTCCTGGTTTCCTTTGAGGAAACTTATTTAAAACTGGATAGCTGGTACGTTGTCTGCAAGAACGTACTTGTCACAAAAGTCTGGAGGCTCGGGGTTGTTCGGGAACCTCAACTCGTACCGAGGAGGCAATATACTGGAAGGGGCTCCGCAAGCTGGAAACTTGTGAGTTTTGGAAAGACTACGTATCTGGTTCGTTGCTCTTTACTGAACCGAAACTGATTGTCAGATAATTGTTTGAGATGATTGCGGTCACATTTATAGAAAAACCGTTATGCCTTTTTTTATATGCCGACATCAAATCAGGCATCATCGAAGTTTTTAAACACAAAAGTTTACCGTACTAACACATGTACGAAGGCGGGGAAGCACAAACAATAGTTTTTAACCCATATTTTCTGAGTTTTGTAACTACATTATTTTAATTTTATACCGGCAATTTTCGGAGCGCGACAAAACGCGTGTATCTCACTTGGGAGCGATTGTCAAAGAGAAACGGAAAAAGACGCCATCCTTCAAAAATGGCTGAGAATTACTTCCGGAGTCAAATTAAAGACTGCCGAAGTCGAATTTGTGTCATCTATGGATATCAACTTAATGATATTTTCAGAGAGATTTTTGAAAGGCGGGAATATTTGAATTTATCTCCTGGGAGGAAGGTTTTTTATGTCAAGGTGAGAATACACCTTGACACATTCCCCTTCCTCGGGATGAGAAAAGAAGAAAAATCAGTACCACTGATTTTTGGGCGGGACTCGGCAGGCAAAACATGGTCTACATGGCGGATTACAAATACACATTTCAACAATGAGTTTGTAGCATGACACAAGTTACTTAAATCTATTACAATATAATGTCAATGGTCAGAGAGAAAATTGATCCATTGACAACCATATGAATAACATATAATGTTTTTTGGACAACTTAAATTTTCCAGTGATGTATCACAATTTTACATAACAAGGTGGTATATATTTTTCAGTCTTAAAACAGTCAATTATACCTTTTACAACATATAATACTTACAATTATGAAACATTTATATAAACATTTGCATTTTTTAACATAACCTTACATAGTTATAACATGGTATTGGTATATTTGGTTGTTATTGTTTTTATTATGCCCACTGATTGACTTTCACTGCCTAGTATGTGGCAAACATCTAGGTCTTTTTCACTGTAATGTTTATTTTGTACGATTTTTGTTTTTTTTTTTTTAATAAAAAATTGTATATAATTCGTAGTCTTCTTTTTAATTCTTGAGGCAAAAAATATTTTTTTTTATTTTTGAGTGAGTGGTTCTTTTTACAATTTCAAAGTTCACATACTTATCTAGTACATTAAATATTCTGTATCAAGTTGCCAAGATTTGGTACAAAGTTTCTACACGCTAGGTTCTCTTTACTCTATTCAATACTAAATGATACATGAATTTTATAGCTAATGAAATATATGCTAGGGGTTACATTTTTCTAAAATTGCACATACCTATTACTAAAGAATCACACAACTTATTTCTAAGGAACGTTCCTATCCAGTTACTTATCAAAGGATATAAGCTAACAATGTACATAATTATATTTGTCATAGTACTAGGCTAATGACAATTTTCCTCCTTCCCGGAAAACAAACAGAACAAGAAAAATTTTGCTATGGCCACTACGACTGGACAGCAGGACGAAACCTTGCCGACAGCTCGCACCAAAAGGCCGTAACAGGACATAATTACAAAAAATTTAACTTTGAGATGACAGTTGGGCGAAACCATACTATGCCATTCAACAGATAAGGAAAATTGGACATACAACAATTTACTTCTTTAGTGATGTAAGAGTATGCATACCTCTCGGGTATGTACCAGACACACAATAATTACATCTATAATTTAATATAGTGTTGACCTTACTCGCACAGGGGTGCTGAGGTTCAACGCGAGCAAAAATTATCTTAAAATAAATACAGTCTTATCATTAGCAAAAGTGTATACCCGTAAGGAAGGGTTATACTGACAATGCTCAATACAATGAAAAGATTATGTAAAAGAGTAAATATAGCAACTTTATGTTTATCAGCCCTACCTGACTTACAAAAACCTACTAAACTACAAGTACATATTTCTTGAAATCAATTCCTATCTCGTGGGTGAACGCCACTTGTTTTTTCTTTCTGGCTTAAAACAAGAAACCATTCTTACATTTGTTTGAGAAAAAATTTTGAGTTTGCAAGGTTGAATTTTCATGAATTTTCCAAAACTTTTCATGTAAAGTACAAAAAAATTAAAAAACCGTGTGCGTAAGTGTATCCTTAATTACCCTGGGCCTTAATACGTGATATTCTTTGGCGAGGTAGCTAATCTCGCCTTGGAACACACATAGAATGACGAAATATGGTGATGTAACTGTTACTAGTAAACGGTCACATCCCACAAGTAGGAAAAAAAAATCAACGTTACGACAAAGATACGGAGAAAAATATGTGTAAAAGAGTTATTTTTTGGATTTCACCAGGTCCTTGACGTGGTATCTCCCGACCGGTTTGTTATCCATGTTGGTTACTACATATACGGTACTTGAGATTTTATTTTTTATTTTGCTCTTGACGAATCTAGGTGCTAATTTTGCCGAAAAATAGCATCCTGCATTGGATTGAACAAAGTTTCTACGCCACACGACATCTCCTATTTTATATTCGACTTCCTTGCGCCCTTTGTTGTATCTTTCCGCATTTTTTTGAAGGCTTTTAGTAATGACACAGAAACGGTCTCATACACTGCAGCTAGTTCCTTTAAACGTTCTGCGTGTAAGACATGGGGGTCTGTTTGTGGGTTGACGTTAGGTTGGGCCAGATGCTCTGTACCTATTACTGTTTGCTCGAAGCCATGGAGCAAATAAAAGGGGGTAAAACCTGTGGAAACATTGACGGTGTTATTAATACTGGCTTGGACTTGTGGTAGGGTTTTGCACCACGCCCGGTGATCATTATCGACGAGGATAGCTATGGACGTGTTAATTGTCTGATTGTAGCGTTCCACTACATTGTTCATAGGGGTATAAACGGTGTTATAATAACGGTCAGCGACATGGTGTTTGTCTAAGAAAGCGTTGAATTTTTTCGAAATGAACTGGGATCCGTTATCCATGATAACGGTACGGGGTATTCCTAGTGGGATGAAGATGTGGTCTTCCAACAGTTGGATGATAGCGGTGGCAGTGGCTCTCCGAAGGGGAAAGGTCCAACAAAATTTTGTGAACACATCTACAACACTAAGGATGTGTATGAATCCTTTGTAACTCTTAGGGTATGGTCCTATAAGGTCGATGCTCAGGGATTGAAGCGGTTTGTTGACGTTCTTTGGGACAGACATGTGTCCAAGAGGAGGGGCGGTAGAAATTTTATATGCCTTGCATATATCGCAGTTAGAAATGAAATGTTTCACGTCTTTATGTAGCCCAGGCCAATAAAAACGAGAGGCTAAGAATTTGTACGTTTTGTACGTGCCGGGATGACATGAATTCGGGCCTGAATGATAATTTTGCAGAATTTGTTGCCGATTTTCCTGCGGAATGACGAGTCTCCAGTTACAATTCGGACTCTGATTGTCCTGATCTTTATCATGACGCAAAAGGCAATCGTTTTGAATTAAATAATTTGGAAATCTCTGGGGGTTCTTTAACCAACCTGAATAAATTCTTTTGTACCACTTATCCTGTGTATCGGGTACAGTGGCGAGGGTAGAAATTTCGCTGATTTCAATACGTGAAAGAACGTCGGGTACGATGTTTTGAGACCCCTTTCGGTGTAATATTGAAAAATTATATTGTGAAAGTCTGGTAGCCCAACGAGCGAGTCTACCGGATGGGTTTTCGAGAGAGTGTATCCACTGTAAACTACTGTGGTCCGTAATGATGGTGAAGTGGGCTCCTTCTACGTACGCTCTGTAGTTCTGAACTGAATCTAAAACTGCTAGAAGCTCTCTTTCCGTCACACTGTAGTTACGTTCGTGCTTATTCAGCGTACGTGAGAAAAAGGCAATCGGATGTTCCCCGTCCTCAAAGATTTGAGTGAGGACTCCGCCGACGGCAACGTTGCTAGCGTCGCAATGGATTGTGAATTCCTTTTGGAAGTCGGGACATCTTAGTACCGGGGCTTGCAGCATTGCTTCTTTCAAAGTTTCGAACGCGGAGTCGGCCTCAGGCGACCAAACGAATTTCGATTTACCCTTGGAAGTACCCGTTAATTTTGAAAGAGGTGCCGAAATGGTTGAAAAAGAATTGATAAATCGCCGGTAGTAGCTGCAAAGACCTATGAATGATTTTACCTGTTTTGCTGTTTTTGGTTTTGGGAAATTGCGAATAGCGCTAAGTTTTGCTGGGTCAGTTTGGAGACCATCCTTATTGACGATGAAACCAAGGTATTTTAATTCGGGCTTTAAAAATTCGCACTTAGAGAAGTTTACGGTGAGTCCAGCGGCTTTAAGGCGGCTGTATACGGTCTTTAAAAGGCTTACGTGGTGATTGAAGTCTGACGAGATTACGACTAAATCGTCAAGATAGCAAAAAACATTTTCCTCCAGTTCTGGACCGAAGATCTTGTCTACCAAACGTTGCAGTTCTCCGGGCGCGTTTTTAATGCCGAAGGGTAGGCGATTGAAGGCGAACATTCCTCGACCTGGGCAGACAAAAGCAGTCTTTTCAATGCTGTCTGGGGCCAGTGGAATCTGCCAGAACGCTTTTGACAAATCAACGGAGGAAAGAAACTTGGCGTCACGCAAACGGTCTAAGATTCTGTGGACAAACGGCAAGGGGTATGCGTCGGCCTTTGTTACTTTATTGAG
Organism: Ceraclea dissimilis; assembly: GCA_963576895.1. NCBI lineage: Eukaryota > Metazoa > Arthropoda > Insecta > Trichoptera > Leptoceridae > Ceraclea > Ceraclea dissimilis. The sequence continues at coordinate 3,206,948 of OY756377.1, forward strand.
TTTCCTTGAATCTAAACACAGTCGAGCCGTGCCATCCTTTTTTTGAACTAGTACGATTGGATTGCTCCAGCCCGATTTTACCGGGCTTACCACATTTAGTTTTAACATTTCGTTGAGCTCGTCTTCGAACTGTTTTTGACGTGCAGGTGATAATGGGTAATACCGTTGCTTAATGGGGGAACCCTCCGTTACAATGTGGTGTTCGACTAAATGTGTTAAACCTAAACCACATTTTTCGTAAGAAATTGAAGAAAAAAGAGATTTGATTTCTTCCAAAACGGAAGTTTGAGAAGGGCTGAGACTATGAGCATCCACAACCGAAAGTTTATCTGAGGCTGGATGGACAGAAGTGGTGGCTATGCTGACGATGTCAGGCGCCAAATGGAATGCCTTCCAAAAATCGACACCCAACACCAAACTGGGCTTGAAAGAGGGTACGATGATGAAATCAATTTTTCTGGTCATGTTGTTGAAAGTAACCGGTAGACGAAGTTGGCCCATGGGAGGGTGAACTTTCTCATCCATAGTGGCAACAAGAACATGAGAATTGGCAATTGGGAAACCAAGGGATCTGAAAGTCTGGTACCAGTCTCCACCGAGAATTGAGACTGCGGCACCAGTATCCAGTAATGCAACAAACTTCTGGTTCACAATTCGGACGGTAGCGTAGGGGCGACCGTCTTTGGCTTGGGTACACGACGCCTCCGCCAAAGGCACGGTTGAGAAAAAAAACCTAACTTGCTCCAACCATCTTTCCCATTCTCGGATCTTCTCGGCGTCCGAGGGCGGTGATATCTGGAAAAAACGGCCGGAATCTAGTTTTTTGAATTGAGCAGACGTGGTGGAGGACGGGAGGTGTCGGGCACCGATGAAGAAAGTTTTTCAGGTTTCTTAAACCTAGGACTACGTCTTGGGACTACGTTCGATTGCCTAGTTGGACAATTACGGGCGATATGACCCAATTGTTTGCAGCTGAAGCAAGTGACGTTACATTTGGAAATCGTGGTTGGTTCGGGAGGTATGCGCGATACCTCGCTACATCTTGATAACAGGCGATGCGAAGAGGAGGTGGAAGAAGTAAAAGTTTTTGACTCGTGGCAGAACCGGCGTTCCATGTGGCGAGCCTTGTCTAAGAGTTCGCCTACCGTTAGAGACGACGCACAAGAGACAGTATCCGTAGCCCTATTGTTGAACCCGCTACAAAGACAAGAGATAAGCTCCTTATCATCTAAAGGGTTGTTCAACTTGGTATTGAGGTCTCGGCCGCGGCGAACGTAAGAAGTTGGCAGTTCATCTCGGCCTTGTGAGATACATAGAAGCTCCTTCTTTTGAGTGAGCTGTCCAAGGGGGTCAAGAAATTCAGACGTCATTATTTCCTTTAACTTTTCCCATGAAGTGAAACGCGACTTCTCCTTCCGGTACCAAGGATAGCAGCTCTCATCTAACAAGTCTATAAAGCATCTCATGACGTCCGTCAAGGGGACGCTACGCGCCTCTGACAGTTCCTCCACGCGCGTGAGGAAATCTGTGATGTCCGCTTTACTATCGTACCGCAGTTTCCACGATTGTAAGCCTTGCAAAGGGCGGGGATCCTTGATAAAATATTTAATTGAATTTCCCCTTGAAGAAGAAGGAGACACGATGATGGTTGGTTGCGGTCGCGTGGCGTGTGGTAGTTCAATTACTTTACTGACGTCATGAGACGAGAGCACGGGCAAGGGGGCCGGAGAAGAAGAAGAAGAAGGAGAAACCTGGGCGACTGCACGCCTCAGAGGGCTAGCAGTGGCCAGAGAGGTTTCGATGTCAATGAGAACGTTGAACGATTCTAAATTCTCTACCGGATACTTTTGGAGTTTTTCCTGTAGTTCAGGGCGCAATCCTAAACGAATGATTTCCACAAGCTCGTGAATGTCTAAAGGGGTTGAAAGTGCGTCATTCTTTTCCTTCATAAATTTTAGAAAATCGTTGACAGAGTGGAGGCCTTGCTGTGCGGAGTACAGGATTCTACGCAACTTAATGTCATTCGTATTTGACGACGAGGATAAGCTCGTAAGCCTAGCCAAAAGTATGTTGTTGAAATCTGTTGCCTGTTTGCGCAAGGACTGCAAGGCGCGTTTTGGTTGAATCTCTCTTAACGAGAGTTCCCTCCGCAAGGTGGTTGCATTTGCAGAATCTATGTTTTCTATTGGTGTTGAATCCATGGTAGATTAGGGTGTAAAGACATAAAAGTAAGATGAGGTGTCAAATGTGTAAAATGTGAGAAAAAATGGTGCGTGAGAAATAATTCACATTATTTCTCTGTGTGTGTTACAGTGTACAGAAAAGTGTAAACAAACACAAGAAAAAGTGTTGAAGAGGTGTGCGGAAAATGTAGTGTGAGAAATAATTTTTATTATTTCTCTGTGTGTTACAGTGTATAGAAAAGTGTAAACAAACACAAGAAAAGAAATGAAAGAAAAACTTTCAAAAAAAAAATTTTCTTTTGGGCACTGCCTAAAATGTCGAAACAATGAACCGCCTCTGGTGATATTACTCGTTTTCCTAGTTTAGGAAAACAAAATGGCCGCTCACGTTACTTTTTCCTGCCACGGCGGCGTTCGTGTCGTCCATAGGTATATCGAAGATTACACAAATATTTCCGTTGCGTGAAAAAATATGATGATACTATTTGAGGTTATGAATACACAACAAATTATTCATGAACAATATTCAACCTTACAAAATGACTTAGTACAAAAATAAAAATACCTAACTATTTTGCAAGATAAAATAATAATTTTTGTGACTTACAGAGAAGGGAGCTGTGTCAACCTAGCAAAGCCATCACGCTGGAGCGCCAGTGTAACATACATGTGTACTACCTATCGGTGTAATATATCAGTGTAACCTATACACTTCACTTTACCTTAAACGTACTATACAGACCTTATCCTTGAGATCTCCACGGCAAAGGTTTCAGGTTCTTAACGGCATGAGCTCTGGATCTCGAGGGTGAAAAGCCGTGGGAATGGCCCACATTGATAGCTTTTGCTTTGGCTGCCACAACTCACTTGTCTTTCGTAGGTCAACCTCTTTTTTTATACCAAAGATATTTTACTAACTGACAAATGAGAACCCAGGTTTATGATAATACTTTTATTGAATTGAATAGCAACACAAGTTACGTTTAAACAAAAGGGGAAAATATAATTATTCACTCATACAACAAAAGGAGGAGAACATGAATGTTACAACTTTTCCATACCTTGTAGCCATGGCCTGCTCCGAGGGGTGGAAGTCCTGGTTTCCTTTGAGGAAACTTATTTAAAACTGGATAGCTGGTACGTTGTCTGCAAGAACGTACTTGTCACAAAAGTCTGGAGGCTCGGGGTTGTTCGGGAACCTCAACTCGTACCGAGGAGGCAATATACTGGAAGGGGCTCCGCAAGCTGGAAACTTGTGAGTTTTGGAAAGACTACGTATCTGGTTCGTTGCTCTTTACTGAACCGAAACTGATTGTCAGATAATTGTTTGAGATGATTGCGGTCACATTTATAGAAAAACCGTTATGCCTTTTTTTATATGCCGACATCAAATCAGGCATCATCGAAGTTTTTAAACACAAAAGTTTACCGTACTAACACATGTACGAAGGCGGGGAAGCACAAACAATAGTTTTTAACCCATATTTTCTGAGTTTTGTAACTACATTATTTTAATTTTATACCGGCAATTTTCGGAGCGCGACAAAACGCGTGTATCTCACTTGGGAGCGATTGTCAAAGAGAAACGGAAAAAGACGCCATCCTTCAAAAATGGCTGAGAATTACTTCCGGAGTCAAATTAAAGACTGCCGAAGTCGAATTTGTGTCATCTATGGATATCAACTTAATGATATTTTCAGAGAGATTTTTGAAAGGCGGGAATATTTGAATTTATCTCCTGGGAGGAAGGTTTTTTATGTCAAGGTGAGAATACACCTTGACACGTTTTAGAATAGTTGTGTTGTATTATGCGTATGTCGGAACATATTTACTAATACAAACAAGCATGGGATGGAATACAGAGTTGGGCGAAGTTTTACAAACAGTGGGTGACGGTTTCACCAACTTAAATAATGTCTTAACTAAGGGTCACTTAATAATACTAGATTTTTTTATGCATTTTGTTGTTGTTATTTATAACTAGACGATTTGAATTAAAATGTCCACGGATATTTGGTCCAACGACAATGCGTCCACACGTCACAAAAGGTCCGCCCGTCATAATGTCCAGACGACAAAATGGCTAATGACATAATGTTCAACGACAAAGTGGCCAACGCCAAAATGGCCAACGACATAATGCTCAACGACAAAACACCGCCCTTAAGGAACTGGACGACATGGTCAAGTTATGTTAGTCTTGGACGGCCACGATTCCTTACACCTCTTCTATCTCCCAGGTATATTTTCTCTGTCATCATTTCATTTGTTCACAGTTTTACACTTTTGGTGAACAAGATACACAGATATGTTAACATTATTACAAATATAAATCATAACATTTGTTCACTAGGGCGAGCTTATCGCAGTGCTGCGATCTTTGGCAGCCAACCCTGATTACACTACTTACGAAAAATCATCATTCAAGTAGTGATATCTCAACAGATACAAAGCAACGGATGGACCTTCCATCAGGCTTATGACTGATCGTCGGCTGGCTTAATGTGATCACTTTACACTTAAGTAACATTCACCAATTCCAGTCCATCCATTTGACCAATGACCCAGACCTCCAACCCACAAGCCGTTGATCATCTTTCAAGGTTACTTATTTCTCATATCATGAACGAATTTGACCAGTACTTAACCTCTTAAGTTAAGTATTTCATTTTTGAGTAAACTTAACAAAATAAAGCTTAGTGGAAACAGCGTGTAAGTCACATAATGATAACATACGCGGGATGAATTTTTAAATTGGTCTTGTTTACGAATCACTGTTCTATTTCGCTGTTCTACTGTTTTCATTATTACAATAATATTGAGTAGGTACCATATCTATATATAAAATACAAAGTTATAATATGGGACAATGAACTCATTTCACATCATTATATCATGCATTGACATTGTATAATCCCGAATTATTCTGAGTAAATGTTTTTCCCGTATCGTTTTATGTTATTTTTCCCGTATTTTCATAAACAATCCACGTATTATCTAAGTGCCTACCTACGTCAATCTATATAATATATAAAAAATACAGCTTGAATGTGTCCTGTCGCAATAATTTTCAATAGATGTTGATAGTGTCTTTATAAAATATCATTTTAAATGTTAATAAGAATAGAAATCCATAGAAAATTAGGTTAATTGAATTTAATCGATACGAGCTCGTTCCATATTCAAAAAATCGAATGTTAGCATACGTCATATACCTACCTATTTTCATTTTTTGTCCATTCCATTTAGTGAATTCTGATTGAGTTTGCCTCTACTTATTCAGGAGTGTAGCTTTAATTGTGTAAGTAATAGAAATTTTACCAATTGAAACGAGTTTTTGTTAAAACAGTACTGCTCATACGATGTTTGTTTTTTTTTTCGAGAACGGAGCAAAAACCAATAATACACTGTATCAGTTTGTTTAAAGGTGGATGGATGATGGAATACAAGACTTACCCTACCCGACCTATGCCGGGTGGTAAAAGCTAGTATTATTTATTTTACTCGAAATTAGATTTGATTAAAATATTTTGGAATACGTAATGTAATTTTATTAATAATACACATACGTTGTTATTGATCTGAATCGACCGGATTTTTATTTATCGAATTCACTTTTAGACATGACATTTTGTTGGATTCGATTTTTTTGTGGTTTTTGTGGTACTAATTCATGATTGTAAAAACTGCTCTTTTACCGTACATCGTTTCGCTAACTAATAAGTTCAGGGTGTAAGCATTTTTTTAAACTGATATTTATATCGTTTATAAATATTTCAATACCTTTTTCTTGTTTTAAAATATAAATCAATAACGTGTTTTTGAAAATCGAATAATGTATTAGGTACCTACTTAAAATGTTTTATTGTATTCTTTAGGAGAAATGTTTTAAAAATCGAACGTATTTAAACTCACAGTGTTGCAAGGCAATCAAAAACGGGGAAAAGACATTAAAAATATGTTGTAAAATAGATCGATATAGGAGTCGTTTCATTGGGTTATTGCCAGTGTAATAAAAATGTGCATTAGACAATATTATTGTTGTCATTGTAGAAAGAAAATATCATAAAACTAGCTGAGTTGCCCGTGCTTCGAACGGCAAACATGGATGGTAAAGTATATCGACGGTGTGACCCGAAATACTTCCATATGTTAGCCAAAATAATGAGTTTTAGTGGCTCTATACCTTAGACTTTCATATTTAGTACTAGTAATAACGTAAAAAATAATACAGTTTTTAAATATGAGAACGAAACTGCGAAAACGTTGCCCACGAAATGTCAAAATTCTACATACGATTTGACAGTTTGTGGGCACCAGTTTACTTCACTATTAGCATTGAGTACATTATCTAGGTACTTAATATAAAAATCTATGCTCTATACAGTATACACATGACTCCACACAACGCTTAGATCCCCTCATCATCATGGCACCTCTCAGTGTCTCCCAATGGCTTAAGCTGGGCAAAATGTGGCTAAAGATCTGGACTCCTTTTTCAACGCCCTTTCATATGATAACATACATAACCCCACGCAACGCTTAGATCTCCTCATCATCATGGTATCTCTAAGGAAAAACTTTTTCTCTACAAACTGGCGACGTTAGAACACAGAGTATATTATTGCAAATATTATTCTAAATTTTCGCAGCAATCTATCTTAAAATACGCGAGTTTTACGAACACTTACAAATTAAGGGACTTTGTTTTATAGATATGGAAGATAAGATTTTTCTGTCATTTTGAGCAGAAAATTCGGGCCATAAAACTCACCACCAGATTCTTGTAATTTTTTGTTGTTATCTTTTTAATGTTAATTGTCTACTATTAAATAAAAAGAAATAAATACGGGCATAAAAAAAGGTATAAAATATTTGGAACCTAGGTACTTTCGCAAAAATATGACGCCATTTTTCATAACAACATTTCGCAATATACCTATTATTCTAAAAAATACGAATTTTCGATAATTACATATATAATATCTGGAATGTGAATGTCAAAAATAGGGTAAATAGCCATCGTCGCGCTGTATGTAGACAGGGTGTTTAAAAGTGGATCACACTATATGCTACGTTTTAGTTGTCTCTCAATATCTTCGATGATCGGCGTTGATATAGTCTAAGTTCCTACCGCTAAAAAAATGACCTACCTATTTGTTATTTAATCGTTATGTGATTTAAATGAAAGTTTACACTTAGGGTCTTACATCGCCATTACGGTTGCCTAACAAAAACTTACCGCGTCACCTTCTGGACCCCCCGAATAGGTCCCCCTTTTTCGCATTTTTTAGGGACATAGTAAGAGATAGGAGAAAGTGGTCAATGACAAAAATAATCCTTACTAAATTTTCTACAAAAAATATACGAAACATTTTTTCATAGGACTAGCAGTTTACCCGCAATTGTCCAAATTTTTTCGTACGAGCAGACATCAATATTTTGCGATATCGTGGGTCGCGATATAGGGGAGTTCGTTCGATATGATGCAATTCGAAAAATCGCTGAACTCGTTAACCTATATTTAATACCAGAAGTCGTATATAAAAGTTCGAATGAATCGTTATCAATATATTCTACTGTAAAACTTTACATAAAATTATTACAATAATACATAGAATTTATTATGTTATGCGATTTCTACCCACTAACCCACTCGCTATACTCACTTCCCCATAGGAATTTTCTTATTCATCGTATCTTTGCTACCTCTTTTCTATAACCCACCTACCTCCTAGTTGAAGAGTGAGGCGACATGGAAATTGTTCGAAGTGCAATTTTATAAACACTGTTCTTTCAATTCCTAATTTTTGTTCAAATAATTGTTCAAAGCACAGTAATCGTTGTCGAATTCAAATTGTTCAAACAACAATTATTTGACCATACAATTATTACAACAAGAATACACAGTTGTTCGAAACATCTACTTATTTAAATTGTTGCATAATGAAATTCGAATAATTATTGTGATTCGTTGAATATATTTTTTGAATAAGAGACGTTCGAAGCACTATTGTCCTTCGAAGAAACAACCAAAATTAATATATATAACTATGAAAATTGACTTTCGAATAACGTACTTACTTCGGGAAAGGAGTATTTCTTCAGTACTTCACGACACAAGCTTTTTGCTTACTACGAAGTGTGCAGGAGTTTTGACTTTTAAAAGAAAGTGCGAATTCGAACTACTGCAATTCGAACAATTTTCATGAATGCATGTCGAATGGAGGGGTTAGTGCATGAAATGGGGTTAGGAGGGGTAGGGGGTTGGAAATTATTATAGTGGTAGTTGTATAAGTACTCGGTGTGATGGTATGCTCACGCTGCGGCTGCGAATTAATAATGTACCGACCAATTTACCTCTCTAAATGTCAATTTCCAAGTTACGGATCAAATATTCATCGGCGACACTGCTTCTCTCTCTCTCTGGATATGAAAGGCGGGTGTAGTTTGACACAGTACTATGTGGGTGGGTGTGTGTGTGAAACAAAACAATAAATATGATTTAAAATTACTTACATTTATTGGTCCAAAATACACAACTCACAATAACACAAAACAACAATTAACTACGAACTAATAATTATTCCTATTACTAGTTATATTAAAACTAAATTAATCTACAAATCGTTCGAGCTATCACTAAGTTTATTTAAATTAATGCACTGTTCGATTATCATAACAACACTTGGCCTTTTTAATAAACAAAAGAAAAAAACACTATATTTTTAACGACGTTATTACGCATTGCCGCATATCCAACGATGAATATTCAAGCGGCGCTCTCATAGAATCCGTTCTAGAGGCGCTGGCTTGAATGATGGCGGTGATTTGGGTTGATGAGCGCGGTAACCAGACTCTGATGAAGGTCCCGAAGCTGTGTTTCCGTACTTTGTTAGTACGATTCGATCCTGCTCTCTGAACGAGACACGGACAGGTCAAATTTGTGAATACTAGAGCCCTATCGTGGCAGCTCACGTATCGCACTGACGGGGCGAAGGCTCTTCTTATTTCAACGTCGGAGGTATCACAATAGACGACACACACACGAAGATAATTATGTGTTATTCACTGACTGTTACGAGAGACAACCGAACTATCTCGTATTTCGACCGCTGTTTCCACAAATCAAGTGTCAACTAACTTCTTCCTTCAGCGACAGGTCCCTTTATAGAATGGGCTTTAACCCCTGGGAAGAGGCGGTCCTAATCGATGCGGACCTGCTGCTATTGGTTTAGACCATTTCTCGTCCGATATGTCGTGTGCTAGCCACGCCTCCATCTGGTCCAATTGGAAACCATTTAATGTCCTTGAAGAATTTTCAAATCCACGCGGCACATAGTATTTTTCATCATACAGTCCAAATTAAAATTATACATGATTGATATGGATTAATTCAGTAATCAACTGTCCATGCTACATTAATTGATAAGTATAAATGTCTATTCACAACTATCTTACAATTAATTACAAATCATATGCCTACATACACTATTTACAAATTGAACAATATGATATAATGATTTTCATGATTTGTATCTCTACCTAAGCTTAAGATAACACGACACATACTCCTAGTAGCGTAGTCAATTCGCTGGTTACTTCCTAATCATAATCTTAATATTAATTATTCTACAAAACAATATTTCCTCATGCTAACACGTGTTAAATATTTCTATATACATACAACAATTGGAGCTGGCAACGTTGCATCTTTAATGAACGCAGACAGCTAGAGCAAGACAATATTCGCTTCCTAGAATTTCGCCTGGTAAGGCTTCCATTGTTTTAGTTACGGCGAGGCGATAACAATAGCCGCAGGTATGCCTACACTTGTTTATCAGGTAAATATTGTAACACTCGAAACAAAATAATACTTCGTTAACTAAAATATTTACGTATGCTGCTTATAATTTTGACTCGTAGATTTTTTTATGTTTAGGATACATGATACAGAGAATATTATTCTTGTCAAAAATATTATACCTAAATATACCATAGGTAGGTATATATCAAAACGCCCCCCCTTGAATTGACAAGAAAATATTCGTCTGTATGACAATGTTAACAATCTCACGTAATTAAATATAAATTAAACTGGAAATACCTAGATAACTAATCTTAGTAATCAACCACAGTCTTACTCTATGCGTAGCCTACTTAATACTCTAACTATAACTACTATAATACAATCTTACTACCTAATCAATATTATTATTAATAAAAAATAAATGGACCTATTTAAATACTATTTACATTGTAAAATTAAACCTACTCTATATATACATACACCTTTCGGTGCTTGGGCGCCAAGATATTTTTATAGAAAAATATCTAAAACTTATCATTCAACAGTTCACCAACTTCTACATGAATATAAAACCAACATTGCTTCAAAAAAAACAAGGAAACATGAACAAGGCTGTACTGTATACTATTCCCTTTCCGAATTATCACTCGATCTATATTATATTAACTTAGCTCAGTAGCTCAAAATCAGATTTATCAAAGTGTTATCAATTTACATCAAAGTATTTACAATTACCTCTAAATAATTCAATAACCTAATCTTAAATTAAATCTACTTAGATATGAATAGAGAAAAAATATATACAGAAATTAACCTACTAGCAATATATACACATTATTTACAATTTCTATGTACAACAATGATTGTTTCACACACACCCTTGCCCGAATTTAATTAGGTAACATGATCTGAATTGGTATATTACTAGGCCAAGTTGGCCTATCAAACAATAATGAGATAACGGAATCAAATCGAAATTAAGCAATCAACTATTCTATCCCCCCTCAAAACTCGCAAGACGAGGTCCAGTTATGATATAACACACAGAAGAGGAGGGCCCTTCCCCAACTGTGCACCACACCGTCCCCGGTTTCCTCATCCTGTCTAACCTAACCCTCACTAAACTCCGTAGGTGCCAACCGAAGGTCATCGGCGTGAACTTTCACCGGTCTACCTCGCCTCTCTATCCAGTATACGTGACCTCTGCCTACTGACATAAGCACGCGATGAGGTCCACTCCATTTCGGTGCAAACCCTGCGTGAAAACCTAATCTGTGGTTGGAAAGAGGGTGCTCCTTCATCATTACCTCCTGGCCGGATTCGAATCTAGGGCTCGTCGTTGTATCTGGAGCATAAACCTGCCTATATTGTTCCTGATTCCTCCTTATCTCACTGTCAAGGTTCGTGCGATTCCTACCTTCTACACTAACTGGTTCACCAGATGAACCTGCGTTCCATTCCCCTGGACGCTTCAATTCGTATCCTAGGAGTGCTTGACTGGGTGTTAATCGCGTTGCTTCATTTCGCCTACTGCGAAGTGAACCTAGTATTGTCGGTATGTAATCATCCCAGTGTTTATGTGGATGTCCCTGTAAGTGTATTCGCATCAGTTTCTTAAGTTCTTGGTTACGCCGTTCTGTAACATTACTACGGGGGTGGTAAATCGCCGTTGCCCAATGGTCACATTGCCAACGCCGCAGCGCTATATTCCAAGCTAAATGTTCGAATTGTTTACCGTTATCCGTAAGAATAGCCTTAGGATAGCCATACCTAGGGAATATTTCTGATTCAATTTTCTTAATTAGGTTCGTTGCATAAGCTGCTCGTAAGGGAAACGCTTCCACCCACCTCGTATACATATCGGTGACAACTAAGAGTGATTTATTACCTTTCGACGTCGTTGGATACGGTCCCATTATATCTATTGCTACAATCTCAAATGGATGTTGGGCCTGGCAAGCGCCTTGAGGTGCTAGGGGCCGATGAGGCCGCGCACGAGTCATCGCACAAGTTACACACCGTTTAACATAATTAATGACGTCACGATTCATTCCTGCCCAATAATAATACCTTTGTATAGCTCTCAACGTCTCTTTCCCTCCCGGATGACCCGCAATACGATCATCATGATAATATTCTAACACTCGCTTCTGACATTGCTTAGGTACAACTAACTGAGATGGATTATCGCCAACCTTATACCATAGATAGCCGTCTATTAATGAGAATCGTGACAAATAATTACTATTACTATTTCGATTAGCTCCCGATGTTTGCGATCGTAATGACATTCGACGCAGCTGTCTCACTATTTCGTTCAACTTCCCATCTCGTCGCTGACTCCTACGAATCGAATCACTTAACCCCACTGATTCAGTAATTTCCACTACTGAGGCAACCTCTTCCGTAGGCTGAGGGGCTTCCTCCTCGTCTTCGATCTGCAAGACTACCGCCTGACTCTCATCATCTATGCTATCTACTACTGTCGGATACATCGCTGTATTCATGTCCTCAACATTCGAGTCTACTTGGTCCTCACCTGGGTTACGAGATAAACAGTCGGGCAACTCATTTTCCCTACCAGGACAATGTTCTAAAGTGAAATCAAACTCCTGTAACAATAAAGACCATCTAGTTAACTTCGCCCTCTCATCCTTTGCCGACATTAACCATGTTAATGCCCTGTTATCGGTTCTAAGTATGAATTTCCTAGCTTCTAAATATGGGCGATAGCGCTTTATCGCCCAGATGGCAGCCATTGCTTCCTGTTCATTGGAGTGCCATCTTTGTTCAGCCTTGCTGAGCCGGGCGCTAGCATACGATATTATATCCCTCCCACCGTCAGTACGTGGCTGATATAACACCGCCGCGACGCCTACCTTGCTAGCGTCTGTTTGCAAAACAAATTGTTTAGTGAAGTCCGGTCGTGATAAATGTAAGGGTTTCGTCATAGCTTTCTTAATCTCCTCCATACCTCTGTCAGCTTCGAGGTTCCACCTGAAGGGTCTGTTTATACTCAAGAGATCTGTTAACGGTGCAGCTAATTCCGCGAAACGTGGCACATACTCGCGCATCCAATTACAAAGTCCTAAGAAAGCTCGTAATTGTTTTCTAGTTGTTGGTACGGGCGTAGAAGCGATCGCGTTTTCGTGAGTTTTCAGTGGTCGATTACCAGTGGCTGAAACTACGTGTCCTAAATACTCTAACTCCCTTACACCCAAATGACATTTATCTGGGGCGCAACGTAACCCAAATTGTTGTAGACGCTCTAATAGGTACTAATCTAAGGTGGTAAAGGTGACTTTCCCAGTCAGGAGAGAAAATAATAATATCGTCTAAGTAGACCAAAGCGAAGTCTCTTAAATACCCCGCCAATACCTCCTGGCTCGCGAACCGCTGGTAATTTCCCGGTGCTCCCTTCAGACCGAATGGTAAGACACGAAACTGGAAACTAGCACCATCAGGTGTAGTAAACGCTGTCAGGTGTTTCGAATCCTCGTGCATTGGAACTTGCCAATACCCCTTGGTTAGGTCAATGGTTGAGAACACCTGAGCATTTCCTAGATCTTTAAGTGTTTCATGGATAATAGGCAATGGTGAAGGCTCATCTTCCGTCACTTCATTTAATCTACGATAATCTACACAAAACCGATAAGCCTCCTTGCCTTTCTTAGGAGCCATTACAATTGGGAAGCTATATTGCGACTTGCTTGGTTCTATAACCCCAGTCGCAAGCATACCCTCCAGTTGCTGGTAGAGTAGCTTCTTCTTACTATCCGACAATCTATACTGAGGTACTCTAATGGGTCGGGTGTCTTTCAATCGTATTCTGTACGGAGTTAGCGGAGCAGGGCCGGCGTAAGGAGTGAACTGTTCCTTAAACTCGCTTAGAAGTTCCGTTACTTCCCGTTGTTGCTCAGGGTTAAGATCACTTAAGTCTGGCAACTCGACATCCTTAGCTGATAAAGACTTTCTAAATGGTATCAGGTGCGCAGTACTCCTCTGTGTAACGCCAAAATGCACACATCCTCTATAAAAATCTGTTACTACTCTCTGTGAAACTAACCACCCTATTCCTAATATTACACCCTCCCTTAATCCGTCGATAACTAGGAAATCTTCTTGCATAATCACGTCCGAGACAACCAGCGATAACTTAACTCTTGCTACAACATCAAGGCGCGATTCACTGTGCGCCATATTTACTGATTTTATATCACTACTTTTATACAAGGATTGCGGTACAAGCTGACTACTTATTATATTATGAGAGGCGGCAGAATCAATCAAAACTTCGTATTCACGATCTAGTAACTGCACTCTTATTCTAGGTAATGTAGCTTTAGCCTTAGCTAATATATTACACTGGCCATTCTCTTCGTTAATTCTACTTATACTAGGGACCTCTTGCCGCCTACGTTGATTATACCTCGGTGTTATTACTGGGGGCCCTGGGCCAGGCGCTGTCCTGTCGCGTACCTGCCCGGGCGCGATGCGTTTAAATTACGGAGGTATTCGTTCCTCTCGCGACAATCCCTATTGTAATGCCTTCCGGGGCAGTAATGACAGTTTGGCAATTGTACCTCTCTACGTGAGTTATTCGGCGATCTATTTACTTGCGTCACACCTTGATCTACGGTTTCTGAGAAATCTATGCGACCGACGATTTTAAGAAGGAATTCGTAACTTAATGAATCATGCGCGGCGAATAGATCTTTGTAGCGGGGGTTCATTAGTTTTACAATATCCCGACATGTCCGGTCATCTATGGTCGTATTGGGGAACAACCTCGCGTACAATAATTTCTTTTTTACCAGAAATGAGGCTCCCCTCTCAGCGCGTTCCTGTCGTAGCCCGTAAAATTTCGCGGTCAATCCCCCCCTTCTCTCTTCTATGCCGTATGTTGAAATTAGAGCATTCTTAAAAAAATCCCAATCTTCTAACTCTCTGTAAGCCGACCACCACAACCTAGCTTCACCAGCCAGTCTTGCGGAGGCTTCCCTAACTTTGGCACCTCCTGAGGTGCCCCTCTTTACGAAGTAGGCCTCAGCCGACTCCAGAAACGCTTCTGGACATTGCTCCGGATGGCCTGAGAACGATTCATCCCAGCTTATCCCACCACAATGAAACCTATCTAATGCTACCTGGGAAGGAATTTGCCCCTGTGCTACCTGAGAAGGGGCTGCTTCCCCCTGAAAACCTTGCTCTCGGTGAGCAGACCTCGAAACCACACCATTTCCTGAATCCCTATCGATTATACTAAATGTTAAAAACCGACAAATGCTTTGTATGAACGATGCAAACAACCCGCTGGCACCCACACCCAATAGTACTTGAAACATTTTTTATAAATAACAAATCAAAAGTGTTGTAAAAATAAAATTAAATTAATAATAGAAAAAAAAATTAAAGCAAATATCTCAGGGCAGTGGTATCCGTTCCAGCTCACTTGCTAGAAAAAAGCTCCACGTTGCTTGGCGACATATTGACACAGTACTATGTGGGTGGGTGTGTGTGTGAAACAAAACAATAAATATGATTTAAAATTACTTACATTTATTGGTCCAAAATACACAACTCACAATAACACAAAACAACAATTAACTACGAACTAATAATTATTCCTATTACTAGTTATATTAAAACTAAATTAATCTACAAATCGTTCGAGCTATCACTAAGTTTATTTAAATTAATGCACTGTTCGATTATCATAACAACACTTGGCCTTTTTAATAAACAAAAGAAAAAAACACTATATTTTTAACGACGTTATTACGCATTGCCGCATATCCAACGATGAATATTCAAGCGGCGCTCTCATAGAATCCGTTCTAGAGGCGCTGGCTTGAATGATGGCGGTGATTTGGGTTGATGAGCGCGGTAACCAGACTCTGATGAAGGTCCCGAAGCTGTGTTTCCGTACTTTGTTAGTACGATTCGATCCTGCTCTCTGAACGAGACACGGACAGGTCAAATTTGTGAATACTAGAGCCCTATCGTGGCAGCTCACGTATCGCACTGACGGGGCGAAGGCTCTTCTTATTTCAACGTCGGAGGTATCACAATAGACGACACACACACGAAGATAATTATGTGTTATTCACTGACTGTTACGAGAGACAACCGAACTATCTCGTATTTCGACCGCTGTTTCCACAAATCAAGTGTCAACTAACTTCTTCCTTCAGCGACAGGTCCCTTTATAGAATGGGCTTTAACCCCTGGGAAGAGGCGGTCCTAATCGATGCGGACCTGCTGCTATTGGTTTAGACCATTTCTCGTCCGATATGTCGTGTGCTAGCCACGCCTCCATCTGGTCCAATTGGAAACCATTTAATGTCCTTGAAGAATTTTCAAATCCACGCGGCACATAGTATTTTTCATCATACAGTCCAAATTAAAATTATACATGATTGATATGGATTAATTCAGTAATCAACTGTCCATGCTACATTAATTGATAAGTATAAATGTCTATTCACAACTATCTTACAATTAATTACAAATCATATGCCTACATACACTATTTACAAATTGAACAATATGATATAATGATTTTCATGATTTGTATCTCTACCTAAGCTTAAGATAACACGACACATACTCCTAGTAGCGTAGTCAATTCGCTGGTTACTTCCTAATCATAATCTTAATATTAATTATTCTACAAAACAATATTTCCTCATGCTAACACGTGTTAAATATTTCTATATACATACAACAATTGGAGCTGGCAACGTTGCATCTTTAATGAACGCAGACAGCTAGAGCAAGACAATATTCGCTTCCTAGAATTTCGCCTGGTAAGGCTTCCATTGTTTTAGTTACGGCGAGGCGATAACAATAGCCGCAGGTATGCCTACACTTGTTTATCAGGTAAATATTGTAACACTCGAAACAAAATAATACTTCGTTAACTAAAATATTTACGTATGCTGCTTATAATTTTGACTCGTAGATTTTTTTATGTTTAGGATACATGATACAGAGAATATTATTCTTGTCAAAAATATTATACCTAAATATACCATAGGTAGGTATATATCAAGTTTATAAGAGGGGGGGGAGTGGGGGGGTTGAACTATTGTTGTAATGCTATATGTAGGTTCACCCATAACTTAAGCATTATTCTGATATGACATAATCAAACTTGGTTGTGTATATTATAGGGTCAATGCTCTATGCAAACAAATTTTACTTGAATTGCGAATATTTGGTTTTAGAAGAAATTCCTTTTTTACCTTGCCTTTATTTAACTTCATCTGTTTATGTTGTTGTTGTCTGAGTCTACATTTTGCTCTTTTCATTTTAATAACCTTCCAATGTCTAAGGACCTTTGCCTATTATTCAGTCCCAGGAAATGTGTATGTGACAGTCAGAATAGATGGTGAATTGCATTGCTATAGAAGAATTGAAAAATATCTTATGAAAGTTTTACGAATACCTAATCTAAATTCTAAATGTAAAATAGTAGTAGTAGGTAGGTAAAATCTATAGTGTACCAAATGTTTTCGTTCGTTCCGTTACAAGAAAAGAACTTCTTTAATTCTAACCGATCGAGTTAAACACTTTGAAAACCAGCTGGATGTCAACCAACCGGAGCGCGGCAAATGAGGTTATAGAGGTCACCGTTTTTGGAGTACAAATCTGAATATTTACCCAAAAAAATGAACTACTATTCTTTGCAAAACTTTATTGTCGCCGCCACACACTGGCGAGGGTCCAACAGTTTTTTGTGTATATAAGTAAAAAGACGTGTGGATGGAAAGTTTCTCTTGGTTTGTGTACGTAACCGACGGTTGACGCCTTTTTACTCATGAACACAAAAAAACTTGTGAACGCTCGCAAGCGTGTGGCGGTGACATAAAGATAGTAGTTCAAAAAAGACGTGGTGAAGTAGAAAAGATGGGGGGGGGGGGTATTTTACAACCCCGGGATCTCACAGGGTAAGAATTATTAAGGATTTATTAAAAATATCGTCTAAATACACCTCTTCAGAAGAATGAAAAATGTATTCTATAGTCTTCATTTTTTTTTGCCAACAAAACACAATGTTGAAGAATAATCGACGTATCTTTCACTCGAATCAAAAAAAAAAAAAAAAACTTAATTCTTAAGACTTGATTTTATCCGATGAGAATATAATAAAAAAATCTAGGTAAATCTGCCTACGTAGGGCGAAAAAAAAGGAGAAATAATGATAAGGATGAGAGCATGAAAAACGAGTGGAATGGGAAAAATGGACGAGATGAATTATAAGTATATTGGTTACTTGTACTCTTTTTATAAAGTGCTTTTTTTTATTTCCTTTCATATAAAATACCTTCTTTTTTTCTTTGTTGGAAAGTGGATCACTTTAGATGTTTCTATTGTTCAATGATTGGATTAAGAATTATTATCTTTTTTTTTACGTTACTTTATTTTATAAACCACTGCCCGCCACTGGATTGCCTCGAACGAAAGGTTAAACGTAGGGATAAATCAATTCTTTTTTTTTTTAAATATATTGGGATTTTTTTGTTATAATTTAGTTCCGTTTTGTAATAAATATTTTATTGCAAAGATTTCTTAAAAGTATGCACGCCGACATTTCAAAAATTTCTAAAAACGGGAGGCCTTATATCTCGACAACCGTTACTAAATATGCTTTGGAACAAAATAGGGTAGATGCATTAAACATTTATCCAGGGAATAACCGTAAAAGATTTTTTATATCTTGTACAGATTTCTCAAAAAAAAAATAACGCGATATGCCAAACACGGCGGGATGCGGTGACAGGATCCTCTCGATCGCTCGGTGCCTTCCAAATCTTGAGCTGGACAACATCTGACTTACGATCTGGATTTATTTTCTAACGTCCTTTTATGAGATACCACACATGACTACACACGACCCTTGGATTCTCTCAAACACCTCACGTTTTGTCTCTGTAGAAGGGTAATCCAATGTTATACAGAATTGTATTGTCACCGAGTTTACGTAGGTACGTTTGAAAAGTTTCAGGTCTCTAGGTAGTCAGGAAGTGGTTTAAAAATCAGTTGCAAGATTTGCGTACAGGTTTTTTCTTAGTTAGTAGGCACTTAATTGACGCTATTGTGAACAAATTTATTATTTTTGTCTTGAAAAGTACAGTTTAAAAAGTAGATAAATAATTTCTTTCTCCATAATATAGTTGACGCGCCTATCTGTAAAAATATATTTCATTGTAGATGTGTAGGTTCCTTTTCACTGACTGTAATTCATAAGTTTCTTTGTTATTTTCCCCAACAGCCCTGGGCGCTTTACCCTTTCTGTACCCCGACACTTCATAAAGACTCGTTTACATTAGTGAACAAATGTTGTGCAACATTGTCCTCTCATGTTGCACAACATAAAAAAAAAACATTCTTATCTCAGTAAAAGTGCTCTTACACGAGCAATTTTTCGAGCAATAATTGCGGCAACCCGTACAAATGTTAGATTAGCCAAACTTGGCAATAGATGGCGGGTGTGTCAAAATACCACCCTCTCCCTTCAACAGTTAGGAATGCAACAATACATAGGTACTTAATGTATATGAAATTTGACAACACAACCGTCGCTCCTCGTGGTGTAGTGGATATAATCCCTACTATGCGAGACGAAGCCGGGGTGAACTGAAATGGCAAATGTTTCTCGAGTGTAAAGGGATCACTTAAGCCAGCCAAGGTCGATCGTAAGCCCAACACTGTTCATCCTTAATTATTCTTCTACACTGTTGTGGGAATACTACATTGTACCTTGATTTGATGACAAGAAACTTGTAAATAATTTTACCAGAGGTTCGCTAAAATGGCATAAATATTCAGTGGTTCAATAATAATTTTCATTTAGCCTAAAAGGTACGCGGTTTTCATGCGTCGAATGTCGTAATATAAATTTAAAAGTTCTTTAGAAAAAATATCAATGTTGCGCAACATGCACTGTCGCAAAATGTTGCCAGACATAAAATTCAGGTACAAATGGAGACGATCTGAATGTTATCTCCCTGAGTTCTGTTTCCCTTCTCATTCTTTCTCCAGTTACATCTACTGGTACTTTTAGTTCTCGTCTTCTCTCTTATTTTTTTATCACATCTCGGAGTCGAACTGCGCCTCTCGTGCAGTGGAAATATAAAATCGTTCCTTTTTTGAAAATGTTTAAAAACGTTCTTCGAAAGCTATTCAGTTTTATTTGTAGTCGTTTTAAAAATTCATTTTCATAATTTTGTTTTGTTCTATTTAAAATTGGCCTTCTATTTTCATTGTTTTTTCGTAGATATCAATTGACATTTACAAGTTTAATTTTAATTCTTTTTATTTGAAATAAAAGGACTTGGACTAGTATGCACCAAACTATTCACTTTCCTGTACCTACACTACAATATATTTTTTTACATTTCCATACCAGGCTAAAAGCCTGTATCTTAAAGTGAAGATCACACACCTCCAGGATTCGCATTTATTGGAGAGCGGCTCTTGGAGAATTGCTCAAGAACAGGCGTGTTTTGAGCAAAAGGAATCGTAGAGTGTGTACTTTTTTCCCTCCCACTTACCCTGGATGATGAAGAAAAGCTAGTTCCAATGTCGTCCAATATTTGTACAAAAACAGTTCTAGAGAGGGCTCAGGGTTCGACAGAAGGGCTCCCCCCCGACAAACCCATCCCTGATTTAATACAACCCTCAACGTTCACAAAATGTCCTTATATACTAATACAATTTCCTATATACTCTCTAACAGTTAAGTATTTTACTACGTACTAGAATTCTTACGGCCTAAACACAAAAACAGCATAATAGACATGCAATGCCTAGGATCGACCCTGACTTTATCTTCATTTTGGGCGCCTTTGATTGCTGGCATGTTCTCTCTGGTTGCCCCGTCGAACATACATAGTGTATAATATAGAACAATACAGTGGCGGATCCAGGATTCAATTTGGGGGGGGGGGGGGCTGAATGTCGTCACATGGTAAAAAGTACTGTCACTCAACGTTTTGGGGGGGGGGGGCTAAGCTGAAACTCCTAGATTTGTTGTATATAAAGTATTGTCACTCATGGTTTTGGGGGGGGCTTCAGCCTCCTAGCCCCTCCCTTGGATCCGCTTATGGAACAATACTCGTATGTAATATGCTTTGTGTGTATTGAATTAACTCATCTTGGGTTGCCATACCTAACACTGTATGATGATAGTATGGCATAATTTATAGCGTCCATTAAATGCAGTAGATATTTTATGAGAGCGCGGAATGCATTAATGCTTTTTAATGTTCAGTGTGGACATGACATTTCGTGTTGCGATGCGATGCTCTTTACTGTTTTACTTGTAACACTGTTTATAATATCACAAAACTAACCTAACAGTGTATAGGTTACAGTTATAGTGTGCAGTTAGTGAATGTATGCATTAACTAGACAATGTATTTAGTGAATGCACTTACATATGACTGTTTGCTGAGTTATACACTTATTTTGCCTTCAATTCGATGAAACTTACGATGGTGTTTTTGGTAATAAATAAATTTATCATTAATGTGTAACTAAAAAAAACTTTATTGAAAAAAATATTTTTTCAAATAGGGCGTTTATTGTACCGTGGGCAATGTTTGCCAACCAACCTCTTGTGACATTACATTACATTTGAGATACACAACACATACATATAAGTGCATCAAAATGTTACTAAGTAGTTTCGTGCCGTATTCGTACACAGTTTTATTTGTAGTAGTGGTAATTACTAACACCATCAACGAAATTTTAAAGTCATAAACCATGCAGGCATACTGTGTCATTTTTCGCGATCAAGTTTCATTTTCACTAGTTAGTGTATACATTTACGTACAGTATTAAGTAGAAGCATACAAAGTGTTGACGAATATATAAATTTGTTTTGAAACTTTGACTAGTGCATGCATATTGCATACATGAACGGTTGTTTAAGCTTAAACGGTAAATGTATACATTCACTGATGCAAATTCCTTTTGTTTGGTACAAGTGTACACTTATTTAGTTCGACGCACATCCACGTGGCGCAACAGTAGCACATGATTAACTATAAGTGTTGCCAGTTCAAATTTTAAAAACTAAATTTTTTCCATAAAAATA
The DNA here is from genome assembly GCA_963576895.1 of Ceraclea dissimilis. NCBI lineage: Eukaryota > Metazoa > Arthropoda > Insecta > Trichoptera > Leptoceridae > Ceraclea > Ceraclea dissimilis. The sequence continues at coordinate 3,229,047 of OY756377.1, forward strand.
TATCGATATATTTAACTTTTTTTACTCGATATGAATAAATACAGCATTAATCCACAACAGAAGGGTAAAATTGGTTTATGAGGACGCAACTTCGTTAAAAATTCCCTAAATATTTTGTATATCATTTTTAATTATAAATTGATGTACAATATCAAAATATTTTAGCGGTTGGACATCGTTTTAAAAAAAAGTTGGGTTGGGTAGCATAATATCATTTTTGACTGAAGTTTTTTGTTGCCTTTGATGTTTGGCATTGTATTGGAATTTTTGTCATACATCATAATAAACGGCTAATCGTGAGCTGAGAATAACAATGTTTCAACTAAGTAATGAATTGTGAGATTTCAATTTTTGCGTAAAAATTTTCAATTCGACATGATCTATGAGTACAATTAACAAAAACACCCTAAAGTGGGGTAGTTTTTGTAAATAATGTGACTAATAAGTTTCCATGTGTGTGTAAATCAGTGTTTGAAACTTTGATCTATTTTTATAATATTTTGGTCCTTTGACGAAATGTCTGTTCACTTTGGTACTTGCTTCCTATAGAATTATATAATTTCACTTATAGTGTGTCTATATGATCTACAATAGATCTTATATATTATCTTTTCACGAAATAAATGTTGAACAAGTGAAAAAAAAACGTTTTGGTGCATTTTCGTTAGATGTTACTCGTCATTTTTTATAGTATGGACCATTTTTTTGTTGTGTTACTTGCACCCTCTGCACCAAATTTGCAGCCACCCCTGTTTAAGGGACGTATCAGATTAAAATTTCGTATCTACAAAATCGTAATTTAAAATCCCCGAAACATAAAGTCGTTGTGAGGAAATATTTCATTAGATTTTTAACGATTCTCCTCGCTAAATCCTTCAGGATGATGGAAATAAATCTTAAGCTATCAGAAAGAATAAAAAAAGCATTATATTATTAGTATTAGGGAAGTGATCGTATCTTACGTAAGATACGAATAAATGGTTCGTAAAGTAATGAAAAATCTTTTATTAGAAGGTGATTCAATAATTTTAAAGCGTCATAAAATTGTCGTTACGCTAGTTTGGAATGTAAGGGTTGGTGTACAAAAGGTTCTAAATCCGTGGTGCGCCCGAGACAGTGCCGCTTCGACGAATGGTGCACACCATCGATTTACATCAAATTCGACTAATATAAAAAAAAAAAATTTATTGATACTTACATTGATTGAAAGAAGATTTCTAAATAGCGATATTTCAGGCACAATGCTTGTATTTTATATAGAGCAGTATATCTGAGCCTAATCCTTTGACATCCGTAATATCTGGATAGGTGAATGTTTCCCAGTACTAGGCTGATGAGTTTATATATCAATCATGAATAATAATATGTACACTGCACTACATCATAATACGGAGAAGTATGTTGGCAAGTCTGCCCCTGCGTAGAAAAAATCGCCTTCTTGGAAGTTTTACGAACCAGAAAATAAATTTATTCATCATCATCATCATGTCAGCCCCCCTGCGTCAATTGTCGAACATAGACCTCCCCCATTGATCTCCATAGCTCCCTATCCTGGGCAGACCGCATCCAACCGCCTCCCGCAACTCGTCTTACATCGTCCGACCACCGTGCTTAAGGCCTACCAACACTTCTGCCTGTTCTAAGTCGCCACTCCAGGACTTGCTTTGTCCACCTAGAGTCTGTGGTTCTGGCCACATGACCAGCCCAACTCCATTTCTGACTGGAAACTCTGTGAACGACATCGACGACCTTGGTCCTCTCTCTGATCCATACATTAGTTTTCCTGTCTCTCAGTGAAATACCCAGCATTCTCCTTTCCATGGCTCTATAAATTTATTATCGTTTGAAAATATTTACGTTTGAAATTTGTATGATTATATAAATTTATAAATTTATTAATGGAAGACATCTATTGAAAATCAATCGAATGCGTACAAAGTCTTCGGAAAAAAATATGGATGCTCGTACGTTTGGCATTTTATGTATTAGAAATTATGTACTACATAAATTATTACCTACCTAATATTTACAACCTGAATTATTGTTACATTTTAATTAACATCCATAAACCAACACATTAAAACTTGGGTACATTAGAACCACCTCATACCCAGTACTCTCTCATGCAGTACAACATTTACAACCGAATATAATTACAATTTGATGAGTGCTCATGTCATAATAAGTACGTTTCCCATAAATTTCTAAATCATACATGTTTCCTAAGAATTTTACAAAATTACGTACAATTTCAATATCGTGTACATACCATAAAATATTGATTTAAAGTGCTCACAATTCTCACAACATTCTCTGGTGTCAGTTAGGAATTTCATAAAATTCCTAGGATTTTTAAAATTTGTGAATAATTTTTCTAAATGCATGTAAATACCTACTTATTAGGTATCTACGTGAAATTTCGCTAACATGTAGTCTAAAACATTGGTTTACAGTGTTCAGCGTATTCAGTCATTCCATAACGTTGTAATTTTATAAAATTCGTAAGTTTCCTAAGAACCCAAATTTCCTGATTTGCAGTAAAATCCGGTAAAATATTGATTTACAATGCTCAAAATTTTATAGTATTGGTTAGAAATTTGATAAAATTCATAGGAATTCAAAGTGTTCTAGAGAATAATTCAAAATTCCTTAATTACGACTATTTCTGTAAAGAATACGGTAAAACATTAGAAAATTTTACAAATTCTTAGGAATTTAAAGTTCTAAAAAAATTTACAAATTTCTAAGAATTGTCAAAATTTCCTAAGAATTTTACAAAATTACTTAACTACTTACGATTCCGCTGACGTGGAGTAGTGTACTTGACTTCAAAATTGCTTCAAAAGTACCTACCAGATGAAAATACAAAGAAAGATTCATTGATCTCGGATAAATCCGGGTATTTTAAGATAAGCATTACGGAAAATCAGAATGAAATAGGATTGAATCTTAAAATCAATCTGAATCCCCGTCTTATTATTGGGGATAATCGTAAAATGTATTGATGTATCGACATTACGTAAGGGAGATGTAGGTAATGAATTTAAGTGTACTTACTCGATTTTTATTCCTTTTGTTTCCTAATTCTATAAGTAATTCCTACCTAGATGAATTATTTTATAATAATCCTGCCAATTTAATAAATGGTTATCAATTTATTAAGAGTATGCATACCAACATTTCAAAAAAAAATCATAGCTCCGCGTCAATATTTTGCAAGTAATCTATTGCCCTTGGCGTCACCTCGTGGATTTCCTCAAGAACCTCTGCAAACTTCTTGTCAGGACACCTCTCTACTATATGGTCAACAGTCTCGATCTGACCACATTCACAAAGGGGATGGTCTCTCTTGCTCCATTTATGGAGCAAGTATCCGCATCTACCGTGGCCAGATAGAATCCTGTTTAAGGTCGACCATTGTTGACCCAAAGTCATTCACGAACATACAGCACCATGTTTTGGTTTTCGATTTATCCTTACGATCGCTTCTTTTTCTTTCAAATTCGTAATCGCCTCTTTTTCTTTCAAATTCGTAATCGCCTTTCCGAATGATTTTAGGCAGAGACATTTTCTCTCAGATCTTATTATTGTCCTCTATCAGCCTTTTCTGTTTCTCTGAAGATTATACGTCATTTCGACTGTCAGGATTCCTGTTTTTATCTCTCTAGTACATCACATGTTATAATGGGGCCGCTTCACGCTTGGCGACCTTCCACGAGTTTTGTGAGAATGAGTAAAAGGACGTACGGACGAGGTGATTGTCTTGAACTGTATACGTAACCGACGGTTAACGCCTTTTTACTCATTCGCGCGGGACTCGTGGAAGGACGGACAGCATGTGGATGAGGCATACGACCATCGCCTTTTCATCTATCACATATCAGAACCAAAAACCAGAGACAATTGATAAAGAAACCATTTAGAGCAGGATCGTTTCGAGGAAAATAAAATCTGTTTTTAATTTTAAAGTACAGAAAGAAAATAATAAATGGTAAGACGGATTTTGGAAAAAAATGGCCATCGAATTATTCGATTATTTAAAGTGTGCAGTAAATACAGCCTGTCAAGAAACAGATGATTTTCAATGACGGCGCTACTTGTAGTTTTTTGGTAATCATAGTGGCAACACTTGTAGAATTACAATGTAAATGTCATTGTTTTCTGCAAACAAAAAAAATGTAGTTCTAAATTAACCCCAGGTCATCTCTTTCTCGACGTGAATTTTTTGATCCTTTTTTTAATACAATATCGAAAATAATTTCGTTAGGATTTAAATATACTTTTTTTTTTTTAAATTTTTAATATCCTCTCACTACCACTGTCCCTCCTGGAGGACACGAAGATAAAATAAATAAAATCCATTTGAAGCAAATTCTCATACTCGATCCGTGGTAAACTTATTATAGAATGTTTATTGTCTATGACTAAATATGTTTTACCAGTAAATAACTACCAGTGTCCTCCGTGGAGGGCATAGGGCGAAGTCCTAAACTGAAAAACACAATTTTTTTTTATTTTGTTCTAAATTTATATAAAAATATATAGATATTAAATCCATAGTCAAAAAAATCTACCACACCTTTATTATATTCTGGTAGTGAGAGGGTTGTTGTTTCGTTATTATTCGTTCGTTTTATGCCTTAAGTCGCCTCTGTTATCTTCATATCAATAAAACACTCTGAGATAGCCTCTGTGACCAACAATCGGACCCGAGTGTAAGCATTTTCATTGTTATCATTATGGCCTGATACAAACACCACACCAAGCCATATAATATCACATGTGGAGAAATCACTACAATCCATCCACTGCTTTACGACAATGCTTCGATTAACGGAAGTAAACCGAAATTGTTTTTTTCTCAATAACAATAGTAAACTTCGCAATAATGATACGTGCATTATAGAAATGTTGGGTTTATTGCCATTAACAATATCTTCCAACCAACCAATTGACAGATAACAAATAAAGATATGATGTGTGTACAAGCGTACAGTATATAAAACATGGATATAAAATTATAGAAGTGTAAAAAATAATATCTAATAATAACATGCATAGATAAAATATGTAAAAATAAAATAAGCCATACATAGTACATACATAAATATAATATAATAAAATAATAGGGATAGAGGAAGGGAGAGGATATTAGGAAAAGGGTTTATTAGGTAACATTGGTGGGAGAATTGTCTTAGGAGAGATAGAGGTGCTTCAGTTTATTTTTAAAAGAGTGAATCGTTGGAGCGAGTCTGATGTGAAGAGGAAGATCATTCCATAATCTGGTTGCAATCGTCCATAAGAAACTTAAGGACCCGTCAGACTTACAAAATAGTAGTAAGGGCAGCAATAAAATTATTCTTTGGTTTTCGGGCGAACCGTGTGTGGATTGACTCTTGATCGACGTTTCGACACTCCCGCCAGTGTCTTCTTCAGAACAGTTGTTGGTCACAGAGCCCTTGTGATTTTGGCAGATGAAAGTCTGATCAAGACGTCAAAAATAAATCCGATAATGACGATACAGCCCGAAAACTAAACAAAATCTTACACCATGAATCGTCTTGAAAAAGTCTTCAAAAATTTTGGTTTATTTATTTTCTAATCCGGCGCACTTTTCCTTTATATTTTTTTTCTGGTCTATGTATGTAGCAATGGTCTGAATTATCTTGCAAAATACGTAAATAGAATCAACGTTAATATGGGGCACACGTGTCGATATGAGTAGCAAAAAAAACGGGGCGAGCGAAGATTTTATTCTATCATGGGAAACTTTCCATTCCTTCTAGAATATCGTATTTCTATCCATTCTATAACTCCTTCCTTTATGTTCCTATCCCTCATCCTTCATTCATCCCCTTTTCTTCCTTCAATTCTTCGTCATTGTAATAATAATAGAAGTAAATAGACACCAATGGATTTTATATATTAGGAATATTTTGATTTTTCAGACATCTTTTTTCACGTATATTTGGGATATGCCTATCTAAATTATTATAGGTATTACAGCTTAATTTTACCTGAAATATTCAGCTGCGTCCACTACTCAATAGATGGCGATAGTATCGAAAAATAGTGCATTGTGAAATATTCTTGAGCTGCACTATTGGCTGCACATTACCAAAAATTACTTATTGGACAGCAGGATGTAGCAGTGAATGTTATTCTGCGCTTAAAGTGATCACTTGAGTCACTTATTGTCGATTGGAAAATAAACCCAAATACACCTTTGGACACTTCACAGTAAGCTTGAAAAGCTTGTGCCGTAAAGTGAAGTAGGTCGGCATCGGGGATCGAACCCGCGCCCACTGGATTAACAATTGAGCGTGCTACCAACCAGGCTACCGACCACCTCAATATTTTTTTTTTATTTATTTTTTTATTTTATTTTTTTTATAAAAAGGATCTGGGGCTTGCTTACACAAACCCAAATACTTTCCTGCACACCTTGCACTAGGCTAAAAGCCTGTATCGCAAAGTGTGGAATACATCGCCAGCGCCGGGGCTCGAACCTGGCACCTCTCGTTCGAGAGACTGCCGCCTCAACCAACTGCGCCAACCATGTACTCATCAATATAATTGTTAAATTTTTTACTATGCAATCTAATCATTGGCTAACCCTGAAACACAAGAAACTGAACAAAGGTTCGAGAATTTCATTTTATTGTATTGTCGTAAAGCAGGGCTGTCACATTGATTTTTTTATATTAAATTTCATCTCCCAATGCCTTTTATTCTCTCCAATCTCTCTACCCTGACTTCGGATTTGTCCCATCACCTTCAATGTGCAAGATATCATTTACTCATCCATTTTCTTCCACCAAACACCATTACTCTATTACATCTCTCCCTTACTACCCCCTCAACCTACCGCCTTTTATTTCTCAACACCCCATTTTCTTTTCTCACCATTTTTCGAAATTTGAGACGGTAAATTTATTGATTGTAAAAACATCGAACAATCGAAACATATCTAAATTTCTCTGTAATAATATTTTTCAGCTTTAGATTTAGTTCGTTGATAAGAAATCATTTACGTTTATTACGTCAAAGTATAAAAAAAAGTTAAAAACGCAGGGTGAATTTTCATGCTTGTCAGAGGCTTAAATCTAGATTTCTTATGTATTGTATTGTTTCGTCGCTAAGGGTGAGGAAGTCTGATGCATTGCCACTATACGCTTAATTTAAGAATTGTTGCTTCGTTAAAAAAACACAGTTTGCGCAAACTGCATTTTTTAACTCTAAGACTGTAAGACTTTGGGAGTTATCATTGTTATCAATATTTTATTTGTCGTATTTCCGGGTTAGTAAAACATAGCTTGATTAAACCTACCTTTGTACCTACTTAGTTTTTGTTAAGGTTACTACAGCAATAATTTAGAAAACAGTCAAAAATACTTCATGGATCAAAAATACAAATTAACGATTCAAAAAAAAAAAAATTGTCATTGACAGCTGTAAACATTTTCTTGACTTCCTATGGACGGGGAATACGGGGATCCTGCAAATTAGCAAACAAATCACTTTTTCTTCTAACTCATTCTTTCCCTACTCGCCTACATTCTGTAACAGTTGGCAACAAAGCATAATCATCGAATAGGACCACCACTCCTGTCAAATCTCCTAACAGAATATAATACATGGTCCGTCATACTCGTTGTTAAGGGGCTGTTATTCCATATATTTCCTTAGGGACGGTGATGGCAATCTCGCCTATAATGTTTTATGTATAAATCCTCCATCATGGCTAGAGAGAGAGAGAAATGTCAAGGTGGCGGTGAATCGAGTCGATCCACGTCATCGAGCGAAAAATTTATGAACAGTATTTTCTCGATGTTTCTGTCAAAAACCATCGATGTATTTGAAACATCTCTAGTGTCCCCGGCGCAGAGCGCACGTCGAAGTGACGGATAAAGACGTGTAGTGTACTACTGCTGAGCATAGTATCATGTTACCTATAGTACAGTGGAAGCACATTTAATATTACTACCTATAGTAACTACTTATTTGCCATCACTATTAGTTTACGACAGCTCAGAAAAGTAGACATAATACTCGCACATTCGTTAGATACCATTTACCCCGTAATGTTCCACACGACAACACATGGGATCATAGGGGACCTGCCTATACCTAAAAAGTAGAAGCATGAAATAATTTGTGTCAAGGTACGAGTATCTGATTTTAAAAAATTAGTGCACAAAATACTATTGTATTTAATGAGTGTAGAAGGTGCCATTTAACATTATTGGTGAAGTGAGAGATACCTATAAAAAATCTGACGATTTTGACACTATTTAGTGTCAATAAATTGGTGTCATTTTGAATTTATATGGACTTTTTGTAAATTATGACTTATCTATATGTCAAATGGAATTATAATAATTTTCACAATCTATGGAAGTATCCTTAAATTAGTCGCCAATTTAATAAGTTCCAAGTCTGTGGAAGATACTTTATACGTGCTGTGTTTTTATTTTGAAATTATATTATTATCGCACGTAATCATATACCAAACACTCTGAATTATACAATGTACTATTGTACATACACAAACACTTTTGTGTGTTGTTATGTTATGATATATACAAGACACACTGCATTGTCACTTCAGAGAAGGTACATAAATGTACCATAAATACTAGGTACGTAAGTGTACCAAACATACTAGGTACATAAGTGTACCAAACACAGTAGGTACATAAGTGTACCATTCTTGAGAGAGAGAGAGAGTCCTCCTTCATTCTGAAGGACAAGTTCTTCCATTATAATCGCTCACAGCCGCCGCGACGCTGGGACATTCTGCAATTTCTATTTTCCTTCACAGTCTTCTTCTTCTTCCTATTTCTCATCCTATTCTATCGCCTTCTTTATATTCTTTTTCTCTCTCCACTTTCTGGTCCCTTACAAGTTGTCCAGCATTCACAAAATAATAATATCTATCGGTATTCCTGCGGTTGGACAGTTTGCCTCACAAAAAACACCGTGACCTTATCATCTACATTGTTACCAATGCCGAGAGTTAGTCATTTACTACATTATTTATACTATCTGCTACTATCATTTATAAATCTTATGGGAATTTATCCATTACTGAGCATCTGTTGAGTTTCTGCTACCTAAATATGCGAAAAATTGCGTCGAGAAAAAGAAGAATACTCAGCGAATACTAAATATATCATCCTAAGACTTAAGAAGTGTCCCATATGTCGTGGCCAACGAAATCACAGCTGGTCACCGGCTCTCAAAAAGACCGCCAAAACGATGGAGGGACAGCTGGTCTTCAGCCTCCCAAGAATGAGGGCTTTCTTGAACAAACGGATCACAAGATCGAAGAAAAGGTGATGAAGAAGAAGAGATTTAAAACATGGATAAATGAGAATATGTTTTAGTGACCAGTAAGTAGAAATTTGAATGCTACAAATTTTTTTAATAACAAATATTTACAAGTTATTTCTGAAATTTACTGAAACTTGAAATTATTATTCCTGTACTTTGTTAGATATAATGCTGTTATATGATTGATGAAATGTTTGAGACAGCACGAAGGGAGTCTTTTTTTGATATTCAAATCAATTTTGTCGCATAAGTTTTTCTTATTTAGGGCTTAAATACATTCTAATACAAAATTTGGAAAAAGTTGAAGCGATAGTAGTGGTCTTTTACTCAGAACATATATCGTTCTTTAGTATAAGATCGTGTTCGTGGGAGGTGTCAAAATTACCGTGACCGATATTATAAAACACCAAGGCGATCACATTAGGTATTATAACTATAAGATATGAAATGACCGTGAAATGGATTTGAATGTAATCGAATTCGATCGCTTTTTGAATTGCCACCAGGAAAAAATGCATTGTTTAAATAATCTGCATCTACAAAACAATGCCTTCGACTTTTTTTATAATCTTTAACAAGTGTACAGACGATTTACAGCAGATGACGCTAAATAAAATATTTTTAAACACTTTCGTTAAATGGCATTTTTTTATATTTTTTCGAGCGACCTGTAAAAGTCAGATGTTCGTAAAATCACAATTAAAAGTTCACCACCCACTCTGAATGTCATATTGAAGAAAAATCCCACGGGCTTAAGGCCCTCCACATCTCCGGGTAGCTCAGGCGCATTAATAGCGACCTCTTTACCCGCACTTCTAGGCAAATTTTATTAGGAGGGGGACCCAGGGCTAGCCTTAAGGGAGCCCTCCGGCAAACCTATGTGTCCCCCCAAACCCTGAATGTCATAATATATAAATCTTCGCGCAAAGAATAATATCCTGTGTGTTTTTATACACACACAGCATTCACCGGTTACCACATTATTGAGATATACCGCGATAGTATAATATGTAATTATCAACAAATTCCTCACATTTTATTTATTTAATTATGGGCACAAAGAGTTATAACAGCACATATCAACAATTCAACAAAAACAGAAAGCAAACCAGTGAAGGCCTGTCGATTTTACTAGAAAAAATATTTCTAAGAGAACACCTTAAAACAAATTAAATTTAAAAAACTGGAAAAATAAAGGACACGGCGTTTTGTCTCGACGTTTAAATTTCTAGTTTATATGTCATACGTTACACTTCCTATCATATTTTGTAGTCTCGCGCTAGTTTCTCGCCTTTGTCGTAGACGAAAATTTGCGGAATTCGCGATAAAGATTTTTCAATACTTCAGCGACCAGCGTTCCGCTCAACTTTTATTCGTCGTGCACTGCAATCTATATACAACTCAGCATCCTATAAAATCGCTTCCTCTTGTAACTATAAACTCACGTAAATATCACGACTGGTGGCAGAAATTTTAACTTCAGATTTAAAAAAAATTAAATCTCTCAATCACATTCTAAATCCAACTCATGATAAGTAGGTCTTCGACAAGCAAATCATTACACAACTTTAATAAATCAAGTAGGTATATGGTTGGCGAATTGGTTGGAGCGCAAACTTCTAATCGGGAGGTACCGGTTCGAATCTCGATGCTAACGATATTATGTACTGCTCTTCAGGACACAAGCTTTTAGCTTACTGTGAAATATGTGCAGAAAAGTATTTGGGGCTGTACACAAAAGTCTAGATTCTTTTTTGTTAAGCAAATGTGTCTGTACCTAATTATATATAAAAAAAAATGGGGTATGTCAGCTTAATGTGCCACACTCAATTTTGTGCCATTTTTTTGTGTGTTTTAGACGATCCCTTCAATATGTGTGAACTCTTAACAAAATATTCTCTGACAACTCTTAAGTAGGTTCCTAGTACCTACTCTTAATATGACAACTTTTACGTTCCTTTTTTAAAGTTTAAATTCTTTTTCTAAACTATGAAATAACTCGCTGACATTTTTCTGATATTATTTTCACACAGATGGTGGTTTAGATTTTTTTTTTTTTGATAATATGTATGTTTTTCCTGGACCCTTTTTTTTAAAAGGCAAACATTTCAACGTCACTAAGAGACAAAAAAATCTTGCAATCGGCTTTTTAAACTTTGACACTAATTAGGCACTCTTAAGGCCCGATATGCACTAAATTGGCTTAGGCGATACATGGTTTTCTCAGCCAATACTAAGAACATCGTCTTGATTCTGAAGACAGGTAAACATGATAGTATTGACTACAACTTGACGGATCCAAAAAAACAATATTTGAAAATTCCCTGAATAAAAAATAACTTTGAAAGTACCCCTGAAATTTGCGCGATGCATGGACTATCAGCTCAATTTGCAAGATGTTAAAGTGTAATTAAATTTAAATTTGGCCCTGTTTTTTTGAAAGTGTATAATCACCGCCACCTTGACATTTCCCTCTTTCTCTAGCCATGATGTAGGATTAATACATAAAACGTTATAGGCGAGGTTCCCGTCATCGTCGCTAAGGAAATGTATGAAATAACAGTCCCTTAACAACGAGTATGATGGACCACGTATTATATTCTGTTAGGAGATTTGACAGGAGTGGTGGTCCTATTCGATCATTATGCTATGTTGTCAACTATTACAACACGGCTAGACTGCCTACTCTAGGAGGGGGTGGTATAATTCATATTGTCGCTTACTTTATTCATATTTGGCGCTAACATTCTCATACAAAATATGAAAAAGTAGTGTAAAATGTAATAGAACGAATTTTGCTCAGCGCATATCGGGCGGGCCTTAAGTATAAAAAAATAGACACGAAAACTTTTTAGAATTAACCATTGAAATTTGGAACATTATTTAAAAACCTGTGTAACTTTTGTCCGCTGTGTTTGGTCCACGATTGTTTTTTGTAGGGATTAAACCAATTAGTACATTTGTTGGACACAAAGGTGAGAGAGAGAGATACCTAGATATTACGTAATATGATGCAGTAGGTAGGACACAAATGAAAGACAGAGATAGATATGTGTGCATGCTACCGGAATGTATACAATGTCGGGTCAGTTTAGGAAATGTGTGAAATTATTTGTCACACGTTATTTAAAGGCTTGGTACCAAGAATGACGTCACAGTCATTTCCCACGGCATTAAGGTTCAAAATCGCGTGAACGATCGCATGATAAAATGCTAAAAATAGCTTTTTTCCCATTTTTTGGGGTTAATTTTGCGTCTATCAAAAAACTTTTACGGTTATTCTCTAGATTTTAATGCATATTATCAGTACAAAAAAAAATTACTCCGCGACCTTTGGGAAACGAATTTTTATCTTTCGGAAAAAAGATCAGAGGTGTTTTTCACATTTTTTTTGAGAAATCTATACAAGATATAAAAAATCTTTTACGGTTATTCCCTAGATAAATGTTCAATGCATCTACCCTATTTTGTTCCTAAGCATATTTAGTAACGGTTGTCGAGATATAAGGTCTCCCGTTTTTAGAAATTTTTGTAATGTCTACTCTTAAGGCATTGTATACATTTCCTAGGAGTTCTATGCAACGCCTAATTTCACACATTTCCCGTAACATATACAACGGGAAATACAGGGGTAGGTGTTAGAGAGTTTTACTAACAATGTATTTAATTTGTATAGAGGTAAAAAAATATTGTACAAAGTTTTTTTTTTCTATTTGTATTTTCCCTCCTCCACGTTTTTTTAAAATTAAAAATCCCTGTGAAGCATTGATGAGATAATGGATATGAAAAATTGGGATTTCATTATATTGTTTCATTTTTTCGAGTCGATTTTGTATAATTTCTGTCTTCCAATACAATCTCCATCTTCTTCTTCTTCTTCCGGTGTCGTGTTAGGTCCCCCCAACGTTGACTATCACTCAAGAGAAAGTGCTCGTGTCCTGGGCAGCTCAAAACAGCTCTTCAGCACTCCTTTTTCCAGCCCAGTCTAATTATTGAAAAAAAAAAGTATTAATATAAAAAAACATTGATAGAGAAGGTACAATATTTTTGTTGGGGAAGATCTAATAGAGAGATTCTGTTTCTTATTTTTTATTCTTCTATTTTTTTCCTCATATATGTATGATGTAGGTATGTAAGTATAGATTTTCTTAGTGACCGATGATTTATAATCTGTACTATGTCCATTTTTATATGTAAATAAGTATATACTTTGTTCACTTATTCTTAACGAATAAATAAAATAGAGTAAGAAATGAGTTCTCCATTCTCCAGCTCGTTATGAAGGGGAAGATAGAAGGCCGTAGAGGGGTCGCGGTCGGAAGGAAGCAGCTATCCTGGCTTCGAAACATTCGGCAGTGGACCGGGATCAGAACTGTGGAGGAGCTGTTTCGCACTGCCCAGGACAGAGAGGCGTTCTCCCAAGTGGTCGTCAACGTTGGGGGGACCCGACAGGACACATAGAGAAGAAGAAATGAGTGCATATGTAGTGTTGTGCCTAGGACTGTAAAGTTGAGATGGTTTGGGTATGTGGAGAGAATGTTTGAGGATTACAAAACTGTCCATGCCCCCATACCGAGGTCACGTCGTCTACTCGTCTCTTCCGACACCCCATGGTCTCCATTTAATAAGTCTGGGTGTCCACCTACTACCAGCTATTTATTAGAGCCTATTGTCAGCTCCTACTTATAACATAACAATCTGAATAATTCTTGCTGTATGTAACTCATGTTATTAATGATCGTGGCACTCGACAAAGTGTCCTCTCCTATGTTAGTACTAAAGTTTAGTACTACACACACTTCACCTTGTACTGTGCACATACTAAAGACTCGTCCATACGGTGTATTCTTTTATTATTTATTTATTGCAAATTATTATTACAAAGTATAAATCATTGGTGTGGTGCCTAATCCAAATGGATTTTTGGCTATATACTTATTCTAACTTAAAACTTAATATTCTACTTATTCTACAAAAATGTCTCCGCAACACCACCGTTCGTCCAGTCAATCGTTAAGTAGTCGTCTTAGACCAGCCATTGTGGATCGGAGGATACCAGGTGGTTCTCAAGTAATTCATGTTGGAGATATGTGACGTATTGTGCCAGCGACTGCGATTCTAAAAAAGTGTATATTGACAACTTTGTCATATTTTACGTTTTTTTTATAAAGGATCTGGGCTTGCGTACACGAACCCAAATACTTTCCTGCACACCTTGCACTAGGCTAAAAACCTGTATCGCAAAGTGTGGAATACATCGCCAGCGCGCAGCGCCGGGGTTCGAACGTGGCACCTCCCGCACGACAGACTGCCGCCTCAACCAACTGCCAACCATGTACATTGAAATATATCTATGTATAAAGATCCAAAAACATCAAAAAAATAAAAAACATTTTTAAACAGAGTAATGAATAGGTATTCAGATTTGCTTTCAAATAAATAAAACCTCCTAAAAATATTTTTCCACATCGCTTTTCGTCACATTTCAAGATGTTTAAAAATTGTGAAAATGCATTAAATTTTAATACTAGTTACATTTAATAATTTATTTAAAGACAATAAATACAATCTATATCACAACCTCCGCCATTCAGTTCCACATTAAAAAATCGCTTGCGGCACTATTCAGGCACTAGTTTTTCCATGCCATCCATTTATTGATAATATCAATTTTTCATGCCATATCAATATCAAAATTATTTACCCTCCTCCTAGCTTCAAAGCTGGCAACACCCCCAATAGTGACACACATTAAAATTTATGGATTTTTTCAAAGATCTATTAATATTTCCGATGTTACGGGGATGTAAATTATTTATTTATTTACTTATTGACATCAACGCCGTGAGCCTTTTACACAATTTATGATACAATACACAAGTTAACAATTGTTGTATGAACAGCCTCCAATATTCGTACTTGTAGTTCAAAGCGTTAACAATCTTCTGTCAACTTGTTAGTGTCCACTCCTGAATACTGGACGGTGGACAGTGGACACTTATAGGACTATTATAGGCATACACCATACATTGTATATGACTATTATAGGCATACACCATATAACTTATAGGACTACTAATTGAGTTACCCGTGCTTCGCAACCCGGCACGGTGTCTCCCGATAGTTTGAGCTAGACAAATTGCCATATTTTGGAATTAAAAAAAACTGTATAATAAAAAAAAACAAACAATTAATTTTGAAATATGAGTTCAGTCTATGGTTGAATTAAGTGAAAGAAATGTAAGTAGAAAGTTTTTTTTTTTAACATCTACGCATGATTCAAATTACTATCTACGGTCTGTGACATCGGACATCGCCTGTCTACTAATAATAAATCTATGGTTATAAAATGAAGTGTTCAATATGGATTCCAACATGGCCGTCTTGCTTGGTTGTCCCCGTATTTAGATTTTAAAGGTAAATGTATATTAAAATAAGTTTTTTTTCCATATATGGTGACGCTAAAACCTAAAGTGGATTGGTAGAAGTTTTTATGTGAATTTTCACAGCAATCCATCGCAAAATGCGCATGTTTTACGAACACTTACAAAATTATCGACTTAGAGATATAGACTTACAGGACTATTACAGGCATGCACCATGCACCACACAACAGACATTAAGAGTAGCTTCCATACCGTTACCAGAGAATATAACAAGGTCCTAACTACTGATCAGACCAAAATGTTGAGAAAAATTACAGTTATAATTTAACAAGTAGTTATCTCAACAGATACACAGCAAAGGATGGACCATCCATCAAGCTTATGACTGATCGTCGGCTGGCTTAATGTGGTCACTTCACACCAATTCCAGTCCATCTGTTTAATGTAACTGTTTAATGCTCCTTTTGCTAATAAATTCATTTATGATCTCTGTAAACTTCGAATAGGTATTTCACGCATTTAGCCATTGATTTTGATGATGCCACCTATGCAGTATTTACTTACTCATTTGATTTACACTTTGTTTGCGCCGGGACTGGGTTTTTTTTAGGATTCTCCTCTGTTAGTATAAAAAGTTAGTTAGAACCTTTTTATTCTCAGAGGACAAACTTGTGACGTCCCTATGTTTTTTTAACGTTGTTTGAAATTGTGCACCAATACACAAAGTAGGTACACCAGATTGCCTATTTTGAAGTGCCCAGGCATGGTCGGTAGCCTGGTTGGTAACACGCTCAACTGTTGTTAATCCAGTGGGCGTGGGTTCAATCCCCGACTTACTCCACTTCACAACACAAGCTTTTAAGCTTTCTGTGAAGTGTACAAAGATGTATTTGGGTTTTTTTCGATAAACCCAGATTCATAAAAAAAACCTTGCTAATTTTCTTAATATATTTCCATGTCTATTGTTTTTATTAGTATTGTTTTGTTTATAAAGGTCCGTCCACACATAGGTATTTTATTTCATTACCGTTGACCACTCTACTAATGTATTCGTGACAATGCTAGGTTTACCGAGTAACTGAAAGCTTGTGTTTTTAAAAATACCTATGATGCTATTACTATTCCGTTAGTTATGTATTGTAAAATGAATAACAGCTAAAAACGAGAAGTTTGAAAAGTAGCAATCACTGTTATTTTTGGTCGTTATCTTCGGATATTTTTCATTTTATGTTTTCACGATGAAAATCTTTAACAATTACTAGATATAAAAAGATGATTAATTGAAGTTTTTAGTTTACTTGAGTACGTAGTGAATTAGTAACCATAACTGATATGTATTATGATAATGGCTTAGTGTAAATCCAGCTTCGTTACTAATTCACTGCCTACTTGACTCAACTACTGGCCTAATTCGAACAAGGATTTTTTTTATGTAGACCTATTTAGAATTGTTTTAAAACCAATCTAGGAGCTAAATTGTTACCTGATTTAATGAGTACATGGTTGGCGCAGTTGGTTGAGGCGGCAGTCTCTCGAGCGGGAGGTGCTAGGTTCAAACCCCGGCGCTGGCGATGTATTCCACACTTTGCGCTACAGGCTTTTAGCTTAGTGCAAGGTGTGCAGGAAAGTACCTATTTGGGTTTGTGTATGCGAGTCCCAGGTCCATTTAATAAAAAAAAAAACAAAAGATAATATACAACCCAGAATTTCAATGAATATTGTTGTAGCACTTCCAATCCGTTACTTTTTTCTGTTACTGTTACTGCCATATTACAACTGTTACAAATAGGGAAATGTTATTTCCCATTCCCAGTGCTAGTATCAATATCGTAATGTACATAGTGGTACGTGTAAGGAAGTAACTGGTGTCTTCCCTGGGGAATTAGGAGGACGCCAGTGGTAGTAAGTACTGCCACTGCGAGCTACCGGACACGGATAGTCTGTGTTTACTGTTCCGATTCCCAAATGTGACCGGGAGTCACGGAATGTATACTTTGACCGAAGTGTGGGAGGCCAACCTTACATCGAATTTCGATCACATAATATTTTTTATTTATTTAAAACGATGGCTTTTGCAGGTGCAATTCAACATGAAGCCAATTTATAATACACAACACTGTCAAAATCGCCTGATTTTTATATCTCTCATTTCACCAATTGTCACAAACCGATCTTAACTGTTATAATGGTGGTAAATAACACCTTCTACACCTATTAAATACAATATTTCTGTGTATTAACATTTCAATATCACACACTAGTACCTTGACACAAATTATTTCATGGTTCTCAATCTTCAAAGTTTCTCTCATAATTTTTGTATGAAAATAATTGTGTTCTTATTTATGAAATATTTTAATTGTCAGAACGAATTTTCACTCTACGAACGAACGAAAATTACAGTAAGTTAAAAAAATTACAGAAAATTACAGTAAGTTCTAGTGTTTTTCGGTAATCTTACTTAATAATAACTTACTACTTTACTTTTCGTGAGGCGCGGTGATTGACATATCTTCACCCATCCGGGCTGAGTCAGAAAGTGCTCGACTACTACAGTCTTGGATCCAGTGCTGTCAACCAGTCCACTGCCTCCGGCGTCGCCTAATTAATTAACGTTCCTGATGTTAAATTATTTTTCAAGCGTCGATGTTTTTATGGTAATTTGACATCACTACGATGATTTATATTATTTTAATTACATTTTGAATAATCCATTCTAACTACTATACAGTTTGCAGAATTTTATTACTCTTCGCAAATAGAATAATCTAGAATAATTTCTACCTCACTGTGTTCCTTTGATGAACCTGAAAGGGAAGAATATTTGTACCTATGGACAGTAGTTTCAAAATTACGATTTAATATGATTTAAAAAGAATATTCTCTTCATGGGCCCTCCCTAGAGATCGGAATAGGTTTATATTTTTTCATACTAAATTATAAAACCTCACAAAAATCACATTATTACCACACGTTTTCTCATCAAATCGTAAAATTTCATGAAAATCCATCAAAATACAATAATTTAATAAAAAATAATTGCCTGGTGCGCTATTTTTAAATACTTTTTTTATAAAACACATGTTTCATACATATTATTGTGCAACATTTTCAAATAAACCAAACCACATTACGAGCTTCTTCACTATGTCTATTTACGCTATTTACGCTTTTTTCATGCTATATTGAACTTTTAGAATTTTGCATCCCCCCTAACTCCGAGGCTAGCGAAACCTATGATTCTCTTACCAGACGCTCAGATTCTAGATGGACCGAAAAGATTCTCGAGTGGAAACCTTGAACAAGCAAAAGGAGCGTACCAAGACCTCAGGCAAGATGGTCTGACGATGTGAGGCGAATCGCAGGAAGCAAGTGGATGCAGCATGCCCAGGAAAGGGATCCGTGGAAAGTCAAAGGGCAGGCCTATGTCCAGCATTGGAATTAAAACGGCTGAGAAAGAAGAATATTTAAAATTATTTAAACAGTAAAGTTATAGAATTGAATCTAATGTCTTCAAACCAAGCCAAAATCTTTAGAAGCCACCCACTTATAAACATGCAAAACAAAAATTAAGCTAAATGTATTATCTGAGCTCTTAGGACTTAACGTCTAGAATAACACTGGAAACTGGAAGCGAGCAGAAGCAGGCTTCATTAATTCATTATCTCAGAATCGTTTAAGAAGAAAATTAGGGGACACGGAGCTGGAAAAAGTAGGAAAAATCGAGGGAAATGTCTCTACAAATTACCTTTTTCTAATTAGAACAGCGAAACATTGGGGCGTCATTACAAAATACGCTCTTCTCAAGTTTAGAATGTCGTGTGTGATTTTGTATACAGCATTTCTTGATGGCCATTTTTTCTTAAGAGTATGCATACCGACATTAGAAGAATTTCTAAAAACGGGAAATCTTATACCTTGACAACCATTACTAAATATGCTTTGGAACAAAATAGGGTAGATGCATTGAACCTTTATCTAGGGAATAATCGTAAAAGATTTTTTATATCTTGTATAGATTCCTCAATATTTTTTTAAAAAACACGTCTGTTTTTTCTTCCGAAACTCGTTTCCCGAAAGTCGTGGAGAATTTTTTTTTGCTAATAATATGCATTAAAATCTAGGGAATGACCGTAAAAGTTTTTTGATAGACGCAAAATTAACCCACCATTTTATCATGCGGTTGTTTCCGCGATTTTGAACCTTAATGCCGTTGGAAATGACTGTGACGTCATTCTTGGTACCAAGCCCTTAAATATAAAGGACCTTGGCTCGGAAATTATTTCCTGTAAGTACTTTCACTTCATAGTAAGCAAAAAGCTAGTCTCGTAAAGTTTAGAATATATTATCACCACTGAAGCTCGAACCTGGCACCTCCTGATAAGAAGTTCGTGCTCTAAACAGCTGCTCTATGCAATGGAATAGTTCTACAGAATGGCGCAATGAAAGTTTTTTGGAGGAATAACGATATATTTTTATATAGAATCTTGACATACTGTTTTGTGTTCGAACACCTACCGGTGAAAAGGTAATAAGCTGTCAGGCCGACTGGTACTTTATTATATTACAGTTAAAATAAATACGTAAATACATTCATGCACGCTTTACGATAAGCTAGAAATTTGTGAACAGAAGTGCAGAATACATCATCTGCACAAAAAATTGAACCCGGCACCCTTGATTTAAGAGTCCGTACTCTAACCAACTTTACTGCACCGACCATGATATTCAATTTTTGAACAAGAAATCTAAAAGATTAAAAATGCCTTGAATAAATTCTAAGCAATATATCTGCAATTTTTCTAGAGTACTAGCAAACATAAGAAATATAAAAAAGCTGGATTTTTTGTTCTATTCAAGGAAAATGTACGTACAGAAATACTAGAAGTAGATACATTCTAGTCTAGGAGATAATAGTTCTACTTAGGTCTACAATTAGACGCCTGTTTAGGTCAATTTACTGCAAGGTTCTCAGACTAAAGCTGTGCTATTAGATAAAGGAGGTTTTATCCAGGTAAATATTGACCGAATCTGGGTCTAAACCGAAATTTTTAGACACTTGTATTTTTTAGTTTCTTTTTTCCCTACATTAGTAGAAAACAGGCATTGGACAGGTGAATATCGACGGAATTTTGGTCTATATCGATATCTTCAGGCTCTTATAAACCCAATTTTTGAAAACAGTCATTGAACCGTTCAAATTGAACACCTATGTAGTGGCCGAATTTTGGTCTAAACCGAAATGAACTCGTAAACCTGTCTCTGTTTTTGTACATTAGGTACCTAGTAGAAAAAAGTTAGTTGACAAGTAAATATTGACCAATTTTTTGGTCTAATCCGAAACCTTTAGACCCTTCTAAGAATTTATGAATCGTGTTTTTTATACGTTAATTGGAAACAGGTATTGGACAATTACGAGTAATATTGTTATGCCTTTTTTAGTTGAAAATACAACCAGAATTAGAAATTTCACTAGTCCGAAATGTGAGACCGAAATTGTCAGGGCTTCTCAAGTTGTAACAGTAATCATTGTTGGTAGATCTTTCAGCCTAATTAGCTGTAGCTAATGAGCGCTAACTCTTCAGGGAGAAGAGAGGCAGGGGTATATGTTTTATTTTATTCGATCCGCTCACGGACTTTCCTATCATTACACGTACTTCTTGCTTCCGTCACAAAAACGCTCAACGATTCCTTTAACTTAAATCACCTCCGTCTATAACCAACTGGTTGTCCATGGTGTCAGCCAAGTGTTTCTGGGATGGCCGGGTATTTCTAAGCCTCTTTTTCCGCCCAAACAATAAACATTTCTCTCAAATAAAAATGACTAAGCTATTATTTTTTTCACTCCATGACGTGATCACATTACACTCAAGTAACATTCGCCAATTCCAAGGTCTTGGTTCGATTCCCGGCCGCGGCAGATAGATGGACTGGGATTGGTGTATGTTACTTAAGAGTGTGCATACCGACATTTCAAAAATTTCTAAATACGGGAGACCTTCTATCTCGAAAACCGTTACTAAATATGCTTTGGGACAAAATAGGATAGATGCATTGAACCTTTATCTAGGGAATAACCGTAAAAGATTTTTTATATCTTCTATAGATTTCTCAAAAAAAATATTTAAAAACACCTCTGACTTTTTTCCGAAAGACGGAAACTCGTTTCCCGAAAGTCGCGGTGTAAATTTTTTTTCTTGTACTGATAATATGCATTAAAATCTAGGGAATAACCGTAAAAGTTTTTTGATAGACGCAAAATTAACCCTAAAAAATGGAAACAAACGCTATTTTTACCATTTTATCATGCGATTGTCACGCAATTTTTAACCTTAATGCCGTGGGAAAAAACTGTGACGTCATTCCTGGTGCCATGTCCTTAAGTATAAAGTGATAACATTAAGTAAGCCGACGATCAGACATAAGCCTGATGAAAGGTCCATCCTTTGTCGTATATCTGTTGAGATAACTACTTGGTATATCTGAGTTTTATGAACACTCACTTCTTACAGGACACTAAAAAAATACCCAGTGGAAGGGCAATTTTACAATGGAGATGGCTAACCTGACTGCAGAAAAATATGTGCAATGTCTTATACAATTTTTTCATTTGTTGGTAACCCCTGTCTTTTAGCATCACTTAAATATGGTTGGTTTGTCCCTTAAAGTTTCATCTAAAAGGTCGTAGTAATAAACCCGCCATGCAATTATTCGTGCCACGGGTTAACAAGATATGCTGGGGTAATGATATGTCGGGTTACATTACATTACATTAACTGATATTATCCTCCTGAAAAGACCTCCTCTTGATGGAGGAGATCGTTCTTAAAGCTAGCGACACAACTATGACGTCACGGTCATTTCCCGCGGCATTAAGGTTCAAAATCGCATGATAAGGTAAAAATAGCGTTTTTTTCATTTTACGGGGTTAATTTCGCTTCAATCAAAAAACTTTTACGGTCATTCCCTATATTTTAATGCATATTATCAATACAAAGAAAGAAAATTCTCCGCGTCTTTCAGGAAACGAGTTTCCGTTTTTCTGAAAAAAGATCAGCGGTGTTTTTCACATTTTTTTTTTGAGAAATCTATACCGATCATGTCGACCAGATCCGCAATGGGACGTGTTTTGTGTAGTAAAAATAAATCGGGAGAGCGTATGACAAATTGCAAAATGTGACGGAAGCAAGGATTGTGTAAAGACCAAAGGGATAGGGCGGTCTGACGCTCTGTCCTCTCTGCCTATCCCGTAAGGGATATGGCATGAGGGGATAGATTTTATCCGTAAACTGAATCCATAGTTTCCTGTTTTTAAGTCAAGACTGTGTGTGATGCGTAGCAACTCATATTATACAGACTGGTAGGTTCTCAATCAGGTCCGTCTACGAAACACTTATTTGAAATCATTGACAGAAAGTTGGGGCTGAAAATCTACTGCCTTAAAGCCCAAGGGGCAGATTTCTTGTTTAAAAGTAGGTACCATATAAGTAGATAGGCTTAAACCAGATACACACATGTCGAGCCGATTATAAACGAACATCTGTGCATGCAACAACGAACATAGACGAACATGATTCAGATAACGGTTGTTGAACGAAGTAAGTACATTACATTTCTATTTTTATACGCGGAGGCATGACTTTGCCAACACACTTCTCAGTATTATCAGCCAGAAGAGTCTACATATTATCATTCATGATTCACATATAAACTCATCAGCCTTATACTGGGAAAAATTCACCTATCCAGATATCACGGATATCACAGGATTAGGCTCAGATGCGCGGGGCCTAAAATACAAGCATTGTGCCTGAAATATCAGTATTTAGGAATCGTCTTACAATATTGCAAGTATTAATAATGACCGATTTTTGCATTTTTATGTATAAATTTTCCGGTAAATCTATTTTTTTTTAATTGTTTATTAGCGATTTTGGTATCATACCTGTAGCTGATAATACTAATGGGATTATATATACCGACCTAGAATGCCAAATATTTTTTTTTATTTCACCTGCTAATTCTGAAGGAATGAAATCATAAACATGTTGTGTCAAAAAATTATCCTTTCAAAGATGTTTTTCTTTCTAATCACATTTTAATTAAAATTCGCATACATTTTGGATGTCAAAAGTGTTACAACAATAATATGATTCTTCGAACAGGCTTTGTTTTAACTTCGAGATGCTATTAGTTTCTGTGAAAAATGTAAAGGTACTTACTGTTTTTTGGATTATCATAGTTTACCATCACGAGTATACCCTGATTGAGAACTTACGCTTGTCAATTACACATATTCTATTACATAAATGTTAATGTAAATATATATGTACGTACTCACCGCCACCTTGCATTTCTCTCTTTCTCTTACCATGATGTAGGATCAATACATAAAACGTCATAGGTGAGGTTGCCGGCACCGTCGCTAAGGAAGTGTATGGAATAACAGTTCCTTTACAATTAGTATTATGGACGACGTATTATATTCTGTTACGAAATTTGACAGGAGTGGTGGTCCTATTCGATCATTATGCTATGTTGCCAACTGTTCCAGCATGACTAGAGTACCTACCCTGGGAGGCGGCGACGTACTTAATTTTAAGCAGGTTTTCAATATAGGTAAGCGCCATGCGTGGACTTTTGTGACACTGCTGCAACAATTCAAATTGTTGCTCGCGTTCGCACAGTGTGTACTCGGTTTAAGAAGACACGCGAATAATACAGTGCATAATAGGAAAGTCGTGTGATGTGTATGGATGTGTATGGATATAGATGTAGGCGAGTGAGTGAGACGAGATGGATGATGAGTATATGTAGGTTGTCGATCGTGCCCTTGGGCTTTTGAAAATCACGTCTTTTTCCTTTTCCCTGCATTTCTTCTCCTTATATACTACATGAAAACGTTTTATTTATATGGTTTATGTTGATATAAACGAATAGCATTTTATATTTTATTCTGATTTTATTTCGTTTTTTTTCGTATAAACTGTATTGCGCTCATATATGATTGAGAGAATATCGTTGTAGAAGCGACTGTATCGAATGACAAACAGTGATTTTTTGTTATTTGACTGTTTTGGTCCAATCGACACAAAAATTCTTACTGTTGTCTGACAGTAGTCGACAGTAAAGTTGTCGATTGAAGATTGATATTGCAATGAACCTTAAAAGTCATAATTATATAGGAAAAATGAAAACACTAAATATTTAGTTTAAAATCCACAAAATTTGATTTTTTAGTTCGCTTTTTTGTTTTTTTATGGATTTTGTGGATTTTAAACTAAATATTTTGTGTTTTCATTTTTCCTTTAAAATGGACTTCCACAATGTACCGACGGTCGAAAACATCGAGATTATCATAAATATATTACAACTAGTTTTCTCAAAAGATATACAGCGAAGGATGGACTTTCCATCAGGCTTTTGACTGATCGTCGGCTGGTTTAATGTGATCACTTACGTATAATTCACCAATTTTACTCTATCCATCCGCCGCGGCCGGAATTCGAACCCAGAATCTCTAAACTGAAACCTGCACTAATATTCTACCCGCTGTGCTATGTAGGCTAGTGACAGAGGCGAGATGGAGCCAGTGGCGTAACTCTCCCTGGGCAGTTCGGGGTCAAGCCACAAGGCCCCGCAATCGGGCCAAATACCTTGAACTTCCCAGTGCTTCCTATAAGAAAAAAAATTGCCTGCGGCGCTAATTAAGCTTATATGTCATGCATATTCCTCACACACACATATTATGTATTTTTAATATTTCAATGAGGTTGATTCCGTTGGCGTGTTGTTGTTCATGTCTAAATTAATTTACCATAATATAATTTAATGTTGATACGTAGATATGTATCTATCATAATTCCCTGTTGGAATCTTTCATACGCCATGTTGTCGCCCTTTAAAATACTGACAACAGTGTGAAATGGCAACCGACTACATGCGCCCCACAGTGGTAAAATTTGGAACTAAAATATGAAACTAATGAAACAATAGATGACGTCGACAATCTTCAATACAGAAAAAACTTTTTATATTATATTTTTTTTTGAGTTTCCGGTAAAAGTCTAAAGATAAATTAAATATGATTAAAACAATATTACTTTGTTTACACCACATTTATTTTGACCAGAGTCACCCTTCTTTTTTTTCCTTCTTCTGATTCTTGTATTAGTCCTGAAGAAGGGAACTTTGTTCCCGAAACATGTTGACTCTGGTCAAAATAAAGGTGGTGATAACAAAGTAATATTGTTTTAATTATAATATCATGTCGCCACAAAGTAAAACCTTCAAAATCAAAGAAGATAAATTAAATAAATGTATTTTTAAAACCGATCTTGGCATGTGTACAGTACACAAACCCGAATACTTTGTTGCACACTTTACACTACTTTACAGTAAGCTGAAAGCTTGTGTCTTGAAGTGCAGATTATGTATTATACCATGTGGTCAGCACAAGATTCGAACTCAGTACCTCCAGATAGGAAGTACACGGTTGAAGCATAAGTTCAGTAATGGAGTTCACCACCCGTTATGTATACCTCCATTTAGGGTGACAGAACTTTATTATTTTTGAAAAGTATCTTCAAAACCAACTTTTTTATTACAATTTTAATGGACATCATAAAACCACAGAACAAAGATGATTGAACAATAAAAAATTGCACATTTAGGAAAAATTTAATTCATCAGTAAACGGCGCCATAACAATAATGTAACATAATACTACATAACAATCATCATTAAAAACACTAAAGCGGTTATAAAAAGAAACATCAATGTTCAGAAAATATCTTGACAAAATGTCATGGCGTTTCTGTCGCAAAATCTTCTCAAAGTCTTCTCCCAATTATCTTAAAGAAAATTTAGAGTATTTAGCGAGTCACGGACTTCCATTGAGGTCCAACAGCGAGCGTCTTCTTGCAATACCTATCCATAGATCAGCCTTTCTTTCTCACTCCTTTATGGTGGATGGTGCTCGTTGTTAGAATAGTCTTCCTTCTACCATTCGCACTGCGGAGTCAGTGCACTCCTTTAAGAGAGCGGTGAGAAATTGCATGTTGGCGTCGAATGTGGCATCCGAATCTGAGTCTTAGGACTAAATTGTAGATTCAACTATATATGTTTTTATGTATGTATGCATTCTGTTTCTTATTTTTTTATTCTGTTTTTATTTTTTTCACATATAATTTTCTACTTGACATATTTTTATTCTATTTATTTTTCTTTTCTGTTTTTTCCTGGGGTTCACTGGAAGCAATCGCAGTTCTGCGATAAGTTCGCCCTAGGGAACAACGATTTATAATTTGTACTATGTCCATTTTTTATGTTTATATGTATTTATTGTTCACTTAAAGATTAAATATATTTATTTTATACCAACAATCCTATTAGTTCCTTATTTTTCCGGTTGCTTTCTTTTTTTAAATATATCTGATGTGGTACTTACATAGTGCTCGGCGCCGGAAGCGCTGTTAACCGACCACGCCTTTCTGCACTCCCATTACACAACTCCCCCCCATACTCCCATAATTCGCCCCCATACTCCCACAACTCGCCCCCATACTCCCACAATTCGCCCCTTTGCCCTATAAAGATCTCATCGAGTAGGTACCCATGTCTACACTGGTACTTCATAATACTAATAAAAAAACTAATGCGATTTTCTGTCATGCGATATTTTCACGTCAGATGTCGCCAGTGTTTAACAATATTAATAATAGTTACAGGAAAATTTTAAGCATTCTTTTTCTTCTTCTTTCTCGGCCGTTTTAACTCCAAAGCTGGACATAGGCCTCCTCTTTGAATTTCCACAGATTCCTATACTGGGCATGCTGCATCCACTTGCTTCCTGCGATTCGCCTCACATCGTCAGATTATCTTTCCCCATATTAAAAAAAATTACAAAAGATTATTACCAGGTACTGTCACCTAAAGCAAACATGTGTGCAAAATTGTAAGGCGCTGGAACATTAAAATTTGAAGATGATAATGTAGACGCAGAGAACAACAACAAATGAAGTCAAATAAAAGCGTGTTTTTAAGCATTAAGTGTGCATTTAGAAATACCTACATATATGCTGGCAAAGCTTGTGTTGAAACGGTGGAGTAGATATTACCTTGTTTGGTTATTCTCCTGTACAATTGTCTTTTTACCATTGATGAGAAAAGTCAAATCATAAATTATATTGAGTATGTGTAGATAGAAATGAGTGATATTTTTCGTCGTTTGTTTATATGAGATGACACAACTTTTCCAATTCGTCTATACATTTCCTTCAGTCGTTTCGCCCACATCACCAACCCCCACCGTGTTGCCTGCCTGCTCCACGGAAATGGTTCAGTTTTCCCGATTGTCATCCACCGTTACTGCTCCAGGGATTCGTGGAGTTTTCTAGGATGTAATCTTTATCTATTTATTCTTCAGATATGTAGATAGATAGTCATTCATACACCAGTTTGTACTACATTTGGTTAAAGCAGTTCAATTGTGGATCTGTTGGAACGCAGATCTCCAAAACAGGAGATGCCAAGTTCGAATCCGTGCGCTGACGATGTATTCTGCACTTTGCGAAACAAGCATTTGGTTCACTGTAAAGTTTGCAGAAAGTATTTGAGTTGACGTATACGAGCACGGATTCTTTTTATATAAGTACTACTTAACTTTTAAAAAAATAATTTTGGATTCGGTTGAAACGCAAATTTCGAAAATGGGAGGTGCCCGGTTCGAATCTCTGCGTTGACAAAGTATTCTATACACGCATTTAACCTAGTGTGAATTATAAATTAAAGTATTTTGGTTCGGGTTTACGAACTGGGATCTTTTTTTTTTAATTATTATTCTTCTTCGGTCTCAGTTCTGCGGATTAGTTTGCAGCGAAGGTCGGCATCTCGTCCTCAACTCCGTCCGGTCCTCTGCGGCCCTTTTTGTCTCCAAGTGTGAGGTGCATCCCATCTCCTCATAAATCTGCCCCAGATAATCTCGTCGAGGGCGCCCTCTAGAGTTCGTCCCTCAGTTATATACTCGCCATAGTCCATTACAGTATATGCAGGGTAATGGGGTTTGTCGGGAGCTCCCTTCTTGCTAGCCCTGAGCCCACCTCTTAAAAAAAAATAAAGGGTAAAGAGGACGCTATATGCGTCTGTGTTACCCGGGGATGCAGAGGGCCCTAAGCCCGCCGGAGTCCTTCAATGTGTACAGTATGCAAGAGGTTTTCATGCCGTATTATGTGGCCTATCCATCTGGCCCGCCTCTCTGAGATAGTCAT
The DNA here is from genome assembly GCA_963576895.1 of Ceraclea dissimilis. Classification (NCBI taxonomy): domain Eukaryota; kingdom Metazoa; phylum Arthropoda; class Insecta; order Trichoptera; family Leptoceridae; genus Ceraclea; species Ceraclea dissimilis. The sequence continues at coordinate 3,258,037 of OY756377.1, forward strand.
TACAAGGTGCCTTCCCTTCTTCGATTCTGTTGAGAACCTCGTCACTTTTTAATTACATATCTGTAAATTGTAAATCTATAAACTGTTGTTTGTTTTGTTCCAGGTAAGCCAACATACTCACCGTCAACAAAATAAGATTGAGTGCTCTAAAAGAAAATCAGCAACGGTAAGTGGTGCACGTTTTTTGTAATATTTTATCGTGCCTAAAACGAAAATTCTAGAAGAGTCTAGGAAATTTCTAAATTTATTTAATTATCTTCTCACGCCGCGTCCCTTGCGAGGTAGGCAGAGAGGACACTTTAGTTTGGGCGGACTGCCGAATTATATAAAAAAAAGTTTTTGTGCAATATTTAAACAATCTATTTAAGTACTTGATAGTCTAATTATTTATTCATCCAGGCTTCGCCGGGCACTTAACGTTAGTAAATAAATGGATAGTTTTATTCCTAAAACAAGTGGCCATTCAAATTCGAAACAACAATAAATATCTAATAATGCTACTAGGTATTGCATTACTATGAGTTTCAAACAAAACAAATTATATTTGCATACCTGTCGCTGTCATTGCAATACCTTGTATTTGTATTTTGTTGAATTATTTAGTGAAGTTGACAAGAGCTTGAAACAACGCTATTATATTATACGTAGGCGATAATTTCATGGCGGGACATTAGTGGCGCTGCTATCGATAATATTACACCGCCATTATTAATGTAAATTGTCTCATTCAAACGAGAAGAATTCGAATGGTTACAAATTATTCCAAATTCGAATTTCTTACCCAACCCATACTTAACAAAGTATGGTTGAAAAATCGCGGGTTACTCTATTTATTCGAAATTCGCTTGATTCAAATTTTAGTCACTTTGGTTAAAATTTATTTAAATAATATTTTCTAAACGAATTATTTAAAAAAAAGCTATGATAAACAAGCCGAAAAATCAAATAAATCACGTAAAATTGTTTACTAGGGCGAATTTATTACAATGCTGCGATTTCTTGCAGCTAACTCTGACTAAAAAATATGACTCGGTGATCGAAAATGTGATCCAAAACGATTCCACGTAAATTCAAATTGTAGAGAATTTACGTAATTTTTAGATGTGTTCACAAAATACCAACAGAAATAGTACAAAATCTAATAAATCTTCTGAAAGAGTGAATAAAATGCTTCTTCTTCCTACACAAGAGTATTAGGTCGGGCGACCTGTTTGTGACGGCGGGCTGTCCTGGGATGAGGAGGTCCAGCTGTCCTTCCATCTCTTGGGTAGCCTTCTGGGTAATCTTCTACCAGTGGGGTTTTCCGTTTTTACTATCTTTGCCAGTCTGGTGTCATCCATTCAGTCGACATGGTCCCTCCAGAAGCGTCTTCTACTTCTCCCCCACCTTAATATATCCTCGACATCGCAGTCAGAGCGTATAGTCTCATTTCAGATCTGATGAATATAATTTCTGATGAATAAAATTCATTAGTTCCAAATTCCTCCGCAGTCCGTGACGCAGTGGTCGCGTTACGTAACACAATGTTATTGTAATGCATTTTACAGAAACGGTAATAAACCCACTCGAGTGTTAAATTGAAAACAACGTGACAGAAGCGATGACAACACAGCGAACTACGTCGTCCTTCAGGCACAGAGCTTTTGACAATCAATGCTCTACCGATTATCTGCCTCTGTATGTTCTTGTGAATTATTTATTTGTCTACGTAATATTTTTTATTTGCACATCATTTTCCCTTTAAGGGCTTGGCACCAGGAATGACGTCACAGTGTTTTCCCACGGCATTATGGTTCAAATCGCGTGACAATCGCATGATAAAATGGTAAAAATAGCGTTTTTTCCATTTTTTGGGGTTAATTTTGCGTCTATCAAAAAACTTTTACGGTTATTCCCTAGATTTTAATGCATATTATCAGTACAAGAAAAAAAAAATACTCCGCGACTTTCGGGAAACGAGTTTCCGTCTTTCGGAAAAAAGGACAGAGGTGTTTTTAAATATTTTTTTTGAGAAATCTATACAAGATATAAAAAATATTTTATGGTTATTCCCTAGATAAAGGTTCAATGCATCTACCCTATTTTGTTCCAAAGCAAATTTATTAACGGTTGTCGAGATAGAAGGTCTCCCGTTTTTAGAAATTTTTGAAATGTCGGTATACATACTCTTAATTCTGGCGCTCGGCGTTGGTTTTCTAGAACGCTATTTCTGAAAAAGATTTGACAACTCTCATGAACGTTATGCCTCATCCACATGCTATCCGAGCTGTCACGTTTTTTGTGTGAATGAGTAAACAGACGTGCGGACGGGGTGATTGTCTTGGATTGTATACGTAACCAACGTTAACGCCTTTTTACTCATTCACACAAAAACGTCATAGCTCGGCCACCATGTGGATGAGGCATTAATACGAACATTGTAAACTGATTCTGCAACCCGGGAAGAAGTCATGTGACGGGGAAGTCATGTGATTGTAGTGGCGTAGCGTGGGTTTCTGTAACCCGGGGCGGAAGCCAAATCCGCCTCCCACTTATTTAGGCATTTTAATCCAAAAGACTCGAAAATTTACAGGAGTTCTAAAGAACTTCGAAGTTTAAGTGAGACGACTAAAATTTTGATTTTGATGTTGTATAAAGAGAGAAAATAGCGCCGCAGGTAATTTTTTTCTACAAATTGAGTGAAGAAAGTTATTAGATTCGTTTTATTACTATTATTTTTTTTATAAAAAGGATCTGGGCTTGCATACACAAACCTAAATACATTCCTGCACACCTTGCACTAGGCTAAAAGCCTGTATCGCAAAGTGTGGAATATATTACCAGCGCCGGGGTTTGAACCTGGCACCTCCCGCTTGAGAGACGCCAACCATGTAGTCTTGTCTTTTCTTTACACTTGTTATTTAAAAAAAATAGAAAGGATAATGTAAAATGGACTTTAGAAACGTTGTCTTAAAAGTGCCGTCCGGGGCATACCCCCCCCCCTCCGCCCTCATTATGTGGCCGTACCATCGCAATCTTATTTTTTTCAGTGTACCCTATATGTATGTAAACTTTAAAACCCTATACTTACTTCATATTTTTTTTATTCAATTTCTTTTTTCTTGTCTTTTTCCTGGAGTTTCCCGCAGTTCTGCGATAAGTTCGCCCTAGTAAAAAGCGATTTATAATCTGTACTATGTCCATTTTTTATATTTATATGTGTGTATTTGTTGTTCACTTAAAGATTAAATAAATAAATAAATAATCTATATGTTTTTCAGTAAATTTGTACGGGTTCTTGTGATCGATATAACATTATTATTGATGTCATCCTGGCTGTAGGTATTAGGTAAGGTATTTGGATATAGTCCTCTCCATATAATATCCAGGACTGGTGCTGTAATACCTACCCCACCTGTTATTGTTGTAAGGATGACATGCCTGTACATGACATGGACATGACTGGATGCACCTATTCAATGTGGATATTATTTATCTGGACCTGAACCTGCTTATACCTCATCTATTCAATATTATTATCCAACAAGTACGCACGTAACCAAAACCCATCTACTGAATATGAATCGCATAGCTATAAAGACTATTTTACTGTATTTTGTACACTTGTGTAATGCCTCAACCACATGCTCGCCGACGCTGGTGTGAATGAGTAAAAAGACGTGCGGACGGGGTGATTGTCTTGGATTTTATACGTAATCGACGGTTAACGTCTTTTTACTCATTCACACAAAAAACGTGGAGGGTCGGCGAGCATGTGGATGAAGCATAAAGATACATACTCGTAGATAGAAGTAAGTAATGATACAATTTAAGAGCTTGGTAACAAGAAAGACGTCACAGTCATTTCCCACGACATTAACGTTCAAAATCGCGTAAACAATCGCATGATAAAATAGTAAAAAAAAGCGTTTAATCCATTTTTCGGGGTTAATTTTGCGTCTATCAATAAACTTTTACGGTTTTCCCTAGATTTTAATGCATATTATCAGTACAAAAAAAAATACTCCGCGACTTTCGGGAAACGAGTTTTCGTCTTTTGGAAAAAAGATCAGAGGTGTTTTTCATTTTTTTTTTTGAGAAATCTACACAAGATATAAAAAATCTTTTGCGGTTATTCCCTAGATAAAGGTTCAATGCATCTACCCTATTTTGTTCCAAAGCATATTTAGTAACGGTTGTCGAGATATAAGGTCTCCCGTTTTTAGAAATTTTTGAAATGTCGGTATGCACACTCTTAATTAAATTACTATCATTTATAATAAAAATAATCGTGAGGTGACCATTCATTTTTATATTTTCTTTTCTCATTTAATCAAACGACACACGTGGGGTTGCTTGGTACTCGGGGGTGGAGGTTAATTAATTTTGTTAATACCTGGACTTTGTAATAAAACGAAGATTATTATTATTATTATCATGGATCGTAATAATGTTAGGGAAAGTACTAACTACATTTTATGTGCGCACACTCATCATCCGATATACGCACATTCAGCACAAAGATATACAAATCGCCCATCACTACAAGTTTTTTTTTCTTTTTTTTTGTGTTAAATTGTGAGATACCACAAGTGAACCATAGGACAAAATTGTTGAATCAACTATATATGTTTTTATGTATGTATGCATTTTGTTTCTTATTTTTTATTCTTTTTTTTATTTTTTCTCACATATATATGTATAATTGTATATTTCTACTTCATATATTTTTATTCAATTCTTTTTTTTCCCTGGGAGAAATCGCAGTTCTGCGATAAGTTCGCCCTAGTGAACAACGATTATGATCTGTATTATGTCCGTTTTTTATGTTTATAAATATTTCTTGTTCACCGAAGGATTAAATACATAAATAAATTGGCAGCGTCGACACGACTCTTTTGACAGATTATGTTAATGTAATGCCAGTTGAAAAAATGAATAATAACAGTAGGACCAAAAGGAAAAGGCGTGAGGAACCCTGAATCGGTCATGTCAATCGGACCCTCAAGGGCGGACGTGTTTTGAGGAAAATTAACGGGAGAACATCTATTACAAACTGCGTGAATGTGACGGAAGCAAGGATCGTGTATAGGAATAGGGCACTCTAGCTTTTCGACTTTTTTGTCTACCCTTAAGAGATGCGGCTTGAGGGGATATATAGAATGTATAATAAGTACTTTGGTCCCTATTCCTATTTTTTTTTCATCAAAAAAACCGCGCTTCGGTGTAATTTTTATAGATTCGAGTATCACTAGCATTTATCAATTGTGAATTTAAATACCTACCGAATATATTGGTTTTGTTAAATTTCGACCACCTAAAACCTTCATTGAGTGTAATTGATCGATAGGTTTTTCCCTCAATTCCCCGTAATTTTCTCAAATTATCTAGTCTTTTTTATAAATCTTGTATGACATAGTATAAAATTTCTTTCTTTTACGCTATCATCATCTTAAGTCTGTATAGCAAGGGAGGAACTGTAGCTGAAAAAATAATATTCTCTTGAGTAAAAATATTATCATCGGGAAGTTTATGATGTCCAATATTATTACATGTTATAATTCTAATAATTTATTATTATTAGTATATCAATATATTGATTAATATTTGATGTCTATCCGTGATTCAATAATCCTTTCATCCAACTAATCCGATTCTGAAGCGATGATATAGCGATCAGTGAGAATATCTGGAACCAGAATCGAAGGGATTACCAGGGATCAAGAGATGAAGAGGTTTATGTTTAGCAGTATGGTCGATTGGTCACCCTACGCAAGACTAAAATGTTGAAAAATTTGAGATGAAAGTTTAAAAAATTCGTATCTTTATGCCCCATCTACACGCTCGGCGAGCGGCGGGCCAAGCGGGTCTTCATGAGTTAAAAGGCGTGAACGGCCGGTTACTTACACGACCCAAGACAAACGTTTCATCCACACCCCTTTTTACTCATATACACACGCTCGGTCCGGCGCTTGCCAAGCATGTGGCGTGGGCATACACACAGGTGGAACCTTATTAGTCTCCTTATTTACAAAACAAAAAAAATAAGTACCTCTAATTTTTTTTTCGAACGATAGAAACTTAGGGAATGACAGTTAAATTTCCCAAAAAAAACGCTATTATTGACATTTTATCATGCGATTTTGAACTTAATATCCCTAATGAACGTGACGTAATAGTTGGGTCCCTATACCCTCTAAATAAAATGCCAAGGAAAGAAAGAGTTATTCACAGCTGGACGAATCTTTGCAATTCCTAGACTTTTTCTCAGTAAGTACATCAACATTCTTACCTTTCTGAATTAAACTTTTAAAATACATCTAAGTGGTGCACTATTAAATATTTCACTGGAACCAAGCTCACTAGTAAAGTTTCTTGTTTTCCTGGACTACATTATCCCAGAGTTTCACTCATTATCTTCAGCAGTTCTTAGGCGTGCACCACTTCTTATGTCCAGAAAGGTGTGGATCCCAACACGCGATACAAAATCAGCGACGCGATTTCGATACAGATACTCGTACCTGTATTTCTAAAGAATCACAAGATCTCAACAAATATACTTACAGCGAAATATGGACTTTCCATTAGACTGATCATCGGCTGGTTTAATGTAAGTACTTTACTCAGGAGTATATCTGGTAAGAGCATCCGAGATAGAATAAGAGAAATGTGCGAGATCGAAGATGTCGTTAGATGGGGGAGGCAACGGAGAAGACAATGGTATGCACATTGCACATGTGAGGAAAAGGGAGCCATCCAGACTCCCTCACATTGCATTGCACGGCCAACCCCAGGGCAGACGACTCCCGGGCAGACCACCTAAGAGATGGATTGACAGTTGGGAGTCGATATCGCAGGATGCTAATCTATCTTCATAACAGGCCACATGGCCTATATTAAGAAGAAGAAGACTTTACTCTTAAGTAACAATTACTAATTAGACTCCATTCATCCGCCTGGCTGGAATTTGGTGAACGATGATTAATGGTAAAGTGATCACATTAAGCCAGCCGACGATCATTCACAAGCCTGATAAAGAGTCCATCCCTCGCTGTAGATCTGTTGAGATAACTACTTGTTATTCAACTACGACATGTCGACAATACGATGTTCTCATAAGAAATAAATTGTGACGTTAGGAAAAATACTTATTTGGATTTGAAAGGTTGCAGACTTGGAGCTAGTATACTCTAAATTTAATATCTAACGAAATCAAAAAGGAATAGACGTGCGTGTATTATGACAAATTGAGTGATCGTGGCAGAAGCAAGGAGTGTGTGGCATTCTGTCCGCTCTGCCTACTGGCGTAATAGAAAGGAAAAAAACACATGTTATTTTTTTAGTTCTGTGTCAGTCGTATCACCTTGATTGTGTTTGGTTATGTAAAAATCATCATCATCATCAGTGGCTCTATAGCCCGTTATGAGCCTTGGCCTCCTACAGCGTTCGCCTCCATCTCCCTCTATCTTGGCATGCACTCCTCCAGCCCATAATGCCAACAGCATCCACATCCTTCTGCACCCCATCCATCCAACGGAGTCTGGGTCTTCCCACGCTACGCCTACCTTGTGGCCTTGTATGGAGGATTTCGAAAAATCGCCACGCATTTTTACGTGGCGTTTAAAATGTTGCTGTTTTGTTTCATCTTTACTTAGTGATACGGAGGCAAAAGCTAGATAAGTTGTTTGTTAAAGTATGAACTTCGATGGGATCTTCACTCAACTACCGCCGGCACCACCAGTTGCAAGCTACACCAAGTTCAGTAATTAAATGTTACTAACTTCGTCTTAAGAAGTACAACCGTAAAACTATTTCACAAGTCGTGCGGAATGCGAAAACGCAGCGTTTGTCGTTTCGACGCTAAAAAAACGCACCGCATTTTTATAGGCGTGTTTTTTTTGCGATTATTTTATCACAAATTCTCTTTTCCAACGTTTCTTTTTCTTGCCCTGCAACGTTTTTATTTAAAACAATTTTGGGAATAGTTTTCAAATGAACCTCATGTTTCTATTATTCTATCTATCCCCTCACGCCGCATCCTGTGCAGCTTAAGCAGAGAGGACAGAACGCCAGACCGTGCTATCTTTATACACACACTCCTTGCTTCTGTAATTTGGTTTCGTTTTTATTATTTTAAATTCTAAATATTATTATTTGATTTTGCGGTGAACAGCGATATTTATAGGCTCAAAGTCGGTAACCCAAAAAATAATAACAAATAATCAACATTCAACCGATAGCAGAGTGAAACTTTCTATCATGCGTTTATATTTTGTCCGTTTATCCTTAATGCGTTTACCTGCGCCAAACACGCGATTAAAACGCATAAATTCGTAATGTAACACGGTTAGTGTGAACCGGCCTTAAACAGATGCAGTAGGCACCACAGTAATTAACAAGTCATCGAGTTTCCTATCGGAACTTTATAGTTCATCTTCCTTTTTCTTTCCTTTTTTGATCCTTTAGTTTAATAGTTTTTTATTCTTTCCTCAGTTTCTACACCTTCGTCTTCTTCGATGAATTCCACCCCCCCCCCCCTTCTTTTTTTAATTTGTTCAACACTTTACGACCCATGTATAAAGTCATTTTTTATTTTTTTTTTATTTTATTACAAACAAAAGCACAAAACAGACAACAACTTTAGATATAAGTAATAACATGTAGATAAAGACAATTAATCCATTCATAATTCAGCTGTCACCCACAAGCATGCTCCACAGTTAAATTAAAACATATAAGTTCATTCCGGTCGTCTCACACACCCATACTCAATCTCGCTCACACACTCACCCATCGCACACGCACACCTCTGATTTTACTATTTTATCATATTATTCTATCTGCCTTTTCTTTTTATCAGCCCATTTCTTTGCACAGCTGGATGTAGGCCACTCGCAAATTCCGTGCTGGGCACTCTGTTGCCATCCATGTCCAGCAATTTAAAGGATTTCGTCGGTCCATATATTCTGTGCACAGACTTATATGCCCATGGTGAAAATTGACTTAAACAAATCATAGGGAAAGTGTGAAGGGTGGGGGCAATCGGTACATATTATTATTATTTTTTTTTTTATTATTATTTAAGCTTACAAAAATATTACACGGAAACATTACAGCAGTTAAGCCTTTGCGTTCCTGTGTATTACAAAATACATTATGCTAATATATGCTACTTACACTATATCTACGAAATTAAAAACTTAATTTATCAAATTTTCAATGACTCTGACGAACTCTCTGTATGTAATGTTAAAAACGTCAATGTCGCCCGCCAGAGCATTGAACAGTCGAACAGCCTTGCTGACCGGGGAGTTAATGGCCAAATTTGTCCTGCCGGATGGAGGGTAAAAAAGTAGGTGGCCTCTAGATCTCGTGTATGAATCTGGTACGTATAGTTGTATTTCTTCCAGGATTGTTGGATTATGGATCACCCCAATCAACAATATTTCCCTTGCATTCCCTTCCTTCGTTCCGCACAATATATAGCGACAAAATATAAACCAAGATTCATTTAAAATAATATCGCCGCTCGTTTTTTACTTTGACTAAAGCGCCACTTAGGTATAAAATGAGTTATATATATCGTTGGAATCGTCTCGGCGAGCTTTATCGAATGGTCCAAGTTCAAGGTCAATTAGACAACTTTTTTGGTCGTTTAGTCAAATAAAAAACCAACTTTTATCTTTCAAAAAATAGGTAAAGCGACGAAAATAACAACTTATAAATCGCGAATGGCGCTTTGTTTTGCCAAATTTTCACAATTCATGAATGTTTGGTTTATAAGAAAAACAAACTTAACACATAAAACAATGCGAGTGGCGCTTTAGCTTTTTTGACTTATCAAAATTATTTAGACAGATGCACTTTAGTCAAATCGTATAATATTAAATCTAAACATGTCCTTCGTTTAGTCACATTTACATGATACTAAATAATGTTAAGTTGTCGTTTAGACTTTTTGAATTTTGGATATTACTCTTTACATGTCTTTTAAGTCATTTCTACTTAATACTGAATTTAATTGAAATGGCCATTAGTCACATTGGATTGTTACTTTTTAATTTTATGTTATCCGTTAATCGTTCTAACTAATTGTTTATAATTGAATTTGCACTTTAGTATTTTTGCGGTTATAACGATAGCTGATATTTGGTACATCTGTCGTCGTTTAAGACAAAATGTTTAAGACAGAATTATAAGGTTTGAAAATATTATTATCGGTCGTTCAACTAACAACTTCATTGTCAATACACGTGTTGGTTTTGTGTGCGATGGGCGCGAACGGATATACCTATTTAGAATATATTTAAGAAATATTTATAAATAATATATTTAGAAAACTTTTTCTTTCCTTCTTTTTTGAAACAGATATGAAGATGAATACTTAGAGTTCCAATACATTGAGCTTCAGCTTTTATTACTCACAAAATTGTATATATAATACAAGAGTTTGTGTGTTAGCCATTTTAACTTGGAAGTGTTTGGAAAACATGGTTGCATTAATCACTTTGAATTATAACGATTTTATTTTCAGTGCTAATTTAGACGTTCTGCTTGATACAGTTTGTCACAAAAAGTTCTATTAGCCATTTTGAATTATTAGAAAAAATATATAAATGACGTGTTAGTCATTTTGATATTTTTGAGGAAGAGTACAAATGGCGTGTTAGTCATTTTGAATTATTAGAAAATATATATAAATGACGTGTAAGTTATTTTGTTTTTTTGGTGGAAGAGTACAAATGGCATGTTAGTCATTTTGAATTTTCATGATTTTAAGGAAAGTGGTAATTTACTTGATTTGAATTAATAAATTTCGAATTATACTAAATATCAGGTTAGGCATTAAGGGATTAAGCGCCATCTAACTCACACAAAAGAGACTATATTTATTAACATTATATACTAAAAAATAGAAAAAAAATCCATGAACAAAACCCCCATACAATTTATTTAAATCGGTTCATAAATAAAAAAGTTATCAGGGTTTTTCTGTTTTTTTAAACTTTAAATCGCTCTCCTGAAAAGTTGACCCTGTGTCGCTTTAGTCAAAGTAAAAAGCGAGCGGCGATATTATTTGTTCTTGGGACCTGATACAAAAAAGACCGTAGCAAGACTCTCCCGGGAAAGAATTTGGTAATATTTTGCCAGAATGATAAGACAAGTCTAGGACATTGTCTGATGGGGAAGATCTAGAAGACGCTACCGGAGAGATCACGTGGAGAGAGCTTGTCCTGAGAGAGTGGTGAGCGTAGCAGCGAACGAGCTGCCGTCAGGTACCAGACTCCCAGGAAGGCCACATAAAAGATGGCGAGATAGTTGGACATCTGTGTCCCAGGAGCAGGCTCCGAGCAATGACAGGACGCAGTCGTAGATGAAGAAGATAAGACAAGTTATATAATTATTTACATTAATTTCCCCCTAGTAGAGGCTCTAGGTCCAAGCTCTATATTATTTTGCCCATTGTTTTTTAATGTTTCGATGCGGTGTATCTTAAGAGTGTGCATACCGACATTTCAAAAATTTCTAAAAACGGGAGACCCTGTATCTCTACAACCGTTGCTAAATATGCTTTGGAACAAAATATAGTACATGCATTGAACCTTTATCTAGGGAATAACCGTAAAAGATTTTTTATATCTTGTAAAGATTTTGCAAAAAATATATTTTAAAACACCTCTGACCTTTTTTCCGAAAGACGGAAACTCGTTTCCCGAAAGTCGCGGAGTATAATTTTTTTCTTCTACTGATAATATGTATTAAAATCTAGGGAATAACCGTAAAAGTTTTTTGATAGACGCAAAATTAACCCCAAAAAATGGAAAAAACGCTATTTTTACCATTTTATCATGCGATTGTCACGCAATTTTGAACCTTAATGCCGTGGGAAAAGACTGTGACGTCATTCCTGGTGCCCTTAAAGATTTAAAATAATTACATCATCACGGAGTGTCAGAAACCGGATATCACCTTTTGTAAAACTTAAAACTTTTACGTGTTTACCTACAGCTTGAAACTTTGAGCTTTTTTTGTACCAAACTTTTCCTTAAACCGTAACCTGTAGATACCTAGCTACGGTTTTATTTTTTATATCTACTGTAATCCAAAATACTTACTTTAAGAACAATATTCTAACTTATTTGAGGAACCGGATTTATCTGTACCTTTGCACAGACGGAATTACTTCAAGTGTTTTCCTCAACAGAGACGAGAGGCATCTTAATTCACATAATGATATTCTAACTGACAAACATTGAAATGTTGGGAGTGGGAAAAATGGGAAAGTGAGAATTACAACGTTTCAAGATGTAGAGTGTTTGACCGAAGGTTCTTGTTGAAAGTTCATTGCAATCTTATTAAAATGCGTGAAAACACAGTATTTAGTACCTTCCGTATAAGTACTTTGAATTGACCTGTATTTTGTCCATAAACTAGTCGCCTATCTACTAAATTCAAAAGTCTGTGGGAAATTCTACATACATAAATAGTATATTTTCATTTTTTAATAATATTACTATGTTTCGTTTTGTATGCTTTACAAAAAACTTTAAAATTAAATTAGTATAACTTTCTTTCCGAATTGGATCAATAAATCCGCTGTTTCTACCTAAGTATGTAATCATAAGTTCTACTATATTTGATTAAATCTAATAGTCCGGTATCTGTGTGCTGCTTTTGTATGGTTCCCGGAGAAAAACCCACAGAAATGTTGCTCAACATGGATAAACCCCAAAAAAGGACAAAGGCTCTTCAGAAATATCCTCAACGGATAAAAGTCCAAACTTTTTAGTTGGGTTCCAGTAGATGAATTATTATTTATAAAATGTCGACTATTTTATTATTCATCACATTTTAGATCCGCTTATTTATTTGTTTATTTTATAATCTACGGTTGTTTCTAAAACATGAAAGAAATCGTATGCAATTAATTTTATTTTGAAAATCCAGTTATTAATTAATTGGATATTTGTTTTGTAGGACTCCATTATGAATTTAATGCTAACACTGTAGAATGTGTATAAGTTATACTTACAAATAAGCCGAAATATTTGTAAGTATAACTTAAAGCTCTATATGATGTCAGGGGGCTTCGGCGCCCTGACTCTTACTCAGCCAATACTCAAGGAATCGTCTTGAAACTGAGAACGGTGATAGATGAAAGTATGGACTACAGATCGGCTGTTTTAGAATTACAGGATTTGGAAATTCCTTGAATAAAAAAATATTCCTAAAGTACCCCTGAAATTTACGGGATCCGAAGATATTCCGTTCAGTTTTTCAGATGTAAAAGTATAATTTAGCCAAAATACTGGTTATTATAATCTTAACAAATCGGCTGTTTTAGATTTTTAAATTTCTTCCCAGGTTTCTTTTAAAAAGGTATAATTCACTTTGTCGCTTACGTTATTCTTCCTGAACACTAACATTCTCGTACAAAATTTGAAAAAGTTGAAGCAAAAACAGAACGATTTTTGCTGAGTTCATATAAGCCCTTAAACACATTCCATAGTGTTAGCATTAAATTAAAATCCAGTTAGATTTGAGCTTTTGTCCCTTGAGCATATTTCCAAGGAGCTTTTGTCTTTTTTGGGAATTTATTTTTGTTGAGCAATATTCTTATAGGCTTTTGTCCGGTCACGCTTTTGTATACCCCTACCCCTACCCATACCCTTCCCCTACCTTCCCATTCTGTATTTAGTTAATATTTGCTTTTACATTCAATGATTTTCGAATTATTCTATTTCCTATGCCTAACCGCAGTGTTCAACTTGGGGTCGGGTAAAACTCAAATACCGCCACATCTATAGACGTAGTAGGTATATTGTATAATACCCTACGCTTTAAAATGAACATACATGTTCAATGTTGCGTAAACATGACGATTGTACAGGTGTTTTAGGGACGGGAAAATATCGGTGTTATTTTTCCGTTTAGGCGATTTTTGTTTTTATTCTACTGGGTGTATTTATTTATATTTTCAATTGACTATATAATTTTTTTTAAAGATGTAATTTGAAGTGTATTGTTTGATGATTGTAATATTGTAATTTGTTAAAGGCCTTACAGCCGCTTATGACTAAATAAATAAATAAATTAATTAATTAATGTGGTATTATTTATCATTAATGCTCGCGACCCAACTATGACGTCACGGTAATTTCCCATGGCATCAAGGTTCAAAATCGCGTGAACAATCGCATGATAAAATGGTAAAAATAGCGTTTTTTCCCACTTTTTGGGGTTAATTTCGCTTCAATCAAAAAACTTTTACGGTAATTCCCTAGATTTTAATGCATTTTATCAATATAAAAATAAATACTCCGCGGCTTTCAGGAAACGAGTTTGTGTCTTTCGGAAAAAAGATCAATGTGTTTTTCACTATTTTTTTTTGAGAAATCTATACAAGATATAAAAAATATTTTACGGTTATTCCCTAGATAAATGTTCAATGCATCTACCCTATTTTGTTCCAAAGCATATTTAGTAAGGTTGTTGAGATCTAAGGTCTCCTGTTTTTAGAAATTTTTGTATTGTCAATATGTATAGCTTTAAACGGTTTTAAAAGTAAAGAATCGTTTTTCTCGAAATGTTGATTTCATAATAATTATTCATGACTAGACTGACTTGGCACGTTTCTCCCAACCACCATAGATACCAGCCTACTTACATACTATATTTAGCAAGTGTAAGTAAGTATTATTATTTTAGTTGGTTCACTATATTTCCATGTGTATTTGAACTGATCTTTACATTTGCCTATATACTATCTTATATCTACGAATATACATATGTATCTACATTGCTGTATGTAGGCACTACTATAATGAAATGTTTATACATAGGTATATAGTGCGAGTGTTTCTATTATACCCAGCATGGGCGTCGGCGCCAGAAAAAAAATATATAGCATAAAAACGTGTAAATAGCGCCGCAGGTGAAGAAGGTCGTGATGTGATTTGTTCATCCGAAAAATACTTCGCACCATAATAGATATGTATGAAAAATGTTTTTTTATAAAAAAAACAATAAAAATAGCGCCTCAGATTTTTTTATGAAACTGATGGATTTTCATAGTAATTTTAGAAAAATTATGATATGATGAGAAAATGTATGGTAGTAATGTGATTTAATGTGAATTCTTGGTGGGAGGCGTCATTGGAATGAAAGGATCCTTCAGCCTGGAATGGACTTCCTGCAGACATCAGAGAGGCAAAAACGTTAACTGGGTTCAAAGGTCTATTTAAAAACATTTTTGTTTAAGAAATCCTTCCCAACAACATAGGGAGGAACACAGAGCGCCCTTGAGGTGGGAATACCCACAAAACAGCGCTACATAAATAGTCCAATTATTATTATTATTATCAAAGTACCCCGGAAGGGCGTGTTTGGTACCGTTTGGAAGAGCGCGAACAACAGTTCATGGATATGAAGTCGTAAAATCTAGTTTTTTTTTTAAATACGTTTAGTTGTTATAATTTTTGCGGCTATTTCGTCTGTTTGAGCATGCCCTTAATTCCCAGTCTTTGTATGTACAATGTACATATTATGCATGAATATTGAATCTATAATGTAATCGAATCGGATAATAAAATCGCTTCATTTATTTTACATTTAATTTAAAGCGATTAGTATTAACTACTGGGCAAACTCCCCCGGACAAAATGAACCCCACATTTTTTGGCAATTAGAGGTAATTATCGACGCGGTTCAGATTTTAAATCGGATCGATTTTAGCGCCCGATCGGTTTTTCGATATTCGGAATTACAAAAAAGAGAAATTCATGTAATTATGAATGTACCTAATAAAAATTTGTCACTGTTTCGAAATTTTACCGAATTCCAGTGAAGATTTTCTTTCACTGTATATCGTTCCTATATGGCAACGAGACCTGAGCCTTACAAATCATTCGAAAAAAGATGCGCTTAATTATTTCCTCGAATTCCCATACAATTAGATGGTTTGGGTACGTTGAGAGAATGAATGAAAATTGATCTGGATCGATCGTGCCGATATGAAAAATTACGAAGGCGCGTATGGAGTAGTCTGGCGTTCTATCTTCTTTGCGTACCCCGCAAGGGATGTATGGGATTGATAACACTATTCCAGGAGGACTTTTATGTCGACTGTTTTGAAATAGAGCCATCTGCATAAAACAAAAACTCAGTGAAAGAATACCAAAATAAATAGGTAAGTAAAAAATAATGCAAAAGAGGAAAGTGGGGTAGGGTAGGACTTACAACATAAAGTAGGTACGAGAAATGAAGAATAATATATTTTTTAATCACTCTATCTTCCCGTCTCGTTCAAACAATGTCTTTAGGGATTCCACCGCTTCTATAAACGCTATTTTTTATCGTGTTCTTGCATTTTTTCCCTTTTTATGTACAAAGTGCTGTTTCTGCTAGACATTGCTTGTTGGTTGCTTCGCTGAATGTTGCCTTTGATATGGTAAAATCCTCTAGTTCATTTACATTCCACAAGAGTGTTTTATTTTAATATCGACAAGTAAGTCGTCTTTCCTCTATTTATCGTAATGTCGAGAAATAAATACCTGAAAACACAAGTTAACTTGCAGTGTTCCTACAACAGTGTAGAAAAATTATTGATGCACATTGTCGGGCTTACGACCGACCTCGGCTGGCTTAAGTGATCAAGTATAAGTTTACTTCTTACAAATGTGTATTTCATGATACACATAGTGTGATTTTTCTAGAATAAGAAAATTTGATTGTTCAGGCATGTATGTGGACAGAATGAACGATGACAGAAAACGAAAAAAAAGTATGTACCTATATTTGTGAAGGAGGATGTGCTAGGAAACGAGATTGTCCTAGAATAACTTGACTCGACTATGTCGACCAGATTCTTGAGAACGATTTTCATGAACTTGGCGGAAGCAAGTAAAGTCACTCTCTCTTTCTCTCTCTCACTCTCTATCCCGCCCAGTCGTTAAGTAAACCAGTCAACACTTCAATTATCTTGCAAAATAATGAGAAAATACCTCTTCTCAAGATTTCGAACAAATCTCAATCTCTCGAGAATTGATGTTGTTCTCAAATTGACGAGATTGCCATTAAAATTATTATCTCTCATCAGCTATAGTCGAAATCGTTTTCTAGAAAAATCTTTGACGAATTTAAAATAATTGAATGTAAATCAGAATCAACGGTTTTTGGATAAAATTAATATTATTCAATGATTTTTTTTTCAAATGAAACAATTAGAATGAATATAAATTATTTAATTATCGTTCCATTTTTAGTTTTCTTTCCTCCTTTGTTATTTAATTTGAAAATTTTGATTGAATTTTTCTATTCATGACTCTTTTGTTTTCCTTATTGATTTTTCACCAGAAATCATAATTATTCTATTCTTTTTTACCCCTAAAATTTACAGGATCTGAAGCATTTCCGTTCAGTTTTTCAGATATAAAACTCTAATTCAGCCAAAATACTGGTGATTATAATCTTGACAAATCGGCTGTTTTAGATTTTTAAATTTCTTCCCAGGTTTCTTGTAAAAAGGTATAATTCACTTTGTCGCTTACGTTATTCTTATTTCGCGCTAACATTCTCATACAAAATTCGAAAAAGATGAAGCAAAAATAGAACGATTTTTGCTCAGTGCATATATGCCCCCTTAAATGTATCAACCATGTTTGTTTACCTACCTACCAAGTACAGAATTGGATTTTTTTTTAAAAACACTGGAAAAACACGATTCCAATTTGATTGACGTATTATTATTCCAGTGCAATGCATCTGGAGACTGTCCACTGTCCACATCACACATGGCAGTCTCCGGAGACTGGAAGTAAATACTACGGGGCAGTAATGCGATGCATTCTAGACTTACAGATACGTCTGTATATTCTGGAAAAGCAACTCACATCAAAATGGACATTAATTAGGGATGGAAATTACTACATCGATTCATCATTTCGATGATTTTATTTGTTTACTTACGTGTCAATCGAACAGTGAGGTAAGAAATGCATGTTCAATGGGGCGACCTCAAAGCGAAGTCACGATTTCTACCAGTTAACGTTTTACAAATCTTATAGGACGTAACGAATAATGAATGAAAGCGAGTGAATTCTGTTAAGATAAGAGCGTTAAGAAGAATGTGTGGGAAAATATTGCGAGATAGGATAAGAAAAGAAGTAATTAGAGAGATAAGCGACTGTAAACGTAAATTATAACAAAGAAAATAGATGAGTGAAAAAAGAGATGTAGGAAAACGTAGCCGTTCAAAAATCACTTGTTGCTTAGTGGTGCTCAAGGATGGACGAGTTTTGAGTAAAATGAATCGTCAAGTGTGTATTAAGGATTGCATGGATGTGACAGAAACGATAACTGTTTTTAAGGATAAGGTAGTGTGGTGTTATGTTCTTTCTGCCTATTCTACAGAGGACGCGGTCTGAGGAGATATAAGAGAATATAAGTTGTTTAAAGAAACATCAACGTCCTCTGAAATATTTTGGGATAATAACTAAACAAAATTTTAAATGATTCGATGTTTTTCGTTTCAGCAAACTTGCATCACTATATTACAGAAACGGATCCATAAAATGGTATAGCGTAGTTAAGTGATATTGCTGTTGTTCGTTCGGTCCCTCAATGTAATAATATTTGAAACCTCTCGAGGATTGAGTCGTCGGCGTTCGTCACGCAAACAAGACATTTTAAAGATTTGGAAAAATCACGCGACTTCATACTAATCCTTAAAAGCTTCAGGACAATAAGCTTATGTGGCTTTAACATGACATCATCTAAGAACTTACTAAGCTACTATAAATATAGGTATTGAGTCCGTATCGTATAATTGTAATACTAGAGAAAAATATACTACAGTTTAAAATAATTTCACATTGACCGTAACTAGCGACATCTGTTTATTGTGGTTTACAGTTTTTTTTCCTCAACACAGATGAGAGGCATCTTCATTCACATAATGTAGCGTTATGTGAACTCCCTTGGGAAGGAAGCAGAATGTGTGTTCCGACGCTTACGAGTCGGCTTTTGGCTGGCTTAAGTGATCACTTTATGCCCAGGGCAACGTTCACCCATTCCACCACATCCTGCTCTCAATCGTGTAATTTTTGGAAGTTGCTACTACCGCTGGAAATTATTTCACATTGACCCAATGTTTCTGATGCTAACGCCATCTGCTGAAGAGTGGACGCAACATTTGCAACCTACTTTTTATCGTGAAGTGGTTTTATTGTGCTCTCTAGTCCTAGTCCTAGTCCTAAAAAATCAAGGGTTCGGTTGAATTTGTGCTAGACGAAAAAACTTCAGAACCACTTTTCGTGTATATACTGAGGAATTGAAGAATTGATATGAGAAATACTCGCGTACCGGGGACGATCATAACAACAATGAAATAATAAAAATATCTTAGAACTAGTACTATAGAATAATGATATTTTAAACTCTGGATAGATCCAATAATTAAAAATAAATAGGAAGTTATAGAACTATTGATTGGTGAAATGAAAATTTCATTCTGAGATCAGATGCCTCGGATGTGACGGAAGGCCGAAGTGTGTGTAAGGATAGGAAAGTCTGACGATTCTTTCTCTCTGCCTACCCCGCAAGGGAGGTGGCGTGAGGGTATAGTATACCTCCCATTGTTACTTAGGGTATCAAAAAGGGTAGCTAGTTTTATGAAAAGGATTTATATTTTAATCCTTTCGACTACTTCTTGTAAAAAAAGTCATCCTTGCACAATGATTCCTTTTAATTCCTTGTATTCCCAGGTGGTAAAGATTCCAGATATCTTCATCATGCTTGGACGGGACTCCAGGGAAATGGAGTATAAAGAATGAGGGGACTTCCAGACGATCTCTTTTAAACGCTGTATTGTTTCTTTCTCTAGGTTTATTATTTTGTCATTGGGTATTATGTAGATATTTTTGCTGCAGAATGTATAATATATCTATATCCATTATCCTCACGCCTCGTCCCTTACAGGGTAGGCAGAGAGGACTGAGCGCCTTACTACACTATCCTTACACTCACTCCTACCCTCCGTCACATTCGTGTAATTTTTCATACACGCCCTCTGATTTCTTTTGCTCAAAACTCGTCCATCCTTGAGGATCTGGCCGACCTGATCGGTCCAGGTACGTCATGACGGCCGCGTTTCCTCACACATCTTCGCTTACCCAAGAATACTGATACAAACTGGTACTGGAATATTTATCTCTGAATGTAAACCTAAAATCCTGAAGTGGAGGCCCTGGGAGAACAAAATAAGCGTAAGAAGACCACAGAAAAGGTGGACAGATGACATTGTCCAGCTTGAGGGTCATAAACGTCAACAGATGGCCCAAGATAGAAGACAGTGGAAGAGTTTAGAAGAGGCCTATGTCCAGCAGTGGAACGCAAGTGGCTAGCAGTAAGCAAGTATAAATAGTAGTTTGAAATCAGGGCCTAGAAATTAAGAAGAACAATAAACAATAAACAGTTTTTGCACTGTCACCTTTCATTGTGTAATTTATGGAAAATATGTTGCTTGATGGTTTCTGAGGCATAGAATGCTTCATTAACCAAACCTGGACTCTGAGGCGAGTAGAGGATCTTTAATCCCCAATTTAATTAAGAGTATGCATACCGAAATTACAAAAAAATATATTACGGAAGACCTTATATCTCGACAACCGTTGCTAAACATGCTTAGGAACTAAATAGGGTAGATGCATTGAACATTTATCTAGGGAATAACCGTTAAAGATTTTTTATATCTTGTAAAGATTTCTCAAAAAAAGTATTGAAAAACACCTCTGATCTTTTTTCCGAAAGACGGAATCTCGTTTCGCGAAAGCCGCGGAGTACCTAAATGTTTTTTTTGTTCTGACAATATGCATTAAAATGTAAGGAATAACCGTAAAAGTTTTTTGATAGACGCAAAATTAACCCCAAAAAATGGAAAAAACGCTATTTTTACCATTTTATCATGCGATTGTTCACTCGATTTTGAACCTTAATGCAGTGGGAAATGACACTGACGTTATTATTGGTACCAAGCCCTTAATTCAAGAATATGCTCGTACTTAATTTATAATGTTCGCCTTGTTAATGTACTGGGTGACATATTACTTACCACAATTTGGTATGTGAGGAATTTTTGGTGTCGTGTTGAGGGTTGAAAGGGAAAAATCGATAATACTTTAAATGCTCCATACGGAATTTCAAAAGGAATTAAAACACTCCTTATTACGAACAACGTCTCTTTCTGTGAAGAGCCTCCATACTTCCGTCCCCCTCTCTCCTACACGATATTTCATTTTATTATTCCTCCCTCTCGTTCACTCCCCTCCTAAACACTTCCCTTCTTCCTCACCCCATGTCCTTGTCATACAACATAAGAGTCATTTCCTCCTTTAAACAACTGAGTTTTAGGGCGAGTTTTTTAATTGTTGTAACTTAAGCGTTACTTTTGGTTTTATTAAGTGCCTACTTACATCGTGAGTAATTACATAAAACATTATCTTCTTCTACTTCTTCTTTCAAATCAGTCCCTCATGCTGAGGCTCGTGACCTTCATGCGGTACTTATCGCAGCAGTCTGGCCCACCCTGGTCTGTCTTCAGCTCGCCGCAATGACTCTGCAAACGTCATTCCAGTGGCATCCGTCGCCTGATCGGACCATCTCATTATATCGATCACTTAAGTCGGTATAGAATTATGAACCTGTAATATACTTTTGGACTCTCAAAAACTTTGACAGTACCACTGTGATAAATAATCTAGTTTAGACAGAACAACGTTATTACGTACTAGAAATTTTCTGGAATAAGATTCTATGATAATTCATACTTACTAGGTAAAAAAAATGAGTTACGGACAATCTATGACAGCTTATTTTCAAATACAAATTTGACAAAATGGTTCTCGCCAAAGTATAATATAAAAAAATGGATCTGTGCTTATTTTTTTAAGTGCTCATTACATTACCTATAGTACAATTTAACATAAGATAATACACATTTATAATAATCGTAACAAAAAGTAATTCTTACTAGGGCGAGCTTATCGCTATACATCGATCTACAAGTGTGTGGACAAACTCAAAACGTTCATGCGAACTTCTCTCACTTTCCCTGGCCATTTATTATTCCCACATTATGATGGGGTCTGCCATTTTTGTCTTCCTTCCGCCACTCAGAGCCTGTGCATCTTCCAGGATGCTCCACAGTCTCTCATATCTTGACTCACAACCTCACTCCACCTCCGCTTGGGTCTTCCTCTGGATCTCCTACCAGGGATAACTAAGGACTGTGCTCTGTTACCAATGTATTCATGCGCACTTTACAATATAAAAAGTATTTTTCATTAAATGTGTTTAGTAAAACATATTGTTAACAGTCACTATTGCATTGTTACCAAAAGTTACTTTATTATCAACCTAAATTATTTGGTAACATGCAGTGAAAAACTGAGAATTGTAACATATTTTTACATAAACTGAAATATTTAAAATTCTTCATAATTTTTCTTTTATCTTGGTGTTTGATGTACATTCTAGTTCCACCGTGGTTCTACCTACCGTGGTTCTACCTACTGGCTTGTAGAACAATTTTTTAAAAAGAAAGCTAACAAGTACAATATTATGGACGTCAAAAATTTAAAACAATATTTAATTTTATTTTCTTGTGGACATAATTAAAAGTTAAATTTATTTTTCAACCTGCTTTGTTGATTTTATGTTATTTCATCATAATGATATAGATATTGTTGACTTGAAGATAAATAAAAAAATAATAAGTAAAGAAACGTTTAGTTTTTACCTAATATTTAAAACTAGTGGGTCTTACCCGTGAATTCTCGGAGGGTTGGTTTAATATGTTTTTGTGTAAGCACTATTACTACTCCACCTTTCAAAATTCTTCGAGAGAACACAGGAAGATCACAAGGCTCCGTATTTTCCCCGTCTTTCCAATATCGTCAAGAAAATCGTGAAACCAGATTCACATCGTCGACTTTTTTAGTTGGTACCCACCCGCGAAAGCCACAAGACTCCTCTTTACCTGTGTCGTTTCCTGTGTCATATTATACTGCCACTCTACCACGGTCTTTAAAGTTAATCGAAGGTGCACTGCTGGATAGGGGCCTCTTCCATTTGTGGTAACCAGACAGAAACTCAAATGACAAAATCTCAACTGTCAAAAGGGTAACCTACTACTATTGACAGAATCGTAACTCATCGCCGGAAAACCTGTTGCCGCCAATTTCAATATTGTTGGGTTAGGTTCGTTAGGTTGTTTTTTTTTTACACACAAAAACAAAACAAAAAAAAAACAACGCCATCAGATTTCTCGGTGTTGAGTTGCGATTCTGTCAATAGTAGGTTACCCTTTTGACAGTTGAGATTTTGTCACTTGAGATTTCGACATGGAACCTCCATTTGCAATCATTTTTCTCTATCCTGTGCTTCGCCAATCCATCTTCTACCCGCGACGTTTATAGTTTAACCAGTGATAAAAAAAATCATTGGCATCATTTTCATCGATGTTTTTTATGGTGATTGTCATCCCTAGTAGGTATACGAGGAGTATACCTACATGACTTAATTTACACGTAAAGCTAGAACATCTAACATTGTGGACGCGTTTATAATTTGATACAAGCATGGGCGTCGCCAGCCTCGGAGCTAGGGAGGGGGGCAACAAAAATGATATACGAGTAGCATAAAAATGCGTAAAAATCAGAGTTGTGCGTGTGCGATGGGTGAATGTGTGAGCGAGATTGAGTATGGGTGTGTGAGACGACCGGAATGAACTTATATATTTTAATTTAACTGTGGCGCATGCTTGTGGGTGACAGCTGAATTATAAATGGACTAATTGTCTTTATCTACATGTTATTACTTATATCTAAAGTTGTTGCTTTTGTTTGTAATAAAATAAAAAATAAAAATAAAATAAAAGTAAATAGCGCCACAGGCGAATTTTTTTTGTGAGACTTAGTGAAGAAGGTCGTGATGTGCTTTGTTTATTTGAAAATGTATATAATAAATGCACAACGATATGCATGAAAAATGATTTTTATAAAAAAAGCAATAAAAAAAAAGCGCCGCAGTCAATTTTTTTTAGAAACTGATGGATTTTTTTACTAATTTTAGAAATCGGGTATGATGAGAAAATGTGTGATTATAATGTGATTTTTTGTGAGGTTTTATCATTTGGTATGAAAAAATATATACATTTTTTATTTATTTTATTTATTTAAACTTAAAGTAAACAACAAACACATATAAATATACAAAATGGACATAGTACAGATTATAAAACGTTGTTCACTAGGGCGAACTTATCGCAGAACTGCGATTTCTTCCAGCTAACCCCAACTACCTATTCCGATCTCTAGGGGGGCACTGCCCTCCTGCCCCCCCTGACGACGCCCATGTCTAACATTGTGGACGCGTTTATAATTTGATACAAGTATAATGAATAATGAGAACTGAGAACCTGGATGTAATTTTTTCCTTTTATCAAACATTTACGTTGAAGAATTCTCCTTTATGTTTGAAATACATGGGCAGCCACTTACAACATTAAAGGGAATATAAAGAATTTGGTTATTATGGTAGGTGGTGAGTGTCGCCAAAAATACATTTTTTAGAATAAATGTCTCAACAGCCTAGTGCGCCCGCTACACGCTTGCTAAACACCAAGACCTTTTGGTGTTCATGAGTAAAAAGGGGTGCGGATGGAAAGTTTGTCTTGACGTGTACGTAACCGACCGTTGACGCCTTTTTACTCATGAACACCAAAAGGTCGTGGTGACTCGCGAGCGTGTAGCGGGCGCATTACTAAATATGTTTTGTAAAAAATGAGGCAAATACATTGAACCTTCCTCCAGTGAACTGGAGTAACAAATCTTTCATATCTTGTATTTATTACTGAAAAAAAAAATGGGATAAAGAAATCAGTTTTTTTTTCACAGGCCCGGACTGGGACCTCTAACCGGCTCGGGCATTTTTAGAGACGTCGGCCCCTTACTTCCCACGAAACTAGTAAATAGCGCCGAAGGCGATTTTTTTTTTTCAAAAATGGATGAATTGATGAACTTGATTGATTTCAATACTAGGACATATGTCTGGGTTACAACATGATAAAGCACTAGCGCCGCAGGCGAAATATTGTCATAAAACTTAAGAAGATAGGGACGTCAAACATCGGGACCTGTCCCCTTAGTACACTGTCCCCAATTGTACAGAACATTTTCTAGATGGCGGTACAATTCAGTTTCTTTTGCATATTTTTTTCGTAATGTTATCAGTCAGCGTTGTTAGCTAGACGGTCTTTTGGCTAGACCGGCTCATCGGCCCTCTGACCCGACCGGCCCTTCGGGTATTTTATTATTTACTTCGGGTACCTGTACACAAGCAGCATTCACTGGTAACCCCATTTTGGGATATAGCAGTAACTTTTGCTTGATTGGATAACTCATTCTCTGAACAATGTACGAATAATAGGATATCAAAATGTAACACTTTGTAACAAAGTTGTAATATTGTTTCAATGTGCATTACATTGTTTGGTATATTTAACTGTCTTTTGCTGCTAAGTGCGTTCGTAAAATTGTTATTGGGAATAAAAATGTAGTAAATTTTAAGAGTGCTCCCATTTTTACTTTCCTATATAAGTTCAAATCCCATACTTTATATGGTAGGTACCTACTTTGATTATTTTGAAGATAAATTTTATTGCTTTTGATGCATTTTAATAGTTTTTGGGTAGAATTGGTATCTGAAGTAGTTAAATCGCCATATTTTCATACAAAATAGTGACCCCCTCTCTCCACATCGCTGTCTTCTTACTTTAGTTGATTTTTAATGTTATTTATTTTTTATCAATTATTGTATATTTCATTCCTAATTCTATACTTAATAGTGACCCCCTCTCTCCAGATCGCTGTGTTGTTTATTTTCTTTGATTTTGAATGTTATTCATGTTTTATCATTTAGGTATTGGATTCCTATTTTTAAATATGTGCTAAAGAGTGACCACCTCTCTCCGCACCGCTGTCTTCTTACTTTTCTTTAATTTTGAATGTTATTAGTGGTATGTAAATAATCATTGTGTATTATTCCAAATTCTATGCTAAATAGTGACTTCCTCTCCCCACACCGTTGTCATCTTACCGTAAAGACGGCGACGGGACATTTTGTATGTTACGCATTGTTAGATAGATACCAGAGGCCTACCTTATCTGAGATGGATAATGGTCGTCAGGACTTCTCCTTTGTTTTGAATGTTATACATATTCCATCAATTGTAATATTTCTGTGATCTAGACCTAGGT
The DNA here is from genome assembly GCA_963576895.1 of Ceraclea dissimilis. Lineage (NCBI taxonomy): Eukaryota > Metazoa > Arthropoda > Insecta > Trichoptera > Leptoceridae > Ceraclea > Ceraclea dissimilis. The sequence continues at coordinate 3,284,331 of OY756377.1, forward strand.
AGGTACTCAAAAAATAATTAACTTTAATTGACAAATTTTCGATCAAAACAATTCAAACCACATCACGGAAATATGACACTTAAATACATGTTACATAACGCATATATTTGTATTGCACGTTACAATTGGTCTAATTATTTTTTTATTGAATTGTTTATAACATAGAGTAAGGAATCTATAGATATGTCTTTTGTGGTCAAATTTTTATTTTCTTGTAAGCATTTTGTATCATCATCATATCATAAGTTATTGTTTCATAGATTTATGAAACTAATGTTTTTTATAATGTTTTGTATATTATTTGAAAGAGCATAAACCAGAGAAGTTTTTTCCAGATTCCTGAATCTTTGGACGATTTTTTAATTATCTAAAATCCTCTCCAAAGTCGCAACTCGTTTTTGAAATATCTCTTTCTCGAAACCTTAATGCGATTATTTTTTAACATTATTGATTTTCAGATTGAAACTTATGATTCAAATAGTCTATACACATACCCAGGTAACAAAAAAGAATGATAGAACTAAGTAGGTACCTTTACTTACGATGCTATCGGGCTAAAACTTGAGTAATTCGGGGTATTTCGAAAAAAAGTTAAAATCTCGAATATCTGGAGAACCGTGCGACTTTTGACTAAGCTAAGTTAGGCTCAACAGATCCTAAATGACCTCTAATATCACTCCTGAAGATATCTGTACCTATCCATCTATCAAACACCCGTATACAGTCAACCCGGATAAGAGGTTAAGACGCATCTATAGATGAAGTATTCCGTGTGTGTTTTTCATACAAATAATTACATGTTATGATGCAGGCGGAGATGTCAATTGGCAGAATCTTAGGTCAAGTATTCATACGTAAACTAACATAAATCTATGCATCTCTTTCTTGCACTGATAAGTAATACATATATTAGACAGAGACGAGGGTTTCATAGCATCCCTCTTCTGAATATAAGAACATAGTTTGAAGCGACTAATTTATTGGTGTATAATATTTTAAATATGGAACGCGCGCACAGATTTTTGTTTATCGAACGTTCTTATTTTAAATTGAAATGAATTCTTATTCAATTGCCATATGGGTCATATTGTATCTACTACGCATTTACTTGTCATGATAAATGCGGGAATTAAAAAAATAAAGGGCATAGTTTATCCAGCTTTAAAAAAGGCGCACGGAAATTGGTATCACTGAGTTTGGTGTTGCTAGATCTAATAATAAGAAATGGTTGTATTTTTCTAGTACTTTCAAAATCAAAGGAGAATGCTAAAAAAAACCCAGGCCCGGCGCAAACGAAATTTAAATTAAATGATAGGTAAAAATAAGTAATTAAATACTGCATGGGTGGCATCGTCGAAATCAATGGCTTAATGGGTGAAATACCTATTCGAAGTTTTACATTGGTCACACGAATATATAAGAAAAGGAGCATTAAACAGTTACAATTGCGATTAAAAACTATATCGCCGCTCGCTTTTTACTTTGACTTAAACGACAGATGGTCAACTTTTCAGGAGAGCGATTTAAAGTTTAAAAAAACAGGAAAACCCTGATAACTTTTTTTATTTATGAACCGATTTAAATAAGTTGTATGGGGGTTTTGTTCATGAATTTTTTTTCTATTTTTTAGTATATAATGTTTAATAAATATAGTCTCTTTTGTGTGAGTAAGATGGCGCTTAATGCCTTAATGCCTAACCTGATATTTAGTATAATTCGAAATTTATTAATTCAAAACAAGTAAATGGACACTTTCCTTAAAATCATGAAAATTCAAAATGACTAACATGCCGTTTGTAATCTTCCTCCAAAAAAACAAAATGACTTACACGTCATTTATATATATTTTCTAATAATTCAAAATGACTAACACGCCATTTTTACTCTTCCTCAAAAATATCAAAATGACTAACACGTCATTTATATATTTTTTCTAATAATTCAAAATGGCTAATAGAACTTTTTATGACAAACTGTATCAAGCAGAATGTCTAAATTAGCGCTGAAAATAAAATCGTTATAATTCAAAGTGATTAATGCAACCATGTTTTCCAAACACTTCCAAGTTAAAATGGCTAACACACAAACTCTTGTATTTTATAAAAAATTTGGTGAGTAATAAAAACTGAAGATCAATGTCTTGGAACTCTACGTATTCATCTTCATATCTGTTTCAAAAAAGAAGGAAAGTAAAAGTTTTCTAAATTTATTCTTTATAAATATTTCTTAAATAATATATTCTAAATAGGTATATACGTTCGCGCCCATCGCACACAAAAGCAACACGTGTATTGACAATGAAGTTGTTAGTTGAACGACCGATAATAATATTTTCAAACCTTATAATTCTGTTTCAAACATTTTGTCTTAAACGACGACAGATGTAGGTACCAAATATCAGCTATTGTTATAACCGCAAAAATACTAAAGTGCAAATTCAATTATAAACAATTACTAAGAATGATTAACGCATTACATAAAATTAAAAAGTAACAATCTACTGTGACTAATGGCCATTTTTATTTAATTCAGTATTTAGTAGAAATGACTTAAAAGACATGAAACGACTAATATCCAAAATTCAAAAAGTCTAAACGACAATTTAACATTATTTAAATAATTTTGATAAGTCAAAAAAGCTAAAGCGCCACTCGCATTGTTTTATGTGTTAAGTTTGTTTTTCTTATAAACCAAACATTCATGAATAATTGTGAAAATTTTGCAAAACAAAGCGCCATTCGCGAATTATAAGTTGTAATTTTCGTCGCTTTACCTATTTTTTGAAAGATAAAAGTTGGTTTTTCATTTGACTAAACGACCAAAAAAGCTCTCTGATTGACCTTGAACTTGGACCATTCGACGCAGCTCGTCGAGACGATTCCAATGATATATATCTCATTTTATACCTAAGTGGCGCTTAAGTCAAAGTAAAAAACGAGCGGCGATATAATATGATGAGTGTAAGGTAGCCCGTCTGATTTTTCTTCTTTTTCATCAGCCTTGATCTCTCCACTGCCGGATGTAGGCCTAAAGGAAAATGCTCATAAATTATGTAAAAAATAAACATGTCCGGCGCAAACGCAATGTGACTCAAATGATTGGTAAAAATGAGTAATTACATACTGCATAGATGGCATCATCGAAATCTATGGCTAAATATGTGAAATACCTATGCGAAGTTGAATAGGTATTTCACATATTTAGCCATTGATTTCAATAAGTCAATATAAATATTTGATATACCTAAAATAGATGACTTACAAGTTACAATACAAGACATTTAAGAATATAATTCAACAAAAGAAAATGGCCTTTTCTTAGAATCATCTGACATTTTAAAGTAGGGTAGCTCGTTTAATTTGTAAATATATCGTTTGGTTCATAAAAAAATACCATTTGTGAAAGAAAAATAACACAATAATATTACAATTTTAAATTTCTCGAAACATCCGTCGCCGTCGGGGTGGGGTGTAAAAAGTGAGTTGTTAAAAAACATAATGTGTTGATGATATTTTTACGATTTGTTATTTCATTATTATGTATATTACTTATTTTGTGTATTTTTTCACTCCATCCTGTTCGCAACATCGCAATTTTTTAATAAGGCGTAAAAATGTGACTAAAACTGTGTCAATTTTAGCAATTATTATTTGAAAAATCCAAAACTGGCAATATTATTAAAAGTTATTTGAGTTACTTCAAACTGTCTAGATTTTATCAACTGTTATTTAAATTATTCCAAAACTTAAAACTCTCTCAATTTCATCTATTGTAATTTAAATTGTCCCAAAACTTAAAACTGTTCCAATTTTATCAACTGGTTTTAAAATTGTTCCAAAACTTAAAACTGTTCCAATTCTATCAACTGGTATTGAAATTGTACTAAAACTTAAAACTGTGTCAATTTCATGCATACCTACAAGCTTAGTAAGAAAATCAATTCATGTGTTTACAACTTAAAAACAGTGTTTAATTTTTGAAATTTTGACTGCCAGTTCGAAGACCTGAAACAATTCAATTTTAAAATTAATGTAAAAATGTATGAAAGCTCAGCTGTGCCCAATAATGTGTCAAACTATACTGCATCACAAAATGGCGAGTGTAAAATGAAATGGAACTATTCAAACTGTCAATTTCAAATTTCGAATAAAATGTAATATGTCGTATAAAAACTCATAAAAACTCTATGGTCTGCACATTGTATCTACTTGTTCTATTGTTTTATCTTTATGAAGTGTTTTATCTGCAGTTTCACCTGAATGATATCTTTTTATCGAGTGAATTCCATTTGCAAAATTACCGTTCAATTTCCATTTTTTTAAACCAATGTCCAGTAACAGAGTGATATAAAAGTAACGGTTTACACTTGAGTTGAATAACCGCACATAATCGTAAAACTGCAGTTTTCCAAACGGACACTTGCGGACGGCTGTTGTGAAACAAAACAATAACACTTAGAATAACGATCTTATTTTATTCTTTTTCTCACCCCATTCAAATTCGACACAAAAAAAAACGAAAGCAAATGTAATCGCCAAAGAACTAAAGTCTAATGTTTTAAATTTTTGATACGATAAATTATGAATGTGAATTATAATACTGCGAAAGAGGAAACTGGCAAAGTTGGAATAGTGGTTGTATTCATTATGTAATACAGACGTCCCTGTCCCATCAAGAAGTTCGAGGGGGATATATGGGTAATCCATGAGGTGACGCCAAGGGCAATTGAATATCTGAGAAGTATTGACGCAGAGCTCTGAATCAGACTCCCAGATCATTTGCACACGCATACGAAAGAAAGAAAAGTACAGACGTATACGCTACACAGTAGAATGCTCCTTCATACATTTGCATTAATTTGCTAAAAAAAAATGGTGACGTCACGACTCTGACAACGCTCGGTCGTTACGTATACTCTCAGTATATAACTAGATTTTCAATTGTATCAAAATTGTGCAATGGGTAAATTGAATAAGAAAACAAATCTTTGCCATTATTTATAGAATTGTAATCTAATTCCGTTTCAGGAAAAAAATTGAAAACCTAAAAATATCTGGGAAACTGATTTGGCATCAGTTAAAATTGACTTGGGTGGTTTTCCAGTGAATCTTACGCGATCTACTCTTATTGTTATGGGTTATAGTACTTTTTTTGTAGCGGAAAATTTAGCATTCGAGATGGAAGAGTAGTATGCAATAAAAAATATTCCTAAATTATAAAATCTAATGAATTACTTACGCTATACTACATACTTGAAGAATCCGCCATTTTTTAATAATATAACACCAGTTTTAACGAGTCGTTTTCTGTCGTAATAGCTTGTAAAAATGTTCTTCGGTATAATAAAAACGACTTGTCAAAATTTTGAATATGTTTTCTGGGACTGGGAAAAGAACTGTTTTGGTACACTTTTTCAGAGTCTGAAAACTACCCTATGTGTTTAGACTTAAGAGTGTGCATACCGACATTTCAATAATTTCTAAAAACGGGAGACCTCCTATCTCGACAACCGTTACGAAATATGCTTTGGAGAAAAATAGGATAGATGCATTGAACCTTTATCTAGGGAATAACCGTAAAATATTTTTTATATCTTGTATAGATTCCTCAAAAAAATTTTTTAAATAAACCTCTGATATTTTACCGAAAGACGGAAACTCGTTTCCCGAAAGTCGCGGAGTAAAAATTTTTTTTTGTACTGATAATATGCATCAAAATCTAGGGAATAACCGTAAAAGTTTTTTGATAGACGCAAAATTAACCCCAAAAAATGGAAAAAACGCTATTTTTACCTTTTTGTCATGCGATTGTCACGCGATTTTGAACCTTAATGCCGTGGGAAATGTCTGTGACGTCATTCCTGGTGCTATGCCCTTAATTGCTGAAATTAAAGAATATTTCACTATTGAACTACATCTGTTCCATAGAAAAAGAATTTTTTTAATTGTATGTTGTCTAAGTTTTTGTTTTATTTTGTTGATTATTTATATAATTGTAACCTTTATGCCAAAAAAAAATTGGATTATTGAAATTATATCTCCAAATAAACAAGGAATGAAAATAGATCACAATTACAACATTAGGTACAAAGGGTTTCCTCAAATCTGGTGGCACGTTTCTCATGCGTCAAATGTGGAAAAAAATACGGACTTACCCGTATACATTTTTCAGACACAAAAGAACATTTTTGTATTGTGAAAAATATTCCAGTTATTATATTCTTGCGTACTTTTATTATACTCAAACAGTATGTATATTCAAAATATTATGTGATCTGTTTTTCAATAATAGGCACTAGGGTATTAATTTTCTCCACATACCATCGCGTACTTACTATATTTATAATAGTACGCAGTTGGTACGTTTTCCTATTCAAAATGTAGTCCCATCCCTAGTGTAATGTCGTCGCCGACGCCGCTACGGCACGCCCTATAAGGGTGTCATCGTTCGACGCATTTCCGGGAAATCGACCGAGAGTTTTATTTTAAGCTTATCGACCTATGAGATGGAATTTTTTAGTATTATATCTATCTATCTATACCGTCACGCCACGTCCCTTGCAGGGTAGGCAGAGAGGACAGAGCGCCAGACAGCCTTATCCTTACACACACTCCTAGCTTCCGTCACACTCATACAGTTTGTCATACACGCAATCTGATTCCTTTTACTCAAAACGCGCCTATCCATGAGTATCTGGTTGACATGATCGGATCAGGCCAGCTCGGACGGCCGCGCTTCCTCACACCTCTTCGTACACTCAGATATTGTATTGTAAATGTTTCATATTAACGGTCACTGATACATTTTTGTAGACTATACTCAGTTTTTTCGTGCCCCCCTATTTCGGCTCATCCGGAGTCGTGACTCCTCGTAGGTATGTAAATAAAATTAAAAAAAAAGAGTTGGGATTGGTTGTCATTGCTGTGTGTAATAAGATCTGAACCGGCTCGAGCTACAGCTTACTCACGGATCCTACTTCTCACAGCTCACAAAGAGGTCAATGGGTCAGTGGTTCAATGACCAGATTCGCCGCCACCTTGACATTTCTCTCTTTCTCTAGCTATGATGTAGGATTAATACATAAAACGTTGTGGGCGAGGTTTCCATCACCGTCGCTAAGAAAATCTATGGAATAACAGTCCCCTATCAACGAGTATGACGGACCACGTATTATATTCAGTTAGGAGATTTGACAGGAGTGGTGGTCCTATTCGATAATTATGCTATGTTGCCAACTGTTACAGCACGGCTAGAGTGCCTACTCTAGGAGGCGCTGCCAGATTACAACCATTCACACATACATTGTTGAGATAGATTTTTGTCAATGAGCTAAAAGAGTCGTGTGTCGTGAACCGGCTCACAGATAAAAAATATATGATCCGATTGGGAATTGAACACTTATGTTTCTCTTAGGTCTTAACCTTAATGAATGAAAACCTTGTTTTTTGAAAGACACAGTCAACAGTGATTATATTTTTCACATCTCTCTTATGAAATGTCATTATTTTTATTTTATTAAACGTCATTTTCCCATTTTTTTGGTACACTTGCAGCATTCAATCCATTTTTTAAGACTCGCCAGTGTTGCCAGGGTTGAAAGATTACTTTTATTATCTGTTTATTACATTTTTAATCGCGACTGCAGTGGAAAATATTAAATTAATTGCATTTAAATTGGATTTATAGTTCATGGAGATATTTTATTAAGATGTTCTCGAAGAATTACATTTTGCACCGCGTGACAGTAAAAATCCTGAATGCGGACACTCTATAATTCACCTGGACTTCGCATTATTTGCCTTCGCCCATTTTGCCTTTTATCTCATTTACTTTGGGATTGGCTCTCCTAGTCTCCATCCTGCTTCTGTCGACCCTCCGAATCCTCTGAGCGAAGCTTTGCCTCCTTTAGATCCGTCCAGAAGAATTCGTGCAATTTATCTGAAGGGATCAATTTTTCTATTCGCACAAAACGGCAAAAGCCTTTAACAATTTTTGTTACACATAAGTATTGTTAATTTTTTTTCAGATTTCTTTAATTAAGTCATTGTTCTTTCTGTTCTTTTTATTCTTTCTTATTTATTTAGATAAGGTAACAAAATACAGAGATATGTTTACACTACTAATATAAAACATAACATTTGCGAATTAACTAGGGCGAGCTTATCGCAATGCTGCGATCTCTGCCAGCTAACCCCTTTTCTTCTCTGTTATTGAATATTGGTTTGTGATCTTTTTACAAGGACTTTTTTTTAAATTTACATTTTCAAGGTTAGCTGGAGGAGATAGCAATATCGTGATAATAAGCTTAGATTTTTTTTCCATAAAGTTGTCTTCTAATAAATTTAGTAGGTATTTAGGCAAAATTGTTTACACTCACAAATGTCCACTAGTCAATTCTAGAAAAGTCCACATTCATACTATTAACTATAGATAAAATTCTTATATTAAATTTATATGATTAAAAATGTTTTATTACATCGTAAGGAAATGATATGAAATAGATTAAAATAATAATTTGTTTTCATAGACAATGTGGGTTATTTGGAAACATTATGGCTGAGGCTCAGCAAAGAGGTTCGCCACCTATTCTTAATTTAGAATGCGGCGAGGCAATTGTGTTATGAAACACAATTCATATGTTGGTAAAGGTAAATGTAGGAACAAAAATATTTAAAAGTATGCATACCGACATTTCAAAAATTTCTAAAAACGGGAGACCTTATATCTCGACAACCGTTACTAAATATGCTTTGGAACAAAATAGGGTAGATGCATTGAAAATTTATCCAGGGAATAAAATCTAGGGAATGACCGTAAAAGTTTTTTGATAGACGCAAAATTAACCCCAAAAAATGAAAAAAACGCTCTTTTTACCATTTTATCATGCGATTGTTCACGCGATTTTGACCCTTAATGCCGTGGGAAATGACTGTGACGTCATTCTTGGTACCAAGCCCTTAATTATTCATTTACCCTTTAAGTTGACAAAATACAAAAATGTGTTAGCATTAGGTACTTACATGTCTTAGGTGCTAAACGATTTGTTCACTAAGGCGAGCTTATCGCAGTGCTGCGATCTCTGTCTCCTAACCCTAGATGTTTTTTTTTACATATCGGAATAACATGTGTAAACATTTCAGTGCTCAAAAATGTAGATACAGACCACGACTGATGAAGTTAAATAAAAACGTGATAAAAATAGGTCTCATTGCCGCAAAGGAATAGGTAGTTAGTTATAATATCATGTAAACATTTTTTTTTTGTTTAATTTTGTTTGTTCACTTTTAATAGCTTTAGCCGCGGATTTCTTCATTGTGTACATTGCTTATCATTCTGAATGCAACACTATTGTAACAAAAGCAATTCGCTCCTTATAATAATATTTGATTTAGATCTGTTAAATGCCGAAAGAAATATCCACTGAAATAAAATGTAATAATGTGTGTTCGCTTTGCTATTTGCTGAAAAACAAGTAGTTGTATTAACCGATCTATAGCGAAGGATGGACTGGAATGGGTGAACGTCATACTTACTTAAAATGTAATTGTTTTTATTGTTTTATTGTTCTTTTTCATCCCTAGGCCCTGATTCGGGAACTTGGACACGTCAGTTGGTTACAATCCATATTAATCACATATCATGCAGTATTAAATAATGAAATAAAATGAGTGACTGCAAGACTGGTGTAGTGACAAGAATGAAAGTAAACAAACTAAGATGGTTTGGGCATGTTGAGAGAATGAATGATGACAGGATGACAAAAAAGATATATCTGAATGAGCGAAGAGGGGTGAGAAAGCGCGGCCGTCCGAGACTGACCTGGTCCGATCATGTCGACCAGATCCTCAAGGATGGACGCGTTTTGAGTAAAAGGAATCGGAGAGCGTGTATGACTAATTGCATGAATGTGACGGAAGCTAGGAGTGTGTGTAAGGATAGGGCTGTCTGGCGCTCTGTCCTCTCTGCCTACCCTGCAAGGGATGTGGCGTGAGGGTATAGATAGATAGATAGATAGAAATAAAATCCATGCCATTAGAATGTAAAGTGTTCTATTGGCATTTCGTCATGAATTCATAAAATATACAGGGTGATTGGTTCCGCTGTTCAGATATTTTGAGAGGTGATAGAGGGTGTTTTGAAACGTAGATCTGCCAAAGGGATGTCATCCCAATTCTTAAGGGTTGCGGAGTTACACCTTTTTAAAAAAAATCCACCCCCGACATCGACCACCATCACATTTCACTGAATAACTCTGATGCTATGAGTCCAAAATTAATAAAAAAATATTTTTATGTCTCGTAATAAAACAAGCTTTTAATTAATATCAAAAATGTTTAATAATAATAATAATAACTTTGCTAAAATTAAACACAAAAACAAAATTTCATTTTTTTTTTGTTGAAAGTTTTGACATCTTTTAATTTTTTTTCAATAAAAACTATAATTAACTAGTACTTTTTTTCTTTTAATAAATACACTAGACCCTTATGAATAAAAATGACGAACATAATCTATCCATATTTTGAACCAGTTTTTCAAAATCTTCGATTTTATAACTACATATTCAATAAAAAATTACTTCTTCGCTACTGACTACCTGTTTATTGTAGGTACGTAGTACTAAAAGAGGTATAATCAGTAGCGAAGAAGTAATTTTTTATTGAATATGTAGTTACAAAATCGAAGATTTTGAAAAACTGGTTCAAAATATGGATAGATTATGTTCGTCATTTTTATTCATAAGGGTCTAGTGTATTTATTAAAAGAAAAAAAGTACTAGTTAATTATAGTTTTTATTGAAAAAAAATTAAAACTGTCAAAACTTTCAACAAAAAAAAATGAAATTTTGTTTTTGTGTTTAATTTTAGCAAAGTTATTATTATTATTATCAAATATTTTTGACATCAATTAAAAGCTTGTTTTATTACGAGACCTAAAAATATTTTTTTATTTATTTTGGACCCATAGCATCAGAGTTATTCAGTGAAATGTGATGGTGGTCGATGTCGGGGGTGGAATTTTTTTAAAAGGGTGTAACTCCGCAACCCTTAACAATTGGGATGACATCCCTTTGGCAGATCTACGTTTCAAAACACCCTCTATCACCTCTCAAAATATCTGAATAGCGGAACCAATCACCCTGTATACTACCCACATAGGTTCACAAAATACCCATCCAGTGAGCAAATAATTTTCCCCCCATGCTCACTAGAGCACAGGGTTCGTCAAGTAAAGTGATCACATTAAACCAGCCGACGATTAGTCGTGAGCCTGATGGAAAGTCCATCCTTTGCTGTATATCTGTTGAGATAAATGTTCGTTATTCAACTACGACATGTAGAGAATCCGATGTTATGACAAATGTGACGTTCGAAAAAGCTACTTGCTTACTATATAATTACAAAGTTTCATAGAAGTTTCACTTTTTAAAACTTACAAATGTGGCGAGACTAGACGATTTACAACAGATGCCGTGAGTGTAGTTTGCACGTTTTCGTTAGATATTATACTTTTTTATTTTCAACTGTTTAATCTTATAAAATTGTATTTAACCCGTGAATTTTCACGGGTAGGTAGCAACTAGAAGTTAAGATAAATATTCCACTGGCTTCTAATCTAGATAACTAATACCTATACTGTATAATATTGTAAAGAAACACGGATATATAAGATATATTATACATAACAGAAAACAAAGAAAAAACATAGCGCCAAACTATCTTATACTTATACGATTACATGATTTGGGGGGCAGGGGGGGAGGGTTGCGACAAGACCCTAGTGCGATGTATATGACCCTATATATGTAAGCTATCATTTAAACCACATTTCAATAAAAAAAATAGATACGTCATATTTTTAGCGGCCAAATCTCGGGCTAATTGGACCCCATTGTGAATCTACTATATTTTATGAGGAGAAAATCTGGCGGTCCGTTGGACCACATTGATGGTCTGTGTTTCATGGCGTCCGGTAAGTTCGTCTAAAATCAATTCGTCTAATTATCAATTCGTACAAAATTAATTCGTCTGAAATCGACGAATTGATCGTTAGGCAAATTGATTTTAGGCGAATTGATTTAAGACCAATTGATTTTAGGCTAATTGATTTTAGACGAATTGATTTTAGACGAATTGATTTAAGAACAATTGATTTTAGGCGAATTGATTTTAGACGAATTGATTTAAGACCAATTGATTTTAGGCGAATTGATTTTAGACGAATTGATTTTAGACCAATTGATTTTAGACAAATTGATTTTAGACGAACTTACCGTAAACCGTGTTTCATGCAAAGAAGAAGAAGAAATCCTTTCATTATACTGATTATCCTTTTTGTTTCTGGTATATAGGACACCCAGTACCTACCTTAATGTGGTATGCCTATCATCATTAATCACCATACGGTAATTTCATTAATTTCCAGACTTCGACATATCGACAGGTTATATCCATGCGGTAGTACCGAGAAATTCGCAAGAAACTGTAATCCCATTGTTACCATACAAGTCGAACATATTCCGAAATTCAAAAGCGAATTGTTATGTATTTGGTATTATTAATTCGTAGTAAGTACCTACAATAATTAATATTTATTTACTTATTTATATTTTAAGTAAACAAAATATCATAGAAAATATGTTAATGGTGGTGGTGGTGCCTGCTTGGTAACGCGCTCGATTGTAAATCCGGTGGGCGCGGGTTCGTTCCCCGATGACTCCAACCTTTTCAAGCTTTCTATGAAGTGTACAAAGATCTATTTTAGTTTATTTCGATAAACCCAGATTTATTTTAAAAAATGTAAAAAAATGATAATATTCACTAGGGCAAGCTTTTTGTTTGTTATACGCATTATTTGAAATAGGTATGTAAATTTATTAAGGAAAACTACAAATAGATAGGCATCTATTATACTAGGCACTCAATCACATCTTTTTGAAAATATCTCTATCCATGGGCGTCGCCAGCCTCGGAGCTAAGGGAGGGCAACAAAAATTAAGAAAAAAAAAATCATTTAAAATAAAAAAATAGATACCTATTCCAATTTCTTGGGGACGGGGGGGGGGGGGGGCAGCTGCTCCCCTGACAATGCCCATGTCTATTAATCTCTCTCACAATACAAAAAAGGCTCTCAACTATACGCGATTTCTGTTCTTCCTTCGATTCACACAAATTTCAAGATAATCACTGTGTATCTATGTATAGACTACGTAGTGAGTAAGTATATACATTACCGACTACATGTATCAGACTGTCTATAATACTCCTATATCTACGAGTATAATCTCAATACATTCACAAGCCTTCATAATCCACGTGTTGAATGTCTTCCACATTGTATTACTTATACAGAAACTATCTACAATCTATGTACATACTCCTATATGCTGTCATTGGGCTTCGGCGCCCTGAAGTTTACTCAGCCAATACTGAGAGAATCGTCTTGAAACTGAAGACAGTGATAAATGAAAGTATGGACTACAGATTGGCTGTTTTAGAATTACAATATTTGGAAATTCCTCTGAAAAAAACTGGTAACTATAATCTTAACAAATTAGCTGTTTTAGATTTTTTTATTTGTTCCCAGGCTCTACTTAAAAAGGCAAAATTCACATTGTCGCTTACGTTATTCTTATTTCGCGCTAACATTTAAATGTGAAAATGTGACAAAAACAAATGTTTAAATGTTTAAAAAAAAAACAAACATTTAAATGTTTAAATGTGACAAAAACAAATGCTGTTCACTTCTCTCTGAGATATTCTGCAGAGCCCGATCCGGTGGTTGCTGCTCTCGGTGAGAGAGGCCTTGAGCTGGTGGATAATTGCAGGTTCCTGGGTGTTACGATTGACAGGCGGCTTCAGTGGTCACCACATATCGAGGGGTTGTGTAAAAGGCTTAACTCTGCCATATATGCCATCAGGAAAATAAAATAATGTTGTGGACTCGACGCCGCGAAGAAAATATATTTTGCTTATTTTCATAGTATTATGACATATGGAGTGATGTTTTGGGAGACCGGTGCGGACTCCAAGAGAGTCTTTATTCTCCAGAAAAGAGCTGTGAGATCTTTGCTTGGTATGCGGCCAAGGGAGACGTGCCGTGGTGTTTTCAGGGAGCTGGGCATACTCACATTGTCCTGTACTGTCATCTATGAATACTTGAACTATGCGAGGCTCAACATGGCTAACACCCCGCTTAATGGGGAATGCCATAATTATTTTACACGCTCCAGGAATGATATTAGACCTATAGCCCATAGACTCACAAAAACATCAAAGAGCTTCATATGCATGAGTGTTCGGCTGTTTAATGCATTGCCTGTTGATCTTAAGCACCTAGAGTCTGTCGCGTTCCGGAGAGAGGTGAAAAAGTATCTTGTGGCAAATGAATTTTATAATATTGACGAAATGCTATCCGGCACCGGTTAGCATGGAATCATTATTAAGCATGACGAAGGACAAGCAGAGCTCTTTACACTCTCTTGCCACGGATTCTACTTTATTAATATGAACACTTGTAAATTTATCTGATATTGAAATTGATTGTGGGTCTGTACTGCAATGTCACATCTGTACCTTACCATAATTATTATCTCTTTATTAATTTCATTTGTATGTGCTTTTGTGGAATATGTACCTAGTTTTACGACCATGACGAAGTGCCAATAGAGCCTTTTACACTCTATTGGCATTGAATTTCCCTGTATATTTATTGTCAACATGTAACCTTGACGAGTCCAAGTGCCTGCAAATGGCCTAGGGATGATTCAAAACAATAAACAATAAACATTCTCATACAAAATATGAAAAATTTGAAGCGAAAATAGAACTAGAAAATAGAAAATAACTGTACTCACAAAAAAATTAATAGCCATATGTCAGTTTGTGGAAAACTGTCATCTCTTTAAAAAAAAAAGCTAGCAATTTTCGACGTATTTTGTAAAATGTTATTCATTTTCGTCATCCCATACAAAATATATTCATGACTAATTTACTAGGAGATAATCGAATTTTAGTTCGTAATTTTCCCGTCTGCGTAATCTTTTCACTAGTGTCTCATACAATTTATATTACGAGTATGTATACTACCTTTATAGTACTTAGTACCTAATTTTGTAGGAATATATTAAGAGTATGCATACCGACATTCCAAAAATTTCTAAAAACAGGAGACCTTATATCTCGACAACCGTTACTAAATATGCTTTGGAACAAAATAGGGTAGATGCATTGAACATTTATCTAGGGAATAACCGTAAAAGATTTTTTTATATCTTGTATAGATTTCTCAAAAAAAAATGTGAAAAACACCTCTGATCTTTTTTCCGAAAGACGGAAATTCGTATCTTGAAAGTCGCGGAGTAATTTTTTTTTTGGATTAATAATATGGGAATAACCGTAAAAGTTTTTTGTTGAACCCAAAATTAACCCCACAAAATGGAAAAAACGCTATTTTTACCGTTTTATCATGCGATTGTTCACGCGATTTTGAACCTTAATGCCGTGGGAAATTGCTGTGACGTCATTCCTCGTGCCGTCAAGCTGTTAAGTATATAGGCGTGTTTGTATATTATGTACAAGTACTATGTATAGATCGCATCAATTCAAGCAACAGTGTTAAGTATAATCGCATATGGACAAGGCGACTACTAGGCGCCTCGATACCTAAATTACAATTCACACAGTTCACAACTAGGCTAGCCTCCTGAGTGATTTGGTCCTACACATAGTACTTAAAAAAAATCTTTAAAATCCCCCATT
The DNA here is from genome assembly GCA_963576895.1 of Ceraclea dissimilis. Classification (NCBI taxonomy): domain Eukaryota; kingdom Metazoa; phylum Arthropoda; class Insecta; order Trichoptera; family Leptoceridae; genus Ceraclea; species Ceraclea dissimilis. The sequence continues at coordinate 3,300,092 of OY756377.1, forward strand.
AACATCTGGATAGTGTTGGATTCCATGGTACTTTATATAGTACGTATGGAAAATACACATTTTGTTTCTGAGATGTTTTTTAAATATTTTTCTGGCTACCCTTAAGTTCTATAAAATTCACTCCCCAAAAATTATTGCTATTAAAACAAAAATATTTCTCAGCACTCAGAAGGCTAGGTGATGATAATTTTCTGTTTTCAACTGATTTTATTTGAACCACTTTATCTGTCAGCTAAAATACGAGTATCTTACGGAAATACGAAAGAATTTGTTCGTACTCGAAGAACTTCAAATAAAAATAAGTTTATCGACTTTATGACTATAAATACACGCAGTTTATCGACTTTATGTCTATAATATACGGCAGTTTATCGACTTTATGTCTACAAATAAATAACAGTTTATCGAATTTATGACTACAAATAAACAACAGTTTATCGACCATATGTCTACAAATGAACAACAGTTTATTGAATTTATGTCTACAAATACACAACAGTTTATCAACCTTATGTCTAAAATAATCAAAAGCTTATCGACTTTATGCCTACAAAGAAACAACAGTTTGTCGATTTTACGTCTACAAATAAACACCGGTTTATCGACTTTATGCCTACAAATAAATACCATCCTATGTCTACGAGAATTAATATATCAACATCGATAGGTCGGACCATCATTTGTAAAAGAAATCAGAGAACGCAAATGACATCAACTTGCATGAATGTAAGTTAAGCGAGGTGTGTATATAGGAATATCTCGGTCTGGCGTTCTATCCTCTCTGCTTATCCTGCAAGGGGTTAGCATCACATGATAATAGACAGATAATATTATTTATTTACTTATTTATTTAGTCACATGGGCACAAACAGTTATAACAGCACATGTCAACAATTAAACAAAAACAGAAAGGTTGTTTAAACAAAAACAGAATTATCGTGGAATTCTTGTAACTAGGTAAGTACTACAACAGTGAATAATGTGAACAGTGCTTTAGTTTCCACCCCATCGGTAATAAAACCCGGTTGTCCTCAATATTGTAATAGCATGGTGTATATGGTCCACAACCTCCCACTGTCTTCCCCGGGTCAATTCACACACACACACCAACACGCACGCACGCACTCACTTCATATCATATACCTAGGAAGGAAGATATTCATGGTACCTGACACATTATACATATACACAGGGTAATGAATTTATAGATACGTCGTAATGTTTTTTTCTAATTACACGTTAGCTCCGATGCTACAACTTTTTTTTAGCACGCACTTAATTATTTATGGAATTGACCCCATCATTACTGTAATCTCAATCTACGCACTGTTTTTACCATAGACAATATTAATAGTGAAATATAATTAAATTTAATTTCCTCTTATTGAAACTTTCAGTGAATCCTTTTCTACTATCAAAACATCACTGGATCAGGTGCTGTAGCTCCATCGTCGAGAAATATTAAGCTCATTAAGGCTTCGTGGAAATGGACACATAATAGGGAGTTTTTCGAAATTAAATGATTATTAAAATATTTTGTTTTGAGAAAAAACAACGAATTAAGGTCTTTACCGAAATTCTTACTTTTTACAGTAATTTTTGTTTTGTTGTGTCTAAATCGAGTCAGATGTAAATTGTAAAAATCCTAATAAATACATTTTAATACTCTTTTATTTTTAATAGATCAGATCTCTAAAACGGTTGCTCAGTCATCATACTTAAATCTTGAATCACCCCTTAACATATTTAGATCCGGAATAGAAGACCCTGAAAATAAATATTAGTTCTATATGTTCTTCCTTCCAGGTTATTCGGGTGTTGGCTGCGTGTCTGTTGATTTTCTCTAGCTTACGGCAGCGATACTGCTGCCATCTTTAGGATGAAGGTTGCCGAAAGCTAAAGCAAATCAACAGACACGCAGCCAACACCCGAATAACCTGGAATGAAGAATATATATACCATGCTGCGAAATCCTACAACATCATTAGTTCTATATGTGTTTATTCTATGGATGTAGTTAATGCACTAACACTAACTCGGCATGATGAGATTATTCTACATAGTATACTAATATTAATGTAGGTAACACTATACATACATACACTATCACACATACATGCATCATTAACTAGAATTCCTATAAATAATGATTAGGGCTTAAATATACTCGCACATATTATATCAACACGTTGCTCAGTAAAGTGGCCAGGCTTAAACCATGTGTTGACTCAAATAATGAATACTCAGTCGGTCTGTGCTTTCAGTATATCTTTCAGTATTTCAGTATATCTATGATTTATTTACCTTTGTACGGGCTCTTCCTAGTTAGGTAGATCTAAGTGTGAAGCAAATTAATTTGTAACTATTATTTTAATAAAGTACTTTTATTTTTTTTATTATATCGTCACCTGGGAATAACAACGTTATAACTGACAAGTCCAAAATGTCGAGAAAAATTGATCAAAGTTACAAACACTAATATCTTTTACACTTTTACATATTGCAAAACTACCACACTAAAAGCTTGTATCGTGAAGTTCAGGATAGATCGTCAGCACCTAGATTCGAACACGGTACCTCTTGGTCAGAATTTCGCTCTATAACCAACTGGCGGATCCGTGAATGTCGTCAAATGGTAAAAAGTACTGTCACTCAACGTTTTGAAACCCTAAGATTTGTTGTATATAAAGTACTGTCACTCATGGTTTTGGAGGGGGCTTCAGCCCCCTAGCCCCCCTGGATCTGCTCTGCTCCGTATTGCCTCTGCTCTTATTTTCACAATAATTTCAGCTAAAAAGTAAATTACTATATGTGATTTTTGAACACACTTTGCCAAAGGCTTTACAAAAAACAATACATTTTATTAAAAAAACTAATGATATTGTGTTGATTGCATCCCACGAAATCTATTTCGCTGGGATTTTTAATTAAATAACATATCAAGAGTATGCATACCGACATTTCAAAATATTCTAAAAACCCGAGACCTTATATCTCGACAACCGTTACTAAATATGCTTTGGAACACAATAGGGTAGATGCATTGAACATTTATCTAGGGAACAACCGTAAAAGATTTTTTATATCTTGTATAGATTTCTCAAAAAAAAATGTGAAAAACACTTCTGATCTTTTTCCCGAAATACGGAAACTCGTTTCCCGAAAGTCAAGGAGTAATTTTTTTAGTACTGATAAAATGCATTAAAATCTAGGGAATAACCGTAAAAGTTTTTTGATAGACGCAAAACTAACCCCAAAAAATGGAAAAAACTATTTTTACCATTTTATCATGCAATTTTGAACCTTAACCCTCTTCACTACCAGAATATAATAGAGGGGTCATAGAATTTTTTTGTCTATGGATTTAATATCTATATATTTTTATATGAATTTAGAGCAAAAAAAAAATTTTTGCGTTTTTCCGTTTAGGACTTCGCCCCATGCCCTCCACGGAGGACACTGGTAGTTATTTACTAGTAAAACATATTTAATCATAGACAATAAACATTCTATAATAAGTTTACCATGGATTAAGTATGAGACTTTGCTTCAAATGAATTTTATTTGTTTTTGCGTCATGTCCTCCAGGAAGGACACTGGTAGTGAGAGGGTTAATCCCGTGGAAAATGACTGTGACGTCATTCTTGGTTCCAAGCCCTTAATTTCATTTTTCATCGTCTGTATTATAGCTAGCACAAACAAAAAAATATGAAACCCGAGTCGACGTTATAAATATGGTTCTGTAGTTTATATTGTGGGTTATTCATTCAGCCTACCCGCCTACCCCATACATTCATATAACCACCTGTTGACCAAAGTCTGAATTACTGCTGTTATCTGTTTTTCACATTTCTATGGTCGAACATTCAAAAACTTATTGTGTTCCATCCATGGATTTATAATACTAGTAAACTGGATGGAAAACATAGGTGTTTGTCTATACATTCTGTTCGGTTCTAGGGAAAATGGCCAGTTAGGCAAAAGAAGCAAAATGGAGGATTTTCCATACTAAACGGGCTATATGAAACTGTGGATTTCAAATGGATTTTTGGTTTTCACTGTTTATATTTTAACTGAAAATGAATTATAGACATCATATTGACATAATTATAGGACCAAGGGATGTAAATACTCCGTTAATCAGAATTTATGAGCAATTTTATTACACAGGAAACGGCACACGGTGGAAGTAAATTAAATTACTTTTATTTATTTTTCTTATTCTTTTTTTCAGATTTTCCTTTAAGAATCAAACCTTATGCATCGTTTAAGAAAAAAAAAATGAGAAAAAATGTGTTTTCAGTAGTTTCCTATCACTAATTATGATATTGAATATTACGGATGTGAAGACGTTTTAAATATATCATTTATTATGTAGGAATTTATTTTTTCATATTTTTTCTCATTTAAAGCTAATGTGTATGTATTTATGAATTTTTATGCAATGTTTAATTTATGTTGTAATTAATGATAATAAAATAAATGTAATTTAATTTACTTCCATCGTGTGCCGTTTCCTTTGTTAAAGAAATTGCTTATAAATCCTGATAACGGACTATTTACATCCTTTGGTCCTATAATTATGTCAATATGTCTATAATTCATTTTCAGTTAAAATGTAAACAGTGAAAACCAAAAATCCATGTGAAAACCGCAGTTTACTATAGCCCGTTTAGTATGGAAAATCCTCCATTTTGCTTCTTTTGCCTAACTGGCCATTTCCCCTAGAACCGCAATAGTCGGCCAAGAGATGAATCCAGTTTACTAGAAGTATTATACATCCATGGTTCCATCTGACATACAGGATGATGTTTTCTTTTGTCTATGACTCAAATATCTTGCTGTCCATTTTTTTAAAAGTCTCACGGAGCAAACTTGGTTTAGTGTTGCTTGATGTGATTATAAGCTATGGTTAAATTTTTTCGCTACGTTCAAATTATGTTTCAGAATGGTTGTTTAAAAAAGTAACAAATTTTTCGATTGTTAGAATAAACTGGTAACTTCGTTTTTCAAACTTGTGATGGCGGTTTAAAGGGATTAACGGAGTATTTTTATTTTTTCCAACTCGCAAAACTATATTGCCTTTAAAATAATTTCTGTTGCGCCGCTCTGTAATATTTTCGGCATTATAGGTTACTTGTAAAAGATACAATGTAAGGATATTCCGGACCTTTGACAGTTCTTACGACAAGGTTTGACAATCAGGGCTACCAACAAAATAATCTCGAACTCCACTTGCAGCTAACTTCTGCATTCAGCATTAGAGGGAAGAGGGCTGAAGAAGAAAAAGGTTAGACATCTTGCGATGGTTTGACGTAAATCCTAGTTTAATTGTGTATTAGTCTATTTTTGAAGGAGCTGGTGGTCGGAACACACACAATGGACTCTGGCAATTGATTCCAAGCACTGACATTAAATTTGTCATCTCGCCTTGAATAACGCTGTTATTTCTCACTGATAACATAATGAATGCTCTGCAAATGAAGACACAAAAGAAAAACAAAACAAAAAACAAGCAAATTTAGCGTTTCTCGTTTATTATCTAGCATTTGTTTCTCGTCAATACGACAAAATGATAAAACGATAATAATAATTATATTCGAATCATAATGATACAAACAACACTAAACAAGAAGAATCTAATGATTACTGCTTTAATTTTATCGAGAAACCTCCTACTAAATTAAAGGCGGCATAAAGTGTGAGTTGATTTTATAAAGGGGGAATAATTCTCGATATTTCGAGAAATTTGTATTGGCTTATTTCATAAAACTGTTTGATCGACATGTAAAAATTTCGAGAATAATGCAAGTTTCTTTAGTACCTAACTGTTTTTACAAATAACTAGGTGTTTTCGATAATTGGAGACAAATTGAATTAATTGATAAAATTATGTCAAAATATTCACAGTTTGATGAATGGGGCTCAATTCACGGATTGCATGAATGGGACAAAAGCAAGAAGTATGTGCAAAGATAGGAAAGTCTGGCGACCTGTTCTCTCTGCTCACCACGCAAGGGATATGGCGTAAGAGGATATTATAATAAAATAGAGTAGAACTTATTATAATGTATACATAATATATCCTGAAATAAAATTTAATCACTTCACAAAGTTAATAACAAATGAGTCACATCTCTCCATTTATCGATATTTCGACTACTTATTTATCATATTGTCGAGATTGCGGCACAAATAACTTCTCTTGTTTAATCGTGTTTGTGTATATTTTTTTATTTCTGCGCTGTTATTTTGAGCTTATCTTCCATCGACACAATCAAGCCACCTCGGGGTGGTGACTGTCGGTTCTCTGCTCTCTCTGCGGTCGGAAGATTGAAAGCCTGGGCGCCAAATGGAGAAGCAGAGTGGTTATTACTATTGACAATATTGCGGGAGGAAATGAGATAGATAATATTAGCCTAAGATCCCGCAGATAAAAATATGACCTGTCTGTTTTTTATTTTGTTCTTGATTTTTTTTTATTTATTTAGAGAATACAACAGCTAAATACATAATATGACATTTTATATATATTTACATTTTATAGCGCCAATTATAGTATTCTTCGTTTTATTAACAAAAGTATAAGTAGGTACCTTATATATAAGCAAGAAATAGGAAATAGGATAGGAATGGATCCAGGAATAGGAAGGAAAATGGAGAAAGTAAGTGACAACAGTTCTTTTCATTTCAGTTTTACGCTGAAACCCTCAGACCCAACGGTACAATGGTATTTGTGGGTACCATCAATTTATTATAAAAAGAAAAAACTTTGAGTTTTTAATGTTTTATATTAATTACGAGTTAACCCGTTTCGGCATCTATGGCTACTCTATTTTTTTTCTTTTTTTAAAAAAAAACAATCACATTTAAAATGGGGTTTTAAAAACCACCTCTCAAACATTTTTTTTTAAATTTATAAAATGAATATAGGTGTATCGAAATAAACCTAAATACATCTTTGTACACTTCACAGAAAGCTTAAAACCTTGTGTTGTGAAGTGGAGTAAGTCGGGGATTGAACCCGCGCCCACTGGATTAACAGTCGAGCGCGTTACCAACCAGGCTTCCGACCACATAGATAGGTCACATTTTTAACGGCCGGATCTTAGGCTACATAGAAATTCCCTTAATTCGATTCAAATAGTTGGCGCCCATTTCTCACCCCATATTATTTATCATCCCACTATCATTCTATGGGGTTGTTTCGGATCGGTTGTCTTTAATAATTGCAATTTGATTGATTGTCTTTCCTTTGTCCTTTTCCCTTCCTTTTCCCCTCCCCTCTAATCCCCTCATAATATGTTTAATTAACAAAAAACCTTTGCTCGTTGTCATAATAATCGTTAGAGGTTTCAGCTTTATGTGTTTATGTATCTGAATTGATTTTATCTATGATTCATCTATGTTATGGCGGCTCTACACGCTTGACAGGCGTTCACAAACGTGTGTATTAACCCTCTCACTACCAGTGTCCTTCCTGGAGGACACGACGCAAAAACAAATAAAATTGATTTGAAGCAAAGTCTCATACTTAATCCATGGTAAACTCATTATAGAATGTTCATTGTCTATAACTAAATATGTTTTACCAGTAAATAACTACCAGTGCCCTCCATGGAGGGCATGGGGCGAAGTCCTAAACGAAAAAACGCAAAAAAAAATTTTTGTTCTAAAATCATATAAAAATATATAGATATTAAATCCATAGACAAAAAAATTCTACAACCCCTCTATTATATTCTGGTAGTGATTAATAATTTCATCCGTCTTGTCCACCGTGCGGACGTTACCTGCAAGTGGAGTTTAGTTTGTATTGTTGGTAGCCCCCCATCGTAAGAGCTGTCAAAGGTTCCCAATATTCTCACATCGTATCTTTTACAAGTAACCTACAATGCCGAAAATATTACAGAGTAGCGCTAGAGAAATCATTTAAAAAAATATATAGTTTTGCGAGTTGGAAAAAGAAAAAATACTCCAATAATCCCTTCAAGCGCCACCACAAGTTAGAAAAACAATGTTGCCAGTTTATTCTAACAATTCAAAAATTGTCAAAACGTTTTAAACAACAGTTCTGAAATATAATTTGAAAGTAGCGAAAAAATTTAACCATATCGCATTATCACATCAAGCAACACTAAACTAAGTTTGCACCAGGGGACCTCTTACAGAGAATAGTCTGTAGTGTTGCCATCTCTTGAAATTAGAAAACCGGACATGTCATATAATGAGTTAATCCAATTTCTTCTTCTTCCTATCGCAAGAGTATGCCCAACATCCCTCGTAACTCAGATCACGAATGGAACACTCCAAAGGAAAAATCCTACCCGTGAAACACAGATTGGCAAAGCTGTCTAAAAGTTTTGTTTGCCTCAGTGTGCGCCTGTTCAACAAGTTGCCTGAAGAAATGAAGTCTCTGAGTGATAGTAAATTTAGGGGAGCAGTGAAAACGTACCTCGTTGAAAAATCATTTTACTCTGTTTTGGTTATCTTGTCATCATTAATTCTCTCAACATGCCCAAACCATCTGATTATATTGTTCCATGATATCATGTTTACAAGTCTATTATACCTATTCGACTGTACAATATACCTAATAGAACTCGTAAATAGACCTATGGGCGTCGTCAGTGGGGGGGGGGGGCAGCTGCCCCCCCCTAGAGATTGGAATAGGTATATAACATTTAATACTAAATGAAATCATATTACTACCACACATTTTCTCATCATATCATAAATTTTCTAAAATTTTTATGAAAACCCGTCAGTTTCGTAAAAAAAATTACCTGCGGTGCTATTTTTTATTACTTTGTTATAAAAACATTTTTCGTACATATTATTGTGCAAAGTATTACTCTTATATATACATTTCAAAATAAACAAACCACATCACAACCTTCCTCAGTACCTATGTCTCACAAAAAAAAATCGACTGCGGCGCTATTCACGCATTTTTTTGTTTTTATTTTTTGTTCCCCCCCTAGCTCGGAGGCTGGCGACGCCCATGAATAGACCTATCGAAGACTTATTGAATATTAGGTTTACCTACTGGATGAGACGCAATTGGATTCCTGTGGATTCTCAATTAGGCGACAGTCGATCATATAAGGTTTCAGTAGACAATTGAATGTTTTAATCAATACGTACTCAGGGTAGAATTCACTTATAAGAAAAAGAAATACAATATGTACTACTAATTGACTACTACTTTGCCCTTAAGGCAAGGCTCTATATGCTGTCATTGGGCTTCGGCGCTCTGAATTTTACTCAGCCAATACTGAGAGAATCGTCTTGAAACTGAAGACAGTAATAGATGAAAGTATGTACTACAGATCGGATGCTTTAGAATTACAGGATTTGGAAATTCCTTGAATAAAAAAATATTCCTAAAGTACCCCTAAAATTTACGGGATTTGAAGATTTTCCGTTCAGTTTTTCAGATATAAAAGTATAATTTAGCCAAAATACTGGTAATTATAATCTTAACAACTCGGCTGTTTTAGATTTTTAAATTTCTTCCCAGGCTCTTCTTAAAAAGGTATAATTCACATTGTCGCCTACGTTATTTTTATTGAGCGCTAACATTCTCATACAAAATTTGAAAAAGTTGAAGCAAAAATAGAACGATTTTGCTCAGTGCATTAAGGTCCTTAAGGGCTTGGTACCAAGAATGACGTCACGGTCATTTCACACGGCATTAAGGTTCAAAATACTAATTACATCACAACATATTATATTGGAATGGTACTTATTTTATTAATTACTTTTTGTAATTGTACACTAATTATGTATCTCTACTGTTTGCTTGTCTAAATAAATTATAATAAAAAAAAAAAACCACGGTAAAAATAGGGTTTTTACATTTTTTGGGATTAATCTCGTATCAATCAAAAAACTTTCACGGTTATTCCCTAGATTTTAATGCACGTTATCAAACAAAAAAAGGCAAATCTATGACTTTCGGGAAATGAGTTTCTGTCTTTGAGGAAAAAAGATTAGAGGTGTTTTTCATATTTCTTTTTTTTTGAGAAATCCCTACAAGTTACTCGTATAAAAAATCTTTTACGGTCATTCCCTAGATAAAGGTTCAACAAAAGCACACAATAGATATGAAGTTCACTGACAGACATCCTAGGATTTCGTTAAGCTCGCCCTAGTGAACAAATGTTATAATTTTTTTTTATATTTGTTTATTTATTCTTAAGATGAACAAAGTGTATATACTAAAAAACGAACATAGAACAGATTATAGAGCATAATTGTTTACTAGGGCGAACTCATCGCAGAGCTGCGATTTCTTTCAGTTATCCATGTCTCTGTATTTTGTTCACCAAAAGTGTAAATATATATATTCTCATTCAGTCCGCGATTGCCCACTGCAGGACATAGGCCTCCCCTCTCCTCCTCCACTTCTCCCGCTCCTGTGCGAGTCCCATCCACTGGGGTCCGGCAAACCTCTTAACATCGTCCATCCATCTGGTAGGTGGTCGCCCTTGTGGCCTTTTGTCGCCCCTTGGTCTCCGCTCCAGCAGTCTCCTCGTCCATCTGTTGTCCTGCATTCTTGCAATTTGCCCCGCCCATCTCCACTTCTGCACCGCTATCCTCTCAACCACATCAGTCACTTTAGTCTGGCTGCGTACCCAGTCATTTCTCTTCCTATATTTTAAATTTTTAAGTGAAAAACAAATGCATATAAATATAAAAAAAGGACATAGTACAGATTATAAATCGTTGTTCACTAGGGCGAACTTAACGCAGAACTGCGATTTCTTTCAGTTTATCCCAAATATATAAATAAATTATATGAAAATTCTTGATAATACCCTACACCACCCTCCACCCCTTTCATATTATTCCCCTACCCCCCCTCTACATCCAGCCTCCCCCATCAACATCATAATATCGGCGCCTTAACCCTTTGAGCGCGACAAGCAGATTTGCATAATGTATGATTTTGTTAATTTAAACGTCTATATTATTTTGATTTAACAACGTAAATCTGTTTTAATAATGTAATCTTCCTCGTCATTTCATTATGCTGCTATTGTATTTCTATACATAACATTATTCCTATCTATCTATCTATCTATTATCTTTTCGCGTTAAGATAATAAAATATAATTTCCCTTTATATACAATATTATAATCGTAATTGTATACATTTTGTCTCTTTTGTGTGACCATTTTAAATTAATTTCTTTCGTATCAGTTAAGAGTGTGCATACCGACATTTCAAAAATTTCTAAAAACGGGAGACCTTCTATCTCGACAACCGTTACTAAATTTGCTTTGGAACAAAATAGGGTGGATGCATTGAACCTTTATCTAGGGAATAACCGTAAAAGATTTTTTATATCTTTTATAGATTTCTCAAAAAAGAATTTTAAAAACACCTCTGACCTTTTTTCCGAAAGACGGAAACTCGTTTCCCGAAAGTCGCGGAGTAATTTTTTTTCTTGTACTGATAATATGCATAAAAATCTAGGGAATAACCGTAAAAGTTTTTTGATAGACGCAAAATTAACCCCAAAAAATGGAAAAAACGCTATTTTTACCATTTTATCATGCGATTGTCACGCGATTTTGAACGTTAATGCCGTGGGAAAAGACTGTGACGTCATTCCTGGTGCCATGCCCACTTGAATTTTTTGATTTACAAATTTTATTCTTGTAAAGCGTTGGATTTTTTCTACATTCCGTAGTATTCCCACAACAATGTAGAAGAATTAAGGATGAACATTGTCGGGCCTCGTAGATGGCGGGTGTGTCAAAAATACCACCCTCTCCCTTCAACGATAAGAAATTCAACAATACATGAGTACCTAATATACATACATGAAATTCGACAACACAGCCGTCGCTCCTCGTGGTGTAGTGGATATGATCCCTACTATGCGAGACAAAGGTCTGGGTTCGAATCCCAGCCGGGGTGAACTGAAATGGCGAATGTTTCTCCAGTGTAAAGTGATCACTTAAGCCAGCCGAGGTCGGTCGTAAGCCCGACAATGTTCATCCTTAATTCTTCTACACTGTTATGGGAATACTACTCAGTTAAAATCATTTTTTTTTATAAAAAGGATCTGGGCTTGCATACACACACCCAAATACTTTCCTGCGCACCTTTTGCACTAGGTTAAAACCCTGTATCGTAAAGTGTGAAATACATAGTCAGCGCCGGGATTTGAACCTAGCACCTCGTGCTTGGGAGACCGCCGCCTCAACCAACTGCGCCAACCATTTACTCATATTATTTATCACAGTATTTTAAACCACGTTTTTTCTCAATAATGAACTAAAAAAGATAATAAAAGATAAAACTTTTAGTCGTGAAGGGAATTTAACAATCGAATTTAGAGTCGTGAAGTAAAATAAAAAAATAACTCTAAAGTCGTGAAACTAGTTGGACAATGAAATCTAGAGTGGTAATGCGGAATAACAATCAAATCCAGACTCAAGCGAATTGAACATAAACAATCAATGTAGAATCGTGAAGTGAATTGAACAATTAAGTCAAGAATCGTGAAGCGACTTGAACAATCAGATTTAGAATCGTGAAGCGAATTTTACAATTGAACCTAGAATCGTAAAGCGAATTGAACAATCAAACATAAAATCGTGAAGCGAATTGAACAATCATCATCAGAATACGTCAACAATTCTGTAAATTGACTTTGTCTGAGATTCGAGCTCAGATCATCGTCTTGAAAGGCTTTATTCTTGGCAATAATTGAGACGGGGATGTAATCTTAATGAGAAAATACGTAGTTTGAAACTAAACTGTTTCGTTTCTCAGAATGCTCATGTTGGTAATAATGAATAATGTAGTAATATAATTACTACAGTCAGTGGCGGATTACCCATAAGGCAAAGTAGGCACGTGCCTAGGGGCGCGAGGTTACAAAGGGGCGCGCGAGCCGCGCGATGAAGTTTTTAAACAAAAATAAAAAAAATAAAAAAAATAGTTGTGTAAGTAAGTATGCACCTACTTACACAATATAAAAGATTATATAATTCTATAGAGATGTAGAGTTTCCGAAGCATGCTCCGCCTTCATGATTATTTCTACATCGCATGATTTTATAATAGAAGTTAGTAAGATTTTTCATGAGCAAAAAACTACTAAACTGATTTTGATGAAACTTGGTATGTAGATTGGTGGAGACACAGATTTACACATTTTATCCCAAAATTCCCACGGGATGGAGCATCACGATGGGTCAAGCCGTGTGGCGCAGCATTAGTTATTATAGTATGTACGAGAGCGGATCAATAAATACCCGTGTTTGAAGAAATGTGGCTGTGCAGAGAGAAAATGATATTACCATCGTGTGGAACCATCCTTCAGACGACACCGAATTTCGGACCGATTCGTGGATTAGTTATTTTTTGGCAGCCAGTTTAATGACCCCTGTTGAGTGTTTCTCGAAAAAATTTAAAAATAACAAAATTGATCCGAATTTGGCTCCTCATTTTTGGGTCGAAAAACACGCGATGAAATAAAAGTGAAGTTTTATGCTATCTATGGAGTCCGTTCACCATAGATTGTAAACATACAATTTTGGTTCAACGAATTTAAAAGGGTCTTGCAACTGTTTTTAATGAGGAGCGGCCAGGTCGCCTGGCAGAAGGGGTTACCGAGGAAATCTTTGAAAAAGTCCACGAGATGATTCTTGCTGATCGCCGAACCAAAGTGTGTGAAGTAGCTGAGGCCATAGGCGTGCCGCACGAAACGGAAATTAATATTTTTCAGAACAAGTTAAGTGTGCAAAAGGTGTCGGCCCGATGCGATGGCTGCCACAATTGCTCTCTTTGAACAACAAGCGGATACAGGTGTCAAAGTCCAATCAGTTTCTGGACCTTTTTAAGCGAGATTCGAAGGAGTTTTTACGTCAAGTGTCACCGTTAATGAAATCTAGATACATAATTATACGACAGGGACCAAAAAATGGGCAAAAAAGTGTATTTTTCCAGGTGAATCTCCTTGAAAGGAGGAAAAGACGGTCCGATCGGCCGGAAAGGCCACCACCACGATTTTTTTGGGATTCGAAGGGAATATCATCAATTCATACATACATACATACATACATCTTCTTCCCCGTCTATCCTTGATTTGCAAAAAGGCAGAACGATCATGAGACAGTGTTACGGTGAATTATTTGAGCGATTCGATGAGAAACTGAAGGAAAATTGAAGGAGATATGGCCCTAGTTGGCTAAGAAAAAAGTGTTTTACCACCACGATAATGCACCAGCACATTCCTTCGGGGCTGTCGCGGCCAAATTGGATGAAATACGCCGCGACTTGCTGTCGCACCAATCATATTCTTCCAACCTGGCTTTCTGCGAATAATTTTTAGGTCCTCCATATGAAAACATGGCTCGGGGGGTAAAAATCAGCTCAAAGAAGGATGTTTTTCCCGAGAAAGAGTTGTATTTTAAGGAGTTTGGCAGATCGCGTTTTTGGAGGGGTTAAATAAATGGCAGAGGTGTTGGGATACGTGAATCGACCTAAAAGAAGATGACGTTGAATAAAAAATTGGAAAAAACTTTCATCTTCATACCTAACACGGGTACTTAATGATCCGCCCTCGTATAAGTGCTAGTTAAAATTTATAATATAATATGGACGCTAGAGGGGCGCCGATAAGGTGCTTGCCTAGGGGCGCTCTCAACACTTAATCCGCCTCTGACTACAGTCACTGTGTTACTCGGTAACTCACAAATCATATACAGATACGATAGTTGGTACCCCTGTATAACAAACCTCATGAACATTCTCCCAACTTACAAACGGATCATGTTGACATAATTGTCGTCATGTTTCAAATTATTACCTACCTACAGCGCCATAAGCCTGATATGTCTGGAAGACGGGAAAATTGACAACTACAAAAAAAAAATGGTATGTCAGATTTTTATCTTGAGTGTATGGTTGGTGTAGTCAGTTAGAGAGCGAATTTCCCAAGGTGAGGTTGTTGGGATCGAATCTCAATGCTGACGACATATTCTGTACTTCACGACACAAGCTTTTAGCTTACTGTGAAGTGTTTAGGACAGTGTTTCCTGGATTTTTGCGTACAAGCTTGTTCCTCCTCCTGCTCCTTTAAAAATTCAATCAACGAAATTATTTTTATTAAATATTTTTTTGCGGGCAGTAAAAATAACTAGATATTTTTTAAAGCACACGTCTCTTGAAGTTTTCAGGATCTTCGGGAGTTCGAATGAGCCAGAGTTTCTCAAAACTTATGCCCTCTGCTTTTACTGGTACCTTCCAGAGATCTTTCAACACATCTTTCTCCTTTCTGTGCTATGATGTGCTATGATTTTTCGTTTCCTTTCAAAAGCAGATTGTTTTTGTATGCTCCATCCACCTCCTTCAGAGTAACTCAAGAAAGACAGCAGCGCCCCCCATTTTCTCTCACGACAAATTGGTCGGGCTATACAATCATGCACAAATATGTAGAGTTTCACAGAAATTAATTGCATCGCAAACCAACACTTTATTGTTAATGCACTTTAATACTCTGGCAGTTACGACTAATGAAACAAGTGAAGTAACTAGTGTAGCTCTAAAAATAACAGGTACTGCTACTTTTTCATCCGCTGCAAAATATCTGCTACTTTTATTTTATGCTGTAGATATTTATTGTAAATGATTTATTTACCTAATTATGAAACACTATGATTTAAAATACTTGACAATGGCAAAATCACCCGTGGACGGGTGCGTGCCAGTTCTAAGTAAGAAGAAGAAGATATTTATTGCTTTATAATAATGATGAAAAAATATTTTCAAAAAGATGAGCGAGAAAAAATAACGCAATATACAGAATAAACAACCAATTTACTGTGGATGCATGGGCGTCGACAAAAGAAATAAATAGGTATTTAAATTTACCTCCAAAATCGGAAACTTCACAAAAATCACATTATTCCACATGAGCTATGGTCATTCTTTACAAATTATCAAAAAATATTTTGAAAATCCATGAAATCACGCATCTTATAAAAATATTGCATAGACTAAAAACCACATCCACATCACCACCTTCTTCACTCAGTCATAATCACTAAATTTTTGAACCATATCAATAATGAAAATTTTAGTTATCCCTCTTACTTTAATGCTGATGCTTTAATTTACCTTGAATTGTAATTAAGTTTTGCGAGAATTCGGTAAATCGCTGCTCTTTTTTTCTTTTCAATAGTTAGCCTATGTATGTATGCTGTAGACCAGTGTTTCCCAACCCTTTTCGTGCCATGCCCCACCAAAGCCTTTCTAACAGTCGTATGCCCCACCGCAAAACATATACGATACATTTGTATGCCATGCCGGGGGCCCCTGTACACAACTACATAACTCATGCGATTTATATACAATTACAGCTATGATTAGCGCCTCAGGCAAATTTTTCTAACAAAACAATCGCAAGTTAATGAATTTGCACAATAATTTATGAATAATGTGAGATTTCTTCCCGCCGATGACCATGACTGCGTATATGATCTTTCTAATTCATGAACCTCTATCATAAACAGCGCCGCAGGCGAATTTTTTTTACAGAAATGTTTTAAATAAATATAATGTATCTAATACGTGGAATCGTTGGTAATTTCTGAAGTGTCCCACCTGAGGCATGGTGTCCCACCGCTGAGGCATGGTGCCCCACCTCTGAGGCGCGATGCCCCACCGTGGGAATCACTGCTGTAGACACTCCCAATAATTGGAGGGTTGACCTGATTATTATGTTAATTTTTATTTTGTGAATGTTTTGTCAGCCTCTTACAATAAATAAATGAATAAATAAAAAAGTAACAACTGTGACTGTTATTATTGTTCCTTGTTTTAAAACATCACTATTTGAAACTTTACATCGCAGTTTATGTCTGCGATACCTAATAATTGATGTTGGGTGGATTACGTACCAGAATAGCGGGATTCATCATTTCATTATTATATAAATCTAGGTAAATACTCCAATTTCTCTAGACCTATAGATCTTAAAACAGCGCGCAAGTTGTAGAGACACTAATTCTTCTCCATTATAGATCTCTACAAACCACTTTTAAAAGGTTCGCGACCCAACTATAAAGTCACTGTTATTTCCCGTGGCATTAAGGTTCAAAATCGCATGATGGTAAAAATACAGTTTTATCAAGTTTTTGGGGTTCATTTCGCTTCAATCGTAAACTTTTACGGTCATGCAGTACCTAGATTTTAGTGCATATTACCTACCAATACAGAAAAAAAATCTCCGTGACTTTCGGGACACGAGTGGCTATCTTTCGAAAAAAAGATAGGTGTTTTTCAATTTTTTTTTCGAGAAATCTATACAAGATATAAATATCTTTTACTGTTATTCCCTAGATAAAGGTTCAATGTATCTACTCCATTTTTTCCAAAGCATATTTAGTCTGGTTGTCGAGATCTACGGTCTCCCGTTTTTATAAATTTTTGAAATGTCAATATGCCTACCTTTAACATTATTGTCTATTGAAGCATTCTGCTGTAAAGACTTCTAAAGAAATGTGCAATAATTGAAGACTCGGTCTCCAAAATTCGCAAACTCACAAACCACTGAACAATTCGACAATTTCTTTCAGAACGTACTTTCAGTTGTCTAGAAACGTTAAGAGATAGACAAGAAATGAAGTGATCAGAGAGTTGAGTGAATTTGGAACGGATGTTGTGACTATAATGAAAGTGAACAAGCTGATACGGTTGGGACATGTAGAGAGGATGAATGATGAAAGCGTAACGAAGGAAATATACCTGGGAGAAAGAAGAGGCTTAAGAAAATGCGGCCGTCCAAGAACCATGTAGATTTTTTTGTTTTATTCATCCACGGGCAACAATGTACAACATTATAAATTTCGAAACAATTCTGCAATAGTGGATTGACCATGTAGACCAGATTCTCAAGGACGGACGTGTTTTGAGTAAAAGGAATCGTAGAATGTGTGTGACCAATTGCGTGAATGTGACGGAAGCAAAAAGTTTATGTATTATAAATAGGAACACTAGTTTTCCAAATTGACCAGTAATTTTTTGAAGCAGCCAACTACTTTTAAATGCGCGTTTTGCTATATTTTCAGCATTCAGCGCCAACTTAAGAGTATGCATATTGTCATTTCAAAAATTTCGAATAACGGGAGACCTTACATCTCCGTTACTAAAATGATTTGGAAAAAATATAGAGTAGATACATTGAACCTTTATCTTGGGAATAACCGTAAAATATCTTCTATATTTTGAATATATTTCTCAAAAAAACATGTGAAAAACAACTCGGATCTTTTTTCCGAAAGACAGAAACTCGTTTGCCGAAAGTTGCGGAGATTTTTTTTTTGTATTGATAATATGCATTAAAATCTAGTGAATTACCGTAAAAGTTTTTTGATTGAAGCGAAATTAACCCCAAAAATTGAAAAAAACGCTATTTTTACCATTTTATCATGCGATTTTGAACTTTTATGCCATGGGAAATTAACGTAGTCGGGAGACTTAAGTAAAACTCAACATTTTTCTTCAAACCTATACAAATTTTGCGTCGGATTCAGACCAAGAAACCCTAACCTGTAATGCACAGGTATTTTATACATATTTCATAGCTACGATTTAATACGAAGTTGGTTGTAAATGATAAAATATAAAGAACTATGCATTAAAATATCGTCTTCCTGAAGAAATTGCTGGAGGTTTCCGGTTTCTCGTCCATTACCTGGAAGCTGGAACTATACCACTTCCTCCGGTAAAGCAGGAATCGTGATTACATTAAGATTCTCCAAGTCTGCTTAGATTAAGTCTCTCACTATTTATCCTACATACATATCATATTACTGGTGCCTACCCGCAAAAATTCACGGAAGGTTGTTAGAAAATACGTTTTTGTTGAATAAATTATTAGTGTGTCAAGCAGTGGCCTTGGTAGCGTGACAACCTGTGTGTATGAATGGATGAAAGGCAATGACGTCCGAATGTGTATTTTTATAGTTAAGAAAAATTATTGTAGTTTATAATTGTTAATTTTAAGCTATAACTTTGTGAATAAATTAAATTTAATTAAACATAATATAATATCAGGCCAAATGTGTACACCTTAATAGGGCATTGTCTAGATTATCTTTGTGTTTAATTAAAAAACTGTAGGTACTTTTTATGTGTAGTCAGTGTCTGTGTGTGTGTGTGCCCTGACATTAAAAACATCACCATGGTAACCCCATTTTTATGGTGACGTCACCTTGTCTCGGTGACAAACACTTGGTCAACGGAATATTTTTTCCCGTACTTTTTTTTCAATCTATGGTGACGTCATCATCTCCAAAAGTAACATAGTCACACACTCTCTCTCTCCCCGTGTTAAACATTTACTATTATATTGTTAAATGCACACTGGTGCTGTATATTATGTAATAAATAAAAACCCGGACACAAGCATGTACTACGCAGCTTCGCCGGGCGCGATACAATAATAATTTTGTTTTATATGTATTTGTTGTTATATAATATTGTGAAACATGTATTTTATTCAAAAAAAATTTTTTTTGTATTCCATACATATTTGAACAACTTGCAATAATTGTCACGTTCCTGCGTTACATTTATACCCGGTTATGGGGAGAATTATGTAATTTGAAACAGGTTAGTGTACCATATTCCAACTTCCAGCCAGCTGAGTGAATTAAACCGACCATACCGGAGTAGTTTTCTTCCTGTATCGTTATTAACGCAGCAAAAACCTGGAAATACAGGATACTGTAATGAAAGCATTCAGAGAACTGGAAAAATAGGAAATTGCTGTAAATTGTTTCTTCTTATTTTGCATTCATAATTTCAAAACACATAAGGGCTTGGTATACCAAAGAATGACGTCACAGTCATTTCCCACGGCATTAAGGTTCAAAATGGCATGAACAGACGCCTGATAAAATGGTAAAAATAGCGTTTTTTTTCCATTTTTTGGGGTTAATTTTGCGTCTATCAAAAAACTTTTACGGTTATTCCCTAGATTTTAAAGAATATAATCAGTACATAAAAAATTTTACCCCGCGACTTTCGCGAAACGAGTTTCCGTCTTTTGGAAAAAAGATCAGAGGTGTGTGGTTTTCTGTGTGAATGAGTAAAAAGGCGTTAACCGTCGATTACGTATACAATCCAAGACAATCACCCCGTCCGCACGTCTTTTTACTCATTCACACGAGCGTCTGCGAGCATGTGGTAGAGGCATTAGAATACGATTCGATTCACCTTGTTGATTTAGAATCGCAAAATAATAGATAGAATCTGACATATGTAATTCAGTGAAAAATGTTAGCCCCGGTTTTCCTTCTACAGAAAACCACTCACAATATTTTTCTTTCAGAGTTTTTTGTGTTGTCTGATTATATTTTTAGAATTTTTGAAATATCCTGACTTAGTTTTAATATGTGGGCGATATCCTTCGTAGCCTAAATGCTGTACGTTGATTGTGCTGAAATATATATTTAGAAGATTAAGGCCTGAGAGAGGGGCAAATAAGATTTTGATATTGCCAAATGGAATAAAAACGAGTAAACAACGCCGCGGGCGAAACGTTTTGAAAAATGGATGAATAGATGAAGCTGCGATTCAATAGTAGCTCATTCGAATGTTTTTCTGGGTAATATTGTATAAAAAAAAGGCTAGCGCCGCAGGCGAAAACTGTATCATAAAACATAAGAAGGTAGATAAAAAAAGGGTCGTTAAAAGTTCAGTTTATTTTTTGTGATATAAAAATACTTAGGTATAACTAAAGAATGTAATGCATAGCAAACCCATTCTAATTAGCGTCGCAGGCAACATTTTTTAAAGAAACAATTGTGATTTAACGGATTTCCACTATAATCATCATCGTCAGCCTTCCTTCGTCCAGTGTGGAACATAGGCCTCCCTTTCCGACTTCCACACTTCCCTGTGCATCGCCATTCTGTGCCACTGCTGTCCTGCCACATTCCTATGATACTTGCGATATTTTTTTTTATTTATATATTTATTTAAACTTAAAGTAAACAACAAACACATATAAATATACAAAATGGACATAATACAGATTATAAAACGTTGTTCACTAGGGCGAACTTATCGCAGAACTGCGATTTCTTCCAGTTAACCCCAAAGTATCTTCCATTTTTTTCTCATAGTATACTATTTACCATATGTGCTGAAAAATTCTGAAAAATGTTTGCATCAGGATGTAGGCCCCTTAAATAAATAAAATATTCTAAGAATAATCTCGTTTATCTGTGCTGGAATATCATTCCTAGTTCTTAAATCCGTTTGTATTAAATTAATTCCATCCACATTCCCTCAGGACAAATATTACCTCATCCCTTAAATAGAAATACCTCGTATACCTACATTCTTGAAATCGTTTGCTTAAAAATTGTATCCAGTTTAAGAAAATATAAAAATAAATCACCGTTTACCAAGACGAGAGGCATCTTCATCCACATAATGTAGCGTTATGTGAACTCTCTTAGGGAGAAAGCAGGATGGGTGTTCCGATGCTTACGAGTCGGCTTTGGCTGGCTTCAGTGATCATTTTATGCCCAGGGCAACGTTCTCCTATTCCACCACATCCTGCTGTCAATTGTGTGATTTTTGAAAGTTGTATATACATATGCTGCAGCTGGAAACGATTTCACAATTAAACCCATTCTGCTTCCTCCCTAGGGGAGTTCACATAACTCTACATTATGTGGGTGAAGATGTCTCTCGTCTCTGTTGAGGAAAAAACTTAATGTAATTAGTAGAAATAGTGCAAGAATGGTCGATAGTTTTACCTGCTTGACTGGCATTTAAATACGAATAGGTACTTAGGTAGTTTACCTTGAAATAATCAAAAGATTTTTTTCTATTCAAAAATCAATTTCTCCGATGACATGATAATACTGCAATGAAATTGCAAAATTTCTCTGATATTTTGTCCAAATCTAAATAGGTGCTGATTGCTTCCTTTCTTTTAATTCTACGTAAACGCCAAAACGTGAAAATCAACGTTTTCATCCTCTTACTGCCAGAATGTGTGGTCGATGTTAGCACCGAGAGTTAGCATCAGTTTTTGACCTTATTTATTGTATTCAATGATTTGCTTCAATTTTCTGCCTGACTTCCGTAATCTGACTAAACATTGTTTTGACTGCATATTGCTACTGATTACCTTGACTTTAATTTGTTTTTCTGTTTTTGTTTCTCTTTTTTCATTATAATATTGTTTTATCTGCATTGACTAGTTGTGTACACATGTAATAGGGCATCGCTTGAACTTAATCTGTGTTGTTTTTTGTCTGATTTGTGTTTACATGTGGGTGATGTCTGTTTGTGTGCCATAAATAAATAAATAAATAAATTACTGTTTGATGTGAATACTGACCTTATC
Organism: Ceraclea dissimilis; assembly: GCA_963576895.1. Lineage (NCBI taxonomy): Eukaryota > Metazoa > Arthropoda > Insecta > Trichoptera > Leptoceridae > Ceraclea > Ceraclea dissimilis. The sequence goes on from OY756377.1 coordinate 3,322,488, forward strand.
GTTATACACTCAGTTCAGTATTTGATCCTGTTATCCCCATGTATGCCTCTGACGAAACGCCAATTGGAATTCTTTACACTCCAATGGCGTCGATAGATTTGATTTCTTTCTCTTTAATCTGTTCAGGTGTTTTGCATTAATAGTTTGTTTATGATATCTGAAAATTGACAAGTACGAGTGCCCGACTCGGGCCTAAGAAAGATGACTGTATCTATACCGTAAGATAAATAAATAAAATAAAAAATACAATAAACCTAATTCGACCGAGTAAAAAAGGTCGTTTTGTGTGATGCAAGGTATTGCTTTCGTGTGAGACGAATTACTTATATTCCGTTGGAAATTTAGAGATTTGAAGCGAGAGATTATCTTATTTTATAATACACTTAAGTAATTTATTTTTATATTATACCTAAATATAAAATATACTTATTTAGTATATTTTATATTATACCTAAATACAAAATATACTTATTTAGTATAAGGTGACCATATTTTTAAAAATAAAAAGTAGAACAAAAAACGCGTAAATAGCGCCGCAGGCGAATTTTTTTTGGGATAGTGAAGAAGGTCGCTATGGTATTTGATTTATTTTCTTGAAAATGTTTTCCATAAAGAATGTATCAAAAAATAGCGCCGCACGTAAAATATTTGATGAAGACATACATAATTACATATACTTTAAAGTTAAAGGTAATTAACGCCGCAGGCAATTTTTTTAGGAAACAATTGCATTTTAATGTATTTTTTATACTATAGTGCTAGTTAATTCATGGTATAATGAAAAAACGTGTGGTTTTGAGATTAACAGATTAGTTTTAAAATGTCAAGAAGTAAAAAAGGGGGATAAAAAGAAGGACAGTTTTGGAGGGAGGACAGAATCTAGAAAAGGAGGACTGTCCTTCCAAAAGGAGGACGGTTGGTTACCTTATTTAGTATTTTTTTTATTATTATTTCGCTTTCAATTTAAACACGACCTCGGGGTAAACCGTAGGAGTGCGATTTCTTTTAAATCTACCTAAATTCAATAATTTACAATTTTGGTATTTATATTCATTTTTAAAATAAAATCTAACCTATTTTTTCTTTCGTTTCAGGTAAGGAATTTGAGATAGCTAATGGTAATTGATTTCACGGAGAGACCAACCCATCACCAGCTTCAGGAGCAAGCTGAAAACTTTGAGTTTCAAGACCAGCTTTCCGCGCCTTTGAGATGGAGTAGTACCAATAAATGGCGCTGATAAGTTATCCATCATCATTATTGAACACTTGGTCTATGGAATATTTTTCCCCATACATTTCTCACCATCTCATGTGACATCATCAGCTTCTTATGTCACTTAGATCCGGCCTCGGTTGAGTGTACTTTATGGTTTTATGTATCCAGTTGATTCGAACATTCATTAAAATAATGGTTCCCGGAGAAAAACTCATAAGAATAATGCCCAACTTGAAATAATCTCAAAAAATACCCTTCAGAAATATCGTCAATGGATAAAAGCATTAACTTTCTAGTTGGATTCCAGTAGATGAATTATTTATAAAATGTTGACTATTTCATAGACTGTTCCATTTTAGATGCACTTATTTATTTGCTTATTTTCTTATCTATGGTTGTTTCTAACACATTGAAAGAAATCGTATATTAATTTTATTTTCAAAAACCTATTAGATTTAAGCTTTCGTCCCTTGAGCATATTTCTAAAGGGCTTTTGTCTTTTTTGGGTTTTATTCATGTTGAGCAATATTCTTATGGGTTTTTGTCTGGTCTCGTAAAATAATATCGCCAAGCTAAAGTGGTAAAACTGCCAACAACACATAAATTGAATGAAATAATTCGCCTACATGGTTAGCTGTTGGATATAATGCATCCACACCGGAAATACATGCGACCGCAGAGCCCCCAGCGGTGGTTCCACAAACTAAACAAAATCATAAACAATACTGAATAGCCACACGATGACCGGATGTTCAGATGGTGGGTACATACTTTATTAGGTGGGGAATGTTTTGAACCGGGAAAATCTCCAATAATAATATTTTATGATGAAAGGATTACAGGATTAGCTGGAAGAGATCGTTTGAGAGCGATAAGCTCGCCCTAGTGATCATTAATATCGATGTTTTGGACCGTAGGTACTTGGTGGAACTCCACTTTTAAGGAAATAATGAAAAACTAAATATTTAGATAAAATCCACAAGCTGGAAGCTGCATATGTACTCATTTCGATCTTGCAACTTACAAAGATACACAATTGACAGCAGGATGTGGTGGAATAGGTGAACGTTGTCCTGGGCACAAAGTGATCACTTAAGCCAGCCAAAGCCGACTCGTAATCGCGGGAACATCCATCCTCCTTTCTCCCCGAGGGAGTTCCCATAAATCTACATTATGTGAATGTAGATAATTTTTGTTTTTTTTTTTAAAACGAATCTGGGTTTATCGAAATAAACCCAAATACATCTTTGTACACTTCAAAGAAAGCTTAAAAGCTTGTGTTGTAAAGTGGAGTAAGTCGGGGATTGAACCCGCGCCCACTGGATTAACAGTCGAGCTTCCGTTGGGGAAAAATCTGTATTCCTATCGTGGTTTGACTGTAGGCATTTTAGCTCCGTAATTTTCCGTTTGTTAAATGACATTTGAGACAATCTACTAACGGTTTCGTTCCGTTTAACGACTGCAGCTCGACGGTTGAGAATTTAACGGAGCGAAAGCATCTTCATATACATAAATACTACAGCCTGTATACGGAGTATTCTGACGAGACATGATGTCTTTATTGACGTACCTACATACACACTCTGTATATACGGCTGGTGAATTAGGGTTGCCAGAAAAAAATAATTGTCCCGTCATATCTGGAAATCGAACGCTTGACTGATAAAGGTATTATTGATTGTTGACGAAATGCAGTTTTGGACCATTTACATCCAGACCTGCATTGAACTAATCCACAACTGTTTTATAATTTTGTTTTGTCACCATGTGTTTATCGATTCCCCTCTTTTTTTGCTGTAACTGTTTATTAATTTGCTGCATTTCAAATGAAACAATCCGCGCTTGACAGAATCAGGACAGGCCACGGAAGATGCGCAGACCTTATGCATCGATGGAGGTTTTCCCCAAGCCGCGACTGTGAATGTGGTCGCCGCCAGACGATGGGCCATATAGTTGACGATGGGCCATATGCTGACGCTACCAATTGGCCAAGAGTTTTACCTCTAAATTTGTAACTGCCGGGTCTTTTGCCATATGCATAAAAAAAACTGTTTTGAAACAGTTCAAATTCGTTGAAAAATCAAATCTTCACAATTAAATCGATCTGATAGAGAATAGCAAAATTTTTGATATTATCGTTGTCTCCTTTTGCATACTACAAAATAGCATTGACTCAAATTGTCAGCTCTATTGAAAAATCAGGGATTTTGCGGGAAAATTAATTTTAAGATCTGCCAACCCTAGTTGCAGGAGGTATAAAGTTCTGCCTGAGACCATTATAATGTATAGGCATTATAAATATATGGGATTATTTTTATGAGCCGGGAGACATAAATGAGAATGCGTAGGTATACCAACTTGCATTATTCTTCGAATGAGGGCGCTTGAAGTAATTTTCATAATATGTGAGAAAATGCTGTTAATATTTATTCTCCTAAACATTTTACTATACATATTTTAATTTTTAAATAAAATTTATGCTGAAAGAATCTTGTAGGCTTTCGCAGCGTGATGAATCCATTTCCATGTTGTTAGTTCTTCGGGTTTCACTGCGGGTCGAGTGGTTGGGTAACTGCCATCTTCAGGGTGAAGCACAATGGTGACTTTACCCTGTAGATGGCAGTAGTGTCGCTGCCGAAAGCTCGGTTACCCAACTACTCGACCCGCAATGAAACCCGAAGAACTAACTTTATGCTGAAATCTTTCGTCATGTTTTCTGATTCCAACGAGGTAAAATATGTCTCATAAATTTTAAGAAAAATCGTTTCCCACACATTTTCTATTGGTGAATGTTACTTGTGAAGTATAAAGTGATCACATTAAGCCAGCCGACGATCAATCATAACCTTGAAGAAAGCCCTCAAAATAGGTTGTGATCACAGCCACCCGAAAATCGGCCAAGTGCGAGTCGAAGTACGAACTCGCTCATGAACAATCATGACTCATGAACGACTTTTGAACTTAAGAGTATGCATATTGCATGCCGACATTTCAAAAATTTCTAAAAACGGGAGACCTTATATATCGACAACCGTTACTAAATATGCTTTGGAACATAATAGGGTAGATGGATTGAACATTTATGTAGGGAACCGTAAAAGATTTCTTATATCTTGTATAGATTTCTCAAAAAAATAATTGAAAAACACCTCTGATCTTTTTTTCGAAAGACCGAATCTCGTTTCCCGAAAGTCGCGGAGTATTTTTTTTGTGCTGAAAATATGCATAAAAATCTAGGGAATAACCGTAAAAGTTTTTTGACAGACGCAAAATTAACCCCAAAAAATGGAAAAAAAACGCTATTTTTACCATTTTTTCATGCGATTGTTCACGCGATTTTGAACCTTAATGCCGTGGGAAATTACTGTGACGTCATTCTTGGTGCCAAGGCCTAATTAGTCCTCAGAATCTCGATAGACCGTGAAAGTGTGACGTTACAAGTTAGGATTGTGGGCATGCCCACCGTGCCCACAACAGTGGATACGCCCTTGAAGTCAATCCTTTGCTGTATATCTGTTGAGAATACTACAAGTCTTGTTGTTAGTTATAGAGGTTGAATCATTTATTCAATATTTCCATTTCCCCCAAAGCATTATTTTCAGATAGATAGGCGCAATATAATATAATATATTATGAGATAAGTGGCTGGCGGTTAGAACCAAAGTGAAAATAATCGTAAACAAATATACTCTGGCACACTCTCATTGAGGTTAAGTGAAATGGAACAAGTTTTCCCTTTTAGTTCAATTCATTAACGAAGTATGGAGTGTAATTTGGAACTATGTCACTTTGTTAAATGATACTCCAATACCTATCTAATAATACCTATACTAATATTCTATTTCTTTCTTCTTTTAGTTTGTAGTTGTCTAATAAGATACACAGTGAAAGATTAGCTACTGGCGGACACATATTTATTTGTATATTTTTTAAACGGCTTCAAGCCTTTGGAAAGTTTACAATACAAATACATAGCCAAATAGTACATAGCCAAACATTATGTAAATTAAAGCAATATGTAAACATACAGTATGGACAAAAAACAGTAACACAAAAATCGCAAAACAATACAGATACAAAACAGAACAACAAAATAGTGCATCAAACTCCGGGAGCCAACACATTGCGAAAGTGTATGGTCCTTCTTGGTATAGATAATAGTGTTAAAACGAATCACCAAGGTAAGTCTCATGGTCTACCACTCCGTTCTGGTGCACAACGTACACTTTTAATCCCTAGCCATCATACATCTTTTTTCACTAATTCTTTCACTGTACAGGCTGCGCGATTGTGGAATGACCTTCCATTATCCATCAGACTCGCACCAACTATTTCCGTTTTCAAGAGTAGACTGAAGCAGCATTATCTTTCTACTTTAAATCCCACAACCCGTCCCTCCTGAACCCATCATCCCTCCCTTACCCTATCCCATCCCATTTACCATTCATATATATTTATATGTATAATATGTTTATCTATGTATGTATTTATGAATTCAATTATTGTTATGTATGTATTTGAGTATTCAGTTAAGGTACCCTCTTGGTACTGAATCTATAATTAGGTATATCTCTTTTTTGTTTCTATCTTGGGTTGGCTGGCAGAAATTGCCATTTGGCAATAAGCCCGCCCCTTGTATGTTTTTCTGTACAATAAAGTTTATTTTATTTATTTTATTTAAGTCTCGGGCAGCCGCGTTTCCTCACACCTCTTCGCTCACCCAAATATACTTTTGTCATTCTCTCATCTTATACATTCTCTCAACATCCCCACACCATCTTAGTTCATTTTAGCACAACACCCATCTTGTAGACAATCATTTCTCTAATAACCACATCCCTTATCTTATCTCTCAGCGTGTTCTTTCGAAAAAAAATTAAGGTGTTTTTCACTTTTTTTTGAGAATTCTATACAGGATATAAAAAAAACTCTTTTACGGTCATTCCCTAGACACAGGTTCAATGCATCTCCTTTTTTTCCAAAGCATATTTAGTAAGGTTGTCTAAGGCCGGGTTTCCACCTGCATGAAAACTTCTGCAAGAAGTATCCGACAGTAATTTGCACTTGTCTGTCACACAGTAACTTGCAGGTGTAAACTACGGAGTCTGCAAGATACTGTCTGACAGACTGTCGGACACTTCTCGCAGAAGTTTTCTTGCAGGTGGAAACCAGGCCTAACGTCTCAAAAATATATTTTTTTTGAAATGTAAATTGCCTACTAGATACCGAAATTTTTCCCATTGCAGAAGATACTTTTAATATTCCTTTTCTAAAAATATAAATCATTATATTGGTAGTCAAATGAAATATATCCATCTCCCCAATAATTCCATATCTTACAATGACAATGCAGATTTCCTTTCTTTGTTTGCTGATGTATTGATTTTTACAGAAGATAATATTACTTTGTTTGTTTGTTATTCTATGAAAAAAAAATCAAAGGATATATAAAAAAATAATACGCCAGTCATGGAATTTTGAAAAAGTTGGGGAAATTTGAAATATGAGACGTGAAGATGATACAAGTCGACCCTAATGCTCCAGCCACACGCCCTTTCGAGTTCCGAGCAAACGGTGTTCATGAGTAAAAAGGCGTCAACCGTCGGCTACGTACACGTCAAGACAAACATTCAATCCACACACCTTTTTACTCACGTTTTTACAATTTTTTGGGTAAATTTCGCATCAATCAAAAAACTTTTACAATCATTACCTAGTTATTAATGCGTATTATTTTAAAACAATCCGCGACTTTCGGGACACGAGTTGCTATCTTTCGGAAAGAAAAGATCTGAGGTGTTTTCATTTTTTTTTTTGAGAAATCTATACTTCTTTCGAGTCTTTTACGGTTATTCCCTATATTTTTAAACATACTATCGATACCAAAAAAAAAAATTCTCTGTGACTTTTGGGTAACGATTTTCGGCAAACGAGAGAAAGACAGAAACTTTTTTCCTGAAAATCGCAAAGTAAAATTATTTCACGTAATGATAATATGCATTAAAATCCAGTACTATTTTTTTTTTCGAAAATTTACCCGGAAAAATAAAAAAAAACACTTTTTTAAATATTTTTCTCTGCCTACCCCGCAAGGAAATGTAAAATATACTATATTATTTCTTTTTATTGATACTCGCACTAAAAATTTTCACCTTTCCGAATACTTGCGTGGTATTTATAAAAGCGTGTATAAATATTTTACAAACACTTAAGGGTGGAAAACGTTGTTGGGGAGAAAAAGGTAGACTTTTGAGAGGAGAGAAAATGATGAATTAATAAAAGGAGGAAAAAAAAACGTTTTATTTTATTTTTATTCCTGCAAAATCTCGTCGAATATATTTGAAGAGTTAAATCAATCGAAAATTTTCATTTTATTTATTTATTTATTTAAGCGGAAAACCCTCGACAGCCCTGGGTGTGTCGCGTTTAGTGATGAGCATTTGCAAAACCATGACGAGACCGGGATGGTCATGGTCTTGTTATTGCAAGCTAGGTCTTGGTATTGGTCTTGAATTTACATACTCGTCTTGGTTTGGGTATTCGTCTTGCATACTGAGTCTTGGTCATGGTCATGGTCTTAATGCAAGAGTCTTGCGAGACTTTAATGTGTAAAGCCGGGTTTCTACCTGCAAGAAAACTTCTGCAAGAAGTGTGCGACAGTCTGTCAGACAATATTTTGCAGGTGTATACGCCGTAGTTTACATCTGCAAAATACCGAAAGCAAGACCAAGCCTGCAAGACCAATAGTCTTCCATGACTGGGTCTTGAGTCTTGCTATTTTTTATCATAAGGCCTGGTTTCCACCTGCAAGAAAACTTGTGCAAGAAGTGTCCGACAGTCTGTCAGACAGTATCTTGCAGGTGTCCGACAGTCTGTCATGGAAGACTCTTGGTCTTGCAGGCTCGCTCTTGCAAGTCTCATAAGACCAAGAATGCAAGACCAAGACTGATTTTGCTCATCACTAGACTCGCGTTGCATAAATAATTTATTTATTTTTTTAACGGCAGTCGAAGCGTTTTAACGTCAGTTAAAATTAATGACATTATAATTTGCCTTCACGGGTGAAATGCTGAATACTGTGTTGTGGTTAAAAATTTACAGAATACGCCTACACCTATAGAATGCATTTTTTAACGTTGGTGTAATAATGACCCCATGGTTTGTTGAATAACCTTCATTTTTTATGTCTTTGTGCGTTCTGTCAAGTTTTTTTTTTATAAAAGTAATGAATCTGGGTTTGTCGAAATAAGCCCAAATACATCTTTGTACACTTCACAGAAAGCTTAAAAGCTTGTGTTGTGAAGTGGAGGAAGTCGGGGATTGAACCCGCGCCCACTGGATTAACAGTCGAGCGCGTTACCAACCAGGCTACCTAGAACTTCTATAAAGTACCTTTATTTTTTATTTTATTTTTTATTTTATTACAGATATAAGTGCAAAACAGACAACAACTATAGATATAAGAAATAACATGAAGATTAGTTCATTCATAATTCAGCTGTCACCCACAAGCATGCACCACAGTTTAATTAAAACATATAAGTTCATTCCGGTCTCACACACCCATACTCAATCTCGCTCACACACTCACCTTAGTAGTAAATATAATATTATAGAGAATTTCTCACTAGGGCGAGCTTATGGTGGCATCGTGATCTCCCAGCTAACCTTGGAAACCTTAAAAAATACCTCTAATCTTTTTTCTGAAAGACAGCAACTCTTTTCCCGAAAGTCGCAGAGTTTTATTTGTATTGATAACATGTGTTAAAACCAAGGGAATGACCGTAAAAGTTTTTTATTTGAAGCGAAATTAACCCCAAAAAGTTTTAAAAAAACGCTATTTTTAGCATTTTATCATGCGATTGTTCATGTGATTTTGAACTTTAAAACGCCACCGCGCCGCGATACCGTGACGTCATAGTTGAGTCCTTAGTCTTATACTTAGTCGTATACTATTTGGGTACAGACGATACGATAGTGCTTCACAGATGTTTACTGAAGGTAGGACGAAAGACTTTGGGGCAACGATCAGACAAAAAATTTATGGCACTAGGACTAAACTAATGGAACATGACAACACACTCGTTCGAGCAGCCTTTAACCGACAGACACCGCAACTGACCATGAGATGGAACACCCATCTCAACCAATACCTACACACATAGACTTTATTAGCTTGCTCATTTACAAACAGAAACAGACTTAACGCACAAAAATTAATATTAAGGTTAAAATGCCTGATACCTATGTATATACCCTATTTTTTTTTTCTTTTGCATTTTGATATGTTATATCTTATACCTAGTAAATGTTATACCTATTATGTCTTTTGTGTTGACCATACCAATTCTTACAATTGTATTGACTATACCGTATTGAATATGTATTCACTATGCCTATTTTTATTTTTTTTTTTCCTTTGCATTTTTTATATGCTTTTATACCTTATGCCTAGTAGATGTTATACGTACCTATTATGTATTGACTATACCAATTTTTATGTTTTTTCTCTGTTGCATTTTTATATGGGATGCTGTGAGAGAGGTAGCCAATGAAAAGACAGAAAATGAAAGGATTATTCTGGCAGGTGATTTGAATGGCTGGGTAGGTGTTAGGAGATTAAACTTTGAGAGGGTGCTGGGAGCGCATGGTGACGCAAGAGTGAATGACAATGGCAAGCGGTTGTTAGAAGTATGTTCGGAGTTGGATCTCTTTGTGTCTAACACGTTTTTTGCACATAAGAAGATTCACCTGTATACGTGGGAAAGAAAGAGCAAAGGTCGAAAGATTGAACGGTCGATGATAGATTTTGTGTGTGTGGACTCGTGTCTCCGGAAGGCTACCATAGATACTCGGGTGTTTCGAGGCGCCGAGCTGGAGACTGATCACTTCCTTGTAGTGTCAAGGATTGATCTGTTCTCTGGATGGCGGTCGAAGACACAAAAGTGTGAGCCCTCCAGGAGAATCAGAGTCGAAAAACTGAGTGATGCGAATGTGAGAGATGAGTTTGAAAGGAGGGTGGATGATAGGTTGAAAGTGTACAATGAAAGTGAGAAGACAGTAGATGAACGGTGGAGTATGTTGAAAGGGGTGTTGGTAGAGAGTGCAAAAGAATCATGCGGTGAGGCGGTGATAGGGAAAAAGAAAGGTGATGCCTGGTGGGATGATGAGGTGAAAGATGTTGTGTTAAAGAAGAAGAATGCATGGAAGAATGTCGTGAGTACGAAGGGTACGGATGACATACGAAGAGGAAGGATGGTTGAAATATACAAGGATTGTAAGAAGGAGGTAAGAGATATCGTACGTAGGAAAAAAGTTATGCTCGAAGAGCAAGAATGTGAGAAATTGTCGGCGAGTGCGGAAGGAAATTTGAAGTTATTTTGGAAGGAAGTGAAAAAGAAAAGGTCTGGATGCGAGACGAATGGTATGAACTGTATTAAAGACAAGAGCGGCAACTTGGTGATGAATGGTGAAGAGGTGGTTGAAAGATGGAAGGAATACTTTGAAGAGTTGTTTGAAAGTAATGCCGGTATGAACCAGACTAGCGGAGCAGCGAATTTAGTTGTAAGTGAGGATGGTAGCGATGAAATTAGTATGAGCGAGATTGGGAATGCGCTAAAAAAGGCAAAGAATGGTAAGGCTGCAGGATATGACTGTGTAGCGACGGAATTTATCAGGCACGGTGGTCCGAGTGCTCTCAAGTGGTGCTGGGAGCTTTTCAACCTGTGTTGGAGGGATGGCTACACTCCGGAAGACTGGAGGAGGGCTGTCATATGTCCTCTATATAAAGGGAAAGGCCCAAAGATGGAATGTGGTAGTTACCGGGCCATCAGCCTGTTGAGTTCTGTGGGCAAACTGTACGCGAAAGTATTGATTGAAAGAGTGAGAAAGATTACGGAATGTAAGGTATGGGATGCTCAAGGTGCATTTCTAAGTGGAAGAGGGTGCGCCGATCAGATCTTCTCCCTGCGAATGGTCTCGGAGAAATTTTTGGATAAACACCAGAAGTTGTTCTGTGCGTTCGTAGATCTGGAGAAAGCATATGATCGCGTGGATCGTGAAAGAATGTGGCGTGTATTGTCGGACTACGGGGTGGGCAGCCAATTGGTTCGTGCACTTGCATCGCTGTATACGGAGAGCTCTGCGTGTGTCAGGGTGAACGGTGCGTTCTCACGGTGGTTTACCCTCACAAAAGGAGTAAAACAAGGCTGTGTCATGTCTCCTTGGTTGTTCAATCTGTTCTTCGACAACTGTATGCGTCCGTTGAAAGAAATGGATGTTGGTGTGGACCTGAATGGAGTGAGGGTATGTGCGTTGATGTTTGCGGACGATTTGGTACTAATGGCTGAAAGCGAAAGCGAGTTACAGGAAATTATATCCTGTGTGCATGGTAGCTGCGAAAGAAATGGGATGAGGATGAATGTCAACAAGACGAAAGTAATGGTATTTGAAAGAGATGAGATAAGGACGAACTGTGCGATTAAAGTTGGTAATGAATGCTTGGAGCAAGTCGATGAGTATGTGTATCTGGGAAGCTTGTTTACAAAAGATGGTCGGTGTGAAAGTGACATTGAAAGAAGAAAGTTAGCAGGTACCAGGGTGAATGGGGCAATTGGGCCAATAATGAAAAGTCGCAACGTATCGACAAAGGCAAAGTTGTTGGTGCACAACGCCATCCTGGTACCAACACTGATGTATGCAAGTGAGACATGGACATGGCTGAAGAAGGATGAATCAAGTATAAATGCGGTCGAGATGAGATCGTTGAGAAGAATGTGTGGAAAAACATTGAGAGATAGAATAAGGAACGAAATGATTAGAGAGTTGAGTGAATGTAAAAAGGATGTTGTGAATAAAATGAAAGTGAACAAGTTGAGATGGTTGGGTCATGTGGAGAGAATGAACGATGAAAGAATGACGAAGAAAATTTACCTGGGTGAAAGAGGAGGTGTAAGGAAACGCGGCCGTCCAAGAACCACATGGCTGGACCATGTTGACCGGATACTCAAGGACGGACGTGTTTTGAGTAAAAGTAACCGGAGAGTATGTATGAGGAATTGCATGAATGTGACGGAAGCCCGAAGTGTGTGTCAGGATAGGAAAGTCTGGCGATCCGTTCTCTCTGCCTACCCCGCAAGGGAGGTGGCGTGAGGGTATAGAATAGAATAGAATAGAATAGAATTTTTATATGTTATACCTTATGCCTAGTAGATGTTATACCTATTATGTCTTTTCTGTTGACTATACCAATTTTTACATTTGATTTGACTATACCGTATTGAATATGTATTAACCATACCAATTTTATATTTTCTTTTGCATTTGTATATGTTATACCTGCCTAGGAGATGTTATACCTATTATGTCTTTTCTGTTGACTATACCAATTTTTACATTTGATTTGACTATACCGTATTGAGTATGTTGTGACTTTACCAATTTTTTATATTTTATTTTGTATTTTGTATTTTTATATGAATATGAATATGTATCATAATATGGACCTGAGAGGCTTGCACATCCCACCTCCAGATCTGGAATAAAGATATTATTATTATTCTTCTTCTCTGGGTGCCATGTCAGGTCCCCCCGACGTCGGCTATCACTCTGGCGTAGGCCTCCCTGTCCTGTGCCAGCCGGAACAGCTCCCCCACCCTCTGGATTCCGGTCCATTGCCTTATATTTCTTAACCAGGACATTATTATTATTATTAAACAAAAATTAAGCCTAAGAAATGATAGCTTTTGTTTTATACTGCAGGAGAAAAAAAGCTTTTATATATGATTTCTCAAAAGTACGATTGTGGCCTCTTTGTTTCACTGGTCCTTGCTGACTATAATAAAAATAGTAATAATCGTTGGATGAAACGCATGAAAATATTTTCCCCGACGTCATAGACTTGTGAAAGATAATCTACATAATATTTCGAAGTGTATGTATCTATGTAGGCATGTATGGAGAAGAACGCATTGTGTTTGGATACCATTTCTTTTTTCGAATGTTATGACGTAATAATTTTGACGTTCGCTCCCCTTGAAGTCATTATGATGTTGTTAAAATACATTTTTGAAAGCTTTTTAATATGGAAATATTGCATACATATTGTATATTATTTTGTCTAAAGTAGTATAAATCAGCTATTGCATAGTTTTCATAAGAAGCCTCCAAGCCGACGAGTGTCACACTGGAGCGACTATGTAATAAAGGTGCAACTGGCAGTTCATATCCGAAATAGTTTATTTAAATAACTATAAAAGGATTCCACAAGATGGTCGCTGAACTCCGATAAAAGCGGAAATGAAAAAAAGATAAAAAATATAGTGTAGCATATGGGCAAACTTTTATTGCATAATTTAATGATGAGATCACTTCGAAACGCTTAAAGGAATGTCTTTAACAAATTAAAATGTTTATTCATCCATGTAAATACTTGTACTTCGCCGGGCGTAAAAACTAGTATTAGGTATAATGTTCAGAATATAATATTCTGAAATTTGTCTATTCTGAAGACGTGCCTTTGAGGCCCATCCTTCTCCATAGAGAAATCCCTACTGTAAGAAAATGCTGCATGTAATATAGGATAGGACCTACAACTGTATAGTGCGCTGTATTTTGTATGGAGGTGTTACGTATAAGGATGTCAGGACAGTCATTTTACGCACTAGATTGCTTGTCATGCAGTGTGTCTGACAATAAACATGGAAACACATAAAAGCCTAAAAAATCGCTTGCTATAGAGTGGGTCTGACTATAAACATGCAAACACAAAATAGCCTTACAAGTTTTGACAAATTATTCTACTCAATGGTGACTATTTTGTGGTCACATGGTAGGAATTGTGTGTTGAACTTGTACCCTGTAATGTATTGTGTCTGTTTTGTGTCTCCTTAAGAGTGTACATACCGACATTTCAAAAATTTCTAAAAACGGGAGACCTTCTATCTCGACAACCGTTATTAAATATGCTCTGGAACAAAATAGGGTAGATGCATTGAACCTTTATCTAGGGAATCACCGTAAAGGATTTTTTATATCTTGTATACATTTCTCAAAAAAATAAATTAAAAACACCTCTGAACTTTTTTCCGAAAGACGGAAACTCGTTTCCCGAAAGTCGCGGAGTAAAAAAATTTTTTTGCACTGATAATATGCATTAAAATCTAGGGAATAACCGTAAAAGTTTTTTGATAGAAGCAAAATTAACCCCAAAAAATGGAAAAAATGCTATTTTTACCATTTTATAATGCGATTGTCATGCGAATTTGAACTTTAATGCCGTGGGAAAAGACTGTGACGTCATTCCTGGTGCCATGCCCTTAAAGTTCATTTTGTGTTCGCATTTCGTTTTAATATTGTCTGTCTTGTTCTTATAATATCTGGAGCTCTTTTGTGTACCTACGTGAGTTTGTTTTGTAATATTAAGTCCTTTTTTGGTATTCGTATTATTAATAATGGTAAAAAAAATGATGTGCACATTTTTTGTTTTTTACCGACCAAGAAAAAAAATGCAACCAATAGAAGATTAATGCGTTTTTTGCAAGAGCAGTATTTTCTAGTAAACCTAATATTATCCAAAATTACGATATACAAATTCGTTGCGACTATTTTGTGTTCGTAGATTCGAGGGTACATTATTGTACCCAGTATTTTTTTAGAAAAAGTGTTGAGGTACCTACAAAATTTATATCTCAACTGCGCGTGGTTACTTAATATCTGCTGTACTTCAAATTTTTCAAAATAATAAAGTGAATTTGAGTTTCAACGTGAATTTATTTACCTTTTCATAAAATTGTCCATTTGTCTTCTGAAAATGTCTGAAAACTTTTGCATGTCACGTGGCTTTATGGTATATCGAATTGTTTCCAAGCGACGACAGCGCCACGTGTTGTGTATTGGAAACTTTTTTCGATTGTTTCGGCTTTCAAAAGAAAATCGAAGCCCTATATATATTTCGCTTTGTTTAGTAGTTCCTTGAGTAAATTGATTATATGATCTCTTGGTCAGTTCTTTCGTTCTTCGTTGGAACAGTTAAAGATGTCGAAGATTGTAATAAGTACTATTTCTGCGCAAGAAATTATTTACACTACTAATATAGTGAAATGGCCCTAGCGAAAGTAGCTAGATGATCCCATTAAAAGGGTGGCATGACCCTACTAAATGACCCTATGTAAAATAGTGGGATAACCCTACTAAAACAGTGAAATGATCTACGTCAAACAGTGAGATGACCCTACTAATACAGCAAGATGACCTTATGTAAAACAATAGGATGACCCTAATAAATACAGTGAGATGAGCAGAGAAATGATTGTATCTAAAACTGAGATAACCCTGCTCTGAAAATAAGATTAACCTGGCTAAAATAGGGAGATGGTCCTTCTAGCATAGTTAGATGATCCTGCAAAAAACAATGAAGTGACCCTAGTAAATACAGTGAGATGACCCTACTAATACAGCAAGAGGACCCTGCTAATACAGCAAGATGACCCTACTGATACAGCAAGATGACCCTGCTAACTGTCGTAACATAGTAAGATGATCATGCTAAAGCAGTGAGATAACCCTAGTAACACAGTGAGATGACCCTACTAATGATATGACATGATACTGTTAAAATAGTGAGATGACCCTACTAAGAGGGCGAAAAAACTTTATTTTCAGTTCAATAGATATACCTACCTTAAGGATTCTCGTTGCCGACTTTTGATATTTTTTACCGTAGCTTCCTGTTAAATTATGAGCATTGATTTTATTGTGGATTCGGCTCATTCTGGTGAATATAATACAGTTTTTGAGTATATTGTCCACCCTATTTTGAAGTTATAATGGTAGCTGTGTTGTGGAGACCCTCTTGTGGACTGGAGAATGATGACGAGTGGATTAGGGATGGAAAAGTATTATGTAACATCGATTCAATACAAGCAGTAATTTGACAATTTCTTTATGCGTGTTTTATGTATCTCAACCCATGTTTTTCGGTCTCTGTACTTTGTGAACTTCTGTAAACTTTTCCTTGTCCATCGTTTCAAAGGCACCTTAATAAAGCTTCTATACAGGTTCGTTGCAAAAACAATGGAGTCACCAAATAGGCTAGTCAAACAGAAATAAAACAAATCACTCCCACAAATTTTTCATCGTCGACTGACCAGACCCATAACAGCGAACGAACAGGCGAGTCTTAAGCTTGAGCAAGCCCTCGAACTGGGCCAAGAGCTTAGGATACGAGTATCTGACAGTGAGTGGCAGGAAATTCCATAGACTTGGAAGTTTATTGTTTATTGTTGTTTATAGTCCTTAGACCTTATATCGGGCACTTGGACTCGTCAGTTTTACATAATCAAATTTATAACAATTAAAGCAATAGTAATAATGCTAAAGAGTTTAAAGGTCTCTGTTAGCATTTCGCCAGAGACATAGTATGAAGCAAGATAATTATATAATTCAAGCATAAAAAAAAATATTTATGGTTTATATTCAGTTCAATGCTGGAGTGGATGTAAATTGTTCATTATAGCATTTCGTCGACTGAGTAAAACGATTTTTCAACGAGGTACGTTTGTGACTTTTTGTACTATAACAGTGTAGTTGAAAATTTAATGCCGTTATTATTTTTATAAGAATGGAAGCACTATTTCTGCGTCGATGACCTTTCTGCCATAAATAAATCGATGCTTTTCGTTCACAAGTTTTCCATCCCTAAAGAGTCTGTTTGATGTTGAAGTGGCTCAGATCACGTGGTCGGTAGGTGAGGTTCTCTGTATATCCGTGGTGTGAGGGTTCCAGTACTCCGAGAGGGGGGCAGGTCACGTGGTCAGGGGGGGATGGCGCGTGCTTAATCTGCCTGTCGACACTGCTACTTCCAGTTCCAGCTATTTCTCTCTCTCTGTCTCGTCATCAGTGAGATGAACGTGACGAGGGGATGATGAAAAATATTATTCAAACTCTCTTCTCCCATTTTCCACATTCACATTATTTTTCCAGTTTTTTTTTTAAGAGCGTGGCACCAGGAATGACGTCACAGTCATTTCCCACGGCATTAAGGTTCAAAATTGCGTGAACAATCGCATGATAAAATGATAAAAATAGCGTTTTTTCCATTTTGTGAGGTTAATTTTGGGTCTATCAAAAAACTTTTACGGTTATTCCCTAGATTTTAATGCATATTATCAGTACAAAAAAAATATATATATACTCCGCGACTTTCGGGAAACGAGTTTCCGTCTTTCGGAAAAAAATATCAGAGGTGTTTTTATTTTTTTTTTTGTGAAATCTATACAAGATATAAGAAATCTTTTACGGTCATTCCCTAGATAAATGTTCAATGCATCTACCCTATTTTGTTCCAAAGCATATTTAGTAACGGTTGTCGAGATATTAGGTCTCCCGTTTTTAGAAATTTTTGAAATGTCGGTATGCATACTCTTAATATGCATATAAGCTATGTGTTTACCAATGGTAGTGTAATACATATTGGAATTGTGAAATAATACATCGCCCAACATACCAAAATTTTTAAAGAGTACAAGACTACAGTGGACGCCATTTGTTAACCATACCCTCAAATCACACATCTTTCTCCACTTCTTCTTTCACTGCACACGCGGCTAGATTATGGAATAACCTTCCACTTCCTATCAGACTAGCTCCAAATATTCTTACTTTCAAAAGTAAACTGAGGCATCATTACCTTTCCATAAATAATCCATCTAACTGACTATCCCGTGGTTCCTTCCTTGTCCTTCATCCCATCCACATATATATTTATGTATGTATTTTTATGTATGTATAGGTATTCTATATATTATTATTATTTTTATATTTATTTATATTTTCTTCTTTTTCATACCCTTGTATGTATTGTGTATATCAAATGTATGTCACAAGTGGTTGGTTGGCAGATATTGCCTACGGCAATAAATCCGCCATTTGGAAGATGTATTTTTTTTTCAAGAGAGATTTTGTTTATTTATTATATGGGGCGGTATGTAATATCGTAGCATCGTAGATGTCCGTACATCCATGTTGTACAGTAAACCTACTATAACTCGGCACGTGTTTGCACGTATCAAGTTGTACTCGGGTATATCACACTCCTTATGATTCGGCTCTGAGAGTGTGATAACATGTATTCAATTATCTTGTTGTATAAGCACGCACCTGATACGTTCAAATTCGTATTTAGAATAATTTAAGTATTGCATTCTGAAACAAAAACGGAAAGCAGTGTTGAAAATGGGAAAAAAAATCAAAGGGCACTCAAAAAAGTTTAATTATTTTATCAACTTTTTCAAATTTTGTATGCGAGTATCGTAAGTGACATAATCTATTTTGGCTTATTGTATAAAAAGGGGACCGAATATCAAAAAAATACTTGATAGAGTCACTGCGTCTTACCTTAAAAATTTAATCAACCAAATTACAGCATTGTATCTAACAAACTGCGAGAATTATCTCAAGTTTCAGTAAATTTTAAAGGTAGCTTTGGAATATTTTTTTATCAATAATTCTTTTCAAAATTCAAATTTTCATTTAGAGTTACTAAAATATGTTCTGTTGCTGAGTAATCTATAAGCATATGTCGACGAATTTTTTTCTTGTTCAAGTACATACTGTCCCTTGTCTTAACAACACGACATACGAACAAAAAGCATTTTAGGGATTATGATAAATCACGTATTTTATAATATTTTATGTATCTAATAAAAAAACTACATCTTTTACTACATTGATTACAAAGTAAACTGAGGCATCATTACCTTTCCATAAATAATCCATCTAACTGACAATCCCGTGTTTCCTTCCTGCCTTGTCCTTCATCCCATCCACCTATTTATTTATATGTATATATATGTGTTTATGTAGGTATAATTATGTATTGCAATTATTGCTTATATTTTTTATCTTTCGTTTTCATACACTTAAATATGTATGTATTTTTTATATCAAATGAATGTCACAAGTGGTTGGTTGGCAGAAATAGCCGATGGCAATAAACCCGCCATTTGAAAATTATTATTTTTCAATAAAGTTTTATTTTTATTATTTTTTTTAATTTTTGATAGCTTTATAATGTTAGCTGTCAGTAAAACCGCATAAATCGAGTAAGCGTTCTACATGGGGAGGATTGCATTCCAAATATTTGTGATATCTTCGGTTTATTGAGCAAAAACACTGTTGAATGTTGAATGGGTATATTATATACCTTCTAGATAATCCTACGGCTCCACAACAAAAGGATCGCTTCATCAAATAGAGTGTGGATCCATATCTCTACCCATCTACGAGTATATTAGATCTTTACACCTTTTTATAAAAGTTTCTGTGATTCTCCAAAAACTGAAAACGATTTTTTTTTATTAGTAAGTTCAAGAAATTAGACGATATTCTAATACTGCTATACCATCATGGTGAATCGCAATGATGGGGTAGCAAGCGAATGTCTTAAGGTGGTCTTACACGATCAATTTTTTGAGCATTAATTGCGGCAACACGTACAAATCATATTGATTAACATTATTTCGGCAATATTTAAAGCGAGACAACGATATTGCGTGCAAACGAGAAAGAAAATTATCACGATGTCGGCGACACGAATTGCTGGATATCCAATCGGTTTGGTAATTTTAGCCAATTCGCTTTCGCAGGCTGGCAGAGATCGCAGCGCTGCGATAAGCTCGCCCTAGTGAACAAATGTTGTAGAGTTTATTAACATATTTCTGTATTCTGTTCACTTAAAAGTGGAAATAAATAAAGAAAAATATAGTTTGTATAAAATACAAATATACCTAGGGTTAGCTGGCGGAGATCGCACCACATCGCGATGAGCTCGCCCTAGTGAACAAATGTTATGATTTATACTAGTGATGTTAATATACCTCTGTATTTTCTTTTTTTTTAAATGAATATGTACAAATACATCTTTGTACACTTCACAGAAAGCTTAAAAGCTTGTGTTGTGTGTGGAGTAAGTCGGGGATTGAACCCGCGTCCACTGGATTAACAGTCGAGCGCGTTACCAACCAGGCTACCGACCGCCTCTAAAAATTCTTGTTCACCAAAAGTGTCAATGAATAAGTTGGTGAGGGCTAACCCAAAAATTCAAGTACTTTTCCACGACTAATATGAGTTTAAAAAACTTGTATATAATTTGACATTTTGATGTGGAATAATTTGAGAATGTCTTTTCACTTGTAACACGAAGCAATATCGTTCACTTTCAGTCTCTTCAAACATCCGCTAAACCCGTGTCTATATAGTCTCTCTATAATATTGTATGGTCTATGGAGTGAAGGCAATATGTCTCAATAGATGGGTGACTGTTGTAGGTAGCATGGGCGTCGAAGCCTCGGAGCTAGGAAGGGGGGGGGGGGGGGGGCACAAAATTCAAAAATTGATATAGAATTGCTGGTGTCGTTTATCCTCATGTCTGAGGGTTGCGACTCTCATTCCCGCAGTTGACAATCCTCCTCCATGGCCAGATGTGCGGCCTCGTGTAGAGTGGTGTTTGTGGCTGCCCTCACTTGGTCGCTCCAACGCATCGGCGATCTGCCTCTCGGTCTCCTGTCTTGTACAGTACACTTCCTAGCATTACCGTTCTTTCTAGGTTGGTCTCTTCGCGTTTTGATAGATATCCGAAAAGACTTTTGAATTTTTTTGTGAGGCATAGTTGAAAAGGTCGCGATGTGGTTTGTTTATTTGAAAATGTATATGATACTTTGCGCAATAATACGTGTGAATAATTTTTTTTTTTTATTATTTAAAAAAGAGATAAATAATAGCGCCGCCGGCATTTTTTTAAGAAACTGATGGATTTTCATACTAAATTTAGAAAATTTATGATAATTATGATGAGAAAATGTGTTGTAGTAATGTGATTTTTTTGGTGTCTTACCACTTGCTAGTATGAAAAAATATATGCCTATTCCAATCTCTAGGGGGGGCAGCTGCCCCCCTACCACCCCCGGACGACGCCCATGGTAGGTAGATTATAGAGGAGACGCTGGAAGGTATCCAGGTGGCTGGTGGGTGCAGGTAGACCTCCAGAATACCTTGTCAATAATAAATCACAGCGTTCATAATATACCAGCCATCCAATGTCTATCTATAGAAGGTAATATGTTGGATCGTAGGCCGATCCCAGAATCAGACATTTCACGGTTTGTCCAGGCTCTAATAGCTTCATGGTAGTATGGAAGCTCCATGTTTGGAGACCAGCTGGTTATTTCGCCTGCTAGTTTATTAGATTATTTTTTAAATGTTAAATTTTGTTTATTTTTTTGTTAAAAATAAAGAATCTGGTCTTGCATACACTAATCCAAAAACTTTCCTGCACACCTTGCACCAGGCTAAAAAGCCTGCATAGCAAACTGTGAAATACATTGTGAAATACCGGGGTTTGAACCTGGCACCTCGTTTTTTAACGAATTTTCGTTACTTGTTTTTGATTGAAATTTTGAACAATGAAATGATTTGTCATCGGCCGAGTGAATAGCATTAAATAATATAAAGAATAGATCTGCCTAGGGCACGTTGTGTCGCGATGCAACCAATGTGGTCACATCACGAAATGACCGATTCCACGTTCGGGCTACGACATTATATACATATCGAATACCTCTAGTGTTACCAGTACCTACTAATAATATTGAAGGTATTATTATACTAACTTAGGTTGGGGTATAAGGAATGAGGTTTTTCCTTTATTACTGGCAAGGGACTCTGCCTGAATACGTAATATTTGGAGCTTGAAAAGGCTTTCCTTTCTTCGCTGTTAAGAACAGAATGTCTGAGTAACGCTGAAACATACTAAGATGTTTGGTACTTCTTCTTTCGTTCTTACGAGGTATCCGAGAGTCAAAACCTCGCGACAATATTTTTAAGTATTCCCTCGACCTTAGCCTCACCACATGATTTTTCTTAAAATCCCCTTGAACTTTTTGCTAGGACCAGGTCCGCTGTTGTCATATCGGCAAAGTGTGTGAGGAAAGCAGGTGGCCGATCGAAAGTAGGGCCGCAGGGCTCCAAATTACTCTTCAAAAACTGCATGTAAATCCATTAAAATAAATTTGAAAAAATTACCTAAGTCGTTTACTAAATTGTTCCTCCTACTGAAAGACTTTTTTTAAAGAATTCGATTATGTCTTATGACTGAATTCTCGCAGGCGGCGCTAGTAGTCCAAGAGCCCGCTGCTTAATTTATGACGTATCTGTTTTTTGATCGAAATGTGGTATAAATGATAGCTTACCAATAGGGTATTACATCGCACTAGGGTTGCCTATCAAAATCCTGCCGCAACCCCCCCTGCCCCCCCCCGAAAAGGTCCCTCTTCGCGGTTTTTCGCATTTTATAGGAATATGGTAAGAGATAGAAGAAAGTAGTCAATGACAAAAGTAATTCTTGCTAAATTCTATACAAAAAATGTTGAGATAATTTTTTCGTAGAACTAGCAGTTTACCCGCAATGGCCGGTCCAAAACCGAAATTTATTTAAAATACAAAAAAAATGTATTTAAACTAAATTGGTTGAAAATTGATAAGAGCTACAGGAAAATAGTCAGAGAACGAATTAATTACCATAGTCTTAGCTACAAAACGAGCTATAACTTATGTTCATGCATCTAATAATTTCGGAGTTATTACAATAAAACTCAGTGACGTAAATTCTTAAAATTTAGTTTTTCATAAAATAACCAGTGATATAGCGCCGCGGGCCAAAATTTTTTTTCCATAAAATGTTAGTAATAATGGGTGGAAGAATGTGAAAGAAAAAAAATCAAACTTTTTATTTTATTTTTTCAAAAAATATCCTGTTCCTGAAAAACCGCGAAGAGGGACCTTTTCGGGGGGGGCAGGGGGGGTTGCGGCAGGATTTTGATAGGCAACCCTAGTGCGATGTAATACCCTATTGGTAAGCTATCGTTTATACCACATTTCGATCAAAAAACAGATACGTCATAAATTAAGCAGCGGGCTCTCGGACTATAGTTAGGTCCCATTTTGCCTCATACTGTATTATCAATCCGCTCATATTTTCTAAGAAATTCGCTTGCGGTGCCATTTTTTACGCTCGCTTAGTCTCACATTAAAAAAATTGTCTGCGGCGCTTTATACTTTGAAAAATGGTTTTCGTCCATTCTCTGCTCATTAACATAAAAAAACTGGATCAGGCTTCTCAAGGAGCGATCGTTTAGAATTGACAACGTTGGAGGCACATTAGTTGGAAGATATCTTCCAAATAACCCTATCTACTTCTTAAGTAATGTTGTTAGATGTTTCTGATTGATTCTTCAATATAGATTGATGCTCCCTCCTTATTCCACTGGGATATCTTTACTTTACCCATTCAATTCTCCGTAAAAATCAAACATAAAAATACACACAAACACGCCACATTACGTCAGATTTACGTGGTTGAAATATCATTTTATCGACGTGTGCAGCTTTCTTCTTTATCGACACATTTTAATGCGACGTAAAACACCTATAAGTTGTACATAGAAAGATAGGAGAATTTCGAGGCTTTATGTTTGCGCTACCTTACTGAAGAAATGAAAGGATATGGCTGAAAATATTGTAACTTCGATTTGACATTTTTTCTGATACACAAACTTTTCAATCATTTTTTCATCAACTTTCTGATTAGCTACAGTTCTGAAAATTTATACAATGAATTGTTTTCGAAGGCAGTACGATATCCCGCATAAAATATCACTAAATTAGTGGGTAATTAGGCTTAAAAAATCTGTGCATTGTGAAAAATCTTACTTGAAAAATACAACCTCCGAAAAATTACAACAAGTTATGGCGGTATGGGTGGGCATTGAGTAATCACATAAGCCATCCAATGCCGATTTGAAAGCGTAGGTGCGTCCGATAAGTCCAACGTATAATGAGGTGCAAAGTATCAGGATGACAGAAAGGCAAAGTAGGTATGACAAAAAATGTATCAGAGGTGAATTTTAATGACAAAGTTACTATATTCGTCCATGTGTGGTTTGATATGCGATATCAGGAACACATAATGTGGCTTATCCATCATTTTGTGTTTCATATCTTTAGGATGATGTCGGGGTGGCTTAAAGGTAATCTCGTGTTTTGTGAACTCTACTAAAGACCGATATGTTTTACACCTACCCCACCTATGTATCCCTGTTACCTACATGCCTTTTATCTAGTAAAATATCATATACGTAGATAAATTTAGACTTATCTAGATATTACTCTGCCATTTTTATTATATTCTATTCTATCATATCCCCTCACATCCCTTGCGGGGCAGGCAGACAGAACACAAGCCACAATTCGCTATTCTAACGCCCACATCTTGTTTCCACCACATAGGCTAACTGGGTGAAATCGCAGCATTGCGATAAGTTCGCCCTAAAGGTGCTCTCACACGGGCAATTTTTCGAGCAATAATTGCGGCAACTCGTACAAATCGTATTGATTAACATTATTTCGCAATATATAGCAATTGTTTCATCAATATTTAAAGTGAGACAACGATTTGCGTGCAAGCGAGAAAAACATTGACTAAAACGACCGAACCGATTGGATATTCAGCAATTCGTGTCTTCGAAATCATGATAATTCTCTTTCTCGTTTGCACGCAATATCGTTGTCTCGCTTTAAATATTGCCGAAGTAATTGCTATATATTGCGAAATAATGTTGATCAATTAATACGAGTTGTACGAGTTGCCGCAATTATTGCTCGAAAAATTGCCCGTGTAAGAAAGAGCACCAATATTGTTCGCATAGCAATTAATACCTACATGTATAAATAAGTAAATAAAATATTAACTTACGTACAAATATCGGTAGCAAATAAAATACAGTAGGGATTCGTTTGTATATTGTATAGGTAGGAATGTGATTTGTTAGGTCCCTGTTGCCTACCCCACGAGGGTCGATACGACGTGATAGGACAGATTAATTAATTTCGCATTTCTTATAAATTTCCTCGTGTTATTTAGTCGCTGAAATAAATTAAACGTACATTGATGGTGGCGTGTATAATATATTGTATAGATGGATCTACTTTCTTTTAGACCCCCCCTCACACCCCATACAACATTGACGTGGGACGATGAGGCCCCTTGTGTAATTTATATGGGAGGGTCACTCAATATGTTTGCACAATGGCGTCATGTCTGCTTTTATAATCTCAAACATAATGAAAAACACACTTTTCCTCATTTCACAACTAAATGTCGCGATAAAGTTCATTTTACACCTGATCTGTTGTGGTCATTCACTAGAAGAAAGTTCAATGTATTTTTTAATTATTTTTTTTTAAATAATCATTTTCCACGGCATTAAGGTTCGAAATCGCGTGAACAATCGCATGATAAAATGGCAAAAATAGCGTTTTTTCAATTTTTTGGAGTTAATTTTGCGTGCATCAAAAAACTTTTACGGTGTTTCCCTAGATTTTAATGCATATTATCAGTACAAAAAAAAAAATACTCCGCTTTTCGGGAAACGAGTTTCCGTCTTTCGGAAAAAAGATCAGAGGTGTTTTTTTTTTTTTTTTTTGAGATATCTATACAAGATATAAAAAAAATCTTTTACAGTTATTCCCTAGATAAATGTTCAATGCATATAGCCTGTTTTGTTCCAAAACATATTTAGTAACGGTTGTCGAGATATAAGGTCTTCCGTTTTTAGAAATTTTTGAAATGTCGGTATGCATACTCTTAAGTCACATTTTGTCCAGCTCAAACCATCGGAAGACACCGTGCCGTTGCGAAGCACGTGTAACTCAGCTAGTATACTATACATTCGTGTACATATTTATAAGCATTGTTATTTATTGCGTTAATTACGCTAACCATTGAATAAATATGGCAATTTTTTAGGCTTATCAAGTATATTAGCATAATTTAATTTGCTAATGAATGGTATGGTGAATTCCATTTAACAATATGTTTTTGCTCAACATTTTTCCGGTATAACCCAAAAAAAATATTATTTTTATAGAATCTGGGTCTGTAAGTTAAATGCTTCTGTGGTTATACATACAAAATTTGGAGTTAGATAGCAGAACTCTCCCTAGTGAACAAGTGTTATGATTTATATATTTTGTATGTTAACATAACTCTAGATTAAGGTTCAACAAAAGTGTAAATAAACAAAATCAGTGCAAGGGCAACATTGAGATTTGAACCCAGCACTCTCAGTTGGAAGTTCGCTCTCCGACTAACAGAACCTGTTCTGTGGTTAACCTTAGTATAGCAATAGCATTGCAACCTCTCCGATCAGCACGTTGATCACCGATTTCGTTCATTACTACGCCATTACATTCTAGTCACTTCTTCTTCTCCTCTTCATCAGCCTTGGTCCCTCCGCTGCTGGATATAGGCCTCTTCCATTTGTTTCCAGTCTTTTCTATTCCTTGCCTTTCTGACCCACTGCCTACCCGCTACCGAGGTCACGTCGTCCGCCCATCTTTTCTGGGGCCTTCCGACACCCCTTCTGTTTTCCCATGGCATCCACTTTACGAGTCTGGGTGTCCATCTATTTTCGTCTTGTCTTGGTATGTGCCCTCTCTTGTCACCGTCTTGAACGATATTAAAAAAAACAATATTTATTTTAAAGTGTTTGTTATGTTCATAATTTTTCAACAGCACTTTTTTTCAACTAACAAGTAATAGAATGAGACCACTGATTATAGCTTCGAATTTTAAATTAATAATCGGTATGTTTTCATCTGTCACAAGTAGATGTCATTAGGGTCGCTTTCAGTATTTTTTGCTTTATGATTATTTCAATAGAGCGGAGGATTATTAGAGACAGCGAATGATAGCATGAATCCTCTCATTAAGGGGATAATTTTTGTAAATTCATACATACGAATGAATCGAGGCGCGAGGGTTTCAAAAGGATGATCACGGGTTAAATTCAACCATACCATTACAGGGTTGAATTGGGGTGAATTGAGTAATAGAGGGTGAGATGTCTTAATTTTAAACCGGATTGTGTTTTGAAAACCATAGATTTAGTGAACCCTTCAATTTTCATTTATGAATCGCCGTTCTCTGCGGCTCTCAAAGTGTTCTTATTATTCTTTGTGGTAAAAATGTGACTGTAGTATTAACATACAGGCTGGGTCTAAGTGACATGAGAAGCCGATGACGTCATATAAGATGGTAAGAAATGTATGGGGAAAAATATTTCATAGACCAATCGTTTACCACCAGGACAACGTGGATTCACGATAGTGGGTGGTTGCCATGGTGATGTTATTTAAGTGTCACGGCTTAGATATAATGTCGGCTTCGATTTGCTAATCGTACAAACAGTCTTCCCATAGAACACACGCTATTCCAACTTCTTCTTCTTCTTCCTCAGTCCTCCCTCCACTGCTGGACGTAGGCCTCTTCCATTTCCTTCCACTCTTCTTTGTTTCTCCCCCTACGCATCCAAGTTCTTCCGGGTTGCTGGACTAGGTCATCCAACTAGGTACTTGGATTTCAGTAAATACGCAGTTGCCAAAATAGCTTTGACTTTCGAACCCTTGTGACATCCCTGTGTTCCCCCAAGGAACAGTTGGAGATTGTTTTTAAATTTAAATTATGTAAGCAAGCAAGTAAAAATAGGCATTTTTATTAAACTATAATAACTTAAACTATAATATTTGATTTCGCGTTAAGTATCCAGTTTAAGTTGTCTATTAGAAAAAGAAGAAATATAGATTACAAAAAAATGAATTTATGATGTCTTCCAAATCTAAACGTCAAAAAACTTCACCAAACGTTTTTTAATGTTTAAACTTCGCGCCGTTCAAAGACAAACATTCTAAAGTCACGTCAAAATGGCGGGTAATTTAAATTGTTGAATGACAGTACGGAGTCATGCGGCTTTGTGTTGCCATCAACGAAAATATTTCGAGACATTTTGTTGTGTGAATTAATATCCATTTTGTCGGATAAACCAGGGTTCTACCTCATTATTGCTTTATTTAAGGGCTTTGTACCAAGAATGACGTCACAGTCATTTCCCACGGCATTAAGGTTCAAAATCGCGTGAACAATCGCATGATTAAATGGTAAAAATCGTTTTTTTGGGTTAATTTTGCGTCTATCAAAAAACTTTTACGGCTATTCCCTAGATTTTAATGCATATTTTCAGTACAAAAAAATCTTTACTCCGCGACTTTCGAGAAACGAGTTTCCGTCTTTCGGAAAAAAGATCAGAGGTGTTTTAAATATATATTTTTTGAGAAATCTATACAAGATATAAAAAATCGTTTACGGTCATTCCGTAGATAAATGTTTAATGCATCTACCCTATTTTGTTCCAAAGCATATTTAGTAACGGTTGTCGAGATATAAGGTCTGCAGTTTTTAGAAATTTTTGAAATGTCGGTATGCATACTCTTAATCAGTATTTATATTATCTTCTTCTCAGTCGGTCCCTCGGTTACGAGGATCGTGACCCCCATGCTCTCGGATGAGTCTCGCCCATCCTTCTCGGTCCTGCGCCATCCTTGTGGATTCGTACATATTATATGTCGGGATATTTGTCGTTGTTGTTCGTATCACACGTTGTCTTTAGGTATATTAAATTGTTATATCATGTATATATGTTCTACAAACGCTAGATTTTTAATAAATTTACCAGATTTAATTAAAAGTTTAGAAAGTGTACGACATACGACGGATAACATCGCAGTAGGACGCCGTCAATATTGTTTGGGCAGTGGTTTAATTTGGAACTAAATTGACACGTTTTTTATTCAGTGTTGCCATACCGTAATTGGCGTGATTAATACATTATCGTTTTTGAAAGACAAAAAAAAAACACTTATATTTTGCTACACAGCGATCTCTTACAGCTAACCCATTTAAATTATTCAAACAAAAACTAAGTGTGTTTCGCAAAATTGGAATTTATTAGATATGCAACTAGTCGGACACTTCGTCTCCTTCGTCAAGCCGTTACAGCTAGTCGCCTATCTAATAAATTCAAAGTCTGTGTGAGAATATTAAATACTGTTTTGTAATTTTAATGATATTGTAATGAACTTCCACTAAGAATCTTCGACCATAACGCTCAAAATTCTGAACTCGGATTGATCATAATGACAGCGCAGTGTGGTGTTCTGTTCTCTCTGACTACCCCGCAAGGGATGTGACGCGATGGTACAGGTGGAATAGTTTCATATGAATTTGTACGTTTTGATGCGAAGCAGAGGTAGATCTCCTGCAAGGTGGTGCGACCAGATTAAGGAAATGACTTGGAGAGACTTGTGCTCGGCGGTGCGGATTGCGGAGAACAGAGAGGACTAGAGGCGTCTTGTTTTGTCCGTGGGTAGCTCCACAAATCACGACTCTCAGAAATGAGGAAACGGAGAAAGAAAGAAAGAGTACATGGTTGGCGCAGTTGGTTGAGGCGGCAGTCTCTCGAGGGGGGGTGCCAGGTTCGAACCCCGACGCTGGCAATGTATTCCACACTTTGCGGTACAGCTTTTAGCCTAGTGCAAGGTGTGCAGAAAAGTATTTGGGGTTATGTGTGCAAGCCCAGATCCTTAAAGAAAAAAAAATAAAATGCGCCCCACGTTGGGCGCCAAGTAACAATTGTCAAAACATGGTACGTAGTAAATTCAATGTGCGAAGGGTCACTCAATAAGTACGTTGTCCGTTGTTTACATATGATGGCGTCGCCCGGCCGCTGACACGTCCGACTAATGAAAGGCCATATATTTCTCCATCTCCTTCATATTGAAAGTTACGGGTTATCCGTTATGTTCAACCCTCTTTGGTTTCGTTTTATTTATTATTTACCCCATAAAAGTTTGTTTGAAAAAAGCCTCCCCAAATGAGTTAATTAAATTCGTGCTTGTATTCGTTATTATTAAAGTAATTGTGGTCTATGTGAAGCCATTAAGTGAAAAGATAATCAAAGATACGAAGCCTCTCCTCTTTATTATTATTATTAAAGGCTTGGCACCAAACAAAAACTTGTCACAGTTGTTTCCCACGGCATTAAGGTTCAAAATCGCGTGAACAATTGCATAATAATATTTTTGGGTTTAATTTTGCTTCTATCAAAAAACTTCTACGGTTATTCCCTAGATTTTAATGCATATTATCAGTACAAAAAAAAAATACCCCGCGACTTTCGGGAAACGAGTTTCCGTCTTTCGGAAAAAAGATCAGAAGTGTTTTTCTTTTTTTTTTTTTTGAGAAATCTATACATGATATAAAAAATCTTTTACGGTTATTCCCTAGATAAATATTCAATGCATGTACCCTATTTTGTTCCAAAGCATATTTAATAACGGTTATCGAGATATAAGGTCTCCCGCTTTTAGAAATTTTTGAAATGTCGGTATGCACATTGCACACTCTCAATACCTTTTTATTATCAAGAATATCAAGAGTATGAAATTAATTTGTAATTTATTGTATGTGTTACATTATTTTAATTTGGTTTATTACAATAAAGGATTATAAATTTAATAATCCTGTCCTAATTTAATCCTCGGGAATGCACGATTATAAATTCGTTATAATAATTTTGGTTAAATGTTTGCATTAGTCACAATTTTCATTTAATACTATACAATTTATAATATTTTTACCAGCCTGTTTCTCTCTAATGTTGGATATGGGCCTCTTCTACATTATTCTTTTTTTGAATAATTCGGTTTTTTGAAATAAACCCAAATACATCTTCGGGCGCCCTAGACGGCAGTACCTGGACCAGGTGTATGAAGACATGAACTGCGCCACATATGTCGAGCTGACGAGAGCTGCAGAAGACGGACAAGAATAGAGATCATGATGTAAAAATTTGCTGCAAACCAATCCACAGGATTGAGACTGGAGAACGAGACATCTTCGTATGCTCCATAGAAAGCTTGAAAAGCTTGTATCGTGAAGTGGAGTAAGTCCCTCTCACTGATTAAGAGTCGGGCCTGTCACTAACCCAGCAATCACCACTCTATTCCGTATCTTTCTGTCATTCATGCCCCCCGAGTTCCACGGAAATCTACTCAACAGATCTGCTCGGTAAGCTACAGTAGTTCCATATTTCGCCGCCCAGGTACAATGTCGCCTTATCGTTTCATTCAATATAATTTTATAGGTTCACCATTATGTTATGCAATGTGCTTGCATTTGTACTAATAGGATTACGTGTATTTAGCTTCGTATAATCCAATCAGCCACTCTGTTATCAAACATTTTGTTTCCATATTCGCTATTAACGAACATAAGTCCTTTTAATAGAAATTGTGTTTGACGCTGGCTAATAATAATACAGATACTGGACATCAATAATAACTTCAACATGTTGTGATACATGAGGTGAACAATGTAGTACATATTGTTCACGTACAGATAGTATTTGTACTTGTAGATGTCCCTTTTCAATTAGTTTGATACATTTTATTTATTTTTTCTACGATTATGGACAATTATAAAGTAAAGACTGATTTTTGTAAGTTTTTGTACAACTCCCGTATTTTACGATGGAATGCTGCGAAAATTTTGAATAACATTGGCGATAATATACTCTGTGTTCTATCGTCGCCGGTTTTGGGAGAAAAAGTTTTTCCTAAGAGATGCCATGATGATGAGGGGATCCAAGCGTTGCGTGGGGTCATGTCATATGAAAGGGCGATGAAAAAAAGGTCATGAAAGTCTGGCGATATGTCCTCTCTGCCTACCTCGCAAGGGATCCGGTGTGAGGGAACAGAATAGAACGTTAAAAACTGTATGACAAAGTGCTGAATACGTCGTCAGCGTCGGGATTCGAACCCTGCACCTCACCTTTGGGTGACTCGCATTCCAACTAACTGTGCCAATCATATTAGATATATGCTCAATCCCACCAACTTACACCTAGGAAGGGGAGCCCTATGTAATTTCCATATACAAAAACAGAGATAATATAATATTTAGTGAATAAAGAACATCAGCCAGTAGCACCAGCAGAGGGAGTAATCCATATGAAATTCTACGTTAGGTGCCCAAATATCTCCGCCTAGAATCTCCCTAACTCTGATTTAGGTTCTGCTGGCGCTGCAGGCTGATATTCTTTATTATATTCTTCTTCTTCTTCCGCAGCCACTCAGGTCCATTATTGAACATAGGCCTCCTCTTTGGCCCTCCACAGCTCCCTGTCTTGGGCACACTGCATCCATCCACCACCGGCACTATTCTATAAATAATATTATCTCTGTTTTTGTATGGAAATTACTTAGGGCTCCCCTTCCTAGGTGTAAGTTGGTGGGATTGGGCATAACAGTTTCTTTATCCTACACGTGCTTTCTTTGATTATTTATGAGTGAAGAAGTGTGCTGTGTTCCTATATGTTCATAATTTAATTGATAAGCAAGCTATACGTTCGTCACTTGTATGAACAACTTGATTAGGTTAGCTTCGCTTCAATCTTCAATACAAGACTTCATACATGAGATTCAATGTCGACGTACGAAACCATTGGCTTTAGATTTAAATTTTCTTCTTGTGCCTTTTCGGTTTCGCCTCATAATAATATGTTGATTTATGGGGTTGGGGTTAGCTTGCAAAGATCTCAGCAGTGCGTGAAGCTTGCCCTAGTGAACAAATAGTTAAGTCATATTACTTGTCATGTTAACTGGCTGCTGTATTTTGTTCATCTGAAATGTAAATAAATAAATAAGTAAACAAAATTTATTTAACATATCAAGTGTGTTGTATGACTGTGAATTTCAATAAGTAGGGTAAATAGCCATCGTCGCGTTGTATGTCAGCATGGTGTTTAAAACTGCGCGTCTACCTTGGTACAGGCTCATGCTCAGTTCGGTAGATATGTAACATTTTATGCCTATTATACTTCAAAATAAAAAATAAATCTTTATTGCATGAGTAAATTAAACAAAAGACGGGCTTTTTGCCTGGAAAAAGTAGGTATACTGTATTTAAAAAAAGAGATGGTCGGTAGCCTGGTTGGAAATGCGCTAGACTGTTAATCCAGTGGGCGCGGGTTCAATCCCCGACCTACTCCACTTCACGACATAAGCTTTGCAAGCTTACTGTGAAGTGTACAAAGGTGTATTTGGGTTTTGTTTCGATAAAACCAGATACATTTCAAAAAATACTTTGCCACCAAATGTTTCTCACGCCATCATAAGAGGTCGCCCACTCATATTCGCATCTGCTTTCGAAAATGAAGAGGCATTTAGAATATTGTCAACTAATCAGAATTCTTTATTATAGGCACTCTTGTACTACCATGCGAGGTTCAGGCACTTGAATACGGGTGATTTGCATATATCTTTCACGATGAATATCTCTTGAAAAATAAGAAAATGCTTCTTTTTAAATTAAAAATGAATCTGGGTTTATCGAAATAAACCCAAATACACCTTTGTACACTTCACAGTAAGCTTGAAAAGCTTGTATCGTGAAGTGGAGTAAGTCGTCATCGGGATCGAACCCGCGCCCACTGGATTAACAGTCGAGCGCGTTACCGACCATTTCCTCACCTTTCAAGTCCTATTTTATAGATTTATAATTTTCATAGTACAAGCGATTATGTACGTCTATTTTATGTATGTATATACTTTGTTAATAAATAAATAAAAAAAATATTTGTGATTTTGTTATATTTAATTTCTTTGTTACACAGTCAAAGCGCAAAAAGTTTTGATGGATGTACATAAATCTTTTTAAATTTGATCGTATGCCATTTGGTCTAATAGTTTCTCCAGCAAAGTTTCAACGCCTTATGAAAATAAAACATGAGAAACTATGTAAGATTTTTATTTTAAGAGTATGCATACCGTCATTTCAAACATTTCTAAAAACGGGAGACCTTATATCTCGACAGCCGTTACTAAATATGCTTTGGAACAAAATAGGGTAGATGCACTGAACATTTACCTAGGGAAAAACGGTAAAAGATTTTTATATCCTGTATAGATTTCTGAAAAAAAAAATTGAAAAACACCTCTGATTTATTTCCCGAAAGACGGAAACTCGTTTCCCGAATGTCGCGGAGTAATTTTTTTTTTGTACTGATAACATGCATTAAAATCTTAGGAATAACCGTACAAGTTTTTTGTTAGACGCAAAATTAACCCCAAAAAACGCTATTTTTACCATTTTATCGTGCAATTGTTCACGCGATTTTGAACCTTTACGCCGTGGGAAATGACTGTGACTTCATTCTTGGTACCAAGCCCTGAATGTACATAAATCTTTTTTAAAGTTGATCCAATGCCATTTGGTCTAATCATTTCTCCGGTGAAGTTTCAACGTCTCATGAAAAAAAAACATGAGAAATTATATTTTAAATTGAGAATTGCTAAAAAAAAACTGTATACATAAACGTAAGTAAATGTGCGTCAATATTTTCTATTTCTTTCATAGCCGACATTACAGAATAAATATTGAGTAATGAAAGTATTGGGTTTCATGTCAGAAATAAATTGATTGATCTGTGTTTTTCAAAATATCACGTTTCACTAGAAATTTCTTATACGTAATGATTACAGAATAGAAAAAACAATTCCAGACATCTTGTCTTCAAAGAAACGCAAATACGAATCAGAAATGTGAAATGTTAACTAGGTATTATTTTTTTAAATTCTTAATTCCAATGCTGAGCCTTGTGGGAGACTTTTGCCCAATCCCACCAACTTCCACCTAGGCAGGCGACCCCTAAGTAATTTCCATACAAAAACAGAGAAAATATAATATTTATTTATAATAATTCCGCGCGTGCAGCAATAAATTCATATAAAATGCAACATGCGACTCTCCTAGTTGGGGTGATTCTGGGCGGAGATATTTGGGCACCTAACGTAGGAGAGTCGCATTTTGCATTTTATATGAAATTATTGCTGCAAGTACCCTTCATAACTAAATAAATATAACATTATCGCTGTTTTTGTATGGAAATTACTTAGGGGTCGCCTGCCTGGGTGGAAGTTGGTGGGATTGGGCAATACACTTTCAGTTTTGTTTTCATATGCATTATTTTTCATATTCTATCTATACTTATATCTAAATCTATTTATTCTACATTTTTATCTATCTCCGCCATTCCCCACCTAAGAAGTTGGTGAAATCCAGCATAAGGCTACTGGTTTATAAAATCTAAGTGCTCTAAAATTTACCCTCGATATCGCGAGAGAAAAAAAAAGATAAAAGTACCTATCTTTGAAAAAAATCAAGGTGACTCGACGCTTTCTCCATAACGCCTCTAATCTCAATAACCTCACCTACTTAGTAGTAGTAATTAAGAAAAATGGAACATCTTTTAAGATTGAAGGAATAAACGCCATGTAAGCAATTATTGGAAATTGTCACTTGGGATTATTCGAAAGCATCGACTTTTACTGAAAAAGATTTTTTGATCATGTTGGAAAGACAGCCTGGCCTCATCGCAAGAGACTGAGTAATTTGAGGAGAACAGATCGACAGATCTACAAAAAGACGAAGAAGAAGAAGACGTCAGTGAAATATAATATCACCACAATCTCTATAAACAGGGTATACTAACTGTAAAGTAAAGTGTAGGCCATGGGAAAACAGGAGAGTTGTCGGTAGGTCGGTAGTCGGTAAGAAAAGATGGGCGGACGACGTGACCTCGGTAGCGGCTAGGTAGTGGGTCAGAAAGGCGAGGGATAGAAGAGATTGGAAACAAATGGAAGAGGCCTATATCCAGCAAGACTGATGAAGAAGACGAAGAAACAGCCTACCCTTTTTTCTCCAGTTGACTTGTTCGTGGATTGATTTCCCGTATAAATAATTTTATTATGAAAATTCCCTACCTCAATGAACTACATTCTCTCAACTCGAAACTTTAAAATCCTCCCTAGATTTCATCCCCTCCTCTCTCCAGGCTTCCCCTCCCCTCCACTCATTCGACGACTAGAGCCTCTTCCTTTCTCGAGGGCCCCTTCTACCAGCAGACCACTTAGTCACGAAGCGTCTCCTTTAATAAATTGACCCGATGAGATAGTCTATTGAGTTAGCGCTTCGCTCCATCCTACCCCCATCTCCCCCGAATGGAGCCCTAAGGGAATGGGGTGGTGCAAATTGCCCCACAACACCCAATACACATCTTACACGATTTATATTTTCGCGAATGAAATATCACCATCGGCTTATTTACGATGTACAGCAGAGCCTCTATAATCCGAACACCGAAAATTTATACCCTGTTCGGATGTACGAAGGGTTCGGATTGTAGTATGTAGAAATTTTGAAAGGCATTTTTCAAAATAAAACAAAAATATTTAACATTATAATGTATTTATTTAAGTAAGCATGTTAGATACAAGGCTATTAATCACACTTTTAAAAGGAATCCCAGTATAGTGCTTTGACGAATAGTGTTTAGCGACATAGAAAATGCTTTATTCAGTAATTTGAGACAGAGACTGTGAGAAACGGCGGTTGCGGGGTCGTTCGGATTAGCTGGGGTTCGGATTATCGAGGCTCTGCTGTACTATATCATTTTTTCACCCCAAATTACATACATGGCTTGCTTTCTTATGAGCAGCTTTTTTTTTATATACCTAATATAAAATGTTTTATAGAAACTTTTTATAGTGGTACTTAAAGGGTTAGATTTTGTGTTTATAATAAAATATGATACACAACCTAATGCTGGCGCCACACGCTTGACGGGCGTCCACAAGTTTTGTGTAAATGAGTAAAAAGGCGTGAGGATGGGGCGTTTGTATTGGTTCTTGTACGTAACAACCAACAGTTAACGCGTTTTTACTCATGAGTACAAACATTTTGGGCGCTTGGCAAGCGTGCGGATGCCTACACGATCGGTTACCTATACGAGGCAAGACAAACGCCCCATCCACACGCCTTTTTACTCATGAACACAAAACTTGTCGAAGCTCGACAAGTGTGTGGCGTCGGCATAAAGAGCCAAAGACAGAATGCGTTTCAAACATGAAGGTGTTGCAGGGAGGGTCACCAGAACTCTAGAAATCATTTGCACACAGGGTCAACTAAAGGATTGTTTTATCTTAGATTTTTTTTTAAGTTCCAAAATGAATCTGGGTTTGTCAAAATAACCCCAAATACATCTTTGTACACTTCACAAAAAGCTTAATAGCTTGTGTTGTGAAGTGGAGTAAGTCGGGGATTGAACCTGCGCCCACTGGATTGACGGTCTAGCGCGTTACCAACCAGGCTACCGACCACCTCATAATTTATGAGTACCTATGGTTGGCGCAGTCGTGGACTTCAAATATGAAGGTACTAGGTTCGAATCTCGATGCTGGCGACGTATTCTGCACTTCACGACACAGACTTTTCCCTTACTCTAAAGTGTGTAGGTGTATATTTTGATTGATTATTGATTGGTACTAAAAATCTCGATTTTTTTACTGCTGAATCTTCTTTTACTGCTGAATTCATAAAAAAGTAATTAGTCAAAAAATAGGGAAAGAAACACATTTTCTTTGTCAAATTCTTCCTTTTTACAAAAAAGATATTTACCGGGCGAACGTCGAAAAAACTTCTCCGGGTGAAAAATGTCAATTAACACCGACGAGAAAAAAAAAGGAAAAGAAAAAACATGTCGTTACGGTTTAATTTTCCCCGCATTTCGGCTTGTTGGAGTTTATTAGTTTATTAGCGAAACTCGTAACAAAACGTAGAACGGTGTTTTACGGGAAATTGGTACGTAATAGCTGCTGCCAGGTTTGGTAGAAATATTTGCCGGGTTTTTGAGAACATTTAATAAATTCCGTCGAAGGATAACTACAATAATACAAGCGTAACTTGGGAAACATCTTCTTTACAAAATGTTCTTTTTCATTCAATACATAATATGTAAATTCAGCTATGTTTTTTTGTAAATTGTATGTATTCCAGTACAATAATAAGGTAACATAAATTGTTCAGTATTAATCAATAGTACGATTTTTTTAACAGTGTACGTAAAATTGTGTTTAATATCTTTGCTTTTTGACAAGTTTTTAAAGGTCAAATGGGATCGCAAGTTCGAAATTTTGGCTGACATATTCCTTACTAAATATATTCACATGCTATGTACATTTAAACATTTTTTTTGTTTAAAAAAAATTAATCTGGATTTATCGAAATAAACCCATAAACACCTTTGTACACTTCACAGTAAGCTTGAAAAGCTTGTGTCGTGAAGTGGAGTAGGTTGGCATCGGGGATCGAGCCCGCGCCCACTGGATTGACAGTCGAGCGCGTCACCAACCAGGCTACCGACCACCATTATTTTTAATTGAAGAAAAAAAAAGTTAAGTATGCATTAAGGATTGCTAGAATGTGATATTATGCATTCGGATTATACGACGCTCGATCCTCCATCCATTGAACCGTGCATACGTATAAGAAAATGTTTTTCCAACTTACCGCAGTCGTACTGTTGAAGATTCTAATACTTTTTACTCCTTGCCAATTTTGTAGACGTCTGATGTAAGAAGGGATGTTCATATGTATGGAAAATGAAGGCACTTCATAACAATGTAAGCCTCTAACAAGATTACATTTTGAAACGGGTTTTTATTGGGTTTTTTTTTTTTTTATTTAAACAAAAAACAAAGATGTAATACGTGCAACCTTTGTTATAATGAACATAAAGTAATAGCTGTGAAATATGTAATAATCACGCCTTTGTTTATTCAATTTGTGGTGTTTTTTTCCATTTCATTCATCCTTTTAAAATATATAATGTTTTTTTTTGAAAATGTGATTATTATATATGCTGTCCGTATACTTACTTATTTACTGCTAGCCACTTGCGTTCCACTGCTGAACATAGGCCTCTTCTAAATTCTCCCACTGTCTTCTATCTTAGGCTATCCGCTGCCATCTACGACCTGTAAGCTGGACAATGTCATCTGTTCACCTTTTCTGTGGTCTTCCTACACCTCTTTTGCTCTCCAAGGGACTCCACTTCAGATACTGTCCTGTCTTGTGACGTGTCCCGCCCACTGCCATTTTAGCTTTGCTGTTCTTTCTGCGATGTCGGAAACTTTTTTCGACGTCTGATCTCCTCATTTCTAATTTTATCTCGAAGACTGACGCCCAACATTTGTCTTTCCATTTCCATCCGTATACCTCTTGTTAAAATTTCGAATAAGTGTTAAGGGCCCCAAACATACGAAAAATTGCGTCAGGAAAAGTAAGATTACTCAGCTAA
The DNA here is from genome assembly GCA_963576895.1 of Ceraclea dissimilis. Lineage (NCBI taxonomy): Eukaryota > Metazoa > Arthropoda > Insecta > Trichoptera > Leptoceridae > Ceraclea > Ceraclea dissimilis. The sequence goes on from OY756377.1 coordinate 3,361,848, forward strand.
TACTAAAGATATCACCCTAAAACTTAAAATATGAATAAATGAGAATATTTTTTAGTGACTCCAGTAATTAGAAATTTGATTACTATTATAAATTTTCTCAATAAAAAAAAAATCCAATGTTGCCTCAGAAAATTACTGAAACTTGAAATTATTCCAATAGTTTGTTGGATATAGTGCTGCAATTTGTTTGAAAAAATGTTTAAGATAAAACGCAGTGACTCTAGCAGATATTTTTTTTAATATTTGGTCCCCTTTTTATACAATAAGCCAAAATTGATTGTGCGTTTAAATTCTCGTGCAACATTTGCAAAAGTTTTAAATCAATTTCCTACCAGCTAATAAAAACAACCATAGAAAATAATGGTATCGCGAATTTATCAACAACATTTGTTTAGTACATAACAGTTGCATGGGCGTCGCCAGCCTCGGAGCTAGGGGGGGGGGGGGCAACAAAATTTAAAAAAAGGATATAGCACAAAAAACTCATAAATAGCGCTAAAAAACTCATACATATTTTTTTGTGAGACATAAAGAAGAAGGTTATGTTGTTTGTTTATTTGAAAATGTATGTAATACTTTGTACAATAATATGTATTATAAATGTTTTTTATAATGATAGTAATAAAAATAGCGCCGCAGGCAATTTTGTGAAACTGATGGATTTCCATGCTAATTTTAGAAAATTTACGATATGATGAAAAAAATTGTGGTACTAATGTGATTTTTTGTGAAATTTTATCATTCAGTATGAAAAAATATATACCTATTCCAATATCCAGGGGGGGGCAGCCCCCCCCCAAACGACGCCCATAAACAGTTTGATTATCCTGTCTTTTAAAATTTCTAAGTACCTACGACATCTGTTGAACGTAATTGTTTAGATTTGCTACAGTTGAAAATACTGTTTTTTCATGAGCACTTTTCAAAGAAATGTAAGCGAGGTTCTTCAAACATATTTTTAGTCCTGAAGAACATATACATTAGTCCTGAAGATGGCCTCAGCAAGTAGGCCGAAAGCTCGACAACATCGACAACCTACACACGGTACACCCGAGAAGAATGGATAAAAATTAACAAGGACCGTGAAAATCTATCTGATAAGCTATCTTTTAACTATTATTTATTTTGTGTACCGACCTATTTAAAAAAATTGCGCAGTTGAGTCAATCTTCCATATACGGGAATCAACAGGTTCGAATCTCGATATTGTCTATGCGTTCTACACTTCGCAGTACAAGCTTTTAGCTTACTGTGAAGTGTGTAGGTATCTGTGGCGAAGGTTGGATTTCTGAAGAAGCCAGGACTGACATTTCTTATGGAATTACGTCAGATTAGACACTATTATACTAGTCCGAGAGCCCACTGCTTAATTTATGACGTATCTGTTTTTTGATCGAAATGTGGTATAAATGATAGCTACCAATAGGGTATTACATCGCACTAGGGTTGCCTATCAAAATCTTGCCGCAACCCCCCCTGCCCCCCCGAAAAGGTCCCTCTTCGCGGTTTTTCGCATTTTATAGGAATACGGTAAGAGATAGGAGAAAGTAGTCAATGACAAAAATAATCCTTGCTAAATTCTCTACAAAAAATATTAAGTCAATTTTTTCTTAGGACTAGTAGTTTACCCATAATGGCCATTGCGGGTAAACTGCTAGTTCTACGAAAAAATTAACTTAACATTTTTTGTAGAGAATTTAGCAAGGATTATTTTTATCATTGACTACTTTCTCCTATCTCTTACCGTATTCCTATAAAATGCGAAAAACCGCGAAGAGGGACCTTTTCGGGGGGGGGGGCAGGGGGGGTTGCGGCAAGATTTTGATAGGCAACCCTAGTGCGATGTAATACCCTATTGGTAAGCTATCATTTATACCACATTTCGACCAAAAAACAGATACGTCATAAATTAAGCAGCGGGCTCTTGGACTATTAACAACTGTTCAAAGTACAAAATTCTGTTTTTCGAGATCACGTTGTCAGCCACGGGAATCCTAAGGATTCTCCAATCAACAAAGACCATTATTGGACCTTTAAACAAATAACAGTAATTGAAAAACGAAAACAAAAAGCAACGAAACTTATCAATTGGCACGTTGAGAATTTGTCTGAACTTAAAGAATGACGTAATTAAAAAGTATCCAGTTTTAAAACAAAGTGTTTTTTTATTGTTTTTCTCAACAGAACCTAGAGGTCTTCTTCTCTAGTTTCAATCCTGCGGATTGGTTTGCATCAAGTTCCTACATCTTGTTCTCCACTCTTCTCTGTCTCCCGCAGCTCTCTTCAGCTCGACATGTGTGGCGCAGTTCATGTCCTCGTACACCTGGTCCAGGTACTGCCGTCGGGGGCGCCCCCTGTGGTTTGTCCTCTCAACCATTCCCTCTATTAAGTCATGTAGGAGACCCTCGTGGCGCATGATGTGGCCAATCCAGCGGGCACGTCTCTCGGAGATGGTTTCAAGTAGGTGCCTGATTCTGCTGAGCACCTCGGCATACATGATGTGGTATCTAAATTCATATGAAGCATTGTGTGAAGTCCATTGGAGAGGACGCCAGATGGGTGTTCCGATGCTAACAAATCGGCATAAGCTGGCTTAATTAAGTGAATTTATGCATCGAATCGCCAATCTTGCGTTCTCTCCACGGGAGTTCACACAATAAGTCCAATTTTATGACTTTCTGAACGAGTATGTATGTCAAAATTATTTTAGTTAGTGTATGCACTTAATTAGTTACAGGATTGACCCCAATGTAAGCCCATTTTTCAAAACTTAAAAAATATTTCGTAGGACATATTTGGTTCGTTCACCTAATGATTTGCTAAATATTTCGATTGACATGCCCTCATCAATTAAGCGACGTCTCTTCGCTCTGTACGCATATTCCCTGTATAAAATCATATACAGGGAGTAAAGGCTCTCCTAAGTTGTTAAGGGCTTGGCACCAAGAATGACGCCACAGTCATTTCCCACGGCAATAAGGTTCAAAATCGCGTGAACAATCGCATGATAAAATGGTAAAAATAGCGTTTATTCCATTTTTTGGGGTTAATTTTGCGTCCATCAAAAAACTTTTACAGTTATTCGCTGGATTTTAATGCATATTATTAGCACAAAAAATAAATTTAACTCCGCGATTGTCGGGAAACGAGTTTCCGCCTTTCGAAAAAAAGAACAGAGTTGTTTTTCACATATTTTTTGAGAAATTATGCAAGATATATATTTTTTTACGGTTATTCCCTAAAGAAAGGTTCAATGCATCTACCCTATTTTGTTCTGAAGCATATTTAGTAACAGTTGTCGAGATATAATATAGTTTGACATATTAATTTTAAGTTAGATTATTGTTTTTTTTGTTCTCTTCTTTTAATTTAAAATTGAATCGTAGATTAGCTTTTAATTTCTTACTTATTGACGATATAATATTGACTAAACTTGTACAACCTAATTAGGTCGCTGTTTGAGCTATATAAATACTCCATGTCCATTCTATTTCTATGTGTATTCAGAATCTGTGTTGTACTTATGAAATAAATAAATATAGTCTCCCGTTTGTAGTTTTCCACAACAGTGTAGAAGAATTAAGGATGAACATTGTCGGCTTACGACCGACCTCGGCTGGCTTAAGTGATCACCCTCTCCCCACAGTTTACCCTCTCCCCACAGTTAGAAATGCAACAATACATGAGTTCTTAATATACATGAAATTCGACAACACAGCCGTCGCTCCTCGTGGTGTAGTGGATATGATCCCTACGAAGTGAGACGAAGGTCTGGGTTCGAATCCCAGCCGGGGTGAACTGAAATGTCGAATGTTTCTCGAGTGTAAAGTGATCACTTAAGCCAGCCGCGGTCGGTCGTAAGCCCGACAATGTTCATCCTTAATTCATCTACACTGTTGTGGGAAACTACATTGTATGTATATACTACGGAATGTAGAAAAAATCCTACGCTTTACAAGAATAAAAATTTGGTAATCAAAAATAAGTTTTACCCGTTTTTTGAAATTGTTGAAATGTCGGTATGCATACCCTTAAAGGTAAGGCAGGTAGGTAGGATAGGTAATTAATTGAGTGAGTGGAGGGGGGATGAGAAGAGGATATGTAGGAGAAATGATGGCAGAACACACAGATCCTAATTGCAATAATTAAATACGATACATAATTAAATAATAAGTCCATTAAAGATCCTAAAACCTCTTAGCTTGTACTGTACATAGTAGTAGTACCTAGTACTTACAAACCTTATTATATGTATTAATTATTAACTTGCTAGAGACCAATAATAATTTAGGTATAATAAGAACTCTCTTTGATTCAATTATATCTACATACTGTGAAGTTTTCATAGATCTCCTTCTTCTTCTTTAGTTTTAATCCTGCGGATTGGTTTGCAGCAAATTCCTACATCTTGATCTCCATTCTTCTCTGTTTTCTGCAGCTCTCTTCAGCTCGACATATGTGGCGCAGTTCACGTCCTCGTACACCTGGTCCAGGTACTGCCGCCGCGCCGGGGGCGCCCCCTGTGGTTTGTCCCGTCAACCGTTCCCTCTATGTAGGAGACCCTCTAGGCGCGTGATGTGACCAATCCAGCGGGCACGTCTCTCGGAGATGGTTTTAAGTAGGTGCCGCCCTTCTTCGACTCTGCCGAGCACCTGGGCATTCGTGATGTGGTCCCTCCAGGAAATACCCAGAATTCTTCTGTGACACCATATCTCAAAAGCCTCCAGTCTCTTCTTGTCTTTTTCGGTGAGTTCTCCTTATTGGAACTCTAAAAAATCTGGGAATTCAGAAAATTCTGAATTCCATCGTATCTGGGTCTTTACAGTTCACAATAGTTCGGTAAAAACAGCTTATTATTTTTTTCTACATTTACGGCTAAAATTTTGACGAAATTAATTTTTAATTAAATTATAGATACAAATATTTTTTTCTGCTTATAATTTTCATTCCATAACAGGTCTTTACCAAGTCTGCCGATTTCGTCTTCAGTAAAAACCTAAAACTGAAATGAAGACAATTATTGAAGAAGATATAAGAAATTAAAATCCTAAGTAGAAAAACAGTGTTTTAATTAAGTACCTATGTTTATGTAATTTAAAGATAGATAATTCTATCTAAAATGGGGCTTTATAGCTCTGTTGCTTGCTATTTATTTTATAGCAAAGTTTTTTTATGTGTAAGTGCAGAATTGTCCGAAATCGAACTGTTTTAGCCTAATATGCGAACTAACAAAGTTACAGATACAGTATGATTAAAAAAGTGGCGATATTTTAAGGTTTTTTCAAGTTGGCAGAGGAAAATTGCGCAAAATTGTATTCAAAATTACCCCATCGACTTTTTAAATTTAAATGTACCAAAAGTTCACTGTTGTAAGATAAATCTTTTCTTCTTAGGGGACCAATAGAACATAAGTAGGGCAGCAGAGCATAGCACGCTCGTAAAAAAATAAGAAAGCATAGAGTGTGGAATTTTATTTTGTTCTTATTGTGTACTTGTTAATATTAACAAATGAATTATTGTTATTATGCCTGAATATTGTAAGGCATCCAAAACGGGATGCAACCTTGACATTTTAATAATAGGCATGGAAACACTGCTCAGTCTCATAAATAGTGATGGGTAAAGCCACATTTAATTTGGTCTCAAAAAATATTAAGACCAATTTAAGATTTCACCTAGTAAATGTTGATGTTGAAGGTTTTCACGGTGTGCGATTGACATTGTTTCTTGATTTTCGGGTAAACCGTGTGAAGATAAACTTGATCGACGTTTCGACACTTCTCCTGGTGTCTTCCTCTGTGGAAACCCGAAAATCAAGAAACAATAAGATTTCACCTGTTCGGCAGATGCTGGAAAATTTACGTCACTTAATGAATTTCAATGAATGTTAGATCAGCTATATGCTTACTAATTTCCAAAATTCATGAAATTAACCTAGAGAATGTCACTGTAAGTATAAATAAATTTAATATAAATTCATATTTTACTCTTACTTTTTAAAACAAGATGTTGCTTAATATTTTCCTGCCCATTTCATTGCTTGTGTAATGAAGTAGTACAGTATAATACATGTGTAAAACTCTGAAAATCTAAACTATATCTGTAGCTTTTTTATCATCACTGAATCGTACTGTAGAATGTATAACCTGGCATATAAGTGACATGGCGAAGACCAAAATTTCGCAATCGATATTAGGGGGGGTACGAGTATAATTGAGTACCTATGTATGTACTCCTTATTACTTTCTTTTACCGATCAATACCATTTTTTGTCTTGTTCTACACTATCTAGACATCACTTGTGATTGTGGCTGGCACCCAGGATGACAGCCACTTACTGATGTGTCCACTGATGGAGGAGGGCTGTACACCTGGGGACCTGATTGTGGCCAATGACAAGGCGATGAAAGTCGCGGCTTATTGGAGTGGTAGGCTTTAAACCGGACACGTAAAGTAAAGTAAGTGAGTACACTATCTAGGTACATGACTTATGAAACCGTCTTCAAAATGTCCGGTAAGAGATTAGCCAGCTCTGTAGGAACCGAGTTAGGAATGTGATAGAACAATAAGAATCCAAGACTTTGCATTATGCCCATCGCTATTAATAATATTACAGAATTTTAGTGAATTCACAGTACAGCTTGCTTCCCCGTAGAGCGCTATATTACGCCAAGCCATCACTATTACATTTATAATAATAATAATATGATGGCATTTATGGTGCGGCCATATTGAATTACGTCACCCCCACTCCAATTTAACCCCCCTCCCAGTCCCTTAAACCATGGCTCCCTCTAAACCCCACAGAAAGCTTCTAATAAGAGTGCGACCAATATAACTAGTAAACCGACAATATTACAACTAATGGTTAATCCTCCGATTTCTTTTGCTCAAAACGCGTCCGTCCTCGAGGATCTGGTTGACATGATCAATCCAGCTGACGGCCGTGCTTCGTCACACCTCTTGTACTCATTCATTCTCAAAAAATAGCCTGCGGCGCTATTTTTTAAATTACTTTTTATAAAAAACATATTTCGTACATAATATTGTGCAAATTATTATGTACATTTTCAAATAAACCAAACCACATCACAGCCATCTTCACCTTGTCCCACAAAAAATTTTCGCCTACGGCGCTATTTACGCGTCCTATATAAATTTTGTAAATTTTTGTTGCCCCCCCTAGCTCCGAGGCTGGCGACGCCCATGTCTACGTGCATGCTGTAGACATTTTTGATTGGAGGATTAACCTGAATTGTATGTGTTTTGTTTGTAAATGTACATATTTGTTAATCTTTTGTAAGTGTCTCAATAAATTAACAAAAATCTAAGTACCAGTCTAGGCGTTTAGGCTCACCACAAACGTCCCGAAGTTCAGTTAACGGAATCGACCGTTTTGCAAAAAAAGTTCCGACCAAAACCTCTTTCTGAATTCAAAATCGGGGTGACGCTGAATTCAGAGAGAGGTTTTGATCGGAACTTTTTTGCAAAACGGTCGATTCCGTTAACTGAACTTCGGGACGTGTGTGGAGAGGCTTATTCATAAAAAAATATTTACTATCTAACCCTGTAGTTGTACTGTACATTTAATATTCGTGCAAAATAACTATGGGGGAGTGTATAAGACACAATTTTAATGAAATTATTTAGACCTCATCTAAATTTCATACCTTCCGAGTAATATTACCTGTGCTGTGTTCTGTGTGCCACATAATTAGGAGTCTACTGTAGATAGGCAACCCAACTTCTAGTATAATACACTACACTACAATCTCTAGTCTATATCATCAATATTTATTTATACTTATTCTTTGAGTGAACATTAGAAAAATTTGTGAAAGGTGTTCGAAGTCTACACTTTTTCAAAAATCACCCATTTAAGGACTTGGTACCAAGAATGACGTCACGGTCATTTCCGACGGCATTAGAGTTCAAAATCGTGTGAACAATCGCATGATAAAATGGTAAAAATAGCGTTTTTTCCATTATTTGGGGTTAATTTTGCATCAAAAAACTTTTAGGGTTATTCCCTAGATTTTAATGCATATTCTCAGTACAAAAAAAAATTACTCCGCGACTTTCGGGAAACGAGTTTCCGTTTTTCGGAAAAAAGATCAGAGGTGTTATTCACAATTTTCTTTGAGGAATCTATACAAGATATAATAAATCTTTTACTATTATTCCATAGATAAATGTTCAATGCATCTACTCTATTTTTTCCAAAGAATATTTTGTAACGGGGTTGTCGAAATATAAGGTCTCCCGTTTTTAATTTTTTTTGAAATGTCGGTACGCATTTTCTTAACGTTTTTCTATTATATTTAGGTTTATTTTCTCTGGTACATGCATTGCCTATTTGGTAAGTTGCCTACCTAACGCACACCTGCTCACCTGTCACTGATGTGGATAGATATAAAATAAAATTTAATAATTCCTTTGGGACTAAATTTTATCTCCAAATTCACTTTTAGAACTCAATCACGTTGTAATATTGTGATAGGCTTATAAAGTCGAGAGATTTTTATATCGCCGTAAAAGCGGTGTAATATACCGAATATATATGGCGGTATATTATTATTATATTACGATATAACATAATATTTTGAGATGTTATATTATGAGGACATTATTCGTCCATTAGTTGCTCGCTGAGACATCTAGAGACTGATCGCCTGCATCGAAATTACCGAACGTTTCACCGAACACATTCAGAAATTAGAAGACTTCAGTGCATTTTGAAAACAACTAATATTTAGTCTCAACTATGTATGTATTACGAGGTAAAATACGCTACCTACCGCGATCTCATACACTTGCAGCATTAAGGAGCTGACGATGTAGTTCAATTTGAAGATTTGTAATTCGTTCCAGTGAAATTAGTACTAACTGGGTATTCGCTAAGAAATGATAAAAGAAAAAAGGTCATAAAATTATTATTTTATGTAGATCTTTAATACCTGCACAAAAATTGCCTGCATAGGAAAATCGTCACTCCATTGTAAGTCTACGTAGGTAGGGACCTAGGTTAAAATACTAACGTATGGCAATGAAAAGTAATGAGTAATAGTAAATAGTAATGAAAAGACTTCGATTGGCATTTTCTATCAATTCATAATATAAGTTCCTAACTTGGGTATCCTAAAAATGTGTTTGGTATTGGCATATTGAATGTTTTTTATTCCTTTACTTTATTTATTTTATATTGAGTGACCATCAGGTGAAAAATGATGACAACTTCAGCTCCTAACAAAACACGATCATCACAAGGATTGCCCTAATGTTTACCGCTTTAAACGTTTTGATGCTGTGAAATTAATTCGGTGAATTACTTTCGGCGAATTGGATGGTGTAATTGAGAATTTTTCGTGAAACCTTGTTGCACGCCCTTTGATACACTGGCGGGGGGTTTGAACTGTCGAAATATTATGTGTATAACCTATACGAGGTCCAGTAGTCAACATGTTACCACCCTTGTTACGCCACTGTGTTTCTAATCCACTGATGTTCCCAGAATGATATTGATGTGTTTTAAATAACTTTTAGGTAATCGGGTGGCAGTGGCGAAGGGTGGATTTCTTCAGAAGGGAAGCCGGGGCGAACATTTCTTATGGGATTACGTCAGATTAGACACTATTATACTCGTATCTGTGTTTTTTTGAAAAAGGTAACTCAATGGGAATCATGTTCTTAGGTAGCTTCGCGCCTGCGGCGGGTAGGTACTTTTTTTTTTAAATGAATCTGGGCTTATCGAATAAACCCAAATACATCTTTGTACACTTCACAGAAAGCTTAAAAGCTTGTGTTGTGAAGTGGAGTAAGTCGGGGATTGAACCCGCGCCCACTGGATTAACAGTCGAGCGCGTTACCAACCAGGCTACCGACCACCTCTTACTTGGTACTTGTGTACATTTGTGAACTTCGGTTACATTTTATTTATTTATTTATTATTTTTGCTACTTGTTTGAGTGTCCTATAAGAGTCAGGTGGAGTTTTCATAAAACGCTTTTCAATGATTTCATATTTTCAGCGATGGCGTTTGCCACCATTTCTGAATGTCACATCAATATTTCGCGGAGAGAGAATACTGTGTATTTTGGTTTTAAGCTATGAGATCCCCGAGTTGTAGAATAATCTCCCACTCCCAGTAAAGAGGGTTGCTTTCATTCCTTATAAATTTATTAGTGGTCCATTCGTCATCTATTCCAAATTTTGATAATATACGGACAAAACCGAGTGCACACGAAGTCTAACGGAAAATTCCGAAAGACGTACGCATTTCTAATACATTATTTAATAATAGATGTCAATTTTCAAGTTGTCATATAATTTTTCTGCTATCTTTTCAGGATTGCCTATGTGAAGTCAGTTTAACGATTTTGCACATAAACAATTGTCTAATATATATTATACAGCTGTGCAGGGCAAGCACGTATCCAGACTTTTGATTCAGGGGGGGGACATTTTATCAATCAAACGACTATGTGAAAGAAATTTCCTATGTATAGGCACTGACTTTTTGCCATTTATTTATCCTATACTAATTGTACCAAATAATTAGCGCCGCAGGCGACATTTTTTAGACGTTAGTACGTAGTAAAAAAGATACCGTGAAAAAATAGCGCGAAATTTTTACATAATTTTGTATGTATCATATCTGCATAAAAAGCCGTTAAGTACATAAAAAAATGAGGCGCGCCGAGAAAGCAGAGTAAAATCGTCCCGTCCGTCCTGTGTCGTGTATGCGCCAAATTTCGGGGGGGACTAGATCCCAACTATCCCCCCCTTGGATACTTGGATACGTGCTTGGTGCAGGGTGTGCAAGTGTGCAGCCATCATACTCAAATAAACCATAGTATATTTTATTGCCGATTTAAAAAGAAGTTTTCATTGCTCCACCATTTATGTCAGTGATGGGAAAACTTTATTGAGAAATCGGAATAAAAAGGAAGCAAGAGCATAGTCGGGTTCATATTCTCTCTGCCTAACCCGCAACGGACTCAACGTGAGCGTATAGAATAGAATATAAAAGATTTTTTAAGAGTATGCATACTGACATTTCATAAATTTCTAAAAACGGGAGACCTTAGATCTCGACAACTGTTACAAAACATGCTTTGGAAAAAATAGAATGGGAACCTTTATCTAGGGAATGACCGTAAAAGACTTTTTATATCTTGTATAGATTTCTCAGAAAAAAAATGTGAAAAGCACCTTTGATCTTTTTTTCGAAAGACAAAAACTCGTTTCCCGAATGTCGCGGATATATTTTTTGTATTGATAAAATGCATTAAAATCTAGGGAATAACCGTAAAAGTTTTTTGATTTTAGCTAAATTAACCCCAAAAAGTTAAAAAACCGCAATTTTTACATTTTATCACGCGATTTTGAACTTTAGCGCCGCGGGACCGTGACGTCATGGTTGGGTCCCCAGCTTTGATATTTTGAATAGATTAGGAACCACTAGTGTTTATTGGAATATCCTATAGAAACTTTGATATCTGAATGAGAGGTGGTCGGTAGCCTGGTTGGTAACGCGTTCGACTGTTAATCCAGTGGACGCGGGTTCAATCCCCGACTTACTCCACTTCACAACACAAGATTTTCAAGCATTCTGTGAAGTGCACAAAGATGTATTTGGGTTTATTTAGATAAATCCAGATTCATTTAGAAAAAAATATATAAAAAATGATATTTTTATAAAAGTTATTGCACATTAGATGGTATATAAAACTAGTTTAATGCCACTGATGCAGAAAAGGTTTCATCGTCGTGGAACGCCACTGTTTTCATGTTTTATCTGAATGTCATAAAAGTATCGGTTATAGTCGGCCGTATAAAGCGGAAATGCGAAGAGGAGATCTTAACAGGATATTAAAAAAGATTTTTAAAACGTTTAATTGTTTGTAACCCCCCACCCCCAAACCTAATCTGATATCCTCAAAGTGTTTAATCATCAGAATTGCCTTGAGAGTTCATTTTTTTATTACATGTTATTCTAATTATGAAGTCAAATTCTAGTGCCTTATTATTAGAGTTTTTGATTTTATTGTTTTATTTATTCGAATAGCATTGTTGAATGGAGGACTGCTTATACTTATGGTGAAATTACTCTATAATGAGTTTTATACCGTGTGGTGAGATACAGAGCAATCAGCTCTAGTTCACCTACGGTAATGCTATTAAACATAGATGAGCTGTTCGCGTATTAATGTATGTAAACACAAAATGAATTGAAATGCCTATGTTTTTATATGTACACTATATTATGACCAATAAATCTAACCTATCTATCTAATATTAGGTAATAGGTATGTGGGTAAAGTCATATTATTTTTTTTTTTATCAAAAGTGCATACGCAAACCCAAATACTTTCCTGCACACCTTGCACTAGGCTAAAAGCCTGTATCGCAAAGTGTGGAATACATCGCTAGCGCCGGGGTTTGAACCTGGCACCTCCCGCTCGAGAGACTGCCGCCTCAACCAACTGCGCCAACCATATTAGATCCATGTAATTTATAAAACTTTCCTAAGACATTTCCAATCCTATATATGAAAACACGAATGAGGTTCGCCACCCATTCTAGATGACTCTATTGTGCATTCTATTGTGTGTTTTCTAAAGTGCACATGTGGATACGATTTTGTCTGGATGACATAGAAGCTAATGCTTCTGGCACATCCAGGGGTGAAGTTAAGGTGTGCGTTTTGGAGATATATTCAGTGGCAATTTTTTCGTAGAAATTGAGAACCTTTGAACATTTTAAACTTCCCATTTCTCGAGAACTATGCATTTCAAAAGCTTGGATGTTAAAAATTAAGCTTTTGATAAGTTTATTTTACTGCCACTAACTTTCAGTTTATAGCGCACAGTTTTCTTCATAAAATTCTTGCCCGATTTATTCCATGGAGAACATAAATTCGTGACATACATGAAATATATAAGAATATCCGCCCATTAAACCAAACATCGCAGAAGATCGCGTAGCTAAATTAAAATGGCAATGGGCAGGTCATGTTGCTAGACGAGTCCTGAGATGGAGACCGTGGGACATGAAAAAAGGAATAGGCTGACCTCAGAAAAGTTGGGTCGATGATATTGTCCCCGTCGCTGGTAGTGGGTGAATCCAAAAAGCCCAAGGTCTCTACCTTGGGTGAAAAAATGAGTGGAAAAGGTTAGAAGAGGCCTACATCCAGCAGTGGAGAGATGGCTGAGAAAGAAGAAAAGATCAACCATATTCTTCTTTTCCAACCCTCTTACCTTCACTGTGAGATGTAGGTCTCTTTCATCCCTTTCTATTCATCTGTGTTCTCCCTTTCGCATTCTGGCCCTGCCGGCTTGTTGGACAATGTCGTCAGACCGCCTTTTGGGAGGTCTTCCAGCACTTCTGTTTCAGGGCCTCCGTTCGAGATATCTTGCACTATTAAACATGTATCTGGACAATAAACACAGGAACGTAGAAAAGAGGTATAGGCATCCACTGTTAAAAACCCTGTCTGTCATTTATGGTGTACTAGAATCAAATCCGAGCTGCTGTTGTAGAAACTTTAACCCTGCGATGGTAACCTTTCGTAATTTTTACCGCAAGATGTCGATTTTTTTTATATACCTTCATTTTTTTACTTTGTACGTTGAAATTAATATATGCATTTCTTTGTTACAGGTAAGTCCACACTCAATTTTCCTTCGTCTTGGCCTGGACAATGCAACTTTTTGAGCAGTATTTTAAAAGGTAAGTGAAAATATTCGTTTATAACTTTAAAACTTTGAAAAATTGTTTTTTCCATTTCATATACTCGAAGAACTACGTCGCGTTTGTACTTGTTGACCGAACATTTCTTTAAAAAACCGTCGAATTACGTGCAAAAATTTTCGTTTTTCGTGTCAATATTTACTGAAGCAGTAAATGTTTTAAAGTGTCATAGCGTATTTTTTTTACCAAGAGAAGTGTTAAAAGTGTGTATAGTTTCATCAAGTTCTATGGATTATTTGTATATAATTTTTTTTAATGATGTTGAGCTTAAGTGACAAAGTTTACTGTTGCAGCGTGAGAAAGTTATGAATTTTTAATTCACTAGAAGAATGTTATTGAAATACAGTTCTTTATAACCGCTTTCTGAACTCAAAAATTGAATGAAACAAATCCAATATTTTCCTGGCTACACTTACGCTAAGCTAAAAGCCACATTTGTTATTTTGTGTAAATCTGTAATTAGTTGTAAGTTAGTATGTAAGCTAGCCGTTAGACCGATTTTGCTGGATGTGCCCTTTGGACAAACCATGGGATCGGACCGTCTGAAAGAGCGAACCAAAAAGCGTCAACAGGCGACTGTGTTATTTCAATATTGGACAGATGGATAGATAGATTTCTTTATTGGTCATAATATAGTGTACATAAAAAAAAACATAGTTAGGCATTTCAATTCATTTGTGTTTACATTCATCAAAACGCGAACAGCTCATCTACGTTGGTAAGCATAACCGACAACCGTTGGTGATTGCTGATTGCCCTGTATTTCACCACACGGTATAAAATCATTACAGTAATTTAATCACCATAAGAATAAGCAGTCCTCGATTCAACAATGTTATTTAAATAAATAAAATAATAATAACATAACTCAAAGAATTTGCCTTTTTGAATAGGCTTAAAGCCTGTATCGCAAAATGTGGAATACATACATCATCCCCGACGGGATTCGAACCTGAGACCTCCTCTTTGGAGACCGCTCTTCAACCAACTGCCCCAATCACGTTATTAATTCGTAGGAATGAATAAGGAAATTAAAATTATCGTGTCCCGCGCGAGTCAATGATGATAAATATTCAATGGGAATTATAACGTATTAATTTTGATTAAAAAAGAAATAAAAAGTACTTCGACCTTTTTTTTATTACTCGAGTTTATACGTGATTGAAATATTTATAAAAATTATCATGATTGTACTAGCACAGACTTGGCAAAGCATTCAAGGGTTAAGAAGATTTTTTTACATTACTTACATTTAAAATTTTGTATCACAAAAAGGTCAATTTTTTTCTAACAGATTTCTTCCACTGAACCTGTTTATTCCAATTATTACACCATAAATCGTATGATACAATTTGACAAAATATAGTTGCAATCACTAAAATCACTCGCGAACGGGTGGAGCCCAATATAGATAGAAAAAAACAAATGTTCACTAGGGCGAATCTCGGTGATCTTTTCCAGCTCAGACAAAATTGAGATTTTAACACGGATCTGGTGTTTAAAAAGCTTCAGTCCAACCAACTTATCCAATAACTTTGCTTAGCGATGTTGTTTTCCCCGGAAGGATCTTCTGGTTGAAGAATTGCCCCCACACTCTTTTTAGATATTTTTTACGAATGTCCTGTAATGAATTGTCAAGAGATTGAAAAAAATCCATAAGAAATGAGGTTCACCACCCATTTTGAATGAGAATTTGTGTGTATTTCACACACACACACACACAGCATTCACTGGTTACCCCATTATTGGAATATACCGTGACGGCATTATATGGTAGTAGCTTCACGATAGTAATTTGCTTGAGTCGCGTATATATATATATATATATATATATATTTTAATTTTTATGCTCCCTTATTATTGTAATTATATTTCATGACATTTTTTTTTTCAGTAAAACATTTATAATTCGCGGATATTAAAAAAATATTATTTATGGTAGGAAAGTTAAGGTGCACGCTGACTGGAATGATATTAGAGGGAGAGGGGGGGTTAAATCCAGTGATATAGGCATAAATGTCGATTAAAGTAAATAAAAAATGGATGAAAATAAATGTGCAAGGGAACGCGAGGCAAAAAAACTACTTGGCTCGACCATGTCGACCAAACGCTAGAGGACGGACATTTTTTGAGTAAAATAAGCAATAGAGTATGTATGACGAATTGCATAAATCTGAAGGAATCAGAAGTGTATATTATACGGATAAGGGGCCCGAGTGAAAGCATGAAAAATAACGTTGGCGTTTTACGCGTTGTTGCCATGGTGATAACATTATCACAACGCGTAAAACGCCAGCGTTTCGCCAGTTTTTAAGTTTTGACTCAGGCCCAAGGGAGTCTGCCATTAAGTCTTCTCTGCCTACACCGCAAGAGATACGACGTGAGAAGATGGAATAGAATTGAGAATGGTAGTTTAAGGAGTAGGTTTCCTTTTGCTGTTGAGACATCATGTTATTCAACTTATTCAACCAGCTTTACTAAAAATAATTGTTCTTATTTTTTGTATATTTTGACATTAGCATTTTATGTAGATACTAGATAGGGATGGGCGCATAATTTAATTCCGTGTTTAATTGAATTGGGAATATGGAGTGAACGACCAAAACCGTTTTTAATTCAAGGAATTATTATCTACTACTTCTGCTACCCGGCTTTGCCCAGTTTGTTCATCATAAGCAGATTTTTTTAAATCTTTCATCATCATCATCATCATGAGGTCGACAGTCCTGAGTGGGCCTTGGCTGAATCCAGCAGTCTCCTCCATCCTTGTCTGTCTGTTGCCTTCGTCTTCCAAATCTGTATCTGCAGTGTGGATGTATCAGCGCTGACAGAGTTTATCCACCGCATTTTCAGTCTTCCTGGTCTTCTACGTCCCTGTGGCGCAGTGAATGTAAGGCATTTTATAGGGTTGGCATCGTCCATTCTGATTACGTGACCAGCCCATTTCAGGCGCCCCACATTGATGGAGCTGATCACATCGGGCTCTCCATAGATGTCATATAATTCCCTGTTGTATCGACGACGCCACCCGTTATGGTCTCTTTTAAATCTTTACTTCCTGGAAATTGGGATTGGTTTGTCCTTGGATAAATCTTCATCATCATCATTGGGACTATAGCCCATTGTGGGCAGAGGCCTCCTCTAGCTGTCGTCACCATTTGGAAACTATCATCGTAACATTTTGTCGATAAAATCAATTGTTTTATACCCCATCTATACGTTAGTATTTTAACATATTAGGTCCCTACATTTTTCATATTGAATAGTAGCCTCCTTTTTCAATAACGCCGTCTCCTTACTTTTCTTTAGTTTTGAATGTTATTTACGTTCTGTCAATTGCAATAATAATGTAGTAGCATTAGCATTTACAACTTTATGCATTATAAAAATATTTCTTCTTTGTACTCATTCATAAAGAATGTAGATTTTGTCTTTAGATTTTGATCCATAAATTGGATCCTTACCAAAAATCATGATTTTACTATAACTGAAACTAATCCCAAAAGTTCCAAACCAAAATTCCAATACAATTTGTGCATTTCGAATAAGTATTACTTACATACAAATCAATAGACAGACATCCTAAAATATTATAATAATCAATTTTATTATTTTATCTCAATTTTACAAGAATTTAAATTCATTATCTGATTTCCTTCATTCGTTATTATTATTATTATTATTTTACATTAAAATAATTTAATGGATAATATATTAAAATATTCTACAATCAATTCATTTTTTTTCTTATTTAACAAAGTCGGTATGTACCAGAATACTTATATTACTTTTATGACTGAACTGACTGAACCCGTTTGTGTAAATTCTTGTATTTTTTTTTGTATTCTGTCTGATTCAAGTAAACAAAGTACTAATTATTGGGCATATTATGCCTCATCCACATGCTGTCCGACCTTCCACGAGTCCCGCGCGAATGAGTAAAAAGGCTTTAACCGTCGGTTACGTATACAGTTCAAGACAATCACCTCGTCCGTACGTCCTTTTACTCATTCTCACAAAACTCGTGGAAGGTCGCCGAGCGTGAAGCGGCCCCATTACAAATCATAAAGCATGATTTAAGAGTATGCATACCGACATTTCAAAAATTTCTAAAAACGGGAGACCTTATATCTCGACAACCGTTACTAAATATGCTTTGGAACAAAATAGGATAGACGCATTAAACATTTATCTAGGGAATAACCGTGAAAGAATTTTTATATCTTGTATAGATTTCTTAAAAAAAATATCGAAAAACATCTCTGATTTTTTTTCCGAAAGACGGAAACTCTTTTCCCGAAAGTCGTGGAATATTTTTTTGTATTGATAATATGCATTAAAATCTAGGGTATAACCGTAAAAGTTTTTTAAAAAGAAAAAAACGCTATTTTAACCATTTTAACATGCGATTGTTTACGGGATTTTGAACTTTAATACCGTGGGAAATGACTGTGACGTCATTCTTGGTACCAAGCCTTTAACAATAGTCTTCCGCATACCCTTCAAAGATTTTTTTCTTCAAACTAACGTGTCTATCATAGTACAATATACTTATTATAACAATCTTTTCTTCATTAGAACAAAACCCTATCATTGTTTATATTACATATTATGATTATAGTCTATAGAGTAAGTATTGCGTCTTCCGCCCTATAATTTTCATGATCTCTCATCAAAGTCTAGTGTAGGCTGCAGGCTGTAGGCACTGTAGGCAAGTACTCTCTCCCTACGGCCGCCCCTGATGTCTACGCATGTCATATGAGCTACGAGACTACGGCGACGCATCGTAGTCTGTGATAGGGTTGAACAAAAAAATTGAAAAAAAAATAATTTAAGTTTACTTTTAGAGTATTTATTTTATTTTAGCATAAGTATAATATAAGAGTAGTAATTTCAGTAATGATTTTTGACATTTTGAAAAAACTGTGTTTATTAAACTATGTCAAAATGACAAAAAAACAGTCACATAGTTGATGCCGTAAACATTAGTGAAACTCGAGTGACTTAGTATATAGTTTAAATAATAAGTTTTTTCTGAATTTCCCTGTATATTTATTATTTTATCTCTATTTGTATGCCTATAATACTGTCAACTTGGGTTGACTGTAAGATATTGCGTTAGCAATAAGTCCGCCTTTTGGCACACAAGATTGTCCTATTTTTTTGTAATCATTGTAATCATTTTGGTCAATAAAGATTTATTTATTTAACATGTAACTTTGACGATTCCAAGTGCCTGCAAATGGCCTAGGGACGATTCACAACAATAAACAATAAAAAAAATAAAAGCATAAAAAGGCTTTTAGTTAAGATGGTCGATGTATGAAAAAAAAATGCATTTCAGGCATCGATTACAGAATTACCTTGGATTACAAAAAACAACTATCTTTTGCATTAGGTAGGTACATTTTTCTTCATTCACTATATTCTTTGATTATTGAAGTACTTAATCAAATATATTTCGTCATAGTGACTAGATCGGTTGTAAAGCATTTGTTTCAATACAACACTATGAAAATGTGTGTGAAGTCATTTCTTCATTTTCATGAAATTCAATAAGTATTCTTTTGTTGATATTTGACGTTTACGATTTTCACAGTGTCAAAATGTGATTGTAATTAGATATTTTAACGTTAATATACAATTGTTTCGCTCATCTAAGGATGCATTTTAATTTAAAAAAAACATTTTATTATGCCCTAACGTGGTTTTTCGGACTGTGGTTATATATTAAGCCTCAAATTGTAATGTATCTTTCTATCGGTAAGCTTACGTTTTTTGGTTGATATCATTGTTAATTTATGCACCTTTCGACTAAAAATGCGACAAGTAAGGCTTATTTAGTGATTTGACTTATTTTTACGCTTAAAATAACATCGCAAATAATATATTTTTATTAAATTACATCTGCCATAGGCACGTGATATCATCATCGAATCACACATCGAGCCATCGATATTTTAAATTCGCTCCCGGGATTTTACGAATTATAAGCGATTTCCAATATTTTTTACGTATAAATTAATAATGATATTAACGAAGGAGAAAAGATATATTTACATTTTCTAGCGTAATCCGCATTTCCACACGACATTTGGGCATGTAAAGTATATTTTTATTACCTTCAATGTTGTCTTGGGTGGGCGAAATGATTGTTTTTAAGCAGGATAATATATAATTATATGATCGACATTTAGACAGCTTGAATTTCTGGAATATCATAAATTATGAAATGATAATCGTTTTATGTAAATCATTTAATATATATAGTGAAATTAATTATAAATAATTTTAGCGGCAGCATATTAAGTTAATGAGTTATATTATACAAATTTATTTATTTATATAATTAGGGGAGAGTGGGGAACCGTGCGCACCTAAGCCAAAATTGATGCTACGTCGAAACCTTTTTAGATCAGAAAGTAAAACATTGATATGTGGAAGCCTCATATGTCTTCTATCGAACTGCATACTGCTATTTACTTTAATTAGTCGCAGAACTGAACTACAAAGCATTAAATGAGACAAGTCATTTGCGCACCATTCACCATACCGCGGGGTAATGGTGCGCATGGGTAGGGTAATTGTGCGCATTCAAGGTGAAGTTAAACGACCAAATTTATTTGCTTTGAGTTAAATAACCAACATTATTTTATTAATGAGACAATTGTCATTGTTTTAAATTACAATTATTATTGTTAACAGTGAGAAAAAGCACTAAAAATTGAAAAGAAGTCCATTTGAAGATATCACATATTTAACTCGTCAAAAAAAATACGTTTATTCTGTGATTTTGTCACAGAAGATTTTTCAGCTCCCAGCATAAAGAAAAATGGTTGGAAGATATTCCTTTCAAACATTTTCACAGTGTTGACTCGGGCAGATATGCTAATTCTTTACCATCAGCTCAGAGTTTCCTTTATTTTTAGTATCGCATATAGTTTTCTGGAATACCTAGCTAGTCTAACTATTTATGTTGGTTTTTCTATCATATTTTAGGCACTCGGATTAATTGAAACATTTTTTTTTATAATTAGGTGCCTATTACGTAATTAATATCGATCTTTATTTAAATTGTGAAAAAAATATTCCTTGCCATTTAGTTTCATGAGGGGTAATCATGCGCATTCATAAAAAAGTATGCACTCGTATGCGCACAATTACCCCTCACGTGGAATTCAGCATCTATCAAAATATTATAAAAAAACTATTCTACAAATAGCACCAAACTATTTTATATTGGTCAAAGGAGATAGTTAACTACCGAACTAATCATAAAGCATTGAAAAATTATTGTAATTATGCGCTCACCAACTTATTTTAGTCAGTGAAAAATTATAACAAAATACTAGTTTTCAATAAAGTGGCATAAACTCGGCAACTTCTTCATCGATTGAGCTGAATCTTACTAAAAACGTTCGCCTTGTCGGCGGCTACAAAACTGCATTACCAGCGATATTATTTGAGGACGGGATCTTGCTAAATCTCACTGCGCATGATTACCCACTGCGCACGGTTCCCCCACTTTCCCCTAATCCTTTTTATTTTTTACCAATACAACACAACATGTTAAAAAAATGGTATCGATGGTATTCAATATCGATGTTAATATTGAGCATTTACATCACATTAAATCATCCAGGAAAGATTAGAAGAAAAAGAAAATGGAAACGACGCTCGAAAATAGTTCGAGGCTATGACTATATTGCATGTGAACTATTATTCTTTATTAGTAGGTGTTGTGTATATACAATTACACGGCAGTGACGGAAGCAAGAAGTGTGTCTAAGACCGTGTTTTCACCTGCAAGAAGTCTCCGACAGTCTGCCAGACAGTATCTTGCAGGTGTAACCTACGGAGTTTACTGTCTGACAGACTGTCGGACACTTCTTGCAGAAGTTTTCTTGCAGGTGGAAACCCGGCCTGAGGATAAAGCAATCTGGAGTTACGCCCTCACTGCCTACCCTGCAAGACACTAGACTTGGTGGAATTGATGTATTATCAAATCTTAAAAAAAAACATCTCATTGAGTTCAGCATTGTTGTTCAGAACTCATTCGTAACGTACCTTTTAAGGGGGCATTAGTTTGAGTTGAATACTTTAAATTAAAATTTAATTTCTCCGTCCTTGTTAGGCTGAATCCTTTTCTTGATATTTCCATACCTCATACCTACCTATAAGTCATAACTTCCTATAAGTCATACCTACCTATAAGTCATACCTACCTATAAGTCCTATGACTAGATATTTGTCCCCTCTTTGGAGTACCCATAGAACATGTGAGGGTAGTTGCATTTTATATTAAGGTACTGTTTCCTTCTCTAGTCATGTCAGTAAGTGATGGAAAAATATTCGATGAAATTACATCGTTTTTCCATTACACATTATTATTAATCATTTTTCTGAATTCCCAGACTAAGATGCGGCCGCTAAAACGACATATTTTTTTTAATCAAATGTGAGAGATCACTCGTTCTTTATGGGTGGAATAAATAAAACTTTATTGGCCAGTAAATATATGTAACAACAAAAACAAGACAATGCAGTGTGCCAAAAGGCGGAATTATTGCAAAAGCAATATCTTACAGTCAACCCGAGAAAAGAAAGAAAAACTTAAATAGTATAATAATAAAGTACGTAAATATAGGGATACACAAACATAATATATACAAAGAAATATACACACATAATACATACAAATAGATAATAAGATAAATAAATAATAAAAAATAAGAACATTTAATAAAAATAAATAAATGCCGATTAATAAAAAAAAGTTATTGTTTACACATAGAGTCATACATTTTTACAGAGTTGGCTAGCAAAATATTGTCGAGTTAACCCTCATGGAATGGGTCCCTGTATGCGATTTTTCATATTGTGAAGAAGGCATCGGAGAAAGTGATCAAGGAAGGGACAAAAATAATCCTTACTAAATTGTTTGCAAAAAGTGTTCCAAACATTTTTTCACGGGACTTGCCGGTCTACCCAGAATGACCGTCAAAATATAAAATCTTCTTCTTTTCAGCCCCTTTCCCTCCTATGCTGGATATAGGCCTCTTCCTGTCTCTTCCGCAATTCTCTGTTTTGGGCGCTCTGCCTCCACCCATTTCTCACCGACTCAATGATATCATCGGCCCGTCTCCTTTGTGGTCTCCTGTTTCACTTTAAAATTGTTCTTCGACGCATTACTTATTACATTATTGATTTGTTATGTTGTTTTTTCTTTCTTTTTTCGTGTTTGTTATTTTGTAACCTGTTCTGCGTACTCTCCAGCGCAAAGGCTGAACGCTGTAATGCCGAATAGTGAAATATTTTAGTGAAATAAAATAAATAAAATAATAATTACTTACCATAACTCGATGTAATACTTTCAAGATAATCGATTATTTGTTCGTCATCTCTACAAATATCTCCCTCACCTACTGGTGGCATTTTCATTCTGTCTCCGTCTCTTGTATTTTGTCTCTCCCTCTTGTCTCAATAATAATAACTCCTTCCCGCCGACTAATCTCACTTATGCGATGAGACATATTCAAACGAGGCGGTGAGAGCTACATGCCTCATGTTGTCTCTGAAGATAAATCGGATGAATAAACCCTTCTACATCGAATAAACTATTTGTGTTGATTGCCATCCCTAGAGAATTTCATCATATACGTGACACTTACAATTAAAACTTTGCCTGTCATTGGCTGAGTCCATATATATTCATCTTTAAATTTTATAACTATGAGTTAGCTGGCAGAGATCGTAGCACTGCGATAAGCTCGCCCTAGTGAACAAATGTTATGATTTATATCCGTAGTATTAACATGCATATGTATCTCTATTTTATGTTTATCAAAAGTGTACTTAAATAATTTTGCTTCCCTAAGTTTCCGTACCTTCAAATTTCGTATACATAGGTATCTGCTTTAGGTGACAGTTTAAATTGTAGCACTGTTTTTTATCATAAACTACATGGTTTGTGAACAGGGGGGGCTAGGGGGCTGAAGCCCCCTCCAAAACCATGAGTGACAGTACCTTATATACAACAAATCTAGGGGTTTCAGCCCCTTAGCCCCCCCCCAAAACGTTTCGTGATAGTACTTTTTACCATTTGACGACATTCAGCCCCCCCCCCCCCCCCCCAAAATTGAATCCTGGACCCGCCACTGTTTGCGAACGCACTCGAACGTAATACCGGTGGGCACGGGTTTGATCCCCGATACCAACTTACTTCACTTCACAACATAAGCTTTTCAAGCTTACTTTGATGTGTACAAAAACGCATTTGATAAGACATATTTTAAGCGTGTTTTTCAAGCAGGTATTCCCTAAGCTTTTGTTAGTTCAGAGCAAAATATATTTTAAACCCTTTTAAAATATGTATTTCAAATTTTTATTAATATTTTTTATCCCAATTTTCATTGTCATTAGTGTCAAATTATTAATAGCTCACGTCTGCGAGATTTTAATGTCTAATATAAATAAACCTACACTCAATCCACGATGAACGACTGTTCGGTTTACGACAAGAGGGTGGATATTCGTAAGTAATATAATAACGCGATGACGTCATCATTTTCTTATGTCAATGCTCTTAGATCTACATGAGCTGTATTCGCGTTGGTCTTACTACCCGATGGTTCGTATACTCAAAATATGTATACTCGTATATATGGAAGACATTCAATAATAAAAGGTCTCTTAAAATCCTCTACGGTGATTGGTCAAATCAACAGGATTTCTTGGCGTATTAAGGCAAAAACAGTAAGTGTTGATTTTAAAGATAGACAGTTGACAAACCCAAGTAAAATTTGTGTGTTTTATTTTTTGGAATTCATAGAGATTTCGTTTGCAATGATGACACTATCTTTAGTATAATTATATGTAATTTGTGTAATAAAGTTCGTAGAGTCATGAGTCGTTTCCGACTAACAAAGTCGCCAGTTAAAGTATATTACATACTCTTGTATAAATATTGTCAGATATTACGTTGAACTATTTTGCTCATCCTCAAGGTCTCTCAAATGAATAAAAATTTACTAGTATAGTAAGCATATCTCTCTAAATATACCTATCTTAAGGGCTTGGTACCAAGAATGACGTCACAGTCATTTCCCACGGCATTAAGGTTCAAAATCGCGTGAACAATTGCATGATAAAATGGTAAAAATAGCGTTTTTCACATTTTTTTTTGAGAAATCTATACAAGTATAAAAAATCTTTTAGGGTTATTCCCTAGATTCATTTTCATTCCCTAGATTCATTTTAGGGTTATTCCCTAGATTCCCTTTTAGGGTTATTCCCTAGGTCAGTGTATCTACTCTATTTTTTCCAAAGCACATTTAGTAACGCTTGTCGAGATATAAGGTCTCCCGTTTTTAGAAATTTATGCAATGTCGGTATGCATATTCTTAATATGGTACAAATTTACATCCAATCACCGTATGAGTAGGGTTCGATTGTTTTATGAATAAATATGTTAAATAAAGTAATTTCATATTGCAAACCTGACAGATCCTTTTAATCGCATGAATAAGTTTCTTACAAACAGTCCTCGGTAGCTGCCTAGCAAGGTGGTGTCACGTTACATAACCGTCATCTGGATCCCGGTGGTGGCTGGCAAGGCCGTAGCCAGGAATTCACTTCGGGGGGGTCGAGCTTTGGACCAGATACAATAAGTATATAACAACAAATTTTGAGGTGGTCGGTAGCCTGGTTGTTAACGCCCTCGACTGTTAATCCAGTGGGCTCGTGTTCAATCCCCGACTTACTCCACTTCACAACACAAGCTTTTAAGCTTTCAGTGAAGTGTACAAAGATGTATTTCGGTTTATTTAAAAAATAATAATAAAAAAACAGGCATCGTAAGCATCGAATCTAGAATCTGCGGAGCAACAAGTATATTGTCAGATGGAGTTTAAACGCGTACATAGCGCTGCAGACGTTTTTTTTCGAGACATTGGTGGTTTGATGAACTTGGTGGAATATATTTCTAGGTTAGAAAAAAATGACATAAAACAATAGAAGATAGATAAAAAGAATAGTTTAAAAGTCCTGTTCATTTTTTGTGTATGAAGAATGCAATGTGCAACCAACCCCCAGTTTGATTAGCGCCACAGGCGAAATTGTTTTATAAAATATTTGTGATTTAATGGAGTTTTAAAATAATAATTATTTTTGTAAATACACGACACGAAAAAAAATTATGCGGTAATAATGTGAATCATTTCTTCTATCCGTGAGTTGAATGAGGAATTTCACGAAGGGGTTTGAACCCCCAAAGCCCCCTCTGCCTACGGCTATGGCGGCTGATGGCGAGGACAGCTCTGCGTGGGTCGTGGCTTCCTGCCTGATCAAACTGGAGACATGTCGTAAGGAGGACGCAAAATGAACAAGACAGATTGGGGTACATATCAATGAGACGAATCATTATGACACTAGTAGGAAAAAGGTTTAAAAATGCTCATCCCATCATGTAACCCTTCTGCAATCCAGTCGCCGTTACGACACCGCACACAAATTATTGTAACGGTGACCGGATTGCGACCAGAATGCGCTTACATGGTATAGGGTCTTTCAATGATGCTGTGAATCCGGTGTATACTCATTTTTATCTGGTAAATCTATTTGGTACGCCAGTTCACTGCATAATGGCACAACGGCACAATGGGAGAAATGTTTACTTGTCTCCTGAAGTACTTTAGTAGCTACCTGAGATCTCGCAATCTTAATCTCTTCCATATCTTTTATGCCCTTTTGCTGACATTCATTCTAAAAAACATGAGCTGCAAATATTATGTTGAACTCCTTTTATCTAGTCAGTAACTTCAAGGGGCAAAATGTGGCCCTTTATCCTGGCATGCCCTTCTCCAAACCCTGATGCCAAAGGCGTCTCCATCTCGATGTGCCCCATCCATCAAACGAAACGTCTAACTTGCGGCTTTGTACGAAGGATTTTTCCTCTCCCGTCGTTCATTCTCTCCACGTACCCAGCCCATCTCAATCTTCCTACTTTGATACATCTTACAATGTTGGGCTCCTTGCAGACTTCTTCGTTCCATCGTATTCTCCAAACTCCGTTCTCTTGTGCAGCTCTAAATATCTTTATGGGGTATGATAGTGGATTATTTACGGGACATAAATGATGAACGATCCATGGAGAGACAGATGCTGGGTGTGAGCCTCAGCGATAGAATTATAAATGAGGAAATCATGCGAAGAACCCAAGTTGTCGACGTCATGGATTGTACAGCAAGACTCAAATGGCAATGGGCAGGGCACATAGCAAGACAAGACGAGAATAGATGGACTCCCAGACTCGTAAAGTGGAGGCCATGGAAAAACAGAAGAGGTGTCGGAAGGCTCCAGAAAAGATGGGCGGACGACGTGACTTCGGTAGCGGGTGGGCAGTGGGTCAGAAAGACGAGGGACAGAAAAGACTGGAAACGAATGGAAGAGGCCTATATCAAGCAGTGGAGGGACCAGGGCTGACGAAGAAGAAGAAGATAAATTATTATCATTGTAGGTATTACTTGATTGGTGCTGTGACCTGTGTTTGTGATTTGCTTAGTGGACAGCAGAACACAATACATACTGATCCTATAATAAATCCTCACCATGTAGTACGAGTATGTTAGGTACAAGGTACAATATACATAATCGAACCTCGTATAGAATTTTGATTGAGTAACTATCATCAGTATTACTGGGTTTTCGATGTTTATTTGGCTGTATGTTAATGAATAGTATTATTCTACACATTCTCTTCTACCCCCTCACGCTGCATCCATTAGGGGGTGAGAATCCATGGACTAAGGCTCACTGCTGCAGCTTTTACTTATTTCTCTCAAGACAATTTGGACTATCAAAAAAATATCAATGACACAAAGAGAACAGACCCCAAGACTTTCCTATACTTTCGTCAAATGCAAGCAATTCGTCAATCACACTCTGCGATTCTTTTTACTCAACACTCGTCCGTCCTTGAGCAATCGGTTTAAACGGTCGCCTGGAAAACATTTTAAAACATATACAAAAAAGACTGAAAAATATCAATGTGAATAGAATTCAAACTACGAAATCTTGAAGCACAAATTCTCTCTATTCACAATTCTTTGAAATTTTCATTATTTTTTAAGAAAAAATTGACGTGTCTAGTAGTCCATAATAAAATTATACACACACATGTGTATAATAATGTATTCTTGTGTTATATAAGTGTGTTCATGTGTGTGTTTGTCACAGAAGCAATATGCATGCAAATTCCCGGAGCATTCGGCGAACCACCCACAGATATACGTACCTATATACAGGAAGATTGGTTCCGCTGTTCAGATATTTGGAGAGGTGATAGAGGATGAAAAAATATGAAAAAAAGTTACGGGGATCCATATCCAAAAATCAACCATTTTGGAGATATGGCCTTTTGAAAATTGAGGAGTATAAAAATATCTCATTCAGGTTTTTTGCTAATAACTCTTATCCTGGCGCCAGACGCTCGCCGACCCTCGACGACCTCGCCGTGAATGAGTAAAAAGTCGTGTGGTTGAAAATTTTTGTCTTGACGTGTACGTAACCGACCGTTGACGCCTTTCTACTCACGAACACCGAGCCTTCACGACCCTACACGAGCATGTGGATGAAGCATTACACTACTGACTCGATTTTGACAAAACTAACCACATATCATAGTAAGCAATTTGGGCTTTTGATTAAGATCCTTATTTTTGGGTTTTGATTTCGAATGCAGTGAAAATTTTGTTAATAAACACGATTTTTACGGATTTTTTTTTATTAAACAGCAAATTTTCTATTAAAATATATTAGCAAAAAACCTAAATCAGAAATTTTCGTATCCCTCGATTTTCAAAAAGCCATGTTTCCAAAATGATTGATTTTTATGCATCCTCTTAACTTTTTTTCATATTTTTTCATCCTGTATCACCTCTCCAAATATCTGAACAGCGGAACCATTCACCCTGTATACATACACAGCATAATATATCTACATATTTGTGTATACAGTATATCTATCTGTGTATAGATGGGTATCTACAGTATAATACGCTGTATAACCATGTAACCACATTATTACAGAAATATAAAACCTTGAATTTCACCGCTCGGAATATCTCATGCCTGATTTCTTTCCAAATGGGTGGTAAACCCCATTGCTGAAAAGATGAGAAGTGCCTTATGAATGTTTGAACGCATATCTTACAGGACACTCGAAAAATGTATAAAAAGAGTGTGGGGCAGTTTTGCTTCTCAGCATCTCTCGGGGACAATACAAACAAACAAGATAATTTTATGTATAGAAAACAAGCAAATACTTATATTTCACTGGGAAAATCAAGTAGTTCGCCCTAGTGAAAAATTACTATTGATTTATTGTATTATGCGTGGTGTACTTACTTTGTTCTCTTGAAGAACAAAAAAATGAAAAAATTCATAATTTTAGCAAATCGCGGGCTGGCTGAAAAAATAATGTCAATTTTTTGATAAAAATACAACTGAAAAAATCTTTCAAAAAAATGTAATAGTCCTTGATATTTTTAGGTTAGGTATATACGTACCCTTTTTGACACTATATATATTCATCCCTCTCTCGCGCTGAAGAGGAATTATCGTGCGGTGAAGAGGGACAGTATATAGATGATTGAGGACCACTTATAACAAGCCATGGAGAGTCCTCACTCACTCCAATACATCTCGCGTCATCATATTCTTGTATAAGACTCTATAGTGCCTACTCGTAACTAACTGTGACCCGTCAAATATGACGCCGTTTACGAGGCAGTTAGAGAGAACCGTGACACGACAAAATGTCCAACGACATAATGTCCAGACTACAAGTATACCTTATTATTTTTATTTTATTGATTTTTCGAGTACATAGAAATATTAAATAAAATATAAGCAATTTTAACATCAACGGCAAACAAACCTGCGTAGACTCAAGGATTGCCTAATTACTAATTACAGTTTCTGTGTTATTGTATGTACATTCTTGTGGTAAACAGATTTTTTATTTAGCAGAGAATTTTCTATTCTTCTTAATAATATTTTGTACTACAATATTTACCAATTTACCTCGTGGAAATTTAACATAAAGGAGCTCGACATCTATCGATGACTACTTTGAACATTTTGTAGACCGAAGGCTGTGAACTGATGATAATATGTATTATATTACGCAATATTATGTCAATGAAAAAATGTGGATTGGACGAATAATCTTTGACTCCACTTGAACGCGTCCCGATCAAAAATGTTTTAAATTACATACATATTGGAACAAACTTGCAAAAGTTGCCACAGTCTTGCGTTACAGACATACCTGACTTCCACCAGAATTATGTAAGTTGATTCCATTCGTCCGTGATATATTTCGGATCTATCAATCTCTGTTGCTAATCATTATATCTAATAATCCTTATTAATCCCCATCCGATCCTTTCTTTTTCCTTTCTGTGTGATTTCGTCCAATGTGATTTAGACACTACATGTGTTTTTATCCTATGGGTTTTCGAAGTAGTGAAGTAGTACATAGAGTGAAATTTCTACCTATACGATTTTGACATATTATGTGATTTTTACTTACCTATGTGTTTATGACCCATGGATATTTGATCTTTTTTTTTTATTTTTTTTTTTATAAAAAGGATCTGGGCTTGCATACATACACAAACCCAAATACTTTCCTGCACACCTTGCACTAGGCTAAAAGCCTGTATCGCAAAGTGTGGAATACATCGCCAGCGCCGGGCTTTGAACCTGGCACCTCCCGCTCGAGAGACAGCCGCCTCAACCAACTGCGCCAACCATGTATTTATTTATTTATCTAGATATGTGGTTTTGAACTATGTGATTTTGAAATATTATATTTTGTAATGTTATGTAATTTTTACCTTCGAAATTATGAGGTATGGTATAATTTTGGCCCATGTGATTTAGACATATTATGGCTTATGACAATTAGTCGCTATATATTATATCTGTTAGATAACCACTTTATTTCAACTACGACATATAGAAATTCCGGTCTTCTTACAAAAAATAAATGTTATGCCTATCTAACTACAAAATACCAGTTGATACATTCTGTTTTCACGCATTCTGATACTTACAATCCAGGTATCATTTTCGATTCTGATTTGAGAGTCATTACTTGTATTTATTAGAGGTACGAGTATTCTTCAGTTCCTTTATGTTGAAATAATACAGCCGGGAGCTATAATTTGGTTTTATAATCTCATCATCGCTCCAAATCCTTAAGAGGAGATGGATCCGCGTCTTGATACCCATCCACCTTCAGGTATCGACTCCCCACTTGACGACACACTTAAAATTTATTCGTAATATTATATATCGATACCCTTGCACGGATAAAAACCCATAAGAATATTGCTCAACATGAATAAATCCCAAAAAAGACAAAAGCCCTTTAGAACTATGCTCAAGGGACAAAAGTTCATATCTCATTGGATTTTGAAAATACAATTTATTGTATCTATTAGTATACGATTTCTTTCAGTGTGTTAGAAACTAGCATAGATTAGAAAATAAACAAATGTGTAACCGGATGTAAAATGGGACAGACAATAAAATAGTCAACATTTTAGAAATAAATTATCTACTGGGAAATCATGGGAGGATATTTCTGATGGGCTTTTGTCTTTTTTGGGATTTATTCGTGTTGAGCAATATTCTTATGGGTTTTTCTCTGGGAACCATAGATATCATAACTAAACGCCTTGGGGTTATTTTCTACCCCCTATCAGTTTTAAACCCAGCAACATTTTCCCTAATTCGGGAGAGATAATAATGATTGTAAATAAAAGTACTAGTGCACAACCACCGCCTTCGAGAGTAGGCACTCTAGCCATGCTGTAACAGTTGGCAACATAGCATAATGATCAAACAGGACCACCACTCCTGTTTAATCTCCTAACAGAATATAATACGTGGTTCATCATACTCGTTGTTAAGGGACCGTTATTCCATACATTTCCTTAGCGACGGTGACGGCATCCTCGCCTATAACGTTTTATGTGTTAATCCTACATCATGGTTAGAGAAAAAGATAAATGTTAAGGTGGCGGTGGAACAACGCATCAGTACCGGTTGCCGACTCTCAGAATTCTGCCGTCCGAATCAAGAACCGCGTGTACGCCACCTTTAGGCATATTTTGAGTTTGTCATCGAAATGAGTATTTCAACCTTAGATGGGCTTGACACCAAGAATTACGTCACAGTCATTTCCCACGGCATTAAAGTTCAAAATCGCGTGAACAATCGCATGGTAAAATGGTAAAAATAGCGTTTTTTACATTTTTGGGGTTAATTTTGCGTCTATCAAAATACTTTAACGGTTATGCCCTAGATTTTAATGCATATTATCAGTAGAAAAAATATATACTCCGAGACTTTCGGGAAACGAGTTTTCGTCTTTCGGAAAAAATATCAGAGGTGTTTTTTAATTATTTTTTGAGAAATCTGTGCAAGATATAAAAAATATTTTACGGTTATCCCCTAGATAAATGTTCAATGCATCTACCCTACTTTGTTTCAAAGCATATTTATTTACGGTTGTCGAGATATAAGGTCTCCCGTTTTTAGATTTTTTTTTAAATTTCGGTACCTATATGCATACTCAACAAATAAGCCGAATTTTTTTTATATTTCACATACGTATATGTATGAGTGTTATAAAAAAATATGTTATTTTATTTTTATTACTTTATATTTTTTTGTATTTTGGCATGTATTGACTAATCTATGTCAAATGGAATTATAATAATTTTCAAAAGCTATGAATCTAACCCAGGCGATAACACTGATGGGCTTACCTAGTAAAAACATATGTTCATATATCAATGTTCTCTGATACGAAATATCTACATGGTAGACAACGTGAGATAACCAATGAATAATACATTTAATCATATAAATTACATTTTTAGTATTTAGTTTCAAATTGTAATTAATTTAGTCAAGTATTTAATTTCCTGTCATTTAGCTCCATTGTTGACTACGTGCTTTCAGATCACAAGTTGTCACTTCAGCAAATAACGTCACTATGTCCTTGTATAACGTCATCTATACATCCCATCTTCTTGAGAGGAAGATACCTAAATCATTTAGGTATTACTGGCTTTTCATGTCTGCATCTCGCAGATGGCATATGTTGAGAATTTTCTCAACGAAAGGCGGCAGATATCAACATTCACATAATAACTTATGCGAACTCCCTTGGGGAGGGGAGCAGGATGGATGTTCCGACGCCGACTCGTAAGCGTCGGAACATCCATCCTGCTCCCCTCCCCAAGGGAGTTCGCATAAGTTATTATGTGAATGTTGATATCTGCCGTCTTTCGTTGAGAAAATTCTCATCCCATCTTCTTCTTCTCTATCAGCCGTTTTAATTCCACTGCTGGACGTAGGCCTCGACCCCCTTGACTTTCCACAGATCCCTATCCTAGGCATGCTGCATCCACTTGCTTCTTGCGTTTCGCCTCACATTGTCAGACGATCTTGCCTGAGGTCTTCCTACACTCATTTTGCTTGTTCTAGCTTGCCACTCGAGAATCTTTTTGTTCCATCTAGAATCTGAGCGTCTGGCAACGTGTCCCATGTACAAATCGAATATTATTTTCACCCTTTTATTTAACATCATCTGTTGTTATTGTTGTCTGGGTCTACATTTTCTTTAAGCTACCATTTGTGAGACCATGACAATGTTTGATGGGCAATATTATTGGGGATTTGGGCGCGTACTTACTGAACGTCAGGGTTATTGGGAATATATTGCTAGAGATAAAAAAACTTCGAGATCACTTGTTCAGGGGGTATAACTGAGTGGCGAAGATACCAAAGAATTCCCATCGAGTTAATATATAATAGGTCCAATCTGACCTAATTTATTAAGAGTGTGCATACCGACATTACTAAAATTTCTAAAAACGGGAGACCTTCCTTCTCGACAACCATTAATAAATATGCTTTGGAACAAAATAGGGTAGATGCATTGAACCTTTATCTAGGGAATAACCGTAAAAGATTTTTTATATCTTGTATAGATTTCTCAAAAAAATAATTTAAAAACACCTCTGATCTTTTTTCCGAAAGACGGAAACTCGTTTCCCGAAAGTAGCGGAGTAAAATTTTATTTTTGTACTGATAATATGCATTAAAATCTAGGGAATAACCGTAAAAGTTTTTTGATAGACGCAAAATTAAGCCCGAAAAATGGAAAAAACGCTATTTTTATCATGCGATTGTCACGCAATTTTGAACCGTAATGCCGTGGGAAAAGACTGTGACGTCATTCCTGGTGCCATGGCCTTAAAAAATGTTAGCCCCACCTTGTCTTCTACAGAAATCCACTCTTCGCCACTGGTATAACAATATGCAAGATGCATGGCCAAAAATAGTCCCCCTATTCAACATGATATAGACGATAGCAATTTTTTGTGCTGGCTAGGAAATATTTTGAGAATGTTCGATGATGGTCATTGGTAAAAATAATCCGCCAGTTTATCACAGGGTTTATACGAGGCTACCGAAGACTCTTTTACTGCATAACGTCAGAATAAAAATAATGGCAGTTTACCACTCATTCTGAATGTCCCTGTTTAGGTACCAATGAGGCAGTAATTCTACGGGCATATGTGATGATGATAAAGGCTAACTTATCAGCGCCCTTTAATGGTACTCCATCTCAAGGGTGCGGGAAGCTGGTGTTGAAACTCGTAGTTTTCAGCTTGCTCCTGAAGCTGGTTATGGGCTGATATTTTCGAAGTTCTTCCGAGAGTCTATTCCAGATTATTGGTCCCGCGACAGAGAAGGCTTGTTTGATATGTTCCGCTCTCGGAGTTTGAGGATGGCTGTGGCCGCTGAGCCCAATGGCCTTCTCAAGTAAGTTGCAGAGCTCCGTGATGGGTAAGGGCGTACATCCTACGGCAAGATAATGTACAACTGTACGATTTGTCCCTAGTTATCCCATATTATGTTAAATGACGATACTGAACTATGTACCTGAATTATCATCACGCGAAGTTATTGCAAATAGCTGGCGGGTATTAAAAATTACCAGTTTTATTTATAGAAGGAATTTCAATTTCAATTCTAGTACACGCTATACTATCAATTATAATATAATTGAAACTGTAGTTATATTAGGTATATTAAATTATAGTATCGAATTCGCCTGTCCAAAATAATATACGGTAGCATTGAAAAAGCAATAATTAAATGTGTCCAACGTTAATTGAGACGGGTAAATTGCTAGTCTTTCAATACACTGTATCATGCCTAGTATAAAATGACATATAAGCTACAGAAAATCTATTTAATGGGGAATTATTTATAATTCCTAGGAATTTATCCAAATATGTTTTATTTTATACCTACCTTTACTTCCTATGAATAATACGAGTATACGTTTCCTTAATACAAGCACCCAGAAAACCATATTTTAACGTAAATAGATACACAATTTAAACTTTTATCTGAGTTGTTAGTAATTTTGTTTACAATTATTTACACTTCAATATTTTAACAATCAGAATACCTATTACCTATCTTACAGAGGAGCAGTGTTTTATCATATTTTTATTTTATTTTCTGGAACCCTTGTAAAATTTCTAGGAATTTTATACACTTTCCAGGACAGTATTTAATAAACGCAGATCACTTGGTCTGAAGGTATCAGTAGAATTCAATAGAATATCTTATACTCTCTTCACTGCACCATATCCCATTTATTTGGGGTCGGCGGCTCGGATCCTGACTCCATCTGCTCCGGTCAATGCAGTCTTCTGGAGTAAGCTCCAGGTGTTCGATGTCCCCTCTGATGGTCTCCTCGAGGTACTTCTTTGGCTGTCCTCTCTTTCTTGGTCCTTCCACAGACCAGTTTGTTGCCCTTGAATATAAGAATCTTATAAAATTTCTAGTAATTGTACACAGAAACGTAAAAATTATGATAAATTCCTGGGAATTGTACAACATTCCTAAATTACTTACAATTTGGGTAACATAATATAGGTAATAGGTATATAGACACATACATACACACACAAACGTAACATTGCCTATTATTACTTGGTATCTTTGTTCACACAAACAAACATTATACCTAACATACCTACCAGGAGAGCAGCACCCAACATCGGAGCGTGTTTGCGCGGTAATAGAAATGATTAAAGACCACACCTTGTTGTACCGTGAGCCATAACGTTCGTATTTCATTATTATTACCCAGGACATTATAGTTAGTTAGTTTACTTCCTTACCAACCTATGTGATCCTAATACCTCCATAAAATTATTACTGTTACTTTTTTTTATTGGTTTATGGAAACTGTACGGTGTTTTTGTAAGAAAAGACGACGACCATGGATCTATAATACGCGACATAATGTCCACAGACAAAATGTCTCCCGACAGAATGTCTCCGGACAAAATGTTTACGGACAAAATGTTTACCCGACAAAATGTTTACACGACAAAATGTTTACAGACAAAATGTTTACGCGACAAAATGTTTACGGACAAAATGTCTCCCGACAAAATGTTACCGCAAAAAAATGTCCCCACGACAAAATGTCTCCAGACAAAATGTTCCCAGAACATGTTTACTGGAATACTTTTTTTTTAGAGTAATTTCCTTTTTTCTTACTCGATTTATTAACGTTAATAATGATTGTGATGATGATAAGTGGGGAGGGGGACTGGAAAACACCGATGTTAGTTTTCGCTTCCGCTATCAAGGATTCCATGGCCTTTTAATTAGTAGTACAATATATTTCATCATAAATATTTTGTAAAAAGTGTCGAAATTTGCGTAATAAAATTCACATTATTCTCACGAAAAAAACACGAAGTTTATACTTATACATTAGTAGCTAATATGTAGTTATGTATCAAACCATAAAGATGCCTAAATAAATATAAAGAATTAAAAACTAATAAAATATAATATGTAATTCATTCATACATTTGATTTTATTCTTAAACAATATACATAAAAAAAATAGTAAGCAAATCATTAGACATTCGGATATAGAAAATAAAATAATAAAAAGATTACATACCTAACTAATATGTTATTACTTAGGTAAGTAATCTTTTTATTATTTTATTTTCTTATAAATATGTACGTTACAAACGCTTACTGAATGTAGATTTTTTTAGAAAGCAATATTTTCAAAGACTTAATTATTGGTGTACCTAGTTACCTACATAGGAATACTAATCCTCGGAGCCATATAATCTCACTCCTAAGTCCTATACAAGAATAATTTGCTCCCATAAAAATCCCTTTTTAATCTTTTGGACTTCGTTGACTATTCCAGGGTCGGCTTTTTAACAAAAATAATATTTTATTATTCCAATATTATATGGAAGTGTTTGAGAATACATATTACATACTATTATAGTTGCTATTTTTTTCTATGTACATGTGTTTGTCGTCTTAGACTGCGTCCCCTGTGGAGTTGACGGAGAGGACGGAACGCCAGACCGCACTACCTTACACCCTCACATTCTTCCGTCATATTTGTGCAATTTATCATATACTCTCTCCGATTTCTTTTACTAAAAGCGTGTCCATCCTGGTCGACATGGTTGGTCCGGGTCAGTCTCGGACGGCCACGCTTCCTCACACCTCCTTGATATATACTAGATTTATCTTTTCAATTATTCTGTCCTCATTCATTCTCCCTCTTTCATCTCTCTGTGTGTTATGTTTTGATTTTTTTCATATAACTTGATGCCAGCACTAATATTATATTAAAAATCACGACGAAATTAAAATAATATATTAAAACACATATGTATGTTATATTTGTGGCTCATAATACTCGTACGTCCCTGGTAATTTTTCAATGACATCTAAGTCAACATTGGATATTCCGATCTATAAATATGTTTATGCATAATATTTATTTATAGTTATATTGTTATATATAATAATATGTATAATAACTATAATAAGGCATAATTTTGGTTTTTCATCCTTATATTTTAAAATTATACTTTAAAGTTATATTACTATTATTACAAAGGCATTATTACCATTCATGGTTTAAATGAATTCCATTACATAATACTGGTAGAATCCAAGTCCCGTACATATGTAATGCTGGACTTTGGCAAATTTTGCAAGTTCTATGAATATGTTTATAAATGTAAAGCAGCGACGCGTACATGGGTGGCAAAAAATTTTCGCCGAATTCCACTTTTTGTGTCGCATGTTTGCAGAGCTCGGTGAAATCAAATAGGCACGTTGTAAATAATGGAATTACTAATATCAGTTTTTTGTTTGAATGTATGGATTTTTTTTAATTCACTGTACCATCAGCGCTTTAAATCGGTCATAAGATATATTGGTTGACCAATACGTCTAGACGTAAAATTTAAAATTTATAAGTGTACCTACCTACTAATGAAATTATATACTACATACATACCTACCTATTATATTATTGATAGAGAATGCAATTCGAATTCTTTTAGTAATCATACTTACTGTAGGTACATATGTATAGTAGGTACTATGTAGAATAAGTATGGAAAGGAGGTAAGACCAAGACCCTCTCTGATATGTTCCTTCGAAGAACTTTGGAAGGGCGTGGTAGAATGGCAGTATTGACTTGTTATTCAACAAAAAATGCTAAATTTCGTGAATATAGTTTTCACGGGACCCACTAGTAAATACGTAATATTGATAAGAATGATAAGTTATTTTATTATTATAATATAATGATAAGTTATCATTGATAACTATATTGAGGGTACAATGGAAAAGTACCAAGTAACATAATGTCAGCGTCAACCCGTCAACACTAATTATCTTGTCGGAGATTTCTAGCCTTTGAATCGTATCAGGAGCATAGTTTTTTTATTAGCTTCTTCTTTTGTGACATCTGGATCATTCTAGTTGCTGACTTTTGGAACATATCTTACTTTTGAGTACATTTTATGAATAGATAGGTATGTACAAAATTGGAATCATGCCATGGAAACAGGAATTTTTTTATCGGTTATTAGGTAAGCCGTAAGGTAGATTTAATACAATAATTTGAGAATAGATTTATAATAGTATTTCATCAACCGCATTCAGTGCACCCAACAACTTATCATTTCTACTAACTATGTATTATTTTTTTATTACTACTACTCCTTATTGTATGTATAACAATACTAGTCATATTACCAATAATTACTTCTTCATCGTGTATTTTGGAGTTCTACATTAATCACACCCTTCAGGTCCATAAAAGATACAGTTTTGGGTATGATTTTTTTATTTTATTTTTTTATTTCAATAATATAATTTAAATATATTATTGAAAAATACAAATTGATACAAATATCTCAGTAACTCTTTTATTTATTTATTTTTTAATAAAATGATCTGCTTCTATACTACCTACTTTTATACAAACCCAAATACTTTCCTGCATACTCACAGTAAGCTAAGAGCTTACATTGTGAAGTGCAGAATACATCGTCAGCGCCGGGATTCGAACCAGGCACCTCTCGTTTGGGAGACCGAAGCTCCAATCAACTCCGCCAACCATGCACTTGAATTATAAATAAGTATTTTAGATTTTTCTATCGACTTTAAATAGTAGATACCTATGTATGTAGTATGTACATACATCTTACATATTATAAAATTTCTGGAAGCTGTTATTTTTTGTGAATTAGTAGGTAATAGGTATATTTGTTTACCTACTTACAACATTTTATTATAAGTCTACTAGGGCGAGCCACGTTAATACAACAAAGCACCGAAAAACAGTTTCCCTAAAAACTTATTCTAGTAAACATTATGTCTGGGAACATTTTGTCTGGAGACATTTTGTCGTGGGGACATTTTGTCGTGGGTACATTTTGTCGGGAGACATTTTGTCTGTAAACATTTTGTCTTGTAAACATTTTGTCGGGTAAACATTTTGTCGGGAGACATTTTGTCTGTGGACATTTTGTCGTGTGAACATTTTGTCCGGAGACATTCTGTCGGGAGACATTTTGTCTGTAGACCATATGTCGTGTCACCAATACTATTCTAGTAAACTGGATGGAGAACATAGGTGTTTGTCTATACATTCTGTATGATTCTGGGGAAAATGGCCAGTTAGGCAAAAGAAGCAAAATGGAGGATTTTCCATACTAAACGGGCTATAGGAAACTGCGGTTTTCACATGGATTTTTGATTTTCACTGTTTATATTTTAACCGAAAATGAATTATAGACATCATATTGTCATAATTAAAGGACCAAGGGATGTAAATAGTCCGTTAATCAGAATTTATGAGCAATTTTATAACACAGGAAACGGCACACGATGGAAGTAAATTAAATTACTTTTATTTATTTTTCTTATTTTTTTTTCAGATTTCCCTTTAAGAATTAAACCTTTTGCATAATTTAAGAAAAAAAATTGTAAAAAAATGTGTTTTCAGTAGTTGCCTACCACTAATTATGATATTGAATATCACGGATGTGAAGACGTTTTAAATATATCATTTATTATGTAGGAATTTATTTTTTCATATTTTTTGTTATTTAAAGCTAATGTGTATGTATTTATGAATTTTTGTGCAATGTTTAATTTATGTTGTAACTAATGACAATAAAATAAATGTAATTTAATTTACTTCCATCGTGTGCCTTTTCCTTTGTTAAAGAAATTGCTTATAAATCCTGATTAACGGAGTATTTACATCCCTTGGTCCTATAATTATGTCAATATGATGTCTATAATTCATTTTCAGTTAAAATATAAACAATGAAAACCAAAAATCCATGTGAAAACCGCAGTTTCCTATAGCCCGTTTAGTATGGAAAATCCTCCATTTTGCTTCTTTTGCCTAACTGGCCATTTCCCCTAGAACCGCAATAGTCGGCCAAGAGATAAATCCAGTTTACTAGAAGTATTATACATCCATGACGACGACCAACGCCCATTTTTCTTTCCGCCGTTATTTATGCTGCCTTAATACTTTGAACATATTGTGGATAGTTTATTTGTACTCTTCAAACATATGGTAGGTGGTTTCTCTTTTTATTTATGTGCCCCTAATACAATTTTCATAATGATTTATGCAGTTTTTACAAAAAAAAAAAGTTTTCAAGTTTCCCATATTTTCAGTCATGCACAAACAATATGGGGCAACCAGCGACAGGTATACCATTGTATATACATTTTTATTATCTGTCTTATTTGATTCACGTTGAGAGTATGAATTATGAAAACGACAGAATGACAATAAAAGAGGACGGTTGACTGGAAGGAATAGACAGATAGTAGATAGAAAAAATCACGTACTTTCCAAAGTGTATACTTACTGAATATCCACTACTAATATTAATACGTAGAATCTCACTAATCCGGCACTTCAGTACATCGGCACGTTCGGTAGTCCGGCACCCAAAACAAAAGGTTTTGACAAACAAAAATCTCAAAAAATAGTGGTTAATTAAAGTTCGGACCCCAACTATGACGTCACGATCATTTTTCGCGGCGTTAAGGTTCAAAATCGCATGACGAAATGTTAAAAATATAGCTTTTTTAAACTTTTTGGGGTCAATTTCGCTTGACTGACGGTCATTCCCTAGATTTCAATATTATCAATACAAAAAAAAATCTCTGCGACTTTCGGGAAACGGGTTGCTGTCTTTCGGAAAAACGATCGGAGGTGTTTTTTCCTTGAGAAATCTATAGAAGGTGTAAAATACTTTTACGGTCATTCCCTACATAAAATTTCAACGTATCTACCCTATTTTTTTGCAAAGCATATTCATTAAGGTTCTCGAGATCTAAGGTCTTCCGTTTTTTAATTTTTGTTGAAATGTCAGTGTGCCCACTCTTTATTCGAACGTTCCAATAATCGGGAACCCCCTGGTTTTTAAAAGTGTCGAATTAGTGAGACTCTACTGTGCTAATGTCAAAATCCTTAGTAGAAATATCACGTAGGTGTTTGGATCGGATGCCTCCTACACCAAACGTAGGAATTTGGGATAAAAATAGAACCTTGCTCCGCTCCTGACAATATCCAGTCAGAGATGGGTGAATGATTCACCTCTTTTTGTAATCAACTCTTTTTGTAATCTTTATCTTTAAAATCTGTTCCTTTGTTTCGAAATTTGATTTTCAAATTTCAAATATTGTATCAGGAACACATAGCTGTGAAAACTTTACAATTTTTTTTTCTCTTACCATCTCTCGAACATTTTCTTACCATTTTTCGTCCTTTCTCTTCCGTCCCCCTAACTGTCCTGACATATTTCTTCTTCCTCTGCCGCTCGACATCCATTGTTCGACATATAGGCCTCCCTTAAGGTTCTCCACAACTCCCTGTCCTGGGCACACTGCATCAAGAGTACACATACTGACATTTCTAAAATTTCTAAAAACAACTGTTACTAAATATGCTTTGGAATAAATAGAGTAGATACACTGAACCTTTATCTAGGGAATAACCATAAAAGATTTTTTTATATCTTGTATAGATTTCTCAAAAAAAAATTGTCAACAACACCTCTGATCTTTTTTCCGAAAACAGAAACTCGTTTCCTGAAAGTCGCGGAGCATAATTTTTTTTTGTCCTGATAATATGCAATAAAATCTAGGGAATAACCGTAAAAGTTTTTTGATAAGTAGATGCAAAATCAACCCCAAAAAATGGAAAAAAACGCTGTTATTACCTTTTTGTCATGCGATTGTTCACGCGATTTTGAACCTTAATGCCGTGGGAAATGACCGTGACGTCATAGTTGGGGTGCGAGCTTTAGTTTTCTAAGTTTTCTTTTTATTGTTATGTAATTGGGTTACACACTAATACAGTATCAATTAATTAAAATTACCAGTTACCAAGTCTGGGAAACATGGCCAAACCTGGCTAAACTATATTTTGTATTTCTAACATTGGTATAGATAGATTTTAACATGAATAGTTACAGATTCAGACCTACTCGTAAAAAGTCATATTATGTTATCTATCATAACTTATTGGTTTGGTATCAGTTACTATGTAAAACGATACACAATATCAATAGGCGTTTTCTCCTGTTCACAATACTGTGATAAATAAATAGATAGAGGTACTAACTTCATATCTCTATCGAATCATAATAATATGATACTTTTTTTTGCTCTGATAACTGCGGTTACAAAATGCTGTTGTTGGAATGGATACCCCCAACATGTGATATTTTAAGGACACTATCTGTATTGTGGTATGTTCAGTAATATGAACAATTTTTACTGGAATAAGTTGTGATTCGAACACAACTCACATTCATTTCTTTCGTCTTTCCCTAGAAGATCATTCACAAACAGGAGAGAGACAGCATTAAAAGAAAGATTGAATAGAATAAAAAAGACGGGTGGAGTGACTGTTAGAATGAAACTTGACAAGTTTAGATGGTTTGGGAATGTTGGAAGAATGAATGATGACAGGATGACCAAAAATATACTTACATTATGTTAATTATTATTTTTAATTTACAAAAAATTCTTGTAAAGAATTGGATTTTCTACAATCCGTATTGTGTAGGTACTATAATTCCTACAAAAGTGATCACTTAAGCCAGACGAGGTCGGTCGTAAGCCCGGCAATGTTCATAATTCTGCACTGTTGTAGGAATACTGCATCATACATTATGTGAGTAAAAAAAGGGGTTTGAGGATGCGCGCTACCGTCCGAGATTGATCTGAACGGATTATGTCGACCAGAGACCCGAGAACGGACGCGTTTTGTGTAGAAGTAATCGGAGAGCATCTATGACAAATTTCATGAATTTGACGGAAACTAGAAGTGTGTAAGAATAGGGCAGTCTTCCTCAACTTGGTCTCGGCGACCCTCACCAAACCTCTGTATATTGGAGGAATAATCCACGATACAATACTATGATAGTGGCATACTTTCTTCAAAAACTCTCGGCATTCTTTAGTTACCTAAATTTCTATTATAAATAAATAAACTATAAATAAATAAATAAATAATTACAACTAATCTAATGTAAGTTAATAATTTAATGGGCACCGCCTCCCATTCGCCACCAGAATCGAGAACCGATAATACCGATATCATTATGTTACAATATGTACTGATATAGGGCGATACTAAACCCATACGCACGCAGTTCAACTATTGTTTATCTGTTTTTCAGTTGAATTCAACACTTTTATATACTGTCAGCCTACCACGTCCAAGTCTGCAAGTAATTAAGCGAGTTTTAAGTAAAACGAGAACGTTTTTCTCACTTTACCGTCGACAAAATAAAATAGCACACTGTTCACCCAAAAATCAGAAGCAGTCACGTCAAATTTAGTGCAATACATCACACCTTATCGCACTATTTTCAAATTTGTTGTTTTACTATCGTTTAGAAGATGATATGTTTTGCCACTGATGTTGCTTTTTAGATATTATTGGCGAAATGCTGACATGAAGAAATTGAGTTCATCTTAGCATTGAATTGGTTGAATAAAAATTGTTTATTGTACTAATTGTATGAATGTTTCTGATAAAATGCTAGCAGGACCTTTCACACTCTTTGGGCATAGATGTAATTGATTATTTCTGAGACACGGCATACTGGAATATTTGTCTCTGCATGTAAATTATTGAAATTATGTAAACTGACGAGTCCAAGTGCCTGTAATAAGGGCCTAGGGCAATGAAAAACAATAAACTGTCACCATGAGAATTTTCAACAATTAATGATGTATACTAATGTTTAGTTGAAATATGAAAGAAAGTAAAATTTAGTTAAAAATGATTAGAAGGCAAAGCTTAGTTGAAACATGAGA
Source organism: Ceraclea dissimilis (assembly GCA_963576895.1). Classification (NCBI taxonomy): domain Eukaryota; kingdom Metazoa; phylum Arthropoda; class Insecta; order Trichoptera; family Leptoceridae; genus Ceraclea; species Ceraclea dissimilis. The sequence continues at coordinate 3,406,419 of OY756377.1, forward strand.
GAGTTGGTTTATTTTGAATTATGTGTGTATGTGTTGGTACCCTGTGGTTATAGTGTTACTGGGTGTATCCTGTATCGCATTACAGGAAAAATAAATACCCTAATAGAATATTATTATATCCGGGACCCTCATTAAATGTAGACTCCCCCAACCCTCCCCCTGCCCCCCCCACACTATACGCCGCTTGTAATTCTATCCGTCCGTCGGTCGCCGTATTCTTTATATTATTACGGTGACACTTGAAGGTTATGCGGAGAGGTAGGTAGGACAATAATGTTTTATCGATATCAGTTTTTTTAATATTTCGCTCAATCTTTATTTTTTTCCCCTTCACGCGTCCAGTGGGAGGTAGGCAAATATGACAGAATGCCAGTAGACGGCTCTATCTAGGGAACCTACATAAATGTAGGAAGACTTAACGGATAAAGCCATAGACAAAACTTGACCGCCGCCATTTTCGAACCCAGCATTTCCGCTAGGTATATGCCATTTTTTCTTACGCTACGCTAATTACGCTAATTTACCATTTAAATACATATAGGTTATATTCCAAAGGTGATTTCCACACTGATTATACATAATCAGTCGCAAAAATCACTGAAATATCACCAGGATTCATGCAATTGTGGACAACCAATATGACACGCAATCATATGTTTGCATCGAAAATGGCGTCCACCATAGATATTGTCATAGATAATAGAAGGGGCTCAACTCAATGTTCAATAGTTCTTCCCACCTTTATATAGGTTCCTTAGTTCTATCCTTACCTAAACTCCTAGCTGCCATCACATTCATACAATTCGTCATAAAGGCTCTCCGGTTTATCTTCTCCGGTGTATGTTGACGAGTCATTTAGTGGATAAATGTGTATTCCACAGTAACCAGCGGCATGTCTAAAAACGGTCATTCATCAAACAAACAAAAATACAATCATTTAAGATAATACCTAAATTATTTAGGTGTGGAACCGGATTTATCTGTACTTATGCACAGACGGAATTAGAAAATTAGGTTAATTGTGAAATCATTTCCAGCTGCAGCATACATACAACTTTCAAAAATACACGATTGACAGCAGGATGTGGTGGAATGGGTGAACGTTGCCTTGGGCATAAAGCCAGCCAAAGCCGACTCGTAAGCGTCGGAACACCCATCCTGCTTCCTCCCCAAGGGAGTTAACATAACGCTGCATTATGTGAATGAAGATGCCTCTCGTCTCTGTTGAGAAAAAAAAATAAAAATACAATCAATTAAGTACCTATGTGTCTATATGGTGGTTAGTACATAGTTGTTTGCCTTCATAAATAAAACCGAATGTCATTCCTATTATGCCAAAAAATTTGGAATTCTGATATTATATTCATCCCTCTATTGAATCCCCTAGTTGAAGTACAATACCTAATAATTCTTGAAAAGTTAAAATGCCGGAAAAAAGCGGAATATGTTGAATTTTTGGATAACTTTTTATTCATGACATTGTGCGAATTGATATTAAGCGACCAACCATAGAGCCTAAGACTCGACTGCTAAAAAAATGACCTCTCAGTTTTTGACTGAAAGTTGCGAGTAAACTGCTAGTCCTATGAAAATATGTGCTGAAAGTTTTTTGTAGAGAATTTAGTAAGAATTAATTTCGTCGTAGAAGATTTTCTCATATATCTTACCATATTCCTAAAAACTGCGAAAAACCGCATAGGGGGACTTATCTGAGAGGGCGTGGCAAGATTTTGCTAGGCAGCCCTATGGCGATGTATGACCCTATGTGTAAACATTTTTTTAAAATCACATTTCAACGAAGAGTACGCATATTGACATTTGAAAAAAAAAACGGGAGACCTTAGATCTCGACAACCGTTACTAAATATGCTTTGGAAAAAATAGATTAGATACATTGAACCTTTATTTAGGGAATAATCGTAAAAGATTTTTTATATCTTATGAAATATATAGATTTCTCAAAAATAATTGTGAAAATCACCTCTGATCTTTTTTCAGAAAGACAGAAACTCGTTTCCCGAAAGTCACGGAGAATTTTTTTTGTACTGATTATATGCATTAAAATCTACAGAAAAAACTTAAAGTTTTTTTGATTGAAGCGAAATCAACCCCAAAAAATGGAAAAAACACTATTTTTACCATTTTATCCTTCGATTGTTCACGCGATTTTGAACCTTAATACCGTGGGAAATGACCGTGACGTCATAGTTGGCTTAAGAAGCAGATAGGTCATATTTTAAGCGGTCGGAACTTAGACTAATACGATACCAGCCAGTGTAGGCACTCAAACCGACACAATAATTGAAAAACCTTCAGTTTTTGAAACGATGAAAAATATTGCAACCGCAATAAAAATTTCATTGCCGCGTTTTAAAACTGACGATAAATTTTACTCAAATGCCATTTTGAAAATGGAACACAATCTTGCATCATAATATTGTAATAGAACTGAATTCAAAATGTGTAGACCAATCAGAAACGTATAAAAATATTTGAACCAATCGAATTTGCTACATGAAAATGTCGTTCGAATTTCGAATTTATTTATTAACCAATGAATTTGCGTGATTTGAACAGAACAACGTTCTTATTTTATTTGAATTAAACATGGATTTAGTTCTACGAGAATTTTTAAAATTACTGATTACCATTTTAACTTATTGTTTGACACTTTTAAATTCATATATGTAGGTATTGTAGTTAATCAAGGTATTTTTCTAGGAAACCATTCGTTTTTACTTAATTTCCACGTCAAATTCTATGAATTACTTCAGTTTTTTATTGGGCTATGGTATTTTGATTGGTATTGCTTTCGCACTTATATTTCTGGAAAAAATCTCTTTGATAAATATCTGGAAGAGTGTTTGGATGGAGAGAGTGGAGGGATGTAGTGTGAAATGGATATTGTCAGCTTTTTACGTAAAGAGTTTTGATGTAGATTTAATGATTGGCGAACCGCTCTCCTATAGGGAATAGGGAGGAGTAAATATACCTACACCTACAATATTAAATTTCCCGACCGGCAGCGCCATCATTCGGCAATGTCTGTTACTAGGCGCCCTCATGCCTTTTCAGATTCAGATCCCGAAAGACCTTCAGTTCGCGTCGGGCCGCGTTTGGGAGTGGACGTCGGTCTTTCAGAGCTCCCTGCCGCTCACAGTATTCATAATTATTAAAACAATTCTCCTTTGAAAATTTGTTGCGTACATATGGTAAGGAATGCAAAAAAGTTAATTGTGATTTTTTTTCATATTTTACCTTCTTAATAAATATGCGTTTTGTTTGTTATATCATTTTTTACAATTATTTTCATTTTCTGAGTGTCGTTGATTTTGTTTCGTAAATTTGAAGAATTCTGAAAAAAATTCAAATTTTTCAGTCTCAAAAAAAAAAACACGAACTGGAAGAAATGACAAAAAATATAATATAGTGATGTGTTTTGGACTTGGACCGATGTTATTTCGTTGTTTTTTTTTAACTTGAGTTTTACCGAAGTTTATTTCTTAATTATTTATACTTGGGCGAATACATCTCTACGAATTTTATAAACAGTCATTGGTGAAGAAATTTATTTATTTATTTACTTTGTATATGTTTATTCAATATGTTTGTTATTTATGTGTTGTAAATGTTGGGAATGTGTTAACAGGGTGCTATGTTTCTGTATATTGATGAAAAACATATTGCATCAGAATATTCCACGACTGGATGTATGTATATTTATAAATATCATTTATTTTATTTCATGTTTTGTAGCCGGGCTATTTTTCTTAGCAACAAAACAAAATTGCTTACATTACAAGATATTTTTTTTTAGTTTTTAGAATTTTTCTGTTAAGTACCTACCTACAATTAATAAAATAATGTAAATTCATTTATTTATTATTAATTTATAAAACAACTACAAATAAAAAAAACCTAGGGGCAAGCACTCTCCCATGCAGCAATTTTACAAGCTAACCCAGTAAACATTTTACAACATTTTTTTTAACAAAATCTTATATGTAATTTTGTAAAATCCAAATTACCTACATTCTTATAAGATTACTAGGGAGAGCTTATTGTTTTCGAAATCTGCTAATTACAACCTAAAATTCTCAATTTGTTCTTAGTTTAATATGCCAACACATTTTTAAAATTCTGTTGTTTTAATTTGTTATTTGAAATAGCATAATTCCCTTTTTTTTTTTAAACCTGGTTAAATCTTATCATTAAATTTTATTTACTAATGTTTTTATTCTATTTTTCGAAACTAAAGATTTTACACACATAAAATAAAAGAATACTCAAATTTGAAAACTATTCCACATCATAAAATCATGAATCATAAATATTGTATCCTATGCGTTCCAAATATAAATATTTAAAAACTTATTATTCTTAGGGAAAACATATTGTATTGATAAATTTTCGTACACTGATAGAAAAACTACTTACCTACTTATTTCCATGTTATTCCTTTTTCAAAAATTATCTTCATTTATTCCGAAACCATTTTCAGCAAAACTTACAAATATTTCATTCGATTTTCGTCTCAAGGACATTACTATCGCCTTCAAGGACGAAATTTCTCTCATAGCTTTTTTTATTATTATTTATCACCATCGTATCAAATTTATTTCTCGTGCACGGAAAAGACGTGCTTATTAACAAGATCGATATCTTAGAAAAAGATAATCCGACGTCTGATAAATTCACGGAATTCTTATCCAATTAATCATACGTTTGAATTGAAAGAAAAAAAAAACACCCTGAAAAATTTGTAAAAATGTTTTCAGTGTATATTTTTAATTAAAAGTATTTTTCTTTTTTTTTTATATTAATTATCGTGTACAGATTTTCCGATACACTTTCACGCCATTTTTTAATTAAATTATTACACTCCGTGACATTTCGAAAAATAAAAATTGTGATTTAATTTTTCTAACAAATTGCGTTTTTTTTTACGTTTTACATTTATTATGATTATTTTCCTCCCTCGCGATAAATGGATTTTACGGCTCGCATTTTTTAACATCTTGTATTTTTTTTTGTTTCAAAAATATAATATGTCAGAATTAATGTTATTTTATGGCACAACCTTATCCTACGAGAAAAGTCACACAAATTTTAAAAATGGAACGTCTAATGCAATTTTTAAAGAAAGAATGATATTATCTTATTTTGTTTCCTCTCGTAACTTTTTGATTTAAACCAAAAAGGAACGCTTCGCAACATGTCATTTGTTTTATGAAAAAGTCTAAAACAATTTAATTAAACTTTTGTTTTCAGATTATTTACGTTCTTTTTTCATTCTTTTTTTCAGCGTAAAGATATGCGTTTTACACAAAAATTTGAAACCCTATTAATTTTGTTCTTCGTGTAGGTATTTTTAACGTTTTATTTAACTTAGTTTCTGTTTTTTAGCCAGTTGCACGCTTTCCTATAGAGCTACTTTTTTTTTTAACTTTCTGAACTTGTTTTCAATGACAATTCAATATTCGACATAAGTCACTTATTAAATGCAAAACACTGACAAAAATAGTTCAGGGGCGTGCTTACGTTTTTAGAGACGGGAAATTCAATGAGTTGAATACCTTATTTATCTATTTATCCTTTAACTGAACATTATAGTGTTCTCTTTTCTCGGGTTGACTGTAAGATATTGCTTTTGCAATAAGTCCGCCCTTTAGCACACTACTATTGTCTGGTTTTTTAACAACGTAATTAGCAATATGATTTGACTAGAGTGATGTCTTTCAGTTAACCCAATCAGAATCCAAATACGTGAAAAATCCCTCTCCCAAACATCCCCTACTGATTAAATATCACTTGTCTTCTTTATTTATTTATTTATTTATTCACACTTAGAGTGAACAATACGGAATATTACAATAATATAAGTACACAATCAGACAAATCTTTCAAAACTATTCACTATGGCGAACTTCTTCTACTACTGTGATTTCTTCCAGTGACGCATTCCATGTTTTTTCGGGTAAGCCCCGCTCCCGGTCTTGTATGGAAAGCACGTCACTGAATATAATTATTGACATACTTTACTAGTTGCTATTTTGTTTGGTTCGGTTATATCGTTTGGTTTGGTTTGGTTATCACTAAAGCTTGAAATTACGTTTTATTGCCGTTACTTTAAAAATTTCTACTAATAAAATTTAATATTTTTGTATCCCTTTTCTGTAGGCGCCTTCCTTCTGATTTAATTATATTATGTAAAAACTGGGAATGGTCCATAAATTCTACTTAAGGTGTCATGTTAAATTACGTAAAGATTGGAGCCTTAAACGTTTATTATAAAAAAATCTTTTTAATGTAATTAATATTGTTTTAGTGTAATATTTTACAACCCTCTTTTCACTGAATGTTAATTTTACAAGATGCCTGCGGTTTTACGTGAAATAATTTGGAATATTTATTTTCAAAATGAAAGCACTTTTTAAAATGAAGATAGTAAACAATATTATTTCTTTTTTAAAATATAAAATAAACCTTTTTAATTCTATAATAAATAATTGTATGATGAATGATGAAATGTCAATCAGAGCCCTTTACACTCTGAATGGCATTGATCTGATAATGATTATTGTTTTTGTTACTTTGTTTGATAATATGCTTAAATTGTAAAAATTGACGAGTCCAGGTGCCCGAATGGGCCTACGGACGATAGAAAACAATATGAATTCAAATTTTGTTGTCATGTTATATTATGCACAAGACCAAAATATTTTGTACTTATAGATATCATAACTTTTTGCTACTTTGAACCATGTTTTTAATCGATTTTTGTTGTCAATATCATATTAATTATTTTAGAATGCATTTGCAAGTAAAAGCTTGCAGGAAAATAACAAAAATGATAGTACTTTGTTTTATCAATATACATACATCCATCAATTAGGATTATTGTGAAATGTTGTTTTTTACGTTATTTTTACCTTTTTATTGTGATTGATAATATAACCGTATTCAGAGACAATGTTATAAATGGATATCGCACTATAACTAACATGTTTAAAATATGTCAGTGTAACGCATCTATTAACTGACTTTATGAGACTAATTTTTAGTGTTTGTTAAAAAAACGGTATTTTGACCGCCAATTGCGGGTAAACTTCTAGTCCTTTTAAAACACGCACCAAACATTTTTTGTGGAGAATTTAGTAAGAATTATTTTTGTCATTGACCACTTTATCCTATCTTTTACCGTTTTCCTAAAAATGCCAAAAATCCCGTTGGGGGACCTATTCGGAAGATTTTGATAGGTAACCTTATGTGAAAACTTTAATTCAAATCACATATCGATTAAAAAACGCTCATATTTTTAGCTACCGAGCCTAATATACTACGAATTATTTCTGAAACATCAATACAAAAAAGTACACTGGACTTGGAAATATCGTTTGGTAATACAAGTAGACTTTTTTCAAACAGAAAAAAAGACAGATAATAAACTAATATCAGATTTGTTTGAAAACGCATTACACAGATAATAATAAAATCATCATGTCATCAGTCGAATTGTGATTGGTTGAAAAAAGGATTAAATAATAAAATATACTCTGAAAACCGAGGGAAATAATGGTATAATAAATAATAATCTATCACTGTTTGATATGACGCAATTAGCAAAATGACATAAATCCATTAAAAATAATGACAAGCAAATGAATTATTTTATGCCATAATGGAGAAAATTGCTTTTATTGAATATAGTATTATTGTATTCTCCATAATTTATCAACAGTGAAAACTTTTTAAATAATAAATTCAACGTTGATTTGTTTGTAAACCCACGAAACTTTTGATTATATAAAACCATAAGACTTGATGTGAGAAACGCGTGTCTGATTTCAAATAAACGTCACTGTATTCGAAATTTGAAATTTTAAATAATAGTATTAAAGGCGTTTGTTTGTCATTGGACGAATTCAAAAGTTCGAATGCTAACAGCCAATAGTGTAATTATGTGTGATTTTAAATTTCGAAACTTGATTCTACGAACACAATCGTTTTAAAAATGCTTATGTTTGCTGCAATCTTCTTCTTCTTCAGTCCTTCTCTCTCTAAAATTTACCGCTGGTCAATCACGAATGTCAGTTAAAACTAATTCTAACTAGACAAAAATAAAACAAGAACTAGTTTTAACCGACATTCTAATTTGATCAGTTGTAAATTGTTTATTGTTTTATTCTGAATCGTCCCTCCCTAGGCCATTTGCAGGCACTTCGACTCAGTTTGGACAGAATTGTTGGTGTAACAAGGGCGTTCAGTAAAAACTAGCTTTTCTTATATTTGTTAGTTAAAACTAAGAAAGGTTGAATTTATATTTGTTAGTTAAAACTAAGAAATGTTGAATAACCGAGCTTTCGGCAGCGATACTACTGCCATCTTCAGGATGAAATGAAAGTCAGTTAAGACTAGTTTTAACTAGTGAAAACTCGTTCTAACTAAAAACGGGTTTGCACTGTAACGTAATATATAATATATTATTATTACTTTATCCCGCATGTAGAATTATTACTGCCTATGTTGGTAGTTAGTTTCAAAGTTTATTAATCGGCCGTATAAGTTGGGGTGAAGTGGATACGGCGTAAATTAGATTTAGACGGTTCAGTGAAAGAAATGACATTTCTAATTATTATTAACACGAGTCAGCACGCATAGACAATAGAACGCCAAAATACGCATAGTGAGCGAATCGCTCACCCTTTTATAATTGCTATAATTCTGTTATTAATTTACATATTACTACAAAAATCCACCAATACATACCTTAGAGTATCTACTACTAAACTGCATATACCAAAATTCTGTAAATTTCAACATACAATAAATAATAAATATAATGTGAGACCAATCAACTTTCACAAATATCAAGACACATTTACCTACCAGGAACACACGCGTGGTGAGAGATTCCCCGCGTTTATTACTTTACTCGGAAGGGCTATCTCCAGGCAACATCGTGTATTCTCTATTGTTTCGGGCGCTCAATACATTTGGCGCAGGAGATTTTTATGCCGACATAGTAAAATAATAAAACAATCTGTGTTGTGCCGTGGTAGTATACTTTTATGAAGACTTCGAATAATGCCATCGTTTATGACTTACTTTTAGTAGTTGGAACAATGATAGATATTTGTATAAATACTCAATGAAACAAAAAATTTCAATGCAACCGACATTTCAAAAGAACATAAAAACCTAGGAGTAATAAATTATATTATTTCGTCGCTAATAAAAGTAATAAAAAAATAAATAAAGTCGCCTTGTTTCACTTTTGCAACTAGTATTTTTTTGTCGCAATGAGAATATCTATCCTCGTTTTATTATTGCGTTCGCCTTAGAAAAATAAACAAAAGCCGTCCTAGAATCGGACCCTGCTGTATAGTTTTTATACCTAGAGGACAGAATAGTACCGTCGTGACACGCGTAGGCGGTGAATCTCCGCCGAAAAAATTAAAACTCGAAAAATACGTATAAATTATAATTATAATCAGCGAATTTCACGATAAACACATGTTCTATAGTAAAGTAGAGGATATCCTGAAATGACAAAGTGTAGGGTCTCGTTGTTTTAATTTTATATCAAAAAAAATCTCCATAGCGGCAAAATGCCGCTGACGCGTGCGAAGGAGTGTTAAGTACCAAACATACAACACACTACCAAATGAGAATTGATGTATCGTACAGGGTACAGGGTAGAATCAAAACCGTGTATATGTACTCAACTAGTATTATTATTATTATTCCAAAATACTTTCTGTGAAATAATAACGTACTTAAGAGTATGCATGCCGACATTTCAAAAATTTCTAAAAACGGGAGCTCTTATATCTCGACAACCGTTGCTAAATATGCTTTGGAACAAATAAGGGTAGATGTTTTGAACATTTATCTAGGGAATAACCGTAAAAGATTTTTTATATCTTTTATAGATTTCTCAAAAAAAATGTGAAAAACACCTCTGATTTTTTTTTCTGAAAGACGGCAACTCGTTTCCCCAAAGTCACGGAGTAAAAATTTTTTTTTTGAACTGATAGGTAATATGCAATAAAATCCAGGGAATAACCGTAAAGTTTTTTGATAGACGCAAAATGCCGTGGGAAATGACCGTGACGTCATTTTTGGTACCAAACCCTTAAGTATTTGAGTTGACTGTGAGATATTTATTCTACAATAAGACGTAATTTTATCGAAAAAAGAAACAAAAGTGAAAAAAATATGAAATTGAGTTATTCGGGTGAATTCTGTAACCAATTAATCGCGTACTAACGGAAATAAGACGTTCTTTTTCAATTATTTCATGCTAAAATAAATTTACATAATTTTAACATGTTTATTTCAGTTCAAAAAGTTATGGAATTGAACCCTTTTTGAACTAAAATAAGTATATTTTAAATTTATTTTACTATGAAGTGTTTGAAAAAAAATGAGCTTATTTTTGTTAGTGCGCATTTAATTAGTTATAGAATTAAACCTAATGTGGCGGAAGCAAGAAGTGTGTCTAAGGATAGAGAAGTCAGGCGTAGTGTCCTCTCTCCCTGCCTCGTAAGGGACTCAGAAGTAGATAAACGATAGAAAGAAATATAATATTTTATTGTAAAACACATTCGAATTACAAGTGCGCCGCAATAATACAATGTGGGCGTTCTATTTTTAAAATTATTTTTGTTTCGTCCTGTTACCACCAGCGCCACAAAAAGTCACGTGTCAGTTCGACGTACTTAATACGTCATCAAATGAATATACATTTATGTATTACGGGGTAGGTGACCCCCAAGCGTTAGGTTAGGACTAGCATACTGTCCTACTTGATGCAATTGAAGTGAACACAGCAAAAACAAACTCATTGCTTTTTTTCGATTTTTGTGATTCAAATGCAGTTTTGTTTCCTTTAATAAGCTCTTTTTGTTTATTACTGGGATTTGAAAGACAAGAGTCAGAGATTAAAATCGTGAGAGCTCAGATATTGAAGTGTCAAGTTGTTTTATTTTTTTTATTTTATTACAATTATAAGCAAGAACATGAAGATAAAACTATTAGTCCATTCGTAGTTCATGCATCAACCACAGTTAAATTAAATACTTCCACTCCAGTCCGCCTCACACACCTATACCCAATCTTGCTCATACGCTCATTCGTCTCACGTACACACCTCTAGCAGATGTCTTCCATTGTGACTGTGTTGACATTACTCGACCGACAATGTGGTTAACGGATTAGTGCTTTAGAATGGTATTTAAAAAAAAACCTACAAAATTTGTCTTATTCCTTCCTAAATCACTCTGAGAAAGAAAGCTGGATCACCCATCACGCGTGAAGACGCACGAAAACCGTCTCATTGGATCAAATACTAAACAAATGCAAGAGGAATACATACAATGAGCTTGTTTTTCTACGTTTAAAAAGGAGTTGGAGTGGGTTTATTGATTTTTGTGTAAATTTTATAATACTTTTTTTTTCGTTCTATTTATGAATGATTATATTTTTTCATTGATTCAAAGTCTCTTATTTAAAATAAGAACAATTTTCCCACAAATAACGTTTTAAGCTTTTTTTGCGCTCCCGTAAAATTGATTATTTGTCGATGAGGTTATTTTTGCTGTGTACTCTTCAATAGAGTAATCCCCTAGTATCAAACTTACACGAACTCAAATAGGTAATTACCCACACTATTGACTGTAATATTATTATAGATAGGTTACCACCTAAATAATACACGCAGGTACCTACCCACATAATACACTTCAAAGCCGTCGTAATGACAATTGTTGTTAGGACGTTTGTTTAGTAATGACATTTCGTTAGATCGAAATCAGCTGATCGCGATATCCGCCGCCATTTTGAGACTCGAAACGATGTGTAACAATATGGCCTCCAATACATTCGATGAAGATTATTGATTATTTTCCTATGTTTTTGTAAATTTTTAACTTCACGCCGCGACTTCTGCGGGGTAGGCAGAGAGGACAGAACGCCCTAACTTCACACTATGATATTCATGCAATTTATACACGGCCTCTTATTTCTTTTTCTATAAACGTGTCCGTCCTTGAGGATCTATTCGACGTGATCGATCCAGGTCAGTAAATAATGGCCACCTGTTACTCATGTATTCTCTCCACATGCCCAAACCATCTAAGTATGTTGAATTTCTTTCTAGTCACTACCCACGTCTTAAAGTTAATTCTTTGTCTTATCTCTTAATGTTTTCCTACACATTCCTGACAACGACCTCATTTCCACTGCAGAATGTCATAATTATTAATTATAACTACTAAAAATATTTCTGCTTCAAATTTTCTAGACGAGTAGATACTTATTTGTAAATTGAGTAAATTTAAGATATTTTTAATATTCTCTTATAGAATGAAAATCAAATTTGTGCCGACTTCAATTTTGCAAGATCATTATGAGCTATCTTAATTTCTACTGGGATTTGTTCTGAAACAATTTTCGAAATTATTTTTCAAATGTCGAATATAAAATTTCATTGCAGAGAATTTTAAATACTAGATCCAATTCTGTAATTAAAATAAGTGTGTTTTAAACTTATTTTACTTAATTTGAGATAATTTATTGTAAAAGAACCCCTTGTTCTCGTTGGTACGCACTTAGTCTGTTACTTCGGAGTGAAGTTAAGAAAAATCTTGTAAAATAGAAGCATTTCCGAATCATCTTCACGACACAAGCTTTTCAAGCTTACTGTGAAGGTGTATTTGGGTTTATTGAAATAAACCCAGATTTATTTATGAAAAAAAAACTGAAATTTTGACAAACAGGACACATAAAAGTTGTAGTTCCAAATTGATCCGAGATCATATCTTTCTTGACAGCCTGCATAGGTAGGTAATTTATACTTACGTACATACATCCTAAAATAATTCTATTCGGTACTCGTGTATTATTTTAGTAGCCCAGGTGTTACAAAACTTGTAGTACAATCTGATACTAACAAGCGTTGTAGAGCTCGTAGCACTAACAAGGTGTGACTATCTCTTCACTTCTTATTATATTGTACTACTACTAGGTCTGGTATATTAAATAATACTATATTCCCGTCTTAGGAGAGTTTGTCTATAAATTCAATTATGAATTTGCTCGCTATTTACGTGAGACATCTCTGGAGGATCTTCTAGTTGGAGGATGAACTCTGAATACGAGATCTAGGGTGGGGTATGGGGTTTGGGGTCGGGTAGCCACGTCCAACCATAATAAATACTAATTCTACTTTGCTTATTTTCTTCTCAACTGTGCGACACTAATAAATTGTTTTGCTTTTTGCTGAGAATATAAAAATAATATATATGAAATTATTTTAAAATTATCCAAACAAACAAATCAAGAAATATTGAATTACCTCAACAGATAGCAAAGAATGGGATTTTCCATCAGGCTTATGACTGATTGTCGACTGGCTCAATGAGATCAATTTACACTAAAGTAACATTCACCAATTCCAGTCCATCCATCTATTTGCGTGAAGTGCTTAAAGGGATCACATTAAGCCAGCTGACGATCGGTCATAAGCCTGATGGAAAGTAGTATATCCTTTGCTGTATATCATCGATATAACCGTTTGTCATATTCAACTACGACATGTAGAAAATTCTTATTTAAATTATTATTATTATCGGCCCCTTTTCCTCCACTGCCGGATATAGACCTCTTCCTGTGTCTTCCACAATTCTCTATTTTGGGCGCTTTGTCTCCACCCATGCCTCATCGACTCGATGATATCATCGGCCCATCTCGTTTGTGGTCTCCATACACTTCGTTTACTTTCGTAGGGTCTCCAGCTCAGTACTCTGGGGGTCCATCTGCCGTCCTTCTGCCTTGTCACATGACCCGCCCACTGCCATTTCAGTGTTCCGATGTTCTCACTTAATTGTGATTTTCAAGAAAAATTCTATCTATCTATCTATCTATACCCTCACGCCACATCCCTTGCAGGGTAGGCAGAGAGGACAGAGCGCCAGACAGCCCTATCCTTACACACACTCCTAGCTTCCGTCACATTCATGCAATTAGTCATACACGCTCTCCGATTCCTTTTACTCAAAACGCGTCCATCCTTGAGGATCTGGTCGACATGATCGGACCAGGTCAGTCTCGGACGGCCGCGCTTTCTCACCCCTCTTCGCTCATTCAGATATATCTTTTTTGTCATCCTGTCATCATTCATTCTCAGAAAAATTAATCAAATCAAGATTTTCATAGTGGTATTTTGCTCTACATATAATATTCTAAGTAGTATAAGTATACAACGAATGTTGATTATTATCCCTCTTGGTGTTATGCATAGCTGCGGTGGGAGTATTTGAAATTCCTCTGGTCTTGCTTGGCTCCTGGTATCTTGCAGATTGAAATAGCTATGGTACGTTGCATGCTTTGTGTAAGGATTCAATCTATTCTCAATGTATATAATAGGAATACATGTATAATACACAATATACCTACCAGTATATACGTCATACATACTTAATACACTGTCTTAGAGATGTCTGAACAATAAAAAAATGTAACAGTAACAATTAAGGAAATAATGTCAAATTTCTAGCACTCTGAACGATAATAAAACCTACACAGTTCACTGTTTTTTTAGTCAAATTTATTCTGAAAGCTTTCGTAATGTTTTCGGATTTCATCAACGAGATAAAATATGTCTCATAAATTTGAAGAACAAATTTGGTTATAAATTTAACTGCGTGAGCCTTCTCCATACGTTTTCGATTATCAAAATTTAAAATGATACGAAAATTAGGCCAGTTTTTAGAGCTTGACAACTTTATGTACTTTAATTTTGCATAGAAAGATAACCAAGAAAAGTTGATATTATTTTCGAGTTATAAGCAAAAAATCGCCATAATATGAAAATTTCGTTTTTTTTTGTATTTTGGCATGTTCCGTCACGAAATTTGCAGGAAAACATCGTATTAGGATTCAGGACCCCCAAAAACATGAAGAATGAAATCCGGACTACCCCACAACTTTCCATCGAGAACCATAGTTTGGACTACCTTTTACATTTTGAAATAAGAATATTATAATTGCTCCGATTACGGCACCAGTACTGCATGGTAACAGATATCTAGAAGTATTAATACCTGTTACATTTTGAAATAAGAATATTGGAATTGTTTCGATTTCTCGAGAGTCTGCACCAGTGCCATGGATTATGGATATCTGTTACATTTTGAAATAAGAATATCATAATTGTTCCGATTACTTGAGAGTCGGCACCAGTACTGCAAAGTAACGGGTATCTAGGAGTATTAGGGATGATCCACAGTGCGACTGTGGACACCCGAAGCAAACCATGCAGCACATCTTGCGTGATTGTCCCATACGTGTTTACCCCGGTACCATTGACAGTGCTGCCAGCCTCTCCCCTGAGTTCATCCAGTGGCTGGAGGCGCTAGATGTCAGACTTTAACGATGGGACAATACTTCGACGTTGCCAAACGATAAATAAATACCTGTTACATTTTGAAATAAGAATATTATAACTGTTCCGATTACTTGCTGACTCCAATACCCTTTTGTTGTCAATCATCATTTCCTCCTCCACAGTCTCTGATGTATTCACTATTGTGATTTGTGATAATAATATACCCGGCTCTATTATCCCGACTGCCTTCTATTGACTCATGTATAATAATAATTTAATCTCAGTAACATGATCTGTCACACGTATTTATACCAGTATCTACATGCTCATACATCCCTAATACTAGTGCAAGAATCTATCTACTATATACAGATGGTTTGGGCATGTTGAGAGAATGATGATGACTTTTTGGCGCCGTATAATGCGTTCCGTCTCAAGGGCGCGGGAAGCTGGTCTTAAAACTCTTGATTTTCAGCTTGCTCCTGAAACTGGTGATGGGCTGCTCTTTTCGGAGTTCGTCCGACAGTCTATTCCAGGTAATTGGTCCCGCGACAGAGAAAGCTCTCTCGAAGAAACTGGGCTTTTTTGCTGTGTTCCGCTCTCGGAGTTTGTTGGTTGATGAATGACGACTGGGCACTGGGCAGGGTAATGCAGAGTCATGATGCTGGTTTGGTCATGTTGAGAGTAAGAATGATGACGGGATGACAAAAAAAAAATTTTTAGGTGAAAGAGATAGGAGTGAAGAAGCGTGTCCATCCGAGACTGACATGGATCGATCATTTCGACAGTTACCTATTCAATGACGGATTCGTTTGAGTAAAAGGAATCGGAGAAAATCTATGACAAATTTAATTAATTGTGATATTTGGATTTATTTTTTCGATTGAAACTGTGAACAAACGAATTTATTTGTGATTGGCTTAGACCACTAGCAGATGAGTCCTGAAAAAACAGTGAAATAGAATTATTGTACTGCCCACTGCCCAGAGAGATCTCTCAGTGTCAAACTGATTTGATCCAAGTCACAAACGAACACACAAAATACAAATAAGTAACTACAAAATATTTTTATCTATTCCTAGAGGCTCACAATCAGTTGCAGCCTTTATGAAAAATTTGTATGACTTCTATACAATAATAAGTTTTTTAGATTGCTGTTTTTCTCTAGGTATTCCTGAGAACCTGAAATCTTTATGAAGAACCCATATATTCTTGTATATTTTCATCAAATTTATTGCCTATTGGATCCACTTGATTACTTTTGATGTTTATGCGATTTTTCTGGTGGATGAAGTACCCGAAAACTCGTTCATGCAATTTGTCATACACCCACGTCTATTCCTACACGTCTGTCAACAATCCGGGTTGACCAAGGACGACCACGTTTTTTAACATCCTTTTTTCAGCCACATACACCCACTTTATCATCCTATCGTCACTTATTCTCGCAATATGTCCGAACCATTTTAATTTGTTCACTTCTATTCTCGCCACAATACCTGCATTACAATCGTTTTTTAATTGCCTCTTTCTTTCGATCCACTTTAGTTTTCCACATATTCTCTTTAATGGCCTCATTTCAACAGCATTTATAGCAGACTCATCCTTTTTCAGCCATGTCCATGTTTCGCTAGCATACATTATTTCTAAATCTATGGTTTTTCTATACAAAAGTTTTTTTTATTCACATATTTTTTCACCTTTCTATCCTAAGCATATTTCAGCACACCCCGTCTATAAAGGTCCAATTCCACGGAGGCAACTTTGAGGCAACAAGTAGCATGCTACCTACACGTAGTTCTTCCATAGAAGGAACACGAAGCTAAACAAAACAAATCGCCTTGCCGCATGTTACAAGTCGAATGTGGTCGGTAGCCTGGTTGGTAACGCGCTCGACTCAAAAAAGAACGGATGGCTTTTTTTGCGTATTTGTTTTTTGATCGAAATGTGGTGGTCCTTGTTAATCTCTTTTTTATTTTTATCGAGTGGAATTAAAACCCCAGCACACAAAAATAGTTAATCCAGTGGGCGCGGGTTCAATCCCCGACTTACTCCACTTTAAAACACAAGCTTTTAAGCTTTCTGTGAAGTGTACAAAGATGTATTCGGGTTTATTTTAATAAAACCAGATTCATTTTTTCAGAACAGTCCGTCGACTTTCGGATGACGACCTCTCTTTGTAAAGACATGTTGCACAAAATCTGAATAAAATCGTTTTAGATGCATGCTTCACGCATAGTCGGGGACGGCGTGTTGCATGCTACCTGTTTCCTAATGTCGGCTGGTTGTAGGCGGGCAAAAATGTGCCATACAAAATTCAACAGTTTCGGGTGCAGCATTGTTGAATTTTGAGGTTGGATTTTGTTGCACATGGTCGCCCAGGCAATTCAGTCACAGGTCACAGGCGATTCTAGGAAAAATCTTCTTTATGTGGACTTTAGCAATCACCCTAATGAAGAGTGTTCCTTTGTAGGAAACAGAACAAATACATTGCAACATGTCGTTCAGTGTTGCCTCAGTAGAATTGCGCCTTTAGTTATACAGTACGTTTTATCACTTTTGAAAATACCTTTTACATTGGGAAGTAAATAACTTGGGCGGGTACTCTAATAATAAACTTAACTTAGTATCTACCATTCACTACTTGAAAGGGGCCCTCTTTCTTGGAATGAGGCGCTCAATTTAAGGCTTTGATTAAAGTTTTATACACTTCTCTTCAAGTATTCGGGAAATCTTTGCGAATTATTTCCTTTTTCACTTATACAAGAAGACTTTGAAACGTATTATATATGTGAACTAGCTGAGTTACCCGTGCTTCGCAATGGAAATTTTGGATGGTGAAGTAACTCTTGGATTCCCTCGTTCCGGTCGCCATGACTTGACCGATTCTGGACACGATCACCGATGGCTTGAGCTGGATAAAATGTGATGTACAATCAGAATTTCTCTTGCAACGCCCTTTCATAAGATACCACACATGATCCCACACAACCCTTAGATCCCCTCACAGGCAAAAATTCCCAGAAGGTTCAGCATTTCCAGAAGTTTCTAACACTATTCGTTTCCAGATAGCAAAGAATTTGTGTACTAAGTTTGGTCGAAATTTCTCCGAGCGTTGCGGAGTTATGGTGGAATATACAGACGCACATACATCCATTTCTATACTATGAATAATTCAAATTGTCAGCCAGGCAAGCGTGACGGTCTTAAGGATTTCCACAATATAGTACGTTTTAAGAAATGGTCGACTTGCCATTGAACACATTTCAGCAAAAAAAAAATGGGTTTCATTAGAATTTCTTTTTCATTTTTTTAGACACCTTACTTAGCAGACAGCCACTGAAAAAATAATTGGTCTAGATATCGTCAAGGTTGTTTTAATGGGTTAAAGCGAAAATAGAAACACTTTTTTGAAATCCGCAGTACTTATAAACCCAATGAATCTTATAACCTTAGCAACATGGTGAATGTATTCATTGTGGTGTCCGGTAAGTTCTTCTAAAATCAATTCGTCTTGAATCGACGAATTGATCGTTAGGCAAATTGATTTTGGCCGAATCATTTTTAAAAACGTTTCAAAAACAAAAATGTTGGTGCCTAATTGAAAATGTAGTAGGTAAATAAAGTAGTTTGATAAAAAAATAATTGCCTAGTAGTTTTTTTTAAGTATTTAGTAAGTTTTATGACTTCACATCTGTTCACAACTGTTTTTCGCGGTCTTCCAAACGACACCAAACATAAATTAAATAATAATTACGTTGAATAAAATCTTGGAATAACGTTAATTTGTTGTATTTATTTATATTAATGTTGCATATTTTGGTACTTTTTAGTGGTTTTGTTGCATATTTCGAGCATTTATGATGCATATTCGCATGCATATTACAAGCATTTTAAGTTGCATATAATCCGGTCTCTCGTGATAATATAAAATTTTCTGTGAACAATATACTCGTATTTGTACACCTCTCGTAACTTTATGTATATTAAGTTCGTCTGCTCTGTATTGTACTAAGTTGATGGTAGGGTAGAGATCAGAGCTGGGCAGAAAAGCGTTAATCCATTAATCGTTAATTAACGAAGTTAACATTTTGGTTAACGATTTAACGCTTTTCTCACCTCCAAAAATCATTAACGGACTATTTAACTTCCGTTACATTTTACTTCCGTTAATTTAGTCCGTTAATATTCGATTGTCTGCACTGACATCATTCGATGGCGGCGCTGGCATTAGGGAGTCCAATGCCAGCGCCTAATATTATTGTAATCAGAGTGTACTCAACGTGATGTTTGGTGGTTGGTTGGAAGAAATTGCCTTTTTCAATAAACCCGCCACACGTTAGACTATAACATCAGCTATTTGTTTGGTTAAAATCGAATGTCGAATACGTTAAAAGGCATAAAATCTAATTTATTTTTTACCTTTTCATACTAAATGATACAAACTCACAAAAAATCACACAACTACCACACGTTTCTTATCATATCATAAATTTACTAAAAATGGTATAAATATCCATTAAAATACAATTGTTTCATAAAAAAATTGCCTGCGGCGCTAATACATATACATTTTTTAATGAATCTGGGTTTATCGAAATAAACCCAGATACACTTTTGGACACTTCACAGTAAGCTTGAAAAGCTTGTGTCGTGAAGTGGAGTAGGTTATTATTCTTGTGTTACATATTCTTTACCCCTTAGTAGGTTTTTTATTTCACGAAAATAAACAAGATTTAGGTATATCACGTCCACTTTGAGGTACATTCTCATGTCTAGTGAAAAAATAAATTATTTAAAGAAAATAAACCAAAGTACATCAAGACCTTCTTCACTCTTGTCTCACAAAAAAAAAGTTTGCCCACGGCGCTATTCACATGCTATACCACATTTTCAACCTCTGAAGCTGGCAACGCCCTTGGGCGAGCGTAATAAAACATTTTACTTCCTATTCAATAATAAGGCTCGCCACCCATTCTGAATGTTATATTTGTTGTAGGCACGTGTTTGTGTACCCCCATTGTTGGGAAACTTCGTAATAGTGTGACAGTTGTAGTAGGTACTACTATATTACACGACATTTTACCGCGATTTTTTTAATTAACGCTTTAACGGATTAACGTTAACTTCCGTTACATTTTTCAAAAGTTAACGCTTTAACGATTAACGAAGTTAACTTTTTTGTTAACGGATTATCGATTAACGAAGTTAACTTTTTGGTTAACGATGCCCACCTATGGTAGAGATGTAGTTATATATCTAGGTATGGGGGTGTTATTATAAATAATATAGATTACATTATTAATACGTATCTTTATCTGTCGTCACCAAAGCATTCAAATAATGCGAAGGTATGAATACAAGAGGAAGGTGAGATAAAGGTGTTAGGTTATTATTACATGTAGGATGAAATAACAGTAGTAGCGATTAATTTTATTTTTTTATTTATTTAATCTTTAAGTGAACAAGAAATACGTATAAACATAAAAAATGGACATAGTACAGATTATAAATCGTTGTTCACTAGGGCGAACTTATCGCAGAACTGCGATTTCTTCCAGTTAACCCCAGGGAAAAAAAAGTAATTTAATAAAAATGTGTAGAAAATATATACATCTTAGAAGTGTACAAAGATGTATTTGGGATTATTTCGATAAACCCTATATTTTTTTTTTAATAAAAAAAATGAATCTGTTTACCGAAATAAACCCAAATACATCTTTGTACACTTCACAGAAAGCTTAAAAGCTTGTGTTGTGAAGTGGAGTAAGTCGGGGATTGAACCCGCGCCCACCGAATTAACAGTCGAGCGCGTTACCAACCAGGCTACCGACCACCAATTCATTTTAAAAAAATGTTTGAAAAAATAAAAACATATAGCGGTAAATATTAGAATAATTAAGTACTCTTTAATAATAATCGTACCTGTTATTTTTAACTGTGATTCACAGTTGTACTTTACGAAGTGTGGGTTGTCCCAGCGTTAGTTTGTTAGATGAAAGGCCTTGGGGAGAAAGTGGTATAAGTATAAGAATAATTTTACAAGATTTACTTTCTTTACTTAATCATTCTATAAACACCCATAACTTTAATGGAGGATTCCTCTTTATCCCGAATTCATAACCGCCGCGGTGCCGCGCCTTTTCCAAAACAAAGTTGTGTGTTATGTAAATATAATATAATATAAAACAAAACGCAACAAAGACAAATAATAAATATAAATAAGCTAACAGGACGCCCCCTAGTGATAAAATTAGAAAGCTTTGACACTTTATGTTTTGGCAGATTCAAATAAATAAATAAATAAAATCTTTATTGAAAAAATAAATTCTTCAAATGGCGGGTTTATTGCCGTAGGCAATGTCTGCCAACCAACCACTTATGACATACATTTGATATACACAATACATACATACAAGTGTATGAAAAAGAAGAAAAATATAAATAAATATAAATAATAATAATGATATATGCAATACTAAAATAATTCAAAATAAGTCATCGTAAAAATATTTTTAAATACCAAGATTATATGACTCCAAATCTTGGAACTGTTTTTCGCAGTCTTCCAAGCGATACCAATCACGCCCTTGTGATGAGCTTGGATTCCTTAATTACAGATAAATCCAGTTCCATACCTACATAATTTAGGTATATCTCAAATGAAAACATTAATAGTTTTTGTAAACTATAGATAAATTATTAATACCTAGTTTGTGTAAACTATAGGCTATAGCTATCTACGTCTTCACATAAACGATTCTCAAAAACTTGCGTAATTTATTATCGGCTGTCAGATCTGAGGAAAATCAAACATGATTTATTACAAATATTCTCAGAGAATCGTTGTTCAAAAAACAAAAGTCAATACCTACTTCACATTGGATGATTTTCATAACTAACATACTTACATACATCTTTTTCTCCTCAATCCTAAGCTAGTTCGGGGGGTCAAAGAAACTGTATATCTTCGCCAAAAGTCCATGTCACGTGCAGTTTCCTGGACCTCTTTCCACATCAACCACTGTCCTTTACCACCTGCTTCTGCCAGCTATTCATGTGGCGGCTCACCTGTCTTCTGCGTACTCCCTCGGCTTCCAGAGCTTTTATTGGAAGCCATTCTTCCGGCATCCGGATGACGTGTGCGAGCCATCTCAGCTGGGGCCTATCTTTAAAAAAAGAGTGTCGGCTGAATCCCGAGAGTCTTCGGGACGGAATTGTTCCTTATTCAGTCTCTCAGAGTTACTCCTGCTAATCCTCTCAGGGTATCTCATCTCAGTGGCTTGCACTCTTTACCGTACATTTTCGTAAAGCATCCATATCTGGTGATCAAAAGTGCAGTATTGGTCTTCAAGTAAATTTTAATATAGTCCATTTCGTCAAAATATATTATAAGTATTTGTCTTTCAATTCGTTTCCAATTCTCGAGTAACAAATAATAAAAACAAATTAATTATAATTTTCGAAACACAAATACATGAGCAAATAACTGTATAAATTTGAATTTGGAATTCCTAACCATAGATGAGATATTTGAGATCAAAGTGGCCAGTACGGCAAAACGCTAATTTCACTTGTAATGACCTAATATTTAGCTCCTAGATTGGTTCTAGAACAGTTTTGGGCCACCAATCTAGAGACCAAATTGTTTTTTGGCGCGCATATCCGCAGGGTTATCAAATTTTCAATTTCTTATACAAAAAATAATACTTACTATTAAATCATTTGTTTTGTTTCTTCAGCTAGGGGAATAAACCCAATTTTAAATGTTAGGCGATCCCTAATGACCTTCAATTTATTACGAAATAAACACAGAAATATCTAGGAAGATGTATCTACTACATGTACCTAGTAATACTAACCCTTATGAATAAAAAAATAGCGAATTTATACCCCAAGACCAGTGTCTTTAAGTCGCCCTAAAGCAACGTTCATACTCCACAACAAAATATTATTATTTTGTAATTTAAGTTACAAAAACAGGCAGTAATTTTTAACAAAATGTAATTTATAATGTCGATCATTTTCCCTACATTATACTCAGCATTGTCAAGGCAGGATCGTATGTTGTATTAAGTAATCATCAAAAGCTTTCTAAAGAATCACGCTTTTATTTCTCAAGGCGCTAGAATATTGGGAAGTTACTTAAATTTGAAGATTTTTACGATTACCCACAATTTTTTAAGTCCTTCCTTCCTAGCAAAAACGTTCGGCATAATAAGTATGTCAGTATCTGGATAATTACTGTTATTTTTTTTGTAATTTAAATTTACCGAAAATTTCTTAGAAGGATTTGAACGAGTCATCAGTAGTGTGGACGAAAGTAATATATTTTATAGAAATTACTGTTATTGTAACTTAAATTTACCGAGAACTTTCCATAAGGATAATAAACGACTCGATAGTGTGAACGAATTTAACACATTTTGTGGAACTATTTAAAAATTTGTGTATCATTGGTTCTGTTTTTTTTTTGTAACTTAATTTACCGAAAATTTTTCAGAAGAATATGGGCAATACTTAGTGTGAACTGGTATTTGTTATTATTATTTTTACTTTGTTGTACTCCCATTCCTCATCTAACCCTCCTGGAGACTAGTGTAGAGGCCTCTTGTCTCTGGAGATATGCGGATGAAGGAGGATAGTGAAAGAGAGAAATATTATTGTGCGTAGGTTGGTATCTTTGCAGTAATTTTTCATACCCTTATTATCATAACTTATCTTCTGAAATAGTAATGTCACGAAATTGAAAATTCCTTCAGTTTTTCTTCATTTTTTTTTATTATTTGTTTTGTGAAAATTCTTACCAACCAACTAACCTTTCATGTTCCTCATAGAAATACTATGATACTTGAATTTTTTTAAGGCTCCTTTCCATGGGCGTCGCCAGTCTCGGAGCTAGAGGGGGGGGATTACAATACTTTTGAAAACGTATATAGCATAAAAATCGTATAAATAGCGCCGCAGGAGATTTTTTTTTGTGAGACATAGTGAAGAAGGTCGTGCGTGGTTTGTTTATTTGAAAATGTATATGACATTTTGCACAATAATAGGCATAACAAATGCTTTTTTATAAAAAAATAAAAAAATAGCGCCGCGGGCAACTTTTTTTTTCAACTGATGGATTTTCATACTAATTTTAGAAAATTTATGATATGATGTGAAAATATGTGGTAGTATTGTGGTTTTATGTGAGGTTTTATCATTTAGCATCGAAAAATATATACCTATTTCAATCTCTAGGGGGGGGGAGGCAGCTGCCCCCTACCCCCCTGACGACGCCCATACTATGATATTTGAAGTTTTTTAAGGCTCCTTTCACAGCGGCCAGTCTCAATATCGTCTAATATACTAGCTTACTAGCGGATGTGGAACCCTGCCTTAATCATTTGTCCGTGAATATTCTTTTTTTTTTTATAAAGAACGTACAAAAAAACTCGGTTGTCGGGTTTATTAAGTAAGTACCAGTGGCAAACAGGTAGTGGGTAGGTAGCAGTGACGAAAGGTCCTAAGAACACGATTCCCAACGAGTTACCTTTTTTATTTAGGATAACAAAATAATATGTCTAATCCCGCATGAATATTTTAGTCCGTAAATGTATTTATTCGTATTATGCACTCCGTTTCACATTATTTGTCTCGTGGGTTTCCGTGGATACGAAATTTTTCCATAGAATTACTACTATGAATCAAGTATCCAGTGGACAAGTTGTTTGTAACAGAGAGTATAAAAATTTTGAAACAGAGTAATGTTCTAATTTCAAACTTGACATTTACTGAAGCAAAAATATCTGCTATAGTATCAACCGTAATACTTATTAAACGTATTTAGGAGTGTTTACTGCTGCCATTTGTAAAAAATGTGGTCTAACAAACAGACATATTAGTTTATTATGTTTCAGTATTAAACTTAATCCTTCTTTATGAATGAATTATGCAAGAATCTAAAATGTACAGTCTTTTTTATTTATTTATTTTATTTATTTAAACTTAAAGTAAACAACAAACACATAATTATAAAAAATGGACATAGTACAGATTATAAAACGTTGTTCACTAGGGCGAACTTATCGCAGAACTGCGATTTCTTCCAGTTAACCCCTCTTGGCTAAAAGTTCTTAAATGCGCTTCTCTAGACGTTAAAGTTAATAGAACATTGCAATTATTCTACTTCACCAACCAAGCTTGCCGTCGCGAAGCACGGGTAATACAGCTAGTCTGACATAATTTAATAAAACATGTTAGTCCCGGCTTCCCTCCAACAGAAATCTACTCGTCGTCACTGGTATGTTTAATCTTTTTAGAATGTTTGTATATAAAACATGATACTTTTATATAGGAAACATGAAACCGCAATACATAACCCACCTTTACACAGAATACAAAGTGTGGAGGGATCACATACCATCACTGTGATTAAATGTTGAGATAAGTGTTTGAAAATATCAAAAGATGTCGGTAGTGGTCAAGTGAACTAATCGATGAAGAACAATGATACTATGATTTGTTGGATTATTTGCCTACATAAAATTGTTCATTTGAAGAAAATTAAATAAATAAACTATGTTGTTTTAAAAATACTTCACAGTGTACCTAATTTTGCTTTATCTATTATTTTGATTGGCAGAAATCGCCAACAGGCGATAAATCCGCCCTTTGTGTATAAATTTATGTACAATAAAGTTTTTATTTATTTATTTATTTTGTGGCTATTTTGCAAAATATGGGAGTTTTTAACAATTATTTTTTAAAGTAAAAAATGTTGATGGTTAAAAGTAAAGTCGTGGTTAAAAATTGCTCACGGGAGCTGTTTGCAGGACCTGCAGACCTGCCGTTCTAAATCAACTTTAGGTATTTTGAGTTTCTATTTCAGTCGTAAAAAGTTCGAATTTCTCACGTATATAAACGAAATTATATGGGCGATAGTATACCTATAGGCAGTTCATTATCTTGTTGGTTTCAACTTTCTGACTTTTTCGCAGTTTTTTCTCAGTTTTTTCTCAGTAAACTTTTATAAAATGAAATAGTACGATGACAGATAAATTTCAATGGCGCGTATGACACCTCCACACTGAGGTTTGTGCTGAAATGAATAGACTTGTATATACTGAGATATAATAAAAAATATTTTTTTACTTATAGTCCAGGTAATGGGTATTTTTACCTTACATTTTGTATAGTAGTTCTGGTTTTTGGATATGTTATATAGGTCGGTCCTGTGATTGAGAATCCAAGTTTTCGACCTCCCAACCCTTGTGCGTTCACTAGGGTGAGCCAAAAAGTGTCGAAATTTTGGTCATTTTTCAGTTTATTGATCATAACTTTTTTACAATGCATTTTAGAGAGAAACATTGTACCTAAAAGTTGTATAATATTAAATTCCCTGCAACTTAAGCCTACAAAGTTTTTTTGTAAAATCAATATACAAAGAGTTATGCGTTACCAAAATTTCAAAAAAATGCACTTTTTTACAATCGACCGACCTTTATAACATATCCAAAAACCAGAACTACTATGCAAAATGTAAGCTAAGGTATGAATTTTTGTATTCATTTCCCGGAGTATTATATTATAATGAACATTCGTTAGTCCATCAAAATTCATCCGAGCGTTTATACTTTGGCATTATACACAGACAACAACAACAAGCCGTCAAATGCCAAAACGCGGTAAGTCTGTGGAGACATTCTAAAACAGCCCTGGGCCCTGGGCAAACTAGGGCCCGCGGCGTGTCTCTAGTTATTACTAACCTAACCACTATAGTCCAGTTAATTCAAAGTGGCCAATGCAGTAATAAAAATTTGACCGAGAAAGGACGACTACCTGCTTTATTCGCACTTATGGCTCTGGCATAAGTGCGAATAAAACAGGTAGTCGTCTCTTCTCTCTCACATTTTTATGACTGCGTTCTCGCCAGTTATAATTGATTCAATTATAAAAATATTAGTTAACATTTCGAACGCCAGAGCAGATTGAACAATCACTATACCTACCCATTATTCTAAAAAAAATTGCCTGCGGCGCTCACTAATCTTGTTTGGTGTTCCTTTTCATTATCACTTCACCCATTTTTGCCAGAAAAAAATGCCTACGACGCTAATTAGGCTTGTTGTGTTTTTCTTATCATTTCATCCATTCATTTAGAATTAGAATCTAGTCAAAACATTATTGGGTTGACCTGCAGAAATTGCCATTTGGCAATAAGCCCGCGCTTTGTATGTTTCTTATGCGCAATAAAGATTATTTTTTTTTAAGGAGAGAGTAAAATTGAAGCATTTTTTATATTTCCTCATAAAAATATTTTCTATGTATTAACATAATACGTGCGTTATGGCGATTTAAAAAATCACAAAATCAAAAACATTAATCGCGTTTTTCTTCACGAATCTGTATTTTTCGACTTACCGCATTTTGCCTATTGACGGCAGAACAGTGCAAACAACAGCCGAGGCTTGAGAAATGTGGGTAGGGCAGGCAAGTAGGTTTAAATAATGGAAAAAAAGATTGAATAAGACGGGGTATAGGTAGAAGGATGCTCACCAATATTCATCCTCTTGTTAACAGTTACAAAGTATTATCCTTGAAGCCCATTTTTCCACCCTTTCCGACGTCCCGAAATAAAAATCACAACCCATACATAATCTAGAATCTAATCTATATCTATAAAGTAAAGTCTGATTTTTGTAAGTATTCGCATAACTCCCGCATTTAACGATGGATTGCTGAGAAAATTTAGAATAACATTTGCGATAATATAGTCTGTGTTCTAACGTTGCCGATTTTTTGAGAAAAGGCTTTTCCTAGGAGATGCTATGACGATGAGGGGATCCAAGAATTATGTGGGGTCGTGTGTGGTATCGTATGAAAGGGCGCTGGAAAAGAAATTCAGATCTCATGTCACATTTTGTCCAGTTCAAGCCTATTCGAAGCTTAAAGTATGGCGGGTTGGTTTGTTAAATTTATTGGCCCTGCTCATTGCCATTTGAGTCTTGCTGTACGATCCATGACGTCGACAACTTGGGTCCGCTATAGCTACTAGCTAAGGGTTCGGGTATCTAAGCTAGTATGTAATATTTCTATGTTCATACATCAGTAACTCTCGTGTTTCCAGATGATGCGAGTTGTGAATATCAACTGGTATTATAATCTTATAATTTTATTCACAGTTGTGTCGTGACTAATGTGGTGTAATTTGTCACACTAGTGGAATTGTTGAAGGTACTTGGGAATTTCTTTGTCGCGTTTTCTTCCCATATTCATCCCTCTACGATTCGTATTCATTCTGTTTATCCTATTAGGCCGTATCCTTTGTAGGATAGACATAGAATACACAGCACCATACACTTCCATCCTTACATACATCGCCAAAAGGGTACTTTTTCAGAAATATCTCGAAATTTTGTTAAATATGCTTCGTTAAGAAAAAGGTAAGTAGATACATTGAACATTTCTCTAGTGAATTACCTTAATATGTGAAGTTCTAGTTGATTTCTAAAAAGGTAGTTTTCTGAAAAAAAAAACACTAATAAAAATTTTCAATGCCAAAGCACGAATTTCAAAATATTCTTTCTTGTAGTAAGTACGAGTATATGCACTAAAAGTTTTATGGTAATTGTAGAAATATTTTTGATGTGTGTTCAACATTATAATCCTAATGCCTCTACCACATGCTCGCCGACCCTCCACATTTTTTGTGTGTATGAGTAAATGTAAATAAAATAGAAAATAAAAGATGTGGATATAGAATAATAGTTGTATATACCTTCGTATATATGTAGTTATAGATATAGAATGATAATAATTTATGTAAGTTGTGGACACTTCTAATTGGAGGGTTGACGCGTTTCTTATTTTATGTTTGTTATTATGTATGTGTTGTTAACTCTCTGTCAGTGTCCCTTATATCTAAAATAAAATGTAAAATAAAATAAAGACATGCGGACGAGGTGATTGCCGACCGTTAGCGCCTTTTTACTCATTCACACAAAAAACTTGACAGCTCGGCCGGCATGTGGATGAGGCATTATAATCCTAACTCAAACTTGCCATATTCTGTCAAATTGTCAGTTGTGTTTAAACTTTTATCTGTTTCCGAGTAATTAAATGTCAATTATGAAATATGTTTAATATATGAAGTCACTGTAGACTACGGGTGCTGGTATTCAACAGTTCCCTTCATTATACACACACACTAGGCTATTCATGATCTTTCCGGTCCCGGGGGAACCTCTTCTCAAAATCACAAACTTTACTACGTTACGAGTATATTGTACTCAGGGCCGTACCGTGCCTTGTGGAAAATATCCAGCCGCATCAGGCTGAAGGATCAGAGGGTGGTGAAATTATTAACAAGTTTGAATGCGAAAATCAATAATCCTCCAAGTCCCTCTGTCCTCCGCATCTTTCGCATGAGGTCTTGCAAATATTAAAATCTATAACATATAAAAAAAAGCTTCACGAAACACTTTTCTATACCAGATTCACCACATTACCCATTAAAAAAAAGTTTGCCTACAGCGCTATTCTTTCATACATTTTTTATAGGAATACAATTGTAATAAGTACGTATTATTTGGGGCGGAATTATTTAAATTTTGATTTTAAACCATCTACATCACGATCTCTTTCACTCAGTCTCACAAAAACGAATTCGCCTGCGGTGCAAACGTTTGAGGGGCGGTATTATTGGTTTTAAATCATCCGTAGGCCTTATTTAAGGCACTTGGAATCGTCAGGTTTACATATTGAACAAAATTTATACATTGCAAACTTATAAACAGTTACAGCAAAAAAAGAATGGAAACAATAATTACATGGTGACAAAACAAGATTATAAAAAAGGTGTGGATTAGTTCGATGCAGGTCTGGATGTAAATTGTCCAGAACTACATTACGTCAATATGGCAACATAATTTTATAAAGAAATCAGTATAGATAGAGATAATTACAAAGACAAGAAAATTTTCAGAACGGCCCTGTACTTATTATGACTGGAGGAGCTTGGGGTAATATTCCTACCAGTAGTAGTACCTCGTTCAGCCACCGGCGCGCCACAAGACTTCATTAAATTTCATGATTAGCGATATATGGTCGCCTGAGAGAAAGTTATTATAATCGTATATTATAAAGATAGATGGTTTAATAATTACTAACAGGTATAATACTAACTCCCTGTATGAGCCAAAGTACTTCCTGAAGTTGGAAATGTTTTGAAACATTTAATAACTGCAGTGAACATTGCAACGGAAGAAGGCTGAGACTTTGTGACATTTAAACACAACTTATTGCAAAGTAAATAGTGTACAGAATTAAGACTCCCTTACCAAATATGACGTCACAGTCATTTCCCACGGCATTAAAGTTCAAATACGCATGATCAAATTGTAAAAACAGTGTTTTTTTTTTCTATTTTTTGAGGTTAATTTCGCTTCATTTCAAAAACTTTTACGGTTATTCCCTAGATTTTAATGGATATTATCAAAAAAAATCTCCGCCACTTTCGGGAAACGAGTTTCTGTGTTTCGGAAAAAATATCAGAGGTGTTTTTCACTTTTTTTTTGAGAAATCTATACAAGTTATAAAAAAATGTTTTACTGTTATTCCCTAGATAAAGGTTCAATGTATCTACTCTATTTAAACATATTTAGAAACGGTTGTCGAGATCAATGGTCTCCCGTTTTAAAAAAAAAAGTGAATTGTCAATATGCGTACGCTTAATGTAAACCAATATTACGGAAACACCTTCAACAATCACTAATTATAAAATTCACAAAAACAGATAATTTATAATACAATCTCCGGTGGATCTCCGCCATATTATTTTCAGCATCAAGGCCTGTCTATAGTCTCGGAGGTCTCGCTAGAGGTAGAAGAACAAAAGTAGTATTAGGAAGCAAGCGAATTATTAGTCGAAAAGGGTTATTTTGGGGTTTAAACTTTCGATTCTGTTCTAAATTACATTCAAATTTGAATTATTTTTGGTATTTTGGAACCACGTACACGGAAACGTTTAGATTTTATTGGTTTTATAACTTTCCTTGTAAAGTTTTGTAGTTTACATTCATTTTGTTTAAACATCTGTGTTAATTAGGATGTTTTATTGATTTTAATAATAATATTTTGAAAAAGGTCTTACCCCGCAGCTTATTTATCAAATTTCGGTTTTTGAACTAGCTACAGACAATTCCCTGTTAGAAGTGCCCTGGTGCAAACTTGGTTTAGTGTTGCTTAATGTGATAATACGATTTGGTTAAATTTTTTCGCTACTTTCAAATTATATTTCAGAACTGTTGTCTTAAACAATTTGCCAATTTTCGAATTGTTTGAATAAACTGGCAACATTGTTTTTCTTACTTGTGATGGCGGCTTAAATAGATTATTGGAGTATTTTTTTTCTTTTTCCAACTCGCAAAACTATATTATATTCTTTAAAATGATTTCTCTAGCGCTACTCTGTAATATTTTCGGCATTGTAGGTTACTGGTAAAAGATACAATGTGAGAATATTGCGAACCTTTGACAGCTCTTATGACAAGATTCGACAATCAGGGCTACCAACAATACAATCTTAAACTCCACTTGCAGGTAACGTCCGCACGATGGACAAGACGGATGGAATTAATAATAGTTTGAATGTAACAACAGATAAAAAAGTAACACACTTGGCATAGACAATCGGTCCGTTTCTGTAACGATTCAGACTAAAATAAGTGTTTGTTCTAACTTTATTGTCCTATGAAATGACTGAAAAAAGAACGTCAGAATTTATTGAGCACGTATTTAATTATTTACAAAATCAGCCCCAATACAGTTTTGCACTGAGGGAGTAGAGAAAATTTAAAACAGAAAATGTGATCCAAGATCAATGCTGATCGGAGTTCCAACCAGCATTTTGTCAATTAATCGGTAATCCAGATAGAATAATATATCATATCATTGTCAAATCGTACGGTGAACCAATGTAATCGAATGCTGAACAGATTGTAAAAAATTCTGACCAGCATTTTGTATCTAGATAGAACAATATATCATCACAATATTGTTAAAGGATACAATGAATTGATGTAGTCGAATGCTGGACAGAGTGTAAACGGTTCTGACCAGCATTTAGTGTCTAGATAGAGCAATATATTATCATAACATTTGCATTTGTACATAAGATGAATCGATGTAGTCGAATGCTGAACAGAGTGTAAAACTTTCCAAACAGTGTTTTCGCCAATAATTACATGACACAAAATGAAGTAATGAGATAACCAGACGTGACACAGAACGGACTGCCATGTTTTGTCTAATAAACTTGATTACTAAGTAAATTTATCATATTATATCTATTCCAGAATTTGTTTTACCTGGGGAATCCGTGAGGAGGTTGATATTTAGTATAAAGGGTGTTGCTTTAGATAAACAACATCAATCATAAGTTGCACGGTAGAGTATTTCCCTATTAGCGATTCACCGCACGATGCTACGTTGGCACAGGGTACAACTTACTCTGCTTGTCCCTAATTTATACTAACAGTAGGTAAAGTAGTAAACTATGTTTTGCCATCACAACGGGGGCGTATTTTTTAGCACTCACTAGATGGCACTTCAGTAAATGGAGGTCTTCACAACTGTCAATACTGTCATAACAAAACAAACAATTTGTTTATTATCCATAGAAATGCCATAGAATAATAATATATATGTAGTAGTAGTACCTGCCGTATCTTTGCGGACCTCCATTTACTGTAGCGCACTCTGGTGGCGAATAAATCGAAGACGCTCTTTCTCAATTTTGAAAGGACCTACTTTGTCTTTTGATACTTTCTACCCAACATCCTTCTGATGACTTTGACCCTGAGTATTGGCATCTTGAAAATTTTACTTCCATCCTTCTTCATTTCTCTGCCAATAACGCTAATTAACACTAATTCTTCTGCCTGTTCTAGGTCGCCATTCTAGAACATTTTTTATCTACTAGAGTCTGTAATTCTGGCCTCATAAACCTACACACTTCACTGCTTGTTAATATACATTTATTTACCCGATCTACGTCGGACATAAAGCTAAGACAATATAATAGTTTACCTACAGTTAAAATATATTCAACATTTACATCGTGGAGTTTACGACTGTGGTATTTTAAGTCCGTCCAATCCACTTAAAACTTGTATATTTGTTATATCAAAAATGAAAAGTACTCCGCTGCTCTCTTGAAAACT
Source organism: Ceraclea dissimilis (assembly GCA_963576895.1). Lineage (NCBI taxonomy): Eukaryota > Metazoa > Arthropoda > Insecta > Trichoptera > Leptoceridae > Ceraclea > Ceraclea dissimilis. The sequence continues at coordinate 3,440,016 of OY756377.1, forward strand.
TCTTCGCGGGTTTGTTTGAAATTGTATTTTAGGATTCGTAAATCAAACATCCGATGCCACCAGGCAACATAAAATTTATTTATTGTCTTAAAGAATTTTCAGAAAACTTTAGAGTTGAAAATGTTTTTTGAATTTTAGAGATGGGTTGTGTTTTCAAAACGAAATATGGATTTAAAGCGCTTGAAAAAAATAATCGAAAAATGACATATTTTTTAATATTCGATGCTCATTGATTTCCCTTCTAAACTTCTTAAAGAGACGGGACAGACTATTCGATTTTCAAAACATTTCCATTGATATCCATTCCGTGAAATATCAAGGAATTTTTTCTTACCTTTAATCCCTTCTCCATCTTCAATCTTACCCTTGACTGGTTCCGAGGGTCAAAGCATCCAGACATCTTCGCCAGAGGCCGCTATTCTTTACTGTCTTAATATTTTTTATCCAATTTCCTTTTCAATTTATAAGTTGAACGACATCCCACCACAATTAATAATTTCATCTTCTTATGTTAGATCTAGCATCTATTTGAATTGACTGCTCGCTTCTTGGATGCGGTGGAAAACTGTCTCTACATCTTTTTGTTGGTCTTTCCGTTAAACGCTGACCTACAGGAAATCCATTTGCAACAATGCATATTTTATTTCATCCGGTTTTCATGGTCCTGACAGAACCGCCTCTGCTTTCGGCCCCACTGCTGGCTTAAATTTACCAATTTCTTTCCAACCACCACGTAGCCGAGAATCAAAGCCAGAGCGTCAAACCTGAAACATCAGTTTCCACCGTATTTTCTGTGACAATTAAGCCACCTTAGTACGGGCTTCGCCTAGTTAGGTGGCAAAATATGATTGTATTAATTATGTAAGTTTGTGAAATAAAGTATTTTTATTATTTATTATTATTAATAATTGAGATAACTACCTTTTATCCGATTATGACGTGTATAAAACTCGATGTTTCACAGTAAATTGTGATGTGACCAAAAATATTTAAGTACCCAAATTACATCGAGTCGATGTAATTTCTTACCACCCCTAATTTCACCAGGGACGCCCTCAATTCAATTAACATAAATCCTCAGAGTACGACTGTACTTAGCCGTTGACAAATTTGTACTAAGAGGCTTTCTGTTGGTAGGTAGGTACTATCTTACAGCGGGTAGGTGCCTACCCAAATAATGCTTTACCTAGATACGAACTTTTCAATTTATGCGACGCGGTTTTGGTCCATTGCCTCTCCTAGAGAATTTTCTTCGTAATGACTGGGCAGATACTAATGTGACTAGATGCATTATTTCGAACTTTGTCGAAATTTCGTTAGAATACTAATCTTTCCATAGTGTTTTAAATTGTCTACTAGCTACGCATATAAAACTAGTTTTTTCTCCAGATAACTTGGTCTTTTTTTAAATTTCCACTTTGAAATTACTTAGTAACTTTAAAAGCTTATTTTTATGTTGATTATATTCCAAAAAAACTTAACTGTCCCATTCCTTTAAGTACCATAATTTTACCTTGATTTTTCTTTTGAGTTTGAATTCCACCTATTGACTGGTTTTTGACATTTCATTTTCTCCACTTTAGGCTCTGTTCTTGCAGTCTCCCGGACCTCTGGCCACTCCAACCACAGTCTCTCATCACACTTCCAGAGCTTTAATTGGAAACCGTTCCTCTGGCATCCGGATGACGTGTCCAAGCCATCTCAGCTGCAACCTCTCAATTAAGAGTAGTGTGGGATAAAAATCATCACAAGTAGACAATTTCTAATTTATGATATTTTTTTGGTTGTGCCAACAATAAGCTTCTTTGTCTATTCAAGTCCCAACGCCCTTGTGTTTTTTTCTCTTTTCCTTACCTGACTGAAAATTACTAGGCTGTACAAATTACCGCATCCAACAATAAATTTGCAATAGTTATTTTACAACGTGTTTTAATTTGAAGTGTTATAGGGTAAACTGAAGGGAGACGGGATAAGAGGAGAATGTATGGCGTCTCTCCGCCATTTACCCTACTAAGAAGTCTACCAAACTAGCATTTTTGATGTGATATAGGGTAAATGGCGGAGAGACGCCATACGTTTTGGGGGCCTCTCCACCCGCCTCTCCACCCGCCCAAATGACGGAGAGACGCCATACGTCTTTGGGCGGGTGGAGAGGCGGGTGGAGAGGCCCCCAAAACGTATGGCGTCTCTCCGCCATTTACCCTACTAAGAAATCTACCCAACTAGCATTTCCAACCAAAATGGTGTAGTTCGTACTCTGCTCACCACCCTCTCAAGTACATCTCTTTAATTTATTCTTGTCCATCATTTTAATGATACTGTTATCCATTGTTCAGTCCACAATGGTAATCCTCTTACGAGTAAGTATGTAAATATTCATATGTTCGTATTCCGTAAGATGAATGTGTCCATATTTCCTACAACGAGAGCACTTAACCAAAACCTAATATTATGTAAATAAGATACCAAAGTAATATTTGGGATACCTTTGAACGTACGTACACGCAAAATAATATAATACTAGCTGTAACCCGTCAAAAATTATGCGGCTTATGGGTTAGGAAGAGAGAACCAGACTTCCTTATCCTTAGACATATAATTATTGTACGCACAGTCTTCGGGTTGACTGTAAGATATTGCTTATGCAATGAGTCCGCCTTTTGGCACACTACCATTGTCTTGTTTTTGTAACTATGCATGTTTTTCTTTGACAAATAAAGATTTGTTTATTAGTAGTATTGAAAATAATTGTGTACATTGTTTTAAGTGTTTGCAAATTGTGTTTTGAAATAATAATATTTTTTTATTTAGCATAGTGTTTTCTATTTTGCTTATTTGTACTACGATATTTACTAATTCACATTATAAAACAAAATGTACAAATTTAACATAAAGGATCTCAATGTGGTAAACATAATAATGCATTAAAGCCGTGAATTCCAAAAGTGTCGACATCTGTTGATGACAACTCAAAACATTTTGTAGGCTCGTAATGTTAGTAAAAAAAATCGGTTGTATTAACCGAATACTTTTCTCGGGGACGTGCGCTGGGATCGCGCAATATTTTAAATTTTCGAACATCTTGCAAAAGTTGCAACGTTCTGCGTTAGACTCATACCCTGACGAACATTATGTTAGTTGATGTAGGTAGACATACGTACATTTCAGCGATAAAATTTTTATTGCATTATGTATAAAAAAACCTTCGCTTAACTTCTGAAATTTTATTTTTGTTGGTATCACGTACCGTGGCTGCGTATTCACGTGCGGATAATTCTATTTACGCCGAAAGATTCTATAAATTCTACTTTAGGCAAAAAAAATTGTCTATCGCCGCTCATCGAAAACTGTCATAAGTCTAAAATTCGTTAATTTGAGTTATTGAGCACATATTTTTAGGGCCGGATTTGCAGTTTTCATAGGAGTTAGGCCCTTACATTTTCGCCGCCCCCCCCCCCCCCCTCCCTCCGTCGGCAAAAAAAGATGTTTTTATTATCTTACCGCTCATAATTATTTATCCTATTAATGAATTTAAAAAAATCACTTTTAAAAATTTGTATTCTGCAGATTTTTCAATAAGTAGGCGTAGGGTTTGTATATGGTCTGTGGTTCCGAACCCTCTTCTAAAGCCGGCTTGTTCAATTGGTTGATAGAAGTCCAGTTTAGGTGTCAGGCGATTTGTGAGGATTTTCGTAAGTAATTTATATAAGTGGGATAGTAAGCTAATTGGGCGATAATTTTCCAGGTTTTCAGGGTCTCCTTTCTTGTACAGTAGTATGACCTCAGCATTTTTCCAATTTTCTGGAATGGCTTCCTGTTCTATACATTTGTTCAGAAGTATTGTTACTGCTTTGATAATTTCTTCGCCTCCCAGCTTTAACATGTCACTTGTCACCTGATCTTCTCCCGGACTCTTATTATTTTTCATGTGTTTTAGGGCTTCTATTAGTTCATTTTTGCTTACTTCCGGTATTTCCTCCGACCCAACGTTCATAATGGTATTTTTATTTTCTGTGTGCTGTGTTGATGATTCATACAGTTTTGTGTAGAACTTTTGTATTGTATTTGTAATCATTTCTTTGTCATTTACTGTATTTCCTTCGTCGGTTTTAATTTTGATTATGTTTGATTTGCCCATACTTTTATTTGATCGAAGAACTTTCATATTTTTATTTGATTCGATTGTTCTATTTATCATATCAGTGTTGTATTTTCGAATATCTTTCCGGATTTCTTTTCTTATCGTTTTATTTAGAATTTTATATTCGTTTGAGTCTCTGTTGATCGTTCTTTTTTCTTCTATTAGTTTTATTGTATTTGGGGATATTTTTTGAGTTTTTTCTGTCTTTCTGAAAGATATGGTTTTAACAGCTGTTTGTATTCCTGTTGTAATTTTGTTTGCAAGGGCGTTAATGTCGTTAAAATCTGCAGAATACAAATTAGAAATACATCTAGCGTTCATCGACTACAAAAAAGCCTTTGATTCCGTAGAAAAATGGGCAATATTAGAAGCACTAAATGACGCAAGAATCGATTCTCGATATACAAGACTGCTTAAATATATTTATGATCATGCCACATTAGATGTAAGAATAGATGATAACAGTAAAACAGAAAAAATTGAAATTAAAAGGGGTGTTAGACAAGGTGATACCATCTCACCAAAACTATTTACTTTAGCCCTAGAAAATATATTTAAAACTTTAAACTGGGAACGTAAGGGAATAAAAATAGATGGTATATATCTGAACCACCTTCGCTTCGCAGATGACATTGTGCTCCTTAGTGATGATTTGGAAGAACTAAATGACATGACAAAACAGCTCCACGACGCTTCCCTGAAAATAGGCCTGGAAATGAACATCTCCAAAACTAAAATCCTGAGTCCTTCCAACAGCAATATGTTAATAAACAATACTATAATAGAAGCTGTTGACGAATACATATACCTAGGACACAAAATTAAATTGGGAAAAGACAACCAATTAGCGGAGATACCTAGAAGAATCGGACTAGGCTGGGCAGCATTCGGAAAACTCGATCACATCCTCAAAAACAAAGATGTTCCGATAAACCTCAAAAGAAAAGTCTTCGAAACGTGTGTCCTCCCAGTTATAACATACGGGTTGGAAACAATGACACTAACTGCCAACACAATATATAAGTTAAAATGCACACAAAGAGCTATGGAACGACAAATGTTAGGAATAAGTCTGAGAGATAGAATTAGAAACGAAGATATCAGACGCCAAACAAAGGTCACAGACATAGCAGACCGTATCGCTGGGTTAAAGTGGCAATGGGCGGGCCACGTTGCGAGACAGGGGAACGAGAGATGGGCACCCAGAATCCTAAGATGGCGACCATGGGAGAATAGAAGACCTGTGGGACGACCCCAAAAGAGATGGGTAGACGATATAGTCCCAGTCGCAGGGAGGAACTGGGTGAGCAAAGCCCAAAGTAGGAAAACGTGGAAAGTGTTAGAAGAGGCCTATATCCAGCAGTGGAGAGAGGGCTGAACAAGAAGAAGACTTTTAAAAATGTGAAAAGTCGGCGTTCGCCGCTCTCTGAAGTCTCTGCTGCCCATAGTCCCCGGCCTATGCTGCAATCCCTAACAGTTTATGTATTTTGAGAAAATAAAAAATATGAAATAATTTGCAAGGGCCAATTTTAAGAAAAAAAAAAACTGTTCGCCGATTAATTTTTTATTTTATTTTTTGACTTGTGACACTTTTTCGCTGTACGATAGGTGCGTTAGATAAAACGAAAAAAAACGGTAATAAGATGATACACGCGTTGAAGTATTATAAAAATAAATGGAAAAATCCATGGTTGGATTACCAATGCCTCGGGGCCTAGCTGGGTAAAAATATTCATTCTTTCAATCAAACCATCACGACATCTCCCCTAAATAGAATTTGCACATCGCTGGAGCCACTACAAGCGGTTACGGTAAGTTCGTCTAAAATCATTTCGTCTTATATCAATTCGTCTAAAATCATTTCGTCTTATATCAATTCGTCTAAAATCATTTCGTCTTATATCAATTCGCCTAAAATCAATTCGTCTAATTATCAATTCGTCTAAAATCAATTAGTCTAAAATCAATTCGTCTAATTATTAATTAGTCTGTAATCAATTAGTCTAAAACCAATTCGTCTAAAATCAATTCTTCTAAAATCATTTCGTCTAATATCAATTCGTTTAATTATCTAATTAAAACAAATTAATTTTAGACTGATTAAAACAAATTGATTTTAGACGAATTGATTTTAGATGAATTGATTTTAGACCATTTGATTTTAGACGAATTGATTTTAGACCAATTGATTTTAGACTAATTGATTTTAAACTAATTGATTTTAGACCAATTATTGATTTTAGACTAATTGATTTTAGAAGAATTGATTTTAGACAAATTGATTTTAGACGAATTTACCGGACTCCACTACAAGCAACATTAATATGTTGTGAATTTCGCCCAACGCAAAAAAAAGGACGAAATTCCCTTTTTTTGTTAATGGGAATCTTTCCACGAATTACCCCTTACGTTTGGTCGACTTTAGCTCTTTTTAACCATTGTTTTTTTTTCCTTCTTTTTTCCCTTAATCCACTCATCTGCAAGTAATCAAAAAGATTTTTTAATCTTTCAAAAAATTGTACACTATTTTTCTGACCCTTCTTGCATGAAAAGCTTTGTGTCCTTAGATCCCTCCAGAACTGTCTTTTCGCCTGCTTCGTCTCACTTGCCGTGCTGTGACCAAAATGAAAGTGAACAAGTTGAGATGGTTGGGACATGTAGAGAGAATGAACGAAGAAGGAATAAGAAATAAATGTACCTGAGAGAAAGAAGAGGTGTAAGGATACGCCGCCGTCCAAGAATCACTTGGCTTGACCATGCCGATCAGTAGCTTGAAATAGAATATAAAGAATATCTATTCGAGATATAATACCCTTTGGCGACATCCACTATTCTTCAGCCAACTCCCACCCACTTCTGGACGAAGGCCTCCTCCATCTCCTTCCACACCACTCTGAGACTCTCTTAAGACTCTCTTCGACCACTTATCACTACATCAATTCAATTTCATTTTTTTTTCTTCAATATTTTACATATACAAATTAAATACTTAAAACTATACACGTTTCGAGATACCTCCCCAATAGAGACAAGTCTCGTGTGTGGGGAGGGGCACTATTTTATCGCTTACATATTATTTTAGACATATTTTAAAACAGTATGTTGTTTTTGGCCCCCCATTTGATTAAAAATAATGAATTTATATTATAAATTAATCCCCAATATCGTAATATGCTGTAGAAGATTAAACTCTAAATCCGATTAACAAGTTAATTTGCCCGTCTGACATGCTTCATGAAAATTCAATTTGCAAAATGCATCGCCCCTGGTAGGCCCCTGGTACCTATACTATAAATTGACTCCTTTTTTTATTGATACGGTCCGGAAAGTGATTAGGGTTGTGCTAAGCGGTACCAATCAAGTCCAGCCCCCAACAAATCGTAGCGTAACGGTATACAACCAATTAGAACCGTTTAGATTGAAAAATTTACCAATATAAATTTTAGGGAAATGACTTTTGTCATATTATGTAAGTGGATAAAATCTATGAAGTTTTTTTTTATATCTCTAGGTTTCTAACTTTATATTGGTGTCAATCTGTATTTTTTCTGGGCTTTTTTTTAACTTTGTGTTGTTGGTGTCTGAGTCTACATTTTCCTCTTCAAATCTTAATAACTTTCGAGCATATTAAAAGTTTGCATAATTGTAGAAATGTTTTATCATAAACACTCTTCAATATGTAAATTTTAAAAATTTAATTAAGTAATCATTTGTTTAATCTACTTATAACTTATAAGTTACTGCTGAATATAAATAAAAAAATCTTAATTAGCCACAGACTAAATATAATTATACAGAAGTATGCTAAAGGGCGGACTTATTGCAAAAGCAATGTGCAATGTCTTACAGTCAACCCGATAGGTAACCTATGTAACCTCTATCGTCGCACTCCGATTGGTTGATTTATTGCTCGAAAAATTGCTCGTCTAAGCGCACCTTTACGGCGGTATCAAAACGTATTATTTTGTTCCATAAACAAATTAAGACGTACATTTCAAAATATTTTAGCGATTACAGCATAATAATATTTCAGTATTCTTTTATATTATAATTTTATTATTATTAGATAATAATAATAATAAATAATAATAATATGTATCAACATTTTTTTCCGAAAATTTAAGACATTTCTTACTTATTTAGCTTTGACGAAAAATACACTAACTAAGATCAAAGGCAAAGGACAAAATATCACTTTTTATTGTTATTTTTCGTGTATTATACTCGTAAGTACCAACAAAAATTCTCTTGGCATTTGTAATATTTACTTGTAAAATATTATAAGAAAACATTTGTTAAAAATCTTTTGAGAAATGTTACACCATAAAAATACGTACTAAGATTCTACAAATATTTGTTTCTCGCGAACGGTTGATTTTGTTAATGTCACATTTTTTTTTTTTGAGAATCATCCGATTTTCTACATGCCTTGGATAATAAGCGGCTGCCCCATAATATGAGATAACTACTTTTTATCCAACTACGACATATGAGATAACTACTTTTGATCCAACTACGACATATGAGATAACTACTTTTTATCCAACTACGACATGTGAGATAACTACTTTTGATCCAACTACGACATATGAGATAACTACTTTTTATCCAACTAAGACATATGGATATGAGATAACTACGGCATGTGCGATAACTACTTATGTCTTAGTTGGATAACAAGTAGTTATCTCATATGTCCTAGTTAGATAGAAGGTAGTTATCTCATGTGTTGTAGTAGGATGTTAAATAAATGTACCTACAAACATAGTCATTTGAAAATTGAGCTAAAACGTTTAAAAGTTCTACTTTCACCGCTTTTTCTTTTTACGCCACTGACTTACACAATGTTTAAAATGTTTATATCACATTTAAAAAAAATACCCAAGTCTTTGAGCTTATTAAGCTTTTGGAAGCGTCTGTGTGGAAACTGCTTACATAGATTTATATAATATTACGCTTGTATACTTGTATCACAATGTGATAACACACACCCGCACACACACCATATACCTAATAGTTATATGTGTGTGTTGAATATATGTAATGCTGGCGTAGGCGTGTGTGAGGGTAGTGGTACCCATGTAACTTGGCCAGAAAATCAAAGATCACAATGTTCAAAATTTCGTAACTCGTGTATTTTAATTATTATTCTAGTCTTATTTATCACATATATTCACGGTTATACCATTATAATAAAGTATAAAATACGTTTACACAAAAATAAACACGAAAACACATTTGACAGCTGTGACAAAACAAGCATGAATTTCAATGCAACAAAATGCAGTGCTGCCACCGGCACCGCGAGAATGCGAATACAAACGCCCAAAGGCGGCCCCCACGGCCAGTGATCCACGACCCGATGCAGAAACTTCCCATACATTGTGCATAGAAAACTCGCACGTCCGCAAGACGGTGGACCGCGGGGAACCACCCCAAGTCACCCTAGTCATTATTTTTCTGTCATTTTTATGCGCCTGCCAGTCCTCTCTATTTCTATCTCATTTTTTAAGATTAGTGACATAAATGTGACCACCAAAGAGTAAACTTATTGACCAAATACTCAAGGACGCCCGAATGAGGGAAGTAACAGTGCGTTTATGACGAACGTTTATGACCGACCACCTTGTATTCATGCAATTGAGTTTTTTTCCTCAACTACTCTCTCATGTTTGCCAAGCTACGCTTGTCGTCATTACACACACACATAGGAAATTTTCGTAATCCTTGAGATAATCGAAAACCTCTGTAGTGTCTATGGCAATAATAAAAAAGTTTTCGAGGATATCACCGCCTGGGGTCGTTTAGGCCCCCGCCGGGGTTCAGACCCTTTATAATAAACTTTATGTCAACATGGGGTCAAAGATGTTTCGAGAAAAATCTTCAATCTGCCCTTACCTACTTTTCACAAATTACATAGTATTTTTATTTTTCTGAACTTATTTTGTTTTTGTTTCCCTTTTTTTATTCGTGATTCTGCGTTTTTTTTTTCTTTTTCGATAAATCATATGTCATTTAAAACGGCCCTCGTAGATTTTGGGATAAAAGGCAATTGAACAAAGTGGACTTTTTTTACCATATTTTATCTGTCCTGGATATAAGTTATTGAGGAAGTTGGAAGAAAACAGAAGAATGCTGAATACGTGGTAATTTTTTTTTGTTCTTTTTCAGAATCTAATACTTAAATCGATTTCTATCCGTATATGTTCTGGTGTGAAATTTTTCGATAGTGTAATTTCGAATAGTTTAAAAAATATTTTTTTCCAATTGCAATAGATTAGCGACTCAGCCAAGATTTTACATACGTATTTTGAAAGAGTTTCAAAAAAAATACAGGATACATGGTTGACGCAGTTTCAATCTCAAGGTACCAGGTTCGAATCATAATACAGAAATTTGTTATCATTACAAGTAATAAGCTTAAATTGGATTTGTTCACTAGGGCGAGCTTACCGCAGTGCTGCAATCTCTGACAGCTAACCCCAGAAAAATACCGAGATTTTTAATTACTAAACTTTTCAATTAATAATTTATTTTGCCTTCAGGGCCCTATTCAAAAATTATGTCACTGAACGATGCCAAAGGATATTTGCAAAATATAATTTTCACCTGGTTAGCATGCCTTGCTAAATACTAGTATGTAAAGAAATTGTTGTATTTTATTCATAAGGAAAAATCATTGGACATTTTATCATATTGTAGTCTTTGTTATGCTTTTTTCACACTTTTCTTTCCATTTAAGAATATATTGATATAATATAGCTTCACCGCAACAAATTTTAAATTTGACGTCCCCTTTTCATGCGTATGCTAGCTTTTCTGGTAGCGTTTAGCAATTAAAATTGCCTGTCATCATGCCACTTCTTAAATCATGTTTCTATGGTCATAAGTCATTCAGAAATGTGCATTTTTGGGACATATTCACACATAATAGCCACTAGTTTAAACTCACATGTAGGGAAAGAGAAGCAGGATAGGCGTTCCGTTGCTAATCTACGGCTTTGTTCGAATTCATCACTTGCACAATGCATCATTTTAAATTATTTCACACTGCATCTTTATTTTTACACCATCGACATCTGTTGATAATTGCTAAAATTAAAATTAATGTTAATACCTACTCTATCAAAGTATTCTATTCAAAGCAAAGTATGGTTGTGATATTAGATATTAGTGGCAAGTGAAACAGGATATTTCCCCACTTAGAATAGTACAAAGTCGTGAAGTGATACAGCGATGAAAAAGTCATTAGGACTCCCTCTGGTGAGGGAATGGTGCAAATGTAAAAAGTCAATATGCGAATTGCAAATGACACTTTTGTTTCCTCCAAGTTAACATCCCTTAAGTAGACATCAACGTCTATATTCTGTATGAATGTTTTAGGTAGTATGAGATTTAAGTAGAGTTGTATCCCACATTTTTCTTTACCGATCCATCTATACCCTTACGCCGCGTCCATTGCAGGGCAGGCTGAGAGGACATAGCGCCAGACTGCCCTATTCTTACATACACTCCTAGCCTCCGTCACATTCATACAATTTGTCATACACGCTCTCCGCTTTCTTTTGCTCAAAACGAGTCCATCCTTGAGGATCTGGTCGACGTGATAGGTCCAGTTCAGTCTCGGACGGCCGCGTTTCCTCATCACTAAAATATTTTGTCTTTTGTCATCCTGTCGCCATTCATTCTTTCAACAAGTCCAAACCATCTTAGCTCATTCACTTTCATTCTAATAACAACCCCCGTCTTAATAATCTCTCATTTCTCTTATATCCTCATTCCTTATCTCTCGGTGATTTCCCACACATTCTTCTTAAGGATCTCATTTCCACCGCATCAACGCCTGATTGTTTACCTTCTAATCATTTGTATGAATTGTTCAGGAAATATATTTGTAAATTTCTGGGAAATATTGATTTGTCATATCATTTTGTTTTTTTCTTTTACCGTACGCTGAGAATAGCCATGATTATAGAGGTTTTTTGGTGGATACATGTATCTTCAGGGGTGATAGAAGACGTAATTTGGGATATTTGGGCTCATCTGGTACCAAAGTCTCACGGTTCTCGAGTTATTCGAGATTTTCACTATTTTTGGAAAATCCCCAATTACTCAAGTTTTTCCCCAATAGCTTCGTAAGTAAAGGTAACTACTTAGTACAGTATTTTTTTTTGTTACCTGAGTATGTGTTTACTGTTTAGTCTATTTAACTCATTAGTTTCAATCTGAAGAAACGACAATGATAAAATATATCAGATTAAAGTTTCGATAAATAGTTAATCCAAAAACGAGCGACGAAATTTTCCTAAAGGAAAAAATGCCTTTAGATTCAGAAATTCGGCAAAAACTTCTCTGAATTATTCTCTTTCAAATGTTGTACAAAACATGACTAATTTTTCGGTATAAACTATTGCAACTTGGTCGTTGGGTACTTGAATATATCCCTAGTAACTCTATCGCCAAATCTCGTATACATGGTGATCCATGCGACAAATAACTAGAGAATTAGACGTACGTTCTTACGTGTAGCTATAGATACTAAAAATACTAATATGATAGAATTTAATTTGCTTCATTAGGGGATAAACAAAATTAGGTTATTTACTTTTGAATTATATCTAATAAGTACTAAAAAAAACTATTCTTAAAATATAACAAATAAATAGCAAAAAAAAAATCTCTCATGGGGTGGAAACTCTAAATTCCTTCAATAAGTAACGGAGAGGAAAACAAATAAACGGGGAAGAGGCACGTACAAAATTTCCGAAACTACCCTTTTCGCAAGAGGGTAAAAGTCACCCTGATTTTTTGCTACTTTCTTCTAAGGGATGATACAACCTAGTAACTTTGAGAGAAATCTACTTACATAATCCTCGTCGTAATCGGGTGTGAATATAACGCAGGAACGTGCCAATATTTGCAAATTGTCAATTAAAAAATATTGTACTTGTATGGAATTTAAAACACTTTGCGATAGCAGCGCCTTAAGGCTCCCGGCCCAACTATAACATCACGGTAATTTCCACGGCATTAAGTTTCAAAATCACATGAATACATTGAAGGAAAAATCCCGCGGGCTTAAGGCCCTCCACATCCCGGGTAACTCAGACGCATTAATAGCGACATCTTTACCCGCACTTCTAGGCAAATCTTATTAAGAGTTGGGCCCATGGTTAGCCTTATGGGAGCTCCCCCCGGCAAACCCCACCCCAAAATTACGCTCCTTCACTGTCCTTATCCAAGGAGGTTACAATACATTACTTACAAATAAGAGACTTAAATTACATCTAAATGTATTCATGTTTTGTTGATATCTCTGTGGGTGTCACATAATAAAAAATAAATAAAATAAAAACGTGTTTAACCAACCCTCCGTGAATTTGCGCGTGTAGGTGCTAGTAATATCGTAATCGTTGACTTTGCGCCACGGAGCGAGGCTTCAAATATCGAAGTAGGATTTTTTATTCACGTCCGTCCATTTCATCCCCGACGACATGAGAATTTTCGACTGATATTGAATTCTCGGAAAACATTTCAATAAGTGGTATATTTTTTATCATCATCTTTATAAGAGTAATAATAATCGAACTCACAAACACAAAATGACAATGTCAAAGATGTAGAAATATATATTCTTCCTTCTAGGTTGTTCGGGTGTTGGCTGCGTGTCTGTTGATTTCCTCGAGCTTTCGACAGCGATTCTGCTACCATCTGCAGGATGAAGCTGCTGCCATCTTCAGGAAAGCTCGAGAAAATCAACAGACACGCAGCCAACACCCGAACAACCTAGAAGGAAGAATATATATACCCTGCTGCGAAAACCTACAACACATCATGTAGAAATATGTTTTTTTATCGTTTCGTAGCGTAGCGTTACATGGTCGGCGCAGTTGATTGAATCGGCATCAGTCTCTCAGTGGGAGGTGCCAATTTCAAACTCTGGCGCTGGCGATGTATTCCACACTTTACGATACAGGTTTTTTTTAGCCTAGTGCAAGGTGTGCAGGAAAGTATTTGGGTTTGTGTATGCAGGCCTGGATCCTTTTTTTATTATTAAAAAAAATAAGTTTTACAATACATATTAGCATCTTGTCAATAAAATATAATCATATCCAGAAAAACTAATTAACAGTAGATAAAATAGCAAATATAACAATAGTCTGCCGTTCCGTTATACCTATCTACCCTGCAAAGGATGCGGCGGTATGTGTTATAGCATAGCATAGAATAAAAAATGTATAGAATAAATTATCAGAAATTAAAAGGAAACCCGAAGAACCGAAACTGAAAATATGAATTATCGGAATTTTCCGACATTTTCACTTTTACATCGAACTTTAAGTTTATTTGCAAAAAGTAAGATACAGAGCTTTGAAAGTCATAGAGAAAAGTAAACACGAAGGAAGAACCAGTTTGTCAAAAAGGTTCCATGGAGAAATAAAAAATAAAAAGAAAACAAAAAAATGAGAAAATGAAAAGAAGGAAAAATTTCAGACGTCTTGAAGCGCTTATGAATATTGAAAGTAACGCTATATTAGAAAACTTTATGTCCACCATTTTGATGCTACGGTTTTTTATTCTTTTTATTATTATTTCCAACATCAATCTTGCTGGCTTCTTCGTTCGAACAACACAAAATAAAAAGAGGAGTGGATTCTGAAAAAAAAAAAGAGAAAAAATGATTATAATTTGTTCTAAGATGCCATCGCATGTAAACAAAATATATCGATTGAGTTTTAATAGTGTCTTTAGGAAAACATTTTTTATTATGTTCTTTTAATTATTTGAAGACTCATGGTGCGACTTGGTATTTTGATTGATGTATAATTGGGAGGAGACTTCTGTGACAGGCGCCTACGTTTGATGCGACCTCTGTAACATGCATGTTTTTTGTAATTCTCCAATAAATAAAGTAATTTTTCTCTTTAACGCTATGAGATATTTGATTTTTTAATAGCCTATGTGTTAGCACGGATTCTGCTCTATTGTTACTCAAAATATCTCATCAAATCTGTTGTAGGTACTATTACCTAATATTTAATGAAATAAATAACATTAAAATTACATGAAAATTGAATTTTATCATAACTTACATATTTCTGTGTACTTTTACAATTATACAAGTGTCCTAAAAAACAGTGACAGACTATTTATTATTACTCGGCAGTTGGGACCTTGTTTATATTACTTTTTCCTGGGCTCTGGCAAGTGTTGCGTGTCTGGTGGTCTGTAGAGAAGTGGCTCTGCTCTGGTATGCCTGGAACCTCCTGGCCTCACTACTACATTACCTGGTGCAATAGTAGGAGGAGCTAGTCCTATGCTACTGCCTCTAGTACTATGGATGAAGACTATACTGTAGCCCAGAGTAGGTGCTTACCTGAATAGATGCCATGCCTCTCTAGAGCCTATATTTGATATGTATATACTAGACTTGGCTTCTAATACACTACAAAGCATTTCAATTCATTTGTGTTCACATTTATCAATACGCGAACAATTCATTTATGTTTAAAAGCATACCAATGGGTTAACTAGAGCTGATTAGATTAGTGATGACGAGTATTGCCATGCAGTTCAAATTCATTAGATGGATTTTGGTTATATGCTACGCCACCGTATATTGTGACTTATGCGACATCTATATGAGAAACAAAAAAGTTACTTTGTGTCATGTTTTATAAATAAACTAATAGTACCTAATACAATATGTGCAGTTTTTTCACAGTGAGAAGACATACATGTCATATTTATACATTAATAAAATTGCCAGCAAAATTACAGTGACTTGAAATACTTTCCGTGTTTTTTTTGGAACGTAATTTCTAAACATGACAGTGATTTTTTAAAGATTTTTTAACCGGCGAACCGAAGCACAGATAAATAGACTTTTAAACATATTGTCAAATATAAAAGAAGGTATAAGTACCTATACTTATTTTTAGAATAAATATGATCACTAAGTAGGCAAATTAACATTAAAAAAAATCATTTTTTGAGACCTTAGATCGTGACAACCTTTCTTACTATGATCTGGAAAAAAATAGAGTAGATACATTGAACCTTTAGCTAGAAAATGACCGTAAAACATTTTTTGTATCTTGTATAGATTTCTAAAAAAATGCAAGAAAAACCTCTGTTTTTTTTTTCCAAAAGATATCAACTCGTTTCTCGAAAGAAAAGTATTTTTTTGTATTGATAATATGCATTAAAATATAGGGGATGACCGTAAAAAGTTTTTTGAATGAAGCGAAATTAACCCTAAAAAGTAAAAAAAAAACGCTATTTTTAACATTTTATCGTGCGATCGTTCATGCGATTTTGAACCTTAATGCCGTGGAAAATGACCATGACGTCATAGTTGGCACCTATCTTTAATCCATTTCCTAGAAGTTTTCTTGTATTTCCACCTATAGATTCCTTAACGACTGCACTCAATCCTAGTACTGAAAAATAATAAAACCCCTATACGGAACTTTTTTCAGTTCACTTCACTACGTTGTATGAAGCTCGAACTTTAAGAGTATGCATACCGACATTTCAAAAATTTCTAAAAACGGGAGACCTTCTATCTCGACAACCGTTACTAAATTTGCTTTGGAACAAAATAGGGTGGATGCATTGAACCTTTATCTAGGGAATAACCGTAAAAGATTTTTTATATCTTGTATAGATATCTCAAAAAAAAATTGTGAAAAACACCTCTGATATTTTTTCCGAAAGACGGAAACTCGTTTCCCGAAAGTCGCGAATTAATTTTATTAGTATTTTTTACTGATAATATGCATTAAAATCTAGGGAATAACCGTAAAAGTTTTTTTATAGACGCAAAATTAACCCCAAAAAATGGGTACAACGCTATTTTTACCATTTTATCATGGGATTGTTCACGCGATTTCGAACCTTAATGCTGTGGGAAATGACTTCAACGTCATTCTTGGTATCAAGGCCTTAAGGCGTGTCTACACGTTACTATTAACAACACTAGACTAGTGTATGTAGTACCTACTTACATCAAGTAATGTAATGTACCTGCACAGTACTTATCTTACATAGTGCATTTTATTCACCTGATGTGCACCGTGCACATGTTTAACTTCCTACCACGAATTGCGTTTAGTTCAAAATGGAAACATCTCATTTTTTTCGTTCTATACATTCAAAAATAGAACTCGTTTCTATTGCGTATTACCACGTTTTTATTTAACTTCGTTCGAATCTCATGTGCATTTTCATTTTCAAATTTTAATTACTTTGCAATGTCTCAGCACTTTGAAATTTTGCACACATACCTATGCTTAAGGTGACAGTTTAAAACTGTGGTACCGTACCGGGGTAAACGCGTATGGTGGAGAAATCATAATATTAACACATAATGCTGGAATTCATAAACTTTTTCGAATATTGGAGCCACAGATGATAATCTTCCACACAAAATTTGAAATAAATGGTTCCTATTTTTACTATTCCTCATCTAAAAAGTTGGTGAAATCCAGCATTAGTGTTACATGAATTAACGGTATAGAAATAAACCCAAATACATCTTTGTACACTTCACATAAAGCTTAAAAGTTTGTGTTGTGAAGTGGAGTAAGTCGGGGATTAACCCCGCGACCGCTGGATTAACAGTCGAGCGCGTTACCAACCAGGCTACCGACCACCAGGTATATTAAACTTTTTTTGACTTGTTTCCCTTTTGAATCGATAATGTTATTACTTACTATACTCTTCGACTTGCATTATGGTTTGTAAGGATACGTGGCTTCAATCCTTTCACATTTATGTAACATTTTCTGGAAAAGCTAACCCGTGCTTCTCGTGGAGTAATAGTGCTTCTTGCATTTACAGCTACGTGAATAAAAGGTTGATTTATCATACGGAAACTTTAGACATTTATTCACCGACGTGTTTAATCAATAAAATACGAGTGTGTATGTGTGTGTGCGATAGAAGTTATAGAACTCTTAGAATTTGGAGTATCATTTTAAGAGTACGCATACTGACATATGACTGGCAATATGCTGTGGAAAAAATAAAGTAGACACATTGAACCTTTATCTAGGGAATGAGCCTAAAACATTTATTATAGCTTGCTTAGATTTCTCAAAAAAATGTGAAAAACACCTCTGATCTTTTTTCCGAAAGACGGACTCGTTTCCCGAAAGTCGCAGGTAGAAAATTTTCTTTTGTACTGATAATATACATTAAAATCTAGGGAATAACCGTAAAAGTTTTTTGATTGAAGCGAAATTAACCCCAAAGAAAGTAAGAAACAAAATTTCAATCAGAATTGTTTCATCTTGTTTAGTAATGAGGTTCGCCACCCATTCTGAATGTCACATTAATCCCAAGACTCAAACAAAGGTGACGCACCACCTTACTGATCCAACCATATGTATTTCGTAATATGTCAATAGAATGTGTATCTTTTGTCCGTTCACTTACCTGGAGAAGTTCCAAAAATTTCTGTGCTTTAAAATATAGTCGAATAAAATGTACACTCAAAAGTGAAGCAGATATTACTAAGATTTGCAGTATGTACACTACTGATCACTTTTATAGGTACACTCTTATTGTAAAATATTTTCATTGGTTGGTACTTCTTCCCCCCTGCTACTTGTTCGTGTCTAGCTACTTTAGTTCAGTCAATAAAATAATACAGTTTGCTTGTAGTTCTGATAAAAGAATATTATACACTCGTCTTTCTTCTTCCGTATATTTCTAATGTTATTATTTTTATTCCGTTTGTATTAGTTTTTGTATTTTTATAAGAATAGAAGGGTTTTCAATACCATTTAACATGTTTGAAACAACCATTTCGTAGTGTTGGTGATATGTATATAATATACAGGTTGTCCTAAAAAAAATCGACAAATATGTATACAGATATGTTAATTGCTAGTAGTGCATGCTCGGGCTTGCACATAGCTCCTATTTAGGGACATGAAAAGATGTCACTATTACCCTCTGTCACTCACAGGTATCTACCTCTCTAGACCACTTTTTTAGTTTTTTTTTTTTAGGCAAAGCACCCGGTTTCGAGTGATACATGACTTTTTTAGGTTACTGTAATAACAAGAGATACCTGTTTTAAGTATAGGTTAAAGTGTGGCACCCTTTTTTTAAT
Source organism: Ceraclea dissimilis (assembly GCA_963576895.1). Lineage (NCBI taxonomy): Eukaryota > Metazoa > Arthropoda > Insecta > Trichoptera > Leptoceridae > Ceraclea > Ceraclea dissimilis. The sequence goes on from OY756377.1 coordinate 3,459,281, forward strand.
GTGATGTAAGGTTGTATAATATACTAAGTTAAAATTAACTATAGGTTCGTACAAAAAAAAACTTTTTCTTCAAGCTTGATCTCTCGACTGCCCAAAAGAAGCCTTTTCCAAACAATTCCACTATTTAGCCTCTCAAAAAAAAGAAAAAAAAAAGGAACACTCCGTATTTGGTGTAAAATATCTTAGCGAATCTTTTGAATGTATGAACGTTTGTTCGGGTTTATTTAGCTACGCTGAAGATGGAAGATATTACTACATGGTACTCCATTTTCATAGTACTAAAATAAATTCTAAGTAGGTACATTTACAATACTCAACATTTGAGCAATTTTTTTTTATTCTGGACTACCTTGTGTACTCGGCAGGCCCGCGCCTATATTTTAGGTTTGATGCAACCGCTTTTGCACACATACCTATTGTTATGTAATTAAACTATTTTTTCTCTTTCGCCGTGAGCGGTCTTTGATTTTTTAATAGCCTATGTCGTGGTCAAGATTCTGCTCTATTGTTACTCAAAATATGTGATTTAAAAGTTCTCCCGTTGAAAACTGATTCTTGGACGTAGGCGATTTAGTATCGATAAAACCTTACTAAAATGTATTGGTGATTTTGATAATAAAAAATATGCTCAATACATTTTTTTTCAAAATCTAGTCTAACATATCTAGGGTTATAATTTTTATCACAAATTTTTATCATAAATATCACATTCAGTTACATTTCTAACTTCCTAAACGATATTCTATCTCTGATTTCGGATTTTGGTTAAAATAATTCGCCCCATAGATCATGTTTGTTTATGGAAAAGAAAAAAAATGATAGGGGTAGGTATTCGTGTTTTTAAAGTGTGCGATAAAAATATTTTCAAATTCCGCCCGCAACCACACAACATCAAACCGTTTAAAAGTAATTTACCTAGAAAATGCGAGTTTTATTATATTCCGTGAATTATGTATTCGCATATAAAATATTTTTAAATGTGCACATTATTGCTTTTAAAAACGTACCATTAAAACGTGTTAGATATATTATAATGTATAGAGAGCTGATAGCATATTTGCATATGCATTTGCATATTTTGGCAGTTTATTCAGGATTTTGCATATTTAGACCAAAATCAACTGACCCTGCATATTTGGGTTTATTTTCTGTAAGTATTTGTATAATTTTAACGTTTTCAAAAACATAAATTTTGAATTGAAGGACTCCCACGAGCTTAAGGCCCTCCGCATCCCCGGGTAGCACAGGCGCATATAGCGTCCTCTTTACCCGCACTTCTTGGCAAAATCTTTTTAAGAGGTAAATAAAGTAGTGTAAAGTGGGTAAATAAAGTAATTTAATTAAAAAATAAGTACCTAATCTATTTTAAAAAAGCAAGATTTTATGCCTTCACATCCTAGAACTGTTCTTCGCGGTCTTCCAAACTATATATACCAAATATAAATGAAATAAATATAGATAAAATCTTGTAATAACGTCAATTTGTTGAATTTATTTTAATTCATGTTGCATATTTTGAGCATTACTGAAGCATATTTGCATGCATATTTCAACAAGTTTAAGTTGCATATAATCCCGTCTCTGATAATGTATATTTTACTTACATACTCGTACAAAACAAACTGTAGTAACCATTTGGAAAATCGCGATATGGATACATAACTAGAGAGACATTTAAAATATTCATGATGAAATTTTTAAAGTGGTTTGAGTAATATTACACACAAGTGTACTTTTATGGCTTTTTAATGTTTTTTGTAATATTCTTCTATTTTGTAGTACATTAGTATGTTATTTTTTAAATTTATATTTCATTTATATGTCAAAGTTGGGTTGATTGGCAGATATCGTCAACAGGCGATAAATCCGCCCTTTGTGTGTAAATGTATACGCAATAAAGTTTTTATTTATTTATTTTTCACTCTATGTAAATTTTATACCCGGAGTAATCCGACTTTTTGTGTTTCCGCTTTTTTATTACTAGTTAGTAGCGCCGCAGACGAATATTTTTTTTACAAAAAATGGGTGTTATTAAGAACACGTTTGTCTTTCAATAGTAATTAATGGTAGTATAATGTTTTATATCCAATAAAGATTTTATTTATTTATTTAATAATTTAACATTACTCTTATTATAAATGTGAATAATCTTGTGAAATCATATTGTTGTATGTAATGCTCATTTAAGGATTTTATAAATAATAATGAATTGGTAATCGCATGTTGTCTAACTACATTTTTTGCATAAAGAAAACATTATATTTTTGAAGAATCTTCAAGAGACGCAGCTGGATGACTGGTGGAAATGATATTGCAATGACTCACTCAATCTGGGTGTGATGTCTGATTAGTTGGCATCATCACAACCTCCTTGAGTGAGCGATTGCGGTAGTCCTGAGCCAACATCATGGAAGATTCAAGATTTAAAAAATAATAATGTCTTTAATTATTTATTTGTTAAATTATTTGTAAAAATAAAACACTGTTTTTTACTTCCACTATTTATTTTGAGTACATGCACCAGAGATCTTTCAAAGCTAATGCTTCATCTTCAGTGGTTAACTATGAACTATCGTTAACCACTTAAGTTAACCACTGAACCACTGAAGTATAACCACTTAAGTTAACCACATAGTTAACCACTGAAGATGAAGCATTAGCTTTGAAAGATCTCTGGTGTATGTACTCAAAATAAATAGTGGAAGTAAAAAACAGTGTTTTATTTTTACAAATAATTTTACAATGTCCTTCCACAAAGTTAATCTTCCATCAATAAATAAATTTATTTGTTATCCTGTTCTGTTTAATTTTATACTGTCCGTTTGTATATATATTAATTTTCATACCACGATGTATACTTTGCAGTATATATAGGTGTCCATTTAGTATATAATTGTAATTTATATTGTATAGAAGTCTCTGTGTAATAGTATATCATGTCATACTAATTTGTAAACACTCCTCTCTCTACTCAAGTATTCATTTACTTATTGAGAGAGTAGGACAATGTAAAATGTATACCTTTGTACCTATCTTCTGAAAAAAAAAATATAATTGAACCAATATGTAATATTACCAAATAAATAAATAAATAATAATCAGCCAGAAGAGTCTACACATTATCATTCGTGATTGACATATGAACTCATCAGCCTAATGTAGGAAACATTAATCTAAATATCACAGATATCAAGGATTAGGCTCAGATTAAGGCTCTATAAAAAATACAAGCATTTAAAATACAGATTTACTTGAAAATCTAATTGATTTAAATAATTAATTAGCGATTATGGTATTAAACCTGTACCTAGCTGATAATACGAATAATATTTTACTACTATAAAATACAATACGTATTATTGGAATGTAGAATAATTATTATTGATTTAACATTTTGATTGTAATAACGTTCAACAGTAGAAATTAATTTGTAATTAAAACAAATCGTTTAAATTTTAATTCACTTCAATTACTTTATTATAACTTAATTAATAAAACATAGTAATTACTCATTACTATATTGTAGTATTGAATCAGTAATTTCAAAAATAACTTGTATCTAGGAATTTAACTGATACAGGCATGAATAATTATGTGTATTATCAAAATTGGAATTTTTCAATCTAAAGTCATTTTCAAATCGTTTTGTTAGCATTTCGCACGTATTTCTATTTGTAAAAAATAAAACTAAGTATGGTGTACCTACCTATTAAATTGCAGTTTAGTATATGTAGATTAATATCAAATTTATACCTATGTAGTGTGGAGTGATTTTCACATTAATTAAGCCTGTGAATAACAATTATTGTTATATACCTATAAAGCGATGTCTCAACACAGGACCGTTTAAGTTCTAGGGAGACATATCCAATTTGGTTAAAGGTTTGTGTTTAGTGTGGATAATTTTAATTTATATAATATTTCATTACCTATGGATACCTCATTCCTTTATTTCTTCATTATTTAACACCATATAGATGTAATTCCATTATGAACTTATATATAATTCTAATGTTACTAGTGTATTGAATGTATTACTGTTTTATTTTCCTGAAATGAATAAATTACTAAAAATTCAATAGTACATGGGTTGAAATTGACTTAATAAGTGTATTTTATTGTAAAAATGTCTGTTTCTAGTACATAGCATGTTTACGAGCAATTAAAACGAAAACACGCTTTCATAAAGTAATAATTTCAGAAGCTTTTTTTCCCCCTAACAAAGAACTTAGAAAAATAATTAACGAATATATCCACAATCAATTATTACTAACGTTTTCAAGTTAAGGTCCTATATGCTGTCATACGGCTTCGGCGCCCTGAATGGTTCTCAGCCAATACTGAGAGAATCCTCTTGAAACTGAAGACAGTGATAGATGAAAGTATGGACTACAGATTTACTGTTTTAGAATAACAATATTTGGAATAAAAAAAATATTCCGAAAGTACCCCTAAAATTTACGGGATCCGTAGATTTTCCGTTCAGTTTTTCAGATATAAAAGTATAACTTAGCCAAAATACTGGTAATTATAATCTTAACAAATTGGCTGTTTCAGATTTTTAAATTTGTCCCTAGGTTCCTTTTAAAAAGGTATAATTCACATTGTCGCTTACTATGTGATTCTTATTTCGCGCTAACATTCTCATACAAAATTTTAAAAAAGTTGAAGCAAAAATAGAACGATTTTTGTTCAGTGCATATAAGACTATTGTTATAAAGTATTTGATATAAGCCCTTTAGGGCTTATATGCACTGAGCAAAAATCGTTCTATTTTTTGCTTCAACTTTTTCAAATTTTGAATGAGAATGTTAGTGCTCTATTTTGGCTAAATTATACTTTTATATCTGAAAAACTGAACGGAAAATCTTCACATCCCGTAAATTTTAGGGGTACTTTAGGAATACTTTTTTATTCAAGGAATTTCCAAATCCTATAATTCTAAAACAGCAGACCTGTAGTCCATACTTTTATCTATCACTGTCTCCAGTTTCAAGACGATTCCTTGAGTATTGGCTGAGTAAGATTCAGGGCGCCGAAGCCCCCTGACAGCATATAGGGCCTTAATAGACACTCACCTGTATAAATTCAACGTATGGATATCTTTTATAATTATTTCTCTAATTAAGAGGTGGAATAATTAATTATTAAAACCAACAGCCAGGTGTTTTGAATTCTACATGAATTAAACATGTCTTCTAATGTAGAAAAGCATTCCGAATCACTGCTATTTTATTTAGAAGATTCGCTGTTATTTTTGTACTTGTTAAATAACGTTGTTTCCATACTGTGATTTTAACTTTATATATCTATCCCCCATCATGTTGCGTTCCTTGCGGAGTAGACAGAGAAGATAGAACGCTCCACCCATGTCCCACCAACTCGAAAATATCATCGGCCCATCTCCTTTGTGGTCTCCCTACACTTATATATATATTTTCGTAGGGTCTCCAGCTCAGTACTCTTGGGGTTTATCTGCTGTCTTTTTGCCTTGCCACATGACCCGCCCATTGCCATTTTAGTGTCTCTACTCTTTCCGCAATGTCACCGTCGTCTTATATCTTCATTTCTTTTCCGGTCTCTCAAGGATACATCTATCATTCGTCTCTCCATTGCTGGTTGAGTGCATTTCAGTTTGTGGACACTTCTGGCAGTGAGCGACATGGTTTCAAGACCGTATGTTGTCACAGGCAAAACACGGGAATTGTATACTCTGGCTTTTAGATTGTTTTTGATTTATTTTTTAATCACAGTGACAAAATCGCTACTGTTACTATAAAAAGCAGTGTCGTAACATTCCTCATTACAATATCAATATAATTAAATGTATTTTCATTGAAGTGTTTAGTAAATTTAATAGCGTTAAAATACCACCCTTTTAGTAAAATAATCCTCACACCAATTTCTAATTAATAAATTTCACTGGGGAAATTGGCTCTTAAATATTATGGTATAATTATTTTATAGGTAAGTAAATTGTTTTAATTAATTTGTTATAAAAAATCTATTATTGCTTTGACCCAGTTTGGCCCCAAAATAGGTGAATAATAAATTGATTTATATATATGATTGTAAGACATTGCTTTCGCAATAAGTCCGCCCTTTGGCATACTTCTGTGTCTATTAAGATTTATTTGTTATTTAAATTTGGTCTGTGGCTAATAAAGATTTATTTATTTATATAGTACACTATGTAGTTATAGTGAATTGTGTAATATGTTTGAAGATGGCCTAATACCTAAGCCGAAACTTGTCACTGAAATAGTACATTACTATGTAGATCTTACGCATATAACTAAGAATTTTATTGTTTTTATTATTTTTTTTTACAATAATGTCATTTTCTATGTTTGGGCGATTGTTTATGACATGTTTAATTTACTTAAAATATTTTATTTACGTTTTATTGTGTAAGTATTTTTTTTTTTTTTTACTATTTATTAATTTCTAAAATTTAAAAAAGCAAAAAAAAAAAAAAACATTATAGAGCGGTGTTAATATACACCTGTCAAAATAAAAAAAAAACGAAAAAAAAAGTATAAAATATTTTTTTAATAAACATATTATGCTTTTGTAAAAAAATATGTGAATATTTTATTCTTTTCAATAAAGGCTTAAAACATATTCTACTCTTTTTTTTAAATCCTTATCATTTCCCACCCATTCCTTTTGTCTTCCTAAATTCCAAAAACATCAATTTTGGTTTTAACGCGTACCTCAGACAAAACAGCCTCAAAAAAACATTTCTTACATATCTAGAGCAAAAAACTGAAAATTCATATTAAAATATAGTCATATTTGTTTAAGATTATCTAATGTCTTCAGTATGTTTTGTCTACGCTATGCGTTAAGCCTGAAATAGAACCCGTTCTGAAACTTTTTTCAAAATCTGAACGATGACAACCAAAACGTAGATATATTTGCAGACGTAAGATCACAACAAGGTCATTTAATTAGTAGAAAACTGAATAAAAAATTGGTCAAAAAATCACTCCAATGAAATAGTTCGCCCATCACTAAGACCTCCATAAAGGCAAAACTATGAAATTTTGTTACTATGTACTGATCTTATCTTTCCAAATATACCTACCTTGGTGAAAACCAATGTGAACTCAGACTGCACTTACTTATTAATAAGCTTTACCTATACTCTTACTAAAAATCTATTTATGTTAGGCACAGCTACTTGCCTATAAGGTTTTTTGATTGAGCACACTGCGTTAGCTCAATGAGTTGGGACGAGATCTTCCCAGTTGAAGACCCTGGTTCCAATATCATTTGATTGCTAACGATGTTTTTAAAGTGTGCATAAGTATTTGAGTTTGTATCATAGAGCAAGCTCAGATACTTGAGGTATACCTACATGTCTTGTGTTGTGACTTTAAAATTTCATTGATGGTGTAAGTAATAATTACCAATACTACAAACAAAACTGTGTATGAATACAATTATTTATTTATTTATTCTATTTAAGGCCATCCACTCGTTTGCGAGTGATCTTAGGCCATGAATACAATTAATTTGAATTTTCTATATTACTCACACAATCAAGGAAATTTTGAAGTCGTAAGACAATGAAACAAGCACTAAAGACTTTTAAAACTAAGCATTTGAGAAGAATTATACTATACTATGATGGTTCTGGATATTTTAACTGCCACGTCAATCTCATCTGATGGATTCTCCAGCAATACTTCGACCAATTCTTGATCTTGCTTATCTTATCTTGATCTTGCTTATTATAATGTCTTTGGATAGAGAAAGATGGCTTGTAGGCAAAGAGTCTTAATGTAGAACAGTTGATATGGAGATGGGCTGTCTATAATTGTTAAGACTACTAAAGATACCCTAACTAAATAAGAATAACATTGGAGACCGTCCTCTGAAGGTTGCAGACTACAGAGCTCCCAGTAATAGGGAGAGACGAGTTGGCTAGCATCAGGAAGTATCTTTACTTTCATTATTTTTTATGGGTCTATTTGAGAGCTGAGGACCTTGTGGAGTTTGGGCATCTTATCCATAGGTAAGTATCTGAACACTGCAATTATTTGAATTTTGATAAGAGCTTCTAAGATAAAGACTTTATTTGTATATATTCCCTAAACTGAATCAGAACTGGACATGAAAGGTGTGGCCTTCTCCTCCACAGGTGGGGTAATCAGGACAACCCCAACTGCCCCTGTGGTGGGGTGGAATCCATAACCCCATTGTCAAAGAATGGCAATATCAACCTGATCTCTAAAACACTTAATATCTGACTCTGGTTTCTCAAATGCCATACGATATAATATACACAACACTCACTAGCGGATCCAGGGGGGGCTAGGGGGCTGAAGCCCCCTCCAAAACCATGAGTGACAGTACTTTATATACAACAAATCTAGGGGTTTCAGCCCCATAGCCCCCCCCCCCCCCCCCACCAAATCGTTGAGTGACAGTACTTTTTACCATGTGACGACATTCAGCCCCCCCCCCCTCCAAATTGAATCGTGGAACCGCCACTGACAACACTGACATAAAGTTAAAAAAGTTGCAATTTAGAGTTGATGTCATAAGTGTTTTCTGGATTTTTCTTATTGGAATCATCTTTAGGACTTAAGATTATAAGCTCGACAGTAAATGTTGAAAATCCTACACATGTTCATCCAAAAACACACATCGACCGAATAATCTGACATCTGATGGGACTGCCTACGCTTTTCCCAATTTGGATCAATAGATTTTGCTATTTTTACTTTTTTTTATATAGGTACTTTGTTCTTCTATTTTTATTTTAGTACAATAAACAGTACCTACAAGTGCGTTAAAACTGCAAAAGTCTTCTGCCCGATCCCACCAACTACCACCTAGGAGGCAGACCCCTAAGGAATTTCCATACAAAAACACAGATAATTTCAGTGATTTTATAATGATGTACAACAGAGGGAGCAATAAACTCATACAAAATACAACATGCAGCTACTTAGTGAGGGAGATTCTGGGCGGAGATATTTGGGCACCTAACGTAGGACAGATGCATGTTTTATTTTGTATGGATTTATTGCTCCCTCTGTTGTACATCATTATGAAATTACATTATGAAATTATATGTGTTTTTGTATGGAAATTCCTTAGGGGTCTGCTTCCTAAGTGGTAGTTGGTGGGATCGGGCATTCATTTTTCATAGGAAAGTATTCCTAGTAAATGAAGATTTTGCAATACACTTATCGCGTTTTTTTCTGTTTTTACAAAATCATTTCAATTCAGTAGTTAAACGACTTTCTCCAAATGTGTGGAATACTGCCTTTTTAAGAAAAGTTAGAGTGTTAAGACACAGTCGGTATTGTTCACTAAAAAAAATCACCTCATATAAAAATCTTTAACTCTTTAGGTGTATTGAATTGGTATGGAAGCGATTATCATTTTAAAAGAATAACAGCTAGTTATCAATAGCAAACATTGCATTGTTTATCAGATTTTATTGTTTCAACAAAGACTCATAAACCTACATAAATACACAATGATTATCCAATGTTTAGTTACTTTATGACTGCCTAGTGCCTGGTGCCTGCTATTAGTAGCAGTGGAACGATCCATTGTTTGCACTATCACTAGTTACATTATTATAATATGTATTTTACCTATCTAGTATGTTAACATACTCATAAGAATACTACTACAGGTGACCGATGGAAAAAAAAAACTATGGAAAATTACAGTTGGCCTGTTAGTTAGGTTGGTATCCAGTAAATTCGACTAATAGCTAATTCGACTAGGATTAATTCGACCAACGATCAATTCGACTAACTTCTAACATTTTACATTATTTTAAAAGTCAGAACAATTGTAGATATTAAGGTGTGAATTGAGTATGTATTTACCTTTGTACCTACCTATGGAAGAATGTATGTACCTACAATATTGATTATTATAATTATAATTGTTCTGAATTTTAAAATAATGTAAAATTTATAAAATTAGGCGAATTAGTTATTAGTCGAATCGATCGTTAGGCGAATTGGTTATTAGTCGAATTTACTGTAAATCAGTTAGGTTACCTTTTTTTCAATCGCTTAAAGGTGGCGCAGGTTTTGAGAGCGCAGGAAAAACATTTTTCGTAACAGAACTATGATTGTGCATGGCTGCCATGGCATAATTCAAGGAAGTTCTAGTGATTTTTTCGTCCGCATAAAAATAACGTAGTTTTGTCGAGTTGTTGGCGTGGCTTGAGGGAATAGATAGATTTACCTCTAAAGTTTAGAATTGAGAACTGAGGATGCACTCCGACCAACATAACCCAAACTAAAGATCGACTAACATATTTATTGATAATATCGGTCATCAGTTAGTAATCCACCAGGACCTAGGGGACCCCTTCGATTGTGGGCAAGTGCCCGCTGTGGCTAATGAGAAAGAGCTGGGGGCCTGGTGCCCAATCCCACCAACTTTTACCCAGGAAGGAGAGCCCTAAGAAATTCCCATACAAAAACAGGGATAATATTTTATCTAGAACACAGCCAAAATCCATACGAAATGCAACATTCAGCTCACCCACGTTAGGTGCCCAAATATCTCCGCCCAGAGTAGGTAGGCTGAATGTTGCATTTCGTATGAATTTTGGCTGTGTTCGAAGCTACTGCAATTTATTGAATAAATAGAATATTATCCCTGTTTTTGTGTGGAAATTTCTTAGGGCTCTCCTTCCTGGGTAAAAGTTGCTGGGATTGGGCATGGTTGTTGTTTCTTTTTTGTGTGGAACTATTAATACATAACACATTCACCTGCTGATAAAATGTTGCATACTGGAAAAACTATCTCTGATACTTTTTACTTGTGCGGAATTTCGTGGATGGATCGTCTTTTCTTCTAATTTACATTTTGAATGATGTAGATTATAACTTGTAATATGTATGATTCCAACGTTGATTTGATGTACGAACAAGTTATATTACATCACAGTACAGTAACTGTGTAACTTATGTAACTTATGATTATCCAGTCCAAGGTACGAGCATGTAATATCCAAACGAAAAATGTCAACCTGCTTCCAGAATATAAACCAACACATCTCTCGTCCTGTGAAACCTGGACAGTCATCAGAAACCTTTTGGTGTGAGGAAATATTGAAGTTTTAAGAAGTACATTAGCCAGTAATGTTCATTAATTGCAAACAAGGAAATAATATTGTTTGTTAAAGGGCAAACTTATTGTAACCCGAATCCAGAAAACTTACTGATTAAAAATTGTATGACATATTAATTCCAGTATTCAATTTATGATTTTTTTTTATTTAAAACCTTGTGTTTGTTGGAAGATTTTGAAAATATTCTTTTTTACGTATAGATATAGTTAAAAGGCCACGCTAAATAAAAAGAGATAACGTATTTTTTTTCACTGTGGGTCCTGACAGATTTCTTGTTTAGATTAACCTTTCTCAGATAGGAAAACGTCAGCTTTGGCAACTTTTGTCCTGCTTGTTTCGCTGCCTCTTCCATACCTACTTGAATTATAAATATCATCATCGTCGTCATCTTCAGTCTAGTGTTGGATATAGGCCTTCCTTCCCGACTTCCACAAGTCCCTGCCTGTTGCCACTTTGTACCGCTGATACTCTTTATCTGACCATCTTGAGTGTGGTCTTCCTGGGTTAGTAGTATGTATTGCCTCTCCAAGGTAATTTTGGTCCACTTCTCATCTGTTGAGCCCAATATAATTTTAGTGAGGGTTTTTTATGGGCCACATCTGTCATTTATAAAAAGAATTATTCAATAAAATTTTACCTGAACCGATAGTGTGCGATTCATATTTTTAAGTCCGTATTTCATTTACTAGGAATACTTTCCTATGTAGGATAATTTCATCCCCAATATCGTCCCTGTCTCGACGTCTGCAGTACTCTGACATTACTTACCCTACTCCACAATAAAGCATTCAATAGACTGGCTTCAAAATAACAGACCCCGCTATTTCTGATATCACTCATAATTTTTTAATTGGTTCCAATTGACAAATTTTAACTAAATCCAACGCCCTCTCAAAGGATATCACACATGACCCCACACAACCCTTGGAGCCTTTCAAAAGCTTTACATCTTTTTTGTCTCTGAAGAAGGCTGATCCAATGTGGTACAGAACCGAAATTCCATCTAATTTGGCACTACGATAGCTAGATGATTCTTTACTACATTGATCAGCCTGCTCCAGAGAGAAAAAGATGTAAAGCGTTTGAAGTGAAATAAGAGTTATGTGGGGTCATGTGTGGTATCGTATGAAATGACCTTGGAAAAGAAATTCAGATCGTATGTAAGTCAGACTATACCCAGCTAAAGTCATCGAAAGAAACTGAGCGATCGAGATGATCCAGTCACCGCATGCCGCCGTGTTTGGTATCTCATGAAAGTGCTTCACAAGTAGAACTCATATCTTGTGTCAAATTTTGATTTTGTCTATTCGTGGTGGGAGGCACCTTTGGAGTGTAGGAATCCAAGCACCTCGGAAAGGCGTGTATTCAAGACCACGAAAAACAGTTCTAAGATGTGTAGTCATAAAATCTTGTTTTTGAAAAAAGAAATAAGAAAACATATTTTTTAAATTGAAATTGAAATGAAGAGTTTCTGTAAATATTTCACAGTTCCTGTATACGATCCAAGCTTCTCTACTTCCTAATATATTATCATGCTTTTCATGTTGCTACCACGGTTCTTCTTCAGCCCCTTCTACCTCCTCGTCTCTCCCCATCCTGCTTTGATCTTTTCAACATATTTTCAGATCCAAAATGTCAACATTTCATTAGAGCGTTAGTCAACATGAGAGTACCTGCCTACCCACCGTGCATAGGAAACTTAGGAGTTTGTCAGAAAAATGGCACAACGTTGTAAGGTGTACGTAATATTATACTATAACCATTATAAAAGACTTTAAAAGAAGGTAGTCATAAGTCTGTAAGTCTCATCCACATTCCTGAGCAAAGAACATACTAGGCATTTCAGACATAAACTTGGGAAATAGGAGCAATGGAAATGAAATAAGTAAACGTTAAAAAACAATTTTGAAAACAAAATTTAATGAATTAACGTCCTTACTCTAGGAGGCAATGCCTAGAACTGTTTTTCGTGGTCTTCCAAACGATACCAAACACGCAATTCTGAGGTGCTTGGATTCAGTCATTCACTTGGAATATAAGGGAGTGGACCGGCATCCGAGCTGTTCCAAACGGCGTAGTACAGAAACAAGTTCGCCCAAGTGATCGCCAACGTTGGGGGGACACGCCAGGCACATGAAGAAGAAAGTCCCTAATACATTTTAAATTTTTAATTTCTCATACTTAAGAGTATGCATACTAGGGTGCATCACCTGATGTATGAAAAAAAAATTTTTTTTGAATCTCGAATAGCCCTAGTGCGGAAAAGTTGCAGTTTACTAAGAGTGTTAACCACACCAAATATTAGCTTCCTAGGAGTCCATCTTGAGGTTCCGCAACGACCTTGAAGTTTTGAAAAAAATGAAAATTTCCATAAATTTATAATATGTGCAAGGTCTTATAAAAATCATTTTGTCTAAAGTATTTAATAATATTTTTACTTAAGAATGCTTAAAAATGATAAAACAACACTAAAAAAGCAATAAATTCATTATAAACATTTGCTTTAGAATAATAATCTATATTGAAAACATACTAAAAAACATGCTTACAAAATAAGTAACAACATTTTATAAAGAAACACTTACGACGTAAATGGGGCGAGTGAAAACGTTTTAGCGATTGTTTCTGGTTTAAGTTTGTGCACATTATTATGAAGTTGTCCAAATTATACTGTTTTGAACATATCAAGTAGGTATTTTGGTGTGTATAGTTAAGTCCAAATATTGTACTGCAATTAAAATACTCTACATCGATATTCTGAAAAAGTGTACATAATAATCGTTGAAATCGCAAAGTGATGAACCAATTGAACTTAAAAATTCACAGGGTTCAGTTATTTCACCATTTAACTAAATATATAAGTGCCATAGTTTCCATGTACTAGACAAATTAAACCATCGAACAAATCAACCTACTTATTTTTCTATATAGCAAAATAATCCCTCCTCTTCAAGCGCATCACAATCAATAACTGTTAGATGTTGTAGATATATATTTTCAGTTTCTAAATTTTGTGCTATAGCCTACCGATAGTTATATCTAGTGCAAATCCAGTTTCAGGTTTAATATGTGTTATATTATCACTCCCAGGTTTACGAATCAATAAAAAATGTTCCTCGATTAATACATTTTGTAGAATTTTCCAACGTTTATTTGATTATTTAATTCGACTAATTATTAATTTTATTCGAGCATCAAAAAATAATTCATAAATCTGAATATTTCGTGGGTATTTATACCATAGATTTGTAAGGTAGGTACTTGGATACTTAATATAAAATTATATGGTTTATACCGAAGAGAACAGGGCAACATGCTTTTGTATCACACATTATAAAACACAAAAACCAGCCCTATCAGAAACTTTATACCTATCACTATTAATGATTAATTCTGGTGTGTAATAAAAGCATTATCCTGTCGAAATTATTTAAGAATAGTTTTCTGTTTGTAGTAGAAAATATCATATTAGATGTTTTACGATCAGATGAATCTAATAATAAATTGCTGTCAGTAAATACTATCCAGGTGTCCTTCTTTCTATTTTCTTATATTCATTCTTGTCACCATTGACTATTATCCTTTTCATAGGACCCCTTTGGTCTTATAAGAATAGTTTTCCTTTTAATGACACGTTTAAATCTTTGGAGCACAGGTATGTGATCCTGCATTTACATAAAGCTTCATCGAAAAGTTAAGAGCTAGATTAATGAAATTTACTCACCTTATGTTAGAAGCTCTCAGATGTTTCTCGGCTTTTAAAAGAGTTTATCGTATTTTATACTTCAAATGAAAATTATCGGTCATTGATCTAACTCTTGTTTCACAGAGAGTTAGTGATGAAGCATTCTTCCGTATATATAAAGAAATACTGTCACCAAGTATGTATTTGGGGGTCCTGGTCTCCAAATGGAGGGTCATGGGTTCCATGTATTGATTTACAAGTTATTATTTAATACTCATAACACTTTAATACGTGATCATACGTAGGCAACACATTTTCTTTGAAAATTCAAAAGTTCCTATTACTGGGCATTTAGCTGTCGAGTATACATATTATAATTATTTTTTATGTAAAAATAACAATATTTAAAACGCTTAATATGCACTTTGGGCACCTACTATCAAAGAAATGTATAAATGTTACACCTCCGCTAAGATAAAAAAGTACGAATTTTCATCGATTTCGTGGTCAATATTTTTTTAGAGAAATAAATATTTTTGTGGGAAAAACTATAAAAAAGAGTACATACACTATTTTTATTTGTTCGTAACTCAAAAAAATCATGGGAAAATTCTAAACAGTATTTTAAATTAATTTTTAAAAAAGGGCGTTTTCATCATTTTTTCCCAACATAAATGCGCGTTGCGGAACCTCAGGACATTTTTCTTAATTTTTTTAAAAACGATTTTTATTCATTTGAGACCCAAATGCAACCTTTTGGAACTAGGGAAGGTCGGATTTCCCAAGAAAAGGAAAACGGCCCACCCTAAATTGCATACCGACATTTCAAAAATTTCTAAAAACGGGAGACCTTATACCTCGACAACCGTTACTAAATATACTTTGGAACAAAATAGAATAGATGCATTGAATATTTATCTAGGGAACAACCGTAAAAGTTTTTGATTGACGCAAAATTAACCCCAAAAATTGAAAAAACGCAATTTTTACAATTTTTTCATGCGATTGTTTACGCGATTTTGGACCTTAATGCCGTGGAAAATGACTGTAACGTCATTCCTGGTGCCAAGTCCTTAAATGACGATATCGACCTCTGTTGTAAATTTTAGAACAGGGCGTACAAACAGTAGGCGTTTTACTATAGGTATACAATAATTTACAATTATTTTAGTCATTATGAAATTAATTAATTAATTATAATCAAACATAATTAATAATAATAGTGAATGTGAAAAGGGTATTGCTACCGAATGTCACCCAACTCAAGATGGGGGAGGGGAGGTGTTTGGTGTCAAACAGGGAGAAGCAGGAAATAAGAAAGCTCAACACATAATAGTCTTGTATGGCTTGGCGGTGGAGAATTTTAGAACTAATTTCTATTAATTTAACAAGTGGTAGTTACCCCAAAAGATATACAGCGAAAGATGGACTTTCATCAGGTTTAGTGTGATAGATCGTCGGCCTCTTTAATGTGAGATTCTGTTTTATTCTATCCCCTCACGCCGCACCCCTTGCGAGGTAGAGAGAGAGAACAGTTCGCCAAAGTTTCCTATCCTTACACACACATCTTTTCTCCGTCAATGCATTTTGTCATACACACTCTGCGATTCCGTTTACTCAGAACACGCCCGTCCTTGAGAATCTGGTCTACATGCTCATGCCACGTGATTCTCCCAGGTATATTTTATTCATTATCCTTTCATCATTCATCCTCTCTACATGTCCCAACCATCTCAACTTGCTCACTTTTTGTCACGACATCCGCTTTATATTTGATTATTACTCCATAGGACCGTATCTAAAGCACTTTAACTTAAAATGCACTCCGTCTTGACAGCGAGATCTAAAATGGCGAAGTTAAGGGGTAGCATGATTAATAGGTCTGCCTGTCAATTATCTATGTTTCCTGAAGATGATAATCAAGTTTATTGTATGGCAACCCCGTGGAGATTGCCACATAGTTAACGGAATCTTGTTCAGAAATTGTTTACAGGCGCCTCGTACATGTAAAAGGAAAACTTAGATAAATGTACAAAAAAAAGTGACTACTAGCGCCAAAGTTTTTGTTCTACGAACTACACGTAGATTATACGTAATAATATGTATAAGTGGATTACGTGATTAAATCACACATGAATAAATCTCAAAAATCACTCGAAGAAAATAACACATTTTTATTTTTATTCTAACTTTATAATGCAATTGGGTTCACATATTTTTTAACACAATTTGGTTTTTTTGTAAAACTCTATTATAGTCGTGTAATAAACCATATGTGTGCTCTGAATAAACGGAATCGTAGAGTGTGTATGACGAATTGCATGAATGTGACGGAAGTCCGAAGTGCTTGTAAGGATACGAAGGTCTGGCGATCTGTTATCTCTGCCTACCCCGCAAGGGATGCGTGAGGTGATAGAATAGAATAAACCAAATTGTGTAAAAAATATGTCAACAAAATTCTATAATAAAGTATGAATATAAATAAAAATGTGTTATTTCTTCTTGTGAGATTTTTCCATGTGAGATTTTTTCCCGTGAGATATCTTGCCTGTCCGATATTTTCAATTCAATTCAATTAAATTACAAAATTATTTTGATTTATCTCAATATTTTACACATACAAATAAATATGGTTCCTTAAAACTATACATGTTTCGAGATACCTCCCCAATAGAGACAAGTCAATGTGATATTTTCCATGTGAGATTTTTCTAGTGAGATTTTTTTCCCGTGAGATTTATTCCCGTGTGATTCCTTCATAACACCGTAGGTTTAAGTGATGAATATTATGGTAAGAGAGTGGTAAATGTGGGCGAACACAGGAATGTGAGACATCTATTGATTAAATACGGAACCAACACACAACACCACAGCTGAATACTTACATAGATAGGTGCCTACCACTTGTAGATAGCTTTCTAAGAGCAGTAATTCACTCCGTATAAGTACTGCTTTCTATTCAAAATATTTCACGCTAAAATATAAATTATAATTAAAAGAGAGAGATTAACGTAAAACATTGAAATATTTCATCCAACCATCCATAGCGTCGTCATTATTCACAATGTGGGGAAATCAACGACAGGTGAGTCGGGTGTGTATTAAAAAATGCATCATGTCAGGTGTCTGCATCTCAACCCATATGAGACTACTCAGGTTGAGATGGGCTGGGTACGCACAGAGAATGCCGGACACACACGTCCCTGAAAGAATTGACTGGACACCCAGGTGAAGGAGAAAAGTGGAAAGACCCAGGCTGAGGTGGGAAGACAAACTAAGAATAGATGCAGCACAGCTTCTCCAGGCAGTCAAGGCTTATAACTACACACACAACTGTATCGTGGCAGTGTGGCATCCAAACGTTTCATTTGACTAAAAAAAATCTAGAGGCATGATTATAAGCGAGAAAGTAAAAAAAACTTATTTTAGACAATTTTCTTAATTTTTGACCAATGTATAAACGCTTTAGCGCCCAAACCGTTCGCCTGACTAGAAAAACCGAAAGTATGTAATTCGTAGGAATTATATGCACTCTGATTTCATTTACTGTCGTCATTCATTCTATCGATATGCTCAAACCATCTAAGTTTATTCAGATCGCTCTAGTCACAACACCCGTCTTGTAGTCACTCATCTTTCTAATAAGCTCATTCCTTATCTTATCACTCGACCTTTTATGTACGTCGACGTTGTTTTGAGATTTTTACCTCATGCCCTTAGGATCGCACAACTTTGATAAAATACCATTTGGCTGTCGATGGGCGCTCGACACTTTTCGTTGCTAATCAACGGAAACTGTTTAATATAAACAGGAAATGGACTATACTTTACATCATGTGTAAAGTCCTCACCCCCTGACGCACACACTTCTCTAAATTCATCCCCTCCGGTAGGTACCTTCAACTAGGGATATTACGAATGACATTATTTAGACATTCGCAAAAGCGGATGCGAATATTTGATTCTCACATTTGATCTCATTGGATGTGGGAAAAAATCGATTAGATATTTTGAAAAATCTTCAGCGTACTTTTTACTACTAGCTAAGTACCTACTACAACATCATGGTACATAGTTGTGCAGTTGGTTGAGGAGGCGGTCTCTCAAGCGGGAGGTGTCAGGCTTAAACCCCGGTGCTGGCTTTGTATTCCACACTTTGCGATACAGGCTTTTAGCGTAGTAAAAAGTGAGCAGGAAAGTATTTGGGTTACATTAAAATCATGCAGTGAGAGTTCCAGGATTGTTTCCAGGGTGGCACAAGGGGTTGACCTCAAATTGATATTATTCAACTCAAGGACACATGCTAACGTTCATTTTATTTTCGTATACAGTTCTGTGCAATGACGGTCGGTACTGGAAATTTTCTCCCACAAAAGTCCAACGTTGGCAGAATTTCAAGCCCTCGCCCTTGAATAATGATCTTATAAATTCAACCTTTATAGATTAGCGCCGCAGGCGAAATCTCTCATAAGACAAAGTGTCACATATTTGCTGTATTAACTTGAACTTTGTATTGTTTCTTTTTTTTTATTGTATAACGACTTCGTTATTTGGTGGTATTTTTGCGACCACTAGTTAGTTGTTATTATTTTTTGTTGACAGCCTTTGTTGTTGGTGTATGCTGCGGGTGCCCTTAATTGGAGAGTCCTCATGAGAGTTTTTTTTGTATGATGATGTATTCATGTATTGTTGATGTCTCTGTGGGTGCCACATGTAAAATAAAATAAAAATAATAAAATAAAATGTTCCTATAATTACAGTTTTTTCCTCGGCAGAGACGAGAGGCATCCTTATTCACAATGTAGCGTTATTTATGTGTAAACTCCCTTGGGTAGGAAAGCAGGATGGGTGTTCCGACGCTTACGAGTCGGCATTGGTTGGCTTAAGTGATCACTTTATGCCCAGGGCAACGTTTACCCATTCCACCACACCCTGTGTCAATTGTGTAATTTTTGGAAGTTGTGTATATATGCTACAGCTGGAAACTATTTCACAATGAACCAATTTTCCGATTGAAACGCCACCTGCTAAGGAGTGGACGCAACATTTTCAACCTGTTTTTATGTTCCGGGGATGCAAATGCGAATATTCGCAACATCCCTGCATCAACCTTACTACAATCAACAGAAGCCCCCTGTTTTGACTGAGTACTCGGTAGATACCTACTGCTGTGTGTTAATAATAATATAGTAATAAACTCCCCAGTCCCGGCATCACCCAGACAATCTAATTTACTCCCGATAACATTCAATTATGTTCTAATAGAGATAGCCCCGATAATTCGATCAACAGCGAAATAGCAAAAAATAATAACATCCTGTACAAAAACAAACAGTGGCGACACGAGGGTTTTATTTATTTATTTATATACTTCAATTGACAAGTTCACAAAATATGTTAACACTAGTTTGTTTCCGGCGGACTTGAGCCTGGATTTTAGGTTTTCTTGCAACCAAGTATATTTCTCTTTTAACTGTAAGACTATTGGATTTTTTAATAGCCTGTGTCTTAGTCCGATTGTACTCTTTCGATACTTAGATTAAGCCGTACGATGCTTGGATGAGCTGGATGTGCGGGTTTAAGGCCACAAGAAGAAGAAGAAGACTTAGATTATGAAGTCTGAGGGTTCTCTCAAGTAAACTGATTCCTGGACAAAAGAGATTAGCCTAAGATTCGACCGCTCTAAATATGACTGATCTGTTTTGCAATCGAATTATACATAGGGTCAGGTCATACATACCCAAAGTTTCTATAGTAAAATCTTACCCCATCGCTTCCCGGCCCCCGAATAGGTTCTTCGCAATTTTTAGGAATATGGTAAGAAATAGGAGGAAATATTTAGGAATATGGTAAGGAAATAGTCTATGATAAAAATAATCCTTACTAAATTTTCTACAAAAAATGTTTACACATTTTTTTCATAGGACTAGCAGTTTATCTGCAATGGATGGTCTAAAAACAGGATTTATATTAAGATCAAAAAAATAATTACAAACAAATAAGATGGATAATTTTGGAAATCTTAAACATGTAATGTTATTACACTTTGGTCCTTGACCTTGTAAAAGGATTACAATATCTTGCATAGGTCTGTATTACATCACACAACCCAAGATAATGCATGTAGAATACCGTACCATGAGATGTTTACAAATAAGTTCATGAAAACCGCGGTTGTATCAAAACTTTATAACACAGTGTGGTGAAGCTGTTATGGTTACATCATGAAGGATATTACTCTGTCTGTAGTAGGATGTATGGCATTATTATTACTATATTCTGTAAGTCTTCGTGTCGTGAAGTGCTGTGTCTATGTGTTCTGGCACTAGAACACTGAAGAACAAGGGACACCTTACATACACTCGTTTGTTTCACCGGAGGATGGCGTCATTTTCAAATATGACATTGATAGTATTTTCGATGTACATTTTTATTTCTTACAGCATTATGAACACATTATTATTGCAATGTAAAAACAAAATACAAATGTACAAATGAAGTGGTCGGAAGCCAGGTTGGTGAAGCGCTCGACTCGACCCAGTAGGCGCGGGTTCAATCCCCGATGGCGACTTACTCCACGACAAAAGCTTTTCAAGCTTATTTATTACGAAGTGTACAAAGATGTATTTAGGTTTATTTTGAGATTCGTAAAAAAAATAATGCGTGAGACACCGTAAGATAACATTTAAGTGTTTTCCTAATGCTGTAAGAAATAAAAATGTACCTCGAAAATAATATCAATATCATATTTGAAAATGGCGCCATCCTCCGGTGATAGAAACGAGTGTATGTAAGGTGTCCCATCATTATGCTATGTTGCCAACTGTTACAGCATGGCTAGAGTAGGTACATACTCTAGGAGATGGTAGATTAACCCATCTACGTTTTTGTTTTATTAAAATTTTGGAGAACAGCTATAGATTGCATAATTTCAATTAAAAACAATTTAGGGCACATCTATGAATTCACCATTCTATGTTAGCAAGTAGTAGGTGGTGGTCCCATTATTATTTCCATCTTGAAGTACAGTACCGTGCAGAACACTAGACACATACTATTAGTAGGTACAGTATATTCCAGTTTAATGGGAACATTGCTGGATGACGGTTAGGACGGGACGATTGCGTTGTCTGGTTTATGTCAAATGCTCCCCTCAAATTAATGTTTCTCTGATACTTCTCATAACCAGGGCAGGCTTAAGATGTAAATAAACATAGTTTTTCCAAAGCAATACTATCTGTATAATTTATTATTAATTCAACTGCTAATTATATAGAAATGTTGAAGCTATAATAAAGTGAACAAGTTGATATAGTTGGGATAAGTAGAGAGGATAAGTGATAAAAAGATAACCAGATTCTTGTGTTTTTAGTAAAAAGAATCGTAGAGTGTGTATGACGAATTCTATTAATGTAACGAAAGCAAGAAGTGTGTGTAAGGATATGAAAGTCTGGCGATCTGTTCTGTCTGTCTACCCAGCAAGAAATGCGTCGTGAGGGTATAGATAGATAGATAGATGAAATTGAAAGCTAAAAGCCTGTGTTGTGAAGTGCAAAATACATCGTCGCACCAGGATCCGCAATTCCACACATAATTTCAATACAATATAAACAGTCATGTAACCAGACACGTTTTACTTATTTGGCCTGTGGGCGCTCCAATTTATCTACACACCAGCGTTAGTGCAACAATTGACTCTTTCCTTGACAAGCCCCTGCCTCCTTCTGTTTACACTGTGGCATATGCTCTGCTATACTGCAAGCTGTTTGCTTAGGAAATGATTAGTTTGTTATGCAGGATGGAGACATTACTGTGTAATTGTATTTTGTATATTTTTAAGTCTAAATAACCAACAAAACGTTCAACAGATTGCATTAAATTGAGCTACACTGGTGCAATGTGCAAGACGCCTAAAAAGAAAGAAAAATGTTTTACGAGGTAATGCCTCATCCACCCGCTTGGCGAGCGTACACATAGCTTATGAGTAAAAAGGCATTAACGGTCGGTTACGTACACGAGCCAAGACAAACGCTCCATCCACGCGCCTTTTTACTCATTAACACAAAACTTGTGAACGCTGGGCAAGCGTGTGGCGCCGACATTAGTAGCAGAAATCATGCTGTGCATTGTTTTAATAATCTATGAACAATGAGGGCTCATTTATAGAATATACTGTCCTTCAGGATGGTATGAAGGACGTCTTCATATCGCTTGCGTTGGCCACCCTGGTTTTTTCTTCCGTGCACAAGCTCCCTGAATAATATGTTTTTGTAGTCTTCGAGGGTTAACACAATGCTACATTCATTCACATCATCACGGAATTTTTCGGAATAATTAGTAATTATCTCATTCTAATTCTTTACAAAACTATATCAACATTTATACTTAACCCTTGTTTGGGTAGACATAGAAGACAAATTGCCACAAATTCCGATGAATTCACACTCTTCAATTTTTCACATATATAACAATATTAATTTCTCAAAGCGCAGTAAACAGTTTTTTTGTACCAAACTTTATTCATATCATGTCTCTCAAAACGGGAGGTGCCAGGTTCAAACCCCGGCACTGGCGATGTATTCCACACTTTGCGATACAGGCTTTTACCCTAGTGCAAGGTGTGCAGGAAAGTATTTGGGTTTGTGTATACTAGCTCAGATTCTTATTTAAAAAAAAATCCTCCAAATTAATCATTTTACATCTAATGAGATATTTTCAGAATGGGGTAACCAACGACAACCTTAATTTTCAATTTCCATTCCCCAATAATTAATATCTACTTTTTTAAAGTGCTTAAGAAGACATCCTCCCGTTCATCCTCCAATCTTCCTGTATTACTTTGGAGGAAATTATTTTGGCTGGTGGGAAATTTCCCGTCTTTCTGAAACAGGAAATAAATCTTACACGGCATACAATCATTTTGTCTTTGCTGTATGTGTCTGTGTATGTATGTATGTATGTTTATATAATAATATTTGACTATAGTACCTACGTACGTTCGAATGAGTTCCCGGAGAAAAACCCACAAGAATATTGCTCAACATGAATGAATGCCAAAAAATACAAAAACCCTTCAGAAATATCATGTATATACATGTATATGTAATACCTGGCCCTTGCTGGTTCGTAGTTAAGGAAGAATGGTTCCCGGAGAAAAACCCACAAGAATATTGCTCAACATGGATAAATCCCAAAAAAGACAAAAACCCTTCAGAAATATCCTCAACGGATAAAAGCCCAAATTTTCTGGTTGGACTCCAGTAGATGAATTATTTAAAAAATGTTGACTACTTTATTGTTCGTCCCATTTTTTGCCTCATCCACGTGCTGGTCGAGCTGACACGTTTTTTGTGTGAATGAGTAAAAAGGCGTTAACCGCCGGTTACGTATACAATCCAAGACAATCACACCGTCCGCACGTATTTTTACTCATTCACACAAAAAACGTGACAGCTCGGCCAGCATGTGGATGAGGCATTAGATCCGCTTATTTATTTTCTAATCTATATAAGGTAGTTTGTAACACACTGAAAGAAATCGTATACTAATAGATACAATTAATTTTATTATCAAAATCCAATTAGATTAGATTTTTTGTCCCGTGAGCATATTTCTAAAGGGTGTTTTTTTTTGGGATTTATTCATGTTGAGCAATATTCTTATGGGTTTTTTTCAGATCACGGTTCGAATGAGACAAATAATATGATGTGAAATGTGAATTAGCAATGTTTATAAATCACAGTAACAATTGTCTGGTTGATTAGACGATTTCGCATGGTATATTGATAGGTGTGAATGCTGTTGAGATGAGATCGTTAAGGAGAATGTGGAGAGAAACGTTGAGAGATAAGATGTGTAAGAAATGAAGTGATTTGAGAGGAGTGTTGTAACTGGATGGAATGTGAATAAGGTGAGATGGTTGGAACATGTAGAGAGGATGAATGATGAAAGGATGACGAAGACACTAGCACACTGCGTGTGTAATAGCTACAGTGTTTTTAGTGACAATAGTCGAAAGTCCAATAGTTGCTTGAAAAAATCCTCTCTCACTGTCTTCCTCACTTGACTTAACAAGAATGTCTTTTAAGAATGGCCAAGTGAATGTCTTTTAAGATTGGCCTGGATATACTTACATTCATAGGTGCCACATAAAACGACTCTAAATGGCTTTGTGACATCTCTAAGTTCCATTTAGGAACGTTAAGGAATAATACTAGAATTTCACAAGAAAATCACAGCGACTCATTTTTACAACATCTCCAGTCGAACATCTTTACAATTTGTTTAAGGATTGTTTACACACATCCAGTAACTGTTCTAGTCCACTACCTACTATAATAACATTCTGTAACGTTCCCATCCAGCTGGGTCAAACCACGAAATGTGACGTAAACGTTGGCGTTTTCGTGTTTTGACTCTGAATAGTCTGAAAAAAAAGGACATCGGTAATAGGTAATTTTCGTCTGAGCTATCAAATGCTACGTTTTATAAATCTTAACCACTGCACAAGTTCCTTCATACCTGGATGTGACCGAAATCTTTTCTTTATTTTTTGCTCATTTAATTATACTGCAATTCGAGAAATCTGTGATGTCCAAGATGTAGTCAGATAGGGACAACAGTGGCGTAGATTCTGTCACCAACATGTGCCAAGAATGAACGACACCAGACTCCCATACATCGCTTTGCATGGGGTGCCTGATGGTCAACGCCCGCCAGGAAGATCACCGAAGCGATGGAGGGACAGCTGGAGTTCCACATCACAGGAGAACAATCCTGTCAATACAGACTCGCTGAGTCTAGACACAGTTTAAGAAGAAGAATGTAGTGTAAAAAGAGACCAATATTATGTATGTGCGAGGGTATTTTAGGTTCTATACAAAACTTCCATCTTACGTAAAAATCGCCACCCATTCTGAATGCTATATACATTATACATATTTGCACATGTTACAATTCACTGATTACCCCATCATTGGAATATACCTTAATGGCATAGTAGTGATATATATACTTGTCAGCCTCCTCACTAGTACTAGTGAGTGTAACATATAACTGTACATTTGTAAACAGTTCCATTTAGCATTCGGATAAGATGACAACTGTTAAGGAAGCTTCGTCTTTACTCCGTAGGATGCTGAATGCTGGATGCTGGGCGGGGATCTTACTCTACTTCTCATACAGCGTCTTCTCTTCTCGTAGTAATATTTCTAAGTGTCACTCTTGTCATGAACCAACAAACAACGGCACGAATGCATAGAATTAGGCTGGCCACAAACGTCCCGAAGTTCAGTTTCGGAATCGACCGTTTTGCAAAAAGGTTCCGTCCAAAACCTCTTTCTGAATTTAAAATCGGGGTGACGCTGAATTCAGAGAGAGGTTTTGATCGGAACTTTTTTGCAAAACGGTCGATTCCGGAACTGAACTTTGGGACGTGTGTGGCCAGCCTTATACTCTAGGTCAGTGATTCCCAAACTATGGTACGCGTACCACCAGTGGTACGCGACAATTATTAAGGTGGTACGCAAGCAGCCATGGCCACAGTAAATAATTAGATAAAACGTTTTTAAGCCTGATATTTCCTCTCTTGTCTCGAACATGCAGCACCATTTTTCGCACTAAGAATACTGTATTTTTTTCCTATCATTAATAAGTGATAATGTTGTCATAAACAGTTGTTGCAGTTTTTATTACTTTACCATTTTGAAAGTTTTTTTTAACAGTTACAGTTCAGTGGTACGCTACTGATTTATAATTTCGTGTGTGGTACGCGAAATTAAAAGTTTGGGAACCACTGCTATATACATATATAGTTTATGTCATGAATAGAATAGAAAAGAAAATAATAAGAACATATATTGAAGGAAAATCCCGCGGGCTTAAGGCCCTCCACATCCCCGGGTAGCTCAGGCGCATTGATAGCGACCTCTTTACCCGAAGACAAGAATCAAAGTGAATAAACTAAGATGGTTTGGGCATGTTGAGAAAATGAAAGATGACAGGATGACAAAAAAATATATATTTGAGTGAGTGAATAGGAGCGAGGAAGCGCGGCCGCCCGAGACTGACCTAGTCCGATCATGTCGACCAGATCCTCAAGGATGGACGCGTTTTGAGTAAAAGGAATCGGAGAGCGTGTAAGACAAATTGCATGAATATGACGGAAGCTAGGAGTGTGTGCAAGGATAGGGCTGTCTGGCGCTCTTTCCTCTCTGCCTACCCTGCAAGGGACGTGGTGTGAGAGTATAGATAGATATAGATAGATAGATAGATAGAACAACTCAGTTATGCAAAGAAAGATATCGTGAGATAAGGGGATCCCTCTCTGAAAGTTCCATGAAATATACATAGATGGAGTTATACAGAATACAGATACTCGTGTACTTATAGAAAGGAGAGATGGATTATGTTCTTGAAAACATTTTATACAAAGTTTATTGACCAGGAGCATCCTTTCCTATATTGATCGTTTTGTTTGTCCTTGGCGAGGACACTGCATCTGAAAATTATACCTGCTGCAACTTATAAGCACTTGCAAAAATCACGGCGAACCCCATTCCAGATTTTGACAGCGAAAATTTAGTGACCCAACGTGTTTTGTAAAATTTGATATTTGAAAATTTTCAGTAAGTATAAAAATTAATTCCAATGTTACTTCTGAAATTGGCATAAAACTTGAGATTATTCCCGGAGTTTGTGAGATATAATGCTGAAATTTGGTTGATAAAATGTTCACAGTGATTCTAGTGGATATTTTTTTGCTATTCGGTCCCCTTTATACAATAATAAGCCTAAATCGATTTTGTCACATACGTAATTCTTTTCTCGGGTTTACAAACACTAATTTTCGCATACAGGACATTCGAAAAAATACTTTTACTCGGGTACTTTATGTTCTCCTAATATCACAGATATCGTAGTAGACAATTTTCTATGATATTACATACATACGGCGAGATCATTGCCCGACCTACGGGCGGTGATGCAACGCTTTGGGGGCGTCGTATTGCCCCAACCCCTTCACTTCGCCCTTCATTTGAACTCTGGGCGACCTTCTTTCATTTCATAATCTCCTGGTATTTATATATTAATAATATCGACATCATATAACGTAATATATTGCTCGCCATTATTCTAATAAAATTTATAGTGGGTGTCTATTATTTTAACGACGTATTGTAAGAAAATGGCAACACATAGTCTCATACATTCTAATAATGTTATAATCAAATTGACAAGGAACTCACAAATCCTTGGACAAGGACACTGAAGGAATGTAAGTTAGGGGTGGGGTTTGTCGGGGGGCTCCCTTCTGGCTAACCCTGAGCCCACCTCTTAATAAGATTTTGCCAAGAAGTGCGGGTAAAGAGGACGCTATATGCGTCTGTGCTATCCGGGGATGTGGAGGGCCTTAACCACGCGGGATTTTCCTTCAATCTCCACAACCAAAAACCTTTGATATTTTTTTTCAGCCTAGAATTTCGTGGCTGTAAAAATATATCAAAGCATTTTGGTTAGTTAGATTGGTGAGGTAGGAATTATATACTTACTAAAGAGAAGAGCAATGAATGTATAATACGGTTTACGGTAAGTTCGTCTAAAATCAATTCGTCTAATTATCAATTCGTCTAATTATCAATTCGTCTAATTATCAATTCGTCTAATTATCAATTCGTCTAATTATCAATTCGTCTAATTATCAATTCGTCTAATTATCAATTCGTCTAATTATCAATTCGTCTAAATTCGGCCAAACTCAATTTACCTAACGATCAATTCCTCGATTTTAGAAGAATTAATTGATTTTAGACGAATTGATAAATTAGAATATTGATAATTAGACGAATTGGTTTTAGTCGAATTGATTTTAGACTAATTGATTTTAGAGGAATTGATTGTAGATCAATTGATTTTAGACGAACTTACCGAATACCGTATAATACAGTATGCTGTGCATTCTAGTGATGCCTAATGAATGAATATCATAATCGATTCATGTTTGTTATAATATTAGTGAACCATTCTGTAATATTATGATTCATCTCTACTTTTATCCACGCTCAGTTTGTGCTGATAGTGATGTGCCCAAATCGCTGGAACAACTAATATTTTTTTTGTATGATTCGAAAGGCCCAATCCCACTCAGGCAGCTTGTAGCATGCGGCATTGACGCATGCTACACATGTCTAGACGTTGTGTACTTAAAATAGCTCCTAGCGAGAAAGTTGTAGGGTAGTTTTGATTTATATCATTCTATATGTTTTTTGGGGTCCTGAATCCAATTCTGAGGTGTGTCAGAAAAATTTTATGACAGAACATTAAAAAAAATCACAATTTTGTGTGTGTTTATTTTTGCTTATAACTCGAAAAACACCAGCTTTTTATATATAACTTTCCTGTTCAGAATGAAAGTGCATAAAATTACCTATAAATTAAATTAGCCGTATTACATTTTGCTCTGAAATAAGTTGCAGCGGAAATGTCACGCTCCAAATATTGCCCTTTACGTATATTTTTAATTGTGAGATTTGAAAATATATGGAGAATAGTTGACTTAGTTACATTTATGCTCAATTTAATAATTATTCTTATATATATGAGACATGCATACTCTATCAGCAACTGTGAAATACAGTATTCTTAATCCTATAATTTTCACAGACCCAGTGTCGGCTTTTTTGTAACCTGTTCTTCAGTGACTGTAAGAAGTTACTACATTCAAAACTAGCGTTTGTCCTGGCGTAATCCACGCAACATAAATACGTTTATAAACATTTAAAACTATATTCGTATAGGTAATTATTTCAGCTCACAACGCTCAAGACGTGAATTTGACGGAGGCAAGAAATGTTCATAGGTATAGAGAAGTCTTCCCTAGATAAATGTTCAATGCATCTACCCTATTTTGGTCCAAACCATATTTAATAACGGTTGTCTAGATATAAGGTCTCCCGTTTTTAGAAATTTTTGAAATGTCGATATGCATACTCTTAAGTGCGTACTAACTAAAATAAGACGTTCTTTTTTTATTATTTCATTGTAAAATCAATTCAAAACACACTTTCTTTTAGTTCGAAAAGTTATAGAAACGGTCCTAATTATTTCCTGACTAAATCTAGTTAAAGCGAATGGGACTTTCATGCTTCATCCAAATGTTCGCCGACCCTCCACGTTTTTTGTGTGAATGAGTAAAAAACGTGCGGACGGGGTGATTGTGTTGGATTGTATACGTAATCGACGGTTAACCTCTTTTTACTCATTCACACAAAAAACGTGGAGGGTCGTCGAGCGTGAAGCGGCCGCATTAGTAAACACACAATTCCTCCACATACAAACACACAAACGTAAAATCTAAATTTCTAATATATTATATGGATTATGTCTGCTTCAGTTTTGAAACAGCCAGCGTGTTAGCGTTCATTGTTTAAGACGATCCAGCCGTAAACTGAACGTTAAAATCTGTAATGTCGGATGTCTGTTATAAGCTATAACACGAAATGTAATATGTAAACTGTGTTCATGTGAATGAGTGTATGAATGAATGCATGGAGATAAGAATTCAGCCAATAATCCCGCCATTGTATTTGTCTACCATAATCAGAGGTGGGCACCGTTAATCAAAATGTTAACTTCGTTAATCGATAATCCGTTAACTAAAAAGATAACTTCGTTAATCGTTACATTTTGAAAAATGTAACGGAAGTTAACGTTAATCCGTTAAAGCGTTAATGTAAAAAAATCGCGGTTAATTGGCATGAAATGGAACTACATAAGTACAACTACTATCATATTTACACTATCGCGATGTATCCCAACAAAGTGAAATTTCTTTTCCAACTCCCAACTCACATACGATACCACACATAACCCCATACAATCCTTGGATTATCTAATTCCAGCTTCTCCAGTGGATGATGTCTATGCAAACAATCAAATTTAATATTAACGGACTTAATTAACGGAAGTAAAATGTAACGGAAGTTAAATAAACCGTTAACAATTTTTTGAGGTGAGAAAAGCGTTAAATCGTTAACCAAAATGTTAACTTCGTTAATTAACGATTAACGGATTAACGCTTTTCTGCCCAGCTCTGACGATAATATTATTATGTATGTATTTTCATACTATAGAATCTCCGAATGCGATTCAGGGGTATTTGTATACCAAAAATGTTTATTTATTTTTTAAAAGGCTTGCATACACGAACCCAAATTCAAATATGTACTTTCCTGCACACTTGCACTAGGCTAAAAGCTTGTATCTAAAAATGGGTAATACATCGCCAGCGCTGGGGTTTGAATCTGGTACCTTCCGCTTGAGAGACTGCCGCCTCAACCAACTGCTCCAACCATGTAGTCGATGCAAGTATATTATTTAATTACTTATGTAATGTTAAAGGACGGGCTCAGGGGGGGGCTATGGGGGGGACACCTGTCATCGGGCAAACTGGCAATAGGGCCAGTCTGCCACTGTGTATGACCCTATGTGTAAACTTACATTTTTATTTTTTTATTTGAAAAAAGTATCTGGGCTTGCATACACAAACCTCAATACTTTCCTGCACACCTTGCACTAGGCTAAAAGCAAAATTTAAATTTAAATCATATTTAGCTAAATTTAAATCATATTTCGATTAAAAAACAGACACTAGATCATATTTTTAGCGGTCGGATCCTACACTATCATACTGAGAGGTGTGTTGGCAAGTCATGCCTCTGAGTAAAAAAAGGTGGATCACTGCATTACATCGAAATATATAAATAACCTTTTGTATCATATTTCTGTATGTCCAAGTTTTGCTGTTTGTTATCAATTTAAAATGGACCATGACTTAAACAAATGCTATATGTCAAGGCATATAATATTGAAAGTACGTGGGGACTTGGGTGGGGTTGTTCCCGGAATCTTGGCAGGACATCCATCACACAAGGAACCCTGATTATTTATTCATGACATTGAAGCAGAGTAGTTGATGCTCCCTCATATCTACTGTGCAGGATACTAGGGCGTGCATCCCGGAATTACAAAATTTCACAACTCCGGAATCCTAGAAAGATTTTTCCAGTATTTATATTCGGGAATTAAGGCCTTGCTACCAAGAATGACGTCACAGTCATTTCCCATGGCATTAAGGTTCAAAATCGCGTGAACAATCGCATGATAAAATGGTAAAAATAGCGTTTTTTCAATTTTTTGGGGTTAATTTTGCGTCTATCAAAAAACTTTTACGGTTATTCCCTAGATTTTAGTGCATACAAAAAAAAACTCCGCGACTTTCGGGAGACGAGTTTCCGTCTTTTGAAAAAAAATCGGATATATATTTCACAATTTGTTTTGAGGAGCCTATGTATGCGAGATGTAAAAGATCTTTGACGGTCATTCCCTAGACAAAGGTTAAATGTATCTACCCTATTTTTTCTAAACCATATTTAGTAAGGTTGTCGATATATAAGGTCTCCCGTTTTTAGAAATTTTCGAAATGTCAATATTATTTTAAAAAACAAACAGCTAGAAATCCCGGGACCAATTCCGGTATTGAGTCTCCAATTGAAAACCCCGCGATATTGCATCCCCTACTGGGATACTACAGGTATCTCATCTATTTTCACTCATCTTTTAAACTACCTTACCTTCTACGAACCATCTACGAACCATCTACGAAACTTCTATACCTATACCTGCTTTATCTATCTTAAACAATAAAGTTATATTACGTACCTTCATAAGTTCATATCAAGAAAACTTTATCATCATAAATATATCTACGTAAGTTCTTGTGCTTTTTCAGCCCTGGTATCTCCACTGTTGAATATAGGTCTTTTCCAAACGTTACCATTCCTTTCTGTCAGTCACATTTCTCACCCACTGTCGAGGTTATGTCGTCTACCCGTCTTTTCTGTGACCTTCCGACACCTCTTTCGTTTGCACATGGTCTTCATTTTATAAGTCTGGGTGTCTACCTATGTATTATCAACTTGCTATGTGCCATGCCTTCCATCTGACGTTAATTATCTAGACACACTAATTTTAAAAGAGATAAAAAATATATCCACAACTGTTTTATAGTTTTCGTTTTGTCACCATGTGTTTATTGATTTCATTACTTTTTGCTGTAACTCTTTATTGATTTGCTGCATTTGACTTTGTAATGTTTGTTCAATATGTAAACCTGACGAGTCCAAGTGCCTTAAATAAGGCCTACGGATGATTAAAAACCAATAAACTACAATTATATACTTATTTGAATAATTGTGGCTACATACTATCTAGATCGGGTGCCCGATTTGTTATTTTTTATTTATCGTATTGTCTTGAATTTGAAGTATTTTGTCACATCGTTAAAGTCTGACATCCAGCGCCTCCAGCCACTGGAGGAACTCAGGGGACAGGCTGGCAGCACTGTCAATGTGTTATGGCTATATCCCACGGAAGGTGAATCCTGCTTCGTCCGTAGATTCGCATGCCGTGGGAAGGAGTGAGTCCGTGAATCTACAGACTTTTTCATAGCGATTTGTATGGCGGTACGTGATATCGCAGACGTGCACGGATCGTGGGAAATAGGTTGCCTGTGAATCCGCGGACACGCCTTGATGAATCCAGATGAATCCGTCTAATCCATAGCGTTTGGATAACTTGCAATACAAGTGTTGAATCCAAATATACATATACGTAGATATTTCTTTAGGAAACATCCCAAACAGACAGTTTTTTTCATTTTATTTCTTCTTTTCTATTTTAAAATGTATTTTGATTAAAATTAAACTTTTTTTTCAATTATTTCAATGTTAATTTATAGTTTGATAATTACAAAATGTGTAATATAATTATGTGTGTGTGTGTGTGTGTGTGAGGGTGTGTGTGTGTGTGTGTGTGTGTGTGTGTGTGTGTGTGTGTGTGTGTGTGTGTGTGTGTGTGTGTGTGTGTGTGTGTGTGTGTGTGTGTGTGTGTGTGTGTGTGTGTGTGTGTGTGTGTGTGTGTGTGTGTGTGTGTGTGTGTGTGTGTGTGTGTGAGGGTGTGTGTGTGTGTGTGTGTGTGTGTGTGTGTGTGTGTGTGTGTGTGTGTGTGTGTGTGTGTGTGTGTGTTGATTCTCACAAAATAAAAAAAACGTTTTATTAAAAAATATAATTATGTATATATTTATGTACCTATTAGCTTATTACGTTACTTCATTTTCTATAGTATAACTATTAAACGTAATACATATATATTCCATTTGTCGCCGCCCACAAGTTTTTTGTGTATATGAGTAAAAAGGCGTGTGGATGGAACGTTTGTCTTGGCTCGTTTACGTAACAGACCGTTGACGCCTTTTTACTCATGAACACAAAAAACTCGTAGACGCTCGCAAGCGTGTGGCGGCGACATTAACTTTTACTTAAAGTATTATACCGAATCGGTAGGTATTACCTATATAATTGGCACCAGGAATGACGTCACAGTCTTTTCCCACGGCATTAAGGTTCAAAATCGCGTGACAATCGCATGATAAAATGGTAAAAATAGCGTTTTTTTTTAATTTTTTGAGGTTAATTTTGCGTCTATCAAAAAACTTTTACGGTTATTCCCTAGGTTTTAATGCATATTATCAGTACAAAAAAAAAATTTACTCAACGACTTTCAGGAAACGAGTTTCCGTCTTTCGGAAAAAAGATCAGAGGTGTTTTCCATTTTTTTTTTGAGAAATCTATACAAGATATAAAAAATCTTTTACGGTTATATACGGTTATATAAAGGTTCAATGCATCTACCCTATTTTGTTCCAAAGCATAATTAATAACGGTTGTCGAGATAGAAGGTCTCCCGTTTTTAGAAATTTTTGAAATGTCGGTATGCATACTCTTAACATTACTTACTGTAAATTAATACTGATTCAAAAGTTATTCATAGGTACAAAAATACATAATACAAGAATATGATACTAAATTGATAACATGTAGCTACCTACATTAACTGAAAATAACGTGTTGTAATTTTTGCTAGTCGGGTAATTTGTATATTTTTGTAACAATTTTACAATAAAAATAATTATTATTCGATATATTTTCGGATATATATTCACCAACAACGAGGGTTGTCAACCGTACTAGAGTATAATAATAATATTGAAAGTGAGTTGCAAGAAATATATGGATCGCAAAATACTATATATTTTTTTTTTGGCAACATTAAAACTAAGAAAATATCAACCAAATCCGCTTTACTTGTAAAATTTAAACGCAGTTTAAGAATTATATCATTGCCTGCAGTTTTCGACTGACGAATGAGTGTGTAATTTACATTAATTTGAAAATTGAGAAAACCACACTTTTCTAGCAAATAAAAATATTATAAAATTCAAGCAGTTCATAAAATGACAGTTTTTATTTAAATAGTTAAGTAGATATTTATTTATTTATTGCACATGGAACAGATACAGTCACAAAAACAAACATTGGCAGGTACATTAATACAAAAATATCAATACACAAGACCAATTACATCCGTTCACAATTAGCACACACGCAAAACAAATAGATTACATTACATAGTTAAAAATATATATCTTATATCTATAAAACATTTATGGTAGGGAAGGAGGAAGCATGGGAAGAGGAAGAAGAAGAGGAAAAAAGGAGGGGATAATGAAGGAAGCAACAAAAAAAGAGTTAAGAACTGATATCAAGAACAATAAGATAATGTGTATGTTTTCTTTTATTTTCATAAAATTATCGAATTACACCCTGATACATATTTGTACACTTCATAACAAGCTTAAAAGCTTGTGTCGTGAAGTGGGGTATGTCGGCATCGAGGATCGAGCGCGTTAGCAACCAGGCTTCCGATAACTTTTTAAAATTACTTATTGATGCAGATGGAATAATCAGCTGAAAAAATGTTGACAACCCTACTTACATGTTTCAGCGCGTGTATACACAACGGTTTCCGAAGAAAAACCCATAGGAGTATTTACGATGATGTAGTATGAACCCCAAAAAACACAAAAACCCTTCAGAAATATGACGTACTTAATGTAGTTCTGGACAATTCACATCCAGACCTGCATTAAATTGTACCACAAATGTGTTATAGTTTTGTATTGTCTATGTGTTTATTGCTTTCATTCTTTTTTGTTGTGTTTATTGATTTATTGCATTTGATTTTGTGTTTGTAAACTTGACGATTCCAAGTGCCTTAAATATGGTCTACAGATGATTAAAAACCAATAAAATATCCTCAAATAATAAAAGCTTAAACTTTTTAGTTGGATTTCAGTAGATGAATTATTTATAAAAGTTGAAGTCATTGTCTATCCCATTTTAGATCCGCTTATTTATTCGTATTTTTTAATCTATTCTAGTTTCTTATATAATTTACTCGAATACTAATCGATACAATTAATTTTATTTACAAAATCCAATTAGATTTGTGCTTTTATCCCTAAAAAAATCTTGTGTGGCTTTTGTACGGCTTTTGTGGGGTTTATTTATTTTGAGCAATATGCTTATGGGTTTTGTACGGTTACAATATACAACGAGAGTAAGGGAGATAGACACACCCGCATAATTCGAAAAAATAAAATCAAAATAAATAATGTATAAATTTAGATTCCCCAGTTGCCATAGAGTGGGGAACATTATATTTATTGAATTAATTTTTCTGGAATTATGTTACATCGAATTATAAGTCGATGTGGTGCATTTTATCAGTATGATGCCAATCTTTCAAATGTCTCCCTTCAAAAATTATGTACCTAATCTATTAGTCTAAATAACACACGAATGATAAAGGAATTATAATTTTATTTAAAATGAAAAAAAGTTTAAGGTACCAATCATTATATTTTTCTAATACCACGGACCTGAAACAGCACAATTTTTGCACTGTTACTGGGCCGGTATTCTTTTATTCTGATAATATCGACATTAATAATATTAAAAATAAATAAATAAATTATTTAATGGGTTCTCTAATTTCCAGTTATGGCAGACATTTTTTCCCGTACAAAATAAATATAATGTACACCCCGACACATAATGCGCCCGCTACACGCTCGCGAGTCACCGCGACCTTTTGGTGTTCATGAGTAAAAAGGGGTGCGGATGGATCGTTTGTCTTGACATGTACGTAACCGACCGTTGACGCCTTTTTACTCATGAACACCAAAAGGTCGTGGTGACTCGCGAGCGTGTAGCGGGCCCATAACGGGACTGAGAGAGATTAGCAGCTAATTTGAGAAAAACCGGTGTTGAAAAATAACGCGTGATACAAGATACAAAAACTCCGTGTGACAAACTTTAAAAAATATCACCCACAAACAAGTTTAATTAATGCCGCAGGCAATGCTTTCTTTTATTTTTTTTTACTAAATTACAATTAATATTGGTGTAAAGACAATAATTTATTCTCGTACCTGATCGATCTAATTTTTAAACACAAAAACAGAATTAGTATATATTCAACAGTATGACAGAGATAATTGTTATTATCTATTTATTATATTATATATTTATTTATTTATTGCTTCAACGGACTCAAGATATTTTCAAAATTTACAACGTTAAAGTTAAAAAGTTAAAAATATTAATACAATGAATTATTAAATTATTATAAAAATAGGGAACTATTTCCCCATACCCCGTGCACGAAATCATCCATCCGGAAGGGATTAATCCAGATTCGCGTACGAATCCGGATTCACTTGTCGTGGGAAGGCACCCTTAGACTCTGATTCTAATGACATTTTTTCTTTTTTTTTCCAGGTAAGTTGGCCCAACAATTCATTCAAGTCCAACAAAAAGAACAGCTGATATTAACATCCCTTCACAGCATAGTAAGTTTACCTGACAAGTGCATTTGGTAAGTACGCTTTCTACTCGTAAAGTTTGTTATTTTCAGATTTGAAATAAAACAAGCAAAATGGAACCCATTGCTAGTAGTCATCTCAACAGATACACAGCGAAGGATGGGCTTTACATCGGGCATATGACTGATTTCTACTCTTAAAGTTTGTTGTTTACAGATTTGAAATAAAATAAGCAAAATGAACCATTGCTAGTAGTCATCTCAACAGATATACAGCGAAGGATGGACTTTACATCAGGTTTATGACTGATCGTCATGTACCTAGTTTAATATGAGTGTTTTAATTGTGAAGCTGGTAAATGTTACTTAAGTGTAAAGTGATCACATTAAGCCAGCCGACGATCAGTCATATGCCTGATGGAAAGTCCATCCTTCGGTATATCTGTTGATATAGCTACTTCGACATGTAAAAAATCCGATTATCTCAAAAAAGCGTCCATTGCTATTTAATTCATATTATGTTGGCGCTACATGATCGTCTTGGGTCGCGTCCGAGTGGTGATTGTGAGTAAAAAGGTGTGTGGATTGAATGCTTGTCTTGACGTATACGTAGTTGAAGGTTAACGCTTTTTTACTCATGACCACCGTTTGCTCAATCAAAAATTTTATACCGGAATGCGTAGAGTTCCACTGACATTTTTATATAAAATGAGATTCAGAAGACATGAAAAATGTTTTTTTGTCATTTTTTATTAAAAAATTCCCTTTGTTCATTATGAAAAGTTAGTTGTTGGGGAAACAACTTGTGTTTTTTATAAAGTGGTTACATACTTTTACAACAATAAGGTAGGCACTTATTTTGACATTATGTCACAAAGAGTTACGAAAGTTTGGAGGAATTTTTTGTATTGTATTGCGTATACATATATTGTAGTACAGACATTATTATAATATCTCTGACAAATTGGCTGAATGTGACGTATGTAAGTACTATATACTATACCCTTACGCCACCTCCCTTGCGGGGTAGGCAGAGAGAACGGATCGCCAGACTGTCCCATCCTTACACACACTTCGGGCTTCCGTCACATTCGTTCAATTCCTCATACACGATGACTGTATGTACGATAATGAGGATCTGGTCAACATGGTTCAGCCATGTGGTTCTTAGACGGCCGCTTTTCCTTACACCTGTTCTTTCACCCAGGTAAATGTTCCTTGTTGTTCTTTCATCGTTCATTCTCTCCACATGTCCCAACCATCTCAACTTTCATTTTAGTCACAACATCCTTTTTACATTCACTCAACTCTCTAATCACTTCGTTTTTTATTGTATCTCTCAACGTAAGTAACCTGTATATAATAATAGGGCAATCTGTTTTATCTGCCTACCCCACAAGGTTCACAAAGAAAGTAGGGGAAGTAACTGCACAGGGAACAGTCGAGGGTTTGGGAAATCACGATAGCAAGAAATTATGGATACATATTTTCGTTGTCGGTTGTCAATGCGTGTAGAATGGTTGAATAACCGAGATTTCGGCTGCGAAATCTTCAGGATCAAGTAGTTTTTGTATGTGAAAGTCCGTTGGGTTATCAGTAATTTATTGTCACAGCGTGAGCAGTGGTGTGTTGAGGCGTGACGTATGTGTGAGTGTAACTGCCGCAGCGTGAGCAGATGTGCGCGTTATGATGATCGGGCTGCATAATGCGTATGTCTTGTGCTGCGGTAAACGTTGTTCGGGTTGCGTATGTCTTGTGCTGCGGTAAACGTTGTTCGACGTTCGTGTATTATGTGGTAGTGTATTGCGTTGTTGTATTGGATAGTTGAGGATAATAACTTTGAACTTTTTAATTAACAGTAGATACACTAAATAAAAATAATAATTATTAGGTAGATTATTATTACAAGTGCTAAGCTTCGTATGGTGCGGTTAGTGGTAATAATAATATTATATTCTCACATATGAAAAAGTTTGGCGAAGCTTCTTTTATGTTGGGTTATATTAGAAAACTTTACTTAACTCTTAAGATCCACTTCTATTTCATATAATAACATTATCTATCTATCTGCTAATATTATAGTATATGTCATATATGATGGAAGTATCTCCAACTGTTATATCACATCAATAATAATTGCTATATATTTTCAATATGATTCATAATGTTTTTCAGTATTTCAAGACTGCCTTAGCGACGAACACTGGGAGTGATCCTGTGGATATTCCTTAAGAGTATGCATACCGACATTTCAAAAATTTCAAAAAACGGGAGACCTTATATCTTGACAACCGTTACTAAATATGCTTTGGAACAAAATAGGGTAGATGCATTGAACATTTATCTAGGGAATAACCATAAAAGAT
Organism: Ceraclea dissimilis; assembly: GCA_963576895.1. Lineage (NCBI taxonomy): Eukaryota > Metazoa > Arthropoda > Insecta > Trichoptera > Leptoceridae > Ceraclea > Ceraclea dissimilis. Next base: position 3,499,236 of record OY756377.1, read on the forward strand.
CTTTTATATCTTGTATAGATTACTCAAAAAAAAATTAAAAACACCTCTGTTCTTTTTTCCGAAAGACGGAAACTCGTTTCCCGGAAAGTCGCGGAGTATTTCATTTTTATACTGATAATATGCATTATATTTCTATGGAACAACCGTAAAAGTTTTTTGATAGACGCAAAATCAACCCCAAAAAATGGAAAAAACGCTATTTTTACCATTTTATCATGCGATTGTTCACGCGATTTTAAACCTTAATGGCGTAGGAAATGACTGTGACGTCATTCTTGGTACCAAGGCCTTAATATATATATTTTAATTTTGAAGTAATAGTTGCTACTAGAATGCGACTTGAGGGTAGTTAAGTATATTACTAACTTAAATCCATTACACCATGAAAAATATGACATCGATTACGTTATGGTATGATAGGTATCTAATATCTATACAATTTTCAACACTGTTAGTTCTTCAGCCATAGAATTATACAAGGCACACATGTGCCTCCCCCCGCTGGCTGTATGTATAATATACAGTGTATATCGCTCGTTTCAGACTTCGGGGACCTATCACAGTATGAATTATGACCTAGGAACATGTACATAATAATATCGTACTTATGTAAATTGTATAATGGTTATGTAAGCAAGCACATTATATAATACTATGTTATAATATTCGTATTATGTATCTAATGATCGCGGGTGGTATACGCAAACCATAAAACTATTATTCATCCTCGTATAACGCGAAAAGTTGAAGCTGTATCAGAGGAAAATATTCTGAACTTCTCGAAGTGGGGGTTGAGCTTTGGCTCATGGTCTTCAAGGCACCTTATGACATGGTACATTTCTAGAGAATGGCCGTAAAACATTTTTTTGAATCTCTTTTAGGTTACTCAAAAAAATTGAGAAAAACACCTCATATTTTTTTTTCCGAAAGGCATTTTATTTATTTAATTTCAATTTTGGTGAACAAGAAAGAGACATATGTAAACATTAAAATAAAATTGTATCATTTTTTCACTAGGGCGAGCTTATCGCAGTACTGCGATCTCTGCCAGCTAACCCCAATTTTCAAACAATAATCAACTCGTTTCCCGAATGTTGCAATATTTTTTTTTTTGTATAGATAATATGCGTTTAAATCTAGGGCATGACTGTAAAAGTTTATTGATTGAAGCGAAATTAGCCCCAAAAAATGAATGAAAATCTATTTTCAACATTTTATCATGCGATTTTGAACCTTAATGATGCGAGAAATGACCGTGACGTCATAGTTAGGTCGCTAGCCTTAACACATTATGTAGGTCTACGCTTACAAACGTAATAAATATTTTCTTACAATTTCCATTGAACGGGTTCATATTTAGTGTTCAACATTCAATTATTATTAGCATGCCATATATCTTTTCATGTCTCCCGTTACCAGCCAATTGAATCCAATACGTCTCCGATGTCATACTAGCACCATGTGTACCGGTAACTGTATATACCGTATGTAGAATTGTACCGTTTATGCACAACCCTAATAATAATTCTTATTAGGCAATAGGAAAATACATACTTTTAGGGTGACATTGAATTATTATGCTTTTCGTGACCATTACCAGTTTATCATTTATAATTTAAAACGTAACTAATAGGTACAATAATATGTTTTGGCTTTAAAAAGATATGAGTTCTACTCGTGAAGCACTTTCGTGAGATACCAAACACGGCGGTATGCGGTGACTGGATCCTCTCGATCGCTCGATGTCTTCCAAGGCTTGAGCCGGACAAGATCTGAATTTATTTTCCAACGCCCTTTCACACGATACCACACATTACCCTACACGACCAGTGGATCCCCCTAAAACTCTTTACATTTTTTTTTGTCTCGTACGTAGAAGGATGATCCAATTTAATATTATAACCGTATTTTTTTTTAACTTGTATAGATTTCTCAAAAAAAAATGTGAAAACACATCTGATCTTTTTTCCGAAAGACAGAAACTCGTTTCCCAAAAGTCGCGGAGATTTTTTTGTAATGATAATAATATGCATTAAAATCTAAAAAAGTGTTTTGATTGAAGCGATATTAACCCCAAAAAAGAAAAAAACGCTATTTTTACCATTTTATCATGCGATTTTGAAGCTTAATGCTGTGGGAAGTTACCGTGACGTCACAGTTTGGTCGGAAGCCTTAAATAAAATCTTGTGTTTGGTCGGAAGCTTTAAATAAAATCTTCTAAGTGAAGAAGCTTTGCGACCTTGTATGGAATTTGAAAGGGCGTAGTAGTTATAATAATAGAGTGATCATTAGTAAATTTTCTCTTAGGTTTTACTATAATAATATAAGGCCTTATATAAAGTAATAGTACTCCATATATGGACCATGAAACTGGGTGATATTTAGAAAGCAAAGCAAAAAGGATTTTTAACGTCCCACCATAGATTTCTTATTACGTTCTCTCCTCTTTTTTATATCAGCACTATAAACTGTTTGGTGGTCCATTAAAAGATATAGTTCCAGTATAATGCGATGGTTAAGCCGAGGGTAAAATAATGTCTTTATATTGTTATGGCTTTATGGTTAATATAAAATACCTCCCTCCTTCAGCCTCACCCCTCCTCTTGGCAACATAAGGAGACATCAATGTCAAGCATAATTCAGAATCTTAACATTAACACATCGTCACCTAAAAATATCTGTCTATCCCCTAACGCCGCATCCCTTGCGGGGTAGGAAGAGAGAGGAGATCGCCAGATTTCCCTATCCTTACACACACTTATTTCTTCCATCATATTCATACAGTAATTTGTCATACAGGCTCTCCGGTTTTTCTTACTCAAAACGCGTCCGACCTTGAGCTATTGGTCTACATGGTCAAGCCAAGTTATAGTTCTCGGTAGCCGCGCTTCCTTACTCATCTTCTATTCCTATTATTTTGTTATTAACCACTTTCTCCTATCTCTTACCATATTCCTAAAAAATGCGAAAAACCGCGGAGGAGGACTTTTCCAGGAGGGGCAGGAGAGGTTGCGCCAATATTTTTGATAGGCATCAACCCTAGTGCGACGTTTTACCCTATCGGTAAGCTATCATTTAATCTACATTTCAATCAATAAACAGATAAGTCATATATTTAGCGAGGGGCTCTCGGGCTATGAGATAACTCCTATATACGTTTTTTGTTCATTTTTATCCTTATCAAAAATTATTCACAGTACTACTTTCCAATATTGGAAAAGGAAGCCCGTGAAGGCTACGGAGGCGTAGGCCGTAGAGGTTGAGATATTTGCCTAGGACATTCTACGCGTTGACACTTTGAAATATTTTAATAAATATGTATTAAAAAGGGGTGATGGAATGAAATTGTCTCAGATATACTAAACATTTTCACGAGCAAACATTTTATTGTAGCAAGGCCAAACAAGATAGATAAAACAGAAGCTGTATTTATTTATTTATTTATTACAAGAGACACTGACAGATGGTTGACAAAACATAAATTAAACATAATAATCAGGTCAACCCTCCAATTAGGAGTGCTTAGGTACAGCATACACACGAGTACATGGGATAACTATTGAAAAAAGTATTTGTAATAATAAAACACTTAAAATAAAAAGAAAAAAGGTTTCTCAATAAATAACTCCCAAACGATACATTTTAGGAAAAAAATTACTGTGTTATAAATTAAAGTACTTACCTACATAGAATTCTTCGTCAATTGAGCAAACATATTACTCTGCACCTTAAAAAATAGTTAAGATACGGGGATTCTAAAATGCTTATATTGTTTTTAAGGTACAAATAAAAAGACTAAATATTTAGTTTAAAATCCACAATAATGACTTTAAATTACGCGACTAATGTTCGAAGATTTGCACCCTCATCATCAGGCGAAATCCTCGAACACTAGTAAATATATAGTCTTTTCATTTTTTCCATAAAAATGGACTTCCACCAAGTTCCGACGGCCAAAAAAATTTATATTGTTTTTATTCTAACACTTCCGTGTCCTTCGTCAGGCCAATATTTAATAATATTACAATGCACTTCCATCAAGAAACTTCTGTGAAAATATTGAACATTCTAAAATCATCCCACATTCCATCAGTAGAGTATCACTGTTATTATATTCAATGTTAACCATATTATCCATTTCTCCATATTGTACCCCCTTCAACTGTGTCCTTTGTCAATGTAGCCGATGCCCTGTACGAGTATAGGGACTCCGGAGTCCAGCAGACCTTATGTCATGACGTATTACAGTCCCGGTGACGGGGGTCTGGATCTGGATGAAGCGGAGATCAGACTCCTCCCATCACCCGGCACACTGGATACAACACCAGGATACCCTCGTCACAGAAGTATCATCATAATGCTATCAAGATTTCATGGGAGAAACGTGCCTAGTCGAGATTTTATAAAAAAATCGAAATTATTTGAATGTCGGTTGTTTCATACTGTTTCTGAATCTCCCCTAGGAACCCGTCAGGCACTTGGATTCGTCAAGTTATACTTGGTTACACAAATATAAAAATTTATGAAATATAAACAGAAGGAGGTTGCTGAAGACTCACCTCTTTGTGATTACATAAGGCTCAGTCTGGTGGGAGTTAGTCAAAATTGATTAGATTTATTTTTATTATTTTGTTTGTGACGATCCTATGTGCGATTTAATCAATCAGTTTTACTGCTTATTACAATCCTATATGGTGATTTATACTCTGAAAAACGTAAGGTGCCTTTGGGATGATTTTATCGCTAAACGGCGCCCAAAATAGCTAAAATTATCATTATTCTTAAGAAACTACGATCGATGCTAATCAGAGTGTAATCATCTCGTTTGAGATGATGATTGGAGAAAAACAAGAAAAAAAAGAAAAACAATAAAAGTGAAAATTTTACGAAAAAATAAAATTTTAGAGTACCTGCATCTCATTTAGATATTGTTAAAGGGTTTATTTTGAGCTTGTATTAAAGAAAATTAAATCGGGGTTAATTTTTTTTTCTGTAAAACCAACCCTGTAGGCAGAATTTTGAATACTGAAACGTAAGGTAACCAACATCTTTGTTTTTTCGTCGCGAAGTAGGCCGCGGCTGCCTGAGATGGTCACATTTTTTTTTATCTTACATTACCAATAATAACAACATACCAAAATATTGAAACTAACGGACCTTTTGCATAGAAAAACGTCTAATTTTACTGAAGTATTTATTTTTTATTTATTTATACATGGCACACACACAGACAGCAACATATATAGATAAGACAGAAGATACATTATATAAAAAAATTATCATTGCCGCCCTATTTAAGGTGCGCACAAATAGTTATATTATTGTAGTCAATTTATATCATATTACATTACACTAATAACTAATTTAATAAGAAAAAAATAATAATAATAAAAAAAGAACAGCACAGAAGTCAGACAGTATCAAGTTAATCAGTCATGTCTATTTGTATTGTTGTTGTTCACCTAATATAAAAACTTAAAAATTACATTGTCAAATCATAAAAAAATAACTGTCAAATATAACATATACGCAATAAATTATTTACAAAACAAGGAACCAATGAGTATTAAATTATGTAGTTATTGCTATTCTCTATTAATATTTACTTAACCTAAAAGTTGTATAGTCAAAAACATAAAAATCTGTCAAATTGGGTCACATATAAACAATTATATACAATAAAAACTTAAGACTAATAAAATAAGAGCACAGTACCTGAATCGCATTTGGTGGAGATCATGTGGGACTAGGGGATTTGGCAGGGATGTAAAGGGAATGATTTGGAGGGAAGGATTGAAGGAATAAGGATTAACATCAGTCAGATGACAGTTGTTGTGTCTGTAAGGAGTACATAATAATAATATTCTTTAAAACAGTGAAAAAGCCTTCTAAGTATAATTTTGAAATAGGCATTGCTTGAAATAATATTTAAGCTATTACATTACTTCAAAAATAGTTTTCTAAAAATTTAATTTTTTGACATTGCATGTTTCATCTCTGTAACCTTCGTGCTATGTTTATGTATCGTGCGTTATAAAATAGAATATTGGAAGCGAAATTTTTTGCAAAAATATCCCAAAAGTCAAAGAGCTATTTTTCTTGGAAGAAACTAGCAAGTTTTTATGGAACGCTGGAGAATTAATTTGGAATGGATTGGGAATTGCGTCATGTATAATATCTTCATATAAGTTTATTTCATCCGTAGGTACCAATTACTTACTTATTTTTTTGTAGAGATATTCAAGATTGTATTTATCCAAAGAGAAAAATTTACCAATATTTATTTCTAAAATATTTTATCTTATTTTATGACTATCGCTTTTATGTTGTTTTATTGTAGGCACCTATCCCATTTTTATGACACACAAACCCACTTAATTTCTTGAATAAAGTTCAAATTTTCGAAAAGAAGGAAACCGTTGTCGACAAGCAATTGAACCCAGGCAGCGCCTCCTAGAGTAGGTACTCTAGCCGTGCTGTAACAGTTGGCAACATAGCATAATGATCGAATAGGACCACCACTCCTGTCAAATCTCCTAACAGAATATAATACGTGGTCTGTCATACTCGTTGTTAAGGAACTGTTATTCCATACATTTCCTTAGTGACGGTGATGGCAACCTCGCCTATAACGTTTTATGTATTAATCCTACATCATGGCTAGAGAAAGAGAGAAATGTCAACGTGGCGGTGATCTAGGCTCTATTAGCAAGTTTTGCCACTTGTAAGTGGAGTCCTTTCTCCTTCGTAGGTTCAATATTTCATTTTCCATTTTCAGTCCTTTGCAGCTCAAAACTGTCCTGACGTGCAGATCATATCCTCGCACAGTAGTTCTAAATATTCCCGCCAGAAGCGCCCTCTGTTATTTGTCCCATCGATCAGACCTTTAAAACAGAGTAGTAAATAAATAAATAAGTATGTTTACGACGTTATGTCCCATGAGCGTCATAACAAAATATAATATCTTCTTTACAATCTTGATGTAAATTATGATGAAGGACATTTTTAAGATAATTTTAACGAAATAGTTGTGTGGTATTCGCAACAACCGAGCGTGTCAACTATGCACATAGAACAGGTTGAATCGCACAACCAGTTGACTCTCACCCATGATAGAACGGACACAATAGAACCATAAACATTCGAGCGAATCACCGAGTGAATTTTATCGGAACCAGAACGAACCCTTGTGAAAATATCTCAGGACTATCCAATTATTATCACTAAGTAAATTTTACTGTTGATAAAATCTTTGGGAGACGTGGAAAAACGAATAATGCTAATGTGGCATTGACTAGGAGACCCTTAACCATATTTTTTTTATTACTGCTTAAGTTTTATGAGAAGTTTGGATTTTCTGCTCATCGTAGTTGAATACAACAACAACATGAATGTGACGGAAGCAAGAAGTTTGTATTGATTTGGGGTAATCTGGTCCTCTATTCTTACCTAAAAGGAACATAATGTAAATGGAGAGACAGATAGTTTCAAGGAATATTGAAAGGACAGGTCTAAAATTTTGTCGTGATAAACTTCATTGTAACGTAAGAATTTAAGGATAACTGGGATAAGGGGAATAAAAACAGTTTGTTCCGAGTGTGTGCAGACATGGGTAGGGTAGATATATTATATTTTATGATGAAGATATGTAGGGGTAGGTACCTATATCTACCCATCCCCCCTGCCCTCAGTAAGGCTGCTGTAGCTGGGATGATGAGGGGTTCCGCCGTGAAATTCTCCCATGATAATATTTTGGAGGCAAATTTATGAATTTGCCGGGTGATATGACAATTCCCTTAAGTTCGGGTAAAACGATCAAACTTCGCCAAACGCGTCTCCGATCAACGCCTAAATATTGAACTACGAATCATTCTGATCTTCAATGAATGATTAAAAACGTTTAGGTACTATTTAATGTATACTGTATGTACTTGCTTTACCAAATTTAATATTGAACTATGCTCCTATGTTATCTTATATATAAAATCTCGTATCTGTGATGAGAAATGTCAGCAGAGAACTTTAATTTTCAAGAAAAATGGTGAGATTTTGTCAATTTTACCTTTATGAAAAAATATTAACACGCCACGCACAAGAAGAAAAATCGCGCAGACAAGTAAAGAAAAAGCAGAAGAGAAACATTGAGAAGACCTTATTACAAAAAGATGAAAATCAATTTTCGCTTTGCGGCCTTTTAATAGAATTAGATTTTAGCCTTTTTAAGACGATTGTTAGGATCCGGTTAGTTCCGTAAGAATATAAGGCTTTTAGGAAGAATATTATTTCCGTTAATTTATCAATGGTCACCTGCCTAAACGTAAAGGTGCCATTTACGGATTAGGAATACGAACATTCATAATAAGCCGCAATCAAGCACGTATCCAGACTTTTGGTTCAGGGGGGGGACATTCCATTTTTTTTATCCTATTGTAAATGTACCGAAAATATAGCGCTGCAGGCAAAATCTTTTAGAAGATTAGGTGAAGTGATTAACCGTGTGTTTGTATATAGTAGGATAGATGCCGTGTGAATAGCGCCGCATGCGAAAAATTTTACATAAGTTTGTATGAATCATATCTACATAAAAAGTCTTTAGGTACAAAAAAAACAGAGGCACGCCGCGATAGCAGAGAAAAATCGTCCCGTCCGTCCTGTGTCGTTTATGTGCCAGATTTCGAGGGGGATAGATCCCAACTATCCCTCCCCCTTGGATATGTGCTTGGCCCCAATCACCTGATATCTCTCGATCAATGTCATATCGTGAGAGATGTTCGATTCACGTTAACCGGGAATGGCCTTTAATCGCGGATACGACTGTATTCACCAAACAATTTATTCGAAGACGCTTTTACATTTTGTTCACTACTATACATAGAGATTATATTTAGCATAAGAAGGTTTAGTATTACACCTGTAGTGCTAAACTTTCATAGTTTGACATTACAGTTTTTAGTAGAACTGTAGATCTGACGTAACCAAGTAGTAATACTTAATCCTGGTTTAAACTAAACTTACGATTCTATCGGGCTAAAACTTGAGTAATTCGGGGTATTTCGAAAAAAAGTTAAAATCTCGAATATGTCGAGAACCGTGCGACTTTGGACTAAGGTAAATTTGGCTCAAGAGATCCTAAATGACCTCTACTATCACCCCTGAAGATATCTGTATCCATTTATCAAACACCCTGTATAGAATATATCTCTGAATCACCTGAACTCAAAAGAAAACAATCATTTTCTCAAGGCACACAGTTTTACAGTGACTACAAAATGGATGTTGTAACTAGAATGAAAGTCAAAACGTTGAGATGGTTGGGACATGTAGAAATGATGAGCGATGATTAAAAACCACTTGGTTTGACCATGTCGACCGGTAGCTTAAAAACGGAGGTGTTTTGAGTAAAAGGAATCGTAGAATGTCTACGACGCATTGCATGAATGTGACAGAAGTAATAAGTGTGAACAGGGATAGGAATCACAATTTGTGACCAAGGCGGCGGTACGTTCGCCGAAACGTCGGATTCACACGATTAAACCAGAAAAAAAAACAAATCTACATATGGATCATCGTAAAAACCTGCAACTACTATTGAGGGATAGGAAAGTCTAGCCATCCGTTCTCTCTGCCTACCCCGTAAGTAACGTACCGTGAAGGGATAAAATAGAAATTAAAAAAAAAAGTTTTTTTCTATCTTTCCCTACAATTCTATATTTAAACCTACATTGTATGATATACAGGAATGGATATTTCCTATTCCCCCGCCCTTTCATTATTCCCTTCCCCAACCCCCCCCCCCCCACACTGATCAACTATTGTTATTACTGTTATTATTATTTGTGGGGTTATTGTTCCTGCCTGGTTGGCTGAAGTTTTTTTTTTATTATTATTATTACTATTATTTCTTGATTCGTTCATTCATTGTCTTCAAAATTTCATCAACGTTGTTTGTATTTGGTACTTTGAATCACATATCCTCTAGTTGTTCAACGATTCAACTGGTGTTGAATCAAATTTGTTAAAACAGTTCAACAACATTTGAATGTTCTGCAGAAAGTTCGAAATTTCATTCAAGTTTTTTATACTCTTGAAACATATATTCTCCCGTTGTTCAACGAGTTAACTAACGTTGAACTAATTTTGTTAATACAGTTCAACAAAATTGCAATGTTTTACAGAACTGGAGTGAAAAACTTTTTACTTTGGATAACTGTGATGCATGAGAAATTACTTTTTAATGCACTAATGTTATAAATGCTGTCATTCGAATTTATGTTTTGTGAAACACTGAAATTTTCTACATGTCTGATGGATAACAGGGGCGAATGTTTATATCAACAAATATACAGCATAAAATGAACTTCACATTATCAATTATTATCAATTCGTCTAAAATCGACGAATTCATCGATAGGCAAATTGATTTTGGCCGAATTGATTTTAGACGAATTGATAATTGGACGAATTGATAATTAGACGAATCGATAATTAGGCGAATTGATTTTAGACCAATCGATTTTAGACTAATTGATTTGAGACCAATTCATATCAGACGAATTGATTTTAGACGAACTTACCGTAAACTAGTAAATTGTGTTGAATCTGAAAGCGATATCCCACGGTGCGCGAATCCGGATTCGTACGTGATTTTGGATTTGTACGTACCGCCATACAAATCGCTACGAAAGCGTCTGTAGATTTACGGACTCGCCCCTTCCCACGGCATGTGAATCTACGTACGAATCCGGATTCGCGCACCGTTGAATATCGCTTTGACATTTCAACATTCAACTGACATGATCAACATTTGTTGAATAGTGTGTTGCCATCCTAAGGGCGACGTATCAGAGAGTTGCAAGTTATAATAACTTTTATAATTGGATTTTTATATAAAAGTAAAAACTACAGCTGATAACCTATTTGATTGCATTGTTTCACAAATCATCATGTTTATTCCCAATAGATTAACTCACATACCCTCCAACTAGATACGATAATAGAGATTTTGCAATTTTAATTTTGCCCGGCTACAACGGCACATTCTAAAATGGGGTCCAATTGAAAATCTCGTAAATTTTCTTATTAATTCTACTCGATGTATCGATTGATTCGACGAATGTGTGAGTCGGTCGTTATGTTGAGAAAAACTACCAAATTTGTAGTGTTTTCCAAATAGCCTTACTGCGTGTCAGAATGCGGTATCACATGAGATGAAATGACATAAGATGAAATAACACGAGGTCAAATGACATGGACGCAATCACATACAAGACGAAATCGCATTAATAATTTTTTATTAGCTTGAAAATGTTTATTAATAATTACAAAACAAGAAAATAGTAGTGTGGTAGAGGGCAGAAAACGTCTTACAGTTAGCGTAGGGATTTAATATTTTGTGTGATTTGGTCCTATATATCTACCCATAAGTCCTGAGCAATTTCGTCTCCATATCATTAATCACATAATATAATTTCCTATACGTGATTTGATCTTATGCGATATAGTCATATCACCGCCTTAGAGTATCGCTATAGTAAGTACAGTTTCCATTATGTAGAATAATTTTGTATTCTATAGTTGCTGTCTGTATGGAGATTGATGACTAGACCTATTGTCCGCATAGTAATATGGATAGACCATATATATATATATATGGAATGTAATCCCTTTTATACCGATTCAAACCCTACCCAAACCCATATATATATTTACAAACATATATCAACATTCTTACATATGTATTGCTTTGCTATATAGGCCAGGCTAGCTTTTGCAACAAACATATCGCTTTATAAAAATATCACCCGATTTATTTTTTTCCAATCCATACAGTCATTACAAACAATTTTTCAATTATTAAGGCAGCGGGTGTCGCCAAAAGGGTATTTTTTCGAACTAATATTATCTCGAAAATCGTACTATTTCTTGTATAGATTCCTGAATAAAATTGTGATATTAACCTCTGAAAAAAATATAAGTATGAGAAAACAACACAGAGAAAAAATTCTTTCTCGTAGTGATAATACGATTATGCTTTCAATTCTTCTGCATTAGTATAAAACTGTTTTTTAATACAACAAAATTGTCCCCATAAAACGATTGTGCACGCGATTTTGAACATTAAAGACCTGGGAAATGTTTTTGAGATACTCATAATCTTAAAGGGCAAGTAAGAGTATTTTTCTATTGAGGTTTGTTTAATTCATAATTTATAGTTGACACACAAAATCCATAGATACATATAGTCAAATCAACGAACTCTTTTGTAACGAACCTCTATGCAACATGTAGGTCTATGCAACATCTATGATTATTATTAGGTATGTCCACAGATATAGAAATATGTAGTGCAGAAGGTACACATAGTACATCCCATCCCACTATCCCAGTTATAGTATTTCGCTCTATGATAGCTGCTTCTATTGCAATCCTCCCCGAGTTATAAATATCTCGAATAATGCCATCATAAATGAACTTCCAATATGGATTTATAACATTCGATCGATGGATTATGCAAAAGCATCGATATTTCATCGAGACCTCAAAAAAATTAACTAATCTTAGCATTTCCTTCCATAAGTGTTGTTGAGAATTACAAAAAATTTCAAAAGTTTTCACGGTATTCGGTATCAATTTCTTTATAGAGTTACATTTAAATATATGCATGAAAATAAAGTCTGAAAAGGCAATGGGCAAGGCACACAGCAGGATAAAATGATAGTTGGTGGACACGCAAATTAATCACATGGGCAAAAAAAAAGTGGTGTTGGAAAAGCTTTTGAAGAGACGATCTCGCTAGTTCGTTTGGAAAAGCCTTTATCCAGCAGCAGAGGCATCAAGGCTGAAAAAGTAGGATAAAACTCAGCTATGCCAACAGATAATGTCTACCTGGATTAACTTTCTTCAAATTATTTATCTTTTTTTTTTAATTAAAAAGGATCTGAGCTTGCATACCCAAACCCAAATACTTTCCTGCACACCTTGCACTAGGCTTAAAGCCTGTATCACAAAGTGTGGAATACATCGCCAACGCTCACTCACTCACTCATCAACACAGAGCCCAAACGGCTACTCCTAGACAAGCGAAATTCTGAAAACAGATAGGTTTCAATGCAAAACCTTTCACTAAGAAGGGATTTTTGGAAATTATGTACCTAATAATTGCAGTATCTCGTACGACACGGAAAAATATCGATTATTCGATGATTTCACAAAAAGAATTGACATACTCACTAAAGCCCTCGCTAGCCACAACGATAATGGTTGCATAAAAGTCCATTTTTTCTCTGTTTTCAATGATTTATATTTTTTTATACAGAAAAGGATTTCAAATGTTTGTCGATGTATGAACAGGCCTATATGCATGATAATAGTATATCTACCTATAGGTACAGTGCAATGAACTCTTATTACATATTGTACGTACCTATTACAGGACAGGCGATATCTGAATTATTAACTTTTAATCGACTGCTTTACAATGGGAAATCATAATAAACACGTTAAAACGTGTCTATCCAGCATTAGTTTCTAGTTTTCCAAGGTACTGGGGCACAGCGCCGTCCTGGTGTATGTTAGCGAGACATTGGCATGGCTGAAGATCGACGAATCAGATTTCAATGCTGTCGAGATGAGATCATTAGAAGTAAGCATATTGACAATTTAAAAAAAAATCTCGACAACCTTACTAAATATGCTTTGGAACAAAATAGGGTAGACGCACTGAACATTTATCTAGGGAATAACCGTAAAAGATTTTTTATACCTTGTATAGTTTTCTCAACAAAAAATTTAAAAAACACCTCTGATCTTTTTTCCGAAAGACGGAAACTCGTCTCCCGAAAGTCGCGGAGTAAATTTTTTTCTTGTACTGATAATATGCATTAAAATCTAGGGAATAACCGTAAATTTTTTTTGATAGACGCAAAATTAACCCCAAAAAATGGAAAAAACGCTATTTTTATCATTTTTTCATGCGATTGTCATGCGATTTTGAACCTTAATGCCGTGGGAAATGTCTGTGACGTCATTCCTGGTGCCATGCCCTTAAAAACTTGTTTACCGAAAGTTGCGGAGATTTTTTTTATACGAGTATATTGATAATATGCATTTAAATCCAGGGAATAACCGTAAAAGTTTTTTTATTGAAGCAGTGTTAAGTATTCAGGAAGTGGCTGAAAAACAGATTTCAAGATTTACGCACAAGTAAAAAGATAAAAAAAAATCAACGTCGTGAAGTTAAGCAAAATCTTGAAGAAATAAAAAATATGAGTATAATAAAAAAATATTATGGAAATGAGAGACTGCAAGACTGGTGTTGTGACAAGAATGAAAGTGAATAAACTAAGATGGTTCGGGCATGTTGAGAGAATGAAAGATGACAGGATGACAAAAAATATATATTTGAGTGAGCGATAGGGTGAGGAAGCGCGGCCGCCCGTGACTGACCTGATCCGATCATGTGGACCAGATCCTCAAGGATGGACGCGTTTTGAGTAAAAGGAATCGGAGCGCGTGTATGACTGGATGCATGAATGTGATGGAGGCTAGGAGTGTGTGCAAGGATAGGGCTGTCTGGCGCTCTGTCCTCGGGGACCCTGCAAGGGACATGGCGTGAGGGTATATATAGATAGATAAGAAATATCATCATATTGCTATTAATTTATTAAAGAACTGTAACACATACGAGTAGTTGCACGTGGGAAATACTATTCGTAGGGAAGGTATGATATTGAACCCACCTGATATTGAATTGAAAATATAATTACTCGTGTGGATATCTAATCAACAATTTATCGACCAATTCTCAACAGCTGACGAAATAATTACATTTTCATTATACAGTTACCAGTGGCGAAGGGTCCAATAATACGAATTCAATTCAATTTCAATTTCAAAATTCCTTTTATTTTTCTTCAATATTTTACATATACAAATAATATGGTTCCTTAAAACTATACATGTTTCGAGATACCTCCCCAATAGAGACAAGTCTCGTGTGCGGGGAGGGAATGAATTGAATTCGATCGAGTAACCCATTTTTTTAATTTAGGATGAAAAAATAATAGGTTTAATTTGATATAATGCAATAAAAAATGTAAGTCCCAACTTCCCTTTTCTACAGAAATTCATTCTTCGCCAAAACTTTTGAAAAACTGATAATTCATTTTGTCCAGTAAGTTAGAATTTGATTTTAATGCGCGAAAGAATAAAAATTTCACCCATATTTTGCATTTTTGGGCTTGTTGCGTCGCGAAATTTTGTCGGCAAACCTCGGATTCGGATTCCGCCCCCCATAATATTGAACTACCTCCTAACTTTCCTGCTGAAAACATAGATGATTTGGACAATTAGTAAAAAGGATATTTTCATTTGAGAGTCCTTTGATAAATTACTGTAGAAATGAAAGAACGCTTTTTATAATAATGCCTTTGCGTTGCGTAATGCGTTGCGAGGGGTCTACTAAATCCTAAGCGAAAAGGTAACTCGACAGGAATCGTGTTCTTCGGTGTGTCCCGCCTGCTACCCACAAGGTATTACATACATTATCTATTGGAGAATAGACTACCATATTTTTATTGTGATGTGTTTTGGAAGCCATGGAAACCATATTGAATGCGAAGTACGTAGGTGTTCTTAATTATTGAAGGTAGAACTCATTATTTTTTATTAATTCTATAAAATACACCATTCGTTATTCGGCCCAAAAAAAGGCTTATGCACTTGTACGTGATTTCCTTAAAATAATATTTTGATGGCAAAGGAGAATGCTAATTTAGTATAGAAAAAAAAAACCCAGGCCCGGCGCAAACGAAATGTAACTCAAACGATAGGTAAAAATGAGAATTAAATACTGCATAGGGGTCATCATCGAAATCAATGGCCTAATGTGTGAAATACGTATTCGAAGTTTACAGGGGTCTGTGAAAAACACCTCTGATATTTTTTCCGAAAGACTCGTTTCCCGAAAGTCGCGGAGAATATTTTTTTATTGCATTAAATATAGGAAATAACCTCAAAAAATGAAAAAAAACGCAATTTTTACAATTTTATCATGCGATTGTTCGTGCAATTTTGAACGTTAATGCCGTGGGAAATGACCGTGACATCATAGTTGGGTCGCAAGCCTTAATTGTCTGTCTATGTTCACTTCGTCTGCCATGAATAACATTTCAGTTTTTCCACACTCCCCGATAGTAACAAAAAGTAATCCATAAAAGTAATTCTTACATCACCATCCCAATCATTACCGGTGTCCGGTAAGTTCGTCTAAAATCAATTGGTCTAAAATCAGTTGGTCTAAAATCAATAAGTCTAAAATCGATTTGTCTAAAATCAATTCGTCTAATTTTTTTTTGCCTTTGATGCCTATTATTGTATTGTAACGAATGATATTGTTGAATTTATTGTTATTAGTTATTATATGAAATGTATTGAAATGTAATTTAATGGCGTTGCGCCGTATATGAGTTAATAAATAAATAAATAAAAAACCAGTTCGTGTAAAATCGGCGAATTGATCGCTAGGCAAATTGATTTTAGACGAATTAATTTTAGGCGAATTAATTTTAGGCGGATTAATTTTAGACTAATTGATTTTAGACCAATTAATTTTAGACGAATTGATTTTAGACGAACTTGCCGTAAACCACCCAATCATTACCCAATGTATTTTAATATTTACGACTTATTAATACAACACAGACTGAAAAACAATTTCTAAATATAAGTTTCGACATCCAATTATAATCGATAGAAGTAATAACCAATAGATTCTTTGATACAACCTAATATTGTTAAGAATATATTACATAATTAAGGGAGCTGAGAAAAATTCTTACCTTACGCTTTACTACTGACGAAAGGTTTGATCAATAGAAAAAATCAAACGTATTTATTTATTTATTGAATCTTTAAGTGAACAATAAATACATATAAATATTTAAAAAATGGACATAGTACAGTTTATAAACCGTTGTTCACTAGGACGAACTTATCACAGAACTGCGATTTCTTCCAGTTCAGATTTAGATGGCAGTATTTTAACGTA
Organism: Ceraclea dissimilis; assembly: GCA_963576895.1. NCBI lineage: Eukaryota > Metazoa > Arthropoda > Insecta > Trichoptera > Leptoceridae > Ceraclea > Ceraclea dissimilis. The sequence continues at coordinate 3,516,283 of OY756377.1, forward strand.
TGTCGATTGTACGTACGTGGAATTACCGTTGTCATGAATTTTCAGTCAGGCCTAAATAATTTTCAGCACTTGATTTTGAAACTTTGAAACCCATGTCACGTCGAATTGTTTTATAAAGAAAATGTTTTCTTGCTATTAATTATTGTCTATCCTCGCCTGGTCGACATCACGGCCACTTAAAGGCGTTGGAGTCAGATATACTTAATTAATTGTAAGATATTTTTAATTTTACATTGTTGTTGTGATCCTCCCTGGAAGATGAGTTTTACGCATATCTGGCAAAAAATACACTCATTTATAAATCTGTTTTGTAGTTATTTACCTAATTTGTGAAATTGTAACTGTTTTTGATTATTGAAAAATATATTCTTCCCATTTACCACTATTTTTATTTTACGGAAATACCATGAATGGGGTTGACTGGAAGAAATCGCAGTTCTGCGATAAGTTCTCCCTAGTGACAAAGCTTTATAATTTGTACTGTATTTTTTAATATATGCATACTTTGTTCACTTAAAGAATAAATAAATAAAAAATATTGGTAAGTTAAGCAGAGACCTGGGGTCCTGAGGCCTGAGTCAAACCACGAAACGCGACGAAAACGTTGGCGTTTTACGCGTTGTTGCCATGGTGATATCGTTAGCATAACGCGTAAAATGCCAAGGTTACCGTCATGTTTCGTGTTTTGACTCAGGCCTCTAATATCTGAAAAACGTTTACAAACGAATTAAGTCAATCCACTTTTTAAATAAATAAAATAAAACACTCTTTTACTTCTACTAACGTATTTTTATTTCCTTCCACAAAGTTACACTCTCCAACTTAGAAAATCTGTTTACGAATTATTCTTTGCACCCTTAAACTAGGCGGTAGATGTATTATTAGGTATCGGAGAATTATTTGACTGACCGACCACGTTTAGGGAACACGTGTCTTTGTGGGAGTGGGGGGGGGCTAAAGGGGGGCTAGGGGGTGCGTTACCTAACCTGACCTGCAAAGGTATGAAGTAACATTTGTTATAATGTATAGTATATGTAATATCTTGTTACGATTATGTAGGTTATTATTGTTGCTTTTATTAGATCTATTTTAGCTTCACTGCCCGACGTAACCCGCCCAAGAAACCAAATTCGGTCGCGAAATTTGCAAATCGGTCACAAGTGGTCACATTTGGTTGCCGTGTCGACACTGTGTGCACACAAAAACCCGGTCACAAAACACACACATTGTGTACGCTTTGCGACCAGATTTGGTCGCAGAGTGTACACACTGTGTGGTGAATGTGTCCGAACAAATTTGGTTCAAATTGTTCGAAATATATTAGTCCACGCTATAATTAGTTCTCAATCTTTTTTTTTTTTTTTTTTTTTTTTTTTTTTTTTTTTTTTTTTTTTTTTTTTTTTTTTTTTGCTCTACAAATATTTTTTTTTTTTTTTTTTTTATTTATTTAACATAAAATACATTTACAATTTACAATTATTAAATACATGGTAAGAATATGATTAGCAATGATCTTGTTACTCCCCGGATATGAGTTTCTTGTTCAGTCGTGTTTGTATTTTGTTTGTTTTGAATCCATGGCTTTTTCATATGTTGGAATATCTATAACTTTTATTCGGCATTTTATGCGCTTCCAACCACTTTCAGGCACACTGTCCTCGTTTCTCCTGGCATCTTCTAATATGGTTTTCCGTTTAAATTTTGGCCAATACAAAAGACCCTCCTTCACCCAACCACTAGGAACAGCAGAAATTACAACTGCCGAATTTTCCTTTGTTGCGACGAGCGTATACGGCATTTTATACAAAGACTGAAGACGTTCTGACATTAGGAGCGGAAACTGTTTGAGAATAGTAGATCAAGAACTATGGCGGCTAGCTGATGAAAAGCATTGTGACCGCTTTTGGTTACATTCGGTCACAAAGCGGTCACAACTGGTTACAAGTGGTCATAAGTGGTCACATTTGTGACTACTCCATATTCTACGAAATTTTGATAATTATGTTCATTAAAATGCATGTTTAATAGTTTTCCAGGATGAAATTTGTTTGGATTATAGCGTAATAGGTCAAAATTAAGGTTTCTGCGAAACAATGGACTTATTGGAAGTTGTATAGAATTTAATATAAATAAATATGACTATCACATTAATTTATTATTTGTTGTTAAAATTAATAATTAAAAAGGCGCGTTAAAAATAAGCCACCTACTTCACTAAATTACACGATAAATTTTGTTTCGCAATGAAATTCGGATATTATTTAGCTATACCCGTCCGTTTTTATTTTCATTAATATTATATCATGGCTGAAAAGTATTTTGGTGTTAAGAATTTTGTTGCGCATCCATGTTAAAATTATAAATATATATATTTATTTTTGCGGGAAACCGCAAATACGTACGCGCCAGCACCGGCGGGCCATTCAAGTGGTCACATTTTGGTTACAAATGCGACCGAATGCGACCGGATTTGGTCGCATTTGTAACCAAAATGTGACCGAATGCGACCAGATTTAGTCACAAATGTTCCCCACTTTTGGTTGCGGTTTCGGAACTGTGTGCGAACAGCGACCGAATTTCCGATTAGTGTGCACACAGTAGTGTGCGAACGTGTGCGAACGGCGACCAAATTGCGACCGAAATGGTTTCTTGGGCGGGTTTATAAATGGCTGAATTAGATAACAAAATCTAAGTAATAATAATAAGTAAACGTATTTTTTTTTAAACTATATTTCATGAATCCATATCTTCGTTGTTGGTTCTACGGGTTTCCATACTGCGTGTAGAAGTGACTTCATCGTAAAAAAAAAAACAATTATTCTAAAAAAATGTGAAAAACACCTATGATCTTTTTTCCGAACGACAGAAACTCGTGTAAACATACAGAAAGTCGCGTATTTTTTTTTTGTATTGATGGTATGCGATAAAATCTAGGGAATAACCCTAAAAGTTTTTTGAGAGATGCGAAAGTAACCCCAAAAAATTAAAAAACGCTATTTTTACCAATTTATCATGCGATTGTTCACGCGATTTTGAACCCTAATGCCGCGCCGTGGGAAATTACTGTGACGTCATGGTAATGCATACATCCGCACTTTAAAATTTGTACAGTTCGGTGGGTGAATTATTTTCAGTATTTTGTGTTATGAACCACGTGGCATTAGGTCCGTTTGCACGTGAATTTTACACCGCCCATTATACCACCCATACCACCCATTTTACCACCTTTTTGTTACGTATTATTTCCTACTACAACAGTACTTAAAATCTAACTATAACTTTGTAACTAAGCGCCTTATGTAATCCAGACCCTTAACACAGGATTAACTTCCAGTTTAAATTTTTAAACCGTGTATCCAAACGTACAGTTATTTTTAATCTTCCAGTTTATTTTTAATCTCATTGTACACAAAGCTAATCACTCGTAGTCGAGAGGATAAATGAAAAACAATATACCTTGTGACTAATGAATGTTTCATTGTAGAATATGTAGACTGTTTGGTACCTGTTTAGTATTTTTTTAATAATCCGGGGTAGCTCAGTATAAGGGCTATCACACACGTTCTAACATCCAGTTAACTGAATCGACCGTTTGCAAAAAAAGCTCCAACCAAAACCTCTCATTGAATTCAAAATCAGGGTAACACTGAATTCAGAGAGAAGTTTTAGTCGGAGCTTATTTGCAAACGGTCAATTCAGTTTGACAAGAGTTTAAGTAGGTACTCACTGCATATTATCTGGATCATTAATAATGTTAGCAACTTCAAATTATTACTCTGGAATTCAAGATTGCGTCGCCGTAAACTTTTTATTTTTTTTTACGAGTCAGCAAAATGTTTTGAATGGTTATCGATAGATGTCGAAATTTTTAGAAGTCGCGGGTTTTTGAAGCGCAGGAATATTTAGTTTTTTCATTTTGATTTATAAATTGAATCGGTAAATATTGTAGTACAAAATGTTATTAAGTAGAATAGAATAGGACCTAGTGCTACGCTAAATTAAAATTCAATTAAACATAAGAATATACAATAATAATACGTGTAAGGATAGGGCCTGGCTTCTCTCTGCTAACCCAACAAACCAGGTCATTTTCGATGCGTTAGAAGTAGTAATTTATATAATCTCTTCGGAAACCGTACCCCATTGGGAGGCCGCAGCCCAGAAAGACCAGAACTCTTGTCTGGTCTTTCTTACTTTATTATTAATTTCTTCCTGACCTGTGTCTCTCAGACCACAAAACGATCCCGGTCCACAAAGTTGCGTTGCTAAAAATAAGGTATAGTCAAGGTTTTCAGAGAAAAAGTCGTTTCCTTAAAAGTTAAAACTAATTACGCAGTGTTTTAATAATATATTATAATGATTATAATTAAAATTGATTTCACGATGTTAATTACAAGGGTTCCCGGATAAAAACCCATTACAGTATTGCTCAACATGAATAAATCTCAAAAAAGACAAAAGCCCTTCAGAAATATCCTCAACGGATAAAAGCCCAAACTTTCTAGTTGGATTCCAGTAGATGAATTATTTATAAATTGTTGACTATTTTATTGTCCGTCCTATTTTAGATCCGCTTAATTATTTGTTTATTTTCTAATCTATGGTAGTGTCTAACACACTGAAAGAAATCTTATACTAACAGATACAATTAATTTTATTTTCAAAATCCAATTAGATTTGAGGTTTTGTCCCTTGAGCATATTTCTGAAGGGCTTTTGTCTTTTCTGGGATTTATTCATGTTGAGCAATATTCTAATGGGTTTTTATCCGGTCACGAATTACAAGAGACAACTCTCAAATAATTATTCCCAGCGGTGGGAGAACTTTTGATGACAAACTCCTCAAACAAACTCACTGAATTTCTCGCACTAAATTACATTATTTTTTAAAGTCCTTCAGTGCTACTGATATTAAAAAGTCGTAGAATAAATGTTGTTAATTAGTTTACACCACTTTTATTTTGACCAGAGTCAACATGTTTCGGGAACAATAAGGGAACATTGTTCCCGAAACATGTAGACTCTGGTCAAAATAAAAGTGGTGTAAACAAATTAACATTGTTTTAATTATAATATAATGTCGCCACAAAGTAAAACCTTCAAAATCAAAGAAGTTGTTAATTGGTCGTCCAACCCAGTTTGACATTAGGAGTACTATATCTTACTTGTGGCATATATAGGTTTTCAGCGGTGGGGGGGGAATAGAGTATTTGACTTTGGGGACGGGGAGGATGGAAACTAAACACGGCTACCAAATCTGAATAATGGCGCCGCAGGCAAAATTTTCGTGACGGTGAGTGAAAAAAGTCGTGTTTTGGTATTAAAATTGTGAAGTAAATGTACATATTGTAGTTGTGGGGCACAAAAAATACAAAAAAAGAAAGAATGACGCCGCAGGCTAATTTTTTTTAAATATGAGCGAAGTGTAAACCTGGGTGGTTTCTAAATGTTTTAAGATGGGGGCCTCGACCCCCTTGATAATCTTGTCATAATACTTATTAGATAAAGGGATACTGGACTTCGGGTCCAATGACGCAATAATAAAATAAGGCATTCAATAAAAGGGTCAGTTCAAAATGTAAGGAAATTCATTCAGTTGGCAATCCCTCTCAGCCTATGAGAAAATTTTATATGAGTGAACTATACTATGTAATGAAATGTATGTAGGTTGTATTATACTGTACTCGTGTACTGAAAAGGGAATTGTTTCGCCAAGTTTGATGAAGACGGATGAAGTTTATGGAGACTGAGAAGGAGATATAGCCATAGAAGGGGGAGAGATTGACTACCACGATCAAACACTTTGGTAATTTCAATAAAGACCCATTTCGCATATCACTAGAATCTCAAACTGTTAATGCGACATTTTCACACTAGATAGCGCAAATATCTACCAATTTTTACACCCCTTATGGGGTATGCAGATAAGAAAAAGAACCACACACTTCTCTCCTTAAATATATGAAGGTAGATATCTCTTGCATCCACCACGCTTTTAAGATTCGTCACATACGATTTCTTTTACTCAAGATACGTCCGTCCTTGAGAATCTGGTTTACATGATCAAGCCTCGTGGTTCTTGGACGGCCGCAATTCCTTACACCTCTTCTTTCTCCTAGATATATTCTCTTCGTTATTCTTTCATCGATCCATTATTCATCCTCTTTACATATTCCAACCATCACAACATCCGTTTTACATTCACCCACTTCTTATCCTATCTTTCAGCGTTTTCCCACACAGCATTTAAACCCAATTCGTCCTTTTTCAGCCATGTCCATGTCTCGCTAGCAATTACTTCTTACCAAAATTTTAAACTATCAAAGAGGAGGGGTGAGGAAGCGCGGCCGCCCGAGACTGACCTGGTCCGATCATGTCGACCAGATCCTCAAGGATGGACGCGTTTTGAGTAAAAGGAATCGGAGAGCGTATATGACAAATTGCATTAATGTGACGGAGGCTAGGAGTGTGTGTAAGGATAGGGCTGTCTGGCGCTCTGTCCTCTCTGCCTTCCCTGCAAGGACGTGGCGTGAGGGTATAGATAGATATATTTGAAAAACTGAACAGAAAATCCTCAGATACCATAAATTTCAGGGGTGCTTTCGGAATGTTTTTTTATACAATAAATGTCCAAATATTGTAATTTCAAAACAGTGAATCTGTAGTCCATACTTTCATCTAACACTGTCTTCAGTTTCAAGACGATTCTCTCAGTATTGGCTAAGAACAATTCAGGGCGCCGAAGCCGGATGACAGCATATAGGACCTTTATAAATTTTCCGTGAATATTATTTTTTCAGATGTCATAGATTTTCATATTCCTGAAATTGAAGACTAAATTTCTCGTCCTTGTTGTGTATTTCTTACATAAGACAGCGTTGGTTTTATTAGTATTTATTAAATTTATTTTATTTTAAATTTATTAAAATGTTCCATCATTATTTATCGGATTAAATTGATAAACATTGTAACGACAGCACAAATTTCAAATTGTGGGGTAAAACGTTTAATTTTAAATGACTGTTATTTATTTATTTATTCATTTCGTGACAGAATAAATATATCTAAATTATAACAAATTATTCGGTTACAAAACAACCTACAAACCCCATAGCCTTGATTAGCTGAAAATAATTATAAAAATGAAAAGGTTGGCCTTTTGAGCATTGTCGTATAATTTCAATGTGTTTTTAGAGTGACCTGTGATTGTTAATGGAAAAATGGCAGTATTTCGAACCTGGAAAACCATAATGGGTATAGGTATTCCTTTTTCGTATTTTATTATCAATAGCAAAAAGGTCGTATTTTTTAGTACTGCTAAATATTTAAGCATGTTTCGAGAGAATGTCCGACTATTGTTGATGGAAAAATGACAGTAATTCGATCCTGGAAAACTGTAATTAATTTTTCATTTTAGTTTTTCGGGGTTGTTCAAGTTAATTGACTTTTTAAATACGATACTTCAGCATAACCTTAGTTGCTTCTTGCTGGTATTGTTACGGGGTTGGAAAGAAGAGATCGAGATATTACGATAAGCTCGCCCTAGTGGTACAATTTTCTTTATTTTTTTTAAAGGTATAACAAGTACTTAACTATTTTTCTAAAAACAAAAACATTCATAACAAGTAGTTATCTCAACAGATATACAGAGAAGGGTGGACTTTACACCAGGCTTATGAATGATTGTAGGCTGGTTTGATTTGATCACTTTACACTTAAGTAACATTCACCAATTACAGTCCATCCATCTGCCGCGTCCGGGAATCTAACTCGGAACTTCTAACTTGAAACACCGGTATCTAGATTGAGATACTTCCGTGAATTTTAACGGGTAGGTACAGTATATTATGTATGGAGTACGTAAATAATAATAGACTCTCTACATACATATATAAAATAAGTAAATTTCATTAACGTATGTAACGTTCGTCTAAATAATGAGTTGGAAACACAAAGGTAACAAATTATTACTTGTGTTATTTATTTGTCTTCACCTCAGTTAAACAAATAAACAGACAAACACACAAACAGACACACAATATACATAATATCATTTAAGTATTTTAATATACCTAGTATTAGTCTTACATCATGCGCTGTGGCGTCACTAGCGGATCCAGGGGGGGGCTAGGGGGCTGAAGCCTCCCCCTCCAAAAACCATGAGTGACAGTACTTTATATACAACAAATCTAGTGGTTTCAGCCCCTTAGCCCCCCCCCCCCAAAACGTTGAGTGACAGTACGTGACGACATTCAGCCCCTCCCAAAATTGAATCCTGGATCCGCCACTGTGTGGCGTATGTAGGTTTTCATTTCGGGGGGGGGAGCGAAAAAACTCCTGGGGAAGGAAATTAAAATTGGAACATAGACGTAGTTAAAAATTTGTAATAACGCCGCAGGCGAAATTTTTTCGTGAAGGTGAGCAAGAAAAGTTGTGTTTTAGGTTGGCATCATACATAAGTGCTGTGTTAAAAATGTAAACTGTTTTTGAAAACTGGTGAATTGATAAACCTGGGATCTTTCTATAGCAGATGACACATCATTGTTTGACATTTCGAGGGGGGGGGGGCTCGGCACCCCCCATATACGCCACTGATCATGCGCGTAGGGGTGGAAATAGTTAGTACAGAGTCATCGAAAAAGATGGACCCTATTTTAAAATGGTATAACTTTGGAACCATTTGCGACAAATGAGTGATTCTTTCACTGTATGGTAAATGGTTATTTTGCTAGTTGGGTCTTTACTGAAAAATATATGAAATGTCTTTTGAAAGTTTCGAACACCTGACAGTTAAAAAAAGGTCAAAGGACCAAGCATCCCTTATGTCACTGTGACCAAAATAGATCTATTTTGTGACCTTTGAGATAACAAGCCGCCCTGTATTTCAAAATCTGCGTCATGTATTTCAAAATCTGTTATGGTGTGAGGAGTCTGGCATCTCGAAGTCGTAGCCCTGAACAATATAAAAAGTTGGTTTTAAATCTAGGCATATCGTAATTTAAAACATTTAAATAAACCTTAGATAAATAAGATCTCGACAACCTTACTTTATGCTTCAGAAAAAAATTGGGTTAATACTTTGAAATTTTATCTAGTAAATGACCGTTAGAGATTTTTGTATCTTATGTAGCTTTCTCAAAAAAAAATGTGTCTTGGGTAGTTGGGGAGATTCTGGGCGGAGATATTGGGGCACCTACATTGGGAGAGTTTTATGTAGAATTTCATATGACATTATGCTCTTCTAGGTGTTGTGCTCTATTATGAATGTCATATTATCTCCGTTTTTGTATGGAAATTACTTAGGGGTCCCCTGCCTACGTGGAAGTTGGTGGGATTGTGCATAAGTTTGGTTTTTCAATTATCTCATAGTAAATTGAAAAACACTTTTTACTACCTAAATATTATAGAATTTTAGTCTATTGTATTGTTATGTTGCATGTTTCCATAATTCAAACGTGTAAACACGCTCACGGCACCAAATTTGTCAAACGGTTTTGTACTGTCGTTCCTATACACTTTCTAAGTAAAGTACTTTGAGGTATTGAGTTCTAGAACCTATACTTAGAATAATAAATGAATACAATACAAGTACCGTATAAGTTAGAGGGTTAATATTTGAGTAGGTATGTAGGTTCTTATGTAGAATTTATTATACAGACTGAAGGTAGAACGTGTCATTAATTATTATGACGTTTCGCTGTATATTGGGAATTATATTATTATGAGAAAATTGAAGGCACAATTGCACCAACGTACCTTAATAAACAAATACTTAAGTCAAGTATACATTCAATCGACAATCAATCAAAATAAATGTATTCCAATAAGTAATTACATGCTGCTTTGAAATTTGAATATGGAATCAATTCAAACTTCGTACTTATTGTTACGAGCTGAAGTCTGTTGTTAATAATGTTCATAATTGCTAATGTTGTACAAATATAAATGCCTAAATTATGAAGACAGCGATATCTCTTAGCTGGTGAAAATTAAGTTAACAAATCCTTATTTTTGTGAAATCATCGGAATTTTTCTACATGTACGTAGTTGAATAACAAGTAGTTATATCTCAACAGTTACACAGCAGAAGATGGACCTTCCATCAGGCTTATGACTGACACTTATGTGTAAGTGATCACACTAAGCCAGCCGACGATCAGTCATAAGCCTGATGGAAGGTCCATCCTCTGCTGTGTATCTGTCGAGATATAACTACTTGAACAAATCCTGTTTCAACTCAAGTAAAGTTTACGTTACAATTTAATGTGTGTTGGTGAAACATGCCGTAGCGATTATTATGCTGTCAGAAACACGGATGGTCATTTTTAATAGTTCCACTGCAGCTAGCGCCGCCACCACCGCCTTAGTGTTCTCAGTACCAGGAGCAGAGTATCAGGGGGGCAGCGCTTAATAAGGGTGAATTTACTGCTGTAATAAGTTGCTCTTGTCTGAGACATACTTACTACCTAACACTTCTGCTAACCTAATACTTATGCAATAAGAATTTGACGTTTTGATTTCCTTATGTGGAATGCAGTGGAAATGAGGGCGTTAAGAAACTGGGGAAACGTCTGGGAAAACACTGAAAGATAAATAAGATGAGGAATGAGGTTATTAGAGAAATCAGTGATTGCAAGACGTGTGTTTCAACTCGAATGAATGTGAATAAACTAATATGGTTTGGACATGTTGAGAGATTGATGTAACGAAAAGATGACAAAAAAGATATGAGAGGTGTGAGAAAAGGCGGCCGCCCGAGTATGACCTGGACCGATCATGTCGACCAGATCTTCAAGGATAACGCGTTTTGAGGAAAAGAAATCGAATAGGGTGTATGAAAAATTGCACGAATGTGACGAAGGCAAGAAGTGTGTGTAAGTATAGGGTAGTTTAGCCCCGTCGTCCTCTCTGCCTACCCTGCAAGGGACGTAGATTTCCTTATACCTACGCAGTGTCAAAAAATGAAGAAACGGATATTTTCTATGTTATCCTTTCATCATTCATCTTCTATACATGCCGAATGACGAATTACATGAATGTGACGGAAACAAAAAGTGTGTGTAAGTATAGGAAAGTCAAGCAATCTGTTTTCTCTGCCTACCTCGCAAGGGATGCGGCGTAAAGGGATAGAATAGAAAAAAAAACTGCTTGATAACATCCATATGTTCCCACAAGTAATGTTGAAAGGGCGAATGGTCATTCAGTCGCATCCCCTTCCTTAGACCACCACCAGATACTTGAAGTGGGGAAATTGGTTTTCAATTCTCCCAACCAACCACTCTCCATAGATTTTCTCTTAGAAATCAGGAAGTTTTAAAGAGTCCTTGAAGACAAAACAAGTTTTTCAAGTGCTTTGTCTATCACTGTATAATACAAGTAGTGAACTGATGGTAAGGGAATGAAGGATATTGATATTGGTCTTAAGCTCGCGACCCAACTATGACATCCCGGTCATTTCCCACGGCGTTAAAAGGTTCAAAATTGCGTGAACAGTCGCATGATAAAATGGTAAAAACAGCGTTTTTTCCATTTTTTGGGGTTAATTCTGCGCCTATCAAAAATTTTTTACGGTAATTCCCTAGATTTTAATGCATATTATCAGTACAAAAAAAAATTACTCCGCGACTTTTGGGAAACGAGTTTCTGTCTTTCGAAAAAAAGGTCAGAGGTGTTTTTCACATTTTATTTTTGAGAAATCTATACAAGACATAAAAAATCTTATACGGTTATTCCCGAAATAAAGGTTCAATGTATTTACTCTACTTTTTCCAAAGCATATTTAGTAACGGTTGTCGAGATAGAAGGTCTCCCGTTTTTAAATTTTTTTGAAATGTCGGTATGCATACTCTTAAGTTGTATTGTACTTTAAAATATTATAATCGAACAGGCAAATTACTAAAATATGGAAGGGGAATTTAAACTCTCAATCTCAAATCTTGCTAAAAAATGTAATCCCCAAAACCATAGGTACTTGAAGAAACCGCTTTTCCAAAGACCGTCATTGCTGTCAACTTGCATTCCCCATAGAATTATGAGCGTACCAACCAACTAAAATAAAACTTTTTTTTTTCAATTATTTTGTAGTGAAATAAATTTGAAACGCTCATCTCTCAAGCGGGAGGTGCCAGGTTCAAACCCCAGCGCTGGCGATGTATTACACTTTGCGATACAGACTTTTAGCCTAGTGAAAAGTGTACAGGAAAGTATTTGGGTTATTCTATGCAAGCTCAGATAGGTACTTTTACTTATAGTATACCTACATAAAAAAAACTTATTTAGTTAAAAGTTCAAAAAGTTGTAGAAAATGATAATTTAAAACCAACCTTATTTTCTTTTGTAATTGTTGTTGTAATCTGCATCTACTTTTCCTTTTCAAATTTTAAGAGTATGCATACCGACATATCAAAAATTTCTAAAAACAGGGATATCTCGACAACCGTTACTAAATATGCTTTAGAACAAAATAGGGTAGATGCATAAAACCTTTCTAGGAAATAACCGTAAAAGTTTTTTGATAGACGCAAAATTAACCCCAAAAAATGGAGAAAAAGATATTTTTACCATTTTATCATGCGATTGTTCACGTGATTTTGAACCTTAATGCCGTGGGAAATGACTGTGACGTCATTCTTGGTACCAAGGCCTTTATAAATTCCTAATGACTCAGTTCAGTAAAAATTTACATAGTACGTCGGCACTATGAGTACATGGTTGGCGCAGTTGGTTGAGGCGGCAGTCTCTCGAGCGGGAGGTGCCAGGTTCAAACCCTGGCGCTGGCAATGTATCCCACACTTTGCGATACAGGCTTTTAGCCTAGTGCAAGGTGTGCAGGAAAGTATTTGGGTTTGTGTATGCAAGCCCAGATCCTTTAAAAAAATAAAAAAAATACTATCAATATTTGCTAATTTTCTCGCACAATTCTTCCAAAAAATCTCCTTTACATCAACCCTTTCGTCCATGTTTCGTTATTGTAAAAGAACGTATCTAATTGGTAGGAGAAAATTAATGATTTTCTTAATCATGTATTTTACTTTGATCCTCAAATAATAATGGTGAAATCAATCATGGATAATATAAATCTAAGATAAGTATTGAACTAAGGAAATTGTAAATATTAATAGAAATACTGTTCATCCCATAAAATCAATAATCATATTCCAAATTGTAATTAACTTTTCTTTGTATCACCATAATATTTTAGTAAGATTGGAAAGGAACTAAGACGCCTATGTCCGGGAATTAGCTTTATACAGGAGAACTCTCAGCCTATGTATTTTGAATAACGATAGAGCAGAATCTTAGGCAGGATATAGGCAGAGAAAAATTGTCTAATTACAATACAGCATGTATGCAATAGTGGTTGTTTGAGGCACAGGTCCGCCGCCGGGCACAAAACGTAATTTTTACTAACACAAAAGCTGAAATTTATTAGCTGTCTATCCTTATATATACATACCTATCTATTCCTTTACTGCAAATAAAATAATTCTAGGCTGACTTGTCCCTACAAAACAGAAATTTGCCGAGGGTTCTGACTGATAAAACCGGACTACACTTTTAAACCGTCACCTAAAGCTAATATGTGTGCAAAATTTAAAGGTGTTGGGACACACAGCTTGTGAGCGATATTGAGTGTGAGTGTGTGAGGTGACCGGAATGAATGTGTGTGTTTTTATTTAACTGTGGCACATGCTTGTGGGTGACAGCTGAATTATGAATGGATGGACTAATCATTTTAACTTTATGTTTTTACTAAATCTCCAGTTGTTGTCTGTTTTGTGCTCATAATTGTAATAAAATAAAAATAAATAAATAAAAAAAGACATTGGGAAGTTATGACAATTTGAAGAGAAGAATGTAGACGCAGGGAACGCCAGATTTAAGTTTTAATATAAGTGTGGCAAAACAATGCTTTACTTCGTGTATTTTTTAAGAGTATTTGAGGAAATGCCAGCGAAATAAAAAGGAAAGACGATTGGCTAGCCGAGTTCAGTTGATATTAACTAAAAATTCTTACAAAAATAATAATAAAATAAAAAGAATGGTACATTCTTTAAGTCTGATGAAAATTTAAGATGCTACAGAGGGAAAGAGAAAAAAATAGTGTAGTGAGTACGTAGAGAAACGAAAGAATAAATTGAAACTTAGTACCAGAGATAATATAACCCAAAGAGAAGAAGAAGAGAAAGATACTAAAAGTAAAAAATCTACCTAGAATTATACCCAAATCTCAAATCCTAACGAAAGATCTTAAATTGTTCCATTTTGCGATAGAAAATGTTGCCACCCCTCCCCTTCATTTGGGGTTGTTTTTTGGGGTGGTGTATGGTTCTCAAACCTTCACGAGTTTGAGTTTTCTCATCCCTTTCCCTCCCTCCGTCCCCCCCTCCTCTTGTTTCTCTTTTCCCTTTCATGCTTCGGCACATCGTCTAAGTAGCTCGCGGTAGAGGAGTTACTTTTTTTTTTCCGTGGAAAGTCCCATAGTTAAAGTACAATAAGTACTCCTCCCGGATTGACATAAAGAAGATAGGTACCTACCTACCTACTGAGCTTAATTATAACTTTTGATTTAAGCAGTACTCTACATTATTATTATTATTATCGCAAGCCTTTACAACCCGGCGTTGCCCGAATAACGTATCAAAATACATCAAATGCACAATTAAGAGCTCGGTACCAAGAATGACGTCACAGTCATTTCCCACGCCATTATTAAAATCGCATGATAAAAGGGTAAAAATAGTTTTTTTTCCATTTTTTGGGGTTAATTTCCCTTCAATCAAAAAACTTTTACGGTCATTCCCTAGATTTTAAAATGAATATTATCCATGCAAAAAAACACGACTTTCGGAAAACGAGTTGCTATCTTTCGCAAAAAAGATCAGAGATGTTTTTCACTATTTTTTTTTTTTTGAGAAATCTATGCAAGACATAAAAAATCTTTTACATAAAGGTTCAATGAATCTATTCTATTTTTTCCAAAGCATATTTAGAAACAGTTGTCGAGATCTAAGGTCTCCCGTTTTTAGAATTTTTTGAAACGTTAATATGCATTCTCCTAATCCTACGTCATGGCTAGAGAAAGACATCATTTCTCAGAACTAATCTCATCAGTCCGCGAATGAAAGACCTTTCCCCTTTTTTCCCTATATTTCCTTTCCCTACGCCTTTGACTACAAGAACGGTAAGAAGAATGCAGTGGCGGCTCGTGCCTTGGAGGGATAGGAGGGCGATACTAAAATCCAATGTACCTACCTAAAACGATAAATACCTAGTACCAGCGCCATCCTTAACTTTTTCTCCCAATACATACATTTCAAGCCGTAACACTATATATTTGTTACGTAATATTACATATAAATATGATATAAACGAAACGCTATTGACGAAAACTGCAATCGTACAACTAATAATTGATTACTTAATTTTTTTGATAAGCAAACAAAAGACCAACAGTAAATTAAAAGACTTACCAGTTAGTCACCAGGCAGATACTAACTAGAATATACTAATTAGTCACCACGCAGATACTTATTAGAAGATACTAATTAGAATAAATTTGCCGAATACTTATTAGCAGATACCAATTACTTCTCCAATCAAAACTTGGACCCCTCCACGAACACCATTCATTGTAAGTCTGGAGAGAATAGAAGACTGCGTGTTTTCCTCGCATCGCCATGAGTATTTTTAAAAGATATTTCGATTCAGAGTATGCATACTGACATTACAAAAATTTCTAAAAACGGGAGACCTTATATCTCGACAACCGTTATTAAATATGCTTTGGAACAAAATAGGCTAGAAACATTTATGTAGGGAATAACCGTACAATATTTTTTATGTCTTGTATAGATTTCTCAAAAAAATAATTTAAAAACACCCCTGATCTTTTTTCCGAAAGACGGAAACTCGTTTCCCGAAAGTCGCGGAGTACATTTTTTTGTACTGATAATATGCATTAAAAAAGGGGATAAAGGGAATAACCGCAAAAGTTTTTTGATAGACGCAAAATTAACCCCAAAAAATAGAAATAAACCCTATGTTTACCATTTTATCATGCGATTTTCACGCGATTTGAAACCTTGATGCTGTGGGAAATGACTGTGACGTCATTCTTGGTAGGTACCAAACCCTTACATTTGCGTGAGACGACTATTCCTACATGCAGGGGAAATGAGGTCATTAAGAAGAAGAAATGGGTACGAACTTTCAATACTATTATTAAAGAAACAGGTCACCAAACACTAGATATATAAAATTCAAATTAATCACTGATAAATAAAATCGCATTTCTTGCATAGCCTATCTTGATCCACCGTGTTTCTTAAAAATGTTATTATTGTTCAGATATATCTCGTTCTTAACTGTGATCATTCCAAAACTGATTATTATTGACAATACTTTAACGAACGCACAATGTTTGTTTTCGTGGCTTTAGGTATAAAATCACTAAATCTTTAGAAAAGCACTTATCAGTATCACACTAAGATCGACGCATTAATAATATATAATCTTTTAAATATTAACAAAAACATAAAATAAACAAGAATATCATAGGTTTCGTTTACACATTATGTACCTATACTATAGAAACCTATGGGACGCATACGCTATAACTAACGAAATGCTTTCACTACTCTCTACCATACTTGTTACCAAAGACTGTTAATTCATTGTGATCTAAAAGTTCGGGAATATTATGACTGCATTGTTTTCAAAGCAAATGCACAATATGTACTGTAGAAATTGAACAGTTTTACGAGTTTTGCAATTTTGGGAGTCAAAGTTAGACTATAAGTAAGCATCCATTCATAAAAGCATCATCATTGTATTGCAGCTAAGAAATTAAATGTATCCTTTTTGTTTATGACCATCTGCTAAACCTCGCGCAATAATTCTGGGGACCCGTACGGGCGAAATCCCTGTTGCCCAAGGCTACCTATACTTTGGGCGTTTGAAACCATCATGAAGCAGGTAATATGTACAATACAAATTCGGGACAAAAATCTTCGTTGCCCCGTCGGCAGTATTTATTGCAGTTCCCGTCATAGACCTTTCATTCTCGTAATGTTACGGCTTAGGGTCTCGTAGGTAGTAAGGTAACACGTGTTGCACACTTACACCATGTTGATAGTTTCTAACGTCCCTATATACACAATACACATTGTTTACAGATACAGAACAGAGCCATTCTTAGGGAAAAAAAATCTGTTTTAAAATATTATATACTTAAGAATATTATACACATATTAAGCGCAAAAATGTGGGTGGGGGCGCCCCGTTGCCCTGTAGGACAAACCGGCCCTGGAAGAATGTAGAAGAACCATAGAAGAACAATAAGAGAACCTTCAAGTTGTTTCAAGACCTCAGAAGAACTTGACACTGGCAGGAACACTCTTTATTATGGTGATTGCCAAAGTCCACAAGAAGAAGAAGGCTAGAGAGCGAGAGAAAGGTCAAGGTGGCTGTGGTCTAACCCGTTATATACAGTACAAACATACGAGAAGAACCATTAGGTCTATCCGAGGTCCGCGAGGTTACACGAGGCCCACACTAAGGGCAGACTTGCGTCCTTGACCATACCTTCATCACGCACGTCAACTTATTTTTCTTTAAATTTTGAGCACCAGTCCCATACCTATCTGCACTATCATCACTCATGAAGTGTTTACCGTAAATTTTTACCATTCTGCAATGGGTTTCAGCAGCACTTCGTCCATTTGTTGGCAGAAAACGGATTACAAGTCGAACTCACATTTGGCGGGAGCACCGATCGAGGTGGCCATGTTCAATTGCCTATAACTCGGCTGCGAGTAACACATCCGATCCGAAAATTGCAGAGGTTATGGTGGAAGAGTTGCGCAATCTCGTGACGTGCAGATCTTGCTCTTTTGCACTTAGTGCTTACTTAGAAGCACAAACGGAACTTGATAAAAAAATAGCCCTCGTACATACAGACAAACTTTACAAAATATTTATATGTTGATTAATGTTTCCAGCCAATATTTCATGCAAAAAAACTTTTTTTCAAAGTCCATTTTTCGTACAAAACAAACTTGAAATTTCAACAAAGTACAAAGCCCCTTTGTTGACGGAACAAGTAATTTAGAAATTACGATACAAAGCTGGTGAATATTAAAAAATCACTCGGAAATTTCCTGTGTTCAGTGGGTTAGGCCACCACTCTAAAAGGTACAGATTTCAAAAACGAAAGAACTACGAAAAACCTTTTGATAAGTAAAGACGGGAATATAGAAATTTGGGCATGTTGAGAGATTGAAGGATGATATAAAAAATATATTTGAGTGACCGAAGAGGTGTTTAAGGAAACGCGGCCGCCCGAGACTGACCTGGTCAACTTCTCAAGGATGGACGCGTTTTGAGTAAAAGGAATCGGAGGGCGTGTACGACAAATTGCATGAATGTGACAGAGGCTATAGTTGTGTGTGTAAGAATTGGGCTGTCTGGCGCTCTGTCCTCTCTGCCTACCTACCCTCCAGGCACGCTTAAGGAAATCAAAATGTCAAATTCAGAGTGCATAAGTATTAGGTTAGCAGAAGTGTTAGGTAGTAATTATGTCTCAGACATGAGCAACTTATTTCAGCAGTAAATTCACCCTTACTAAGCGCTGCCCCCCTGATACTCTGCTCCTAATACTGAGAATACCAAGGCGGTAAAAATACAATTTTAATTATTGCTTTCTCTAAAATCCTCAGCTGATTTTATCTTGCTCCTTTTGGCTCAAAATTGTGAAGAAATCTGCAATATTTGCTTGTGTTTTGAAGCTAAAATACGACATCCTTTCAAAGTCTCAATAATAAGTCCTTTATGCCATACTTTCTTATTACATTATTGCGTGGAAAAAAACCTTAACAAAGGCTGTATGTATATTATTCCCTCATTGTCCTCTATTTAGTGAATAGCTTGACTGTGCCACTATAGACCAGTATGGCATAGCACAAATTACCGGAAGACACTTGGGTTTCGCGGTTAATTTGAGCGGCGGGTTCGCCATATTGAGCTCTCGCATTCCACTCCACACTGTGGATTTGAGTTTTTATAATCCCGACAACTACCTACCCCACAATATCGCAATTTCGACAAGTAGAGTTTTTCGAACTTCTAAATCTTGTAGTCGTAATCGAATGCGAATATGAAAGTAGTGGAAGAAATTCTCTCCCCAAACATTTTGTATGGAGTTTCATTAAAATTTCTCTAAGTACGTGAATCATCGCTTTTTTGTGCTTTGGAACAATTTTTAAGTATGACGCCGTGGAGATATGCTCAATGAAATTTACAGGATAAATAGGTGATGAAATCGGAAAGTTTTTGGAAAAAGTTAGGGCGAAATTTTCTAATCAATTATTTTTTTCCTAATTCGGCCTTTCGACATTCGACACTTTTCGTGGCAAGATGATATCTGATCGGCCCACAATTGTTATTTTATCTTCATGATAATATAGGTACTGTTCACCTATTTTGAGAAAAAAATCAAAGATGCCCAAACATGCGCCACAGTTAAATTAAAACTTATAAGTTCCTTCCGGCCATCTCACACACCCATACTCAATCTCGCTCACACACTCACCCATCACACACGCACATCTCAGATTTTACAATTTTATCAAACAGAAAAAAAATAAAATAAACAAGAATATAAAAAATAAGAAGGAAGGTTTCTAGATGAGAGGATGAGGAGGGAGGAATGTTTAAACATTTTTTTTGTTCCTAATTAGTCTTGTAACTTTTTGTGTCTAAACCACCTAGTCGACTAATGTCGGGATTACATTTCGTACCTCAAATTACCCCTGTAAGGTATTGCCTTGTTTTGTTGTCTACTATGTTAGTTGCCCCTCTTCTCCCTTGTACCTCATGCCCCACGCTTTATGACGACACTGTCCTCTGATATATATACGTTGGGGTCCCGCAATTTTGGTTAGAGGAGCCCACAAATTACCAACATAATAAACACGAGTAATTTCCGACTTTCTCCGAATTTTTCTACCAAATAAAACCGAATTATTTGCCACTTTTTCGTATCCAGATTTTGTTCAGCGAAATATTATTAAAAAAATAATAAAGTCAAAAACCTGTTTAACAGGCAACAATATTGGATTTAAGCCTGCTTTTTTGAACAGGGTCCTGATGGCGAAGCAACTACTTCATTAATTGAAAGGCTACACGAAACAAAATACAAATGAAACATCTTTTGTACCAGGTTTCGAAATAATTTGAGAATATTTAAGTTTGAAACTTACATACTTGTTGTAAATTTGATATTAGACGACATATTTTAAAAAATACGGTATACGGACAGAAACCGGATGCACACGAAGTCTTCCGAAAAAAAATCGTAAAAGACGTAGATAATAATGCATTCCCGATCCTAAAAAGGCATTTTACGGAATGTGTCAAAGATAAAATTACAGTTATCCTTCCATACTATTCCTCATAAAAAGATGCAATAATTAAAGCACTGGATGAAAATACTGAGAAATGTAAAAAAGGCATCTATAAATCTGCTTGACAAGCAGGCACAAATCTTCTCTAATAACTGGGTCTAATTTCTTTACCAATCTCGCAAAATGTGACTTGGTGTAATGAGATAAAGAAACATGTAGACTATTTTCCAACTTTACGTCGAGGAAGAAAATTCATCCTGCTTTGTATCGCTCACAAACGTTCCCATATATCTGCCCCACCCCTTACACCCTCAGAACACTTGTACAACACAGTAGATGATCTTGTAAAAAGATAAAAGGCGAGGAAACCCTGAGGTCACAAGTCTGTAACTCGCCAACTAACACACGTAAACCTAACACCATTGTACAACCTACATCTAACAACCTTCATTAGACACGTGAATAATAATGCTTGTAAGAAACGTATGCCTTAGAAAATAGGTAGCCTTTTGTACTTTCAGTAAGGAGTTTGAGCCTAGTATGAAAGATTGTATCAAAAATAGTCCCAGACCTAATAAAATAACCTTATTAACAAATCCTCAACCATTGCACCATCATCATTATACAAATCTCTTTAATCGTTTGCTTATCATTCGGTATTTTGTCACTATTTTATTTATTTTTTTATACATACGTGTAACCTTGATTGTGATTAGTATTGCCCCGGAACAGGCTATAGCCGAGTGGCGCAATAAAATCCAGTACTTTTTGTTTATGTTTTTACTTTGTAAAATGCTTTGGATAATAAAGAAATGAAATGAAATGAAAAGCTTATTAGTTATTACCCAATTCCCACGCAATCCTGCTCAAACACTTGTTTCCGACAAGCGAAACCATGTATTAGATCTTCTGCTATTATTATACCATCATGGTAGCCGTCCCCACAGTGAGGTAACCAGCGAATACTGTGTCTGTATAAAAACACATTCAACATTCTCCTTGCTCAAAGATTTATATGATAAATAGAATGGGGGAGCACCGCTATGCTGAAAAAGATATTAATGTTAAGGGCTTGGCACCAAGAATGACGTCACAGTCATTTCCCACGGCATTAAGGTTCAAAATCGCGTGAACAATCGCACGGTAAAATGGTAATAATAACGTTTTTTTTTTCATTTTTTGGGGTTAATTTTGCGTCTATCAAAAAACTTTTACGGTTATTCCCTATATTTTAATGCATATTATCAGTTCAAAAAAAAATTACTCCGCGACTTTCGAGAAACGAGTTTCGGTCTTTCGGAAAAAAGACCAGAGGTGTTTTTCAAAAAAAAAATTGAGCAATCTATACAAGATATAAAAAATCTTTTACGGCTATTCCCTAGATAAATGTTCGATGCATCTACCCTATTGTTCCAAAGCATATTTAGTAATGGTTGTCGAGATATAAGGTCTCCCGTTTTTAGAAATTTTTGAAATGTCGGTATGCATACTCTTAAGTGGAAGTTTCACGAACACCTGACTTATACAGAACACTCGAAAAAAAAAAGCGGGGGGACCAATTCTACAACCACGGGAAAAATAAGATATACCAAAAATTCTCATACAAATCCAATAGAAAATCTATCTAATTAAAATAACATATTTATATGAACAGTCATTTTGTTACCCGTATTTGATCAAACATAATAAAATAACCCAACAAATTTCTTCCAAGAGCAGTCAACCCAATAACACAGTATTATATTATGATCCTCGCCACTTATTCAGTATTTGTTCTTTCTTCTTGTTTTACCGTTCAGCGAACAATGTATTGTGTGTCATACAAGGAATCATATTAGGTCACATATTCATACAAAATGTTGTGCTACAATTGCTACAAATTGGGTCACATAATAGTAAATTATAAATAAATAAAACTTTATCGGAATGAATAAGAGACAAAAATACAATCTTTAGGGAGCAATGGTTCCTAAAGTCGAACTTATTACATATGTAATATCTTACAACCAATCCAAATCACACATTTTGAACATTAAAATGTTTGTCATACAGGGAATCATATTAGGTCCCTTATTTATACAAAATCTTTTTGTGTCACATTCATTTTGATACTTTGATTTTTATGATTCAGTTGCCCAAGTTTTTGGCCGTAAGTCATTTCATCGTTTACTATTTATATTGATACTACAACTATTTATCTCTCAAACGTTCAACGAGGAAACACAGTGAAGTCACAAAGCCCTGTCACTTCGAGATTATTTGAATTTTCCAGAGCTCAGCAAACCAGCGCCGAAAAGTAATCTGTATCAAGCAATACAGTCTGTGAGTATTATATTCTGTTACGAGATTTGACAGAAGTGGTGGTCCTGTTCGATCATTATGCTATGTTGCCAACTGTTACAGCACGGCTAGAGTACATACTTTAGGAGGCGGTGCCTGACCTGAAACACAGTCGAAAAAAATATAGTTTTTAATATTCATCAACGACTCAGTGTGTTTCTGACTTTTGACACTAGAAAAAATATCAAAAAAGAGTGGGTGGAGGGGCTGTTCTACAACCCGGTAATACGCTCTAAAAATAATATTGAATTGTCGACTCCGATCAATAAGTTCAATAAGATCAAAAAAAATCTGACTTCTTTCTAAGTAAAAGCTCGCGAACAAATCAATTTCCCCCCTTTTCCGTCTTAAATTACTTGAATGCAAACATTTGATAAAGAAAACTTTTGTGGAGCTTTTTTCCGCTCTGTCCCGCTTAACTTTTGCATTATTATAATATTAAGGTTCTAGACAGTAGCGTCACTTCCATAAAAAGTCTATAGTCGAGCTTTTTTGTGAAAATTATTTTCTTGTTCCAATGGAGGAAAAACTTTGTTCAATGTGCCGACACAACATAGTAGCCCAAAATAGTTTGTCGCGGAAATGCGTGGAGGAGGCCTACGTTCAAGAATGAATGGCTACAGGCTGAAATTTTTTATTATAAGTAACATTGATAAACAATAAAAGAGGTGGTCGGTAGCCTGGTTCAATCCCCGATGCCGACTTACTCCACTTCACAACACCAGCTTTTCAAGCTTTCTGTGAAGTGTGCAAAGATGTATTTGGTTTATTTCGATAAACCCAGATTCATTTTGTAAATAAAAATAATAATAATAATAAATCGTAGCTGTGAGTCCAGGACTGCCATCTTTCGAGTATATTTATATAACAACTTATAAAATAGGTACTAGCGCCATCTATTGAAAACAAAATACCAAGACAAAGTACCTGCACTAAAAATATGAATGCATTTTTGAGAAACTCGTAGGTACATATTTGAAAAAGTAGGTTTTCTGAAGATATCTCATATTAAACTCTCGTTTTTTAACAAAAATCATAGCAACTATTTAAAAATCGTAACTTTTACGACTGTATCACCAGTAGAAATATTCTACATCCGAAAGACAACAGTCTGTTTTAAGAAAATTTATGCTTAGAAATACGCCACTGGATGTAGAGCGGTACCATTTAAAGCAATAAGGATATTATTACATGGGCCGATGAGGGAAACAAGAGATTGAACCCAGTGACAGTTAAATGGATCACCAGACAGATAAACAAATAATCTATTATTTTATATTACCCAAGTATATTCAATGTCTCATTCATTGGCCTGTCAGGGATGACTAAAAATATTTGCAAATTGGAATATGGATGGGGAAAACAACCCCATAAATGAAAATCTCCACATTCTTCACCCTTTAAGCCTCGCGACCCAACTATGACGTCACAGTCATTTCCCAGGGCAATAAGGTTCAAAATCGCATGAGCAAACGCATGATAAAATGGTAAAAAAAGCGTTTTCTCAAATTTTTGGGGTTAATTTCGCTTCAATCAAAAAACTTTTACGGTTAGTCCCTAGATTTTAGTGCATATTATAATTACAAAAAAATTCTACGCGACTTTTGGGAATTGAGTTTCTGTCTTGTTCGAAAAAAAGATCAGAGGTGATTTTCACATTTTTTTTTGAGATATTTATGCAAGATATTAATAATCTTTAACGGTTATTTCCTAAATAAATGTTCAATGCATCTACTCTATTTTTTCCAAAGCATATTTAGTAACGGTTGTCGAGATCTAAGGTCTCCTGTTCTCTCTTCTCTATCCATCGCCAGTCTGTGCCACTGCTGTCTTGTAATCTTACTTTTCACGTTTAATTCTTCTGTTCATACATTGACACAATACAAAATTAATCAATAGATTTTCTTTTTGCAAAACCATCCACATTATTGTCATGTATATTGTCATGTATTGTATGTATTGTCATGTCATGTGTATGTATTGATGTATGGGAATGATGGATCACTTTGTGAGGCAAAACACCCCGAAGTAACACAAACAAACAAAATGATTACAACATATTATCACCGCTTTAGTACCAACAGTGTATTACACCGCCAATGTTAGAGAAATTGAATAATATATGGTCCAGTCCGAATATACACAAAGCAATCTCTCGATGTAAAAGTTGTGGGTAAGTCTGGATTTTTTGGTTTACGGTAAGTTCGTCTAAAATAGATTGGTCTAATTATCAATTCGTCTAAAATCAATTCGGCCAAAATCAATTTGCCTAACGATCAATTCGTCGATTTCAGACGAATTGATAATTAGACGAATTGATTTTTGACTAGTTGATTTTAGACGAATTGATTTTAGACCAATTGATTTTAGGCGAACTTACCGGACACCGGACTTTTTTTATTCTACATATTTTTTGGGGTGCAGAATCCGAATCCGAGGTTTGCTAACAATATTTCGTGACAGTACACATGACGAAATATGGCGATTTTATCATTTTCTGTCGATTTTTATATTAGAACTTGAAAACTGACAACTTTTTTAAGTTATCTTCCTACATTTTTTTCTCTAAAATGAATAGAAACGGAGCTGCTAAGATCCAATTTTTTTTCGCATTTTTCGCCATGTTCCGTCACAAAATTTTGTTGGCAAACCTCGGATTCGGATTCAGCACCCCCAAAAACGTATAAAATCAAAGAAATCTAGACCACAACTTTCCATTGAGAAATGAAACTAGACTGGACTAATACAGATACCGAAGTATTTTTTACTGCTTTAGCGATCCCATAAATACTTGTTTTTAATACAATTTTCTCTTTGATTTCAGGTAAGACAATGGGACTCTTTCGGAATTTGTAATACACATCTGGATCTGTAAGTACTTATAAGAATAATATAATTCCTGGCTTGTTCACCAGGGCGAGCTAATCGTAATAATTGTAAAAAAATACAACACGAAAAGTCGGCGTAAAAAATGCGTCAAACCATAAAAGGTATGTTCGAACGATGGAGTAACCAGTAAAGATCTAACGACTAGTGGCCGATTATACTCGGCCGAAAATGCCGACTATCATAGTCTGCCGACTAATTGGTCATTGAGTGCCGACTAGTCGTCTATTCGGCCCATCACTAGTAACCAGTGAATGAAAAACACAACGGTATGTGATATTCGGAATGAGTGACGAGGAATGGCTGAAAAAGCTGTGAAATATCTTACAGAAGTTTTATGAACATCTAACTCTTACAGGACGTTAAAAAAATATCATTTAAGAGTGGAGGTAATTCTGCAGCCCAGGGATCTCACGGAGAAAGTTTTACGTACGTATATACAGCACACTCGAAAATATCAAAGTCAATTCTACATCTCGGATTTCCCACAAATTCACAATTTGAATATTTCTTAATCCACGATGCGTAAAATACGAAACGATTAAATAAAATAAAAAGGTATACCTACGCCATAATAATTTGTCCCCTTTTAACTGAGAAATTTTAACAATATGTATAAAGTCTACGATTTTATTGTGGGTTGAACCATTTACCTTGGAATTTCCACTTGAGAAAACCGTAATGGGTGATTAGGCCATTGTTTTTAAGGGTAATATATAAATCTGGCAACCGAGTGGTGACAGCGTCGCATGGAGAAAGGGATCTGATATCTTTTTCTCTATGCCTACCCTACATCCACTTCACATTTACACAGATCAAAGAACTTAAGGATATCGTATAATAAGTGAACTGAGATATTATTTCTTTTATGGAAATTTTGCCATATTTTTTCTGTTTAATCCCACAAGAAATGAGGTTATTAAAAAGATCAGTGACTATAATATGACGGTTATTGTGACTAAAATGAAAGTAAGTAAGCTTAGATTTTGGGCATTTTGACAGAATGAATGACGATAGGTCGACTAAAAAGATATATAATGGGTGAAATAAAAAAGACTGACATGGATGAATCATGCGACAACCGTAAAAGAAATATGTATACTAGTAAAAACGCGTAAATATGGATAATAGTATAAAAAATAGTGGACTGTAATGTAAAAATGGGGGATGATAATATAAAAATGCGGATAATAATAAATAAAATAGGGGATACTTAACTGAAAATGCGGATAATAATACGAATATGGTGGATAATAAAGTGAGAATTCGGATAATAATATGGAATTACGGCGAATACTGTTGATAATTTTCCTAATTATATAAATAAATAAATAAATAAAAACTTTATTGTACATAAATATACACACAAAGGGCGGATTTATCGCCTATTGGCGATTTCTGCCAATCAACCCTATATCTATCGGATCAAAAGAGCCAATGTCAAACAAGCATAAATATATGCTAATATTATTATTTCCTGTTTTCCCCACATTAAAATGAATAGAAAACGGGTTAAAAACTGAATAGAAGGATCGTGCAATGGGCAAGTTTATCGAGATTCCTACCAACTAACCCACAATTATTATAAGAGAATATGACCATAATAATATGACTACTTCTCAGAATAAAATGAACTTAGTACTTAATACTTTAGATTTGTAAGAAATGGAACTGCTCGTTAACTTTTTTTCCGGTTCAATAAATTCCATCTCCGCTAAATGGTTACATGAATAAAAGTATTTTTCATTTTAATATTGGATTCTTCGTTATTTCTTATTATTAAGGGGCGATATTCTCCGAGTAAAAATCATTCTATCACCATTTCAACTTTTTCAAATTTTACATGAGATTGTAAATGCAAAATGAGAACAACGTATCCGACAATATTGATTTTGACTTATTTCATAAAAAGGGGGTGAAATATCAAAAAAATATCTGCTAGTCGCTGCGTCTTGCCTCAAACATTTTATCAGCCAAATTTTAGCACTATATCTTTAAAAAACTAAGGAATAATCTCAAGTTTCACTAAATTTTAGAGCTAACTTTGGAATTACATACTTTTATGGAGAAAATTGACCAAAAATCATATTTCCAACGGCTAGAGTCGCTAAAACATGTTGTCATTTATCTATGTTTTAAGTCTTTGGGTAATATTTTACTTATCTTTTATTATTTTAATTTAATATTGTTTATCATTTATCGTTTATTATTTATCATTTATTTTCATAATTCATTGTTTATGATTTATTATTTGTGGTTTATTATTTATCACTCATTGTTAATCTTTTATTATTTGCAATTACTCATTTATAATTCATCATTAACTGCTTGTTTTTAAACATAACTACTATTTCAAATTATGTTGGTATTTGAATTGTAAAAAAAGCCATTATTGGCCCGTTTAAAGATTGAATAATTTTTTTATTTGCAGAGTAATCCTTCTTTTTACCTTAGTTAATCTTAATCTGAGTACATGGTTGGCGCAGTTGGTTGAGGCGGCAGTCTCTCAAGCGGGAGGTGCCAGGTTCAAACTCCGGCGCTGGCGATGTATTTTAGACTTTGCGATACAGGCTTTTAGCCTAGTGCAAAGTGTGCAGGAAAATATTTGGGTTTGTGTATGCAAGCCTAGATCCTTTTATTGAAATAAAAAATTACTCGTGTTCAGATACTATCCCCCTTAACTTAACATAGTAAACGCTTTTCATAGTTCCCAATATAGAAATCTATAAATAAGAATACATTATTCAATACAGAACTGAATTTCATACTATAATGGCGGTAAGATATGATTTTTATTACATCTTATTATCGAATACATTATTTTTTACTTACTTGCGAGTATATTCAAATGATATGCAACAGACATAGTAGAAAATATGAATAAAAAATAATGACGAGAAAAAAAGAACTACGCCAATGCGCAAGTTACGACGGGCAGAGTTGTAGCGAGGTGTTTTTTTGCCCGACCAGTGGCGTGCCTGAATAGGGAAAGATTCAAACTGTTCACATTCATTATAAATTTCTAAAATCGTAATATTGTTTCACAATTTTATGATATTTATTTGCTTATTTTTATGGTTAAACCATTTCAATAAAGTATAAAAAAATGAATAAACACAAAAATAAACATGCAAACACATTTGACAGCTGAGACAATGACGAACATAAAAGAATTTTAATGAAATAAAATGCAGTGCTGCCACCGTGAAAATGCGAATACGCGATCCACAATTTATACCGTAATGACATGTTTCACTTATTTTATTCATGCATTGAATTAGGAATGCTATATTATTACGACGGATAGAACGTGAAAAACATTTAAAATAATGGAAAAGTTTGTGATCAACCCTTCCTCCGGATAAAAGTGATATGGAGGGAGGGAGGCACTATTTAGTATGAATAAATGTAGAGAATTAGCTACGTTCTACGCCAAAAATATGCAAGCACTATCTAGACACATGGAAATACGTATGGGTAAAAGAGATCGATTTTCAGTGGCGTTTCAATCGAATTTGAATCCCTAACTTTAACTGAAAAGTCAGATTCTCGATGCGATATCGTCATTCTTCTTACATTACAGTGCGGATTAGGTAGGTGCTTTTCTACTGTTCGAGAAGGATCTGAATTCCTTATGGTTTCGAAAACAATGCACGAGTATCTTCGATAAAAACTGAATCATTCGAATATTCTATAAAATTGAACGTACGGCTGTTGCTTCATATTTTTCAAACCTGAACACGTCTCTGTGTCTCGATATCATTTGATTTTCAAATTTCCTTCTTTTTTCAAAACTCCATTGTTCGATGTTTCCCTCGTTCCGTTTCATGCATTCCACCAATCATTCTTTTAAAAGTACCCTGTTATTTTAGAAGTAACATAGTTTCTATTAAATAACTTTTATCTATACATATAAAGTAAAGTCTGGTTTTTGTAGGTGTTCGCATAACTCCCGCATTATCTACGAAAATTTAGAATAACATTTGCAACAATTTTTGTTTATTTATTTAAGTAAAAATATTACACTCTTCGGCATTACAGCGCTCAGCCTTTGCGCCGAAGAGTGCACACAGAACAAGTTTCGAACAAAACAATAATAAACACGAAAAAAAAAACAACGCAGCATATTAATAAAAGAAGGCAATTTACCCTGGCAGGTATCACAATAACATTATAACAATACATGAACAATATCACCATATGAAGAAAACAAAAATAATAAGAATAATATAGTCTGTGTCCTAACGTCGCCGATTTTTGAGAGAAAGCTTTTTCTGGGAGATGTCATAATGATGAGGGGATTCAAGGGTTGTGTGAGGTCGAGTGTGGTATCGTATGAAAGGGCGTTGGAAAAGAAATTCAGATCGTAAGTCAGATTTTGTCCAGCTCAAGCCTCGGAAGACACCGAGCGATTGAAAGGATCCATTCACCGCATACCACCGTGTTTGGTATCTCACGAAAGTGCTTCACAAGTATAGATATTTTTTTTATTGTTGATTCTGTCTATTCTCGGTGGAAGGCGCCATTGGAATGAAGGAATCCAACTTTGTTAAGTTCAAGTCTAAAAGTATGTCAGGTTGGTTTGTTAAATTTGCCGTTGCGAAGCACGGGTAACTCAGCTAGTCAGTTATATGAGAAGGTTCTATGTTTTATTAGTTACAAACTTACTTATTTAGACTGTTATGAAAGAAAATCGGTTAAGTAAATAAAGTATCTAACTTTTACTCTAATTATTCTTTCTATCTCCACACGCCACGTGCGTTTAGGGATAAGAGAAGAGGATTGAACGCTATCCTATCCAGGGCCGTGCGTGCCTTAAGGCAAAGAGGCAGCCACCTCAGGCGCTTACTACAGAGAGGCGGAAAAATCGACCACCCTGAAATAAAGAAATAATAAAAGAATCAATAAGCAATAATAAAAAAACTTCACGAAACGCCTTTCTGTGCGAGATTCGCCACATTGCTCATTAAAAAAAGTTCGTCTGCGGCGCTATTTCTTGCGTAGGTACTGACCTACATTTTTTTCTATAAGAGACATTTTTTATACGTAAGTATTATTAACAACGGTATTATTTTTATTATAACCATCTATATTACGATCTATTTGTCAGAGTTTTACAAAAAACTCGCCTGTGGCGCTATTTACTTTATTTTGACACATGTATATTGAAACTTAAATTAAAGCCTATGTGTTTTTTTTAATAATATTGGAAGGTTATTTCAAACAAACTTTCTGGGGCGGCATTTCAAAGCCTAACTTTACATCAAGAAAATCTACCGCACAGCCCTGGTCCTATCCCTACATACACTTCTATCCCTACATAATTTCCATTCATCCAAAACTTGGTTTTCTTTGTTTAAGATAGATACGTATAAAAGAAATATAATTTTATGAAAAACATTTTCATTGTACTCGTCCTCTTTAGACTTGCAAAATATAAATATAAAAAATAAAATAAAATACATATTTACATATCTGCATGGTAATAATCTAGTAAAGATTTTAATCTAAATACAAAAAGGGAAAAGGCTTGATATTGCGGACATAACAAAATAAAATAAACTTACATTATTATCATTGCCTTGATCTTATCATCTTTTATTAGTGTTACTATCTCGCCCATCCCACAATAAAAAACACATCCCAAAATCCCTACAGGCCTCGAAATATCTCAGCATAATCTTATACTCGACATTTCCTAGTACCGTTTCCTAGTACGACCTGCATCGCAAACTATGGGCATCCCTAAATATGTAGGATCCGAACTGGCCACGGGAGATGTGGGCACCTCCTCCACACTGTGTACCAACAAGAAATTGTTAAAGGCTTTAGCCGTTGATGTATAAATAAATGGGGCAAGAGGGAACATCCCAATGACAGTGCGGGCAGGTAGAGACGGTGGATCACATTGTGGGGCACTGTCCCATCAAGAAGTTCGAGGGGGATATTTGGGAAATCCATGAGTAGATGCCAAGGGCAATTGAATATCTGAGAAATATTGACGCGGAGCTCTGACTCAGACTCCCAGATCATTTGTACAATGGTTGTATTCGCATACGAAAGAAGAAGAAGTACCAGTAGCAATTTTTTTTTGATATATTTGCTCTATGAAAAATGCGAACATAAAGACGCGAAGAAAAGAGATGTAGGACCATGGCCAGCTTTGAAACTAGGGGGAGCAACTAAGATTTTGATATTCAATTAAAATAGAAACGAGTACCTAACTAACGCCGCAGGCAAAATTTTATAGGAAATTAGACGAATTTATGAACCTAATTGTCTTTCAATAGCAACGCATCAAGTAATATTGTACACGGCAAAAGACCGCGTAACTAGGGCCGCAGGCGAAAATTTTGCCATAAAACATAAGTTGGTGCGTATTTATATATAAAAAACGTCGTTAAAAGAATCTAGTTTATTTTAGTGATATAACTAACTAACTAACTAACTAACTACGCCCTTTATGTCTCCATTCGGGAGCACAGGGAGGCTACCAGGCGTCTCCATTCAGAGCGATTTTGTGCGAGTGATATTACCTCTTTTCGTGATATAGCAATGTTTATATAGAAAGCACAACATAGGAATTAGCGCCGCAGGTTTTTTTTTATAGTTTATTGTTTTTTATCGTCCTTAGACCGTATATCGGGCACTTGGACTCGTCAGTTTTACATTTTAATGAACCAATTGTGATTTCATGGATTTTCACAACAATTCTAGAAAAATCATAATTTATGACGAAAAAACTTCATCAGTATTTTATAAAACTGTTTCTCTCCAGGCTTATATATTACTTTGTCTATTTAATTAGCGTGGGAGACACCAGGGACAATAGCTAGTTGATAATTATATGCCCGATCCCACCAACTACCACCTAGGAAGCAGACCCCTAAGGAATTTCCATACAAAACCACAGATAATTTGAGTGATTATTATAACTGTCATAACCTTTAAGATATAAATCCATACAAAATACAGCATGCAGCTACTTAAGTGAGGGAGATTCTGGGCCGAGATATTTGGCCACCTAACTAAGTAGAGCTGCATGCTGTATTTTGTATGGATTTGTATCTTAAAGGTTATGACAGTTATAATAATCACTCAAATTATCTGTGGTTTTGTATGGAAATTCCTTAGGAGTCTGCTTCCTAGGTGGTAGTTGGTGGGATCGGGCATTAATCTCTTAAGATTTTAATTCTGAAAGATAAGCATAAAGTACTCCTCGCCACCCCACAAGGGATGGTAAGATAGTGCTAATTTACAGAGTAAATATTAATTACAATATTATTTATGTTTTTCTTTTTCTCCTTCCTTTTTTCCTCTTTTCTCAGATACTTACCTAAATAGTTTTTTTTTCGCTAATCATCGAATGAATTAAAACTTTTTCTCTGTGTACATTGTGTATAATTTTATCTCAGTGTACTCAGCTAATACTGTTAGGATATTTCTTATACAAATTCTCCGAGTCAATGAACTACATTATCTTTTTTGTTTCGTGTTATGCCGGCGCCACACGCTTGCCAAACGTCCACAATTTTTTGCGTCCATGGGTAAATAGGCTCGTGGATAGGGCGTTTGTCTTGGTTCGTGTAGGTAACCGACCATTAACGCCTTTTTATTCATGCAGACAAAACTTGTCAACGCTCGGCAAGCGTGCGGGTGAGGCATTAGAATTCCACATCAGATAACTGAAATTATGAAAAACGATATAAATATCGAAACAACACAGTCGTCCAACCTGACCTGGACCGATCATGTCGACCTCAACATTGAGGACGGACGCGTTTTGAGTTAACGAAATCGGAGAGCGTGTATGATAAATTTCATGAATGTGTCAAAGGCAGGGAATGTGTGTAAGGATAGGGCAGTCTGGCATTCTGTAATTTTTGCCTACCCTGCAAGGAACGCGACCTGAGCCTGAGAGGTTAGATTTATAGAAAGTCCCTAATATTTTAAATCGAGTTATATGATGGTACGTATTGACTGACATATATTTTAATAGAAGTAGGACACTGTTTTACCGACCACATTTTATTACGTAGATGCGTCGCCTTTGAGACGCGGCACGCAAATACCATGACATATACTATACAATATACAATACACGTAACAATAGTAAACTTACAAAGACTATGGTATATACAGTACATTCTTAGTAGATATTAAATTGATGACATGGTGATATCTGACCCTCATTTGATGTACACACAATATAGAGCAGTGGTTCCCAAACCCAACATCATATAACACATTGCTAATGCGAATATCAAAAAATATCCGAGTCACTGCGTCTTCCTAGGGTTGCCAGTTTTCTCGCAAGTCAAACCGTGACAACTCCCCCCCCCCCCCTCCCCCCCTTCCGTCGAAGAAAGAGTTTATCGATGCATTTTTTATTTTAACGCTCTAATTTTTAAGTGCGTCCAAAAAATTGTCGAAGGGGGGGTCCCTAGGAAAAGCTACAAAGATAAAAATCGCTGACTTTGGCGTAGAAATATGTAAATCGGGGAGGGCGAACCGCTAATGCGTGACTTTGTTTTCTACGTAGTTAGACTTTGTTTTCTACTTTATACATAAAGCCCAGGGAAATTATTACAATTTGAAGAGGAAACTGTAGATGTAGACAACAATAAAAACAGGGACAAGTAAACTTAAATAAAATATAATTGTCTGTTTTAATCCTTTCTTTTCTTGTACGAAAGAATTTATAAAAAACGATAAATGTTCCTCTTGGCATGTTAGGCAACAGCCCCTAGAGTGTCCACCCTAGTGCCGCCCCTGTGTATGATATCATATGATGATACTCACTGGTCACATTACAATATGTCTGGGAATGCAATGATCATTTCACAATAATAATCATATCATCCATACACACACTCATACATACAAATATGCCATACGCACACATAATCATATTTGTATGTATTTGTGCACTCGCTGTAAATAAAATACCTCATACTACAATTGTTTAAATATTTTGTTTTTTCGATTTTGTCTTCCTAAACATGCTCAAACGTGAGTAGTTTTGCACTTCAAATTTAATGCTGTTTCTTCATTCGTTAAGGGGGCATATGCACTGAGCAAATATCGTTCTATTTTTGCTTCAACTTTTTTCAAATTTTGTATGAGAATGTTAGCCCGAAATAAGAATAACGTAAGCGACAGAGTGAATTATACCTTTTAAAATAAACCTGGGAAGAAGTTTAAAAATCTAAAATAGCCAGTATTTTGGCTAAATTATTCTTTTATATCTGAAAAATTGAACGGAAAATCTTCAGATCCCGTAAATTTTAGGGGTTCTTTAGGAATATTTTTTTCTGAAAAAAAAACTGTTTAAAGTGCTTTCTCTAAAAAAAAAACATCCTCGTTGTAATAGCAACAGTGAAAACGCAAACAGGCAGTTCACAAACAGTGGATTTCCAAAATCACCCACTGTAAGTATTAACCAATCAGAATTAAGTCTTCTTGGTTGCGCTTCTCCTAGGAATTATTTCAAAATAATATCCTAAAAAAAAATATTATATTTTATTTTCAACAAATTTGAATATACGTGGTATTGGATATTAACAGCTAAAGTACCTATATGTTGAGGGAGGTTGTGTATGTATATTACCTACAACAGTAGTGGTAAATGTACTCATGTGTAGGTACGTACTGGTAGTACGTGATGACAGTTGGAATTTGAATTATTGGATTTAGAACACGAGCACATTCTACAGTATAATTGAATATGGAACGTTCTACAATCATTTCAAATTTATATACTTACTTACTACATCCCAATATGGTAAGTAAATTAATCTTTCGTACTTATCTTTTTGGTTGGGCAGGACACGTTGCCACTTGCCAGACGCTCAGATTCTAGATGGACCAAAAAGATTCTCGAGTGGCAACCTAAAACGAGCAAAAGGAGCGTAGGAAGATCTCAGGCAATATGGTCTGACGATGTGAGGCGAATCGCAGGAAGAAAGTGGATGCAGCTTGCCCAGGATAGGGATCTGTAGAAAGTCGAAAAACGGCTGAAAAAGAAGAAGAAGAAGACTTATCTTTTGTATGTAGTGTTTTTGTATTTATGCAAATGGCAGTGGTGAGGTTCGCCACCCATAATGTCGCGTCAAATACTAAAAGCAGTGCTGAAAAAAGAAGCGCAGTAATTCGAGACTTGCCTTAATCGAACATATCTACCAGACCCTCAAGAACGTATTGAGTAAAAGGAACTAAACAAAAAAGTATTTAATTACCTACTGTAGAGTGTGGTTCAGTCCCCGTATTTTTTATACTGAAACTGAATAGTGATTGTCAAAGAACACATCGTGACATGCGAATAGACGAGCCTTGTGACCTCCCAGTAGTCCCTTGAGGAACTTTGAAGGGCAGAGTAACAGTAAGAGTTATTTTTTTAGTATTTAAGTATTTAACCAACCCTCCGTGTATTTTTGCGTGTAAGTGCTTACTCGTTTTTTAATAATTTTGTAAGAGATACGCACGGTACTTTCTTTGTATTTTATTTTATTTAGCCTTCATTAAATGTAGGAAAAATGTAGGTTATTATGCCAATATTGCCGCCTGTTTATCAGCATATATATCGTAGTTATTGCCGGCTCCACACGATCGGCAGGCGTTCACAAACCCTGTTCACAAACAAGTGACAAACGTGTTGATGCTTCGCAAGCGCTCGTCGAAAACTTCCATTGATTTGTATAGAAACCGAACGTTCACAAATGTTCACAAAACTACACGAGCCAAGACAAATGCCTTCATGAACACTTGTGAATACTTGTAGAGGCTCGGCGAAATGTACTATCTTCCATATCCTATAAAACTCGTAAAGAAAAGTTTATTTCGATGTAAAGTTACATTTTTTGACTTATGTGCTTGCGTTCATCATCCAATGAGTGCACACTGCAAGAAGTTAGTGTGATATAATAAAATATACGAGTCTGTATATTATATGCTTGTATGTTTGTATATATATATATATATATATATATATATATATATATATATTTGAGAATTTTCTCAACGAAAGGCGGCAGATATCAACATTCACATAATAACTTATGCGAACTCCCTTGGGGAGGGGAGCAGGATGGATGTTCCGACGCTTACGAGTCGGCTTTGGCTGGCTTAAGTGATCACTTTATGCCCAGGGCAACGTTCACCCATTCCACCACATCCTGCTACCAAAATGAAATTTTTGGCCGTTGAGTATATAATATTCAACAACCTATTTCATATGCACCCAATTTCAGATACTACCGCCATCCGTTGAGGAGCGGTGTAACCTTTAGCAACCTATATTATAGTGAGATCTACCCACTTCTATAGGCGCCGGGAGCATTACAGCTTCCACCTTTTTGGTTACTGTGACCAGTGGAATTACACGCCTTTCGTTGAGAAAATTCTCAACATATGCCATCTGCGAGATGCAGACATGAAAAGCCAGTAATACCTAAATGATTTAGGTATCTTCCTCTCATATATATATTTGTATATATATTTTATGGTCGTATCATGTAAACTGGAAATGCAAAGTAGAGTGGTTACTATGTTTCCATGAAATATTATATTTCTGTCACACAACTAGTATTCTCAAGATGGAGCACTCCACAATGCAGGCGGTAGACTTCTGGAAATCGTTTCTGTAACTAATTTTCCAGAAATCGTAAATTTTATCACCGTAAGTGATTCGTTTGACCGGAGCACCGCCACCTTGACATTTCTCTCTTTATCTAGCCATGCTGTAGGATTAATACGTAAAACGTTATAGGCGATGTTGCCGTCACCGTCGCTAAGGAAATGTATGCAATAACAGTCCCTTAACAATGAGTATGATGGACCAAGTATTATATTCTGTTAAGAGATTTGACAGTAGTGGTGTCCTGTTTGATCATTATGCTATGTTGCCAACTGTTACAGCACGGATAGAGTACCTACTCTAGGAGGCGGTGACTGGAGCCATACTTCTGCTTACTGGAATCTATGAGTCCGAAGTCAGATGTAGACAAAATGTATTCTGTACGGGAAATGTCACTATTCATCGCATCCATACCAAAAACTATGGATTCGACACTAATATCGATTTTTGTATGTCACCCCCTGCCACCTGCAACAACTCCCCCCGCCATGAGTATTTTATATTCCCAAGAGGAAAGTCGGAGGATGAAAGAATTGGGGATGTTCATTACAGAAAACAGTTGTATTCGTGCGAGACTTTAAAATAAAACACTTCGTATACCTACTGTATATTTCTATTTTGGAAAACATCCATGCATTATCAACTACATACACACGTCTGTCATGAATCATGCCGTCGCCCATATTGGATGCGCCGCCATGACACATCCAGATCATGTCTCTAATTGGGCCCGATACTTACGCCATCTCTTGGCCACAACTTCGCTCCGTTCACACTAGGTATATCTGATGCCGAGGAAAAAACCTAATGTGAATTTGAATACATTGCCGTCAAAAGAGTCTTCGCTTCGCAAATAACTGTCACAAAGGTGCATTAAGATTATTTTCAGTTGACTTCACGTTGAAATATTGTTGTAAAGTTGATGTCTTGGGTTTGCAGCTCTGCCTCATCCACATGCTGTCCGACCTTCCACGAGTCTTGCGCGAATGAGTAAAAAGGCGTTAACCGTCGGTTACGTATACAGTTCAAGACAATCACCTCGTCCGTACGTCCTTTTACTCATTCACACAAAACTCGTGGAGGGTTGCCGAGCGTGAAGCGGCCGCATGGTTATGTTGGCTGATGCAGATTCATGACAAGACAGTGGCGGTACTCGGCTCATGGTTAGAGGTTAAATGGTGCATGCACTTTGCTAGATTGTACTATGATATCTTACATCCAGTATACTCTATCCTTGTAGAATATACAGGATATAGAATCTAATATCTAGGAGTATCTCAGTAGACTGCTCTGCTCCAATGGTGACAGATTCTCACAGCAAAATCATAATATTTACAGAATACATACCTACAGTAAGGTCTCTTTATTACAAGATTTTATTTATCTTCACTGTGGTGTTTTTTTGTCTGTAATGCAATCTTGTAGTCGGTTTTTCAACCACTTCCTGACTCCTTAGAGAGCTGAATCTTTGCAAACGTACGTAAACTCGGCGACAATACGATTCTGTACAAAAATGCATTAGCTTTCTTCAGAGACAAAAAAGATGTAAAGCGTTTCAGGGGGGTTCAAGAGTCATGTGTGGTATCGTATGAAAGGGCGTTGGAAAATAAATCCAGATCGAAAGTCAGATTTTGTCCAGCTCAAGCCTCGAAGACACCGAGCGATCGAGAGGATCCATTCATTGCATACCTACGTGTTTGGTATCTCACGGAAGTGCTTCATAAGTATAGAACTCATACCTAACCTACTGCCGCCTTGGTCACGAATTGTGAACCCGAAAAACAAATCTACACAACTTACAGTCGACCTTTCAGTCTAGTATCTTGCACTTACGACGGTAGAAGAATACTTCTTCTCCTTCTTCCACTTATGCTAGATCTGGGATCTGTTTGCTTCGGCGTTTGATGCTCCTTCTTGGGATGTGGAAGACCAGCTATCTTTCCATCTTTTTGGTGGTCTTCCTGGCAGCCTTTGACCTATAGGGATTTCGTTTGCAGCAACGTGGGCGAGTCTTGTTCCATCCATCCTGTCAACATGGTCCCGCCAGAACCGCCTCCTCTTCCGGCTCCACCGCACGATATCCTCAGTTTCGCACGTTTCTCTTATGACAGAGTTTCTAGAATACAAAACACCAAATTATTGAGATAATTACATTTTAAAATCACGCTGTATATGAAAATATGAAATCCGCACGTGTCAAGCGGCTTGTCAGTTGGCTTGACAATTTGTTTGTCATCATCTATCTGGTTAGTGCTATAAGGTACTGGGGTACTTACATTCTAGCAAGTAGGTAGTTGTCTGGGCTAAAAGGAGGAACGACTATACCCTTCTATAGTGTCTACTGTCTACAAGCGGTGGAATAATTGGTAGGAGAAATGAAGGATTGGGAAGATAGTTAACAGTTCGTCAAATAAATGCTAAATTCTACTTTTATTTCAAGTGGTTATCTCAACAGATATACATCAAAGGATGGACCTTCCATCAGGCTTATGACTGATCGTCGGCTAGCTTAATGTGATCACTTCACACTTTTTTTTAAATAAAAATATCAAATACTTTCCTGCACACCTTGCACTAGGCTAAAAGCCTGTATCGCAAAGTGTGGAATACATCGCCGGTGCTGGGGTTTGAACCTGGTGCCTCCCGATTGAGAGACTGCCGCTTCAACCAACTGCGCCACCATGTACTCACTGAAGTAACATTCGCCAATTCCAGTCCATCCGTTAGCCGCGGCCGGTAATCGAACCCAGACCTCCAACCTGACAAGCTGATATTCTACCACTGTGCCATGATGTTTGGTAATTGAGTCGAAAAGAAACGTGTTTGGATTGTCACTTTTAAAATGTCATTCTAGACCTTGCGTTGTGGTCGTACTGTCATATTTCCAATTAGCGTTACCATCCGTCCGGCTTTAGCCGAACACTGTTATGCTTTTTGACCTCTTGCCCGGCCAAATTTGACTGCGTCCGGCCTGTCCGGCTTTTGTTAGGCTTTGTATTTTGCTTACGCTCAGAAACTATTGCAATAAAGTTAATTGTTGAATATGATAATATTACTAAAAAAATTGACTTTTTAAAGCAGGTTTCTGCCAAAGGAAAATATGTAAATGATAGGGGTTAAAACTTAATTTAGTTACAAAATGTGTTTTATTCTATTTTTTAGTCAAAAAAGTTATTTTTATTGTGCATCCGGCCCTGGGACCCAAAAGTCCGGCTTTTTTAACGCCTAAGTCCGGCTTTCTAATTCTGGATAGAAGGCGTAGTGGTAACTGACAACTATTATTGGTTAGTTTGACAGTTATAAATGCATACCCAGTTAGGTACTGTTTAAAGTAAGTTAAACTCTGGGTATTCCAATAAAAGACATTACCGTTCTCTCTCCGTCATAAACCCGCCCGCATGCATAAGTGATTATTTTTATTATGGCACACATTTAACCATTTTACGACCCCTGATTTTCATTGGTCATAAACCATTTAGGACGCTCGCTTATTTAGTAAATTCACTTCACATGTTATTTAGTAGTGGGGTTCGTTTGCATAAATTTCGGATGCCTTTTTTATTCGATTCACTGATTTCTTGTTGACATCCAGTTTCATTACAACATTCCCATATAATTACAAAGTTTCGTACGAGTTTCGTACAAGTTTCACTTTTAAAATACAACCCACTTCTTGTAGGTTTGCGAAAGATGTAAACTATTCGCGGGAGGTTAAGGGTTTGGCACCAAGAATGACGTCACAGTCATTTCCCATGGCATTAAGGTTCGCGTGAACAATCGCTTGACAAAATGGTAGAAATGGCGTTTTTTCCATTTTTTGTGGTTAATCTCGCGTCTATCAAAAAACGTTTACGGTTATTCCCTAGATAAACGTTCAATGCATTTACCCTATTTTGTTCCAAAGCATATTTAGTAATGGTTGTCGAGATATAAGGTCTCCCATTTTTAGAAAGTTTTGAAATGTCGGTATGCATACTCTTAACACAAAAAAAATACAACGCACTTTTTATGGGTTTGAAAAAGATGTACGCCTAGACGATTTACAACAGACGGCGGTAACTTACCACAAATTTTATTTTGTGGTTCATGATGCTGTGTGTTTTTATACATACACAGTATTCACTGGTTACTTCATTATTAGAATTTGAGTATACCAAAATATAGCCCAAAAAGAACAGATCGCCAGACTTCCTTATTCTAACACACACTTCTTGCTTCCGTCACATTCGTGCAATTCGTCATACACACTCTATGATTCCTTTTACTTCCGTCCTAGAACAACTTTTCGACATATAGACGAACCAAATGGTTCTTGGACGGCTTACACCTCTTCTCAGACCCAAGTATATTTTCTTTGTTATCCTTTCATCATTCAATCTATCTACCTATCCCAACCATCTCAACTTGTTCAATTGCATTTACTACGGTTTGCCATCTCTGCTACATAAACTTAAAGTATATAAAGCTCGCTCTAGTTATTTTATATTACTAGTGGGTACCTACCCGTGAAAATCACCGAGGCTTTGTTAAATATGTTTTTGTGTAACCACTATTACTACTTCACCCTTCAAAGTTCCTCGAGTAAATACAGGAAGATCACAAGGCTTCGTCTTTTCCCCGTCTCTCCAATATCGTCATGAAAGTCGTAAAACCAGATTAATATCGTCGACTTTTTTAGTTGGCACCCACCCTTGAAAGCCACAAAACTCCTCTTACATGTCTATCTACATACATAGGTACTTTACATACATATAGAAGGTGGGTACTTTAAATAGTTCAATTTGCAATCTTTACGTGTATAGGTACGAACCATATAGTAGTATGTATGAGAATTCGATTTTCATTTTCTGTCACGTTGTATAAAATGGTACTTACTCGATTATTTCCACGAAAGAAATATTTCAAAACTAATTCCATTCATAATTTCATTAGTAGGGACCTACTCTTCTAAATTTCAAATAAAAAGTGAGACTTCGACGAAAACTTTTAGCCACCCGTGAAGGCGTCGCTGCTTTAAATTTACATACATATTCATAGAACTTGCAAAATTTTCCGATGGGCCAGCGTTACATACCTACATGACTTGAATAGTACCAGTATTATGTAATTGACTTTATACTATCAACAGTTGTTATCTTAATAGATAGCACTATCCTCACTCCTCAGTCAATATACACCACATATCATTTTATTATTGTGAAGTTATACCCGCATAACTTATCTTCTAACTAATATACGAGTATTATGATATGATAAACACTTACTGATTGCAGTATATAAGCTCTCCCTAAAGAAATGAATCGGTACCTACTTAGGTAATTACACTCGCCTATAAAGGAGAATGGTAAAAAAATGTAACTGCATAAAGTGGCATCATCGAAATCAATGACCCGCTGTGGACAGTGGAGACAAACGAATTTAACCTGGAAGGGAAATGGAAGGAAAGATGGGCTACAGAAGAAGTAACAAATAAACAGCTAGTGGCAAACCCCAATACCCGAGTACCAAGTTTCGATCTTCCACGTAATCTTTGGATACAGCAGAACAGAGTGAGAACGGAACACGGGTGCTGCAATTACTCACTCTGGATGTGGGGAAAGAGGGATAGCCCTTACTGTGAGTGTGGAGCTGAGACTGTGAGACACGTAGCGCAAGAGTGCCACATTAGGAAGTTCAGGGGAAGCCTCCAAGACATCCATGGGCCGACGCCGGAGACAGTGGACTGGTTGACAGCACTGGATCCAAGACTGTAGTAGTACAAGCACTTTCTGACTCAGCCCTAATGGGTGAATATATTTCAATCACCGCGCCACACGAAAAGTAAAGTATGTAATGGCTATAGGTGTGAAATACCCATTCGAAATTTTACAGGGGTCACATGAGTGTTTGCACACATATTTGCACACATTAGTATAAGGAGCATTAAACAGTAACAATTGCGGTTTAAAATCAGTGCCGGATTTGCCAATAGGCCCAGTAGGCCGGGGACTATGGGTGGTACCCCTGTGAGGGCGGCATTCGCTCGCTCGAAAAAAACGTTTTAGTATGGTTTTTACGGAATTTTCTTGGGATTTCGATGATGCCCCTATGCAGTCATTAATTACTCATTTTTACCTATCATTTGAGATACATTTCGTTTGCGCCGGGCCTGGGTTTTTTCCATATAAATTTAGCATTTTCCTTACCAAACAATTTCAATTAGATTTCATATAATCTCGACCCACAAGCTACTTACAGACACATTCATGCAATCCGTCATGCGTGTCCAACGATTTCTTTTACTTAAAACGCGTCCGTCCTTGTTGTCTTGGTGCACATGATCGGTCCAGGTCAGTCTCGGACGGCCGCACTTCCT
Organism: Ceraclea dissimilis; assembly: GCA_963576895.1. Lineage (NCBI taxonomy): Eukaryota > Metazoa > Arthropoda > Insecta > Trichoptera > Leptoceridae > Ceraclea > Ceraclea dissimilis. The sequence goes on from OY756377.1 coordinate 3,559,903, forward strand.
CAGACGTCTTCTTTCACTCGTATATACATTTTTGATCATCTGTCCTCATCCATTCTCTCAAAGTGCCCAAACCATTTAAGCTCGTTAACTTTCCATAAAAAACGTAGGTTTATTACAAATTTATTTGCCCGGTCTATACCAGGTATAAAACCTAGTAATGAATAACTAATAAAAATAAAAATACTGTAACTGCCATTTTATACGAAAATCTAATAAAATTATTCCACTTACATAAAAGCGTTTCTTTGAAATTTTAAAATTCGTATAGCTGACTACAATAGAAGAATAAGTTAAAATATTGCAATATTGCAGTTTTGCAAAAATTGACAGAAATAATGTCACAATCGGTTGTCTGTCTATACAAAATTTTAATGTAAGTACCAATACGTTGTATTCTCATACAATAATGGAAAAAATATGAGGGCAATAAAATGTGTCTTAGAAAATATCTGTAAATCGTTGACTTTTAAAGTCAAAAGTCAATTCGAAAAATTGTGGCTTCAGAACAGAGTAAGACAAGTACAAATTTGGCGGCATTATATTTTTTTTTATAATGTGCGTCATATTCTCTTATTTATCTCTTAATGTCTTTTAGTGAATCTCAGTAGGGTAAGCAGTGAGAGCAGAAGTCCAAACTCTACTAACTCGACAGTAGACCGTAAGTGTTCCTTGAAATAACGAGTTTATTATTCTATGTAATACGTCACTTGAGTTCGATAGACAACGGTACCGCGGGTTCAATGCTTGAGCGTCATTAACGAGCGTAGATTATAGTTATATATAAGTTTATAATCTACGCTCGTTAATGACGCTCAAGCGTTGAAACCGCGGTAGCGTTGTCTATCGAACTCAAGTGACGTATTACATAGAATAATAAACTCGTTATTTCAAAATGTCTAGAAACGTTCACATCGTAAATGCCGCAAAAATCAGTGAAATTCATTCAGCATCAAAGTTTCACTAGGTTGTCTAAAATTTTAGAGGAAAAATCATTTTAGTTATAAAAACTATAATAATGGTTTTAAAGTAGCATTATGCGAATGTATGTGGTCGGTAGATATATTGAGGTGGTCGGTAGCCTGGTTGATAGCGCACTCGACTGTTAATAGTGTTAATCCAGTGGGCGCGGGTTCGATCCCCTATGCCGACCTAGTCCACTTCAACACACAAGCTTTTTAAGCTTACTGTGAAGTGTACAAAGGTGTATATTCTAAAAAAAAATTAGATACCTCTCGCTTCTGTTGAGGAGAAATAGTAGCTGCACAATGCAGATCATATCCACTTTGATGTTGTTGTACATAATTGCAATAAACTTGCAATATTACCTTAAAAAGCACCATGAACCTATCTTTTAGTTTTTTGTTTTGGTACATATCTCAGCTGAAGATTAAAAATAAAAATTCCGTGTCTTGCACTACAGTTAGAAACAAAACAATTTTTTAAAAACCATACATACAATCGTATTGCTCTAACGTTGGCTACTCTGTACGTATGCAATAAAATGTACGACACTGCACTTACGGAATTGATATTTTATGTCACTTACGGTACTTTCTGTAAATGCATCGACCATCTTACATATTGTATCGAACACCGTTGTCATATTATTGCCGTATGTAACATTATGTTGCTTGATACCATGAGCGTCGCCAGAGATAAAAATAGGTATGTATTTTTTCATACTAAATAATAAAACCTCACAAAAAACACAATACTACCGCATATTTTCTCATCATATCATAAGTTTTCTAAAATTAATATGAAAATCCATCATAATACAATTGCCTGCGGTGCGATTTTTTATTACTTTTAAAAAAAAACATCTTCTATTGATATTGTTGCGCAAAGTATTATATAAATTTGCAAATAAACAAACCACATCATGACTTTCTTCACTATGTCTCACAAAAAAATATCGCCTGCGGCGCTATTTACGCATTTTTGTATGCTATATCATTTTTCAAAAAAAATGTTGTTTCCGTCTAGCTCCGAGGCTGACGACGCCCATGCTTGGTACATATTGGATACAGCACTGGACGATACTCGTATCATGAAATGCATCTGAGGTCGAGTTATGACATTGTTAGCAATTTGATGCATACGACGTTTTACAAATCTACCATCTACTTTGGTTTATTTTATGTCAATTTGGAAAATTAGAGAATTTTGAATAAAAATAAGGGAGAGAGAAAGGGATAATTCTTAAATTCTGTTATGCCGCCGCTAGACGCGCGCGAGCCAACACTAGCTTTTTGTGTTCATGAGTAAAAAGGCGACAACGGTCGGTTACGTACACGTCAAGACAAACGTTCCGGGGTAGACAGAGAGAACGGATGCTAGACTTTCCTATCATTCCACACACATACTCCTTGCTTCCGTCACATTCATGCAATTCGTCATACACACTCTACGACTCCTTTTACTATAGGTCTGGTTCATTTCAATACAAAGCAAAATACTCAACTTCTCTTCTTCTTGTGGACTTTGGCAATCACCCTAATGAAGAGTGTTCCTGCCAGTGTCAAGTTCTTCTGAGGTCTTGAAACAACTTGAAGGTTCTCTTATTGTTCTTCTATGGTTCTTCTACATTATCCTTAGAATTCTTGTAGTCTAAGGCGTAGGGAAAGCAAATATAAGGAAAAAAGGGAATACTCTTCTCACAATACAATAAAACACGTTGATTAAAAGTGAATCGATAATAATAATTTAAATTATCAGACACTTAAATGACTTCGATACGTTATCGAAACAGGCATGTCAATATTATCAATGAAACCCCTCATACTTAAAACCGTCTGAGCATGTGGAGTTCGCCAGGGGTCAGTTGTTGGGCCCATGATAAAACTTTTTTTTTTATTAATCGTCCGTCATCGCATCATATCGATTTAACTTTAAATATGTTTTTTTTTTCATGTAATGTTCTCAATATTTTTTAACCAGTCAGTGATAATGTTCTGATATAGATAACCATTTCTGACCTACGGCATATTTTTTCCGAGCAACATCCATATTATTCAATTTGGCTACCGTATTTACTCTTTTTGTAACATTTCTCTTAGGTATCTTACTGTCGCTTTGGGGTTACCTAGCTTCATAGATTATAGAGCATAAAGTGCTACAACATATTTCGATCTTCACAAACCCCTGCTTTCATTATTCTTAGTATTATCGTTTGGCATTAGCCACTGAAAGGTTGAGTCAGCCGCTGAAAGGTTGAGTCAGCCACTGAAAGGTGGAGTCAGCCGCTGAAAAGTTCAGTCAGCCACTGAAAGGTGGAGTCAGCCACTGAAAGGTGTAGTCAGTCACTGAAAGGTGGCGTCATCAGAAGATAGGAGAGTCAAAGATTTTTTGCTGTTACATCCAGAAGACACTAGAGAGCAACATCCAAATCATCAAGTCATTGCAAGGCGTCTGGAGTGGTGTTAGGTATGTCGGTATATGTGCCAGAGAACGCTCTCAGAGGGCACGTCTCCACGATGTGCTGGATAGTCTGGATTGGTTCTCCACAGTAAAATAAAATCCATGAATGCTCTTTATGTTACAATTAGTGGCAGGCGAGATATTTACTTCAATATAAAAAGTGTGCTGTCTTTGATTTCCACGTGTGCTTTTTGACCTTTCAGTCAAATACTCGATTGTGTTGCCATTAATTCACCATTAATTTTTACCCCTTAAAAAAACTGACGTTGTGTACGCAAATCCAAATACTTCTCTCCACACTTTGCAGTAAACTAAAAGCTTATATCGTGAAATACAGATGACGTAGTCAGAACCAAGATTCAAGCCCGGCACCTCCAGATTGGAAGTCCGCGCTTCAACCAACTGAGCCAACCATGTAATTTATTATTGGGTAAATACTATATGTGATGTTGTAAATATACTAATTATTTGTGCATTTCACGTGAAAACTAGCAATGATACGGGCGATATTAGCATAAAATGAGATTTCGTTGTCCGGAAGCGGGACCTAAAGTTGTAATGAACTTGGCACATGTACAAGTGCACGGGAATATGAACATTAGTGGCGGTAAAAAGTTAAATTGTAGCCAAATCTGTTACAAAGTTTTTTAATGTAAAATGTTTAGTTGCACATCTGAAATTTGTATCGGAGTAACTATCTCGGAAACTTACCACCATTACATGGTACAGTTTTGGGTTGAATTTCTGTTTGAAAATTCCTGCTAAAATATAGAGGGGTTAACTGGAAGAAATCGCAGTTCTGCGATAAGTTCGCCCTAGTAAACAACGTTTTATAATCTGTACTATGTCCATTTTGTATATTTATATGTGTTTGTTGTTTACTTTAAGTTTAAATAAATAAATAAAAAAAAGAAGTTGCCTGATTCAAAAAATAAAGTGAAATAATGGTGTCAACAAGTTAGAATATTCTTCTTCATGAGCCCTGCAGCTTCCATTTCTGGATATAGGCCTCCCTCATTCGTCTCCATATCTCTCTGGATTTTGCCTCGGATGTCCATTTGAGGCCAGCTGTTAACTTCAGGTTATCTGTGCAACGCATCTGTGGGTAACCTCTAGGGCGTTTACCGAGCCACGGACGCCAGAACAGGAGCTTGTTGCTCCATTTGCCATCCGTTGCTATAAGAAAATACCAAAGTTAAGTTAGAATATACCACAAAAATAATCCTTGAATTGAAAAGTCAAAAATGTAACTATAGCAACTGTATCATACTGTCTTTCCTCTCCTCTTAATCTTACCTACATTCTTTATTGTTTACCTTTAAATTTAAATAACGAAATAGTAGGGCCGCGTAATAGTTAATTAAATGAGTACATGGTTGGCGCAGTTGGTTGAGGCGGCAGTCTCTCGAGCGGGAGGTGCCAGGTTCAAACCCCAGCGCTGACGATGTATTCCACACTTTACGATACAGGCTTTTAGCCTAGTGCAAGGGGTGCAAGAAAGTATTTGGGTTTGTGCATGCAAGCCCAGATCCTTTATTTTAAAAAAAATAATGAACTTTTATTAGCTTAGGGTAGGAAAGAAATTCAATCCAGGCATCTCAATAATCTCAATCAAGCTCAAATACTCCTCAGTAATTATAAATTATCATTTTCTGTGTTTTTGATGTTTTTTTTTTCTATTTTGTTGAATGTTTTGGTTTTTGAGGCTTAGGCAAGGGCTGCTTGTCAAACTTACATTTGTCAAGGTTCGCTGGAAGAGATAGCGATTAGCTCGCTTTGGTTAACATTTTCCATGAAATTGCATTGATTTCCAAATGTCATTTCTTATTGTTTTTTATTGTTTTTATTGTTCTTTTTCATCCCTAGGCCCTGATTCGGGAACTTGGACACGTCAGTTGGTTACAATCCATATTAATCACATATCATGCAGTATTAAATAATGAAACAAAATCCATGCCATTAGAATGTAAAGTGTTCTATTGGCATTTCGTCATGAATTTATAAAGTAAATACTACCTACATATGTTCACAAAATACCCATCCAGTGAGCAAATAATTTTCCCCCCATGCTCACTAGAGCACAGGGTTCGTTCTGACGTCTGACTTCTGACGTGTTATAAGAATGAATAAAAAATTCGCTGTAAGTATGAATAAAAATTATCATAATTTTTAAACATCTTGGAATATGTAAATTAAATTTAGAAGGCAAACTACCAATGTCTATTTTTGAGCATGAATTTAATATTTGTTGTTTATTATGCACAGCAAGAATAATGCAACAATATTTCATAAAATTAACGCATTTCTGCGTATAATAATAACGTCTAACGGCCGTTATCTTATAGCGTTGTCGTTATATTAAAATCATAGTTTAAAGTGGGGAGGATAAAAAATCACAGTCACTGCTATTTTATACACAATATCAAAAATCACTGCTGGAAGACTCGACGTTTTTTAAAATGAATTCATAGACATTTGTTTTTCAGTTTGAGATTGATTTAATATCAGTTTAGAATGTCAAATGCAGAACCCTTGGCAACAACAAGCCACAATCACCATTATACATATCTATTGCTCAGAAAGTAAGTACTTAAAAAGGGGATTTGGGCATTTATGCACAAAACCTTTCAGTGCAGAATACATCGTCAGCACCGGCCGATCGGCCAACCATTTACTCAACTGCGCCAACCATGAACTCCACTGCGCCAACTCTACTGCGCCAACCGTATAGATACTTAACTAAGCCAAACTAATTGTTCTTCATTATCATGAAAGAACGAATTTTTCTTTGTCTCTTTCACACAAATTGTGACTTATCAACTTATTACTATCACATTTCTTCTTCTTCCTCCTCCTTTCTTTGGATCGGTAGATCTGTTCTGGCAGAAAGCTCCTCTACTCCTGGGACGTCGAGAACCAAATATCCCTCCATCTTTTGGGCGGTCTTCCAGGAAGACGATGACCAGGTGGTATTTCGTTGGCTGCAATGTAAGGGATTCTGGAGTGTGCCATTCTGTTTACATGATCCCTCCAGAATCTTCTTCTTGCTCTGCTCCATCTGCCACAAGTCCGTCTTATTTCTTGGTTGCGAATTCGATCTCTGAGCGTTCTCCCTGTGATTGACCTTAAAGTTTTCGCATTTCATGTTAGTTAAATTCACAGGCACAATGGTGATTTTCCCGTTGTTATTCCGCTACACCTAACAGTAGGCAGCCGTTAGAAAGTTTTAACGAATCGTTAACTTTTCGCGTAACGGCGGCGTTACAAATGCTGGATACAGAATGATACCGATTATTTTCATTATTATTATTGTAAGTAGGTATAGTCAGTTTCTACAAAGTGCAAGAACACTCATTATATTAATACCTTAAGACTTGAAACTTTTCAAACGTTTACAAGGCTCTTAATGATGTAAAGTACTATCTATAAAGCAAGAGAACAAGTGTAAACTGTTCTTAATGTGTTATCATTATATCTATACCTACCCTACTATTAAAATTCTTGCAATATTTTCAAAACGAAATTCTACATTTGTTTGAAAGAGATGTTATTTTTTTACGGACAACATCAACTGAAAGTTTTTACAGAATTGTAGGTATTGAAATAAAATTCAAAATTCACCCTGTAATGTATTTTCTATTTTGTTCACCTAATGTGCATTTACCGAAGAATGCTTCGAATAACCTGGACCGATAGGGTCCTTAACCCTGACGTACTTAGGAGAATCGGAGCCAAGAGAGAACTGGAATATTAGAGGGCAAGATAAAGGGAAGACGGGAAGTTGGCAGAAAACAGATGTCCTGGCTGCGCAACATTAGAGAGTGGGCCGGAATGAGGACGGTGGACGACCAGTTCCGGGCAGCGCAGGACAGGGAACTTTTCGCCAGAACTTTCCGACGTCGGGGGGACCTGATATGGCACAAAAGAAAAAGAAGAAAGTTTAAATAAATAAAATATACATTAAGTATATAATTTTGGTGGTGAAATTTACAGAGTCTTGAATAATTGAAACCCTCCAATACCTATCATTGTTTGTGATGTCAACCAAGTTTGTTGATAAGATGTAAGTATATTGTATAGTTTGATGATTGAAGCTACAGTAAGTAATTACAATAATCGATATTGATTCCTTCCAATCACAATCGTTCCACTGATTGGTAATGTCACGTCAATTGACCTTATAAAACATTCAATCAAATATTTATTATCTAGTACTCCGAATATATGTATACCACCATGGGCGTCGTCAAGGGGGCAGCTGCCACCCCAGCCCCCTTTTTAGTTTCCAAAAATTCTTTAAATGGCAGCCCAAGATAGATGCGATATTGTAATTAATGTAGTGAAATAATTTTAAGTGTTGAAAAGTGATATCCCCTCATACCAGTGATTTCTTTTGCTGACTGGGGATATTTTGTTTTCTGTATAGTTCAGTGATTCCCACGGTGGGGCGTACGCCCCACCGGTGGGGCATCGGGCCTCAGAGGTGGGGCACCATACCTCAGCGGTGGGGCACCACGCCTCAGATGGGACACTTCAGAAATTACCAACTATTCCACGTCTTAGATATATTATATTTATTTATTAGATTTATATATTTATTTATTAGATAACATGTAAGTAATCTTTAAAACATTACTATAAAAAATTCGCCTGCGGCGCTGTTTATCATAGAGGTTCATGAATTAGAAAGATCATATACGCAGTCATGGCCATCGGCGCGAATGAATCTCACATTAATCACAAACTATTGTGAAAATTCATTAACTTGCGATTGTTTCGTTAGAAAAATTTGCCTGCGGCGCTAATCATAGCTGTGGTTGTATATAAGTCGCATGAGGTATGTAGTTGTGTACAGGGGGACCCCCGGTTTTACTACATGGCATACAAATGTATAGTATATGTTTTGCAGTGGGGCATACGACTGTTAGAAAGGCTTTGGTGGGGCATGGTACGAAAAGGGCTGGGAAAAACTGGTATAGTTATTCTTTGTATTATTTTATGTGAATTGTAAGAATCGAGGATAAATAAACTTATACTAACAAAAAAATGTTTTTATGAGGCTCACCACGTTTAGGAGTGGAACCACTAGCCAAAGTACGAGTAGCTATCAGTAAGTAAGTAATACTCGTACTATACAGAGTATATTAGTGTACAGCTGCATACATATAGGTAAGAGTGGACTTGTATTATTGATATCTAAGCTCCAGTTGCATTACGTTGTAAACTGAACCCTGTATAGTGTATAGTGTATATTATGATGTACACAACACTGTGAAGAAATCAAACCTATACCTACAGAAATTATTCACAGTTTTCTGTCAACTGTATTTTTAATAACCACGTTTCTTTTAAAAAGGTATAATTGACTGGAAGAAATTTAAAAATCTAAAACAGCCGATTCGTTAAGATTATAATTACCAGTATTTTGGCTAAATTATTCTTTTATTGAAGTATTCCCACAACAGTATAGAAGAATTAAGGATGAACATTGTCGGGCTTACGACCGACCTCGGCTGGCTTAAGTGATCACTTTACACTCGAGAAACATTCGCCATTTCAGTTCACCCCGGCTGGGATTCGAACCCATACCTTCGTCTCGCTTAGTAGGGATCATATCCACTACACCACGAAGAGCGACGGCTGTGTTGTCGAATTTCATGTACATTAAGTACCTATCTATTGTTGCATTTCTTACTGTTGAAGGGAGAGGGTGGTATTTTTTTATTTATTTTTTTCTGAAAAACTAAATGGAAAATCTTCAGATCCCGTATATGTTAGGGGTACTTTAGGAATATATTTTTGTTCAAGAATTTTCAAATCCTGTAATTCTAAAACAGCCGATCTGTAGTCCATACTTTCATCTATCACTGTCTTCAGTTTCAAGACGATTCCCTCAGTATTGGCTGAGTAAAATTCAGGGCGCCGAAGCCCAATGACAGCATATAGAGCCTTAAGAAAATAAAATAAATAAATAGGCACCAATAGCCTCCTGCTACTTTTATGAACATGTTGAATTTCAGTAAGAGCTTCACTTTAATGTATAAATTAGTAGTTTGGCTGTAAAGTCAAGATGTAGTTACTGGGGGTAAAGTGTATCAAACTATAATAATACAGGATGATTCAAGACATGTACAGTGCAGTAATACACCCTGTATATAGTAAGTAACATACATTCATGTGTATTGAACATTATTTTACCCTATCTGTACACAAACACTCCTTGTTTCCGTCATATCCAAGCAATTCGTCATACATGCCCTCCGATTCCGTTTACTCAGTACGCTAACGTCCTCAAGAATCTGGTCGTCGTAATGAGTGAACCTCTATATACATTATTTTTGTCATCCTGTCATCACTCATTCTCTCAATATGTCCAGTAAATCTCAAATTATTCATTCAATTTATTCAGCCGTTGTTGAGAATCTGGTCGACATGGTCGAACCAGACTTCATGGCGCCCCCTTATTTAGCCATGAACACTGTTTTTGTCATCCTGTCATTGCTTATTCTCTCCATCTGACCAAACCATCTCAAATTATTCACATTACTCAGTTATGCTGTCTCGTTGGACCTTTTATCGTTTGACCTTTTGTCGTTGGACATTATGTCGTTGGACGTTTTGTCGTGTGTACATTACGTCGCGCGGATGTTTTGTCTTGGACATTTTGTCATTGGACCAAATGTCCGTAGATATTTTGTCGTGACACGCTACGTTATACTCTGTACCTTCACAGATCACAATTGTGTAGAAACATGATCTTGCTAGTGGCTAACTATCTACAACTGAACAGATGAACTACGATACAGACATACACAAGCAAGCGCTAATGTGCCATCAGACAGACAGCTGGCTTGCGAGGTTGCCCGGTTCTGGAATCCGGACGGAGCAGAGGAGACAAGATATCAATCTGGAAATGGAGTCTGATAAAATATTCAAAAGAAACACCTGCAGCTTCTTCAAGTATATTATTACTAGAGACCGGATTATATGCAACTTAAAATGGTTGAAATATGCATGCATCATAAATGCTCGAAATATGTGACAAAATCACCAAAATATGCAACATAAATTTAAATAAATACAACAAATAAACGTTATGACAATATTTTATTTAACTTAATTTTTATTTAGTTCATGTTTGGTACCGTTTGGAAGACCGCTAAAAACAGTTCTACGATGGAAAGTCGAGTCCAACTGGAACTTTCTAAAGGTTTCTCACCCGAAACACGCAGATAAAATGCACACGAAAAACGACCTTATGTATATCGCCATAAGGGTCATTTTCCTAAAACATTTTATCTGCGTGTTTAGGGCGAGAAAGCTTACAAAGTACCCCCCCTGTTTTTCGAAAATACGATTAGGCAATTATTTCTTTATTAAATTACTTTATTTACCTACTACATTTTCAACTAAACACAAACATTTTTGTTTTTGTAACGTTTAAATTTTACAAAATACAGTTAAAATTTAAGAAAATATACACAAATATGCATGACCAGTAGATTTTGGTGGAAACATGCAAATGCATATGCAAATATGCAAATGCATATAATCCGGTCTCTAATTATTCCACAATGTTTGTTTTGATTGTTACATGATTTGATTCAATGTGACTCTTATAAGTTCAGCTATAAGGTTCACCACCTACTCTGAATACGATTCTGTGTTTTACAGCGAGACGAGACGTTTGTGTGGGCACTGGATATGACATATGAGTTTTTTATGCAACCTTTAATGCCGACGGCAGACGCTTGCCGAGCTTCGGCAAGTTTTGTGTTCATGAGTAGAAAGGCATGTGGATGGGGAGTTTGTCTTTGCTCGTGTAGGTTTGTGAATACTTGTTGGTTTTTATACAATGGAAGCTTGCAGCAAGCGCTTGCGAAGCATCCACAGTGCACACGTTTGTTACTTATTTGTGAACTAAGTTTGTGAACGCGTATCAAATGTTTGGGGAGCCGGCATTAAATGTCTGTAATTTCAATTATTTTTATACATTAAGAGTATGCATACCGACATTTCAAAAATTTCTAAAAACGGGAGACCTTATATTTCGACAACCGTTACTAAATATGCTTTGGAGCAAAATAGGGTAGATGCATTGGAATAAACGTAAAAGATTTTTTATATCTAGTATAGATTTCTCAAGAAAAAGATGTGAAAAACACCTCTGATCTTTTTTCCGAAAGTCAGAAACTCGTTTCCCGAAAGTCGAGGAGTATTTTTTTTTGTACTGATAATGTGCATTCAAATCTAGGGAATAACCGTAAAAGTTTTATGATAGACGCAAAATTAACCCCAAAAAATGGAAAAAACGCTATTTTTACCATTTTATCGTGCGATTTTTCACGCGATTTTGAACCCTAATGCCGTAGCAAATGAATGTGACGTCATTCTAGGTACCAAGCCCTTAATAAAACAGAACGTATTTTACAAAATCCGTACAAAAAAGGAAAATGGAAAACAAGAAATCTTCAATATTTGTAATATGCTTCAGTGATCAGCCCTCGTTTCGAGGAGACAAAATTATAAACATAATGTAAAATACGAAAATATGTCAAAAGGTCTCATTTTTATTTTCACGATAACATGTCAATGGTACGATGTACTGACACCTTTTTACGCTTTTTTTGCAATTTAATCTCGATTTATCAATTTAGTTAGGCAATATGTGGATGTATGCTTTTCTGTATGCTGTAGTTGTTTGCACAAACAATAATTTACTATGTAAATACCAATAAATGCTATTTTTCCTTGAGCATCGGAAGACGACTAGTGCGATTATGCTCTGCATTATGTAAACAACGCCAAGGAAATGTCGTATTTATCTGATTTTGTTTATTTAAAACTAGCTGTTTTACCCGGCACTGCACGATTAAAAAAAATAATATCTATGTAGCATACCTACCTAAACAATTTCTAAAAAGGAATAATGAAAGAAACTAAATATTTAAGTAGATTAAAATCCAAAAAAAAATGACTTTTTAGTTTTTAGTTTAGGCGAACTAAAAAGTCATATTTTGTGGATTTAATCTAAATATTTAGTTTTTTAATTTTTCCTTTAAAATGGACTTCCACCATGTAACGACGGTCGTAAACATTGAGATTAACTTCTTATTGGACACCAGGATGTGGCGGTATGGGCGAAAGTTGCCCTGGGCATAATCGCATAAACCAGTCAACGGGAATTAGGAAGCATCGAAACGCCGATCCCGCATCGTCCTTAAGGGTGACTGCACATAGAAGTTCTTTAAATGGGGGGAAATTAACCCTAAAAAGTGAAAAAAAAACAATTATATAAAAACGTACTATTTATTTATTTATTTATAGTTTTAACGGCCACAAGGCCTTTGGAAAGTTACAATACAAAAAGTTAAAAATATCAATACAATAAAGGTAGACAGCCAAACAATACACAGCAACAACAGACAAAAGAATCACAATTAAGACAGTATGTAAACACACAATATGGACAAAAAACAGTATAATAAAAATCGTAAAACATATGTATATTCTATGGTATATTCCTCTCGGCTCTGTAGAGCAAAACTCTAATGGAATTTAAGAAACGTTGTAATTCGATATTTGAAATTTAATCGCAATGTCTATTAGGAAAATAATTATTCTTTAGGTAATAGGTAATTACGTCTATTTTAAAATAAAATACTTAGAATTTCTTAAAACTAATTAAAATGATAGGTACTGTTTCCAATTAAAACGAAGTAATAATTATAATTAACCCACACATTTCTAAATCGTAAATGAAATAATTATTATTTTCTCTCGGGGAGCTTAAAAAAGGGTGTTGTCAGCCGTCAGTGGTGGCTAAAAATAAATTTGTATGTATTTACTCGTAGTAACAATTTTTAACTTGGATCACTCATTTCGTCGATTTTTTCTAATAAGGCAAACCACTCGACAACGAGTGATTTTTGCAATAATTCATAATTGCAAATTACTCGCTGAAATCTGTCAAAAATGACGTGGTTTGCGGGGTAAAAACATATTTGTAGACTCGTAATAAAATTGAAAAAATGCGGTTCCAACCGAACAATTTTCGATGATAGCTAAAGGTGCAGCGATTGAGAAATGTTTTAAATTTATACTGATTTCTCTCAAATTATGTTGTCATTGACGTAATGTAGTTCTGGACAATTTACATCCAGACCTGCATCGAACTAATCCACACCTTTTTTATAGTATCGTTTTTTCACCATGTGTATATTGTTTCCATTCTTTTTTTTTCTGTAACCATTTATAAATCTGCAACTTATAAAGTTTTTTCAATATGTAAACCTGACGATTCCAAGTGTCTTGAATAAGGCCTACGGATGAATAAAAACCAATAAACCAATTCCGTATATTTATATTAGAACAACTGTCCACGGTCCTGCGTGACATTAATACCCGGTAACGATGCGAATTATGTATGTTGATGGCATTAGCTTTGCTGACCGGCGTAGGCCAGATATGACCATTTAAATTATTTTTTTAACAAGTTAGGCATATTGACACTGACATAGTAAGCTTTTATTGTGATGGTGGAGTAACTAAAAAATATATTTGGGTGGAAATGTATGAATATGTTTTTTTTAAAGTAAGAAATGATTACATATTCATATGCCTCATCCACATGCTGGCCGAGCTGTCACGTTTTGTGTGTGAATGAGTAAAAATACATAAGGATAGGGTGATTGTCTTGGATTGTATACGTAACCGACATTCACACAAAAAACGTGACAGCTCGGCCAGCATGTGGATGAGGCATTACATTTTCTATTCAAATAAATTTCACCAGTGGCGGCAGGTTTAAATTGGGGGAGTCAGGGTGGTGCCCTCATTAAAAACAAAATCCCGAATTTTGTATAAACATTCATTAATGAGTAAGATATGTGAATTATTATTATCGCTACTGCAACGTAAATAATTATAAGTATCTGTAAAATAAAGATCGCGTTAAAAGGCCCTGCAGAATCTGAAAGGGGTATTTTTCAGAACAAATATCTCCACAACCTTACTAAATATGCTTTCCAAAAAATTAGGGTAGATACATTGAACCTTCTTCTAGGGAATTGCTGCAACAGATGTTTCAAATCTTGTATAGACACATAAAAAAAAAATTTTCATAGAAAATATCTCGTTTCCCGAAAGTCGACAAGACTTTTTTTGTATATTTATTTATCGTATAGTCATACAAAGTACATCACATCAATATAATAACAATAAATAATAATCAGACAGGCATTACATGTATTTTGCACAATGAAAATTGTTTTTCAGAGTCCGAAATCTAAGTTTGTATTATTATTATTATTTCGTATGGTTTCTGCCACCGATGGGCGGCAACGTCAGAAGATTAGAGAATTATGCTATCTGTTACATACAGGAGAAATGTACCCTACAGAGCAACATCCAGGCTTCCAAGCCATTCATTTGTATTGATGAAATGCATTCAAATCTAGTAAATGACCGTAAAAGTTTTTTGAATGGAGCGAAATTAACCCCGAAAAGTAACAAAAACGCTATTTTTACCGTTTATTCATGCGATTGTTCATGTGATTTTGGACCTTAGTACCGCGGGAAATGACCGTGACGTCATAGTTGGGGTCAGAAGGTTACGTTTTTTAGTTTTTTTTTAATGGATCGAAATAAACCCAAATACACCTTTGCACACTTCACAGTAAGCTTAAAAAGCTTGTGTCGTGAAGTGGAGTAAGTGGGTATCGGGGATCGAACCCGCGCCCACTGGATTAACAGTCGAGCGCGTTACCAACCAGGCTACCGACCACCTTAAACTTTCAAATGTTTACGGGATACTCCCCCCCTTAATACGAAATCCGAAATTTTTGGTTCGTACGTAATTTAATCCGTGTGTTCGTTCCTCCATACCTTCATTCCTGGTAATATTAAAACAGTACCTAAATCTCTTTCCCATAAAATGATCCATTATTCCCAGGTTTCCTCAAAATAATTATGTTTCCCACAAAATATACGAGTAGATACTTCATATCTAAATTACGAAGTATCTGTTACCTATGTAAATCTACACGATATTTTCGTGGTTTTTACTCTAATTGTTTCAGTTATGATATAGGTACGATGGTTTACGGTAAGTTCGTCTAAAATCAATTCGTCTAAAATCAATTTGCTTAACAATCAGTTCCTCGATTTTAGAAGAATTGATTTTAGACGAACTTACCGGATACCAGGTACAGGATACATGTCTTACATATTTACCTTTAAAAATAGACTTCCATCCTGCAACAGGCGTCGAAAATATTATATACCTACTAGGAGCTCAAATATGACGTCACAGTCATTTCCCACCCCACGGCGTTAAGGCTCAGAATCGCATGATAAAATGCTAAAAATAGCGTTTTTTCCCTAGATTTTAATGCATTCTAATTATCAATAGACAAAAATTCTCCGCGACTTTCGGGAAACGAGTTTCTGTCTTTCGGAAAAAAGATCAGAGGTGTTTTTCACATATTTTTTTTTTGTGCAGGATATACAAAATAATTGTCTGCCATTAGATTAATGCGTATTGTACTAATTTTCATATTTTTCTTTCTTTCGTTGCAGCTTGCAGAAGAAACCGCAGAACCTGGATGTGAACAAAGTCCGCGCCGAGCTTTCCAGGGCTTTGGCTGTGTGGTCAGATCACTCTAAGCTCACATTCAGGGAGATCAACTCGGATAAAGCTGACATCGTCATTTCATTTGTCAAGTAAGTCCACATTCATGTATTTGGTCCAATTATGTAACTAGAACGTACATACTATAAGATGTTCTTTTTCCAATGTAAAGTAAATTTAGGACGCACTTGTTTTAGTTCGAAAAGTTACAGAATTAAACCATTTTGTTTTGAACTCACGATCAGCTGTTTAGGTAAAGTGTGTATCAACTCGACATGACTTTATATAAATATTTTATTAATTTACACTTTTGGTGAACAAAATATAAAAAAAATGTTTACATTACAAGTTTAGTAATAGACACTACAACATTTTTTCACTAGGGCGAGCTTATCGTAATGCTTTTCTGCCAGCTAACCCAAATATCTCAAGAATCAATCGAATTTGCGATGATAAATACCCGGTCTGAAGAATTCTGAAAAATCTATTTCAGAAAATTAATTTCAATATTTTCGTCTATCTTTCTATTATAATAATAATATCTTTGGCTGGCTACTCCTCACAATGTAACCAATTACTGCCCCCTTTCCCCCTTCCCCTCAAAAGTATAAAGTCACATCAAGGATGTATCCCAAATATTTTCAAACGGAACGGTGATCCGGTAATCTGCTCTAGAAAGCTCATTCGGATTTTTTGTGTAGGTACATACGGTGTTTGATATCACATAGATCATGCAACTTTTGAGCCAAATTTAGCTTAGTCCAAAGTCTCACGGATTTCGAGATTTTCACTCTTTATCGAAAAAAACCGCCGATAGCCTCGTAAAGAAAGGTACCCACATAATTATAGCATTATTTTTTGTTTCTAAAGTATGTATTTAGCCTATTTAACTCATTAATTTCAATCTGAAGAAACAAAAATGATAAAAAAATATCATATTTACAGTCTTTCTAATATCTATTTCTAATACAACAGTGTAAAACTGAAGATAAACATTTTCGGGCTGACTACCGACCTCAAGTGGCTTAAGCGATCACTTTACACTCGAGAAACATTCGTAATTTCAGTTCATCCCGGCTGGGAATCAACTCAGACATTCATCTTGCATAGCAGGATCTAATCCGCTACACCACAAGATTGATTTGTTGATTATTAAAAATAATTCATGTAAAAATATCAGATTGAAATGTCGAAATTTTGAGAAATAATTATTTCAGTAACGACTTCGACTTTGGAGGGGATTTTTCTTGAAATTCAGAGATCCGAAAAAAACCGTTATCACTGCGACGTACCGTATAAGTGGCAACCCTGGTAAAAATATTACATTAGAAATATTATTCTCGAATGGAGGTCCTTGACAGCGAAGCCCCTTTTTACATGACAGGGTCCAATTTCCTTATCGGAAAGTTCACTCTTTTTCTGCTGAGGATTTCTCCTGTCAAGTTTGCTTTTCTTTGAAATACTCTTCAGATTGATATTCAGATAACTGGGAGATTTTACTGAGATATCTGTAATACTTTATTATATCCAGAAAAACATTATTTTACTATATTTTTTTTTAAATCTCCTCAACCAATTAATTTTCCATTTTTTTTACTACTCTTACTAATGGTTTATTGGTTTATGCCTTATTTAAGGCACTTGGAATCGTCAGGTTTACATATTGAACAAACATTACCAAGTCAAATGCAGCAATTTAATAAACAGTTACAGCAAAAAAGAATGCAATCAATAAACACATGGTGACTGGTGACATAACAAAATTTTCAACAAAAAAACTACGAGTATTAAACAGGTGTGGATTAGTTCAATGCGGATCTGGATGTAAATTGTCCAGAACTACATTAGGTCAATGGCAACAGAATTCGATAAAGAATTCAGTATAAATAAACAGAGATATATTTTTCAATGCAGGTCGGAAGCAAAGAGTGTGTGTGTAGGGATAGGACTGTTTGCCTTCGTGTTCTCTCTGCCTACCCTCCAAGGGACGTGGCTATATAGATAGATAGATAATATCCAATATAAAAGTATAACACAACATACACACCTATACTTACCTGTGTTTTTTTTATATTCTGTGAAATATTTTCAGTCACGTTGTCTACACCACGTGAAAAATTTTCAAATACTCGCAATGACAAGAAAAACGTAGGTAAAATTTTCTACCGTTAAGGATCTATGTCCAATTCTTATTTTATTGCGAAACGACTTCTTTACACTTTTTTTAAGCTGCTTACTGTCTCCAAATCTTGCAGTCGAATTATAACTCGTTTTAGAAGTGCTCTGAAACATTATTAAAAGGAATGTGGCTTTGAAAGTAAGAAGAACCACACTGAAAAAAACTTACGTTTTTAGGCGTTTTTTGTTTTTCTCAAATATTTTTGTTTTATTTTATTGTTTTAGGGATTTTTGCACAAAATATTATTCATGATAAGTTTTTTTCATATTATTTTTTTTATATTGGATTAAAAGCTGCAAAATTATCCATTTTAATGATATAAATGGATGAAAAATAACACCAAATTTCGCCAAAATTGTGATAAATAACACATTTTTTGCAAAAAATATCACCACATTTCCCGAAAAATAACCCCGATTTTTTCCAGTCCCTACTTATTACTCATATATCTATCTATCTATCTATCTATACCCTCACGCCACATCCCTTGCAGGATAGGCAGAGAGGACTGAGCGCCAGACAGCCCTATCCTTACACGCACTCCTAGCTTCCGTTACACTCATTCAGTTTGTCATACACGCTCTCCGATTCCTTTCACTCAAAACGCGCCCATCCTTGAGGATCTGGTCGACATGATCGGATCAGGCCAGTCTCGGGCGGCCGCGCTTCCTCACACCTCTTCGTTCACTCAGATATATCTTTTTTTTCATCCTGTCATTCTTCATTCTCTCAACATGCCCAAACCAATTACTCATATAGAACGCTGGAAAACAATATCAGTCATAGATCACAAACAGCTGAAAAGTTCTTATTACTTACGTAATCATTTTGTTATTCTTTATAGGTATTTTCATCATTAACTAGTAAGTACATCTACATTACGAAGCTTTTCATGAAAAGTTTTTGTTATTTGTTGAAAACTTTTCTTTTTTTCAGTAAGTTAATATTACTTTTTTGTGCGAAGCCATTTGAATACTTTGATAATTAATAAGAATATACAAAAAGGTACTGAGAACTTATTTTTTTAAACAAAAATTACTGAAAAACTTGATGACGCAAGACTTCGTAATCTTAAAGACGTAATCTACCCCCTCTCGTCTTGTCCCTTACGGGGTAAGCAATGAGAACAGATCGCCAGACTTTACTATCCTTACACACACATCGTGCTTCCGTCACATTCGTGTAATTTTATTTATCGTATGGCCAACATCACGTCTAGGTATATCATTTAACATTCGTTATGCCAAAGTGTAAAAAAAAAAGTTAAAAGCGCGGGGTGAATTGCTTTTAATTTTTTATTATTATTATTATTATTAATTAATTGCATGGGAAGAGGAAGAATGGAAGGGAAACTGAAGGAAGCAATGAAAGAAGAGTTAAGAATCATTATATTAGATTGGTGATTAGTTGAGAAGAATGTGTGGAAAATTGTTGAGAGATAGAATAAGAAACGAAGTAATTAGAGAGTTGAGTGAATGTAAAAAGGATGCTTTGAATGAAAGTAAACAAGTTGAGGGTTGGGACATGTGGAGAGAATGAACGATGAAAGGATAATAAGGAATATTTACCTGGGTGAAAGAAGAGGTGTAAGAAAACGCGGCCGTCCAAGAACCACATGGCATGTTGACCAGATCCTCAAGGACGGACGTGTTTTGAGTAAAAGTAATCGTAGTATATGTATGAGGAATTGCATGAATGTGACGGAAGTCCGAAGTGTGTGTAAGGATAGGAAAGTTTGGCGATCCGTTCTCTCTGCTTACCCCGCAAGGGAGGTGGCGTGAGGGTATAGTATTAAAATAATTAAATATTTTCGGTGACAGACAACCAAACCCAGAAACACAACTACTAGGTACTTGACAATATCGTACGTGACTGGATGAATGACACCCTAGCCCTAGTATGACAAACACTTCTACCACTATACCTACTGCTGCTTCTACCTAGTGACTATATCGACCAGACCAGACCTGGTACTGTCACGTTAGGGAGAGACTTCTCTGTCTGATGAAGGGTGAATACTGATGTACTGAATCATAGTGGATATCTTATATTATATCGTATATAGTCTTGGTACAGAAGCACAATTCTTCAAACCCCAAATATGCAATGGGAGTAGTGTTTATTGTTGTTTATCGTCCTTAGACCCTATATCGGGCACTTGGACTCGTCAGTTTTACATAATTAGATATATAACAATTAAAGTAATAGAGAAACACTATAGGTAGTGGGACACACTAACACTATAGAGAAGCCTGTTATTGCAAAATGTGAATAATTTAGACAAAATAAGGTTTTTTCTATTTTTTCAGAATCAGGTATCGTTCTTCATCTAAAATGCTAAAAATCACTAACAATAGTAATTAAATTTTATTAAATATGAAATCAATATACGATACAGTGCATTTTCTATGTCTTGGCAGCCGACGGAGGTTAGCTTCAAGTGGAGTTCAAGATTGTATTGTTGGTAGCCCTGATTGTCGAACCTTGTCATAAGAACTGTCAATGGTCCGCAATGTTCTCACACTCTAGTAGCCTACAATGCCGAAAATATTAAAGAGCGGCGCTAGAGAAATAATTTTAGAGGCAAGATAGTTTTGCGAGTTGGAAAAAGAAATAATGCCGATAACCCCTTTAAACCGCCATCACAAGTTTGAAAAACAAAGTTGCCACTTTATTCTAACAATCCAAAAATTAGGTAGTTTTTTAAACAACGGTTTGAAATATAATTTGAAAGTAGCGAAAAAATGTAACCACGTCTTATTATCACATCGAGCAACACTAAATCAAGTTTGCTCTGTGACACTTCTGAAAAAAATGGACTGTATAGTGTAGGTACAAGTACACTGTACAGTCACAAGAAAATTAGTATGAAACCATAGAATGCCTTTAACTATGTGTGTCCCTTAAATGAACGAACTACCTATGCTAGCATATATTGAAATCCCACATACGTAGGGTGTTTTTGACAGAAGCTTTGCAATAATAAATCGATCTCAAAAATGTTTTCTGTTCGCCAATTGCTTACGATTAGGTTTAAAAATACAAATAAATAAGCTGGAATAATTATATTTTAAGAGAAAAAAAGGTCTGGGCTTGTTTAAATTGAAAGTATATGTGGGTACTAAAATATTTTATACTATTTCTCCGTTCCCAATTACTTTGCTCTAAAACAACTTTACCGTCGAATTTTGATGCTATTTTTTTATTAAGTATATAAAAAATGAAATTTTCTATTAATTATGACATTAATTTATATATTTCAAAACAAAACATCTCCAAAAATAGCAAAAGTTCCTTGCACGAAAATCCTACATATGTGGGATTTCAATATATGCCCTATGCTATGAACTTCCCAATATACAAAGGGGAAAATAAACACAGGCACAGCAATAAGGCTGTTAAACCATAAATTCTTCTTAATTTTCCACAACGCCATTAACTTTAGACGACTCGGCTCGACGTTGGAGGTATTAATCCGGGTTCATTTCCCAACTGTCATAATAAATCTCTGACTCACAATATGTAGTATTTAGTACATTAACTAGTAACTACCTTACGTGTAGTTAGGGAAACTAGTGGATTAGAAATATTTTCAAATTTTACTGAACTGAAACTGAACCTGATATTGGATATACCGTGACGATATAATAGTAGTATACCATTCAAAACTGTAAAAAGTCCTGTCGCCGTCTTTTTGCTAAAAAGATAGAACTTTATTAAGGGGTCACTACTCTTAACACATAGAGTTAAGAATACTTGAAGAAGTGAATAATCTTATCTTTGTACGCTTCACAGTAAGATAGAAAAACTTGAGTCGTAAAGTGGAGTAAGGCAGCATCGGGGATCGAACCCGCGCTCGCCGAATTAACAGCAGAGTGCATTACCAATATTCTTTCTCGTCTCCCTCTTCCCACATTTATTTGGTGTCGTCTCTCCTTGTTTGTCTTCTCCAGGCTCCTCTGTCCTGAGTCGTCACATCATCTAACTGGGCATCCCAGCTCATCTTCCTTTTTTTTAAAGAAAGGTCAGTGGACCACTTATACCCTGCGTCACTGCGACCAAAATAGGTCTTTTGTGACATCCTTCAATGTTACAGCTCATCCTCAAGGCCGACGTGTCTCATGTAGCTCACGATCTGTCTTGGTGCGAGTAGTCTTGCCTTCTCGGAGTCCAGTAGGAGCCCTCCAAGAACGTGACTTATTTTGTGAGCGAGTGCGTCACAGTTACAGAGGATGTGGACGGGTGTTTCGTTGTCCTTTGAGCAGAATCTACAGACAATTTTGAACATGTTTCCGCAGTATGCAGTGTCCTGTCAAGGTCCATTCTAGATTCTTTCAGTTGATTCAAGATGATGTTTTATATGGTTATAAACATACTCTTGATAAAACTTTTAAGGGTAGGTATGTAGGTATTATTTACAACTATGCATACTAGTTTTAATGTGTGTATTGGGAACCCCTACAGAGACAAAACATCCCCCTATATAGTCCCAAATAATACCTACCTAGTGAAATGCCTACAGCGGCTACTATTTCCTCGTAGTTTAACTGCGCTAACTTCCGATTCAACGACATATTAGGACGGTAACAAATGGTATGCGAATCGTATAGTGAATATTTTTACTGGCCATTGTGGGGAAACCTCTATAGAGTCCTATGAAAAAAATAAAACACGGATGCAACATTTTTGTAGGGAATTTACGTTACTAAATTCTTCCTTTTAGGTTGTTCGGGTGTTGGCTGCGTGTACGTTGATTGTCTCGAGCTTTGGACAGCGATACTGCTGCCATCTTCAGGATGAACAACCTGGAAGGAAGAATATATATACCATGCTGCGAAAACCCACAACATCATTTATCAAGGATTGTTTTTGTCACTGACCACTTTTTCCTATCTCTTACGATATTACTAAAAAATTATAAAAACTGCGTAAGGCTGGATAGGCAATCTATAACGATATATGACCTATGTGAAAACTTTCGTCTAAATCACATTTCGTCCAAAAAGCAGATAGGTCATATTCTTAGTGGACGGATCTTATGCGATTGGAAACAATGTAAAACAAAAATCGTAGACTTATTTTCATTATTTTTTATACATAAAACCTCTTTTCCTTGAATGAAAAAAATAATTCAGTAGGGATTGTTGTCAACCCCTTACTAAGGTGACTCGTTGGGTGTAGTTTTTGAATGGCTTCCCAAACCAATGACGTCACCGGTTTTTTGTTTTAAGTCACCCGTCTGCCATTTCTACCCCCCATTCCGTCACTTGAACGACTTCTTTTTTTAAATATAATACACCAACCTTTCTAGGCGATATTATGTCACAGGCGCTTACCTCAATAAAGCGATTTACGAAACGTCTAGACGTTTTGATATAACACGTCAACTTTGTGAGTGGATGTCAATTTTAACGGACCATTTGGAAAATAGTCAATTTTCGTAAAGAATATGGCAGACATGGGTAATGTTTGATTGTATTTGACATTGATTGTTTTGTTTTTTGTTACTTTTATCATAAGGGCCGGATTTGCCAAAAATCTGAGAATGGGCGGCAGAGATTTAGTTTTAGAGGGCGGCGCCCGCCCACGTTTCACTTTTTGGTTTTCACGGAATTCTTTTCGTAAATTTTCCACCCACCCCTTCTCCGCTCTACGATTTTTTCTTTCCAAAGGTTAACAGTTTTAGTCTTTGCGGCTTTTCCTAGAGACCCCCTCCCCGCCGATGAAAAAAAAATTGTACGCACTTTTAATTGGATAAAAAAGAGCACTAAAATAAAAAATGGAATATGGCCATGGTATCATATATAAAATAAAAATAAATAAAATAATCTTTATTACTTACTATAAAAATACAAAATGCGTGCTTAATGCCTAGTGGCAATTTCTGCCAGCCAATTAACTGCTCCAGTTGGGGCAATACGAGTTTCCGAGCTCGAAATTGCTCGAAAAAATGCCCGTGTAACAGAAACTTTACATACAATAGAACTTCCAATGTGACACGAAAAAAAATTAATTTCCTTCACGACACGTTTAGATTCTTTCACATATTATTATTAAGTAAGTACAGAATTTTAATTAAATTGTAAGAAATTAATTGCTTTTCTTTATGTCGTCATAATTAACTGAGGTATTCCATACAGGTAGGGACCGAATATATAAATAAATGGGGTAGTGTTGTGTAATATATCATTCGTTTTAATAACAGGTATTTATACCATGAGTCAGGGTTGATAATTATCTAGATAATTATATTTATCCGATATTTATCAGATAATTATCCTATATTCATCCGATATTTATCAGATAATTATCCTATATTCATCCGATATTTATCAGATAATTATCCTATATTTATCCGATATCATCAGATAATTATCCTATATTCATCCGATATTTATCAGATAATTATCCTATATTTATCGGATATTTATCAGATAAGAGTAGATGGTTGGCGCAGTTGCGGGAGGTGCCAGGTTCAAACCCCGGCGCTGGCGATGTATTCCACACTTTGCGATACAGGCTAGTGCAAGGTGTGCAGAAAAAAAATCTGGGCTTACCTTTTGCTTTACGCTTTTGGCGAACAAGATACAGAGACAAGTAAATATTTTAAATGCATATTCGTTCACTCACGTTGCATAATTATCAGTGGAGGTATTTTTGTCATGATAATTATTATCAATGGAGGTATATTCATGTTGATAATTATCAATGGAAGTATATTTATCTTGATAATTATCAATTGAGGTATATTTATCTTGATAGTTATCAATGGAGGTATATTTATCTTGATAGTTATCAATGGAGGTATATTTATCTTGACAGTTATCAATGGAGGTATATTTATATTGATAATTATCAATTGAGGCATATTTATCTTGATAATTATCAATGGAGGTATATTTATCTTGATAATTATCAATGGAGGTATATTCATCTTGATAATTATCAATGGAGGTATATTTATCTTGCTCCAGAGGACTGCCTCGATCGGGGCAGATGGAGAGAGAGGATCCGAGCCGCCGACCCCAAAAAAATGGGATATGGTGCAGAGAAGAGAGAGAGTATATTTATAAAATAAATAAATAAAATAATCTTTATTGCACTGAAAAAAATCATACAACGGGCGGACTTATTGCCAAATGGCAATTTCTGCCAGCCAACCCATAACAGAGACTAAAATGAGATAAACCTAATTATAAATTCAGTACCAAAAGGGTACCTTAACTTAACAATAATTGAATACATAAATACATACATAGATAAACATATTATACATAATATATAAATATATACATAAATGGTATATGAGATGGGATAGGGTAAGGGAGGGATGCTGGGTTCAGGAGGGACTGGTAGTGGGATTTGAAATAGAAAGGTAATGCTGCTTCAGTCTACTCTTGAAAGCGGAAATAGTTGGTGCGAGTTATTATCTTCTTTATCTTAATTATCTTGATAATTATCAATTATTTATTTATCGTATGGTCAATAATGGTACATCACATCAATTTACAATAATAGAGCTCATTTTTGATTCTCAGAAATTAAAAATTAAAAGTATTGTTTCTCAAAAATCAATGGAGGTATATTTATCTTGGTAATTATCAATGGAGGTATATTTATCTTGATAATTATCAATGGAGGTATATTTATCTTGATAATTTTCCGTTGCAACCCCGCCATGAGTCCTCAGTACTCACCTACATACATATAATTATAATGTTGTGTTGTTATTATTAGTTTAATGTGAGAATGAATAATTAGTCCTCCAGTACTGAGTACCTCAGGATGTCGTTGATAACATCTTCATCTACTCAGATTAGATATGCTACGAAATAACAGGTTGAATAATTAACAGTTATATTTCATTTTTACGGTGCGTTGCAGTTATTAAGCAAACTCACAGCAACATCATGCTTAATACACGTCACAGTTTTTTTTTTAACGTTCATCTTAAATGCCTTTTTTGGCCTCGCATTCAGCACTTGTAAAGCGTCCTTAATCGTCAGTTTTGGGACTTTCGAATTATCGCTGTATACAAAATCAGCGTCGAAGCATTAAACGTTCAACGCTATTTTAACAAAACGTGTGTTCTCCAATATTGCAAAATTGTCGTTGAAAATATCATAAGTAATATGATTTATTAAGTGCTTATTTTTTCTTCGATATATTTTAACCGTGTACCACTTTACGACTACCTCTAATCCCGAGCCCGTCATTAAAAATACTTAGTGAAAAAATGAAAAAATGATAATGTTGTAGGAACTAAACTAACATTTCTTCAACAGCCAAGTATCAGAGGGACGGGCAAACCTTAACGTGTACATATTTTTTGCTTAAATCATACAGTCCTGTTTTATTTTGTATACAACTTAAATATATTTTTATCTCAGCACTATGGTTGACTGATGTGTACGATCTTGCGAAAACTCTGACAACGCTATTAATATTTATAAAAGCACTGTGAATAATTCACGTTAGAGAACGCGGATAAATTATTGACAGAACAGTGGATTCTATGAATATCTGAGGGTTGAAAAACTACATATCGTTTCATTTTGTTTTAGACATGTCTCTGAGGTCATGTGTGAGTGACATAACAAGCTGATGACGCAACACCTCGTGTAAGAGTTTGTGGATAGAATATTGCATGTGCCAAGTGTTTATCACATCCTTGGCACTCATGGCTTATCTCTACGTTCGAGTGGACGCCGTTTGTTAAACATACCCTCACATCACCTAAGTATTGGGATCTTGGGAGTAGTTTACAGTGAAAATTGGTAATCTTTTTTACGGTGTCCGGTATATGCGTCTAAAAACAATTGGTCTATAATTAATTTGTCTAAAATCAATTCGTCTAATTATCAATTCGTCTAAAATCAATTTGTTTTAATTCGTCTAAAATCAATTGATTTTAGACGATTTAGATGAATTGATTTTAGACCAATTGATTTTAGACGAACTTACCGTAAACTCTTTTTTACCATCATCCACAAAACGCAACCTCTGCTTTGGGGCTGTAGCCGCCGCGGTTAGCAATCATTTGTAATTAATAACGTTAAAAATAACAGCTATTTTCAACGCGTTATTTGCATAATCATTACATGTTGTAACTGCTACGTCTTTGAACTAATTGCTACCACTCGAGTCGACTCAGAACATCCTTAATAATATACTTAATGATATCTGTAGTACCCACGCCGGGAGCACTGACTAAGTATATTATAATCCTTGTGAATGTAAATATTATTTGTCAAATTAATTAATTAACTGAACTGTGTAATGAGTAGGAGGAGTTAATATAACCTATTATATTATGGCATTTCTATAATGTTATTCCCACAATTTTAATGTTTTCGTCACCCGGGAACTAATTGACAAGAGCAAAATTAAAAATGAGATAAAAATTCTTAACACTCATATCTTTTACACACATATGTAACCTTTTTTCAAAACTACCCCACTTTATGGCGTTTTTTTTTAATTGCACGCATAATTTAAATTTTATATAGTTAGTGCCTTGTTATTCTAAGATGGAAAATTTGTGTAATTATAGTTGATACGAGTACCTGAATATTGAAGTTGTTGAGGATAGTGTGGGGAATAATTTTGAATATCCGTAAATCCACGAAATCACAACATTATGAGTATTTATCCCTTTAAGCCGCGTCCCTTGCGGAATAGGCACTGAGAACAGAACGCCAGACCTTCACATTGTTTTACGCTTGTAGTTCCATAGCCAAAATTTGCAATTTTTTAGTGCAATTAAATATAAACTTACACCACGAAACATCGGTGTATAATTTGTATTCTTATGTATCGTACAAAATAGATTTCACTATCGTCGTAAAAAATAAACAATATAATTTTATATGAAAATATAAAATTAAGTACATAAATTCACATAGCAATTATAGCCCAGGAAATTTAGCTTTGTAGCGTAGATAATTGTCGGAAAGCTGGAAACTGTTTTAATCTCTTCATTAACAAGCAAAGAAGGTTTCCTGAAGTTTGCACCAATTTTACGCTTGTGCTAAGTACAGGGTGTCCCAAAAACAAAAAAAAAGTTGAACTTTTTTCAGTTTTTCATTAATAACTCCTAAAGGAAGCATTCTAGACAAATTGTGTTCTCCTGTGAATTAAAGTAGATAAAATTCTTCGTCCACTGAGCATAAATACTACTCTCTACTTTGAAAAATAACTGAGAAACGGCGATTTAAAATTGTGATGTTTTTGTCAACAAATGACAAATCTCTTAATTTTCTTGATTCGTTGTTGAATATCTTTTAATCTATGCTACTTACAGCAAATTTTATTACATATGATTCAATGGCCGGTTAATTCTCTATAAACTGGCATTAAAATTTTACCTCTATATTAAATTGTTTAGGATGTAGAGGTATTTAAAGACAGACGAGTGAAATAGAGAAATTTTTTAAACGATAGATTTCGGTATGTGAAAGGTAAGATAGACTTAATTTTGTCTTCAAACCGTCTACCAAAAATTTTGTCGTCTACCCAAAATTAAGTCTTCCTTACCTTTCACATATTGTAATCTATCATTTAATAAATTTCTCTATTTCACTCGTCTGTCTTTAAATACCTCTACATCCTAAACAATTTAATATAGAGGTAAAATTTAATGCCATTTTATAGAAAATTAACCGACCATTGAATCATATGTACTAAAATTTGCTGTAAGTAGCTTGGATTAGAAGATATTCAACAACGATTCAAGAAAAATAAGAA
Organism: Ceraclea dissimilis; assembly: GCA_963576895.1. Lineage (NCBI taxonomy): Eukaryota > Metazoa > Arthropoda > Insecta > Trichoptera > Leptoceridae > Ceraclea > Ceraclea dissimilis. The sequence continues at coordinate 3,588,879 of OY756377.1, forward strand.
AATTGTCATATGTTGAGAAAAACATTACAATTTTAAATCGCTGTTTCTCAGTTATTTTTCAAAGTAGAGAGTAGTATTTATGCTCAGTAGACGAAGAATTTTATCTACTTTAATTCACAGGAGAACACAATTTGTCTAGAATGCTTCCTTTAGGAGTTATTAATGAAAAACTGAAAAAAGTTCAACTTTTTTTTTGTTTTTGGGACACCCTGTACTTAGCACAAGCGTAAAATTGGTGCAAACTTCAGGAAACCTTCTTTGCTTGTTAATGAAGAGATTAAAACAGTTTCCAGCTTTCCGACAATTATCTACGCTATACCCCCTTTTTTAACGTTAAAACACCGGTCTATTACTAAATCTCTCGAAACATCTAGAAAATGTGTGAAACCCTTCCTTCCGCATAATAGACTCCACCGTATAAATCACATAATATAAAAATATTTTATTACATATTGGTAGCATCATAAAATACCCTTCGGCCCCCGCCGCACCCTTCCACACCCTCCCCCCTTCCTCTCCAATTTCATCCCAATCTCTCTTTAATATCCGTATCGAATTATATTTATCAATCTTTTTATTGTGCCAATAACGGATTTTCAACAAATCCGGCAGTCATTCTCGAGATTTCTCGAAATGGAGGTATAGTAATAATATGAAAAATTCACTTTTTACAGAAATAAAGCAAAACTGACAAATTTTGCACATACAATTGTTTGAAGGATGACATTTTTCGATTGATCGTTTTGGTTTTATTACAAAATTATTTTGCTGGGTTTATTTCGATTTTTGGATTAAACATACGTGAATCCGAATATGATAACTTGATAACAACTCAGTTTCAAAAGTTTTAACAGATTCTGACTAGAACAACCTCATCTCCAATTAGGAATTGCTTTCAAAAAACCCAAAAAGGATGCCTATACTAAAATTATAGTTATTATTTTATACGGTCCACAGTCGAAAATTAATGAAATCTGTTTTACCTTTCATTTCTCGAATTGGCGATACTTCAAGTTAGCCATTTCACGAATCGTCGAGAAAATACATTATTTAAGGAATATATTATCATTGTAAATACTTTATTGCTAAATTATTACTCATTACGTGCATAGGATTTATTCGTACCCACCAATAATCATATTTCTTAATACGAGCTGTTTCAGTAAAACCGACATGAATTCTCATAATAAAGCAAAAAATTTCGAGATACGATACCAGCACCGTTTATCAAAGTGGTATGAATGTTTTTTCATGTACAATTATATACAAAATTTCAAGGTAATGCTGAATTGCTCATTTATCGAAACAAACTGAAATACTACTGCTATTTTTTATCGAAAAATTATGATACGCCATTGTATCGTTTATCGAAATTTTAAGATGTATCGCTGTATCATTTATCGATTTAATTTATGATATCGATTTTTTAAGATCCATCGCCCGTCCACTGTCTAGTTTATCTTAGTAAATTACACCATTGCCCGATGGTTTATCGAAATTTTAAGTTGCATAACTGATAATATTGTATACATTTTATTTTGTAATTAAAGTCATTTTTCTTTTTTAACGCTAAAGGAAGCTGATTTTTTTTTATATCCTATATCGTAGCCACTATTCTGCTCTATCGTTTTTAAAAATATATAGTCTGAGAGTTCTCCCGAATAAAACTGATTCCTGGACATAGACCAATTGGTACCTATACAACCTTACTAAAATATTTTGGTGATATTTTAGTACGGTTGAGATGAGGATGTTTCCTATTTATCGAATTGTTACCATTCAAGTGTAAATACCAATTGACAATTCTCGGCTAATTTCCCAAAGGTACAATAATATTTGCGATAATTTCAATAGGACAGCATTTATTGCGCCGTTTCATGATCATCCCACGAGAATAATTTGTCGGAAAATTGTTACCTAGTTAAGTGTGATTCAATTTACATCCCTTCAGAGAAAATCGGAAAATTCAATATAAAAATCTTGCGTATTTTCAATTTTGCTCTCGGTAGTCTTTTAAAGCACTTTCCTGGAAATCTCACTGCTTGTGTTTGAAGGTGCACTGAGATTTGAACCCAGGACCGTTTGTTTCCAACCAAGCCAACCTATCGTTACTGATATCCACCTGCTACTATTCTGCCGTCCTCAGTAAGAACCGCATAAAAGCAAACTTTAGACATTTTAGTTTTTTTGTCGAAATGTGCATTTTATCGAAATGGGTATTTTTTCGAAATGGGTATTTTATCGAAATGGGTATTTTATTTAAATGGGTATTTTTACTTAATAAAAAGTCCAAATTTCCATAACCAAAGCAACCCTTATTTTCCAACCCCTATTCCACGCATGTTCGGAATTGTGTGACCGATACCACATTTTTTTTTATTGAGAGAATGAATGATGTCAGGATGACCAAAAAGATATACAATTACGAGCGAAAGAAGAGTTCAAATTGCTTGATTCTGAAGCTACGAGTGTGTGAGTAGGAATAGGGCAGTTTGCCGTTCTGTCATCTTTGCCTACCCCTCAAGGAACGATAGATAGACAGATACATAGACAAGCAGGGTGCGGTAGTCTTCTGGGAATGTGGAGGTGTGGGAATGAAGATCTGGGAAAGGGGCAAAGGTTTTATTTCCTAATTAATGATACCGGATTAGGGTTGAAAAATTTACAACACATAGCCAAAGTAAATTGGCACATGTGAAATAAGAAAGTAGATATGTACTAGATTATAACTAACCAGGGTTGCAAAGGATAATTATCTGGATATCAGGATAAATATACTTTGATAATTATCATGATAAAAATACTTGAGATACGAAAAGGCTGCCAAACTGTCGTTCTTGTCGTTTTTTCTCTATCCGTTTTTGGGACTTTGTAGGGCCATATTTTTTTTGACCGCCACTTTCTGGAAGAAATATTGTTTTTTTTTCTAAATAGGCATACATTTGAGATAAAATTAATTGGATCTGATTGGTTGGTAAATATTTTTTTTTGGGAATAATACCAAAATACATTCATGTGACCCCCTTAAAACTTCGAACAGGTATTTCACACATTAAGCCATTGATTTCATGCAGTTACATTTTTTTTGCGCCGGGCCTGGGTTTTTTTAGCGTTATCCTTTGTAGGTGAATGTAAATACCTAAGCCCTCTCTCATTGTTTTCGGATATCGGATGAATATCTGATAATTATTTTATTTTATTTTTATTTTATTTTATTTTATTTTATAACACAACAGCTTGTAACATTTATAATATATACAGAGATAATAAAATACTTAAAGCCTATTATAGTGTTACCTTATTAATATATATAATTAGTTAAGTAAAGTGATTCATATAAATGTAATTATCGATTAATAATCAATAGTGAGCATTGGGAAGGGGATGAGGATAGGAGAGAGGGAGGGTTACAATCTTATATAAAAAAAAATAATATAATATGTGTTCTTATAATAAACCAAACGTATTTATAAAAAATATTTAAAACGAATAATTTGCAATCTACTTTCAAATATTTAAAACTAATAATTTGCAATCTACTTTCAATAATATACTATATATTAGGTATTTTATGTGTAGGTAGTTCAATGTTATTTATTTTCATTTTTATTTTTATAGGGGTGATGTGTGTAAGATTTTATTGACCGAGTTGATGAATGTGTTTTTAGTTGTGTTGAAGATATCTAAATTATTGAAGGAAGTGTTATATGTTATCCGATATTTATCAATGAACGTAATGATCTTGATAACTTCCATCCCTGGTGCCAACATAGAATACCATGAGGCGTGAAAAAGTTAAGATATTTCATTAATCTCCATTCCTTTCATCACTTCTCTTATTTGGTAATAAATACTCCCAGAGACCTGAAGAAATCCTGGGAAAAGGAAATAAGACAAACATCGTTTAACACTTCACCAAAAAACACAAACATAAATAAGAAACGCAATACAACAAATCTACCCTTTCTACTCTCAAACCTCAATTTCACGCCCATATTTTTTACCTCTTTTTCTATGTTTATACTCGACATCAGTAAACATTACTATATGGTCCCGAATTCGTTAAACTATCACAGTGAAGACGGTTATAAATCAAAAGGTATTTAGAGTTAATGCGACACGAGTTTTTCCGCTGTTATGAATGTGTAAATCCCTTTTACACTGCGCTCTTTTTTTTTCTTGTTTTGTATGTGTGGTTTTATTTTGTGGTGGTGGCAAATATTTTTAACTGGTAAATCTTGGACACGTAAAGTCATCCCATAATAGGTTAAATATGAAAAATGTGTCTTATACTGATAAGCGTCTAATACTGATGATCGTCGAACCAATAGATGGATTGGGCATGTTGAGAGAATGAACGATAACAGCGTCTGAGAACCACTTGGCTGCACCATGTCCATCTGATGCTCGACACTGATGACGGACACGTTTTGACTAAAAGAAACCGTAAAGCGTGTATGACAAATCGGATGAAAGTGATGGAAGCAAAGAGTGTGTGCAAGGAAAAGGGCGGTCTGTCCTCTCTGCCTACCCTGCAATCTGTAAGGTTGTTAAAAATATTGTAGGTAGCCAGGCCCGAAACTACCTAAGAACACGATTTTCATCGAGTTACCTATTGGAAAAAATGATAGGTATAATAGTGTCTAATCTGACGTAATCCCATAAGAAATTTTAGCCCCGGCTTCCCTTCTGCAGAAATCCACCCTTCGCCACTGGTAGGTACTTACATGATCGATTGTCTTAATTGTTTGATGCAAAAAAAAATTGTTGTTAGCTGGCAGAGATCGCAGCATTGCGATAAGCTCGCCCTAGTGAACAAAATATGCTATAATAACTATTATTTGTACATAACGTTACCCACATATTATTTCTGTTAAAAGTGTAAAGAAATAAATATTTAGATTTAAATGAAGGGACTACCTATTAGTACTGCCATCTGGGGAGAAAGTGGACTAACTAAAGGAATATTTTTCGTCATTATATTTCAGTATCTTAGTATTTGTAGGTGTACTATAGAAAATCAGGAGGTATCTGGTTTCAGTTCAGCTGATGTTCCGAGGGTCGCTCTGTCAGGGTCCCGTGTAATTCCCCGAGACATAAGCCGGTCTCGTCCTAACGGATGCCACAAATGCCTCCGGAATACTGATCGACCCTCGCAAGACAGGGTTGACAACTTCATATTGAGATTGATACCTTACTCCAATGTTTCTCAAACTTTATAATTTAAATTTATTGCGCGTTTAAGCCATCTTGAAGTGGTCGGTAGCCTGGTTGGTAACGCGCTCGACTGTTAATCCAGTGGGCGCGGGTTCAATCCCCGACTTACTCCACTTCACAACACAAGCTTTTAAGCTTTCTGTGAAGTGTGCAAAGATATATTTGGGTTTATTTCGACAAACCCAGATTCATTTATTAAAAAAAAAAAGTATAGTTATACCAGGTAACTCCGGTTGAGAGCCAGGCTAGCTCAAAACAACCACACCTAGATGGGACATAACCTCTAATGCCGCGCTCCGATTGGTTAATAGCGAGCTTGTTTGTTCGCCTGTTAGTTTATTTTCAGTTTGTCTAACTTGGTTGGTCGGAATTAATGAAGTTCTTTTCTTGTTATGGAATGGGCTAATAAGATTGATTCGTGAAAAGTATTACTGATGAAATAGCTCCAATTCTATAACTAATCAGGTACGTACCTACTAACTAAAATAAAACTTCTTTTTTCAATTATTTCATAGTGAAATTTTAATACACTTTTATTTTAGGTTAAAAAATTTACAGAATTGAACCAAATGCAACGCATGTTCTATCAATTGTAATAATGCTAATAATATGTATATTATTTCTATAAAAGCTATGGTAAAAATGAAAAGAAAATATATGTATTTAGTTAAATTACGCGACTAGTTTTGGAGGATTTGCACCCTCATCATTAGGCGTTTGACAATAAAGTTTGCATATTATCAGTACAAAAAAAATACTCCGTGACTTTAGGTAAACGAGTTTCCGTCTTTCGGAAAAAGATCAGAGGTGTTTTCAATATATTTTTTTGAGAAATCTATACAAGATATAAGAAATGTTTTACGGTGGTTATTCCCTAGACAAAGGTTCAATGCATCTGCCCTATTTTGTTCCAAAACATATTTAGTAACTGTTTTCGAGATATAAGGTCTCCCGTTTTTAGAAATTTTTGAAATGTCGGTATGCATACTCTTAATGTGAATTTTTTAAAACTAAATATACTAGCTTTTCATTTTTACCTTAAAAATGGACTTCCACCGTTTACCGACGGTCATAAACCTTGAAATTATAAAGACTATGGTTTTTATACTTCTTTGAATGCTGAAACGGAACTCAACTCTTTGTATATCAACAGTTTGCCAATCACTTTCCTATACCTACTGCCTAGTGACTACCACTAATGTAGGAGATATTATTTTACATGTATTATGAATTATCACTTCCGTCTTCCTCACAGCGGAACTTTGGGATGGCTGCAGAATCCAATAATGGATCATTAACTAAATCTTGAGGCATCCCTAAATACCAATAGATAATAATAATAGCCTCTGATAAGAAATCCATAGGCTGATAAGGTGTCCTATATATAGGACGTTCATCCTATTCAAATCTATAGGCGTCCTACACATAGAACGGTTTACGGTAAGTTCGTCTAAAATCAATTCGCCTAAAATCAATTAGGTAGTCTAAAATCAATACGGAAGACCGCGAAAACGATGGAGAGATAGCTGGACTTCAGCCTCCTAAGAATGAGGGCTTTCTCGAACAAGATCTAAGAAAAGATGAATAAAAAGAAGAAGATTTTAGACTAATTTCTTTTAGACGAATTGATAATTAGACGAATTGATAATTAGACTAATTGATTTTAGACGAATTGATTTTAGACTAAGTAATTGTTTTAGGCCAACTGATTTTAGACGAATTCGTTTTTGACGAACTTACCGGACACCACATAGAACATACATCCAATTTAAATTATTACACCCATTATACCCTACTTTTATTTATCTTATGTTGTCTTTATTGTTGTCTCCGTCTTCATTTTTCTCTTCAAATTTAACAACTTCCCAATGTTCCAGCATCTTGAAATTTAGCACACATATTTTCTTTAAGTAACAGTTTAAAATTCTAGAAAGTACTGTTTTATCATTAACATCTTTAAGTTCGTAAATTATAATTTTTGAAATTTTTATATAGATAAGTAAATATTAGTGTGGTTCATAAATAATACAATTGTTTTTTATTTTATTCCATAATTTTTACAAAATTTACAATTTATACAACAGAGGATTTCGAGGGCCCTAGTTTGAACAGCACTGATATACCATCCCAATTTTAACCAGTGTGGAAAAAACCCCTTTCTTCCGCTACAACTAAATTAAAAAGACTAAAACAAAATTTACCTTTGTGCCAACCCTGTCGTGATTTCTGACACACACAAACAAAACAAATAAATAACAATCAAATAACATACGACCACCTAATAAAAAATATACGTCGTAAATAAGAATGTGAAATATGTGCTGGGGGAAATAAAACTACCACTTTTATAATATGGTTGTAATTCTTAATTCATTATTAAGCCATGAATTCACTACTGGATTATTATAAGACCTACCTGACAAATCAACCCAAAATGTAATGTGATTTACGAAATTACATTAAAACTTGATTTCAAGGTCGATTTCCGACTTTATCGTCAGGACTGTGTACCTACCAGGCGCGAATATACCTAAAAATAGCATAAAAACGTGTAAATAGCGCCGCAGGCGATTTTTTTTGTGAGACAGGTAGTGAAGAAGGTCGTGATGTGGTTCGTTTATTTGAAAATGTGTGTAATACTTTACACAATAATATGAATAAAAAATATTGTTTTAAGTAAGTATAAAAAAGTAATTAAAAATAGCGGCGCAGGCAATTTTTTTTTAACAGATGGATTTTCATTCTAATTTTAGAAAATTTATGATATGATGAGAAAATGTGTGGTAGTATTGTGATTTTTTGTGAGGTTTCATCATTTAGTATGAAAAAACATATAACTATTCCAATCTCCAGGGGGGCAGCTGCCCCCCCCCCCCCTGACGACGCCCATGCTAGTAGGCATATGCTTTCGTCGTTGTTAATTCTTACCACATGGCGAAACCATATCAATTTTCATTGCAGTACAGTTTTCATTTTTTACGTACCAGTGACGGCTTGAATCCTAAGTGCGCAAGTCCCTAATCTAGGCAATAACGACCAGAGACGGCATCTACAAAAAGTGTAAAGGGCAAACGTTGTATTGTCAATCGCTTTATTCTATTGGCTTATTTGGTATTCGTGTCATCGTCGTATTTCGAAATATCTCGTTGTTGAACATCGTCTTTACGAGCGGGTCGTTATCGGTTTTAGAATTATTACACTATCATTGAGCTTATGAGCTATTTACAAGCGATACCGTATCTATATCAAAGCTTTTTAAGCGATATCTTTATAGTGTAAGCTGCTTTTATGTATTGCTTTATTCTATTTATTACGTTTTTTTGTTTGAAATCGTTCAGCGTATAAAAAAAAAGCAAATATCGTTAAAGCGAATTCGTGTATTTTTTGGTGCTTTTGCTTTTGATCCAACTCAAAATACCCTATTTCTTTTGAAGATATCACTTTTTTAAAATAAAATACAGTATGGCTTAGGGACTTGTTGAATTGTTTCTGTGAATAAATAATTTCTGACAGTCAACTACGTTCGTTTCCATCTAGCTATAGGACCCTGAGCATGAACACCATCACAGGTATATCCCAAAAATGGGGTAACTAATAAATGTTTTATGTGTCTAAAACACACACATCTCTTTGGAATTTTTATAACATTCAGAATAGTTAGCGAACTTGCTTGATGAAAAAATGTGAAATGTCTAATGGTAGTTTACGAACACCTGACTTTCTGAGTATACAAAAAAAAAATTGCGGTGGGCTTTTCCACAACTCTGGGATCCCACGGAAAAAAGATTCCTTTTTAAGTACATTTACAGAGGCAAACGTTAAGTTATCAAAACATTCTTCCCATTTCGATAGCATATGACAAAATCAGTGTTGACTGTTGAGCGGAGAGCCTATATTGTTGTAAGTACAAAACGTACTAAATCTCTGAAAAAGAAATATTTTTCGTTCAGTTTTAGAAAAAAAAGGAATAAGTCTTATTTCACCCTCGGGCATCGACTGCAATGAATCTTTATAGAAATTAACTATCCCCAGGCTTCAGAGGTAGTCAATAAAGAAGATCCCGATAGTTCAATTTATACTTACACCTTTTCAAACAATAAAATAAAAATAAATTTATGGATTCGTTTCTCCCTGAACACCGTGTATGTTATGTTTAGTACGCATATACATAGATGGCGGTAGTTAAGAGTTAAGGTACAATGTGAAATACTACACCTTTAAATTTATTGTTAACCAACTCTGGGTGTTTTATGAAGAATTTGTTAAAAATTCAATCAGAAGAGGTTTCCCCCGGTAAGTAAAAGAATTTATCGGTAATATTTTTTTATTGGTTCCCAGTAGTAGCTGGCCAAGGTTGAAGGTAGGTATATTTAGAGATGTAGGAACACTACATGCTATTACAATTTCAGTCATTTAGGAGACCTTAGTGATGGGTAAAGTACTTCATCACAGTGAACTAATCTCAGTCTTCAGAATTTGGTCCTCAGTAAGACCAGGATCATGTTTTGTCGTTACTCAAAATATGTATTCTGAGAATTCTTCCGTGTAAAACTGATTCCAGAACATAGCCGACTTAGTACCTATGCAACCTTACTAAAATATTATACCGGCGCCACGCGCTTAGCGAGCTTCGATATGCGAAATGATGAGTGAGTAAAAGGGCGCGTGGATGGGTCGTTTGTCTTGGCTCATGTAGGTAACCGACCGTTAACGCCTTTTTACTCATTCAACACTTTGCTTGTGGTTTTCACGGTTTTGTCAATTACCCATTTTAAAATCAAAATAAAATGGACTCTTGAATTACTCGTATTCATGGCAACCTATTAAATTTACTCATCAGTCTTTTCACCATGAAGCAAATTGAGGGGCCTTTTTATCCTTGTCGATTTTGTGTGATTTTACGTTTTTCGGGTGATCTTACCTCTTTAAATATACCTTCCTTGGTAGTTCAGTAGCCTTACCTATCCATGTATTTACCTTATTATTTCTAGAATAAATTTCTTTAATCGTTTCAACTTATCTGTAATAAATTTAAGGATTAGGGTTATTTTTAGAATTCGTAGTACGAAACCCAGATTCATAATTTATTAGCTACTTTTTATACTTTATGAAATGTAATCAATCTCCGTTTTTATATTTTAAAAATTCGTTAAATTAGCAAAATTTACCCTCGGCGTTAATTTTTTATGCGAATTAATTAGCTATTACGATGCGATGTTGTGCTCTGATTAAAATCGGTTCAATTTTTGATTTTTTTATGAGAGTTGCAGCGCAAAAAAATAATAACGTATCAATCGATTTTAACTTTTGTATGAAAAGGTGACCAAAAAAAAAAAAAAACTTTCCGCTAGAGTCCCTTTTTTTCTTATTTATTTAAACTTAAAGTAAACAACAAACACATATAAATATACAAAATGGACATAGTACAGATTATAAAACGTTGTTCACTAGGGCGAACTTATCGCAGAACTGCGATTTCTTCCAGTTAACCCCACTGCGTCTTAACTTAAACATTTTATCAATGAAATTACAGCATTATATCTAACAAACTACGGAAATAATCTCAAATTTTAGTCAATTTCAGAGGTTACTTAGGAATTATTTTTTATCGAGAATATTAATGATAATAAATTTATAACTTTTTGAGTCAATTTCGTCAACACAATTTTTGTCAACATATTATTCTCATTTATCCATATTTTAAGTCTTATGCTGGCGCCAGATGTTGGACGAGCGTCTACAAGTTTTATGTAAATGAGAGTAAAAAGACGTGCGGACGGGGTGTTTGTCTTAGATTGTGTACGTAACCGACGATGGTTAACGCCTTTTTATTTATGAGCACAAAAATGTGGTCGCTCGACCAGCGTGTGGATGAGGCATTAGGTTGATATCTTTCTTTAGATGGTTTTATTTTCGTAGATTAGTTTTGAAATCGATACAATATTACAAAGATAATTTACAATATTAGGTACTTATAGGTTAGGTTAGGTTAGGTTAGGTAATCTTATATGTTTAGAAGTAGGTTAGGTTAGGTTAGGTTATGGTGTGATATTCGACACCATCCACTGCCAGCTAATGTCCAGTTGTCGGAGGCTTGTTAGTAGATATTCTATAATACATAGTAAGTATAGCTCCCGTGACCGGATAAAAACTCATATGAATATCGCTCAACATGAATAAATCCCAAAAAAGACGAAAACCTTTCAGAAATTTGCTCAAGGGACAAAAGCTCAAATCTAATTGGATTTTGAAAATAAAATTAATTGTATATATTAGTATACGATTTCTTTCAGTGTGTTAGAAACTACCATAGATTAGAAAATAAACAAATAAATAAGCGGATCTGAAATGGGATAGACAATAAAATAGTCAACATTTTATAAAGAATTCATCTACTCGAATCCAACTAGAAAGCTTGGGCTTTTATCCCTTGAGCAAATTTCTGAAGGGTTTTCGTCTTTTTTGGGATTTATTCATGTTGAGCAATATTCCTATGGGTTATAATCCGGGAACCGTATAGCTCCATACTAAAATATCATATTACTCTGTAATAACTCATTTCCACACTGTATAACTAATATCAAAAGATATCTAGATATCTGTAAGCAATGGAAACGGAGAGACGCTGTATTATTTATACAGCTAATAACGCTTTTCTAAGGTTTATAGGGTGAATTTTGGCTAACTGTTTTTTTTAAATAGTATGATGCAGATGCACCTCCCTGAAAATATACTGGCGGCGATCACTTTCATCTGTCAATTTATTTTAAGTGGTTTTATATTGGCACCAAACAACTCCTGGGAAGTAACAAGGTTCTAAACTAGCATTCGCCACAACCATTGTGAGACTAATTACTCTAAGAATGGTTGTAGCGTAGATTACCTATTCTGAAAATGGTAATAAACAGCCCCTGGTGGTGGCTACGTGGTTCTAAGATGGCATTTGCTAGTGCTATTCTGAGAGTAATTACTCTCAGAATGATCATGACATGGCCAGTATTTTGAAACAGTGTGTGTGAGGTGGGCCCTTTTGTACTACAGGAGGTTCTGGTAGTCAGGGCTACAAGCAGCATTTCATACTCACATTGCTCACTAGGCCTATCCATAAAATAATTGTGGAACCTGAATTCGACCAATCTAGGAGCTAAATTGTTACATGGGATTTGTCCCCCTCTCTCCGTTCCTCTATCTTCTTACCAAAACGGCGACCCCAAAACTTTCCCTTTGATCTAAATTATGACTAAGCATAATTATTTCTTTCTTTTTCAGACGTTACCACGACGACAATTATCCATTCGATGGCAAAGGTCAAATCTTGGCTCACGCATTCTTCCCTGGGAGTGGCAGAGGAGGCGACGCTCACTTCGATGACGACGAAATCTGGCTTCTGAGTGATGCTTCTGAGGATGAGGAAGGTAATATTGCGAAACATACTTTTGATAATTCATGAAATGCGCTACTAACAATATCTCTATTCATATATACGAGAGAGCCTGACTGACTGACTGAACGAGTGACTGACTCATTGACTGACTGACATACTCGCTCATCAAAAGACAGCCCAAACGACTATTAATAATTATGTCAAATTTTGAATACAGATAGTGTTTAATACAAAATCTTTTATGAAATAATGATTTCTTAAAATCCTGCCCGTGAAAAATAAGATTGAAATTTTTTTCTAGAGTACACGAATATCTCGGAAACCAGACATGGCGCGAACTTGAAATTTGGTACATAGATTCTCTTATTGTAATCAGTAATTGAGTGTTTGACTTTTTTCACAAATTTCATTAAAAAGGGTGAAAACGAGCATAAAGAAAAATTTATGATTTACGGGTGAGCGACGTCGCAGGTTACAGCTAGTGAATAAATAAATAAATAAATAAAACAGTGTGTGATAAAATCTTTCACACTCGTAATAAATCATCAACCCGATAAATAAAATTATACCTGACCATTAATAACAACTTTTTCCCATCTCTAGTAACAAGTGGGTACCTAACTACCTTTATAGATAAGTACTACAGTGGCTACTCAACATCATTTCTCCTGATAATGGCAACACACACTCACAGAGTCCCTAATAATAATAATATTACTATTATGATTATTGTTATAGCTGGCAACACATCGAGAACAATTTAACTTGGTAGGCGGGAAATTCAAATCGAATTTCCATTCTCAAAATTTCATCGCATCGCATCGCATGTATGTACGTTTCAATCCGAATCCAAACAAATTCAAATTTTCTATGCAAAATCTTGGAGCGTGTTCTGCGTCCGTTTAATTTCACCCGCCGATTCGCTCGATTGTCTATGGTACTATCATCGGTGTGAAACATGGATTTATAATACTAGTAAACTGGATGGAAAACATCGCTGTTGGTCTATAAATTCTGTGCGATCTGGCGCGGTAATAAGCAGTTAGGCAAAAGAAGCAAAATAGGGTATTTTTCATACTAAACGGGCTATAGGAAACTGCGGTTTTCACATGGATTTTTGGTTTTCACTGTTTATATTTTAACTGAAAATGAATTATAGACATCATATTGACCTAATTAACACGCAATATGTCTATCCCTTTCTACCAAAGAAGATTGCAGGTGATATCGCTATCACTGTGTACAGTGGCGGATCCAGGATTCAATTTTGGGGGGGGGCTGAATGTCGTCACATGGTAAAAAGTACTCTCACTCAACGTTTTGGGGGGGAGGGGGCTAAGGGGCTGAAACCCCTAGATTTGTTGTATATAAAGTACTGTCACTCGTGGTTTTGGAGGGGTCTTCAGCCCCCTAGCCCCCCCCCCCCCTGGATCCGCTAGCGACTATGTATCTATCAACTCAGTCTTATTAGTATTCTCATGTCTCTATCTCTGTTTGACAATTCCAATTGGAACAATCACCTAAATTCGTTCTGTCTTCGTGCGATAATCGCTCGGTAGTATTATGAAATGCAAAAAATATCCTTTTTATTTACAGCCAAGTTCAATTTGTCGTCCTGTGTTGCCACGTATATGTATAGTGGCAGAGTATAGACACATATAGCTAGTAATAGCAACACTAATATAATAATAATATTTCCCGCCTTATCACTTCCTCTCCCGCTCTTTTTATCTGTCATGGCTACAGTCCAACCGGAAGTGCCTCCCCGTTATTCACTGACCAGCCGTGTCGCTTATCTGCTGGAGGGACTGTGGGCTGATGCAGGGAACTAAATGGCATCTGACATAAAAATCACAAACGTTTTGATGAAATCACAACAAGATTGTGGAAATGTGAAACGAACCGCCATTACGGAACGACATAACCACAACAAAATGGCGGAAGGGTAAACCTCTCGTCATAACAATATAGGCACTTTGTTAAAAGGCTTTTTTCGTTTGTGAGTCATTTGTTAAATTGTGATCGAAATGAATTAACACTTTTTATAAAAATTCAAGAAATTATGGCGTTGATATTGTCGTGGAATACGCTTATTTGTTGGGTGGGATGATAATTATGAAATCAAAATTATGGTTATTAAAAAAAATTGAAATGTTTTTTTGCTAGTTTTATTCTAAATAACTTTTTTTGTTTACGTAACGGTCTAAAAAGGCTACAAAATTTTGAAATATAATGTATGATTACTGTATTATTGTGCCTCATCCACATGCTGGCCGAGATACCACGTTTTTTTATGTGAATGATTAAAAAGACGTGCGGACGGGGTGATTGTCTTGGATTGGATCTGTAACCGACGGTTAACGCCTTTTTACTCACGAACATAAAAAACGTGGTAGCTCGGCCAGCATGTGGATGAGGCATTACAATTTATTGGTAGAATATAAATGACATTCAAAACTAGGGAAAAGTATTGTGGTCACCCACACACATACGTAGAGGTTTCGGTAAGACGACATCAGAGAGGGGGTCACTATTGCATAAAAGGGACTATTTTATGGTGTGGTAAATTTGTATGTAAATGAATCATATCAAATCAAACTAAAATCTTCTAACTTACAATATAATTACACAATTTATTTTCACTCGATTGATATTCT
Organism: Ceraclea dissimilis; assembly: GCA_963576895.1. Classification (NCBI taxonomy): domain Eukaryota; kingdom Metazoa; phylum Arthropoda; class Insecta; order Trichoptera; family Leptoceridae; genus Ceraclea; species Ceraclea dissimilis. Next base: position 3,604,137 of record OY756377.1, read on the forward strand.
TGAAGCAATACCTTTTAACTTCAATGCCAATTCCTCCTAACTGAATGTAGGAAAATAATTTATCATGGAAATATCTCCTAATCATAGCCTAAACTATAGGTTTTTCCAGATTTTTTTAAAAATAAAATATATGAAATAGATAAAATTATAGTATTTTGAACCAACGGTATTTTTTGTCTTTCGATTTTTCGAAAATTAACGAAGATATGAAGTTTTTTCTTCGTTCTGTAAAATTTGGTCAGATTGAGTTAGTAGCTCTTGGTCTTTCACCGTAGAGTGTCCTCTGTTCTAACGCCAGCCCTGGTTTAAAACCAACCGATTCTTTCTACATCTGAACACCCATTTTGTTATGTACAATGTAAGTACATACTGTATAGTTAGAGTTTAGAGTTACATACTTACAACAGCACTCCAACATTATTACGTTAAATCGAGTTAAGATTGTAGAGGAATATACTTCTCTAGCAGAACTTACTTCAAAGAGGAAATATAAAAAAGAAGTGGACATCTAGGTTAAAAAAAAGCATCTATGGACATTCGGCGTACCTACCTATTCATTGCCAGATTCGGGATTTTTTCGGGAGAAAGCAAGGGTCGGAGCTCGCAGAAAGGTCACCAACATAATATGTACGGTTCCATGTCAAAATCTCAAGTGACAAAATCTCACATGTCAAAAGGGTAACCTACTATTGACAGAATCGCAACTCAACACCGGGAAGTCTGATGCCGTTGTTTTTTTTTGTTTTGTTTTTGTGTGCAAAAAAAAACAACCTAACAAACCTAACCCAACAATATTGAAATTGTCGGGAACAGGTTTTCCGGTGTTGAGTTGCGATTCTGTCAATAGTAGGTGTAACGTGATTTCGTGAAGGCCATGCGTCAGGGCCTACACCAGACGAAGGTCCTTCAAAAATATAGATGACGCATGCGCAGACAGAAGCAGGTGTGCGCGAGGTTGATGCGCGCGGATCGGAAGGAAGGAAGCATTCAATTTTTTGGGCTGACAGAAAAGTGCACGGAAGTCTGGGAGATGGCGAGTGGCCATGGGTTTTTAATTGAAAGAAAGTAGAAGAGTTGTGAAGTTGAATAACATTATATCGGTTCGAAAGGTGAGCCGTAAGTGACCTTTATGTTTTAGCCATATACAATATGTTGCAAGGGAAAGTATAAATAAATATGTACCAGAAGAAAAACTAATTTCAAAGGAAAGATGATTTAAAAGGAAGGAAGACAAGTCCACTAGATGAACCTGCGTCCAAAATTCAAGGTGAGGTCGTTCCATTGATAATGTAACCCAAACTTCTTCAAGGATAACGTCATTTTAACACATGTGTAAATGAAGGATAACGCAAGGCCGTGACAATAACCTACATATAATACGTCGCAACGAAAACTGGGAAAATAGGGTTATTCTAATTTAAATTTAAATTCAAAGAGAACAAGTCCTGTATATAATTTACTTCACTTTGATATAATATGTAATCTACCACCCCGAATAATTATGTTCAATAAAATATATTGTAATGTTAGAATTAACAAAGGCCTTTGCATTCTAGCTCACCCAGGGACCAGTTGAGAGGTCCTGGAAAGGTGGCTAAGCGGGCCCCAAGTTGCCAAGGTCAACGGTGAGGAAACAGAACGGAAGGGAGTATCCTGCATTTGTCATTCCAGGATCTCTCACTGGCCGTGTTCCCATGAGGACAGTGGCATAACCCACGTAAGTCTATTTTATTTATTTGGTCCCCAAGCCAGGGTCGGAGCTGACCCCTTGGGACGAGGAGCTTGGGCAGGAAAGCCCGCTACAATTTGGCGCCCAACGTGGGGCCCCACGGGGTCAGCTCCGACCCTGGCTTGGGGACCAAATAAATAAAATAGACTTACGTGGGTTATGCCACTGTCCTCATGGGAACACGGCCAGTGAGAGATCCTGGAATGACAAATGCAGGATACCCCATTCTAGCTCACCATCCAGATGGGAGGTTTCTTTTGACGGAAAATCAAATCCCAATGAGTTCCTTTTGCGATTATCGGAGTTAGCCACGGTATATGAGGTAAACAAAGATGAGCTCGTAAGGTTCATGCCGATCTTTTTCAAGGAAACAGCTCTACAATGGTATAGGTCGATATCAGTACCCTTGAACTGGGATTCGTTGGAAGATTCTTTGCGTCGTCAATTCGAATGCCCGGATGCACAAAGGAAAATTAGACTCGAAATAATGTCGGCAAAACAGGAGTTTGCCGAATCGGCCGGCACATTTATTATCAGGCTACGTGAGCGCAACTCACAGTTGCACGCGCCCTTCCCTGAGAGGGAAATGCTGGAAATTATTATTCATGGATTGCATAAAAGGTACGCAAGTCTTTTGGCAGCCAACTGCTTCCGGGGGGCTGACGATCTAGCCTACATTTGCAAAAAGTTCGAGTCACTCTCGATGTCAGAAGATAGGTTTAGGAGCCAAGACACACGAATAAACAATAATTACAACCGGAATACAGGAGACCGCCCTCGGGATCGCGGTCGGAGCAGTCAGGGAAATGGTACCGAGAAGGTGTGTTACTACTGCCAAGCCCCTGGTCATTTTAAAGCCAATTGCGAAATACTAAAAAAAATGTTAGAAGATAGGAAAAAAACTAGCAATAGGCAGTCAATGAACACGGTTGACTTAGAACGTCCCGGTCCCAGCTCTAGACAGGAAAACTGAGGTCGAGTCGGCCTTCCCTGGCAGAAAGGCGGCTGCAGTGGAAGAGTTGGCTCGTGGTCGTAAATAAATTTTATAAGGATCTTAAAAACCCGCCAAAGTATATTCCAAAAGAAAGACGGGATCATAGACCGTACATAGACATCAGTATAGACGAAGAATTAATTACCGGACTACTAGACACGGGCGCGTCTGTTTGCGCTATGAACGTTACAATTGCTAATAAATTTCTCGCGAAAGGTTTTAGTTTGCAGAGAACGCCTAATTCCATCTCGACAGCAGACGGAAGCAATATAAGCTTGATAGGTATTTTACAGTTAACGGTAACATACGCAGGAAAATCGAATGCAATTAATTTCTATGTTTCAGGTTCACTACAGCAAAATTTAATCTTAGGTATAGATTTTTGGCTAAAATTCGATATTAATACGAACGATATTAATGAAAAAATACGGGAAAATTTTCATAGCAACATAAGCGAACTAGGTAAAATAGAAGCGCGGGAAAGCTTAACTGAAGAACAATTATCTCAATTAAGGTATGTAGAAAAGGAATTTCAGGACATTTCATATGAAAAAAAGGGTTTAGGTTGTACCCACTTGATAGAACATCACATAGAGACCACAGGCCCGCCGATTAAACAACGTAACTACCCACTTTCACCTGCTAAACAAGAAATTTTAAATAAAGAAATAGATGAAATGTTAGCGCTCGGTGTAATAACAGAATGTAAGTCGCCTTGGTCCAGCCCTACACTAATTGTACAAAAAAAGGACGGTACAGGTCGATTTTGTCTTGACTCGCGTAAATTGAATGAGGTGACAAAACGGGACACTTACCCTTTGCCGAATCTTAATAGAATTCTTTCCAATTTGAGAAACGCTAGGTACATATCGTCGGTAGATTTGTCGAAAGCCTTTTGGCAGGTACCTTTGGAGAAAAGCTCACGGGAAAAGACAGCTTTCGCGATTCAGGGTCGGGGGATGTACTCCTTCACGCGCATGCCATTTGGTTTGCGTAATGCAGCAAATGAGACTCAAAGATTGATGGACCGCCTCTTTGGACCTAAATTTGACGATAATGTTTTTTGCTATGTCGACGATCTTATAATACTATCCTCAGATTTTCAATCCCACATACAGTTATTGCACAAGGTAAAAAACAGGTTGAAAAGCGCTGGTTTGACGGTGAAATTATCAAAATGCGAATTTTGTAAAAGCGAATTAAAATACCTAGGCTATCTCGTAGACAGCAACGGATTAAGACCGGATCCCGGTAAAGTACAGTGTATTAACGATTATCCGAGCCCGAAAAATTTGAAACAACTACGCACATTTCTGGGTATGGTAGGATTTTATAGAAAGCTGATAAAAAATTGCTCAGAAATATCAGCGCCCTTAAATAGTATACTCAAGGTAAAGCACGGGGTAGCAAAGTTCCATTGGCATGACGAACAGGAGAGGGCGTTTAATGAGTTGAAGAACGCTCTGATTACGGCGCCGGTATTAGCGTGCCCAGACTTCTCGAAACCTTTCATCCTGCATACCGATGCTAGCATGCACCAGATTGGAGCATCACTGCACCAAGAGTTCGATGGCGTGGAAAAAGCAATAGGGTACTATTCAAGGTCGTTGAATAAACACGAGAAAAACTACGGTGTTACGGAACGCGAGCTTTTGGCAATCGTGGATTCATTGGAACATTATAGGCCTTTCCTAGACGGAATGGAATTCAAAATCATAACGGATCACGCGTCTTTACAGTTTCTGAATAAATTATCCAACCCAAGCGGAAAATTAGCGAGGTGGGCAACGCGTATTTCCCAATATTCCTTTACAATAGAACACCGCAAAGGAAAATGTCATAATGTGCCGGACGCTTTATCCCGTATCCCATCACATATTACTCAAGATATTAACGAATTGTCAAATGACCCCGTAGACGAATGGTATGAACGAATTTATAACGGTTGCATAAATAACCCACAAAAGTATACTAATTTCCAAATAGACAATTGCATTTTGTACCGAAATTCTAAAATAGATAATCCATTAGTCGACGAATTTTCATGGAAAATTGTCCCAATAGCTAGTCAAAGAGAAAAAATTATCAGTGACGCCCACAACAATGGTCACCCCGGCACGTTTAAAACATACAAAAAAGTTGAACTTTTATATTACTGGCCGAACTTGTTCCAAGATATAAAAAATTTCGTTAGAAAATGTCAAACTTGTAAAGCTTACAAACCATGTACAAACGCACCCGTAGGGCTAATGAAAAACCAGAAGAGAGTTAGTAGACCGATGAAAATGTTATCAATGGATCTCATAGGCCCCCTGCCAAAGTCTTCATCAGGTTTCATGCACATTCTCTCGGTAGTAGACGTTTTCACAAAATACTGTTGGATTTTCCCAATTCGTAGAGCCACGGCAGACGAAATTAATAGAATAGTGGAAAACAAAATTTTCTTACAAGAGGGCGTTCCTCAAACTCTGGTAATTGATAACGGAAAACAGTTAATATCTAAGCGATTCAAAGACTTAGTGTATAGCTACGGCGTACAAAAGTTGTTTTACAATACACTATATACCCCACAGAACAATCCAGTAGAATCATATAACAAAGTAATAGGTTACACCTTAGCTATGTACGTAAACAATTTCCAACGCACATGGGATAAATACATGGATAAAATCCAATCGGTTATGAATAACACAGTCAATTTTTCATCAGGATACACACCGTCTCTTCTCATGAAAGGTAGGGAGATAATATTTGACGCTTCGGTGTATGGCAAAGTGGGAGATTCCCAAACTTACATTCAGGACGACCTGAATGATTATAGACAATCGTATAAACAAAACCTTGAAAATCTGGAGACTCTGTTCAACATAGTCCAAGAGAATCTTTGGTTAGCTTATCAAAAAAATGCACAACATTATAATTTAAGGAGGATTCATCGTACGTACGATGTCGGCGATTTTGTATGGAGGAAAAATTTCAAACAATCTAACGCTATTAATTATTACAGCGCAAAGCTCGGCCCACGCTTTGTAAAAGGTCAGATCATAGAAAAAATCAGCGACCTGGTTTACGTAGTTAAGGACGTCGATACAGGTACGGTTAATAGGTACCACATTAAGGACCTTCAGAAGAAGGATTCTTAAATACATTTATAACGAAATATTTTCTTATCAAATATAATTAGGTATTACGGCACTGAATCGTAATATATCCCAAAAAGGCGTACTACGTTCCAAAAAGCGTATTAGTACATTTAGAGTTAGGAATACACATAGATTAGGTATAAATAGTGTAAATAGGTATTTTGGTGGAAGGCGTCCGTTTCATGACCAACATCCTTGCAGTCTTAATGTAGTGAAGTAGGTTTTGAGTTATTTGTAAGAAGACGAGCGAATGAATTCGAATGAGGCCAAATGAGATAACTCAAAACAGTATGAAACTGGAGCTATGTAAGTAGAACTGAGTGTATGATAGACGTATGAATATGTTGTTGAATCACTGTATTTGGACAGGCGATATGTTAGTGTTCGTGATGCGCATGCCTACAGCAATCTACTTATGATTAGAGTAGTTATAATAATAATATGTCATAGTTATAATAATATGTAGGTATCTCAACAGTACGGGTGAAGGTACCTTACTGGTAAAAAAAAAAAAATAAAAATAAAAACACCTTATAGCGGGTAAACAGCAGAAGGAAAAATATTTTTTTTTTTCATTCGTATGATAATAGAGAATAAATAAGAAAAATTATTATGCCAGTATCGCTTATAAATCGCGTGCCGCGCACTGTGCAGACGTGTAAATATTAATATAATTTTAAGTAGTTGTAAGTTCATAATATGTAATAAGTATATTGTTTTACCCATTTTTTTATATAACCTCATATCTCACAAAAAGAAAAGGGATACTCTCAATATCGAGATCCTATCGAAAAAAATTGTATATATTGAATACTTATGTCATTTTGTATAATCTTACTTTCATTAAAAAAAAAAAAAAACAATTATGGTTTTTAATATATTACAGATATAACAGATTTTCATAAGAGTCTCTAAAATACCCTGAGTTCTCAATGTACATATATGTTTGACATGTTTGGTCATTGCAGGTTTAAATAATGCAGGGTGTGGGGTCATTATTGTTGGTTACCCATTAGTATTTCGGGTCATCGAAAGTAGATGTACCTTGAACATAATAGAATTTATTCTCTATTCTCAAGCCATTTATTGGCAATGCTTGTAATTGATTCAACATACAGCCGTGGCTGTATTTATTTGCTTTTGTTACCTACTATGTATTGTGGTCCGCAGTCTTATTATCAAATGTGTTTCTTATCAAAGACATGGGTGGTAGAAAATAATTTTAGGTTTCTTTTTTGTACCTTGTTCTCATTTCAGATGTTTGCCATTTTGATTAATAAGTTTGATTTATAAAATTTTTTTGTGCCAAAAAAATTTTAGCTTGGGTGGGCGGAATATTGTAACGTGATTTCGTGAAGGCCATGCGTCAGGGCCTACACCAGACGAAGGTCCTTCAAAAATATAGATGACGCATGCGCAGACAGAAGCAGGTGTGCGCGAGGTTGATGCGCGCGGATCGGAAGGAAGGAAGCATTCAATTTTTTGGGCTGACAGAAAAGTGCACGGAAGTCTGGGAGATGGCGAGTGGCCATGGGTTTTTAATTGAAAGAAAGTAGAAGAGTTGTGAAGTTGAATAACATTATATCGGTTCGAAAGGTGAGCCGTAAGTGACCTTTATGTTTTAGCCATATACAATATGTTGCAAGGGAAAGTATAAATAAATATGTACCAGAAGAAAAACTAATTTCAAAGGAAAGATGATTTAAAAGGAAGGAAGACAAGTCCACTAGATGAACCTGCGTCCAAAATTCAAGGTGAGGTCGTTCCATTGATAATGTAACCCAAACTTCTTCAAGGATAACGTCATTTTAACACATGTGTAAATGAAGGATAACGCAAGGCCGTGACAATAACCTACATATAATACGTCGCAACGAAAACTGGGAAAATAGGGTTATTCTAATTTAAATTTAAATTCAAAGAGAACAAGTCCTGTATATAATTTACTTCACTTTGATATAATATGTAATCTACCACCCCGAATAATTATGTTCAATAAAATATATTGTAATGTTAGAATTAACAAAGGCCTTTGCATTCTAGCTCACCCAGGGACCAGTTGAGAGGTCCTGGAAAGGTGGCTAAGCGGGCCCCAAGTTGCCAAGGTCAACGGTGAGGAAACAGAACGGAAGGGAGTATCCTGCATTTGTCATTCCAGGATCTCTCACTGGCCGTGTTCCCATGAGGACAGTGGCATAACCCACGTAAGTCTATTTTATTTATTTGGTCCCCAAGCCAGGGTCGGAGCTGACCCCTTGGGACGAGGAGCTTGGGCAGGAAAGCCCGCTACATAGGTTACCCTTTTGACAGTTGAGATTTTGTCATTGTGAGTTTCTGTCTGGTTACCAATATGTACAGACCTCGTACGTCTTCTCAGTGGTATCAGCTAGAAACGTCAAAATATTATTAATCATAATTGATATACTCGTATAACACGGATATCAAAGGATTAGGCTCAGATGTACTGCTCTATATAAAATACAAGCTAAGTGCCTGAAATATCATTATTTAGAAATTATCTCACAATATTGCATGTGTTTGAAAATAAAGAAATCCCGATATGCCTAAAAAGAAAAATGTTCGATACATGTATCCTCCCGATGTTGACATATGGCCTAGAAACAATGACACTAACAGCCAAAAGCATACACAAATTAAAGTGTACACAGCGGGCCATGGAAAGACAGATGCTCGGCGTGAGCCTTCGAGATAAAATTAGAAACGAGGAAATAAGACGCCGAACTAAAGTTACCGATATTATGGACCGCATTGCAAAATTAAAATGGCAGTGGGCTGGGCATATGGCTCGACAAGAGGATACTAGGTGGGCACCCAGAATCCTACAGTGGAGGCCCTGGAACAAAAGGAGAAGCGTCGGAAGACCTCCCAAAAGGTGGTCTGATGACCTAGTCCAACAAGCCGGAGGAACCTGGATGCGGAGGGGGAGAAACAGAGATGAGTGGAAGAAAATGGAAGAGGCCTACGTCCAGCAGTGGAGGGAGGAAGGCTGAGGAAGAAGAAGAAGAATATTGCATGTAGCAATAATAACCGATTTTGTATTGTTATTCTCTTATTATAACTTTTTAGTTTTTACTATTCATTAAGTTTTTATCATAGACTATTATGAGTACTCTAGATGGCGTACTCAATGCTAGTATTGATGTAAACTGGTGCCCACAAACCCTCAAATCGTATGCAGAATTTTGACATTTCGTGGGCAAGGTGTACTTATTATGATAAATGTTTATGGTTTTTATACGGACATGGCCTACAGTAATAAACTCACCGTTTGGATAAAAATAATTCCATAAAGGTTTTTATATATAGGTACGTATTTATAGAGATAGGGCAGTATGGCGTTCTATTTGGTTCTATTGAATGATCTCACTAATATCATAACTTTTCATACAGAGGGAAAGTAAGTAGGTACCCTCCCACTAACAATAGAAAATCACTTGAAGCATTCATCCGTGGAAACTGAAATCCATAGATAAAAGAAATTCGATTAAATAATTTCTTAATTGAAATTGGAACGAACCACAGAATAACAAATGTATAGAATGATTTGAATGTATAAGCGAGGTGTTCTTTGCTGCAAACAAATCCATTGGATTGAAACCTGAGAAGAAGAAGAATGATTTTAAATTTGACATCTCTATTCTTCTTCTCGCCTTATGCCTTATTCTTGTCCACTCCTTGACATTGGCCTCCTCTATTTCTTTCCTTAATGTCCTATCCTGTGCTCTCTGGATCCAATTGACACTCACATGTTTAACGGGGTCGACAACTCCATCGTAGTGGTGGTTTTTCTAAAGTCTTTGACTATTTTTACCGGAGTAAAACGTCCGTAATTTAAAACGATCTGACGAAAAAAATTAAATAGGTACTAGTCTTAATTTAAAAAGAAATAAAACACTTTTCTCTTGTGCTCACGTTTATGTAATGAGTTAACCATATTTTAATTAATTTATTCACAGCTATAGGACGCTTCTAGACAAATTTTATTAATCTATGGAGCTGATATTTGAATTTTGACGTTTCGTTCTGTAGAATTAATTCGATTCCTTTTGAAAATGCATTTTTATTCAACGCTGAGTAGTTTGCCAATAAAATCGTTCTTTTTTTGAAAACGCTTTTACTGAAATGAAAGGATAAAATATTACGCGATTTGAAATGTGGATAATTGGAAATTAATCTTTAGTATGTTGGTACCTATGGATATTGAAACTATTAATTACAAGTCATTTACTCTCACTTGACTATCCGGATGTTATCTGCAAGAGACATGTTGCAAAACCGTATTGTTGGTAGCCCCAACTCTCAAATCTTGTCATAAGAGCTGTCAAACGTCCATAATTTTCTCATATCGTACTTTTTACAAGTGAGTTATAATGCCGAAAATATTGCAGAGTAGTGCCAGAGAAATCTTTTAAAAAATGCAAGAGAGTTTTGTCAGAAAAAAGATACTGCCCTAATAATTTCTTTAAACAAAGTAGTATTTCGAACTGCCGCCATTACAGATGTGAAAAATAATGTTGCCAGTGTACACTTACAATCCAAAAAAATGATATTTTTTTAAACTACATCATACGTACGCTGGGCATTTTGTGTATTAGATATCGACACACCCAAATAATACTGTTGTTAAATATTTTTCATATCTTTAGTAAATCAATAAATATCCATAAATACTCCGCTAGATGCTCATGCCAGTAATCCAGGTCACGGCACATGGAACCACTTGTAATATTGTAAATGTAATCAGTACATCTACTATTTTGGAATACGTCATGTTACTGTATGACAGGAAAGAATTACACGCAAAAAATAACACTGAATAAAATAACACGGGAAAAATAACACAAAAAATAACACAGGAAAAATATCCAGGATAGAGTTTCACGGGGAAGAAATATCACAAGAAGAAATAACACATTTTCATTTCTATTCAGAACTTATTAACGATTTAGTTAGAGGACACTACGTAGTAGTACATTTCTATAAAGGTACTAATTGATATTTTATAGTCGAATTTAGTGATCAATTATAAAATTTGTAAATTTAGCAGCATTAATACTACAGTTGAGTAAATTGTATAAACAATTGGATAAAAATAAAAAAGTGTTATTTCTTCCTGTGATATTTTATCCCCGTGACATTCTTTCCATGCGATATTTTTCCCGTGTTATTTTTTTCCTGAGCTATTTTATCATGTAACCATATGATTGTACGAGATGTTTGTGTGTTTGTGTGTATAAATAAGACTAACGTCTGTTTAGCATCAGTAGCAGCCACCATAATAATATTATTGACTGAGTTAAATAGAATCTCAAAATAGACAGACCGTCATCTTCCGTGTGAATCTAGTCTACTTATTATAGATTCTAGCATTGGGCGACCTTTGAAAAGTCGAACCTGTATCAAAAAATGTAAGATGCCGACCTACTCCACTTCACGACACAAACTTTTCAAGCTTACTACTGTGAAGTGTACATGTACAAAGGTGTATTTGAGTTTATTGAGATAAACCTAGATTCATTTCAATAATAAAAAAAGTGAATTGTTTTAAATATCGAGGTGGTCGGTAGCCTGGTTGGTAACGCGCTCGACTGTTAATCCAGTGAGCGCGGGTTCAATCCCCGACTTACTCCACTTCACAACACAAGCTTTTAAAGCTTTCTGTGAAGTGTTCAAAGATGTATTTGGGTTTATTTCGATAAACCCAGATTCATTTATAAAAAAAATATCCATTAGATCCGTAACTATAACTAAATTGTTAATTTTGAATATTCGTCTTTTCCTTATCATTTCGATCACCAACCTTCATGACACAGCGGATAAAATACCACTGTGTTAGGCTGGAGGTCTGGGTTCGATTCCCTGCCGCGGAGAATGGATAGACTTAAATTCAATTGGTGAATGTTACTGGAGTGTAAAGTGATCACATTAAACCAGCTGACGATCAGTCATAAGCCTAATGAAAAGTCCATCCTTTGCTGTATATCTGTTGAGAATTGAGATAACTACTTGTTATGTTTTATTTGCGTTCATTTCGTATAACAACCAACGCTAACAATAATAGAACAAAAACGATTCAAATAATAGAACTGATTCTGTTAAATTTAAATTTAATGTTTAGTAAATATAGAACAAGTGGTGAGTACGAATATTTCTCGTAAGCGTCGTTGTTGCTGTTATAGAATTCGCGCAAATTCAAAATGGTGTTACGATAATTTGGCAAATACTTACAATAACAAAATTATTGTTGTTTTACAAATTGAATTTCCAAATAACGCCGTCGAAAATAATAGACTGTTTATGTTTATTCATATTTTCCGTTGTTTGTTTTTGTTTTTTCTTGGTGTAAAGTGTTCAGCGATTTTCTTCGATATTATTATTGGCGTGTTATTTTTGTTTTTACAACCAATGCGCCGGATCGAATCAATGTTTATAAGAAATCATGAAGTGAAATTATGTTTTTGTGTGTAATTTCTAAAAATGGTTTAACTTGAACTAAAAAATAAGTTCACCAATCATCTTATTTAAATAAGATGGATTTAAATCATTGGACTATCATTTTCTTCTATTCCGTCATATGTAAGTTTTGTTGTAATTTTATTGTAGTTTTACCAATGCTTTGTTGTCTCTTTATGTTCACGTAAGGACCAACATAATGAATAGTAGTTAGTAGTTTATGATTGACGCCTCCTGTGCTGGCGCCCTAGGACTACCACTAGAAACCCCGGACGACCACAGCTCCGATGGAGAGATGACATCGTGAAGTATGCCGGTGCAACATGGATGCAAGTGGCCTAAGATCGTTTGGCATGGAAAATGATGGAGGAGGCCTACGTCCAGGAGTGGATGACTACGGGCTGAAGAAGAAGAAGTTTTTGATTATGACAATCCTCTCAAATGACGTTTCGAAATATTTGGCTTTTCCGCATTCGGCAATTTTAGACCTTAAATAACAAGTAGTTATCTCAAGAGATATACAGCAATGGATGGACTTTCCATCAGGCTTATGACTGACCGTCGGCTGGCTTAATGTGACCACTTTACACATAAGTGACATTCACCAATCCCAGTGCGTCCATCTGCTGTGGCCGGAAATCGAACACAGACCTACTTGTTATATTCAACTACGACGTGTAGAAAATTATAACGTTCTTTCTTTTTTCAAGGTCAAAATGTTCTTACAAGATAATATTACAGCAACTCGAGCTTCTAAAACAAAGCGCTTCACTAAAATGGTCCTTCGAGCAGGATTTTTTTTAATACACATCCAGCTCCAAGGACCAAAACGTATAAATCTACTCATACAAAATGTAATACACTTATCTGATTGCACTGGACAATTCAAGACTAAGTTTTCTTTCGAAATGCTTCGTTTCGAATTACGTTTCTTCGTAACAAAAAGCTGCAAGACCGGGTTTGCCTGCGTCTGGTTTAACATCACGTCAAAATGGAGTTAGTTATTAGGAAAGTAAATAATAAAACTTTTCCTTTACAGACTACAGGTGAATATTATTATTTTGTTATCCTGGAATAACCGGCATTGCACAAAAGTAGTTTTGTAAACTCTACTTGAGTCGCGTGGTCAGTGTTTGTAGGCACATTTTGGTCCTTCGAGCCGGATGCGTGGAAATAAAGATCCCGCTCGACGGACCAATGTAACAATAAGTCACAACGCCGTCCTGGCGACGACATATATGTATGCTAGCGAGATATGGACATTGCTGAAGAAGAACGAATCGGGCTGTTGAGATGAGATCGTTGAGAAGAATCTGTGGAAAAACGTTGAGAGACATGTGATACATTAAATGGTTAGAGAGTTGAGTGACTTTAAAGTCTAAGGATACAGAAGTCTGGCGTCCTGGCGTACTCTGTGCGTACTCCGATCCGAGTTTGAAAAAATGACTTATTTTGGTCTTTTCAGAAGTTTCATAGTTTCATCTTTAAAGACGACAAACAGATTTGCACTAAAATTTACCTTCTATGAGGAAATAGAGACCAAATATACAAAATAGGCAGAGATAGGAAGAGGCGTTCCTTTGGTCTGAAACTTTACCTACCTGTGGATTCCGGAAACGGGATATTGAATATGAAAAACCTACTGTGCTATATTAATATAAAATATAATATTTTCATGTTGTAACGCCTGAACATCGCTCAAATGATTCGCTCGCTTGTCAATGTCTCACTTCAGTAAAATCGCTGGTAAAATCATAAAGCTTGACCATTTCTATAGCGAATCTGTTTTTATGTATTTTTTATTTTATTTTTATTTTATTATAAACAAAAGCACAAAACAGACAACAACTATAGATATAAGAGAGATAAGACAATTAGTCCATTTATAATTCAGATGTCACCCACAAGCATGCGCCACAGTTAAATTAAAACATATACTTAAGTTCATTCCGGTCGTCTCACACACCCATACTCACCCTCGCTCACACACTCACACATCGCACACACGAACACCTCTGATTTTACTATTTTATTAAACAAAAAAAGAGAAAACAAACAAGCATACAAAAAATAAGGAAAATGTAGGTATTTATTTATTTATACTTTAAGAAATATGTTCACTTCAAACAAGTAGCGAGATACCTACCATAAAATTTGTTCACTAGGGCGAGCTTATCGCAGTGCTGCGATATCATCTAACTCAAATTTATAAAACCAAAAAGATATTTGCATCGAATTGTTTGGCACTCAGTTGTATCAGCACACACTGAAAAAGAAAAATATTTTGACGTGGCGGAGTAGATAAATGTCACATTATTTTATATAACCCGTCAAAACTGTCGTAAAAATCATAATAATATTAGTATTATGCACAAAACACGAGAACGAGATAAAAATATTTTAAAATTCATCAGAAACTGCGATACTTTGTAGACTGTGAGTGTACCGCACCGTATCGGTATATGACACGACTGTGTCACACCGCCTCGGGATTGGTACGACTGTATTTCAAAAGACGTGTAGGGGTTGGTCTGCTGCACGAAGTCGCACTCCTGCTAGTTTGTAAGGCTAGCAGTGATGCCGTTCTAAATGTAAGCCAGGGGTCGATCGTAGTGAAGCCAATCCAAGTCCAGTAAGAGTTCAGGTTGTGTATGGTGATCCAAAGCCAAGTCCAGTCCAAGTCAAAGTGTGGTGATCCAAAGCCAAGTCCAGTCCAAGTCAAAGTGTGGTGATCCAAGTCCAAGTTCAGTATTCCAGGGTGGAGGTTTGTAGAGAAGTAAACACCAGAGTAGTCAAACACAGAATGAATTTATTTTGAAATAAGTTCGGTTTATATACAGTTCTAATTCCAAGGGTGGAGTCAGCTCCCATTTTTAAGAGACAAATCCCATACAATTTATTACGCAGTTGTTAAATTAAATATTAAAGTGAATGCACCATAGGATTCGTATACCAATACAATTTACACTAATACAGAGAAAATATACACACATACTCATACATAATTCCAAGGGTGGAGTCGGTTCCCATTTTTAAGATGCAATTTTCCATACAATCTAATGCGTAGTTTTTAAAAATTGAATGCACCATAGGAAGAGATAACGTTATATACACACTAATACTACAATAGAGACATCAGGCGCGAAGCTACCTAAAAACACGACTCCCATCGAGTCACTTTTAAGAAAAAATGATAGGTACAATAGTGTCTAATCTGAAGTGATCCCATAAGAAATGTTAGCCCCGGATTCCCTTCTCCAGAAATCCACCCTTCGCCTCTGGTATACATAAGATAACGGGGGGGGTGGTGGGTTGGTTTTTGAAGGTATAACTAGTCGAATATCCCCCCGTGTGGCTTGATGTTATTATGTTTGTATGTCCGTCCGGCACACTCCCCCCGTGAAGGGTTTCCTTCACTCTTTTTCGGGGACGGCTCCTTTTCTTCCACGGGGAGGACGATGATGCGAGTGGCTGGGCGCACATAAGTGCCTTTTGATGTCTGTACGGTGGCTCGTCGAACTTGACCATCGGGCGCTTCCTGTGTTTCCAGAATTCGGCCTTTGGGCCATACGTTACGGGGTTGAGCTGGATCGGCCATAATTACCAAATCTCCTACTCTGATAGGCTGCACTCGCTGCCTCCATTTGGGCCTAGTTGCCAACGTGGGCGCGTACTCGCGCAGCCACCTACGCCAGAATTTATCTGCCAATAATTGTGCCAATCGCCACTGTTTGCGGAGGCACACATCTTCTAGCTCTGGGCCGTAGTGCGCCAAGCAAGGTCGACCACTCTGCGCCCCGATCAGGAAATGATTTGGCGTTAATGGCTCCTCCTCTGCTGGGTCCGCTGAGATGTGTGTCAGAGGTCGGCTGTTCACTGTGTGCTCGACCTCCGCCATCGTCGTCAGCAGTGTTTCTTCTCTTAGTGGTTGACTGTTGATCACCTTTCCTAACGCCTCTTTCACGGAGCGTATCAGGCGCTCCCATGCTCCCCCCATGTGAGGTGCGTAGGGAGGATTGAAGTTCCAATGGATCCTTCTGGTTGCGATGGCGTCTTGCCATTTCGGATCGGCCAGGAGTGCGTCTACGGCGTTGTCGATTTCCCTCTTGGCACCGTGGAAGTTGGTGCCGTTATCCGAGTAAATGGCACTAGGGCTTCCTCTCCTGGCTGACATCCTCCTGAGCGCCATTATCATTGAGTCTGCTTCGAGGCTGTTAGCTACCTCGATATGAATTGCCCTCGTCGCTAGGCAAGTGAAGAGGGCGCCATACCTCTTCTCTCGACGCCGTCCAATGGTGACGGTCATGGGGCCGAAGAAATCTAGGCCGCAATGCGTGAATGGTCGCTCGCAATAGGCGAGCCTCGCCGCTGGAAGTTGGCCCATTAGAGGAGGGGCGGGTTGCGCCTTCCGTTGTCGGCACTGTAGACAGTCACGCACTACTTTCTTCACTGACGTCCGAAGCCTGGTCACTGCTAAATCCTGCCTGGCGTCGGCAATCGTCTTCTCGGGGGTCTGATGACCCTTCGCCTCGTGTAGGTGCTTTAGCACGAGACGAGTGTAGGGGTGGTTCCCTTCCAATATTGCAGGTTGCCTCTGTCCTGGGGCTGCGTCTAGCCGTTGTAGTCGCGTATTGCTGCGAAGTATGCCCCTGTCATCCAAAAAAGGGGTGTAACTGGCGATGTGGCTCCCCTTGTCCACGGGGCTCCCTTGTGTGACGGCCTTAATTTCGGGCCAGAATGCTTCTCCCTGGGCCCTTTTGATCCACCATTGCTCGGCCAGCTGTAGATCCTCTGCTGTCAGGATGGGACTTGCCCTCTTCCCTCGGCAGGCCTTGACGAAACGCAACACCCATGCTGTCACTCTCAACAGGCGGTCCCACGATGAGAAGCGGGCGGCGTCTATTAGTGGTGTAGTCGCTGTGACTGCTCCCACAGTAGCACTACGTATTTCCAACTCATCTGGACTGGCCCTTCCATTCGGAAACTTTTCGGCAGGCCAGTCTTTTTCTTCCCCTCTCAGGAACGGGGGGCCACTAAACCACAGGCCCTCCTGGCTAAGGTCGGGTGGGTCCAGGTCCCGGGTCCCTATGTCGGCCGGGTTGAGCGTGGTGGGTACCCACCTCCAATCGGCAGCCTGTGATAACTCGTCAATCTCCCCCAGGCGATTGGCCACGAAGGCTGAGTAGGCCCGGGGGTCGGTCTTGATCCACTGCAGCACGGTGGTTGAGTCACTCCAATAAGTAGTTCTCTTGACGGGTGTAGCCATCTCCTTCCTGATGGTGGCTGCAAACCTGGCTCCCATAAGCGCCGCTTGCAGCTCCAATCGTGGCACCGACATCGGTTTTAGCGGTGCCACCTTTGTTTTGCCTCCGAGGAACGAGACATGTATGCATCCGCCCTCGGGGTCTCTCTCCACTAGGTAAGCCACCGTGCAACAGGCGGCCTCTGAAGCGTCGGAGAATAGGTGCAGTTCCGCTTCTGTCTCCGGATAGTGACGGCAGCACCTCGGTATTGTGCAGCGGATTGTTGATATCGCTTCATTCCATTGTCGCCACTTATTGGCGTGTTCCTTTGTCAGTCTGTCGTCCCAGCCGATCTTGGATCGCCACACGTCTTGTAGTAGAATCTTACTTCGTACCGTAAGACAGCAGATAAACCCCATTGGGTCGAACACCCGCATAATCGCGGCTAACATTTCGCGCTTAGTGGGCCAGGAGTCTGCTTCATCTTGGACCTGGCCCCATTCGTATACGAAGACATCTTCCCGGGGGTCCCATTTCACGCCTAGTACTCTCTCTTGGCCCAGTTCAGGACCCCCTACTTGCACAAGGGACTTCGCCCTTTCTTGGGCAGGGACGGCTTCCAAAACGGTCGGGCTATTGGAGGCCCAGTTGACCAATTCGAAGCCTCCGCCACTAAGAACTTTTCTTACATCCCTGACAAGCGCGGCTGCCTCGTCCTCGGTGTGTGTCGCATCGAGGTAATCGTCCATGTAGAACTTACGAGTGATGGCCTCCGCTGCAGCCGGAAACTCCCCCCGTCGACTGTTCGCCACTTTGTCCCTGACATATTGGGCGCTGGCCGGCGAACATCTGGCACCGAACATCACTGTTGTCAGCTGGAACGTCGAGGGCTGATCTTCCGACTTCTCTCGCCACCAGAACAACTGTGACATCTGGTCCTCCGGTTTCATCTCAATACGGAGGAACATCTCTCTGATGTCGGCGGCAATGGCGATTTTTCCTTCCCTAAAGCGGAGAATGTTACCAGGCAGGGAGGACAGCAAGTCAGGACCAGTCAGCAGCCTGTCGTTGAGGGATAACCCCTTGTACTCAGCCGCAGCATCGAAGACGATTCTTATCTTCCCTGGCTTGTTGGCATTTACCACTGCAAAGTGGGGTAAATACCAAGTGCGCGCACCTCCCTCTTGTACTTCTTTCAGCGGCCTGGCATAGCCCTGGTCTAGGAGGTGCTGCATCTGAGCTCGATAGGCTATCCCGAGCTCGGGGTCTCTATCCAGCTTCTTCTCTAGGGACAGCAGCCTTCGCTTGGCCGCTTCTGCGTTGTTCGGCAGCCAGGAATTGTCACTGATCCACAGAAGTCCCGTTTCCCAGCGTCCTTGCTCAGTGGGCCGGGTCGTGGCCTTCAACAACTTCATGGACCGTTCATCTGCTGCAGAAGTGCGGTGAGCGGCGGTTATCCCTAGTGAGTCCACGGCGAAATGTCCCCGTACTAGGTCCGTAAGCTGCTCATCGTTGTCCCGGCGCACGCAAAATGTAAATGCTGGGGCAAGGTCAATAGCATCTCTGGCCCTGCCGTGCACCGTCCATCCAAGAGCAGTGCGAGACATAATTGTCGGGTCCCCGCTTAGCTCCCTTAACTCTCTTGAAACTACTAGATGGGCGTTGTCTTGTCCAATAAGCATCAAGGGTTTCACAGGGTCTCACGGCGTACGTAGTTCTTCTCTGGAACAAGCAACTATCTGCTCCGGGAGGCCGATGTCTTGAATCGTGTGGGCATACACGACATATCTCGAGCCATCCCCGCACACGTTCAATTTCACTCGGTTCGAGGTTTCTTCGGTGGAGGTCATTGTGTGTACTCCACTAAGCCGCAGTGGGCTTCTGCGGCCTTTAGCTCCTATAGCCTCAGCCACAGTCACATCAAGCAGTGTGACGGTAGACCCTTCATCTAGGAGGGCGTATATGTCTTGGCCACCCCTGGGTCCACTCACATGTACTGGCAGTACCTTGAGCAGTACCGGTCCGCCCCTCCAAGTGTTCGCCACGACCTCTGTTATTGTCACGTCCTTTGCAGTGTTGTGAAGTGATGAATGGTGCGGCTTCCCGCACCCGTCCACCATGCACCTTGACTTGCACTTTGACGCGGCATGGTCGTCGCTAAGACAGGCAAAGCACAGTCGCTTCTTTTTCACTATCGCCCATCTGTCGTTGACACTCTTCGCTGTGTATTCGCGACACTTCAGTGTCTTGTGTCCTGGAGCTCCGCATACACGACACGCATTTGACCGTTTAACCGGAGCGGTTGTTGTCGGAACAGCATGTCGGGGGGCCGCTATTGAATTCGGCCTCCCCTCATCGACACACCCGTCCGGTTCATCATACACGGTCATTACTGTCGTCTTCCCGGGGCGTAACTTGGATACCTTTTGTACCCGGGTGAAACCAGCGGCTTTCAAAGAAGAGCGCCATCCGTCGTAGAATTCGCTGAGCTCCTCCAGTGAACGGTCTCCTGGCTTCCCGGTGCAGGCCAACGCCCACTGTGTGCATTCCCACGGTGGCATCTTCGTGAGGAACATCCCTAATAGCCTTTGGTCGTACAACAAGACGCCATTCTTCACAGGCTTGAGGGCGGACACGGCGTTGTTCAGTAAAATGCAGAACTCATGCACTTCGTCCAGGCACATTACTGTTGAAGACCGTGGGGGGAACCTCTGGATCATTTCCCTCACAACGGCTTCTGCCATGCCCGTCCCTCCATAGTGTTCCTCCAATGCGCTGATAACCTTTGTGGCTGCTCCTGGGCCCGACCAATACAGCAGCGGGCCCACTATCCTTCTGGCCTCGCCTTTCAGGGCATTGTTAAGGCGTGCCCGATTTTCAGCGTCCGTCCACCCGAACGTGTAGGTGGACTCTTCATATAATAACTTAAATGCTTGCCACTCCCCTGGGTGGCCGTCGAAGGCAGGCAGATCCTTGACACCCGTCTGCCTGGCTAGCACATTGTCGCGCCACTTGCGCTCTTCTCTGTCCAGGTCCTCTTCGTACCGGCGACTCGTCCCACGAGGCGGCTCTTCAAAGTTATAGCGGCGCTCTGGGATGTCATAGTATCGTCGGTCGTAGTCCCTGTCGTTGTAAGCCCGGTAGCGGCTATCGTAAGACACGTTGCGTCGCTCCAGATCCTCTGGACGCGCATACTGTCTTCCGTAGTCCATCCAGTTTTGCATGACGGGTTCACGCTGCATGTCAGCGGTAGGCAGTATCCCTGCGGTGGCGGGCAGTACATTCGTAGGCGCATGCATCATACGCATGGTAGTGGGATGTACGCTCGTGACGGCGGGAAATGTTCCTGTGGCGGCAGGCAGTACATTGGCGGCGGCGGGCACCATACCCGCAACAGCATATTGTACACCCGCGACGGCAGGCAATGATCCTGTGGCGGCGTGCAGTACATTGGTGGGGGGCAGCATCCCCGCAACAGCAGTTTGTACACTCGCAACGGCAGGCATCAGGTCTGTGGCTGCAGGCAGCACACCCACGGCGGCGGATGGTATGTCCGTGGCGGTGAGTTGTCTACTTGCGCTTTGTTCTGTGATGGTAGCATCTTTAACTGGCGTGCTAGTATTTGCACTAGCAATAGTGCTTGGGCTTAATGGCACGTGCGCGGCTAACCGTGTGGAGACAGCAGCGACCTTCATACGTAGTTGCATCAGTTGCTGCTCTAAGTCCAGTAAAGCGCCATCTTCATGTGTAGGTCTGGAATCGTTGGACAACACTGAGGCTGCATCCTCCTGATGCTCGTCTGCACTTCCAGCTCCAGTTCCAGATCTTAGTATCATCGGCATCTCGTGTCTTCTTTAGCAGATCCGGCTCGAAGGACCAACTTGTACCGCACCGTATCGGTATATGACACGACTGTGTCACACCGCCTCGGGATTGGTACGACTGTATTTCAAAAGACGTGTAGGGGTTGGTCTGCTGCACGAAGTCGCACTCCTGCTAGTTTGTAAGGCTAGCAGTGATGCCGTTCTAAATGTAAGCCAGGGGTCGATCGTAGTGAAGCCAATCCAAGTCCAGTAAGAGTTCAGGTTGTGTATGGTGATCCAAAGCCAAGTCCAGTCCAAGTCAAAGTGTGGTGATCCAAAGCCAAGTCCAGTCCAAGTCAAAGTGTGGTGATCCAAGTCCAAGTTCAGTATTCCAGGGTGGAGGTTTGTAGAGAAGTAAACACCAGAGTAGTCAAACACAGAATGAATTTATTTTGAAATAAGTTCGGTTTATATACAGTTCTAATTCCAAGGGTGGAGTCAGCTCCCATTTTTAAGAGACAAATCCCATACAATTTATTACGCAGTTGTTAAATTAAATATTAAAGTGAATGCACCATAGGATTCGTATACCAATACAATTTACACTAATACAGAGAAAATATACACACATACTCATACATAATTCCAAGGGTGGAGTCGGTTCCCATTTTTAAGATGCAATTTTCCATACAATCTAATGCGTAGTTTTTAAAAATTGAATGCACCATAGGAAGAGATAACGTTATATACACACTAATACTACAATAGAGACATCAGGCGCGAAGCTACCTAAAAACACGACTCCCATCGAGTCACTTTTAAGAAAAAATGATAGGTACAATAGTGTCTAATCTGAAGTGATCCCATAAGAAATGTTAGCCCCGGATTCCCTTCTCCAGAAATCCACCCTTCGCCTCTGGTATACATAAGATAACGGGGGGGGTGGTGGGTTGGTTTTTGAAGGTATAACTAGTCGAATATCCCCCCGTGTGGCTTGATGTTATTATGTTTGTATGTCCGTCCGGCACAGTGAGTTTATTATAAGAAAACTTGATACGTAGACGCGGCGTAACCGAGCAGGAAGGTAGAATCTACCTATATAGGTAGATTCTACCGTCTTATTAATACGTAATCAGTTACGTGTTCCTATGGAATTGAAAATAATAAGAATCTTTGAAAATACTTCTGCAACATCAGCATGCATGTCGCTGGTTTGAAAATTGGAAATAATTCCATTTTTAAATTATGTACGAGACCCATAGACAAGAATACCATATCACCGTTTTTTTCCACATCGACTACAGCGCCACTTTCTCAACTTTATAGGGGAGCGATTTAAAGTTTAAAAAAAATAGAAAAACTTAAATAACTTTTTTTATTTAGAAACCGATTTAAATGAAAATTATAGTTTTACTAGTGGGTACCGAACCCAACCCCCCTCCCCCCCGTAATTTAAAATAATTGTTTTAAAAACATAAACTACGGCTATTTGCTACCACTAAATTTTTTTTTGACTGCGGCGCTATTTTTCTTTTTATTACATATTGTACCATATCATACCATAATTTTAACACCAATATACACTAAACAGTAGTAATTTTCACGAAAAATTTTGCCTGCGGCGTATTACTTTTTTAATACGTCTGATGGGTCAGCCCCTCCGAAATGAAAAGCTCTATACGCCACTGTAACTAACTGGCATTATTTTATCGGATTCGTTGCACGTTGTGTTATGCTTCATCCACATGCACGCCGACCCTCGACGTTTTCTGTGTGAATGAGTAAAAAGACATTAACCGTCGATTACGTATACAATCCAAGGCAATCACCCCGTCCGCACGTCTTTTTACTTATTCACACGAGCGTAGGCGAGCGTGTGGTAGCCACATTAAAAGTTACTTTGCTATACTTACTTAAATTTACAATCGCAGGTTGAATATTGAATAATAAATAACAAATAAATAAATAGCATCAATGTGAATTATTCAAATTCACTTCCTTTTCTACTCTATTTTGTTGTTTACCAGGAAATCTCCTACATTTCAATTCTTATACTCTAATGTTTAAACATTTATTCTAAATTTTGTATAATGTTTATCCCACTGTCCTATTTTGACGTGACAGATACGTTTGACCTCGATTATTGAGTGAATTTCCGTAAACAACTGAAAAATGCAGTCGTAGTTCTTTGCGGGATTAACATTAATGGTAAACCCACCTCCGCCCCTGGATGTTTCAGGAGTTTCAGCTTTTATGTCATCCAATCTTTTACGCAAAACCATTTTTTTCCAAAGGAGGTTCGAGGTTCGCCGGAAGGGCTCCCCTCAACAAACCACTCCCGAAACTACTCAAAATATTAAAAAAAATACCGCTAAAGTCACTGCATCAGAGAGTTAGAGAATAATTATATGGAATAATGTAGGTAACTAATTAATCCCGTTTTTTTTTTCTAGGGACATCTCTTTTCGCCGTAGCCGCTCACGAGTTTGGTCACTCTTTGGGTCTGAGTCACAGTTCTGTTCAAGGCGCCCTTATGTACCCTTGGTATCAAGGACTCAAGCCCAACTTCGAATTGCCGGAAGATGATCGTCATGGCATACAGAACATGTATGGTAAGTTGCCCAACCCTTGGTTAAGATCACTCGTTTCCATATTGGTCCTTCGAGCAGGATTTTTATTCTACGCATCCGGCTCGAAGGACCAAAATATGTTCCTATAAATAATTATACTAGAAGCATTGTTATTTTATTTTATTTTATTTTATTTTATTTTATTTTATTTTATTTTATTTTATTTTATTTTATTTTATTTTATTTTATTTTATTTTATTTTATTTTATTTTATTTTATTTTATTTTATTTTATTTTATTTTATTTTATTTTATTTTATTTTATTTTATTTTATTTTATTTTATTTTATAACACAACAGCATATAACATTTATAATATATACAGAGATAATAAAATACTTAAAGCCTATTATAGTGTTACCTTATTAATATATATAATTAGTTAAGTAAAGTGATTCATATAAATGTAATTATCGATTAATAATCAATAGTGAGCATTGGGAAGGGGATGAAGATAGGAGAGAGGAAGGGTTACAATCTTATAAAAAAATAATATAATATGTGTTCTTATAATATAATATAGTATACCAAACGTATTTATAAAAAAATATTTAAAACTAATAATTTGCAATCTACTCTCAATAATATAATATATTAGGTATTATATGTGCAGGTAGTTCAATCAAGTATTAACGATATATTCTTTTACTTCCAGGAGCGAAAGAAGACAGAATCTGGGGTAAGATTCCCGTTTACCCACCAGAACAAGAACCAGCAACTGAAAGACCCGAAAGACCAAGATGGCCTTCCCGATATCCCGACAGACACCCAGATTATCCACGACACAGACCGACACATCCACCGAGACATCCCTACTATCCCGAACGAACACCCGACGAAAGACGCCCAGAGTCACCTAGAAGACCTGAATTTCCCGAAAGGAGACCAGAACACCCAGAAAGAAGGCCGGAATATCCCGATCGTCGCCCAGAATATCCTGAACGTAGACCAGAGTATCCCGATCAAAGGCCAGAATATCCCGATCGTAGACCGTATTATCCTGAAAGGAGACCGGTACATACGACCCCTAAACCCGAAATTCCTGAAAGAAAACCTGACGAGTATCCTGATAGACGAAAGTACTACCCTGATGTCAAGTATCCCGAGCGAAAACCTTATCCTCACTATCCCCATCATCCACATACGACTCCGAGAACCCACACTCCTCACAGCACAGAAAGCCCACATCACAAACCAGAACATCCCAGAAAGCATTATCCTAAGAAGCCCTACCATCATCCAGAAAAGCCATGGAAGGATGACAGGGAACCGGAGAGGAGACCGCCAGATGTTACTCCGACATGGTCCTCTCCTAAGCCTGATACTTGTAATACAAACTATGATGCTGTGGCTCTAATTCGTGGCGAAGTCTTCATCTTCAAATCTCAGGTAAGGATCTTTACTGATTTTTTTTTCAAATTTTCTTAAAGCACCCTTCAGAATTATTCTAGGAATTTCTGATATTAATCTTGTAATTCTTTTTAATTAATATTTCAGTATCTATGGCGCATCGGCGACAGAGGTGTGATGGAGGGTTTTCCCACTTTCATCCACAGAATGTGGAGCCTTCCAGCCAATCTGACTCACGTGGATGCCGTGTACGAGAGACCGGACAAGAAAATTGTTTTCTTTATCGGTAAGTTATATCCTGCCTTTCAATGAAGCATTAGACCATAATTTGAATTTTTTATTCGTTTGCAATGAATGTTTTCTTTTTTACTTTTATAGGCAGACACTTCTATGTCTTCAACGGCAACCAGTTGGAGGGGGGTTATCCACGTCCTTTGACAGATCTGGGCCTACCATCCACATTGGATCACCTTAACGCTGCTATGGTGTGGGGACATAACGGAAAGACTTATTTCTACAATGAAACTATGTATTGGAAGTAAGTTCAATAATAAGATCCTTTTTATAAAAAAAATCTTTATGAATTCTTTAATCCAATAGATTGAGATTTTCACGATGATCCATCAGAGATGTAGCCAGTTCTTCTAATTCTATCGCATTGTCTTCTTTCAGTTTGGAAAAATCATTTGTTCCCTTCTTTCAGTTTGTCAAAATCATCTGCACCCTTTTTTCCATTTAGCAAAATCATCTATTGCCGTCTTTCAGTTTGGCAAAATCATATGTTGTCTTCTTTCAGTTTGGCAAAGTCGTCTATTTCCTTTCATTCAGTTAGATAAAGTCATCTTTTTCTTTTCATTCAGTTTGGCAAAATCATCAGTTGTCATAATCACGGAATTGTGTGGACAAAATGCTGAGTGAAGTGTGAAATATTAGCAATAAGATTCACAAATTCACTTTATTATTTTCCAGGTTTGACGAAGAAGTAGGTCGTGTAGAGCTGGACTATCCCCGTGACATGTCCATGTGGAAAGGAGTTGGCAACAATATTGACTCCGTTTTCCAGTGGAAAGATGGTGAGAAAAAATTACAACTCCATTAAAATATCTATTATGATTATCTATAACTAAAAATATTTTTTATCTATGGATTGCCATTTCATAAAAACATTCCATTTTTAAAAATCTCGTTTCTCTTACAGGCAAGACATACTTCTTCAAAGGCAAAGGTTTCTGGAAATTCAACGATTTACACATGAGGGTTGAACACGAGAAACAGAAGCCGTCAGGTCCATTCTGGATGGGATGTTCTACTCCGAATACCGATGACGTAATCGGGAACAAACAGCCCTACCAAGGATTACCACCGTCACCAACTAGCACCTTTGACTTCTCTAGTGGAGCAACCATGAAGAATAATTCCAATGTCTTATTAATACTAGCCATATCAATTATTTTTATACTTAATGTAGGCTTAACGTGAAGTATTTTAATTAATTTTAGCAATTTTATTTAATTCTTATAAAAATATGACAATTATTTCTCAATGTATTGTATTTGAAATGACGAAGCCAACGTTATCTCTAAGCCGTGACACTCAACTAACATCACCAGACAACTAAGGAACCTATATAAAGGTGGGAAGAACTATTGAACATTGAGCCCCTTCTATTATCTATGACAAATTTATGGTGGACGCCATTTTCGATGCAAACATAATGATTGCGTGTCATATTGGTGGTTGTCCACAATTGCATGAAACCTGGTGATATTTCAGTGATTTTTGCAACTCATTATGTACAATCAATGTGAAAATTACCTTTGAAATCTAACCTATGTAATTAAATGGTAAATTAGCATACTTTACATCGAGAAGAATTTATGTGTACCTAGCGGAAAGGCTAGTAGCGAAAATGGCGGCAGTCAAGTTTTGTCTATGGGTTTATCCGTTAAGTCTTCCTACATTTATATAGGTTCCTTAATGGCAACCACCTACTATCGTGATGTCACCTTGTCCTGGTGATAAATAGTCTATGGAATATTTTTTCCCCATACATTTCTTACCATCCTATGTGACGTAATCAGCTTCTTATGTCACTTAGACCCGGTCTGCATGTTAATATTACATTGGCCTCGGCTATGAATAATAGCACACAAATATATTTTGATAATATCTCATGCATTTAATATTACTGCTATTAGAATAGTACTAAGCAATCTAATTGTTCGTAAATTATTGCTCAAATGCACAATCTCTTCTTAAAACATCACATTTTCTAGCACTGTAACCGTAAATACTGCCACAAATAATGTAGAAATTTAATTATTATGTAATTAAGTATAAAACGTACAGTCGGTCAAGAAATCTAGGATTAATTTAAACCTACAAATTTGTTTGCTGATAACAATGACATTTCTATTGAATTACTACAAGTGTTAAAGTGTTGCCACTCTGATTGCCCAAAAAAACTACAAGCGTCGCCTTCAATTCGTTTTCAACTCGTTGACAGACTGTACGAAGCTTTGTAAAATATTTTTATAGCCGTTTAATGAAATATCCAAAGAGTGTGACACTGCCAACCATGGACAATGGAGATTTTTTGTAGACTTGTCAAAACACTGCCCTAATAAGAAACTGGCCCTGATAGCAACTCCTATCCTAAGTAGATTTGGATTGCTTTTTTGTACGTGGGGCGTTAAATAAATATTAGATTTAAGTTTTATAAATTATTTAGTTATAAAAATATAATATTTTAAGCCTTTTTAATTCTTAAGTCATTTTGTGATAATAAAGTGTTTTTAAGCCATTTAAAGAGCATAATCAATGATCCTTATAATAAGTTTAGTAAAATTAGGATTAACTTCTTATTTACGCATATTTTTTTTATTTTTACATTGCGTAAAACTGCCTCAGTTAAAGTCATTGTAATTACGCTATTTTCTTTAAATTTTGTATGACAAATATAGTAATATTAAAATGAACTGTCAAGTTGTCATTATTCTTAGCCTCTCCACACACGTCCCGAAGTTCAGTTCCGGAATCGACCGTTTTGCAAAAAAGTTCCGATCAAAACCTCTCTCTGAATTCAGCGTCACCCTGAATTTAAATTCAGAAAGGTTTTGGTCGGAACTTTTTTGCAAAACGGTCGATTCCGTTAACTGAACTTCGGGACGTTTGTGCTGAGCCTTTTACTGCAGTATTTAAAACACAGAATTTGGAGTGTATTCCATTTTCGAATCTCATTTAAAATAAGAATGTGCGATGACTCTTTGACAAATATGAATTTTATATATGCGTGTAAATAGTAAATACAAAAATTGTACTGCATATTTACCTAATTACCTACATAATACTATTATCAATAAAAATCAGTACTTATTGTTATTCCAGGATGTAAAATATTACAAATGCATGAATGTAATGGTGGATACATGAAAAACCAAATGGTGGAGATAATTTGAATTAACTATTCTGTTTGACAGATGACATGTTGCCACCATTTTGATTTCCAATTTGTATATTGATTTGAAGCAACTAACAGAGGTGTCTTGATTTTAAACATAGATTTTATCGATAAGGCATATATTTTTGTTGAATTAAACAGCTTAAATATCTAAAGACATTTACCGAATGAAAACTATTAGGATGAAATTAAGTAGCTACTTTAGGATATTACTATACATTGGGATTGGGAGATCCGATGCCCTAGGTGCCTGGGACTGAGAGATGTGCAGGGACGTAGGGTGAACAAAAATATTATACAGTTTATTTACTTCACAATGCATAATGCACGATCATTCAAAGTTACGTGGAATTTGTTGTTTACACTTCACTTATTATTTTATTTCCCTATTGATGGTTGTATAGAATTCAGGTATAGATGAAAACCTCCGTAATTTAAATTCGAAGATAAATAATACTTTTGCTCACGAGTCGTCTATGGAATTAGAGGATTAGTAAAGTTTTATTGCACCTCAGGAGATTAGTGGCATCGAATCTCCCGATGTATAGTTATTACGTATTAATAGGTCAGTACTTTTGCAAAATCCTGACCTATACGACATATAATTTTTTATTTACGTACTAAGAAAAAAACAGCATTGATGATTAAATTGTGATATGTAGGATGTTTAATATTATTACTATTAATAAATTTTCAAAATTCCATGACATTTAATTAAGATAAGATTATTTGTACGTACTATTATTGCTAAGTGTAATATGTATAATATCAAGTAGTAAGTAAGCATCATAAAAAACATAATACTCACAAAGAATGAGGTGGTCGGTAGCCTGGTTGGTAACGCGCTCGACTGTTAATCCAGTGGGCGTGGGTTCGATCCCCAATGCCGACCTACTCAACTTCACGGCACAAGCTTTTTAAGCTTACTGTGAAGCAGTGGCATATATAGGATTTCATTTCGGGGGGGGGCCCGATGTAATATTTGATTTTGGGGGGATGGAGGCAACAAAAATTTTGAAGATAGACGCACAGTATAAAAATTATAATAGCGCCGCAGGCAAAAAATTTTCGTGAATGTAAGTGAAAAAGGTCGTGTTTTAGGTTGGTATCAATATTGTGTGCAGAAAACATAAAAAAGAATAGCGCCGCAGGCGACATTTTTTTGAATAATGGGTGAAATGATGAACTTGAGTAACTTTCATGTTTTAAAATAACGTTTTTTAAAGAATTGTCCAACATTTCGGGGGGGGCCCGGGCCCCCTCGGCCCCCCCTCTATATACGCCACTGCTGTGAAGTGTACAAAGGTGTATTTGGGTTTATTTCAATGAACGCAGATACATTTAAAAAAAAAAGTACATGCATAATTTGAAACTAAAGAAGCATCAGAATAGATTCTAATTATAAAACATTTTCGTACTGGAAACACCCAAGGGTGGCCATTCAAAAAAATATATAAAAATTTTCAAATAATAGAGTCCTTGCATGTTTTTTTATTATTTTGGTTTTCGGTACATTAACTATAAATTATGGTTTTCCAAAAATTTGAGATTTTAATTTGTGTCTTTGTGGATATATTTATAAGATAAACACTCATATTCAATTCCAGCGTAAAAACTGGTTTTTGACTGGCCGCCATATTGTGACGTCACGTTCCCCAACTCGTCCATACATAACCCACAAACAATCCAATTTCTGACTATGAATTTCATGGCGTTATGATGTCACAATCACGTTAACGAATGAGTGCTCGTTTCAGAGCACCCGAGAAAAATGGGTCAAATTAACATTTTCAATTAATTATTATAAATTAATGGTGAATTAAAATTATATTTCATGATTTTATTTGTAATTCTAGTAAGTAGAACTATCGATTTAATGTATTTTTCGATCGACAAAAAAAAATGCAAGTACCCGATTATTCAACAGGGAAACAACTTGAAAAAGCTTGAATTACAGATGAATATTAGTGATGGGCCGACTATGGATTTGTCTGACTAGCCGATTAGTCGGTACTCAAGTGTCTGATTAGTCAACCGACTAAAATAGTCATCATTTTTGCTGGATAGTCTAACTAATCGGTACATCTCTAATAAATATTTTAATTCCTACTGAATATCCTGATAAATTTTTTGGGCTTCACAAATATTTACAGGAATTAAAAACAGTGATTTTTACTGCATTTATTTCAGGTTATGTGGATTATTTCTAGATGTGACGGATGGACATAGATTAATTTAATAATTATTTGAAGACTGTATAGAATGAATTTTAATCAATGATTTTATTATATTTAACCTTATGCTTACGTAGTCAATTTTCTTAATTATAATAATTTTTATAATATATAGTAATTTTACTTTGCAAATAAATCAGTTTATTATATCAAAATATGCGTAATATTTATTTATATAAAAAGGCCTGTTTTTGTGTAAACAGTTATAAGAAAGATTGCTAGCATGAAATTATTTTAAACTGGCGAACGTAGTTATGAGAATTAAGGAACGACTACCTTCTTTATTCGCACTTAGGCCAGAGCCATGAGTGCGAATAAAGAAGGTAGTCGTCCCTTCTCATGACTATGTTCGCCAGTTTAAAATAATTTTATTATAATAAACAATTTAAATATAAAAATTTCTGGCAAATCTTAAAGGTTCTCTTACACGGGCAATTTTTCGAGCAGTAAATGCTCGACAACTTGTATTGCCCCAACTGGAGCAAATAATTGCGCAATTATTTCGGAAATAGTTGCTCGTGTAGCAAACCTTTAGAAGTAGATATGATATGAGATGGAAAAAAATTATAAACCTCTAAAGTAAACAAAAAAACTTCACTACAAATAAATACTACCAAATAATCAGTATGTAGGTATAAAAACTTATAAATTTTTTATGAAACACCGTAAATTTTTGGAATACGGATTTCTCTGGCAATCCACAATTCTATTTTCAAACTATCTTTAGAATAATAAATTCAAAATTACTATACGCACTCTGTGATAAATTATTTTCTTATCGTCTTGAATCATTAAGATGAATTAAGATACCTATGGGTTTTATAAAATAATCGTAGTTTTAATTTGCGCATTCGATTGCAGAGTGAACTTCCAAGCCGGAGATACGGGGTTCAAGTCCCAGTGCTAACGTTGTTTTCTGAACTTTTAGCTTACTGAAAAGTGTGCAGGAAAGTATTTGAGTTTGAGCATTCAAGCCCAGATCCTTTTTTAAATGATATAACTGCATAATAGACTTACGACCATTCTGAAGAAGACATTTCTAAAAAATTATCCTATCCTTGGTTAAATCGAAGTCTTTGAATGTAAGTTTGTATCCATAAGAGATCGGTAACGCTAGGATAATAGGTATTTAAGAATTACCCAAATTATGCTAAATTTATGTATTTATATACTATTACGTAAGTTTAAAATAAACATTATTTATAAAATGTCATGAAATAATGTGCTGTACATCTTATAAACGTAATGATGAGGTGGTCGGTAGCCTGGTTGGTAACGCGCTCGACTGTTAATCCAGCGGGCGCGGGTTCGATCCCCGATGCCGACCTACTCCACTTCACGACACAAGCTTTTCAAGCTTACTGTGAAGTGTGCAAAGGTGTATTTGGGTTTATTTCGATAAACCCAGATTCATTTATATAAAAAAAAATGTTTTATACTTGTATCAATTATTATATTATAATATTTTAATTACAAGTAGATTTTATACGGATGATATTTTGTGTAATGGATGCTACATATATTATAAATTCTGCAATTTTTACTAAAAGAAAACTCTATTCTATTCAGTGGCGTATATAGGGGGGGGGGGGCGAGGGGGCCCGGCCCCCCCCCCCGAAATGTTGAACGATTAAAGAATCGTAAAAAACGTAATTTTAAAACATGAAAGTTACTTAAGTTCATCATTTCACCCATTATTCAGAAAAAATTTCGCCTGCGGCGCTACTCTTCTTTGTATTTTCAGCACACAATAGTAATACCAACCTAAAACACGACCTTTTTCACTAATATTCACGAAAAAATTTTGCCTGCGGCGCTATTATAATTTTTATACTGTACGTCTATCTTAAAATTTTTGTTACCCCCACCCCCCAAAATCAAATATTAGATCGGGCCCCCCCCGAAATGAAATCCTATATACGACACTGATTCTATTATATATAAATATTATTCTTATTATTGTAATGTATAAATATTTTGAATATGCAATAAATTATGAACAATAAATACAACTCGTTTTATTTTTCCTTCTTTTATAAATTAAGAAATAATCAATAAATAAATCCTTATTAGCCAAAAATCATGTAGAGTTACAAAACAAGACAATCGTAGTGACATATTGCAAAAGCAATATCTTAGAGCAAGGGTGGCCAACCCTTTCAGCAGTCGGGCCAGATTCTAAAAATCAGATTGCCTACTGGGCTGCCAGGCATCCACCACCCCATTGGTCAGGAAGTGCTTACTGGGATTTAAATAAACCTAACTGAGGAGACCAAACAAAATGTCTGATCTCACAACAGTATTCACTCATTCAGTCTGTCAAGTCCTATGTTTAAATACATTCACACAACTCTATTGGACAAGAAATGTAGTGCACAGGGATTCTGCTCGAAACTGTGTTTGTTTAGCTTCGAACTGTAACCTCCGAAATTTGTATTTCGACCAAGACAATAAAAAGACAGATTAAAAATGTTCTAATACACAAATTTTATTATTACAATCACTCTTTAATTCATAAGTTACAAACCTTAAAGTAAATATAGTAGAAATAATGATAGGTAATACAATTTACAATAAAAAAAATACCACATTCACGTTTTTTTCACATCTTCAGAGTTTTCCTCTTTAAATCCTAGAAACCCCCATTCTTCTTTGGCCATCAGATTGTGGTCCATTCTGCATTGCAAATAATCCTTTGAAATATCACGACATTGACTGTTATCACTCTTATTTTCATTCAAACACACCAAATATTTGAGCATGTACTGTTTACAAACTCCCTCATGATCCAAAGGGAAGCTACCCTTGTCTGGAGGGGTCGTAATGAACTTCTTTTGACCGAAAGTCATCGACGACATTGTGATTTCGATAATTTCACAAACTATTCATAAAATACAACAATTACAGTTCGATCAAACTAATAATTCTATCGGCGACTTTATCAACAGTTTTGGAGGTTATGTTGTGACACTGACAGCCAAATGACAGCTGACGACAGTGTTGCCACACTTTTAAAATACAAATCTGTATTTCAAAGTCTAGAAATCTGTATAAACCTGTATGAGGTTATAATAAGCCAAAATCTGTATAAACAGGCATAAAAAGGCAAAAAAATGAAATTTGAAAACAAATAAAATATGGTAGTTTATTGAAAAACTAACTTTTTTGAGAAAATTACAGTACTTGTGCTTACATAAAATATACTGATTTCTTTTTGTACATATTTTTACTTATTCTACAAATGAGATTTTCATCTATTTCCTTATTATCAAATGACAAATGTGATCGACTCTGTTTCTTTTTTACTTTATTCTTCTGATTTATCATAGAAAATTTCCAAAATCCCAAAAATCTGTATAAAACAGAGTAAAATTTGTTATCTGTATTTCTCTGTTCCCGTTGCCTAAAATCTGTATAAATACAGATAAATCTGTATATATGGCAACACTGGCTGACGATTTTGGAAGTAGACAAAAATTTATTTTGCTAAACAAATATCTTGACAAAAGGAAGCAATTTTATATTTTCAGGAGTATTAATTATGCACATTCTTCATAAATAACTACGTTTGGATGTAAGTTTTCTGGTTTATATCCGTGTTTATTCATTTTATATAGTTTGTTTTGAATCGATATAATTTATCGATTATAGTATTATTTTTTGCCCACCGCTATGAATGTCACCAACACGTGGGAAGATATCTATGGTTGTCAGAGAAACGTCAAAATATGATCAAAACATTCTGATCGTAATGTGTTTTTAGTGATTTTTTATGATTTAATCAAACTATTGTCAATAATTATTACTTAACGATGTCGCGGTTGATTGTTAAAAACTTGCCAAATAACGTAAGTGGCTTGTCTAGTAGACATATTTCAATCATTTAGGTGTTTATGCGATAACAACATAACCTGTAAATTCCACACAATATATGAAATTTTGTGTTTTCTTTGAATAGGACTAATTAAACATTTATTTTCAGATCACAACAGATAAATTACGAAGTTTATTTGGTCAAAAGGGCGAAATTACTGATGTACAGTTAAAATACACCAGAGAAGGCAAATTCAGAAACTTTGGTTTCGTCGGTTTCAAAAAAGAGGAATTTGCAGAAGCTGCAAGGGAATTCTTCAATGGTTCTTGTATAAAAACGAATCGTATTGTTGTTGAGACTTGTGTCGCGCTTGGCAATGGAGAAAAACCGAAAGCTTGGAGTAAATACGCTCCAGACAGTTCAAGTTATAAGAAACT
Source organism: Ceraclea dissimilis (assembly GCA_963576895.1). NCBI lineage: Eukaryota > Metazoa > Arthropoda > Insecta > Trichoptera > Leptoceridae > Ceraclea > Ceraclea dissimilis. The sequence goes on from OY756377.1 coordinate 3,639,447, forward strand.
ACATAATATCAAAGAAAGTACGGAATCGAATCCCGATGTTAAAGAGAAACAGAAACTCAGTAAAGAGGAGAGAAAGGCGTTGAAAGAAAAGGAAAGAAATAAGAAGATTAAGCAGATTTTAAAAAAGGTAAGTAGAGATTTTTCAATTAATTTGATATAAATTTTATAATATTGTATTCAAATAAAACAAAATAAAAAAAATATAGGCACCATGATGCTTGTTGAAAATATTCTTTCACAAAAATTACTATTTTTGAATCCGCAGTATTTTAAAGCATAAGCTACAAACTAAGGTTTACTAAAAATGAAAATCTAAAAATGTTTTTTTATTTGCCAAAATCAAATTAGTTTGTTAGATATATGATCAAGATCCTAAATGAGAAATCTTCATACTCTTTTCTGAAAACCATATCTCCTAAACGGTTGATTTTTTGTTTGATTAGTGATGGGCCGACTATGGATTTGACTCAAATGACCGATTAGTCGTTCGACTAAAATAGTCAGCATCTTTGACCGGTTAGTCGGCTTTCCCGACTAGTCCATAGATACATCTCTAGTATTCTTTGTTCTTTTTTTCATACTTTTTCATGGGATTATCTTTTTCAGCACAAAGAAGACCCACTCTTTGCCGAATTCATGGAAGTCCACGCACCGAAGGGAAAGAAATCCGTGTGGGGAAATGATGCTGAGACTGAGAAGGGAAACATTTTAGACAATTTGTCTTTATCAGATGACGATGATGACATTGTAGATAAGAGTAATAAAGAAGAAGATAGTGGTGTTGAGAAGGACAGTGAAGAAGTTAAAAGTAGTACGGAAGATAAAAAGATTAGTAAGAAGGAAAAGAAGAAATTAGCGAATGAAGCAATCAGTGATTTCGAGGTAAACGTGTTCAACCATTTTTTTTTATAAAAGGATCTGGGCTTGCGTACACAACCCAAATTCTTTCCTGCACACCTTGCACTAAGCTAAAAGCCTGTATCGTTAAGTGTGGAATACATCGCCAGCGCCGGGGTTTGAACCTAGCACCTCCCGCTCGAGAGACTGGTGCCTCGACCGACTGCGCCAACCATGTACTCTTTTTTACATTAAACATTAATTAATTAAAAGAAAACATTTTTTTTTAACTAACTTTTTTTGTTCACAGTATATGAAATCGTTGATGAAGAAAAATGAAAAGAAACAATCTGAGGAAGTTGTGGTAGTAGAAGAAGGTGATGAGGAAGTGGTAGAGGAAGAGGGGGAAACAAAGAAAGTCAAGAAGAAGAAGGAACCGAGGAACAGGGTCCTATATTTTGTAAAAGTAAGAATTTTTTACTTCAATATTGTATACATGTAAGTCACTCATGAATCAAAGATCGTATACCATCAACGGACGATTTGAGATTTGTGTCATCATCTTTTTTCTTAAATTAAAGCAAATTTACAGAAGCATGCGTTGCTATGGGGCATAGTTTAAAATTGTGTTATCGTAACTAGTCGTTAGTTACTTATTAAAAATATTTATGTATCGGCAGATAATTATAATACTAAAAATCAATTCTCAATTATTTATCTGTGTAAGTAATGGAAAATACAGTTTTTAACAGTCAAATATCGGAAAATTGAAAGCGATTTCGTACCATAATACAAAATATCTTCTACATGATGTATCCATTACTTTCAGTTACAAGGTCTGCCATTCTCGTGCAAGAAACGAGATATAAAAGATTTCTTCAAACCCCTCGTTCCATTCACAATCAGAATCCCGAGATGCACTGGGAAAGTTACCAGAGGATTCTGCTATGTGGGATTCAGATCCGAAGACGAGAGGAAGAAAGCTATGTTCAAGAATAAAAGTATAATTTGTAAGTATGAATCATATCACTATGAAATCAGATGCCTTCTCTTGAATATCAAATCTTTATAGTAAAAATGTTTCAAAATGTTAAAGACCTCAGACACCTAACTTATAAAGAAAATCTGAATGCCTTGCTGAATCTGATGTTCTGCCTGAACTGAAATACAAATTTTAGAGGTCACAGTTTGAAGCTAAACAAAAAGTTTCAAGCAGAATCCCTGGGCACATTTCTTATCCAATAGAGTTGTGTATGTATGGAGAATGGTATGGAGCTTGTTGTTGCACAAAGTGTGAATGTATTTAAACAATGGACTTGACAGACTGAGTGAATGAATACTGTTGTGAGATCAGACATATCACCATAGCTGCCTGGCTGTAAATACCTAATAATATACTTTGTATTTTAGCTGGACATCGGGTATTTGTGAACAAATATGAAAACAAAACGGGAAATGCAGAACTTGACGAGAAAGATGGCGGGAATTTTAAACGCAAAAATCAAGAGGTAGAAAAATTAACAAAATTATATTTGAGTTCTTTGAGTGAATTCTTTTGTTCTGCTTTAATTTACTCCTTGGTTTTGTCAAATTGACGTGAATAGAAATTTATTTATCACTGATTTTTTAGGAGTCATTGAAGAATGAAGAAAGTATTGCGGAAAGTGGAAGAATATATGTTAGAAATCTACCGTACGTCACAACTGAAAATGAAGTGCAAGAACTATTCGAGAAATTCGGTAAGAACCACATCAAACTCTTAAAAATAAAGTTAGTTTTTTTGATAAATGATTTGTGAGGCAGCCCTTTTTATGTGAAACCCTTTTTGTGATGTACAACCAACTCCTATTTTACATTCTGAAAACCCCTTGTTGTCTAATGAAAACCCCTATTTTGCACTCTGAAAACCCCTTTTTACATTATGATACACATTTTTTCATTATGGAACCCCTTTTTTACATTATAAATACCCATTTTACATTACCCATTTATGTTATGAAACCCCGTTTTTGCATTATGAATTATTTGCCCTGTTTATGTTATGAAAACCCTTTTTTACATTATGAAAACCCCCTTTTACATTACCCATTTTTTTGTGAAACCAATTTTTGCATTTTGAAAACTCCGTTTTGCGTTATGAAAACCACTTTTTTCTATCATCTCATAATTTTGTGTACCAGCATAGCACATTGAATTTATTATACATAAAAAGCCAAAATTGTTTGGAAAATTGAGTATTTCAAAAAAGATAGCTCAATTTTTTTTGTTCCATAGGTCCTGTGACTGAAGTGAATCTCCCAGTGGATAAGTTGACGCATCAACCCAAGGGTTTCTGTCACGTCACGTACATGATGCCCGAGCATGCTGTCAAAGCCTTCACCGAGTTGGATGGCTCCGTATTCTGTGGTAGGATGTTGCATCTGCTGCCAGGGAAGCAGAAAGACGAACAGGATCCAGATGAAGGTATTCCATTGTGCATTTCGTAGAAAAGCCACAGGGTTGTGGTACTCTAAAGGTCAAATTTGATTGGCAGATTGTTATCTTTATTTTATTATAAATGGAAGCACAGAACGGACAACAACTGTAGATATAAGTAATAACATGAAGATTAGTCCATTCATAATTCAGCTGTCACCCACAAGCATGCACCACAGTTTAATTAAAACATATAAGTTCATTCTGGTCTTCACACACACCCATACTCAATCTCGCTCACGCACTCACCCATCGCACACTCACACCTCAGATTTTATATTTTTTAAAACGGAAGAATAGATTGAAAAAGAGCATTTATGCTACATAAATTTAGTTTTATTTACACTGAAATGTAACCGACGGACATTTGTAAAACTGGCCCTAAGCAGTTTATGTTATGTATCTTGAATAGATAATCAGTGAGTTCAATATTTTATTCCAGAAGGCCTCACGTACAAACAGAAGAAAGAACGGAAGCAGAAACAGCAATCAGGATCATCACACAATTGGAATACCCTATTTCTTGGAGCCAATGCAGTGGCTGACGTCATAGCCGATACATTCAACACCACTAAAGAAAAACTGCTCGAGGGGAATGAGAGTAAGTCATTTAGTTTATAATTCGTCACCTGAGAATAACAAGGTTCTAAGTGACAAGACTAAAATGTTAAGAAAAATTAGATTCTATCCATACCCACGTCAGAGAGGACAGAGCGCCAGACAGCCCTATCCTTACACACACTCCTAACTTCCGTCACATTCATGCAATCTGTCATACCGCTCTCCGATTCCTTTTACTCAAAACGCATCCATCCTTGAGGATCTGGTCGACATGATCGGACCAGGCCAGTCTCGGGCGCCCGCGTTTCCTCACGCCACTTCGTTCGCTCAAATATATCTTTCTTGTCATCCTTCATTCTCTTAACATGCCCAAATCATTTAATGTTTCAAAAACTGATCTAGGTATTTACACACAGATGGAACCTTATTAGTCTCGTTATTTTCAAAGCTACCCAACTTAAGGGTGTTTTTGTTAATTGTACTCATAGATTATGTTGCCTAGAAACATTATCGTGCAAATAGTCAAAATCTCAAAGCAATTTACTATTGTGTGTGTTTTTTTTTTCCAGAAACTAGTGGTGCCGTTCGTTTAGCTTTAGGAGAAACACAACTCGTTATAAAAACTAAGAAATTTTTAGAAGAAAATGGAGTTAGCTTAGACGCATTTAATCAAGTAAGCTGTTTACATTATTATTATGAAAACCACTTTTTACACTATGAAAACCCCTTTTTTACATTATGAAAACCCCTATTTACGCTATGAAAACCCTATTTACCTTGAAAAAACTTTTTTTACCAAGTAAACCCCTTTTTACTTTACGAAAGCCTATGAAACCCCTACTTATGTTATGAAAATACCCTTTTTTTCTTTATAAAAACCCACTTTTTACATTATAAAAACCCTTTTTACATTAATAAACCTCTTTCCTCAACAGTTTTATAAATGTATTGTTGCTGAAATTATGTGGAAAACGGAGAACATATGAAAACACAAACATCGTAGATTCGTTGTGTACATAATTATTAATTTGTTTGTTCTAGCCTCCAAAGAAAAGATCGAAAACAGTTATTCTCGTCAAAAACATGCCAGCGAAATCCACATATGACGAAGTTTTACAATTATTCGAACCTTTCGGTTTAATATCAAGATTAATAATGCCACCACACGGAATAACGGCGCTAGTGGAGTTCGTGGAACCTTCCGAAGCCAGACAAGCCTTTACGAAATTGGCGTATAGTAAATTTAAATACTTACCGCTATATTTAGAATGGGCCCCTGATAATGTATTCGTAAAACCAGCCGATCCTAATAGCGTTGTTAATAAAGGCTCTAGCTCTGCAACTAGTAAAGTTAGCGATGAAAAAGCAAGTAAGAAGGATGTTAAGGAAGCTGTCGAAGAAGTAAAGGCAGAAGAAGTGAAAGAAGATGAAGATAATCGGGAGGAAAGTGATGATGAATTGCCAGAAGCTGAAACTACGCTGTTCGTTAAAGGATTGAACTTTGAGACTAGAGAAGATGCGTTAAAAAAGGTATGAGTATGTTTATTGAATACAGTCCATCAAAAAAGATATAGTTTTCGATGAGGGCGCAGTATGTAACTTTTTAACAACTATAGTGGCAATACGTGAAGAAATTTAATATAAATATTTTTGTTGCCAGCACGTAAAATTTTGGTTCTAAATTAATCTGCCTTGAGAATTTAGATTTCTGAAAGATTGAATGTGATATTCAGAACTCCATATTTATTGTTGGTACCCTTTCATTTAACTCCATCTGTCATTGTCCTCTGAGTTTACATTTTCGTCTTAAAATTATAATAACCGTACAAAGTCTCAGCACCTCGAAATGACGCACACAAATTTGCTTTAGGTGACTTTAAATTGATTTTATTTTTACATTGAGAAATATGAACTATAAAGGATAAAAGATTTATACGATTAAATAATCTTGTAGGCTTTCGCTGCGTGATGAATCCATTTCTATGTTCGTTCCTCAGGTTTCCTTAATGCGTGTAGAGTGGTTGAATAACCGAGCTTTTAGCAGCGATACTACTCCATCTTCAGGGTGAAGTAGTTATTGTATGTAAAAGTCCGTCGAGCTATCAGTAATTTACTGCCACAGCGTGAGCAGTAAGGAAACCCGAAGAGCGAACAACATAGAAATGGATTTATACGATTGCTTATTTGATGTATTTTTTCAGCATTTCTCAAAACTCGGCAGAATATATTCCGTGACAGTCGCAATGAAAAAGGATCCTCACAATCCAGGTCAAAAGTTGTCTATGGGGTATGGATTCGTGCAGTACTACTCGAAGAATTCCACGGAAAGGGCACTCAAGGATTTGCAGTTTTCAACGTTAGACGGGAAACAGATAGAATTGAAACGATCGGAAAGAACAGGAACGTAAGTATATGACTTTCTATCGTATTCTATGGCCTCTTGCTTTGTCCCTTGCAGAATAGGCAAAGAAAACATAAAACCACACTTCTTGCTTCTGCCACATTCGTACAATTCGTTATACACACTCTTTGATTCATTTTATTCAAAACACGTCTGCCCTCGAGCATTTGGTCGACACAGTCGAGCCAAGTGATTCTTGGACGGCCGCATTTCTTACATCTCTTCTTTCACCAAAGTACATTTTCTTTGTCGTCCTTTCATCATTCATCCTCTCTATATGTCCCGATCATCTCAACATCTAAAGTTCACATTCATTCTAGTTACAACATCCGTCTTACAGTCACTCATCTCTCTAATCATGTCATTCCTTATCCATTTCTTATCCCATCGCTCGATATTTTTCTACATGATCTTCTCAATGATCTCATTTCAACAGCGGTCACACCTGATTCATCCTTTTTCAGCCACGTCCATATCTCACTAGCACACATCAGTGTCGACACCAGAATGACATTTTGCACCATGTACTACTTGTGGCTATTATTGGTAGATATAATTGATGTTTTCATTTGAAATTAATTTTATGCCATTCATTTGTTACAGGGGTGAGGTTAGGACAACCAAGAAAGAAACTCAAGTGAAAAAACAAACAGGAACAAAGATACTTGTTAGAAATATTCCGTTCCAAGCGAACCAAAGAGAAGTCCAGGAAATATTTGGGTAAGAAATTTATTCATGGCCTATAAAATCTGTATAAATTTTTAGTATAAAAAGTAACTTGTTTCCAAACAGGGTGGTTGCAGATATCATTTTTTAAACATCTGCGAATGTGGATGTTTATATTTAATTTTCACATCTGCGGATATCGGATGCAGACGTGGAAAAAGCAGATGCGAATATTCGCAACACCCTTGGTTGCAAATACAGCAATCTGCAATATTATATGTATGTATTGTTGTTTACAGAACCTTTGGTGAAATCAAAGCCCTCAGGATGCCTAAGAAGATGCAGCCGGGTGAAACGCAACACAGAGGATTTTGTTTCGTGGAATATTATAACAAGGGAGACGCTAAGGTAACATCAAATATTGAAAGTGTAATTAATATACATCTGGAAACGAATGCCGTTTTACTGCTGAGGTGCAATAAAACTTTACTAATCCTCTAATTCCGTAGACGACTCGCGAGCAAAAGTATTATTTCTCTTGGAATTTAAATTACGGGGGCTTCCATCTTGCCTGAATTCTATACAACCATCAATATCTATAGGGGAATAAAACAATAAGTGAAGTGTAAACAATAAATTCCACGTAACTTGTATCTGCGTGCATTATATTAACAAAATTTGCCAAGTTCTTTTTTTTCACTCTTACACTCAATTTTCGTTCACTCTACGTCCCTGCACATCTCTTAGCCCCAGGTTCCTAGGGCATCGAATCTCCCGATGTATAGTAATCGAGTAGTGGAGTTACTATATCTGATTTATCTTAAGAATTTCTGGGGTCGCAGGTTCAAATCCCAGCCACCCCACAAACCTTTTTTTATGAACCTTTTTTTTTTCATTAATTCTAGTAGACAACAGACTCGGTTAGCTGGTAGAAATTACTTTATTATCCATATTATTTCCAGAATGCTTTCCAAGCTTTGTGCCAGAGTACTCATTTATACGGCAGAAGATTGGTTCTGGAATGGGCCAAGATTAATGACGACAATGAAATGGTGGACACCCTGAGGAAGAGAACCTCGGAGCTGTTCTACCAGGACGCGCCCGGGGGGAAGAAAACCAGGAAGGCTACCATGGAAGCTGAGGAGGGGGAGGGGGAAGAAGAAGAATAGTTGTTTTAATAAAATGTTTATAAAATCCTGTTGTTTTCTTTTTATAACGAGGCAACTTCAAATAACATCACAATGGCAACCACCCGCTATCTTGTCCTGGTGATAAACACTTGGTCTATGGAATATATCCCCCCATACATTTCTTACCATCTTACGTGATGTCATCAGCTTCTTATATCAGCTAGACACGGCATGCATGTTAATATTCACGACGACCTCGTTCTCAATGTAACCTAGAGATTGAGTATAATGATCGGCTCAGTCGGTTGAAGTGCAAACTCCTAATATCAAGAGGTACCGGGTTCAAACCTGATTGCTGACAATGTGTTCCGTATTTCACGACACAAGATTTTGGTTTACAGCTTTATGAGGTTCATCACCTATACTGAATACAAAATACAGTCTGTCAAGAAAGAGATGATCTCAAATTAAATTGAAGCTAGTACATACATGGGCGTCGTCAGAGGGGGGCAGCGCCCCACCCCCCTAGAGATCTGAATAGGTATATATTTTTTCATACTAAATGATAAAACCTCACTAAAAATCGTATAATTACCACATGTTTTCTCATCATGTCATAAAATTTGTAAGAAAATCCATTGAAATACAAAAATTGCCTGCAGCGCTATTTCTTTATTGCTTTTCATAAAAAGACATTTTTCATACATATTATTGTGCAAAGGATTATGTGCATTTTTAAATATTAAACCAAACCACATCAGGAACTTCTTCAGTATGTCTCACAAAAATATTTCGTCTGCGGCGCTATTTACGCGTTTTTCAAGATGTATAAATTTAAAAAAAATTGTTGCCCCCCCTCGCTCCGAGGCTGGCAGTGGCGGATCCAGGATTTCATTATGGGGGGGGCTGAAGTAGTGTAAAAATTTCTTTTTGTCGACCTTTTTTTTTTTTTTGGTCCTCGACTAAAATTTTAAATCGTTATGCGGAAAAATCGCCGACGGGGGGGGAGTCCTGCCCTAGAATGAACTGATGACCTTTTTTTTTTTTTGGCCGTCGTCTAAAATTTGGTATGTCTGCTGAATGTCGTCACGTGGTTAAAAGTACTGTCACTCAACGTTTTGGGGGGGTCTAAGGGGCTGAAACCCCTAGATTTGTTCTATATATACTACTGTCACTCTTGGTTTTGGGGGGGGCTTCAGCCCCCTAGCCCCCCCCCCCTAATTCCGCTAGTGGAGGCTGGCGACACCCATGAGTACATACAATGTTATGTGCTAGCAACAACAACATTTTTATTGAAATTCTACAAATGCTGCACATCTGTACCAGTGGTTTTCTTGCAATGTGATTGTATGTATGAACGAACTGGTTTGCTAAATACGAACACAGTTTTTTTTTTCCAAAATTTATTTAATAGATACATCTAATAGTTAGTCACAATATGCTTGTTAAAAAATAACAATACATAAATAGTATAATTAAATTTTATTTATTCATTTAGACACGTAAGTATATACACAAAAAGAAAAAATACAGCTCAATTTTAAAGAAATCAAAAATGAAAAAAGACCTAGAATGCGTGATGTTTCACGCATTTCGCCATTGATTTCAATGATGCCACCTATGCAGTAATTCATTTTTTACCTATCATTTGAGTTAGATTTCGTTTTCGCCACGACAGGTTTTTTTTTACCATTCTCCATTTATGATTTTGACTTTTAACATGAAAATGTTTCTTACTGACATAAACTACTTGAGTACAGTTAACAAAAAAAAAATCCTAAAGTGATAAATAAAAAATTTAGTATACGGTTCAATCTTTTCGCAAAAAAAAATGCGTTTGAAACTTTATTTTTAATTTTTCTCAAGGTTTTTCTTGTCAGTTAAAGCCTTGTTTTTCTCAGGTGACGATTTAATAAGAAACTAAGTTATTAGAGAGTTGAGTGAATGTAAAAAGGATGTTGCGGCTAAAATGAAAGTGAACAAGTTGAGATGGTTGGGACATGTGGAGAGAATGAACGATGAAAGGATAACAAAGAAAATTTACCTGGGTGAAAGAAGAGGTGCAAGGAAACGCGGCCGTCCAAGAACCACACGGCTGCACCATATTGACCAGATCCTCAAGGACGGACGTGTTTTGAGTAAAAGTAATCGTAGAATGTGTATGAGGAATTGCATGAATGTGACAGAAGCCCGAAGTGTGTGTAAGGATAGGAAAGTCTGGCGATCCGTTCTCTCTGCCTACCCCGCAAGGGAGGTGGCGTGAGGGTATAGGTATAGTAGTATGGTATGATTTAATAACAGTGTTAACTAATTGTTATATATTCAAGCTAGTTAGAGAAAATATAATACGGTGATAATATTACGAACAATACGTGAATAATCGAATGTGAAAATATATTGCAATGCAGTCTGTTTAAAACAATAATATTTTATAGTATTAAATGTTGCATGTTTCTTATGCAAGGACAGTGAAATAATATTATCGTTATTGAAAAATACAAGTAATTAAACAATGTTTAATCATGAAACGATGATATAAAATAGTACATATGTGCAATAAAAATACTTTGCATGTTATGTAATCTATCCCATCCCTTGCGGGGTAGGCAGAGAGGACAGAACGCCAGACAGCCCTATCTTTACCCATGGATTTCTAGCTTCTGACACATTCATGCATTTTGTAATACACTCCAAATTCTTTTACTCAAAAAATGCACCCGCCTTTGAGGACCCGGTCGAGACGATTGGTCCAGATCAATGGCCATTGTTTGTTTATATCGTTTCAGTCATCTCTCTCAACATGCCCAAACCATCTAAATTCATTCTAGTCCAACGCCCATCTTACAGTCACTCGTCTCTCTGATAACCTCATTCCGTATTCCATCTTTCGGTATTTTCCCGAATATTCTTCTTAATGACCTTGTTTCCACGGCATTCAAACCTTATTCGTCCTTCTTCAGCTATGTCCATGTCTCACTAACGATTAAAAATATTTTCATTATTGGTGTCAAAAGATTTCAGTGGCACTGTAAAAATTGCCAAAAAGAAATACATATATTTCCTTTCCTTGAGGCGCCAACTTCTGTAAAATCTGTTTGGCGATACATGTTTTTTTCAGCCAATACTGAGAGCATCGTCTTGAAATTGTGACAGTGATAGACGAAAGTATTGACTACAAGTAGACTGTCCTAGAATTACAATATTTGGAAATTCCTTGAACAAAAATAGCTTTGAAAGTACTCATGAAATTTGCACGATACATGTATTATTTATCCGCTCAATTTGCAAGATGTAAAAGTGTAATTTACCCAACATATTGGTAAGGTTAACAAGTTGACCGACTTAGATTTTTTAATTTGTTTCCAGGTTCTTTCTAAAAAGGTATAATTAACATTGTCGCTTACGTTATTCTAATTTTGGGCTAACATTATCATACAAAATTTGAAAAGGATGAAGCAATAATAAAACGTTTTTTGCTCAGTGCATATAAGTCCTTGAGTAGATAATGTAATGGCACCTTTGTGTTCCCTAAACAAATCTGGAGAGTATAGAATATTTTATTTTATTAACATAGTATACAAACCACAAATGAGAAATGTTTAAGAAACCCAACGGTAAATATTGCAATGTTTTCTTTTTTATTTGCAATCACGAACATAATGTGTAACTTCTTTATTTACACACAACTAACACAAGTGTCTATTGTCAACTTAAATAATTCTCGCCGTAACCGGGTATGAATGTAGTGCAGGACTATGGCTATTTCTGTAATTGTTCAGATGTGTATTGAATTTAAAGCATTTCGCGACAGCAGTGCCTTCGACTATCATCGAAAAGTGTTTAGCCACTAGTAGTTGCAGGTTTTCACGATGATCCATATGTAGATTTATTTTTCGGGTTGATCGTGTGATGTGATCAGATGATCCGACGTTTCGGTGAACACAATCCGTAACCAAGGCGGCAGTAGGTTCGCCGAAACATCGGATCATCTGATCACATCACACGATTAACCCGAAAAACAAATCTAGTACATAAATATTTAGCCACGCTCGAAGATCACAAGTTTTCTGTGGAGTGATCGCGGAGATCAAAGGATTAAATATTAGAGTATTACTAAAAGTTACAAGCATGCCACCCAGAAAGTCTTTGCCGTTTTTATGTTGTCTGGTATTTGGGTTCAAATCTTCAACGATATATTCTGCACCTCAAGACACAAGCTGTTAGCTTAACTGTGAAGTGTGCACGAAAGTATTTGACTTTGTGTGTAAAATGTCTATCCGCATTTAAAAAAAAAAATTAATAAATATTCATCTACTTGTTGAATTGGGTACGAAAACTAGTGTAGAATAATAAAACAAATTAAAAACATTTGTACACATAAAAATATATATATTTAAACGACAAAAAGAAAACAAATTGTGAAAAATAAACGGTAAATTACAGTACATCAAAATGAAAACAGAAAATAAACCAAGATAATAGTGATAATAATAAGACATTGAATACATCATACGTATATACTACTCAAAATCCACTGAACCTTGGATTACAGTTAAGGTTTTTTTTTCTTTAATAATAATAGTTAGTAATATAACAGAAATGCATAAAGATATACTAAAAGTAATAAAAAAAAAACTATTTTAAGTATACAACATTAACTATTTACACAATGTTTACTGTGAAAAAATAAAGAAAAATTGAAAATTCTTCACCCGAAAAAACAAGCTTCTAACTGACGAGACCAAAATGTTGAGAAAAATGAAAATTTCATACACTCGCATCTCTTATACACACAGATAGAACCTTATTAGTCCCGTTATTTACAAAACTACACCACTTTAGGGTGTTTTTTGTCAATTGTACTCATAGATTATGTCAGTTAGAAACATTTTCACGCAAAATATCTCCAAATTTGTCAGTCAGAATTTTGTTATTTTCAGATGACGAATTCCTAATCTAAAAGGGGTCACTCAAAAACGCTCAAGACAATTGAAAGTTATACTGACACTTTGACTGCCCTAAACTCAACCGAAACTCAGTTTTAAGTGGTCACAGATTTAACTAAATTGAGCACAGATTCTCTATTTTTTTTTTTTCGGAATAGGTATTCTATTTTTACAAGAACACAAAGAGGCAACAAAGTTTTGCCAATCACAACACTAAACAACACTTTTGTGCAACGATATTTAAAATCTCTTTTTTTTCATGTCATTCCTAATGCTCTGACATGTAAACCAAATCGATCAACTGAGGTGAAATAGCGTCTTTCGAATCAAATGTTTTTTTATCAAAAAAGGAACTGGGCTTGCACACACAAACCCAAATACTTTCCTGCACACCTTGCACTAGGCTAAAAGCCTTTATCACAGAGTGTGTAATACATACAAAAATCGCCAGCATGGGGTTCAAACCCGATACCTCCCGCTTGGGAGACTGCCGCTCCAAACGACTGAGCCAACCACGTACTAAAATTACCTGATGATTTTTTCAAGATTCACGAAATACGAGCATGTGTATATTGAGGTGATCTCAAACATTACAGATATAAGAAGAAAAGTCTTATGCGATAACTATGTAAAATTTATCATCGAAATAAAAAGCTTTTAAAATTTCATCATTAGTAATGCCAAAAATACAGTTAGTAAGTATTAATAACCACGCAATTCAAACTCAGTAGATAGATTTCGATTTCACGTAACGCTCGGACTAAATTTTCACAGAAAAGGTGTACTAAGAACAGTGCGGAAATAAAGAAATTACGTTTATAGAAGTACAAATTAAATTAATAACTAAATTAAATAATCAATGCAGGATTCTGTACCTATGATAATTGACTAACACTTCTCACCGTTTTACGATGAAGACATACGAGCGTACTTTTACAATTTTACCTTAAGCGGTGCCAAAAATGAATCACTATTACAGCTTTTTCCTCAACAGAACCGAAAAGTATCCACATTAACACAAGGCAGCATTCGATAAGCTCGCCCTAGTGAACAAATGTTGTGAATTATATTCGTAATAATGTTAACATAATATCTCTGTATTTTGTTCACCAAAAGTGTAAATAAATAAATAAACATCATGCGAACTTCCTTTGGAAGGACGCAGGATGGGCTTTCCGACGCTTACGAGTCGGCATTGGCTGGCTTAAGTGATCACTTCATGCCCAAGACAACGTCCACCCATTCCGCCACATCCCGCCGTCGAATGTGTAATTTTTGTAAGTCGTACAGTTTTATTTTTAGCTATTTGTGAAATTGATCAACATCGAAAATTTTGTCGTTTCAGAATGCACCAATTTTTCAATCGTATCGCTATCTGTTGAGGAGTGGATGCAACATTTAATGGTTCGATCATTACTAGCTGCAATTAATGGTTTAACAAAGGAACAAACAATTACAATAAAATCAATGACGTACAATCAAATACTCAACATTATAGTAAAGATGGATACACGATTATGCGTCATTTGAGACCTTCACAACGAAAACTAAAAAAACCGAGGCCCCTGGAAATGTTTCTTCTTTAGACCGTCCCTGTTATATAATATGGTGGTTTTCAATCGGGTTTCTCATTTATTAAAACAATATTCATACAATCGAAGACAAGATGAACGCATGTTTCATATAAAACATGCAAATTATGAAGCTAATTGTAAACTTTGTTAATCACACACAGTTTACATTTTTTTATTATTATGTTATACAGTCGACGCCGCTTAATGTGATCACTTCGAGACCAGCAGCATTCAGCCAATAACATTAAGACGTTAAACGCCATGGGGGTCACCGGTAACCTCTCTCAAAAGATATAAATTAAAGGTTTTTTTGCGTCAGCAGTCATGCTTCTCACTTATTTCGGATATGTAAGTGACCGGCGTGGCGCTCCAGAGTTGTCCTTTGCAGTGTGACACAGCTGCTCAATAAATTTTGAAAAATAGGTTCCAATTTCAGGAAGTACTGAAAAATATTTTCATATCAGTGTTTTTATTGTAATTACGGAATCCTACATCCGATTCATGTATAACTTATTTTGGGTACGTTTCACATTAAAATACACTGAATGCCGAAAAAAGCTGTTTTTGTAAATTTTCATATTTTTTCCAACGTGTTGACCGACGGTTACAGTCTGTCAAGAAAAGATGGGTTCCCGATGAGGGCATTGCACCAACCCGGCTGATTGAAAATCGATGACATTATCCATAATTACATTAAGCGACATCCACTGTAGTACGATATTATTAATATTAATTATATTTTACAATAAGAGTCATTATAAATCACAATTTACAAGCGAAGTTCAACTAATCACAATATTAGAAATGTTCCGTCATCTAGTCAATCTTCACCGTGGAATATATTTTCCTAACGAATATGCTTGTACCGACGTATCCTACCGTGCCACACATCACACCCAACCCCGCACTGAATAAAGCCATGTAACCAAAGTAGAAAGCAGTCTGGAACAGTCCGTACATCTTCGTCTTAAACAGGAAGTAATAGAACGAGTATAAGTATACGTATGAGGCGGTACTCCCTGCTGCCAGGAAACTTGTCCACTGCCAACGATAATCCTCAGCGTTCAGTAAGAAATATGTGCACACGATGGTGACACAAATTGTGACAATCATTAGTATGATAAATACTAATAACATGAAGCCATACACGTAGTATATCTTGTACGCCCAGAACGATGTAAATATGAAGTACATTTCAATGAAAATAGATCCAAACGGTAGAATACCTCCCAGCATTATAATAACGAACGGCTCCATGAACCATTTCTTCTCCGGGATGGGGCGTGGTACTGCGTTTATCCTGCACGGGAAATCCGGTTGTCCTGCGAGATTCCTTCCCAATACGGTGCCGACTAACGTCAAGGGGAGGATCACGAATATACAAATGCACGTCACAGCGATCATCGTACCAATGGGGATAGCTCGGGATGCGTGGTAGTAGATTGCGATGAAGTTTATGAAGAATGCGGTGCCGCACACCATGACGGGCAACATGAACGCAGACAACAGCATTTGTTTGATCCAGACTTTACCTCCCATGCGAGCGTATAACGATCCACCAAAATAACCATTCACAGCAGACGTAGCAGCGTAGATAAAGATAGTCGTCGATAATAACGAACCTCTCTCCGTGTAAAGCTCTCCGAAGATAGTAAATATTATAACACTGATTGTAACGGTAGTGAGTTGATATCCCGAACCAATAAGAGCACAGAATACAGCCAAATGTGGCACAGGTCTAAACACATCTCCGTGCACTTGTTTCCAACCGTATTCGTCTCCCAAATCCCTCTCCAAATCATCCATTTCTTCGTCTTTAGAATACCTGGCATAATCTTTACGTAGAGTCCTCATCAAGATCATAGACACCAAGCCGACTAGGAATATAACCATCATGAAACTATTAAAGATGCTAAACCAATGTATGCGATGTTGGAAAAAGTTGGGATCCAAGTATTTGTCAAATCTGTCTTCGAAGTTAATGTTGCTCCTCTTCCAGTTGACTTCGTATGTGAATGGAATCTTAGCGTCAGGGGTGAGTCTGACTTTATTCTCAGCTGTCAAATTGACTTCCACAATCCTGTCTCCATTGAATCCAATGTCAAATTTCTTGTGAGACCAAATGTAATATTGGTTTCCATCGGCTTCCCCGACTATTCCCCAGATGGGCAAGTCATCAATGTACATTTGATACCAGTAATGATTCTTCACAGCGTACACGAAAGCCTTGTACTTTTGTTCATTGAGTTCAATAGCACAGTAATCTTGCTTGGTAACATCATCTTTGTATGAAATATCTATACCGCTAAACTCCAATTCAACACCCTGGAGAGCTTCGGACAATGTCTCGTGATAATGACCGATACTCTCCTTGTTCCCAGCGCAGAATGGAAGAGAGAAATAAGCGTATGTCTCCTGCCTATTGTGATAGGGCCCCACTGTGTTCATCCAAAGGACAACTTGCTCCGCACTTTTGTACGTGTGCGTATGTTCGTCGCAATGAGCCACGCTTATAAAAATGGCGAATAATGTTCCTAAAACTTTATTCATCTTGAATTTTGCTTATAACTTACATTTAAAAACGATTTTGTTAAAACACAAAACAACCGAACACGTAGAAATTCCACCACGGCCGCAGATTATATTGCCAGCTGTCCGGTAAATGTCAATACTTGCGGTGTTGTCATATGGAAATATTTATTTATGGCGTATATTTTGTAGCTGGCTAAAATCGGACTAACTTTTAGCCATAAATTTTCAAATCCACGTTGGAGGTAGGTGCGAAAATAAAATTTCACCTGATAAATACGAATAATTATTCGGTAATTTTGCCTTAATTATGCGGGTTTGCGTAAATAATTAAAATAAAATACTTCATATTCCGTGTCAGATATACGTACATATTTTTTCCTATTACCTAATAGTTTTATTAATGATCTTTATATTGCAGAGATATCTGCTTGAAAAGAAATTTTGCAGTGTCCATGCTGAATATTGCTGGAAGAGATCCCAATCACAGAACATATACTCTATCCCAATAAGCTCGCCTCAGTAAGCATTTCTATATTCAGTTTTTTGTACTGAATTGTGCACTGAAGTAATAAATAAATAAATATTATACCTACGTCTATAAATGTTGGGCAAGTTACAGCCATGTTGTAGCACGGAGGACTCTATCTATCCCCTCACGCCGCGTCTCTTGCGGGCTGGGCAGAGAGGACTGTCCCCTCCGACATCTAAACTTTTCTCATTCATGATATTTCTTAGATCATCCACCTTTATTTATTTTACATTATATGTGACACCCACAGAGACATCAACAAAACATGAATACATTATCATGCAAAAAAAAAAAAACATCTCATGTCGACTCTCCAATTAATTATCCATCCCTCCTTTCACATGCCTATCTGTCATTCTGCCCTTGTCTTTTTACTACCCCCACTATTTTTTTTTAAATGAATCTGGGTTTATCGAAATAAACCCAAATACATCTTTGTACACTTCACAGTAAGCTTGAAAAGCTTGTGTCATGAAGTGGAGTAAGTCGGCATCAGGGATTGAACCCTGTTGTCGACCTCCTCAAATTTAACATGACATGGTGGGTGGCGAGCCTCACTGTGTTGCCATTGTGTGAAAAATCATTTACGAATAATACTTCATTGTGGACTTAAAAAATAGGAAAAAGAGCTGGGAATTTATAAATAAAACAATACATGTATTATTATAACATAAGTTATATTTCAATTAACAATATTAGTACAGTATATATATATATATACATAAACATTTATGTACAAACTTTACAATACATAATACATCTGGGTATTTATTTCAAAAGAAACATGTCACGAAAAAATCCTTGCATTGCAAAGAAACAAAATATGTATAAAATTAAAACCTCACATGAAATGAGTCAAATTACCATTCAGTCTATATTTTTAACATTACTTTCGACACCCAATTCATACCATTCACACTCACAACATTCACACTCAATTCATACCACTCACACTCAATTCGTACCATTCACACTCAGTTCGTACCATTCACACTCAGTTCGTACCATTCACACTCAGTTCGTACCATTCACTCAGTTCGTACCATTCACACTCAGTTCGTACCATTCACACTCAGTTCGTACCATTCACACTCAGTTCGTACCATTCACACTCAGTTCGTACCATTCACACTCAGTTCGTACCATTCACACTCAATTCATATCTTACTTACTTACTTACTTATCCAGCCATCTCCGTCCACTGCTGAACATAGGCCTCCCCCGTACTCCTCCATATATCTCTATCCTGCGCCTTCATCATCCAATCACAAGCAACTCGTTTTATGTCGTCTGACCATCGCGTGGGGGGTCTCCCTCTACTTCTTTTATCTTCGCGAGGTCTCCATTCCACTACCCTCTTTGTCCATCTTTGGTCCTGGAGTCTCGCAACATGTCCCGCAAAAGACCACTTGAGCTTAGCCACTCTTTCGACTACATCTGTTACTCCTGACCTTCTGCGTATTTCAGTATTTCTGATTCGGTCCGACAGTCTTATGTGTAGCATGGCTCTTTCGTGCTTCCTTTGTGCTACGCGGAGTTTTTTTGCAGTCGATTTAGTGAGGGTAAGCGTTTCAGCCCCATATGTCAGCACCGGTAGTACGCATTGGTCATACATTTTTCGTTTGAGTTCAATTTTTATCATTCATACTTAATTCACACCATTCATTCACATGATTTACAAGTATAACTACAATCTAAATATTTCTAGTCACTAGATTGATAGTACCTCAAAATACCATCTTTATACCAATACTATACCATCACGCTACGTCCCTGATGGGGCAGACATAGAGGAACAAGCACTATTTCTCGAATTTTACGGAGGACAAATCAAGGACCTTAAAATAAAGATGAATACTACTACTAAAGGAGATGATTGTCAAGACCTCTTTCACTTTATACTGTTCCTATAACAACGTAGGGATAGAAGTGCGTGGAGCTCTGTCCTCTCTGCCTCCTCCGCAAGGGGCATGGCGTGATAGGATAAGTAGATGGATAAATAATATTAATCATAAGAAAGAATGCAAATAACATTGCTTTAGTACTGTAGAATCGATACATGTAACTCGTAAAATTTGTTACTTTTCTAAATATCACTTCTCCAATCATCTTTTGAATATAAACGTCTTTCAAGACGGGCATGGCCGGGTTTACTTCCTTTTTGTTCTCGCCCTGTTTCTGTTTCTACTCCTGTGGGGGGCGGGATGCGGTGGAGCGGGATGTCTGATGCCCCCCGAACCGATCAAAGGTGCCACCAACTCGGCTAACTGTCCCCTCTCAGCCAACATGGATAGAAAGGTACAAATGAACTCATCGTAGTTGTGGGTGCGCCTCGCATCGTCAACCTAAGCAACAAAAAACAATAATTAGTAAAAAACATTTGAATGCTACAGCGTCACTAATAAGTATAATGCTCTGTGGTGTCTATCTCACCAAAATCCGTGTAATATTATCATGGAGACCAGGTCTAAGTGACAATTGGTGATGATGACATCACAAAAGATTGAAAGAAACGGATGGGAAAAAATATTCAGTAAACCAAACGTGTTACCGAGACAAGGTGACGTCACGATAAGAGTGGGATTGCCATGGTGATGTTATTTGTACGTCACGGCTTAGATAATATTGACAGCTTCGATCTCACTCGGCCGCCAGTCACGAGAAAAAGGATCAATAGGATAAAAACACATTATATCGTCCTAGTATTATCAATAGGATGGAAATGTTCTGTTTTTTGTTCTTTCGTTTACTTCGTACGTACAGCATAAGTGTAACTCGTCGACGTCCATTTTGATTCTGGTGCCTCGATTTGTAGTTTGAAGACACCACAGTTGCCCGACTGGTGCTGCGGTGTTCTAGTAAGATAGGGCACTACAACATTTGTACATACACACCACTCTGTCTCATTGTAGAATAAATAAATACCTGCATTTAGAATGGATTCTTACTGCTGAACTTAATGACTTGTTAATTTTGTCTCTTACACTTACGATTTCTTGTACAGTAAACTTGTAAACTTTGATTCCGATAAGTATTCTACGACAATTTAAATCAACATCATTATTTCATTAATTTTTATAAAAAGCGTTATTTCATTTCGATCATCATTCAACAAACGACTTTGAAATAAAAATACCCTCTTAACAATTGGCTTTCGCGCTATAAATTTTTCTCAGTCAATACTGAGAGCATCGTCTTGAAACTGAAGACAATGATAGATGAAAGTATGGACTACAGATTAACTGTTCTAGAATTACAATACTTAGAAATTTCTTGAATAAAAAAATATTCCGAAAGTACCCCTGATATTTATGGGACTTAAGAATTATCCGTTCACTTTTTCAGATGTAAAAGTACAATTTGGCCAAAATATTGGTAATTATACAGTGAAAAAGTTGAAAGTTGACAAAAGTTTTAATTTGTTTCCAGGTTCTTTTTAAAAAGGTACAATTCACATTGTCGCTTACGTTATTCTTATTTCGCGCTAACATTCTCATACAAAATTTGACGCGAAAATAGAACGATTTTTGCTCAGTGCATCTAGGACAATCTAGAACATCCTTTCTAGAACTACTTCTATGTGGTGTCGTGTTTACAGGACACAATTTTAGTAAAAAAAAACTTGCCTTGTACATATCTCTCTTGTCGTTCTCATCGTTTAGAGCTTGCTGGCACGAGTCCCACTCTGTCTCGAGGTATTTGAGCAGAGCACTGAGATCTCCAGGAGCCAGGAACGTCCGCATGTTCGTCACTCCTTCCGACTCTGCTACGCTCACCAGACCCCCATCTTCACTCTTTATCTGAATGCGGCCTTCGTCGGGCGGTACCTAAACACAATGAATACATCATAAAATCACTTATCAAAAACCCGAGTTTGATAGACAAGATTCGTTATAATGCTTGCTATCTTTAGTTATCTAAACTTTAATTATCAATAATCAATCTGACAAATTCTGGCTGTCAATGCCTCAGGAGCACCTTAAATAAGACGGCAATTGTAAAATCCTCTTTGTGACCATGGCCAGATCTAAACCATTTAACACGGAGACGTTTCCAGACGAGAAGTTTGTAGGGGTTCTCGAGGAAATCCACAAGGTGACACCAAGGGCGATAGAATATTGACACGGAGGTCCGACTCCTAGATAACTTGTACAATGGTCGTATAGTACTTACAAAAGAAGAAGACGATTTGTTAGGTAATAAATTATAATATGAAATAGTAAATCCAAAACTCTATTGCTGGATTCGGCCAACTTTTTAGGTGAGGAATAACAGAGATAGGAGCCACCTAGCACAAATTTTGCATGAAAAATAATGATAAGTGGCTCCTATCTCCGCTATTCCTCCAGAATCCAGCATATGTTTTGTAGAATGGGACTTCCATTACAACTTTTATTCAAACTGGTAATTTGAAAGGATACACTTTGTTTGCTTTAAAGTTACCTGCAGTTCTCTCGTAGGAATTTTGATGGGACTTTCGATGCCGTCCGTCGGTCTGACTATGAAGAATTTCTTTATACTCGGACTAGGTATTTGGTTATTACTACTAGCTGGAAACAGAAAACACAATATGAGGTCTCATTACTACTAAATATACAAGAACAACCAAAGTAACCGATGTGGCGGAAAGGGTCGCTACTCGCTAGCCTTAAATGGAACTGGGCTGGGTCCAGGTGGACCAAAAAGATAATGGAATAGCGACCAAGAACAAGCCGAAGAATCGTAGGTAGACCCCAGGCAAGGTGGTCAGACGATATAAGGAAATGTGCCAATGGTGGATGGATGGAGTGTGCCGAAGACAGGGAGCTGTGGAGGACCAAAGGGGAGGCCTGTGTCCAACAATGGACCTAAGTGGCTGCAGAGTAAGATGATACAAGAAATATCTGTAAGTCGAACCTCAGAAATATTTTCAGGGATAAATTGAAGGTACGTTATTCCAGGAATTTGGTTACTTAAGTATCCACAAAGGAAGACACCAGTAGGATTCGTTCGGGAGTGGGTTCATAAGAAGGTATTTGTTACAAAAAGATTTGACCTGTGTTGTACCACACAATAAAACATATTGTAAATCGTACCCTCATCGCTCCAAGTGTCTTTATCAGACATCGCGATGGAGAAACTCGTAAAGAAGTCAACAGGACACAAGGATACACTCTCCATGGGTTGTTCCTCCTCTATACTTTCCTCCAATTCATCTTTCTCTTCCTCCACCACCTCTTCTGTTGTCTGATCTGATGGAACAATTTCTTCAGTGCTCACAGACAGCAGACCTACAAGAAGAAACAATATTTTCATTTTATTTGACAGTAACTCTTTAAAAACACAGAATTACAAACAACATTAATTTATCAAACTACACTCACTATTATTAACAGCGCCAACGCCAGATGCTCCAGCGGCAGCAGCAATGGCGGCGTTCTCGATCTCCCTCTTCAACTTCGCCTTCTCCCACTTTTGCCTAATCTTACCCAACTGTTTCAAAGCGTTCTGCAGAATGTGCTTGTTCGATTCGAGCACTTTCAGTTTCTGTTTAATGGCCAATCTTCTATCCGGCACTACAGCCATCAAGTTGAACCTAAAAACAAGCAAGCATTATTGTTTATTAACCATCCGCAGACCTTACGACACTTGACTATCAGGTTTAGATAAAATGGTTTACATAAAAAACAAATTCAGTGTAATCTATCATAGTTAATAATAAAAGAAAAACAGATGTAACGAAAACTGATGTGGTTTAATTCAAAGCAGGTCTGGATGAAAAATGGTCCAAAACCGTGCATCGTCAACAAACAATACATACAATTTTTATGATGAATTCACTGAGTCAGACGACAAGCCGACTTAGGTTTCTCCAAAATCAGCATAACACTGATTTAATTTTTTTTTTAAAATTAATCTGGGTTTATTGAAATAAACCCAAATACACCTTTGTACACTTCACAGTAAGCTTGAAAAGCTTGTGTCGTGGAATGGAGTAGGTTGGCATCGGGGATCGAACCCACGCCCATTGGATTAACAGTCGAGCGCGTTACCAAGCAGGCTACCGACCGCCTCAAAATATGTATGAACAAAGATGTCTTTGGATGTTGATCAATGGAGAATTTAATTTAGATTAGGCAGTTTTTTTTTTATATTTTCAACAAGTATTTGTCCCCATAATATGAATTCCTTGTGTACACTGTAATAGGGCTTTGAATGAACTAAATGTATTTGTAATGTTTTTCTTTAGGCTTATTTGTGTTCATGGTTCAATGTCTGTAAGTGTGCCTTGCTGATAAGTAAGTAAATGAATTTACCTGATATCATGATACTGTTCCCCAGTATCTATACCGAGTCGTTCGGCCATAACTCTCCTGAATTTATCGGTCCAGTCCTCTCCCTCGCCCCAGGGGCCGTGATCTTGAGGATAAGGCTTCAGTCCGTCCAACTCAAATAGCCTGCCATTAATTGGGACAAAACTGACAAAATGGAATGCCTCCCCTGCCAACATAAAAGTGTCTGTAAATAATTAGTTGAGATGCCGAGCTAGGTGAGAGAATTGTCAATTAAAATGGGTGAAATAATAAACAGCAAAATTTGGGTGGAGTCACAATGCGTTAAAAGGGGAAGAGCAAAGTAGGTGTTAAGTGGGAGGAGTCAGGACACTAAATGGGAGGAGTCAGATGAGTCAAGACACTAAATAGGAGGAGTCGGAATAGTATGTAGGAGACAGGACACTAAATGGGAGGAGTCAGAATAGTACATGGGAGGAGTTAGGCCATTAAGCTGTAGGAGTCATAATCCTAAATGGTAAAAGTCAGAATACTAAGTGAGAGGAGTCAGTACATTAAATGGGATGAGTCATAAGACTAAGTAGGAGGAGTTAGACGTTAAGTGGGAGGAGTCAGAATGTGAAATAGGAGGAGTCAGGGCACTAAGTGGAAGGAATCACAAAAATAGATGGAGTGGAACTAGGCAAACAATTAGGTATTAATAAAATATGATAATGAATGATCACTACACAAAAGGCGAATTTATTGCCATTGACTGTATCTACCAACCAACCACTCGAGAAACTATCTAAGCCTAGGGTGGCCAACCCGCGGCCCGCGGGCCGCATGCGGCCCGCCGAGGGTCTGAATGCGGCCCTCGGAGCAGTGGGAAAATAAAAATATAATATCAAATCCCTAGTGAACACGAATGGCTCATAAAACTGTTGGCGCTACTTATGGTCGTGAGCATCTTACAATATAACCGTACGTATTGTCTGTTGTAGAAAGACAATCCGGTTCATCACTTCGACTATTTTTCCCTTAAAAATTTCGCCTGCGGCGCTATCTCTTCAATTAGGAAACGTTTTCCATTTATTTTTGTGAGCCTTCTCCATCCAGTTTCACAAAGAAAAACGCCTGCGGCGCCGTTTACTTTTTGTAACTATAACAATATTTTGATTTCTGTTGCCCCCCCCACCCCCAAGAAACAAACCTACATATTTATTTTTTTTGTTTTGTATAATAAAAAAAATTGGTTGTGCGGCCCGGTAGGCAATATCTTTTTAAGAATATGGCCCGGCTGCTGAAAAGGTTGGCCACCCTTGATCTAAGCACTCTACAACTTTATGTCATACTATATAATTTTATATACAAGTAAGAGAACAATGCCGTAATATGTTTTATAATATACAGTGGCCTTCAATATATAAACATCATTGGGTACCTCCAGCGACTATGTTTCTAACAATTCTTGGCCTAAGGCGCATCCCTTCTTCCTTGACTTCGCTACTACTACATAACTTGTAATCTGCTGTAAAAATTCAGGATTTCTGCATTAAAATTTTTAAACTCAAGCACCTATTACACAATTCTATAAATTTTTCAAATTTGAGCGGCCCATAATAGATACAACATCACTGAATACCTCGTGTAACTACTTCCCTAACAATTCTTGGTCTAAGACACATTCTTTCTTCATTGACATTGTTATTATTAGACTTGCCATCTCCTGTAAAAATCCAGGATTCATATTATTATTATTATTTGTTATTGGCTAAGCAGCTTTCGCTGGTTTAACCCGAAGTCCCAGTTAAGTTGTGTTTATATTATTCTTGAAGGTGTTGGTGATAGGAGCAAGTACCACTGACTGTGGCAACTGATTCCAAGCACTGACAGCTCTATTGGTCAAGAAGTGTTTCAAAGGTTGGTAATGACTGTCTGGAGCAAGTGGATGAGTATGTATATCTGGGAAGTTTGTTTACTAGAGATGGACGATGTGATGGAGACATTGAAAGAAGGAAGCTGGCCGGTACTAGGACGAATGGTGCGCTCGGTCCGATTGTTAGTAGTAGCAATGTGTCTATGAAAGCAAAAGTGCTAGTGCACAATGCTGTCTTGGTGCCGACCCTGATGTATGCTAGTGAGACGTGGACGTGGATGAAGAAGGATGAATCAGGGTTGAATGCAGTAGAAATGAGGTCATTAAGAAGAATGTGCGGGAAAACGCTGAGAGATAAGATAAGGAATGAGGTTATTAGGGAAATGAGTGACTGCAAGACTGGTGTAGTGACAAGAATGAAAGTAAACAAACTAAGATGGTTTGGGCATGTTGAGAGAATGAATGATGACAGGATGACAAAAAAGATATATCTGAATGAGCGAAGAGGGGTGAGAAAGCGCGGCCGTCCGAGACTGACCTGGTCCGATCATGTCGACCAGATCCTCAAGGATGGACGCGTTTTGAGTAAAAGGAATCGGAGAGCGTGTATGACTAATTGCATGAATGTGACGGAAGCTAGGAGTGTGTGTAAGGATAGGGCTGTCTGGCGCTCTGTCCTCTCTGCCTACCCTGCAAGGGATGTGGCGTGAGGGTATAGATAGATAGATAGAGTGTTTCCATGGGTCGGATGTGAATCTTGTTGTTGTTGGACGTGTTAAAATTTTCAAATACCCATTATATCAGGGATGGGGAAAAGACGGCACGAAACGTGTTTTAATCCGAGCCGTGATCAACACCAATAAGTTTTATAAAATCAGGCCTATCACAATTTTACAATTCAAATGTCCTGTACTAGAGAGAACATCATTGAGTACCTTGAGTAACCTCGTCCCTAACAATTCTTGGTCTAAGGCAGATTCTTTTGTTATCGTTTCCGTCGTTTTTACTCAACTTGTTAACTGCTGTAAAAATCCAGGATTTGTAAGTTAAAATTTTAAATTTTTTATTAAAAACTAACTGAATTAACCGTGCTTCGCAACAGCCCGGTGTCTCCCGGTGGTTTGATTAAGACAAAATGTGACTAAAGATCTGAATCGCTTTTTCAACACCCTTTCATATGATGCATGCAAGCATGACCCCACACAAATCTTGGATCCTCTCATCATCGTGGCACCTCCCAGCAAAAGCTTTTTTTTTTCAAAAATGGCGACGTCAAAACCTAAAGCAGATCGGTACGAAAGTTTTTGTGAATTTTCACAGCAATCAATCGTAACATGCGGGAGTTATGCGAACACTTACAAAAAAACCGACTTATTTTTATATATATAGATGAATTGTCTATTTGTCGAGCCGAGGCCGTCGCCATATTGTTCATGGAGGCCGGGCCCAACTGACATTTGACGATGATTACACCATCTAAATTGTATGGGAAAAAATATTCCGTAGTTCAGGTGTTTGTCACCGAGACAAGGTGTTTGTCACCGATACAATAGCGATACAAGGTGACGTCACCACTCATGGCGGTGATGGAATTTGAGGATGTAGGCTTGTACTCTACTATCGCAGGCTTCGGTCGAGCAACCGGCCCTAAGTGAACGAATAACATTCACAATGAACTACACATGAGTTGACGTGAAGAAAGCGCTAGAGGGAATGAAGAAAAATAAACGATAATTAATTCCCACACCACTTGATAAGTTCATGCATTATTATGTGATGTTATTACCAGTGAATCTGCCCGAGGACATTGCTTGTTTATCAGTCTTCTTCCTTGCTTGTGGTATGGCATGAGAGTTGTGTGCGCAAGCCAATTCCGGCGTATTACTGATGGCCCAACCCTTATTCTCTGGGCTCATCCCAGCTGTGTGGGCCTTTAAATAAAAACAAAACACAATTTAACATTTTTTACACATATTTTTTTACAAAAATGTCGGATTTTCTACATGTCGTAAGCAGTTGAATAACAAGTAATTATCTTAACAGATATACACCGAAGAATGGACTTTCCATCAGGCTTATCTATACATAATTCATTTAAGTCGATAAGAATTGTGATAGAGGTCTGAGTTCAATTTCTGGCTGTGGCAGATGGATAGACTGAGGATTGGTGAATGTTATTTACGTGTAAAATGATCTCATTAAGTCAGCCGATGATAAGTTATAAGCCTAGTGGTAAGCCCATTCTTCGCTGTATCTCTGTTTAGATAACTACAATTTCATACTCCTATTCGTGGTTCATTACGTTCATAGATATTCAATAGTTTTACCTTTAATCTGCTTAGAGTGTGCCCCAGGTGTATATTGGGGCAATTAAGAAGTACTGAGAGCAAAGCGTGCGTCGCGCAACTATTCGGAACCATTTGTTGGGCAAAAAATATATTGTTAATGGCCTCTTCATCTTTCACAAAGCTCTCGATTTGATCCACAACCTTTCTTCTCGAGCGTCTTTCTTCAATCCATCTGAACAGAAATATAAAACCATACACGGGACCTTCCAGAGGTTTGTGCAAGTCGTAGATCTCTTCAACTTGGACGGCTTTTACTCCAAAATCTTCAAGGAGCAGTGTAAACAAACCGGGATCGCTCTCCAACTCCAGCCATCCTTCTGTCAAACTATTTAGTTCGACAGGCATAATTAATCACAAGTTATTAACAAATAAATTAATGACGCAATATTTCGTATTCCCCACTAGTTTGGCGCATAATTGCGACGAATATTTAAAGAAATAAATATCATTTCAACATTTTGACATTACAACCGGTGTAACAGGCAATCAACTTTGAGTCAATTTTAGTAATAAATTTATCATTTATCCTTGAGTTTGCAGGATATTTATAAAGCAAACTAAAACCAGATTATGTTTTTGATATTTAATAAGGCGAGGATTTGCACAAACATAACAAAACACGAATTATATTACAAAGGAATCGACAAGGAGCAACAAATCAACGTGCCGCCATTTTCATTTTACGAAACCATAAACAATTAAAACAAAACAATACCAAATTTAAAAAAAAAAACTTTTTGAAATTAAAAATACTGTACAGGTATGTGCCAAAAAAAAGCTTTTAACGAGAAAAAAATCATATTCGCTAGCAAATATTGTAGAAAGTTAAACATACCTAATATATTCGCAACTTTTAGTTTCATGGTTTCATTACAATATGTTGTGCATTGTGTTATACAATTACTTAATGTTGCACTAAAAAGACATGGAAGGAAAATTAAATCATTTTTGTGGAAAACATCCTTCAACTTTAAAAAGTATCTAGTTATGTAACTTTTAATTTAAAACTTAGGCAAGTAGGGTATTGATTTTATTTCATTTTAGAAATATTTTCAGCTCTCTTGAAATCCGAAATTGTATGAACGTGTGTGGTACCTAGGTAGTATTTCATCAATGTATTTCAAGCATACCATAAATTTCATAGATCATAGACATTTAAGACAAAAAAACATTTGACTTGAAACGTCAAAGTGACGTCAAAAACCAGTGTTGCCATATATACAGATTTATCTGTATTTATACAGATTTTAGGCAACGGGAACGAACAAATACAGATAACAAATTTTAATCTGTTTTATACAGATTTTTGGGGTTTTGGAAATTTTCTATGATAAATCAGAAAAATAAAGTAAAAAGAAACTGATTCGATCACAATTGTCATTTGATAATTAATAAATAGATGAAAATCTCATTTGTAGAATGAGTAAAAATATGTACAAAAAGAAATTAGTATATTTTATGTAAGCACGAGAACTGTTATTTTCTCAAAAAGGCACCACAAAGGTTAGTTTTTCAATAAACTACAATATTTTGTTTGTTTTAAAATTTCATTTATACAGATTTTTTGGCTATTTATGCCTTTTTATACAGATTTTGGCTTATTATAATCTCATACAGATTTATACAGATTTCTAGACTTTGAAATACAGATTCAGATTTTAAAAGTGTGGCAACACTGTCAAAAACATTGACAGTTTTCCGGAGATTGTTTCGTTATTGAGAGAAAAAGAAAATTACGTAAATCAATGTCCAGTTTGTAATAAAAGACGATATTATTTGTAACAAGTTCTCAAAATGGCCACAATAGAAGAAATAATGCAGGTTAAATCGCCATGTGAGATACTATTTTACCTACCTAACCTATAAATCTATAATACGTGTAAATTACCCGATCTCAGATTGCACACCTATAGTTACTGGGTTGATTGGCAGAAATCGCCAACAGGCGATAAATCCGCCCTTTGTGTGTAAAGTTATGTACAATAAAGTTTTTATTTATTTATTTATTTATTATTTCCACTTCCAGATAAGTCTTCTCCAGTTAAGGATGTTTCTGGACCAGCTAATACTGCATATAATCACATATCATCCATTTTGTGTCACATAGAACAATGGAATACATTTCACAATAAAGGACTCATTGTTGCGCAAAGTATACAGAATCTAAAACTACATGAAATAATTGGTGAAGAGTATCCGAAGCAGCTGATAACTTTGTCCAAATCTCTTGTAGAAGCTGGTAAAGGAATGACATTAGTTTTAGAAGGTTTGTACCTATTATATTTTTTTCTCCAGTTTCAATTGGTTTGCAGCAAAACCACATGTCTCCTCCTCCACTCATCCCTGTCCTGTGCGGTTCTTTTTAACTCTTTATATGAGTCGAAGCCCATATCCTGGCACAGGTCGTCCTCTGTAGTTTGTCCCATCATTCATTCCTTCAATCAATTCAAATAGGAGACCCTCTTGACTCTAATTAATTTGTATACTATTATTTATAGAAATGACCTCCATTTCGAAGCAGATGAGTGCCTTAGCCAAACTATATCCATCTTCCGAGCCCTTGATCAACACATGGTCTACTTCTAAACTGTCTCATGAAGTAGAACTGCTGTGTGAAATGTTCAAGAAAGAAACTACGCTTAAGCAAACAGTTATAGGTATGTTTTACTAATCGCTTTATACCTTTTGACTTCAGCGACCATTAGCGTTTGCTGCTTTATATTCCATTCTATTCAATCCCCTCACATCGCATCCCTAGCGGAGTAGGCATAGAGAACAGATCTCCAAACTTTCCTATCCTTGCACCCACTTTGTACCTCTGTCACATTTATGCAATTTATCGTACACACTCTACGAAGCTTAACGAACATTTGACTCTTACAGGAAACTCAAAAAATATCAGAAAAGGGTGGCGGCCATCTAACACCCAAGTATACAACGGGGAATTTACGTACAAGACACTCAAGAACAATTTTATTAAATAGCGTGAAAACACTATTGTACACGCCTTTGTTTTGCTTATTTTTGTATCTTTTTTCTTTTCAGAAAATATTTGCCACTGCAGAGATGAATGCCTTACAGAAGTGTACGTCAGCTCTTGGGAATATAACTTGTTTGTTGATAAAACATCTGTTTCTCTACTTCGTGCAGAAGTCGGAATAGAAGAAGACATTGGTAAAGGGTTAAAAGCACCGTAACATCTCAGTACCTCGTTGTGTGGGAATAAAACAGACAAAGTATGATGAATACTTATACACGTGATGGTCCAAGCAGTCAATAATCATTGTATGTTTGAATGAAATATCGTCAGCTCATTCTGGTACAGATAGCAGGTTTACACTCTAAGCCGATAATAATCAAATCCCAAGTAAATTATGATTACTGCATATGGACCATTGGATCCTTGTCGAACTATATATCCATTCTTGTTTGAATGCCTGTTACTTACTTACTTACTTTCCGTGTCCGGAACACTATCAAATTTGTAACCACCAATATTCAGCCACCCGGATAGCCCTGACGTTCGCCAGTAGTGCATCCTCGGGCGTTTGAAGTCAGGTCTGCATGGGAAATCCGTATGGTGTCAGTTGAAAATGTGAAATATTTGAATGTGTAATTTGTGATGTGCATTTTAATAAAATAAAATCGGTCAGAATATTTTATTAAAAATATAATGGTTTAATTTAGTTATTCAGACCCATAATCCGAATAACTGCCTTTTGTGGACATTGCTCCTAGTTTACGACAACATAACGTCTATATTCATTCATATGATGATTTCAATATGTGCGGCCGGGAACCATTATATAGATTAAGCTTATTTATTAATCGGACAGAATACAATACATTACTCACTTTGCATACTTCTCTAGCTTATTGTCAAGCATGTAAAAATGTATTTAGATTTCTTACTAGAGTAAAACTTTTAGGTATAATGTTTTAAGTAATTCACCGTCAATTGGCAAAGCACGGTAAGTCGACTTACTGCGTTTTGCCTTGTTTTCGCTTATTCGATTCATCGTGGCCTGTTTGAGCATTAAAAATTTTAAAATAATCAGTTTTTGATACCAGGAAGGCTTTAGAGCAATTGATCAAACGCGGTAAGTCTGTGAAGACACTCCAGAACGATGCAACTAAAGTTACTTTGTTAAGGTTAAATTGTCTTACTATTTTTTGACTTACAACGTTTTGCCATTTAACAGCAGTAATAATCATTACAATACGTCAATTAATGACGCTCGTTTTTAATTGGAGGGCCTCATGAAATGTTATAAAAACTGAAATGAAATGCTACCATATCTACAATATATAAATAATTGGTCTGATATAAATGAAGTTATATCCATTTATTATACAGATAATGACAAATATAAGGCTGTGGGTAATAATTATGGCAATTATATAATCAATATTGAACTGCCAGGTACCTACTGTCAAACAATAGTGTTGCCATAGATTCGAGAAGCCACAACATTAAAAAATAAACTATATAGGGCGTAGGTTTATAATGACGTATTGACAGTATGTAAAATTATTTTTAGGTCATGAAACTTTTGTGTTACATTTTTTAGGGGGGCGACATTATCATCTATTATTCATTGTATGTCAATTATGTTAATTATTCTTCAATCAATCAACCTTTTTATTCCTCTTGGAACATTGGGTGGCTTTCATAGTCTCTTTTCTCATAAGTAAATGGATTGTGCTGGCGCCCTAGAACATCGCAAAGAAACCCCGGACGACCCCAACTCCGTTGGAGAGATGACATTGTCAAGTTTGCAGTTGAAATGGATTTCACTCTGTATGCTTTTAGATTTCCTGGATTGGATGGAAAACGTTTTATTTTTTTATTTTTTATCATCATGTCAGCCTCCCTGCGTCCATTGTTGAACATAGGCCTCCCCCATTGATCTCCACAGCTCCCTATCCTGGGCAGACCGCATCGTCCGACCACCATGCTTGAGGCCTACCAACACTTCTTCTGCCTGTTCTAGGTCGCCACTCCGGAACTTTCTTTGACCACTTAGAGTCTGTGGTTCTGGCCAACTGACCAGCCCAGGTGTGTCTTTATTATGTTTTAATTGTGATTTGTTATTTGTATTATTGAAATTTGAATTATCACGAATTGTGTTTGACTGTCTAGCTTACAAGTAAAACAAATAAACATATTTTCGCCAGTCGTACAGACATCTGAAATAATGAAGTTAATCAAACTATTTTTGGAGTGAGTGCTCAGGGAATTATCTTCGTATTTTGAAGAGATATTTTCCACTCTAGTATTTATGATCCACATATCAGTACTCACTGTACAAATTACTAAATAAATATTATTTAACAAGAGTTTATTGTATTTGTTAACACTACAGTCAATCTCCTTTTTATTTCACTTAATCACACGTGATCACTTTACACTTAAATATCGTTCACCAATTCCAGTCCATCCATCTGCCACGGCTGGGAATCGAACCGAGACCTCCAACCTGAGAAGCCAGTATTCTAACGCTATGCTATGAAAGCTGGTAGTTGAGTCGAGATGAAACGTGTATACATTGTACACGGCTCTCTATTAAGATTATTTTTTGGTATTTAGTGTAAAGTGATCACATTAAGCCAGCCGACGATCAGTTATAAGCCTGATGGAAGATCCATTCTATACTTATTTTAGTTTAAAAAATTGCAGAATTGAACCTATTGTGAATATCTTTAGGCTCTCCACACACGTCCGGAAGTTCAGTTAGCTGAATCGACCGTTTGCAAAAAAGCTCCTACCAAAACCTCTTTCTGAATTCAAAATCAGGGTAACAATGAATTCAGAGAGTGGTTTTGGTCGGAACTTTTTTGCAAACGGTCGATTCCATTAACTGAACTTCCGAACGTGTGTGGAGAACCTTATTTTTATATTGATTTAGTTGTGGTATGAATACATTAGTATTTACTGTAGATCTAATTTAATAATTCCATGTGAAGGCTTTTGAAGAGATAACACAACCGTACCTGTGTATTACTCGGTATTTGAACAAAGGTGATGATTAGGTACTAGGTATAATATATGTTAATATTTGCATGTAAATCACGGCATGTGATAATTATTTGTTACTGGTATTGTTGAACTTGACAGTTTTTTTCTATGTTTTACGACATGCTACTGATATTGTTTAAACTACGCTTTAGACATTCATTTACTGCGCTCCATAAAACTATACCCTCTAACATTCCAGGAAATACATGGAGGTCACAAAGTATTGCCAATCAAAGTATTTTTTGAATAAGTAATCAAGCAATATTCTGATTATATTTTGATGGAATTAACAATAATTTTTAATAGGTAGTTATAATTAATGACTTAAACTGAGAAATAACTGATCATTTAAACCACTCAGAAAATAGTTAGTAAGTACCTGAGTACTTTGCATTCTAATGAAACAATTCCCAAGTAATATTCCAAAATTGGAATCTTTTAAATAAATAAATAAATCTTTATTGAAAAGAAAACATATCTTCCAAATGGCGGGTTTATTGACGTAGGCAATATCTGCCAACCAACCACTTGTGACATTAATTTGATATACACATTACATACAAGTGTATGAAAAATAAGAAAAATATAAATAAATATGAAAATAATAATAATATATAGAATAAAAACATAAAAATAATACATAAATAGATATGTGGATGGGATGAAGGACAAGGAAGGAACCACGGGATTGTCAGTTAGATGGATTATTTAAGGAAAGGTAATGATG
Organism: Ceraclea dissimilis; assembly: GCA_963576895.1. Taxonomy (NCBI): domain Eukaryota; kingdom Metazoa; phylum Arthropoda; class Insecta; order Trichoptera; family Leptoceridae; genus Ceraclea; species Ceraclea dissimilis. The sequence goes on from OY756377.1 coordinate 3,674,322, forward strand.
CCTCAGTTTACTTTTGAAAGAGAGAATAGTTGGAGCTAGTCTGATAGGAAGTGGAAGGTTATTCCATAGTCTAGCCGCGTGTGTAGTGAAAGAAGAAGTGAAGAAAGATGTGTGATGTGAGGGTATGGTTAACAAACGGCGTCCACTTGAACGTAGAGATAAGCCATGAGATGCCAGATGCCTCTTTTTGTCAACGTATGACTATTCCCAAAGAATATCTTGAAATTGGAATCTTTATTGTCAACTTTTGGCAATATTCCCATGTAATATTTTGAAATTGGAGCATTTTTTGTCAACTTCTGGCTATATTTCCACGTAATTTTTTGAAATTGGAACAATTTGTTGTCACGGTATGACAATATTCCCAAGTAATATTTTGAAATTGGAACCTTTTTTGTCATTAAATGACAATATTCATAAGTCATATTTGAAATTGGAACAATTTGTTGTCACGGTATGACAATATTCCTATGTGATATTTTGAAATTGGAACCTTTTTTGTCAACATATGGCAATATTCCCAACTAATATTTTGAAGTTGGAACCTTTTTTGACATCAAATGGCAATATTCCCAAGTAATATTTTGAAATTGGAACATTTTTTGACAACTTCTGGCTATATTCCCATGTAATATTTTGAAATTGGAACCTTTTTTGACATTAAATGTCAATATTCTTAAGTCATATTTGAAATTGGAACAATATGTGAGAATTCCTAAGTAGTACAAATATTTATAAATAAGAAGTATTATTTTGACAGTAGGTATATAAAATTCTAGCCATTGAATTGTGTACATCCATAAGTCATGTTGAATTTTAAGCAAATTATTTACCAAGAATAAAAATATTTCACAAGATTGTATCATAAAATGTTATAGAAATGAAACAAGTAGCTGACGTTATCACGTTATTGTAATACATGTAAAAATCTCAACGCAAACATCGACTTTAAATCAACATACATCTTCGTAATTACAATATCATCTTCCCATTGTGATAATAACTTGTGACATTGATACATCTTACGACGATTGAAAAAAGACCGACGCATATCGTGAAAGATGTAGCCGAAACGATTTATTCAAGTTGATCGCATTTTTCTACAATCCAAACTGATCAACTATCGCAAACATATCGATGCAACAACCGTATTTTACATATTTTCGATTATTCTTATCTCGGTAGAAGTTATAGCAAATTAATATCCGATGGGATAAACTTATTAAATATTTTTTTATTTCTTTTATCATTGTAGTTTTTCCTGTAGTTTTTTTATCGTTATCGTATGTTGATGTTTATATTTTGTTGCAATTGAAACGGAACGCGATAAATCTAGTTTTCTTATATTCGATGGGTTAATTTTATCACATTTTTTGTTCTTTTTTTGCTGTTGTTTTTCAAGAGGGAAAAATGGACACATTGGGTAAGTGTTTACCTATTTTTTGAAATAATTATTTTTTTAACATTCTTTTTTTTCATTGAAAGTTTGGATATTGAATTAAATTCCCATATTGTTTATGTTTATTACTACTGCTTATTATCTACTATGCACATTTATAGTACTAAATTTATAGGGTCAGTATGTAAAAATGTGTACAGCATTCACTGGTTACCTCATTATTGGTATATACCATGATGATATAATAGCAGTAGATTTAAAATATGTATATTCAAAACTTTAGTGTATTGATAGAGGAGTACTATACATTCACATAATGAAATAATTTATATATGTGAACTCCCCTGGGGAGGATGCAGGATGGGCATTCCGATGCTTACGAATTATGGCATTAGCTGGCTTGAGTGATCATTTTATACCCAGGCAACATTTACCTATTGAACCACATCCTGCTGTCAAATTTGTAGTTATTAAAAGTCATATAGACCTAAGTCAGCTAATGCTGATTCCTAAGCATTGGAACGCCTATCCTGCATCATCCCCAAGGGAGCTCACACATGCTGCATTGTACGAATGTCAAGAAAGATATGGTTTTCAATGAGGGCGCTACTTGTAGCTTTTTGGCCACCACAATGGCAACACTCGAAGTATTTCAATAGAAATATCATTGTTGCCAGCGTGCAAACAAAATTGTAGTTCTCGATTAATCCGAGGCCGTCTCTTACTTGACAGACTGTACAGGCCTCTGTTGAAGCAATCTGTAACCTAAATGAGGTGATTGTTTAGCTAGAGAATGATTTATGAGAATTCTGCATCAGAAATGTAAATAGTTTTATCAGCTTCACACATCCAGGGCCGTCCCTACCTAATATGCAAGTTAGGCAAAGCTTAAGGGCGGCACTCTGAAGGAATACTAATGCTTTGAATAAAAAAATACGCCTGCAGCGCTAGTTGCACTGTCATTAGTCTTGTACAATATAATTAGATGCAAACGTGTTCATCAGCACCCCAATTTTTTTTTTAATATTCACCTGTACTAATACTATGTACTTATTTGAAAACTGTTACCCAGATTTTCTAGGCATCTATTGATTGACACATATTTTTCGAGCGGCATTTTCGTACTTGCTCTGGGGCGGCATTATATCTAGGGACGGCCCTGCACCCATCTTTATTATGTTACACTATTTTAATAAATATATCAACAGTTGGGTAGATTACCTCAATGACAACATCTGTGCTAGCAAGACGCAGTTACATTGATTAATATTGTAATGTACCTTGGCTTCTTCTTCTTCTTCTTCTGCAGCCACTTAGGTTCATCGTTGGACATAGGCCTCCCCCTTGGACCTCCACAGCTTCCTACAAATATAAATTATATGATTTTTTCATTAGGGCGAGCTTATCGTAATGACGTGATCTCCACCAGCTAACCCCAATCAACCCTATTTACCTATTCATTCCTCCAGGGGGGGTGGGGGGGGGGAGGTTACTCCAATGTCTCTCATCTTTATGTATTTGTTTTTCCTGGCTATGCTATGCATAAAAGCTAGCAAATATAACTTGAAACATTTTACCAGTATTATTTGAATGTTATATCGTTATATGCTACACATGCCATATATCTACATAAATACACTACATCTAATCAGTAATCATAAAACAAACAAAACATTATAGTATTTACCTGTGCTGTGACTTACCTACCTTGATATTTTATTTGCTATTGTATTTCATCATGACGTGATTATATTATATCGTATTATATATAATGACGCTGATGTGACGCCATTTTTATTAAATATTGCGTGTAAATATTAACATATTTGTTATCTATCTAGTTTGTCCATATAGCCTTATCTTAGATTAAATCAATACTAATTATGAGTAAACTGCATTAATGCAGATACCAGGATTCCTTTCAAAATTATAGCATTATCCAGTTTATACATACAACATTTTTTTTGTAATAAACAAATCTACTATTGCGTAATCAGGGTTTATTGTTGCCTATTATCCATAGCCATCCATGACAACAACTAGTATAATAATTCTGGGTTAACTGAAAGAAATCGCAGCCCTGGCGACGACAAGTTCGCCCTAGTGAACAATTCTTCAAAATATGTTTTATCTAAAAAAATGCATGTTGGTACTTTGTTCACTTTAAGAATAAATACGATCAATGCTGATCAGAGTGTAAATAGCATGTTTCAGTCAGCATTTCGTCCTTTAGTCAAATAAAAATGGTTGTACGTTTATACCTGGCTATAATCAGAAATTATATTGAAATTATTATTAAACAACTGTGTCCCTACTGATAAATAAAATAACGCATGTACCTAAAAATGTAACTAAATAGCAATGAGATAGGAATACGTACAAACACGTCCGTATCCGTCCGGACTCACTCTTCACCGTGTTAACCATTTCCGGCTACATTAGCGCCATCCGTCGCCATAAGGCGGAGTGAGAAGATAAGGGGCTTCCCAGTTCACATCGAAGTAATATCCTACATTGCGGGGCTTCCCAGATTGATACATTTAATTGACTGTAACAATTTGACGCCTATTTCATTACCTATCTATACCATTAAATTTTATAGTCTGGTATTTTATTGCTTGTCGTGTATTTACTCTGTACATCTATTAAATGATATTATACTGAATTGAAATCTATAGTATATCGTTATCTGAGAAATACAAGGTAAAAAAAGTAACTGGAAGATTTTGACTTTTTGCGTAAAAACGTTTCAAACCGACATAAGCCACGAGTACCTACAATTAACAAAAAAAAACCTAAAGTAGTGTAATTTTGTAAATAAAGAGACTAATAAGGTTCCATCTGTGTGTAAAAGATAAAAGCGTTTGAAAACTGTGATCTCACTTTGTCTTCTCAGAAAGTTAGAAGAACCTAGTTATTTTCGTGTGACGCTATTTGAAAGTGGTCATTCGATGGACCCTTGGTTAGGTTAGGTTGGGTGTCAAAAATCTGGAACGTAAAAATCAAGAGGAAGACGAACCAAAGTAAAAACATTTTTAAAAGATATTGCACAAAATCGCTGAGAGTAGTAACACCTTATTGTAACTCCTCGGTAATGAAGAATGTTGAGGAACAAAATATGTACGTACATTTGTAGATAGTAGTTGAGAATGTACTACGTAGCTGCTGTTTGCTCTTATTTTATCGTAATAATTGTTATATTAAGTGGACAAAATTATCATTATTTGATATTGTAATAACTAATAAGTAAGTAGGTACCCACCTCTCAGGGGCGAAGGGTGGATTTCTGCGGAAGGGAAGTCGGGGCATACGTTTCTTATGGGATTACGTCAGATTAGACACTATTATACCTATCATTCTTTCCAAAAGGTAACTCGATGGGAATCGTGTTCTTAGGTAGGTTCGCGCCTGATTTTATTGTCCCCTATCTAATTAACTACCAATAACATTGTACACTAAATTGTTATACTTATTCTTAAAGTTTGTGAACCACTGTGCATGCACATACTAAAGAATTCCTGAAGCAGTCCCAGGTCATTATTTATTTATTTATTTTTCTGATTATTGCTGAATGCTGATCAGAGTGCTAAACGGCTTCAGTAAGCATTTCGTCAATTAGTCAAGTAGCTCACGTCAATTAGTCAAGTAGCTCACGTCAATTAGTCAAGTAGCTCACGTCAATTATTCAAGTAAATAAATAAAGCAACATATCAATTCAAATACGATTAGACGAAATGGATTAGGCACCTATCTGAGTGTAAAATTTGCAGCATGGAAATGGCATCGCATTGTTTCTGAAACAAAAATAGGCAGACCTCTTGAAAAAACGTAGATCGCTTCTGGTTTTTGTCATATCTTATGTAAAACATAGAACCTAGTACAATACATACTATATTAGCAAAGATTGTGTATAAAATACTAATAAGAACTAAACACATATGTATCATACAATATAACACAATATACAAAGTACCTAATAAGTAATAGGTAATGTAATGAATAAGTTCTACAATACAAATTAGTCGCGAGACGCAAACAATATTGTATTAGGATTATTCACCTTATCTATTCTAACTCTACAAACACTAAACTTCTGTATCGTATATTATTGTATAATCAATGGTCTCAACCCAGTGGTGTTTGTGAAAAATGACTGAAATTTGATAAAACAATAAATCCTTGCACCTTACACCTTACAAACAGTAGGTACTAGGTAGGTACCAGGACCTACCCAAACTTATTTGAATCGTGCAAACGGAGTCGCTCGAATGGAGTGTAATTTATTCCCACAACAGGAATGTGGGACATAATCGCACAAGGCTGACTGTATCGCGAAATGCAGAATTTAGAATACATCGACAGCGCTAGGATCAGGGCCGGATTTACAGTTTTCATGGGAGTAGGCCCAACATTTAGCCACCCCCCCCCCCTCCCCCAACGGACGATTTTTTAAATGTATTTTTTTCTTTTATCCAATTAAAATTGCATCCCAAAAATGTTTCATCGACCGGGGGGAGGGGGAGAGGGGGGGGCGTCCCTAGGAGAAGCTACAAAGACTCCTTATGAAATCATATCAGATCTTCTCAAATACACAACTCTAAAATTACATTGTTGATAAGGTTCTCTTTGACGGGCAATTTTTCGAGCAATAATTGCTCGGCAACTCGTAGTGCGCCAACTGGAGCAATTAACTGCGCGATTATTTCGGCAATAGTTGCTCATATAAGCGAATCTTAAGATTGGACTTACATATCCGGAAATTCATAATCTGAAATTGATTGTTTGTAAAGTTATAAATTCCACCAAAATATCTCTCTGAATTCATAATCAGGGTAACTAACGCAACTTAATTGCATATTTTGTTTACGTAATTTTAGTCGAACTATCCAATTCAGATTATGGAAATTTATGACTAAGGGAACTTATGATTAAATGGAAACAAGGTTTCGGTGATACATCAGAACTCTCAGTAATGGGTATTGAGTAGGTAATCTGTCATAAATATAGCAGACGATTTGAGATATACCTAAATTATTTAGGTATGTAACCGGATTTATCTGTACCATTTGCACAGACGGAATTAGATTAAGTTTTTTCTTCAACAGAGACGAGAGACATCTTCATTCACATAATGCAGCATTATGTGAACTCCCTTGGGCTTTGTCGTAAGCGTCGGAAAACCCATCATGCTTTCTCCCCAAGGGAGTTCACATAATGCTGTATTATGTGAATAAAGATATCTCTCGTCTCTGTTGAGGAAAAAACTTAATATAGGAGATATTCGTACAACGTGAAAAAACATAACCTTCGTTTTATTTTTGCACAGAACGCCACTGCTGTATAAACTAAACATATCTTAAAATAATATTTCCCGAATCCTTGTAATTGAGTAGTTTTAAGATAAAGATTAAGATGTTTAATATTTTGCAATGTGTATATTGGCGCAGTTACAATTTGCGCAGCAATCGTTCCGGAAGGAAACGATTGATTTGTTTTCAATTTTCCGTTCTGTTTTCAAATTTTCAAAATGATCGAATACAAATCGATCGTTTTCTATCGATTCCTCCTCGGGGCGATCAAAAAGAAATAAATGATCACACCCAACAATAAAATTAATCGCATTTAATTGTAATTTCATCAAATATTTATTAATATTTTAGTGATTATTTAAGTTTTCTTCAGTGCAAAATGGAGAATCTGAATGATATTAGAAGAGCAGTTTACTACAACGTAGAACGTAAGTATTCCTGTAATTATTAATTGTAAATTTTATCCCATTTTATTAGCACTTTTTGAAAACCCTATGTATTTCGCTACCAATGGTGTCGAAAAATAAGTTTCATCAGTGCAAATTGTAGGAAATTTAATGCTCTACAACTTTCTAATACATGTAGTACACAAAAAATGCCTGGTTTAGAAGATATAAGCGAAAAACTAAAAAAAAGTGCTAAAAAAATTACAGTTTTTTGTCCTCCCCCTTCCACAAAGTTAGCACACGGATATTTTCCAAAAAAAGAACTTGGAAATTTCATCAAGATCTAAGTAGGTACCTACATCTTGACTGGGCTATTATTAAGAACGTCATTTTTTTTATTTCTAAACTATAAATCTCATGTGAATCATCTTTCGTGTTAAGGCGATATTAGATGGTTCACTTTTACGGAATAATTCCCCAATCAAACGTGAAATCATCCAACGGTCAACCATCTAAAAACAGAAGTGATACGATCACCATGCAAATTGTACATGTATTTAGGTTTTGGCGTATTTTTTATTGATGCCAAGTACCCATAGCATGATCTATTATTTTATTTTATATGTAAGAACATTGTTAAAGGCTTACGCCATTTATGTATAATAAATAAATAAATTTAGGGATGAGGGAATTCCCTGATTTGTACTACCGGTGATCCATGCAAAAGTGAGGCGTGTAATATTACCTTTATCATCATCAATCATTAAATTTAATACTGTTTGGAGATGAGAATTGCAACATCTTGCGTAAAAAAATAACAAGTTTTATGATTGGGGATTCTAAGTGCTTCTAGATACCTGCCTAATTAATTCCTGGAATGGTTCCGGAAACTTTATTATCGTGCAGATAGGAAAAAATATATTAAAAACTAAATTGGCGTCAATCGTGTGATGCATAATACTTCACAGTGGCGTATATAGGTTTTCATTTCGGGGGCGGCGGGGGTAAAAACTAAACCTGACCATTCAATCTGAATACTAGCGGTGAAATTTTTCGTGAAGGTGAGTGAAAAAGGTCGTGTTTTGGTGTTAAAATTGTGACGTAAAGGTAAATATTGTAATTGTGGTGTACAAAAACTACAAAAAAAGGAAGAATGGCGCCGCAAGCAATTTTTTTTTAATAGGCAAAGTGATGAACCTGGGTGTCTTTCTAAATGTTTTAAAATAACGTTTTTTATACGCGGTGTAACACAACCGGTGGATCAACCGAAGCACATTAGGGTTAAATAGATAGGTATTGAGGTCCTCTATCGTCTTGCTTCGGTTGATCCACCGGTTGTGTTACACCGTGTATAATTGTTTTACATTGCGGTCCCTCTGCCCCCCCCCCATATACGCCCTTGATATTTCATGGTATTATTGTAATATGATTAGCCATGCGATTGATTGAATAGGAAACGTCATACAATCATATTTTTATGGAAAACGATTCATAACTACCTACATGTAAGTATGTATATATTTTATTGCCGCTATCAATAGAGTTGATTACTCTTTCATGCGACGATGTTGCCAGTTGCATGTAAAGAAATTTATAAACTGAGTTTATAAATAGCGTTTCTCTAAATTGAAAAAAATAAATATGAGAAGAATGTGTGGAAAAGGAGAGATAGGATAAGAAATGAAGTGATTAGAGAGTCGAGTGAATATAAAACGGATGTTGTGACTAAAATGAAATAAGTGAACAAGTTAAGATGGTTAGGACATGTAGAGAGAATGAACGATGAAAGAATAACAAAGAAAATATACTTGTGTGAAAGAAGAGCTGGTGTAAGGAAGCGCGGCCGTCCAAAAACCACATGGCTTGACCATGTAGACCAGATTGTCAATGACGGACGTGTTCCGAGTAAAAGCAATAGTAGAGTGTGTATGACGAATTGCATGAATGTGACGGAAGCCCCAAGTGTGTGTAATGATAGGAAAGTCTGGCGTTCTGTTCTTTCTGCCTACCCCGCAAGGTATGGTATGGATAGATAGAATAGAAAAAAAATGTAATAAACTAGGTTTGTAGCTAATACCTAGTCACTAGGTATTCTTAATTATTTCAAGATTTATATTTATGCTTATTACGTAGGTATTCAAAATAAATGTCATGATTCATAAGTAAGATTTTTCTGACAACCTCATCTAAATATAGTACAGAAATAGGTGAATATCTTTAACAATGTTATCATTATTAGCATCAGGTGACTGATTCATAAAAATAATGATTATATGCATCTACAGTAAGCCAATTATCATTTATATACGTAGATAGGAATTCTTGTTATAAAGATCATCTAGCTGGATCCATTGTTGTTTACACGTCATTAATCTCCCGATTGTTTTTCAACACAGGGAAATTACCTGAAAATATTTTCATCGGAAAACCTTGGCTGAAAATATCTTCAGATCATTACATTATTATATGAACTAACGAGTACTCTCAATGCATCATACATTATGTAATTACTAGAGACCGGATTATATGCAACTTAAAATGGTTGAAATATGCATCATAAATGCTCAAAATATGCAACAATATTACCAAAAAGTACCAAAATATGCAACATAAATTTAAATAAATACAACAAATTAACGTTATTACAAGATTTCATTTCATTTGTTTTTGGTATCGTTTGGAAGATCGCGAAAAACAGTTCTACGATGTCAAGTCATAAATAAAACATGTTTTTTTTAAATAGACAATTATTTTTTTTATTGAATTACTTTATTTACGTACTACATTTTCAACTAGACACCAAAATTTTTGTTTTAGAAACCGGATTCGTCCTTCATTCATCCCCGATTCATCCTTAGATAATTTTTTTATTTTATTACAGTTATGAGCACAAAACAGACAAAAACTATAGATATAAGTAAGAACATAAAGGTAAAACGATTAGTCCATTTATAATTAAGTCACACGCAAGCATGGGCCACAGATCATTCCGGTCGCCTCACACACTCACACTCAATCTCGCTCCCGCACCTACTCGTCTACTACCTATTTCAATCATAAAAAATCAGAGTTTCCATACGCAAACCGTATTTTCACACCCTCTTATTACACGCATACTTAGTATGAAATTAAATGGGTGATACTCCGATGAAATATATGTTTTCCACGATTATCTCAGATTCAACCTTTTGGCTTATACGTGGTTTTGGTTTATGACTCCAGTATTATGGAGAATGACGTGATGCTCCTAATGATTCCATTTTGAAATATAGGGAGGCCACAAGATATATTTATATATGTAAGGTCAGTTGGGGCAAGTGCCCCCACGGGGCTAGTGCGTCTTCGGACTATAACTTGAAAAGCGATGCAATTCCAACAGTATGTCATTTGAATTTCGATACTTCGCGCCAAAATGATTCACAAGGTCAATTGTGGGTGTCACTGCATGCTTAGTTTTGTTACAATTTGTCACATTGCAAAATCAGTTTTTTGATCTACAGGTGTGAGTTCGGAGTGGTGTCAAAAAAAGTTAATAATATTTGGAAATACGCAATATTTTTTAATTTAATCAAGGTAAGTGGTTTTATATTGATATATTCTTTGTTTTAATTATGTTATTTTAGTTATTATTGCAATGTTTATACTTTTTTATTGCAATTCAAAATTCTAACCTATTTAGTTGTTGAGGTGGCAAGTGCGTCCAGCGCCTATGGGGTAAGAGCGTCTTATGGCCGCACTTTCCCCAATCCAGGTGTTTCAAACCATAATAATAAAAGGTGTTCATACATTCCGTGTACTATTTTTATGGAATGTTTTGTGCATCAGTTTTTGGATCAAATGCATAATATAAATTAAAATATGATGTGAATACTGTACTATTTTAATACTGTCAAGAATAATATTCTATATATATATATAAAATTTTATTTGTATAATAAGTTTTTTTTTCAGATTTCAGTATAACTCAATAACAATGGTACGAACATACATCAAAAAGAAAAATGGACCATCGTGGACTAAAGAAAACTTACAAAAAGCAGTTAAAGCAGTAAAAAATAACGAAATGTCAGCACACAAAGCTTCAAAAGTATTCAAAATCCCTAGGACGACGATTAGGGACCGTTTGAATGGTAGGAGGGGTGTGAAATCTTCTTCATTTGGTACTTAAATGTTTTTTTTATAATTATTTTCATTATTATACCTAAATAAAGTTATTTCAGTACCAATACTAAAAATGTTTTTTATTTACTTCCAATTAATTACTGGTTTAACACCCCTGCTTAATCCACCTATGTCGCACTTACCTCATGATTTAAAAAAAACACTGTGATTTGCTGTACGATCACTTTTACAACAAATATTGTGGATGGATATATTGAATACATGTATTTATATCTCAATAACATAAACAAGTGCCTGAAAACACATCATTGGGAGTTTTATTAGCAAAGGATGCACTTGCCCCATGTGGTGGGGAAGTGCGTCCAGAAGACACGTTGTAGAAAAAACTATAAAAAGTGTATAAAATATAAGAGAAAGTTATGGTAAGCACTTTAAATAAAGAGTAAAATACTTAAAGTTTATGTAGTTATAATTTTCAACTGCCCAATATTTGAATTAAAGTGACAATACAACGGCAAAGTCATCTCATCAAAAAATAGTACGCACTTCCCCCAACTGACCTTATATATTTATATATGTATAATATGTCTATCTATGTATCAGTGGCGAAGGGTGGATTTCGGCAGAAGGGAAGCCGGGGCTAACATTTCTTATGGGATTACGTCAGATTAGACACTATTATACCTATCATTCTTTCCAAAAGGTATAACTCGATGGGAATCGTGTTCTTTGGTAACTTCGCGCCTGCTATGTATGTATTTATGTATTCAATTATTGTTAAGGTCCCCTTTTGGAACTAAATTTATAATTAGGTTTATCTCATTTTAGTCTCTGTTATGGGTTGCCTGGCAGATATTGCCATTTGGCAATAAGTCCGCCCGTTGTATGATTATTTTCAGTACAATAAAGATTATTTTATTTTATTTTAAGATTTTATCTGAAGAGTCAACGAACGACAACAAGTCGCTCGAGGCTAAACCAAGGTGGAAAAACTATTGTCAATTATTATCGTTTATAGAAGATAATACTATTTAAATAATAGAACGCGTAAGACAAAAGGCGGGAAATTACTATTGTAGGGATATTACGTCATAGATTACGCATAAACCATAGATAACTATATTGTAGAGTTATTATGGGAATAGACAAAGAGCTGATATCAAACCATGTCAAACATCATGCATGACAGATAATTTTTATTATGAAGTAGACAATGTATACAATAATATGCTAATGGAGGCTGTGGGCATGTCATCGAGCTAATGAGAATTTTATAATATAAGTGATAGGTACATATTAAGAAAACTAAAAACACTTAAGTAGGTACTATTTAATTGACATCGCTGTGCCATAAATAACCTTAAATATTCGAACAATCATCGTTAGAATACAGAATTAGATAACAGGTGTAATAAAAATGTTTTAATGTTATTTGGTAAATGAGGTGGTCGGTAGCCTGGTTGGTAACGCGCTCGACTGTTAATCCAGTGGGCGCGGGTTCAATCCCCGACTTACTTCACTTCACAACACAAGCTTTTAAGCTTTCTGTGAAGTGTGCAAGGATACATTTGGGTTTTTATTTCGACAAACCCAGATCCATTTAAATAGAAAAATCTGTTTCAATTTGATGATTGGATGCCCCTCCTCGTTTTAAAAACGACAAGAGGCTTGCAAAAATTATAATTTTATGGTGACCACGACGTGATTACTTGTCGCCCCTCACTGTACCGTAATATACATTGACACAACCCGTTGCGTATTACAGTTTCTTTAACTACTACCGACATCTGTGTGGCACAATCTGTAACATATTTAAGGAAATGCCTTTTGTCCCTTATTAGCCTTAATTTCACAGTAGGTAATTATAAACTTTAGCAATCCCACCCGCAGCCGACGATTTCATCCCAGGTTTCTTTTAAAAATGTGTAATTCACTTTGTCGCTTACGTTATTCTTATTTCGCGCTAACATTCTCAAACAAAATTTAAAAAGTTGAAGCGAAAATAGAACGATTTTTGCTCAGTGCATATAGGCTCTTAATTTTTTTTTACATATGTGGGTGGAGAAATATAATCGTGGTACTTATGCCTCATCCACATGCTTGCCGACCCTCCACGTTTTTTGTGTGAATGAGTTAAAAGACGCTAACCGTCGATTACGTATACAATCCAAGACAATCACCCCGTCTGCACGTCTTTTTACTCATTCACACAAAAAACGTGGAGGGTCGGTGAGCATGTGGATGAGGCATTACAAAGTTCTTTTACGATTACTTATTTGTAACTTTAATTTTACAAAATGTTGGTTTAGAGATGAAAAAAGCAAATACATACTTTGTTATGAAAAGATGAAAATTTTCCAAGTGTTATCTGTTATCAATGTTTTCAGAAAAAATAAGTACCCATAACTGCCTGCAATTATTATATCAAAGTTATTTATAGACACATAAAAACCCGTTATCATTTTCCAAGAAAAATATTTTTATTAGTTGGTATTTATCAGGCGCGAAGCTACCTAAGAACACGATTCCCATCGAGTTTCCTTTTGGAAAAATGATAGGCTTAATAGTGTCTAATCTGACGTAATCTCATAAGAAATGTTAGCCCCGGCTACCCTTTTGCAGAAATCCACCCTTCGCCACTGGTATTTATAAAAATGGCAAGCCAACCAACACGAACACACACATGTGTGTACATTATGTTAGGAGGTTTATTGATTATGAGCATAGGTCATTTCTCGACAATAGATCCAATGCTGTTTCGAACTAAAATAAGTGCTTTTTGCTATGAAATAATTGAAAAAAATACGTCTTATTTTAGTAAATACTTATATTTTTCTAGGCAAATTGAATAAATTGAATTATTATTTATTGGGCCCCACTGTTTTTGTAAAGTTTTTCGAATGTCCTGAAATAGTCAAGTGTTTTGTGGACGATATATGATTTATTATCTGAACTAGAAAACTGTGTACCTAGGTATATGGGGAGAATGTTGAGATTTTTAGCCGATGTGGAATTCTATATTTAAAAATAAAAAAATATTTTTGGTTATGTACTTTATTTATATATACGATTTATTTATTTTTTCAAACTACACATTTTTGCCTTCAAAGTGCATGCAAATATGTATGAAGCTAATCAGTCACCAGTGGCATAATCAATTATTTTACCGAGAGCAGTAACCCTTTCACAAAGAAAATTACTGAAATACTCAAATATTTTACCGTTGTAATTAACACATTTTCCAAATTGTAAGTTGGCCCTTTGGTAAACACAATTCACTCATGTATTTACCAAATATATTTACACATTTATGCGCATTTCTTTTTTTCACGAGTGCTTTCGAAGATAATTAAAAAAAGCATCCAATTTTCCGGCGCGATGCTAATTGATGCAAAAGGTAGATAACGTAGACGACCATTATATATTTTATACCTGTGTATTGAATTGATATTGTTTTGTTTTATGTATTTTCTTTCGTCCAATCATTCAAAGCAGTTCAACAACAGTCAACAGCAGTTTATTGCTAGACGCCAGAGAGAGTGGTCGCGTCGCTCCGCGCTCGATAAAACACAACACCTTGATTAAATCGTTCTTAATTCGAAAATGTAATTCAAATTACGAATCACTATTCGTTCTATTGTTTCAATTTCAAAAATTTATACATTGCGTTTGTCATTTAAGCGACTTTTTCAATACTTTTTGTGTGTTTTTTGTTATTCGACTGAGTGATTCTAGTTTTTTTAGTGTTTTGTGATATTAATAGAAATTGTGTAATGTTTTTATTTTTAAGTGCAATGTCAAGAACAACTCTAAATTCTTTTGTTAAACTATTTATTACATAACTGCCAAGTTACAATAAATTAAGTTTTAATATTTAATAAACAAATTAACTGTATTATTAACATTTTAAAAACATTATTTCGAACGTTTAAAAGCATTCTTAATTCAAATCTAGTTTTTTTTTTGCAAATAAGTATTATTTTGTTTTGTTTTGTGAATAAATTAAAAACCGATTACTGTGTTTTTGTTATTTGAAGAATATTAAGTGTTATTTACGAAAAAACAGTGTTTTTGTTATGTTTTTATTTATTTGTTTAAACATTGGACATGTGCTGTTGTAAAAATTTCACAGATTTCTGTAAATCACTTTGTGGAGGTGAGTTTTTCACACAATTTAGGTACTATTCCACCATTGTGGCCTCACCCGCAGCCGAACGAAAAAGTCTTATGTTCGACCTGTTGGCACTATAGTCATTTTTTTTTCAAACTGTCCTGTCGAACGCAGTCATAAAAGTGCGACCGAGAAGGGACGACTACCTGCTTTATTCGCACTTATGCCAGAGCCGTAAGTGCGAACAATGCAGGTAGTCGCCCCTTCTCGGTCACACTTTTATAACTGTTTTCGACAGTTTAAAATAATTTAACTATAGTACTAAAACAAGTTGTTTTTTTTTATGAAAAGGCCTTAAAATGTTTTTTCGCTCGACTCGGCTGCGGGTGGTGGCTCGATATTGGAAACGTACACCATTTTAATTTTATTTGCATATTTATATTTTTTATTTTTCATTGTATAAACCCAGTGGTTTTTAAGCTGTAAGCGCGGTCCATTTACAAAAATGTGTAGAAACTGTTCACCAGTTTGTAATTCGGAAAAAGTTGAAATTTTAAAGCTAGGTATTTCAATGCAATTTTTTTTTCATATGCGATTGTTTCTTGAACTACATTCAACTTTCAAGGTCATCCTATATTTTTTACATTATAAAAAGTATCTAGTACGTACTTACCTACATCTGAAATGTCAAGTTAATCGTTAAAGTACATACATATGAAATTGCTTAAAAAACTGATAGCCTCAATGCCTCAATAGATTTGTAGGAAATATATAAGACAAAAGTGACCAATTTAATATGGAGGACGGTACTTCAAAGCGGAAATGTTAGTTTTCTATTTCATTTTGTCTTTGTGTTAGGGCCATTGATCTATCGTACTTGCATATTTTAGTTTAGAAAGTCTCCATTTATACTTAAATACAATTTAACATAAGTGGACCATCTAGGTTCCGTATTTATAAATGCTAAATTGAAGTGTAAGTACTAAGTAGGTACCACCAAATTTTCTCTGGGTACTGTATCACTGTTCTGGCAACCCCAATTTGCGGGAGGTTTTAGGCAGGCAACCCTATTCCACAATGAGATCACTGAATTCAGAGAGAGGTTTTGGTCGGAGCTTTTTTGCAAACGATCGATTCAGTTAACTGAACTTCCGGACTGTGTGATAGACCAAAGACAATAGCTTCAATTTGGTCATTTATGTGACAATCGAGTAAAATACTGACAGGTGCATTTATCGCGATGTAAAATAACCTCTTTGAACCTGGCAACCCCTAAGGTTGAGACAGACTGAAAGGTGGCAACCTGTGTTTTTCCAGATTTTCAAATTGGTCATTTTCCGATGACACTTCTGTGACTTTCCGAGCAAATGGGTTCAATTCTCTTGAAAATTGAAATAAAATAATTAAATAATCATAGTAAAGGTGCTTGCTTCAAGATTTTTATAGGCAATCGTTTGGTTTATAGCCTTTAATGAAAAATTACATTTTAAACAGATTTCTAGAAGTTATTTTTTTAACGGTGGGCTCCTAGGCTATTATGCAATCGTGTGCCGATAATGAAATTCAATGTCACATAAGTGTGTGCGATAGCCAACAACGGGCCAGGTGATTTATAAATTAAGATGACCGGCGAGTTCACTGTTTAGTATTTAGTCACAAATCTCCCGCGTCTTTTAGTCTATGATCTATGCATTCAAATCTTAAATTCAAATCTAGTGTGTGTTCTATTTTCGCCTGTCTTATGTTTGTTTATTATGTTATCATCATAGATACTATGTTTTCTCTTCGCACTAGTAAACTTGTGTTTCGAATTTAAATTTAGAATGCCCTCGCGTTCCATCATAATATTATACCTAGTTTAAATATTCAGTGATACTTTAGCAACGTTTACTGCTAACTCTCGTCCATTTTTAATTTGTAAGGAGCGTGGAACATGCTTGGGTTGCTTAGTAGGA
Organism: Ceraclea dissimilis; assembly: GCA_963576895.1. NCBI lineage: Eukaryota > Metazoa > Arthropoda > Insecta > Trichoptera > Leptoceridae > Ceraclea > Ceraclea dissimilis. Next base: position 3,691,604 of record OY756377.1, read on the forward strand.
GTAGCAAAGCAACTACATACTCGTACACATGTACCTACGTGCGTTGTCACTTGTCGCACATATTAAAATATATATTTTTTGCATGGTATTAAGCCAATATATTAGACCTTTACGGAATAACTCCCCAATCAAAAGTGAAATCATCCAATGGTGAACCGTCTAAACACAGTAGTGATACGATCACCACACGAATTGTCGTACGGATGGTGGAATTCCCTGATTTATAATACGGGTGATCCATGCAAAAGTGAAGCGTGTAATATTACCTTGCACTCGAGCGAAAGAAAGACGGGTATAGTGACCAGAATGGAGGCGAATAAATGTTGATTTTTTTAAAAATGTTTGGGGCATGTTGATAGAATGAATGATGTCGAAATTGGAATCATACCGTGATGCTATATTAGTAGTCTGTATACCTAAGAAAACGTGAAAGCCTTTTTTCCTAATCATGTTTTGTATAACTTTTTTTTAACCCACCTAGTAATAAATATAAGGCATGTACATATGTAATACTGTAATGCAGAAAATCCCGTGATTTGTATGTAAAAAATACGGTTTTTCCTTTTTTTTTTATACAATTTAATAACAAGAGATTCGTTCTTGTTAAGAAGATGACTTGAACTCACCACCTTCTGTACACAAATAGGTAGGTACATTTGTACATCGACGGTGATCTTCCAATACCTCCTATCTCGATTTGACCAAATTTTACAGGAGGAAGAAAAAACTTCATATCTTCGATAATTTTCGAAAAATCGAAAGACAAAAAATACCGTTGGTTCAAAATACTATATTTTATTGATTTATAAAAAAAAAACTGGTAAAAACCTATGGTTGAGGCTCTACGTAACTTAGGAGATATTTCCGTGATAAAATATTTTATTATATTCAATTAGGAGGAATTGGCATTGAAGTTAGAAGGTATTGCCTCCAGAATTTCAAACCGAGTAACCACAAATTGTATAATACATTGTAAATTAGAAGATATTAGTTTGATTTACATACAACATATACTACATAGTATACTTAATGTAGAATGAGTATCATAAATGAAACCATTAAAAGGTAATAAATACCTACTTGATAAGTAACTATTGTTCAGATAAATGCTAAGTATTGAGTACTTCCTCGAATCGTAATAGAGCATTAGTTTATTACCAGAGAATTACAAGAGCTCATATTCCATTAGGACCTCCGTAAAACTCTGATGGCTATACTAATAACAAAAAAATCAATACATAAATAATAATAAATAAAATCTTTATTGAAAAGAAAACATATCTTCCAAATGGCGGGTTTATTGCCGTAGGCAATGTCTGCCAATCAACCACTTGTGACATTCATTTGATATAGACATTGCATACAAGTGTATGAAAAATAAGAAAAAATATAAATAAATATGAAAATAATAATAATTAATATAGAATACTTATACATACATAAATAGATATGTGGATGGGATGAAGGACAAGGAAGGAACCACGGGATTGTCAGTTAGATGGATTATTTATGGAAAGGTGCCTCAGTTTACTTTACATACATACATACAACAATTTCAAAGTACCTACGTGCGAAAATACAAATTACAAGCCACGATATCTAGTGCTATAAATAATGATAGAATTACTAATGTAAGTTAAGTGTTTCAATCAATGTTAATTTATTTAATAACGTTTTGATCAGATGGACACTGGCAACTGGTCTATAGGTAATAAAATAATGTATTTCATTATCACGTGTTACGCCACTGAACTTGAATTGATGTGTCGTGAAATGAAATAGGTGTGCACTATTTTTTTCTAAGTTTACGGTAAAATGCAATCGAAGAATGTTTTGAAATGAATAAATTATGATAATAACCATATGATGACCACTTGTAAAACAAATTAATACTTAATTAAGAGTATGCATACCGACATTTCAAAAATTTCGCGGAAGTCGCGGATTAAATTTTTTTTTACTGATAATATTCATTAAAATCTAGGGAATAACCGTAAAAGTTTTTTGATAGACGCAAAATTAACCCTAAAAAATGGAAAAAACGCTATTTTTACCATTTTATCATGCGATTGTCACGCGATATTGAACCTTAATGCCGTGGGAAAAGACTGTGACGTCATTCTTGGTGCCAAGCCCTTAACATTATTTTTTCAAATTTTTAAATTTCTACTGTAGAATAGGTACTAATGATTATTCTTCTTTTTCTCATCTCCCTCTTCCCACATTTATTTGGTTTCGGCTCTCCTTGTTTGTCTTCTCCAGGCTCCTATGTCCTGAGTCGTCACATCATCTAACTGGGCATCCCTCATGCGTAAATACGCATCCCTCATCTCCTTTCTCAAATTACTTCACCACGCTGCGCAAGGTTGACCTCTGCCTTTCTTTCCTTTAGGCAACTTTGGAGCCGTGAGCACTGCATGACTTTCATGCCTCATTATGTGGCCGTACCATCGCATTCTAGATTCGTTCAGTTTTTCATTTATTGGCGCCACCTTAAAGCTATATCTGACTCTGATATACCTATATTCATTTCTTACTTTATCCATCTTTGAGTGAGCGAAGAGGGATGAGGAAGCGCGGCCGCCCGCGACTGACCTGGTCCGATCATGTCGACCAGATCCTCAAGGATGGACGCGTTTTGAGTAAAAGGAATTGGAGAGCGTGTATGACAAATTGCATGAATGTGACGGAGGCTAGGAGTGTGTGCAAGGATAGGGCTGTCTGGCGCTCTGTCCTCTCTGCCTAGCCTGCAAGGGACGTGGCGTGAGGGTATAGATAGATAGACAGACTTTATCCATCCTTGTTACCCCCCACTGACCACTTATAAAAATCTGTCAATAAAAGCTGTTGTATTCTCTTGATAGACTAAAACAAACCGTGAGGTTGTTTGCAATAAGGAAAATAAACAGTTCTAATAGTAATAATTACTAATAACCCTGAGAGAACCATAAAAGAGCATAATTCGTCATCTAAGAGTAACAAGGTTTTAACCAGCAAATTGAGATATATTATTTATTTATTTAGTTTAGGCATTACATATATAAAACAGATACATACATAGATTTCAGACAAACTAGCACAAACATAGAAGTAATCCATTCCACACTTACATGTACACACGCATAGATAATCGAAAAAACTTACGAGTATATATTTCACCTTAAATTAAACATACATAATAAAATGAGGAGGGAAGGAAAGGTTTTTATTGACTTGGTTATTATATTGACTTTCTACGTGAAAATGTTTTTAACCGACATAATCTAGAAGTACAATTAACAAAGACACCCTGAAGTGGTGTAGTTTTTAAATAAGTAACGAGTCTAAAAATGTTCCATTTGTGTTTTAATACGGTGCCTTTAGATTTCTCGATGGAAAGTTGTGGGGTAGTTTGTTTTTCTTTCATTCTATACGTATTTTGGGGTGCTGAATCCGAATCCGAGGTTTGCCAACAAAATTTCGTGACGGAACATGGCGAAAAAATGGTAAAATGGCGAAAATATTCCTTTTCTGGCGATTTCTTTATAAGACCTCGAAAACTGACAACTTTCGTAAGTTATTTTTCTACGCAAAATTAAAGTACGTAAAATTTACTACAAAATTGCAGTATAAAATTTTTCTCTAAAATAACTAGCAGCGGAGCTGTCAAACTCCAAAAATTGGCCAAATTTTCTCGTTATTTTAAATTGTGAGAATGGAAAATGTATGGAGAATAGGTCACCTTGTTAGAATTATCACCAAATTTTGACAATTATTCTTCAGATTTATGATACATATTTTACCTCGTTGGAATCAGTAAACATGGAGAAAGGTTTCAGGATAAATTTTATTTAAAAATGTAGTGAAATGTTTACGCTAAAAAGGTTTAAACATTTTTAGCCTAAACAAATTACTATATTTTTAAATAAAATTATTTAAACATGTCTAGCTCAAATATTTCACGGCGTTTTTAAATAAAAATTTCGTTAATAGCTTTCTTTGTGTTTTCTGATTCCAACGAGGTAAAATATGACTCATGAATTTAAAGAATAATTGTTGAAATTTGCTTATGAAGGCAACAAGGTGAACTTTTTCAATACATTTTCGATTCTCGTAATGTAAAACAATAAGAAAATTTGTCCATTTTTTGGACCTTGACAGCTCCGTTGCTATTTATTTTAGAGAAAAAATTTATATCGCAATTTTGTAGTAAATTTTACGTACTTTAATTTAGCGTAGAAAAATAACTTACGAAAGTTGTCAGTTTTCGAGTTCTTATAAAGAAATCGCCAGAAAAGGAATATTTTCGCCATTTTACCAATTTTTCGCCATGTTCTGTCACGAAATTTTGTTGGCAAACCTCGGATTCGGATTCAGCACCCCAAAAATACGTATAGAATGAAAGAATAACAGACTACCCCACAACTTTCCATCGAGGAACTGTTTTGTGTTTAATTTCACCGGATTATTTAAAAGATACGAGTGTTTGAAACTTTGATCATTAGATTTAGTTAGTTTTGTTAACATTCATGTCTCGTCAGTAGAAGAGACTGTTATTATCAGGTAACGATATGATGTCAAAATTCCTAAGAAGAAAAGTCAGTATGAAATTGGGACAAGACACATTTCTTATGAGGGAAATGGCCTTGATTTGGCCTTGGTCCAATCTGTGATTTTTTTCCCACCGCGTGACATAATTCTTCATATTCATATTTAATGGCGTTTTTTTTAAATTTTATCAATTATTTTTATTATGTAACGTCCTAATGCATTTAAAGGGAGACAAACAAAATCACACGGCGTAGAGCCGTCTTGTGTTTAACTTCAATCGCCCTCCATTTTAATAATACCTTATTATTATTCGTTTATTATTATGATTTATTACTAATTATTTATTATGGAATACGTAAGGCCACAAGTAGCAGAGACCTTGTCGATATTTCACTACAATGCTCGGTGAATCATTCGTATTATTTATGATGTAAGTAAAGTAAAACTCGACCACCGCGGGTCATTTGCCTCAATGAAGATTACATCGAGTATAGGCACCCACACTATAACCACTTGACTCTCTCTGTATGTTTTATTTGTTTATATAACCAGAGACCGGATTATATGCAACTTAAAATGGATGAAATATGCATCATAAATGTTAGAAATATGCAAAAAACCACCAAAAAGTACCAAAATATGCAAAATAAATTTTAATAAATACTGCGAATTAGGTACCGCTTTAAAAAGATTTTATTTAACTCAATTTTCATTTAATTTATGTTTGGCATCGTTTCGAAGACCGCGAAAAACAGTTCTACGGTGAGAAGTCATGTAATCTTGTTTTTTTTTTAATTTAAGGCATTTTTTTTAAACTGTTATATTTACTATACCTACTACATTTTCAAGTAGACACCAACATTTTTGTTTTTGTAACATTTATGTTTTACAAATACAGTTAAAATTTAAGAAAATATACATTATCAGTACATTTTGGTCGAAATATGCAAAATCCTGAATAAATCGGCAAAATACGCAAATGCATATGCAAATTAGCAATTGCATATAATCCGGTCCTATTTATAACTGTTTAAAGGCCTGCTAAGACAGGCAAAAATGTTGGCCTACTTGTCGAGAGAGATTTTAATCATTTTAACAGGTGAAATGCCGAATTATTAAAGAAAATTGTTGTCAACTTCGGTCGCGTTTATGCCATATAAATAACAAGTTATTGTCTTACACATTGTTTTTCTCTATTCATGGTTCGAGATACGAATTTCTGTCTTTCGAAAAACAGATCAGAGGTGTTTTTCACATTTTTTTATTTGTAAGAAATGTGTACAAGATACAAAAAATATTTGAAGGTCATTTACTAGATAAAGGATCGATGTATCTACCCTATTATTTTCCAAAGCATGTTTAGTGAGGTTGTCGAGATTTAAGTTCTACCGTTTTTTTAAATGTCTTGAACAAAATTTTTATAGCCAAATGATCTTGGAGATTAACAATGAAATAACTAATTTATTAGTTGTAACTACTTACAAACAAGATGTCAACTTATCACCTCGCCAATTACAATACCAATGCAATAAAAGGTGTCAACAATACTGTGAAACGATTAAATTTAAATATCAATAAAAATACCATAAAGTAAGGTGACCAACCGTCTTCCTTTTGGAAGGACAGTCCTCCTTTTCTAGGTTCTGTCCGCCCTCCAGAAGTGTCCTCCTTTTTGTCCTCCTTTTTTACTTTTTAACATTTTTAAACTAATCTGTTAATCACAAAACCACACGTTTCTTCATCATACCATGAATTAACTAGTACTATAGTATAAAAATACATTAAAATGCAATTGTTTCCTAAAAAAAATTGCCTGCGGCTTAATTACCTTTACCTTTTGTGTAATATGTAATTTGGTATGTCTTATGACAAATATTTCACATGCGGTGATACATCCGTTATGGAAAACATTTTCAAGAAAATAAATCAAACATAGCGACCTTCATCACTGTCCCAAAAAAAATTCGCCTGCGGCGCTATTAACGCGTTTTTGTCCTCCTTTTGATTTTTAAAAATATGGTCACCTTGCATAAAGTTATTTATAACCGTGTTGAATAAACAGACAATAATTCAAGACGTTACGAAAGATTGCAGAAAGTCAATGAGTCAAGGGTAGAGAAGAACGATGAGCCCGTCAACCTTCAGAGAAAGAGCTTTGGACTCGGGTCAATCAATATTGTCAATGTCTTTTTTTAAAAAAAGTCACAACTGACCCCAAATGTTAATTTCGTTAAAGATGGTTGTAAAATCACATTTTGTTCAACTAATAAAAGTCGCATTGATTTATGTAAAAATTTACATAAGCCACATATTTTCAAGTCCAACTCTCACCCCCCCAGTATGCCGTCACGGTCATTTCCCGTGGCATTAAAGGTCAAAATCGCACGAACAAGCGAATGATAAAATATTAAAAATAGCGTTTTTTTCCACCTTTTGGGGTTAATTTCGCTTCAGTCTTCAATCAAAAACCTTTTACCGTCATTCCCTAGATTTTAATGCATATTTTAAATGCAAAAATATATTTTTCTCTGCGAAACGATTTGCTCTCTTTCTCGTTCTCCGCAGCCCTCGCACGCTTGTTCCAAATATTCTCATCGGTGCGGTGGCGCCCTCTGCAATTTGTTCACTTGACTATCCGCTTGACCTATCAAGTAGGTAAGTAGGTACTAACTTACTAAGTATTATATACGAATATATGGATGACAATGAGAAGCCATCGATATACCGTTGATAAGTTGACATTGGTCTTAACCGACAAAAAATAAAAACAATGATGACTTCTAAACTCGTTTTATTTAAGAGATGACTTGGCCCGCCTCGGGGAAAGTTACTCAACACAAAATACCGGTCATGTATGAAGATAAAATACCAATCGGTATTGTAGCGTAGCGTGACAAGGTAAATTAATAATAATTCATTAATTGGTATCTTGTGTCAACACAGATAAATGAATCTGGCTGTTAATGAAACGTAGCTACAGAAGATCTTAAGAGTAGGTATGCAATTATGCATACCGACATTTAAAATAATTCTAAAAACGGGAGACCTTATATCTCTACAACCGTTACTAAATATGCTTTGGAACAAAATAGGGTAGATGCATTGAAGATTTATCTAGCGAATAACCGTAAAATATTTTTTATGTCTTGTGTAGATTTCTCAAAAAAAATATTACAAACACCTCTGATCTTTTTTCCGAAAGACGGAAACTCGTTCCCCGAAAGTTGCGGAGTAAATTTTTTTGTACTGATATTATGCATTAAAATCTAGGGAATAACCGTAAAAGTTTTTTGATAGACACAAAATTAACCCAAAAAAATGAAAAAAACGCTATTTTTACCATTTTATCATGCGACTGTTCACGCGATTTTGAACCTTAATGCCGTGGGAAATGAGTGTGACGTCATTCTTGGTACCAAGCCGTTAACAAATGCATTGCACGTTCTGATTACATACCTACAAATTAGTATCATACTGTGGCTTGTACTTTGAAATACACATCTGGCACACTTCATCTGTATTTAAAAATGTATTAAATGAAGTACCTACCCAACAAATACTCTGAAATATATATTCATGTCTTATTCTCCAGTCAATCTTGCGAATTGGCTTGCAGCAAGTTCTTAAATCTTCTCTTCAGCTCGACATATGTGGCGCAGTTCACATCCTCGTACACCTGGTCCAGGTACTGCCGTCGGGGGTGCTCCCTGTGATTTGTCCCCTCAATCATCCCCTCTATTAAGTCATGTAAGAGACCCTCGTGGCGCAAGATATGGCCAATCCGATATGGTTCTGAGTAGGTGCCTCCCTTCTTCGACTCTGCTGAGAACCTCGTTCATGTACAGATTGAATACTCTCTGATGGTTTTGGGAAGGGAGTACTACACTACCGCACCGTCTGACTAGGTACTTTTGTTGAACACTATCACACTTAGTTGGATATAATAAGTATAGTTATCTCAACAGATATACAGCAAAGGATGGACTTTCCGTCAGGCTTATGACTGATTGACTGGTTGGCTGGTTTAATGCCCAAAATAATCTCAACGGAGGTTGGCGCACAATTACAATATTACATAATATATAAGAACATATTATACAATAACCTACACGTTTCATCTCGACTCAGCTACCAGCCATCATAGCCAGGGTAGAATACCGGCTTGTCAGGTTGGAGGTCTGGGTTCGATTCCCGGCCCTGGCAGATGGATGGACTGGAATTGGTGAATTTTACTTAAGGCTCCAAGACACCACAGCTAGGAATTCGAAATGAACGTCGCTTCCCCTCTCTTACCGCTCCAAATTTTCAAATATTTCCACCGCAAGTTTTGTCCAATATTTACACACACATTCATCAAAACTTATACATTCAAATAATACAACTACGGGATTATTATTATAATATTTTAGTTTGAATTTCTTTAAATTCTATCAAATACCATTGTATTTGATAGGTGCATACCTACCTATTATATCATTTGTGTATTATTTTATTTGGGTACAAGAACGATTGGAACATATTTTGATACTACTAATTCTATCGATACTAGTTGTCCTCAGTGTGATTCGCACTAACTGGGATTTGTTCAAGTAATAATGAAAGAAAAAGGAGTGCATACTGCATAGAGATTAATACATAGGCATGTAAATAAAATTATTGTACCATATAATACAATTCAATTTCAAAATTCTTTTTTTCTTCAATATACGGCTAGAGAAGCCTTTACATAGATAATAATAAAAAAATATATAACAATATGTCTAAAAATAATAATACAATCCTTTACTTGTAATACCTTATAATAACTGTATACAATCATGTACATACGCATCTATGTATTTTAAATAATATTAAAAAAAAAAACAAATATATAATAATATGGCAATTATAATAGTAGTAGCTAGAGGTACATAATTTTAAAATAAAAATAAAATAAAATAATATAATAATTTTCTCTTAATATTTACAATAAATTTTTATCACCTAAGAAAAAGTTGCCTGTAGGTTGGTGAAAATCTTAAATTATTACAAAAAATGTAAACTAAGTAGAATTTGTAAATTATATAAAGAGATATATTTTCTAGTAGGTACTGTAAACAAACTTTTTAATTTCAGTTCAATTCAGTGTTCCGAGTAATAAAACGATTTTGCCTTGCATTAAGAGAAGTATTTCTGATTTTTGGATATGTTATAAAGGTCAGTCTTGTGGTTCGGAATCCAAGAATGCGACCTCCTTACCCTTGTGCGTTCACTAGGCCGAGCCAAAAACCGTCGAAATTCCGTACGTTTGAGAGACGTTTTTCAGTTTAATGATTTTAACTTTTTACAGGTGCACCCTAGAGAAAAAAGATCCAAGTAAGAGTTATAGAATATTAAATTTCCTATAATTTTGAACTACAAATTTTTATCGTAATGTTATTATTAAAAAAGTTATGCATTATCCAAAATGCTTTATTATTGAAAAAAAAAACATTTTTTTACGATATCTGAAATTTTCTTAATATATTTTCGTAAGGGTAAGTTGTAAAGGAAAATGGCATTAGTAACAGTTGTAGAAGATTCAATTTACTATAATAAGAAAACTTCATAAATGGTAATTTTTTTTAAATGGGATTTTGGGCAATGCACTAATTTTTAAATAATAACATTACGAAAAAACTTAATAAAACAAAGGTATAGGAAATTTAATATTCAATAACTCTTACTTAAATCTTTTTTCTCTAGGGTGCATCTGTAAAAAGTTTTAATCATTCAACCGAAAAACGGGCGGAATTTCGTCGGTTTTTGGCTCGCCCTAGTGAACGCACAAGAGTGGGGAGGTTGCCAACTTGGATTCTGAACCACAAGACCAACCTATATAACATATCCAAAAATCAGAAATACTTCTCGATTAGCAAGGTGATGTACCATGTTCATTCTCCATTCAACGGGCTATACAGAAAATTTCAAAATGTGTCGCTTAGTTCAGTGGTCCCCAACCTTTTTTTCGCCGCGGACCGGTCAGCGTTTGATAATTTCACCGCGGCCCACTGAGGGTAGGGGGGTTACATTGGGGAGGGGGGTCACATTGAATGTAGATTTTTTAATTTTTTATTACTTAATAAGGAAATATCGTTTTACAGAGAAATATAAAAACTCCGAAACGGGAAAAATTTCGCTACTACCTGATTCCACCATAACCGCAACCGTTTTTGTATGGAATAGGGTCGCTGTTATAGTCCAAACCGATACAAATCAGTACGAACGAGATAAGAATATTATTTTATTACAGCAAAAAAAGACAGAAAAATTATCTGAATCTCGATCGACAGAGGACGACTTTTGACATTGATGACGTGTTTAAATACGATTTGGCTTATTTAAGTTACGACAACACCGCCTTCGGAGTCAATGTGCGACCAGTTTAACAAAAAACGACTTCGCATTCGGAACAAATATTGTATATTATGGCAGTGTAGTGTTGTTTTACTTTGCAGGTATTAAGATGGTAACTTTACGTGAAGGGGTTTTTAACCGAATAATTATTTTAAGCTATTGACGATTTTTATCAAAAAAAATATTTTGATTTTTAAGCACGCGGCGCGGCCCAGTACCATAGGTTGGAGACCACTGGCATAGTTGACGGTGTTATGCCCATTCCCACCAACTTTCACCTAGGAAGCAGACCCCTAAGGAATTTTCATACAAAACCACAGATAATTTGAGTGATTATTGTAACTGTCATAACCTTTAAGATATAAATCCATACAAAATACAGCATGCAGCTACTTAAGTGAGGGAGATTCTGGGCGGAGATATTTGGGCACCTAACTAAGTAGAGCTGCATGCTGTATTTTGTATGGATTTATATCTTAAAGGTTATGACAGTTACAATAATCACTCAAATTATCTGTGGTTTTGTATGAAAATTCCTTAGGGGTCTGCTTCCTAGGTGGTAGTTGGTGGGATCGGGCATTAGTGTGGTATAAATAACTATTTGAATATAGTATGTACCTATTTCTTTGATGGTGTTCGTAATAATTAAAATTCAAATGAAAGAATTCCTACTTAGAGTTCCATATCTATATACGGTGTTTTATTGGTATTGGTTATTATTATCTTGGCAACAAATGTGCCGAAACCAAGCTTAATGTCACCTTCATGGGAAAACAGCTGAAGCACAATTTCAACCCCAAATACCTGGGTATCACCCTTGATAGGTCTCTTACATACAAAGAACATCTAACTGGGACAGCTGCCAAGGTGAGGACACGCAATAACATCATACAGAAACTAGCGGGAACATCCTGGGGAGCAGATGCCCAGACGCTAAAGACGTCCTCCATGGCCTTGGTGTACTCTACTGCTGAGTACTGCTGCCCGGTCTGGCTTAATAGTGCCCATGTTGACAAAGTGGACAAGGAGCTAAATAACACCATGCGTATCATAAGCGGCACAGTCCAATCAACACCCGTAAACTGGCTGCCAACACTCTCAAACATAGCTCCCCCTGAATGCCGAAGACGCAGGGCCTTACAGAAGATATGGCTGACTGTTGCCAACAACAACGAGCTCCCAATAATGGAGCATGTGAGGGACCCAGCCCCGGCTCGATTGCGATCCCGTAAAGCCCCATGGAGACAGGCAGCGCAGTACCAGGTACTGGGGTACGATTTACAAGATGAATGGAGCATCAATTATAGGCCCGAGCACTCCGTCATACCCGTTACAAACCATACATCTCAACAGCCTGGTTTCCACCTGCCTCGCAGGCAGTGGACCGCACTCAATAGGCTAAGGACGGGTCATGGCTGCTGCGGTGACATGCTCCATAAGTGGGGAATGAGGGATGATCCACAGTGCGACTGTGGACACCCGAAGCAAACCATGCAGCACATCTTGCGTGATTGCCCCATACGTGCTTACCCCGGTACCATTGACAGTGCTGCCAGCCTGTCCCCTGAATTCCTCCAGTGGCTGGAGGCGCTGGATGTCAGACTTTAACGATGTGACAATACTTCGACGTTGCCAAACGATAAATAAATAAAATTATTATCGTAAATTATAAATAATGAATTCAAAAATATGCGAAACATCCTCTCTCTTCGACAGCTACTCACTAACTGAAGATTGAAGGCGAGAGGTAGCGTCTACATACAAAAATGCGGAAATGACTATCGCGAAACTAAGCGACAAAGTGAATTATACCTTTTTAAAAGAAACCTGGGAAGAAATTTAAAAATCTATAACGTAAGATTTGTCAAGATTATAATAACCAATATTTTGGCTAAATTATACTTTTATATCTGAAAAATTGAACGGAAATTCTTGGAATTCCGTAAATTTTAGGGGTGCTTTTGGAATACTTTTTTATTCAAGGAATTTCGAAATCCTGTAATTCTAAAATATAAGTCCTGTAGTCCATACTTTCATCTATCACTGTCTTCAGTTTCAAGACGATTCCTTCAGTATTGGCTGAGTAAGAGTCGCCGCGCCGAAGCCGTATAGGGTACCGTAGCCCCTTAAGTTACACATTAATCAGTCATAAGCCCGATGGAAAGTCAATCCTTTGTTATATAGCTGTTGAGATAACTACTTAGTTCTTGAATCATATAACCATATTTAGTAGACATATATGTATAAACAATATTTCCATAAATCGCCGCTTACAGAATCCAGTAACTGGTTATCATTTGCGGTTACTACTACTACTAGTACTGGTTACTATACTGAATGAATGAGAATATTAGTTTAGTAGGACAAAGTAACACTATATTATATAGCAAACTTTGTTATACTTACTAGATGACAATAGCAAAACGTTACTTTATAGGTAAATCTTAGCAGTAAATAATATTACAGTTAATAATGATAGCAATAAATCGGCCAAGTGAGCATTCATCTTATTGTAACTAAACTAACACACAATACAGTATTTACCCGGATTTGGTTATAATATGATTAATTTCTCATGATTCTCCTTACTGTATTTTATCGTAAGCATTACCAATACAGAGGTAAACAACTCATTGCTAATCAATCTATTTGTATGAAGGTACAATTGGAAAATACTCCAGAAATCGTTCTTTCTAAATCTCTCCGTCTAATTCTTATACGGCTCTGGTCTCTCCACTGCCTCTTCCAAAAGTTTCCATTCTCTTCTATTAATCGTTGTTCTCACCCAATGTCTACCTGCTACATCATCTCTTCTGTGGCCTTCCTACTTTTTTGTTTGTGCCCAATTCCTCCATTAAATTAGCCTAGGTGTCCATCTACTGTCATTTTATCGTGCTATATGCTCCGCCCATTGGCATTTCAGTCTAGCTGTACGATTCACATAATGTCCACAACTCTGGTTCCACGTCTAATTTCCTTATTTGTTATTCTGTCCCTGAGACCTAGACCGAGCATCTGTTTTTCCACGGATCGCTGCGTATACACTTCAATCTTTGAATCGCCATACTGTCCTGCTCCCTTTTCGCAGTGGGTCCAAAAATTTTGAGAATTATCTAAACAAAACAGATGTGTGAAAATACTCTTCAAATTGTGATGGGTCTCATGGTTTGTTGAAGAAGATTTGTCTGTTTGTTAACCTGGATGACTTCGGAACCAAACTAAAAACTACTTAGTTATATTGAAATATTATTTTATTGATACCGTTTCAAGCGTAACAAAACAGACATGGTTATAACGTGCAGTTATAATTGACCACAACTTTTTAAGCACACTTTTACAATGGTTAGATTTTACCGTATGAATCATGGAACCATTCAGTGTAACATCCATGACACTTTATCTCATATTTTCATCGACTTCCCCGTGTTAACGTAATTTATACCAAATACTACTTGATTTTATGCATCGAATTGTATCGATCAAGGAAGATTTTTCATATACTGTTTTTATTAGCGATCCATCAAACAAATTCTTGAACCGTGCGTGGAAATTTTGACAAGGACAATGGTTTGCCACAATCATGAAGTATTGTTATAGATTTTTACGGTAGAGTGGTTTTCCTTAATGATTGCTTGCGTAATAACCATCCATTTATAAGATTACGCCATCGGCCATATTGAAGGGACCAACCACAACGAATTTGAGGATGTGCAAAGATGACACTATTTCGGTTAATACAACAATTTCTTCTCCTGGTTCTGACACATATGTCTAAAATATTTCGTCATACTAATTTCCCCGCTTATAGCGACCGGAAAAGAAAACTTCGAAACCATTGACTGGTTTATGAGACTTGGAATTCGAAATAATTTAGTTATTGCTTCCATTAGCTTCAGGCCATGGACAGAAATTTTAAATTTACCAGAGAAGATACCAGAATTTCTATGACGTAATGTTATGTAACTTAACTGAATATATTTCCTACTTTAAGAGTAGAAAAAAACATAATCGTCAAGAGGAGAACGCTTGCTGACATATTGATTCTCCTTGCCTTGAAGTGTAATAACATAATATGTTATAGAAATGATATGTGTCAAATGTAGACTTCATAGTACGTACAGTTCATTAAACGTCCAGACTCCAGAAGTACTGATTTCGGATATAACAAAATATTCTGTCCCGTCCCTTCGACTTCGCTTTATCCGGAAACTACTCCACCTACTTATAAAACAATACGTCCAACAGAATTAGCAATATGAACAGGGAAATTAATTGCCAAATTAACATTGACAAATATTTATACCCAATTCCGTTTGTTTTTTGTCTTCTGCGAATTAAGAGTGTGCATACCGACATTTCCAAAATTTCTAAAAACGGGAGACCTTCTATCTCGGCAACCGTTACTAAATATGCTTTGGAACAAAATAGGGTAGATGCATTGAACCTTTATCTAGGGAATAACCGTAATAGATTTTTTATATCTTGTATAGATTTCGCAAAAAAAATATTTAAAAACACCTCTGACCTTTTTTCCGAAAGACGGAAACTCGTTTCCCGAAAGTCGCGGAGTAATTTTTTTTCTTGTACTGATAATATGCATTAAAATCTAGGGAATAACCGTAAAAGTTTTTTGATAGACGCAAAATTAACCCCAAAAAATGGGAAAAAACGCTATTTTTACCATTTTATCATGCGATTGTCACGCAATTTTGAACCTTAATGCCGTGGGAAAAGACTGTGACGTCATTCCTGGTGCCATGCCCTTAATCTCTGGGTTTAATTTTGTCGTTTTATGACAATTGGATTTCCTGTAAGTTATTTTATTTGTATTTCCTCCCAATTATATTTTCGTCATTAGCAATAATATTTATATTTCCTATTATTAAACCACTTCCAAAGTTCTGTGATTTAAACTTTCAAGCGATCGTCATCAAACTATGTTTACACAATAAGGGTAAACCCACCTTCGGCTTTGGGTATTTCAAATGGATCAGCTCCTATCTTAAGAGGTGGTCGGTAGCCTGGTTGGTAACGTACTTGACTGTTAATCCAGTGGGCGCGGGTTCAATCCCCGACTTACTCCACTTCACAACACAAGCTTTTCGTGAAGTGTACGAAGATGTATTTGGGTTTATTATGATAAACTCAGGTTCATTTTTAAAATTAAAATAAAATAAAATAATCTCACTCAGAATGAATAAAAAACTTTTCTTATGTTACTTAAGTGTATAAGGTCAAGAGACAGAGCATCTCTTGTGTCACTGCGACGAGAATAGGTATATTGTGACATCCTTCGATGTTAAATCTCGCCCTCAAGACTCACGTGCGTCATGTAGCTCACGATCTGTTTTGGTCTGTGAAGTCTTGTCTTTTCAGAGACCAATAGTGGCCCTCCAAAGGTGTAGGTGACTTATTTTGTGAGTGAGTGTGTCACAAATACAGAAGATGTGGATAGGTTGCTGTCTTTTAATTCAGACTCGGTATAGGGTTGCCAGATGATAATTTGATAAAGGATGGCAGATGGGTCTAAAAAGGAGGATTTTCTGTAAAAAAAGATGACATTCAGAAATGAAACGAATTTTGTATATTATTTTACTTTATTTTAATCATTTAGCTGAGCTGCCAATTTCGGAAAGATTGGTTTTTTAACAAATAATTATGAAAATCTTCACATGTCATGTTTAGCAAAAGGGAGGACCTACAGATTAAGGGAGGACGGGAGGGCAAAACATGAAAAAGGAGGACATGTCCTCCTTTTGGATACCATCTGGCAACCCTACTCGGGTATATGGCAGTCCAATTTATGTATGGTAAAACACGTACATTTCTTCACATGCAAATTAGTAGAGATGATATTAAAACGTAGCGTAATTAGAACGAGAGATGTATATTATTGTGTCGGCTTGTTATTGTTTATTTTAATTGTTATTTTATCATATAGTAATTGCATACCTGGTGCTGTTCATATTGAGTTTGCCGGATGTACATTGTAATTACCTGTTATACGTAGAGTAATTGAAACAGAGATTGACAACATTATTTCAATGTCGTTGACATAACGTATCGCTGTGTTTATTACTTTCATTACTATGGTCAGTAATGTTTGTCTATCTTAATTGATAATTGTGTCGTTGACACGTATTAGAGGTTATCGTTGACGTATTGTATCGCATACTAAACTAATTACTTCCAATCCATTATTAAGATAGACAATATTTATATTTTGTATTTTCAATGCATTTTAAAATTAAGCTGGTGAGACTTTCCGCCAACTTTTGGGTATATCGGCCATTCCGTTGAAGTGCGAGTTTATAATTTCTTCTTCTCCAGTTTCAACTGCGGATTGGTTTGCAGCAAGTTTTTATATCTCGATCTGCATTCTTTTTTGTCTTCTGCAGCTCTCTTCAGGTCATGTCCTCGTATACCTAGTCCGGGTGCAAAGTGAAAACCACATTCGTCCGAAAGATAGCAGTAAAAAAGTCCGTAAAAAGTCATGTTTACATGAGAGCGAAAATAGTGAACATTTTTTAACATGACCGAATGAAAAATGCGTATTGACAGCGTTTTAGTTAAGTTTTAGTGTCATTATTTCTCAGTATATACGGACAACTATTTAGGTCATAATTACCAGAAAAGACTAAAATAGATTTCTTTTTACTTGACACGTATCACCGACTATATTGGACATTCAACTATGACGTGGTCTACAGTCTGGCGGTAACCACAACCACAAGAAAGACAAAATTCCGAGACCTGCCTGACATCATTCAATTATTTCTGGATGTGCTTCCGGAAACTCTCATCTTAACTAACTAACTAACTAACTACGCCCTTTATGTCTCCATTCGGGAGCACAGGGAGGCTACCAGGCGTCTCCATTCAGAGCGATTTTGTGCGAGTGATATTACCTCTCTCCACGTCATTCCTAACGTTCTGATCTCGTTGTCATAGGAACGGTGCACTGTGAAAGAGGGTCTTCCGGGGCGTCGGGACCCCTGTGGGTGGAAAAACAGCGCTCTCTTTGGCCAGCTGTCGTTGGGCATTCGCAAAACATGGCCCAGCCACGACCAACGTCTTTCCTGTATTACTGACAGGATTGATCGTTGCTGGGAACGCCGTCGAACGTATTCGTTGGTTTTACGTTCTTGCCAAGTGATACCCAGTATCCTCCTAAGACACCTATTCTCAAAGCTGAGTATTTTACGCTCTTGAGCCTTGGTTAAGTGCCATGACTCGCAGCCGTAGAGGAGGACAGGGATCTCACAGGCGTTGAATAGGCGGCGTTTTGTCTGGATACTAAACCCGGATGCCTTCCAGATCTTGTCCATGTTGTTGAATGCCCCACTGGCAGCTCCGATGCGAATGGGCAGTTCTGTCCGGAGGTCACCTGCCGGGGTGATGGTGGCGCCCAGGTATTTGAATTTGTCTACCTGGGAGATTTGATTGCCGTTGACAGTCATAGCTGTGACCCTATCCGGACATGCATCGTTACAGATGTACTCAGTTTTGCCAGTGTTGACCTTGAGGCCAAGGCGTGTCGCGTTGCTGTAGAGCATTGTAGTGCTGTGCTGTAGTCCACCCACAGACGCGACGTGTCGAATAGGGCGAGATCATCCGCATATTCTAGATCGTGTAGAGTTCCCACGTTTGTTTCGTTGGCAGGTCTTTGGAATAACGGCACTCCCCCTGACGGTAACAAAGATGAAAGGCGCCAGTACACATCCTTGTCGAACCCCAGTTGTGATCCTGAAGGTGTCAGTTGGACTCTCATCTTACCGATCAAATACGTTTCTTATTTTACGAATTTGTACATATTCTTATATCTTTATTTCTATTTGACCTTTGAATCACTCTAATTCTAACGTATCTTCAGACTGTCGACATAAACCATATGTTCTTTAAAACGGAACCCTCTGTTGATAAAAATCAAAAGTTTTGACGTGCTATAAAACAGAACGCTATCGTTTTGGTATCGAAAACCAACGTTGACATACGTATGAGTAAAATTTTGAAAAGTTTCGTTACTATTGTGAAGCATTGTATTGTGTTTTTAATAAACGTGTGTTTTGCTTTTTCGTAATAATCCATTGCTATTTGTTATTGAATAACTGTTTCAAAATAATACAAATCATGTTAATTTCTTTACAGCAATTTGTCAAAATGGAAACTGTATTGCAGCAGGTGCTGGTGGGACTCGTCTAACTAAATCATAGACGTAGAAACATATAGACATCTTGCAATATTCTCAGAGAATTCCGCTGTTGTCTCATTCGAAATAAATATCATGTAAGTGATAAGTAATCTTATGTAAGCCGATAGTTCGATTCGACATACAATATATACTCACTGCCACGATCTATGTATTTACGTTTTTCGCTTTCTCACCTTGTGTAAGCCGATTGTTAGATTAGACATACATTCTTGCAGACACGAAAATCTATTAGTCCGAGAGCCCACTGCTTAATTTATGACGTATCTGTTTTTTGATCGAAATGTGGTACAAATGATAGCTTACCAATAGGGTTTTACATCGCACTAGGGTTGCCTATCAAAATCTTGCCGCAACCCCCCTTGCCCCCCCCGAAAAGGTCCCTCTTCGCGGTTTTTCGCATTTTGTAGGAATATGGTAAGAGATAGAAGAAAGTAGTCAATGACAAAAACAATCCTTGCTAAATTCTCTACAAAAAATGTTAAGTCAATTTTTTCATACGACTAGTAGTTTACCCGTAATGGCCGGTCAAAAAACAGGATATTTTTTGAAAAAAAAAAAAAAAAACATTGTTTTTTTTTCTTTAACTTTCTTCCACCCATTATCACTAACATTTTATGGAAAAAAATACTTGACCTGCGGCGCTATATCGCTGGTTATTTTATGAAAAACTAAATTTTAAGAATTTTCGTCACTGAGTTTTATTGCAATAACTCCTAAATTAATTGATGTATGAAAATAAGTTATAGCTCGTTTTGTAGCTAAGACTATGGTAATTAATTCGTTCTTTGACTATTTTCCTGTAGCTCTTATCAATTTTCAACCAATTAAGTTTAAATTCATTTTTTTAGTTTTTTAAATGAATTTCGGTTTTGGACCGGCTATTGCGGGTAAACTGCTAGTTCTACGAAAAAATTGACATAACATTTTTTGTAGAGAATTTAGCAAGGATAATTTTTGCAATTGACTACTTTCTCCTATCTCTTACCATATTCCTATAAAATGCGAAAAACCGCGAAGAGGGACCTTTTCGGGGGGGGCAGGGGGGGTTGCGGCAAGATTTTGATAGGCAACCCTAGTGCGATGTAAAACCCTATTGGTAAGCTCTCATTTGTACCACATTTCGATCAAAAAACAGATACGTCATAAATTAAGCAGCGGGCTCTTGGACTATATGTTTTACGTTTTTCAGCTTTCTCACTGTATGTAAGCCGATTGTTATATTCGACACTCTATGCTGCGAAAATCTTTGCACTTACATTTTTAGCTTTTTCACCTCATGTAAGCCGATTATTCGATTCAAAATTATATATTCTTAGAGCCACGAATATCTGTACACTTTTTAGCTTTCTCACCTCATGTAAGCCGGTTGTTCGATTCGACACATCTAGTCATATTCTTACTGCCACAAAAATATGTCCTAGGGTTTTGTGTTTTCGCTTTCTCAACACACGTAAACCAATTGTTCGATTGATATTTTATGCACATTGTTATTGCCAATACAAAATGTTGAAAATGTTGACTGCAGCGCAATTTTTGCCTACTTAATATGCTTTGTTGAAAAGACATCTTTTTACATTTTTCACCTAGTGTAAGCCAATCGTTCGTTTGAAATTTCCTATCACAAACTGCTAATTCTGGATACTGTGTTGTTTGTTCTGCTCTGTCGCCTTTCAATATTCCTTCAATAGGTAGCTACAAATAAATAAAAGTTTTTTGCACTTTGAAAGCCGATAGTTCGAATCAACTTTGAACATATTATCAGCGTTTTGAAAGTATGTATGCGTTATTAGTCACCTAGTGTACGTAGTGTAAGCCGATTGTTTGATTCGACATTTACCGCGTATTGTAGTTCAGAGGTTTATACTGGTATATCATTACTGCCGCTACTATTATCATTAAGGGCTTGGTACCAAGAATGACGTCAGGGTCATTTCCCGCGGCATTAAGGTTCAAAATCGCGTGAATAATCGCATGATAAAATGGTAAAAACAGCGTTTTTCCATTTTTTGGGGTTAATTTGGCGTCTATCAAAAAACTTTTACGGATATTCCCTAGATTTTAATGCATATTATCAGTACAAACAAAAAAATTTACTCCGGGACTTTCGGGAAACGAGTTTCCGTCTTTCGGAAAAAATATCTGAGGTGTATTTCACTTTTTTTTTTGAGAAATCTATAAAAGATATAAAAAATATTTTACGGTTATTCCCTAGATAAATGTTCAATGCATCTACCCCATTTTGTTCCAAAGCATATTTAGTAACGGTTGTCGAGATATGAGGTCTCCCGTTTTTAGAATTTTTTTGAAATATCGGTATGCATACTCTTAATATGATTGCTTGGCATAATGTCACATAATATCACCCATATGAATATGAATCAATATTTTATATATAGGACATTAATATATTACTATGTTATATAGGTCACTATGTTATAATATAATACAGCAATATAATTTCATTATACTGTGGTCTCGTGGTTTGAGCCATTGTATACGAAGGTATCTACAATCATATGAAATCAATACAATAGAGGTGTTTCAAAATTATACATCATTATACCTCATTAGTGCCCACTACTTTTTTTTAGATTATTGTCAACTTCACATACCACCATTTTTACAGCACTTTAATTTAACTTCATCGGTTGTCTGAATCTAATTTTTTTCTCTTAAAATTTTCAAAATCTTAGCACCTTGAAATTATTTAGGTGACAGTTTAAAACTGTAGTATTTTTTTTTATCATAAGCACGATTCAATTGGTAAATTTCAACAAATAGTTATATCTCAACTGATATACAGCAGAGTATGGACCTTCCATCAGGCTTATATGACTGATCGTCGGCTGGCTTAATGTGATCACTTTACACTTAAGTAACATTCACCAATTCCAGTCCATCCATCTGCCGCGGTCGCGAATCGAACCCAGACCTCCAACCTAACAAGCCGGTATTCTACCGCTGTGCTGTTGCTTTTGCTTTTGTAGAATATGTACCTAGTTTTACGACCATGACGAAGTGCCAATAGAGCCTTTTACACTCTATTGGCATTGAATTTCCCTGTATATTTATTGTCAACATGTAACTTTGTCGAGTCCAAGTGCCTGCAAATGGCCTAGGGATGATTCAAAACAATAAACAATAAAGATACCACTGTGCAGTTGCATTAATGGCGCCTCTGATACCAACGATTTTAAAAATTTAAAAAATGTTTGCGATTACAAACTTATTTTCTTTCATACTGGGAACTTATAGGTAGTTACGAAGCATAAGATAATACGTAGGTCTTCTAATATACAAACTATTTCAGTACCTTCCCAGTTGTTGGTACCTACTTGAATTCACTGCACTATAATGTCTGCAAGGCAGTCCTCTTGTTGCAAAGTGCATAGCATCTTGGTGTCAAAACGCCAATCTATGTTTATATTAAGAATCCTACACAGCACTGCATAGTGCAAGCAAACTGCAAACTTATAAACTTGTCATTATTTGCACAACGACAATCTTAGAACGTTGCAGTTATATGCAACAATTCGGCTTGTCAGGGAAAAAAACTAGACGCAATAATTTAAGACTATGTTTCAGGCGGATATCTAGACGCTAATCTTCGCTGTTACCTATTGTTAGTTGTGTTTTTTCTTGTAGGTAAGTACATCTCTTTTCCACACTTCTTTAGAAAAAGAAACACACTTACTTTAAAGTTTAAAAAAAATGGTTACCTATTTTTGTTCTAAATAAAAAGTTAACCTTGTTACTACTACTATAGGTATATTATATACCGGGATGACTGCAAGATATTGCTTTTGCAATGACTCCGCCTTTTAGCACACTACTATATCCTTGTTTTGTATAGCACTCAAGGTTTTTTGGCTAATAAAGATTTATTTATTTATACGACGGGGTGGGGTAACGAGGTAAAACCAATAAATGCCGTATGTACACACGCGCAACATTCTTTCTGCACAAAATTCGTGTGAAAATAGGTGGTGAACATCATCGCTGAAAAAAAGAAAAATGTCTTATGGAAGTGATACGGATTTGACTTAGGCCTCACACATCCGGAAAACACATAATCTGAAATTGATTATTTGTTAAAAAGTTCAAACAAAACCTCTCTCTCAATTCATAATTAGGGTAAGAATGCGACCTTGACTAATTTTCCGTAATTTTATTCGAACTTTTTTACAAAGTGTTAAATTCAGATTATAAAAATTGCGGGTGTGTGGGGTCACCCTTACAGAACACTGACGTTGATTAAATTTGATACTAAACTATAAGTTTCTAAAATACATAGGCTATATGCACAACGTCAGATTGATGCTGAATACTGCAACATCTGGAGCCATAGATGTATAATATAAAATAGAAGGGATACACTAATAGGTTCTGTACAAATTTGATGTCACAACATTTGTCTATGTCCTTATTAAGGTTCTCGCTCTGACACCAGTGACAGCATCGACTAGGAACAACTTTAGAGTTGTATCATTTTATTTACTGTGTCTATTAACATTTCAATGACTACATAACTACTTCATAACTTAAGTATATTATAGGCTGTATAAAATAGTAACACAGAGCAAAATAGTATTATCAGTTTAGAATTAGAATGAGTGCAATTGGAGATTAGCAAATGTAAAATGTACCTTAAAGAAAGGGAGAGTGATTACAATTTTGACTACAATAATTGACTACAAAAAATTTTCAATTTTTTAATGATACAATTGTGATTTAATGGATTTTTGATATTTTTCCCAAAAATGCCGCCCCCTAAAAAGTGCCGCCCGGGGCGGACCGCATCCCCCGCCCCCCACGCTACGCTACTAAATTAGTCGGCGTTGTTAGCTAGACGGTCTTTTGGCTAGACCGGCCCATCGGCCCTCTGACCCGATCGGCCCTTCGGGCATTTGCTCAAACTGCCCTGAGGCCAGTCTGGGCCTGGTCAGCAATAAGATCATGATAAGATCTTAGATCTATTGTCTATACAATATTATCTATTGTCAGAATACCGATTACGCCGATAACACTTACTGAGCACAGATAGTTTCTATACAAAATAAACTTAGGACCGTAGACAATACAAAAGGGGAGGTCCTTTGGTGCGGTGTGAAGGGGTTCGAGGGGAATTTTTATCATAGCCCCACCCATTTGCGAATTTTGTTTTGCTTTTCTACGGGCCTTATGTACAAGCTCCAGCTAGACTTATTCCTAATCCAATACGGAAGCTCTGTGGTCGATGCAAATTTGAATAATGACATAGTAATCTCGGCGTATTTACTAACATACTGTCAAAATATATGGACAATCAAATACAGGTTGACGTTATCTACACTGACTACAGTAAAGCATTTGATAAGATTGACCATAGCATCCTGCGTGATAAATTAGAGGACTGTGGAATACATGGGAACCTATTTCGTTGGCTTTCGTCCTACATAGAAAATAGATCTTTGGCAGTTGCGCTCTCAGGCTATACATCTGTCTGGAAGTCTGTGACCTCTGGTGTTCCTCAGGGATCTATCTTGGGTCCCCTGCTGTTTTCACTTTACATAAATGACATTCCTGCATGCTTCAAAAACTCCCAAATATTATTATTCGCTGACGATATGAAAATCTTTAGACCCATCATTGGCCCGGAGTGTTGCCAGGGGTTGCAGAGCGATTTGAATGCACTCGCTACCTATTGTACGCAGAATAAACTATTTATGAATACGTCCAAATGTCATACCGTCACATTCACTCGCAACCGAAATAAAATTATTTACAATTACAAATTTGATGACACACTAATTACAAGGAAGGATCATATACGCGACCTGGGAGTATTGCTGGACAGTAGACTGACATACGAAAAACACGTAGATAATATTGTATCCAAGGCAACTAAGTGCCTCGGCTTCATTCTGAGAACATGTAAATTCTTTAACAATTTCAATACTTTTGTTCTCCTCTACAACTCTTTCGTCCGTCCTCACCTTGAGTATTGTTCTCAGGTGTGGAATCCGCGGTATATCGTGTATGTTAACAGGATTGAGAGGGTACAAGAGAAGTTTATGAACTTTATTAACTTTAGGTCATACTATACATTCAAATCTTACGATGAGATCGAACGACATTTTCACCTGCCAAAGCTTATGAATCGTAGATTAATTGCTGATCAGATGTTCCTGTATAGAATTGTAAATTCCTTAGTCGACTCATCCTACTTACTACGTCAATTAAATTTCCATGTTCCCAATAGAATTGGCAGACACTACACCCTGTTCTATGTCCATGATTCTAACACCAACTCCAATCAAAATGAATTTGTTAACAGGTCTTGTACATATTACAATCGTAAACTCTCGGGAAATATTAATCACGCAGATTTGTTTAATGCGTCTCCTTCAACATACAAGAGTTCATTGAGAAGATATTGCACCTAGTGTGTATGTATGTGTGCGTATTTATATAATATGTGTATATAAATATATTTTTGCATTGTATTCCATTTCATAACGATAATAATTTGATCTAATATAAACTTGAGTGGAATTGTACCTCACGGGATATTTCCTCCCCAATCCAATCCCTCTCCTCCTCCTCATTCCATTCCATTCCCATCCTATCCTTTCATATATTCATATATTGTATAATCAGAATATCTATTAGTTAAGTTGTTTTTGCTATGTATGTATAGGTCTAAGTTTGTTACTGTGTTTGTGTGTTGCTATTTGTGTACAAATGTAATTGGTCAGGTTTGTCAATACATATTCCTGTTTAATTGTACTGTTGTGACTGTATTTGTACCATAGATAAATAAATAAATAAATAAATAGTTCGGTTTAGTTTCCTACATTCATAAATAACCTTCTTTGCATATATCATTATGAAGAAAAATAATATAGGTAGGGGTACTTCAGTTCACAACAAAGTAAAAAGTATGTAGTTATGTGTAACCCAGTATTTTAATCAAGCGAGTATTCATCAAAGCTGTGGTAACCTTGCTAACACGGACGTGTGTATTCATATAATCTGACTGTACCTATTATACTCGTATTATATGTGTGGGTACTTCTGAAGAAAAGCACTCGATTGAAAAGATCTAGAAGGGTGGTAAGCATGGGTGTCGGCAGCCTCGGAGCTAGGGGGGGAAACAAAGATTTAAAAATGTAGTGTAGCACATGAAACGCATAAATAGCACCGCAGGCGAATTTTTTTTTTTTGAGACATAGCGAAGAAGGTCGTGATATGGTTTGGTTTATATAAAAATGTGTATGATATTTTTCACAATAACATGTATGAAAAATGTTTCATATGAAAAAAATAATTAAAGTAGCGCCGCAGGCAATTTTTTTTATAAAATAATTGTATTTTGCTGGATTTTAGTGTTATATTTTTGGTAATAATGTGATTTTTTGTGAGGTTTTATCATTTACTATGAAAAAATATATACCTATTCCAATCTCTAGGGGGCAGCTGCCCCCCCCCCCCTGACGACGCGCATGGTGGTAAGTAATACTGAAAAACATTGTGAGAAGGTAAAGTGTTTACATCAAAGAAAATTTAACGAAAGCAGTTAGACATGTACCTCCTACCTACATTCACAATAGAACAATGCAGTTTTTAAATCTCAGACTGTCTGAGATTTTTGAATAATGAATTTAGAAGACTATGCAATAATACGTATTTTCATTATATTCTTTATCTAGACCTTATATCTCGACAACCGTTACTAAATATGCTTTGGAACAAAATAGGGTAGATGCATTGAACATTTATCTAGGGAATAACCGTAAAAAATATATCTTGTAAGGATTGCTCAAAATTTTTTTGAAAAACACCTCTGATCTTTTTTCCGAAAGACTGAAACTCGTTTCCCGAAAGTCGCAAAGTATTTTTTTTTGTGTACTGATAATATGCAATAAAATCTAGGGAATAGCCGTAAAAGTTTTTTGATAGTCGCAAAATTAAGTCCAAAAAATGGAAAATACGCTATTTTTACCATTTCATCATGCGATTGTTCACGCGATTTTGAACTTTAATGCCGTGGGAATTGAATGTGACGTCATTCTTGGTACCAAGCCCTTAATATGGAGAAATATAAGCGTGATTATTGATAAGTTTTTTACGATTACTATTTCATTTCTTATCCAGTTTATTGACGTTCGTGAGTACCCAGTTATACGTAAATTGTAGGTATATTTAATTAGCAACAGGCGATACTGTAATCAAATAGTTTATTAATTACTTAGTCTATATATTAATAATTAATCAATGAATATTCATTATTTATTCTATCAAGTGTTTGACTTCTATTGTGGTGTGTAATTCAATATTATAATTCACTAGAGGGTACCTACCCGTGAAAATCACGGAGGCTTGCTTGTTACTATATTCCTATTACTATTCCACCCTTCAAAGTCCCTCGAGTAAACACAGGAAGATCACAAGGCTCCGTCTTTTCCCCGTCTCTCCAATATTGTCATGAAAGTCGTAAGACCAGATTCATATTGTCGACTTTTTTAGTTCGCACCCACCCTTGAAAGTCACAAAACTCCTCTTACATGTCTATCTACATACATTAGTACTTTACACACATATAGATGGTGGGTACTTCAAATAGTTCGATTTGCAATCTTTACGTGTATAGGTGCGTACCATATAGTATGTATGAGAATTCTATTTTCATTTTCTGTCACGTTGTATAAAACGGTACTTACTTGATTATTTCCACGAAAGAAATATTTCAAAACTATTTTCATTCATAATTTCATTAGTAGGTACGGTATCATTCGATATTTCAAATTTTTCATTCATAAAAGTTTATGTCTAGACACAAAACGTGAGACTTCGACGAAAATGTCTAGCTACCAACGAAGGCGTCGCTGCTTTAAATTTACATACATATTCATCGAACTTGCAAAATTTTCCAATGGGCAAGCGTTACATACCTACATGACTTGGATAATACGAGTATTATGTAATGGAATACTCACGTACCTAGTCAAATGAAACGCGATATGACAATAGCGTATTGCAATTGTGAAAAATGCAGTAAAACAGTTTTTTAAGGGCATGGCACCAAGAATGACGTCACAGTCTTTTCCCACGGCATTAAGGTCCAAAATCGCGTGACAATCGCATGATAAAATGGTAAAAATAGCGTTTTTTCCATTTTTTGGGGTTAATTTTGCGTCTATCAAAAAACTTTCACGGTTATTCCCTAGATTTTAACGCATGTTATCAGTACAAAAAAAAAATTTACTCCGCCACTTTCGGGAAACGAGTTTCCGTCTTTCGGAAAAAAGGTCAGAGGTGTTTTTAAATTATTTTTTTGAGAAATCTATACAAGATATAAAAAATCTTTTACGGTTATTCCCTAGATGAAGGTTCAATGCATCTACCATATTTTGTTCCAAAGCACATTTAGTAACGGTTGTCGAGATAGAAGGTCTCCCGTTTTTACAATTTTTTAAAATGTCGATATGCACACTCTTAAACTATTTATTTTATACATAATTACTATTTTCAATAGGAGAATCTATGTGCCTAATCTCAAGTTCGTACCCCTTCTTAGTGGAAGGTTTTGTATTAAAACCTATCTGTCTTCGAAATTTCACTTCTCTAGGATTAGCCAATTGGGCTCTGCGTTGATGAGTGAGTATGTCAGTCAGTCAGGATATTTTGGTTTAGAGGTATAAATTAGTTTATCATATAGCAATGATTTGGTCTTGAATATTATAAAACTCTACACTGTTCAAGGAGTGACATGCAAAAATCGATATCAATAAGAGTATGTATATGGGAATAGGCTGGGAGAGGATAGAATGTAAAAATTGATATTGATAGTAGGGTAGCAAGGCGCGCAGGGTACAACTAGTTACTTGTAAATCTATTTTTTACTGTCGTGCGGTGCAAATTATTATAACCAATTTATTACCTATTTCAAAGGAGAATGCTCATTTTGTATGGGAAAAAAACCCAGGCCCGGCGCAAACGAAATGTAACTCAAATGATGGGTAATAATTAGTAATTAAATACTGCATAGGGGGCATCATCGAAATCAATGGCTTAATGGGTGAAATACCTATTCGAAGTTTTACATTGGTCACACGAATATATAAGAAAAGGAGCATTAAACAGTTACAATTGCGATTCAAAAGTATATAATATGATGAGTGTAAGGTAGCATGTCTGATTTTTCTTCTTCTTCATCAGCCTTGATCCCTCCACTGCCGGATGTAGGCCTAAAGGTAAATGCTCATGAATTATGTAAAAAATAAACATGTCCGGCGCAAACGCAATGTGACTCTTAAATGATAGGTAAAAATGAGTAATTAAATACTGCATAGGTGGTATCATCGAAATCAATGGCTAAATATGTAAAATGCCTATTCAAAGTTTCCCCTATAAAACTTCGAATAGGTATTTCACACATTTAGCCATCGATTTCGATGATTCCTCTTATGCAGTATTTAATTACTCATTTTTACCTATCATTTGAGTTAGGTTTCGTTTGCGCCGGACCTGACTTTTTTTACATATTTCATGAGCATTTTCCTTTCGGCTTATATCCAGCTGTGGCCAACCAAGGCTGATGAAGAAGAAGACCAAGAGGACGGGCTACCTTATACTCATCATATTATACCCTTTTAAACCGCAATTGTAACTGTCTAATGCTCCTTTTCTTATATATTCGTGTGACCAACGTAGAACTTCGAATAGGTATTTCACCCATTAAGCCATTGATTTCGATTATGCCACCCATGCAGTATTTAATTACTTATTTTTACCTATCATTTGAGTTACACTTTATATTTTTGCTATATTACGAGTATTTGCTCAATATAATAGTTACCAATAGTATACCAGTCTTGTTGCATGCTGCAGTCTATCGGGGCGAGTTTCTCAATAGTTGTTTTAGTAAACGCTCGCTGCGACTCGTAAATAGTAATTATAAACCGTGGATTAAATATCGACATCCAGTCTGTACCTATGTAATTAGTCCATATCTAATCCCTTAGAAATTGCTCATTGTATACGTTTCCGTCATTCTAATCGTCATTTTTAAACGTAAGTACTTAAATTTAAGTAATAAATTGGATTTGTTTTTATGAATTGCATTTATATTTATTTTGCACACCGAACCAGAAACTGATCTCCAGTACCGTGCAAAGCTGATTCAAATGTATTTTCATATATTCTATAAATGTATACCAGGTTAGAGAATTCCTGGCGGGCGTATTATCTTAAAGTAATTTCTAGCAGCTAGCAGAGCTAACAAGAATACATATAATATACTAACATCTTTACTTCATTTCATACATTCTAGGAGAGTTTAGGTACACATTCTGTGACGTAAATAATTGTAGTCCTTTGTCTAATCATATAACATCAACTTAAAGAATTACTTTTCATACTTAAACTTACTAGTAAAATGTGGAATACCCGTCCTGTTTTGTCTACAGTAATTTATTGTTTTAATACAGTGTGTATTGCATTAACCAGGTCATAGAACTACGGGTATAATGCAACAACGTGAATTACTATGGGATACCAGCTGACTAAGTATGCAGTAATATAGCTTACCGATAGTAAACTAAAGTAATTGGAACTCAGTTAAAAGTTTAAACAAATATCTATTCCAAAGTCGAAGTTATACACTTTGATACAACTTGTCTAACCCTCAGGTGATGCGGTACCCTAGTTAGAGTTCTAGTTAACTTTTTTTCTAACGGGGTGTTCAGCAAAAAGACGCAGTTCGAATCCCGCTGTTGATCTACTTTATTAAGTAAATACTTCACAAGGCTTTGCAATTCTGTATGGTTAGATGCACTGTCGCCGTTGGTATTTCACCCATTCTCAGATCATTCCTAGACAAAAAAGGTGTAAGAGTTTCGAAGTTTCGGGGGGATCCAAGGGTCGTGTAGAGTCTTGTGTGGTATCGTATGAAAGGGCGTTGGATAAGAAATCCAGTTCGTAAGTCAGATTTTGTCCAGCTTCAGCCTCGACAGACTCCGAGCGATCGAGAGGATCCAGTAACCGTATACCGTCGTGTTTGGTATCTCACAAAGTGCTTCAAGAGTAGAACTCTTATCTAATAAATTTTAACTCTGTCTATTCTTGGTGGGAGGCGCCATTGGAATGAGGGAATCCATGCGCCCTCAAAGGACTTGTTTGGTATCGTTAAGAAGGCCACGAAAAACAGTTCGAGGATGTGAAGTCATAAAATCTTGTTCTTTTTTTTTAATATGATGACTTATTAATTCTCAAATTCAGATAGGTACTCTTCCACCGCAACAAAAGCTTTTCTTGAAAGCATTTGCTGGTCTATTATAAATTACATACAATATATCATTCGTATTTACTGGTTTCCGCCAATCATTCTTCCTGTCCGACTATAGTGGTGGGAAATGAAGACTTTTATTGTTACCTATTCTCAACTACCCTCTTGGGATAGGCCGCTATACACCGCATCATGTTATTATATTTTACTAGCTAGCACTTACCCGTGGAAATTCACGTGCGGATAAACACGTTTATTTTTATAGAATAAACCCATTGAAAGTAAGTACTAGATACTAATCCGTTCGGAAATCATTTAGAAACAGTACTTTTAAAATCCTCAACGATAGCAAAAAATATGATCCATTTTCGTTCAAATTGTTCCATTTTCGAAGCGAAGTTTGTACCTTGTACCTATATGAAAATTGATTTACTTACAATAATAATATTTCTTTAAATAAATTGAAATTGAACCTTGTAATAAGCTTAGTAATGCTATGGGAAACAAGTACCAAAGCGTACAAACATTAGCATTTTGTTACGAGGGATGATATGGACTGTATTTTGTAGTGTACTGCCCTACCCTATACCCTAACTACACAACCACTTAAATCACCACGCTTTATGGGGCAATGTCACGCAATGTTGTGGGGCTATTTTTATTACAAATCCTATATTATGCAACTATTAATCTATGCCAAAAGTTAAACGATTTTGTATGTGGTCTATTAATACTTTTTTTTAATGAATCTGGGCTTATTGAAATAAACCCAAATACATATTTGTACACTTCACCGAAAGCTTGAAAAGCTTGTGTTGTGAAGTGGAGTAAGTCGGCATCGAGGATTGAACCCGCGCCCGCCAGATTATCAGTCGAGCGCGTTACCAACCAGGATACGACCACCTCATTAGAATTATATATAACATCAAAAGTATCTTAGCTATTATACATTTTGCCTGACTGTAAACTGCTCGCCCGAATGACAGAATGGCAGAAAGAAAATATAGGTGTTTGATAAATAGATACAGATATCTTCAGGAGTGATAGTAGAGGTCATTTAGAATCTTTTGAGCTAAACTTTGCTTAGTCCAAAGTCTCACGGTTTTCGAGTTATTCGAGATTTAACTTGTTATCGAAAAACCCCGAATTACTCAAGTTTAACCCCGATAGCATCGTAAGTAGGTACTCGTACGTAGGTAGGTTATGTCTATTTAACTCATTAGGTTCAATCCGAAAAAAACAATTATGATACAAAATATCGGATTAAAGTTTCGAGAAAGGGATATTTGAGATGAATGTAAGGATAGAAGTGTATGGCGGTGTGTTGTCTGCCTACCCGACAAGGGATATGGTGCATTAGAATAGATAGATAGATATACCATTTTTCCTGCTATCTACCTGGGTTTCCAGATGGTAATACTTCATTGTGATATCACTTTACTTCGTAATTAGAACTCGATGAACAAATTCTCTTCCGCGATTACTCTCTCTCTTACGGAACGAAAACATACGCCTCTACGAGTATGAATTGGCAATTATATTTTTAATAGCGCAGTTGACATTAGACTAGGTACCTAGTTCTTTTAGCAGATCTAATGATATAGGTAGAGTTTGAGTGACTAACTGGTATTAATAACAGGTAAATTATATGTCTGTTACCAATTATAACTAGTTTTGACTTCCTTCCTTTTCCTTGCCTAGGAAGCAATAAAATAAATGTATGTTTATTTGTCTACTATACTGTCAGTCCCAGTGCGATTCGCTTTAATTGGGTAGGTATTTGTTCAAGAATTAATGAAAGCAAAAAAAGTATCAAGGTATTTGTATAAATTAATAGTTACCCCTACGCCTCAAAAATCCGAAAAAGTATATGAAATGTGTGTGTTTTTTTTAATAAATTGAATCTGGGTTTATCGAAATAAACCCAAATACACCTTTGTATACTTCACAGTAAGCTTGAAAAGCTTGTGTCGTGAAGTGGAGTAGGTCGGCATCAGGGATCGAACCCGGGCCCACTGAATTAACAGTAGAGCGCGTTACCAACCAGGCTACCGACCACCTCAAAATGAGTCAGACAAACACGTATTTTTACATCCACTAATTTCGATTTTTACACGTCCACTCCACCCCTACACTTTTGCAGGTGCGGGGAGTGTCACTGTTCATCTCATCGATGCCAAAAACTATTGGACAGCGACGTCTTTTATGACACAAAGACTCCTGACTTTATTATTTTCCTATAGGTACATAAGATAATTCTTAGCAAATCGCATACTTGGTATAAAAAAACATTCTCAGCGTCGAGACAGAACCGCTTCCATAACAAATTCATTCATGCCAACAACTCGATAGAACGAGTATTGTGAGCCCAGGAGTTTCACGGTGGATCCCGCCGTGCAGCCTCTGTTCTGTCATGCCACCTCATGTGGCTAAATAAGCCAATCCTAGACAGGCATATCCTGCCACACTTGGAGCATGGATGTTCTCCTCCGGGTGGGCCAGGGTGTCCTCTATCCTTTGGCTGGTATTCGCGGATAGCGCGTCTCCACTTGGCTCGGTCCACAGCATCTTGTTCCCAGGTGTGCTGGATGTTGCTGTCCTTCAAGATGTTGTGAAGGACATCTTTGTATCGCTTACGCTGGCCACCCTGGTTTCTTCTTCCGTGCACGAGCTCCCCGAATAGGATGTTTTTTGGGAGCCTATTATCGTGCATACGGATGACGTGGCCTGACCAGCGCATAGTGTTTTGCGATAACAAATACTTATTAACAAATACTATTACAGGTGTTTAATATTTTTGAAACATTTTACTATTGCCTACTCCTAATTTTTGTTTACTCCACAATACTCATGCTCAACCCCACCAACTAACACTTAGGCAGCGGATCCCTAAGTAATTTCCATACAAAACAGATATAATATGACATTAATAATGCAGCACAACAACTAGAAGAGCATAATGTCATATGAAATTCTGCATAAAACTCTCCTAGTTGGGGAGATTCTGGGCGGAGATATTTGGGCACCTAATGTAGGAGAGTTTTATGCAGAATTTCATATTATGCTCTTCTAGTTGCTGTGCAGCATTATTATTGTCATATTATCTCTGTTTTTGTATGGAAATTAC
Organism: Ceraclea dissimilis; assembly: GCA_963576895.1. Lineage (NCBI taxonomy): Eukaryota > Metazoa > Arthropoda > Insecta > Trichoptera > Leptoceridae > Ceraclea > Ceraclea dissimilis. The sequence continues at coordinate 3,726,116 of OY756377.1, forward strand.
TTAGGGATCCGCTTCCTAGGTGGTAGTGGGTGGGATTGGGCATTTGTTTTTTTATGCCATTTTGATTAGGTCTAAAAATATTTCCGCGTAATTCTAATGGATGATTTAATTATTATTATTAGGTAGGTAGTTACTCTATTTTACTTAGTGTATGCTCAGTATATTTATTAGTATTACTTAGTAACAGGTCGTTATCTAGTCAGTTGTAAACAACCTTTTGTGATAGAGATATTCACACAGTCATTAAAAAATATAGGTTTTTAAGGGTGTTTTGATTTAGGATTGAGACAGGTTTTTGCTAAATACAACAAAAATCAGATAGGTATTACAGATTGTCTAATGGTTATTTATTTATTTATTTTATATTACATGTGACACCCACAGAGACATCAACAAAAGACGAATACATTATCATACAAAAAAGAAAAACATCTCATGTCGACTCTCCGATTAAGAGCGCCCGTAGCATACACCAACAACAAAGGCTGTTAAAAAATAACAATAATAATAAACTAACTAAAGCCAATCAGTGCTCGCAAAAATACCACCAAACAACGACACTCCTCTCCTATCTCTCGATAGCCGATGTATTCACCTTGTACGTTGTGTTCATATTGGATGTTCAATGTTCATGTTTGGTTCTGTACGGTTTTGATGAATATTAATATGCATGTTTTTTTAGTTGTAAACAGAGTTGTAAATTATCATGATAACTATTTTCATTGATAATTATCCTGGTAATTATCGATATACGAAATAATAATACGAAAACGTAAACGTAATTGCCATCCCTCTTGTTTTAAAATTATTTTATTTATTACAAAAAAAAATTGTCATTTAAAAATAAAAACGCGTCAACAGAATTGAATTTTGATTGATTTAGAATTTTGAATAATTGAAGGATAATTATCGACGTAATTATCCCTTCCAATCCTGCTTGAAAATGTTATAGATGTGCGACAAAAAGGTATATATTGGGTCATGCATTGTTAATTGTATATGCCAATTACGCCAAACAAAATAGATATTTAAATTTTGACATCACTGATTGATTGTGATTGTCGACCCCTGGTGTAGTCTAGATTTTACAATAATACATATTAAATTAATATCAATTATGTGTAACCTTGATTTGCTTCACAAGTTTAATATAAAAAATGTAATTGGGAAGTAAAATATTATATTTTTGTTTATTTATTACATATACAATTTTCTTACGTGCGTACTATAATTTAGGTTATTTTTTATCATTCTAGATTCTTAAAAAGGCCCTTCAGAGTTGCCTAGGTAGGTATATTTAAATATTGTTGCACATTAAGGATCAAGGATTTTTTAAATATGGAATCTAGAAAATCATGTAGGAAGACCTACAGAATATCACGTGACCGCCGATTCTGGCGTTGTGCAAGGTGACAAAAAATGGCGTCATCCACGTCATATAGAAGACTTCACGTAGATAATAGAAGGGTCTTTATTTAGAATATTTTTTTCTCAGCTTTATCTACATAGGTTCCTTAGTTTTTAAAGTTTTTGGAGGTGCCTAAATATTGTTGTTGTGTTATGTATACAAATTAAATTAGTCAAAAAACATAAGTTGTTTCGCGGTGTTCCCTTTATGTTGCGCAGTAGAACAAAATAGGGTATAGATACATTGAACCTTTACCTAGGGAATAACCGTAAAAGATTTTTATATCTTGTATACATTTTTCAAAAATATTTTGAAAAACACCTCTGATTTTTTTCCGAAAGACGGAAACTCGTTTCAGAAAGTCGCAGAGGATTTTTTTTTGTACTGATAATATGCATTCAAATCTAGGGAATAACCGTAAAAGTGTTTTGATAGACGCATAATTAACCCCAAAAAATGGAAAAAAACGCTATTTTTATCATTTTATCATGGGATTGTTAACGCGATTTTGAACCTTATTGCCGTGGTAAATGACTGTGACGTCATTCGTGGTACCAAGTTCTTAATCGTCTTCAGCTTTAACATAATTACAATCACAAATTAAGATTTTCGACTGACGCTACATGGTCGAAATCGCAATCATTTTCATTGTTTTGATCTATCAAATGTGTATTAAATACGTATTAAATACGCTGACCATAAATCATTGTTGCTAAGTAGTTGTTGGTATATTTCAAGGGCGATCTTATGCTCTATAGATCAATATAAGTTTTAATCAAGTTTTATCTCTGTATTATTATATAATATATCGTTGAGCTGGTTTGATCTGCGCCTGCGTACCGAATGATAAATTGATTTATATAATCTGTTCATTCGTGACGTATAAAGCCTTAACAATATATTTGCATATTATTGTTGTTTTCTAGACTCTTCTTTGTATACTCGTATATCATGTATGTTTTTGCATAGCTTTGGTACATACATAATTTTAACTAGCATACCTATAGACCCCAAAAACGATAAGTGGATGATGTAGTCCCAGTCGTAGGAGGAAACTGGTTGAGGAAAGCTCAGAGTAGAAAAAATTGGAAAACGTTAGAAGAGGCCCATATCCAGCAGTGGAGGGACGGCTGAGGAAGAAGAAGAAGATACCTATAGCAACTATAGCATATTTCGGATTTGTCATCCATTTTATGACATAATTTTTATATTACTTGTAAAACTGACTTAAATTCTGATCTGAAACTTTTACACACAGATTGGTAGATACTCGAATTCATCAGAAGAAAATGTTTTATTTTTATCAAAAATCTTGTTTTTAGACTTATATTTAGATCAGCGTTTATTTTTTAACGATTATGTATGTAGGTAATGTTGTAATTATCATCGCGTTATTGATCTCTGCATTTACCTATTATTTATTACAAGTCTGGAAAGTTATCTGGCGATTCCAAGTTCCAGGACCAGGATTCGTTAAAATCCGAAATTTATATAACGATTGGATATGTATCAAATCAATGAACCCTGATCCAAAGGAACTAAAAATGGTAATAAATTAATAAATAAATAAAAAAAACCTTTATGGGATATAGAGAAACATTATTACAAATGGCGGGTTCTTTGCCATTGGCAATGTCTGCCAAGCAATCACTTGTAACATAGAAATGAGAAAATTTGTACACATATGTACTTAGGAAAGTATGGAAAACTTGGAGGGCCCCTACTCGACTCCGAGAAGGCAAGACTACTCGCACCAAGACAGATCGTGAGCTACATGAGACACGTCGGCCTTACAGACGAGATGTAACATTGAAGGATGTCACAATAAACTTACCCTGGTCGCAGTGACGCAGAGGATAAACGGTCCCCTGACCTAACGATTTAAAAAAATGGAAAACCAGAAGAAAAGAGAAAAAGAAATACAATCAGTTATACTGAAACAATAAGAATTAAGCAAATAAAAAAATTAATATAGTATATGAGGTAATACCCACAATTCGATACAAAATCTCTTTGTTCTTCAGGCAAAACACCCGAGGATAAATAGCAGCCCAATACTTGATATTGATCATAATTGAATCGTAATACAATGAGAGACTCGTTCTTAAAAACATGATGAATGTTCTTTTAATAGATCGCAAATTGAATTTATTAGCAACTTATTGTGAAGTTGATGCTAAAAATATACTATCTAATTTATGCCATGTTAGATTTAAGTGGGTACTATTTATCTTTTCAATTTTTATCGTAACAGTATTGATCGACAAGCGGAGTTATTAATATTTATTAATGGTCTTATTTCATGTTTACTTATCAAATCATTCGCGTGTTTAAAAATAACACATTTGTGTCACCCGAATGATCTAGAAACATCGATTGAAATTGATTGATTAATAAGTATATTTTTAGCTTTTTGTATTTTTAGGTTGACAGCTTGTCAGTTTGGGGATTATTTTTATCTATATATGTTTCTATTCTTGAATATAAGAATAATGTATCTATGTACATGTTTAAGCTTATTATCAATTATATTAATTATTGATTTAAATATTATCCAAAAAAATCTCTAGAATAGGGAAAATTAAACTGGTATTATCATTAATATTGTTTTTTTCTTTCAAATGACAAGATAAGTAATTAGCAAAATTATTGCTAGATGTCGGATAATCCATTGAAGATATATAAGTAAAATTCTTGTTTTACGTATAGGTACGCAGTACTTACTGGTTATCCCATTATGTGGTGTAAAGATTTCGTCGACAATCTGAGAGGGTCAATTAATAAGTCATGAGATACCAATAAAAAAGCCATTTTTTCTATTTACTTCTTTCTATGTTCTTGACTTGTGTTATACTCGTATCTACGTAAATTCAAATACTTTCGAACATATTCTGTACGTACTGAATCGGATTTTATCGAACTATAGGCGCCGGCGTCGATAATACGTAGTCTTTATGAAAATAACATTTTAAGGTCACAGTTGCCAGTCATATGGGATTGGACTACAAAAGTTTAAAAACAATTTATATAAGTACTATAGAAAATTAATTATTTGATAGATTACACACGATTATCTAAGTTGTGAAAGAATATATATGTAGCATCCGTGTCGGTAAAGTAGTTTTCGAGGTTACCTTAAATACACAAAAAACTCTTTTCATTATTTTTCCTATAAAATAATATTATGATGTAGATTGATATATGGTACGCGAATAGATGCGTAAACAATACAATAGAATAGACAATAAACAATAATGCGAATATAATAAGTAGTATTTAGAAGCAGCTGTAAACTCGTTTGTCTATACAAGATCAAAGATGTCTGCTATACAAAGAGTTGAGAATTATACTATCTAGTTGCCTTACTCCACACCGCAGTGTACCGTTTGGCCTACAGACCATGATCATCAGTAGGTAAAACAGGTAACTTCTATTACAGACTACTTACCTACAATTACCATTTCTTCTGCGATGACTTTGATAGAAAACTATTTATTAGTACAGCTACGTGTTATGCCTATATTACACGGTTCACTTTTGCCAAAGAATTCCCCATCCAAAAGTGAATCGCTGAACTCAGAAATGAACCGATCACCCGACGAATTGTCACACGTATTTAGGAATAGAGGAATTCCCTGATTTATATTACGAGTGATCAATGCAAAAGTTAGTGTGTAATACCACCATAATGTCAATAATGGAGTTAATTGGGGTTAACTGGACAGTTCTGCGGTAAGTTCGCCCTAGTGAACAACGATTTATAATCTGTACTATGTCCATGATGTTTATATGTATTTCTTGTTCACTTAAAGATTAAAAAAAATAATACAGGGTTCATTTTTGCGTGTTTCACCGGTATTATAATTCAGGGAATTCCTCATATTCCTAATTTCTATGGTGATCGCATCACTTCTGTGCTTAGACGGTTCGCCATTGAATGATTTCACTTTTGATTGAGGAATCCTTTTTTGAGTTTTGATTCTTACCTTATATTTTTATCAATGTTCAAATAAGGTAGTTATTGTCTTTTTATTATATTTTTATCGATACTTGACTTATGCTATTGTTTTTTATTGATGGATGAGGATTGACGCATTCCTGATATTGACTCATTTGTTAATTTTTATTGGAAATTTATTTTATCATTGTTTCTATTTTATGAATTTTTATTGAGATTTTGTTTGCTCACTGTTTTACTTTTTGTTATTACTTTTTGTTTTACTTTTTGTTATTTACTCACAATTACGTTTTATTTTTACCTTGAATTTTTGTCAACATTTTCAATTCAATTCAATTCAATTTATTTTCAAAGAATATGGCTTACAAAGTATGTGTATCATTAAGAACATTATTTATATTATATTACTTCAAATTAAATTTAAAGCCCCCAGACAGTATAAGTTTACTGGTATACGGTTTATTATTGTGGTTTTATAATGATTGCCTGTTTCTTTTTTTTATATTGTAAAGGTGTAAACCGTGTAAACTTTAATAAATAAATAATAAAAAGCAAATCGTGTAATAAAGGCTTTAGTACAGGTTTCATTCATCGACAAATCTATCTATTTGTTTGTCTTGATCTACGTGACCATCACCCTTCTTGAATGAACATGATAGCAATTAAAAGATCTGTCCGCATGATTCATCCTACATTTGGAGTGGTTTGACAGATCTTCTACCAGAATCTAGAATGGTCTTGAAAGCAATGGCCGAGATCTTTGACCTCAGGTCATGAGTTAAGTCAAGGAGTATTCAATCAAATTCAATGTTAGCTTTTTTTTCTAATTTTTCGTGAATCTTTTGGTCTGATAAAATTGTTACGCAACACTGTTCTCTGATAGATACTTTAACGATCGTGGATTCGAATCTCTATTTTGATGATTGAGTATGTATATTTACTTTTTAAAATTTTCTAAAAACGGGAGACCTCCTATCTCGACAACCGTTACTAAATATGCTTTGAAACAAAATAGGGTAGATGCTTTGAACATTTATCTAGGGAATAACCGTAAAAGATTTTTTATATCTTGTATAGATTTCTCCAAATAAAATTTGAAAAACACCTTCGATCTTTTTTCCGAAAGACGGAAACTCGTTTCCCGAAAGTCGCGGAGTAAATTTTTTTTAATTGCCGCCTATAGTCTCCGACCTACTCGGCCTTTTGGCAAATGCGACCTTGCAGAGGACACTCTCAGAGGGCACATCTCCAAGATCTCACAATAATACATCAATCAATAATATTCAGTAGCAGAACATCTTTCACTTGGCGTATCTTGTATCACTGTTGATATTGTTGAGTTGATACCTTGTAACAGTTCCACTAGACTTGTTCTGTTACATCTTATTAAATGTCCCGTTGTAATAATTATTGTAATTGTAACTTGTAACCCACTTTACATTGCGTGTTGCTTGCCTCTTCTTATAGTAAATTGTAAAATTTCTGCTTAACTCTATAGTGAATTATATTCCATTCAAAGTCAAGTTTATTATCAATGGAATCTTTCTCAATTATTAGCGTTCAAAATTGCATGCAAAATCGCATGAAATTTTTTTAATACAAAACAGGTTTGTTTCTTTGCGATTATGCAGAAAAAAGCTGCAGTAATTTCGAAAAAAAATCAGAGATATTTTTCACATTTTTTTTAGATATCTGTACAAGGTATAGAAAACGTTTTACGGTCACATACTAGGTAAAGGTTCAATGTCTCTGCGCTATTTTTTTCCAAAGCATGTTTAGTAAGGTTGTCGAGACCTATAAGGTCTCAAAACTCTTTTTTTATAATATCAGTATGCGTACTCTTAAATGCATTATTCTTTTACCAATGCAATTATTGCAATTAAACAGTTTTATCTCAGCAAACATTTAGTTTGTTGACGTTTAAGACTGTGGATATCATTTGTATTTGTTTATCTCATTAAAATACTCATTTAATGCTTTTTTTTAACAACGTCTCACACCCAGCCATTGACCTGCTTAGACCACAATAAATATATTCCACAATGATTATTGGGAGAAGAGAAATTATATTATTTCTGGTGACAAGTGTTTCAGATTATTTTCGTACATTTGGCACACATACTGTCTCCTACTGAGATACATTTAAAGATGAGTATAATGTTTTTATTTATTGGTTCATCATGTGGCATTTGTTACCCAATTGGATCAGAATAAATTCGTAAATTATATCCAAGTCAGTAGTTGACTCGTAGAAAATACATACACAGTAATAAGCTCACTGGTTAAGTCTTTAACGTTCAAAATCGCATGAACATTGCACAATCGTATGATCATATTTTAGAAATAGTTGTTTTTGGGACTATTTTGACTTACATTTTTTTTCTTGCGGTAACTTGAACGATTTTAATACACATTATCACTAACTGAGAAATAAATATTGAATTTTATTAATTACTGTAAAGTGATCACATTAAATCAGTCATAAGCGGCATAAGCCTGATGGAAAGTCCATCCTTTGCGGTATATCTGTTGATTTAACTACTTTATTATTCAACTACGACATGTAGAAAATTTCGATGTTCTCACAAAAACATATATTGTGGTTATCAAAACTAATTATTTCTTTGCGACTTTCGCGAAGGGAGTTATTTTCTATGAAAGAAATTTTCAGGGGTATTTTTTTTCAAGAAATCTATACGAGATATGAAAGGTAATGCACTAAAAAAAGGTTCAACGTATCTCCCTTAGTATTTTTCCAAAGTATATTCAGTAAGGTCATTTTCTCGACATCTTCTCATCTTTCCATTTCTTCTTTTCTTTTTTATTCCTCCCCTCCCTGTCCCGACATGTGCACTATCTATATATGTATGTATTTTTATTTTCTGTATGTATTCTATATTATATATTTTATGTGTGTATTTGTATGTATTTCTTTTAATTTTTATGTGTGTGTCTATATGTATCTAAAAATTACTATTTTTTTATATTATTGCTTAATAATTGGGGTTAGCTGGCAGAGATCGCAGTACTGCGAAAAGTTCGCCCTAGTGAACAAATGTTATAATTTTATTTTAATGTTTACTTATGTCTGTATCTTGTTCACCAAAAGTGTAAATAAATAAATAAGGTTGTCGAGTCTGGCGACGCCCACTACCAGGGAAGTGACAATATTGGATTAAAACGAACCCTGGAAACAAGCAACAGACATTATTTTGCCTGTTGGTGTAGTACCTACCAGGGGCGAAGCTACCTAAGAACACGATTGCCATCGAGTTATCCTTTGATTTAGATAGATAAATAATAGTTAGAATGATGTATAATCAGAAATGCACTAAAAAATATTACATTCAAACTTTGTAGATTCGTCTCCGATAGATGGCGATGCACGGTATAATAATATTAGTAGTTTAAATAAGCGCGGGAAACGTTTCCGATGGGCACCCCGTACTCTTTGCTATTATATTGTGAGGTAAACCGTGTCGTCTTTAGTTACTGGTGCAAATTTTATTACCAGGCGGGTGTGTTCATATTCCTTTAAAATGACAAAAATATATCTTTCTCTCTCAGTCTTATGAGAAAACGGGAATACTACTGTCTCTTTCAACGTCATAGAGGAAAAAATTTACCATGTCTTAGCGGCAGTAATTTAGGAATGTTTTTCAAAAGAGACTAGTTCACTGCACATTTCTATTCTCTAATACAAAGATATTTTTACGAATGGGTCAAATTTGTAATGTTTTTTTAAAAAAATGAAGAGCACGAGAAGTATTGCTGTTTACAAATATTATCGCTAGATGTGACTAATAATTTGTTGGTTTTAGACCCTTTTTGTTTGATTACTTGAGGACAAGTATATTAATCTATTGCTAACTACAGGTATTAATATAAGGTTATTAACAAGTAGTAGATTTTCGCATATTCAATTTTAGAATATTTTAGATACATGTTTTTTTCTTCATAATATGACATTCAAATTATTAGCGATATAAAACTTTTCATATGGCAAGATTTTATCTGACACAATCTGTCAAAATAAATGGAATATGTTTTGTATATTTTTATCTCCGGGTTTTGTATTTAGTATAATATTATATTGTATTTTTTATGTTTTAATACTCATATGGAGGTATTTTAGTGATAGTTGTGGAAAGCGGTTCAACTTAATATATTTTTACTAACTAAATATAATTACAAACTTTTTCGATCGATGTTGATATACCTGATTAACCTTAAAGATGGGAACGTGCTTAATTATATTAGGTATGTATATTATTTAATATATTATGTTCGACAATACGCTGGAAAATTGATAATATATTAGAAGCGTGTTATTTTTTTATTTTGCATAACGATAGAGACATCTGCATAATAAATTTGAAAGCTGCGTGTTTTGCTTCGATTTTGATAGATGGTGTTGAGTGGCCGTGTGTGCCCACGAATTACAATACATATATTGCAATAAAACATATTGGTACCGGCTTCCCTTCTACAGAAATCCACCCTTCGCCACTGGTACCTACCCACTGTATGGCAATGATCTTTCAACGGATTAAAGAATTAGAAGCATTTGTGTATTTTTCGCTTACTCAGCATTTCCTATACTTGGGTATTGAATGAAGGTTAAAGATATTAAGTGACTGCATTAATAAATTTTTACATAGTTTAAAGGTATTTTAATACCAGTCTGAATAGTTATAACCTAAACCAATTATTGTATTTCACCTATACACGTATCTCGTATATACCTGGTATTTTTGATACTTAGATTCTATACGACCTTTGATTCGTTGTATTATTTATTAAAGTTTAGTGAGAAGTGTCAAGTTTTTTTGTGATATAAAATAATCCCACTTTTTCGTTCAAAGAAAAAAAGTGTTGGAATTAATTTCTTGCGGATTTAACTAAAAAATCAATACACGTTTTATGTAGATTTAAAAGTACGTATTGTTTTTGCTATATACTAAAACATGTTAATATGTAAACGTGTTGTTTCTGATAAAAATGCCAAATGAAAACTTTCTATTTACCTATAAATACTATGTTAGAGGAGAAAGTATCTATGTATATCTATGTATCCCATCAATCCGTAACCCTTGCCCCTTGCGGGGTAGGCAGGGAAACAGAGCGCCACACACTTATATCCTTAGATAGGCACATCTTTCGTTTTCCTCACGTTCATTATATTTGTCATACATGTTTATGCGATTTCTCTTACACTCCTTCATAACACGTGTCTGTCCTTGAATATCTGATCAATACATTTACCCCAGGTGATTCTTGGACGTCCACTTTGCACGCTTTCTTACAGACTCATACAATTTTCTTTGTTACTCTATCCTCAGACATTCTCTCCACATGTCCAAACCATTTCAACTTTTTCACTTGCACCCTAATCACAACACTCGTCCTATATCCACTATGTTAAATAATCTTGTAGGCTTTCGCAGCGTGATGAATCCATTTCCATGTTGTTAATTCTTCGGATTTCGACCCGCCGTGAAACCCGAAGAATTAACAACATTAAAATGGATCCACTATGTTTTTTAATTATGCAATCCACTCGCCACGCGTGATTTGAGTTTAAACTATTTTATCTTAGCAGACGTCAGTAATGTGCCAGTTGTGGATTTATTATGTTAATAGTTTCGATTACAAAATATCCATAGACACGGCGTGTAGATAGATGAGAGATAGCAACAGAGATGTAAAAGATGAACCATTTCTATGATAAGTATTCACCACAGTTTGTACAATAAACAGAATAATATTAAATTTCTAGAACTATTTATAGTCCGAGAGTCCGCTGCTTATTTTATGACGTATCTGTTTTTTGATCGAAACGTGGTATAAACGATAGCTTACCAATAGGGTATTACATCGCACTAGGGTTGTCTATCAAAATCTTGCCGCAACCCCCCCTGCCCCCCCCGAAAAGGTCCCTTTCCGCGGTTTTTCGCATTTTATAGGAATATGGTAAGAGATAGGAGAAAGTAGTCAATGACAAAAATAATCCTTGCTAAATTCTCTACAAAAAATGTTAAGTCAATTTTTTCATAGGACTAGTAGTTTACCCGTAATGGCCGGTCAAAAAACAGGATATTTTTTTGAAAAAATAAAAAAAAAAGTTTGATTTTTTTTCTTTCACATTCTTCCACCCATTATTACTAACATTTTATGGAAAAAAAAGTCTGGCCTGCGGCGCTATATCGCTGGTTATTTTATGAAAAACTAAATTTTTAGAATTTTTGTCACTGAGTTTTATTGTAATAACTCCGAAATTATTAGATGTATGAACATAAATTATAGCTCATTTTGTAGCTAAGACTATGGTAATTAATTCGTTCTTTGACTATTTTCCTGTAGCTCTTATCAATTTTCAACCAATTTAGTTTAAATACATTTTTTTTGTATTTTAAATGAATTTCGGTTTTGGACCGGCCATTGCGGGTAAACTGCTAGTTCTACGAAAAAATTGACTTAGCATTTTTTATAGAGAATTTAGCAAGCATTATTTTTGTCATTGACTACTTTCTCCTATCTCTTACCATATTCCTATAAAATGCGAAAAACCGCGAAGAGGGACCTTTTCGGGGGGGGCAGGGGGGGTTGCGGCAAGATTTTGATAGGCAACCCTAGTGCGATGTAATACCCTATTGGTAAGCTATCATTTATACCACATTTCGATCAAAAAACAGATACGTCATAAAATAAGCAGCGGGCTCTTGGACTATTACAAATCTGTCTGTTGTGTTTTGTTGTAAATATTTATAAAATGTGTTGAAAGATTACGAATTCATCATTCTAGATAAATAGGTCTAGTATCTATGCATTACATTTGAATGTAGCTAAAATTTATGTAAACATATTCCTCTAGGTATGGTATAAGATTGAAAGATATCAAATATTAAGAGACATTCCAAAATCATTAATTTTCTTTGAGTCCATTTTCATCCCTTTAAATAAAAATTAGAAAAATTCTGCCCAACACTCTATTACTAATTTTGATAGGAGAATCTATGTGCCAAATCTCAAGTTTGTACCATGTCTGGTTTCCGAGATATTCGTATACTCCTAAAAAAAACTAACCCTATTTTTCACCCCCTTAGTGACGGAATTACCAAAAATCCCTTCAGTGGAAGGTTTTGTGTTAAAACCTACCTGTCTTAAAAGTTTCAGTTCTCTAGGATTTGCCGTTTGGGCTCTGCGTTGATGAGTGAGTATATCAGTCAGTCACTCATTAAGTCAGTCAGGCGTTTTCTTTTATTATTAGAGACTAGCTGAGTTACCCGTGCTTCGCATCTGCAAATTTGACAAAACAACCCGGCATACTTTATAAGCATGAGCTGGACAAAATGTGATCTAAGAGCTAAACTTCTTTTCCAACGCCCTTTCATATGATACTATACATGACCCCAGGCAACGCTTGGATTCCCTCATCATCATAGCATCTCTTAGGAAAAACTTTTTCCACAAAAACCGCCGACGTTAGAACACAGAATATATCATCGTAAATTTTGCCGCGATTTGTCGGTAAATTCAGGTGTTGATGCGAACACTTACAAAAAACCGACTTTATTTTATATATAAAGATTAGGAAGTCTGTACCACATGCCTTCAAACGTTTGTCATAATCCTCATACCTACATGAAAACCATCTATTTAGGATATAGAAAAAAATGTTCAATTATTGATTGATATGAAAATGTATGAAACTATTCTACTTGTACTCTGTATGACAGTTAAATCTACCCTGTGAATTTTCTAGCAGGCCTACACTATTGACTTTATTGTCCGATTGCGTGTCACGCAATCATCCCTCACAAATCAAATAAACAAAACGTGTCATTATACAGTTTATATTTATTCTTTTTATTCACAGAATGTTAATTTGTTTATCCATTACGTTATACACTAAAGAGAATGGTCGTTAAGGGGTTTTTATGTTCTATTCTATACCCTCACGCCACCTCCCTTGCGGGGTAGGCAGAGAGAACGGATCGCCAGACTTTCCTATCCTGACACACACTTCGGGCTTCCGTCACATTCATGCAATTCCTCATACATATTCTACGATTACTTTTACTCACAACACGTCCCTCCTTGAGTATCTGGTCAACATGGTCCAGCCATGTTGTTCTTGGACGGCCGCGTTTCCTTACACCTCTTCTTACAACCTAATCATAACACCAATGTTAAATTTTATGTGTGGAGGCAGGACTTGCCAACACATTTCTTAGTGTTATCAGCCGGGAAAGTGTACATATAATCATTCATATTTGACACATAAACTCATCAGCCTAATACTGGGCAACATTCACCTATCCAGATACTATCATAATACTGTATCAAAGTACTATACTACTCAGATATACCTACTGCTCTATATCTTCTTCTTTCTCAGCCGTTTTAATTCCAATGCTGGACATAGGCCCACCCTTTGACTTTCCACAGATCCCTATCCTGGGCATGCTGCATCCACTTGCTTCCTGCGATTCGCCTCACATCGTCAGACCATCTTGCCTGAGGTCTTCCTACACTCATTTTGCTTGTTCTAGGTTGCCATTCGAGAACCTTTTTGGTCCATCTGAAATCTGAGCGTCTGGGAACGTGTCCTGCCCAACTCTATTTTAAGGCAGCTGTTCTATATACACATACAGTATTATGATGTAGTGCAGTGTACACTGTACATATTATCATACATGATTGATATACGTATTATAAACTCATCAATCTGGGAGAAATCAAAGGATTAGATTAGCATTGTGCCTGAAATATTAGTATTTAGAAATCTTCGTACAATATTGTACCTATTTGAATTTTATTTATTACTAGCCGTGTTACTCGTGCTTCGCAACGGCAAATTTAACAAACCAACCCGGCATAATTTATAGGCTTGAGCTGGACAAAATGTGACTTAAGATTTGAATTTCTTTTCCAACGCCCTTTCATACGATACCACATACGAGCCAACGAAACCCTTGGATCCCCTAATCAAAGTGATACCTCCTAGAAAAATATTTTTCTATTTCAAGAAAGGCGACGTTAAAACCTAGAGAAAACCGGTAGGAAAATTATTGTGTATTTTCACAGCAATCCATCGGAAAATACGTGAGTTTTATGAACACTTACAAAAAACGGATTTGCTTTATTATATAGATTACTAACACTATCAACGAATATTTGAAGTCGTAAGAAATGTATGTAGGTACCTACCTATACTTACTTGGTTTTTTTGCATCAGTAACAGGTGAAATCGGTTCAAAGACCTATAAGTATTGTAGGTTGTACTGAATCGAAGAAACACGGAAGTTTTTGTCTAGTAAGTTATTATATGAACCCTTTGCGTTTCATGTTCCGGTAGATACTCAACTACCATAACTTTACCCCCTTTAAATTCGTATTTTTAGAAGGTAATATTGATTAAATAATATTATTTTGTTCACCGTATCAGTCTTTCAGTGTTTCAGTGCCTAACGAGGTGTGTCCGTGTATGTATAACTAATATTAATTCGTATATTCACGTCTGAAATTCAAAGATCATACTTCTAAGACTGTTCACAGCTAAATGGATATTGATGACTTTGGTAAGACGTTTTTATAGTTTTAAGAAAATCTCTTCAGAGTGTATAGTTTTATTTTTATTTATTTTATTATTCCATAGAGCACGAACAGTTAAACAATGCAAAGGCTCCAGACTCAACAGATTACATTACAAAGTTTGAGAAACAAGAAAAATATAAAACATGAAACACACTAATGTACAAGAAGAAAAGAAGAAAGAAAAGGAAAAAATGAATTTGGTTATACGTACACGTAGATTATCACATTAGACCAGCTAACGATCAGTCCTATAAGCCTGATAAAAATTCTTCCTTCGCTCAATATCTGTTGAGTTGAGATAACTTATAGTCACTTGTTTAAGAAAATCTTGTTTTCGATTCGAAACTTTCAACTCATTTTTTACCACGCTTCTGTTTATCTTCATCTGTCATTGTTGTCATCACTTTCTTATATTTATACAAAATCATGTTTGTCGAGATATGTGTACCTAAAGCTTTTGGCGAAAATCACTATCTCAAACTTAAACTCGCCATCATTGAGTAGTCCGGGTTGGCTGTAAGATATTGCTTTTGCAATAAGTCCGCCCTTTAGAACACTACTATTTTCTTGTTTTGTAACTCTTGATGGTTTTTTGCTAATAAAGATTTATTTATTTATTTAGTATGCGTTCAAAAATACCTACGTCGTAATTCATCAGTAGGTATTCTTCCGTCTCTACGCATTATAATTCATTTTAGGTATTACCTACGTGTTTGCATGGGCGTCGTCAGGGAAGGGCAGGGGGGCAGCTGCCCCCCGTAGACATTGGAATAAATATATATGTTTTCATACAAAATGATGAAACCTCACAAAAAATCACATTATTTCGACACATTTTCTCCTCATGTCATATATTTTCTAAAATTAGTATAAAAAATTCATCAAAATACAATCGTTTAGAACAAAATTGCCTGCGGTGCTATTTTTTTGTAACTTTTTATAAAAAATATTTTTCACTGTCGAAAGATATTTAACTTTTTATAAAAATTATTTTTCATACATATTATTGTGCAAATTATTATGTACATTTTCCGATAAAACAACCCATATCACGATCTTCTTTACTGTCCCACAAAAAAATTTCGCCTGCGGCGCTATTTACGCGTTTTTCATGTTATTTTTTTTTTTAACATGTTGTTGCCCCCCTTAGCTCCGAGGCTGGCGACGCCCATGCATGATATTATCATACAACAGCCTTCAGTGGCGCAGTGGTTTTATTTGTTTACGCATTTTAATTCTATAGTTTTAAAATAATATATCCATTAATAACATCACTCGGTATAATATAGATAGTATATTATATTATCCTTCTCAAGTTACATTACAAGCCTTTAGTATTAAATTAATGACATAACCTTCATTATCTCATGTTCCTTTAAGATGCATTACGTGACTTCATACTTACTTATAAAACATATGTCATTGTAAAAAAGATGATCTGGGTTGGCATACACAAACCCAAATACTTTTCTGCACACTTTGCACTAGGCTAAAAACCTGTATCGCAAAGTGTGGAATACATCCCCAGCGTCGGGGTTTGAACCTGGCACCTCTCGCTTGAGAGACTGCCGCCTCAACCAACTGCGCCAACCATGTTTTATACATAACTAGCTGAGTTACCCGTGCTTCGCAATGGCTAATTTAACAAACCAACCCGGCATACTTAATAGACTTAAGCTGGACAAAATGTGACTTAGGATCTGAATTTCTGAACGCCCTATCATACGATACCACTTTCAACCCCACAAAACCCTTGAATCCCCTCATCATCATGTCATCTCCTAGGAAAAGCTTTTTCTCCAAAAACCGGCGATGTTAGGACACAGCCTATATTATCGCCAATGTTATTCTAAGTTTTCGCAGCAATCCATCGTAAAATGAGTTATTTTATTGATTATAATATTGTTTTTTACTTTGTTTCAGGTAAGATTCTATTCACCACTCTTAAATCCAATTTAAAGAAACACTATTAGTCGGTAAGTTTATAAATAGGCAAAAGAAATTCATCATC
The DNA here is from genome assembly GCA_963576895.1 of Ceraclea dissimilis. Lineage (NCBI taxonomy): Eukaryota > Metazoa > Arthropoda > Insecta > Trichoptera > Leptoceridae > Ceraclea > Ceraclea dissimilis. Next base: position 3,743,093 of record OY756377.1, read on the forward strand.
ATAATTTTACACATTACCTATCGAAAGAAGGCCCTTTGAAAAAGGACTATTGAACAACTGAGGGTATTTCAGGGGTATTACTGGAATATTTTATTATCAAGATTTCCTTTTTCTATTTCCGTAAATATTATTTTAGCGATGTTGGATACCTACTGAAACATTCTTAAGAGGTCATATTCTGCCATTTGGCTTTGGAGTTTACTCATTTACTCAGCCAATACTGAGAGCATCGTCTTGAAACTAAGGACAGTGATATATGGACATATTGACTACAAGTTGACTCTCCTAGAATTACAATATTTGAAAATTCCTTGAACAAAAAGTAATTCTGAAAGTACCCCTGTAATTTACGGGAAGAATCCATTATCCGTCAGTTTTTCATAATATGCAAAAGTCAGTTCAGCCAAAATATTCTTTATTATAAGGTGAACAAGTTGACTGTCGTATATTTATTAATTTGTTCCCACTCAGTTCCCAAGTTTTTTTTTAAAGGTATAATTCACACTGTCGCTTACGTTATTCTTATTACGCACTAACATTCTCATACAAAAATTGAAAAAGTTGAAGGATAATAGAATGATTTCCTCAAAGCATATCAGCCCTTCAATTTTAAAGATAGTACCACCAATATTACGTGACAAAATACACATCTCTTGAGTCAAAAAAGGCGAGAAAAATACGTATAAAAACCGGCCGTCGTTCAAAGGGTCATTAGAGTATTAGACAGAGCTGGGCAGAAAAGCATTAATCCGTTAATCGTTAATTAACGAAGTTAACATTTTGGTTAACGATTTAACGCTTTTCTCACCTCCAAAAATGTTAACGGATTATTTAACTTCCGTTACATTTTACTTCCGTTAATTAAGTTCGTTAATATTTGATTGTTTGCATATACATCATCCACTGGAGGTGCTGGCATTAGATAATCCAAGGGTTGCATGGGTTATGTGTGGTATCGTATGTGGGTTGGGAGTTGGAAAAGAAAATGTCACTTTGTTGGGATACATCGCGATAGTGTAAATGTGATAGTAGTTGTACTTATGTAGTTCCATTTCATGCCATTTAACCGCGATTTTTTACATTAACGCTTTAACGGATTAACGTTAACTTCCGTTACATTTTTCAAAATGTAACGCTTTAACGATTAACGAAGTTAACTTTTTAGTTAACGGGTAATCGATTAACGAAGTTAACTTTTTGATTAACGGTGCCCACCTCTGGTATTAGATAACAATAAAATACTAATCCATAAGGAAAATTAGATGAAAAGCAGTCTAAAGAATGCATTGATGACGTTTATTATCGGATCATATATCTTGCATAATAACTTACCCGGTAATAGTCCAAGAGCCCGCTGCTTAATTTATGACGTATCTGTTTTTTGATCGAAATATGGTAGAAATGATAGCTTACCAATAGGGTATTACATCGCACTAGGGTTGCCTATCAAAATCCTGCCGCAACCCCCCCTGCCCCCCCCGAAAAGGTCCCTCTTCGCGGTTTTTCGCATTTTATAGGAATATGGTAAGAGATAGAAGAAAGTAGTCAATGACAAAAATAATCCTTGCTAAATTCTCTACAAAAAATGTAAAGTCATTTTTTTCGTAGAACTAGCAGTTTACCCGCAATGACCGGTCCAAAACCGAAATTCATTTAAAATACAAAAAAAAATGTATTTAAACTAAATTGGTTGAAAATTGATAAGAGCTACAGGAAAATAGTCAGAGAACGAATTAATAACCATAGTCTTAACTACAAAACGAGCTATAACTTATGTTCATACATCTAATAATTTCGGAGTTATTACAATAAAACTCAGTGACGAAAATTCTTAAAATTTAGTTTTTCATAAAATAACTAATGATATAGCGCCGCAGGCCAAATTTTTTTTTCCATAAAATGTTAGTAATAATGGGTGGAAGAATGTGAAAGAAAAAAAATCAAACTTTTATTTTTATTTTTACAAAAAATATCCCGTTTTTTGACCGGACATTACGGGTAAACTACTAGTCCTATGAAAAAATTGACTTGACGTTTTTTGTAGAGAATTTAGCAAGAATTATTTTTGTCATTGACTACTTTCTCCTATCTCTTACCATATTCCTATAAAATGCGAAAAACCGCGAAGAGGGACCTTTTCGGGGGGGGCAGGGGGGGTTGCGGCAAGATTTTGATAGGCAACCCTAGTGCGATGTAATACACTATTGGTAAGCTATCGTTTATACCACATTTCGATCAAAAAACAGATACGTCATAAATTAAGCAGCGGGCTCTCGGACTATAAAATGATTGAAAAAATATACATCTTTATAAATAAGTATTGCAAAACATGAATTAAAATTGCACGATTTAAGGGCTTGGTACCAAGAATGACGTCACAGTCATTTCCCACGGCATTAAGGTTCAAAATCGCGTAGAACAATTGTATGATAAAATGGTAAAAATAGCGTTTTTTCCATTTTTTGGGGTTAAATTTGCGTCTTTCAAAAAACTTTTACGGTTATTCCCTAGATTTTAATGCATATTATCAATAAAATAAAAAATTACCTCCGCGACTTTCATGAAACAAGTTTCCGTCTTTCATAAAAAAGATCAGAGGTGTTTTTCACAACTTTTTTCGAGAAATCTATACAAGATATAAAAAATCTTTTACGGTTATTCCCTAGATAAATGTTCAATGCATCTACCCTATTTTATTCCAAAGCATATTTAGTAACTGTTGTCGAGATATAAAGTCTCCCGTTTTTAGATATTTTGAAATGTCGGTATGCATACTCTTAATCGTCATTGATGTAAAATGATCCATAAAATATTCACGTACGTAATGATCTTATTGATCCTGTTTCCATGTTTACTGCATAAGTGTAATTATTCACATCTTTACAATATTATGTACATTCGTGATCTATAATACACGATGTATAAATCATTGATCAATAACACGATCAATAGGTACTTGATAATAATGCAGATTAAATTACGACCTTAGGACAACCAGGTTGCATGAATGCACGCTATAAGGAACTCATACCTTTTATTTTTTTTGTATTACCTGTAATCCTTTAAGAATATAAATGGACCTGTGTGTTATTGAAATTATTGAAAAATAATTATCTATATCGAGTTACCTTTTGGAAAAAATGATAGGTATAATAGTGTCTAATCTGACGTAATCCCATAAGAAATGTTAGCCCGGCTTCTCTTCTGTAGAAATCCACCCTTCGCCCCTGATATCTATATATATCACAGTCATGCAGTTTGTCGCATACACGCTCTCCGATTTATTTTACTCTAAACACGTCCGGTCTTGTGGATCCTGGTCGACATGATCGATCTCGGACGACCACGTTTCCTCACTCATCTTCATCTCATTCAAAAATATATTTATTGTTATGCTGTCATCATTCATTCTCTCAGCATGCCCAAGCCATCTCTGCTATTTTGGTCCATAATTAACTAGACATTGTACTCAAATCTCAATCCGAAATACTTTCCTGCGCACTTCAAGATAAGCTAAAAGCTTGTGTCGTGAAGTGCAGAATACATCGTGAGCACCGAAATTTGAACCCGGCACCTCCAGATTGGAGGTCTGCGCTCCTACCAGCTGCACCAAATGTGTAGACTGTATAGGTAGATACCCGATTTTAAAAGAAAAAATAAAATCACTTTTTTCTTCTTACTTCAATATGGCACCCACATTTTTGCCATTATCAAGTATTGGATTGGGTATAACATATGAAAACCTCCGAATGAGTCAATTTTCTTATTTTCATGTTGCAATATTTACTCCGTGAATTGCCGTAGGCGTGATGCATTAACTCATTCACCACGTCATGACGATTATTCTATGTAACCATTGACCATCATACCATTACACTGCGCTCTGACCACAAACCACTCCACCATCAAGGTCTAGGACAAGCTGGCTACAATATATTAGATACATAGACTGATTCTCCTCTCGTCACGTCCGCAGACTGCCAATCATAGCATGATTAGTATATCAATGTTAATGGCAAATAAATACATTGCATAGTACAGGTATACCATATACGTACAGGTGTGTTACGAATTCCGGTTAATGCGATTGAAACGAATTTAAAAAAATCATGATTTTTATTACACCTGACTTGCAAAGACAGTCAAAACGGAAAACCCCATTGGGAGAAGATTACCCAGAAGACCACCCAAGAGATGGAAGTTCAGCTGGACCTCCTCATCCCAGGACAGACCGCCGTCGCAAACAGGTCACCCGACCTAATACAAGAGGAAGAGGAAGATGATTTTTGTTTATTTATTCTTAAAGTGAACAAAATACACGGTGTAACACAACCGGTGGGTCGACCAAAGCAGGGTGATAGAGGACCTCAATACCTATCTTTAAAATCCCCATGTATGTTCAGCGATTTTTTCTAGTTTTCGAGTTATGTTTTTTTTTCGTTATTTTTTGTCCAACCCTGACTTACGCAAGACGGTATTGGTTACAGAGACACCAATTTGTGAGATACATACTCGTTTTTTTTTTCTAGAATCGTTGATATAAAATTTTTATACCTTGCAGATACAAAATCTGATACCATTGTGCCATAAAAAAAATTAATCTCAAAATTAGTTATAATTCAAAATGTGGATTTTTTGAGGACGTGTATACTAAACAATCGCTAAAAATTGTATCTTATGTACCTGAAATCCAGCTTTTTTATCAGTTCTTTACAAATTTGATTTTTATCTTGGTATCTGTCAGCTCAAAAAATAAGTTCGACCAGAGAAAATTAAAGGAAATTTAATGCTCTACAATTTTTTGATTACATGTGGTTTACAAAAATGTATGGTTTAGATCAGTGGTTCCCAAACTTTTAATTTCGCGTACCACACACGAAATTATAAATCAGTAGCGTACCACTGAACTGTAACCGTTAAAAAAAACTTCAAAATGGTAAAGTAATAAAAACTGCAACAACTGTTTACGACAATATTATCATTTATTAACTATAGGAAAAAAATACTAGTGCGATAATATTAGTGCGAAAAATGGTGCTGCACGTTCGAGACAAGATAGGAAATATTTGGCTCAGTTGTACTTAATTTTAAGCGCAAATTGGGGTCTACGTTAAGCTTATTACGATATTTGTTTTTTTATTATCAACATAGCAGAAATTATTCGATACTGCCAGTAAATGAAGATATGACTTTCTTAGTGCCTTTCATTTCTGTTAATTTTTATCTAATTATTTACTGTGTGTGTCCTATGGACATGGCTGCTTGCGTACCACCTAAATAATTGTCGCGTACCACTGGTGGTACGCGTACCATAGTTTGGGAATCACTGGTTTAGATTGTTTAGAAGATATGACAGAAAAACTAAAAAAAGTGCCAAAATTTTACAATTATCGCCTTTTTCCAAGTTAGCACAAGGAAATTTTGTTTTTAAAATTGAATGTAGCTCCTCTGGCCATCCATAAACAACATCCCAAAGTTTCAATAATTTGGGATTTTTTGCAACTTTCTCATTCATTTGAAACCTACGAAAACTGGACTATAATAATCCAATGAACGAATCGGAATATCAAATCGCACAAATCGAGGGGTCGAGTCGCATACATTAACCATGATCAATAAAAAATTAATAATTTATATAATGATTATAATTATGTAGGTACCTCTACCTAATAACACCATTAAATAAATCGATAGATTTATATAAACACGCTACTAGTATACGAGTACTTCCCCTTTATGACGCTAAAGGCTTAATGTTACATTGACGTATTTAATTATTTATCTATATTCATAATAAAATAGATAAATAATAATAAAATACGAGTAGATGAATTGTGCACAGAAGACCATGAGGAATCCATTCATTTTATAGCAGGTGGAATTTTCACTCAAGATCATTACAAACACGCATGGGCGTCACCAGCCTCGGAGCTAAGTGAGGGCAACAAAAAATTAAAAAAGATTGTATAAAATAAAGATGCGTAAATAGCGCCGCAGACATTTTTTTTTAAGAAACTGATCATACAAATTTCATAAAATTTATGACATGATGAAAAAAATTGTCGTGATTTTTTGTGAGGTCTTACTATTTAGTATGAAAAAATAAATACCTATTGCAATCTTTAAGGGGGGGGGGGTGGTAGCTGCCCTAGAGATTGAGGCAGGTGCCTCAAGAGACAAGTTGTGAATGTCTTCCATTGTCGTGAACAAAACAAAACAAAACAAATACTGAGATTTTCCTCAATGAAGGCGGAAGATATCAATATTCACATAAGGTTATTGTGAACTGATTGTGTGAACTCCCTTGGGGAGGGAGCAGGATGGATGTTCCGACGCTTACGAGTCGGCTTTGGCTGGCTTAAGTGATCACTTATTAGAAAGTCTCAATGTATGCCATCTGCGAGATGCAGACAAATCTCAAAAAAATAATTTTGGTATATCCCTCTCAATACAAATACTCGTTCTCGTACATACAAAATACAAGAGTCCTAAAAGAGATTAAATACGAATATAATATGTAATATGATCAAAAACATTGAAATTATTATCTTAATTAAGGAAATGATAATGAGAATCTTAATCACGTTATGTAACATGTAGTTTCTTTGTACATACTATTATATAATATTATAATTAGTTAGACAGGTACTTGCTTTAAAGTTTACTTCATTAATTAATTATGTTTCTATGTAAATGTATTTTTTACAATACATTTGAGTATTACATAATCTGTCTATAAACACCTTGCTTCAAGGTAACAAAATGTTATTTGACTACAGTGCATTTCGCTTTAGAAGTCCCCTGGTGCAAACTTGGTTTAGTGTTGCTTTATGTGATAATACGATATGGTTGAATTTTTTCGCTACTTTCAAATTATATTTCAGAACTGTTGTTTAAAACAATTCGCCAATTTTCGAATTGTTAGAATAAACTGGCAACATTGTTTTTCTAACTTGTGGTAGCGGCTTGAAGGGATTATCGGAGTATTTTTTCTTTTTCCAACTCGCAAAACTATATTTTCTTTAAAATGATTTCTCTAGGGCTACTCTATAATATTTTCGGCATTGTAGGTTACTTGTAAAAGATACAATGTGAGAATATTGGGAACCTTTGACAGCTCTTACGACAAGATTCGACAATCAGAGCTACCAACAATACAATCTAAACTCCACTTGCAGCTAACGTCAGAACGGTGGACAAGACGGATGGTACAGATAATACCATAATAATAATAATACTATTTGCTTACGTTTTTCGTATTCCACGCACTATTTGTCTTATGCGCCCTCTGGTAGCAGTTCTTTGAACTAAAAATAGTTATTCTACACCGTATTTGCTCCTGGACACAGGAGACCGTCATCCAAGAACAACAATGTCTCAAAACTTTGAAAAAATTTAGGTCTAATCTACGAGTAAAATTTTGTAGTAACTTGTACATAGTACACACATTTCTTTTCGCTTTTTATTACGCTATTTGACTTCATCTGTCATTGTTGTTATTATTATCTGCGTCTACATTTTCAACTTCAAATAATAATAACTTCCCAATGTTCCGGCACCTTGAAAAATTGCACATTTATTTGCTTTATTTCGTAGTACTGTTTTGTCATAAACACGTTTCAATTGGTAAATTTTAGGTAGGTAATATTATTTTTATGTAGAGAAATATATGCGCGGTTCTTACAAAGTTCTTTTACGACACTTGCAGTTACGTTCCAATACTAAAACTTCTTGATCTAAAATAAGTGTGTGTTTAAATTTACTTTAGTCTGAAAAAACTGAAAAAAGAATGTCTTATTCCAGTTAGTACGCGCTTAATTATAAGTGCCCACTAGCTAAATTTAGACGTCCTTTTTCTTCATCTTCTTCTTCGTCAGCCTTGGTCCCTTCACTGCTAGATATAGACCTCTTCCGTTGGTTTCCAGTTTTTTCTATCTCTCGCCTTTCTGACCCACTGCCTATCCGCTACCGAGGTCACGTCGTCCGCCCATCTTTTCTGAGGCCTCCCGACACCTATTCTGTTTTCCCATGGCCTCCACTTTATGAGCCTGGGTGTCCATCTATTTTCGTCTTGTCTTGCTATGTGCCCTGCCCATTGCCATTTGAGTCTTGCTGTACGATCCATGACGTCGACAACTTGGGTTCTTCGTCTGATTTCCTCATTACTAATTCTATCGCTGAGGCTTACACCCAGCATCTGTATCTCCATGGATCGCTGTGTGCATCATAGTGAAATAAAATTAAGAACATACTTATTTTAGTTCAAAAAATTGGGCCTACTGTAGTAAAATGGTTATCAAAGTGCTCTATATAAAATAAACAAGTTGTTCCGTTATGGTCGACGCAGGTGGAATTACGAGTCGTGTCCATAAATGGAAGTCGGATATTTGGGAAGTTCCAAATTCCGCTAATTGGTATGACGTCATCACGGTCACACGTCAAACATTGTCACTTGTGAGGTTATTCTATAATGTCACCTTTGTTTTAACATTTAGCACCTAATAGTGATAATATGTATTACAATTATGTTAACAATCAATACAGCGAATACACTTAAGCCTCATATATACCAGTAGTACCACTGCCTCCTAGAGTAGGTACTCTAGCCATGCTGTAATAGTTGGCAACATTGCAAAATGATTAAACAGGACCACTACTGCTGTCAAATTTCGTAACAGAATGTAATACGTGGTCCATCATACTCGTTGTTAAGGGACTGTTATTCCATATATTTCCTTAGCGACGGTGATGGCAACGCTGCAAAACGAAGTGGTTTCAAATTTCTACAGCATGGCTAGAGAAAGACTCTAGGTGGCAGTGGCAGTACAGTAAGCAATTTTCTTGTTTTTTAGCCCTGGTTTCTCGCCCGAAATAGGCCTCTTTCATTATTTTCTATCTCTCGCTTCGTCATACCTGCTGCCAAGGTTGTGTCATCTACCCATCTCTTCTGTCACCTTCCGATAGGTACCTCTTTTTTGGTCTCCAATCTCCATTCTGGATGTCCACGGCACCTACTCCTATCATTTTGTCCTGCTATATGTCTTGCCATTTGACTTTTCAGTATAGCTGATCCATGACGTCCATCCTTAGGGTTCTAATGCCCAATCCCACCAACTTTTACCTAAGAAGGAGAGCCCTAAGAAATTTCCATACAAAAACAGAGATAATATTCTATTTATTGACACGCAGGCCTACCAACCACACCCTAATTCCATACGAAATGCAACACGCAACTCACCTACGTTAGGTGCCCAAATATCTCTGCCCAGGCTAGGTATGGGCTAGGTGAGTTGCGTGTTGCATTTCGTATGGAATCAGGGTGTGGTTGGTAGGCCTGCGTGTCAATAAATAGAATATTATCTCTGTTTTTGTATGGAAATTTCTTAGGGCTCTCCTTCTTAGGTAAAAGTTGGTGGGATTGGGCATAAGTCTATTTTATTCATTTCTCATTCTGTCTCTGAGTCTCTGAGACACTGATCATCTGTCTATCCATGGATGGGTGTGTTCTGTACATAGATAAAGCAAATACATTGTGTAAAAGTGGATAAATAAAATCTTTTGCTTGGTTCTCAAAAAGTACTTTTACTTTTACTATTATTCGAAACTCTAACTCAATGTACAATTTTTAAATGTGAACGGAGCTTTGGTCACAGTTAAAACCTGTATGTTTTGTTAATGGATCGTAAAAACCTTAAGGTTGTTGGCCATAGTAATTATTACGGTTTTACTGTGTCGATAATATCGTTTTTATAACTAACCTGGCCTCAATAAGTAATGGTCAGGCAATCAAATCTTTCTGAGAAATTCATCACATTAAAACTGTCTATGGCCATTTGAATTGAAAGTGCAATATTCGAATCACGTACATATTTTTCAAGAATTGTTTGACAAGGTTCAAAATCGTACAAAAAACACACACACTGTCATGACATTGCTATCAAATCTAGACATTAAATAAAATTACAGCTATTTTCTGTCGATTGTAATAAGTCGAAAAAATATTCATATAATGACAATAAAATATTTATTTTATGATTGGCTATATCCGGGGTTACGTGGGTTAACTGGTAAAAATCGCAGCATTGGTATAAGTTCACCCTAGTGAACAGTTCTCTATGATTTGTGTGATTGTGTCAATTGCGTGCGTATATCCATTTGAAGCGTAAATAAATAATCATAACTTCACTCCGTTGATTTTTGTGACCAAACTTGCATTGCAATCGATTTTTAAATCACTTCCTGACTACTTATAGACCCGAAACTTTGCAAACATACTCGTAAACACGGTGACAATACCTACGTTTTTGTACAAATTGGATCATCCTTCTCCATAAGAGACCAAAAAGATGTAAAGAGTTTTAGGGGGATCCGAGGGTTGTGTGGGGTCGCGTGTGGTATCGTATGAAAGGGCGTTGGAAAAGAAATCCAGATCGTAAGTCAGATGTTGTTCGGTTCAAATCTAGGAAGACACCGAGCGAACGAGAGGATCCAATCACCGCATACCCCCGGTAGACATGTGCGCCGGCTGCAAAAAAGCCGGCGGCGGCGCCCATGTCTAAAATTGCCGGCGGCGGCGCCACGCCGGCGGCGTGGATCCAAAGTGGGGGGAAGCATTGGATTTTTTTGCAATATTGTTTTAAATGATTAAATACGTATATGTGAAAAGGATAATGTTAAAATCGATTTATTTATTTTGAAAAACTATGATTATTTCAATAATAAAGTGAAATAAAAGCTCATATTTGAAAAATAATGGAAAATTACATTATTGCTTTTTCATGGCGCTGGAGGGCAGGTCAAAATAAACTAATCCATAAAGTCAAACGCGTCAGAAAGAGCCTCAGTATGGGCAGTGATGTAGTCGAACAGGTTTCTCATTTGGCAATATCTGGGCTGTTAGCTAAATGTTGGGTGGAATTCAAACTCTGAAATAAATTGCGATGACGAGGTCGACCTTCAACAAAATGCAAAACTCCTATGTAGCTGAGAACTACAGTTGAGCAAAAGCTGTAAAAACATATGTGTTATATGTCCTGTTGTTTGGAGTGAAGGGTAATTTAATAAAATTATGTAATTTACCTAATAAAACTATCATATTTGCGATGTTATTTTAGGCGTAAAAATAAGAATAATTATCAAATAAACATAAATTGTTGTGTTTTTAGTCGAAAGGTGGATAAATTAATAATGATATCAACCAAAATACGTAATGCTTACCGGTAGAAAGATAAAATACAATTTATTTATTTATTTTCAATCACATACGGCTTTTAAGGCCATAAGTACAAAATATACGAGCATTATAACAATAAAAAAGTAAATCAAAACATAAAAAATTTGAGAGTAGTCTGTAATCACAGTCTGAGAAACCACGTTAGGGATAGTATTTTTTTTTTATTATAGTGCCGCCTTAGGTTAGCGAAATAATTGGTTTTTAACCTTAAAATATCTAATTATAATCACATTTTGACACTTTGAAGATCGTAAACCTCAAAAATTACCAAATGAATATCGTTTTTTGTCAAGAGAAAAGAAGTCATTACTATTTCCACAGTGTTGTATTGAAACAAATGAAATATAGCGAATCTAGTCAAGTGGAATGAAAATAGTTTTGATTAGGTACTTCGATAATCAAAGGCTAAACTAATGAAAAGAGAGAACGGTCGACCGAAAAGATGAAAGGCCGAAAATTGTGGTCAGATACTCTGCCAAAATTTACGTGGTTTAAAAATTTCAGCGTGGTATGATAAAATCGATCAAAAAACCATAAATTCTGATTTTTCCTTATAATTCCCAGTTACATAAAATAACGTTTGTTTTTAATTTAATTTCCACTATGAAGAACCAAACTATTAATGCCTTGTGGCCGTCAAAACTATAAATAAATCCCATCCTATTTCTTGTTTTAGAATTGAATAAATAAGACAATGCAGTAGTTATTATTCGACATTTTATATAATTACTGAACCCTAGCATCCCCACAGCTGAATGCTTCAATTTTATTACCTGGAAAAGTACTTATTTCGATTTCTGTATCAAGAAACACAAGATAAATACTTTTGGTCACACGGATCCCACGCCGCCGGCGTGAGCGTTTTAACCGGCGGCGGCGCGCCGACCATGATCAACGGCGGCGCGCCGGCGCGGCGCTCATGTCTACCCCCGAGTTTAATATCTACGGAAAGTGCTTCACGATCAGAGCTCTTATCTTTTTACAAATTTTGATTCTGTCAATTCTTGGTGTGAGGCGCCATTAGAATGAAGGAAGCCAATCGCGTCGGAAGGGCGTGTTTGGTATCGTTTGAAAGACCGCGAAAAACAGTTCTAGGATGTGAAGTCATAAAATCTTGTTTTTTTAAAATATTTTACAATTACTTATTATAGTCACGTTCTCCGGGGCGACAAATACAGACTGCTCCAACTAATTATGAAGGGCAAAATAGAGGGACGCCGCGGAATAGGAAGACGCCAGATGTCGTGGCTCCGGAATGTTCGTGAGTGGACTGGCATCAGGAACGTCGGCGAGCTGTTCCGGACTGCGGCAGACAGGGATGCTTTCGCCATAGTGATCGCCAACGTCGGGGGGACCCGATAGGAAACGGAGAGAAGAGAAGAAGTGTAAAAAGCAAACAGAACATTATAGTATATTGTGATAATGACGTCAGGAAAAGTGAACTATCTAGGGGCCATGATATTAGATTGATACTTTATGACTATAATGAGTGCTGGCACAAACATACCCATGTGAATGTTATTTTAAAATAGGTACTTACTATTTTTATCACATCCTGGATTATAAGCCTCGAGCCTTCGATTGTTAATTAAAGTATTGCGAGTAGCATACGAGTTGTATGAAATATTATTTTTACTCCATCCAATGACCTTCCTATATAAATTATGTTATACGGCGGTTATATGGTTTGCGTGTCTGTGGAAAGGTAACAAGCTTGCGGAAGATTTTTTATTATATGTAATTATCAATTAATAATATGTAATTGCAATTTAATTGCTGTCTATAATGTTTTCTTATTTTTCTTGAATGTCTCAAAAACATCGATTCATTCGAAGATTAAGGTATGTCGTTATACATCTGAAGCTACAAAAAACGGCCTTCCGCGGAGGGGTGAAGAAGTACCTCGTTGATGTTTTGTTTTTGTGTGTTTTACTCTATTGCCGATATGTTGAATAATTGATTTTTATGTATGACGAAATGTCAATCAGAGCCCTTTACACTCTGATTGGCAGTGTTCTGATAATGATTATTGTTTTTGTTATTGTTTGATAATATGCTATAATTGTAAAAATTGACAAGTCTAGATGCCCGAATGGGCCTACGGACGATATAAAACAATAAAACTCTTTGAAAATGATCTTCAGCTTTGGTCTCCAAGCCTCAACAAAGACACAAACGTGTAGACGCTTCGCAAACGCTTGCCGCAAACTTCCTTTGATTTGTGAAAAAACGACACTCAATCGGATCGAGCACAAGTGCTAGCAAGCCTGCACAAGCCATGTCCATCCAGACGATGCCCAGTCGAGGTCTGGCAACCTGTGTCCCCGGCATGATTTTTAGGGATGCATGACAGCAAAAAAATATAAGCTTTAGTTTAATGAAAAATTAAGGCCCGATATCCCCAAATGACCTTGAAAACATATTTTTTTACGGCAAACCACGTGGGTCCATAATAATGTAATGTCAATTAGTTTGTTGACACAGGAAATAATAATATTAATTCATTAATAAGCCAGAAATATTAAATATTATTTATGTAAAGAATTTATAAATACATTTTTTTACCAATTATATTTAATCGTGCGGTTCAAGGTATGTATGTAATGAATGCATTTTCAACCTTTTTTGTCAACTGACTTCCTCAATAGGTGTAAATCTAAATGTTTTTTTTTTGTATTATTTTTATTAAGAGTATTCATACTGACATTTCAAAAAATTCTAAAAACGAGAGACCTTTAGATCTTGACAACCGTTACTAAACATGCTTTGGAACAAAATAGGGTAGATGCGTTGAACATTTATCTAGGGAATAACCGTAAAATAATTTTTATATCTTGTATACATTTCTCAAAAAAAAAATTGAAAAACACCTCTCCATACATCACGGCATTTGCCTAAATGTGGGAAAACCAGTGACAGATGTGCATTATCTTTTTCCAAAGGACCCACGACATTTGTACATTTGCCTTTTGTTCTTTATTATAATAAAGGGACATTCAGAATAAGTGTCAATAGCTGAATTAATCATGACTTAACTATACAGTCACACATAAAGAAAAGAGTCGCATATTTATTGGGAAAATACCCTTTTTTGTATTATGTTTTTTGTATTATAATTTTAAGTTTAACTTCCTTAGGTATTATCTATAGAAATCTAATATATAATTTAAATAATAATATGTTTGATGACTTTTTCCTTATTGTCGTCTTTTTATAGATAAATATAGTCTGTACGTACTAAAAATGTAAAATACCTATAAAATGGTTGAATCCATATGTCATAAATTTATCTCTTTTTTTTGTTGCAAGCTATGCTTAAGGGGCAATTTACTCTGAATAAATGTGAGTTCGGATAAATCTTGAAAACATACTTGAGGTGGTCAGTAGCCTGGTTGGTAACGCGTTCGACTGTTAATCCGGCGGGCGCGGGTTCAATCCCCGACTTACTCCACTTCACAACACAAGCTTTCTGTGAAGTGTACAAAGATGTATTTGGGTTTATTTCGATAAACCCACATTCATAAAAAAAATGATTAAAATGTTGCTAAAATTTGGGACCCAAATGAGAAGTGAAAATAGCGTTTTTTTTTTTTCATTTTTTGCAAAAATTTCATCAATGCAAAAAAATATACTTGGCTTTCAGGAAACGAGTTGCTGTCGTTCGAAAAAAAGATCAGGGGTGTTTTTCACATTTTTGTTTGAGAAATCTATACCTACAAGATATAAAAAATATTTTAAGTTCATTTCCTAGATAAAGGTGCAATGAATCAACCCTATTTTTTTCCAAAGCATATTTGGTAAGTTTGTTGAGATCCAAATTTACAGACCGTAGGAAGCCAGCGTAAGGTCTCCCGTTTTCAGAATTTTTAGGGAATGTCAATATGCCTACTTTTAAGGTTATTATTGTTTTCAAGTACCTCATAAATATTCATGATTGTATTTTTCAGTAGAATTATCCGCCTATCACGGTCAGAAGTCAATGCCCTGATCAGATTTGTCGCTACTGTTATACAGATTGCAGATACACAGATCTTACTGGATAATTATCAATTATAATTGATGCTCTTACGCGAGCAATTTTTCGTGCAAAAATTGCGGCAAATCATACAAATCGTATTGATTAACATTATTTCGCAACGTATATCAATTTATTTTATTTTATTTATTTTATATTTCTCAACATTGTAAGTACACAAACAATACATACAACAATACATAAACGTACACAGTATAGTATATAATTATCAACCCCACTAGGTTATGGCCTGTATCGGGGTTGAGATGTAGCCTGTATTATTTCGAGAATATTTGAAGCGATAGAACGATACTACGTGCAAACGAGAAAGAGAATTGACTAAAATGTCCGAACCGATTGGATATTGATGACAATGCTCTTTCTCCATTGCACTCAATATCGTTGTCTCGCTTGAAATATTTGCGAAATAATGTTAATCAATACGATTTGTACGAGTTCCCGCAATTATTGCTCGAAAAATTGCCCGTGTAAGCGCGCCTTTACACCTGACAATTGGATTTCGTCTGTGGATTTATAATGCCTCATCCACATGCTGGACAAGCTGTCACGTTTTTTGTGTGAATGAGTAAAAAGACGTGCGGACGGGTTGATTGTCTTGGATTGTATACGTAACCGACGGTCAACGCCTTTTTACTCATCCACACAAAAAACGTGACAGGGGCTAGGGGGCTGAAGCCTCCTCCAAAACC
Source organism: Ceraclea dissimilis (assembly GCA_963576895.1). Lineage (NCBI taxonomy): Eukaryota > Metazoa > Arthropoda > Insecta > Trichoptera > Leptoceridae > Ceraclea > Ceraclea dissimilis. The sequence continues at coordinate 3,759,051 of OY756377.1, forward strand.
ATGAGTGACAGTACTTTATATACAACAAATCTAGGGGTTTCCGCCCCTTAGCTCCCCCAAAACGTTGAGTAACACTACTTTTTACCATGTGACGACATTCAGCCCCCCCCCCCCCCAAATTGAATCCTGGATCCGCCACTGTCGGCCAGCATGTGGATGAGGCATAATACAAACCGAAATTTCATACTGTACAATGTTCATTCGGTGTTTTGTATGAAAACGTACAACATTTGCTACAATGAACGTTTTTACTGCATCTTATTCTAGTTTTAGTATAAGAAATAGTTCCCATACTAGCTATATATACCCACACTCTCAATTTTACTCTTGCTGACACTCGTTGCATTCAAATCGTCATATTTAGGACTTCGTCACTAAAATGACAATGTCCCTTTTTCATTTATTTTGCATTACCGCCTTTTGCTATTTGTATTAGGTATAAGTATTAATTTATTCTGACAAGTTTTCAGTTCGTGAGATAGAAATCTGTCTCTACATAGATTAATGTGTCGTCGACCTCAGGTCCAACTGTTCACAGCGAAGGTTCCTTGTTCCAATTTTATATAATAATTTAATATTATATAAGTTATCTTTTTCTTTTCTCGGGTTGACTGTAAGATATTGCGTTAGCAATAAGTCCGCCTTTTGGCACACGATTGTCTTATTTTTGTAATTATTATGCATTTTTGTTTTGGCCAATAAAGATTAATTAATTTATTTATTTATATTTGTCTATGACTCTATACACACTTCGTGCATTTTTGAATAAAGCACACTTGCACACTCGTCGCTGCTTTATTGAATCTCGTAGTGGCATGATGATGATCCAATAACTAAAATTCAGGTTCTGATAAATCGATTCGTGTATCCGTTAATAAACTATTGCATCCCGCACAACTATCACTGGTTATCACAGATTGCGATGAGGCGTGATGGTATGGATAGTTATGGATGTTTGGGGATGCTTTATAATCTGTGCAATGTCATTTTTTTTATATGTATCTATATACTTTGTTCACTTAAAGAATAAATAAATATTTATTTAAAACCTATCACATCATTGCTAATTCAGAAGGTTGTCACGTACCTATCTATTGAACACTTAAATTATGAATTCGAAAAACGAACAAAATATTATTATTGGGTCGACCACAATTGCCTTTAGAATGTTAATGTTTTGCCCTTCCACATTTTCACACAAATAATATTCGATTTTTTGACATTAGTCCTTGTGTTACGAGTGAATCAATTTAGTTTTCTTTGAAAGCGGGTCACTGTGCAAATGGTTTTCATTTTGTTTTTGATCCGCGTCCAAGTTTAAATTAGACGACATGCATACATATGCACCTTATGCACCGATGTAACTATACATAAACACAGGGTCATCGAAAAAGATGGGCCCTATTTTAAAAAGGTATGACTTTGGAACCATTCATGTTAAATGAGCGATTTTTTCACTCTATGGTAACTGACGAATGTAAGTTATGTTTCATGCACAATACAGACAAAGCCAATCGGCGCGCCAATTTACCTTCTTCCAATACTTATAATAATGATCGTGCGGGAAATGGACAACACAACACATGTGGATTAATTTCGAATTGTTGTTTTTGGAATCTAGTCAAGCAATAAATTTTTTGGGACAATGCACAACACAATGCGCTATTGCATTGTGTTGTGCATCAAACAAAACTTACATTCAGCAGTTACTATACAGTGAAAGAATCACTCATTTAACGTGAAAGCTTCCAAAGTTATACCTTTTTAAAACAGGGTCTATGTTTTTCGATGACCCTGTACTTCTGATATGTTTAGAATATAGATAGGCAATGTCAGTATTCAGCCAGTAATCAACTAATATGGAAGTTCTAACCAAACTTTAGAACAAGCGCGTTTTGAGTGAAAGGAATCGTCGAGAGTGCATGATAGAAGCCCAGTTGTGTTGTCAAAAGCATTTTAACCCTGGTACTTTTTTAGATTTGTTTGTCCCTGAACTAGAATGTTACATATTTACGCCGTAAATTCAGTAGGAGCGAAGAGTTGTACAAATAAAAGAACGAGACAGAACGATTTTCGAAGAATTCAGTTCAAATTTCATGACCTTTAAAGCTCTTTTATAAAGTTCACGATTAACATATCGAAAATCGTAGTAGCCTATGCCACCCAGTGATGTCTAAGGTTTCTAAAGAGGAGTAACATTGTTGCTGAGAGTCCCCTGAATGCGATTGCGGAGCCGACAGGCAGACCATTCAACACATAGTTACCGGGTGTACACTCAGAGCGTACAGTGGCAATGCATCAGACTTCCTAACCCTTAGCGACGAAGCAATACAATACATAAGAAATCTAGATTTAAGTCTCTGACAAGCAGTTCACTCTGCGCTTTTGACTTTTATTTTTACACTTTGACATAACGAATGTTATATGATATAAATAAATTGTTGCTGAAATCCTTCGTTGGGAAAAAAAACAGACAAATGACTACCTTCTTTATGCCCCCGCCATACGCTCGTGAGCCACCTACAGCCAATGGTGTTCATGAGTAAAAAGGCGTCAACTGTCGGTTACGTACACGTCAAGACAAACGTTCCATCTACACGCCTTTTTACTCAAGGACACCAAAAGCTCGTGGTGGCTCACGAGCGTGTGGGGGGGGCATTATAATATTAGTAGATATTACAGGCGCGAAGCTACCTAAGAACACGATTCCCATTGAGTTACCTTTTGCAAAAAATGATAGGTATAATAGTGTCTAATCTGACGTAATCCCATGAGAAATGCTAGCCCCGGCTTCCCTTCTGCGGAAATCTACCCTTCGTCACTGGTAGATAAAGATGTCTCACAATCATCATTATACAATTAACACTTAATTTGCTTGTCTTAGATAATTAATTAATGAATAACGACAGCTATTTATCAATTTATGATACGTCTTTGTTAAGTAGTTGTTAATATTAAATCTGGGTTAGTATTACAATCGTAGAGCGCATGAAGGTTATTAAGCCATTACTTGTCGTATAGAGATACATCTTTAATTTGTTTTCAATAGATTGTATCATTGTTAAGGGCTTGGTACCAAGAATGACGTCACAGTCATTTCCCACGGCATTAAGGTTCAAAATCGCGTGAACAATCGCATGATAAAATGGTAAAAATTGCGTTTTTTCCATTTTTGAGGTTAATTTTGCGTCTGTCAAAAAACTTTTACGGTTATTCCCTAGATTTTAATGCATAGTATCAGAACAAAAAAAAAATAAGTCCGCGACTTTCGGGAAACGAGTTTCCGTCTTTCGGAAAAAAGACCAGAGGTGTTTTGGATAATTTTTTTTGAGAAATCTATACAAGATATAAAAAATCTTTTACGGTTTTCCCTAGATAAATGTTCAATGCATCTACCCTATTTTGTTCCAAAGCATATTTAGTAACGGTTGTCGAGATATTTAGTAACGGTCTCCCGTTTTTAGAAATTTATGAAATGTCGGTATGCATTAGACATGTGCGCCGGCTGCAAAAAAGCCGGCGGCGGCGCCCATGTCTAAAATTGCCGGCGGCGGCGCCACGCCGGCGGCGTGGATACAAAGTGGGGGGGAGCACTCGATTTTTTTGCATTATTGTTTTAAATGATTAAATACGCATATGTGAAATGGATAATGATAAAATAGATTTATTTATTTTGAAAAACTATGATTATTTCAATGACAAAGTAAAATAAAAGCCCATATTTGAAAAATAATGGAGAATTTCATTATTGCTTTTTCATGGTACTGGAGGGCAGATTAAAATAAACTAAGCCATAAAGTCAAACGCGTCAGAATGAGCCTCACTATGGGCAGTGGTGCAGTCGAACAGGTTTCTCATTTGGCAATATTTGGGCTGTTAGCTAAACGATGAGTGAAATTGAAACTCTGAAATAAAGTCTAGAATTGCGATGACGAGGTCGACCTTCCACAAAATCCAAAATTCCTTGAGCATAAGCTGTAAAAACATATGTGTTGTATGTACTATTGTTTGTAGTTGAAGGGTAATTTAATAAAATTATGTAATTTAATTAAACTATCTTATTTGCGATGTTATTTTAGGAGTGAAAATAAGGATAATTAATGAATAAACCTAAATTATGGTGTTTTTCGTCGAAAGGTGCACAAATTCATAATAATATTAACCGAAATACGTAATGCTTACCGGTGGAAAGATAAATTACAATTTGAGAGTAGTCTGTAATCACAGTCTGAGAAACCACGTTAGGTGATAGTATTTTTTTTATTATTGAAATGCAGCTTTGGGTGAGCGAAATAATTGGATTTTAACGTTAAAATATTTAATTATATTCACATTTTGCCACTTTGAAGGTCGTAAACGTCAAAAATTACCAAATGAATATCGTTTTGTCAAGAGAAAAGGAGTCATTATCATTTCCACAGTGATGTATTGAAACAAATGAAGTATAACGAATCTAGTTAAGTAGAATAAAAATAATTTTGATTAGGTACTTCGATAATCAAAGGTTTAACTAATGAAAAGAGAGAACGGTTGACCGAAAAGATGAAAGGCCGCATATTTTGGTCAGATATTCTGCCAAAATTCACGTGGTTTAAAAATTTCAGCGTGGTAAAATCGACTGTTGTCCTAAAAATCGATCAGAAAAACATAAAATTACTTACATAAAAAAACGTTTGTTTTTCATTTAATTTCCACCACGAAGAACCAAACTATTAATACCTCCATCCCATCCTATTTCTTGTTTTAGTAGTGAATAAATAAGACACAGAAAATTCCCCGATTTTTTTTTATGCAAAACCAAATGAACGAAATTGAGACGACGGAATGGGTTAACACTGCATTAGTTATTATTCGATGTCTTATATAATTACTGAATACTAGCGTCGCCACAGCTGAATACTTATTTTTTTTTAACTGGTAAAGTACTTATTTCGATTTTTGTCTAAAGAAACGCAGGATAAATACTTTTAGTTACACGGATCCCACGCCGCCGGCGTAAGCGTTTTGCCGGCGGCGGCGCGCCGACCATGATCAGCGGCGGCGCGCCGGCGTGGCGCTCATGTCTAGACTATGCATACTCTTAAGTGTAACGGGAGATATGCATTGAGTAAAAATCGTTCTATTATCACTTCGACTTTTTCAAATTTTGCATGAGAGTGTAACCGCGAAATAAGAAAAAATTAAGCGACAAAATCAGTTTTGGCTTATTGTTTTAAAAAAGGGACTGAATATCATAAAAATATCCACTAGAGTCACTGCGTCTTACTTTAAACATTTTATCAACCTCAATTACAGCATTGTATCTAATAAACTACGGGAATAATCTTTAGTTTCAGTAAATTTCAGAGGTAACTTTAGAATTATTTTTGTATGGAGAAAATTTACAAAATCAAATTCCTACTTAAATTTATCCATGTTTTAAATCCTGGATGATATCTTTTAGTAATTTTCCTTTTCACGGCGCAATTTTTCGCATGTTCAGTTAAATGGCCCCTTAACCTTTTTGAAATAAGCGAATGTTAGATTCCCATCTTTATATTTTCAATTTCCTAACTTTGTTCGTTATTGACTTTCTGTTCTACTTTAGTAGCATTTAGAACTTAGACTGAATTTCCCCGAACGCCCCACTGTCATATTAACCTGAATTTCAGCTGAAACCTCGTAGCATGTAAACAAAATCTATCAACCGAGTTCAAAAAGCTTATTTCATTATTATCCTTGTATTTTTATTTATTTCAAGCGTATAGTATAAACCCTTATAGAATACACGTACGAGTGTCTAGTGGCAATTATAATGAACTAAAAAAATGCATTTTGGTGTTTTTTTTTTCGGAAACAAATAATTTTGAAACAACCTGTGTAATTGAGGCGACAGAGACAACAACATTAAAAGCTTGTTGCAAAATCCTCCACATCCATAACAGTGAAAAACAAAACACGCCAGATCCAAGACCGTATATCAAAATCCGCTACGTCCTGTGCTAAAATGTTAATTTCTCGCTAGATACCTATTAAAAAAAATCTGTAAAAATATGCTATATTTTAAGTTTTATAATTCAGTTACGAGATCGATGAATTTTTGAAGCGTAAATTACACCCAGATAATTTTCATTTTTTTACAAAAACGACTTACATGGATCTGGCGTATTTCGCAACTAGGCGACATGTATGTCTTATTAATTTAACCGTCCATCGAACCCTTCATATTTTCTGACCCACACAGCATTATTTTTTAACCCTACCTCTCGCACGTTATTATAATAGAAACAATATTGAATTCTAATAATAGAAAGTGCAGTCATTGGAGTGGAAATATGTGATATTCTGTACCTAGTCATCCCTTTTGCCTTTTATTTTATTCTCTTGTGATGAATTTCAGATGCGAGAATCAATAATTAAAACTTGGCTTCAGGAGAAGTGATGATTGGTTTTACACTCTAATAGTATTTATTTATTTATTTTACATTATTATTCGGCTTTTCAGGCCATTTGTACAAACCATATTACAAAAAAATACAAAAAAAAAACAACAATAATAGTCACACAATTGCGCATTACATTATATAAATCAATTGAGGTAATCAGTCACATACCGCTTAAAAGATTACTAATAACACACCAAAAAGATCATCAGTCATAAAACATGTCAGAGTATCAAAAAAACAAATTAAAAAATATATAAAAATATATAACACTGACAACAGAACAAATCAACAAATCAGTCACCATATTAAAAAAAAAGAAAAGACAAAGTATCCTACGAGTAACTTTCTACAATACGCCCATGTGTATTGTAGGTATATACGCCGAATATAGTGTAGCAGTGGCGTATATAGGTTTTCATTTCGGGGGGGTGGGGGATATAGTATTCGACTTTGGGGAGGGGGGGATGAAAACTAAACCTGACTGATAATAATAGGCGAAATTTTTCATGAAGGTTTGTGAAAAAGGTCCTGTTTTGGTGTTAAAATTGTGAAGTGAAGGTAAATATTGTAATTGTGTAACAATTTAGTGATGATTGTGAGTGTCTTTCTGAATGTTTTAAAATAACGTTTTTTATATAATTGTTTCGGGGGGGGCTCACCCCCCCCCCCTCTGCCCCTATAAACTCCCTTGTAATCACTGTAATGTAGTATAGTCTGCAGTGAAAGTAAGAATACATATCATAATTTACTATTTAATAATTAATATCTACCAATTAAAACGTCCGGGAGGTGACAGTACTGACAGTAGTTAGTAGTTACCCTTACCCTTAGAAGCTACCTGACGTGTAAATCAACGTCATTGTAATAAAGTAGGTACCTTAAAACATTTGCCATGATTTCCAGGAAATTGTCCGTGTCACGCACTGTACATCACTTAGTAACGAAAATATTACCCAAACTAGATTATGTGCCCTGCACGCTAGCGCCTTCTTATATGTAACCACTATTGCTTGCATGTTGTTGGGTTGATTGGCAGAAATCGCCAATAGGCGATAAATCCGCCCTTTGTGTGTATATTTATGTGCAATAAAGTTTTTATTTATTTATTTTATTTATTTATTTGTTTTTTAAAAACGGTAGGTACGTCTCGTTTTAGTTAGTACGAGTACACACGTAGACATTTCAAAAATTTCTAAAAACGGGAGACCTTAGATCTCGCCAACCTTTACTAAATATGCTTTGGAAAAAATAGAGTAGATGCATTGAACCTTTATCTAGAGGGAAAACCGTAAAAAATTTTTTTATATTATGTATATTTTTCTCAAAAAAAAAGTGAAAAACACCTCTGATCTTTTTTCCGAAAGACGGAAACTTGTTTCCCAAAAGTCGCGGAGTAATTTTTTTTTGTACTGATAATATGCATTAAAATCTAGGGAATAGCCATGAAAGTTTTTTGATAGACGCAAAATTAACCCCAAAAAATGAAAAAAACGCTATTTTTGCCATTTTATCACGCGATTTTGAACCTTAATGCCGTGGGAAATGACCGTGACGTCATAGCGAGCTTGAATTAGTTACAGAATTAAACTGAGTGTCTCAGATACTTTCGTAAATACAAAAGTTGTAACATAGTTGAGTAATAAAATGGTGGATTTGTTGAGGCGGGCTGTGTTTGACAGTTTCAAGATTTGATTGTGTGGATTGTATACAAATACCCTTACAATTTCATTTTGTTTAGTCTATCAGAATATTATATGTATGTATGTCTATATTATTGTATCACGTATAGTAATATAATCAAAAGAGTATGTATGTTTATTTGTATGTGCAATAACACTAAGCATATATTTAAAAACATGCTGAAAACTTGTGCTTATATCAACAGATACACAGCAAAGGATGGACCTTCCATCAGGAATATGAGTGATCGTCGGCTGACTTAATGTGATCACTTTACACTTAAGTAACCTTCACCAATTCCATCCATCCATCTGCCGCGGCTGGAACTCGAACCCAGACCTCCAACCTGACAAGCCACTATATTTTACCGCTATGATGGCCGGCAGTTGAGTCGAGATGACACGTGTATATATTTTACACGGCCCTCTATTGAGATTATTTTTTGGTATTTTAGTGTACGTTCCAACTTCCAACCATTTTTATGCTTCCCTGAAGTCTTTGGTCTTAGACAATATCAGGGTAGATGGCGGTATATAAATTATGCTAAAATTCAACTACGACATGTAGAAAATTCCGGTGTTCTCACAAAACTAAACAACATGTAAAAATGAAAGTTAATCTAAAAAAATCATAAATTCAGTACGAATCTGAATTTGGTCGCCTGTCCTTACTCAAGTCAAAGAAGTTCCTGGACTCTATCTGAGTAATCAGTTCATTGATTTATTTGAATTTACCTGGCTACGTCGGGCACTACAGCTAGTACGTATAGAATAGAAAAGGTCGCCAAATATCGATCTAGTTCATAAAAGGCACGACATACTATTTGAATATTTAATATACACTCTAGGAAACCTCATCAGGTGGGTCGATATACCTACATAATACTCTTTTGCCTAATGTTATTTGTACTCTCTGCCTATATTATAGGTGCTGCCCTACAAATAACTGACGTGTGAATTAATGATATGTGATGGGACAATTTCTTTAGTGTTATACCATTAGCTATGTAAATATACAGACACATTACCTAATCATAACACCTATGTTAAATTTTATGTGTGGACTTGTCGAGGCAGGACTTGCCAACACATTTCTTAGTGTTATCAGCCAGGAAAGTGTACATATTATCATTCATGATTGACATAAATTAATCTCATCAGCCTAATACTGGGAAACATTCACCTATCCAGATATCATGGATATCAAAGGATTATGCTCAATTATACTGGTCTATACAAAATACAAGCTGGGTTCCTGAAATGTCAGTATTTAGGTATCTAAAGGCAAAATATATTCGGTAAAATTATCATTATTTCCTATGGTATCAGCTGCCATTGGGTGGCAATGTGAGAAAATAAGAATTTGGCGTAACGCCTTGTGTACCTATTACCTACACACGAATGATGGTGCCGCAGGCAAATTTATCAAAAATCCTGGTATACAGACACCCGACCCTAATGTACTCGTGTGCTAGCGAGACTTGGACGTGGCTGAAGAAGGACGAATCCTGGTTGAATGCTGTGGAAATGAGGTCGTTGAGAAGAATGTGTGGGAAAACGCTGAGAGATAAGATAAGGAATTAGGTTATTAGGGAAATGAGTGACTGCAAGACTGGTGTTGTAACTAGAATGAAAGTGAAAAAACTAAGATGGTTTGGGCATGTCGAGAGAATGAATTTTAGAACGCGAGATTTTTTGCCGTCTATTATTGTTTTTGTAGTTATAATTTATTTTGTGTTTTTTTTTTACATAGTTTACACCTTTTTCTATAATGTTTGTTCTCAAATTTATTTATTAAGTACTCGCAATTATTTCCCTATGATTCTACGCTTAGGTTTTCGGAAAACGTTTTTTCGCCGGGTTCGCAAAACACCTAGTTTTTGGAGAAATCTGAATCTTCTTTTAATTCTGCTTTGATATGTATATTGTATTGCGATTTTTGTATTCATTTTGGGTAAATTCAGATACAAAACGAATAAAAAACCCAAACTTTCTAAATAGATTTTACTATAAAAAATACTTTTTTTCAGTTATTATTGCAGTTAGCCATAGATACTCGTACAGTAGTACTGATATTTACGGATCATATTTTGAAAAGTTTCTAGACGTTCATTCAATATTCAACGATATTGAATCCGCTTTTGGCTGTGCGAGTGAGTACCTACCTCCCTCTACACAAAACTCTTATAATTTATTTATATAACTTTTTCATACTACCCCGCAGTTTGTTGCATATAATTCAATACCACACAGTATTGAACGTACGTACATAGTACATATCTTCTTCTCTTCTCCTTCAGCCTGCTCCCGTCCATTCCTGGACGAAGGCCGATCCTCCATCTGCTTCCACACCACTCTATCCTGGGCTCTCTATGGATCCAGTTAACACCAAAGTACTTTACTAGGTCGTCTCTCCATCGTAGTGGTGGTCTTCCTACGCTCCTGGTAGTCGTTCTAGGTTTCCAAGTTAAGACCCTCTTCGACCACTTATCATCTGGATCTCTAGTCATGTGACCTGCCCACCGCCATTTGAGTACATAGAAAAATACAAATTTGTCCCAGTTTTACTAGCATTAAAGGCCGGTTCTTAAAAAAACTAAGCTTTAGTAAAATTATCAGGTTCTTGTAACTTTTAATTCAATCAAACTAGCATTAAGAAGGCCGATTTGTAAAAAAAAAACTAGGATTGAGTAAAATTACTGTGCTTTTGTTAAAACTGCACACTGCACTGTTTGCAAGCTACTCAACGACTTCATTACTTACTTACTTTCCGTATCCGGTCTAAAGTCTACCATTCCAGTAAGCCGCAACTTTCATCGCTATTTCATTGGCCATAATCAGGTCCCCAGGTGTACAGCCCTCCTCCATCAGTGGCACATTAGTAGGTGGCTGTCATCCTGGGTACCAGCCACTTTCACAATAAGTGATGTCTTCATCTGAGGAGAGTTACCCCCACTTCTTGAGGTTTTTCCCACATCGTGTGACACCAACTCTCAGTCTGTTGAGGGTAGTCCACATGCGGTATGGGAGTTGTTCGCCCAGTCGTGTACTCTATTGTAAATCAATAATTTTTCATTTGATCCAGTTGATACGATAAATAATAAAACGAAGTAATTACAATAAAGGTTTGATTGTAGTTAAGGTGGCCAACCGTCCTCCTTTTGGAAGGACAGTCCTCCTTTTCTAGGTTCTGTCCTCCCTCCAAAAGTGTCCTCCTTTTTTACTTTTTAACATTTTAAAACTAATCTGTTAATCTCAAAACAACACGTTTTTCATCATACCATGAATTAACTAGTAACTACTATAGTCTAAAAATACATTAAAGTGCAATTGTTTCCTAAAAAAATTGTCTGCGGCGCTAATTACCTTTTGTGTATATGTAATTTAGTATGTCTTATGACAAATATTTCGCCTGTGGTGCTATTTTTAGAAAACATTTTCAAGAAAATAAATCAAACGTATAGCGACCTTTTTCGGTGTCACAAAAAAAATCGCCTGCGGCGCTATTTACGCGTATGTTGTCCTCCTTTTTATTTTTAAAAACATGGTCACCTTATTGTAGTCCAAGACTTCAATATTGCAATATTGCAGCATTTAACAGGTAATCTACTATTGAGTTTGCACTATAGATGCTACATATTACTTATCAGGTATTCGTATTGTGCAAACACAGACATTGTAGACTGTAGAGTACATCGAAGGTAAACAAGCATTGAATCATTGAAAGGTGAACTCAACAGAGCGTGGTTGGATATTTCCGTAAACGTATCGGATTTCAGGAGATAGACGAGTTTGTTATTTGTTTCACACATTCATGATAGTGTTGCAAGAAGGGAAAATTTATAGAAAAATACTGCAAATGAAAAGGCGAATGTTGATTTTACAAATTGTCTCGTATTGACTATTAGGATTTTCATTACGACATGTAGGATATTTTATTTATTTGAACCAACCTCTGTGGATCTATGACGTTGAATGTAATTTGCAACGGTGTGTTTGCTTTTTCGTCATCCCACCGCTAAATATATGACCCATCTGTTTTTTAATCGAAATGTGATTTAAATGAAAGTTTGCACACAGCGCGATACTTCGCCATAGGGTTGGTTGCCTATCAAAATCTTTCCCTGTCACTCCGTTTCTAGTCCCCCAAATAGATCCCCGTACACGCTTCGTCCAACAAATATTCTTCTTCAAAATTGGTCCCTCAATGCTGAATGACCTTGGTACTTCTCACAGTAGTCTGGCCCACCCTGGTCTGTCTTCAGCCCGCCGCAATGATTCTGCAAACGTCGTTCCAATGGCATCAGTCACCTGGTCGCAGTGTTTCTTTCGGACAAAATTCTCCGGGGGGGGGCATTTCACAAATTCGGGGGGGGGGCGGAGTAAATAAGAAGTCATCATCATCATCATTCGCCCTTAACGCTCAAAATGGCAGCATACGGAGGCAACCATCAGGCTCTACCATTCAGAGCGATTCTGTGCAATCTATGTTATCTCTCTCCACGGCATTCCTGACGCTTTGATCTCGTTGTCATAGGAACACTGTACAGTGAATGAGGGTCTTTCAGGCCGTTGGAACCCCTGTGGGTGGAAAAACAGCCAACTGCAATTGTCACGGGCATTCGCAATTCTCCATTATATAGGTAAAGCAAAGTAATATTCATTATCATTCAGTCCTCTGACACAACTTTGCGTACGGGGGGGCCCCGCCCGCCCCCCCTGATTAGTACCTGAAAGAAACACTGATGCCTGGTCGGACCATCTCATTGGTATACGTCCGCGACTTCTCCTGCCTTCAACTCCGTACTCGGTGTTAATTAGTAAGTATATTTTTTTAAATGTCAGAGCTCCTATTGCAGCCAGTAAACCATGAAAATCTTCATGAATGGGAAACACAGACAAATACATAATTCTAGATTATATTATTTATAATATAGATGAACTCAAGTTATCGGTTTGAACATCATTTTCAATTTTATAATAATAATCATGATTGCAGGTAATATTCATAGATAAAATCTATACCACGGATTAGATATAATTATTACAGCAAGTGGCAGTCATTAGCGAGTTCATTGGCTCTATAAATGTAATTATTCATTAATCTGTTCATATTATGTTATGACGTCTCCATAGTTCCATGGTTCCATGTATCTAATAATCTAATGTTAATGTTGCCAGCTCACTAGAGCGGAACTCTATTGTACTTCATTATAATCTCAACATTTTTTTTTTGTTGAAATAGTATTTTTTAACGGAGGGCAACTTATCTATTTTTTTAAAAAATACGAACTCACGTAGCTATTTCTATTCTATTTAAGGCCCTCCACTCGTTTGCGAGTGATCTTATATAGATTAAAAATCGTTTAGATTTAAAGATTTTACCATAGAATGGTCTCGCTCTTCAATAAATCAGAAAACATGGTCTGATTGTAGGTACCTATTGTATTATGTATTTTACGATATGGTACACAAAGTTTTCTGCCCCTCTTTTACCGTACATCGTTCCTATTTCAGTGATACCAGAACGTTAGAAAACATATGCCCAATCCCACCAACTTTTACCTAGGAAGGAGAGCCTTAAGAAATTTCCATCCAAAAACAGAGATAATATTCTATTTATTGAATAAAGAACATCAGCATGACCCACCACCACAGCCTAAATCCATCCATATGAAATGCAACATGCAACTCACCTACCTTAGGTGGCCAAATATCTTAGCCCAGAGCAGGCGAGCTGCATGTTGCATTTCATATTGAATTGGGCTGTGGTTTAGCTTGAAGCTGATGTTCCTTCTTCAATAAATACAATATTATCTCTGTTTTTGTATGGAAATTTCTTAGGGCTCTCCTTCCTAGGTAAAAGTTGGTGTGATTGGGCAATAGACTTTTAAAAAAACCTCTTTAAATAATAATTTCTGATGGCATCAAGTACCTATGGCAGATATGTTGGTAGATAATTAATAATTCTATGATAATCACAATAATGTTATAATGTCATGTTTGTTTTGTGATTTGAATAATAAAAACTTATTTTACGCAGCGACAGATGTTTGATAATAATTAATAAATTACGCATTGTTATTATTAAGGTATGCATGAATTCATGAACATAAACGATCAAGGAAGTACGAGGAAGAATTTTAACTAACATATCAATATTCTGCTCAAACATATTACTATCAAATTACAATTATGTGGTCTCTCAACCAATGCACAGTGTAAGATGGGCATGCTGGACCTACGACCAGCTGTCGGTTGGTTTAGGAGATCACTTTTACCATTCAGCCCTTAACACCGGTGTGTGTATTCTTACACCTTTTCTGAGTATATTATATGTTGATTGAGTTTCGAACCTATACCCCACGGCTGTGAAGCAAGGATACTATCCACCGATGGCTGGTCGGAAGTCCAGCATGCCCTTCTTACACTGTGCATTAGTTGAGAGACTACATAATTGTCAAATGATAAAAGCTACGCTGTAAATAAACCCAGTAATACTCAGTAAATTTTCTTTTTTCTGAATTACTATCAAAATTATAAATTTTAAATTTTCTTTTCTTTTCCTCTGTAGTGGAAAAGATCCCTACTATATGCGAGATCAAAGTCTGGGTTCGAATCCCAGCCGGGAAGAACTGAATGTTTCTCAAGTGTAAAGTGATCACTTAAGCCAGCCGAGGTCGGTCGTAATCCTGACAATGTTCATTCTTAATTCTTCTACGCTGTTGTAGGAATACTGAAACTGAAAAACAATGGTTCATATTTTTATCTTTGCTCTACTTTTCAGCATCTTAATTTTGTTTATTTTGGATTTCAATAATTAAAGACGTAGATTTTGATATGTCTAGTCATCTAATGTCTATAGCCTTATTATTTGTTAACGTTTTTTTTAATTACGTATCATGTTAAATTACCTACATAGACACGATTGTATTATATGTCGTGTGAATCCCTCTTCAAACATTACAATCATTAGTTTACATTGCTTGAAAATCTTTTATCTTTATCATAAAGTAAACAAGGAAAATTACATTTTCATCCAGTGATCAAAAACCTGAATGTTGTCTATAAACACATCATTTACTGGTTACCCCATTATTAGGGATGCACCGTGATGGTGTATATCAATAGATTAATATACTTAATAAAACAACCATCCATTTCTCAACACAGATGGCGGTAGTATCGGAAAATTGGTGCATTGTGAAATATTTTTGATATACATACAACTTCCAGTTGAAAGCAGAACGTGGTCTCGGTAATCGCTCAAGTTAGACAATGCTGACTAGTATGTGTCGTAACGCCCTTCCTGCGTCCAGCCCAAGGGAGTTTACATAATGCTGTACTGTGTGAATGTACCTAGATAGTTTTCTGTTCTGTTAATATGAATTGGCTCTAAAGCCTTAGGTTTGAATTTCCTTATCAGACAATGAGTAATTCCGCCATAAACTGAATAATTACGCACATAGACTCCTTGGTGGCTGTATTTCAATCAAGTTTGTTCACTCCTATTATAAACTAATAGAATAAAATAAAATTATATTTAATAATAAGTTGCCACTTCATTTGCAGGAAAAGTTATGCAATAAAAACTTAATAATTATAATAAGAAAATACGTAATTATCTACCTTTTATTTAAATAATAAATAAATATGAGTAATATTTTATTTAAACAATAAATAACTCTGAGTAACGTTTTGTTCAAATTTAAATCACAGCATATAAATGATCACATTATAAAATTAATTTTATTGTAGCGGTTATGCTGTGGAGTGCAGTATTAAAATCTAACACTAATTCTAGTAATATCGATCATTCAGGTAGTCATAAAAATAATACTATTTTTAAAAAAAAATACCAAAAATACTTATTAATAAAATTTTAAATACAAACTTTATTCATCATAGTACATTGTAATAGTGAAATTATTTTCTTTTGATTTGGTGTACCTGTAGCAATTCAAGCATTTAGGATAGTAATTCAGGTATTGAATGAAAATTGTAAGAAAAACACTGGAAAAATCGACACATTGTAGTGATAAGTTCGTCCTAGCTTTGTACGATTTTTGTCTGATCGTGTGCTTATATTGTTGACTTGTTCTTAATTGTTCACTTGAAGTTTAAATAATAAATAAATAACAGTAAATAAAATTACAATCACTCTATATTTTAGGTTGGCTGTAAGATATTGCAGTTTCGCAATAAGTCCGCCCTTTGGTCCACCTGTATTTTCTGTGATTTGTGTTTACCAATTTTAATTTAATTGCCTTTTGCCAATAAATTTTCATTAAAATAACTATAAAATAAAATAAAATAAGTGCAATTTTCGGTGAACTTTCTTTAACGATTCCACTCCATAAAAATCTGTTCACATAATGGGAGGAAATCAATGAGTTATTGTATGTTCAGTTAAGTGATGAATTATCCCAATACCGCAGTAGTCTTACCATTACCGTTTCTCCCTGTTCCAGCAATGTCATTGGATGAGACTCGCCAGTCACAACGTCCATACCGCTATGGTATGGTGTTGCTGTGTATAGGAGCCCTGATCAACTGGCTGGGCCTTGCAGAGAACTATGTGGAGCCTGTACGTTACATTGGGGTTGCCTGTATCATCGCTGGAGCCTTATTAATATGTGCTGCAATGTGTTGCTGGCTGCAGGCCCCAGTGCCAAGGCAACAACCACAACAACAACAAGTAAGTATTTAAACCGAACAATAGTACTTTAAACCCAACAATAGTACTTTAAACCCAATAATAGTAGTTTAAACCCAATAATAGTAGTTTAAACCCAACAGTAGTAGCTTAAACCCAATAATAGTTGCTTAGACCCAACAAAAGCTCTATAGTTTAAACCCAACAATTGTGGTTTAGTAACCAGACCCGGCAGTATTAGTTTAGAACCAACAATAGTAGTTTAAACTTAAAAACAGTAAGCAGTTTAGACCCAACAACAACATGTAGATCCAATTCCAATATATTTGTTGCCTGAGTAGTATGACTTAAAAAAGAGTTAATTTTATTAGATAGAAATAAAAATAAGTACCTATGTATATTTAATTCTAAATTATATGTGATTATTTCCAGAATGAAGATCCCATCCACGTGATATCTGTTCCATCAGATGACGAAGTGATGCAACAGAAACCACCAGACTACGAATCAGTAGCCGGGGCTCCTCCGACTTACGATGACGCCATCAAGCTCAATCCCGCACAACTCCCTGGCGTCCACAACAACACCTCTACAAGCAGAACTCACCGGACCACATCACGAAGCACAAACGCCCCACACATATTAAATGTATTACTCACTCCTTCAGCAAACAGCTCGAGGAATACAGTCACAGCACCATTAGAAACAGTAACTGTCATAGACAATTCACATAGCACAATGCAGACAATACCACAAACACCTCCACCACCTTACAGACCAATACGATCCATTAGATGAACGCCTTAAGTTGATTAATTTAACTGATCTATGGATTAAATTATTACGAGACCCACGTGAATACCAGACAGGCCAGTGCATTGCAAAATAAAACAATATGGCGCCCACCGAAGATATGTTTTAGAAATCACACTAAATAATCTGTTTTTCGTGAATTATATTAGTAGTGATTATTAAATAATGATAAATGTGTGTTTCTGTAATGTTGGTATACATTAATTTATGTATTTTTCTGAATGCACTTTGAGAAACATGCTTCACTTTTATGCAACAAATTAGCGAAAATATATTTGTATAAAAACTTTATTTCTAGGGTTAAAAGTAAACTAGGTAATATAATATTTTATGAATGAAAGTTAATTATGTATGTAGTATTACTATTTACTTCACCATAAGTTGTGTTCAAATGTCACGGTGTTCTGGCCTTTTTCTGCTAACTTCACGTCGGTCTTGATTACATTATTGTCTATGAATTGAAATTGGTGGAGCTTTGTGAATAAAATGCATTGTTGAATATGAATAATATTACATTGTTTGTTAATTATTAAGGTCCAATATTGTATTAATGGTATTCATGTGTAGACTGCTACAATATATTAAATATATTAAACTATACTCTAGTAGTAATAAAACGTAATATTTATATTTGCACACATATTGATAAAATGTTTTTACATCAGATTATTTCTGTGTCTAATTATTAAGCGATTGAGAATTTAAACAAGAACTGTATTATTAATGTTTTGTGCGTTGTTGGTAGTGATTCTTTATAAAAAAAAATATCTCATTAGTGTTTGGCACTTCAATATTTTGGATAGATTTTCTTCATCTCGATTATTTTGGCAGCTGGTTGGTCGATGGACTATCGTAAAGTATTTTACAAACAATTCTAACTAGTCTTTGTATGAAGATTACAATTAGTGTTAGATTAAATATCAGGGAATAAAAATTAAAGAGAATACTGAATATATTATCTATTAGTTAAATTAAAATATGTTACAAATGCTTTTTTAACGAGTCCTTCATAATACATTAATGGCAACACTATTAGCTTGCATTAACATTTTAATGAACAAAATTAGCAGAGTATTATTTTGGTCTAAAAACCTATAAACTTTGTAACTAATGATAGGATGTCAAACGCTCTGTTAATTTTCTGAGGTATTACGTGTTAATTTCACATTGCTCATTCTCGAAATTGAAGTTATACTGGTCTTGGATCTCAATTGTATAAGGATTAATACATAAAACAACTTTAGAATTGCTAGAGTACCTTACATTGCCAAAGTAATATTATCATTTGTGTATTTTAACGACAAAATTTCCTACTATTATTATTCTATTCTATATATTTTATGTATAATTAATTAAGATACGAAACATACTTAATTGGCAGCGATTGAGAATCAATGTCCTTAAATTATTATTAATGTTTTCATATATTTATTTATGTTTATTATTATATTATTGTTTGTATAATTAACAAGAAAAAATGTGATATTGTAAATTCTAAAATTAAGAAAAAATAAATAAAAAGTAAATGCTAAAAGCACTAATATTAATTGTATAACTTATGTACTTAACTGATGATGACTTATTCTCATTCTTATTGGTGGAATTGAACTAAAAATTGTAAAAATAATGTATGTTTCTTAAAATATGATGTCTTAATCACTTAGTAATGTAAACTTTAATGAAAGTTTTGTGTTAATCATTTTTCACTGTGGTTAGGTTAGTGTTATGTAACCTAACCTAGACGGACAAAAAAATACACAAAAATAAGGAAATATCAACATTTTTATCTGCAGGCTAGTCATGTTATGATTATTAAGATGATAGATTAGATTGAAGACTAAAATCTTAATATTTATAAATAATATTTCAGAGTAACTTAATCAGCCTTAAAATCTAGACTCATATAGATAAGCGACTCCTAATTTATCGACTAATTAAACATTGCATTAAATCTTCAAGTCAATAGTTCCCTTATTGTGCAAGCTTGTATTTATAATTGAACACTGTATCACAATATAAATATGATTTATCTGATATTTAACCCCGCTGAAGCGAGTATTACATTATCTTAATAAAATTGGGACCAAGGTAAATTCATATTCTGAATGTGGATTTGTAATAATACCCTTTACATATTATTGTGTTCATATCAACTACCATTACATATCTGTAAATATAACTAAGCTGTATTTAGTATGGCAAGTAGCATCCTACAGCATTCTGACTCTGGATTATCAAAATGAATTAACCTATATAGAAATAGTTTCTCAAAATTGTCGGGGATTTTAAGAATGCAACACTGACGTTTTATGTATTTGGCTCATTGTAGAACACATATAACTCTTATATACTCAACATAATTTGTCTAGATTATTGAGATTGTTTTTTGACGACTTATTTTTAGTACATACACTGTAATTATTTGTTGATGCATGTATTCTTGATTGTAGAATTACTGTCGTTCACTTTTTTATATATTGATGTAAATATAGCTGGCAATATTGTCTCGATAAGTTTCTGTAGAATTTTGAAAGAAAAAATCAATCTGTGTTTGATTCTTATGGCCTCTTTCACCAAAGTGCAATAATACTGTTTTTTTTTCGTCTGATTACTGAATAGATAAACAATTAAAAAGTAAATACGTACTTAGATGTTTTGCATTTACTTAAATTTGTACATTTTCATTTTAATAATGTGATAAAAAAATAATTAACTTTTATGTATGTAATTAATGTTAAATTAGAATTGATCGATGTTCCGTTTCTAATTCAATAAAAAAAAAACATTCAACATTACATTATGTCGATTTTATTTCCCTCTAGTTCTATAACAACGTTTCTTCAATGAATTTTTGGTTAAAATCAAGAATAAAAATGGACTCCAAATCCATCATTAACAAAGTCAACAATGGACAAAAAAGGAAGTCCCTTTGTTGAAAGACTAAAATAGGGTCCTGGAGAAATACTATACACCACCTCGTTTCTTCTACTTGTAAAGTTTTGTATGGAAAAGTATCATGTTTGTGCGGCTAATTTTTAAATATTTCTTTTAGAAGCTCACCGCCATCTATAGTAATTAATTATAAGCTCTCTATTTATAAATTTCTTCTATAGATGTCTCTGCACATTACGACATTACTGACATCTATTGAAGGTTTATGAAAGTATTTATGTACTTTTGCTATTCATGTATAGATGTCTCTGCACATAGAGACATTACTGCCATCTATCGGACTGTTATGAAAGTATTCGTGTGCTTGTGCTATTCTTCAACAGATGTCATTTAACAAGTGTTTCAAATATTGTCATATGCAAATCTATCTCATGAATTTATAGAATATTAACTTGTCATCGTTATATTGGGAAAACAGCAAGAAAATTGAGAAACTTCAAATAAAATGTACCTAGTGTTTTCATTTCAGTTGATAAACGTTTCCGTTATTAAAACGCATGTTTCGTCCAGAATAATTAATGATTTTTTTTAATATAGCAACATATCGACATGACGCGGCGCCTGCGCACTTTAAATTCAATTGTCAGTGTCAAAAACCGAGCTTGCCGCAAATCGTTGTTTCTGCAGTTTTAATTTTGTAAATTTTTAGGTGTACTTCGAGTTATTTTGCAACCAATAATCATAAAAAATGACTGCGCCAAATAGTACGGAAATAGTAGAGGAGGACGCAGCAGATTTACAATTCCCTAAAGGTTAGTCAGTGAAATCACGGGTCCGATTCATTGCGTTGTCCTCAATATGTTTATATATATTTTTTTTGCCTAATGC
This sequence comes from Ceraclea dissimilis, assembly GCA_963576895.1. Classification (NCBI taxonomy): domain Eukaryota; kingdom Metazoa; phylum Arthropoda; class Insecta; order Trichoptera; family Leptoceridae; genus Ceraclea; species Ceraclea dissimilis. The sequence continues at coordinate 3,780,404 of OY756377.1, forward strand.
GTTGTTTTGTTGTGTATCTTTGGAATCGCTATAATTAGTAATGTTTTTGATGTTCTGTTCACTTTTAATTTTATAGAGTTTGAGAATGCTGAGACATTGTTAATATCCGAAGTCCACATGCTTCTGGAGCACAGGAAAGCACAGAATGAGTCGGCTGAGGATGAACAGGAATTTTCTGAAGTATTTAATAAAACTTTGCAGTATACAAACCTGTTTAAGAAATTCAAGAACAAGGAAACCATTCAGAGTGTTAGAAAGTGAGTAAATGTTGTAATGTAGGATGCTATTTTCAAAATAGGTTAGGTTAGTTATCTATCTATGTACATACATAAAGTATCTTGAGTGCCATTTTTTTAAGAATGCCCCATCGGGTATCATCATAGTTGGGAAATAACACTCATTGTTTTGTTATACCCCCCTCATTTAAGGCATAAAAGATCCCAAGGGTCGAGATGCCAAAGTAGCCCTAAAGCTACGCCCCATCTACAAGATATACCCCCCTCAGCCCACTGGCCACCCTTGCAGAGAAAAAAGAACACCAACCTTCCCTATCCTTATTCACACTTCTTGACCCTAACTCATTCAGAATGCGATTTGTCATACACACTATGTATGTAAATGTTGAAGATTTTCACGGTGTGTGATTGACATTGTTTCTTGATTTTTCGAGTGAACCGTGTGTAGATAAACTTGATCGACGCTTCGACACTCCTACTGGTGTCTTCCTCTGAGTGAATCCACAGAGGAAGACTCTGATTCATTTTACTCCAAACACTTCTGTATTTAAGAGTCTGGTCGACATGTTCGAGCCGAGTAGTTCTTGAATAGCCACATTTCCTTACACTACTTCTTTCACCCCATGTATATTTTCTTTGTCATCCTTATCATTCATCTTCTCCACATGTCCTTGTATTGCACACTGTTTTAACAACAAATTAAGAAATGATACTTGTTACACAAAATGGATTTAGTATTGAAACCTAGTGACCCAATTGTGCATGCTAATGATGCGGATTTGCGTCATAGTATACTTTGACACAGTGCTTTTGATGCAAATATGCGACATGGTATTAATCAATGTTCCTCGGCCTATTTTGTTGTAGCGTTGTACGAAATACACTAAACAGAATGTGGCACATGCGAAAATCGTAATTTTTGGGGTTTTTTGAGGATGTTTAAATTTCTGCAACTCGGTAATCAGTAGTTGTTTCCTGTAGCAGTGAACATTTTAAAGCATATAGTGTAGATAGGTGGTAAAATTGTGATTGTATAATATACTTAGTAAGGATGTATTCGTTATTTTAGTTTACTCATGTCGAAGAAACTTCACAAGTTTGAAGTGGCGAGTATAGCCAACCTCTGTCCGGAGACTCCTGAGGAAGCAAAGGCTCTCCTACCCTCGCTGGAAGGAAGATTTGAAGATGAGGAGTTGAGGATAATGCTGGACGATATACAGACAAAGAGGAGAATACAGTATTAAGATGGAATCTCAAGTATTTCCCTGTTTTTTAAGCAGCAAAAGATCAACAAAGATTGAATTCGATATATGCAATTGTAAGTTTTGTTTATGGCGCATCTTGAAGTATATTTTGACAGTACAAAATGGGCCACAGTCATGTGCCTCTGATAACCTCTTCCTTGGAAATATAACTATGTTAATAACTCAATTATTGTATGTTGAGGCCCCCTGGTTAATTAAAATTGGTTACCCCTCATTGCTGAAAATGCCCTAATGGTATTAGTGAATGTTAAAAAAAAATATTAATAGATAGGTAGTCTTAGGAACGAAACGCTGAGATAACAAAGATAGCCAGCCTATGTGAAATCATTGTCTTACATTAAAAATCCCCTTTGTATTAATGAGACACCATTAAAAAGAAAAAGACAATATAATATTCATATCTTCGTTGTTGGTTCTTCGGATTTCCTTACTGCGTGTAGAGTGGTTGAATGACCGAGCTTTCGGCAGCGATACTACTTCATCTTCAGGATGACGGTAGTATCGCTGCTGAAAGCTCGGTCATTCAACCACTCTACACGCAGTAAGGAAACCCAAAGAACCAACAATGAAGATATGGATTCATCACGCTGCGAAAACCTACAAGATTATTTGATAATATAATATTCATTGATTATAAGAGTCACTCTTTCGCTGTCTACCATAACTGCGACAGTGATATTATCAGTGTTAGGAATGATGTGAGAGGTGAAACACATCGCACAACATTAAATGGCTAGACTTTGTGACTTCCTTGTATTCCCGCAAGGAAGTCAGTTATTCCAAGCCATTAAATTAATTGTTATTTAGTATTTTGATTGTAGATTATGAATACAACAAAGGAACGTAATCCCTCGCAATTGGTTTAATTTTTTTCTCTCTCTCGGTGTTGTCAAGTTTTGCGTGCAAAATAATTTAAATAATTATTAGAAATAAATGTCGTGTTATAAATGAAATGTAGATTTAAGTATTTGTGTTAAACTGGTACATCATAATATATGTTTTTTAATAAAATTATACTGTAATATGCATTGGTTTTATCCTGAGTCCTTTTCTTCGTAAGTTCGTAAGCAGTATTTCATTTTAGAGGATCAGTACACGTTTGAACTCATAGTATTTCGCTCTATTTTTACTCTACAATGCGACTGTGAAATCAGTCTCGTTGGAAAGACATTCAGTGACCCAGGAAGCTAGTTGTCTTCTGGACTTTCGGTCAGCAGTATCAAGTTTTTGGGCCTAAATTCCCACACCTCCTACTCACCCAGATTTACCATTTCAGCTTGCTTTCTTGAATCTTGTCAATAGTCTTGCAATACAAGCATATTTGAAGTCTCTCACTCACATCCAAGGCATTGTTTTGTGACTTCTACTGTTGTTTCATCCAAGCTACAAATGTTCAGAGTGTCTCGAGCAGTTTGGATATGGATTTGGAATGAAACAAGTACTTTTATAGTCAGTCTGTATTTTGGATATGTCTGTACATACAGTAAATCATATTCTTACGACTAATTTCTCAGAAAAATGACGATTTTTATCAATAATAGTAATAATTAATTAGTAGTACATATAATAATTTTGTTTTAGTCCAAAGAATCATCATCGTTATCAATATTCAGTAACCAAACTACGTTTCTAGACGACGCTAACAAAAATATTTCTATTTGAGAGAATTTACCAATTAGTGTTTGACATCCACACCGACTCTCGCCGCCTCCGCAAAATAAAAATAATAAACCTTAAGTCTAATAATAGCAATGTAAAAATATAACTCAACAACTTTGTGTTTGTATTCATTTCAATCCATTCGTAAAAAAAATATAACCGCGATGATGGAATGTCAACATTACTATGGCAATCTCTACAAATAAATGTCTTGCCAAAATTCTTGTATCAAATGGTTACGGGCACTTTTGGTCTGTTGTTTGTTTCTTAAATTTTAGAGTCTTATTATTTTCCCTTTATCATTTGGTATCCAACGAAAGAAAAGATCAACGCTCCAGATAAAAATAATAAAACAGTCGTATCATCCTTAATACAATCAATTGTTGGTGAAACATACATTTAAATATAATAATTACTCAACAAAATATAATAATATGAGATAAACACAGGGAGAGAATGAGGGAGGGACGTACCTCTACACAATATCACAAGTTTATATCAAAAAGTTTTCTCAAACCACAACATCGTTACACAATATTACGAAATGTTAATTCAGATTAACAAACGCAATTCACATCACTAAAAGAATTGTGTTTGTTAATGCGGAAACATTTCAAAACAAAATATAATTATTATAATATTTACATAATAATAATATTAATTTTGGACCCAAATTTTGTAAGTGACATTATATAATTTCCATTCAGTACGCCTCTCCCTCTACAACAAAACATTCTTTCTACAATTTGGTAATAATGTATTAAATATAAATATTATTATCTTGTTGTGTCTCAGTCGTGTGAAGATCTAAGCTCTGTTGGGGTTGGGGGAGGAGGCGGGGGGTTGTAATGGTTGGAATGCCGAGCCCAGAGAGGGACGCAATTGAAAGTTGACGCTAGGACGTATCGGGCACAGGTCCCCCACACCCTTACTGCTCCCCGCCACGTTCTCTGTAAACTTAAGATTCACTCTTTCACAGCCATCGGGAGGTTCTCTTGCCAAGAACTTGTTAATATGTGGTGAAGTTCCTAGACGATTGCTGTCCAAATCTGGAGACGAACATATACTGCCACCTGGAATTAATAAAACATACATAAATTATTGCTTATGCTATCTTTAGTTGCTAGTAAAAATACTTAACGAGGAAGAGACATACAAAAGTTTCACTAGTTGTCTACGATTATGGAGTGTCCCACTAGGATTATTATATTATATGAAGCCAAAATCAAAGTGGGAAATAGAACATTTCTTGTCAGGTAACTAACAGCATGTTCATCTCTATGATTTCTCACCAATAAAAGGAACAAATCAGTATTTTAATACTAAAATAATTGTAATTCCATGCACAATATAATTTCTAAATACTAACTACCTATAGGTATATAATAATGTGGATTTGAATTGTCATGCATCCATCTACAGCTACAAGAAACCTATGCTGGACTACACCGAGTGAGGAATAGTGAAGATAGGAGCCACTTGTTATTTTACTCCTATCTCCGCTAATCCTCACCTAAAGAGTTGGTTGAATCCAGCACTACTATGCAGGTGGGTGGAAAAAAGTAATGTAGGTATTCATGTATATCTCATGTCATAAGGGAGATTGACTGATAAAACTACACATCTGCATACATTTTTACTATGCAGTCTCTAGTATTACGAAAACCTGAGTTCATGTTTTTGCACTGTGAATTTTCACATGTAAATACCAACTTATAAATAACTAATAATACAAATTCCTCTACACTAGTGCGGTTGGGAATGGGGATAAAAGAATCAGCAGCTAGATTATATTATGAATATAGAAGGTAGTTAGAGGGTGTTGTGTTTATAGAATAAGGACCTGGCTTGTGGTGTCGTTCCGGAGAACAGCCGCTGGACAGAGACTCTCTTGAGGGGGGGCCTGTCATCATCACATTGGAATAACACAAACATATTTTAGTAGAAATAATTATTATAAATTCTACTATCCATATTACAACATTAAAGCAGAAGTCTACTATCCATATTCTTCATAAAACTGATTCTAATACAGTTATAGATTCAACACAATAGAAGTAGTAAGTATAAATCAGTGACGAATAGTGGATATCTGTGGAAGGGAAGCCGGGACTATCATTTTAATCAAAAACGTAACTTAACAGGAATCATATTATTAGGACCCTTCGACACCGGTGTGTATTTTACTGTTTGTGACGATCCTATATGGTGAAAAGAAAAATGTAAGGTGCCCTTGGGGCGATTTTATCGCTAAACGGCGCCTAAAGTTGTCCGATTATTATTATTATTATATTGAATGGCATTGGACAAACCAGAGTCAGGGATTGATTATTCGACTGTGTAAACCTTGAACGGTCTTAACACTCGTATGAAATTCTGTACATTTACGAATTGACTTTAGTCAGCTGCCACAGGGACCGAGTTAACATTGTGAGAGCTCAAAATGTGAATGTCTTCCATTGTGCCGTTGAACCTTGCGAACTGATATTTCTTGAAACTGTGGTTAACGGACTCCACCTCACCACAGGGGCAGTTGGGCTTGCAGAAGGCTGCACCTTCCATGTCCAGTTCTGACTTATTTCAGTTCAAAGTAGTGATGTAAATTTAAAGATGAGACAATGATATTTACCAGATGACTGCGCACTATGCGACTGGCTGTCAGGAGGGGCTGGAGTCTGTGTGTTGACTGATCTTCTCAGCAGCTCAGCCAAAGGTGCTCGATGTCCCTCAGGAGTAGCCTACGAAAACAAATAAATCACTTGAATACAATAAATTTATACCCATGTGATTATTATCAAGATAATTATCCTGATTATTATCTTTCATAATACGATAATGATAATTTTCAAGAAGAATATATCTACATTATACTCTCTACTACTCTCATTATAATATTGTTTTATCTGCATTGACTAGTTGTGTACACATGTAATAGGGCATCGCTTGAACTTAATCTGTGTTGTTTTTTGTTTGATTTGTGTTTACATGTGGGTGATGTCTGTTTGTGTGCCATGAATAAATAAATAAATAAATACATTGTTAATTATCATGATAAAAACACTTTGGCCGCCTTGACAATAATAAATAAAAAATAATAATTAAAGAGGAAGATTCAATTTTGTTGTATGTATTAAAAATGTTGTTTTGTAATAAATGAAGGTTTTCACGGTGTGCGATTGACATTTGATTGACCGGTTTATCTACACACAGTTCACCCGAAAAACCAAGAAACAATATCAATTTTGTTAATGTTTTAATGACTGACGTTTCTGAGCATTGTATCACTAATATAAGATAATTTTAACCCTGATTGGGATGTGTTGCATGATTAGTTGTTACCTTATCCCTGTGCCTGTCCAGCCCATGCGGAGGTGTGGGGCACAGCACGAGCCTCTCTATCTCTTGGTTGAGTCCCTCCACAGAGCTTCGGGCAGCGCGCAACGGTACACTGCTACCTGACTTTATGGCTGAAACTGGAATAACATGGAATATTAACAACTAAGCACTTGACCATACAACACCATTTTATAATATCAAGACTTTCCACTACTGGGGACTAGACTAAGATCTGGCCGCTGAAAATATGTTCTGTTTTTGGATCGAAGTGTGATTTAATTTTTTTTTTAAATTAAATTAAATTATGAATATAAGACAATAAATTATGGGATAATGAGGAGTTATGGAAGGAGTTTGTCGTTTAAAAATAGGTGGTGCCTGCCACCCTACGAATATTTTAGAATGTGCTCTAGAGTATAAAAAGGTTGGGAACCCCTGTAGTAGAATTATGATGATATAACTTACATATGATGGGACTCATGGTTTGAGATCCATGCTCGTGATGTCTGGGGGGCTGCACTCCCGGTGGTGTAGTTCTATGCATTCTGTGTTGTCTCAGCAGTCTGTCCAGCTTGTCCTCGGAACCAGCCGATGATGAACATGCCCATCTGCCTGAACTATCCTCAGTCTGAACAATATAACAAACAACACACACTTTAGCATGGAATACGATGATAGACTACGGACATTGGGACTAACTACACTCAGGGCGAGAAGAGAGAGGGGTGACCTTATAGAGACGTACAAAATCTTACACAACCACTACGACCTGCCTGCCCTCAGTGGAATGTATACATTCAACCACAACACACACCTGAGAGGACACCAGCTGAAACATAGTCCAACCACATTTAACTCTAATCCGGCCAAACATTTTCTTCCGAACTGTGTTGTCGAAGTATGGAACAGACTGCCTAATGATACATATTATCAGTGCTCCAAGTGTTCCAAACAATGTATTTGCAGTATTCCTACAACAGTGTAGAAGAATTAAGGATGAACATTGTCGGGCTTATGACCGACCTCGGCTGGCTTGAGTGATCACTTTACACTCGAGAAACATTCGCCATTTCAGTTCACCCCGGCTGGGATTTGAATCCAGACCTTATCCACTACACATTGTATTTATTATAATTAGATAATTGAATACAGATGAATGTATTGCATTTCTTCCATTACCTACTGAATATAATAATTGTTATCATGACATGAACCTATTACACTTTATATTGTTATTATATCAGTGGACAACAAAGGCTTCATATTTATACTAACATAATACATTATAATAAAAGGAAAATAATGTCTGTTCGCTTTAGATACTCGTTTCCTATACAATTACTCAATTTCATGCGAGTGTCACTTTTAAAACAAAATGAGAACATTTTTTGTTGTAAAACTTTCAAAAGTGGTGTGCAAAATAAACAAAATATTTTTTAATATTTTCATGTCAATTATTTTTAAGAGGTTTGTGGGTAGGTACACTGTGAATTTTCACGGGTAAGTGTAAGCTAGTGTATGTAATTAAAATACAATTAAATGTGATATCATATAATGTATGTACATTATCTAAACTGACAATGAACAATAATTCACTATAAAAGATATAGTTGCAGACGTTGTGAAAAAAACATTTATTTATTTATTTCCCTACACTCAATAACAATATCTGAATATTTCTCTGAAACACATACACTACATTCGTAGTTATACTTAAACAACTATGAAAGTAATATTCGTTGATAATATTTGGATAACTTATTAAAACGTTACATGGTAATGTTGCGGACTCCCGTCATAGTATACTTTGACACAGTGCTTTTGATGCAAATATGCGACATGATACTATTCAATGTTCCTCGGTCTATTTTGTTGTAGCGTAGTACGAAATATACTAATAAGAATATAGCACACACGAAAATCATACTTTTTGGGGTTTTTTGAGGATTTTGAAATTTTGAAATAACGAGTTTATTATTCTATGTAATACGTTGAAGCGTTGAAACCGCGGCAGCGTTGTCTATCGAACTCAAGTGACGTATTACATAGAATAATAAACTCATTATTTCAAAATGTCTAGAAACGTTCACATCGTAAATGCCACAAAAATCAGTGAAATTTTTTGAGGATGTTTATATTTCTGCAACTCAGTAACCAGTAGGTATTTCTTGTAGCAGTGAATGTGTTATGTGCGTTTTTCCAAATATCAACAACTCATTGTGAACTGGCTAAAGACTACTGTTTTAAATATTGAAATTATGCGAAAGATCTGCAGAAAAGGCGTATGTATAGATTTTTATAAATTGCGTAAGAGTCTGTCCCTCCTTCATGCTTGTAAGAAGCTCATTCTGCAAAGAATTCAGACTTCATCAGACATACTGGTTTTGCGTTCATATTCAACAGTTCCAGTTTCGTGATGTTATCTGTACCAGATGTAAAATATCTTATGAAAGATTGCAATAAGAAACTGCAACATCAGGTACAACTGTATGTGACCAATCACATTATGTATGTATTTTACTTTTCAAACTTGGGAGAGTTTTATTTCACTGTTAAAATGATTCCAGTAATGTATTGTGGTAGTATGTGATCCGCTCTTGTTTCAGCTAGTAACATCATATTACAGTAGAGTCTTGCTAATCTGGCACTTACGTACATCGACGTGTGAGTAATCCGGCACCCTACACCCCCGCTCCCTACTCTCAATTAACGACTACATATTTCATCATAAATTAGTTAAGTAATATGATCGTCTTACTGAATAATGTGGTAAATAAACAGATCTCTGCTTATTCCTACATACATTTGTAATACATTGCCAGTACAATCCAAACTTTCCACTGATCCGGTGCCCTCTGATTTTTAATAGTGCCAGATTAGTGAGACTCTACTGTATTAATGTTATAAAATACAATACAGATATGTATATTTATATGATAGTATAATCTGCTACTGCACAGTGCTTACATCTACTGGTTGATATTAAATACACACATTCAATTAAGTTATTAGGTATAAAGATAACACAAGCAAACTCATAAAGGATTATATTCTAATGGTTCAGTTGTTCCCAATGCACAAATGACTCTTACAGTAACGGAAACACCAACCTGCCGATTTTGGGAAAATTTTGAGTTAAAAACGATGGAAATATAAGATTAATATTAACATTGCAACAAAAGCAGCCATAACCCAAATAAAGGACATTGGACAGAAGTGGACCATGAGCCTTCACTGACGAGACTAGGGGAAAATGAAAGTACATACTTGTCTTATCATTCTGGCAAAATAATATCAAATTCTATCCCTGGGGAGTCTCGCTATGGTCATTTTTGACCAATTTATTAGAGAGTCAACTATCTATTTAATTTTATTGAGAGTAAATACAAGCCTGTTTATAATTACATATGAAACACATTGTGTTGTTTTTCATTTTGTAATGTTTGTATGATGAGCCCAACATTAAAAAATGTATCAAAATAGGAAGACTAAGGTAAGCTGGGTATGTGTAGAGAATAAATGAGAAGAGTCGAGTGCCAAAGAAAATCCTTCATGCAAGCCCACAAGGTAGACGTAGCGTTGGAAGACCCAAATCCGTTGGATGGATGGAGTGCAGAAGGATGTGGATGCTGTTGGTATTAGGGACTGGAGGAAAGCATGCCAGGATAGAGGGAGATGGAGAAAAACGTTAGAGGAGGCCAAGGCTCACAATGGGCTGTAGAGCCACTGATGATGATGATGAATGTTTGTAAACTTGTGCAAATGACAATAAACTTGCCAATTATTTCTCATTGTACTATCTCTCCTCGTTACAATCCTAAAGGTGGCTCACAATGGGCTGTAGAGCCACTGATGATGATGATGAATGTTTGTAAACTTGTGCAAATGACAATAAACTTGCCAATTATTTCTCATTGTACTATCTCTCCTCGTTACAATCCTAAAGGTGGCTTACACTGCTCTATAATATATTTGTCATATGAATAGGTATACCTGTGTAGCTTTATCCAGAGTGAGAAGACCACCGTGGTAATAATAAGAGTCTCTTGACCAGTGTCCCCTCTGGTGTATGGCATCTAGTGAGGCTGTCCTGCGTATCACACTGTTACTGCACCGCTGCCCAACTGAAAACAAAACCGCAACATAAATAAATGGTACGTATGTCGTATATATCATATTCTCAAGGTTCCCAGACATCCCGGTTTACTGGGTTGCCACCGGTTTTACACCTCGTGTCCCGGTGTCCCGAACAAACCTTTCGGGACACCTAAATGTCCCGGTTTTCGGAATTGTTTGTATATTTTTGCAGCATACGAGATTCATCTCAGGCTGAGGAAAATTTTCGAATTATATTTAAGAGATGAATCCTGTTTGCAATGTTTGCATGTCTTTAATAAACATATTATTACTATTTTTAGGATTTTTATCACTTCTATTAAAAAAAAACTAAAAATTATTGTTAGTTGGGTTCAGGGCCGGATTTAGAGGTGTGGGGGCCCCGGGGCAACAAAGGAGTGGAGGCCCCCTGGCCAGTGGCGTAGCGTGGGTTTCTGCCGTCTGCGTGGAAATCAAATCCGCCGCCCCCCTTATTTAGGCATATAAATCCAAAATTTCCGAAAATTTACAGGAATTATAAAGAACTTCTAGGCTGGAGTGGGATAATTAACATTTTGATATTGATATGGGACAAAAAAAATTAAAATAGCACCGCAGGCGAGGTTTTCTGAAGTGAGACAACTAAAATTTAGATATTGATATGGTACAAAAATAGAAAAATAGCGCCGCAGGCGAAATTATTTCCAGTTTTAATGAAACAAATGTGATTTAATGGATTTTTGAATTTTTTTGTGGGGGCCCCGGGCAGTAGCCCCGGTTGCCCTCCCCTAAATCCGGCCCTGGTTGGGTTAGTTCACACAAATTGTGATCACTTATCAAGGAACTCACGCATTGTACATCAATATTTTATCTGTATCAATTTGTTTTAACTACTTGCAAACTGGACTGAAACAATAAATGGTTTGGCCCAAAAAACCAGACATATTTCTTTCTATAAGAATTATGTGTATCCATTTTTTTTATTCTTCTGAATGCTTCCACATTTATTAAGCTAATTATGTCCCCATGTATTAATTGGGTACCTATATATAATGTTATGTATTTATATAAATGTAGTAATGTAGTTGATCTTGGCTGGAGAATGGCTGGCAGGACTTGGCAATGAGCCCTTCTTTTGTTCTTTTTATTTAAGTGCAGCATGACTTTCAAAACATGAAACTTAATTGTTAAAAAATAGACTATTCCGCCTTATGAACTTCCTTCTCTATCATTCCCAATGCTCTGTCATTTAAATGATACACAGTGCGAGAGGGTCTTCCATTAGTCTTTTGAGACTAATAAACAAACGGTCATAAGTTCAATCAAGCTCCATTTTTTGAAGGCGCACATATCCCCAATATCCAAAACTTGTAAGAAAACAAATGAACGGAAGATAGTTAATGTTAGGTGTTATGTGTCTTAATTTATATCCAGACAGGTTTAACAAAAGAATCTTAAAAATGCAATCTTTCTTTATACATTTGCTGCTGAATTACATGTCTGGGTTATTAGAGGAGCTGAAAAATCCCAAACTCCATTGTTGGGTTACACTCTCTACTTCTATAAGATGTGAAAACATAATACCTGCTCCAAAATTGACAGCCCCAGGACTTCTTTGTCCTGAGAGCGCGTGTTCCGGCGAGATAATCCTCCAATTGTTGGGGGGGCTGCTGGGGCAATCCTTCCTAGGTTGCTTCATAAGGGAAGCCACGGGCAGGGTGGCCCTCATGGGCCCCTGTTTGCCCACCACATTCTCGGTCTGCTTGCGGACGCGCCCCGACATACTGACACTGGTAGCCACTCTATGTGTTACAAGCGTTACATCTATATACTTTCCACATGCACTCTAACGACATCTTAGATCAATTTATAAAATGCGACACACGATAATCATACAATACATAATTCTCGCCGCCTGAACAATATGTATAAAAATGAATAGTTTACTACTTCAATATTCCACTTTACTATACACTACCACATAAAATTACATACAAATACATTCACTACTTCGTATACATATACATTAGGAATTGACCAATTTATTATCGATATTGCCACAATATAGTTTCATTTCGCCATATTGCTACATTATCTGGTCAAATTAATGAACCAGGATTGAAGACGATCAACACAATGCACTGCTAATTACCCTATATTTCTTATTTATTTCGTTTGCTTTTATCATCCAAAAACATAATCAATTATCTCTTCACTCTTTCGGTCGCAAATTTTAAAAATTGTTTGTATATTAAATATGGAAAATGAAATATTTCGTGCACCTTTTTGTAGTTGAATTTCTCTTCAAACATCAAATATTCCCTAGTAATTTCGAAATTGGGTTTTAAATTGCAACATTTTACGTCACTGCAAGATGCTGTCTTGCGCAGACGGAGCGATTTAGGTTGCGCAAAAGAAACAATGAAAATTTCTTTCAAAAGATTCTCAAGGTTTCTCCGGCTGCGTTCATGTTCGAATACAACTCTATAACCTGAAGTTCGTGTGTGAATACAAGTGGAAAGTAAGTCAACCAATACAATGTAGAATAAGTCTCGCAAATTCTAATCCGCGCGCCCTTTTCTAGGAATAAATACAATTTTTTCTCTCAGGCGGCCTTTAATTTGTATGAAGATTTTTTTTGTTTTCGTCTTGCACAAAGCCGTCGATAATATAACGCAGGCCTCGTCTTGCATCCAACCATAATACAATAGTCATCTTCGCGGCTATTCCGGTTCTTGCATAATACGTTTTTTTGCCAAATAGGAAACAACCGTATATTTTGACATTACAGTGGCGGGAAATTCGAGCGAGAAACAAGCGTCCATATACATAGATTTCCACCATCAACTATATTCAAGTTTTGGAGATTTTTAGTGATTTATTGCATTTAATGAAAAGCAGTGGTTTGTATTTCAAAATTATTTTTATTAATAAATAGTTATATCATGAATCTTACACAATACAACATAAAAATGTGCAGAAATGCAGAAACAGAATACTGGGGCCACCTGCGTAGGATAGTATCTCCACAGCTCTTTTTAACTAGTAATTTTTGTGTCTCAAAAAGCTGGATAATTAAAAATTCAAGAAACAAAATAACATCGCACTAAGGTTTACATGAGGTACACCACACATTCTGAGTGTTTCTATTTAAGTTGGGACAAGTCAGTGGGAATAAGCAAGCGTACGATCTTTTGGGAAAACGTACACAGAGACATCTGTTGGATGTCCATACTTTTGTTGGATCGGTTATTTATTATAACGGCAGTCAAAAGAATCAATTTGAAATAAAACAAACATATTTATTCAATAAAACACCTGATACATTCATCACATGTACATACAATTTGCAATTGTATTTATTACATACGTACATAATAAAAATATCTGAATTCATTAAAAATATGAAATTTACGATAATACACATTATATTATATTATGCAGTATTGATAGTTGTATCTCTCTATATAACAATTTTATTTGCACAGTACGTTTCACATACAGTGTACTCTCAATTAGCTGAAATATAACACTTGAAAGAGTGCTGGGGCGCAACGCTGTCTTGGTTCCAACCCTCACGTATGCTAGTTTAGTGAGACTTGGACGTGGCTGAAAGACGAATCAGGGTTGAACGCAGCGGAAATAAGATCGCTGAAAAGAATGTGTGGGAAAAAATTGAGAGATTGGATAAAAAATGAAGCTATTTAAGAGGTGAATGATTGTAAGAAGGGCGTAGTAATTAAAATGAATGTTAACGGGCTTAGATGGTCTGGGCATGTTGAGAGAATGAATGACGACAGGATAAATAAATATATATATATGTCCAAGACTACCCAGGATCGATCATGTCGACCAGATCTTCAAAGATGGATGCATTTTGAGTACAAGAAATGAGAGGTGTCTGTATGACAAATTGTGTGAATGTGACGGAAGCTAGGAGTGTGTGTAAAGATAGGGCAGCATGGGGTTCAGACCTTTCTGCCTACCCCGCAAGAGATTTGTACAATACATTGTTTCATTATAGTAACTGCAATATTTTACTACGTAATTTGTAGTACGATGACCAACATAGGTGACAAATTTCCGACAATTTCGAAACACTGGAAAAAAGCTCCTGGTGTAGAGTTTAGCTATTCTATGTCAGCGACGTCAGAACGCTAGGAATGATATTATACAAAACCATTATTAGTTGAAGCTTGCTGGAGGCTCTCTGTATTCCCACGAGGAGTGCGATGGGTGGAGTTAGCTATGTATGTTGTAGTCAAATAATTCGAGAGTACACTGCAGTATAAATATTACAGATATAAATAATTATAAATAATTTATGTTTCCTTGGAGGTAGATGGTGTATCCGTTTCCTTCTGCTCTCTCCTCTGCCTCACCCACTCCAGGATCTTGGCCTTCAGTTCTTCGTTCTGTTTCACTTGATCCATACTCAATGGAGATCTGTTGAACGGATCCGATTGGTCGCTCAAGAGATGTCTGGAAAGAAGTGAAAATTATTAATGTGGCGTGTCTTAGATATTAGTGGCTAGACTATTTACCCAAAATTATCGGTAGCAACTACTTTACTGTAGATACTACTATTTATGAACAATGCTAAAATATACATATGTAGATCCAATCAAAATGTTCACTTCGAAAATGATACTGTCTTTCACAATTTGAAACTTTTATGAAGATAATGTCATTGAGAAGAAAATGCGGTAAAACACTGGGAGATACAATGAGAATGAGGTAATTAAAGAGACAAGTGGATATAAGACGATTAGGTAGGATGAAATTGATCAAGTTGAGACGGTTTGGGCATGTAGAGAGAATGTCTGAGGATATAATGGGAAAGACAATATTTAAGGCTGAAAGAGAGGGTGAGGAAATGTGACCATCCGAAAGTCACCTGGAGCGAATATATTGAGCAGATATTTAAGGACGGACACGTGTTGAATGGGAGAAATCTCAGAGTTTGTGTGACAAAGGTTATGAATTGGAGGAAGCGAGAGACATATGTAAGGATAAAAAGGTGTGGCGCTCTGTCCTCTCTGCTTACCCCGCAAGGGATATGGCATGATGAGATAGATACATAAATTTGTCCCTCACCTTGCTATAGTATTCCTATCGACAGTAATTCTCGAGCTGGGTAAGATAACTGGATCCATCATGAGTGTGTTCATTATGGGATCCAGGAAGTCCTCAGGGGCGTCCACCAGGGCTTCTTCATCCTGCAGTTGCTGCTGAGCCAGCCGGGATACCTTCTCCTCGACTATTTGTAACGAGGCTATCAAGTCTCCTCCTCCAATGCGACCTGGCAACACATTTTTGATCAATTTTGCAACAATCTTCATCAGGTTTTCACGATCGAAAAGATAACAAGATAAAATATATTAACAATACTGATACCTAAGACATTGACGGCCCATTGGAAAAGTTTGGGGTTGTACGATCTGCCATCTTGCGACACCGCTAGTAAGAAGCCATCACTGTCAGACAAATGAATGTAGATCCGACAGATAACCAACACCGTCGCTCCAGGATCAAATTCAAATTCTTTGGAGTCTTTAACCTGAAACATTGTAAATTAGAAACAAGATTAAACATGTAATCTTAAGAGGTATGTGTGAAAAATTGTGTCGGGAAAAGAAATATTACTCAGCTAATACTGAAGACAACATCCTAAGATTTAAAACATGGATGAACGAGAATGTGTTTTAGTGACTTGAGCGAGCAGAACTTAGATTTTTGTAAATTTTCTCGATAAAAGTCATTCCAGGGTTACCTCTGAAATTTATTGAAACTTGAGATTATGTATTTGCGTAGTTTTTTAGATATAATGCTGTAATTTGGCTGACAAAATGTTTATGTTAAGACGCAGTGACTAGTGGATATTTTTTTGATTTTCGGCCCCTTTTTTATAAATAGTCAAAAGAGATTTAGTCGCTATTCTTATTTTACACGTACACTCTCATATAACATTGTAAAAAGTTGAGCGATAGTAGAAAGATTTACACTCGGACAAATGCATAAAAAAAATATGATGATGTACCTTAAAGTTCTTTTGATTTGGTCCCACTAGATGCAGCAGGAAATAATTGAGCATGGACGCTATCCTGTCCACCATAGTGGGATGACAGAAGACAGACTTGCAAAAGCCGCTCAGTCTGTCCAGAGTTCTGATGGTGTCACGTCCTAGGATGTTGTCGAAGCGAGCAATCGTACCAATATGATGGAGATTCGCATTGTTCTGTTCCCTCTCTTGAGCTGGCAACGAAGCCCATTCGTTGTTATCCCTGAAACACAGACATATAACATTAAGCACTTACAATTCCTAAGGATAAATGTTTTTATTTTTACTTATTTACACAAAGATTCACCTACAGGCAAGGTGTGTACGTACAATACTACATATTACACGAAACAATTTAGAATACAATGTTTTTTTTACTCGGCTGTTAATCTTTGCTTAGACGAGCAGACATGGACTGTAAGAGAAATTGAGTTATAAAATGTGTTTATACCGTGCAGCTGTGAGCGTTCTGATCTGAGCCATGTTGCTCAAGGCCTCGTCGAGTAGGAACACTGCGTCGTTCATCAAAAGATTGACAAAACGGAGGAATATCGGAGGAGTCACCGCTTCCATATTCTGCTCAGCCTCATCGGATAACTTCCTGAAATATAGAAACAAATCATCATATCAAGAGTACCTACATACAATTCCCTGTTAGAAGTCCGCTGGTGCAAACTTGGTTTAGTGTTGCTTGATATGGTTAAATTTTTTCGCTACTTTCAAATTATATTTCAGAACTGTTGTTTAAAACAATTTGCCAATTTTCGAATTGTTACAATAAACTGGCAACATTGTTTTTCTAACTTGTGATGGCGGCTTGAAGGGATTATTGGAGTATTTTTTTCTTTTTCCAACAGCAAAACTATCTTTTCTTTAAAATGACTTCTCTAGTGCTACTCTGTAATATTTTCGGCATTGTAGGTGACTTGTAAAAGATACAATGTAAGAATATTGCGAACCTTTGACAGCTCTTATGACAAGATTCGACAATCAGGGCTACCAATACAATCTTAAACTCCACTTGCAGGTAACGTCCGCACGGTGGCCAAGACGGAAGGAACCATCAATAATGATGAAATGATCTTATGATGACATGACAGAGATGAGGGAATGACTACTTACTTAAAACAATTTCTATGTTCTTCTATTTCCCAGAGGAAGTCCATTATCAGGTACATTGGTCTCCTATAATTAAACTTCTGTTCAAATTGTACGCTTTGTCCAGTCACCTCGATACCCACAAACACATCCAACAAACTGGGGACAATCTGAAACAATTCAAATGTATCATGTATTAATAGCTTATCTAATGTCCGGTCATTAAAGCTACCGACCCAACTATGCAAAACCTCGACTTTCCAACCTGGAAAACCTTGACTTTCCAACCTGGAAAACCTTGAACAGACTGAGGGTGGGGGTGACCAGGTGCAGAGTGAACCAACGGAGGTGGGGCTTCCTCGAGGGAGATGACGCGAGTGGCGACTGTGGGGCGCTGCAGGACGATTTTCATTTGCCGTCGTGCCCGCTGATGCGGATGGCATGCAATATGGAGGACTTAAAAACGGCAAATCACAAAGCGATATCTGTCGTTGCACATTGGAGTGGCAAGGTCTAGAGTCCGGACCCGTAAAGTAAGTAAGTACTATGATGTCGCAGTCATTTCCCAAAGCATTAAGGTTCAAAATCGCGTGAATAGTCGCATGATAAAATGGTAAAAATAGCAATTTTTCCTCTCGATTTTTGATATCAAATGTTGCGAAGCCAACGATAGTATGCAAGCCTGGACCTACGAATAACATCACCACGCTGATTGGTGATGTCACCTTGTATCGGGTTACGGAATATTTTTCCCCATACATTTCTTTCAATCTTTGGTGACGTCATCATCGCCAAATGTCACTGAGACCTGGCCTCCATGATAATATTACAGGGGGCTCGAATGTTGGGTAACCAAAGACAAAGATGCAAATGACATTTGTCGTTATACCTGAAATCTGTGAGGATGTTCCTTGAATAGTTTTTCCCTGTAGAATGATCCGATAGAACTGACGGTGGTGTCTTCTTCACTGTGATGGGGCAACAAGGCTTCCAGGCACTCTGCCATGCGAGCTCTGTGGGACAGGAAAAACAACAATCATTAGTTTGCAACATTTTGAATCGAGATTTTTACAACAGCCCATAGCATATTGTAATACTGCGAAAGTGATGCACACTCAATGTTTCAGGAGACGGAAAAAACCTTGTGAAAACCTAGTAGTCAATGTTCCATGTACGTTTTTTTTTTATAGGTAAAGTACTATTTACAAATCAGATAATTTTATGGTCATTTTTTCAGACTGATCTACATTAAAAACACATTTTCTTAAACATTATGTGAATTTTCACACAATCGTCCTATGGCACTCTCGACATAGACATTCAGAATTAATTGTGGACTTCGTTGCCGACCTTTATGAGATATAAAATTTTGTTTCATGAATTTTCGATTACCCATCTTATACAGGATATGTGAAACTAATTTACAATATTATATTATTTACCTTTGATGTGGATTCCTCATTCTCTCGGACGATCCCATGAAGACCAAGACGAATGAGAGAGTTGGTTCCAACAGCATGTTACCACACTCCTCCAGGGATGTGGCGCTGAACCTTCTCAGTGAGCTGATGAAGCCCACCACATTCTCAACGGCAAATTCAGGGACACATCTGTAAATAACAATACGTATGACAATATTTCTCATCCTCAAATACAATATCATACTTGAACAACTGGAAAAAATTGTAGCATTGCGATAAGTTTGCCCTAGTGCACAGTTCTGTATGATTTGTCTAACTATGTCCTTGTAATTGCTGTAATACTCTTTATTGTTCACTTCAAGTGAATAAATACATAACTTCACTTGGGTAAAATTATAATGAACTTCCATCAAGAACCTTCAGTCAAATCATTCAACATTATTCACATAAATAAACGGGATCACCAGACTGCCCTATCCTTACATACGTTCCTTGCTTCTGTCACATTCATAAAATTTGTCATACAGGTTCTTCAATTTCCCTCATATTCTCGAAACATTTCGTATATGCCAAAAACAAATTGCTTAGTGCGTGTGCCTTGAGTAAATAATTGCTGTCTGCATAATTTACTTATATGACTTGAATTATTTTGATTTAGGAATTTCTTCTTGTAAAGCGTTGGGTTTTTCCTACATTCCGTAGTATATACAATGTAGTATTCCTACAACAGTGTAGAATAATAATTAAGGATGAACACTGTCGGGCTTACGATGGACCTCGGCTGGCTTAAGTGATCACTTTACACTCGATTCTTCTACACTGTTGTAGGAATACTACATTACTTATATGACTTTAAATTTACCTCAAGGTATCCGGAGTCTCCATAGTGATGGGAAACTTCAATGGAATGTTGTTGAGTGGGGCGTACGTGTCGGGCACAGCACTAGTGACCTGCGGTACCTCGTGTACGGCCACCTGCACCAGCCAGCTGCAAGTCACCGAGTGGAGGTTGGCTAGAAGAGATACAAACTGCGGCTGGAGGAGCATACAGCGCATGGAAACAAACCTGAAAAAAAACAACACAAAAAACAATTATAATGTGTAAATTTACAGATAGACAACACTTACAAAATGGATATTTGTCGTAAATCGTCAAGACACACTACTTTATTTCAATAGAGAAAATTTGTAATTGTACGAAACCCACAGAATTAGAAATGCTATATTATTACGATTGATAGAAAGTGACTAACATTCAAAATCAAAGACAAGTCCGAGGCCATGCATATATAGATTTAGGAGGCAGCGGTACGGAGAGAGGGGTTAACTTTTTAGTACAAAAAATATGGGAACTTAACGACACTTTAAGTATACAAATTCTATGAACCAATTTTAAGGTATGGATGGTCATAGAAAGAGTTTTACTTGCATTCTTTTTTATAATATAGGTTCCAGTGACGAAGGGTCCTAAGAATACGATTCCCACGAGTTACCTTTTTGATTTAGGATGATAAAATAATAGGTCTGATCTCACATTATGCAATAAAAAAAATGATAGCCCCGACTTTCGTGTTACAGAAATCCACTCTTCGCCACTGATAGGTTCCTAACTTTATATCGAAAGCTAACAGACATTTTCTTCTCATCATAGCGAATTAATAGCGAGGTGGTAGGTAGCCTGGTTGATAACGCGCTCGACTGTTAATCAAGTGGACGCGGGTTCATTCCTCGACTTACTTTACTTCACAACACAAACTTTCTGTGAAGTGTACAAAGATGTATTTGGGTTTATCAAAATAAACCCAGATTCATTTTTCAAAAAATTTAAATTAAATTAAAAATCAAAATATTACATACTTCTGTAAATCCTTCTCTATCCTCTGCCTGATGGCCGTCTGAACGTGGTTCCCGTTAATTGGAAGAACGCCCGCCATAGCGTCTGCATACGCTCGCTGGGTTCTGTTCAAGTCTTGACTCAGTCTTGATAAGTTATCAACAGCTACCCTGTAACCTGGTGGAAATAAAAATATAAACAATTAGTATAACTATAATTGCAGCTTTGTAGTAAGTTTGCCCTAATGAGCAGAATTATGATCTGTTATTTAATTTTATTTTATTACAAATAGAAGCACAAAAACAGACAACAATTATAGATATAAGTAATAACATGAAGATGAGACGATTAGTCCATTCATAATTCAGCTGTCACCTGAAATGTGTGTAAGCATAAGAAAGTCTTATATGCCCACCCCACAAGGGATGTAGCGTGGGGATAGAATAGAATAACATTGGAACTATCTTTAAATGACGTTGGTTAGTACCAGCTACCCTTACAAAACTTGCGGTGACCAGTTCTCGCACAGTGAAAGAATCACTCATTTGACATGAACGGTTTAAACGATACACCTTTTTAAAATCACAGCATTATTTTTCAACAACACATTGACAACTTCGTATTGCTCTATGTGTACCTACTTGATACTTTCTATATGTTTCAAAAACTCGAAATTAGTGACTCTACGAGAACAAAGCTAACTGTGTACGAGTATGTATGTCTTACTTACCCAAGTCAAGAGATTTGTGTGCCATATAGAAGCATTCTGTAATGAAGCTGTAGGTCTTAGCTGTGGGGCGAGGAGCAGCAGAGTCCTCGTAAACCTCCCTGGGGGGAACAATGCACGTCTCCTCGTGGAGCCCCACCATGTGGACGCCTTTGGCTTCTCTTTGGGAGTCCTAAAATAAACACAAATACAAAATATAGTGAATTTATTTTTTAAACTTTCATTCAATCACAACGAATAAGACTTTAAAGTAATTAATATCGTTGACACGGTTGGTTTGTGTGCGGACTTCCAATCTGGAGGTGCCAGGTTCAAATCCTGGCACTGAGATGAAGTGTGCAGGAATGTAGTATTTGGGTTTGTGAACACAACCCCAGATCCTTTTTAAATAATAATAAAAAATTAAGTTTAAAGTGATCACATTAACCTAAACTATTTGTCGCTTATTATACACAGCATTTCAAACTCCTCATAGAAGCAAGTAAGGTGTAGGCAATATGTACAAAAATAGTATTTAGTTTATAACCTCAACTTTGAAAAATGCATTTGGCAAATTTCTTCTTTAGCATAAACTATACTCACATCAACAGCGCAATAAGTTGGATCAATTTTGAGATATTTATTGTCATTTGTGCCGCAGAAGGGCTGACAGAGTCTCAGGAGGACTGAACTAAGATTGAGCATGTAGCCGTCCGAGACACACATCAAGACTTCGGGACTTATCGAAACAATCTGAAAAAAATAATAATCAAGAAACATTACTAGAATTTTATATGCGTTAAGGGACTTGAGTCCCTAAAACATAGTATTCTCATTTATCCATGTTTTGAGTCTTAGGATGATAACTTAGGATGATAGTTGAGTAAACTTACTTTTCTTGATGTGATTTTTAGCGTATTAAATAAATTAATATATGTATTTTCGAATAAGAATAAAAAGGCACAAACTCACGAGAGTATACTACAAATTACCTGAGAGTTCCACATCTTTCCTTTTGGTGCATTCTTATGAAGACACATTGCTAAGAACTTCAACGTGCAAAGTTTGCTGTTGGGCGTAGACTTGAGTAAAGCGAGGAATAGCTTATGAAGATTATCACAGAGGTGCTCCAGAGCCGTCCACAGACGATCTTCGATCAACGAATTTGCAGACTAAAAATAAACCATTGCTATAAACATCCATCCAAGTCTCCCAGAATGAAATCTCCACCTATCATTCTGAAAAACTCATAAGGGGTAGGTCAGGAGAATATAACGCAACACTACCCAATCCTTACACACACTCCTTGCTTCCGTCACATTCATGTAATTCGTTGTACATGCACATGTCTTTGAGGATCTGGTGGATATATCAATCCAGATTATATCCAAATATGCTCCTAATTGTCATACTATCATCAATCCTTATTTCAATATATTTAAACCAGCATAGCTTATTCACATTCATTCTCGCTACAATGCCAGTCTTACAATCACGCACGTCCTCAACATAAAAACTTATAATCCACGTAACTGAAATAGTGTGATTATGAATTACCTGGTCCATCGGAGAATCGAAATATTCATAGGGAGCATTGTGTGTCTTTGGCAGAACTGATAAGTTCATGAGAGCTCCCAGTATCGTCTCCTGATAAGCCCTTCCTGAATTGGATGCAGGAACGCACATCTTCAACAAGACGTAAGCCAAGTGTTGATTTGCTGAAATCAAAAATCGATACATAGGAGAAATGGGGTAATCAGAGAGACGAGTGGATGTCGAACAGAGTGGCAGTTTGAAAACGGTCTAACAAACCGAAACACATTGCATAACCACACAATACTCCTGTGGTTTTATATTTAATAAATGCGAACAATTGTAATTAGGATGAGTGTGAACAATTTGAGATGATTTGTACATACAGAGAGAATTTCTGAGGATAAAATGACAAAGAAAATACACAGGTCTGAAAGGGGGTCGACATATTTGTTCTATACTAACAAGCAAACAATTGTAGAGCCGGGAAAATGTAAAGATCTAAAGTAACGAGTGTAGCGCTTGTGATATCTTTGTATATCTTTGCTAGTACAGGTTGGAATATGTTCGTCAGCTGATTTATACACTCTGGATCATCTGGAATAAAAAAAATAAATGAACTAATGAAATTAATAACATATAAATATACATTCGCACTTGAGACTGGCAGGAACGCCGTAAAAAATAATTAAATTGTAATAAATACCTTCGGACACAAATTTCTTAATGACATCGGAGATAAATCTGTGACAAGATAAATCTAAATCTTTAAACAGTTCATACAGCTGATCACTCAGATTCTGCTCTTCGAATAAATCAGGTTGCTTCAAAGCCGTCACGGCGTTCCGCATAATCAATTCTCTCATCCTCATCACGGCTTTCTTTTCAATCTCATTTCTAGAATTCTCGTACGGTAGGAGGTTCTGTTCTGCGGTGAATAAATAAGTGATGACGTTCTTCTGGACGACATGTTCGATGAATGTTGTGGATGATTTAGGAATAACGCATTGACTCGGTTCGGGCAACAAAACTCTTTCGAATAACGCCTGTTCTAATGTGTCTAAATCTATTTCAACTTTAGGATGATTTGATACGGCTAAGTCTTCTAAATAAATCAACTGTGTTAAAGAGCTGGAATGTTTTGCTTTCGTTTCTGAGACAACGGCGTTTTTATTCAACGTTATATAAAATATGTTTTCGACTAATGTGTTAACTATTATGTCTTCGGGTAATGGAGTATAGGTTTGATTAGACGACTCTGTGTTTGTGTCGGCCATCGTTTCGGAGATAATAGGAGACGTCGTATCGTTTGCGGTTTCTGTTTTGTCGCCAAATAATCCCGTAAAAGGATTTCCATCAACCGATTTATCGGTCATACTTTATATCTGCAACAAAATACAAATTAAAAGGATTTGTTTCTCACAAGTTAATAGTTCGTCTATTGAAATTCTACAAGTTTAGTGTGTGCCAAAAAACCTACAAGTAGCGCCCTCATCAAAAACTATCTCTTGTTTGACAGTCTGTAGTTCCCTACTTATTCATACACGGTTTTATTTGTAGTATCGGTAATTACTAACACCATCAACGAAAGTTTAAACTCATGAGACATGAATGCCATTACGAAAGAGAAAACAAGAAACAGGTTAGGTTAGGCATTTTCAACCTATTTTTTGGGCAGAAAAAGTTGTTAATTGTTCAAAAAAGAATGAATACTTCTAATGATAAACAGTGTTTTTCATTTCACAAAGGAGTAGTCGACGTTCATAAACTTTTATTGTGATTTTTCACTTTAATATGAAAAGTAATAATTAAACTGTCACAAAGGTAAAATAGTTATATTATAGGTTATGGATTGGTTAATGGATTGCTCTAATGCAGTGTTTAATACACAACAAACTAATAAATCATAACAAAGTGTACAACACAAAAACCAATAACTTCCAATGTCTGCCAACACAGAACAAAGAAAGTAGCATTAACACGACATAATTCTACAAAATTTATGTACGCTCTTTTACAAGAAACGACATTTTATTGTATTTTGTAATAATATTTCTATTTACAATGGAAATCCGCCCTAAAGTACAATATTACATCGATTTCAAATTATAACCTATCTCACAAGGACTTATGGCGACTTTGCCCAATGAATAATATGAACTTACCCTTCTGAGCAAATTTGAATACAGATTATTATGAACACATTACAATATTTAATTAAATGATATAGTAATTATATCTGCATAACTAATTTCTTAATCAAAATAACATTATTATCGATGTCATGTCACCAACAATGACTTTTTGCATTTCATTTGGCCACAGACAAAATATTTTGACATCTCAGCAGTCAGAGACAATATTACACATTTTTATGGTATCACACCATAGAAAAAATAACAAAAAATCTGACTTTCAAAAACTTTGTTCAAAAATAAAAGGTTGATTAGTAGAAATTAAAGAAATTGTCCTTTGTGAAAGTCACTAATATGTGTTTATTTTTCTCCATGTATACTCAATGTCACATTATTTTTTTACAGAGAAATTGGTGTTTTTAAACATATAGCATTTATCGGTCACTCTATTATGGCGATATACCTCAAAAAATCTACCATCTAAACAGCAACCGAACTTAGAAACTCGTTAACACTACTGTTTTTTTTTTCACTCTTATGTCAGGGGAACGTTTATCCCCTGCGTCACTGCGACCACAGTAGGTCTATTGCGACATCTTTCAATGTTACATCTCGTCATCAAGGCCGAAGTGTCTCATATAGCTCACAATCTCTCTTGGTGCGAGTAGTCTTGCCTTCTCGGAGTCCAGTAGGGGTCCTCCAAGGGTGTGATTTCTTTTGTGAGCGAGTGCGTCACAGTTACTGTAGATATCAGTGTTATATTTCAATCCCAATTTGGTGATGACTTTGAGAATAGGTGAATGAAACAGTGCATTTCAAATTTTTCATAAAAATATTTATTTCTTATAACTTATTTATCATTTCGTATACCACGCAGGTCTCTATCTTACACTTACATTATTCTCTGTTTCAGATAATTTCTTCAAACGTTTCTTCTTCACGTAATGTTCAATACGATTCTCCAAGCTTTCTGAAAATAAAAAGAGACAAAAGTTTAATAAATAGTAAATACCTATCTAACAAAAAATAGTGAATAAACACAGAGTTGATTACAAGTTGCAAATGAGTGTACAGAGAGTAGCGAACTCCCAATTTACTAAAATTAATATAGTCAAGAAAGATATGGCCTTATATTAATTGAGAAATACAAATTTTTATGCTGGGAAAAATCACATTGAAATTCTACCAGTGTCGCCACTATGGTTGTCAAAAAACTACAAGTAGCGCCCTCATCAGAAACTACCTCTTTTTTTGACAGATTGTTATGTTGATAGAGAGGGAATCTGTAATCATTACGACGCTAATGGTAAAGTTTGTCAGTGTAAATTCCATCGACATAATATGTAATCTCTTTGGTAAATTCTTATTTGTATTTCTTACCGCACTTTGTTCTCTTCAACAATGGTTGATAAACTTTAGCCTTGACTCCCTCCAACATACAATCACTTTGATAATTAAATATGGTTGTTTTCTGCTGAATGTCTTCACAGAATTTGAGACTTTTATGTCGACTATAATTGTGAAGAGATTCCAAGTCATTTATTATGTCTTTTATCATGGCCGCCCTGGGAATCATACAAAAATAAACAATCTAGTAAATATTTTGTTTTTTGTTAAATCTATCTGTATCTATCAGAAAGCCAGACCACTCTATTCCTCCAAGCACTCCTTGCTTCTATCACATTCATACACTTTGTCATACACACTGTCCGATTTCTCTTACTCAAAACATGAGGATCTGGTCAACGTGATTGGTCTAAGTACCGCACTACTTAACACCTTTTCACACCCAGACATTCCCTCCACATGCCCAAACCATCTCAACTTGTAGAAAAAAATCTGCTTACTTAATTGCCTCTCGACTCCATTGCGTTTGAAAACTTTTAATAACCATGTCCAAGTCTTCTAGATCGACGAACCATTTAGCTTTATCAACACTAGATGGCGCCGTTGTCTGTGATGAATTCATAGACAATGTACTATCATTATTTTTCACTTCCATGTCAGTTGTTTGCGATTCATCATTGGATAATTGAGAATTGTTGCTATTTGCTTCAATTGCACTACAATTACTATCAATAACGGCATTGTATTCGTCTAAAAATTCATAACTGCAGTGAAATAAATTCAGGGGTAAGTCTATAGCCATACTGTACTGAGGTTTCCTGCAAAAAAAAACATTATTATTAGGTGTTATCAGCCAGGGAGCTATGGTTTTTTGCACTCTTGTGAGATTCATACGTTACCTAGGATTTGTTTCCACGTCCAACAACTGCGAAATAATATTCGGCTCTTCGTATCCTTTGCCAATCAGAAAAAGTACACCAGCGATGCAGCGAATCTGGTGCCACAGGAATGCGTTGGCTTTTATGAGCAAGTAATACATGTCGTAACCTGAAACCATAGTATATAAAAGCAATAATCATAGATGCCATCAAAACGACATCGAGGTCAGAGCATAAAGAATTAAGAAAGACCGCTTTCAGCGGCAAAGCTGAATGAGCTCCCTGTGTTCTCAGAAGGAAATTAAATGATGTAATAGTAGTAGAAAATGTACCTTCACTATCATCCGTGTCTGGATTCTCTTTAACAATACTCGCATGTGTTAAATCTCTTGTAAAAGTAGTGACGCCATTTGCAACATCCATTTTACAAAGGTTCCTAAAATCCCAAGATCCTACGAGCTGCTTGCATCCTGCTTTCATGTCGTCTATATTCAGAGATCCACGAGGGAACCAGTATTTGTATGTACGCTGCTTACAATCGAACCTGTAAAAAAAATTCAAGAAATGTAGACAAACCTCTAAGTATTAACAAACTAATTTCTATAAGAGAATCTATATGCCAAATCTCAAGTTCGTAACACGTCTGTTTCTGAGATATTTGTATGCTGGAAAAAAATTCAACCCTATTTTCATATGGTTTTATGTTAAAACCTATTTTCTATTCTATTCTATCTCTTAACGCCGCATTGCTTGCAGGGTCGGCAGAGAGAATCGATCGCCACTTTTTCACATCCTTCTTATTTCCAACACACTCTTCTTGTTTCCGTCACATTCATGCAATTTGTCATACACACTCTAAGATTCTTTTTACTCAAAACACCTTCGTTCTTAGGCATCTGATCGACATGGTTGAGCCGAATGGTTCTTCGAAGGCCTTGCTTCCTTTCACCATTTCTTTATTATGTATATTAAAACCTGTCTGTCTACCGAATTTCACTTATCTAAGATTTATAAGCTGTTCGGGTTACGTGTTGAAGAGTATGTATGTCAGTCAGTCAGGCACTTAATTTTATAGATAGAGATAAGTTATGGGTGTAATGTCACAGGTAAACATGGCTAACAAAAATGTTTCAGAAGTTTTCACAAGATGACACTATCGGTAATTACCTTGCACTATAATATTCTCCATCCGGTCCCACTGGAGCTGGTGCCCAAGCAATGGCTCTAATATCTGCAGGAAACAATCTGTTTAACATTTTACAGTATTGTAATTCCTTCTCACATCCAACATTCGGAGAGTTTAACTCTTCAACTGAAAGGCGACTCCTCACTTGGATCGATATAATCTAGAAATAATATATCAATAATATCGAAGCTCCATGTCTCCTCCACTCGACCCTGTCCTGTGCAGTTCTTTTCAACTCTTTATATGAGTCGAAGTCCATATCCTGGCACAGGTCGTCCAGGTATTCTTTCCTTGGTCGTCCTCTGTAGTAAAGATTAAAAATGTGAATTTAAAATGATTACCTGACCGCTCGCAGACACTCCTTTATCTGTCCTCCCACAGCGATGATAAGATGACTCCTCTCTACATTTAATGAGACAACTTTTCGTCAACGCGGAAAACAGATGCGCCTCTATCGTATCTGCACAATCTTCTTGTACAGCTAATCCTCGATAGTTCCCACCCAAGTATGCTATACGGAGAATTATGCGACGAGTTTGGAATCTGAAATTTACAGCAATAAATCGTCAATTGCGAGATAGGATAAGAAATGTAGCGGTGACTGTAAAACGGATGTTGTAACTAAAGTGAAAGTGGACAAGTGGAGATGGTTGAGATATGTAGAGAGGATGAACAATGAGAGGATAACAAAGAAAATATACTTGGGTGAAAGAAAAGATGTCAGGATCTCGGCTGTCCAAGAATCAATTCGTTCGAGCATGTCAACCAGAAGTTTACGGATGGAGGTGTCTTGAGTAAAAGGAATCGTAGAGTGTCTAATATAACGAATTGCATGAATGTGACGAAACTAGGAAGTGTGTGTAAGGATTGGAAAGTCTGGCGATCTGTTCCCTCTTGTGTTTGCTTGTCAATATAATGCTGTGGAAAATGTATTCAAGATATTGGGCTCGGACGAGTGGGGTCATGTGTGATGTTTGCATTATTATTTTATTTGAAGTTTACCTCAAAAAATCAAATGGCCTCCCCTTTTTGTGTCCTTTACCATCTGAATCTGACTCTTGTTTTTTAGAAATAACATTTTTCAATTGCACATTGTTGGCTTGCAACTGTATAATCATGTCAACCAGTTCCTGAAACACAAAGTGTAACAATTATTATAAACAATTTATGCTATGAATTTTAAATTTAAGAAAGATTTGATACAATATTTAACAAACATAACCTCTTGTGGCAACGAAAGAAGTTCTTCACGAGAGTAATTCCTTTGTTTTTTACGGTCCACTCTAACTTTATTAGCACTCATTTTGTTTTAAATTTTTCATAAATATATATTTTTAATGTTTTCAGCAATATTTCAAATCAATACAACAGAAAAACAATACAAAATTCACTATATTTTGATTTTGACGTTTTCCCACATGTCATGCAAATGTCAAAACCAGTCAAAACAATACTAAAATGTTGCTATATAGAAAAAATAATCTTGCTAGTGTTATTAGCAGATAAAATAGTAGCTCAAGTCGATTTCTCAAAAAACTATCCTAGGTAGAATTGCTGAGGATATGGTGGATTACAATTAGGTATCCTAGTCAAACGATTCAAGATTCCAATCGTTTTAAATTTTGTATAAAAATGTAATTTGTTTAAATGTACCTAAATATTTAACTGCACAATGACAGTGATATTGCACAACAGGTACCTAGTTTAAAAAAAAAAAAAAAAAACGAGTTGTACCCATGTTGTACCTATCCTCTATTTACACCCGCAGTGCATTGATTTTGATAGCAAAATTATAATTGTTAAAATATGTAATGTACACCTGCTTACCTATCCATAAATGCCCCACTATTGTTTGATCCTGGTAATATCTTTTTCTTCTTGTTTTAAAGGCAAAGGAAAGAGATCACTCCTTCTTTATGATAAAAAAAGGCAACAGTTGCTTTTGTAATTATTTATGATTCATCTTAGTTTCCTAGTATTGTAAGTGTCCATCACCCATCAAGCCTTAAAAAATAACAGAGTAATGAAATTCAATTCTTCAATCTCATTTAGGTATCCCTAATTATTTCAATTGGGTATGCACTTCTGCTAGAAGACCTTGCGATCCAATACAGTACCTAAGTAAAAAATTAAAAGGAAGGATATTGTTTTAAAAAATATATTTATTAAAAAATAAAAATTACTCTTAATTTACAGTATTTTTACAACATAATTACAGTTAATTGATCATTATTACTGTTTACTTCATCAGTAAATCAAATGCATTATGCAATAAATTACAAAATAAAGAATCACTTGAAATCCATCATCGATGCATATCATTAGGTAATTATGGCGACATAAATACATTTCAAATTAAGAACATGAGATATTAAAAACAAAAGATAATCAATTTTACGGTTTTGATTGTTATTGATACTATGTAACTGCATGCTTTTGTTTTGTCTCTAACATGTGACGGACCACGATCAACCGTGATTAAAACGGTTCCAACAAGTTGCTATTTTTAATACACATATCTTTTGTAAAACCTAATACATCAGAATGTGTGGTTAATTTAAATCATTTTTTCGAATGATCTTTGAATGGTCTTAAAAACAACAAAAAATAATGGAAAAATTTAAGTTGCGGTCAAGAAAAGAGTTGGTCTCGAATTAACTTGGAACTGCAATATTGTCTGCTGGCAACAATGACATTCCTATTGAAATACTACAAGTGTTGCCACTACGATTGGCAAAAAGCTACATGAAACGCTTTCAATTAATTTTCTACTCTTTTTTGATACACTGTAAAATTTAAAGCAATGTAATTTTTAAATGCAGATAATTATTTTGATAACTGCAGTTACATAGTAAATTCTACCAAAAAATAATGAATAAAATATAGCTACATGATTTATAATACAGAAACTACTATGTATAATTTAAAAATTGATTTTAACATTAAATCAAGGAGCACGAGAAAAAAAATATGAACCTATTTGTCTCTTTACCGTGGCTCTGTACAAATTATGGAGAAATTGCTCCTCTTTATTGGCAACGAAACAATTTCTACCCCTTGAATCAGATATGAGTTTTTCGTAGAAGTTCTCCAAAATCATAAGTTATTTTAATTACAAAAATTACAATTTGATTAAGATACAGAATCAATTCCAATCTCCCGTAAAAAGATTTGAGTGTGATTATTGAACAGATAATTACAGATTTACAAAGATATTGAAAAAAGACTTAAAAAAAAACAAAAAAAATATCAAATATTTTGTAATAATTTTTCCAATTTCTTCGCACCATTAGTAAAGTCACTATTACCAACTCAAAATAATGGCGCAATTTACAAAAAAAATTGAAAGAACCTAAATACATTTTTATAATATATAGAGCATAATTAAAAAGCGGATGCGAAACAGACTGCCTATTATTGCGATGGCAGTCAATTAAAAACTGAGTACCTTAATTTCTCATTTACTGTGGGATATTTAAAAATTTACATACAATCGAGCATGTGTTTGTAATGATTTCAGTACCACCCTGTACAAGAAAATATGAGCGGAATTGTTTTAACAGAATTTTGACGCCGCATTTCCCTAATTTCTTCCGCCAAATTGTTATACATTTGAATTTGAAAAAAAGGACTTAATTTATTTAAATTGAAGATTGATAATTCATCCTGTGGGACTCACAAACAAACCTTTCTGCGATAAAAAAGTATTTAAAACAATACTAAGCGTTTACCAAACTATTTCTAATAAACTAATTTATCCTTGCCTTGTTCGTTTATTACATGTAACAATAATTACTTTAAACATATTTACATTAATTATAACTGTTCTTATTCGAATTATAATATTTAATGATTATAATTAATTATTTCTAGATTGTCTGCATTTAAATTATTTACATAGACATGTTTTAACATTATTTTATTAACATTATTAAAAAAAAATGTAATGAATAGAATATGTACAACAGAGTTCCTATTATCTACGATCTATGGTTTAACTCAATATGTTTAACAATAAATGTGCAATAAATAATGATTGTGATTTTATTTATTTATTTACTAGCAGTCATACCTACGCAGAGGTAAAATGTATATTAGAAACAATCACTCCTAATATCAGTCTCTGTGATGCACAGGAAGAATAAATTACTATCTGTCTTATTAATTATTATTTCTCCTATCTCCCTTCCATCCACTATTCCCTCCCCTCTCCGTAAATCCTCTCCTATCTCGTCCCCTAGACCCCCTCCACCTATCGTTCCCGCGTCCACGAGAATAAGGTTTATTGAAATCGTTCTTTTGATTTCTATTTTGATTATTGTAAAATTTGCCGTCATCGTAATTATCATTGTATTCGTTCATATTTCCGCCACCCCCAGGACCGTTGTTAAACATGTTATTAGAATTATCAAAATTGCTATTAAAGTTATTATCGTTGTTGAAGTTTTGCATACCGTTGTTGCCAAAGTTGCCGTCGAAATTGAGCGGCATATTTGGCGCCATGCCCAACAGACCGGGTTGTCCGTTGCCTTGGAATCTCATATCGAACCCACCCATGGGATTCATGTTAGGCATGTTCATCATTCCATTATCCATCATGTTGCCCATGTTCATGTTATTGTACGCTTCGTTCTGCATGAAATTCATCTGTGGCATTACATTCTGCTGTGCGTCAGGTAAGGTAACATGAGTTAGTTCTCCTTGTTCGTTCAATATGATCCCTAGATTGGCAAATATTTTAGTAAGTACGATATTCGAGTGGATTTCATTTAAATCAAACACTTTATTGGGTGTTGGATCTTGATGGAACTTTTTAAGACTAGCCGACACGCAAGCTAACTGCTGATTGACGAGTATCTTTTGGTTAGAACTGAGATCTTTATACCAATCAGACGTTTGTATTACGTTCTGTAGATCTAAAGTTGCAGGTTTCGGTGGTTCTTTCTTTTCTTCTTTGTCCTGTAATTTCTTTCTCGGATCAATCCGAGCTGGTCTTGCGTCTCTATCTTTCTTGTCCGTTGATTCCAATATGTTTTCATCTAAAGATAATCTGAATATTTTTCTTAATCTAGGATCTTGTGCCGCTTGAGTCTTTGGTGTACTATTTCTAATTTCTGTATAATCTGGTCTAGGAACATGTACAATAATAAGTTTAAAAGGTATCGGCGGATGCGAATTAATGGAGCCGTCAATTTCAGACGCAGGAGTATAATTTGGTAAGGATTTGAACGGTAAACCTAATTGTAAATCTACATCGGCACTACCAGCTGCCTGCCTTAGATCAGTATCACCAAACTTGGCTAATCTAAAATCAACATCATTGATTAATCGTAAATCGACGTCGCTTTTCTTTCGCGTATCTTCGACATCTCCTTCTAGACAATTGTAAATGGACACCACAGCAGGTTTACTGGAGCCAGATAACAATTTCTTTGGTACACTACTACTGGAACTTTTATGATCCGGCGATTTCTTTACCATATTTCTCGGATCTCTTAATCTCGGATCCTCTTTCTTTGTCTCCTTTTCTTCTGCTGTGGAACTATTTTTTATTGTACTAAGAAGTTTTGTGACTTCGGCACTGATGTCAATCTTGGAAAGATCTCCTAGTTTGGTGATAACTGTTGTGGCTTCCATGTCGTTACTTTGAGGAGGGGGTGGGGTGTATTTCGGTTGTTCTTCTTGATGTTGTGGAGGTGATTTTATTTTTTCTTCGACAGCAGTGGTCTTCTCGTGTTTTTCTTCATCACTGCTGTACCACTTTTCGTCAATTTGCAGATTATTCTCATCCTCGTCATCTGTTGTCATTCTTCGGACATCCAGTTTATTCTTCCTCTGTGCAATGTATTGCTGCTGATGTTTCATTACAGTATTTATGGATTTACTATCATCAATGAAATTATCGTTCTTCATTTCCTGATCGCTTTGTTCTTCGTCTTTGGACAATTTAACATTGGCTACCGTGGCATCGCTAATATATTGTAACACACGATGATCGTAATCCATAACAGGATTAGGATTACTCCTACTGTCGACATCTTTATTAGCGACTTGATCATTTTCATCGGCACTTCTATCCTCGGGACTCATAGAATCTTTACTATATTGTTCACTATCTATGAAAGTTTGTTTACGAGGATCTACATCTCGTTTACTTTCTACATTATGTCTATTATCTTTGTCTTGTAAAGAGTTTGTTTGGAACCTCATATCGATATCTTTACCAACCACATCATTTTTAGGAACCATAGATAAGTCTGTGAGAATGGGAGAGACGCGCATATCTAAATCTTTGTTTATTTTACCAAATATCGAGGGAGGAGCGGAAGACTGAGTATTAATTAATCCTAACTTCTGAATACTCATTGTATTCAACTGAATATCGTTGATTTGAGATAAGGTAAGACCTAATTGATTCAATTGTATTACAGTAAGTTGACTAAGTTGATTCAAATTTTCGATTCCTAATTGAAGTAACTGAGCTATTTGATTAGGTGTTAAGACTCCGCTTAAGTTTTGAATACTCAATATATCACCAGAGGCTTGTTGATTGAATGGTATAGTATTGTTACCACCATCTCCCCATCGTGATTGCCTAACTTTTTGATTTCTAGGTTTGTCCGTTTGATTCGCCGGATCTGTATGGAATTGATTCTCGTCAAAGTTGGGTGGCTTGGGAACATTCAGATCAAATATTGATGGAATTCCCGCTTTGTCCTTATCTTTAGGTTTCATACCAAACTGTTGCATTAATTTATTTTGAGTTACGGCCACCATCATTGTGGCCGCATCTCGGCTGAGCCTCGGAAACTCGCCGAGTATTTCTTTAGGAGCTAATTCAATGTGTTTCAATAGAACATTTTTTAAAGTGTCGGAGAGAGGTTTCCCGTGAGCAAATTTACATTCGTCTTTATAAATACATGGAAGTCCAGTATGATAATATTTACAAGGGAAATCTGAATGAAGGTATAAGCATTTGTCTTTCTTGGCACAGCATTCCATTAAATAAAATTTGCATAATTCCATTTTCCGCGGTGGATGAGCGTCGTGTGAGTAAGTACATTCATCTCCTTTATAACACTTACCGTTCATAAAGAACTGACATACACCGTCATTGTCTTGACGCGAATTATTATCTTGTCGTCGATTTCTTCCACGACTTCTATCCACCCGTCTTCCTCTATCCGTAGGTCTCCCCCTACCGGAGCGTCCTCTATCTCTCGACTCATTGGAAGACTCCGAGTCATAATCATCATCACTCGGATAATCAGGATAACGTGGAGGTGAGGGTGGAGCATGCCTCATAACAGGGGAAGCTCCTCTAACACACATCATCTCATCTTCATCCATTTCTTCCTCCGATTCTCGTTGTTTCTTTCTTTTCTTACTACTCTCTTTATTAGTCTGACCGTGTTTCTTTCTTTTTTTATTTTTACGTTTGCTATCCGCGTCGTCTATTCCGCTGTCGTCAATTTCAACATCATTTTTATTGTTGTCATTGTCCTCTTGAGCGCCTTTCATAGCTTTTCTGATAGCCTTTTCTATGTTCCCAGCAAAATCGTCAACAACGGGAGACGGTAACAGAAATTTCTTACTTTTATCTTTATGACTTTTGTGTTCTCTACCACTTTTGCTGTGATGAGTTTTTTCTTTAGATTTCTTCTTAGATTTCTTTTCCTTATTGCTTTGACTGTTAACCTCAGTCGTAGTTAAATTAATTTGCGGTGGCGGTTCTTGTTTTTCGATAACAGGTGCCGCTATCTCTTTGGGGGGACTTTCTTCTTTCATGGGTTCTGGTGCTGGTTCTTCCGCTTGTTCTCCATCAGATTCTATTTCTCCATCTTCTAAATCCTCCATTACTTCTTGCACATCTAGCTCTGCCATTGTGATGGTTTATTACTATTTACGCCTCGATCAAAACTTCGTCGTGTAGGATGATGTATCAACTACCTGTAAAAAGGATAAAAACATAATTTATAATAACATGAAAGACAACATATTATTCGAAAGATGCAGGGAGTGCACAACTATATTCTACAAGAAAATGTGAAACCAGAGATGACGCAATTGCACCAAACATTTCTTCAACAATTAGGATCGCCGCTATTACACAATGTCGAACGTTCAGTACAAGGCATAAAGCTGAATAATGAATATGATACACAGCATTTATTTTCCATAAATTCGGAACAGGAAACAATAATAGTTGTGGGATCAAAAAGATGGTTGGTTCGTAGAATAAACACTACCCCCAATCTCAACAGATGTCATTAAAACATACACTAGTTAATGTTTCATCTCGCCTCATCACGAGCCCGCATGGCGACTGAGACGAGTTTTTTAGATCAGAGGTCCTACCAAGAGAGGATTGGTGTATGATATTTAAGTTTAAAATGATCACATTGACGATCAGTCATAAACCTGTTAAAGTTCATCCTTTGTTGTATATCTGTAAATAATTTTTTTTTTTTAATTAAATGAATCTGGGTTTATCGAAATAAACCCAAATACACCTTTGTACATATCACAGTAAGCTTGAAAAGCTTGTGTTATTGAGCATGGTCAATTTACTTTGTACTTTCTTACTTTGTGTGCATGTAAACATATTTGCACGTTTCTTTATCTATTTGGGCTGAGCTGGGCATAAAAGCTCGTTTATAAAATAAGTTAGATATATAAAACTAGCATTTACAGTAATCTTACGATCATAAAAATAAAAATGTCGCAGTCATATAAATAAAAAGGAAAATAAATGCTCGTGTAAACAGAAAATGAAGTGAAATATATGTCGCATTATCTGCTGTTTTATTATTATGCATTGCTTATGCAGCATAATGCATATTACACAATGCATGCCTATTTCCATATTAGAAAGTTTTGAAGTAAATTACATCATTTGAATTGTGAAGTTAGTAACTTATGTATTATTATTATTGTTTATTGTTCATAATCGTCCCTAGGCCTTAAATTCAGGCACTTTGACTCGTCAAATTTGCATAGTTAATAATTAATATGGAATGTCAATGCCAACAGAAGCTAGAGCATTTCGTCAGGAATCAATTTCAAAGAGAATCTTTGTTGACTGGTGTTGTAACTGCTATAATGAAAGTGAATAAACTAAGATGGTTTGGGCATGTTGAGAGAATGAAAGATGACAAAAAAGATACATTTGAGCGAATGAAGAGGTGTGAGGAAACACGGCCGCCCTAGACTGGCCTGTTCCGATCATGTCGACCAGATCCTCAAGGATGGACGTGTTTTTAATAAAAGGAATCGAGGAGCGTTTATGACAAATTGCATGAATGTGACGGAGGCTGGGACTGTGTGTAAAGATAGGGCTGTCTGGCGCTCTGTCCTCTCTGCCTATGCTGAAAGGGACGCGGCATGAGGGTATAGATAGATAGATAATAATTAATATGGTATGTATAGAATATAATCATATCAATGCCAACGAGTATGTGGTTGGCCCAGTTGGTTGAGGCGGCAGTTTATAGAGCGGGAGGTGCCAGGTTCAAACCCCGGCGCTGGCAATGTATTCCACAATTTACAGGCTTTTAGCCTAGTGCAAGGTGTGCAGGAAAGTATTTGGGTTTGTGTATGCAAGCCCAGATCCTTTTAAAAAAAAATATTGTAAAGCTAACATTTCGTCGGGAATTAAATTCACAAGTAATCTTTACAGACAGGTCCCAGCTGAGAAGGGTTGGACATGTCGTCCAGATTTCAGAGAAACAGCTTCCAATACAAGCTCTGAAAGACGTGGAAGCATGAAGAAAATAGCTGGCAGAAGAAGGCACCTAAAATACGTGAGGAAGACTGTGGTTGGCAGGTAGAAAAGAGTGTTCATAATAATGACAGCCAATTGTGCAGACCATCTATCTATGTCGTCAGTATTCTCAATGAGGGGAAACTAGCGATAAATGTGTGGGTGTGCAATACCTCATCAAATCACACAACACGTTCATGTGTATGCCTACACTAATTTGCCTTGTTGCACTGTAAACTGAGACATTCAGAATGGGTGGTAAACCTCATAAGGTGTGATTTTGTTTATTGTATATCACTTCCCTAGCAGGGTAGGCATAGAGGACTGTACTGTTTTTACACACACTCCTTGCTTCATTCACATTTATGCAATTCGTCATACATACCCACTGCTTTCTTTCGTACTTTTTTACAGGACACTCGAAAACAAAACGAGTAAAAAAAGTGTGAAGAATCATCCTATACTGGTCGCCCCAAGGCTAAATTCTTTCGTAGACGACATTATATAAATAAAATACATTGATATCAAATTACGATGAAATATTTTTCATTTTACGCCGCATATGATAAAGCATAATTTAGTATGTAGGTAGTATATTCCTTATCAGCTGAAATAGAAATAATCAAAATAATTCTATTGACTCTGATAAGAGACACAAGTAGTTATAATAACACTGACAAAAACAAGATGTACCTCGTGATTATTAATAATAAGCGATAAGAAAATACACAAGACTCGCCTTGATCAAATAACATCATTAATTCATTACTATATGTCTGGCATTCTGCTAAAATATTATTTCAATAGAATACATCTGTATAAATACAAATGCTACACTAAGTAAATCAGAGAGCAATGTTTGTCAAAGACATGCAGAAACGAGTAACAAGATTGCCTTTCAGCCTCTCCACACACGTCCCAAAGTTCAGTTAACGGAATTCACCGTTTGCAAAAAAGTTCCGACCAAAACCTCTCTCTGAATTCAGCGTCACCCCGATTTTGAATTCAGAAAGAAGTTTTGGTCAGAACTTTTTTGCGAACGGTCGATTCCGTTAACTGAACTTCGGGACGTGTGTGGAGACGCTTGAGAGTGCATGATTTGGAATGCCCAGAAAGACAAACAATTTTAAAACTTCCAACCCTGCAGGAACGCCGTAAACGTGGAGATATGATTGAAACATACAAAATCTTAAATGATAGTTAACAATGTATAATCCAGTCAAATTAAACTCAATGCAGTTTCTCGATGGAAAGTTGTGGAGTAGTCTGGATTTCTTTCATGCTATACGTTTTTGGGGCGCTGAATCCGAATTCAAAGTTTGCCAACAAAATTTCATGACGGAACATGGCGTACTATCTATTGAAACTGAATGCGATATCTTTTTCATTAAATTCCAGAATGCATTTTCTGACCAACACGGATGCTTGGAACATTGAAGGAAAATCCCACGGCCTTAAGGCCCTCTACATCCCCGGGTAGCTCAGGCGCATTAAGAGTGACCTCTTTACCCGCACTTCTAGACAAATCTTATTAAGAGGTGAGCCCATGCCTGGAACATTAAGGGTAAACCCGCAGACAGAGACAGCAAAAGAAGATTGTTTAATAATTTGAGAAGAAAATAATGACATGAGGCGGGTCAGCAGGACACTGAATTGGCAATTCAGTGGGTTGGTTCGATCCCCGATGCCGACTTACTCCACTCTACAATACAAGCTTTCTAGCTTATGAAGTGCACGCAGTGCTAATGAAGAAGTATTTAGGATCCATTTTTTTCGATTAAAAAAATGTCATAGCTTTCTTATGTTCAAAGGAAGAACTGTGAGAGTGAAAAACTTGTGAAAAAGAACAAGAATAGCAAACAAAATACATTACTACAGAGTAGGTACCTACTCATAGAAGTTTCCAGTACAGAAATACCTAAGTATATAGGCAGGAAAGGAAAGTACATATAGAAATAATGTACATAACAAAGTACCTAGATAATCTATGTTCAGTTACATTCGCAAGTACCTACCCAACTTCCTACCTACTAGGTTTTTGTCCAACTTTGCCAAAGTTTTCGAACCTGTCTGCTAAATAAAAGTTTTCTGTTAAAACTATGGTAGGTACCTAACCTACCCTATCATCCTTTGGTATAAGTATAAAAACAGACGAAGTTATGACGCTTTCGTAACCCCTCTACAAAAGAATGCTAAATATGGCAATCATTAATATACCTACTACGTAATTGCGATGAATAATTGGTATGTGCATTATTAACTCATCGCCAGGTAGGTACAAAGACCAACACCTGGATTCTAGAACAAGGTAAAGGTCAGACAATCGCAAACAAACAACTCACGAAATCCTTCCATTTGTTTTTACAAATCTACAACTACTATTCATAAAAGTTTCATACAAACATGTGTAGTACATACAATCGAAAAGTTTTACTACCGATTACATATGTAGAGTACAAAAATAACCTTTGTAAACATAAATAGTAAATACCTACACTACATACGATAATATTGTTGTATGTAAAATGTTTGATTGACATATAAATTACTATACATCAATTGAATGAAGCGTAACAATAAAATCAACATTGCTCGTACTATTTCAGCGAAAATTCAATTTTCAATTGTAAATTTGTAAACATGCACGCTCGAATCGCAACATAAACGTACAAAAGTTCTTATCTCCCACTCTGCTTTATCGTACGCACGATAAGATAAACAGAGACGAATATAGTTTATTGTAATGTCACAATGTGTCTTGTCACGAGCGCCATTATCATTATGTAGACTTGGCAACGTAGTAAAACTTAATGATTCATGACAAATTCGGCAGAGGCATGAACGTTCACTTTTCATGCTTTGATTTTACTATCTAATTGCCTACTACTTCTTTACTACTTCGTATTTAGCAATAATTTAACTGAATATGCCTCATGACTGAATTATAATACATAGAAAACTAATAAAATGTCATTAAGAAGTACTAACAATAAAACATCGTTTGCGTATGTAATGTGCCAATACATAGAAAGCTGTGGCCAATTTCATGAAATACCTAGGCAATTAATGCGTTGCCTGATGCCTACCTACCTGTCCAACAGATATTTATGGCAAAAATGTATGCCGGGGTAGAAAAAAAACAGAAAATGACTTGGAATAACTAGAAAACCAATAAAAGTTATGTAATAAATAGGGCGTAAGCAGGCGCTTATGTAATTAGCACATTCAATGTAATGTAAATGAACTCGTAATTAAACTACTTTACATATTGAAATGTTATAAAATTAATATTTTAGCATCTCGTGATAATAGGTCAAACTGAAAAGTTCTACGTGACCTCACAATGACCTTACGCTGCAGACAGAAAAAGAAAACGCGTGGGAATAAATCTGGCAACAATGGAACTGAACAATTTCGAGGCGGACAATATACAACCTTGCTGAAATTTGCGAACATGTAATTCACCAAAATGGCTAACGACGCCAATTATTATGCCTGATTTTCTCTTTTCACAAAATACTGGTCAGATTCTCGAATCAATAATCGTCTGGAAACAATTTACGCTTTGATTTATAACGACTAGTATGTTTAATTAAGTAAAATAATCCATATTATGTACTGCGTATTATGTATCAAATTGAAAAGTTCGACTCTATCGTACAAAGATTTGTAGAATGTGTACGTAATGTTTTATCATTAATACTATAATGACATTATTAATATAAAAAAATAAAATAATCACACCATAATGTAAAAATCTGCAAACAATGATAATATAGCACAATGTTTCTGCTGGATAAATAATGTTTTTGATGTGTTTAGAAGTGACCGTTTGATCAACGAATATTTTATTTTGTATAGAAGTCGAAGAGGAGTCATCTAACTACTATGTATAGGTGTGTGGTGGGCGCATGTATTGGTGTGGGGGGCAAAATACATTGGAGGGAAGAGTGCGAGAGATGTATCTTGACTGCTTCCACTCATGCGTTTAAATGCCTATCTACCTATGTATAACAATCGTATACAAATACAACACACACATACAGCGACAGATGAACATTCACCGCGCCAATACACAAGAAAATGACGTCACACGACATAAATAGCTACGCAACGGAGCGGACTCGATTTTTATTTGATTATTATAAAAAGAAACATTTTTAAAATGCAGATGAAATAAAAGGATTTTTATGAAATAAAATTACTGTGTGCGAGAGCGATGCGTGATCAGAATGGAATATTATTACTTGCATAACGAAGGTTTTTTTTTACAAAATATCCGCACTTTTCAACCTCGAGCCCATTTTTGTAAGAAAAACTGCGCATTCATATTTGCTAACTTTTATAATCAATTTATTTTAATGTTAATTTCAGAAAATGAACCATTTTTAGCACTAGAATCTATATACATAATGAAAATTTTAGTTATTATAACTCTAAAAGTATTAATTTGTGAGTAATCATTGTACTTACGTATTCTAAAATTAAAGAGCCTGTACATACGTATGCCTAAGGATTCAATTTAGTGTTTAATGATGGAATTTTGTTTTCGTATAGACAGGGTAGTTATTTATTTTTGAAATAAAATTCTATTGCACCTACTTGTTGCTAATAACGCCGACGTCGTAGCACGTCGATAGCATGACAATTTACTCGCGCATACTAGAGTTGACAGTACAAAGAGAAACTAATTTGCCAGTGAGTTCAAGGTATAAAATGACAATGTCGAAACCCTATCAGCGGACATTTCGAAACAAAATATTTGAGTACAGTTATACGCTGTGGCAACGTATAGAATTACAAAAAGTGGTCATTTTGGAAAGAACGTGGATCAAAGCTAAGTAGTAAGTACCACAACCAACAAAATTAATAGCATGCAAAAATATCTGGCCAGTCCGCTCCTGTTCACGGTGACCTTTCCAAAACGGGCAAAGGACGGCTGGACGAAAACTTTAACTTTCATGTATAAAATGCCACATTAAATAGCAAATATGCCACTAATTTAATAAGTTTATATAAAAAAAAAATAACGAAAATCCACGATGCCTGGGAAGGCACCGCCCGATCGTTGCAACGGCGCCATATTGCCTCAACAACAATCGATAATTTTCGTTTTTTCATTACCCATTTTCATCTGCACCCGATATCGACGCAATCGCGGAATCAATTAGATAAAATATCGCATGATTCAATAGTCGGCGGATACGATGTACAGCTCACAATTCCAGGACGAAATCGTCATTTTTCCAACGCCATCATGATTCTGGTTTCACACTTTCTTGCATGGGGAGTTTTTATCACGTAAAGACTTATTATAATAGTGATGAAATATGAATTATTACCATAAAATCATTAATTTTAACAGTTCACTAAATGCGACTATTATTTATCCATTTGTTGTAAAGTAATTCATAGCATTGAAGCATTATCGCAGTAAGTAGTAAAAGATCAGCTATTCGGGAACTATTCTAATGAAATAATTCAGTACTCCACCAAGCGACCGCTTTCTGTTCTACAATGGCGGGTAAAAATTTGTGAAGGCGAAGCGGTGCGGAGGGGGAAATCCAGTTCACGCAACCGCATATAACCAAAATCCATCTACTCAATATGAATCCATTGTCTTCTTACCTACTGCCTGTTTTATTTTATTTTTTTGCATACTATGTGTATAAGTATTAATATTAAAGATACATTGATAAAAATAAGTACCTTTGCCAAAATTTAATTCCAAATTTAATTTCAATATCAGTTTTTTTATGTATATAACTCATTTTTCATAATTCGTCATAAATATTTCATAAATACTCAAAATTCTCGCGGAAAAAGTCATTATTATCGTTAATTTATCATAAATCGAATAAATTTAGCACTTCATTGTACATAAACTACTTTAAATACGTATATTGAAAATTAAATTTCACGATTCGTACAAAAATACTTCTTATCTTTATAATATTTTGAGATAGTTTCCCAACCTACATACACATCAACCAATTCGCTTCATGAATCTTGAAAAAAAAAAAAAAAACTTAT
This sequence comes from Ceraclea dissimilis, assembly GCA_963576895.1. Classification (NCBI taxonomy): domain Eukaryota; kingdom Metazoa; phylum Arthropoda; class Insecta; order Trichoptera; family Leptoceridae; genus Ceraclea; species Ceraclea dissimilis. The sequence continues at coordinate 3,824,990 of OY756377.1, forward strand.
TTTAAATTTTATTATTTTTGTCGATTCGGAAAGACGCTATTTAAATTCATCTGCTAGATTTTGTTTACACGCCACGCGGTCTGTGTAGTTCACGAGACTGCCGTTTGCATTGAACATTGGCGCTACAGTCGCATTACATAATGCCATCTATTGATGAAGTGATCAATCAATATTGAACCAATTGGTTTCGTCATGTCTTCGTTTTATTGACAATGTTTTTCGTAGATTTCAATAGATGGCGGTATTACTAAACTCTTATAAAATTAAAATGTGAATTTAATTCTAAAATAAACTATGTTTTCAATCATATAGTCTCACGTATAATTCATGTTTTATAATGAAGCTGCAAAAGTAAATTTTCACTGTAGGTAAAATGTTAGGGTATAAAAATATTAAAACATTGTATTATAACTAATTTTATTTATTATAATCCAGCACAATGTTAACCAATGTTGAAATGTAGCTGGAAAAATCACTCTTGAATTTATTTCCAGATTCAGAAATATCAATTGGAACTTGAGACACTTTTGAAAAGGTTTGACCTAAAAAAAAAAAACAAAATTAACTCATTATATAAATTAAAACTATTCTGAAAAATAAGTCGTACCGACTATCAGATTATGGAATAAAAAAGTCTGCTAAATAGTTGATAATATCGGCATAGTAGTCTGTTTTTTTCAGTAGGGTCCTAAAGGGAAGATAACTAGGTACTTAATTAATTTAAAGAGAATGCTGGATTTCACCAATTTCTTAGGTGAAGAATAGAGGAGTTACGAGCCACCTAGTACAAATTTTGTATGAAAAATTTATAAATTAAATGATGGACGATATCTATCCAAAACTTTTTATAACAACTACATAAGTGTAACTACCCTACACAAAAAGTGTTCTGGTATGATGTTTTTTCTACGTCTAACAAATATTCTATTTTATTATAATTTCAATACAAAATATTGACTCACTTAATCTCAAACCTTTAGAGTCATTCTGCAATCCAAACGTATTGTAGAAGACGACACACTGTTTCGGGGTTAAATTAGGCTGGACCACAAAGTAATTGTAAAGTAATTCAAACTCTCGGGAGGCGCTACTTGCATTGTTCACTGAACACACCAAGATCACACCGTGGATGTTGTTGCGGAATATAGGCCAGCATGTTTCAAATCTGTAATCAAATTATTATATTTATTTATTAGGAGAAAAACTGGTTGGCGCAGTTGTTTAGAGTGCGCACTTCAAATCAGGGGGTGCTGGGTTCGGATATCAAAGCTGATGATGTATTGTACACTTCATGACACAAGCTTTTTCCTTACTACTGTGAAGTATGCAGGAAAGTATTTGGGTTTGTGTGCACAAGCCCAGATTCTTTTTAATTTAAAAAAAAAGATATCAATGCGATTATTTTGTTATCAAGGGAGAGATATGCTCCGAGTTAAAATCGTTCTGTTATCGCTTCAACCTTATTTAAATTTTGTATGAGAGTGTAACCGTAAAATAAGAATAATGTAAACGACAAAATCGATTTTGCATTATTGTATAAAAAGGGGACCGAATATCAAAAAAATATTCACTAGAGTCACTGCGTATTACCTTAAAATATTTATCAACCAAATTCCAGCATTATATCTAACAAACTACGGGAATAATGTCATGTTTCAGTAAAGTTCAGAGGAAAGTATAAATTATCTTTCAGTTTAGTAGGTATATTTTCTTTGTTATCCTTCCATCATTCATTCTCTCTGCATATCCCAACCATCTCACCTTGTTCTCTCTTATTAAATTATTATTGTAGAAGATACAATACTTAAACATTTTTTTACCTGTGGTCTCCGCTACAATCCCATAGTTCTATTTCAACTTTACTCGTATTTGTCTTAGTGACGAGATTGTCAACTTCAAATTCTAATATTCTCGCCCCCTGAGTCGGTCTTGTCTCATTATTTGCTTCCATATCCACACACTCTGAGAGGAAATTGGACATGACTGTTTTACCACTCTGCAAAATAAATACCACAATCAGTACTCAATACAACATGTGCGTGCATTATGGTGTCTCGTCAATGTATGAAGATTTTTTGGAACTATAGCAGTGTTGCGGCTCCACTTTTTGTGAACAAAATTTTTTATTCAAAAAATGCTAAAAAACGGTATTATTTCGCTCTGCTTGACTGCGGGTGGGACCGGGCGAGCGCACAGAAAGTCAGAATGTGTTTTTTTAAAAAAGAATTTAGTGTCAGAAATGTCACTTGATCCTGTGTGTCAAACGTTTATCGTGTTTTTAGTGCTTTTGAAAACAAAATAAGCTTGACCTTGAATGGGGCCGCAGCACTGTAATAGTGCCAATTTTTTTAAATATTAAAACACAAGAAGTGTATAAATTTAGGTAGGTATTAACAAGTAAGATATTTAGTTTTTAATTATAATACTACTTTTAGGCCTCTACCAGGCCCTGAAGAATTGAAAATTGATGTTTCGGGTACATATTTTCATCTTGCTACATGCTTAAAAAATCAGGATAAATATGAACAAAATCAGATAGGTACTATTTCAAATATATTCTTGAATTAATTAGTATATAAATATGATAAATAAACAAAAATATGCACATAATTTTGTGATAAAATGTTTGATTTAAAAACTATATACTTACACCTGAAGGTCCTAACATTAACAGCTTTAATTTTTGCATTTTTATTATATTTTCTTATTAATTTGAATCACTTTTTCTCTGAATTTACTGCTTTCAAATTGCACAATAGTCAACTAAAAATTAAATTTAAATAAATCCTACTGTTGTTTGAAGTTTTAATAAAATAAGAAATTAATGCAGTAACGATCTGTGTTTTTCTACATTTCAGAAAGCATTGTATCATCATTGTATGTGTTGTGGAAACGCCGTTTCCATGGTTACGTCAAATGTCACGGTGTGGTCACGGCATGGATCTATAATACTATTCTAGTAAACTGGATGGAGAACATAGGTGTTTGTCTATACATTCTGTACGATTCTGGGGAAAATGGCCAGTTAGGCAAAAGAAGCAAAATGGAGGATTTTCCATACTAAACGGGCTATAGGAAACTGCGGTTTTCACATGGATTTTTAGTTTTCACTGTTTATATTTTAACTGAAAATGAATTATAGACATCATATTGACATAATTATAGGACCAAGGGATGTAAATAGTGCATTAATTAGAATTTATGAGCAATTTTATAACACAGGAAATGGCACATGATGGAAGTAAATTAAATTACATTTATTTATTTTTCTTATTATTTTTTCAGATTTCCCTTTAAGAATTAAACCTTATGCATAATTTAAGAAAAAAAAATTGTAAAAAATGTGTTTTCAGTAGTTGCCTATCACTTCATTTATCGTATGGCCAACATCACGCCTTTACCATATAACATTCGTTATGTCAAAGTGTAAAAATAAAGTCAAAAGCGCAGAGTGAACTGCTTGTCAGAGACTTAAATCTAGATTTCTTATGTATTGTATTGCTTCGTCGCTAAGGGTTAGGAAGTCTGATGCATTGCCACTGTACGCTCTGAGTGCACACCCGGTAACTATGTGTTGAATGGTCTGCCTGTCGGCTCCGCAATCGCATTCAGGGGACTCTCGCCATCCACACTTGTGGGAAAAATCTGCGCACCTGCCATGACCAGTTCGGATTCTGTTTAGGGCCGACCAGATCCTTCTCGGTTGATTGAATCCAGGCGGCGTCTCTGTAATGCAGGGCAGGGAGTTGGATGGTGTGTTTCCCGTGCAGCTTTGCCACTCAGTGGTCCATGCCTCCGTGATGTTATACTGGTTTTCGAGTAGGTTAGACGCTGTTCGAAGTGGAGGGTTTCTGGACTTGAGTCTGTTTCTCTGCAGAAGGTGGTCAAGATCTGTGTTGGCTGGCATTGCAGGATTCTCAGCGAGTTTGGTGTATTCCCTGGTTAGAGCATTCTGTCTTCGGAGATCAGGTGGCGGGATGTGACTTAATACGGGCAGCCAGTGCGTGGGCGTGGATCTTATGGTTCCCGTAATTATGCGCATGGTGTAATTTAACTGGGTATCCACCTGGCCAGTGTGGGAGCTGTTCAGCCATACGGGGGATGCATATTCAGCTGCCGAGTAGACAAGGCCTACTCGGCAGCTAATGCCTATCACTAATTATCATATTGAATATCACGGATGTGAAGACGTTTTAAATATATCATTTATTATGTAAAAAAATATTTTTTCATATTTTTTCTTATTTAAAGCTAATGTGTATGTATTTATGAATTTTTGTGCAATGTTTAATTTATGTTGTAATTAATGACAATAAAATAAATGTAATTTAATTTACTTCCATCGTGTGCCGTTTCCTTTGTTAAAGAAATTGCTTATAAATCCTGATTAACGGACTATTTACATCTCTTGGTCCTATAATTATGTCAATATGATGTCTATAATTCATTTTCAGTTAAAATATAAACAGCGAAAACCAAAAATCCATGTGAAAACCGCAGTTTCCTATAGCCCGTTTAGTATGGAAAATCCTCCATTTTGCTTCTTTTGCCTAACTGGCCGTTTTCCCTAGAACCGCAATAGTCGGCCAAGAGATGAATCCAGTTTACTAGAAGTATTATACATCCATGGGTCACGGTCATGTTGACAGTTTGTCATAGTTTGGTGGGAAAATTCAACAGATGGCAGCATTACGTGACAATCAATGATTAAGGGGCTACGGTACTCTATACGGCTTCGGCGCGGCGACTCTTACTCAGCCAATACTGAAGGAATCGTCTTGAAACTGAAGACAGTGATAGATGAAAGTATGGACTACAGGACTTCTGTTTTAGAATTACAGGATTTGGAAATTCCTTGAATAAAAAAGTATTACGAAAGCACCCCTAAAATTTACGGAATTCCAAGAATTTCCGTTCAATTTTTCAGATATAAAAGTATAATTTAGCCAAAATATTGGTTATTATAATCTTGACAAATCTGCTGTTTTAGATTTTAAATTTCTTTCCAGGTTTCTTTTAAAAAGGCATTCCTAGAATTAGTATACCCTTCCTTTCAAATTCAGTCTGAGCTTTGCTTTTGCACGGGATGGACGTACTGCACAATTTTGAATTCATTATTTATATTTTACGAAATAATTACCAACACTACTAAATGAAAATCGTGTATGGATAGGAACTATTAACACTATTTAGGAACTCCTGTTTATTCATTTGAATTTATTTATTACCAACACCATCAAATAAATATTATATTCTAATAATTACTAATCCAAGAGCCCGCTGCTTAATTTATGACGTATCTGTTTTTTGATCGAAATGTGGTATAAATGATAGCTTACCAATAGGGTATTACATCGCACTAGGGTTGCCTATCAAAATCCTGCCGCAACCCCCCCTGCCCCCCCGAAAAGGTCCCTCTTCGCGGTTTTTCGCATTTTATAGGAATATGGTAAGAGATAGGAGAAAGTAGTCAATGACAAAAATAATCCTTGCTAAATTCTCTACAAAAAATGTGTAGTCAATTTTTTCATGGACCGGCCATTGCGGGTAAACTGCTAGTTCTACGAAAAAATTGACATAACATTTTTTGTACAGAATTTAGCAAGGATTATTTTTGTCATTGACTACTTTCTCCTATCTCTTACCATATTCCTATAAAATGCGAAAAACCGCGAAGAGGGACCTTTTCGGGGGGGCAGGGGGGGTTGCGGCAGAATTTTGATAGGCAACCCTAGTGCGATGTAATACCCTATAGGTAAGCTATCATTTATACCACATTTCGATCAAAAAACAGATACGTCATAAATTAAGCAGCGGGCTCTCGGACCATACTACCAATATCGACGAAATTTTAAATTCAAAATACGAGGTGTAGCAATTATATAGCGAGACTGGTGCTGAAAAACGTTTTATTTTTAATTTATACATATTACGTATTTGTGTAGTTATGTGAATTTTTCATTGATCCAAGGGGCCCCCTAGTTCCTGCTAGATTTCCAATTGACCTGAGTAACGAACCTTTTCATTCAACTTCACCAAAAAAATTCGCCATCGGCGCTTTTTAATTTTGTATATCATATCAATATCAAAATTGTAATTTGCTTTCTCTGCACTGGGGGGGGGGGGGGGGGGGGGCTGGCTTTATTACATGCCAATTTCAATTTTTAGAGCCAGTCCACCACGGATCATAATTGTCATAGGGGCCCCATTATTTTAAAGTGCCCAGGGCCCCCAATAGATTATAGACGGCCCTGCCCTTGTGTTAATAATAATATTGTTCATCACAACTTTTGCTCCTTGGTAAGGTCTCTCAAAAACGAATTAAATTTTATCAGTATGTTGTGAACACACATCTATGTATACCTACCGACTTTGAACCGACACGTTTTGAAATTTCTTATATGTTTGAAAATTAGAATTACTTCGCCAAACCAATACAGTACTAGAAATTATCTATCATTATAATTTACAAATCGCACTTCGTGAAGGCAAATTGTCGGTAGGAACATCTATACATATAATAACTTGATAGAAATTAGTATGATTGTATACGGTTATAATAAGTAAATAAATATTGTATTATATTTGTTAGACATGTTCTTATACTGTTTATTTTCTATTATATAAATGTAAAAGGCTTCATTAGCCGTATAGTTACTGATGAAATAAACTTATAAAAATAAAGAATTTTGAAATTTAATTTAATTGAAATTATACGGGACAATAATTTTATTCACATAGTATGTATGTTTTTATTTTTTTATTTTTTTTATAAATACATACAAATACATATTCGCACACTTCACAGAAAGCTTAAAAGCTTGTGTTGTGAAGTGGAGTAGGTCGGGGATTGAACCCGCGCCCACTGGATTAACAGTCGAGCGCGTTACCAACCAAATCTATGTGCACTCTTTTTAATTTCATTATTTTTTTAACAAATCCCAGTTAGCGCCGATCACACTGGGGGCTACTAACTAGTATCAATATAAAATATACTAAAAAATATAACAACGCATATTATTTTCCAATCGGATATAATAGGTAGGTAGGTAGATACACCTACCAAATACAATAGTTGGTACATAGAACTTGAATGAAATTCAAAACTAAAATGTTATAATATGTGAGTATATAGCTGTATATTGTATAAATTTTAATCATTTAGAACTCCTAGCTGTGGTATATTATAGCCTTAAAGATGTACATTGTACATATTATTAATTTCATTATTTAGGTATATTGATATTTTATACTACGCATGGATGAGATATGATACATTATTGATGAGATAATTTAGTTATTCAATGTTTCCAATTTCCAAACCTATGAATCAATAGGTAGTAAAATTTTACTAACTAGTAAGTAGGTAACGCTAGATTAATTGCATAAATTTAGGAGTTATATAAGTTTTCCATAATCTTTTCATATTGGAGTTGTATGAAACTTAGGTAAAAAATAAAAATTTTAAAAATTGGAGACTTTAAATGAAATGAATTAAATAATAAGTGAATAAATCTTTTTTTTACCAAAAAAATATGTGTAGTTACAAAACAATATTGTAGTATGTGCTAAATAAAGGCGGACTTAAAGCAATATCTTACAGTCAACACGAATTCATTGAGTTAAATGGCGGGTTTACTGCCGTCTACAATGTTTAGCAACCAACTGAAACAACTGTTGTTTCACAGAGCTATAGAGCTCGGACAAAAGAGCGAACAATAATAATTTCGTGTATATTGAATTAACGTGTTTGTTATATTCACACATTTTCAACGGGCGCCTTAAGGCGCTTTGTAAGAACAACTAACCAGTACATATTAGAATATGCAGACGTCACATATTATAATAGGAATGTAATTAAGAGCGTCAGACTAGATTTTCTTGAGTAGTACCTATAATAAGTTTAACGGTAGTGTAATTTAGTTCAGGACTAGATGAATTAAGGGCGATTAGATGAAATAGGTGATCCGTTACTCGTCTCCATTATTATAAATTACAACAATTAGGTAAACGTTATGTAAATAGGTAAAGTATGTAAGGGTAAGGTAACTCCTCGTTATTTCTCAGGTGTAAGCAACATTGGAACTTTTGTATTTAGGTACTATACCCAATAATATTGTAACTTCAGTACCTACTTGGGAAAATCTATAGGGGGACGGGACGATATAGTATTTGACTTTGGGAAAGAGGGGGATGAAAACTAAACCTGACCATTCAATCTGAATAATAGCGTCGCAGATGAAATTTTTCATGAAGGTGAGTGGAAAAGGTTGTGTTTTGGTGTTAAAATTGTGAATTAAAGGTCAGTAGGTACTTATCATAATTGTCGAGTATAAAAACTACAAAAAATAAAGAATGGCACCACAAGTGATTTTTTTTTTTGAAAAATGAGTGAAGTGATGAACCTGGGTGGTTTTCTAAATGTTTTCAAATAACGTTTTTATATAATCGATAGTAAAGCAATTTAGAGCAAAGTGGCGGCGAAACACAAGAAAAGCAGACCCCAGCACCATGTGGGATTAATAATTGCTAAGGAGAAGAAGAAGAATGTAATTGATGTAAAAAGAACCTTGAGAAGTGGGGGTATCTCTCCGCAGACAAAGGCATCACTTGTGATTGTGGCTGGCACCCAGGATGACCGCCACCTACTGATGTGTCCACTGATGGAGGAGGGCTGTACAGTGTACACCTACTGGGGACCTGATTGTGGCCAATGACAAAGCGATGAAAGTCGCGGCTTGCTTATTGGAGTGGTAGACTTTAGACCGGACACGTAAAGTAAGTAAGTTTTACATAAGTAAGTATTAACAATCGTTTTACATTTCGTGGGGGGGTGGGGGTCGAGACTCATTGCCCCCCCTATTTACGCCACTGCTCTGTGATGGTTAGTACAAATTGGTAAGGACCAAGGCTACGAAACTACTTGCAATATATTACGCAACTCGTGACGTCACCAAAAATAGTTTTCATATTATCATTTACTATCCCCTCAACGAAGTAACACAATGTAGATTCTCACCAACGCCAACGGTTTCCTATCTATACATCTTCTCCACAACTTCCTGATTAGTTCAACTCTATCGTATATACTTCCTGATGTACAGAATTATTATAATTAGCATAGCAGATGATTCTACTGGATCCACCAGTTGCTAGTTACACGAGAGCATGCATGAACTTTCACTTGAGACTAAACTTGCCTCTCTCATATTATCTTGTGTGAGTTAGGGTTAGGACATGCAATATCGCGAGGTTTTCAATTCCCGAACTAAATTAGATTCTGGAGACTCGGAATTCCGGAACTGGTTCCGGAATTCTACAGTCGCGTTGTTTATTTATTATCCTTACTTTCCGTGTCCGGATGCCTCAAATCAGGAACCTCCAATAGTTGGCCACATGTATGGCCCTGTCATTCGCATTTATGAGATCTTCTCGCGCGCATGTCTCCCCGATTTTAGGACATACTAGTAGGTGTTGGTTGTCCTGTACGTCTCCGCACTCACAGGTGTCGTCCTCCGTGTATCCACATTTTTTGAGGTTACTGTTTTTGAGGTTACAGCACGACACCCCAGTTCTATTATTTAGTGCTCTCCAAGTATGGCAGATTATATCCAGGGGCCATCTCCTCCTTCGGCTTGACATGCACGCGATCAGAGAGGCTCGCTTGCCATAGTTCAATCCGGGATGCCTCCGGCGGGCGGGCCGGGCAGCGGTAAAGTGATCACTTAAGCCAGCTAAGGTCGGTCGTGAGCCCGACAACCCTCAATTATTCTACACTGTTGTAGGAATACTACATTAAAGGTACTTACGACAGTTTGGGAAGTTGATACGATATTGAAATAGCTATTGGACCTCTTAATTCTGGAATTGAAATATACAGTAAAAATCTTTATGAGATTCCGGAGTTTCGAAATTCCAGAATTCCGGAACCCCCAGCCCTAACGTGAGTGTATCGTGAGATGTGGGGAGTCCCTACATTGGCCAGCCAGTAGAGTAGTTAGGTATTCCAGCAGTCAGCACGCACTAGATGCAGATAGGTTACAGTGCATGTTATGTGAAGGAGTTAGTTTTAACTAGTTATTACTTAGATATGCAAATAGATCATCAGCCTTAATACAACCAGATCTATAGATCCCGTATGATCATGTATGCATTTGTTTTAACTTGTTTTACATTGCAACGTTTACGATTTTGAGTGTTGTACCCTAATATTGGAGGGCAAGATAGAGGGAAGACGGGGAGTTGTCAGAAAACAGATGTCCTGGCTGCGCAACATTATAGAGTGCACCGGAATGAGGACGGTGGACTGTTCCGGGCAGCGGGGTTCAGGGAACTTTTCGCCAGAGTGATCACCGACGTCGGGGAGGCCTGATATGGCACAACAAGAAGAAGTACCCTTTAATTAATATTTCTCAAATCAGCGTAGGTACCTACCTATCCACCATAGGTATCTATCCTTACGATGATATTGGAGTAATACTTGAGTGATTAGAGTATTTTCGATGAAAAGTGAAAATCTCGAATATATAGAAAACCGCGAGACTTTTGAGTTTGGCTCGAAAGATCCCAAATGACCTCAACTATCACTCTTTCAAAGGTCTGTATCTATCTATCAAACACCCTGTAGAATTAATATGTTAATATACAATAGTTTTAATTCTGTATATAAGTGTGTTTTAAATTTGTTTTACTATGAAATAACTGAATAAAGAACGTCTTATTTTAGTTAGCACGTACTTAACTAGTTATAGAATTGGATCTAGTATGGTGTTATTTGCAAAAAATCTTACTACAAGTAAGTACCTACTACATACAGAATACACATAAAGAATGAAAAAAAAAACATAGATATTATGAATTCCCATGCTCGCACATCGCGTTATCTGGATGGCGTGCTATGTGCACTTTGCAGTATTTATAACATTTCACATTTTTTCATCCTGTCCGCATTCTCCTACAAGCCGTTGGATGGATGTAGCACTGGACTAAACATCTCTAACGGTTCCTTGGAATATAACAGGGATATTATTATACCTACATGTGGTATAGGGTTACCTATTTAATTGTCTAACCCAGTAGCGAAGCGTGGGGGGGGGGGGGGGGCGGGCCGCCCCGGGCGGCACTTTTCAAGGGGCGGCATTTCTGGGAATTTTTTTAAAGAATCTAGGCTGGCATACACAAACCCAAATACTTTCCTGTACACCTTGCAATAGACTAATTTCACAAATCTGCCGCCCCTAGGCTTCCAACCCAAGGCTGCCGCCCCTAGGCTGTCTGCAGATTTCAGAATATACAAGGACGGGGGGGCAGCATTTTGAAAAAAAAAATGACTGCATCGTAACAAGCAAAGTTCCTGCGTCTGTTCTTGTGTTTAAACTTTCATCTGTCTGTCAGTTTTTCGAGAATAACTCCCGCCCCTAGACTGTCGGCCTAGGGGCGGCAGATTTCAGAATTTGCAAGGACAGGGGCGGCATTTTTCAGAAAAGGTTGCAACTATTCATAACTCAAAAATAATATTCTCCGCATTAGCGATTCAGACCCCCCAAAACCATGAGTGACGGTACTTTATATAAAACTAGTTTTCGAAGAATCACATTATTACTACATCGTTTTCTCATCATGTCATGAATTTTCTAAAACTACTACATTGTTTGGTAAAAAAAATTCGCCTGCGGCGCTAATTAAATCTGTTGCGTTTATCCTATCATTTCACCGATTCCTCTATAAAAATTTAGCCTGCGGCGCATTATACCAACCCTGTTATATAATCTAAAATTATATTTTACTTTGCGGCCCGTCGCTCATTTATAATTTCAAATGACCCTTTATCCAAAAAGTTTTAGGTTAAATGTTTAAGAAGTTAGGATTATTATTTCACACATTTACTAAAAAAAATCCGCCTGCGGCGCAATTCTTGGTTACGTTTTTTCAATAGAATAAATCAAACGTCCTTGACTACATGACCCTTTTCACTCAGTCTCAAAAAAAGTTGCCTGCGGCGCTGTTCACGTTTGTAATACCACAAAGTCATATTTGCATGTGACGACCTTCAGCCCCCCCCCCCAAAATTGAATCCTGGATCCGCCACTGATTCTCCGGTTCCACTTCCGGTGTAGATTTTGATGTTTGATATCGACGGCTCAATTTACAATACAATTCATGATTTATTATTATTACTTCTTCTGTTTTCTAATAATATGTGTGTACTAAATGCTATGTTTATACAATATACGAGTATATGTGTGTGTAAGAACTTTCGTAATAAATGTTAATAAAAAAATAAAAAAAAGTTTTTTTTATGGGGGGGGGGGGGGCGGCAAATTCGGCCTCCGCCCCGGGCGGCACAAACCCACGCTACGCTACTGGTCTAACCTAACATTTACTAAGTGAGGAGTGGATATAGCAAGTAACTGAATATGCGAAAAATTATGTCGCGAAACGTATAAGATGACTCAACTAATACTAAAGACATCATCCTAAGATTTAAAACATGGATAAATGAGAATATGTTTTAGCGACTCTTCTTTTTATCAGCCTCTTTCCCTCCACAGCTGGATATAGGCAGCTCTTCGTGACTCTTCCACAATTCTCTGTTCGAGATCATGGTTTTGTTTTGGAAGGTTTTTGGCAATTTAACACCACGCTTGCCAGGCGGGTTGGTAGCGACTCTAGCGGGGAGAAATTTTATTTTTTAATTTCTCATCGATAAAAATAATTCCAAAATTACCTTTGAAATTTATTTGAGATTATTCCCGTAGTTTGCTAGATATAGTCTGATACAAAATTTGAAAAAAAAAATAACGTGGTAAGGATAGCTAACCTACCTACCTGTAATTATAAGAAATATTTCAAGACATTTTCGCTACATTATAAATTCTGCAACGAGTGGCCAAACTCTTCACCAGTCATTTATAAAATTGTTTTTGAAACTAATTATTATTTATTATGACACCAAGTATGTAGTTATGTAATAATATGAAGTAACCAGTGATCCTCAATAACAAGTAAGAGTATAGGATACGGCAAAGAACAGGAGTAACAGATATCGCCCAGCGTATCGCATCTCTCAAATGGAGGTGGGCAGGTCACATGGCTAGAGATCCAGATGATAAGTGGTCGAAGAAGGTCTTAACTTGGAAACCCAGAACGACTACCAGGAGCGTAGGAAGACCACCACTACGATGGCGAGACGACCTAGTCTAGTACGTTGGTGTCAACTGGATCCAGAGAGCCCAAGATATAGCGGCATGGAAGCAGATGGAGGAGGCCTTTTATGTATGGTATGTGTCAGAGAAAATACATAAGGGTAAACCCACCTCCACCCCTGGATGTTTCAGGAGCTTTAGATCCTATATCATCCAGTCTTTTAAGCAAAACATTTTTTCAAAGGAGGGCTCAAGGTTCGCCGGAAGGGCTCCTCTCAACAAACCCCTCCCGAAACTACTCTGAACACCCTTAATGAGAGAAAATACAGTAATCTGCTATGTATGAGAGTCAAATGTTTTTTCAATTTACTGCGAATCAGTTCGAGATCTATTACTGTTTTTGATACTATACGCTTCGTATCTGGATTTGAATGTTTCCTAATAGCACTTAGACTTTTCTGCGAATTCAATATTCACTTTAAAATAATATTATTTTGAGTACACCTGTTTGGTTTTTAAGGATTCCGGATTGAGAGGAAGGGACTCTCAAAACTGGATAGTTTGGGAATGGTACAAATTATTGCGTTTGACGAATGTAGTGATAATTAGTTTTGAAGCCATCTTGACATTTCAATTTGTATATTTTTTCTACTTAATAAACGACCTTTGTAAATGTCCCGACGCGGCAGTTAAGATTTTTAAAGCTTGTTACAAATTTAAGTGCAACCGCGCAAAAGCTCATACCTACATACATATTTTGCAGATAATTAATGTGTCCAAATAATTTAGTATGACATTCATAGAATGATTCCGCTTTGTTGTCCATTCTTACAACATCTTTAACACTTCATTTCTCTTAACGCTCTGTCGAAAATACACAGATGCTTTGAGACCCCGGCCCCGACTCAGCCAATGACAAGAAAAAAATGCATGTTGTGTGAACCTACTACCTACCTACTATTTGTTTGCTTAAAAAATACGTTAAGAGTACTCATACTGACATTTCAAAAATCTCTAAAAACCGGAGATCTCGACAACCGTTGGTAAATTTGCTTTGGAAGTAGATGCATTGAACATTTATCTAGAGAATAACCGTAAAAGATTTTTTATATGTTGTATGACTTCTTAAAAAAAATTGTAAAAAATACCTCTGATCTTTTTTCCGAAAGACAGAAACTCGTTTCTCGCAAGTCGCAGAGAATTTGTTTTTGTATTTATAATAATTATGCATTAAAATCTAGGGAATAACCGTAAAAGTTTTTTGATTGAAGCGAAATTAACCCCAAAAAATGGAAAAAACGCTATTTTTACCATTTTATTGATTTTGAACCTTAATGCCGTGGGAAATGACCGTGACGTCATAGGGGCCGGGAAACTTAATTTCATTTTCCTCTCTATATATGTAGTTTATTATTGCTCAATATAACGTAAGAAATGATTGTTTCTCATGCATGCAATATGTATTATGCGGTTGTCAACATCATCTTGCAATACGCATGACACGTGGCGTGCCATGATGTTGTTTCATAGTTATCCATGCATGATGCACGATGCTTGAGGAGGATTCCCATCATACATCTTGTGGAGTGGAGATTCTACTTGTCATCTGCATGTCATCATCTCTCGCTTCACGGTACAGTAGTCAGGTAATGATGAACCTCCAGTACTGATGAAGTTCTGTCACATTAATGTCTTCATGCGATGTTGAAAAACAATCGGATAATCAAAATTGGGAAATGTGAAGAATGGGAATTTTGACGCATATTAGGTACGTGCTTAAGGGGCATATGCACTGAGCAAAAATCGTTCTATTTTCGTTCAACTTTTTCAAATTTTGTATGAGAATGTTAGCGCGAAATAAGAATAACGTATGCGACAAAGTGAATTATACCTTTTTAAAAGAAGCCTGGGAAGAAATTTAAAAATCTAAAACATCCGTTTTTTCAAGATTATATAATTACAAGTATTTTGGCTAAATTATACTTTTATATCTGAAAAACTGAACGGAAAATCTTCACATCCTGTAAATTTTAGGGGTACTTAGGAATATTTTTTTATTTAAGGAATTTCCAAATTCTGTAATTCTAAAACAGCCGATCTGTAGTCCATATTTTCATCTATTACTCTATTCGATTTTATCTAATTTCAAGAGTAATGCCTATAAAATACACGGTTCACTTTTAGGAAAGAAATCCTCAATCAAAAATGAAATCATCCAATGGTGAACCTTCTAAACACAGCAGTGAAGCGATCACCATACGATTTGTCGTACAATAATATTTAGGAATGAAGGAATTTCCTGATTTATAGTAGCGGTGATCCATGCAAAAGTGAATTGCTAGTGAAATTACCATAACTTAAACTCTGAGACATTCACAAATTGTGTGAACTAGATATATCAATACGATTCTGCACCACATTGGATTAACCAGAGCCGTGCGGTCCATACAGACAAGGAAGCAGCCGCATAAGGCGGCACTTTCAGAGGGGCGGCAAAATCGGCCAAATTGAAAATCAATAATATATAAGATTTTTTTTTTCTCGAAGCCTTTTTTTTATTGGTCGATTTCGGTATTGATCAATTTATGATTTATCGCAATTCGCAAGTCTCTGCCTCACTTGAGCGCTTTATTTGCCTTAGTCATTGATTTCGATATGACAATATTAAACAAAGTCATTCAAATTTCCCCCCAGAAATAATGATAATTTGATTCTATACGAGCGATTTGAAATGAAAGTACTGGTAACGCCGCCCCCGGTCGATTTTGAAATTACAAGGAAGTAGTAATACATAGTACCGTCACAAGCACATATCCAAGGGGGGGATAGTTGGGATCTATCCCCTCGAAATCTGGCGCATACACGACACAGGACGGACGGGACGATTTTTCTCCTCTATCTTGGCGCGCCTCAGTTTTCTTTTTGCGATGACTTTTTATGTCGATATGATACATCCTTAATAAAAAATTTCGCCTGCGGCGCTATTTACACGGTACCTTTTCTACTATATAAAAACAACCAGGTTAATCGCTTCACCTACTCTTCTAAAAAATTTCGCCGCGCTAATTCTTGGGTTCATTTACTATAGGATGAGAAAAATGGCAAAAAGTCAGTGCCAATAGGTACATAGAAAATTTCTTTCACATAGTTGTTTGATTGAATAAATGTCCCCCCCAAACGAACCAAAAGTCTGGATACGTGCTTGTACCTTGATATTTTTTTGCTGAACATGTTATTATGCATCCTTGGATCAAACAATACATATTTGAAACAATACATTTTTTGTTGTTATAGTAGTATGTATAAAGTTTTGAATAAATGTTAACAATCAGTAAACTAACTGTGTACTTATTTTGAACTCTTGGCCCGCCTATGTAGGGACCTCGTTCTTGGTCAGGGTCAACAATTTTAGACATGTCTTTTACTTCGTCCTAGGGACACCCCCCCCCCCCCCCCGTAACAAAAAAAAAATTATACAAACTCAAGGTATCGAGGGGCGGCATTTTTAAGACTTGCTTCATGTCGAGAAAATCCACCACACGGCCCTGGGATTAACTTACCCAAAAAAGGTGTACTTTAAGCATTTGGGGATGTAAGGGTTGTGTAGGGTTCGTATGAAAGGGGGTTGGAAAAGAAATTCAGATCGAAAGTCATTCTTTGTCCAGCTCAAGCCATAGGGACTACAGGGATACATCGAGCAATCGAGAGGATCCAGTCACCTTCACAACTCACAAGTAGAATTGAGATCCTTTTAACAAAAACGTGTCGTCATTTTTTAAAATTTGCCTTTTTTTATTAGTATCCTATTCTGTTGATTGCATGAATAAAAGACGTTAAAAAAACGTTTACCTACAGTTAATTTAATTGTTCATTGCATTACGACTGAATGTGTAGTTATATATGTATACATAATGCTAAGTCAGGGGTTCCCAACCTTTTTGTACTCTAGAGCACATTCTAAAATATCTGTAAGGTGACGGGCACCACCTATTTTTAATCGACAAACTCCTTCCACAACTCCTCATTTTCCCACAATTTATTTTCCCATGATTGGTTTTTTCGCTACCAATCGGAGCGCGGCAGCCCTAGAAGGTCGCATTTTTTAACATAACATTATAGACCCGGCACTAACAACATACAAAAAAACATATTTAATAAACCTAGACACTCAAAAAATTAAAACTCTAACAAATAAATAAAAATAATTCACATTTTTAATTGATGTTTACGAAAGAATTCTGTCTCTGTTGAATCGATCCGTGGGCGCCATGGTGCTGGCACGAAGTTGGGGACCCCTATGCTAAGTAAATGTAATTTGTAAATTGTTAATTACTTATGTATGATGCAGATGTTCATGGTAAATGTTATGTATTGTAATTTTATTGTTGTGCATAACAATTAGCATAACACACAGTGGAGTACACGAACCTTTATCAAAGGAATGACCGTAAAAGATATATTTCGAAAAAAAACGTGAAAAACACTTCTTCGTTTTTTTTGAAAGACAGCAACGTTTTCCTTTAAAGTCGTAAAGAAAAAAATCTTTTTTGTATTGATAATATGCATTAAATGACTGCAAAATTTACTCTGAATGAAACAAACTTAACCCCAAAAAGTAAAAACAAAACAAATGTTATTTTTAGCTTTTGATCATGCGATTGTTCATGAGATTTTGAACCTTAACGCCGCGGGAAATAATGCGTGACGTCGTATAGGCCTATGAATTGAAATGGAGTGATCTCTGAAATATTTTCTCACGAGTATATATTTGGATCTTTTGTCGCCCCTTGGTCTCCACTCCAGCAGTCTCCTCGTCGGCTCGTCCATCTGTTGTCCTGCATTCTTGCAATGTGCCCAGATGGATGGACGATATCAAGAGATTTGCCGGACCCCAGTGGATGGGAATCGCACAGGAGCGGGAGGAGTGGAGGAGGAGAGGGGAGGCCTATGTTCTGCAGTGGGCCACCGCCGGCTGATGATGATGATGATATATTTGGATGCGTGTTGATTGTTGTTTATTGCTGTGAATCGTCCCTATGCTATTTGCAGGCACTTGGACTCGTCAAAGTTACATGTTGACAATAAATATATACAGGGAAATTCAATGCCAAATAGAGTGTAAAAAGCTCTATTGGCACTTCGTCATGGTCGTAAAACTAGGTACATATTCTACAATACTCAATAAGCACATACAAATAAAATTAACAAAGAGATAATAATTATTATATAAGTTTTTATAAGCCACTGTCTTCCGTCGAGCACAATAATAAATTTATAACATTTAGTTATATGTAAATGTAATATACATAAATGAAGTATACAGTGACAGGTAGTGCACACTGCACACAGCACGGTACACTGCACTCAAGTTCACACGCACAAGAGAGAGACACAAAGGTCAAGCCTCCTGTCTGTCTGTGCGTGGAGATTGTGTGCATATGAAATAAGCAATATGCAAACATATTATTATGCAAACTACTTCCTCGTGTGCACGTGCAAAGCGCGAAATATTTACATGTAAACATGATTGAAGAGTTTAAAAACTATAGTTTATTTAGGCATCTCATCTATTTGTACCTACATACTCGTACATTTGGTATACATTTTGGTTTTGGTATTGGCATTTGCGTGGCATTTTGGTACATGTCTTATGTCAAAAATTTTGCTAGAAGGTAGTTTACCATATTTTTAACCATTAAATATAATATATGAACAGATCAGACAAATTCATCAATTCGTCAATATATGGAAAAAAAAATTGATCGCTAATTTATTTGGGTTTTCTTTCTATTCTTTTATATCTACCTTTTTAAGTTTTATGACAAAATATAATAACTAACTAAAAAGAAATAACTTCTCATCTATAGAAGACTGATTGATTAATTGATGCTCAGAGATCGAGGGTCTTGTCAGGATCAAAAGCTGTTAGAATTATAATGGCAAATCATTGAATGGGTGACGAATTTGTTCTAGATTCTAAGCAGGCAATCTGGACACGTAAAGTAAGTAAGTAAGTTTATGATACTTTGAAGACATACCTTGCAATATCAACTATTCCGTTACAGTATGGCGACACAGATACCTGGTGATCTAATGCCTTAGAACCGTGGTCGTCAAACGCGGCCCATGTCAGATATTTGTGCGGCCCGCGACATATGTAACAATTTTTCATACTAAATGATACTCACAAAAAATTACAGGTAATACATATTACCACACGTTTTCTCATCACAACATTTTTTTTTCTAAAATCATTACAAAAATCCGACGACTTTTCAAAAAAAAAGATTATGTAGGTAGGTTGCTTGCTTGTCTTGACAAAAATTTCGCCTGCGGCGCTTTTTTTAAACGTTCGCTGATGGATTTCACAATAAAACCGTGTGTGATACCTACTACAGAAAGACAGATCATCACTTTGTCCTTTTTTCATTAAGAAATTTCGCCTGCGGCGTTATATTTTGGTACGTAAACAATCATCATTCATAAGTGTGCGACCCGCTGTGATACCTCACAATGTCCCATGTGGCCCTTGACCAAAAAAGTGTGACGACCGCTGCCTTAGAATAATTAATAATATTAATCTTTGACACGAGCTGTTATTTATTGAATTAACTTCAAGATATCTTATTTACGGGTTTACATATTACGAGTAATTCAAGTTTAAGTAGTTACTGAATACTGATGCAAGTCAAGTAGTAGAACAGCTGATTTCGACCTCTTTGACTTAGTTTACTCTTAACTTAACATACCCGTCATTCAAGGTTTGATCCATGTAATATTTTACGATACTATTTTTCAGTGCCTTAATCGTTATGAAGAGTCTAAATTTGCTTCATTTAAGTATAAGTCACAAATCACCCAGTTAGGGGGACTGCCTAGTTAAAAAAAAAGTTTAAGCATATTTGAAAAAAGTAGCGATGTAAGTAAATCTAGTTTATTTTTCATTTATGTAACAAAAGAACAGATTAATTAGCGCAGCAGGCATTTTTTCTTTACAAAATGTGATGGTAATTATAAATATTATAAAATTCATGACATGATGGAAAAACGATGTGGTAATAATGTGATTTTTCTGAAACTAGTTGAACACAAAGGATTATCATTCCTGATTTTGGGAATTCGTTTGTGTTCTCTTGTACTTTGAATACTTGTTATATAGAATCATTCAGTTTTCTTGCACAATACTGACAGTGAGTTGATTGTCCGCCCGCGGCCTGTTATGTTTCGAGATTTATACGTATTTATAATAAGGATATTATTATTGCAATTGCATCCTACCTACGAGTATAATGCGAATTGTATTTTTTTATGAGGAGATATCAGATAAAACCCTCAAGGCATAACACCTCAGTCGTGTCAAGAAATACATTAATCCGGTGAAATTAAACACAAAGCAGTCTCTCGATGGAAAGTTGTGGGGTTGTAGGGATTTCTCTTATTCTATACGTTTTTTGGGATGCTGAATCCAAATCCGAGGTTTGCCAACAAAATTTCGATACGGAACATGGCGAAAAATTGGTAAAATGGCGAATATTTACATTTCCTGGCGAATTCTGGATTTGAACTTAAAAACCATCAACTTTTTGTTGGTCATTTTTTTAGCAGAATGAAAGCACATAAAATTTCCTACAAATTTGGCATATAATATTTTTTCTAAAATAACTAGCAGCGGAGCTGTCAAGCTCCAAAAATTGGCCAAATTTTCTTGTTATTTTAAATTGTGATTGGATTCGGATTCAGCACCCCAAAATACGTATAGAATGAAAGAAAAACAGACTACCCCACAACTTTCCATCGAGAAATCTAAATGCACCGTATTACATTAGTTAGTTAGATATTTGTGTTGTTTATTTCTATATAAACTTTCTATGATCCAAGCACTCGCGGATCCAGGGGAGGGGCTAGGGGGCTGAATCCCCCCCCAAAACCATGAGTGACAGTACTTTATATACAACAAACATAGGGGTTTCAACCCCTTAGCCCCCCCTCCAAACGTTGAGTGACAGTACTTTTTACCATGTGATGACATTCATCCCCCCCAAAATTGAATCCTGGATCCGCCACTGGATCCAAGCATTGTATAATACATGGGCGTCTCCAGCCTCGAAGCTAGAGGGGGCAAAAAACATTTTTTTAAAGGCAATATTTAAAACAAAAAACAATTGTATTTTGATGGATTCTCATACTAATTTTAGAAAATTTATGACATGATGAGAAAATTTGTGATAGGTAATAATATGATTTTGTTGTGAGGTTTTATCATTTAGTATGGTTAAATATATACCTATTCCAATTTCTAGGTATGCAATACGCCTATGGTATAATATATAGGTATCTATTTATAATAGAGGTTCAATTCCGATGTGTATTTCCTTACTATCCAATTTTATGGATTTTTCATTTACTGGACTGGCCAAAAGGCAGGTTGAAAAAATGCCCGAGGGGCCGGTCTGTTCAATGGGCCGATGAGCCGCGCCGGTATCTGGCCATCATATCAAGAATTTTCAATGATTATTGTGAAAATCCATTAAATCACAGTCGTGTCGTTAAAAGTTTCTACCTGCGGCGCTTATTTTTACCCTTTTATTCTATGGATATGGATCTAGAATTATAAATGGGAGATACTAGATGATTTTCTCGATTATCTTAGTCTCAACTTCTTGTTTATGACGGCAGTACAGTTGAGTGATTCCAATCCAGTCAGAGATGATAGCAGACATCCCAAGACAGAAGACATTGAAAAAGTTTAGAAGAGACTTACTACGTCTAGCAGTGGAAAGAAAGTGGCTAGCAAAGTAAGTAAGTAAAGCAAAATGATAAAAAAAATAGGCCTGACGCAAACAAAGTGTAACTCAAACGATACTTAAAAATGAGTACTTAATTAGATACCGCATAGGTGGCATCATCGAAATCAATGGCTAAATGTGTGTGTAAATAAGTATTTTTCAGTTCAGTTCTAGCTGATTAACGATCATGTCTGATTTACCTTAGTACGGGCTCAGCCTAGTTAGGTGAAATCAAGTATAAAAAAAAAGTTTTCAGAATACTCATTTTTGCGAAAATTATTGTATCTGCAAGTGCACCTACATCCTAAGATAGATATTTATAGGAATTAAATGGTCAGTGGTTTGGTTACGTAAGGTCAATACCTCTTGGGAGCAAAATAGTAAAGAATACTTACTTACTTAGAGAGCAAGGTAAAGTAATATCCAACATAAGTACATAATAAATAGCTCGTTGTATATCTACTGTTGTTGTTGTTGTCAGAGGCTCAGCACGAGTTTACCATTGTTATATTATTACCTTTACCTTCTAGTATCTACCCGCGAAAAATCACGGAGGCTGGGTAAGCAGATTTATTTATTTTATTAAAATATTTTATTGCTTCAGCATTACAGCGTTCAGTCTTTGCGTTGAAGAGTTCACACAGAACAAGCGTAAATAGCGCCACAGACGACATTATTCTTGGGAGACAGAGCTTAGAAGGTCGTTATATACAGGTAGGTATTAATTTTTATGTTGTCATTCTGCTGTTGTATTGTGTGTTTGTAATTGTGTATTTTATATTGCTATTGAGATCCTCCTCGGAACACGAGTAATATACTCATATCCGGGGAGTAACAAGATCATTGCTTTTTATCATATTCTTACCATGTATTCAATAATTGTAAATTGTAAATGTATTTTATGTTAAATAAATAAAAAAATAAAAAAGTTTGGTTTATTATCCTATGAAAATGTACTAAAAAATAGAGCTGCAGGCAATTTTTTTTGTGAAACATGTCCATAATAGTTTGAAGTTACCACTCCGTTAGATGAATATTTTTCGATGACAGCTGAAGGCGCGCTCGCGAATTGTCTTAAATTTCATACATAATAGAACAGCTTGCAAAAGTTGCCTCAGTCCTGCGTTAGTATATTCATACCCGGTTTCGATGAGAATTATGTAAGATGATATTTAGTATTATTCTCGAGTTTGGTTGGAGTCCACTACCTCCTTGCAGAATCGTGCTTGAGTCAACTTGACTCTAGACTCGTGACGTGGTGAGACACATGGTGAGACAAGGTCTGCGTGGATGAGGAATAATGCCACGTCATTGTCACTAGGTACTCTAGAGTCTAGGTATACCCCATGCTTTTATTAACACGAATTTCAAATATAATATGCAGAAAATTAGAATTAGTCTATAATTGACTCGTAGGTATACAATATAAAAGATTTCATTTTTGATTCTCATCGTCTAAATTGAATTAGAAAAACATTTTGTATGATATGTCACGCCGGGTCTAAGTGACATGAGAAGCTGATCACGTCACGTATTGTGGTAAGGAACTTAAATATAAATGTGGGAAGAACTGTTGAAAATTGAGCCCCTTCTATTATCTATGATAAATCTATGGTGGACGCCATGGGAGTTCCAAACATATGATTGCGTGTCATGTTGGTTGTCCACAATTGCATGAAACCTGGTGATATTTAAGTGATTTTTGCGACCATTATGTATAATCAGTGTGGAAATTACCTTTGGAATATAACCTATGTAATTAAATGGTAAATTAGCGTACACATCAATGGCGTTTTCCTACCGGAAAGGCTATGAACTGCAATAGCGGCGGTCGAGTTTTATAGTCTATGGCTTTATCCGTTAAATCTTCCTACGTTTATAGAGGTTTCCTATATTGTGGTAAGAAAATGTTTGGGGAGGATTATTCCATATACCAAGTGTTTATCACCAGGACAAGTGCTGTGACGTCACGATGATAGGTGGTTACCATGGTGGTGTTATTTGAATGTCCGGACCTAGATATTTATACCATACCAGTGGCTATGGGTGGATTTCTGCAGTAGTGAAGCCGGAGCCAACATTTCTTATGGGATTACATCAGATTATTAGACACTATTATACCCATAATTTTTTTCCAAAAGGTAACTCGATGGGAATCGTGTTCTTATATAGGTAACTTCGCGCCCGATACCTACTTAATGATGTCAAGATACCTTTGTGTCTCCGAGTATTTCGTTAAAAAAAAACAAAATAGAAAAAACTTTAAAAGGGGTATTTGGGGGCTTTTCGCAAATTTTCACCGTTTAAATTGAGGGAATTGTGAGAGATATGATTTTATTGTACTTGTACCTTGGTATTTCTAGGTAAAGGGACTCCATAGTCCATATAATATATCCAGCTGACTGGACATTGGATGATAGAATGGATTATTCCAGACTACCACAACTGGTACATTATTCTACCACTGGGTGGCAATACATTTGCTATAGAGTTTAATATTAGTTATTGTGTTATTAACATTAAATTATTCTCCTGATTAATAAATTGTTGATATAACTTTGTACAACCACTCGTTGATGTCTTTCTGTATAGGTACAAGTTGTACGAAAACCCCATTTTAAAAGTTTTACTAGATTTATTAAGTTCACTGCGTGGTGTTTTTTTGTTTGTGACCAAATCGTATACCTAATCGATTTTTCAACCACTTTCAGACAACTTAGGCTCACCACAAATGTCCCGAAGTTCAGTTAACGGAATCGACCGTTTTGCAAAAAAGTTCCGACCAAAACCTCTTTCTGAATTTAAAATCGGGGTGACGCTGAATTCAGAGAGAGGTTTTGATCGGAACTTTTTTGCAAAACGGTCGATTCCGGAACTGAACTTCGAGACGTGTGTGGAGAGGCTTAGAGACCTGAAACTTTTCAAACATACGTAAACACGATGACAATAAAATTCTGTACCAGATTGGACCAGCCTACTCCAGAGACAAAAATATGTATATAGTGTTGGAGAGGATCCAAGGATGTCGACCATATTCTCGAGGATGGACTCGCTTTGAGTAAAAGTAATCGTAGAGTGTGTATGACGAATTGGATGAATGTGACGGAGGCAATAAGGTGTGTGTAAGGATAGGAAAGTCTGGCTATATGTTCTGTTTGTCTACCCCGAAAGGGAAGCGGGTAGAGGTGTTAGAATAGAATAGAAAAAAATTCAATGTCAATGTTGAGGTGGTCGGTAGCCTGGTTGGTAACGTGCTCGACTGTTAATCCAGTGGGCCCGGGCTCAATCCCCGACTTCACAACACAAGCTTTTAAGCTTTCTGTGAAGTGTACAAATATATGTATTCGGGTTTATTTCAATAAACCCAGATTCATTTAAAAAAATTAACCGTTTTGAAATTGGTCGTGTCTCTTTAGAAGTATTTTTTATGACGATATAATTAATTAACATCTTGTTAGACATATCTCACACCTGTCGACGTCCATGATGTAACACCGATCCGTCTAATTGAATGTCATTATTTTTTTGGTACAAATAATGGGGCCCAGCATCATGTAGTCAGGCACCTCTGGTTTATTGAATTACAACATAGCGTGTTGAAGATAAGATGAACATTTTGACATAATTAGACATGCCATACGAGGCGAGTGCTATACATTACTATATACAATGCAACATGAAAGGAACCTAATTAATTTTATATGTTTGTAAGAGTTTTATTGGAAGAATAATTGGTTTTTAGTGTACCCAATAAAAGATGTTCTTTTACAGTTTATTTTTTGCTATTTTTATGTAGACTTTTTAAAGGTACTTATACAATTCGCAGCCTGATAATGTTAAAACGATATGCTATTAATCTTTCTGAAATAAATAAATAAATAAAAAAACAATTTGGCTTATTGTGTACAAAGGGGATCGAATATCAAAAAAAATATTCACTAGTACGTATCTCAAACATTTTATGAACCAAATTATAGCATTGTATCTACCAAACCACGGGAATAATCTCAAGTCTCTGTAAATTTCAGAGTTAATTTAGAGTATTTTTTTTGAGTAAACATATTGTCATTTATCAATGTTGTAAGCCTTGGAATGATATCTTAGTATTAGCAAAGTAATCTTTCTTTTCTCGATGCAATTTTTCGCATGCTCAATTACTACCCATTTAACGGTTGGTACCTACTATGATATACTCAATACTTATGCCATTTTTTCTCCCATAACGTACTGATCCATGGGTAATTGGTATGTTATATCCAGATCCCGTAATGTACACTACACATCCATTCAATTAACATCATACTATTTAACCTGTACATCTTCTAATTGCTCTGTGTCTTCGAGTAGGTAACATATGCACACATGATATTATGAACTTTACTGTATATTCCCATGACGCTATTAACCCGATTCTCCATACGCATAAACACCTCTGTTATTATATTATGTTAGCTACAGCTTGAAACAATACAACATCTCATGCATTCTTATAATACTTATCACCAAGCACGTATCCAATGGGGGGGATAGTTGGGATCTATCCCCCCCCCCCCCCCCTCCGAAATCTGGCGCATATAAGACACAGGACGGACGGAAGGATTTTTCTCTGCTATCTCGGCGCGCCTTAGTTTTTTTTGTGACGACTTTTTATGTAGATATGATACATACTAATGTAAAAAATTTCGTCTGCGGCGCTGTTTACACGATGTATTTCCTACTATACACTTACTAACAACCATGTTAATTACTTCACCTACTCTTCTAAAAAAATAATTACTATAGGACAAAAAAAAGTGACAAAAAGTCAGTGCCTATGCGAGTACATAGTAAATTTCTGTCACATAATTGCTTGATTGAGCAAAAATCCCCCCCGAACCAAAAGTCTGGATACGTGTTTGCTTATCACATACGCATCGTAAACAATATACCAACTTTTACATCTTTAAGACCTTAAATGTATTGTGTCCGGAGAAGGCTGATCATAGTGATCATTCAATATCATCTTTATGTGACTTTGAGCTTATTGTTTATTGTTCATTATCGTCCCTAGGCCCTAATTTCGGGCACTTGGACTCGTCAAATTTACATAGTTATAATTATAAGTAACAATAAAAAGAGTTTTGAACAATTAACAGTGGCAATGTGCCAGAAAAGTAGAATCAATGCAAACAGAGTGTAAAGGGCTCGGTTTGCATTTCGTCATACAGATAATAATATCCTTACATAGTGATCCATGCTAAACTGGACTTATTGTCCTGGATAGCATTTCGTCAATTGTATATACAATTCTTTAGCCACAAGATACTTTTTCACCTCTCTTCTAAAAGCTCCAAGCTCCAGGTGTTTCAAGCTGTCAGGTAAAACGTTAAATAGGCGTACACTCAGGCAAATAAAACTTTTAGAGACTTTACTCAGTCTATGAGCCACAGGGCGAATATTATTCCTAGACCGAGTGCTGTAATCATGACACTCTCCGTTAAGCGGGGTGTTTGCTAGGTTTGATCTCGCATAGCAGATGCATTCATAGACTATGGTACTGGGCAATGTAAGAATGCCCAGCTCCCTGAATACATTACGACATGTATCTCTTGGCCTCATGCCAAGCAAAGATCTGATGGCTCTTTTCTGTAATACAAATATTCTATTGGAATCAGCACCCGTGCCCCAGAACAATTTAGCTATTAATATTAGTATGGAAATATCCAATTATGTGATGATATTTACCGTTGTGTGAGATCTTCTGATGGTAAGTAAGTAGGCACCTACCTATATCGATCAATTTAAATTATATTGATGCCAACACTAAGCAATGTTCTATCTGTGACAAATTTTTGATTTGATTTGCAAATGACAATCTATTTACGGTCTATTTATATCAGAACTTGAATTTCGTGGGAAACTTGTGAAGGAACGAATTAAGAACGAAATGTACCTACCTTTTATCTATTCACTCATGCTGCATACCTTGCAAGGTAGGGAGAGAGAATAAGTAGAACGATTGACATGTCGACAACCAACGCCTCCTAGAGTAGGTACTCTAGCCATGCTGTAACAGTTGGCAATATAGCAAAATGATCAAATCGGACCACCACTCCTGTCAAATTTCATAATAGAATATATGTAATGCGTGGTCCTGTGATAATAAGTAATGAAGTCGCAAGTGAACTGCAACTGTAAGCAGTTGTGAGCAGTTCTGTCAAACCTCGTAACGCAACAGAGTAGGAAATAGGTATATATTCTTCTTTGTTTCTCTATTGTTTCATATATATATTCAAGAAGAAGGGATATACTTTTTAACCAGCCTATTAATTTGCTATTGGTGAAGGAATGTAGCTTCAGGATATATTCCTTGTCTTTCAGTTGTGTAAGCTGTAAAACCATGTGACACTGGCTTCACAATATCAATTGTCATTGGGATTGAAAGTTACATTTTATCGTCATGATTTGATTGCCACCACCATCTGACATCTGGAAAAATATATACATATTGCTTATTAATTGTGGAGTGGATATGATAAGTACGTATATGTGATTTCGATTGACCTTGAATATTCTGATATTTATTGAAAAAAACTTTAATTTCGCAATGTACATAATAACCGTGCTCTGGAAAGTCGCACAAACCCGAGAGAAGTACACCACAGTAAATAAAATGAAAATATCCGGCCGCGGACCGTAGGTTGAATTCACTGATCCACAATGTTCAATCAACTCGAACAAAATGTCATTTGGTAGGTTTTGGTAAGGTAGAGAAAAAGATAAGATGGTTAAAAACCCTGCCTTTCTTCAGTTATATCCCTATTTGTGTATATTTTTTATAATTATAATAGTTAATAACTCAGTCAAACCAGTTTAGACTTCAGCTACACATCATAACATATAGTATACGAATAAATACCTTAATAGAGATCTTACCTTTATCTTAACTCGATTGGGAAATGTAGAAATTACATTTATTTTATATATTGTAAAATATATTTATTTAAATATACAATATACATTTATTTTAAATATTGTAAAATAACACGGCAGATTCAAATTGCATGACATTAAGACTTTTTATATGTTGTTAAGCAGTTGTTATTTTCTGTCATTATGATATATCCTTAGCAACGAAAATGGCAACGCCGCAATGAGGTGGTCCTAAATTTCTACAGCATGGCTAGAGAAAGACTATCTAGGTGGCAGTGCGACAACGATTACAAGGCACACTGACTGTGTTGTGTAGTGCAAAAAACATCGTCAATATTGCGACTAGAGCCAACGTTCGCTTGTTTTATGCAAAGAAGACGTTCCAACCAACTTAATTTCAAAATATGATTAACCAATCTAAATTACTTGATGAATCGAAAGTTTTTGTAAGATTGGAAATCCATATTCAAATATTTTAAGTTAATTGAGTTAACTTTTATAACCTAAGCCACTGCCACCTAGAGTCTTACTCTAGCCCAAAGAATAATAATATATAGTGCTCTAGCCATGCTGTAGAAATTTGAGACCACTTCGTCTTGCAGCGTTGCCATCACCGTCGCTAAGGAAATGTATGGAAAAACAGTCCCTTAACGAGTATGATGGACCATGTATTATATTCTGCTACGAATTTTGACAAGAGTAGTGGTCCTGTTTGATCATTTTGCTATGTTGCCAACTGTTACAGCATGGCTAGAGTACCTCTCTAGGAGGCAGTGCCTAAGCATATCTTTGTAACTAAGTATTGTAACTTAAATAACTGTTGTAACTTACATATTAACTTTAACTTAACTAAACAATTGGTTCACAACAGGTTCACAATTAGAAAGTGTTATGCTCGTCTTAAAAAAATGTTCCAATCAAAGTTACACGCACTCCTATTTTATCCTAGACTGATATGTACCTATTGTAATGAGGTGGTACAGTGTCCTCTCCGCCTACCACCCAAGTTATAGTGCAGATTTCCAGGTATTATTCTTGTATCATGTTTCCATATCCGAGGCTCTGCGGGGAACCATTATTCCGAGCTGACTCATTATTAACTCTCAATAAGACTGATGGGCTTATGATTATTAAGAATGTTTTTGTTTGCCATTTCGAGATTAGGCTTTGTAATGATCAACTCGCCGTTTTTTTGTGCAGAACAATACGAGTATTTGTATTCGCAATACAAAAGCTTCGACAATACACAACATCATTATAAAGCGAGTCTCAGACGATCGAAAATGTTGGACAGTATGAAATGCTTTAATCGATACACTGAAAATTGTTGGGTTTTTGGCGAGATCATGTTTTTGGGCTTAAATTTTTGTACTTTGTCTGAAAGAACAGAAATCATATTAACGCTTTTGAATTTTATGACGAAAATCTATAGCCGTGAAGATTTTGACAGTGATTTTTTTGATTTTATTGAAGAAAAAAATAGTTCACTGCCTTTTAAGGTCACAAAACCTCTATATGCACGAGTATGCCTGCATTTAAAAATGCGTTTAAACCTGTTGGATAAAGAAAAAACATAATCCACGGTCACTAGCGGATTTAGGGGGGGGGGGGCTAGGGGGCTGAAGCCCCCCCCAAAACCATGGATTACAGTAGCATACATAGAACAAATGTAGGGATTTCAGCCCCTTAGCCCCCCCCCAAAACGTTGAGTGACGTTTGTAGTGTTTTGAATACTAAACTAAAAATCTGGTATACTTAATGCAATTCACCAAATTTTTAGGCGTCAAGGTCAACAAATTTTAGACGATGACCAAAAAAAAAAAAAAAGGTCAACAAAAAAATTCTGAGAAAAAAATTTTTCATCTTCAGCCCCCCCAAAATGAAATCCTGGATCCGCTACTGTCCACCGCCACGGTGGCACTGTTTAAAACATTTAATCTAGAAGAAAACGGAGTGCACAGTTTCCTTATTGGCTTTAAAAGAGCGCGTAACCAACCAGGCTACCGACCACCCGTTTTTTACACCTACTGTCATCTTATCTTGCTATGTGCCCTGCCTACAGCCTTTCCAGGCCAGCTGTACGATCCATAAAATCATATTTAGCAGGAAGCTATTCAATGACTAGTTTGTACCAAATCGTTGATCGTCTACCCACCACTCGCAATGTTTAATATCCCAGAGATCATTAGGTTAAACCCCGCATGAGATGTTATTATTAGTTATTTGTATTATGTTTATTATTGTACTGACACTAAAGGATAAAGGCCATGACTTGAATATACAATAGAATAGAATAGAGATAACAAATTACTAGTGTATAATATCATTATTATAAATTATATCCATTAACACGTATATGGAATATCTTTGTTCAGCCGAAAATCATTATTCAACGTAATTATCCTAGTATTGTCTCGGTGGCGTAGTGCCTAGAAAATTCGACCAACGATGGCTTAAATGTGTAAATAAATTAATGAATCTCTATTGGCCAAAACAAAATATGTATACCTTATTACAAAAATAAGATAGTGTGCCAAAAGGCGGACTTATTGCAAGCGCAATATCTTACAGTCAACCCGAGTAAATGAGCTAACTCTCTGTATAGTCCTTTTGTTCACTAAGTCAGGAAATCGCCATTCAATGACTTCTTTTCTATTTTCTTCAACACTTGCTCGTCTTTGAAATTGATTTCTCATAAATCTTTCTAGGAGGGCTGCCATCTCAGCCAAGTATCTTGTGTCATATCGAAGGTCATGATTATATTGAATCTTCTGCACGTCATATCGGCGTTGTTTGATAAAAAAAGCCCCACGTTGGGCGCCAATATGTATGAGAAAAGTATCATACATAATATAATAACAATTCAGTATCATTATCACGATTTGTATCATTATTATATACCTGTTATTAAATATTGATTTGTTATCTAATAAGCAGGTACCTAACAAAATAATTATAATCTAATATAATTTCCTTGTAGTATTATATTCGCACAACGGACATCATTATTGTAGTTAGGATCATTGTAGGGGTCAACGTTTTGCATACTTCTCTGTTATTATATTACACAATTACATGTGATTATATTATTAGAATCACATAATATCATTAGATGTATTATGTAAATTTCTATACACCTAATGTTCTATGGATCATAGTATAAGCGCAAAATAAGGATAACGTAAGTGACAACATACATCTTGGGTTATTCTATAAAAAGAGGACTGTATATATTGGGGTATGTATCGGACTGTATCGGGTTGACTGTAAGATATTGCTTTTGCATTAAGTCCACCTTTTGGCACACTGCATTGTCTTGTTTTTGTTGATACATATATTTACTGGCCAATAAAGACTTATTTATTTTATTTATTTTATATCAAAAAAATATCCGTTAGTCCCTGCATCTTACTTTAAACATTTTATCAAACAAATTGCAATAGGTCTATCTAACAAACTATGGGAATAATCTCAAGTTTAAGTAGATTTTAGAGGCACTTTTGAATTTCATTTATCGAGAAATTTTAGTAACGTAAAATTTCTAACCACTAGAGTTACTAAAACATATTCTCATTCATCCACCTTTTAAGTCTTAGCTTAGGAAGGTATCTCTAGATTAGCTGAGTTATCTTACTTTTCCCGATTAAATTTTTCGCACGTTTTCTCGCAAATAAGTTTTTAGTTACATAATAAATCAGTGGCGTATATAGTACCCCAAAATGTCAAACAATGATGTGCCATCTGCTATAGAAAAATTCCAAACTCATCACTTCACCCATTAAAAAAAAAAATTCGCCTGCGGCGTTTCTTTTTTGTTGCATTTTTAAAACACCATAATGCCAGCCTGAAACACAACTTTTCTCACTCACCTTCACAAAAAAAAAATCGCCTGCGTTGCTATTACTGATATTTTAACTACGTCTATGTTAAAATTTTAATCGCCTTCCCCAGGAGTTTTATCGCCCCTCCCCCCTCCGAAATGAAAACCTATATACGCTACTGATATAAATACCCACATATCTATTGTAAATAGTTTCAGTGAAACGCGTTTCTAAAGTTTGTTGTAACTACGTAATGATTTGTGGAATAACGTTATATTCTGTAACAGATAAAGATTTATTTTATAATAGGAATAAGTGTTAGTAGTGTCTTCACTAATAATAACTGTCTCGGAGGTGAAGTCGTCTGATGACAAAGATGTGAGCGCTGATTGTCAGGTTGTTATTTCCGCTAGCCAACCGGTACGTCACAATCTAATGATAATGTTGACAGTTAATCCACACCAAGAATGGAATATTATATAAGAGATGTTTAGAGCTGTGAATAAATATAACAGTAACAATTTTTAAATTGTGACTGTGATTTACAACTGGTGTATTTTGTACAATAATTTGAAATTCGAATGTGACAATACAAATATGTGATCTCGATGAGTTTGTGTTTCCTACTATGTACCAGCCGGGTGGTTTACACTGGCCTACTATTGGTGGTTTAGGTTCGTTAGGTTGTTTTTTTTTTTTTTTTTAACAACGTGATTGGTTGGTAGTCGATACCTACTATAGCGACAAACTTCACTTCCGGCTGGTACATAGTAGGTGTCCCGATGTTTTTAATGATGAGTCTGTCGCATTTTTCAGCATTCGTGATTTATTGACATGTAACGGTTGCCATGAAAAAATAGCGTGACAAAAATAGCAGGACTGTTCCTTGTAGCGAGAATATGATCTATGGAACCGTATTATAGTGCTATGTCTCGGGCTCGGGCATAGACTTTTATAAAATGAAGTACTTAACGCAATTTCGCACTCAGCACTTTTTGGTACTTAAGAGTCGCAAAACTCACACTATTAACAAGATATCAATAATAAAAACTAAAAAATCGTTAAAACTATCGCTTAATTCCTAAACAGCATTAAAACTAATACAGTGTTTAAGTATGAGAACAAAATTTCGAAAACGTCACTTACGAAATGTCAAAATACTCCATTCGATTTGACAGTATGTAGGGACCGCTTATCTTCACTACTAACATTGAGTACGCCATCTAGGTACTTAATATAAATGCCTATGGTCACGGCTGACGATGTGGTGATAGCTGCTACGAAAAAAATAGCAGACTGTTCTTTGTAGCGAGTATGATCTATCGAACTGTCATTACGATGCTATGTCATTATGATACGACAGGGAGATAATATAAATGTGGATCTTTGAGAGCATCGCTTTCCTGTAATCTCTAGATCTTTATTACACAAAGTAGATACTAAATACTTCCTGAGTAATGTTTAATTTTAAAGTGAGGTTATTATTAGAAGTAGGTAAAAGTGTAGATAGTGTGGGTATTCTTTTTATATCTTTTCAACTTCCAACATCCGTTTCTTCAATATTTTTTTAAGCTTTGCGTTAAAAAAAAAGTTTCTCATCGGTTATGTAATAACGTTTAAAAACCGACATATAATTGGCCTCCACTCTTTTTTACTAATACTATTTTCAGAAATCGAAAATGCAGGTTGTTCTGGTATATAGCTAGCCGGATCAAATTTTAGGAATAGGTTTATTTTTTAAGTTTTCTTGGAGATAATTTACATTATTTATTTCGGCCACCTTAAAAATGTGGAGTTTACAGGTAAAGAAATAAATAAATCAGAGAAACCTCTTAGAGAATTTTTATTTATTTAAGTATTTATTTTTCTCACATATGTATGTGTCTATATTTTCTACTGCATATATATTTTTTTAATTTCTTTTTTTTTTCCTGGGGTTAACTGGAAAAAATTACAGTTCTGCGATAAGTTCGCCCTAGTATACAACGATTTATAATCTGTACTATGTCCATTTTTTTATGTTTATACGTATTTCTTGTTCACTTAAAGATTAAATAAATAAATAAGAACTGTTACTATAGCATCTTATATTAGATTAGATGCTGAATGAATGTATGTAAAGAATATAATGTTATCTATTTAAGAAATAATGAATTGTTTGCACCAGGTGCAGAGATTGTATTATGCATAAGAAGAATATAATCATAGTATCTATTAGTAGTAGCTCTATAGTATAGTATTATCTATATTAATATCTATATTCACACAATTTTAGAAGAAATTACATCAATCAAGAGGTTTTATTGTTTACATGCTTTTTGGACAACAGTGGCGTAACTATCAAAATATTATTTAACTATTAACTACTCAATAATTTAATTCACAACTCGTAACTTAAAATTTATTGCATGTGTCCTGATCATTCTACATATTTTTTTGTATTTCTTTCTAGAACATGAATAGTGAGAAGGAACTAATGGTCGCTATATACCTATTATCTATTTACTATATCTTGGCAGCCGGCGGACGTTAGCTGCAAGTGGAGTTCAAGATTGTGTTGTTGATAGCCCTGATTGTCGAATCTTTTCATAAGAACTGTCAAAGATCCGCAATATTCTCACATTGCATCTTTTACAAGTAACCTACAATGCCGAAAATATTACAGAGCGGCACTAGAGAAATAATTTTAAAGGCAAGATAGTTTTGCGAGGTGGATAAAGAAAAAATACTCCGATAATCCCTTTAAACCGCCATCACAAGTTTGAAAAGCAATGTTGCCAGTTTATTCGAACAATCCAAAAATAGGCTAGTTTTTTTTAAACAACAGTTCTGAAATATAATTTGAAAGTAGTAAAAAAATGTACCCATTACTTATTATCAAAT
Organism: Ceraclea dissimilis; assembly: GCA_963576895.1. Lineage (NCBI taxonomy): Eukaryota > Metazoa > Arthropoda > Insecta > Trichoptera > Leptoceridae > Ceraclea > Ceraclea dissimilis. The sequence goes on from OY756377.1 coordinate 3,860,537, forward strand.
CAAGCGACACTAAACCAAGTTTGCTCCGTGAGACTTCTGAAAAATAAATTATTAAAACTATTAAAATAATTACATGTACCAACTTACACCCATCACTATTCTTAAGTATGCGGGTATCATAAAAAATAGTGTTACAACAATGTAAGTATTTAACACTTTTAATGAGTGTGGGAATACTATAATAGGGTAGCAATTACACATCTTATAACAGGTATTATGAATACCTAGTATTATATTGAATATTGTTATCTGTTACATAATAACAGTATACATTGTTCTATATGGCTATCTGTAATACACACTACTATAGTATCTACTATCTATCTACCATTCATTTAATCTAACTTATTGTACTGTAAAACAAATAAATTACCCCATTATGTTATCTAGAGTTAGTAGAGTACTTACTATAACTACTGCTTGGATGTTACTGGGTGAATGTTTGAAGAGCGATACGCTCTGAGTAAAAATCGTTCTATATCGCTTCAACTTTCTCAAATTTTGTACGAGATTCTTCTTCTTCAGTCCTGATCTCTCCCTTGCTGGATTTAGGCCTCCTCCAATCGTGTCCACTCCTTTCAGTTGCTCACCTTTTGCACCGACGAAATCTGTCCCTACCGAGGTTACATATGACTAGGGACTGGAAAATTTCGCGATCGCGATAAAACGAATTTATTCGCGAATTTTGTGCTTTTTACGCGAATAACGCGAATTTCGTGTTTTTTACACATATAACGCGAATTTTAGCATTTTTTTATAGGAATAACGCGAATTTTTCTCATATTTGACGCGAATTTCGACCTTCATTTTGAAAAACCTCGTCATTGAAACATTATCAAAAGCAATGTGGCTTTGAAAGTAAAAAGAAACACACTGAAAATTTTTTTTTTTTTGTTTTTCTCAAATCTTTTTGTTTCATTTTATTGTTTTAGGTATGTTTGTATAAAATATTGATCACGATCAAAAAAAAATTATATGTTTGTATTAAAATATACAAATTTGACCACTTTAATGACATAATGACATAAAGGTATGAAAAATAACACCACATTTTGCCAAAATTGTGAAAAATAACACCCCTTTTTGCAAAAAATAACACCACATTTCCCGAAAAATAACACCGATTTTTTCCAGTCCCTACATATGACCAATCCCACCAACTTCCATCTAGGCAGGGGACCCCTAAATAATTTCCATACAAAAACAGAGATAATATTATGTATTTAATGGAGGCATAATACCAGTAGAGCAATAACTTCTTATGAAATTCTACATGCGTCTCTCCTACGTTAGGTGCCCAAATATCTCCGCCCAGAATCTCCCCAACTAGGAGAGTCGCATGTAGAATTTCATATGAAGTTATTGCTCTTCTGGTATTACATACTTAGATATGCCTCCATTATTGAATAGGTACATAATATTTTCTCTGTTTTTGTATGGAAATTATTTAGGGGTCCCCTTCCTAGGTGGAAGTCGGTGGGATTGGTCATAAGTCTATCAAGTAATTATCATTGTATTATGTAAGATAGGTATATTTTGTTCTGAAAAAAAAACTATTATCATCGAGAAAATTCACTAAAAACAAATTTCTAACCGCTAGACTCACTAAAATATATTCTCATTTATCCATGTTTGAAGTCTTTTGTGTGAGATAAGTAAACTTACTTTTCCTGACGTAATTTTTCGCGTGTTCTGATACTAAGCCCCCTTAATAGGTATAATATTATTTACCGATATCGCAAAAGGAGATACTCATGCAGTTGTAATGTAAGTAATACCCGTGTAATGGGAATTTTCAAGTGAAATAATTTTATATAATATGAATTATTTATTACAGCTCCGTTTTGTGAAATAATATCTTTTGTTCATTATTTGATATAAGTAGGTACTGACCGTTTGCTGCATTAGGATTGATCATTGTAAAATCCATGTATTGTTATTTCTTACCTTATTCATTTGTAATTGTATTCTTGGGAGTACCTGACAGAGATCGCAGCACCGCGATAAGCTCGCCCTAATTTATTTATCGTTTGGCAACGTAGAAGTGTTGTCATATCGTTAAAGTCTGACATCCAGCGCCTCTAGCCACTGGAGGAATTCAGGGGACAGGCTGGCTGCACACTTGTGTCTCGCACCAGTGATAATCTTGATGCTCCTTCGATCCTATTGGTTAACATCTGACCAATCACAACGCCTCAGATTTCAAGTGATAAAAATTTTTGTAAATCAAACTGTTTGTGAACTGCATGTTTGCGTTTTCATTGTCGCTATTTTAGAGAAAGCACTTTAAACAGATCTGTCTAATTTAAGCGGGCATCTAAATGACACCAGAACCAATCAGGGCTTGAAAGTAAGTCTTCTAGGTTGCGTAGGTCTAAACTTCACTTGAAATCTGAGGCGTTGTGATTGGTCAGATGTTATCCAATAGGATCGAAGAAGCGTCAAGATTTCACTGGCGCGAGACGCATGTGGCAGCACTGTCAATGGTACCGGGGTAAGCACACGTATGGGGCAATCACGCAATATGTTCTGCATGGTTTGCTTCGGGTGTCCACAGTCACACTGTGAATCATCCCTCATTCCCCTAATGAGCAAATATTATACTTGTAATGTTAATATATTTCTGTATTTTAATTGTTCACATAAAATGTAAATAAATAAATAAATTAATCCCCCTGACGCGACTTGACGACTATTCCATGAAGTTGCCTTCCCTATCCTGCTCCACCATTATGTTCTCCTTAACGTTTCTGATGCCAGTTCACATTCGAATTTCGGGCAGCCATCATAACCTCTGACGTCGCCTTATTGTCTTATGTTTTGCATATGCATATATTTTCTCGAGTTTATGCACGACTTGTACAGAGGCTGTTCTAAATTATGATAACTGCCGATCGGATCATCAAGTCACGTCAAGTCAAGTCAAAACTTTTTGTCAGTCAATTGGTGGATGACATTTCGTTGCCGATGTAAAATATAATGCCTACTTTAGATACTGCACTTCAAGAGAAGTTTGAAAGAAATATGAGTTTGCACAGTAATAAACTTCTAACTTCAATACATGGTTGAAATCTCTGAAAAAGGCGAACATTTTAAGGATTTTCTTTGGATTTGGGGGTACCTAACCTACTGAATATCAGCGATGACTGGGAATCTATTACTAGACATATGCCCAATCCCACCAACTTTTACCTAGGAAGGACAGCCCTAAGAAATTTCCATACAAAAACAGAGATAATATTCTATTTATTGAATAAAGAACATCAGGCTCCACCATAATGACACCCTAATTTCATATGAAATGAAACATGCAACTCACCTACCCTGGGCGGAGATATTTGGGCACCTAACGTAGGTGAGTTGCATGTTGCATTTTACATGGAATTAGGGTGTCATTATTTCATTACCCTAATTTCATATGAAATGAAACATGCAACTCACCTACCCTGGGCGGAGATATTTGGGCACCTAACGTAGGTGAGTTGCATGTTGCATTTTACATGGAATTAGGGTGTCATTATGGTGGAGCCTGATGTTCTTTATTCAATAAATAGAATATTATCTCTGTTTTTGTATGGAAATTTCTAAGGGCTCTCCTTCCTAGGTAAAAGTTGGTGGGATTGGGCAATAGAAACGCTTGGAGATATATATTTGTTCATAGGAGGGTATAACTTTATAAGTAGGTAAGTAGAGAATTATAGAAAATTGGAAGAGGAAGTTGAACCACTTCATCGATCATTATATTCTTCATCTAAATTACATGAAAATTACGATCCTTTTATTACAGAAGTTTAAATTGTAATCCATCACCAGTCAAGACGTGGTGAAGTCTTATTATTATTTATTATTTATTCAAGGTACACATACAGGCATTACTTATGAATTAATTACAATATTAGTACACCACGTGTAGTGTTCAAGTAACCCCCAGTTATTAGTGCACACAATTAGCTAATCGGTCAATAGCAACTACAAACAATAAAAATAAAATTATATAAACAAAAATTCTAAGTAAATTGTAAAAGTCTGATTAATGAAATATTGATATAGGAAATAAAATGATGTTAGATAATTAAAATTATTAAAAAATAGAAGAGTAAATTTGAATATAAATAATTAAAATATTAAAATAATGTTCAGAATATGTCAAACTTTGAAATAAACCAAGTACAATACTTTTATAAAATAAGTCAGAAGTCTAATACAATTTAAAATAATAACATAGTCAGATTATTTTTGAGTCACATTTATAATAATTATATGTAGATCAAGAAGTCATATAAGCAAGCAAAAGAATGATGAAAGACAACATATCTTCTATTCTCTATTCTATATTAGACCTCACATCATGGTGGTGTGTTTCACCATCATCCATTATCTCTCTAATATCATTGTACTGGAAGCGACTTGGTATAGTAATGTATATAAACCTGATGGATGAGTACATGAAGTATGGATTAATACAAGTGATATTATGATCTCACATAGAGGTAATGATACAATTATTAATTGCTTATCGCGCCTCCATATAAAATTTTATACACGTCTCTTCATAACTGACCACTTGATGAAGGAAAATCCCGCGGGCTTAAGGCCCTCCACATTACCGGGTAGCTCAGGCGCATTAATAGCGACCTCTTTACCCGCACTTCTAGGCAAATCTTATTAAGAGGTGGGCCTAGGGTTAGCCTTAAGGGAGCCCCCCGGCAAACCCCACCCCTAAATTACGTTCCTTCAGTGCATAAATCCAAGGAGGTTACAATTCATTCTTACAAGTAAGAGACTTAAGGCCATGGCACCAGGAATGACGTCACAGTCTTTTCCCACGGCATTAAGGTTCAAAATTGCGTGACAATCGCATGATAAAATGGTAAAAATAGCGTTTTTTTTTCATTTTTTTTGGTTAATTTTGCGTCTATCAAAAATCTTTTACGGTTATTCCCTAGATTTTAATGCATATTATCAGTACAAGAAAAAAAAATTACTCCGCGACTTTCTGGAAACGAGTTTCCGTCTTTCGGAAAAAAGGTCAGAGGTGTTTTTAAAATTTATTTTTGAGAAATCTATACAAGATATAAAAAATCTTTTACTGTTATTCCCTAGATAAAGGTTCAATGCATCTACCCTATTTTGTCCCAAAGCATATTTAGTAACGGTTGTCGAGATAGAAGGTCTCCCGTTTTTAGAAATTTTTGAAATGTCGCTATGCATACTCTTAAATAGGAATTAAATCTCCATGAATGAATAATCACTTGATGATTTGAAAAAGTCAAAGGTAAACCCAAAAATCAAAAGCAGTCACATCTTGCATTTTTATTCTATCCTTGCAGGGTAGGTAGAGAGAACAGATCGCCATAATTCCAAACCTCAAACACATAATTCTGTCACATTCATGCAATTCGTCATACACACTCAACGATTCCCTTAACTTAAAACACGTCCGGCTTTAAGCAAATTCATCGTCAACATATCCAAGCCAAGCGGTTCTTAGACAACCGCGCTTCCTTTCAACTGTTTTTGCTTCCAGGTATATTTTCTTTCATCATTTATCCTCTCTACATATCCCAACCATCTCCATTTTTTCACATTCATTCTAGTCGCAGACACTCAACTCTCTGATCACTTCATTTCTTTTCCTCTGTCTCTCCCCTTTCCACACATATGTATTTCATCGCTTATTCAAAACAGAATCGCTTCAACCACCGCCTCCTAGAGTAAGTACTCTACCCGTGCTGTAACAGTTGGCAACATAGCATAATGATCGCATAGGACCACCACTCCTGTCAAATCTCCTAACAGAATGTAATACGTGGTCCATCATACTCGTTGTTAAGAAACTGTTATTCCATACATTTCCTTAGCGGCGGTGACGGCAACCTCGCCTATAACGTTTTTTTTTTTTTTAACTTTTATGGATTAATCCTACAACATGGCTAGAGAAAGAGAGAAATATCAAGGTGGCGGTGCTTCAACCAATATTTCTATCATTCTTCAAAAATATTGTTTTCTGCTGTCAATATGACGGTTTCGGTTTTACTGTGTTTTAAACACACTGTAAAGTATTTCTATAGATAAGTAATATAAATTTCTTCCTCACATTGTGGTGTTATTTTATATTTTATATCCTCGGTAATTTTTTACCGAATGCCAGCGGGCGGTATCATTAGAACATAATAAACTAATATAATAAATAATAATTACTATTATGTAATAAAATTTGTGTTTATTATTTTCACATTAGTATTATGTCTTACGTAATATTTTATTACTTATGTCTTAATTAAATAATAATTAACCATTAGCGCGTAGTATTCAATATACCTAATAACTTATATAGTATATCAGAAAGATTTGGTTTTGGATAAATTTGGAACTACCAATTTTATGCGCTGGTTATAAATTCTATAAGTGTTGCCAATATGTTCTCTTTCGTGACAGATTAATACGTACAGGCAAATAAATAAGAAGAAGAAAATAAATAAATAAGAGGAGAATAGAAGACCTGTGGGACGACCCCAAAAGAGATGGGTAGACGATATAGTCCCAGTCGCAGGAAGGAACTGGGTGAGCAAAGCCCAAAGTAGAAAAACGTGGAAAGTGTTGGAAGAGGCCTATATCCAGCAGTGGAGGGATGGCTGAACAAGAAGAAGAAGAAGAAGGCAAATAAAAAATAATCTAAATATGTACCTACCATAAAATATCTTTGATTCATTTTGTCAGCTGGGGTGATAAAAAGCTTGACTGTCATTCAGTAGACACGGGTTCAATCCTCGACCCCGATGCCGATTTACTCCATTTCACGACACAACCTTTTCTAGCTTACCTACTGTGCAGTGTACAAAGATGCATCAATTCGGCTTTATTTCGATAGTAGTACTAATAGGCGTAGTAGCAATAGTAGATTGTAGTAATAGGTGCAATTTTGTAACCTCCTTGACAAGGATATTGAAGGAACGTAATTCAGGGGTGGGGTTTGTCGGGGGGCTCCCTTAAGGCTAACCCTGGGCCCACCTCTTTATAATATTTTGCTAGAAGTGCGGGTAAAGAGGTCGCTATTAATGCGCCTGAGCTACCCGGGGATGTGGAGGGCCTTAAGCCCGCGGGATTTCCCTTCAATATTTCTATAAACCCAGACCTAGTGTAGAAAAAAGTTCACAGTAAGCTAGAAAAGTCTGTATTATGAAGTAGAGTAAAACCTTAGATTATTGAAGTACCTAATCAAATTATTTTTCGTCATACTGACAGTAAAACGAATATCTAACTCGTGTCCATTCGAAGTTTTTTTTTTTTTTATTAAAATTGGCCTCCACCCGTTCGCGAGTGATTTAGCCATTGTCAAGTATATTATTAAATTAAATCGGTGATTTATCTATACATACATATAAGTGCATACCTATATTGTATAAGTATTCGACATTCTATACTACAACACCGAGTGATCCCAGGTGACGGGCAGTAGAACAATAATAATATCATTCATACCCACCATCACACCGAATCCCAATACTGCAGTACAAAATGTCACAAAAATATTATAATCGCGCACAAAACAAAAAACACGACATTATAATATAACATCAACAACACTATTCATGTAGTATACGGTGGTACAAAAAAATATTTACACTGAATTAATATTTATTAGATTTTTTTTTTTAATATACATATTTTTTAAATACAATTATACTTTTTTGTCATATCTTTTAAGGTGTTTGACTAAGCTAGTATGTATCTTACTACTCTTCATTGCCAATAACGATTGAATATTTACTGGCAATGTGACGCACAATTCTCTTATATCGTTTAAGAATTCTTCATTAGGCATTAGTGGGCAATTAAAGAAGATGTGATTAGCTGTCTCCTCCTCCACTCCGCACTCGCAAAGTGGAGAGTTGACTATCCTAATTCTTGCGAGATGAGATGCCAGCACGCAGTGTCCCAGTCTCAGACGCGAGATCAAAGAAACGTTTATTTTTGAAATTGATAGTCCATGGAACCACGGCTGGGATGGAATCTCCGACTGGACCAATTTGTAGTGAGATCCAGTCGGAGACTCTACGAAAGCCGCATTCCACTCACGTGTGATAACTTTTTTCGACGCAGTCACGCAATCACTGGCGGGAAGGGCAAAAGAATGGGGAAGTGAGCCGCACGAGTGGGCCCGTTTGGCCAAGGAGTCCGCCAGCTCATTTCCAATTATTCCTACGTGTGCTGGTATCCATACCAAGACGATATCCATATGTCTTAAGGAAGTTGTGTAGAGAAAATACTTTATGTCGCATATAAGGTAATTAGTTTTAGAAGTAATTCGATTTGATAAGGCGTTAATTAGGCTTAAAGAGTCAGTAAATATCACCGCTTGTCGAAAGTTAGATGAAAGGATTTCGAATAGTGCTTCCTTTAGAGCAACGCATTCAGCTGTAAATATCGAAGCGTATTGAGGGAGCGAAAACATTCTTTCGATGTTCAACGAGGGGACACAAAAGGCGGAACCGCAACCGTCCTGCGACTTAGAGCCGTCGGTGAAAAACCTTAAATGGTTTGGCCAATTTTGTTCCACCTTTTGGTTGAAGATTCGGTTCACGTATACGGGACTCATCGACGAAAAAGATTTATTGATATCGATTCCTTCCAATATATTAGGCGAGAATATCAGAGCCTGGTATGGGATAGCGAACAAAGGAATTTGAGAAGAAAAGGCAGATGAGAAAGTGGTGTTTATGTGATCCCAGGACGAGCATAACAAGGGGAAGATTTTATTTCTCCAATAAGGACGAACCGAACATAATTCAAATAGTGTTTGCAGAATTGGGAATATTGGGTGTTCGTTTTGGTTGAGTCTACTGATGATAAATTTGTTGGCTAGGAATTTCCTTCGAAGATACAGGGGCATCTCCACGCATTCCGCCTGTAAAGCCACTATAGGACTAGATCTCATTGCACCAAGGATAAGGCGCAAGATTTTTGATTGTATCCTACCCAATTTAATGCTCAAATAATTTGGGAGCGGCTCCATTAGGAAGCACCCATAGTCAAGATGACTTCGAACCAATGCAAAATAAAGGATTCTCATCGTGGAGGGATGTGCCCCCCACCAGACCCTAGAAACAGCTCTTAGTATGTTCAAGCCAATTTCACACTTCACCATGACATGCTCTATATGCAAGTTCCAGGATAATTTTCTATGTAAAATCATGCCAAGGAATTTAACTGATTCAACTGTGGGGATAGGAGTGTCGTCAAACTTAATAGTGATAACGGGTGTCTCGTGTTTATTTGTAAAGATCACTATCTGGCTTTTTGATGGAGACAAAGTAAGTCCGTTATTATTGAACCAACGATTAATCGGTTCTAGCGCATCCTCTAACATTTTGGCAGTCCGAGTAACTGACCGTCCGGATCCGGAACTATAAACAACAAAATCGTCAGCGTATTGTAATATATTGCAGTGTGGGGGGATCATTTCTTTGAGGTCATGGGTATATATATTGAAGAGAAGTGGACTTAAAACGGAACCTTGAGGTAACCCTTTGTGAGACTCTCTACGGATTATGCCAATTGGGGTTTCAATCATAAGGATTCTATGACACATAATGTTAAAGATCAGGTTACATGTTGAAGTAGGAATACCAAGAGAGATCATTTTATTAAAAAGTAGGGGGAGGATGACATTGTCGTAGGCACTGTTGATGTCTAGAAAGCAAGCGACGAGTTCCTTCTTGTTTGATCTGGCTATTTGAATGTCTGATACCAGCATGCTCAGGCAATCGAGGCATGACTTTCCTTTTCGAAAGCCAAATTGAGTATTAGGGAGAATAGAGTTTTTTTCAATGAACCATTCCAATCTTGTCTTGATCATGCGCTCCAAAATCTTTAAAAAACAGCAAGATAAGGCTATTGGCCTGTACGAAGAACCAAGAAATGGATCCTTTCCAGGTTTCGGAATAGGGATGATGCTGTGGACTTTCCAGGAATTAGGAATTACGTTAGCTTTTAGAATAGAGTTGAATAGTTCAAGCAAAGAGATGAGTAAGTCGTGGGTAAAGTGTTTAAAAAATGAATATGGGATGAGATCAGGTCCAGGCGAGGAGTCCCCGCAAGACTGTATTGCTGTTTGTAATTCATTTAGAGAAAACGGGGATGTGAGAACGCACGGAGGATCACTGTGGACGGATGTTTTCAGCACTTCGGTTTTATTTTGTACGTAAGGCGAAGATAATTTATCTACAAAATCATTAACCCATGACGTGCATCTATTGCTATTAAATTTTGAACGGAAGGAGCCTCTAAATCTACGTATTGAGTTCCATACCTCAGATATGCGTGAGTCGGGAGAAAGTGAATTACAAAATGTTTTCCACCCTTGGCGTTTTTTCTTTCTTAATAATTTTTTAGTCTGAGCTTGAATTTTGCGAGTTTCTAAATAATTTTCCATTGTCATATTCCTCCGATAGGATTTATTGGCCTCAGACCTACGGTGGACCATATCACCACATTCTTGATCCCACCATGGAGGTGAGGGTTTGCAATATTTGTTTGAACGAGTTTTTGGTATAGATTTTCTCGCAGCGTCATGGATAAAGTTTGTCAATTTTTCTGCAAAACGATCGATATTGTTAGGGTCCTCTCCTGAGAGTGACCCAAAATTGGATTCGATTGACTCGTTAAAACACCTCCAGTTGGCTTTCCTGGTATTAAATAGTTGTTTCTTGTGGGGCGATATTGACATTTTTACATTGTTGTTTACTATGCAGATTGTTATAGGATAGTGATCACTAGAGTGTGGGTCACCTAGAACATCCCAAGATGACAATTGTGTGAGATCGCTTGTGCCTATTGAGATGTCAACAGCGCTATCATTCTGACCAGGGCGCGATACTCGAGTTGGTCTCCCGTCGTTCAAGATAGACAGGTTCAGTTCGTCAGCAAAATCAATAATAGCTCTGCCATCACGGTCAGTGTCGGGGCTTCCCCATAGGCGAGCATGAGCATTAAAATCCCCCAGGATCAGGTACGAGACTGATAACTTAGAAACAATAGATCTCCAGAGTGACACATCAAAACGTGTTCCGGTAGAATACATTGACACGATTGATATATCTAAGATTTTTACAGCGACAATCTGAAAGTTCGGGTAATGGGGAAGATCGATTTGATCGTAAGAAAAACAGTTTTTGATAAGGATTGCAGCCCCACCCCAGCTGTCTGAACGCCGATCATCTCGTACGCAAGAGAAACCCGGGAAATTCACATAGGATTGTCCGGTGAAATGCGTTTCGGATAGGGCGACTATGTCTATATTGTACGATTTAATTAATGATATTATTTCGTCACGGTTGATTACTGCACCTCGGCAGTTCCATTGGAGGATAGAAAAGCTCGCTATTTTATTTATCGACGCCATTGTCATTGCTTAATTCGAGTGAGTTTAATGTTTTCATGAGATTAGCAGCGATGGACGGTGAAAAACATGATGGATTGGAAATTAATTGTAAGAGGATAAGGGAGATTTTTTCAACGAGGGGTTTTAGAAGGTCTATGGATAAATTGTCAGAATTAGAAGCGTGGGAAGGGGATTGAAGGGCGCATCCATCCGGAGGGTTGGAGACTTGCCCATTACTGTATAAAAGGTTAGCTTCATGTTCTTTACGATTGTAACCAATATTTGGGTTAGATAACTTACGAGTGGGTTTAGATGAGAAGGTAGTATGAGTTATGGTGGATGAGGCGTGTGATGTCGGCGTGAATACTGCAGACGGGCGAGAGGATGAAACCTTATCTGCATATGAGACAGTTCTTGGGTGAGCAATTAAGGCTTCTTTGTAGGATACGTTTTTCAGAGCCATTGTTTTTTTTACCTCATGCTGTCTTTTCAACTCGGGGCATGAGAGATTGGCTGCCGTATGATGGCCTCCACAGTTTACACATTTAATTTCTGGGGTTATGCAGTTATCGCTGCTGTGGGGCTCTCCGCATTTGAAGCAACGGGGGGACGAGCGGCATTGTACTTTCGTATGACCGTAACGGCAACAGTTGAAGCAAAGGATTGTGGGGAACACATAGTTGTCTACACGGAATGCATTGTGGAATATATAAACATGTTCTGGGAGAACCTGTCCTTCGAATGTCAATACAACCGTCTGTGTAGGTTTCCATTCTGTGCCTTCCTGAGTCGAAACCTTCCTGTTTAGCCTTCTCGCCTTGACCACTTTGCCACAATTTTCGGGTACTTCTAAAAACTCCAGAATGTCGTCTATGGTGACGTCATCCGAGACTCCTCGAATGACACCAATCTTAGTAGCGCGAAATGACGGAATATATGCTTTGTACGAGTTATCAGTTACGAATTGGCTTTCCAGGAAGTCATTTGCCATACCCGAGGATCTGAAAGTAATGGAAATTTTATACTTACCTTCGGCTCTAATAGAGCCGTTGGAGATGCCTGTCACCCTGAAACTGTATAGCCTTTTGCCGAAGTCCAATGGTCTTATCGGCTTTGTAGTGTCTGCATTTTGAACAAAAACTTCGAACGGACCGGCATCATTTTGGCGATATTTGAATACGGGCGTAGGTGGGCGGGTTTCGTCGAGAGCAGGAACTTTAGAGCGACTGACGTCAGGGGACAGAGAAGGATCAGGAGAGCGCGGTCTCTTGCGGATGTCAGGTGGATCGGTCTGGGACTCCATCACGGGAGTCCCAGGCTGTGGGGACAGGACCAAGGTAGGAGAAAAGATACGCTTACGCCCAACTATAATTAAAAAAAAAAAAAAAAGATATCGAAATTAAAGATAAAAAAGGGCGCTTAGAAATTACTCTCTTGGGCCACCCGGTACTTCATAAACCAATATTATATATACTAGATATACAGAAAAAAGAAATTGATAATAATTTCGAGAAAGCAAAAACACACAACCGTCACCAACCGAATATTATTGTCAACTGCATTCGAAGTTAGAACACTTGAAAAATCCATCTACCGACTAAAGGTAAACTGAAAGTATGTGCGGATCTCTGTAAAGTAAAATAAGATCCTAAATCAAAATGATCATGTTATTCCTACTTAACTAACTCCTTTTATGTTTCAGACACGATTTCTATAAGTATAGAATTGTCTGGAATACAATTGTATTTTATTATTTATTTATTTATTCACTATTCCATTGTATTCACATTATAGATAACTGGAGGGTACCTACCAGTGAAAATCACGGAGGCTTGTTTAAATATGTTTTTGTGTAACCATCTATTACTATTCCACCCTTCAAAGTTCCTCGAGTAAACACAGGAAGATCACAAGGCTCCGTCTTTTCCCCGTCTCTCCAATATCGTCATGAAAGTCGTAAGACTAGATTCATATTGTCGACTTTTTTAGTTGGCACCCACCCCTGAAAGCCACAAAACTCCTCTTACATGTCTATCTAAATACACAGGTACTTTACACACATATAGATGGTGGGTACTTTAAATAGTTCGATTTGCAATCTTTACGTGTATAGGCACGTACCATATAGTATGTATGAGAATTCTATTTTCATTTTCTGTTACGTTGTATAAAATGGTACTTACTTGATTATTTCCACGAAAGAAATATTTCAAAACTATTTTTATTCATAATTTCATTAGTAGGTACGGTACCATTCGATATTTCAAATTTTTCTTTCATAAAAGTTTAAAAAATGAGACTTCGACGAAAATTTCTAGCTACCCACTAAGGCGTCGCTGCTTTAAATTTACATACATATTTATAGAACTTGCTAAATTTTCCAATGGGCAAGCGTTACATACCTACATGACTTGTATAATACGAGTATTATGTAATGGAATAATAATATTAAACAGTTTTCATTGTTATAATCATTTCAGATCCTGACCTCAGACAACAACTAACATAAGCCCTTTGTTCAGCTATAAACGGATGATATATTGTGACTTTGACTCTGAAGCCATTTTAACGATGCTTATATTAAAATAACGTTGTATTATTAAGCTTTATGTAGCCAGCGTAGTCCGAGTAATTTATTCCACGTATTTCCCACAACTTGGGGTAATAAGTGACTGTGCACTATGCATTATACTTGAGGGTATAATGCCCAATCCCACCAAATTTAACCTAGGAAGGAGAGCTCTAAGAAATTTCCATACAAAAACAGGGATAATATTGTATTTATTGTAAAAGAACATCAGCATGGCCCACCACCACAGCCTAATTCCATATGAAATGCAACATGCTACTCACCTAGTCTGGGCGGAGATATTTGGGCACCAAACGTAAGGTGAGTTGCATGTTGCATATCATATGGAATTAGGCTGTGGTGGTGGGCCATGCTGATGTTCTTTTACAATAAATACAATATTATCCCTGTTTTTGTATGGAAGGGGCTCTCCTTCCTAGGTAAAAGTTGGTGGGATTGGGATAAGAATGCTAAATCTCAAAATAAAACTAGTCCCCTACGGAGTATAAAGAAAGAACAGAATGCCCGACTTTCTTATCTTTACACACATTTCTTGATTCCTTCACATTCATGCAATATTTCGTACTCTTTCTAAGACTCATTTTACTAAAAACGCGTCCATCCTTGAGCTTCTGAACGACATAGTCGAGCCGAGTGGTTCTTGGACGACTATGTTTCCTCACACCCCTTCTTTCACCCATTTACTCACATCTTTTTGGTCATCCTGTCATCATTCGTAGTCTCGGAATGCCCAAACCACTTAAGGTAACTCCAATCATTCTAGTCACAAAACCTTGTAACTCCCTGTAACCCTCTAAAGTCACTAATCTCTCTGCCAACATCATTCCTTGTTTTGTCTCTCAGTGTTTTGCCACACAGCCTTCTCAACGACCTTATTTCCACTGCATTCAACCTGGATGGCTCCTTCTTCATCCATGTCCAAGTCTCACTAGCATAATATATTATAAAAGTCGACACCAAGTCAGATGTAGGTATGTTAAAATGTGAAAAAAAAACGATAAAATACCAACACATATGTCCCAAAATTCCCCGATCTTCGATCGAATTTCAGTTTTGAACCGGCCATTACGGGTAATCTGCTGGTCCTACAAAAAAATCTTTTGCAACATTTTTTGTAGAGAATTTAGCAAGGATTATTTTTGTCATTGTCTTTCTACTATCTCTTACCATATTCCTATAAAATGCGAAAAACCGCGAAAGGTGACCTTTTCGAGGGGGTTGCGACAAAATTTTGATAGGCAACCATAGTGCGATGTATTACCCTATTGATAAGCTATCCTTTAAACCACATTTCGATCAAATAACAGATACGTCATAATTTTAGCAGCCGTCTCTTAGGCTAAGAGAAGGTGTTTGTCATTCAGAAGAGTGTGTGACTCTATAGAAATTGGTATTGGATTCATAACCCGAATTCTCTTATTGTACTAGGTATAATGCATTGTATCATCTGACTATATTTGCTTTATTAATTACTTTAAAGTAACACCACCTGTGTATAGTATGTAGTGTAGGTATGTATCATATGATATTAATTATAATTATTTTATAGACCTAATGGTTCCAAGAAGTAACATTCTATTACAACACAGCTGATACTTCATTATTTATTCACCAACAGGAAATGTATCAAATTATATCAACAAAATATATCGTAAATTCTGTTTGATTAGAAACAGCAGATTTGTGAGCTTTAATAAAAATGGTGTTGACGAAGAAAAGTTGAAAAAATATCTTGTCTGAAATTATATTTTTTTAACCATAAATACAAAACACCCAACTAACAACAGTAAAATAAAATACGAATTTGTGCAGCGATTCTTTAGTAAAAACCATTTTTGTTATTATGTATTTTTATTTATTCAATATTTTCTATTTTTCATCCATAAAATTACAAAATGGTTGAAGAAAAAATTCGGTTCGGTTCGTTCGGTCTTATCTACAAAATAAGTTCATATTTAAAGGAAAAGCACCAAAAAGTATTTTAAATTACTAATTTTCAAGCCACTGATTTCAGTAAAGAGAAATTTTGGAAAAAAATAGTTAAAAACGTGCAATTATATATATAAAAAAAAACTATTAACTACAGATGAGTGAAGGACCTCAAAAAGATCGAATATATCTATTTTAAAGAATACCTGCAAAATTCGGAGAATCAAAAAAATCTTGCATAATTTCTGTTAGATTGACTCGAGATCTTATTAATATTATTTCTATTCAAAAGATATATTTTTAATTTGTATGTATAAATGTGATCCATATCTGAAGATGATTGATTTTAGTAAAAAATCCTAATCTAAAACCGGGTCCATGATTCATTAGCGCATGCGCATAGATAACACTTCATTTTGAATTGTCTGTGACTTCTAATACCTTTAGATTATATTATTATACCCAACACTTGCCATTAGCATCACATATTTCATACTGGCTAATGCTAATACATATTATTATGTACTGCGAACCGGGATTCGCTTTTTTAAAAGACATCACTATTTTTTGTTAATTTTTTTTTTGTAATTTCAAGTTAGATGATGGAACTTTGGTGTTTTAAAGAAATTTTCATGCATTTTGCAGACATTCTTAATTGGAAGGTTGGGATCTTTTTTTCCACATTGCATTTTTTTTTCACAAACGGTGAGGTGAGAGATTAAATAAGAGATGAGATAATTTGAGAGATGAGTGGATGTAGGACGAATGTTGGATGAAATGAGAGATGGTTTGGGCATGTGGAGAGATTGTTTGAGGATATAATAACCTTATTTATGCTAGTGAGACTGAGATAGCCGAAAAAGGACGAATCAGGTGCGAATGAAATCGATGAGAAGTATGTGTGGGAAAACATCGAGGATATGATAAGGAATTAAGTCATCCGGAGTGAATCTGAACTTATTGACCAGATAAGGAAGGATGCGTGTATAGTGGGAGAAACCGTAGATGGTGTAGTTATGAATCTGATGGAAACTAAAGCTTTACGTAAGGGTACAAGTGTGTGGCACTCTGTCCTCTCTGCAAGTAATACTATATAATATATAATAGTAATACTGCTGAGATGGGTAGGTCATGTCGAGAGAATACCATTCAGTGATATAACGGTATAATAATTATTACTTATGGTATGTACTCGTGTATAGTACCAACGATATTGCATGACAGATAGCATACCTATACTAATTAATTACACTCATTCTGGTCGCAGCTCTACACATTGCAACAGTATCGAAAAATTCTAAACAAAATTCTCTATTCCATTTTGCTTTGGGTATCATACATTTTAGTTCGAATCAAAGCACATTACATTATTCTGCTCTTCATGAAATAAATATTTTGCAATGTTTTAATAATTATGGGATTTGGCTTAAACAAATTTATTTCCTCCTGTGAAAAACAGATTTGGAAAATATTTATTTGTAACTATTTCGAAGTTTCTAAATAAATATTTTATAAAACTCCGTTGTTTTATTTGACAAAACATTTCAAGTTATCGATTAGTACCTATCACGCTGTCATTCAGGTGAGCGCAGTTTCGATCCCGAAGCGGACTTACTCCGGATCGCTTCACAATCATTTTTAGCTTACTGTGAAATGTATGAAGATGTATTTTGAATTTATGGCAATAAACCTAGATTCATTTTCTTTTTATTTATTTATTTTAAGTCATATACAACAATACAAAGATAAAAGTAAAATTATTATCGAAGCAGACCAATTACATCTGTACACAAACAACGTCAACAGCACAAAAATACAATAAACACCAACTTAAACTAATACATAGAAAGCGAAAATATAATAACATATACAATGTACATGGAAGAATTGGAAGGAAATGGGAAAAATAAAAAGAAAATTACTTACGTTGTTGATGTAATTTTACACACAGCGAACAAACAAAAAGAAGTTTTTGCTATCTGTCATCGTAGATTGCACGTTCTATACGTAGAGAATATAAGTTGGTGTTACTTATTAGTAGGTAATGTGTATTATTTATTATATTCATTAATCTGATTGATTGGTAGAAATACCTACTTAACATTAAGACGGAAGATGGATGGCGGAATTAGTGCCTCAAAAGTACCGCCGTCAATTTATTTCATTATTCATGAAGATTTTGACATTGCGATTATTTTTTTTTTATTAAAATTTATTATGGTAATAGCTGCCGCCTTACGAATATCTCTGGCCTATCTCGACTTGTACGGGACACTTTAAAACAATATAAAAAATATATAATCCTCTTTACGAAGAGCGACGTACCTACTAAAAATATTTGATCTTTATTTATACTCAGGTAGGTACTACCTACTACAAAAACAATAAAATAGGTACTTACCATATAATTTTATTTTGAAAAACACAATTTATGTTTTGTGAGACCATCGGAATTTTCTACATGTCATAGTTGAGTATAACAAGTAGTTATATCTCAACAGATACACAGCAAAGGATGGACCTTCTATCAGGCTTATGACTGACCAGCCTTCATACCATAGCGGTAGAGTAACGGCTTGTCGACGATCAGTCACAAGCCTGATGGAAGGTCCATCCTTTGCCGTGTATCTGTTGTGATATAACTACTTACCGCATAATTAGTTCACCAGGACGAGCTTATATCGTAATGCTGCGATTCCTTCCGTCCTTTTGGTCAACATGGTCTCTCCAGAAGCGTCCCCTATTTATTCTCCCCCTTACTATAATATCCTCAGTATCGCAAACAGATTGTATATAATATAGTCAGATTTCTGATTAATAATGCCCATATAGGTGCCATAGATCATAATTGTAATTTAGGTGCTTGTATATGTATAGTGTTGTGCTTATAAAAAAGTTTACACATTCAATAACATTACATAAAGATGATTTATTTCAATATTTTATTATCGAGCCCACAATGTATGTGATTTTTATAATAATACCTTTCTGTGTAATAATACCAATAAATCAATTATATCGCTAATGTTATGTGTCTGGATATATTTCTTCTAATACCTAATACGTGTACCTGCCGAACGATGTACTTGTACATAGTACATTCACGTGCGCAACCTAGAAGACTTAGTTCCAAGCCCTGATGCTTCTGGTGTCCTTTAGGTACCCGCTTAAATTTGACAGATCTGTTTAAAGTGCTTTCTCTAAAAAAAACATCCTCGATGTAATAGCAACAGTGAAAACGCAAACAGGCAGTTCACAAAAACATAGGATTTCCAAAGCGTAAAACGCCAACGTTTTCGTCACGTTCGTGTTTTGACTCTGGCCCCCGTTCTCTCTGCCTACCCCACAAACAGCGTAATTTTTGACCGGTTACAGCTAGTCTTTTAAATAAACACAATTAATTTTAGATACGCCACATTGTCACGTAGTCGTCATGGTTAAACTGTTTAATGATGTTGATAAAAAGTCTTTCACTGGGTGACCCTGTTGTCTAATAAACCATGAAGTGGTGTATCTACAAATACTAAATATATATAGTTTGATTTTTGGAAGTGTTCGCATAACTCCCGCATTTTACGATGGATTTCTACGAAAATTTAGAATACCATTTGCGATATTTACTCTGTGTTCTAACGTCGCCGGTTTTTAGAGAAAAGGCTTTTCCTAGGAGATCCCATGATGATGAGGAGATCTAAGCGTTTTGTGGGGTCATGTGTGGTATCGTATGAAAGGGCGTTGGAAAAGAAATTCAGAACTTAAATCACATTTTGTCCAGCTCAAGCCTATAAAGTATGTCGGGTTGTTTTGTCAAATTTGCCGTTGCAAAGCACGGGTAATTCAGCTAGTACTAAATAATTGTACAGCTCTATAAAGTATAAATAATAGAGAGATGTTTGATATCATAGAAAACACATAGACAATTAAAAACCACAAAAGAATTCTACGGTGGAATTGTACATGGATGAAGAATTTTTTTGAAGATTTGATGATAGCATTGTAAACGTTTGAGATATCAAAGTGTTACATCTAATATAGCCCTTAGACGTACAGAGGAACGAAAAGTCACACAGTATCAAGATTTTTTTTGGGATACACTGCCTAAACTATTTTAAGTATTATTACAACTGGATTTATCTGAATTCTGCAGTTGGAATCACAATACAGTGATGAAATATATAATTAGATTGTTTTTTTAGGCTATTACTATTTTTACTCAGGTTTTTTTTACTGCTATTTTTTCTGAGAAAATTAAACGAAAATGTATGATAAATTCCGTTACGTAATGTGATAGTCGTTAGGGGCGCGTATATGAGAATTTCCATACGCAACCCCTATTTTTCAAGGCATCTATGTCATGCAAATGTATGGAGTTACATATTATATGGGTGATACCATGGTTTTTCGTGATTATCTCAATTTCAACATTTTGGTTTATACGTGGTTCTTCCTTCTTCTTCTCTGGGTGCCATGTCAGGTCCCCCCGACGTCGGCTATCACTCTGGCATAGGCCTCCCTGTCCTGTGCTAGCCGGAACAACTCCCCCACCCTCTGGATTCCGGTCCATTGTCTTATATTTCTCAACCAGTACATTTGCCTTCTCCCCACGCCGCGACTTCGTTCAATTTTCCCCTCCATGATGATGTGCAGCAGATCATAACTTTGGTTGCGGAGAATGTGTCCCAAGTATGCCATTTTTCTTTTCTTGATACTGGACAGCAATTTTCTTTCTGACCTTGCCCGTCGCAACACCTCAATGTTGGTAACCATATCAGTTCACGTTCTTTTTCTTTCACGGTTCTTGGCAAATATCTGAAAGTTCAATGTCTCCACAATATCGGATACTGCTTCATAGAATAGTTATTTACCTTATACTTATATAGTTGATCTTCTTGTAACAATCCAGCCAATAATACTATTGAAGTCTCACGGTTTTTTACTCCACAATATTATTATTTCTCTTGTTGGTACAGAGATGTTAACATTAAGTGCCATAGAGGATTTATCTTAAACGGAATTGACATCTGACTATAGGGTTGCCATATCAATATTGAAATTATATTTTTTTGTCTGTGCGCAAATCTTGCAATCGATTTTTCAACCACTCCCTGACTACGTGGAGCTACCTGAAACTTTGCAAAAATAGTAAACTCGGTGACAATACGATTCTGTACCAGTACCATATTGGATCAACCTTCTACAGAGACAAAAAATATGTAAAGCGTTTCAGGGATATGTGTCGTATCGTGTGAAAAAGCTTTGGAAAAGAAATCCAGATCGTATGTCAGATGTTCTTGAGCTCAAGTCTCGGGAGACACCGAGCGATTGAGAGGATCCAGTCACCGCATACTGCCGTGTTTGGTATCTCACGAAAGTGCTTCACGAGTAGAACTCATACCTTTTTATAATTTTTGACTCTGTCCATTCTTGGTGGGAGGCGCCAATCGGTATGAAGGAATCCAAGCGTCCCGGAAGGGCGTGTTTGTTATCATTTGGAAGACTGCGAAAAACAGTTCTAGGATGTGAAGTCGTAAAATCTTGGTTTAAATAAATACTTTTACGGTTACTTATTTAACATTGCATTTTTTTTGTGAAATATCACATGCAACTGTTAGTTTTTAGAAATGAGGAAATTCAACGGAGAACCAAAGTTGCCTACATCATGAGCCGTGTGTCAAAACTCAAGTGGCAATGGGCAGGACATATGGCCAGGCAGGGTGACACCAGATGGTCGGCGCGAATATTGAAGTGGAGGCCTTGGACAGATAGAAGGAGTGTCGGAAAGCCACCAAAGAGATGGACCGATGACATTGTCCAAATCACTGGGGAAACCTGGATGCGGAAGGGTTAAAGCAGAGACGAGTGGAAACAGTTGGAAGAGGCTGGATCCAGCAGTGGAGGGAAGAAGGCTAATGAAGAAGAAGAAGTAATAGTTTTAACGTCGGTAAACAATGGTAAAGTAAGGAGCATGGCATAACCCTGTGATGTTGTATGATAGGTATGTTGGTATTGGTACATAAAACCATGTTTAGCTGGTCTGCCAATTTATACATGATGAAACATCTTCACTCCAAACTGACTCATGTCACATGTCATGTCATGTTAAATAATATGCTAATATTGTTTTTGCTTATTATAATATGACCATTATCCATTAAAACAAAAAAATGTATCTTCCCTTGGGTACTTGTTTCCCATAGAATTACAATGTTTGAAAAAAAAAAAATATTAGCTCAACAATGTCGACTAAATGCTAAAAAACGGATGTGTTTTGGGTAAAATGAATTTTAAATAAAATAATACTAGCCTTGTGAGAGCATTACGTACATTTATATTCAGTTAATTTTATTCGTGTTATTTTTATACTTACATATTTACAAAAAAAATTACACAAGTTAAAATTTAATCAATGTAGGCATAGTATGTATAATTATTAATTAAATTACTTTATTATTATTTTTACGAGAAGCATTTTTTTTTCTTTTCTAGGCTCGATTGTAAGATATTGCTCTTGCAATAAGTCCGCCTTTTGGCACACCACCACCGTTCTATTTTTGTAACTATGCATATTTTTCTTCGACCAATAAAGTTTTATTTGTTTATAGTAAGAAAATAATGGATTTTAGACATTTTGATATGTTTTTAATGTTTATATATATATTTTTTTGATGTACCTACCTACTTTTAATTGTATTGTTGCAGGGTTTTTCCTTCAAACGAAAGTATTCAAAAACGAACATACATTTGCATTTTATTTTGATAATTAGACACAGATAAAGACACTAGATACTTTGGTTCTATGATATTGAATAGGACTGGTAATGAAACGGTTTGCAATAAAATTGTTAGGAGAGTAATGCACCCACCTCACCTACTAGCAAATAATATAGACTGTGTGCCTCTCCTATGGGTGCTTCAACTATTATATTATTTATATTACATCAGTGACCTTAGACACGAAGTTCAACATAGAACCCAAACATCTCAAGATATGGACGTAGCTATTGGGTAGAGATTCTTCCATCCGTATGTATTAAAGACCTTATATTTACAAGGAGATCTAACTGAAATGATGCTATCTATGAAATTTCTTATGAGTTGGTGGAAATCGCGATATTGCGATTAAATCGTCCATAACTGTAAATATGCAAAAAACAATAAAATAAAGTCATCGCTTTCATTCAGGTTGACTGAAAGATATTGCTTTTGTAATAAGTCCGCCTTTTGGTACACTACCATTGTCTTGTTTTTGTAACTATATATATTTATTCATTTATTAATTTAATTATTTATTTATTTATTCTTCCAGCATTTATTTCATCTTTGGTCCTCCACAGCTCCCAGTCCTGGGCACACTCCATCCATCCACCACCGGCACATTTCCTGACATCATCACACCACCTTGTCTGGGGTCTATCGACACTCCTTCGACTTATTCTTGGTATTCCCTATCTACATTCATTGTGAGATGTCTTTCGTTGTTTTAGTAATTCATTAACACTGAAATTCGAACCCTTGAAGCCCGTTTTCTAAAGCATTCACTCCGATTCACTGAAATAACCAATTGTTTAGTCAATTAACTGCCACACAACGACAAGA
Source organism: Ceraclea dissimilis (assembly GCA_963576895.1). NCBI lineage: Eukaryota > Metazoa > Arthropoda > Insecta > Trichoptera > Leptoceridae > Ceraclea > Ceraclea dissimilis. The sequence continues at coordinate 3,884,035 of OY756377.1, forward strand.
ATACTTAATATACTCGTACATCCACCCAATGCGAGACATCAGAATCTCGTCACCCAAGAGTATCTATCAATGTTGTGAAAAATTAAATCGAAGTTTCAATAACTCACAAAACTACCCCCAAATTAGAAATATTTTAGTTAGTAATACTCATTGATTGACATGACAATTTGTTCGTTATTCTCATATTACAGCTTGTCAACTCCAAGACCACCAAGTCCGTTTTCCAACAATTGATGCTTTCTTAAAGATGTTCGGAAATAATTGCATTTTTTATGACTCATCATTCAGAATGATGTTTCCTAGAAACTCTGCTGTAAAATATTTATTGCTACAATTGAATCGTGGGCTTGGCTATTGGCAAAAGAGGATTATAGGCTTGTAAAATAGTTTTATAATATAATTATCTCACCTACGTATGTTCTTATAATAAAGCCAGTACCATTTTATGTTTTATGGTTCATTGTTCGAAACCTATGAATCCATGGTGTTTTATTCGTCTTCCGAGAAATACGTACCTAATGTAACAAACACATCAAAAATCAATTCACTTTATTCTGCAAGACGAAATAACAGGATTCCTACAAAACCAATTTGTTAAAGATTATCGATGGATATAAATAAATTGCACTTTGGAATTTAAATGTAATTTTTTGCCGATATTTCTTTACCATTGTAAATATCTCTCAGGAATACTATTACATGTCTACATATGTAAGCCAGTCCTTGGTTCTGGATATCCACTCATTCTGGACAACGACAACTGATGCCATCAGATCATAAAATAGTTACTATAACCTCTGTATGATCGTCAAAGTATTTGAAAGAGGATGAAATTATGTATTCAGGAGATCCTTTATCATGGAAACTACCTAATATCCAAAATACTAAACCATTGCAGGGAAATTCAAAATAGAAAAATCCTAATTAATGTTTTTGGAAGGTACTTTCTACAGTGCGTTGGATGTGCTGAAAATCCCGCTTCCGCCGTTTGTGGTGTATTTGGGCACATTCACCATGTAATCCAGAATCCATCCCCTTATTCTCCAGAAAATATATCCAATTTGACAAAGGAAGTTAAAGAAAAAAACGCATGTTTTGAATTAGTTTTAAATAATTTATTTGATAAAATTGACTAGATTTCTTTAAGGACTTTGTTAATGTTATTTACTAAATCTTTAGAAACACGAAGTAGGGTGTCATCCCGGACACTGGACTCCGTGTACAGCTGACAATCCACTAGGGCTGGTTGGCACGAGGCCTTATAGTGATGGAGTAGTGCTATGTCTTCTGGAACTGCCCTAGCACGTTCAGCTCCAGAAAGAGCTGCCAAAGCGTAATGGTTGAACACAGTGAGAGCTCTGGATGTAGACACAAAACTTTTGCTATAATCTGGTGCTGGACTTACTAAAGACGATCGTTTCAGATGTCTAAGAGTATGAGGAATTTTATCAGACCCTCCAAAACTTTCATTATATGTCAAACTTCCTAAATCATTTGATTCCAAGTTGAATGAATCAAAGAAGAATGCGTTACTAACAGCCAGAGACGCAGCTCCTGGTGTTTCGTTTTCAAGAGGTTGAAGAACTTGCAGAATTTCACCCCAACTTTTGGCTTTTCTAGGAACAATGATCTCATCTACATCCAACGGTATGATGTATCTTGAGGTCTTTAAATTTCTATACAAGCAATCATTATAAGCTAAGAGATGGTCTCGTCTCCTTTGCCATAAGGAAGAAGCTGTTGGTCTAGGAGCTTTATGGATCGAAGCTACTCCACGACGGGAATAATATTTTAATACTTCGTGCATTTCTTTTGGGACATTAGCAACATAAATATGAAAATATTCAGCACCCAATATTTTCAGTAACTCAAACCATTCGACGAGTCTGTTTGATATTTCATTAACAAAGTTCATATCTTTTACACACACTGTAAAGTTTCTATCATATCTTTGATTAGCACTTGGTTTTACACTTAAAACTGTTGTACTGGATTCGCAGGGTTTTGTGGTAACGGTCGTGTTGTAGGTTTCATGTCTGGGAGATATCAACGCGCAGGATATCAGAATTGGCGTTACTGTGTCTGTAGTTGAAGGATCCCATTCGCTCCACCATATTTGTGTGACAGTAGCTTCTATCACTTCCAGGAGGTCTTTGTCTCCAAATTTCTTCCACGTCTGGCAGAAGAGCGTCGTTGATTGGTCAAAAAAAGAACCTGGAACAAATAAATTTAACATTTTAAAACAATGATGTAACCAGATGATTTACTATCGGAGGTATTTAAAATGAAGAAGTGCATGAAATTGGGGTTTAAATATCTTATTAGAAATCACGATGATTTAAAAAATTGGATCCTAACATACAACAACTACCAAAATGGAGAATATTCATAAATATTCTATTTAAATATTTGTAGCGAAATTATTGTCTTTTTGTATAAATTTTTGCGATTCTTTATATTATTTTTTGTTTGTTTATTTTATTAATTTATTTACACTTTTGGTAAACAAGATACAGATATAATATGTAAACATTAAAATAAAATTATAACATTTGTTATCTAGGGCGAGCTTATCGCAGTACTGATGTGATCCCTCCAGCTAACCCCATTTTTGTTTAACTACAAGAAATCGCTGTATACTGGTTAGTTTTCCGTAGTGAATAATTTTATGTTATTTATTTGATTTTTATTGTATTTTTTCGTTTAAAGTAAAAACAAATAAATTTCTTCTTTAAATAAATACTCGTATCATTACTTTGACAGATTCAGTTAGCGTAGTGTAATCCGGGTTGAACTCACTCGACTAAAATATTTAGTATAAGTTTGACACAATATAATATTATCATAACATTATTTTTTCCGACGTTAACAAGTTAAAAGCACAAATATAATTCGTTACAGGAGGCATCCTGAAGAACAAAGCGAAACAATGAAGATATAAAAATAATGTTTTTCTATAAAAAAATTGAGAATTACTGCATATATAGTACGAGTATAACAGATAGCTCTAGGGCGGTATAAAATCTTGGGCAGGGTGTGAAAATACAAAACACTCGACTCGAAACAATTATTAAGGCTATATGAGTATGAAGAGATGTACTTAACGTATGTACTGTGGTGGCAGGAAATAATCACACAGGAAAAAATATCACGGGAAAAAATCTCACATGCAAAAATATAACAAGGAGAAAAATATGTACCTAGCACGTTTTTATATATATTTTAAAGATTTATAAGACACTGTAATTGATATTTTATAGTTAAATTTAATGATCTACCTAATCTACCGTTTAAAATTTTTAAAATTTTATAAATGTTATTCTCGTGTTGACTACTGAAAGACATTGATTTGGCAATAAGTCCGCCCTTTAGCATACTACCATTGTCTGGGATTGCAAAAATCTGGATTTGTGGCTATAAAAGAATGACTTATTTATGTATTTAATATTTGTTTGCAAAGCAGTAACAAATTTTGAATAAGTATACTCGATTTTGAACTCTGACAAACAATTTTCATTGTACAATATACATGTTGTGTCTGTCTGATTATTATGTATTGTTATTATATTGATGTGATGTACTCTGTATGACGAAGATACAATAAATAGATGAATAAAAATAAAAATGTGTTTTTTTCCTTGATATGAGATTTCTTCCATGTGAGATGTTTCCCGTGATATTTATTCCTGTGTGTTATTTAATCATATAACCCTTACTTTACTGTGAAGGCCTCGGGTTATAAAATATGAATATGTTCGTATCATTACTTTGACAGATAGAGTTAGCTTGTAATTCGGGTTGAACTCACTCGACTAAAGTATTTAGTATAAGTTTGTTACAAAATAACTTAACTTGTCACATTAACTTTATTTTTTCCAAGGTTAACAAGTTAAAAGCACAAATATAATTCGTTACAGGAGGCATCCTGAAGAACAAAGCGAAACAATGAAGATATAAAAATAATGTTTTTCTATAAAAACATTGAGAATTACTGTATGTATAAGCAGTATATAACAGATAGCTCTAGGGCGGTATAAAATCTTGGGCAGGGTGTGAAAATACAAAACACTCGACTCGAAACAATTATTAAGGCTATATGAGTGTGAAGAGATGTATTTAACGTATGTACTTTGGTGGCAGGAAATAATCACACAGGAAAAAATATCACGGGAAAAAATCTCACATGCAAAAATATAACAAGGAGAAAAATATGTACCTAGCACGTTTTTATATATATTTTAAAGATTTATAAGACACTATAATTGATATTTTATAGTTAAATTTAATGATCTACCTAATCTACCGTTTAAAATTTTAAAAATTTTATTAATGTTATTCTCGTGTTGACTACTGAAAGACATTGCTTTGGCAATAAGTCCGCCCTTTAGCATACTACCATTGTCTGGGATTGCAAAAATCTGGATTTGTGGCTATAAAAGAATGACTTATTTATGTATTTAATATTTGTTTGCAAAGCAGTAACAAATTTTGAATAAGTATACTCGATTTTGAACTCTGACAAACAATTTTCATTGTACAATATACATGTTGTGTCTGTCTGATTATTATGTATTGTTATTATATTGATGTGATGTACTCTGTATGACGAAGATACAATAAATAGATGAATAAAAATAAAAATGTGTTTTTTTCCTTGATATGAGATTTCTTCCATGTGAGATGTTTCCCGTGATATTTATTCCTGTGTGTTATTTAATCATATAACCCTTACTTTACTGTGAAGGCCTCGGGTTATAAAATATGAATATGTTAAGGATATGAAATATAATATTAGATATTATTGCTATTGTTGGGAATATAAAGGCGAAGATACACACGACAGATTTTGGCCTCCCGGATACCAAAATGACAGGTCTCTTGTGTGTAAACACATCGGAGACGCGAGATATCTCTCGATACCGCGCGCCTCCTGAGACGGTCTGCGCACGCAAGTCTCGCGTCGTGTATTTTACATATTTTCGTCTTAGGGGACGCGTCTCCGGTCTTTTGACATGTTCAATTTTAATCTGAGGTCTCTTGGAGATGTTTGCAACTGAATTGGATTGGCGCGCGTGGGCACGTGGTTTTTGTATTGATATATAATTTTAAACATTCCTGCGATTGTGACGATATTAGTACATTGTTAATAATAAAATTGTTAGTTGATTATAATTATAATATTATTTTTTAAATAATGGCGGATTAATAACAGAGTTGCATTTGCATTTGAAATATGAATACAGTTGTGAAAAATACATTAACATTACGTGTTTTATTATTCCCTTCATGTCCTACAACATTTATAGCAAACTATGTAGTTACCATTTCACCCTTTAATATTCATCGAAGGAACATAAGGAGGAAACAAAATTTCGCTACTCACAACGGTTTCGGGTATGTAGTGCATACCGATACTTGCTTTGGCTTATGTCACTGATGTCATAGGAATGGTGTACATTAAAAGAAGGTCTAATTAAGTATTCTATTTCATTTACTAACGCAGAAAAGGAAATATACACATACGCATGTAAGTAAAGTACCGACCGACATATGTACATTACTGAATCGATAAATAATTTCAAAGCGGTACCTATATAATTATATTTTTTAATCACAATACTCGTAAATACATGACATTAGAGTATGTACACAAAACCAAACGCCATTATGGCGCCAAAAATACTAATAGAATGAATGCAGCAACAGACCAAAGTCTCGCGTCTCGAGATAGTCCCGTGTATTTTAGAATTTGATGACAGGAGGCGATTGTCGGCCATTTTTACTAGAGATGCCGTCTCTAGAGACGAAAATCTCCCGTCGTGTATTTCACTGAAGAGAATGACGCCATTTTGTCAGTGCCTGGAGGCGCGTCTCCTGAGACCCCGTATATCCACACCTTAATAGATACTCGTATCTAACAAAAATAAAACCATTAATATTTTTATGATTTAATAACTCGACAGGCCTCATCGTATCTATAAACCATCATTATTATCATATAGAAAAAATACAATAGATATTTGGTATAGTGATGAATTCACTTATTAAATTACATATTTATTACTTTAATAACATTATTATAATATCCGTACAATGTTATATGTTATATAAATCCGCCTATTAATAACTATACGAGTATGTATATGAGTACATTCATACATGTACAAGATTAAATGTGAAGATTTTATGGTTAGTGAAGGGCGATTGACTATAATAAAATATCGATTTTCATGATATCGATTGTTAAAACATCATCCACTTTCATTTTTTAAATATAGATATTTATGGTCAGATGGTCACTTACTAAAGTGGAGGCTTTGGGAAAACAAAACGGGAGTAGGAAGACCACAGGAAAGGTGGACAGATGATAATGTCCAACTGACGGGTCGTAGATGGCAGCAAATAGCTCAAGATAGAAGACAGTGGATGAGTTGAGAAGAGGTCCTATGTCCAGCAGTGGAACGCAAGTGGCTAGCAGTAGGTAAGTAAAGATATTTATTTCAAAACAAACACAATGATTTTTGTTTGTTGTATCATGTGATACAGTATTGTCAAAAAACCTAACTGAGCAATTTTATACTCATTAATTTTCAAAAGGCCATATCTCCAAAACGGTTTATTTTTGAACATGCATTTATCGAATTTATTTTCATATTTTTCATCCTCTCCCAGCTCCCCAAATATTTAACACACGGAAATATAAAATTATGGTTTACCAACAGTCGTCTTTGAATATTTTATGTAGTATCTTGATTAGTTCGATTGAAATATATCCATTCGCCCATCCCTAGTCCGTATTCTTTTGACACGACCGCTGAGAACTTATTGAGATGCTTTGCGAAGTGTTGGGAATCTAATTATTTAAAGATTGTTTATATTTTATTACACCTATGTAGGTTCCATAAGGGAATGAGTGATTAAAATTTTATTATAGACGGCGGTGTCCTATCGTATTCGTGTGAAGTAAGCCACTGCACATGTTCTTTATCTATTCTTCTTCGAACAATTCTTGTTTCTCTGCATGTATTTAATATTTTCAATTAAAGCGTGGATTGGAGAGACCATGTGGATAGGATGGATGAGGGCAGAATACCCTATATCGTTGCCCATAATATACCCGTAGGACAACGTCAGCCAGGCAGACCTCCAAAGAGGTGGAAAGTTAGTTGCCAAGAGGAAGGCAATGAAGGCATCCGTTCTTAAGAGATCGATGATCTAGAATAAGATGATGATGAAGAAGAATTAAAACGTATAAAAATCTTAAATGTAAGTAAAATCTTTGTCCTCCGAATATAAGTAAGGAATTATGTAATTAGAGAGACGGCTGTTAAGACGAATGGTGGGAGAGCAGTGAAAGTAAACAAGTTGAGATGATGATGATGAGGTTTAATTCGATGACTTGATGACAATTAAAAGGTATCGGTAAATTAAGACTTCCCTCCTTTCACAAACTGAAATCAGCGCCGCAGACGAAATTTTTCACAAGACTCATAAGACTCAATAATAATTCTTTTTCAATTTGCAGGAAATAGAAAAAGAATTATTATTCAATAGATCCATAAGTGGCTTCGCAAATTTTGCTTTTGCACAATGTGAAATCTGATTTCACTTTGAGGCCCCCGAATCTTCGACGCACGAGGCCTTTGCCTTCTTTGTTATGTAGTTGGATAATCCGCCACGGTCTGATAGAGAAGGTGGTAAAAGGCGATAACATCCAAAGAGTCACCTGCATTGAACTATCTTCTTCGCCCTCGCCTTTGTCCTTGAGGTCGGCTCTCCTATAGTCCTCAACCTTCAAGTCCTTCTGTCCCCCGCATCCTCCGCACGAAGCCTCGCCCCCTTTAGGTCTCTTGCGATTGTGGACATCCACGTAGTCAGGGTTTAGTTACCTGGTTTTTTGGGTCCTACTTCTATGTCCATCGTCCTTATTTCGACCAAAGGACGGATGCATGTTGAGCAAGAGAAAAAATAGAGTATGAACATAAGGTGATGGAAAAGAGAAATTTATCTAAGGAAAGAAAAGGGTCGATGTCTGTGGCGCTCTGCCTTTTCTGAGAGAAATTATTAATTTGCCAGAACTCACTCTTTGGTATGACCTTGTTGAACCTTAAGTCTGTCGTAAATCAACGAAGTATCCCATAAAATCAATATAGAAGAATTTGCGAGAATTTCGTTTGATGTTACCGAGGATAATCAGAGGCGTCCCTAGGCATAATGCCGCCCTAAGGCAAGTACGAAAACGCCTCGTCGAAAAATACATGTAAATTAATAGATACCTAGATCAGCGGTTCCCAAATTGTGTTCCGCGGAACCCTGGGGTTCCGGGGAAGGGTCACAGGGGTTCCGTGAGTTAGAGCGTATTGTCGTAGTAAACGCTGAAATTTCATTCTTCATATTAAATACCTACGTGCAGTAAAGATATTTTTAACTGAAAACATAGTTTTTCTATTCAAGTCGAACATAACATACAAACGTATCATATGGGTGTTAAAAAACTAGCGGATCCAGTAACCATAAGTGACAGTACTTTATATACAACAAATTTTCGAAGAATCGCAGTATTGCTACATAATTTTGTCATCATGTCATGAATTTTCTAAAACTACTATATTGTTTGGTAAAAAAAATTCGCCTGCGGCGCTAATTGAACCTGTTATGTTTATCTAGTCACCCGACTTTTCTAAAAAATTCGCCTACGGCGACATTAAGCCTACTGTGTGTTTCATATAACTTCATCCAATTTTCTAAAAAAAATTCGCCTGCGGCGCATTATTCTGGCCCTGATGATTAATCTAAAATTGTACTTTACTTGCGTCCAGTCGCTCATTTATAATTTCAAATGGCCAATTCATTCAAAAAGTTTTCTCAGAGGCCTGCTATATAAAGGCAAGCAGGTTCATTATTTCACACACTTTCTAAAATAAAATTCGCCTGTGGCGATATTTTCTTAGATGATTTTTTTATTTAAAGAAAACAAATTAAACGATAGGTATGGGTATCATGACCTTCTTCACTCAGCCTCAAAAAAAGTCGCCCGCGGCGCTGTTTACATTTTTAATGCCTCAAGGTCTTATTTTCATGTGACGACCTTCATCCCCCGCAAAGTTGAATCCTGGATCCGCCACTGTGTTAAAATGTAAATTTTTGACAATTTGCTTTTTTGTTGTCGAGATAGGGTTCCACAAAAAAAGACAGATCAATTAGGGTTCCGTAGCCAAAAAGAATTGGGAACCGCTGACCTAGATAACCTGAGTGACAGTTTTTAAATACACAGTAAAGAGAACAATTAAGATTTTAATATTGATTTAGCATTCAAACAAGTAGCACAAACTTTTTAGAAAAAATGAGGGTGTTTGCATCAAATTATATTGTAGAAGCCAAATGACAGGCGAAAATTTTTATACAGAACATTAGTATTCATTCAGATTGCCGCCTCCCCGATTTGCCGCCCCTTCAGAATTCCGCCTTTGGCTGTGCCTATCTTGCCTATTAGGTAGGAATGTCCCTGAGTATAATAGTCAGGATGATCGTAAAAATCAACTAATAAAGTGAAACATGTGGTTATGAATAGTTTTAGCTATGAGTTTACCAATCCATATTAAGTATATTGCATTATTTATATATGTTTTAGGTATTCTGTTTCTAAGAGGAAAACACGACAAGTTATAACTTGTTGAAACTATTCTTTAGTATTGCAAAATTCGTCGTGTCGGATGTAGAGTTACAAGTAGTATTTCTAAATCATTCTGTGAGTCGATTACTCTGTAATCTGTAATGTAGGTAATTATTAAAACGTTGTTACTAGAGACTGGAAAATTTCGCGAGGCGATGGAACGAATATATTCGCGAATTTCGTACTTTTTACGCGAATAACGTGAATTTCGTGTTTTTTTTAAAGGAATAATGCAATTTTTTGTGCTTTTAACAGTAATAACGGGAAAATCGCATTTTAGACGTAAATTTCGATAGTTCTTCAAAAAAAATATGGGTTTAAACAACATAATTATAAGTACGTATTAAAAAAAATAACTCCAAATTTTACGAAAATGTAAGAAATAACACCCGTTTTTACAAAAATTAACACCACTTTTATAAAAAATACCTACTAAATTTTCATTTTTTAAAAAACAAGCATCACTTTTTACAAAAAATAATATCACTTTTTACAAAAATTAACACAAATTTACCCGAAAAAGAACACGCTATTTTCCAGTCCTTATAGGTAATTATTAGTTCTCTATAGCCTTACAATAACATACACCACTCACTTCATACTACTGCGGATATGTTTGCCGGATAAATTAACGCTGTTTGTAACTAAATAACTTTTCATAAATTAAAATCAGTATTGCCAACTGTCAGTTGCACGCCGGATGTGTTGAAAATCGTTGAAAATCGTGAGAAAATGTCTATGACAAATTTAATTTTTGTCGTGCCAAAACATCGGTTAAACTCCGTACAAGTTTGACAACAAACTGACAAAAAGTTCTATTGAATTATATATTTGAATGACGTATCGTTTGTGAACAAATATTTGTAGGTTAGGTTACAATCTATGTCTATAGTGAGTGAAATGTGTCCATGATTTTTGCACTGTGAACAGTGCGATTTCAACAACGTTAGTGTCGTATTCCGTGGGGTACATACCTAATATGAGTGAATCTACATAGGTAGAGTTCACCATCATCTATGTATACCTAGTCTTGCACGTGTATTGGTGAATCGTATACGTATATTATTGCATAACAATATGATATTTATCTTTGTGTGAGTGCGTTTGTTATACCTACATATAATACTTGTTTTGATTTGTATCGAACTACTAGCTATAAAAAAGAGGAAGAATGTATCATTGAATTGCAGGTACACTGTGTGAAAAGTGACTACGAATAAATAAACAAGTGTGTATTTTACTGTGCATTGTTGGACTTACTAGTTTTTGGATGCTCAAGATGAAGACTTATAATGCTTTAAAGAAGATCGATGAAAATGGGTAAGTGATCTTTTTCAATAAGTAGGTATTTAATGGCTCCAGTCGAAAGAGTTTCAGTCACAAGAGTTTTAGCCTCCTGTCCTTAGCTCTAGATTCCTAATGACGTTATCCATTTAACTTTGTCTTCATCATCATCAGTGGCTCTACAGCCCATTGTGAGCCTTAGCCTCCTCTAATATTCGGCTCCATCTCTCTCTATCCTGGCATGCTTTCCTCCAGTCCCTAATGCCAACTGCATCCACATCCTTCTGTACTCTATCCATCCAACGGAGTTTGGGTTTTCCAACGCTACGTCTACCTTGTGGCCTTGTATATGGAGGATTTTCTTTGGCACTCTCTTTTCATTCATTCTCTACACATGCCCAGCCCACCTCAGTCTTCATATTTTGATACATTTTATCAAACCTTGCTATGGTCTTTCCACATACAACTTCCAAATATCACACATTTGACAGCATCAGGAGTGTGAGTGGTGGAATGGGTAAACAATTGAGTACATAGTTGGCGCAGATACTTAGGGCGGCAGTCTCTCAAGCGGGAAGTACTAGGTTCAAACCTCGGCGGTGGCGATGTATTCCACACTTTGCGATACAGACTTTTAGCCCAGTCCTAGTGCAAAGTGTGCAGGAAAGTATTTGGGTTCGTGTATGCTAGCCCAGGTCCTTTTTCATTAAAAAAAAATGCCTTGGACTCACATAATACGCATGCTTGTGGGTGATAGCTGAATTATGAACGGACTAATTGCCTTTCTTCATGTTATACTTATATCTATAGTTGTTATCTGTTTTGTGTTTGTATTTGTAATAAAATAAAATATTTACTGGATTTTCGTCGACCCCTCGATTCATTCGAAGAAAAGAGCTATAAACTGTTTTTTTTCGTTGTGTGGATACGTGTGGATTTAAATTAAAGTAATAACCAACAACATACAACATGATTAAATCATATTACCTGTGATCCGTAATGATCCACAATGGCATTTCGAGTAGTGGATCATTGTCACGAATGATTTATTACTGTGATGGATTTATTAAATGTCAATAGTACAATGGTATACCGACATAAGTATATAGTATTAATTAATATTAAGCAGTCAGTGTAGGTAATTTCATTACATAATATAAATTAATCTATAATTCAATCATTTTATAACATATATTATATTTTATTTTAATTATTTCGTATCTTCTTGCAATTATAACTAGGTAGTATATTGCCCAATCCCACCAACTTACACCTAGGCAGGGGACTCCTAAATAATTTCCATACACAAACAGAGATAATGTTATAAATATTTATAAAGTAGCATACCGATAGAGCAAAAAATTCATATGAAATTCATTATAAAACTCTCCTACTTAGGGAAGATTCTGGGTGGAGAATTATCAACCCCAACGTAGGAGAGTTTTATATTCAATTTGATATGAATTTATTGCTCTACTGGTGTGCTACTTTATAAATATTTATAATATTATCTCTGTTTGTGTATGGAAATTATTTAGGGGTCCCTTGCTTGGTGGGATTGGGCATATGTCTAGTAGGGTGTCCCGTCAATGTATGGAGATTTTTTTCAAGAATATCAAAACAGTAAAAGTGTCATAATTCGAGTAGTTTCAGATTGCATACTTAGTTTTTAATTATGATACTACATTTAGACCTCTACCAGGTCTTAAGGATGTGAAAAATGATGATTCAGATACAAAATTTCATCTTTAGGGCTTGGTAGGGGTCTAAGAGTAGTATCATAACTAAAAACTAAATAGGTATGCAGTCTGGAACTTTTAGACATCTCTGCTGTTCCGATATTCGTAAAAAAATCTCCATGCATTGACGGGATACCTAAATTGTCCAGTCCACTGATGACTACTTTCTGTTTTAGATTTTCCTAACTTTACTGAACCAGTAATGTAGAAAGGTACCTACATTCTTCGTTTTGTTTCGTAGTTAAGAGGGCTACAGTAGTAAACATGGCGATTTTAGTGATTTTTCAATCGATATTCCCGCGTTTTTTATTGTCGGATTTCGATGAAAAAAATATATTATATAGATTGAACTTTAACGAAGCACATTATAGAGTTATATAATTAATATACTATATAGTTTCGCCCAAAACTGACCTTGAATTCAGTACTGTAGCACTCTTAACAGATAGTTACATAAACTACTAGTCCTATGAAAAAATTGACTTAAATTTTTTTGTAGACAATTTAGCAAGCATGGACCATATATAATCTAAGTTAGCAAGGATTATTTTTGTCATTGACTACTTTCTCCTATCTCTTACTATATTCCTATAAAACCGCGAAGAGGCATCTTTTCGGGGGGGGAGGGGGGGTTGCGGCAAGATTTTGATAGGCAACCCTAGTGCGATGTAATACCCTATTGGTAAGCTATCATTTATACCACATTTCGATCAAAAAACAGATACGTCATAACTTAAGCAGCGGGCTCTCGGACTAATAGTAAGTTTGGATTATTAAACAGTCATTGTAGTCAGAAGTCTAAGATTATAATCTCACTATAGAGAATGGGACAGTAATAATTATTGTTAGAGTGCAGCATTTAACAAAGTGACATGACGTGAGAATAGCGAACTAAACATTTATATAAATGTACAAAGAAAACATTGTAATCTGATGACATTCAAATGGAAATTTATCCCTACCATTATAAAGCTTATGTAAGACTTCTATGCATTGTATGTAAAGTTAATATGTAAGATTGTAAGAGATTCAAACAATATAACATAATGATGAAAACAATAAAAGTAAGTCTTATATCATTGTTCTCTGAATACAATAAGTAGGCATCAATGTCAGAATAAGTGTAAAAGGCACCAGGAATGACGTCACAGTCTTTTCACAGTGTGTGTGTGTGTGTGTGTGTGTGTGTGTGTGTGTGTGTGTGTGTGTGTGTGTGTGTGTGTGTGTGTGTGTGTGTGTGTGTGTGTGTGTGTGTGTGTGTGTGTGTGTGTGTGTGTGTGTGTGTGTGTGTGTGTGTGTGTGTGTGTGTGTGTGTGTGTGTGTGTGTGTGTGTGTGTGTGTGTGTGTGTGTGTGTGTGTGTGTGTGTGTGTGTGTGTGTGTGTGTGTGTGTGTGTGTGTGTGTGTGTGTGTGTGTGTGTGTGTGTGTGTGTGTGTGTGTGTGTGTGTGTGTGTGTGTGTGTGTGTGTGTGTGTGTGTGTGTGTGTGTGTGTGTGTGTGTGTGTGTGTGTGTGTGTGTGTGTGTGTGTGTGTGTGTGTGTGTGTGTGTGTGTGTGTGTGTGTGTGTGTGTGTGTGTGTGATTACGGTTAGCTGGCAGAGATCGCAGCATTGCGATAAGCTCACCCTGGTGAACAAATGTTTTGATTTATATTCGTAATGTAAATTTATATTTGAATTTTGTTCACCAAAAGTGTAAATAGAAATAAAAATCGGATTTTCTGCAAATTGATGGATTGGAACTGGTGAATAAGTGATCCCATTAAACTAACCGACGATCAGTTATAAGCCTGATGGAAACTCCATCCTTCGCTGTATATCTATTGAGATGACTACTTAATACAAGGAATTTTCAGTGTAACAAAATATTTCCTTTGGTTCCGTGATCTTTGCGATGCAGATTTCACCTTTATAGTGAATACATCCTTATAGTTCGTAGAATTTATATGTTCCTAATAAGCACTCTCCACTACAAGCCCACCAATCTACATGATATTAAAGGAACAACGACTAGAGTTGAATATTCATTGAAGGAACCATGGTCGTCGCCAGCCTTGGAGCTTGGGGGGCACCAAAAAATTTTTAAAAAAATGATATAACAGTCTGCACATTCTCCGGCGCAAAGGCTGTCATGCCGGAGAGTGGAGTTTTTTAGTTTAGTTAATAATAATAATAACACGAAAAACGCGTAAATAGCGCCGCAGGCGACCTTTTTTTCTGAGACATAGAGAAGAAGGTCGTGGTGTGGTTTAGTTTATATAAAAATGTAAGTATATAATCCTTTGCACAATAATGTGTATGAAGAATGTTTTTTTATGAAAGGCAATAAAAAAATAGCGCATAGCAATTTATGAAACAATTGTATTTTAACAGATTTTCATACAAATTTTAGAAAATGTATGACATAATGAGAAATTATGCGGTGAAAATATGATTTTTGTGAGGTTTTATCATTTGATATGAAAAAATACATACCTATTCCAATCTCTTGGGGCGTGGGGGTTTGGGGGGGCAACTGTCCTGACGACGCCCATGGAAGGAACAGAGGTCTAACTCTTGTAAGGTACCTAACTACATCACGATCATACACAATGCGCCTTGTTCACTTTAATTAGGAGGATGTTTTATGTCTTATAAATTGTTGCTTAGTCTGCCATCATGTGTTGCATAACCGTATAACTATACGCTTTACATACAATATCAAATGTTCTTTGCGAAATACATATGGGTTAGGTTAGGTTAGGTTCGTGGCATTAGGTACCTACGAATATAAAACTGTATAATACACGTATACTTATATTACATAGGTACTCATGACTTCCCAACAAAGGCACAGGATAATACTACTATACCATCACCATAGTGGGGTTACCAGAGAATCCTGTGGGTACCTGTATAAAAACAGACCTTTGAGCAAACACTTTATACTATATGATATTCAGAATGGGTTGCGAACGTCAATGGGAAAAACTATTTATCAAAATTAATTAATTAATTATTGTATCGGGACACCTTTTGGCAATGTCCGATGACCGTTGGCTAAGAAGAAACATGCCCAATCAACTTCCACCTAGGCAGGCGACCCCTAAATAATTTCCATACGAAAGCAGAGATAGTATTTTTTTTTAAAGAGCAGTAAGATAGGGGAGATTCTGCGCGGAGATATTTGGGCACCTACCAGGCGCGAAGCTACCTAAGAACACGATTCCCATCGAGTTACCCTTTGGATAAAATGATAGGTATAATAATGCCTTATCTGACGTAATCCAATAAGAAATATTAGCCCCGGCTTCTCTTCTGCAGAAATCCACTCTTCGTCACTGGCACCTACATACCTATACTTAGAAGAGTCGCATGTAGAATTTCATATGAATTTAGCCTCTTCTGGGTGCTGCCACTCTCGCTCTTTTATTCAATAAATAATATTTCTCTGTTTTTGTATGGAAATTATTTAGGGATCGCCTGCCTAGGTGGAAGTTGGTGGGATTAGGCAATACACCTTTTTTCACTGTAGATAAATGTAATTAAATGTAAAAATTAAATGTAAACCACAAATATATAGGTATCGGTATTATATCTTCCCAGCTTACGAGCAGCGTCTCCTATTATGGAAATGTTCGACAGAGCCATACCATTCGTCAAAGTGGCGTCAACGCTGTCGTTTCTAGACGTAACTGGGAGGTATCACTATCACCATATCTATATCTCTCAGTACCTTTACTCCGCATACATATATTATCACAGCATGGGCGTCGTCAGGGGGGCAGCTGCCCCCTCATGAGATTGGAATAGGTATATATTTTTTTATACTAAATGATAAAATCCCACAAAAATCACATTATTATCACACGTTTTATCATCATATCATAAATTTTCATAAAAATTCACTAGAATACAATCGTTTCATAAAAAAAATTGCCTGCGGCGTTATTTTTTATTACTTTTTTGTAAAATACATTTTTCATAGATATTATTGTGCAAAGTACTATATGCATTTTCAAATAAACCAAATCACACCACGACTTTCTTCAATATGTCTCACAAAAAAAATTCGCCTGCAGCGCTATTTACGCTTCTTTCATACTACATCAAATTTTAAAATTTTCGTTGCCCCCCCCCCCCCCTCCTAGCTCCGAGGCTGGCGACACCCATGTACACATAGTCTCCTGTATTGTATTGTTTTATACAGTATAGAAGTTAGTGGATAAATTTATTCTGGTCTGTCCATTGAATCGCCAACTTTGTGATGAAGTTGTCTCGAGGAAGATAAAGACAGATCTATACTATACTATATAGATCCATGATCTGACAATAATGATCACTCGTCAACACAAGCAGAGATAATAAGACATTAGTACAATGTGATACAACTGTTTTTGTAAGTCGATTTAGCTGGAATAATTGGAACTGGAACAAACATGTCAATGTTATTTTCCGAGGATTTATAACTGGCGAGTGGCGTAGTAGATCGGGCAAATCACAATTTGTAGCGTAGATAATTGTCGGAAAGCTGGAAACTGTTTTAATATCTTCATTTTTTAGTTTTTGGGACACCCTGTACTTAGCACATGCGGAAAATTGGTGCAAACTTCAAAAAACCTTATTCGTATGTTAATGAAGAGATTAAAATAGTTTCCAGCTTTCCGACAATTACCTACGCTATACCCCCTTTTTTAAGTTATTTTACCGGTCTATAGTGGATAAGCTAATTTTATAATAGCCCCTAAATTATCAATTGACGATGCAAAATAGAATATGATAATAATTAAAATGAAGCTAATCCCATGTTTTTTTTTATTATTTTATTATATCAAGCGCCTTAAAATACTATAAGCTGTAACGTTAACGTAACTGTTTTCTGTAAAGTTAGGCTAAATGGACTAAAGTAATTTGAATGAGATGGATACAGTTTTGCTTAAGGTCTTGTATGCTGTCATCCGGTTTCGGTGCCCTAAATTATTCTAAGCCAATACTTAGAGAATCGTCTTGAAACTGAAGACAGTGATAGATGAATGTGGACTACAGATTGACTGTTTTAGAATTGTAATATTTGGAAATTCCTTGAATAAAAACATATTCCTAAATTACCCCTGAAATTTACGGGATCTGAGGATTTTCCGTTCAGTTTTTCTGATATAAAATTTCTGATATAATTTAGCCGAAATACTGGTAATTATAATCTTAACAAATTGACTGTTTTAGATTTTTAAAATTCTTCCCAGTTTTCTTTTAAAAAGGTATACTTAATTCACTTTGTGGCTTACGTTATTTTATTTCGCGCTAACATTTTTATACAAAATTTCAAAAAGTTGTAGTGAAAATAGAACGATTTTTGCTCAGTGCATGTAAGCCCTTAATGGATTACAAAAAAGCTTACTAAAAAAATCTTTATAAAATAGCTATTCTATAATATGATTCTGTTCTACATACATACTAATACAAAGTTAAATTCTAGTTGTTTCATGTTGTTAGTTGTTTAGTTCAAAAAGAGCATTAATTAAATTAGAAATTGTAGCAACATTTCATTCTCGAGTTATTTTTCTGAATAAGGAATGTCTATAATTGGGTCTTGGGTCCTTATAAGATATGCCCATAGTGCAGTGCCTAACTGGAAGGTGAAGAAGTAACCTAAGCATGGAAACATGATCCCAATGTTAGATAATCAACTCATTACGTTACCCACTATGCAACATGGAAGACAGGCAGACCTTGATATATGGTGTTTCGATTTACGGATATTTCCTAGACTTCGTTACTGTTTAAATTAGAAAGTTTTGAGCAATATATCAACATGATTCACGTAGGTACTACACTTACATACTATGTTTGCTACAGTTAAATTTAATTCGTATTAAATATGCATAGGTACGTATAGAGTTAGTCCATGGTAGGCGATGTTGCTTGGAGAACGGACTTCCAATCTGGAGGTGCCGTGTTAGAATTTTTGTAATGACGATGTACTTGCTTTTCACGACTCAAGCTTTTAGCTTTTTGTGAAGTGTGCAGGAAAGTGTTTGAGTTTGTGTATAAAATTTTTTATCTTTTTTGTTTAAATATATGATATAGGTAATTGAGTATTGGAATTTCGTTGAAAACATGTTATTATAAAAATCGAGATGCTGTTTTTCGAAATCCACGTCCAGGCATCAGACATGGATAAAAAGTAAAGTTAAATAAACACTTCAACCATAAAAGTATTCTATTTTTAAAAATCCGGAAAATTGTAACAATTACTTCTCATTCGCCTGCTAGGTTCTCCATTATAAATTCGCAAATATTGAATGTTCCCCACGTCTAAATTTCCAGGAAAGTTGGTGAAAAATATATTACCATGTTTAGAGACAAACTACAGACCACGAACAGAAAATTACAGCCAGGCAAAGATTAATAAAAGTTTGTAAGATTGTAAAACAGAGTGTGTAATTTTTAGAAATGTTTTTTGAGTTTATTTTTGTCTATCCCGGAGAAACTAAAAGAAAGTAGACTCCGATGGTACGGACACGTGAACGGACAAAATGACGATCACGTGGTCAGACTTGCACTAGGCATCCCCACACAAGCGAGAGGTCGAGGTCGTCCACAAGCCACCTGGTGGAACAGTATTGAGAAAGACCTAAAGGAGAAGCAGCTGACCTGTGAGATGACACAAGACAGAAAGACTTGGAGACTGTGTACCAGAAGGGCTGACCCCAGGTGAACTGGGAAGAGACAAGGAAGAAAGAAAGTTTTTTGACTTTATTGACGTTAATTAAAGTATGACTGTGTTGTATGTAGATTGTAGGACTATTCCTTCCTTGTCCTCGGTTGGTTATTATTCAACGTTGCGCCATTCACGCGAATCCTTAATTAGTGGCGAGCAGAGCCAAGCGGGCACACGGCATATCTTGTTACATTTGCCTAAGAAAGGCTTTCCATAAATGGTAAATGCATACCTGGACTTAATTATACATTCTTGGGGGGAATTCGTATACAAACACTAATCAGATTGAATTTAATGTGATTTATAAACAAATTCTGTCGAGATGAGATCGCTGAGAAGAATGTGTGGTAAAACGTTGAGAGATAGGATAAGAAACGAAGTGATTAGAGAGTTGAGTGAATGTAAAACGGATGTTGTGACTAAAATGAAAGTGAACAAGTTGGGATGGTTGATACATGTGGAGAGAATGCACGATGAAAGGATAACATAGAAAATTTACCTGGGTGAAAGAAGTGGTGTAAGGAAACGCGGCTGTCCAAGAACCGCATGACTGGACCATGTTCAAGGACGGACGTGTTTTGAGTAAAAGTAATCGTAGAATGTGTATGAGGAATTTCATGAATGTGACGGAAGCCCGAAGTGTGTGTAAAGATAGGAAAGTCTTGGCGATCCGTTCTCTCTGCCTACCCCGCAAGGGAGGTGGCGTGAGGGTGTAGTATAGTATATAAACAAATTCTGCACATCGGCCTCCCTGGCGTAGTGGTTTGGATACTCACTATGTTTTCACGAGGTCTTAGGTTTCACTCCCATCTGACACGCAAAAAAAAATCATTTGAGTTTCAATCTGAGTCGTGGCAGACAAGAGAGATTTTGATATTGAATAAGTTTGAGAAACGAGTAGTTTATCTCAGCAGATATACAGCTAGGAATGGACTTTCCATAATGCTCCATATCTTCCATATGACTGATCGTCGGCTGACTTAATTCGATCAATTTTCACTTAATGGAATTGGTGAATGTAGTATAGATATAAATAGTTGTCACATTGAGTCAACCGACACCGACGAGCAGTCATAAACCTCGTGGAAAGTCCATCCTTCGCTGTCCATCTGTTGAGATAATTACTAGATTTTTTACACTTAATTCTTCGCTCTTATTTTAGAGTGTGCATACCGACATTTCAAAAATTTCTAAAAACGGGAGACCTTCTATCTCGACAACCGTTACTAAATATGCTTTGGAACAAAATAGGGTAGATGCATTGACCCTTTATCTAGGGAATAACCGTAAAAGATATTTTATATCTTGTACAGATTTCTCAAAAAAATAATTTAAAAACACCTCTGATATTTTTTCCGAAAGACGGAAACTCGTTTCCCGGAAGTCGCGGAGTAAATTTTTTTTTGTACTGATAATATGCATCAAAATCTAGGGAATAACCATAAAAGTTTTTTGATAGACGCAAAATTAACCCCAAAAAATGAAAAAAAAAACGCTATTTTTACCATTTTATCATGCGATTGTCACGCGATTTTGAACCTTAATGCCGTGGGAAATGTCTGTGACGTCATTGCTGGTGCGATGCCCTTAAAATGTACTATAATTTTTAAGTATTGATTTAGGCTTACCATTTGCTATTGCAAGTATTCTGGTATATGGCTGATGCGGCACTCTCTCATCATAGTAAGCTGAATATAATGACACTCCAATGTCCTGGATGTCCAGCCAGCTTTCATCCTGGAAAAAAGAGAAAAATGTTCATTAATGTGTGATTGTAATATATGCATTATCGTATCAAATTCGTAATGATTAAAAATTATTTGTTTGATATGTAGGTATTGGAAAGGTATCTGAAAAAAAAAACTGTTTTGAAAGAAGTCTCTGCTGACATTGTTTACCATTGTTTTTGCAAGATTTTATTTAACTTCACTGTGGTGTTTATTGTTTGTTTTGTCTGTGCGCAAATCTTGTAATCCATTTTTGAACCATTTCCTGACTACTTACTAGAGACCTGAAACTTCGATAACGTACGATTAGGTGCCAAATTGGATCAGCCTGCTCCAGATACGAAAAAGATCTAAAGCGTTTAATCCAAAGGTTATGTGGAGTCATGTGTGGTATCGAAAATAAATCCAGATCGTAAGTCAGATGTTGTCCAGCTCAAGCCTCGAGAGACACCGAGCAATCGAGAGATCCGGTACACTTGGTTTATAGATTTGGTTGAACCATAAAAACTGAATTGTGAGGCCCACTTTTTGCTGACGATTATCTCGGAAATAGTACCTATTAGATATAAAACAAAATCCTATTGTTCTTTTTATAAGAATAATCCAACGATAGCATATGTAGCCCGTTGAATAGAGAATGAACATGGTATATTACCTTGCAGATCGAGAAGTATTTCTGATTTTTTCACAAGGGTTGGGAGGTCGCAAACTTAGATTCTGAACCACAAGACCAACCTTTATAACCTATTCAAAAATCATAAATACTTCTTGACTTGCAAGGTAAAATGTTTAATTAGACGGACTAATGTACCAGGTACCTGCAATATTTTTCTTCAAAAGTAACGAGAAAAAGATCTTAATTTCCCACATGTGTAAAACTCTCTGGTCATAATAAATAAATAAACAAATAAATAAAGATATTGGTAACTGTCTGAGACAAGTGGATGCACAGATAATAAAATCGATAATAATAAATCATAGGTACGAATTACATTGCGAATTTTATTTTACAGAGAGATGCGGGTTAGTTAATTTAATGAAACAAATTATTTATTTAACGTTTAATAATATTAGCTATAATTATATTGTTAGAGACAGAGGAAGTACGTATTTGAGATATTAGAGACTCAGTGGCGGATCCAGGATTTATTTTGCGGGGGGGGCTGAGGGTCGGTTTCTCCGAGCTATTTCAATAAATAAAATTCAGTCCAAATTTTGCGTACTTATGTGATTCATTGCCTCCCCACCCCTTCTATGTACCTTGGCGTGCATATGTGATCTTGCGGTATTAAAAAAAATGAAAATAGCGCCGCAGGGTTTTTTTTTTGAGACTGTGTGAAGGGCGTCGTGATATCGTTTGATCTATGTTCTTTGAATAAAAAATAGTGCCGCAGGCCAATATTTTTAGGAAATTTGTAAAATAACGAACCTCCTTGTCTTTTATTTGCGCCGAAGGCAATTATTTTTTTACGAAACAATATGGTGATTTTAGAAAATTCATGACATGATGAGAAAGGATGCGGTAATAATGATGTGATTTTCCGGAAACTAGTTGTATATAAAACACTGTGTGTCACTCGTGGTTTTTACGGGAGGGCTTCGCCCCATTAGCCCCCCGTGGATCCGCTAGTATAGAGACTGTATGATTGTTCAGAGACCGAGATGCTATAGAGACTGTATGATTACATTGTAATAAATCTATGAACTGTCAGATGATATAATCATAGCGGATATATTGTTGTAATAACTTTATTAATATAAGTATTATTTATTGGTTTAGGATTTATATATCGCAAAATATAATTATTTATTTATTTATTTGTGTTAAACCAAGAACGTAGGAAGATCACCACAAGTATATTGGTGTCATTTGGATCCAGAGAGTCAAAGATAGAGCATCGTGGAAGGAGATGGAGGAGGCCTTCGTCCAGGAGTGGACGGTAGTGGACTGATAAGAAGAAGAAGATCAGGAAGTCCAGAATAATAATGAAATAATTGTTTAAACTATTTTATATACGATAAGTCCTCTTTTTGGCACACTATAATTGTCTTGTTTTTGTAACTATGTATATTTTCTCTGGCCAATAAAGATTTATTTATTTATTTATTTATAAATGTACTTAATAAATTCACTAAAAATGTTTTTTCCACAGGCCTTTCAGAGTTGCCTCCATCCTCAGTAAGTTTAAATTTAAATTACGTACTATTAATACGCATGACAGTTTTTTTTGTGACATAAATTCATCATGTAGATATGACATTAACTTTCAGAAGGCTTAAAATAAAGAATTTAATTTATTTTTAATTTTTAAGCAAGCATTGTATGTGAAAGGATAGATACCCTTTAAAATAATAAAAATAAAATAAAATACTTTTTGTTGAACATAAATATGACGAAAGGCTGACTTATTGCCTAGTGGCAATTTATACCAGCCAACCCAAATATTGCGCATAAAATAAAACCAACAGGGCATGAAAAACCAGAGGGTGACAACAATATGGATAGAAAGAGATATCGACAATAGTTATACTTTTTCAATGGTAATTTGTACTAAAAATAACTCTGCAACCACAGAGTTATTGATTTATGGATAATGCACTTTTCATATTATCTGTCTGTGTCCTCCAGCAGTCTTCCTTATAATTTTCCATATTCTCCTGTACTAGACGCTTGAATTGTTTGCAAAACACTTAACCGTCGTTGTTAAAGTACCTATTGTTGTCCTTTTTAAATAACTACCTACAATGTATGCATTGCCTAAAGTGCCTAAGGTAATAACGTTTACTTAATGCTAGGGACCCAACTATGACGTCACGATCATTTCTCACGGCGTTAAGGTTCAAAATTGCATGAACAAGCTCACGATGAAATGTTAAAAATAGCGATTTTTTTACTTTTTGGGGTTAATTTCGCTTCATTCAAAAAAGCTTTTGCAGTCGTTCCCTAGATTTAAATACATGTTATCAATAAAAAAAAATCTCAGCGACTTTCGGGAAACGAGTTGCTGCTGTCTTTCTATACAAGATATCTATACAAAAATCTATACAAGATATAAAAAAACTTTTACGGTCATTCCCTAGATAAAGATTCAATGTATCCACTCTATTTTTTCCAAAGCATATATTTAGTAAGGTTGTCGAGATCTAAGGTCTACCTTTTTCGAATTTTTTGATTTCAATATGCCTACTCTGAAGTGTAAATATTATCCTACATTCACTTAACCATAGACAATAGGCAGCCCTGTACCATAGATAATAATAAAATATGAAAGAAATAATTTACTCGTCATTATTTTAATAGACGGACAATTGATCGTTTATAATTATTTTAATTTTTATACTACAACTTGTTGTAAGGTCTGCATCGAAACACAATTCACTGTTACTTTTTTTACTTTAAATCACAGTAGCAGTTGGCCGTTGTGAGCTTAGTATATTGCACAGATAAAATGAAGAATAAACAACTGTTATTTTTTGAAAATCATAATTTATGTTTTGTGGGAACGTCGGAATTTTCTACACGTCGTAGTTGAATACAGCAAGTAGTTATCTCAACAGATATACGGCAAAATATGGACTTTCCATCGGGCTTATGACTGATCTTTAGCTGGCTTAATGTGATCACTGGAGGTCGATGGTCAGAGGTCTGGGTTCGATTCCCGGCCACGGCAGATGGATGGACTGGAATTGGTGAATGTTATGTAAGTGTAAAGTGATCACAAAAAGATAAAAAAAAATAAAGCCAGCCGACGATCACTCATAAACCAAGTCCATCCTTTGCCGTATGTCTGTTAAGATAACTACTTGTTATAAAAACAATACAAAAAACGCAAATAGTGCAAAATTTTTGTGCCAATTAGTCTGTACGGTATTTGTGACTATTTAAAAGAGTAGTTTGTGTCTGTTTAACACTATTCCCTACATCTACATGCGTATAACTTCTTAGCTCTTCTTGTCTGGGACACACATTATGTTAATAATTGTAGGTAAAATATTCCCAGTGTTACGTGTTCTCGACATACTTATTATTGAATGACGTCTCATCATAATATCTGGACACAAAATAAATATTATATTACTTACTACTTGAAGAGATGATTGTAGGGAATGAAGCTAGGACTTGAGGAGTGTAGGTTAATAGGCAAAGCAGGATCTAGTACTTGTATTATTTATGAAGGTGTATGTTGTATCTACTTTGCACATCCTTTAATAATAGACGATAACGCAGGATGGATTAACCTTTTTGATTGAGTGTCATACCAAGAAGTGTAAGGCTTTCGAAAAATCTTGTTTTTTTAAATCACATTTTCTAAGTTTTTTTAATGAATCTGGGTTTATCTAAATACTGAATACCTTTGTACACTTCACTAAGTAAGCTTGAAAAGCTTGTGTCGTGAAATGGAGTATGTCGGCATCGGGGATCGAACCCGCGCCCACTGGATTAACAGTTGAGCGCGTCACCAACCAGGCTACCGACCACCGAAGTCCAATCATACGATGCACTAACATTGATTTGAGACTCCTACCTACATACTATTTTCCCTAATATTACATCAATTTTTCTAGTTATCTGGGTTAAAAAAGTCAACACACTAGTGACGCGAAACTCTCTTGTGTACGAGAACAGCCTATTTAATATTAAGTCCATACTGTCCCAGGGCCATTTTAGGAACTGAAATACAATTGGATAAACTTTTGACAAAATATACCTATTCTGACTGTAAATGTTGTAATGTAAAAAATAAACTGACTACAAATCTGATAAACATCTAAGTAGTTCTTAAAATAAAGGCAGATATACCATGATAGAAGGCATACGAAAGATACAGTAGTTGCCTACTCTGCTTAGAGTTTTAGAGTACATGGTTGGCGCAGTCTCTCAAACAGGAGTGACCAAGGCGGCAGTACGTTCGCCGAAACGTCGGATCACCAGATCTTCACACGATTATACCCGAAAAACAAGTCTACATATGGATCATCGTGAAAACCTGCAACTACTATTTATTAGGAGGTGCCAGGTTCAAACTACGGCGCAGGCGATGTATTCCATACTTTGCGATACAGGCTTTTAGCCTAGTGCAAAGTGTGTAGGAAAGTATTTGCGTTGTATATGCAAGCCCAGAAAAAAAAAAAAAAAAGTTTTGACGCAGTTTGATATGAATTTGTATTTCGTTTATGTATAACCAAATTCATAAGAAATTCAGTGACAAAAAAATAAACAAATGGACAGTATATAAATGCCACTAAAGTCGAGCTTCTAAGCCCAATCTATTTACCCCTGTCTTTCTTGTCTGAGACAGAGCCAAGTGAGTCGATTCGCGTTGGTAGGTAAGTGTACTGACAGTCATCAATATTATAGAATCTATCAATTATCTACATTACATACATAATTATCCCAGATCTCTCACGACACACGCACACACATTCACACCGCTACTAGTCTGGCCTAATTAATAGGTAGATAGAATCATTATAC
This sequence comes from Ceraclea dissimilis, assembly GCA_963576895.1. Lineage (NCBI taxonomy): Eukaryota > Metazoa > Arthropoda > Insecta > Trichoptera > Leptoceridae > Ceraclea > Ceraclea dissimilis. Next base: position 3,910,630 of record OY756377.1, read on the forward strand.
TAGCGTTACCACCCGCTTTGTCCGGTGTCATTTAAAATTGTTTTGCATTTCTTTTTATTTACTTATTTATTGCTTTTATTCACGGTTGTACCATTACAAGAACACATTAACACAAAATAAACAAGCAAGCACATTTGACAGCAGAGACAAAACAAGCATGAAGCATCAATGCAAACAGAATGCAGAATTTTGCTATGCTAGTAAGATTATTTTTCGCATAATGTGATTTTGTAGAGGTGGCAAATTTGTCATCTTGCGAATTGAAGGTTTTCACTAAACGTCATTTAATAAAACAAACGGTAAAACAGTAATACCCCGTGCGATCCCTGACTTGTAGAATTGGTCCATACTCTTTTTTATGTTTTTTCGGGTTACCAGTAGGATCGCTAAAACTTACAACAAGTAGTTAATTCAACAGATATAGAGCGAGGGATGGACTTTGTTTCCATTGCCTTAGCTACCGTCCTTTATAGCACAGTGGTAAGAATACTAGTGTATGAGGTTGAAGGTCTTGGTTCAATTCTCGGCCACGGACTGGAATTGGTAAATGCGATCACATTAAACCAGTTGACCATCAGTCACAAGCCTGATGGGAATTCCATTCTTCACTGTTTATCTGTTGAGATAACTATATTTGTTATATTTTTTAGTGTTTCTGTAGAAATCGATCTGTTTTCAGGACTACGCCGGGCAGTAGATCTGATGAGATAATAATCGTTTAAAAATAGATCAGCCAAGGCCATAATTTCTTGTCATATTTTGCATAAATTATAATATAATATTAATAACATATGATTCTGTCTGTACTTGACATACGAGTTTAAGATGATTATCCATATTATTAGCTGATGTACAGTGTACCACTTGTACAGGTATTATAGATACAATTATTAGGTAAAATGATCGAATAGCGCCACCGTTTAATAATTAAAAAACATTGCAAATTACAATACATACTCGTAGATAGTATACTTTAGAACTAGGGTGGCCAACCCGCGGGCCGCATGCGGCCCGCCGGGAGTCTGAATGCGGCCCGCGGAGCAGTGGGAACATAAAAATATGATATCAAATCCCTAGTGAACATGAATGACTGATGAAAACTGTTGGCACTACTTATGGTCGTGAGCATCTTGCAATATAATCTTACGTATTGCCTGTTGTAAAAAGATAATCAGATTCATCACTTCGAGCATTTTTCCCATAAAAATTTCGCCTGCGGCGCTATTTGGGGCAATCTTTTGAATTACAAAACGTTTTCCATATATATTTTTGTGAGCTTTCTCCATCCACTTTCACACAAAAATTGCCTGCTACGCTGTTTCACTTTTGTAGGCTATAACAATATTTTGATTTCTGTTGCGCCCCCCCCCCACCCAAGAACACCTACACCAACACCCCCACCTACATGTATTTTTTTTGTTTTGTATAATAAAAAAAAATGGTTGTGCGGCCCGGTAGGCAATCTCATTTTCAGAATATGGCCCGGCTGCTGAAAAGGTTGGCCACCCTTGCTTTAGAATGAAAATGTTATTATGCAATTAAACTCTTAAAGGCATTCACCTATTGATTTACAACACAGTGATTCATGACTCATGACTCATGAGTCTCTGATGTTGCTTTAGTATTGAGCAGAACTATTATCAATACTACTTATTTGCAAAACCAACTACTGAACTATTTGGTTTTCTCCTTATAATTTCTAGAATCTTATGGAAAGCACATCAAGCGCAAGAAGAAACATAAAAGTATTTTATATCCTATTTCCGATCCAAAGCCAAGATCTAAGTTTGTAACGCAAACTTTAAAGTGTTTATTGATTTTGAATGGGCCTTATACAAACTGACATATGCCCAATCCCACCAACTTCCACCTAGGAAGGAGAGCCCTAAGTAATTTCCATACAAAAACAGAGATAATATTACATAATTGTTGAATAAAGAGACACATCCAGCAGCACCACCACAGCCTAAATCCATATGAAATGCAACATGCAGTTCACCTAGTTGGGGAGATTCTGGGTGGAGATATTTGGACACCTAACGTAAGAGAGTCGCATGTAGATCTCTGTTTTTGTATGGAAATTACTTAGTGCTCTCCTTCCTAGGTCGAAGTTGGTGGGATTGGGCATTAGTCCTTTACGTGACACCGTAGACTACGAAAGCATTTGTTCAAGATTGGACAATCCACATCAGACCCCAACCTATAGATTTTGTTTAGAAGCTGGCGAAACACCTATTCATATCCTCTGTAATTGTGGCGCACTCGCTCACGAAAGAAGTCACGCCCTTGGAGAGCCACTACTGAACTCCGATAAGGTTAGACTTCTCGTACCAAGACAAATCCTGAGTTACATAATATATGACGCACGTTGGTCTTGAGGGCGAGATGTAACGTCGAAGGATGTCGCAATATAAGGGATTCTTGGTCTGTCGACTTTCCTTAGAAAACTGATTTAGAATGAGTAAATCAGAAGGTGCCGGATTCGAATCTCAGTGCCGACAATGTATTCTGCACTTCACGATACAAGCTTTTAGCTTACTATGAAGTGTGCAGGAAAGTATTTGGGTGTACAAAAAACCAAATCCATAAAAAAATAAGTACTAATTTTTACTGAATAATGCATTGTCATCGAAAACAAGTAACCGGAAAAAGTTTTAAATCTCTAGAGATAAGTCGGGAAGTAGTTAAAAATTTATTACAAAAGTTCAAGTAGACATGAAGACAAGTGAAGTTGAGAATGAGGCAAAATCATTAGATGAATTATCTGAGTTGAAAGTACATAATTTAAAATGAGTGGTACAAATACCTCAAGCATAGATTACAATCTACAGTATTGTCTATGATCAGATCAGGTCTCTACTCTCTATGGTATTATTATGGTTATTATTATAACCTCTATGGTATTAGATGTTAAACCAGATAACCTGTAACCACCTGAATAATATACAATTGCCCAACACTATGATTAGTATTGGGGCAGGTTTGGTCGCTGATAAATTACTAGCTTATTTCCCCGATACATCCTGGTATAATTTTTGTTTCCTTTTCATCCTACAGTTTTCTAGTAGTTCACACGAAGTACTGCATCCTTTTGCTAGGATTAAAATTAGTATTATTTTTTGCTTTATATTGAGGAAATGCTGGTCGGAAACTTTTAGACTCCGATCAGCATTGATCTTGGATCATATTTTCTATACGTACTCGTATATACTAAGGTACAATTGTTTATATATAATTATTTTTCACATGATATGTTCAAATGACGATTCCAGGTGTCCGGATGGGCCTACGGATGATAAACAACAATAAACAATTACCTACATACTCGTACGTACCTATGTATTTATCTACAAGTATTTTATTTTTTATTATTTTTGATCTGGGCTTGTGAACACAAGCAGACACTTTCATGCACACATCACAGTAAGCTTGTGTCGTGAAGTGAGGAATACATCGTCAGCACATAAATTCGAACCCGTCCCTTCTGTATGGAAGCCTGCACTCCATCTCTTTTAAATAATTTCTTATGTTTTTGCATTTGTGTTGTAATGTTTACTGTTTTTTTTTTTGCTAAATCATGTTTGTTTACAACTATGGTGACCAAAAAACAAGTCATAGGTTGGGCGCTGGCACGCCGGCAAATCCTAATTGAATAAATAAATAAGTAATACAGTTTCGAACTAAATTTGATGCTATTATCGCACATACAAATAATAATACACAAATTCCAAAATATGGCCCCTACTTTTTTGTAATTTAATATTTAAAATACATACGAAGATCGATGGGAAATACATAATTTTATTTTTATAAGGTTGTGGAGACAAAGTTACAAACATTTCTTAATTTCAAATAAATTTTAAGTATTCAAATGCCCGGATAAAAATACGTACGCGATAAATTACAAACATCACTTTTTATATTCTTAATTTCAAATAGTTTTTAAGTAAGCCCTGAAATGTCCAGACAAAAATATACATTAAATATACAAACCTCAATTTTTATATAGATGGATATTAATTTGATCAACCAATATGGTAGTATAAACAATAATAAACTGTCATACTCATTTAGTACTACCAAATTACAATAATCGATATGTTAGTATTGATCGGTTCTTTAAATTACATTGATTATGCCGTTTTTCTATTTGCCATATAGCCCCTTGGCAAATGTACCTAATTGCCTACCCATTAAGTATCTAACTACAATATCCTCCAGGTTTACTTTATGATTTACTAGCTGTATTACCCAGCGTTGCTTGGATAGCTTTATTGGTTACTAAGAAATGGTTCTTAAAAAACAAACTACCCCCACACCTCGAGCCTTAATAATTGAATTTTTTGAAAATGGAATACTTACTTAATAAATTTTAATCTTTTTTTAAGAAACATGCTTTCTGGAATCGCCTATATCTAAATTTAATTTTTACCTTATTAAGGGAGACTTAAAAAACATACCTTTTATTTATGCCCCTTTTCATATTAGTGTTCGAAAGAGAGGAAATAAGGACAAATTGTGTGATAAAGGTTGGTAATGACTGTCTGGAGCAAGTGAATGAGTATGTATATTTGGGAAGTTTGTTTACTAGAGATGGACGCTGTGATGGAGACATTGAAAGAAGGAAGCTGGCCGGTACTAGGACGAATGGTGCGCTCGGTCCGATTGTTAGTAGTAGCAATGTGTCTATGAAAGCAAAAGTGCTAGTGCACAATGCTGTCTTGGTGCCGACCCTGATGTATGCTAGTGAGACGTGGACGTGGATGAAGAAGGATGAATCAGGGTTGAATGCAGTAGAAATGAGGTCATTAAGAAGAATGTGCGGGAAAACGCTGAGAGATAAGATAAGGAATGAGGTTATTAGGGAAATGAGTGACTGCAAGACTGGTGTAGTGACAAGAATGAAAGTAAACAAACTAAGATGGTTTGGGCATGTTGAGAGAATGAATGATGACAGGATGACAAAAAAGATATATCTGAATGAGCGAAGAGGGGTGAGAAAGCGCGGCCGTCCGAGACTGACCTGGTCCGATCATGTCGACCAGATCCTCAAGGATGGACGCGTTTTGAGTAAAAGGAATCGGAGAGCGTGTATGACTAATTGCATGAATGTGACGGAAGCTAGGAGTGTGTGTAAGGATAGGGCTGTCTGGCGCTCTGTCCTCTCTGCCTACCCTGCAAGGGATGTGGCGTGAGGGTATAGATAGATAGATAGATCATATTTTTTAATAAAAAAATGGAAAAAACGGGTAAACACCCTATTACTCATTTCAAAAGGAAAATCTGTGTGCCAAATTTCAAGTTCGTACCACGTCTGGTTTCCAATATATTCGCGTATACTCTAAAAAACTTTCAACCCTATTTTTTATCCCCTTAGGGGCGGTTCCAAAAATCCTTTCTTAGCGAAAGGTTTTGAATTAAAACTCATTTGTCATCAAAATTTCAGTTCTCTTGGATTAGTAGTTTGGGCTCTGCGTTGATGTGTGAGTATGTCAATCAGTCATTCATTCAGTAGAGATCCGTCATTTGTGACAGGCATCAGTCAATAATAATAGTAGTATTTTGTGATGTGATCTAGATTTTGATAATATAATAGAGAAGTATAATAGTTGCATAATGCTAGTATTTAAGTAAGTAAATATTTATAAAGTAAAATAATAGAAATTATGAACTAAATACAAATCATAATATTGACAAAGAAATGTACCTTTAACCTATTTCTTCCAATAAAAGAAAAGTTTAATATTTAGGCTAAACATGTTTGAACAAATGTGTTTAGGTATTGTAACTGGTTAACATGTACAGTGTACATTATTAAAAATAGTCGATAATGAATAAGTATAAATATATTGGTTTTAATAGGTGTACAATAAGCCCGCCATTTGTTAAATTAAATTAGATTTTGTCATAAAAGTATTTTGACAAGTCTACTACAGAAACTACAAGAGTTAAGTACGATATACGAGACGATCTATATGAGCCCTTTCATATGCGTTTATTATTTTACTTAAACATAAAATTAAATACCTATATTCAGTGTTTCTTTCAGGTACTAATCAGGGGGGGCGGTGCCCTCCTGAGATGCCAATAGCCCCCCCTGGGTCCATCCACCCACAGGGGTTCCAACGGCCTGAAAGACCCTCATTCACTGTACAGCGTTCTTATGACAACGAGATCAAAGCGTCAGGAATGCCGTGGAGAGAGATAACATATGTAGATTGCACAGAATCGCTCTGAATGGAAGAGCCTAGTTGCCTCCCTATGCTGCCACTATGAGCGTTAAGGGCGAATGATGATGATGACGACTTCTTATTTACTCCGCCCCCCCCCCCCCCCCCCCAGTTTGTAAAATGCCCCCCGGAGTATTTTGTCTGAAAGAAACACTGCCTATATTGTTCCATGTTATAAATACTATAAGTACAACTAGATCGAGCTCATAAGGTTCTTCGAGTATAAGGAGTACTTACATACCTATTAGCACAAATTCATTATTACATCTTGGTATCCATTCTGTTGATAACAATGTCCGATTAGATAACACAGATATTCAATAAGTACGTGCCATAATGCGTAGACATTTTAATAATGTTATCAATGATCGATAATGTTTAACGAAACGATATAATTGACACATTGACCGATCTCATGAATCATGATTTACTATATCTATGTGGAACATCGCAATATCTTCATTCAATTCGGATAGATGCCACTCTATATATAACTTTTAAACACATAATAACTATTCTAATGCCCGATCCCACCAACTACCACCTAGGAAGCAGACCCCTAAGGAATTTCCATACAAAACCACAGATAATTTGAGTGATTATCATAACTGTCATAACCTTTAAGATATAAATCCATACAAAATACAGCATGCAGCTACTTAAGTGAGGGAGATTCTGGGCCGAGATATTTGGGCACCTAACTAAGTAGAGCTGCATGCTGTATTTTGTATGGATTTATATCTTAAAGGTTATGAAAGTAATAATAATCACTCAAATTATCTGTGGTTTTGTATGGAAATACCTTAGGTGTCTGCTTCCTAGGTGGTAGTTGGTGGGATCGGGCATAAAAGTTATATTTAGAGTGCCTATCTTATGACTCAACAATACTGCCATATAAGTTCACTTAGTAATCTCTTGGCCATCAGATGCCTAATACTGGATTTTATCAACTTTTTAGGTGAGGCATAGCAGAGATAGGAGCCACCTATCATTTTTTTTGTACAAAAATTGGTCTAGGTGTGTGGTTGCTCCTATCTCCGTTATTCCTCACCTAACACCTAAAAAGTTGGAAAAATCCAGCATTAAGCTATTTTCTAATATTGTTTTCGAAGTTCCGTATAACTTGTAGTTATAGAAGGTGTTCTTACAAGAGCAATTATTCGAGCAATAATTGTGGCAACTCGTACAAATCGTATTGATTAACACTATTTCGCATTATACAGCAATTATTTCGGCAATATTTCAAGCGAAACAACACAACCATATTGCGTGCAAGCGACAAAGAGAATTGACTAAATTGTCCAAACCGATTGGATATTCGACAATTCGTGTCGCCGACATCATGACAATTCTCTTTCTCGTTTGCACGCAATATCGTTGTCTCGCTTGAAATATTGCCGAAATAATTGCTATATATTGCGAAATAATCAATACGTATTGTACGAGTTGCCGAAATTATTGCTCGAAAGATTGTTAAGGCAATTAATCGGCAATACAAAAAACAAACAAAATACTTACTACGTTCAGTTATGAGGTACGCAACCTATTCTCAATGTTTATTTTTAGTGTTAGATTATTTTTAGTATTTTTTGAGTTACCTGTAAAATTCAAGTGTTCGTAAAACTCCCATAAGACTTCTCACATTTTTATCAGTAATGATGTTCGCCACCCACTCTGAATATCATATTTATATTTGCGTGCACAAAAGTACTAATAAACTCAGCCTACATTCCAACCTAACCTAACCAGAAACAGATAAATTATTATAATCATATAGACCGTGCCAATTTAAATGCCATATGCAAAAAATATTATCACGTATATGATAATAATTTGATGTTTTATTGTTATAACAGTACTTAGGTACCAACCTAATAATAATAAGCAGTGATATATTATTACTGTGGCAACACTGAATTGTTTTAAGAGTAGTTTATTGTTTATGATTGATATCTAATTGAAGCCTTCGTGAATGTCAAGTCTTGACAGCTTTACACTGAAAACAATATGGCCAAATGAAATTCACCACAAATCTTTTTAGAAAATAGCACTATAGGTATACCTATAATCCATTTTGAACGAATGAATGAATAAATTATTTTTTTCCAAATATACGTAGGTACTAAGAAAACAATCAATAGAAAATATATAAGTACATAAATAAATCATTGGATGTGGCACAAAGTTACTTCAACTATATCCGGGAAGAAATTATACTGCCTCACTAGACCGAGGTCTGTTCCGAGACAGTAGACACTGACATTCTTAGTGATTGTTAATAAACGATTAATATGTGTTTCTGGTATGTTGGAATACATTAATTTATGTATTTTTCGTGATGTATCAATAAATAAACCTCTATTGGCAAAAAAAATAAACATTCATAGTTACAAAAACAAGACAATGGTAGTGTGCTAAAAGCCAAAAGGCGAACTTATTGCAAAAGCAATATCTTACAATCAACCCAAGATAATACCTGCACTTACAGTTAGCAAGATTAAACGTGCTTCACATCTACGCAACGAACTAGCAAAAATATTCATCAAAACCATTCAAAAAACGTTATTTCTAACGCAAAAAAGTAAACGAATACAATATTTAATAGATAACAGTCAGTCATATATCTATTATGAATAAATCGCTAATCCTGCATATTATTTATTTCACCATAAATTAATTTCAAATATCGCTTAGACAAGGCCTTTATATTCCGGATGGTCTCGCATTCTAAGAGGTAGGCTTAGGTATTTGCAATTTGCAAAAGTATCTGACAATAAAGAATGTTTGAAGTAAGTACCTGACTATATGAAGGTGATTATTTTAATATAAAAAAATAAATTAGGTTTATATCCCAAGGCTGGTGTGATAGGCCTCTAATATATTATAGTCTTGTAGGTACTTGGAATAACCTTTGGATTATTATAGTTTATTATACATACATTATCATCGCCGTACGGCTTACCCCTTTAACAGGGTAAGATGAAAAAGGCTTTTAAAGAAAATCAGCCAATTCCATTTATAATCCAGATATTGAAAATTCATAAACAAATACTTTATGATTACTTTTAAAAAATATATCTATAATGTTCTTATAATTCTTGTTTTATTTTGATTTAACCTTAGCACTCTCAGCTTGCCCCCAGTTCCCCTACCTACATACTTCTGACCTTATCATTTTGGCAAAATACTGTTAAATTCTGTTCCGGGGGATTCTACTTATACTAAACTGACTTTTTAAAATAGTTTTTTTTATAAGGAAGGTCAAGGGCAATAGAATATTTGAGAAATGTTGACGCAGAGCTTTGACTCTCAGATACACTGTACAATGGTCGCTCACATACGAGAGAAGAAGAAGAAGAAGAAAGAACTAAAAATCTCCTGTGTCACTGCAACCAGAATATGTCTATTGTGACATCCTTCGATCTTATACATCTCGCCCTCAAGATCCAAGAACCTACGTCAGGCAATTCAAGATTTGAATAGGTATACTGCCCCTCCAATTACGTAATTTATTTTATGAACGAGTGCGCTTAAAGGGATGTGGATAAGTGTTTCCGGTTTCGTTGTCTTCTGAGCAAAATATAGGGAATGGGGTATCTGACAGTCCAATATTGAACATGTGTTTCCGTAGTCTGAAGTCTCCCATTAAGGTCCTAGCTAGGGGGGGAGGGCAAAAAAAAATTAAAATTGGACATGGCACGAAAAAAGCGTGAATAGTGCCGCATGCGAAATTTTTTGTGAGGCATATTGAAGAAGGTCGTGATGTGGTTTGGTTTACTTGAAAATGTTCATGGTGTTTCGCACAATAATATGCATGAGAAAATTTATTTTAATAATTGTATTTTGATGGATTTTCATGAAAATTTATGATATGATGAGAAAACGTGTGGTAATAACTGTGTTTTTGTGAGGTTTTATCATTTAGTATGAAAAAATATATAAACATGTTCCAATCTGCCCCCCCCCCCCCCCTGACGATGCCCATGTTTAGGTTAGATCCTCATTTGTTTCTTAGCCTTACAACTTTAGATTCAGTTTATAATTACCTATAAATTAAATTTCTACTATTTAAAGCAATTTATTCTACACAGCAACATGACTTTTATGTTTCATGGATGTCAATGTAATCTTAAGTCTATCTTAATTGCTTACTTTACGTCAAGTATTAAATTAAAAGTAGTAAGGTATACCAACCTAATAATGTGTATTATTACAATCATTATGTTGGTAGACATGCGGTTATCTAGCAGACTATTAAACAGCACCCTGGCTTAGTGATTGCTTGTTAAACCGTGAGTAAGCGTATATACTTACACAATTAAATTACACAATTCTCATGGAAACCGGGTATGAATGTACTGCAGGACCGTGGCAACTTTTGCAAATTGTTCGAATATAGGTACCTGATGGTACCTATACGAAATTTAAAACATTTCGTGATCGCAGCGCCTTTAGTTATTTTTCTAAAAATATTCCATTAACACCACATTTTCTTCATCGACATCAGCCTACAAAAATGTTTACAGCAGGTAGTTATCGATAGATGTTGTCATTTTTTTAAATACGAGCCTAAACAAATTTTTAGAGTAAGCGGTTATTGGATTGACTGAAAAAATTGTACTTCCGCCTTTTGGTACACTACTACCACTGTCTTGTTTTGTAACTCTGAAGTCTGAATATTCGTTTATTAATACAGAGATGTCGATATTTTTAGAATTTGTGTCTTTAATTAATTATATATTAAGTTTGCCAGGTTAACATTGAGCTCCATCATATTCAATTTATAGTTATATATTTTGTTTTTTGAAGTGAATCGTCATATATTGTCGTAGGTACACACATCCCGTGGTAAATTTAAAAATAATTTACCATTAGAATGTACGTGTAAAGGATAGGCAAAACTAAGGTTGCCAGACGTCCCGGTTTACCGGGACCGTCACCGGTTTTACGCCTCGTGTCCCGGTGTCCCGAACAAACCTTTCAGGACCCCTAAATGTCCCGGTTTTCGGAAATGGTGGTATATTCTTACGATTCTCATAATTTTGTGATATTTTTGATAGACTATGCATAAAGTAAGGAACTACGTAGAAAACAAAGTTACGCATTTTCATAGGAGTAGGCCCTGGCATCATTTTTTTTGATAAAAATTGTAAGAATATACCAACATTTCTGAAAACCGGACATAATTATTTGGATGCATTTTTAATTGGATAAAAAAATTGAACACTAAAATAACTTTTCGACGGGAGGGGGGGGGGGGGTTGTCCCGGTTTGACTTGCAAGAAATCTGGTAACCCTAGGCAAAACGCGTAATTTTTGACCTGTTACAGCTAGTACTAAATATTGGCTGTTCCATGGTTTGACTCAGTGGCGGTCTTCAATGATTGAATAAAGAAACCACACATGAATGAAGGGACAATGTGATTCATTGTTCTATTATTATTTATCGATCAATTGATTGATTTATTTACTATTAAAGTTATTTTATTAAATGAGATTGCTAATAATGGAGAGGAATCACAATGAGTTACGTAAATTGACGTTTGTGGTTTCCAAGGAGAATGCTGGAGGGATCAAGGCTGATTAAGAAGAAGACGAAGACGGGCTACTTTATACTCACCTGTCATCATATTATACGCTTTTCAACCACAATTGTAACTATTTAATGCTCCTTTTACTAATAATACATTCATGTGATCCTGTAAACTTCGAATAGGTATTTGATTTCGATGATGCCCCCTATACTTACTCATTTTCACCTATCATTTGAGTTACATTTCGCTTGAGCCGGCCTGGGTTTTTTCCATACTAAATGAGCATTCTCCTTTGGAGAACCATACAAATAAAAAAATGGGAGATGGTATAAGTAATAAGGTTTTTAGAGAGATGTGTGGCTCTAAGACGGGTGTAGTAACTACAATAAAAGTTAATAAACTCAGATGTACAGGGCATATCGATAGAATTAATGATGAGAGATTTACCTTAAAGATACCTATATGAGTGAAAGAAGAGGTGTGAGGAATCGTGCCAAGGTACCTACCCACTCAAAAACTATACATAAGTCAGGTGTATTAAGACTGAAAGACGAAAATCCTCCAGCGGAATGTGTATCAATATGTACAGATATTGTTCATATCGTATTTTGTACATGATGACGGCTATGTGACCTGTATTAATGCTAGATAAGCTTGTTATGCATTACATATAAGTGCACCAGTAAGTACGGTACTTACCGTCTTTGTATTACTGTGGTACGGTAAGGTAAGGTAAAGGTAAGGTACAATATTAACGTTTGATATTATTTTATTATAGTTAATGTTAATGGAACATGAGAACAGTTAGATCATGTCCTGATTCTTATACTACATACATACACTACAGTCACTACGCAGTATACCTACATAGTACATACTGATGCTATTAATAATTTTACAGGCTAATATTGAAAAACGATTGTTCGTTTAACGTATGGTTAGTATCGATTCGTACATAATTTCGTTAAATACACCCAAGTGTGACGGTGGTGGATGGATGCAGTGTATCCAAGACAGGGAGCTGTGGAGGAGCAATGGGGAGGCCTATGTCTAGCAATGGATCTGAGTGGCTGCAGAAGAAGACACTCATCATTAATTCACTACAGACAAAAGCCACTTGCTTTACCTAGCAAAAAAAATGTGTGCATTGAATAAAAATTAATGAATCAATAAGCTAAACCACTTATGCCCGGGATCCGACAGCTAAAAATGACCTATCCGTTTATTAATCGAAATGTGATTTAAATTTAAATGAAAGTTTATACGCATTGGGTCATACATCTCCAAAGAAAAATTTTGGCCCGTCACCCCCTGGCCGCCGAATAGGTCCCCCTACACGTTTTTTCACATTTTTTTAGAAATATGGCAAGAGATGGGAGAACGTTGTCAATGACAAAAATAATCCTTACTAAATTCTCTGCAAAAAATGTTCGTTTCTTTTTTTTATATGACTAGCAGTTTACCCGCAATGGCCGGTCAAAATGAGGATCCCAAAAAAAAATTTGGCTTATAGTCCGAGAGCCCGCTGCTTAATTTATGACGTATCTGTTTTTTGATCGAAATGTGGTACAAATGATAGCTTACCAATAGGGTTTTACATCGCACTAGGGTTGCCTATCAAAATCTTGCCGCAACCCCCCCTGCCCCCCCCCGAAAAGGTCCCTCTTCACGGTTTTTTGCATTTTGTAGGAATATGGTAAGAGATAGAAGAAAGTAGTCAATAACAAAAATAATCCTTGCTAAATTCTCTACAAAAAATCTTCAGTAAATTTTCTCATAAGACTAGTAGTTTACCCGTAATGGCCGGTCAAAAAACAGGATATTTTTTGAAAAAAAAAAAAATTTTTTTTTTTTTCTTTAACTTTCTTCCACCCATTATCACTAACATTTTATGGAAAAAATATTTGGCCTGCGGCGCTATATCGCTGGTTATTTTATGAAAAACTAAATTTTAAGAATTTTCGTCATTGAGTTTTATTCCAATAACTCTTAAATTAATTGATGTATGAAAATAAGTTATAGCTCGTTTTGTAGCTAAGACTATGGTAATTAATTCGTTCTTTGACTATTTTCCTGTAGCTCTTATCAATTTTCAACCAATTTAGTTTAAATTCATTTTTTTAGTTTTTTAAATGAATTTCGGTTTTGGACCGGCTATTGCGGGTAAACTGCTAGTTCTACGAAAAAATTGACCAAAAATTTTTTGTAGAGAATTTAGCAAGGATTATTTTTGTCATTGACTACTTTCTCCTATCTCTTACCATATTCCTATAAAATGCGAAAAACCGCGAAGAGGGACCTTTTCGGGGGGGGCAGGGGGGGTTGCAGCAAGATTTTGATAGGCAACCCTAGTGCGATGTAATACCCTATTGGTAAGCTATCATTTATACCACATTTCGATCAAAAAACAGATACGTCATAAATTAAGCAGCGGGCTCTTGGACTATTATGAATACAATAAAAAATACTATGCGATGAATGATAGACATGAAATTTGTTAGTAAAAATAAAAAGATTTCGACGCATTATCAATATGCTCAACCATTTTCCCGATTAAAAAGTTATTTTTTTAAATAAGATATAATAAAATAAAATAATCTTTATTGTACATAAAAACATACAAAGGGCGGGCTTATTTCCAAATGGCGATTTCTACCAGCCAACCCATAACAGAAACCACAATAAGACAAAACTAATTATAAACTTGGTACCGAAAGGGTACCTTAACTTAACTTTTCAATTTTTTTTTTCAATGAAAATTTGTAAAGCGAAGGAATCCTGCGCCGATTTTATTATTTATTTAAGTAAGTATGTGAGTTGATACAAATGAATGACAACATTACATTATAAAGTAACAGTTTCAATGCGTCGACAATAATATTGTGTGTGTGTCTTGATACTAACTGCAAGATAATAATATAAAATATCTGCACTGCACAACGTTGTTACTTGATTATAATTTACAACAAACTTGTGTTCCCGGCTTAGCCCGGGTACATACCTGTAGAACGTTCCCTTGATAAGCTTTAAAATTTAAAAACCTATCTATGATTTAAAAAAAAGAAAAAAAGTTGTAATCCGCGTCACAAAATCCGCCTGGGAAAAGCTATTTTCCGCGGATGATTACTTATTGCCATCACAATTAATTCATTTCCTCAAATAGTATACAAGTTATTTACTTTAAATTAGAAGGTTTATAAATTAGAATAATTGATATAGTAAAATATGTAAAAATATTTGGTTTATTCAACTTAGTTTCGACACTGTAGACACTTAAATCCCATCCATTTTACAAATTTTGGTACATTTTGTGTGACGCACGGCCTTAATCTATGTACTTATATGTATTGTACAAGAAAGATATTTCTTATTTTAGTACTTTTGACAAGAAGTGTAGGTATAATATTTATTTATTTATTTACACTTTTGGTGAACAAAATACAGAGTTATGTTAAAACTACCTGTAACGCGACAAAAATAACCCGGTTTGTGGTTCGGTGACAGTTCGTCCCCCGACAGTTTGTCTCACTGAAAAAGTTGTAAAAATACACACACAGGTGTTAAGAACGTTTCTCGAGAGTAAAGTGATCACCTAAACCAACCAAGTCCAGCATGCCCATCTTAGACTGTTTGTTAGTTGAGATAATACATTAAATTGATAACTACATTGTAGATAAACCCAGTCACACTGAGTAAAAAAATCTCCATTCTCCGTAAAACAAATCTATAAAATACAAAGAAACAACTAGGTATACCTACACTATAAATTATGTGTATTGTGTATTAGTTGAGTTACCGCTAGAATCACGTAGGTAATGACAATATTGTTGATTGTACATTAAACAAACACATGAACTCTACGCATGCACGTACAATGTACATAAAGAAATGCATGCTACCATGCTACATCTACATGCTACTAGCATTATATATGAGTATGTCTGCTATCAAGTACGGTACATACATTATGACACACGCATTTTAAATTTATTGTAATAGATAGTCAGCAGTGCCGTCGCTAGGGAAAATAATATTTATGCCTTGTGAACGTGTGCCTCACTATAAAGTTTTCTGTAGGTTGAACATTAGAAACGCCACCAGGATTCGCATCCTCGAACTCAATAGAATAAAAACTATTTTAAAATTCATTACGTGGATTTTAATGCAAATTATAATAGTTTTTCATTTTAACTTCAAGTTTTTTGTTTCTGGTTCACAAACAGTGATATTGTGCTGTGCCTAATTCAAGCAGGTATTTTAAAAGCAGAGATTCCGAATATGCTATTTATTTAATCACATAATATTTCAACAGTATTGGAGTAACGAAGCATATTTATTTATTTATTGTTTGGCCAACATCACGCCTATATCATATAAAGCATATAATATGATCTATCTATGTAACTGGGAATGAGCCCGTACCAAAGCAGACATAAAACAATATTTATGCTTTGTCTATATTCGCAACGATGGTTATTTACTTCCCTTAATCTGTCATTCATATAACTATGATCCATCTTAGTTGATGCTATCATTTTTTCGGGTTTAACTGTGTTATTTAACTTTGTAGGTACATAAAATAGACAAACATTATTTTCGAACGTGACAAATTTTCACGAATACCTAATAAAAATATATTATACATCCCAGTGGCGTAGCGTGGGTTTGTGCCGCCCGGGGCGGAGGCAAAATTTGCCGCCCCCCCCCCATAAAAAAACTTATTCTTTTTTTCATTTTTTTCGTGCAAATATGACCTTGTGGTGTTATAAATGTGAACAGCGCCGCAGGCGACTTTTTTTGAAACTGAGTGAAAAGGGCCATGTAGTCAAGGACGTTTGATTTATTTTCTGAAAATAAATGTAACCCAGATTTGCGCCGCAGGCGAATTGTTTTTAGAAAATGTGTGAAATCATAATTTTAACTGCTTAAATATTGAACCTAAAACTTTTTGGATGAAGGTTCATTTGAAATTATAAATGAGCGACGGGCCGCAAGTAAAATATAATTCTAGATTATATAACAAGGTCGGTATAATGCGACGCAGGCGAAATTTCTATAGAGGAATCGGCTTAGTGATGGGATAAACGTAACAGATTTAATTAGCGCCGCAGGCGAATTTTTTTTACATAAAAATGTAGTAGTTTTAGAAAATTCATGACATGGTGAGAAAACGATGTAGTAATAATGTGATTCTTCGTAAACTAGTTTTATATAAAGTGCTGTCACTTGTTTTGGGGGGTAATCCGCCGTCTGAATCCGCTAATGAGAAGAATATTATTTTTGAGTTATGAATACTCTCCAGTTGCAGCCTTTTCTGAAAAATGCCGCCCCCGTCCTTGCAAATTCTGAAAACTGCCGCCCCTAGGCCGACAGTCTAGGGGCGGCAGTTACTCTCAAGAAAACAAGAAAAGACGCAGGAAGTTTGCTTGTTACGATGCAGTAATTTTCTTTTTAAAATGCCTCCCCCCGTCCTTGTATATTCTGAAATCTGCCGATAGCCTAGGGGCGGCAGATTTGTGAAATTAGCCTAGTGCAAGGTGTACAGGAAAGTATTTGGGTTTGTGTACGCTAGCCTAGATTGTTTAAAAAAATCCCGAAAATGCCGCCCCTTGAAAAGTGCCGCCCGGGGCGGCCCGCCCCCCCCGCCCCCCCCCACGCTACGCTACTGATACATCCCTTACAACGGGCCTGCAGTTTGATGAGTACTAGCTACCCACCTGGTGGTAGATTCTAGATATCGTTGGATTGAAGTAAGCACGCACTAGACAGAGAGTACCTACTTTACTTACACGTATATTATGGAATATACTTAGATTGCAAGTAGTATATACTGAGATCTCTTACAATGGGACACCTGAATGGTATATTATGAAGAGGATGAGATTGCATCGTTCACATACCTGCGTGTCTTGCCGGGTACTCAGCTAGTAAGTACTTAATGCAATAATAAGTAGGTAATGTAGGTATATATGGAAACTAATACGAGTACTTAAGTAATCGTATTATTTTAGGGAACTATGGAAAGAAAATATGTGCGCAAAATTTCAAGGTGCTGGGATATTGGGAAGTTATTAAATTTGAAGAAGAAATTGTAAGTGCAGACAACGATAAATGAATTTGATATAGGTACTTATATAATATTTTTTGTAGAGAATTTAGTAAGGATTATTTTTGTCATTGACTGCTTTCTCCTATCTTTCACCATGTTCCTAAAAAATGCGAAAATCGGCGAAGAGGGACCTTTATGGGAGGGGGGGGGGTTTGCGGCAAGATTTTAATAAGAAACCCTAGTGCGACCCTATTGGTAAGCTATCACTTAAATCACATTTCGATCAAATAACAGATGCGTCGTATTTTTTGCAGCCGCATCTTGGGCTAAATGTGAATCAGTATAGTGAAGTGAAGGGCAATTCAAAATATGTATAGAAAAAATATATTATATAGTCATGATAATGTATAAATGAAATAAAATATATTGAAGGTAAACACATTTGTAATCAGATTTTTAGTATTCCACAAAATCTCATGGTTCCGTGCTGTTGTCACCAGGCCCGAAAGAATCTTATGGAACAACTTCCACTCCATCTTCACCTGTCCCCGAGTCCACATACAAAGTATCCGTGCTGTTAGCATCAGGACCGAAAACATCTTCATCTGCTCCAAAGACTTCCACTATATCCGCCACTAGAGGTTTCAAGTTATCGCTGTAGGTATTGGGGTCATATGGCGTCTTCTTTGTTGGCCAAACGAATTTCAAAGCGTCGAGTAATTCGTCGTACGCTTCCATTGTTAACTGATCTTTAAATTCGGCAACTTTCTGCAGTTTCGTTCGAAAGTTTTCCGACAGTCCTTCCAGTACTTCTTCGTAACATTTTAACGAACTATCAACCGCAGCTGTTCCATGGAATCTAAAAAGGGAATGCGAAAAAACTTAAAGAAATTCAATCCAATTTTTTCTGTCCATTCCCTCACGCCGCATCCCTTACAGGGTTGAGGGTAGGCAGAGAGAACAGATTGCCAGATTTTCCTATCCATACATACATTTCTTGCCTCCGTCACATTCATGCAATTCGTCATACACACTCTACGATTCCTTTTACACAAAACACGTCCGTTCTTGGGAGTCTGTTCTGAGGCAGCGGTTTCAATATTACACATTGTCAGGGTCCGGAGTGCAGAATACAATCGGGTGGGTGCCAATTCGATACCTGCCCGATCTTTTTAAAGAATATCTGTCTTAGAGTGAAGTGTCAAATATGCGCTTGGATTTATTATAACAATTACGTGAGACATTCCCAGAGGTCCTGGAAACTGCAAGTGACAGGGGCCTCTGGCGAAGATACTCAAATGTTTGAGCCCCCGACCCAACCAAGGATAGAAGGAAAAGAAGATGTATGTATATCAGTGGCGAAGGGTGGGTTTCTGCACTTTTATAACTATAATTTTATCCAAAAGGAAATTCGATGGGAATCGTGTTCTTAGGTAGCTTCGCGCCTGGTATGTATGCATTAATTTAAAATAAAAATACATTGATTTAAATTGTAATAAATAAAATATATTTTTTACCTGGCTGACAGACAAATCGCAGAAACAACAAACACAATGGTCCACTTCATGGTGGCTTTAACGACAGAGGACACAAAGATGGTGTCCACACTTATATTCCAATATTTATCACATTCTTGAATTTCTACATTTCTTTATAATTTCTCTATCATTGTCTATTGAATTGTTTGATATAATTGAATGATATTTACTGAATAACTTCGTGACATTTGCTTAGAAATTGTATCTCTAAATTTTATCTAAACTAGGTATCTAATTACTAGAGCTGGCGATATGACTTAATAATTACGTGCGTCTGTTTGTAAAATAAAAAATTATTGAAATCGCAACATAGGTGAAACACATACCTATGTTTATTTCAGTATTGCATTTGGCGCAGCTCATATTTTCCAAGAATTAGGAATTTATTTTGAATTTGAACGTCGGTGTCGAATATCAGAACAACATAGGCAGCTACGTTACAACTATTGAAGAAAAACAATCTTTTTTCAGTATTACAGGAATATAAAAAAAAAAAAACATTATTTTTAAAGCCCTGTCTGTATCTGGATACCTATGGGGTCTAAAAATAAGTATGTCCAGTGAAATTGAAATGAAATTTAATGCTTTATAATTTTATTATTACATGTAGGTAGTACACAAAAACGTGTGATTTAGAAGACACAAGCGAAAAACTAAAAAAAAAGTTATTTGTAAAATAAAAACACTGTTTTTTACTTCCACTACTTATTTTTGAGTACATGCACCAGAGATCTTTCAAAGCTAATGCTTTATCTTCAGTGGTTATCTATGAACTCATAGTCAAAGCATTAGCTTTGAAAGATCTCTGGTGTATGTACTCAAAAATAAATAGTGGAAGTAAAAAACAGTGTTTTTATTTTACAAATAATTTTACAATGTGCTTCCATAAGGTTAATCTTCAAACAATCAATAAATTTAAAAAAAGTGTTAATATTTTTGCAGTTTTTCGCCCCGCCTCGAGTTAGCACAAGATAATTTTGAGCAGTAATTAAGTGTAGCTTTACTGGGCAATGGGAAATGGGAATCCATAAAAAAACATCCCAGAGTTTTGAATAATTTGGGATGTTTCGCAAGAACTAAGTAGATATATCTCGACTGGGCTATTACTAAAAACATTTGAAAAAACAGTAAAGGAGTTACAACAATTGAGCACCGGCTGTGTGTTCATTTGAGGATTTTCCACAATTAAGCAATTTGTTCACATCATGGTGGAGATTTTTTGTGGAGGAAAGTTTCAAAAGTAGTCAAGCGCATTAAGAGTATGCATACCGACATTTCAATAATTTCTAAAAACGGGAGACCTTATATCTCGACAACCGTTACTAAATATGCTTTGAAACAAAACAGGGCATTGAACATTTACCTAGGGAATAACCGTAAAAGATTTTTTATATCTTGTACTAATATATTTCTAAAAAAAATAATTTGAAAAACACCTCAGATCTGTTTTCCGAAAAACGGAAACTCGTTTCCCGATAGTCGCGGGGTTCAATTTTTTTTGTGCTGATAATATGCATTAAAATCTAGGGAATAACCGTAAAAAATTTTTGATAGACGCAAAATTAACCCAAAAAAATGGAAAAAACGCTCTATTTACCATTTTATCATGCGATTGTTCACGCGATTTTGAACCTTAATGCCGTGGGAAATGCCGTTGGAAAAAAATGACTGTGACGTCATTCTTGGTACCAAGCCTTTAAACACTGGATGCAAAAGGAATACTAAAACTTAAATACATTTCAAACAACGCTATCACCTTATGACATCTCAATTTATTATTATGAAAATACGACAGTTGCCTTGCGTTGTGTGGTTGTATCATACACCCATAATGTTACATGGAATTATACCTACACAATGCGTCATCTTGCAAAAATGTATAAACTTTGCTAAAGCATGTTTCTGGTTTCTCTCATATTTAGCATCTCTTGTATACTACGAGTATATACTCGTATTTGCATTTTGTCAACACTTGGTGATGTAAACTTTTGTAAACAGTTTCGTAGATTTTTATGTTTAAAATTGACAATACTTATTTATTTATTTAATTAACGCCTCAAAACCTTTTAACACACGAAATACAAATGCAGTATTGAAAAAATACAAAACCATTACAGTCTTAGAAAATTAAAATTTTCGGTTTGAAGATATATTCCGCACTTTACGGAATATATCTTCTTCTAATACTTTGAGAGTATTTTTTTACCTAAATTAACTTATTATTAAATTAAATTTATTAGGTATTATTCTCCACACATCTCAGCTTTTTTACAAGCCGGTACTATAAGAAAACAAGGACGGGCAGAAGCTAAGTACCTTGCTTTCTATCGAATTTGGGCTTGTGACGGATTGTTAAGAAATTTTCGTACTATTGAACAAGTGCTGATTATTATTGATTTTTGAAATATTTTTGCCTAAATCCAAATCTTTTATTGCTTTATATATGTAATGTTTTTGGTACGACCCCAGTAGATGAAATTATGACCGGAACCACCCTTACTGAATTTTGATGCCACATATCCAGTATTTCTTCAGCCAAATTTATTATTATTATTATGTAAGGATAGGGCGCTTTGACGTTCTGTCTTTTTTGTCTACTCCGCAAGGGACGTGGCGTGAGGGGATAGGATAAAATAGATAGAATCTATGTCTTATATTATAGCTCATTAACCTATACTTGAGCTGGGCTGCTAGGCATAAAAGTCAGAAATAAAAAAAAATAAGACAAATAACATTTATCATCATATGATACACGCCATGTATGGTGCCTTAGGATTTGATTGGTCTGAGATAATCCGAGTATTATGTGGGCACATCTATGTATTGGAATAAACGGAAAGTAGTCAGCCCGGAAGGCTTATAGAATAGTTATTAATATCATATCAACATATTGCTTTGATATTATATCATTTGTTAATTCACATCTCTCCATTATTAAACTTCCTTTTGATTGGAAACTCAGATAAAAAGTGTTAAGTCAACAACATTCATATATGAATTATAATTATGTGAATAATCATTTTCATACTGCAACAAATAATATTTTGGCTGTCTTAGATATGTGTGAAAATTCTTCTGTAGTTGCGTACTTTCCTCACCAGAGGCCTCTTTTTTATATATTTGGTATACCTATATCTATTCTATTCTATACCCTCACGCCACCTCCCTTGCGGGGTAGGCGGAGAGAACGGATCGCCAGACTTTCCTATCCTGACACACACTTCGGGCTTCCGTCACATTCATGCAATTCCTCATACATACTCTCCGGTTACCTTTACTCAAATTTTTCAAACTTTTACTCAAATACCTACACGGAGAAAATTGTATTCTTGTCCTCATGATGAATTATCAAGTCTGATTAATAAAATATCACTATCACTATAATCTATCCATTCAGCATCATATTATATCATTACGTTCCGCATAAAATAACATTATAATAATAATGTATGCGTCCAAAATGTTGAAGACGAATGTTGTATTCGGGCGATTACTAATAAAAATACAATAATGATTTCCGAATACTTCATCATTATTAGTATGTCGTGTTATTTTATCAGGACGTCATGATAACTGTATTGCAACTTGTTCTTACCTACTTTTTATCATGACAAGACTAATATTATGTCGATCCGTAACGATGAATTATCGGGATTTCTTGTAAAATTATTCGTACAGGAAATGTTATGTTTTAGTGACGTATTTCCTAATACTATATTATGCCATTTTCATCATAGTTTATCAGGCAACATTATCATGATATACGCATAACCAAATATTATTCTTGTGTTTGTTCCCCGCAGTATTCATTCTATCGTTTTTTCTCGATCTATCGGTCGTCTTCGTGTGCACTGTGCAGTGAATGTACATAATTTATGTACTTTATACTATATATTGGGATTTTTTAAGAAGTTTAGTGCTTGGTTTTATCCCTTGAAGGCTGTAGCATCTCATTATTCAGCTTGTCAGAAGGTGAGTTTTGTGTGTTTCTTTTTTTTAATTTGTGTGTGTGTGTTTAAGGACCTTTATAAAAAAATTACTTATATGTATATATACATAGTGTAACCCTATATAACGTGTCTACTACTACTATACCCTCACGCCACGTCCCTTGCAGGGTAGGCAGAGAGGACAGAGCGCCAGACATCCCTATCCTTACACACACTCTTAGCTTCCGTCACACTCATACAGTTTGTCATACACGCACTCCGCTTCCTTTTACTCAAAACGCGCCTATCTAATTAAACGTATCTAATTCCTGTTATATGTTTCTTGCAGAGGAAAAACCACGAAATGATTTTATATTGAAAAGTGCAGACTCGTACGAGAGTCTCTGGGCAGAGAGTATGGTCGTCTACGATACTTATATGATGGAATGAATGCTTTAGCAGCATCGCTTTATCCAACTCCAGAAGGTCAGTATTGTGTGCATGTTATTTTGTATGTGTGTTTAAGAACCTCTATGAGAATTTATTTAACCTTACCTAAGTATATAACCAACTAATTCGTATTGTTATCTCTTACTTCCAGAGGATACATAACCCACTATTGTTGGATTTTGCCAAGGACGCAATCACCATACTTAAAGCTGGTTGGCAGAGATTGCGTTGTGAAATATTTTGTTTATTTATTTTACATACTTAATTTATTTTATTCATTTAATGTTAGGTATGCATCTACCTTCTATGTATGAGTGTAATATGCTTGGTATATAAGCTCAATTTGCTAGTATTTATGTACCAACGACTATATTAAATGTATTTTAGGTATTATATACCTTGTATATAGGTGTATTATACTTGGTATATAAGCTCAATTTGCTAGTATTTATGTACCAACGACTATATTAAATGTATTTTAGGTATTATATACCTTGTATATAGGTGTATTATATGCTTGGTATATAAGCTCAATTTGCTAGTATTTATGTACCAACGACTATATTAAATGTATTTTAGGTATTATATACCTTGTATATAGGTGTATTATATGCTTGGTATATAAGCTCAATTTGCTAGTATTTATGTACCAACGACTATATTAAATGTATTTTAGGTGTTATATACCTTGTATATAGGTGTATTATGTGCTTGGTATATAAGCTCAATTTGCTAGTATTTATGTACCAACGACTACATTAAATGTATTTTAGGTATTATATACCTTGTATATAGGTGTATTATATGCTTGGTATATAAGCTCAATTTGCTAGTATTTATGTACCAACGACTATATTAAATGTATTTTAGGTATTATATACCTTGTATATAGGTGTATTATATGCTTGGTATATAAGCTCAATTTGCTAGTATTTATGTACCAACGACTATATTAAATGTATTTTAGGTATTATATACCTTGTATATAGGTGTATTATATGCTTGGTATATAAGCTCAATTTTCTAGTATTTATGTACCAACGACTATATTAAATGTATTTTAGGTATTATATACCTTGTGTATAGGTGTATTATATGCTTGGTATATAAGCTTAATTTGCTAGTATTTATGTACCAACGACTATATTAAATATATTTTAGGTATTATATACCTTGTATATAGGTGTATTATATGCTTGGTATATAAGGTTGATATGAAAATATTTATACACCAAGGACCATTATATGTGTAGGTATATTCACCCCGCTCAACCGTTCATAGTTTTATATATTATATACGTGTATTTATTTTTCTTTGTTTTTAATGAAAATAAATTCAAATAATTGTAACTTTAATATTTGCTTTTATATTTCATGTCACCTCAAAATCGAAACACATACCTTCACCAATTAAAAAAACAAGCACTTATTATGTACTTACCTATATTCTTATTATTCTGTTATATTTTTCTAAAATCCTTTATGCGATGCTGTTGTGTTAGTTACCTTCTATTTGCTGATAAACCACACCTTGAAACCCCAATAGACTATCAGTAAGTATGATAGAATATTAGGGCTTCTTAGAGGTTATCAGTAAGTAGAACATAATTAACATGACAGCACGCATAAATTATTAGCGCAATACTAACAAACTATCAAGAAAACTTAATAAAGCATTCGTATGAGAGCGAATAATCTATTGACACCTACCGTCAAATTATCAGGAAGACTTGCTATCTTATTCGTATGAGAGCGAATAACCTATAAGTACTTACTGTAAAGTTATCAGGAAGAAATGTCAACTTATTCGTATGAGAACGTATAGTATATCAGTACGTACTGTGAAATTAACAGGAAGAAATGTCAACTTATTCGTATGAGAATGTATAGTATATCAGTACGCACTGTGAAATTAACAAGAAGAAATGTCAACTTATTCGTATGAGAATGTGTAGTATATCAGTACGTACTGTGAAATTAACAAGAATAAATGTCAACTTATTCGTATGAGAATGTATAGTATATCAGTACGTACTGTGAAGTTATCAGGAAGCGGCGGCCTAATATTATAACAGGCCGCCGCTTCCTGATAACTTATAAGTAAGAACTGCAATCCCTTTTTTATCTTGAATTCCGAATAAAATGTGAGGAATTCCGCATAAATTCACAATGCCTGTTTTCTCAGTGTATATCGTTGTATTTTATATTTTATATTTACATTACGACTAATTCATATTATACCTATTCATACGCAGTTAGCTCGATTGGTTAAAGCGCCACCCTTGCTCTAAAGTCATTTTCCTGCAATGAAACCTAATTTCGACTCACATTTTCGCCTTGTTCGAATATATCGTTTACGCACTTTTTAATGAAGCTCAAAAACAAGATAGATACTCGTATATACCTACGTCTAAATAAGGCCTTTTAATAATATTAATTTCTTTGAGAATTTTGAAATTATAGATCGCGGGATCAATCTCCGTTGTATTTGGGTTTATTTCGTTAAGACCAGATTAATTTTTATACTATAAAAAAAAAAACTTCGCCAGAGATCTGCATATATGTCACTATTTAGCAAATTCAGAATATTCTGTACTATTCCAATATGAGGGAAAACAAAACATTGAAAATTCTCACTTGTACTTGTAAGAAAGCATGCGAGACAAATAATACATAAGTAAATATTACCTATGGATTATTTGTTTTTCGTATTCAAAAACTTAAAGATTGACATAAGGTGACCAATATTTAATATTTACCGTACTGTGACAGTCCCCTGGGAAATATAACATCCGCCATTTCTAACTGTCATGTTATTATAATATAAACTTTAATATTTATTTATTCTATTCGCACATTTCCTAATGATTTATCAATAATCTCTCTATAATAAAATATTTATAATAATGCTAATTTGTAATATTAGGCATGGGCGTCATCAGGGGGGGAGCAGCTGCCCCCCTAGAGATTGGAATATAGGTATATATTTTTTCATACTAAATGATAAAACCTCACCAAAAATCACATTGTTACCACACGTTTTCTCATCATACTGAAAATTTATGATTTGATGAGAAAATTTGTGGTAATAATGTGATTTTTTGTGAGGTTTATTTCGTATGATAAAGTATATACCTATTCCAATATGATAAAGTATATACTTATTCCAATCTCTAGAGGGAGGGCAGCTGCCCCCATTTGCCCTCCCTGACAACGCCCATGCATAGTATGTTTATCTATGGAATATTTGTAAGAACTTTAAATACGGATTAAATTCATATTAAACTTCTTCATCATTAGGGTTATTTATGTAGGTACTAGCTCAAGTTCTTCCATAGATTAAGGTACATTACATATGTCATTGTATGGCCGGCATTACAATGCAGGTTTGATTGCATAAACGTAATAATCTTAAAATATGGGCATGAATGTATGAATGGAAATCATTCATCGGTTTAAATTGTTAGGCATGTCAAATTTCTTTAAAAACATCGATAAAAATGCACCTTCGACAGTTTCTTAGTTTCTGTCCGATCAGTCAGTTTGATGACAATATAGTTTCGATATATCATATTTTAAAAATCTCAGCAAAAAAAATATTTTGGTAACTGGTTCAGGGATTCATTTGCTTCAAGGATTTTGTTGTTAAAAACAGGAAGGCATGGAGATTCATTGTTCAAGAGGTTAAAATTGAGCAGCAGTTGTATGGTCATCAGATGTAAAGCGACTTGATTTCTGTATTTAACGTTTCCATATAATAACATATTTTTATGTTAATACAGATATCATCAGATTTGTAAGGCCGGAGTATCCGGGAAATCACGATAATTACAAATATCCTCAAATAAAACAGAAAAATCTTTATCAATGATAAAATCTATTTTTTTATTCTTTGGATCGATTCTGTAACCGCAATTAGTGCATATCTACTAACTAAAATAAGACGTATTAAATTATTTCCTGGTAAAATCAATTTAAAACACACTTATTTAGTTCTAAAAGTTATAGAATTGGTCCTTTTTATTGACCATTACATGCTACATGATTAGGGAAAAGGTACACAGTTATAATGATAATTATTAGCACTCACTAGGGCGAACTTATTGCTACACAGCTGTCTCTTCCAACTACGACGTTGTCTATTAACAAATATTTAGATAAAAGTAAGATCGATGTTATTTCGAAAATGTTTTGCCCATTCCTAATATAAGATATTTTTATTAATAATTAATTCAATGTTAGTTTAATCTACATACTCAGTTCACACTTCATCTCCATACAAATATAATAATGATTGTAGATTATTTGATTATGAAATAAAGTTATTATCATTCCTACATCTACTTATCTATCAAAGCTCAGGTAATTTAATCACAATACATAACAATACCATCTCTATACAGATTTAGATACGTATACGCTTGAGAGCTTTGGTATCTACTTGGAGATACTTGGACTAGTCAAGTTCACAATATTTTTGAAGAAATATATTTTATAATTTAAGTGGATATTGTGATAATGGAATAATGTCATCCATTCACGAACTATTTATCTGTTGTCTCTTCTGGTTTAGGTAAAGCGGTCGGAGAGCCATACTTCATATACTTCAATATCCGTTGGATTTTCCATACTGATTTCTCTGTTACTAAAAAGTAGGCAAATAATCATTTTACATTTTATGACGAGACTACTTGGTGATAAATTTCAATATTGTATGATGTAAATCAGTGCCCTTGAAGTGCGCTGCACTAAACGGCGCTATATAAATAGTCAAATTATTATTATTATTCTTCGTCACTGTTAAGACTAAACTACTATAAGTATGTCATAGTCAGAGTATATACCAATAATGTGGTAACCAGTATATGCCGCGTGTGTAAAAACTGGAAAAAGACAGGGCATTTAGGTACTGGAGAATTGTAAAAGACAACACATACAAACGTAGGTATATTAAAAATATAAGTTATTTATTTAGATTGTAGCTATGGAATAGAAAAAAATTCTCCGATTCCTTTTAAGTGCTCAAAATTTGCTCATCCTTTAAGATCTGGTCGATTCGATCGGTCCAGAAAAGTCTCAGACTGCCGCGCTTCCTCCCACTACTTCTTTCACTCATAATATGCCTTTTTATAAAAGGTATTTTGCATTATAAAAGATAACATAGTTGAATCTAATGACATCACCATTATAATAATAAATATTTTACAATCAATAATTTCTCCGTTTATGGAAACGCAGTGTAATTCATTATCAACGATTATTATTTAGTAAAACATTCAAATATAATAACACAGAAATAAACCCACACAAACAATAACTGTGTTGTGTACAACATTAATATAAAACAGTGTTATTACAGAACAAAGTAAACATAAGATAAATCTGAACCATTATGTATGTGGGTGCACTTGTTAAAAGGTATGACCTCAAAGAGAAATTATATTATTAGTTATATATGAACACAAAATACAGAACAAAAAGTTATAGATTCTATAGATCATTTAATGTGCTTACATTTAAGAGACAAAACTTTTCAATACGGTTCAAAAGCATGCCGTGATTTTAAAAAAGTAAAACGATTAGATAAAAAGTTTATTGAAAAAAAGTAATAAATATACATAGAAGGCACAATTCAATAACTGGATAAAAAAACAGAAAATCATAAAAATGTTCCCAGACAGCATAAACTGGTATTAGATTATATTTAGATGGGTACAATTCTATAGCTTTTTGAAGAAAAATTAGTGTGTATTAAATTTATTTTACTCTGCACTAATTGAAAAATTAGAACGTCTTGTTTTATGTATACTTAGTTAGTGTGCACTTAATTATAGTCACAGAATTGACCCCAGTGCGTAGTAGCTGGTTAGCGCAAATTTAGTTTGATGCACGACAGAATGCGCTAGCATATTATACGCAGTCGACCATCATCTAGTGGGGCAATACAATCCAATATTTTTTCTATGTAATGTTTAAAATGTTTGCAAATATTGGATAAATAGTAAATACATATAAAAGTTTCAGTGTGGTGTATTACCTATAGAGAAAGACTTTCTAAGATCGGGTGACCTGCCTGTGTATTGTACAATGTCCTCAGATCTAGTAGGTACATACCGTAATTATTATTAGTAAACCTAATGAATCCAAGAAGATAAGACTTAAGAGATTATCCTTGGGGCAAAAGTACGACCACTGACCAGCTTGCTGCATGGAGTTGCATGGTACATGATACCTTCTCCTACACAGACCTACCTACACTCAGTTGAACCATTTTATCAACTTTTCCCTATCACTTCCGCGTAAGTTTCAACTGCCTACTCCATTTTAATGACACCGATTTGTTATAGTGTTTCTCAAACTTTACCACGAGCTTATTCACTAATGGCTAATGCAGTGTATGCTTGCGAGTAACTTCCTAGAAGTAACATGTTAAGGTCATCAAGCAGAGTTTTGCACGGCGCAAGTCATTCCTAAATTTCAGATCTCATCGTTGTACAGCGGAATAGTGTCTAATATCCCACGGTACGCGAATCCAGATTCGTCCGTGATTCTGGATTTGTACGTGATTTTGGATTTGTACGTACCGCCATACAAATCGCTACGAAAGCGTCTGTAGACTTACGGACTCACCCCTTCCCACGGCGTGTGAATCTACGTACGAATCCGGATTCGCGCACCGTGGGAAACAGGCTTTACAGGCCTTCAGAAACCCTGTTGGTTTAAAATCAGCGCTTTTTTAAACCAAAATTTGATATGTCTGTGTTCTGTTCTAAAAAAAGTTTTACCCAAGTCAACTAACGTTATTTCCAGTTCTTTGACAAAGAGCTTTTAGAAAACTTTATCTGAGAATAACAATCTGACTTTTTTGCATCCTAAAGTTTTGAGCGAAATTAAAAAAAACACGAAAGTGGGTAGTTTTGTAAATAGCGAAACTAAAAAAATTTCATCACTGTGTAAAAAGCGTGTGTTTGAAACCATATTTTTTTTCTCAGCTTTCGGCTCTTATTAGTCAGAAGCTTGTTATTATTGGATGGCGAAAATAACTTCATTGAATTGGTCTGTTTTGTTAAGATATTTACTTCCTCCCATACCTTCTGAATAGTTTGAGGAAGACTGGTTAGCATGGGAGGACCTGTTTTGCAACAGGAAACTTTCTTTTCACTGCCCGAGGGGTAATGAGAGAGAAAGAGAGGTTGGTGTAGGAACTACTATGCACCTAATGATAAAGTGGTAAAACACGATCAACTACCCATTATAGCAAGTGACATTTTATATCATATTTTAGATTAATATTACATAGCTAAGCTATATTGCTCTATGATTATAAAATGTATTTTTGCGAGCACTGATTGGCTTTAGTTGTTATTTTTTTGACAGCCTTTATTGTTGGTGTGTGCTGCGAGCGCCCTTAATTGGAGAGTCGACATGAAATGTTTTATTTTTTTGTATGATAATAGTTATATTCATGTATTGTTGATGTCTGTGAGTGTCAAATATAAAATAAATAAATTTACTTTTTTTTTAAATTGGCAACTAAACCAAGTATGGGCGATTTGTGGCATATATGTACACAACTTGAGAGTATACATACCGACATTTCAAAAATTTCTAAAAACGGGAGACCTTCTATCTCGACAACCGTTACTAAATATTCTTCGGAACAAAATAGGGTAGATACATTGAACCTTTATCTAGGGAATAACCGTAAAAGATTTTTTATATCTTGCATAGATTTCTCAAAAAAAATAATTAAAAACACATCTAATCTTTTTTCAGAAAGACGGAAACTCGTTTCCCGAAAGTCACGGTGTAAAATTTTATTTTTGTACTGATAACATGCATTAAAATCTAGGGAATAACCGTAAAAGTTTTTTGATAAACGCAAAATTAACCCAAAAAAATGAAAAAAACGCTATTTTTACCATTTTATCATGCGATTGTCACGCAATTTTGAACCTTAATGCCGTGGGAAAAGACTGTGACGTCATTCCTGGTGCCATGCCCTTAATTATGTTGTCAACTGGATGACAATTAAACTTCCAAAATATTGATCAATATGAATTTCTGAATGACTCCACAATTAAGGGGTCACCATATTCAACAACACTTGCATATATGCATGTATGTAAAAATAATTGGAGGTAGTTGTAAAAAACAGCTCGTCCTACTAAAAGTAAATGATAAATCCGATAAATACGATATACCTACTACCTGAAAACCGGTCAACATCTTATTTTGTAGATAATTTTTCTATTATGTTCCTAATTTTCCTGATGTTTTTTTGATAGCTTGAGGGAAATATAGGTACTTGTTTTAAAAAATCTTACCTTTTTGATAAACTCTGGTCTTCTGGGTTGAGTCTTGCATAAAATTGGATTCTTCCTGTCCATTTCTGCTTGTTTCTCAGGAGAATACGCCACAATTGTCTTCATGGCTGGCATCGCCATTTGTCTTATGGAGGGTGATTTCAAAATATCGTAATTCTGTTCTAAATTATTTAAATCTCCCGCCCACAGCACAGTGTTGCCACCACTATTATTACCATTAGTATATCTATACACATCCATGTTAATTATCATCATGAGACTGAAGGCGCTCATGGAAGCGAATAAAATTAAAATCCTTTCTAAATGTTGCCATCTCCTGCCTGCCGTTGGCCACTTCCTGTGATATCCGTTGAGATCCATTTTTTATAACTGTACACATCAATTAATTCTTACAAGTTTATTACCATTATTATCGGGCAACACTCGAGTTTATAAAAAGGAACAAGGCAATTAAGCTCATTTCAAATAACATTTATATTAAAAAGGAGTTTTGCATTTTTTATACATCTTAACGGTTAAGGATATTAAGTTGCTAAATTTTGATAATCTTTATTATAAAAGAAGTCATTATGTATTCATAAAACCCTAAAAAAGCACTAAAATCAAGAACACTTAATAGCACCTAATCAATTTGATAGTCAAGATTTTTTCGCGTGGAAATAAATAAACAAAATTTGTTAATTTCAAAAATCGAACAAGTTCACGTTCATGAAAATTCTTTTACAACCGCCAAGTATTGGGTTGGCTGTCATTCAGACAATGTCTACGGCAATAAACCCGCGATTTAGAAATATATTTCTTTTAATTAAGATTTATTTATATATTTATTAGAATACACAATCAATATACTAAATTTATTATTAAATAGTTCAGATTTTCTTTCACGTGACAATGAAAAAAAAAATAAACAAAAATTTAAATTTTAGAAAATCGAAAAAGGTCACACATTCTTTACAACTGTCAAGTATTAATTTTGAATTTGGAACATCTTTGTTCCCTTCGAATCAACTATTAAATTTTCGAATATCGAACTGTTTTATCGTATTTGAATACGCGCGCAATTGTAAGTGACTTTGCAAGGGTCTTGCAGTGTTGATAACTCGTACAACCGCTCTCATCTAACACTCGCTACAAACTGTAGCGTTGAAGAATGGTTTACGGAGTACTATGGTATAATTATTATAATCCATTGCCTTCTAGTTCAGTGTTGCACGCAGTACTTTGTTATTGTTGAATGTTGATTCCAAGTAGATTAAGTACCGCTGTTTTGAGGAAGAAAGCACAATATATCACGGCAAATAATACCTTAAACCCAAAGAAATATGAATGCAGTATTATAACAGTTGACAGAACATAAGTAACATACAAAATTAAAGAAAAGTAAGAAGACAGCGGTATGGAGAGAAGGAGTTATTTGTTATATATTAGAAGCATTGAATTAAATAAATGAAAAAAAAATATTAGACAAAAATCATGCAGCGTTACAAAACAAAACAATAGCAGTGTGCTAAAAGGCGGACTTATTGCAAAAGCAATATCTTACAGTCAATTAAGTATTCTATATTTTTACAATTGATAGAGCGTAGAAAACATTTAAAACTCAAGGAAAGTTCTGACAGCTGTGTGGAAAGAGGGTGTCACTATTTAACAAAGAATCAAGTAAGTGTGCTGATGATTTTTGGCTAGTAAAGATTTATTCATTAGTGATATACGAGTATCATTACAATTTATAGAATATGAATACATGGGAAAACAGAAAAGGTGTCGGAAGGCCCCAGAAAAGATGGGCGGACGACGTATCCTCGGTAGCGGGTAGACAGTGGGTCAGAAAGGCGAGGGATAGAAAAGACTGGAAACAAATGGAAGAGGCCTGGGACCAAGGCTGACGAAGAAGAAGAAGGAGAAGATGGTATGTAAATACGGGGGAATTAAATATATATGTAGATAGACGCGTGTTGCTTGGTCATTCGTCCAAAACCACAGGGGACCTATATAATATATGAAAAAAAAAATCATGCAATGAGAAAAATTACTCTTGTAAAATTAACATGTCAATTAATATGTAAAAACTGTGTCTTATCTACACGAAAAAATATTATTATACTTATGTCTACATGACGTACACGTATGTCGTGGTTGGTTACACTGCCTACGGCAATGAACCCGCCATTCGGCTAAATTTATTCACTCGATAAAGATTTTATTTATTTAATTGTTGGTATGATTTATTTATTTGTTTTTAAACTATAGTTAACTATAGGTATGAAAATGTTCAAAATCACTCGCAGACGAGTGGGTAGTCGAAAGATATTAATCTTTCGACTACCCACTCGATTTCTTCCAGTTAAACCTAATTACCCTTTAGGAACCATTTATACGTTAGGTTTTCAACGTATTCTTCTCCTGAGTGTTTTTTTTCGAGTTTCCTTACTGTGTGTGTTGTTTTCGGTTGATTGACCGAGCTCTACAGCACCCGAAAAGGGAACTCGAAAAAACACTCAAGAGATGGATTCATCGCGCTGCGAAAGCCTACAAGAATTATAGCTGCTTCTATTTAAAATTTTAATAACAGGTACTTTGTATGGACAGCAGATCTTTCATTATATCTATAGAATCTGAGTAGCTACCCATACATGGGCGTCGCCAGCTTCGGAGCCAGGGGGGGCAACAAAAAAATAAAAAAAATGGTATGGCATAAAAAACGCGTAAATAGCCCGCGGGCGAATTATTTTTGAGAGACATACTGAAGAAGGTCGTGATGTGGTTAGTTTGCACAATAATATGCATGAAAAACGTTTTTTTTGAGGTATTATTTTATTATATTTTTATTATATTAGATGGGGTGTATTATGTACTGCGACCTATAAGATCTATTGTACTCCCCCTATTTTGCCCATCTAGTAACTACCCAGTTAGAGCAGCCCCTCTAGTTTTTTTTAGTTTTTTTTTGAGGTCTTACCATTTAGTATGAAAAAATAAATACATATTCCAATCTCTAGGGGAGGGGAGCTGCCCCCTGACAACGCCCATGTACCCATACTAATAAATTGCTGAATAATTTTAATAGAACCACATCAATAAAAAATGTTACGGTTTTATAAATCGATTTTAAAGTCAATAAATTGATCTTGTAAGTTATAGATCCTTTTTCATTCAACCAAGTATTTATTGGCGGAATTTACAACATCCATACAATAAATAAATTAAAATAAGATTTAATTATTGATACCTGGAAAGCTTTTTTACAAAGATTGGAAATAACCACTTGTTATAATCTGCTTAGAGTTCATTTTTATTTGTGTGTGATTTGATTTTCACAAGAATGAAAGAAAGCAAGTTAAGATAGTTTGGTATGAGTAACGATAGAACGACGAAAATAGTTTAAAAGGGTGGCCATCCAAAATTAACCTGACTCGACCAAGTCGATCATATTCTAGCGTCAATGAGTTAATGAAAGGAACGGGGATGTATGAGTAATTCGCAAATGTTGTGATAGGCGTGATTATTTTTATTTCATTTATTATTCTTAAAGTGAACAAGGTATAAACCGGGTTGACTGTAAGATATTGCTTTTGCAATAAGTTCGCCTTTTGGCACACTACCATTGTCTTATTTTTGTAACTGTGTATATTTTTCTTTGGCCAATAAAGATTTATTTATTTATTTACATACACAATGCTAATGGAGCATATAACAAATCATAAAGCATTGTTCACTAGGGCGAACTTATCGCAAAGTTGCGATTTCGTACAATTATCCCCAAGCTGGAAGAAATCATTTCGAAAAGCTCGCTCTAGTAAAATGATATATTTTTTAAATGTTAAAGAATAAAGTTAAAGTAGACAAAAATGACGAGTAGTTGTTTTTTATTTCAAAACGCTAGAAGTAACTTAGATATGCTGTGAGACTACGATCACATTTTTCCATCATTTTTGTGGTATTGCGGTAAAGTGTTGCAAATTCCTGTCCAGGTTTCAGCTAGTATTATGTAAATTTATATTAATTAGTTATGAATCGTTGCAAAAAATGTAATTAACTTGAATTGATTACATGACATCAAGCTGTGATCAGAATTATAAGCACTCGTAATGTACTAGCTGTTGCCATACAACATCGCCTGGTAACTTACATGCCTAATTGAGGTGGTCGGCAGCCTAATTGGTAACGCTCTCGACTGTTAATCCAGTGGGCGCGGGTTCGATCCCCGATGCCGACTTACTCCACTTCACGACACAAGCTTTTCAAGCTTACTGTGAAGTGTACAAAGGTGTATTTGGGCTTATTTCGATAAACACAGATTCATTTTTTTAATAAAAAAAAATACGTAATAACTAATAACATTTATCATACTTATATTTAATAGACTAAACATGACCAATAAATTTATGAAATCTTTTTCACAAATAATTGCAATAATCTAATAATATTTATTTTGTATCTACATTATTTGGCAAAAAAACTACGCTTAAAAGTTTTTTTTTAACGAATCTGGGTTTATCGAAATAAACCCAAATGCATCTTTGCACACTTCACAGAAAGCTTAAAAGCTTGTGTTGTGAAGTGGAGTAAGTCGGGGATTGAACCCGCGCCCACTGGATTAACAGTCGTGCGCGTTACAAACCAGGCTACCGACCACCTCAGATAATTGCACACAAATTTTTGCGAAACATACGTTTTTATAACTTTAACTGACATGATTCAAAAAGCACCATTGATTCCAATATTGAATTATTTTTATTGGCATTCATTTGTCCACTGCACAATTAAACACGCTTTATCCTAGTAAGTTCTACAATATCAAACATATATGTGTGTTCATTAGCCATGCATATAATAATAGCCCCACACATAGCTACATTTCAAATTATAATGTTGATATCTCTTGTTACCTCGAACACACAAACATACCTAAGTGTAATATTGTTATAGGTGGATTGGTATATCTGTTGATCCTGATATTTTTAATTAGTATTTTTTTAGAGTCCCTGTCTTGTTGTATGTAGTACCTACCTACCTACATTGCTGAGGATAGTACCTAGGTACCTACCAGTTATATAACTTATATAACGAGGCATTATATAACACCAATAATTGCCAGTTATAAAAAACCCAAGTATGATTCGTCAAAAAAGAGATACCTTGAATAATTCTTTGCACGATGCTTTTATTTAAATTCATCTGCCTTTGTTGGTGTCTATGTCTACATTTTCCTCTTAATTTTAATAGCTACCTAACTTCCTAATGTCTCAAAATTCAAGACACACATTTGCTTAAGATGACAGTTTAAAACTGTAATATTTAGTCAAATTAACTTTTTAAACTAAAATATGTGGCAAAAGTAGTTATCTCAAGGGACGTACAGCAAATGATGGTCTTCCCATCAGGCTTATGACTGATAGTCGGCTGGTTTAATGTGACCACTTTACACTTAAGAGTGTGCATACCGACATTTCAAAAATTTGTAAAAACGGGAGACCTTCTATCTCGACAACCGTTACTAAATATGTATTGGAACAAAATAGCGTAGATGCATTGAACCTTTATCTAGGGAATAACCGTAAAAGATTTTTCATATCTTGTATAGTTTTCTCAAAATTTAATTTTAAAAACACCTCTGATCTTTTTTCCGAAAGACGGAAACTCGTTTCCCGAAAGTCGCGGTGTGAAAATTCTTTTTTGTACTGATAATATGCATCAAAATCTAGGGAATAACCGTAAAAGTTTTTTTATAGACGCAAAATTAACCCCAAAAAATGGAAAAAACGCTATTTTTATCATTTTTTCATGCGATTGTCACGCGATTTTGAACCTTAATGCCGTGGGAAATGTCTGTGACGTCATTCCTGGTGCCATGCCCTTAAGTAACATTCACCAATTCCGTTGAGATAACTACTAGTAATTTCAACTACGAAATGTAGATAATCCAATGTTTCTCACAAAATAAAAATAGTGATATATTAAAAATATTAAAAGAAGTGTATTTCAATTTTGTCCGTGGGTAGCTCCACAAATCACGACCCTCAGCAATGAGGAAACGATGAAAGAAGAAGAAGAAGAATTTCAATTTATTTTTCTTTTCTGATTTTATATTATGTAGATAGCGTTGCCATCTCTAAAAATTAGAAAGCCGGACTTAGCCGCTAAAAAGCCGGACTTTTGGGTCCCAGGGCCGGACTCTATAAACTTTTATGACTAAAAAATTGAATAAAACACATTTTTTAACAAAGTTTTAATCCGTATCACTTATACATTTTCCTTTGGCTGAAACCTGCCTTAAAAAGCCAATTTCTTTAGTAATTTCATCATAAAAGTTTTCACAAATTCAACATTATTGTTTTAGTTTCTGAGCTTTAATAAAAAGCCTAACAAAATCGGGACGGGCCGGACGCACTCAAATTTGGCCGGACAAGAGGTCAAAAAGCCTAACACTGTCCGGCTAAAGCCGGACAGATGGCAACGCTATATGTAGATAGTCTTTGTCTGATTGATTTCTTGATGATCTGTTAACGCGATAATATATCAATTTATTCCACTCAATTCAAGTTCTCATAATTAACAATCTTCTCGTTTTGATGAAACCATATCACATATGATTTAGTTTTTAATCACTTGCCTGACAGCTTCACGCTTTTTGGTTATCTGTTGAGATATAATCGAAATTATTAAAATTTAATCTGATAATGGATTCTACTTAATAGATTACTTGTAAACTACGTTAGATCCTCTCATGCTGGGTACCTTGCAGGATAGGTAAAGAGGACAGGAAGCAAGGCTCATTTCCAACGGTAGACAGACTGCAACTTGATAATATATGAAGAGAGTTAGCTAAAATTCTTCTTCTTTATATAGGCCTTGTGGCCTGTTATGAAGATGGATTAGCTTCCTGCGATGTCGACTCCCAACTGTCAATCCATCTCTTTGGTGGTCTACCCGGGAGTCGTCTGCCCTGGGGTTGGCCGTGCAATGCAATGTGAGGGAGTCTGAATGGTCCCGTTCTCCTCACATGTGCATACCACTGTCTTCTCCGTTGCCTCCCCCACCATCTTCGACCTCGCACATTTCTCTTATCCTGGTATTTCTTATTCTATCTCGAAGGCTCTTACCAGATGCATTTATGCATTTATTTATATTATTTTATTAGTTTGTGACGTTCTTGGTGGGAGGCGCCATTGATGGAATGAAGGAATCCAAGCTCCTCGGAAAAGTGTATTTTTGTATCGTTTGGAAGACCGTGAAAAACGGATCTAGGATGTGAAATCATACAATTTTGGTATTAAAAAAAAAATAAAGTTACAGTTTTTCCTCAACAGAGACGAGAGGCATCTTAATTCACAAAATGTAGTATTATGTGAACTCCCTTGGGGAGGAAGCAGGGTGGGTATTTCAACGGTTACGAGTCGGCTTTGGCTGCCTCTCGTCTCTGTTGAGGAAAAAACTGTAGTGTATTTCCGTCTGTGCAATGCAGATAAATCCAGTTCAATACCAACCTAAAATAATTTAGGTATATCTCAAATCAAATTAAGATTTCTTATTTATAACTTATAAGCAGTCTTACTAGGCTTCCCTTCTACATTATGTTAATTATATTACAACGTGTATCTATACAATATACATATCTATTTAATGCAAACTGCTAACTTTATTCAACATGTTAATATATTTTATGGACACTCCAATGCACGCGTTACTTAAAAAATGCGGAGGTTACGCCAGTCACACCATTGTATGTTAAATTCTCAATATTTATGTTAGCTTATTATAATATTAAGTTTAATATTAACTTTATAAAGGATCGATTGAAGAGAATCTCCCACGGTTACCAACTTAACGCAGTTCATAGAGGCGATAAGATTTAATTAATTTATGTATTCGCAACATAATATGGAGGAATGCCTCTTTTGTAGAAGAAAGCTACATACTTTTAATGTGTGACCAATAATTCAATAATAGTTACGCTGATTACTGACTATGTAGCTCTGTAAAATGGCGCTAGAATCGCATTAAATTGACATGCATAAATATTATCAAAATATAATTTATTTTGTACGAAGGTATTAAAAATAATATGTGCAATATTTAATACTCGGGTCGACTGAAAGATATTGCTTTTGCAATAAGTCCGCCTTTTAGCATACTAGATACTATTGTCTTGTTTTGTAACCACTGATAATTTTTATGCTAGTAAAGATTTACAATTTACATATTTATTTACCTATTTTTGAAAATTACAAAATATATTTTGTGAGAACATCACATTTTCTACTTGTCGTAGTTGCATATAATAAGTAGATATCTCAACAGATATACAGCAAAGGATGTACTTTCTATCAGGCTTATGACTGATGGTCGGCTGGTTTAATGTGATCTCTTTACACGCACCTAGAGAGCAGAGCCGGAAATACACTCACGGGAGTAGGCCCTGACATTTTCGCCGCCCAAAGCTCATAGGTGTTTTTCACTTTTTTTATGAGAAATGTATACAAGATATAATAAATCTTTTACGGTCATTCCCTAGATAAAGGTTAAATGTATCTTCTCTATTTTTTTCCAGATAGAGATCTAAGGACTCCCATTTTAGAAATTTTTGAAATGTCAATATGCATACTTTCAAAACAAGCTAAAATGATAAATATTGGTGGCCTATATTCAATTATCATAAATTATCATACTAACTGAATATCCGTTAAATTAAATGTACATAAAAGTTGATAATATCTATTGAACGCGTAAAACCAGTCCACAAAATCACGAGGATGATCCAATCTTCTAGTCTGTTATTATTAGAGACCGGATTTTATACATTTGCATATTTGCATATGCATATTTTGGCAATCTATTCAGGATTATGGATATTTCCACCAAAATCGCGCATATTTGGGTATATTTACTTAAATTTTAGCTGTATTTGTAAAATTTAAACGTTTCAGAAACAAAAATGTTGGTGTCGAGTTGAAAATGTAGTAGGTAAATATAGTAATTTAATAAAACAAAATAATTGCCATTTATTTAAAAAAACAAGATTTTATGACTTCAGATCGTAGAACTTTTTTTCGCAGTCTTCCAAACGATATCAAACACAAATTAAATAAAAAATTATGGTAAATAAAAATTTGTAATAACGTTAACTTGTTGTATTTATTTAAATGAATGTTGCATATTTTGGTACTTTTTGGTGATTTTGTTGCATAATTCGAGCATTTTGAGGTGGTCGGTAGCTAGGTTGGTGCGCTCGACTGTTAATCCAGTGGGCGCGGGTTCGATCCCCGACGCCGACCTACTCCACTTCACGACACAAGCTTTTCAAGCTTACTGCGTGAAGTGTATAAAGGTGTATTTGGGTTTATTTCGATTAACCCAGATTCATTAAATAAGAATAAGAAAAATGAAAAAAAAAATTAGGATGCATATTGGCATGCATATTTCAACCATTTTAAGTTGCATATAATCCGGTCTCTAGTTATTATACACACATTGGATAGAAACTGAGTAAGTAGTAAGTTGATCGTGTGAACTGGCTGCTAATATAATGTATAATGATAAGGCAGTAATAATATAATATAATAATGGTCCATCATGGAATGATATCGAATCAAAGTCGTGATTTGGTGCGATGAAAGGAGCCGGTCATTCTATGAAGATCCCATTGAGTAGTGATAATATGGAGATGACATAATATTCTGAAACATTTCGAACTAAAATAAGTGTAATTTAGTGATGGTTGGAAGAAAAACGTTTTGGAAGTACATTTTAATAAATTTTGTAAAATAAAAATACTGTGTTTTACTTCCACTGTTTATTTTTTATTTATTTATTTTATATTTAAAAAAATGAAATTGGGTTTATCGAAAAAAACCCAAATACATCTTTGTACACTTCACAGAGAGCTTGAAAGCTTGTGTTGTGGAGTGGAGTAGGTCGGGGATTGAACCCGCGCCCACTGGATTAACAGTCGAGCGCGTTACCAACCAGGCTACCGACCTGAGTACACACCAGAGATCTTTCAAAGCTTATAGCTTCATCTTCAGTGTTTTTTTTAAATTTTTTATTTTAATTTAAATACGAAAACCTTACAACAACTATTGATTATTTTATTTATTTATTTTATTTATTTAATCTTTAAGTGAACCAGAACCACATATAAACATAAAACATGGACATAGTTCAGATTATAAATCGTTGTTCACTAGGGCGAACTTATCGCAGAACTGCGATTTCTTCTAGTTAACCCCAGGAAAAAAATATATGAAGTAGAAAATATATATGTAGATACGTATGTGAGAAAAAATAATATTTTACATTTACCCGGATTTACCCACTTCATCTTCGTTAAATATGTTTACAACGTCACATAAAACATTAAGGCATTTCTATTACATTGATGTTATTCTATGATCTGATGAAGAAGCAACTGGGTACATGTTACGCAACACTATTATACTAGCTCCAATAATTACATAATAGTTTTATTAATGATGTTATTTACTCAACAGGGGGCAGCATCAGTAGGTAGTAGGTACACTCATACACTACATTAAAAATCTATCTATCTATCTATCAACGTCCCTTTCAGGGTAGGCAGAGAGGACATAGCGCCAGACAGTCCTATCCTTACACACACTCCTGGCTTCCGTCACATTCGTGCACTCTGTCATACACGCTCTCCGATTCCTTTTACTCAAAACGCGTCCGTCCTTGAGGATCTGGTCGAC
Source organism: Ceraclea dissimilis (assembly GCA_963576895.1). Classification (NCBI taxonomy): domain Eukaryota; kingdom Metazoa; phylum Arthropoda; class Insecta; order Trichoptera; family Leptoceridae; genus Ceraclea; species Ceraclea dissimilis. Next base: position 3,953,396 of record OY756377.1, read on the forward strand.
ATGGTCGGACCAAGCCAGTCTCGGGCGGCCGCGCTTCCTCACACCACTTCGTTCGCTCAAATATATCTTTCTTGTCATCTTGTCATCCTGTCATCTTTCATTCTCTCAACATGCCCAAACCACCTTAGTTTATTCAGTAATATTACTTATGTAGTTAATTAAATCTATGACATCAGAGCTGTTGGAATGATATCTAGGAAGAGATAATACGCACTATATATATACCTAAATCCGTTCTAAATTGTGGAGCCTTGTGATTTCTCTATGTTCCCACGAGGAAAAAAAAGGATGAAGTATTAAACTTAATATGTAAAAAAAGATTGAAATCAAAAAGCCTAATGGCTTCCATTCCAAGAAACTAATTCCATTGAATTTTGAAAATATGATAAGTCGAAAAAACACATTTGAAGATATTGTCCCTGAATTATAACTCGCAGTATTTTTCTGTATCCTTTCTCTCTTTGTATGTTTTTTCTACGTTTTATTTTAATTGTTTTTTTTTTATTATTTGCACTTCTGGTGAAAAAAAAACAAAAATATGTTAAACAAATAATGATATTTTTCACAAGACTTCAAGCTAACCTCAGCTAAATTACATAAATATCTCCAGAAACATACATACTTAATACCAGACATGCGTCTCACACCAGTGCTATCTTGACGCTCCTTCGATCCTATTGGTTAACATCTGACCAATCACAACACCTCAGATTTCAAGTTAAGTTTAGACGTACGCAACCTAGAAGACCTGATTGTTTTTGGTGTCCTTTAGGTGCCCGCTCAAATTAGACAGATCTGTTTAAAGTGCTTTCTCTAAAAAAAAACATCCTCGTTGTAATAGCAACAGTGAAAACGCAAACATGCAGCTCACAAACAGTGGATTTCCAAAAATATTTATCCCTTGAAATCTGAGACGTTGTGATTGGTCAGATGTTAACCAATAGGATCGAAGGAGCGTCAGGATATCACTGGTGTGAGACACAAGTAATACCAGTTACGGTGTTGAATATTTTATACAATTATTGAACCAGCTTTATAGGTTTAAGAGATTTGCATCCAACACGCTTCTATACAGTACGAACGCTACAAGTGCACGCTATAATAAGTTTTATACTCGGAATTATTGCATATAAAATTACATGCTGTAAATGAGACATTAGTATGAGTTTTGTTTTTATTAAGACATCTAAGAAATTACTGGAGATGTAATAATAACTACTAATGTAATTTTAACTTCACATTTCACATCTTGATTATTAATTCGATCCTATATAGTAACAACCACATTGCTAGCTTTGCAGATACATGGGCGCCGGAAGGAGGGCCAAGAAAGGCGCCCCCCTCTCTGAAATGAATAGGTATTTACGTTTGCCTACAAATTAACAAAACCTCACAGAAATCACGTTAATACCAAAAAAAGTTATATATGTATTAAGAATTATCAAAAATAATTGGGAAAATCCATTAAATTACAAATGTTCCATTACTTATTTGCCTGCGGCGCTAATTCCTATGTTCCATGTTATTTATAAGTAAGTATTTTTATTTCGACAAAATTAAGCCAAATTTATCCACTTCACGATTTTTCTTTACCTGATTATTTACTTTATTAGACAAAATTTTAGCCTGCGGCACTACGCAGGCTGTAGTTATTTACCCGTCTTTTTGCCATACATGGGATTTAACTGGTGATGTCTTTCTATGTGTTGATTATGTATTTGTGAAATAAAATCATTATAAATAACTAAAATAACACTATATGTACAAAAAAAAAATGTTAAAGACGTAAGCCGTTTATGTATAAATAGATAAATACATAAATATATTGAAATTTCATACTTCTATCAGTTAAGATGGATGCAGTTATTAGCTATCGTTCTATCGTGATTTGTAAAGTGTATTTTTTTTTAGTATAATACCCCTCACGTTGAAAGTTTGTGACGCCCTTGTGTATAGGTACATACTATTTGATGAGGAATGTAATTCTACATTATTCTTAAGATAATACAAGTAATTATTATTGTAATTTTAATTACTGATTACTGAATAAGAACATTATTTCACATCCTTTAAGACTTTTGCTTTTAATTAAAAAGTTGATTAAAGCTATCATTGCTTATAATGCAATTAAGTCATTCAGTTTGTTTTATTTGTAAACTAGCTGAGTTACCCGTGCCTCGCAACGCCAAATCTAACAAACCAACTCGGCATACTTTATATAGGCTTGAGCTGAACAAAATGTGACTTAAGATCTCAATTTGTTTTCCAATAACCTTTCATGTTATGTTGTTCTATTTTGTATCTGCCATCCTGTATGTTTGCATATTGTTTTAATTGTGATTCTTTTGTCTGTTGTTGCTGTGTATTGCTTGGCTATGTACCACGATTGTGTATCGATATATTTGATTATTTGAATTGTAAATTTTTCAAAGGCTTGAAGCCATTTAAACAATAAATAAATTAAATTACTAAATACGATATCACACTCAACTCCATACAATCTTCCCCTCATCATCATGGCGTCTCCTATGAAAAACTTTTTCTCCAAAAACCGGCGACTTAAGGACATAGCCTATATTATCATAAATGTTATTCTAAATTTTCGTAGAAATCCATCGTAAAATGCGGGAGTTATGAGAACACTTACAAAAATCAGACTTTACTTTATATATACAATATACATATATGTATAGATAGATGTTTTATGGAGAGAATAACATTAATTCGTGGACATGGTTGGCGCAGTTGATTTTAAACTCCAATAAACTTTAATTAACTAATAAAAGTGTCTTTTAAGGCTTGGACCACAACTATGACGTCACGGCCATTTCCCGCGGCATTAAAGTTCAAAATCGTATGAAAAAATGATAAAAATAGCGTATATTTACTTTTTAGGGTTAATTTCGCTTCACTAATAAAACTTTTACCATCACAGTTATCGATACAAAAAAAAATCTCTGCGACTTTCGGGAAACTAGTTGCCGTCTAACAGAAAAAAGATTAGAGGTGTTTGTCACATTTTTTTAGAAATCTATTCAAGATATAAATAATCTTTTACGGTTATTCCCTAAATAAAGGTTCAATGTATCTACTCTATTTTTTCCAAAGCATATTAAGTAACGGTTGTCGAAACCTATAAAGTCTCCCGTTTTTTGAAATATTTTAAATGTCGATGTGCCTAGCTTTCAATTTATTTTGCTATGAAATAAATGCGACGTCCGTAGCAGTGGCGTAGCGTGGGTTTCCGCCTCTCGGGGTGGAAGCCAAATCTGCCACCCCCCTATTTTGGGTATTTATGTGAATCCAAAATGCTCGAAAATTTACAGGAATTATAAACAACTTCGAAGCTGGAGTGGGATAACTGACATTATGATATTGATGTATTTGGGGTTAACTGGAAGAAATCGCAGTTCTGCGATAAGTTCGCCCTAGTGAACAACGTTTTATAATCTGTACTATGTCCATTTTGTATATTTATATGTGTTTGTTGTTTACTTTAAGTTTAAATAAATAAATAAAAATAAAAATATGGCCCAAAAAGAGAGAAAATAGCACCGCCGCGGCGGCGCGGCGGCGCGCCGGCGAAATCTTTCAAGTTTTTAATGGAACAAATGTAAATTAACGGTTTTTTGATATTTTGACCAAAAAATGCTGACCTTCAAAAAGTGTCGCGCACTGTCGTTTGTACTGAAAGGGTCACGTGACCGTTGGCAAGAAAGTTGTCAAATTTGAATTTTATGACTAAAACCGATAACTATCTTCCCATATCAGTGGCGTATATAGGATTTCATTTCGGGGGGGGCCCGATCTAATATTTGATTTTAGGGGGGTGGAGGCATCAAAAATTTGAAGATAGACGTACAGTATAAAAATTTTGATAGCGCCGCAGGCAAAAATTTTTCGTGAATGTATGCAAAAAAGGTCGTATTTTAGGTTGGTATTAATATTGTGTGCAGAAAATACAAAGAAGAGTAGCGCCGCAGTCGAATTTTTTTTTGAATAATGGGTGAAATTATGAACTTGAGCTACTTTCATGTTTTAAAATACCTAACGTTTTTTAAAGAAGTGTCCAACATTTCGGGGGGGGCCCGGGCCCCCTCGGCCCCCCCCTATATACGCCACTGTCCCATATATCTTCTCTGTACCAAAAATAATTCTTACTTCACATCAACTTATAATAATTCTGTGCTAAACTTGAGTTAAACAACGCCAAAAAGCTTCTGCTAACGATCAGCTGATGCGATGTTTCCACCCTTAAAATGTTCAGGCTGGCGGTGACACATATTGTCCCTACGTCCTCCCCACACACGAGACTTGTCTCTATTGGGGAGGTATCTCGAAACATGTATAGTTTTAAGTAACCATATTTGTATATGTAAAATATTGAAGAAAAATAAAAAGAATTTTGAATTTTGAATTGAATTGAATTGAAATTGTGTTACACCACTGCTTAAATCTATTTTGCAGAATCGTGAGCCATGATATCGAAAGCCCCATAATATTTATCATACCAACAACCAACGGGCCCCCTATTATTATATTATCTACCGTATAACACAATCATGTTGCAGCTATGGTAGTAAATGCAGACAGAGTATTAAATATCCACCTGGTTTTTTTAAGAGCTTGGGTGAAATATTTACAATGGGGCAATTGCACCATTCAGTGTTATACTTCTCTTCTTATTAAACCCGAAGCTGACTATTGCTAAACATAGGCCTCCTCCATCCTCTTCCATGCCAAACGATTTTGAGCTATGTATTTGTATCTGTGCTGTTTCGCAATAGCGTCCATCTATTGGAACTGGGGTCGTTTGGAGTTTCTATCAGTAGTTCTAGGACCTCAACTGGTTATTTTATTTTGTTATTTTTATTATACATTAGTATTTATTTACTAATGTAATAATAAAAACCATCTTCTGTGGTATCGAACCCCGCCAAAGTTCATCTTGTGCTGTGTATATTTTACTGAGATAACTAATTGTTACTCAATGCCCAACAACGACATGATAAAAATTACGATTTGTTGTCATATTCTAAACACATTTCAAGGTATTAACGCGCTAACAAAACTACCTGTAACCCTTAAAAATGTAAACATAAAAGTTGACTTGGTTTCAAATACAGCAATCTACAATATACCTATGTGAGTTTAGATTTAGATAAAACGTTTTTTTCTACAATTCACTCCAAATCAATCCGAGAACTGATTGCTGTTAGAGATAGTTATTGATGAAAAACTGAAAAAAGGTAAAAAAAAAATCAGTTTTTGGGACACCCTGTACTTAGCACAAGCGGAAAATTGGTGCAAACTTCAAAAAACCTTCTTTGCATGTTAATGATGAGATTAAAACAGTTTCCAGCTTTCCGACAATTATCTACGCTACAAATCGTGATTTAACCGGTCTATTACTGCAACTTTCGAAACTAGTTGATTTGTAAAATGACAATTTATGAGGAATAACTGTAACATGTACAATTAAACATTTTAAGACATATATCATTTATCTAATTGCTCCTTGTGGTTTATTGCTCTGACATTGTGTTCCGTGGTGAAAGAGTCGTGAGTTCAAATCAATTTATAGATTCACTTTGAGGCATCATGACTGTGCAGAAATAAATTGATTGCAAATCCGTGTTTCTTTCTACGTACAGTTGGAGCTACATGGGAATAAGAGAATTTTACTTAAAATAATGTACTACTACAACTATGCTCTCACGCTGCGATCCCTGTGGGGTAGGTAGAGAGAAAAGAACGCTACACCGCCCTATCCTCACACACACACTCTTTGCTTCCTTCATACCGGCTTTTATCCGTTGAGTAGGTAATGTAGGTATATTTCTGAAGCGCTTTTGTTTTTTTTTTTTAATTTTTTTTTATTAAAAAAAATGAATCTGGGTTTATCGAAATAAACCAAATACATCTTTGTACACTTCATAGAAAGCTTAAAAGCTTGTGTTGTGAAGTGGAGTAAGTCGGGGATTGAACCCGCGCCCACTGGATTAACAGTCAAACGCGTTACCAACCAGGCTACCGGCCACCTCAAAATTTATTCATGTTGAGCAATATTCATTTTGAGCAATATTCTTATGGGTTTTTCTCCGGGAACCAGGTGATTTAGTAGATACTTCGACGTTATTTAAAAAAATGTGCATCCCTGGTCAAACAAGGAAGAGATTGTATAAAGTTTTACAAGTTTTTATGAATCACTTCATTAAGTATGAAAAATAATGCTCTCAATATCACAAGTAATTTCTGGAATGCACGGAGTAGGTTCCTCATAGGAGGATACTAGCATAACCAGATGCTTAACAAATGGAACTAGAGGACTAGTTTTTTCATTCCTATATTAATATCATGATGATTAAATTTATGATACCCTATAGATTCCTCTAAAGAACTTGCACTATGCACAAGGTTCTCAAATTACACGCCTTCAACTAATTATTTATTTATTTATTTATTTATACACGGTTATACCATTACAAAAACACATACATACATATACATACATCTTCTTCCCCGTCTATCCTTGATTGGGTCGGCGGCCCAAAGCATCTGCATATCTTCGCCAGAGGCCCCTGTCACTCGCAGCTTCCAGGACCTCTGGCCACTCCAACCACAGTCTCTCCTCGCACAACTTTGTCACCTGCTTCTGCCAGCTATTTCTGGGGCGGCCCACCGGTCTTCTGCCTGCGCCCTCGGCTTCCAGAGCTTTTAACGGAAGCCGCTCCTCTGGCATCCGAACGACGTGTCCTAGCCATCTCAGCTGAGACCTCTCTATGAACACATTAACACAAAATAAACAAGCTAGCACATTTGACAGCAGAAGCATGAACTTCAATGAATGCAGTTGCAGTGCTATAACCGCGAGAATGTGAGTACAAGCGCCCAAAGGCGGCCCCAATTATTACAATAATATATAATGTTACAAATTACAACGCTTAAATAAAATAAAATAAAAAATAATGCGTCGCACATTCTTACATATATGTACGCATAAGTTTTGCTTGCGACCTGCTATCCAGGGTATCCATCAGGATCATCACTAAACTTATAAATCGAAAAAAAAACACCTAACCTCCTTGAAACCGTCGTACGATCGATCGTTCAAATCGAGGTAATTCCTGCGATTCAGTTAGTATAAAATAAATTCACATTTTTTCAACTTACCATTGACTGGGCGATACAGGAACACGGCAATTCTGACATTATATTAATGAGATCTTAATCGTGTTAACTGTAGTTGGAACACACGGGCTATTACGGGTAAACTGCTGGTCCTACGAAAATCTATCTAAACATCTGTCTATCTATCCCCTTATGCCGCGTCCCTTGCAGGGTAAGCGGAGAGGACAGAGCGCCAGACAGCCCGACAGTTCTGAGTAAAAGAAATCGGAGAGAGTGTATGATAAATTGCATGAATGTAACGGATGCTAAGAGTGTGTTTAAAAATAGGGCAGTCTGGTGTTCTGTCCACTCTGCCTACCCCGTTAGGGATGCGGCGTGATCGATACAGAACGCCCTAAAATAAAAATAAAAAGTATAAAAGAGTGTAGGCAATCTTAGCAAATAATTAGTCGACGCATTCCTTGTTAATTGTGAAGTATTTACATGTACACTTAGGGGCCAGAAAAACAGGATCATTAAAATAATAAAAAAAATGTTCTATGAAAAGTAGTTTAGAATATCTATGAAGGTAACTAATAATGCTAATCGTAATTGTCAGTTACAAGATGAAGATGATTTGTCTCAATTGTAATTACATAGTGGAGTGTATAATCAAATCTGTTGTGTAATAATCATATAATAAATATACAAGTGTTTTACAAAACTAATGGACTATAATTATACTGGCTTAATTTGTGAAGTAAGTGTAATGTATGTAATATATTATACAGTACCGTCGCAAGGGTAAAACTTGCCTCGTTTATGAGAATTTGATCTAATTCACGTGATATCTTTTGCTTCAGTAACGTGTGTGCGTGTATGCGTGTTTGTGTATATAAATATATATGTGTATGTATGTAAAATCCAGTACTTTTTTGTTTGTATTATTACTTTGTAAATCTTTGGATAATAAATAAATGAAAAATGAAATGAAAAAAATGTATATATATTTTTCTCCCATACCCAATTCATTTCCTTTCCCCTCCTCCCAGTATTATTTTCTTTCAATCCTTACATGTAGAATATATATTTCGCTTTTTATGTATTAGTTTAAGCTGATGTTTGTTGTATTTATTGTGCTGTTATTGTTGTTTGTGTACAGATGTAATTGGTCTGCTTTGTTAATATTTTTTACCCTTATCTTTGTATTGTTGTATATGACTGTATAAATAAAAATGCCTTGAAATAAATAAAAAAATAAAAACATTAATGAATTTGCAATTTAATCAATGAGCAAAATATAACGACTACATGGTTGAACCGATGCGTTGGTTGGAGCGCGGACTTATAATTAGTAAAAACCAGGTTGGAATCTAGGAGTTGACGATATACATTCTTCACGACACAAGATTTTAGCTTTCTATGAAATGTGCAGAAAAGTATTAGGGTTTGTTTATATATATAAAAAAGTCCTCGTCAGAGCTCGTGGAATATGCCCTAACTCTTTTTTTGATATTTTTTCTAGTGTCGTGTAAAATTCAGTTATGTATTTGCAAAACTTTCATAAGATAATTTACATCTTCTTCAGCAATGAAATTGCTAGGTACGCTTTCCGAATGTCCTAAAATTGTCTGTGCAAAGAAAATTTACTGGATTCCCAACAGTGGTAGTACTGATGTAGTAAAAAACAATAGATATAGGTAATGATATATCTATTACCTACACGTATTGTGACTTTTGAACGAAGAGTGTTCCTAAGTAGATCTGTATTCTATTCATATGCTATTTTATTTGTAGTATTGTTAATTACTAAAACCATCGACGTAATTTGAATTTGTGATCTTTGAAAATAGAGAGAGAGATTTGAATTGAATGAGAGATGATAGCATGAATCCGATTTATTAATAAATTTGTTGTTTCTTTTTTCTGTTGTAATTTAAAAAAAAAATGTGTCATTGTTTTGTTGTTGATGTTGTATATTTTTTTTATGAAAACCCCGGAACTCCCCATCCAATACACGAAGTCTCCTGACATTGGAGGGTAGTATAGAAAATTGTAAATATTGTAATAAGTTTTATACAGGGTGTCCAGTAAATCAACGTCATCTCGTGGAGGGGTGATAGACCAGCTCATAACCTACCAGAAAATCGAAATATGACCTTACTAAAAATCGCTCATTCTCGAGATATCGGCACTTTTTTGTTTTTCGTGAAATTCGACACCTTCGATCAGTTTTTTGATCGCCACGGTCACAAAATTCAATATTATGGAATTATAATCTTTGATTCGTAATCCTGAATAATTCAGCTATTTGATTACAGTCCAAAATAAAACCTATTAATTCACAATTTTGAAAAAAAGAACATCGTTTCCGCCTCTCGAGTTTTTTTGTTTTTTATTAGCAAATTTAGACTCCTTTACACTGTAAAAATTTAGTACGACATTAAGCTGGCAAATTATATTAAAAACTACCTCATTCAGTGTAGTTTTTAAAAAGGTACAAAACTGGATATAGCTCCCTTTACAAAAAAAGATATTCCTGTTTTACTTCAAAAGGACCTCATTATAAAAAAAAAACAAATGCAGGGTTGTAGCTTCCTTATGTCCAATATTTGGACAAGTGATAGAGGATGAAAAAATATGAAAAAAAGTTTAGGAAATGTATGTCGAAAAAACAACTGTTTTGGAGTTATGGTCTTTTGAAAATTGAGGAGTATGAAAATTTCTCATTTGGGTTTTTTGGCTATAACTCATAAACCACCAACTCGATTTTGACAAAATAAACTAAAAATCATAGTCAACAAAATAGGCTTTTGATAAAAATCTTAATTTGTGGCTTTTTCCTAAGAATCTAGTGAAAATTCTGTAAAATAATATCATTATTTCACAAAAATACATGTTTCTTAACAGAATTTTCACGAAATTTTGAAGAAAAGGTCGCAAATTAGGAACTTTATCGTAAGCCTACATTATTTACAATGATTTTTAATTTATTTTGTCAAAATCGAGTTAGTGGTTTATGAGTTATAGCCAAAAAACCCAAATGAGAAATTTTCATACTCCTCAATTTTCTAAAGACCATAACTCCAAAACAGTTGATTTTTCGACATACATTTCCTAAACTTTTTTTCATATTTTTTCATTCTCTATCACTTGTCTAAACATTGGACAAAAGGAAGCTACAACCCTGCATTAGATTTTTTTTTATAATGAGGTCTTTATAAGTAAAACAGGAATATCTTTTTTTGTAAAGGGAGCTATATCCAGTTTTGTACCTTTTTAAAAACTACACTAAATGAGGAAGTTTTTAATATAATTTGCCAGCTTAATGTTATACTAAATTTTTACAGTGTAAAGGAGTCGAAATTTGCTAATAAAAAACAAAAAATTCGAAAGGCGGAAACGATGTTTTTTTTTTCAAAATTGTGAATTAATAGGTTTTATTTTGGACTGTAATCAAATAGCTGAATTATTCAGGATTACGAATCAAAGATTTTAATCCCAAAATATTGAATTTTGTGACCGTGGCGATCAAAAAACTGATCGAAGGTGTCGAATTTCACGAAAAACAAAAAAGTGCCGATATCTCGAGAATGAGCGATTTTTAGTAAGGTTATATTTCGATTTTCTGGTAGGTTATGAGCTGGTCTATCACCCCTCCACGGGATGACGTTGATTTACGGGACACCCTGTATGTATGTACTAGAAATGTAAGATATTAGTTACTAATAAATTTATTTGAATTTGAATTCGTAGCTGACGCTCGTTATGGATATTTCCTAACGCTGCCCCTGTGTGTAGACCCATCCCACCTCGTCCGGAGTCTGACATGTTAATAATGCTATTATAAATCTTCCTAATATGGTCATCAACTGTACTCTATTTAAACCACCGCATCGCATTGTATCGATTGATTCCGACACTACTGTACTATTAACTATTACATTATCACTTTAAGGGCTTGGGCACCACGAATGACGTCACAGTCATTTCCCACGGCATTAAGGTTCAAAATCGCGTGAACAATCGGATAATAAAATGGTAAAAATAGCGTTTTTTCCATTTTTTGGGGTTAATTTTGCGTCTATCAAAAAACTTTTACGGTTATTTCCTAGATTTTAATGCATATTATCAGTACAAAAAAAACAATTTTACTCCGCGACTTTCGGGAAACGAGTTTCCGTCTTTCGGAAAAAAGATCAGAGGTGTTTTTTAATATTTTTTTGAGAAATCTATAGAAGATATAAAAAAATATTTTACGGTTATTCCCTAGATAAATGTTAAATGCATCTACCCTATTTTGTTCCAAAGCATATTTAGTAACGGCTGTCGAGATATAAGGTCTCCCGTTTTTAGAAATTTTTGAAATGTCGGTATGCATACTCTTGAATATTACGCAATACCTCCTGGTGATTATGCAACCGATACTACACCATTTCTGCAACGAATAAAAACCAATTATTTTGGAACCGTACGCATGTGTTGAATTATTTGTAGCCTATGTCAAGACCCATCGAACTGTAACTGGAGTATGAGAGGTGGTCGGTAGCCTGGTTGGTAACGCGCTCGACTGTTAATCCAGTGGGCGCGGATTCAATCCCCGACCTACTCCTCTTCACAACACAAGCTTTTAAGCTTTCTGTGAACTGTACAAAGATGTATTTGGGTTTATTTCGATAAACCCAGATTCATTTTTATTAAAAAAAACAAACTCTTAACATTTTCTTATATTGCACTAAAAAAGACGAAATAATTTCGTTATTCAAGTGGACGAGTGAGGATTCAAGAGGACGTGGGAAATGACCGTGACGTCATAGTTGGGTCGGGAGCCTTAAAGGCAATTGAGCAAATTATCTATGAAGTGCGTAGACGATTAGCTCATTTCGTTATTAACTTGGTCGAGTCACAATGACTATCTTTCAGAATATTTTCATCGTAATAAAATATTATCTGCTTATGTATCATACGTAATAGTCCAAGAGCCCGCTGCTTAATTTATGACGTATCTGTTTTTTGATCGAAATGTGGTATAAATGATAGCTTACCAATAGGGTATTACATCGCACTAGGGTTGCCTATCAAAATCTTGCCGCAACCCCCCCCCCCCTGCCCCCCCCCCGAAAAGGTCCCTCTTCGCGGTTTTTCGCATTTTATAGGAATATGGTAAGAGATAGGAGAAAGTAGTCAATGACAAAAATAATCCTTGCTAAATTCTCTATAAAAAATTTTTAGTCAATTTTTTCGTAGAACTAGCAGTTTACCCGCAATGCCATAAAGTCATTTGTGATTAAAATATCGCATTTTTTTACGCGGAGGCATGACTTTGCCAACACACTTCTCAGTATTATCAGCCAGAAGAGTCTACATATTATCATTCATGATTCACATATAAACTCATCAGCCTAATACTGGGAAAAATTCACCTATCCAGATATCACGGATATCACAGGATTAGGCTCAGATGCGCGGGGCCTAAAATACAAGCATTGTGCCTGAAATATCAGTATTTAGGAATCGTCTTACAATATTGCAAGTATTAATAATGACCGATTTTTGCATTTTTATGTATAAATTTTCCGGTAAATCTATTTTTTTAAAATTATTTATTAGCGATTTTGGTATTATACCTGTAGCTGATAATACTAATGGGATTATATATACCGACCTAGAATGCCAAATATTTTTTATTTCACCTGCTAATTCGGTTGTTTGAATATTAAATGTATTTGGTACAGCGATGTCAATTAAATAAGTGATTTTAGTTTGTTTGTTATGTAAAACTACATCGGGTCTATTATGATGTATTGTTCTATCTGTTATAATATGTGATTTTTATTTTCCATGATTTATTATTCGGTATTCGGCCGAATACCGAATATTAAAAAAGTGGCCGAATAGGCCGAATACCGAATAATGGCCGAATATTCGTGGCATCTCTAGTATAAATACTTATCTGATAAGAATTTATTGAAAATCATGTATCTACATTCAGTAATATTGTAATTAAGGATTAAGCATATAACCTTCAAGAAAACATTGTAATATTGTGCAATCGCATCTTTCTAGAATCTACCTTAGAATTGTTTTCTCACATTGTTTTGTTTGATTTTGTCGGGATTTAGGTAGGTACTAATCAGTAATCTATCACTCGAATCCGGGTGCTTTGCCTACAAATAAGTACTACATACGTACTATAAAATAGAGTGCCTTTTTCTTTGTCCTTTATACGCTGGATTTCACCAACTTTTTAGATCAGGAATAGTGGAGATAGGAGCCACTTAGCATAAATTTTGTATGAAAAATAATGATAAGTGGCTCCTATCTCCGCTATTCCTCACCTAAGAAGTTGGTGAAATCCAGCAATAGACTCCTAAACCGTTCATTCGATTGAGATGGAACTTTGGCAAGTTGTTGTGGTTTCCCCAGGGAAGGTTTGTTTGGGGGTGGGGGGTACGAGAGAGGCTAGGAGGGAAGAAGGGAAACGTAAAAATCGATTTAGTGTCGAATCCACAACTTTCGGTGTCGAAAAGATGAATAGTAACCCTCCCGACATCTGTAAGAATAAGGGGTGTTAGGAGAGCTAGACGGTGAGTAGAATGAAAAAAGTGATATTAGTGTCGAATTCATAGTTTTCCGTGTAGATAAGGTGAATAGTAACCGTCCCGACATCCGCAGGAATAAGGGGAGGCAAAGCATATTTAGTATATTAATTATTTGATACTTACTATACTATATGACGATATGACAATGACGCAACTGGATGTTAATAATAACGTTGATTAATTTGGCCTATGTCAAGGTGTTTGAATAAAGTATGTCACCTTTGTATCAAGTCTCTTATTAACTCCAATATCGTCCAATAAACTTCATGTTGAATATTTACAACAACGCATTCAAAGTACCATTCATATACACAACAGGTAGGGCAAGCGTTCCGAAACTACGGAATATCGGAAAGATTTTTACTGGCTTTTAAGGCCTTGGCACCAAGATTGACGTCACAGACATTTCCCACGGCATTAAGGTTCAAAATCGCGTGAACAATCGCATGATAAAATGGTAAAAAATAGCTTTTCTTCTTTCTCTTCAAATTTTTTTGGGGTTAATTTCGCTTCAGTCAAAAAACCTTTACGGTTATTCCCTAGAATTTAATGCATATTATCAGTACAAAAAAAAATTACACCGCGACTTTCGGGAAACGAGTTTCCGTCTTTCGGAAAAAAGATCAGAGGTGTTTTGAAATATTTTTTATGAGAAATCTATACAAGATATAAAAAATCTTTTACGGTTATTCCCTAGAGAAATGTTCAATGTACCTATCTACTCTATTTTTTCCAAAGCATATTTAGTAACGGTTGCCGAGGTAGAAGTTCTCCCGTTTTTAGAAATTTTTGAAATGTCGGTATGCATACTCTTAATGAAACAAATAAGATTTAATGATTTTTTGATATTTTTCACAAAATTCCCCCCCCCCCCGCTCCCCCACGCTACGCTACTCTTTCTGTCGTAGATAACACGCCTGGTTAGAAAATGGGTGACATCATGAACCTGGCTTGCTTTCTGTCGTATCGTAATGACATACATCTCCGTCCAAGAATGACATATCTTTTTTGCCTCTGGAGTAGGCTGATCCAATTTGGTACAGAATTGTATTGTCACCGAGTTTACGTACGTTTGCAAAGTTTCAGGTCTCTAAGTAGTCAGGAAGTGGTTGAAAAATCGATTACAAGATGTGCGTACAGACAAAAAAAAAACACCACAGCGAAGTTAAATAAAATCTTGTAATAATAATGATAAATATCTTGATCTTGCTCATGAAATTAAGGAGATGTGGAGAACACCTTCCACTGTCATAATTCCTATAGTGATATCCACAAACGGTGTCATTCCTAAGAGTCTCAAAGTAAATCTTGAGAAACTTGAACTGCATGGTGGGCTTCGATACGCCATGCAGAAGGCTGTCCTGCTATCATCTTGCAGGATTGTTAGAAGGTTTCTCTCTCTATAGATCTTAAAAACTCTCTCATGATAAGTGCATTTTTGTGCACATCATGGGAGAGAGGGACACCCAATAGTATATAGGTAGTTTTTAGTTCTATGTAATATGTTTATTTATGTTTAAAATTTTATATTATTATTTTTATTTTAAAGCTAGTTTTAATGTTTTTGTATTTTTTTTATATGAATGTATTATATAGAGCTGAGAATTTTTTGTATACTTTTGTGATAATAAAATTGATTTGAAATAATAATAAATCATAATCCCTTTGTTTTACCTTTCTATAATAACTTAATAAAAAATCGATCGATAAAAAGATCAAAGTGACAAGGGTAAAAAGGGAGCATGTCTACAAAAGGATAACAAGTCTTCATTAATAGATGTGTGATGGTATTTTCTACAATATGTGGTGATTTTATTTGCTTCTTTATCAATTTTCTTATCAATGCGTATAGAATTAAAGACAATCTAGTAGGTAATATTGATAACAACTGATATTGCGTGAGCGTTCATTAATAATTAATACATTCAACAATTATGTTAACTGTTTAAATAGAAGTTGTATACTTTTACAGAAATTTTACACCGTAATCAGATTTTCCTCAACGAAGGCGGGAGATATCAACATTCACATAAGGTTATTATGTGAACTCCCTTGGGGAGGGAGCAGGATGGGTGTTTCGACGCTTACGAGTCGGTTTTACCTTTTGTTATTTAAAAAAAAAAGATTAGCTAATTTTTTTTTTAAATAATTACTCTTCTCACGGTAAAATTTACAATTTGTAACAACAATGATATACAATAATCTCGATGTTTTTGACCGTCGGTACATAGCGGAAGTCCATTTTTAAGGAAAAATTAAAAACTAAATATGTAGATTAAAATCCACAAAAATTACTTTAGATTTTGCCACTCGAGGACCCTCATCATCAGGCGATTGTGAATAAAGTCTTTATACTCACAGTAGTTTATTCACAATCTCCTCATGATGAGGGTGCAAATCCTCGAATACCTACTAGTCGCGAAATCTAAAGTCATTTTAGTGGATTTTAATCCAATAGACCAGTCTAAAAACATCAAAAAGGGGGTATAGCGTAAATAATTCTCGGAAAGCTGGAAACTGTTTTAATCTCTTCATTAACATGCAAAGAAGGTTTCTTGAAGTTTGCACCAATTTTCCGCATGTGCTAAGTACAGGGTGTCAGAAACCTTCTTTGCATGTTAATGAAGAGATTAAAACAGTCTCCAGCTTTCTGGGAATTATTTACGCTACAAAGCTCGTTTTCCTGGGCTATAAAAACTATTTAGTTTTTCATTTTTCCTGACGTACAATAATAGCTGTTACTATTTTTTATTCTTATGAATTGTTCTGAGGTTGTAATTCGTCTCACCCAAAATGAATTCGCGTACTGATGTCACCTCTGACCAGTGGCGGATCCAGGATTCAATTTTGGGGGGGGGAGGACTGAATGTCGTCACATGGTAAAAAGTACTGTCACTCAACATTTGGGGGAGGGGGCTAAGGGGCTGAAATCCCTAGATTTGTTGTATATAAAGTACTGTCACTCATGGTTTTGGGGGGGGCTTCAGCCCCCTAGCCCACCCCCTAGATCCGCTAGTGCCTCTGACTCTAGCCATCACTGCTCTAAGACAAGAAGTTGTAGTATGTTTTGTGCTGTTTCTATTCACTGAAACGTTTTTAATAGCATAACATTATTAAGTACTAATAAAAAAGGAAAAGTAGGGGTCATCACTCATCATGCTACACATTACCAATTGTTACCGTTCGCGAATAATACTTTACGTTTCATTTACCTGATAATATAATTGATTTATATATGTAAAACACAACAACAA
Source organism: Ceraclea dissimilis (assembly GCA_963576895.1). Classification (NCBI taxonomy): domain Eukaryota; kingdom Metazoa; phylum Arthropoda; class Insecta; order Trichoptera; family Leptoceridae; genus Ceraclea; species Ceraclea dissimilis. Next base: position 3,970,362 of record OY756377.1, read on the forward strand.
GAGTCAGTTACCATAAGGGATTTCAAACGTAAAACACGGCGGGAAATATTTGCTACAATTCTTCCATTTTTAAAAGTCAAAATAAGTGCGTTCTATAAATTTGAATTCGTTTCTACTTTTATGTGTATTCTAAATTTGATTTCATTCTGTTCTAAATGTTTTTGTGTATAGTGGGGATAATTCTTCTGTAACTAATTAAGTAATGAAACCGACTAACTAATTAATCAATGACTAAAATAAGACGTTTTTTTTTCCTAGAAAAAATAATTAAAACACTTATTTTTGTTCAAAAAGTTACCAGAATTGGACCCAGTTCTTCCATTTTTAAATGTCTAATCAGTGCGTTCTAAATTTGAATTCGTTTCTGTTCTAAATGTTTTTGTGTATAGTGGGGTTAATTATGTAACTAATTTAGTGCGTGCTGACTAAAATAAGACTTAGTTCTTCAATTATTATTACAGTGAATTAAATTTAAAATTTTACACACTTGTTTTAGTTTTTTTCCTCAACAGACACGAGAGGCATCTTCATTCACATAATGTAGCGTAGCAATCCCGGTGATGTTGTACTGGCTATATTTTATTTGTGAATAAATAAATAAATAAATGTGAACTCCCTTCCTGCTCCTCCCCAAGGTAGTTCACATAACGCTACATTATGTGAATGAAGATGCCTCTCGTCTCTGTTGAGGAAAAAAAACTGTAATGTATTTCCGTCTGTGCAATGCAGATAAATTCCGGTTCCATACCTAAAATAGTTTAGGTATATCCCAAAACACACTTATTTTAGTTCAAAAAGTTGCAGAATTGAACCAAATTCTTCCATTTTTTAACGTCTAATCGTTAGAATTCGTTTCTGTTATAAATGTTTTTGTGTATAGTGGGGATAATGCTGTAACTAATTAAGGGCGTGCTAATTAAAATAGGACGTTCTTTATTTCTTCACTTTAGTCGCACAATCCGTTTTATATTCACTCAACTCTCTTATCACTTCATTTCTTATCCTATCTCTCAACGTACGTTTTACCACACGTTCTTCTTAGCGACCTCATCTCGACAACATTATTTATATCCGATTCTTCCTTCTTCAGGCATCATGCCCATAAGTACAAATGGTTTAAAATTTAAGGGCTTGGCACCAAGCATGACGTCACAGTCATTTCCCACGGCATTAAGGTTCAAAATCGTGTGAACAATCGCATGATAAAATGGTAAAAATAGCGTTTTTTTCCATTTTTTGGGATCAATTTTTTGTCTATAAAAAATCTTTTACGGTTATTCCCTAGATAAAGATTCACTGCATCTACCCTATTTTGTTCTAAAGTATATTTAGTAACGGTTGTCAAGATATAAGGTCTCCCGTTTTTAGATTTTTTTTGAAACGTCGGTATGCATACTCTGAAGACAAAGTATGGATTAAATATATATGGCATAGGTATATATTTACGTAATTGTTAATGTTACATATCTAGTACCTATAATAAATTGTTTATTAGTATCGATCTAAAGTACGTATGATAACAAAGATACCTTATCAATAACAAGTGCGCAAGATCGCTCACATTGCATGTTGAGATGACTACATATGTTAGTGATAATAAATAAATAAATAAATAAAAAATCCTGCGCTCAAAGTAAACAATATAATTTAAATAAATACGAATTCAAATGTGTACATACGTAATCCATAGTCTACTGTTGCCACTTGTGAACTTATAAACGATCTCACAACAAAACTATTTTTGTAGTTAAAAGTCGTCATTATGTGTGATCCTTATCCTGTTTTTGTATTAAGGTCGTCATGACGGGATATCCTTATCCTCTTTTTGTACTAACATTATCATCATGCAATAATGTTTGTACAAAAAATTAAAACTTATCCTGTTTTTTGTCGTTAAATCGTCATGATGAGGGATCTTTATCCTGTTTTTGTACTAACATTATCATCATGCGAGAAATCCTTTTCCTGTTTTTGTAGTAAAGTCGTCATGATAAGAAATCCTTTTCCTGTTTTTGTAGTTAAGTCGTCATGATGAAAAATCCTTATTCTCTTTTTGTAGTAAAGTCGTCATTGTGGGCAATCCTTATCCTCTTTTTGTAGTAAAGTCGTCATAATTAGAAATCTCCATTGTGTTTTTGTAATAACGTCATTGTGATGAGAAATCCTCTTCCTGTTTTTGTAGCAAATTCGTCATAATAGAAATCATTATCCTATTTTTGTAGCAAATTCGTCATAATAGAAATCATTATCCTGTTTTTGTAGAAACGTCATTATTAATTCTATATGAGAACAATAGTAAGCAAGCATTTATGATATTAATGATACGATAATAAATAATAATAGACGCACCTATTCAAGTAAGGAATTCGCCGATTAATTGATAAAAATAATCGGGTAAAGTCGCTGGATTTTTCAATAAATAATTTACCTACAATTTAAAGGTCACCCCGCGATTGATGACTTTTTAAAATAGTAAATATTCGGCCAAACTGTTCGGCCTAATTAACGCACGTACTAATTTTGGCGTTTAGTTTTCCTCCACAGACGTTGGATTTATTAGAAATGGCGACTAGTGTTCGGACACCTCCGTGTCCTTCGTCGAGCCAATGCAACTTCGCGTCGAGTATATGGACACGGAAGCGATCTAACACCAGTCGCCATTTCTAATAATCCAATGTCTGTGGGAGAAACTAAACACTGTCTATCATTTTAATTTTATTATAATGAACTTCCGTCGAAAACCTTCGGTCAAAAGACTCAACATAAAAAAAATCTATAACTTTTTAAACTAACATAGGTTAATGTGTTTTAAATTGATTTTACTATATGAAATAATTGAATAAAAAAACGTCTTATTTTAGCTAGTACGCATTTAAAGGTTTATATGCACTGAGCAACAATCGTTCTATTTTCGCTTCAACTTTTTCAAATTTTGTATGAGAATGTTAGCGCGAAATAAGAATAACGTAAGCGACAATGTGAATTATACCTTTTTAAAAGAAACCTGGGAAGAAATTTAAAAATCTAAAACAGCCAATTGGCTTAATTAAGTACCAGTATTTTGGCTAAATTATACTTTTATATCTGAAAAACTGAATGGAAAATCCTCAGATCCCGTAAATTTCATGGGTACTTTCGGTATATTTTTTTCTTCAAAAAATTTCCAATTATTGTAATTCTATAATGGTCAATCTGTAGTCCATACTTTCATCTATAACTGTCTTCAGTTTCAAGACGATTCTCTCAGTATCGGCTGAGAACAATTCAGGGTGCCGAAGCCTAATGACAGCATATAGGACCTTAACCAGTTACAAAATTGACCCCATTATGTATATTAGATAAAATTTAATAGACAAAATTTCAGATGATAACATATACTTAAATGTTAAGTCAAAAATATTTAACTAGATATTCATGTTTTATAAATACTGTGATATAATTTTAAGTGCAAAATGAAGAATACTTATTCAATTAGTGCTTCAATCAATGATGGGGAGAAAAAATATAAAGATCCGATGGAGCCGTAAGTATTATATATTTGTTTGTTAATTCTCCTGGTCAGTTTTGCCATATATACAGATTTATCTGTATTTGTACAGATTTTAGGCAACGGGAACAGAGAAATACCGATGACATATTTTACTCTGTTTTATACAGATTTTTGAGATTTTGGAAATTTTCTATGATAAATCAGAAGAACAAAGTAAAAAAGAAACATATTCGATCACAATCGTCATTTGATAATAAGTAAATAGATGAAAATCTCATTTGTAGAATGAGTAAAAATATCTACCAAAAGAAATTAGTATATTATGTAAGCACGAGTACTGTTATTTTCTCAAAAAGGTTAGTTTTTCAATAAACTACCATATTTCGTTTGATTTAAAATTTCATCTATACAGATTTTTAGCCTTTTTATGCCTTTTTGTACAGATTTTGGCTTATTATAATCTCATACAGATTTATACAGATTTCTAGACTTTGAAATACAGATTTGTATTTTAAAAGTGTGGCAACACTGCTCCCGGTTCCGTGCCTAGCTTTTATGTAAATACATTCTTATCGGCTGCGGGTGGGGTTGCTAAAGTTTATAATTACTGCGAAATTAAGGCTAATAAAGGTCAAAGAGCATTTACTTAAATATGTTACAGATTGTGCCACATAGATGTCGGTAGTAGTTGATAAAACTGTAATACGAAAATGGTCGTGTCAATATACATTACGGGGAAGTGACATGTGATAATTTGTCACGTCGCGGTCGCCAATTTGTAAATAATTTTTGTGAGCCTCTCGTTGTTATTAAGTTAAGACGAGGGGCATCCGATCCGATCATTAAAACCATAGAACAAAAATATATAGTAGGTACCTAATTAATAAAACCCACCAAATAAGATAGGGGTCATCATACGTGACAAATTTTCCAGAGCTCGAACCCCCCCCCCAATGAATTCCTGGCTACGGCCTTGGTTCTGTCATCTTTCAAAAAATTAATGCGCGTTAATTGCAACTCCACACCACTAATGGGGAAAACAGAGATATCAAATAGCACTTCAGTGCTTAAGGGTTTGGCACCAAGAATGACGCCACAGTCGAGTGATAAAACGGTAAAATAGCGTTTTTTCCATTTTTTGGGGTTAATTTTGCGTCTATCAATAAACTTTTACGGTTATTCCCTAGATTTTAATGCATATTATCAGTGCAAAAAAAAATTACTCCGCTACTTTCGGGAAATGAGTTTCCGTCTTTCGGAAAAATGATCAGAGGTGTTTTTCAATTTTTTTTTGAGAAATCTATACAAGATATAAAAAATCTTTTACGGTTATTCCCTAGATAAATGTTCAATGCTAGTTCAATGCCCTATTTTGTTCCAAAGCATATTTAGTAACGGTTGTCGAGATGTAAGGTCTCCCGTTTTTAGAAATTTTTGAAATGTCGGTATGCATACTTTAATATCATATTTTTTTAGTAATCTTCCTATTCGATCTCGAAGGAAATTAATATTGTAGATACCAACCTATGTAATGTCATGTTCACTTAAATTACATTACAAGGAAAAGAATATACTGAGTGACGCGGACGGTTGAACCCTTAGATTATTGAAGTACCTATTCAAATTATTTTTTGTCATGTTGAACCACAGGGACGATTAAAACGGTTCAACCCTCCCCATGCATATTTTTTCGATATACTTACTACTAATTAAGACCGTAGCCGGGCGGCACTTTCTCCATACAAATGTAGTCCCCTTGTAGTCCCCTGTTTCCTTTCTGGATAATGCCTTTAGAGCAATCGTTTTTTTTTATAAAATTGTAGGCATGTCCCTATGTTTCGTTTTTTTTCAAATAGTAATTAAGAAAAAAAATATGACCTTCCTAAAACCTTGAAAAATCCCCGTTTCTACCGCCGTGTTCAGGCGACTGCCAGACAAATTTGAAAAAGTTTTAAAATAAAATAAAAACATAGGGACATAGTTATCCGTTATCCGTTAACTCTTGCTTTAAATTTTGATACCAAAAAATAATTGAATCCGTTAACTTTTGGAGGAGGAAACGGGGACTACGAAACGACGATTTGGCAAGATATTTGTAGGTCTGATTGGTCTGAGCTGCAGTTGTCCCTGTCGCACTATAGCTCGGCTGATTGGGGCCAGCGCGACGGCGATATTTATTTCAAATACCTATTTCTCAATTTTCGGTCAGCCCGGCTATCCTCTTAAATTATATATGTATAAAATAAAAATAAAATACCCATAAAGAGCAAAATTCGATTTGTCCTCCAAGGTACATATGGCGTCGCCAGTCTCGGAGCTAGGGGGGGGAGGGTAGACAACATTTTTTTTTTATGAAAAAATGTGTGAATTGATGAACCTCGTGTCTTTCTGTAGTAGACGATCTATACGGCTATAATCTAAGTAGCAAACGACCGTGTCAGTAGCGCCGCAGGATTTTTTTTTATGAAATGGATTTTCATACATATTTTAGAAAATTTATGATATGATGATAAAAACGTGTGGTAATAATGTGATTTTTTGTGAGGTCTTATCATTTAGTATGAAAAAATATAATATACTTACCTATTCCAATCTCTATTTATTTATTTATTTATTCATGGCACACAAACAGACATCACCCACATGTAAACACGAATCAAACAAAAAACAACACAGATTAAGTTCAAGCGATGCCCTATTAAATGTGTACACAACTAGTCAATGCAGATAAAACAATATTATAATGAGAGTACAACAGTCAGTGCATAAAAAGAGAAACAAAAACAGAAAAACAAAACAAAGTCAAGGTAATCAGTAGCAATATGCAGTCAAAACAATGTTTAGTCAAATTACGAAGTCAGGCAGAAAATTGAAGCAAATCATTGAATACAATAAATAAGGTCAAAAATTGATGTAAGTCATAAACAATCACATGGAATTCGAATATTGCAAACAAAAGAAAGTAAAATGTAATAGCTGCCCCCCCTTGACGACACCCATTTGTATATCTAATATCCCCGTGTAATTATTCTAATAGCTATAAAACTCCATGGCCAAACTAATAATAAAGTTAGGCGGCAGGTAACTCTAGATAAAATACTGATGTTTTATTTGACAATCCATCAAAGTATTGATTTTTACACGAAGTAATGAAATAGTAACCACTATTAGTTATAGAGATGTGCACAGTGCACACCATCATCGATTATCGTAAATTTTGTGATTTTTCATTTAAGGCAACTTAAAGGCAACTATGACGTCACGGTCATTTCCCACGGCATTAAGGTTCAAAATCGCTCGAACAATCGCATGATAAAATGGTAAAAATAGCGTTTTTCCTGTTTTTTGGGGCTAATTTCGCTGTACCTAATCAAAAATCTTTTACGGCCATTCCCTAGATAAAGGTTCAATGTATCTACTCTATTTTATACAAAGCATATTTAGTTACGGTTCTTGAGATCTAAGGTCTTTTATTGAATTTCTTGGTTTGCGGTAAATGCCTGTATCATAAATTGTTTATTGTGCTTTCACTATCTATTGTCTTGCTTCATACTATGTCACTGACGAAATGCTAACAGAGCCCTTTACACTCTTTAGCATTGATATTGTGCATTATTATAATGACTAATTGTTATAAATTTAATTATGTAAAACTGACGAGTCCAAGTGCCCGATATAGGGTCTAAGGACCATAAACAACAATAAACAATATAACTCATTCTGTGCGGTTCTTTTTAACTGTTTATATAAGTCAAAGTCCATATCCTAGAACGGGTCGTCCGGATTCCGGATACTCTTTCCTTGGTCGTCCTCTGTAGTTTGTCCCCTCGTTCATTCCTTCAATTAATTCAAATAGGAGACCCTCTGGACGCACTATGTGGCCGATCCATCTGCCACGTCAATCTGCAATTGCACTGAGCAGGTGTCTTCCTCCTCTGATTTTGTTGAGGAATTCTTCGTTCGTAATGTGATACGAGTGAAATTTTTCAACATCGATGTGTATATTTTCGGTTTTAAAAATCATCGATTTCCAAACTAAGGAAAACAAATTCTTATCGAATTTTTACGCAGGTATACTACGACACCATCTCATAGATAAAACACTCTTAAACAATTTAGCATATTGACATTTCAAAAAATTCTAAAAAAGGGATACCTGAGATCTCAACAACCTTACTAAATATGCTTTGGAAAAAAATAGGTAGATACGTTGAACCTTTATCTAGGGAATAACTGTAAAATATTTTTTTATATCTTGTACAGATTTCTCAAAATAAGTTGTGAAAAAAACCATCTGATCTTTTTTCCTAAAGACAGAAACTCGTTTCCCGAAATTCGCGGAGAATTTTTTTTTTGTGTTGATAGTACGCATTAAAATCTAGGGAATTACCCTAAAATTTTTTTGATTGAAGCGAAATCAACCCCAAAAAAACGCAATTTTTACCATTTTATCATGCGATTGTTCATACGATTTTATGCCTTAATGCTGTGGGAAATGACCGTGACGTCATAGTTGGGTCGCAAGCTTTGAATGATTAGATGTAATTAAATACTATTATGTGTTTAATAGACGTGTGTCACACTCACTATTTCATAAATTTTACGTCTTTCTATTTTTATCCAGACCTTTCCCGCGACTGCCTGTCGCGTGTGTACAAAATTTAACATGACACATCAGTCTTGTAGATAGAAAATTTATAGAAATATTTATGGACATTAGTGACTATTTATCATGCATTAGTTTGTTTATGGAAATAATAAAGCATTTGTTTACAAAGATATAATGGTAAAACGAGCAAAACGCGGAAATTTGTGGAAAAGGTATGACAATAATTATAAAAAACGTTTTCTTCTTACTGACTGAATTGTATCATGTTTAATTTAACCTATATTTTAAAATGATTCGATTTCGAGCGAATTGCCGAAGTAAAAATAGAAAGATCATTGTAATACACGTTACAGGTGTTCGTTGTCTTTGTGTTGTAATTGTATTTTTAGTTATCGTTTTGACGTTTTGTAGAGACCATTAGAAAACGAAAATATCTATCGGAATTAGTGATTCATGATTTATTATTTCAGTGATTCGACGTCAATATTTCGTGTTTCTTTTTTATTCTTTGCTTACCGACTAATCTAATGATATTGTGTTAATATTTTTGTACAAAATGTCTACCAATGTTGGAAGACTAACGATTTTTTACACAACAAAAGAAAAACAAAACCGTGCCGGTGGTGAAATCGATCGAAAATATAACTACACGAATAGGCAACTTACTCGTATATAAAATAGAAATCAACCACTGATTTCGTGAAGCTTTTTTTGATAATATCTGATCCGGCCAGCGACATAATATATTAATGTAATCTCTTTGGATCCGGCCGATCCGTATACCCATAGACTAAAATGTGTTATTATGTCTATAGAAAATAGAATGGCAACTCTGATTCCAAAAGGGGAAGCCCCGGTCCTTATTTCGATTTTTTTTGACAGTTATTGCTGGATTGTTTTTGTTGTTGTTTCTCTAAATTGAGTGCAAATCGGAGGTGATTGTTTGAAATGGGTTTTTCGTGTTTTATTGGACAAATTGATGGATTAAAAATGAAGAAATGAGGTATGAACGACGTATTATACTTACGTAACTTATCAACTGAATATTTATATTAAAATAAGACAAGCTTATCAATTATTAAGTACATTAATTAATCACCGTATTATCTATCTTATCGTAATTATTAATAATCATGATTATTTTTCTTTATAAGGAGAATAACATGTTTGAACTCAATTGGAACAATGAATCATTTTGTACATCCGACACAATAAGGTTATTATTATAAAAAGATGCCAATGCCATTCCATTTGATTCCACTACATTAAATGACCTAAAAAAAGCTGATGGAAGAGAATTTTCTCGAAAGCTGTGAGAATAACAAATAATCTGTCATCTTTAAGGTCCCTTTCACAGTCTCTCCCAGATAGCATACCTAATAAGTAAGTTGCAGCAAACTTACACAGGCTACTTTTACAAACCTGTAAACTTGCATGGTAAGTGTGCAGCAAGGTTTCGAAAAGTTTGCTGATTTACACGCTAGGTACAAACTTTTATTTCATTTGCTACAAGTTTGCAGAAGCTGCATATGCATTGTTCAAAGTTACTATGACAAACTTCTTGTACAAGTTTGGGTATATCTTCCTTTTTAGAAACGTAGAGATGTGTTTTTTCTCAATGGCATATATATCTTCTTCTCCAGTTTCAATCGTTATGATTGGTTTGCAGCAAAGCCCTGTGTCTCCATCTCCACTCATCCCTGTCCTGTGCTCATTATATGAGTCAACACCCATATCCTGACACAGGTCGTCTAGGTATTTTTTCCTTATAGTTTGTCCCCTCGTTCATATAAATAAACAATAGCATATAAACTGACACAAAGTAACAATGGAATGATGTTAGTATTCGTTTGTTACAGAACATTTGTGGCTCCAGATGAAAAAGATGGCGGATCCACCAACAGTGCGGAGACAGATGAGCAATCGGGAGGAATTGGAAGCACAACAGATCCACCCCCACTCGGGTTCTTTGCTTTGGTAAGCACATTCTTCTAATCATTCCACTTTAAACACGGCTTGAGCACGAAATTCTAATGGTGCCTGGCTCGAATCTGAATACGGATGAGAATACTCGAACACTAGTTGCATGTAATTAAAGTCGTTATGTGGATTTTAAACTAAATACTAGTCTTTCATTAAAAACTTTCGAAATGGACTTTCACCATGTAACGCCGGTCGAAAATTTTGTACTAATTATAGTGTATTTTGTTTCAGTTCAAGTACAGCACAACAAAAGAAAGGTGTATACTAATCCTGGCAATATGTTGTTCCATCACAACTGGCTTCATAGCTCCCGCCAATACTCTCATCTTCGCCAGACTCACTAACGCTATGGTCTTGTATGGGATGCAGTTACTAAACCCTGGTATTCCTTTACCCGACTTTGATTTCTGGTATGAAATAGAATATTTTGCCATTGGTAATGCAATCCTGGGCTCGGTACAGTTAATCTTCACATATTTAGCAACAATGATGGCCAACTACACGGCACATAAGCAGGTAAATTTTATTTTATTGCAGAATAATTCACAATTGCGCTATTATATATTATTATCATCTTCCTCGTATGATATTTATGTATAAGTTAATTTAATGTTAACACTATAGAATGTGTTTAAGTTCTACTTACATATTTATGTTTTAGTTTAGCATGTTTCGGCTTGTTAGGCCATTCTCAAAAACTTATAATACAGCAAAGACTCTATAATCCGAACACTGAAAATATATACCCTGTTCGGATGTACGAAGCGTTCGGATTATAGTATGTAGACATTTTGAAAAGCATTTTTCGAAATAAAATAAAAATATTTCACATTATAATGTATTTATTTAAGTATGTATGTTAGATACAAGGCTATTAATCACACTTTTTTAAGGAATTCCAATATATACTGCTTTGACGAGTAGTGTTTAGCGACATAGAAAATGCTTTATCCCTTAATTTGAGACAGAGCTATGAGAAACGGCGGTTGCAGGGTCGTTCGGATTAGCTGGATAGTTCTGTGTCTAATAAGATTTGTTATTTATATTTGGTCTGTGGCTAATAATGATTTATTTATGTATTTATGTCTCTGTGACTTCCAGATATTCCGTATTAGAAAACTCTTCATGCAGTCTGCTCTGAACCAAGATATTTCGTACTATGATCTCAATGAATCGGGTGACTTCGCTTCTAGGATGACAGAGTATGTTACATTGTTATTATTATCAGGTGTTATTAACCAGGCAGCTATGGTGATATGTCCGATCTCACAACAGTATTCACTCATTCAGTCTGTCAAGTCCATTGTTTAAATACATTCACACTTTGTGCAACAACAAGCTCCATACCATCCTCCATACATACACAACTCTATTGGATAAGAAATGTGCACAGGGATTCTGCTTCGAACCGTGACCTCTTAAATTTGTATTTTGTAATTGTAAAACACAAAATTGTTTTTTGTTCCAGCGATTTATTGAAACTGGAAAACGGAATAGGGGAGAATGTTACGACATGTTGTCATTTCTGGATGTCTTTCGTGACTTGCGTTGGTTTAGCTTTGTATCGTGGCTGGAAGATGGCGCTAGTGTGTCTCAGCTCTTTCCCCATCACTCTGATATCAGTCGGGGCAGTTGGAATTGTAGGTTACATGAATTATTTTTTGGTTTACAAACTTCTCTTGTAAAGTGTTGAATTTTTGTCTACATTCTGTAGTATAGGTATACAATGCAGTATTCCTACTACAGTGTAGAAGAATTAAGGATGAACATTGTCGGGCTTATGACCGACCTCAGTTGGCTCAAGTGATCACTTTAATTGTTAGGAATAATAAAATTCTATCATATTACTCCAGAATTACTAGTAAACATGTATAAAATGTCCGGCTGCTATTGGAGTATGCCTTCCAAATATGGTCTCCTTATTTCGAGAAGGATATTGTGCTGTTGGAGAGAGTGCAACGGAGATTCACCAAACTGGGAGTTGGGCTTAAGGAACTTACATATGAAGAACGGCTGCAGGCCCTGGGACTAACCACACTGAAGGAAAGAAGAATGAGGGGCGATCTCATGGAGACTTTTAAGGTGCTGAATGATTATTGCGACTGTCCTAGCTGCCCAACATGTACACTCGCAATCAAAATGAGCATTTGCTGTACATGTTGCGTGGCCATAGCCTGAAGCTCAACAGAAGTGTGTTTGCTCAGAATCCACATAAACACTTCCTCAGTAACAGAGTTGTGGATGCTTGGAACAGGCTGCCTCCGGATCTGGTTGTTGCTGAGAGCGTGAATGGCTTTAAGAATGGACTTGACAGATTACTGTGATGTCATAAACACTTGAGCTCAAGCACATCAGCTTTATGCTGCCTGCTTGACCACACACATAATAATAATAAATATGGTACTTAGTGACCTCTCCTACCATCTAGCGAAGTTGATTGTGAACAGTGTTCTTCGGCTTAGCGATAATAGATGGTCCAAAGTGTCCAAAGTGCGACAAAGTGTGCTTGTCCAGAATCGGCCTCCACAGTCACCTTCGATGGCATCACCGGCAGGAACAACTACGTAGCAACGATTCTTCGGATGCTTCATAAATATGCTCGGCAACGGGCTCTAGGCATTATTATTATTATTATAATAGATGGTGGGTGTGTATAAAAAAATACCACCCTCCCTTCAACAGTAAGAATGGCAACAATACGTGGGTACTTAATGTATACGGAATTCGACAACACAGCCGTCGCTCCTCATGGTGTAGTGGATAAGATCCCTACTATGCGAGAGGAAGGTCTGGGTCGAATCCCAACTGGGGTGAACTGAAATGGCAAATGTTTCTCGAGTGTAAAGTGATCACTTAAGCCAGCCGAGATCGGTCGTAAGCACGACAGTGTTCATCGGAATACGGAATTATGCGTATGTACTATAATTTACTTACATTTGTCGTAAATTAAACAATTTTCTAATTTAGCCTATATTTTTTATCAACAGATGTCTTCTAAGCTGGCAAAACAGGAATCTACTGCTTACGGTTATGCTGGCTCCATAGCCGAAGAAGTCCTCAGTGGTATCAGAACTGTGATTGCATTTGGTGGACAGGAGAAGGAAAGTACAAGATTCACTGCTAATCTCGTTCACGCTAAGAAAATTAATGTTAAAAGAGGTGAGACGTCAAAACATAACGTTTCAATAGGAATTATTACAATCAATACTTTACCATTTGGTGCTCCTCTCTGAAACGCAGGAAAAACAATGTAATTTTTAGTTATTTGCATTTTCAAAATGTGCCCAGATTATTGTTTGGTAGGCAGCTTTCGCAAATCCCCATTAAATTGTTTTTAAATGCAATTATCCAGTCTATTCTTGAAGGAGTTGGCGGTAGACATACCAACTATCTTTTCTGACTGCCTAACACCGTTTTACTAAGTCATTCGTAAGATAGATGGCGCTTTTTTGTTACATTCCCAGGATCGACTGGTTTTATAAATAGGTAGCGTATAATAGTTGAAATATTACATTTCTAGGTATGTTCACTGGACTCGGGTTCGGTATTCTGTGGTTCTGTATCTACAGTACATATGCCCTGTCTTTCTGGTATGGTGTGGAACTATTCTTGGACCCAAATGAGGATAACTACTCCGTAGACACCATGGTCGCTGTAAGTAACAAATAGTTCATCATTAACGTATCTGTCTGTCTACTCAAAACGCCAGACTGCCCTATCCTTACACACACTCCTTGCTTCCGTCACATTCATCCAATTTGTCATACACATTCTCCAATTTCTTTTACTCAAAATGCATCCGCCTTTGAGGATCTGGTAGACATGATTGGTCCAAGTCAGTCTCAGATGCCAGCGCTTCCTCGCACCTCTTTTTGGTCATTCTCTCATCATTCATTCTCTCAACATGCCCTATACATCTAATTTTATTCACTTTTATTTCTAACACTATACGCTCGTCTTACAGTCACTCATCTCTCTAATAACCTCATTCCTAATCCAATCTTCCAATGTTTTCCCACACATTCTTCTCAACGATCTCATTTCTACTGGATTCAACCCTGATTCGTCATTCTTTAGCCACGTCTAAATCTCACTAACATATTTATTTTCACTTTTGGTGAACAGAATACAGAGATATGTCAACATTACAAATATACAAATTAAATAAAATTAGAAAATTGTAATATGGTATATTTAATTTTTTTCCAGGTTTTCTTTGGTGTTCTTATGGGTTCAATGAATTTTGGAATATCAACACCCTTGATTGAAATATTTGGCTTGGCCAAAGGCGCCGGAGCTAAGATATTCTCTGTAATTGAGAATGTTCCTGTGATAGACCCCCTAGCAGACAGAGGGGTGAAGCCAAGTTCCTGTGAAGGCAACATCACATTCCAGAATGTTCATTTCAATTATCCATCGAGACCTGACGTCCCAGTATGTAGAGTTTTCCCTCACTTCACTATGTATTGAAAAGTTCACTTGAGATAGAATTATTTTTGAAAACGTTCCTAAAATCCACACATAGTCCAGTCTAACATGAAGAAAATTCTGCAAAATCTAAAACTGATGTTTGAGACTCATTGATGTAAAAAAAATATTACCTTGACCAAGAAAAATATGGGTTCTGAAAAAAAACTAACATTAGCAAACACGTCCAAACACCGAATAGTTCAGTAAAATAACGAACACCTAGCAACCCTGGTTGAGATATTCAAAATAATTTTATCAATATTCCATTATATGATTTGAGATATACCTAAATTTATTTAGGTATTAAACTGGATTTATCTGCATTGCAAAGACAGAAATACATTACAGTTTTTTCCTCAACAGAGAGGAGAGGCATCTTCATTCACATAATGCAGCGTTATGTGAATGAAGATGCCTCGCGTCTCTGTTGAAGAAAAAACTTTAATAAAATACTCCATTACTTGATTATGGAATTTCTTGAACTAAAAAGTTTGTGTGACTTTCAAGTTTATGCACCTATTGCTTTCCAGGTTTTACAAGGCCTAAACTTGGATATCATCCACGGACAGACTGTAGCCATTGTTGGGAGCTCTGGATGTGGCAAGTCCACCTGCATACAACTCGTGCAGAGGTTCTACGATCCTATGGAGGGAAATGTAAGTGACATACAAATTAATCTCCATACCACTGATTGAATATGAATCGATACCTACGTTACTATATATTCATGTCTAGACACTAGAAACGCCGCCATCTTTTTGGCGTCTTGATTGGCCCTTAGACTAAAATAGTATGATAGACTGATCAAAACTAATTGACCGGAATGCGTGAGACACTAAGCGGTTTTTTTAATACAAACGTTAAATTGCCTACAAGTGGTAGCAAAACAATTGCTATCTCAATGAGGATAACAATACATTATAATCGTTAGGTTGGCCAACGTGGCGACGCATGCTGGCAACATAATAATGACATTCCTCTTAGTATTCGCTGCATAGTGCATCTATATCTTCTTTATGTCCTTGGATTGGCCAACAGTTGTGACATCATTATTGTCAAATGTCACCCTATTGCGTCTGGTCTCGGAATTATAAGCTATGATACTTTTCTTCGTATTCCAGATTCTTCTAGACGACAACAATTTGAAGGATCTGTCTGTAAATTGGTTGAGAAGCAACATCGGAGTCGTAGGACAAGAACCAGTGCTTTTTAATGCCTCTATATTTGAGAATATCAGATATGGGAGAGACGGTGCTACCAGGGAAGATATCGAAAAAGCTGCCAAGCAAGCCAATGCTCATGACTTCATTAAGATACTACCCAAGGTAATATTTATTTATTTACACTTTTGGCGAACAAAATACAGTTATGTTAGCATTAAGAATATAAATCATAACATCTATAGCGACTATATCGGAATACCAGCTAACACCAATATCATTATTCTTAATCTTTATATTAAATGAAAGTGAACAAATTAAAATGGTTGGGATATATTGAAAGAATGTGTGACGATAGGATGGTAAAAAGAGTGTACGTGGCTGAATGAGGTGTTAGAAAATGAGGTTGTCCTAGGTTAACCTGGCATTTCGATCTGATCCTCAGGGATGGGCGTTGGACATGTACTGGGTAAAAGGAATACGCCAAATTGAATAAACGTAATGGAAGCATAGTGTGTATAAGGATAGTGCAGCATGGCATCCTGTTCTCTCTGCCTATCATGAATTTTATCTTTTTTTCCAGGGTTACGATACATTAGTAGGAGAACGTGGAACACAGCTGTCTGGCGGTCAGAAACAACGTATCGCCATTGCCAGAGCACTAGTAAGGAATCCCAAAGTATTGCTGCTTGACGAAGCTACTTCGGCATTGGACAATGCCAGCGAACGCAAAGTACAAGTTGCTCTCGACAAGGTACAGTATTCTCTACATCTATCACAGACTACAGTAAATATAGTACTCCCTACATCTATCACAGACTACAGTAAATATAGTACTCCATACAATGCCCTATTTATAACGTCTTATGTTTGATTTACCGATGACAAGATGTTTGTTTACTAGAACCCAGTGAATTATGGTGTCTGGTAAATTCGACTAATAGCATTTTCAAATAATACGAATTCGGCTAATAGCAAAATCGACTAATAGCTAATTTGCATTATAGCTAATTTGACTAATAGCTAAGTACACTAATGCTATCTGTCATAATCATTCAATTAATGATTCTGCTTCAAGAAATTAGTGAATTAGTCGAATCAGTGTTAGTGGAATTGGTTTTAGTCGAATTAGTGAAATAAGTCTAATTATTATTAGTGGAATTGGTTTTAGTCGAAATAGTATTAGTTTAAGTAGCAATTTTTAGAAGTAGACTTTAAGTAAAATTCTAGTATTTTAAAATTAAAGACTACAGCAATTTATACTTAGATTAATTATTCAGTATCAGCTAAAATTCTGTCTGCATTCAAAATTTAAAATAACATTCTACCTTCCAGGCAAGCGAGGGTCGTACAACAATAATAGTCGCTCACCGTTTGTCCACAATCCGTGGAGCAGATATGATAATTGTGTTGGATGAAGGGCGCGTTATAGAGAAAGGGACACACAAAGAGTTGCTAGATATTAAGGGACACTATTACAAACTTGTCACGGCACAGCTCTCTCCAGCAGGAAGTGATCAAGGTACGAGAATGTCAGATATTGTTATCAACATATTCTTCTTCCTCAGCCTTCCTCCCTCCACTGCTGAACGTAGGCCTCTTCCATTTCCTTCCACTCATCTCTGTTTCTCCCCCTCCGCATCCAGGTTCTTTATGCTTTTTTTGTTAAGAGAGTCATGGTTGTTGAGTTAAGCAGTTATTAATTAATTTCTTATTTTTACTTTTAAGAGTTTACGATTGAAGAGATCAGAGATCACAAGTTACTCACTCCCCAACAAAGTCTGGATGAAGACAAAGAACTGGAAAATAATATAATAGTTGTAAGTTATGTTTTATTTATTCCATTTTATTGGCAAGCCTGACGTAGGGACGGTATCACGAAAAGAACACAGACATTTGGAAACGTAATAAAAGGATGCCAAATATAATAATATTTAAGGCAAAGGGTATTATTCCGAACAAATATCTTGACAACCTTACTAAATATGCTTTGTAAAAAAATAAGGTACTAGATACATTGTACCTCCCTCTAGTGAATTACTGTAATAGATTTTTCAATCTTGTATAAAATCCTGCAAAAAAAATCGAACTAACATCTCAGGAAAATTTGTTTACAGAAAATCTTTTCACGAGTCGCAAACAAAAAATGCTTCTCGCAGTGATGCTCTCTCGTAGACATGCATTAAAATTTACTGCATTACCATTCAAATTTTTGTAATAGTATAGCGAAATTGTGCCCAAAAAACGCTATCTCTAAAATTTGATCCAGGGCATTCTGTGCATGTCATTTTGAACATTAAAGACTCGGGATATTATTATTATTAATTTTGGGCAAGCAGCCTAGGCTGATGGGCCCAAATCAATGTCTGTGCCATCTGTCGTTCTGAGAAAGTCATCCAAGATGCTTCCAACTGATGGTGCTTGTATCACACTTTCGAGTAAACGGTTCCACAAATTCACCACTCTATTGCAAATAAAATTCTTTCTCGGATTACTTTGAAACCGTTCCTTGGTGAGCTTCATAGAATGTCCTCTCAAATGGGTATTAGTATTCAGGGTGTAAATGGAGCTGATATCGGGAACATCATAGTAGCCATTCATAATCTTATACGTCTCGATAAGGTCACCTCTAGATCGCCTGGCTTCAAGGGTTGTGAGTCCCAGTCAGTGAGTTTAAGTGTTGTGTTGATATGTTTTCGAAATAATTCTTCCCTTGTCCAATTGTCACGCATCATTTTTTCCCCGAATACAAATGTCCGCATCCGTTTGTCAAAATATGTGAGATATACAAACTGAAGTAATGTTTGAATGAATGTTTTTTATTCTTCAGAACTCAGAAGACGAAAAGGCGGTTGATGTAAAACCCCTCCCAATTCTAGAGATTGTAAAACTGAACGCCCCTGAGTGGAAATACATCTTAATGGCTTCTTTAGGAGCTCTGGTAGTCGGAGGTGCCATGCCTGTATTTTCGCTGCTTTTCGGAAACATCATAGGGGTAAGAAAATACTTAAATCAAATTTATATTAATAAATGTATGAAGAATATACGCATTAAATTATATAATTTATGAAGAGTGTACGCTTAAAGTTGCATAATGTATGGAAAGTGTACGCATATATTTGTATAATATATGAAGAGTGTATACATTAAATTGTATAATTTATGAAGAGTGTACGCATATAGTTGCTTCATTAATGGAGAGTGTGTACATAGTTGTATAATGTATGGAGAGTGTACGCATATAGTTGTATAATGTATGGAGAGTGTACGCATATGATTCAGAATGGAGATTATCCATAAGTATTACAATAATATAATTTGTTTTATTTCAGTCACTAAGCAATACAGACATAGAAGAAGTACGCAAACAGACAAATATGTACTGCATTCTCTTTGTGGTTCTCGGTACAATCATTGGATCTGCTACCTTCCTCATGGTTCGTACTGTTTCAATATTTGTGATGATTTCATTGTTTTATTCTATTCCATCCCCTCATCTCATGTCCTTTGCAGGATAGACAGAGAGAACAAAATTCCATACAACCCTATTCTTACACACTTCTTGCTTCTGTAACATTCATGCAATTCATCATGTTTCAAGAAAGAGATAGCTTTCGATGAGGGCATTACATGTAGCTTTTTCGGCAACCACAGTGGCAACACTTGTAGAATTTCAATAGCCTGCAAATTCAATGATGCCTGCAAACAAAATCGTAGTTCAAAATTAATCCAAGACCATCTCTTCACTGACCCTACACTCTATGATTCATTTTGGAGATCTGGTCGACACATTCGAGCCAAGTACTTCTTGGATGGCCACATTTACTCACACCTTTTCTTCCACCTGTCCATATTTTCTTTGTTATTATTCATTCATCCATACTATAAATTCAGATGCATAATCAACAAGAACTGAAAAATCAGATGCACAATTAACAACAACTGAAAAATCAATGATTTTAGATTTTTGTATGGTAAAAAAGAATACACTTCTATAGCAACCTGTGTTTATGTGCCAACAGATTTTCCTCTACGGCATTGCTGGTGAGTCCATGACAATGAGGTTAAGATCCCTGATGTTCCAAGCCATAATGAAGCAGGAGATTGGATGGTTTGATGAGAAGACTAACACCACTGGAGCTCTGTGTGCGAGACTCTCGGGAGATGCAGGGGCGGTACAAGGGGTAATTATTATAATATACAGAGCCACTTTGAAATCATCGTTCATTTGAATCGGTCACAGTGCCAAAACAATATTGATTTGAAAAATATTTGTCATTAGCAACATAAGGGTTAGTTTCTAGTAAACAAATATTTTAGCATCTATTGCTTGCTATGTTAACATATTGCTGCATTTTGTCCACTTCAAATAGATAAGGTCAAATTTTTCATCCAGGATATTTCAAAAGGCTTCGTGTTCGTGTCTAATATATTTCAATTGATGACGTTTGCTGTATTTATTTCCAAGTTTAAATTAGTGTCTCCCAAGATTTACCCACTTTCTTAAAGACAAAAATAAAATGAAAAAAAAATCCATACATGGATATTTTTTATATTTTGTTATTTTCAATTCATTAATAAGACGCTGTTGAATAATTTTGTCACTAGATGGAGCTAAATATTTCGAACAGAACCGTGAACGAAACTGCTATCAAATTAAAATGCTGGCTCTATTCTGCCAGTATTGTCACCTGGCGTTTTTCAACCCCTAGTGTATAAATAAATATTTGATTTTAGGCAACGGGGCAACGAATTGGAACCATAGTTCAGTCTGTAGCTACTCTCCTAGTAGCCATTGTACTGGCACTCAATTACCAGTGGAAGTTAGGTCTAGTAGCTCTCACTACAGCACCACTGATGTTAGGTGCCACCTACTTAGACAGGAGTGTTGCCATGTCTGAGAGTTTTGGTGCTACGCAAGCTATGCAGAAAAGTACGCAGGTAAATATTGTTGCAAACTGATTTAAGTTGTGATTCAAGTTTATCTGCATTAAATTTTATTAACATTTACAGATTTAATTATATCTGCATTAAATTTTATGAATATTTACAGATTTAATTGTATCTCGATTAAATTTTATGAATATTTACAGATTTAATTGTATCTGCATTAAATTTTATGAATATTTACAGATTTAATTTTATCTGCATGAAATTTTATGAATATATGTTAATTCAAGATTATCTGCATTAAATTTTATGAACAATTACAGATTTAAATTTATCTGCATTAAATTTTATGAACATTTACAGATTTAATTTTATCTGTATTAAATGTTATGAATATTTACAGATTAAATTTATCCGCATTAAATTTTATGAACATTTACAGCTTAATTTTATCTGCATTAAATTTTATGAACATTTACAGATTTAATTTTATCTGCATTAAATTTTATGAATATTTACAGATTGCTGTAGATTCCCTGAGCAACATCAGAACCGTTGTGTCACTTGGTCGTGAGAAAACATTCTGCGATGAATTCTCCGATGCCCTAATGCCCGCAATGAAGAAAGCCATAATCAACACACATTACAGAGGTTTCGTCTATGGTTTCGCAAGAGGTCTCTTATTCTTTTCGATGTCTGGGATTATTTACTATGGCGGGTATCTCATAATCAATGAAGGCGCAGAGTTCCAACAGATTTTGAAAGTGATGCAAGTTTTAATGATGAGTACAGGATCTGTGGCCAACGCTTTGGCGTTCACACCTAACCTCCAAAAGGGAATCATTTCTGCGAGTAGAATAGTCGCACTCATAACGAGACAGCCAAAGATTACAGACGAACCTAACGCTAAAGATTCATTTGTAAGTAATTACTTCACTTAAATATATACTATTTATACTCTCACTTGCGGGATTGGCAGTGAGAGCAGACCGCTACACTGCTCTATTAGAAACACTCCTTGCTTCCGTCACATTCGTACAATTCGACATGCATGCATGTCCCTTCCTTCTTATTTATTCTTATTATAAGATTTTAGTGAACCCTGTGATAAATTTAGTAACACAATTTTTTATTTCAGGATGCAGCGGGCAACGTTCAGTACAACGACGTGACTTTCTCCTACCCCACCAGGGCTTACGTACAGGTTTTGAAAGGACTGAAGTTAGCCGTGGAGCAAGGCACCACTGTGGCCCTCGTGGGACCCAGCGGATGTGGCAAGTCAACTTGCATACAACTGCTGGAGAGATTCTACGACGCCGACGATGGGACAGTGGTAAGAGACGCCATTTTTTTTATTACTACCTTTTATTTCACAACTGTGAAAGATATAAAATTGTTTATGCGTTTAGTGCATTGCACTATACCTCTTTTTTGTGTACGAACATCCATATGAACAAGCGATATTGCAATAAATATCTAAAAAAGGTCCCGATGTCTCCAAATAAGTTCTTAATGTTTGTCCCACTATTGCAAAATAAGTCTCAATATTACAAGATAAGTTCTCATTTTTTCGTCCTACATAAGTCCTCATTATCAGTCCCAGTGTTGCAAAATAAGTTGTCAATAATTGCAAAATAAGTTGTCAATATTTCCCCAATGTCACAAAATAAGTTCTCAATATTTGCCCCAATATTGCAAAATAAGTTTTTAATATTTGCCCCAGTATTGTGAAATAGGTTCTCAATATATGTCCCAATGTTGCAAAATAAGTCTCAACAGTTGTCCCACATTGCAAAATAAATTCCCAATATTCCAAAATAAGTTCTCAATGTTTGTCCCAGTATTGCAAAGTAAGTTTCTAATTATTTCTCCAGTTTTCCATGTACTGGTAATTGCGAATTCATCATTTTAATTGTTTAACTATTCCAGTCTGTGGATGGTGAGCCCATTAAAGGTTTGAAGATCAGTGAATTGAGAAAGAACATGGGCATAGTGTCCCAGGAGCCCATACTGTTTGATAGAACTATAGGAGAGAACATCGCATATGGAGCTAATGATAGAGAAGCGACGGAACAGGAGATCATAGAAGTGGCCAGACAGGCTAATGTACACAACTTCATCGTATCTTTGCCTCTGGTAAGTAAAAATAAAGTTCATACAATTGTTAGGTTCAGATTAGCTGGCAGAGATCGCAGCACTGTGATAAGCTCGTCCTAGTGAACAAACATTATGATTTATATTTGTAATGTTAACATATCTCTGTATTTTGTTCACCAAAGTGTAAATAAATAAATTGTTGAACAAGTTACTAATAAATTATGTCAGCTTTTTTAAATTTAACTTATTGACTGCTGATGCATTTCAGAAATTTGAACCTGTGTATAGTCGACATGAAAAGACTTTTGTCGGATAGTAATAAAAAAAATACTCTGTATAATCAAAATAAAAAAAAATGGATTACATAGTAAAAATAAAAATCTCAATTGTCATGCCACAATACACGAAATATCTCAAATTAGACGCCACAGGAGTTTCTACTAAATACAAAATGTATCGACTCAAAAACCCCAAACTGGGTTCTTGGTACATATTTTGTTTGAGAAATCAAATAAATGATAGTCAATGAGTTAATACTATTAAAAACACAACAGCTCTATAGCCATTATCAGCTTTGCATTGAACTATGAAATATCTTTACCTCACTGCTCAGTTACAATTTATATGAATACAAAACCAGATGCAAATCTATTTTGCAAACGGGCGGGTTTACCAGATTCGTGATTAACATTTAAACGATTATGTATGTGGACACTAAACTGATCTAGACAGTATAAGAGATATTTTTATTTGTATTTTAAGGGTTACAATACAAGACTCGGTACCAAAGGTGCTCAGTTATCCGGAGGACAGAAACAGAGGGTGGCCATAGCCAGGGCTCTACTTCGTAATCCAAGAATATTGCTGCTGGACGAAGCAACATCCGCTTTAGACACTGAGAGTGAAAAGGTAAAACATTCAAACAGATTGTACTTGATTTATATACATATATATTTTTTTAAATAATCAGGGCTTGCATACACAAGCCCAAATACTTTCTTGCACACCTTGCACTAGGCTAAAAGCCTGTATCGCAAAGTGTGGAATACATCGCCAGTATCGGGTTTTGGGATTTAATTGGACGTTACTGAATTGGAACTAATGTTTTTAACACAATTTATTTTTACAGGTGGTACAAGAGGCGTTGGACAAAGCGAGGTTAGGACGGACGTGTATCACCATCGCCCATCGCCTCAGTACAATCAAAGATGCAGACACGATATGCGTTTTCAATGACGGAGTGATCGCAGAATTAGGAACGCATCACGAACTCATAGATAAGAAGGGACTGTACTACAAACTGCAAATGCAGCACGCTTCGTAAATTAAGTAGGAACAATTACTCAAATGTTTAACTGTGTATTGCATTATTTGTGAGATTTACCTTTGCATGTGAGATGCATCCTTTTTATTTGAAATATTGTCGTATTTTAGTAACAGCGATGTATCATCCGCAAACATTACATTAAAATCATCCTCATCAACACTGTTAGGCAGATCATTGATATACATAAATAAGAAACAATAATGGGTCCAGTATTGACCCCTGTAGTACTCCAAATACAGTAGGCTGCCGCGGATCTAAAATTGTTAATTTCGGTTAGATGGTTATCAAGGTATGACTAAAAGAAGTTTTTTCCTTATCTCGTACCCCATAAATATCTAGTTTTCTATAAGAATCCAGAGGATTGCGGGATCGCAATTTTGATGCGGGATTGGATTCCCTACTCGTAGGCACGCATTTTCCACGTTTCCGCTCCATACAGAAACATTCAAACTATTCCTCGTGCAAAAAATAATTGTAAACTATATGAATATTATACTGCTGTATAAATTCATAATATGTTTTCTTTCGTTGCGTTCTTCTGAATATGTCAAAACTAATTAGTAATCGGAAATTGAGGAAATATTGAAAATATGACAATTTCAATGTAAAACCAACTGAGATTTAAATCGGCTGACGAGCATTTGAGTGTACTTAAGATTAAGTTAAGTTATAGTATTTTGTATTTATGTTAGTTTTATTTTGTAAGATCAATTTTTATGTACAAACTTTAATAAAAATATATTTGTATTATATTGTTAAGTAAATGGCTAGAGTTATTAATAACCCAGATTAATTAAAGCCAGGCGATCTAGAGGCAATCTTAGGATTATGAATAGCTACTAAGATGTTCCCGATATCAGCTCCATCTAGTACACCCTGAATACCAATACCCATCTGAGAGGACATTATACGAACCTCACCAAGGGACGGTTTCACAGTAATACGAGAAAGAATTTCATTTGCAATAGTGGTGAATATATGGAACCGTTTACCCAAAAATATGATACAAGCACCATCAGTGAATGTTTTTAAGAACAGATTACATGACTTTCTCAGAACGACGGATGGCACAGACATTGATTTGGGTTCATCAGCCTTGTCCAAAATACACATTAAATTAATTACATTCACTGACAAAATATAAGCCAAGTTAAATGCAAAATCATTTTATTTTTTCCTGGGACAAAAATGATCATACCAAGGTTCTCCCGGGACAGAATTTGAAAATATTTTGTTAGAATGTTACGGCAAGTACATATGTACATTCATGTCCCCCTAGTCTTGTCAGTGGAGGCTTTTGTTTATTGTTCATTATGGTCCCTAGGCCCTAATTTCGGGCACTTGGACTCATCAAATTTACATAGTTATAACAATCAAAAAGAGTTTTGAACAATTAACAGTGACAATGTGCCAGAGAAGTAGAATCAATGCAAACAGAGTGTAAAGGGCTCAGTTTGCATTTCGTCCATGCTAAACTGGACTTATTGTCCCGGATAGCATTTCGTCAATTGTATATAATTCTTTAGTCACAAGATACTTTTTCGCCTCTCTTCTAAAAGCTCCACTTTTGCTCATTGTCATTTGCGAGGTATTGTAATCAAATACTAAATGACTTATTAATAAAAAAATATAATTAAATATGGTGACGATTCATGACAATGTACATAATTAAAGCAAATGATAGTAATAAATGTCTGATGTGAAATACAATGGAAAGAGGCAAGTCATAGACTATATACGTTGTGAATATATTGACAATTAATGTTGAAATGTAAAAAAATATAAAAATCTTGGTTGGTATGAAACATTTTGTTTTTTTTTTTAAATAAAAAATGAAGCTGGGTTTATCTAAATAAACCAAAATACATCTTTGCACAATTTGCAAAAAGATTAAAAGCTTGTGTTGTGAAGTGGAGTAGGTCGGGGATTGAAACCGCGCCCACTGTATTAACAGTCGAGCACGTTACCAACCAGGCTACCGACCACCTCGTTTAAATTAAGATGAATATTACTGCACAAAATGTGTCAACGGTCCGGATCTGGACCACGGTCCCCCAATTGGCAACCCCTGATATAAAATTTAAATTGTCTCCATGTAAATATGCAGTCTTTTATTCTGTGGGGGCGGATTTAAATTTTTTTATGACTATGACCAAATTATCAATATATTCATTGTTTACTCCAAGCCTCAATTTCAGTACGAAAAAATCACTGATATGTAATAGTTTTTTCAAAATGTAACAACACTGGTACAAAACACTTAAGAGTGGAGTGGTGTGGCTCCATCTATGATGCGTCCGTGGCACGGAAGTGATCTTCATCAATCGTGGAGTAAATGTGGCCCTCTCCGCACATCCATTCAAGGATTTTGCTGCAAAAAAAAAAAAAACTTTATTGGCCTGTAAATACATATAACAACAAAAACAAGACAATGCAGTGTGCCAAAAGGCGGACTTATTGCAAAGGCAATATCTTACAGTCAACCCGATAGACCCGAACCCAACCCGAAATAGATAACCTTCTAAAGTTTTTGTATAAACAAAGGGGAAATCCATATTAAATAGAAATATTTCTGACTTCCCTACCCTGATTATTTTTGGCCCCTACTAAAATTTTGCAACATAGTAAATGGTTAACACTTTCATTGCTGAATTCAGATTCTTAAAAGCCTTGATAATGCTAGGTTAGCCTTATAAAAAGTATGGTAAAACAAAATTAAGATTTGTGTAGAAAATAACTGGGTTCTATTATAACCTAAATTAGTGCTCGGCTGTAAATCCAGTGGGCAAGGGTTCTATCCCTGATATTGACTTACTCCACTTCACAATACAAGCTTTTCAATCTTACTGTATTTGGTTTTATTTCCATTAACCCAGATTCATTTTTTATTTAAAAAAATTAAATTATATTCATTTTCGTAAAAAAAATACATAATATTTGAGAAATCATTCAACAAAAAGAATGAGCAATGATATGAAGACAAAAAGAGTTTGTGCGAGTTTAAATGAGGGTGTTAGAAAAAGTGGTCTTCCAGGACAAACTGATCTTTCTTATAAACAAGAATCCTTTTAATAAAAAAAACAATAGTACTAACTCTAATTCACTCTTGCTCATCTTATCCTTGAGGGACTGTTGCATATCATCTCGACTGATCCCGCACTCCAATCGAGCGGCTCGGATGAGATTGAAGACCATCAGCTGCCTGGGATTGAGGCCTGCTGTGGCCCCGCCCCCTCCAACGTCCATACTCATTACCATGGAGTTTGCTGGCATTGCACTGTGGGACCCGTTCATATCTCCATTCAATTTTGGCTAAAAAATAAATATTTAATTTAGAATTAAATACTCGAAAGCAAATTACAAAAAAAACAATTGATGACCCATTTTTATAATCTTTGTAACATAAATAATGCTACAGAATCGAGTTCTCCTCGTGAAGCATTTTCATGGGAAAAAAAGGCAATATGCAGGATCCTCTCAATCGCTCGGTGTCTCTCAATGGCTTGAGCAAGACAAAATTTGACTACCGATCCGAATTTCTTTTCTAACGCCGTTTCGTGACGAGATCCGGCTGTAAAAAATATGACGCATCTGTTTTTTGATCGAAATGCGGTTTAAATTATAACTAACCATTATAATTATAAAAAATGTACAGAACATTTTTTGTCTAGTAAGAATTTTTTTTCTGACTGACCACTTTCTCCTATCTCTTACCATATTTCTTAGAAATGCGAAAAACGGCGAAAGGGGACCTTTTCAACGGGGGCAGGGGGGTTGTGGTAAGACTTTGATAGGCAACCCTAGTGCGATGTATTAACCTATTGATAAACTATCATTTAAACGACATTTTGATCAAAACGGCTGCTCTTATGCTATACTCATGCACACTAGCGGATCCAGGGGAGGGGCTAGGGGGCTGAAGCCCCCCCAAAACCATGAGTGACAGTACTTTATATACAACAAATCTAGGGATTTTAGCCCCTTAGCCCCCCCCAAAACGTTGAATGACACTACTTTTTACCATGTGACGACATTCAGCCCCCCCCCAAAATTGAATCCTGGATCCGCCACTGCTCATGCAGAGCGTGAAAAAAGCAAGAACAGTGCATGAGGATAGGACGGTCTGGCGCTCTGTTCTCTCTGCCTACCCTGGATGGGATTAATAGTTAAGGGATGAAATAAATAATAGGTGTTACAAACCCCTTTAGACTTGGCCTCCATCTTGACCTTGTTGTGTATACACTGCAGATAATGGAATGTGATGGCGTTGACATTAGTAATGTTGAATATCTTAAATACAATTAATACTTTCTTCCCCTGGTTCATCTTCACATTCCCAAACACCTGCACGTATGTGTTCACTATCACATTGGGAATAGCTTTATCCTGAAATTATATTATTAAATCCATTATTTTTTTTTATTTTTACATTTCAATAGATGGACTGTCAACAGGTTAACAATAATAAATATGATTACAAACAAATTAAAAAAAAACCAATAACAGACAGACACAAACGCAATACAAAATATACATGCAAATGAAGAGTTTATGTACCCATTTCCCTAATTAACCTCATTCAATTCTATCATTATTATTTTAATGCTGTTTTTTTTTTATTATTTTTTTATTGTATTCTTACTCTCGTTTATACGCACACAGATACACCCACAAATATCTCTCGGTGTTGGGGTGATATGGGAAAGAAGAGGGGATGGGAAGGGATATTTGTGAAGGGAAAGAGAAGTCAAAGACAGTTATAATGCAAGGGAATCCTCACACGAGAATAACGCCATTTTAACAGAAAAGACTAATATATCAATGTTTCACACACTCATATCTTTCTAGGGTTTTTTTTTAGGTTAGCTAGCACAGATCGCAGCATTGCGACAAGCTCCCCCAAGTTAACATATCTCTGCATTTTGTTCACCAAAAGTGTAAATAAATCTTTTACACACATATGGAATCTGGATACTATTTACAAAATTAGTGCAATTAAGTTGGAACCTTGTTATTATCTGTTGCTTTAGTAATAGCTTTCTGTAGAATTACAGAGTTTCAACTTTGAAATAAAACAAACAATTTTTGAAGTAAATGTTTCAAAAGTATTGTGTCTAGATGATTTACAACAGAGGGTGGGAAATTAATATAAAAAAAATTGGAGAGACATTGCAGTAAGTAAGCATAGAGTGCGCTCCAATCTACTGATAAAAAAACAACTGATTCTTACATCTTCAGACATGGCCTCCTGGTCTAACCACAACATGGCCTTCATGACTCCAGTCATGTCTTGTAATGTGTAAACTATCTTTGTACTTTGCATCTTTATGCTCTTCACTCGTGCTACGATGCATGCTATCTGCACATCCATGCCCCATATCCTCACTCCATCATCTGAACTGCGTAAGGCTTGACTTATGGTCAGCGGGGCTGTGCGGGAACTACGCTTTCCCTGAAACAATAACTCAACATTGGAACACTTTTCCAAATATCTTACTTCCTATCAATAAATGTTTCTATCATGGACAGACCACATCACAAACAGTAAGGTGTTGAATAAGGCTGGAGAGACAAGACAAATCTTGAATAAGGTTGCCCAACAGAGAGTGCGATGGATACGCCATAACATCAGGCACGCCGGCCTGCTCATCACCATAGCAGAAGGAATGGTAGAGGGCAGTAATGTGAGAGGTCGCCTAAGAAGCAGTTGTATGAATCAGATTATTGAGAGCGTGTGCTGTAGCATCTACACAGCGGTGAAAGGATTGGCAAATGACACAATGGCATGGAAAGAACGAATGCTTGGTACAAACCATTCTGGATGATTGTAACCAGATCATTCAATGTTTCAAATATGTACTTACCCCTTTCTTTCCCTTATTTCCTGGTGTATTAACAGCTCCAAACTGATTTGGGGAGTTGAAATATCCGCCACCTTGTGCACTGGTATCTAAATGTGCAAAAACAAACATTAATTTTGTACAATATACATAAATCCAAGTAATTATTCAACACTAGTGGAAAGATATGTTGACACGAATCCTTTTGATTGTGCTAGATTACAATAATTACAAAGATAACAACTATTTATACCACAAAATCGCAAGAGTGTTGTCATCGGATCATGTTACACTAAAAGAACGAATAATATGATAAGATAGTAAAATATGATTATAACTAACCATTCCACATCTTGATACAATATTTTATGAATTAATAAAAATGGATAAATCTGGAAAATTTGTAAATAAAACTATTTATATCAAGAAATTGCGCGCTGCACAAACCGATACCGACAAAAGAAACTTGACATTTTGACAAGTCGAAACGTGCGTGGCGGGAAAAAATATTATTGCCATATAGAAATAATAAAATCGCAGTAGTACATAATAGAGATTTTATTTGCTTAACCGGTTTTGGTTTCTTATTTACATACTAATTAAATGAAAAAAACAGCCTGGATATAGAAAATATCTTGTTTACGTTGTTCATTTATTTTCAGAACTAATGCCGAAATTTTTCTACTCAATAGGGAACTTGCACACTTTTTTTTTATTATCCAGTATCATAAAAAAAGTTATTAGAAACACATACCAATTTTTATTTTTTCGATACGTCGCCTAATGGCTATTTTACAGCACTTTGAAATTTGAAGTTTTGAATTCCCGCGAAAACGCTACTTTCAAAGACGCCGTACGACGCCGTATTGATGACGTCATGAGGTCCATATGTGTTTGGGTTAACGTAGAGTTCGGTACGTTTATGTTATTTTTTTCAAGTTATTGATAGTTTCAGGTCGGTTTTGAGCGTTCCATCTGCTAAATGTATATATAAATAATATTTAGGATGTTTTTGAATTTTGGTTTTTATTTTATTCATATGGGATGCTCCTCTCGCGTATTCGAGAGAGTAACTGTAACCGGTAACGACGTAATGATGTCGTTAATATATTATGTTATGTAAATATTGAAATTAATTAATAAATAAATCTTTATTGAAAAAATATATATTTCAAATGGCGGGTTTATTGCCGTTGTCAATATGTCTACCAACCAACCACTTGTGACATTCATTTGAAGTACAAAATACTCACATATTCAAGTGTATGAAAAAGATTACTGTAGTAGAGAATATACCGTAATTTTTTTCTGAAACAAAGCAAGTAAAAATAAATGAAATATTTTAAATTTAATACAATTAATTATTGTATGTTTAGTTTACGTCGACGGAAAAGGGTCATGTTGTAATTTTGTATCATTTCTTTTTAAAAAATAATGTAGGTTTTTTTTGCCGTCATGTTTGTCTTAAACTGTGTTCCGATTCTTCCGTCAATTAATTAAATACGTATATGTATGCGAAAGAACCCTTTTTTCAGGATATCATACCCCCCCCCCTCGACAGATTTTTTAAACGCATTATTTATTTTAGTGCTCGAACTAAAACTGTTGACCTTGGGCAAGAAAAAATCGTCGAGGAGGGGGGGGGAGGTTTGTGAAAAAAATCCCAAGAGAATTCCGTGAAAACCAAAAAAGATAAGAAACTCACGAACTTTTTTTTGTTGTTTTTAAGCGAGCGAATGCCGCCCGTAGTCCCCGGCCTACTCGAGCTTTTGGCAAATCTGGCCCTGCAATAGGTACCACTTATAATCTTGATGCGCATGTTGGTCTTTCTTTCCGACTGTAAAAATACAAATAATGGAGTTATACGAAACGTACGTAAATAGGTACTTCCATGGGCGTCGTCGGGGGAGGGAGAGCTGCCTCCCATAGAAAAATTAGTATTTGGGTATATATTGTATATCTACTTTCACTCATTGAATGACAAAACCTCACAAAAATCACCTTAATACGACATCGTTTTCTCTTCATGATTCAATTTTCTAAAATTATTATATAACCCATTCAGTTTCAACTATTCCAATAAAAATTTCGCTTGCGGCGCTATTTTTAATGTTTTTTTGACAAAAAATCGATTTCCATACCAAACTACAACATGACCCTATTCAGTCCTTTTACTTTTTCTATATTAAATTTTTTGTTCCTCCCACCTATCTTCGAACCTGGCGACGCCCATGAATAGGTAGTTAGGTAGGTACTTTCATTAAAATTAAGCTCACAAACATGACCTAAAAGTTAAATTCGATAAAGGTTTGTTTCTAGATTAGTTTCGTTGCACAATGCCATTTTTTCCGCTTAGCCTTAGCCTTAGCGGGATCTGCCGGTATCAATAAAAAGCTTTATTGGGCGTCGTATTAGTTGTCTTTGTTCACTCTGGCACTACAAAATATTCGACTGACTTCCTCTGAAATACTTTATATTAAATTAAGCTATAATATACTTCGAAAACAGTCAGAAAACAAACTCAAACACTACGCGGCCAAGAAACCTCATACATTTTGGTATCCGTCAAAACAAATATGGACTACGTGACGTCACAGACAGATCGACCAATGGCGTGGCGTTTAAGGGGATGCTGAGAAATCGTGATTTTATTTATCGAATTAAAAATTGAAAAAAAATATTTTAGGGTTTTAATCAACATAGAATTGATATTTAACCTTTATTCTACCGAATTAATGTATTTTCGTCTATATTCCTCACTAGTGCAAGTTCCCTATTGTGGCAATATTTTATTATTGTCTATTTTTGTTTTTGTCTATGACTTTTTGTCCAACTGCCACTGTCAAATGCTGTCAAACAGCAAAACGACTAGAAAACAACAATTTTGAAACTTTTTGCTTCGCTATGTTTTGTTAATATTTTATTATATTTTTGTACCGATATTAATTAAATTATCATGGATCTGAACGTGACCACAGCTTGCCAAAATGTGTATCACCGTGGTGTTTATAAAGTTATTTTTAAATCTTTACACATCGAAACTAAAAAAGATCTCACTTTTACTGTAGAAATGTATCCAGAGTCTAGCAATTTTGTAAGTACACTTCTCAACACTTTCTATATTAGCTTAAATCTTAGTCAGACTTATTTATTAATTTTGTTTTCAGAAAATCATAATATCAGACGAAAGGGATCCTTGCTTTCTTTGTGTGTTGAACCTCACAAGGAATGATTATGATGAACTTAAGAAACAGCAGGGATTGCTCATAGATTTTGATTCATTCCCAGCGCAATTCGTACGCCTGTTGCAACATTCCGTTGATGGGAACATGTGAGTAATTCTAAAAACCTTTTGATAAGTAGATATTGAACATAAATAACGAAAGTTTTATCAGAGTTTAGTGTTGTCAAAATTATTCTATTGACAATATTAATTTTTTACAGGTTTTTGACACTACAACAAAGCATTAACATGGCTCTTGTATTAGATGTAGTTGAACATAATGAATTTAAAAGATTGGTTCACTTGTCGTTGATGACTGGTCCTGCTTCAGACGCCGACATTAAGAAGAACATGGCTCAGAATGTCCTGACACTAAAGGTAATCTATCATAATAATGAATGGATCTTTAACTGTGATATTCCTCCATTCTTACTCAAGCAATTACGAATTTCCACAAATCTATAAGAAATGTATTTATAAAAGATAATACCTATATGAGTTCACGAAAAAGTGTGAGAAAGTGCTGCCACCCAAGACTGACCTGGACCAATTATGTTGACCAGATCCTCAATGATGGATGTGTTTTTGAGTAAAAGATAACGAAGACAGTGTATGACTAATTGCGTGAATGTGACGGAAGCAAGAAGTGTGCGGCAGTCTGGCATTCAGTCCTCCCTGCATACCCTGCGAGGGACGTGGCATGAGGGTGTAGATAGATATGAATCTATATTACATATTACAGAGATTAAACATTGAATTATTTTACTATCCATGGATACATTAAAACTTTAACGTACCTTTCTGGATGGTGCTTACACAGAATTAGTAAAAATCATAATTATAGTTGTACAGGTCTCCATATTTTTACATACCAAATGGTAAACCCCTCTCTTCCTACTGCTGTCTTTTTACCGAAACAACAGATTCAGAACATTGCGCTATAATTTTGAATGTTATACATGTTCTATCAATCGTGATTCTCCGTAAATTTCATGTGTGTTTTTCTTTTCAGAAAAAGATATCAGAATTATCTAGAAAGGTCTCAGAAGATGAGAATATATTTAGAGACAAGGAACACATGTTGGAGACTAAAGTGAAAGACTTGAATATGGCCCTGTGCCGGTTGCAGGATGATAAGATGGCGAGGGAGACGGAACATCAGGATATCATCAAGAGAGAGAGGGACAAGCTAGACGAGGTAATGGAATAAGTGTTATACTATTATATGTAATATGGTTTACAGCAGGCATGTCAAACTCAAAATCACTAGTGGGCCAAAAGCATGAAGACCATAGACTAGGTGGGCCGCAAAACCTAATCTTTAAGAAGACAAACTACTAAAAAAAAAAGTACTATTATAGGACAAGTAAATTTATCCAATAAAAAGACATTACAAATAAGCACAAACATTAACTTCTTTTGCCAGATACCTATTTGACATCTTTTGTCTTTAATTAAGTTGTCTATTTGTGGCGTGAATTTATCGGCAAAATAATTTTAAAACTCCATTATTTGTGGTATAAAAAGGGTAACACACGTGAACAAAAAATTTTGACATTTTAAAAATAGTTATTCGATTTTTACCATGTGTGGACAGCATTATCTGGCCGTTTTAAAAATTTATTCGGGCCGCAGGAAAATGCTTAGTGAGCCGCATGTTTGTTT
The DNA here is from genome assembly GCA_963576895.1 of Ceraclea dissimilis. Classification (NCBI taxonomy): domain Eukaryota; kingdom Metazoa; phylum Arthropoda; class Insecta; order Trichoptera; family Leptoceridae; genus Ceraclea; species Ceraclea dissimilis. The sequence goes on from OY756377.1 coordinate 4,005,116, forward strand.
TGTTTTAAAATGCTTAATTTTTCATAAATACTTTAAAAAAAACCAATGTGTCCAGACAATCTACAATGGGTGGTGATGACTTTTGATAAAATATATTACAGGAGCGCAGAGAATGGAAGAAGTGTGCGGAGTTGCACTCCCAGACACAAGTGGGGTCCATGCAGGAGGCCCTGAGCAGAAAGGAGATGCAATTAGAGGATGCCAACCTGCGCTGCAAGCAGTACCAGGACTCCATCAAGTCATTGGAATCACAGATTATGTGAGTTTTCGATTAATCTTTACATTTTACATTTAGGCGCTATTACACGGACCACGAACCAGAGGCAAGTCGTTGAAGACATCCAGGAAAGGCAGTGGAGGTGGATCGTTCACACCTTGAGACGACACGAGGGACACACCCTGAAGCAAGCATTGGACTGGGAGCCCTCAGGAAGGCGCCGACGAGGTCGCCCAAATACTACTTGGCGACGCACCATGCTTGCAGAGTTGAGGGAAGCCGATCTACAATGGCCGGAAGTCAAGGCCATGGCCCAGGACAGAGACCAATGGAGAGGTGTTGTTACCGCCCTATGCTCCCCCAGGAGTTAAAGGACTTAATGATGATGATGACACGAGCAGTAATTGCGGCAACTCGTACTGATTAGCATTATTTCGCAATAAATAGCAGTCATTTCGACAATATTAAAAGCGAGATAACGATATTGCTTATTTAGCTAATCTAACACACTTAGCGGTCATTGATGATTTTTAAAATTTTAACTTCAAACCCATATACTATGTGCTTCTTATATATTCTATATTGTCTTATTTTGTAACTCTTCGTTATTTTTGGCTAATACAGGTTTATTCATGTACTTTTATTTATTTAATTATTTATTAATATGTCCTATAATGAATCTTATGTTTTTTCAGGGATAAAGGCCAGAGAATATTAAACTTAGAGAAGCAACTTCATGTAACAAAGGCGGACGTTGAGAGTTTGAGGACGCAGAACACCGCACTGGACAGAGAGTACCATGATAAAGAGATAAGCCTTCAACACACGAGAACCAAATTATTGGACATTGAAAAGGTAACACTTAACTGTACAAGTAAAAGATGCAGCCATTGTTTATCGTTTCTAAGTCATCGGTAGGCCTTAATTAAGGCACTTGGAATTATAAAATAAAATAATCTTTATTGTACAGAAACATACAAAGGGCAGGCTTATTGCCAAATGGCAATTTCTGCCAGCCAACCCATGACAGAAGTACCAAAATGAGATATAACTAATTATAAATTTAGTACCAAAAGGGTACCTTAACCTAACAATAATTGAAAACATAAATACATACATAGATAAACATATTATCATATTACAATTATCAATAAAATAAAAAAATAAAAATAAAATAGTCTTTATTGTACTGAAAATAATTGTATAGTAGTATCGCGAGGATAAAGGCCTTTTTTGTAGTGTGAGACAGTGTAACTACACGCAAGTCCGTACACGGAGTTATAGTAGTATTAGTGAGCGCACAATGAACAAGAATGCACACAGATGCGTTAGGCAGGTATGCCCGTCCTTTCACGAACACTACAAAAAAGGCCTTTATCCTCGCGATACTACTATACAATGGGCGGACTTATTGCCAAATGGCAATTTCTGCCAGCCAACCCATAACAGTGATTAAATTGAGAAAGAAGAAATTAAATTAAATTATCAGGTTTAATAATGACCAAATTTAACAAAATCAATTAGACAAAGTGTAGAATGATCACATTAAGCCAGCTGATGATCAGTCATTGAGTTCTTGTTTTTACATGCATTTCAAATATATATAAGTTGGTAATTCTTCAGCCTTTACTGGTCCACTTTTTGTTGATGTTGTACTGTTTATAATTTTTGTAAGACTGTCTGTGCTCTAAGAAAATAAAATAATGGAAAGTCCATTTTTTGCTGTATATCTGTTGAGATAACTACTCGTTATCCAACTACGATACGTAGAAAATCTAATGTTTCACAAAAAATTCCAAATTTCAAAATCGCGACATTGCAATAAGTTCGCCCTAGTGAACAGCTCTGTGATTTGTCTGATTGTGTGCTTATATTGTTGTAACATTATTCACTTGAATTTGTATATATAAAAAACAAATTGCAACACTACAAAAAAATAAACTTTTCTCACTGCATAATTAGAATATTTTTATAACAAACAAATTATCGAGTGAAATTTTTTATTTCAGAATTTGAAGGACAAATCGGATATGTTGAGAGAAGCGCTGGATTCGCTACAGTCGCTCAAACGAGAAAAGGTGAGATGAATTGTACATATAGACATGTCCTTTATAAATCCACTAAACTAAATCCTCTCTTCTCCCTTCCCCTCCTCTCCATTCTCCTGCTTCCTTCATCCTCTGGTACATTGTTTGTTGTATTATGCTGGTATTGTCATTGTTATTTTATGTGCAAGTTTGAGAGTATGTGTGTGTGACAGAATATGTATGTAGTATGTGTATATGTATTGTGTGTTTGTGTTTGTCCTTAATAATGAAACTCTGTGTTATATATTGCATAGCTTATTTGTATTCACCACTAAGAGGGCAAGATGTGAACCATACATAATTGTTTAAAAGTATATAATGTCATACACACACACACCTTGCCTGTAGGTGAATCTTGGTAATTTAAAATTATGTCTTTGTAATGTAATACAGAATGCATCAGAAGACAGAGCAGCCACGTTAGACGTCCTGTCATCAAAACACAAGGCCGAAGCGCAAAGCAATGCAGAGCAACTGATGAAAGCAAATCAAATAATATCCAAGTTAAACAATGATCTTATCGAAATGAGGGAAAAGGTAAGAGTCACATTCAATCTGCAATTAATTCTGTTTGTATCTTCAATATTGAGAATTTTCTCAACGAAAGGCGGCAGATATCAACATTCACATAATAACTTATGCGAACTCCCTTGGGGAGGGGAGCAGGATGGATGTTCCGACGCTTACGAGTCGGCTTTGGCTGGCTTAAGTGATCACTTTATGCCCAGGGCAACGTTCACCCATTCCACCACATCCTGCTACCAAAATGAAATTTTTGGCCGTTGAGTATATTATACTCAACAACCTATTTCATATGCACCCAATTTCAGATACTACCGCCATCCGTTGAGGAGCGGTGTAACATATGCCATCTGCGAGATGCAGACATGAAAAGCCAGTAATACCTAAATGATTTAGGTATCTTCCTCTCGTATCTTCAATATATTCTCCAGCGTAGCTTAGAGCAGCGGTTCCTAAATTGTATAAAGGGTCATAGGGGTTCCGAGAGTTAGAGCGTATTGTCGTAGTAAATGCTGAAATTTCATTCTTCACATTAAGTACCTGGCATGTTGAGAGAATGAAGGATGACAAAAAAGGTATATCTGAGTGAACGAAGAGGTGTGAGGAAGCGCGGTCGTCCGAGACTGGCCTGGTCCGATCATGTCGACCAGATCCTCAAGGATGGGCGCGTTTTGAGTAAAAGGATTCGGAGAGTGTGTACGACAAACTGTATGAGTGTGACGGAAGCTAGGAGTGTGTGTAAGGATAGGGCTGTCTGGCGCTCTGTCCTCTCTGCCTACCCTGCAAGGGACGTGACGTGAGGGTGTATAGACATTAAGTACTTACGTGCAGTAAAGATTTTTAACTAAAAACATAGTTTTTCTTTTCAAGTCGAACATGACATACAAACGTGTCATGGGTGTTAAAATGTAATTTTAGATAATTTGCTTTTTTGTTGTCGAGATAGGGTTCCCCCACAAAAAGGTAGATCAATTCGGGTTCCCTAGTCCAAAAGAATTGGGAACCGCTGGTTTAGAGAGTATGATGAGAAATTTGTCCAGGCCTTTTGTACCTACTCAAAATGCCCCTTAGCGGGAATGTTGTGGGGTACCTTAGATTTCTTTCATTCCGTATGTTTTTTTAGGCGGGGGTAGTTTGTTTTTCGAGAACCATATCTCAATAACCAATAAAGCCAGAAAGCTGTAATTAAATATTTATGTCTTTCTTTTAAAATAAAAAAATATGTACACATACATTTTTGACTTTGTTATAATTAGCAAACATGACGAAAGTTTTCAGGATAAATGGTATTTAAAAATATAGTAACCTAAACAATTTATGTACTGTGTTTTTAAATGGAAATGTTTAGACATTTCTAGCTAATGTGTAAAAGATTGTGCACTCAGATTTTCTGTTCTCTCTTCTTACCCAGCGAGAGACGTATTGTAGGACGATAGGTAGACAGTATAGTATCTAAAAGATCCGAAGCATACTTTCATTTATTTATTTATCGTTTGGAAACGTCGAAGTATTGTCACATCGTTGAAGTCTGACATTCAGCATCTCTTGTGTTGTTTCGTATGTGACTTTCGACATGTACGGGAGGTCATGGACTGTCCGTCCGCTACATGGTTAGACTTTAGGTGTTAACCAGGCACATCACGTGGAGCTTGTCTATCTTCGTGCAGGGTACTTAGAGGTAAACAAGGTTTAAAATGTCTGGTTTTATTCCAGCTAATGTGCAGGACAGCAATAGCATTGGAGCAGGAGAAAGTGATTGAGAAACATTCCTTGGAGATGGAGAGCCTTACGAGACGGGAGAGAGAACAGTCGGAGGAGAATAAGCAGTTGAGAACTGAGGTCGAGTTGGCTAAACTGGAAATAGAGAAACACAAGAGAATGCTCGGAGATAAAGAAGAAATTATTAAGAATAATAATACAGGTAAACTTTTGTTACTATTTCATTTCTCCCATCTTCCACTGTACACCACTCTCAAGACAATTAGATGAACTAAAGCTGAAAATTCCAATAACTATCAGCCCTTGTATTGTTGAATGCATTGATTCTATTGGGGTTAGCTGGCAGAGATCGCAGCATCGCGATAAGTTCGCACTAGTGAACAAATGTTTTAATTTACATTTGTACAAGTGGACTTTTAGTAAAGTTGCATATGTACTAAATCACATACTTAAGTAAATAAACAAAAATACCTGCATGAAACAATTTTATTGGCAAAACCGCATGACCTATCTGTGTTCTCAAGAGGAACGTTAAGGCCAAACTTACTATATGAAGTTTTTTTTATGCATTCGTTTTATGATTACTAACCTTATTTTGTTTTTGCTTTATAAAGTAATTCAGTGGTTACACAAAAAAATCGACAGCTTCAATTCTCACGACGCATTGTCAACTTCAAACTCCCGAGGCATCCACAACTCTACACCGTTCCTGTCTTCGAATAACAACATCAGTGACAAGCACGCAGCAGAAAACAACAATGACATTATAAGTGCGTACAGTGCTGGGTTAAATCTCAAATCTTTACCGGAGAGAACGAGTCGATTCTCCTCACGCACAGACGAGAGTATAACGGAAGTGGACGAAAAGGAAAGAGTTAATTATGGGCTCGACCCTGTGTACCTGAGACCAGTAAGCTCGGCTAGAAGCAAATCTCAAGGTAGAAACATATTTTTTACTTTTTCTTATCCTCAGTATTCGAGTCCCATATATTTAAAAATGGAATAAAAAAAATCTAACAATTTTGTCTTTCAAAAACCCAATCTTATCGATTTATGCACGACCATCCATTTTTTCCAAAGGGCCACAAATGACTGATATCTTATACTATACCCTTACGCCGCATTCCTTGCAGCGTAAGCAGATATAACAAATTTGTTGACTTCTCTATCCTTTCCGTCACATTCGCACAATTCTCCCTCTACAATTCCTTTTACTTAAAACACATCCGTACTTAAGCATCTGATTGACTTGGTCGAGACAAAACTGGTTTTGGACATCTGCAATCCCTTATACCTCTTCTTTCTCCCAGGTATATTTTCTTTGTTATCTTTCATCCACTCAACTTGTTCACTTTCATTCTAGTTGCATCCGTTTTACAGTCACTCGACTCTCTTAATCACTTCATTTCTTATCCTGTCTCTCAACGTAACACTCTTGTTAAAGTTCTTGTGTTTAGCACAAATTGTAGTTTAGTATTTTACAGAGTCGACCATTACTCGTTACATCTTTTTATAATGTATTTAATTTTTAGATTCATCAAAATCCAGTTGGCCGAAAGATGATCCACCGACATCACGAAGTCAAAAAACATCTGGTAAGACTCTCAGCACAAACCGGAGTGGTAAACCTTCGAACACGGCGACCACACAATCTAAAAAACTACCATACGGAACTAGCAGTAATAGCAATAATAAGAAACCATCAGATGGCAATGCTAATCCACAGTCACCCATATCCGCTTACTTTGCAAGATCTTGATAGCTATGTATGTATTTTACTATTAATATGGACTGAAACTAATTTTATAAGAATTTTATATAGGAATAATTTAAATAAAGAAATAAAACCAATCAATTTTACCAAAATACTTTTATTTTTATCACTTTTTATTATCTATGACTCAATTCGCAAACAGCATTTTTATATTTATTCATGTTAATGTATCTTATGGCTGAATTTCAGACAAAATAAGAAATGTTAATTCAAACATTGTATATCATGCGCTAAGTATTCAGTCGACGATAAAAAAATGCAGTTGTAAATTAATATTAACATATGTTGTTTGCGAATTGAGTCATCGTTTCATAATTTTTCTCACAAAAGAAATATCAGTTTGTAGTACAAATAACTTATAAAAACTAGAGTGTTAATTTGGCATACAAAATGGGTAAATAATGACAGAGTTTTTAATCAATAAAAAACAGTAGAAACAATGTACAAAAATAGTTCTAAACGGTAAGAAAATGCAAATAAAATCCATGAAGAACTAACCCAGTAGATTTGATACTTTTCCTGAGGTAAAATTAATCTGGAGGTATCAAAATAGTAAACCTAATTACATTTTTATACACTTCACAGTACGCAGAAAAAGCTTGTGTTGTGATTGTGGAGTAGGTTGGCCTTTGGAATGCAATCCCAATCAGATTACTGACCATTTCATTCTCACAAAAACTCCGTACAAATTAAAAACTTTTAAATATAGATTATAATTTTCCAATTTTTTCTCAAGAATAGTGCCTGCTGGAATGATTATTATTAAAAAGCGATCAGTGTAGTTCGATTCCCGTGGCTGCTTTGATTTGTTTGATGAGTCTCATATTGGCGTCTTTATAATCTATTGGTTGAACACTAACAACAGCTGATTTCAGCCTGGATTCATCCTGCAAAACAAACACCAAATCTTTCATCTAACATTTTGTATTACATAATTATTATTTCAAGCGAATGATAATAATAAATTTTAGACAACTCATAGGTACTGCTCTAAACTGGGCTATAAAATGTTTCTAAATGTAATTTTCTGACTAAAAAACCAACAGCACCACGAAAAAACTGTTTTTTTTTTATTACTCATCGTTTGGCCAACATCATAATTACTATAAACATCTACATACATAGTTTGTCTCAATCTTTATTTGACAAGAAGTCTACCATTAGGTGAAAGAATTATAAAGTGTAGAATTATCGTCAACACTCAGATTTGAACTTGAACTTGCTGTTTGAGAGCATACAGAGCCTAAATTTGTAGTCATTTTTTTGAATAAAATTTATAATAAAAAGTAGTTATATCTCGACAGATACACACCTTCAATCAGGCTTATGACTGAAGCCGACGATTCTTTGCTGTGTATCCGTTGAGATATAACTACTTGTTAAATTCAACTACTACATGTAGAAAAATTCCGATGGTCTCACAAACCATTGTGAAGCAAATTGTGATTTTCAGTCTTATAAAAAAAAATATTGGTTTAAAAAATCCTAACTAAAATGACAAATGATCACTACTTACGCTGAAGTTTTCCATTTTGGTACGAATTCTGAAGACGAATGTCTTGAATGTGATGTCTTCAAACATGGATGTGTAAAGTTTCTTATCTGTCTCCAGAGCCTGACCAATCTCCTCTACCTTCTTCCCTATGATGGCCTCAGCTGTCTCGTTGAATATCGTAACCCATTGCTCGCCTGTGTAGTCACACGCAGAGCCCTAGAATAGATATTGATTATTACAAGATGGGCTATTATGCTACAATCTCGAACATTTAATTTCATTCAAAAGTGGTGATATCCGCTAACTAAAATGTGTTCAATTATCGCGACAGCTTTTGTCTGAGAATGTACAATTTGTCAAGAAAGAGACAGTTTTTGATAAGGGTGCTATATGTATCAACAAAATTTTTGTTACAATTTAGTCCGAGACCACCTCTTTCTCGACGGATTGTAAATAAGATTAACAGAAGTGACAAAATCGATTTTGACTTATTGTATAAAAAAGAGACCGAACATAAAATAAAAAATATCTGCTTGAGTCATCGAGTCTTACCTTAAACATGTTATCAACAAAATTACAGCATTATGTCTAACAAACTACGAGAATAATCTTAAGTTCAGTAAATTTCTGAGGTTGCTCAGGCTCTTTATCGAGAGAATTTACGAAAATCATATTTCTAACCACTACAGTCACTAAAACATATTCTCATTTATCCATGCTTTTAGCGCTACGATGATAGCTTTATTATTAGCTGAGTAATCTTACTGTTCCAGATGCAATTTTTCACATGTTCAGATACTATTAACTTAAGCAAACTACTGACCAATTAACACACACGCTTTTCGTATCTTCAGTTGAATTAAAATAAGTGAGACTCACCGACATAATAATCCTGTATTTGTAGTTGGGAAATTCTCTGTTGCATTTCTCACATCTATACAGTCCGTTCTCCTGATCGATGAGCTTCTTATTACACTGCTCCTGAGGGCAAGCTTTGTAGAGTGCGTTCTCCGAGTTGACGTAACTCAATACACCCAGCAGACTGTAATAGTCTCCCTTCTCTCCCGATCCCAGTTGACGTTCTTCAACTTCTGAGAACGTTAGCCAATCTGATGAACTCATTCCGCCACCTGCAGTTCTGTGGAAATAAATAGTATAGAATGAATGTTTAACCGACGTAATATGAACATACAGGCCGGGTCTAAGTGACATAAGAAGCTGATGACATCACATGAGATGGTAAGAAATGTATGGGGGAAATGTATGGGGGAAGAAATGTATAAGAAATGTATGGGGGAAGATCATATCACCGAGACAAGGTGACATCACGATAGTGGGTGGTTGCCATGGTAATGTTGTTTATATACTATACTATTGTATCACCGCCACCTTGACATTTCTCTCTTTCTTTAGCCATAATGTAGGATTAATACATTCAACATTATAGGCGAGGTTGCCGTCACCGTCACCAAGGAAATGTATGGAATAACAGTCCCCTAACAACGAGTATGACGGACCACGTATTATATTCTGTTAGGAGATTCGACAGGAGCGGTGATCCTATGCGATCATTATGCTATGTTGCCAACTGTTATAGCTCGGCTAGAGTACCTACTCTAGGAGGTGGTGATACTATAGATATAGGTGAGACTAATGCCTCTTTTTGAAATTCTTGATGATTTTTTAGCTAATAAAGATTTATTTATTTTATTTACGAATGAATGAATACAAACCTCGTTGAGAGTGAAGTAATATCTTGTTGTGACCCACCATTGTCGTACCATCCCCTCAACTTGTGGGCTTCCGGGATATCTGGATTGATTCTCATCGTTGTACTGCCCCTCACACTGATTGACTTGCCACCCTGGAACTCGGACACCGCGGCGGCTCTCAAAGCGACGATGGGTTTCTGGGAGCCATCAAACCTAACAGCCTCCTCTCCCCACAGAGTTAGAGAGATGGCGCTACCAGATTGGTCAACCATCGTAACTTCTCGCTTTTTGAGTTGTTTTCCAGCTTTGGATACGATGTCATTTACCTCAGTGGCATCTTTGCAAACACCGATCACATCTGTAACAAAAACACCAACAAAATTACTAAGTTATTACGTCACAAGCGAATTTGTAATCCTTGATTCTGCGATACTCTGTATTACGTATCTATCTTACCACACACCGCGTTCATCGCGGGGTAGGTAGAGAAGGCAGCCCTATCATTACACACACTTGTTGCTTCCGTCACATTCATGGAATTTGTTATACACTTCTTTCGATTTCGTTTAATGCATCAGTTATACACGATACAGTTGACATGATCGGTCGAATGATAATTTACTCATTTATTTACTCTGTATGTGAACATTACATACAATACATTAAGGGTAAACCCACCTCTACCCCTGGATGTTTCAGGAGCTTTAGCTTCCATATCATTCAGTCTTTTAAGCAAAAACATTTTTTCAAAGGAGGGCTCAAGGTTCGTCGGAAGGGCTCCTCTCAACAAACTCCTCCCGAAACTACTCTGAACACCCTCAATGTTCCTTGGAGGAGACTCTCACTGCAAGGATCTACATACTACATTTTTTTTCTTAGAAACTATCATCTATCATATAATACAAAAATAAAACAAGCCTAGATAATATAAATTTACAATAATAAGTAATGCTCACTAGGACGAGCTTGTTGCTATGCAGTTGAGTGATCTCTTCCATCCAACCCAATTTATGTACGAAAGATGGAACAATGAGGTTTACCATCTAAAAAAAATCTTACCAACAAGTGCTTCAACTTCCTTGGTAGCAATATCACTGATGGGTATAAAATTGTACTGCACCCCTGGGACAGACATGGAGTCATCAGTGCACTCCTCCACCACCGTGTCATTAGTGAAGGTCATCTCGTAATCATTCTTCAACGTGGAGTACTGCTTATTGGCCGTCTTCAGAGTGCAACGACTGATGTAGTACACTTTATCTACCTGGGAAAATAATGATTCATTACAATCGGTTCGTGCGGAGACTCTCAAACGGAAGGTGCTGGGTTTGAATCCTGGCACTGACAATATATTCCACACTACATGATACAGGCGGAGTGTGCAGGAGAAAAAATATATGTATTATTATTATTAGGTGTTATCAGCCAGGCAGCTATGGTGATATGTCTGATCTCACAACAGTATTCACTCATTCAGTCTGTCAAGTCCATTGTTTAAATACATTCACACTTTGTGCAACAACAAGCTCCATACCATCCTCCATACATACACAACTCTATCAACTTAAATTAGTATTTTGGTTGAGGCAGAACACAGCTTTAGTTCAGGGCAGTCCTAGTGTTGGTTTAATATTTCACAAGTTTCTATGAGATCCCCTCTCTTTCTCCGATCCTCAACAGCAGTAAATATTAGTAAATCTCTCCCATAGACCCATTAGTAATAGAGAGTACTCACTTCAATCATATCATAAAACTTGTCACACTGCTCCTTGAAGGCAGTGGCTCTAATCTCCCCCGATTCATCACACAGGTCCATACTGAATAACTTGCCTTCACCCTTGGAGTTGCTCCATGTTCTGATTGATCCCTTGTTCATCACACGAGCTTTTATCACCCATCTGTAATCGCAATCCAAATTTAATGGGTTTAGCTGGCAGAGATTCCAGCTCACCCTAGTGAACGAATGCTATAATTTATATTCGTAATGTTAACATATCTCTGTATTTTGTTCACCAAAAGTGAAAATAAATAATAGGTAATAAGATCAGTTGAAAGGGCACAAATCAGCGAAGTTTTTCATTTACACTTTTGGTGAACAAAATACAGAGAAATGTTAACATTACAAATATAAATCATAACATTGGTTCGCTAGGGCACTAGTTCACATTTTTCCTGATTTCTGAGTCTTAAGGTAATTTTCTTCGTAACGAAAATCCCCTCCAAAGTCGTTACTCATTTTTTGGAATACTATCCATTTCTCAAAATTTTTAATCATATATTTTTTATCATTATTGTTTCTTCGGATAAAAACCAACGAGTTAAATAGACTAAACACATACTAGAGTAACAAAAAAGAATGATAGAACTAAGTAGGTACCTTTCCTTACGATGATATCGGAGTAAAACTTGAGGGATTCGGGTATTTTCTATAGAATGTGAAAATCTCGAATATTTCGAAAACTATGAAACTTTAGACTAAGCTAAGTTTGGCTCAAAAGATCCCAAATGACCTTTACTATCACCCCTGAAGATATCTGTATCTATCTGTGAATACTATATTTGAATATGGTACATGTTATACTGAAATCATACTTGTTTTGATAAGGACTCAGCCCAGCTATTGGATGTGTCATATGGCCAGCCAGTGACGATCCATTAGCCACAGGTGCCATCATACTTGTTGTAGGTCTGGGGGCCTGAACTGTGGGCTGTGGTCTCGGAGCACTGGATGACGCCGAACTATTGGAAGCAGCTGTCGAAGATGAGGCACCACCTTCCTGCCAAGTGGACGGATTGCCCAGCTTCATGCCGATAGATGTGCCAGACGCCATTACAGTCAATGCCAGGATTATCATAACACGTCTGTGAAAAGACAAATTATTAGTATTTTTTGGAGATACCTAAATTATTGGGTACTCCATTATTGTGCGACCCCACCGGCTGTTAGAGTGTACACTAAATACGAAACCACATCTCAGCGAGTGCCGGCAAGAACAAAATATGTAGTGTTTCCGTTTATCAGCCTTCATGACACAGCAGATAAAATACTGATGTGTTAGGCTGGAGGTCTGGGTTTGATTCCCGGCCGTGGCGGTGAATGTTACTTAAGTGTAAAGTGATCGCATTAAACCAGCCGACAATCAGTCATAAAAGTCCATCCTTTGCTATATATTCGTTGAGATATCTATTTGTTAATCAATTACTTTTACTGACACTTCTGAGCTCGGCTGCTGGTGGGGCCACACAGTAGTGGAAGAGACAACTATTTCTTGTATGTATAACAACTGATATTAATTAAACTGAAGGATTTCTTCCAATAAAAATGTGCAAACTAGTTCTGCTTGTATGAAAATTATGTGCAATAGACTTACTTCTCCCCACCCCCAGCATTATTCAATACAGATGTGATGTAACGATCAACTTTCACAACAGTAAAGTCACTCAGTTCCCCACTGGTGAGCATCGGGTTGAGTTGTGTAGCCAACATAGCGAAACTGTGAGTGTGCTTCCCATCCGAAACAAGCAAGCGATATCTCTCATTGTTCCCACTTCCCTGTATCTTCTTACTGCTTAGAATTTGCATCACAGGACCTTCGATTTGCTCGCCAGTCATTATGCTCTGAAATTAATGACACAATGAATTTATATCCCTAACCATTTACGTATCTAAAACCCTAAACCCTTGAAACTAACCCTAATAAGACAATATGAATTTGAACATCAAAATATGATGGATTTTTGAAGTAAATATTGTACTTGTTGAGATTTTGTTACACTACGTCACAATCAAAGGATTAAAGTTTAAAAAAAAAACAAGTGTCAACGTACCTCTAGAGCGCCTTCAGAAAGTTTCAACGACATGTTGCTGCCCTTATCTACGATTTTTCAGAAGAAACACAGGGAAAATGTTGCGAAATTATATAAAAAAAAAACCCTTATGAAAATCACGACTATCGAAAACAACGTCGTCGAGAATATTGGCGCCAAAGCATAGATAAAACAGCTGTCAAAAATGACGCAAGTTGAAACTTGTTATTATTAAGACCTAGAGAAACGATCAATCACCACATTTACCTATCGATTCTACATCCTATCGACTACAGATGAGGTGGACAGATGTGGTCAAAAGGATCACGGGGGCCAATTTGTACGAATCCACAAGGATGGCGCAGGACCGAGAAGGATGGGCAAGACTCATCCGTGAGCATGGGGGTCACGATCCTCGTAACCGAGGGACCGACTGAGAAGAAGAAGAAGACCTATCGATTCTATGATTTTTAGTACTGGCAACATTGATACTTGTGGCAACCATAGACAATACGTCCGTGATTCATGACAGCAATCTGTCCGTGAAGTATGTTATTTACTTCGTAAATAAATTACTATTTTGTTATATTTAATGATGAATGACAGTGTTAGTTAATAAATTAACCATCAATTGTGTCCATTTGCGTCTTGCTTGTGTTGTGATAAGTGACCATTTAAGGGTGCCGCGAGGTCGTGTTGCAATGTTTACTCACCTTGATAAGGAAATGATGTGATAATGCGAAGTGAATATTGTTATAAATTAGTGTAGGAGTGTTGTGTGGTGCCTTCCGCCCTTCTACAATGCCTTGCAAATTCCTTTGCTGCGTGCGGAAACAGGTAGAGGATGTCAGGGAGTTGGATTACTCCCATTGCTCGCTGTCAGACATTCCCAATGAGGTCTTCACATACGAGAGGACATTGGAGCGATTGTATTGTCAGAGTAACAGAATAAGCGAACTTCCTCGACAACTCTTCATCTGCCAGGAGCTGAAAGTGTTAAGTTTATGCGACAATGAGTTACAAGAAATACCTCCAGCGATTTCCTCCCTTACAAACCTTCAGTTTTTAGACTGCAGTAAGAATGGAATATCCAGTCTGCCAGATACTATCAAGTGCCTTAAACAGCTCTACGTGCTGGACTTGAGTGTCAATCCTATAGAGAAACTGCCAGAAGTTGTTACTAATCTCATATTCTTGCAAGAGTTATTTTTGAACGACGTGTATTTGGAATATTTGCCTGGAAACTTTGGAAGATTGACAAATTTAAGAATATTAGAATTGAGAGATAATTATTTGATGATTTTACCTAAATCCCTGGCACGGTCTTCTGAATTGTTGCGTTTAGATATCGGACAGAATGAATTCAACGAGTTTCCCGAAGTCATCGGGAAGTTTTATAAATTGCAAGAGTTGTGGATGGACTGTAACACAATTAATAACATACCACCTGTTATTGAGAACTTGGTTAATCTCGTACACCTGGAGGCCAGTAATAATAACATCACTGATATACCAGAGGAGATAGCTTTCTGTAAACAATTGGTAGATGTGAGTCTCTCACACAATCAACTCAGTGAAATCCCCAACTCTATTGGATGTCTTTTCAACTTGGTGTCTTTGAAACTAGACAACAACAATCTGTTCTCACTTCCTGATGGCATTGGAGATTTGGTGAATTTAGAAGAGTTGATGTTACATTGCAATATGCTTAAAGAGATTCCGTCCACGATAGGACGACTGAGGATGCTTCAGGTATTGAATTTAGATGAGAATATTTTGACCTCGGTGCCGCCTGAACTGGGAAGTTGTGCGTCTTTAACTATCTTGTCGTTGAGGGCCAACAAACTGACATTCTTACCGAGTGAATTGGGACATCTCTCTTCGTTAAAAGTTCTCAATTTGGTAAAGAATTCTCTAGAACATCTCCCCCACACATTATTAAACTGTGATAAACTTGTGGCATTGTGGCTCTCGGAGAATCAGAGTAAACCAATCGTTCCCATGCAGTCTGATATAGATCCCAAAACCAGACAACAAGTTTTGACATGTTTCCTGTTTCCTCAACTAGTGGACTCTTCTCCAGAATCCAAAGACAATGACAGGAAGTCAGTATCATCAGATGCGCCTGTAACACCTCGACATATTAGTTTCGTAGATATGAAGGCTGTTAATAAGAATATTCCAGAGAAACCTGGACAACTTAGAAGAGCTCCGACTCCTTATCCGAAAGAGTTACGAGCATTGGCAAAACACGCTAGAAATTATCAAAGAGATTCCGCAGATGAGACACTACTCTCTATGCAGAATGCTGTACACATAAAGGCTGCGAAGATTGCACCAACGTTACAACAGAAATTTGCAAGCAACCATAGTGTGAGTGCCATCAGGAATACGGTTAACGAATGTTATGATGGTGACAATCAAGACGAGTCACAGAAGAACGCCGAGACTCCACTCTTGAGTCCTGCAAGCGTTAATTCGTATGATAAACCAATTAACTTAGACGCCAATCAGTCGTATCAGAATCTCGATCAAACCCTTTATTCGGGGAGCAACGATAGTGCGTATGGAGGATATGTTGGAAATGGAAATATGAAGGTGGACGAAAACTCAGCAGACGTATTATTACCTCCTTTACAAAATATCACGGTCGAAGATCGTGTTGATGGGATTATAAAACGATCTTCACATGATTTGTATCCACTAATGAACAGAAACAGTCCTTCCGGGGGAGTACCGTCTATTGAAACACTCTCCAGTGGAACTCGTAGCAGCCTAGCAAGCACTACAGGTCCCAATTCCTACATATATCCTCGTGGCAAAGATTTGTACGAATGTAATTCCTCCGAAAAGATTTATGGAATAGTGTCGCCGCAACAGAAAATCAACAGCGATGTAAATAATCTCGGAATACCGACTATGGAGAATTTTTACAGTACGGTACACAATAAAGATAAAAGTTTCACAAAACACAACGACACAGGGAGTTATATGAGTTACAAGTTAAATTTAACGGGTGATATGAGAAACAATTTAGACGAATCTCAAATGGAGAATAGTCCCACCGCTAAGATGATTCCGGAAGGAGTTTATTTTAGTAATCAAGTGGTTAGCAATGGGAATTTAAACGATACGACAGAATCAATATACAACGGAAGTCAAACTAGTGCCACGTACTACAATCATTTGAATCGTAACAATATGGATCCGTGTTTTGATACGGCTAGCGTATCGTCTAAACAGGAAAGTTATAGACCACAAAACTATAACAATTACTCATTGTACAATAATTATAATAGTATTTATGACGCTATGCCCAACGGTAATGTGAATTTGGAGCAGCAGAGACATCCGCATCCACCCAGGGTAAACAATATACCGCCGTTTCCGCCCGTGAAACCTCCACCATATCATATAGCTGCCACATTCTCCAAACAAGCTCACTTCTTCAATCCTAACTCGTAATTTCATCAAAGAATATTTGCATTTTTTGTAGCACAACACATTTCTTGGGTGGTGATATGGTCTCGAGCTAAATATGCTTCACAAATGCTTAAATGAGAAGCATAGCAAACTGCATTGTACTCTCGCATAATTATTTTGTTTCTCGTTCTGCTTGAGAATGCATATTCAGTATCGCACCTGTTCATTGACTTCCTACTATTTGATTCTATTTGAATGACGCGCATAGTAGTATGTGTTAGGTAAAGCATTCGTACATACCTATAAAGTTGTTAACTTCTTGTTTTTAACTAAGTAATTGACAAGATATGAAATTAACTCTTAAGTCTTTTATCACGCAATACTGCGAAAGCTTGACTGTGTTTTTAGTGTAGATTCGTACAAAATAAAAATTACAAGAACGTTTATTAAAAAATGGCCAAGAAATTGCCTGATTTGTAAATATACCTACTTATAAAATGAAACGGCAAATGGAACATCGACCACAAGTTGAGTACGCATCACTTTTGCAGTATTGCGTGTCGTGTGACGATATTATACATCGTTGTATCTTGATTTAGTTATACATTTTCTACGAAATATGAAAACAAATTGTGTTTCGTTTAGAGTCTGACTACTGAATTAGAAATTAATGTGAATTATTAATTTCGACACTGAAATAATTTTGCATAATATTCGTCAACTAGTCAATTCAAATGTATAGTTTATTGTTATGCACGTTTGGTTTTGTTCCACTTTAGGAAGTTCGTTGCACTTTGAATTTACAAAGTCTCGAATTCATTTACTATTTGTTGGGCGCGTCGCATAATCACAGAATGCTGTCGAGATAAGAATGTTAAGGGGAATGTATGGAAAAAGATTGAGAGATAGGATAAGAAATAAAGTAATCAGAGAAATGAGCGACTGTAAGATGGATGTTGTAACTAAAATGAAGCTTAGATGGTCGGGACATGTAGAAAGGATGAAAGGATAGCCGAGAGTCTATAACTGCATGGGTGAAAGAAGAGGTGTAATTGGCTCGACCATGTCGACTGGATCCTCAGGGATGGACGAATCCTAGAGAGTGTATGACGAATTGCGTGAATGTGACAAAAGCAAGATGCGTGTGAGGATAGGGAAGTGTGACACTCTGTTCTCTCTGTCTACTCTGCAAGGGTGCGGCGTGAGGGGATAGAATAGAAATGATGTTATTGTAATCGTCTCGTATTTTCTAAATATATTTACACATTAAAATTCACAGATTTAAATAATTTAAGTACACTGGAATATCGTTGTGACATCATTGACGTGTATATTTAGAATTTTGAGTATATTCGGTTAGCATTCATTAGCGACCTGCCACCATCTGGCGTTTCCCGTATAAGGGTCGCAACGGACTATTTAAAGTGGAATCGACCTACAATTTGATTTCTCGGTTGAATAATAGATGATTTAAAGTTATTTTTAGAAGGTAAACTTATCATTCTGTCTCATGCATGAATTATTTTTATAAATATACCGCTTAGTTCAATGCATATTAAAAAAGTTAGTTGCCATATATCGATTAATTAAAGTTATAGTTTTTTATTTCGCTTTGCACATATTTATCGGCGAACATTAGGAAGGCTATCAGACAGTCTTTGAGATCTTTTGGGCCCCTAATATCCATCTTTTGTAGAGACACAATGAGTAAATTTTATCATATCATCGTTAGAAAGGATTATTTGTCAAAACGAGTGAGTATTGAGTGTCATTTATAAGCATATTGACGTGAATTTTCACAGGTAAAAACTAGTATGTATTTTACTATAACTATACCATCACGGTATATCTCCAATAATGGGGTAACCAGTGAATGCCGTGTGTGCATGAATACAAATGCGCAAACATGTAGGCATACGATATTCAGAAGGGTGGCGAACGCCATTACTGAAAAAGTTCATGTAAACCTGATTCTTACAAGACACTCTATATTTCTTTTAAAACCACATAAACATTGTAACTAATTTACAATGTAGCAGTGAAGATTACTAAAAAAATTATTGGCACTTATGTTTTTTTGATTATCTCGAAACGTACTTTTGTCACATTCCTTCTTCAGTTTCACGGCAGTCGATGTAAGATAGTGTAAAGACCATTAAACATCGCACAAAATTCAAAACAGATAATCCTTTTTTACGACAATATAAATTCATTATTGATAAAACAACATTATCAGCTGTAACACTAATCCTCCCATAATAAATAAAAAATACAAACTATTTTTCTATTCAATTTATCTATTGTACGTACTGTGTTTTTTTAATTATATTTTTATGGACATTTATACTTTGATACCTATTAATATTTTTGTAGATGTATATAAATATTGTACATAAAATTTAATAGTAATTAATCTTTAAAATTATTGTAAATATTTTTTTATCGTCTGAAACCAAATTTTATGAGATTTAGATTATATTATTAAAAACAATGGGGGCGTCTTTGATTTTTTTGCCACCAGAGTGCGCTGCAGTAAATGGAGGTCCACATAGATACGGCAGGTACTATATATTATTATTCTATGGATAATAAACAAATGGTTTGTTCAAAGAGATTAGATGGTAGTACTTAATATAGTATGTCGCTGGGTTTGTTTTGTTATGACAGTATTGACAGTTGTGAAGACCTCCATTTACTGAAGCGCCATCTAGTGAGTGGTAAAAAATACGCCCCCATTATGTTTTCTTTATAGGCAAAAGTTAAGAACCTATTATAGGGAACTTATATATCATCATATACTGTAATTGTTATAACTTGTCGGTTGGGTACATGTTTACATTAGTAGTAGCTGTACTGAAAAATCTCGTATCCATGGTGATCCATGCGTCTTTTAACGCTGAACAGTCTGTAATTGTGTAATATTGGCTTATTGGTTCGCAATGCTATGGAGATATTGTTTTAAGAGTTTTTCGTTTACTCACATTTTTCAGTTTTTGTATACTTCAAACTTTTTTACGATTCTATTGACTGTTGATTTTGGCATTTCTAAAATGCATTTAACTATTATATTCGTGTGCTATTCATTTTTTTAGAATCTCCAGATATTTAATAGTTCTTAAGTACGCTGAAAACAAAAATTTGGATGGCGAAGCATATCCATTACAGATATATTATCTTTATCAATATCTAATTCAAGATAAAATAAATTCAAGGATTTTACGTATGGATTATAGCTTACTGCATTATTAACTTAAATCTAAATAGCTGTTGATTATAATCGAGTACCACTTAACAAAATGTACAGAATTTTTTGTATTAAATGTTAATAACAATTATTGAAACTATTAAGACACATAAAAAAATTAATACGAGACTATTGCCCAATCCCACAAACTTACACCTAGACAGGGGGCACCTAAATAATTTCCATAGAAAAACAGAGATAATATTATATTTATATATCGGTTGGACACCTAGTAGAGCAACAAATCCATATGAAATTCAACATAAAGTTCTCCTACGTAAGGGCCGAAAGTTCTCCACCCAGAATCTCCCCTACTAGGAGAGTTTTATGTTGAACTTCATATGGATTTGTTGCTCTACTAGGTGTCCAACCGATATTTAAATATAATATTATCTCTGTGTTTGTATGGAAATTATTTAGGGGCCCCCTGCCTAGGTGTAAGTTGGTGGGATTGGGCATAACACTTTCTTGACAGACGGTACATATTGGTACACACTTCACGCTAAGCCAGAAACCCTTTGTTCAACTTTTGTTTGCACTTTTTTGAGTATACTCAAATCAAGACCGTCCAGACTGCACCTTTGTTACTCTTATTGGCATTCACTAGATCTGGATTCCGTTCTATGTACATAGATATTCATTAGCATATTATATATGCAACATTGTAGTTATCTAATGTATGTAGTACTAAGATGTGTAGATATATTTTGCATTTATTTTTTAGTAATTGTAATATACATGTTGCATTTTATCATTATGTATTTAGGGTTTTCTATCATTTTTATTGGGACCAATACGAATGGTATGTTATTACAATTTTTATTTATTTCCTGTATTGTATGTACTATTAGATACTAATTATTATTGTTGTATATTTGTTTTAAATTTATCCGTAACGATTTTTGCATAATTTTGTGACTTCATCTATGCATTTAATAGTAAATTTTTCATTTTCTTGATCTTGTATATAATTTTTTAGTTCGAAACCATTGCAATAATTCTCAATTCAAAAATAGAATATGAGTAGAATCCAAATTAAAATATTTTTAAATTTTAAAAAGTGAAATGTTGCTGCATGTAGAAAGAACAAATTTTGAGTATTGTTCTATTATTCGGAATATGAATCCAGGCAATGTTGCTGTTGTCTGATTTAATTTGTAAGCTGATGTAATTTTTTCCATGTCTCCAGCCACTTCTTATTATAGTTAGCACTATTATAATTATGTGTTTGTCGCCTAGTCACTATGTTTTAACATTCATATTAATAAATTATATTCTATAAAAACAAGCACATGATTTTTATATTGATAAGCTATGCACAACATTTGATTATAAGTAGGTATTCTCATTTTAATATTAATTAATTCTTTTTTATTCTATGTCGCACAATCAGGTACCATCGTAATAATAGGGTACTTGCATTTTTTTTATCGTTCAAAAAATATATTAAATCGATAGGTCTACTTACTAGAATTACAAATAAAATTAAATGATGTAATTTTAATTTACCGTTAATTTATAATAATTAATTGAAAATGTTAATTTGACGAGTTTTTCTATGGCGCTCTGAAACGAGCGGCCATTGTTTAACGTGATTGTGACGTCATGACGCGATGAAATTCATAGAAAGAAATTTGATTGTTTGTGGGTTATGTATGGAGGAATTGGGGAAAGTGACGTCACAATATGGCGGCCAGTCAAAAACCTGTTTTTGCGCTAGAATCGAATACAAGACTTTATTTTATAAATATATCCACAAAGACAGAGAATTAAAATCTCAAATTTTGGGAAAACCTTAACTTATAGTTAATGTACCGAAAACCAAAATAAAAAAAAAACATGCAAGGACCCTATTATTAATATTTCCTCACCCTATATGGCAACACCTATATTCAAATTTTGACATTTAATTCTATTGTGTGTTCTAAAAAAATTTTCACTCTTTCTGATGAAAATGTCGATGCCAATGTTGCCAAATTTTAAAATGGATGATTTAGCCAAAATTACGACGATATATTGTAATTCTTGTGTTCAATATCTTAATAACTGAACTACTTAAAATATTGCATTATAATTATATGACTCCATTTTAAGAGCATCGATCATCATTTTAATTTAATATTCATCACATGTACCATAAATTCTTATACGTCATTGTATCCATATTAGGTCCATACGATTCATACTTTGGCATCCAAAATATTGTTCCGTATGTAAAAACATACCGGCGTTTGTTAAATGTTATTTTGTTTATATATATCTTCACGGCAGCTAGAATAAATTTAAAAGTTTATTTAGAATCTATGGTCAGTTTATATTGTCTATGAATTCCACTTCTTAATTCTTAATCCCCTCTCGGATTTGAATTTATTATTATTTAATCTATGGTAGGTACCTACTGACGATCTTGATTGTTAATAAATTGGTGCTTTTAATACGTACATTTTAATTAACTCTTAATTATATAACTTTCGGAAGTGTGTTTTTGACTTTTTGTAATGTACCCGCTGTGAATTTCGTTAACTTTTTAGGTTAGGAATAGCAAAGATAGAATCAAAGATTGAATCTTTACTATTCCTCACTTATTTATTTCACTAATAACAAACAAAACAAAACTGTTAATTAGTGTTAATCCCTAAATATGAGTAACTTATAGGGAGAATCACAACAAGATTGAAACAATAAAAATATCTTACAATTAATTAAAAGTTGGTGAAACTCACGGTTAGAGCCTTTTTGTATTTTGTGTGCCATTTATAATAATTAGTCGTGTCTATTTATCTATGCATGATGTAAGATTTAGGCTGGCCACAAACGTCCCGAAGTTCAGTTCCGGAATCGACCGTTTTGCAAAAAGGTTCCGACCAAAACCTCTTTCTGAATTAAAAATCGGGGTGACGCTGAATTCAGAGAGAGGTTTTGATCGGAACTTTTTTGCAAAACGGTCGATTCCGGAACTGAACTTCGGGACGTGTGTGGCCAGCCTTATATTATAAAACAATTTTATCTATGAATTTTTATATATTTCATTATTCGTCTTTGCGTATTCGAGTTATTTCTGTGCAGTCAACGAGACTGTCAAAAGTTTATGTTCATTTCCTGACAAATACATTGTAGTTTACGTTCATTTCCTGACAAATATGTTGTAGTTTACGTTCATTTCCTGACAAATACATTGTAGTTTACGTTCATTTCCTGACAAATACATTGTAGTTTACGTTCATTTCCTGACATATACTTTGTAGTTTACGTTCATTTCCTGACAAATACATTGTAGTTTACGTTCATTTCTTGACAAATACATTGTAGTTTAAAGTTTACGTTCATTTCCTGACAAATACATTGGAGTTTACGTTAATTTCCTGACAAATACATTGGAGTTTACATTCATTTCCTGACAAATACATTGTAGTTCAAAGTTTAGGATTTATATTAGAAGATTGATATGTAAAATCCTGATTTACACTTTTGTACTACTAACTCGTATAACGGATTTTGAAAGTATTTTTCATAATGTAATAAATAATTGAATTGTATTGTAATTATTCGAGATGTAAATGTTTGTATCAATCATAATAAAATAAGATACCATAATATTGTAATGTAGAAACCACAATGTCATTGTTTGTATATTTGAAATATTTGTGGTTTCACTCACCTAGAAAGTGTAGGTACAAATTTGTAGTAATTGTTTCCATAGAGGTACAGTGGAATTTTGGTACATATAATATTAAAAACCAATAGTATTTAAGAGTATGCATACCGACATTTCAAAGATTTCTAAAAACGGGAGACCTTATATCTCGACAACCGTTACTAAATATGCTTTGGAACAAAATAGAGTAGATGCATTGAACATTCATCTAGGGAATAATAGTAAAAGATTTTTTATATCTTGTATAGATTTCTCAAAAAAAATTTTGAAAAACACCTCGACGGTTTATCGAAATAAACCCAAATACATCTTTGTATACTTCGCAGAGAGCTTAAGAGCTTGTGTTGTGAAGTGGAGTAAGTCGGGGATTGAAACCGCGCCCACTGGATTAAAAGTCGAGCACGTTACCAACCAGCTACCGACCACCTCGATTGCCTAAAGATATCAAGTTCTAAAGCAGTCATATACGTACCAAGGTTCTACTGTACCTTTAACTCTTGTATAAAGACTTACGTACTTACTGTAATGGTTACGCATTCGTGCGTCACTCCCATGCTCTAAAAAAAAAATACGTAAATGTCAGTCATTAACCGTCCTTAAATTACGATTCATTCTATAAAATACTGTAGACCGTCCCAACTCTATTTTTTCTATCAAAAGATTAATTACTACTGTTTGTCTTCCTTCTTGTAATCTTTATATAATAATGTATAATTACCCTCAATGTTTGTACTGTACTGACGTATTACTTACGTATTTCTATAAGGAATTTTACAAGTATACGATAGTTGATATTTTCATTAGTATAAAAGTCGTTTCATCTAGAACATTTATTATTCAAGCATGTCCTTTTTATACTAATGTACATATAGTTACGTCAATCTTATTTTCACGCACGTTTATTCATTTAAATGTGTGCGTTTTTTCTCCAAATGTAGTGATTAATTTTTCTATGAAATAGAGCTCTGAAAATTTCAGTTTTTGTGTATTGTCAATGAAATGCTATATTCGAATGCTGTTTGTCAGAAAACCAACTGTTTCAATAATATTTTAAAGTTAGTATTGAAACGTCCGTGAAATACAACTTAACGATGTCAAAAATTACTGCATTTTGTGTTAATTATTAGATCATAAAGATGTTTATAATGTAATTATAGTATGAGATTTGTGGAATGTGATGTAAGCTAGGGGTGTATGTAATGATAGGGTTGTGTGGCATTCTCTTCTCCGTGCCTGCAATGATTTGTAGAGCTTTTTGAACGAAATGTTATACGAAGTTTGTTATACAAATACGGGTTTTTGCGTAAATTAGCGTAATGTATAAAAGAATTGGATATCAATTAAAAAGGTTTTATGAATTTTAAATATATATTTTAAATAATATATGAAATAATTCACATTGTTAATCTTATCAGATAAAGTAGATTTAAAATGTTTAACTTAAGGAAAACAATTAAATTGAAATAAACAATGAACAACATTTTTTGGTAATATAATCAGAACTTGCGTAAGTTGTAAACTTAATAATTTTTATGGAAACAAAATCAGAATTTACGTAAGTTACAAACTTAACAATAATTTTTGTGGAAATAAAGTCATTACTTACGTAAGTTATAAACTTAACAATAAATTATATGAAAACAAAACTAGAACTTTTGTGAGTTACAAACATTGCCATGTTTTTTTGAAAATAAAATCAGAGCTTGTGTAAGTTACAAACTTGTCAGTAATATTTATGGAAATAAAATCGGAACTTATGTAAGTTACAAACTTAACGTCAAAAACATAAAATTTTACATTTGCTAGTATTACATAGTACAAATGAATTTGTACAAAATGAAAATAAAAAAACTTATTGTAATGTAATCAAAGAAAAATAAATACATATGAATGTATAGTTAGTAACTTTATATTACTAAATTTAATGAATTATACTTATAGTAAATAAAAAGTTACATAGTATAATGACGAGAGTACAAGGCAAATTCAATCCTTTTTATACCGATTTATACTACAATACACAATATCTGATAATTCACCCTGCGAATACACAAACCAATGTAATCCTACATTTAATTCTTTTCATGTACAATCCATAGATACGGATATCCTATAATAATATATATCTCTGATATACATCAGTGTTGCGGACCCCATTCTTACGTGCTACTAGGCGTTAACCAATATGTACATGGAGTTAGGCAAAAAACTCGTTTTCTAGGTGAATTTAGACAGTTTAAATCGTGTTGTTTTTTTTCGTATTTTATGCGAAAACCGTTCAATCTTGTTGCTCTTATGGTCGCATCTAACGTTATAATAAAGAAAACAAGACGTATTTTCATGGGTAAGTAAATTAAAACTGAATGCTTCTTTGTCTGAAATAATATTGATTAAGGGGTTGACAATTAGATAGATTTTCATTAATTATATCTTAAAAACATTATTCAAAATCCATACAAATATGTACCACTATGATGACAGATGTTTTGCCTAACTCCACGTGGCCACTCCATACTAAGATGTTGGCTTACGAAATATAATTCTGAACATTATTATTAACCCCTCTATCTCATCCCACTTCTGTGATGAAATCACATAATGAAATAAACCAATTGTTTAATATTGATATACAGGGTGTTTGATAGATGGATACAGATATTTTCAGGAGTGATAGTAGAGGTCATTTAGCATCTTTTGAGCCAAACTTAGCTTAGTCAAAAGTCGCACGGTTCTCGAGATATTCGAGATTTTAACTTTTTTTTCGAAATACCCCGAATTACTCAAGTTTTAGCCCGATAGCATCGTAAGTAAAGGTACCTACTTAGTTCTATCATTCTTTTTGGTTACCTGAATATGTGTTTAGTCTATTTAAATCATAAGTTTCAATCTGAAATACAATCATGTTAAAAAAATATCGGATTAAAGTTTCGAGAAAGAGATATTTCAAAAACGAGTTACGACTTTAGAGAAGATTTTAGATAAGAAAAAAAATGTTCAAAGATTCAGAAATCTGGAAAAAACTTCTCTGGTTTATGCTCTTTCAAATGATATACAAAACATTATAAAAAACATTAGTTTCGAAAATCTATGATACAAAAACTTAAATAGATCACCTCTAATTTAAGCAAATTTCCATACAAATTCGGAAACAGTAAATTGAAAGGAAATGTGTTTTTCACTATGCAACCGTACCTATAGTAAATTTGTATGGAAATTTGCTTAAATTAGAGGTGATCTATTTAAGTTTTTGTATCATAGGTTTTCGAAACTAATGTTTTTTATAATGTTTTGTATATCATTTGAAAGAGCATAAACCAGAGAAGTTTTTTCCAGATTTCTGAATCTTTGAACATTTTTTTTCTTATCTAAAATCCTCTCCAAAGTCGTAACTCGTTTTTGAAATATCTCTTTCTCGAAACTTTAATCCGATATTTTTTTAACATGATTGTTTTTCAGATTGAAACTTATGATTTAAATAGACTAAACACATATTCAGGTAACAAAATAGAATGATATAACTAAGTAGGTACCTTTACTTACGATGCTATCGGGCTAAAACTTGAGTAATTCGGGGTATTTCGAAAAAAAGTTAAAATCTCGAATATCTCGAGAACCGTGCGACTTTTGACTAAGCTAAGTTTGGCTCAAAAGATGCTAAATGACCTCTACTATCACTCCTGAAGATATCTGTATCCATCTATCAAACACCCTGTATAATACTTGTATCTATTATGATAATTTGTGAGATTGTACTACTTATTGTAATATTTCTAAGACTTTCTATTCTTACATATTATTATTGTAATTAATAATATAAGAAATATATTATACAGATTATATGATCATAATATTATTATATTTATCAAATGTCTTTCAATTAATTACCATGAAATAATACAATTGGTCACTTTTGTGATCATGAGATTTTTTTATGAGAGTTGTCAGCCATTCTACACAGTGACAACATACAAAATATCAACCCCAAAATAGATTATACCAAATTGTTTTCTATGCACACGGCTGTAAAGTTCCATAATGAAATAGCTTTTGAAGAATCTGTAGTTAAAATACTTACAATAAGGAAGTTTTTACTAAACGTTTATTACAAAGGTAGTGAGTTTTTTTTAAATGAAACAGCTTTACCGAATCCTTAGCTAACTGTTGAAAAGAAGACTGAATATGTTTATTCATTCTTTTTTTCTTCATTGGTGTTAATGTGCAACAAGGCTGCAGTTGACTCATGTCCTGAAATTATATAAAACAACTAGGTATTTGAATTTATCGAGTGGATAGTACGAAGTTATTGACTGTGATATTTTGATGAATGTTTATTGTACTGCAATGTCTGGAAATATGTATGCACTGCCATCTCAGTGTCCCCAAACAACTACCTCTTTGCACCTAAATGAAGAACTTCAAAAAGGATGGGATTTTAGTATTTTGTCTCCTGTGCTTTCGATTACCCTACACGACACTTGATATTAATAAAAAAATGTGTACTCCTTGTTTCATATAACTTGGCCACTGGCTACATAGTAATTCTATACAAAAAGTGTGACAAGACGGATGAAACGAAATGTAGGTGCAATTCTGAAACTCATGGTTTTAAATTGTTATTCCCCAGGCAGGCGGCTACTGCTGATTGACTTGTATTGTAAACTTCTTTGTGTAATTTTTGTCCAAGTCCTTTGCCAGGACACGCGAAAGACTATGTAAAAAAATAAAATCGGAAAATTAATAGTCAAATATTGTTAACGATATTTTGGCTAAATTATACTTTTACATCTGAAAATTTTTACGAATAACGAGGGAAACCCATAAATTCATGGGTATTTTCAGAACAATTTTTTATTCGAGGAATTTATGAATATTGTAATTCTACGACAGTCTTCAGTTTCAATACGATGCTCTCAGTGTTGACCGAGTAAATGAGGAAACGCTAAACCAAATTTTTCAAAATTGTCAGCATATTGTAGTCCCACAAATTCAATAAAAGAAATATGTATATTAAGTACCTACCAGACATTTGTGCCATATCCCGCGCGGTATAATTCTTCCTTTTCATCATGGGATCAGCTCCGTTCATCAGCAACCACTTGACAACATCATCACGGCCGTACGTGGCGGCCAACATCAGCGGAGTGTAACCATCTTCGGAGAATGTATTTAGAGGAACTCCGGCATCAATAAGCACCTTCAGTACATTGAAACTGTGTGATTTTTGCCTAATAATACCGACTGTAGCCAAGTATAGAGGGTTTTGATTCTTTCTTCCACACAAATTAATATCGGCTCCTGAAAAAATACAATGAATCTATGAAATTAGAATGTTTTTAACAATTTTCATAAAATAGCCAATTGGCTAAGAAGCCAATTGGCAGCATCAGCAGTGACCCAGTGAATTTCAGTTAGACCGCGCTGGAAACCAAAAATTGAACACTCAAGTATATGGCCCATCGTCTGGCGGCGACCACATTCACAGTCGGAGTTTGAACTTGACTAGCAGTTATAATGAAATTCCATCTTTTGCTGTTTATTATAACTAGTTGAAGTATATAAGTAGTTATTGAAATAAAACGTATTGTACTTACCATATTCCAACATGAAAGATACAAGCTCACCAACACCATAGTTGCACGCAATCTAGAATTAATCAATAAGAAACAACATTAAAGGTAATAGAAAGCTTTATAATAGAGACACTAATTATAAATTAAATGATACTCACTTGAAACAGAGTACACCCCTGTGGTTTTGTCTGCAGATTGACGACTTTAGGATTATGCATGATAAAGAATTTGCACTTTTTAATGGATTCTTCATCACGGGAAGACTTCTACAAATTATTATTTAACCAATGCATAAAATTACATAACTAAACAGTTTATCAATAATGAATTAGTTATGTTTTCTGATTGATATAAACTATTGATATAAACTTTTTCAATTTCAACAAGAGTCGATCAAAGACAATTTTCATACATTCACATCTTATTTTGGAAATTAAAGATTACATTCCTAACAATAAATTACATACTTATGAATACTTAAGAGAGTTATTAAGCTTACAACGATCAATCTTGTAAGATATTTAGCGAGTTTAACATCCTCTTGCAATAAATTTAGTTTCCTGCCAGTTTTCCTGTGACGAATGTAATACACAAAAGCGATTATTATAACAATAGAATAAATTATTTCCATACGATAAGTTGTGTACAGGGTTATAAGGTAATTTACAGCATCCGGGACTTTTTCTAGGCTGAAACTAATGGAAAAAGTGTCAATTATTATGAAAATGATCTTGAAGGGAAAATGTCAGTCTATGTGTTTAAAGACATTACAAACACGTTTCAATTGAACGCGAAACTATAAAATTGAAATAATTTTGTTTTATCTCTAGATTAGATTCTTACTCGGTCATTTTTGGTTTCTTTTTCAAAGGATGATTTTTGAAGACAAAGTTTTGAAAGACAAAAGATTGCAAAATTGTTGCACGGAAAGTTTGAAATTTCACAATGGCCGCTCTCCCTCCCGCGCGCCGCAGGATGGCGCTGCAAGCGGACTAATATATAGCTATTGAAATAGTTTGTAAGTGGTTTGTAACTGTGCAGTAGGTACCTACTTTCGACAACCAATTAAATACGAAATAATGCTTTCATGGAAAATAATTATAGCTGCTCATGTTGACTTTATAATTGATTCGAGATCATCTCTTTCCTGACCGAGTGTAGTGCGCGAATGTTGTGAAATATTGAATTTTCTCTGTAGATATGCATCTACAAAAGAAAGTACTTGACTGGAAAATGTTTACGCATGGGGCAACACTTACGCTATCTGTCAAACAAGGTGTCAAAAATCCAAAGTACGAAAATCTTTTATCAACGTAAATTCCTGTAATGTATGCGGTGATAAGGCAATATTTGATTAAATAATATGTAATACAAATCCAACAGAATGAGAAGATCGTGGATGTGAGATATGATAAAAATTTACATTCCAACTAATTCATATTTATATTTAATCGGAGTTGTAGTTATTATAGTGAGTGGTGTGATAATTAGTATTTTGATGAGTATGTAATAAATATTAATGTTATTAGCATATATTACGCTTGTTTGTGTATATTTTTGGTTAATTGTCCTTCCGATGTCTGCCGGTGTAGCACCGTAATTTGAATTTCTTATTAATATGTGGATAATTTGCATGTACATACAAAATTACAACCCATTTTTCTTTGAATTGTTCACAAGCAGTTTGCTGTGGCTTGTTTTCCTTAAGAGAATTGTTGTTGTTTGTGGAAATATATTTTTCTTCTCTAAACTGAGTTCAGTTTTGGTATTCTTTTATTTCAGGAGAGTCTGATAAAAACAAAACAGAAATGGCGAAAACAGGATTGTTAGTTTTATCAAATTTTACGAGGATTTCCCACGCCCTTGCAACTGTACGGAGGCACGTCAGTAAGACATTGTATGTATCTTTGGTTCCCATACCCAAGTACCCAGCTATCTCGTATAGTGAACATATCATAGGAATTTATACAGAGGTGAGTTCTTACTTGTAACCTGATTGATTCTATTCTATTCTCTCTGCCTACGCTGCAAGGGATGCGGGGTAGGCAGAGAGAATAGATCTCCAGACTTTCTTATCCAATTACACACATGTCGTACTTCCGTCACATTCATGCAAGTCGTCATACGCACTCTACGATTCCTTTCACTCAGAACATGTCTGTCCTTGAGAATCTGGTCTACATGGTCAAGCCATGTGGTTCTTGGACTGCCGCATTTCCTTAGACCTCTTCTTTCTCCCGAGTACATTTTCTTTGTTATCCTTTCATCATTCATCCTCTCTACATGTCTTGTACATCTCAACATGTTCACTTTCATTTTGGTCACAACATTCGATCTACATTCACTTAACTCTCTAATCACTTATTTCTTATCCTGTCTCTCAACATTTTTCCACATATTTTCTCAGCTAATCTAGTATTTTTTTTTTAATAACATCAAGATTTTCGATTGGGGCAAGCTTATCATAGTGTTGCGCCAATAATAAGTTGTAATAACAAAAAAAATTGGTATAATATAACTTAAAAATAACCTTTTTTTTAAATTTCTAATCAGATATATGTATATTTGATTATGAAAACAAACACTCAACGATATTATCATGACACATTTTTATCTTTTTCAGTCAATTAAGTATTGCAACAATCTGGATGTCCGAGTGCTCGTAGACAATCTGAAGAATCCGTCGAGTAGAAATATTAATACAGTTAGTCCAGTTGACGTCGTTATATTTGATAAACCACCAAACACGGAACCGAGGAATTATGCTAAAGAGTTTATTAAAAACTTAAACGATAGTTTTAGCATATTAAATATTGGTAAGTATCGAATTTATTTTTTCAAGTCGTAACATAATTAATCGATAACCATTTGTAAGATTTCTGGACAGTATAGGACCAACTAAAATAGAATGTACCTACCACAGTAGACGTGTAGGCAGAGAGGACAGAATTCCAAACCGTCCTACCTTTACATTAGCTCCTTGCTTCCATCACGTTAATCTAATTCACGCTTTATTTTTTTTTTATAAAAAAAGTATCTGGGCTTGTATACACAAACTCAAATATTTTCCTGCACACTTCACAGTAAGCTAAAAAGTTATGTCGTGAAGTGCAGTAATGCGTCATCAGCACCGGGGTTTGAACCCGGCACCTCCCGCTTGGGAGACTGGTACTCCAACCAACTGCACTAGCCATGCTATCAAATTTTACTCAAAATAGTCTGTTCTTGAGGATCTGGTCAACATGATCGGTCCAGGTCAGTCTAGATTGGCCACGATTCATAACACCTCTTCATTCGCCCATATTTTAATTTTTTTAGGTGAAGGAAATGAAAAAGGAACTAATATTGAACTCAGAATGCCCACCTCTAGTGAGACATATGATTTTGCGGCTCTGGGAGGAACATTTGACAGACTTCACGCGGGACATAAGATTCTACTGAGTGAAGGAATTCTGAGAGCCAACAAACATCTTACAGTTGGTGTCACTGATGTCAACATGATTAAATGTAAATATATAGTCCGAGAGCCCGCTGCTTAATTTATGACGTATCTGTTTTTTGATCGAAATGTGGTATAAATGATAGCTTACCAATAGGGTTTTACAACGCACTAGGGTTGCCTATCAAAATCTTGCCGCAACCCCCCCTGCCCCCCCCGAAAAGGTCCCTCTTCGCGGTTTTTCGCATTTTATAGGAATATGGTTAGAGATAGGAGAAAGTAGTCAATGACAAAAATAATCCTTGCTAAATACTCTACAAAAAATGTCCAGTCAATTTTTTCGTAGGACTAGTAGGTAGTTTACCCGTAATGGCCGGTCAAAAAACAGGATATTTTTTGAAAAAAGAAAGTTTTTTTTTTGATTTTTTTTCTTTAACATTCTTCCACCCATTATCACTAACATTTTATGGAAAAAAATATTTGGCCTGCGGCGCTATATCGCTGGTTATTTTATGAAAAACTAAATTTTAAGAATTTTCGTCACTGAGTTTTATTGCAATTACTCCGAAGTTATTAGATGTATGAAAATAAGTTATAGCTCGTTTTGTAGCTAAGACTATGGTTATTAATTTGTTCTTTGACTGTTTTCCTGTAGCTCTTATCAATCTTCAACCAATGTAGTTTAAATACATTTTTTTAATATTTTTAATGAATTTCAGTTTTGGACCGGCCATTGCGGGTAAACTGCTAGTTCTACGAAAAAATTGACTGAATATTTTTTGTAGAGAATTTAGCAAGGATTATTTTTGTCGTTGACTACTTTCTCCTATCTCTTACCATATTCCTATAAAATGCGAAAAACCGCAAAGAGGGACCTTTTCGGGGGGGGGCAGGGGGGGTTGCGGCAAGATTTTGATAGGCAACCCTAGTGCGATGTAATACCCTATTGGTAAGCTATCATTTATACCACATTTCGATCAAAAAACAGATACGTCATAAATTAAGCAGCGGGCTCTTGGACTAATACTTAGCGTGACTCACACTAACCCAAGAAATAACAGTAAAAAAAGAGTATTTAATGCCATCATGAATTTTCCCTTGCTGGGTGGGCAAAGAGAACAGAGTGCCTCACACTTCTATCCTTACATTTATCTATCACATCCGTTACGATCGGCATACAAGCTCTGTGGTTTCTCCCACTCGAAACGCACCCATCCTAGAGTACATGGCCAATATGCCCACTTCAGATGACTCTTGGACGATCACATTTCAGACTTATATATTTTCTTTGTTATTGTATACTCAGACATTCTTTCCACATGCCCAAACCATCCCATCAAATTAAATAGAAGATTTATTTAGAGCCAGTTATTTACAATCATTCTTGTTTTTTTTATATCAAAGATTTTTTTCATGTGAATAAATTTACAGCATAATCAAGATTATCTTAAACTTTTCTTTTAGCTAAGAAACTGTGGGAGCTGATTGACCCGGTTGAGAAAAGAATAAGTGACCTTAATGACTTCCTAACTGACGTAGACCCCTCTTTAGAGTACAATGTGGTGCCCATACAGGATATGTATGGACCCACCAAGGATGACGCAAGACTGCAGGTGAGATACTGGCATTATTTAAGAAAAACGATCTTGGTGCACCGACAATTCGCCCCGTCAGTTCGTCCATCTGACAGTTGGTCCCCTGGTCAATATATCCTTTTTGGCCCATTTTGTCAACTTGCATACTCATATATCATTATATTATATTTTGTTTTTAAATATTTATACCATAGTCATTATTTTTCTGGTCAAACTGTCGGGGAACGAACTGTCAGGGCACGAACTCTCACTCAATCAGAATCTTTAATACTAGCCTTGTAGATAAGCATTGAGTACATGGTTGGCACAGTTGGTTGGAGTATAGACTTCTAAGTTGTACTCTCATTTTTCTCATCCACTGTCTAACCGCTACCAAGGTTACATCATCTAAGTACCCATCTCTTCTGTGGCCTTTCAGCAGCACCATATTGTTATTTAATAAATATTTTTCCAGTAATTGCAGTGTTTGTATGTTCACAGAGTGAAAATTCATGACCATTATATATTTTTTATTAAAAAAACACAGTTTTTTTTTCCACACAAATTTTGGAGTTCTCTTGATAATGTCAATCAGTAGTATACACGAACGGAATCCCTCGAATTTTTTTTTTTAAATTTGGAAAAAAAGTAACTGTGTTTTTTTTTTATAAAACTGTGTTTTTTTTTAATAAAAACTACCTACTTACTATTTTTCCAGTTGTTAGTAGTAAGTAGAGAGACTGTGAAAGGCGGTGATAAGGTAAATGAAAAGAGGAAAGAGAATAATCTCCCTCCCATGGCCGTCCACTGTATAGAGTTGGCCGGGGAGACAGAGAAGGGGTCGGAGATTGAGGAAGACAAAGTGAGTTCCAGTAATAGAAGGATGAGACTCTTAGGGACCATGCTCAAGGAACCAAAAGTAAGTAAAAAAGTGAAATTCTAGATTCTAAGAACTATCAACTTACATAATCCTCCTGGATATCGGGTATGAATGTAATGCAAGACCGTGGCAGTTTTTGCAAGTTGTTTGAATATAA
This sequence comes from Ceraclea dissimilis, assembly GCA_963576895.1. NCBI lineage: Eukaryota > Metazoa > Arthropoda > Insecta > Trichoptera > Leptoceridae > Ceraclea > Ceraclea dissimilis. Next base: position 4,040,391 of record OY756377.1, read on the forward strand.
ATGTAACTTAAAACATTGATTGTGACACCTTCAAGTGGAGTTGAAAATTATTAGTCTAATACCCCATTTCATTGACCTAATATTGCCTTACATAATACATATTATTTGTGTGCAACCTTTTTGTATTCATTGACAATACGAGCCTACAAAATGTTTTGAGTAGTCATCAATAGATGTCCAGCTCCTTTATGTTAAATTTGCACATTTTGAATTATAAATTGAATTGGTTAATATTGTAAAAAAATATTAAGTAGAACAGAAAATGCTGTATTAACATACAATAATTATATGTGTAAGGATAGGGAAGTGTGGCGATCTATTCTCTCTGCCTACTTCTCAAACCGCGTCATTCTTGACTGGTTACAGCTAGTATTTTATATATTGGGGCCTTTTTTGGAAATACCTCCATTTTGGTAAGATTAAGGGCTCATAGTAACCGAACACATTTTTGTTTTAGGACAATCCTTCTTTACCATTTATTCCTTACATTATTGGTCTCACTGGTGGTATTGCCAGTGGTAAAACTAAAATAGCAGAAAGACTCGGGTAAGCTATCAATTGTATGTATGAATCTTTCCTTTATTTTAACATGTTGTTTTGGAATTATTCTTGCATGCATATGTCGTGGTCCCATCGTAGAATTGGTCACATCATGATCTGCCCAGTCATTTCATGAAATGGTGACATTTCATGAAATGTAACATTGTTGGTTGGCCACATCGTGATGTGCCCAGATGTCCTCTGGGCAGATCGATGAATAGTTATCGTTTGTCGATATTCCTAACTAAACACTTGGTCACTTCATGATGTGACCAAAATTCGACTAGCCATATTGTATAAGCATAGTTGCAGTAACTACCGCTGTGGCGCTGGCAGCGCTTCGCTTTGTTTTTGTTCACATCTCGTAGCAATGGCGGTCGAAAACAATATCAATGTTTCGGTTTTACAAACGAATAATCAGTCAGTTGAAGAGGGAAATACAGTTAAATTTAATTGCATGTTTTATTTTTTAAATAAAAAAAAACAGTGAAAAAGAAAACCTAAGTATTTCAAATAACATTTTTATTATACCTATTATGGAGACCCTACACAACGATATGGCCAAACGTGAGCTGTCAAATCGTCAAACGTTGTGTGTTGGACGATATGCCCGATATCGGTTGGTCATTTCATGAAATGCCACCATTTCATGAAATGACTGGGCACATCATGATGTGACCAATTCTACGATGAGACTACGACACATATACCAATTAAAGGTTAGTTATCCCAAGAGATATACAGTGAAGAATGGACTTTCCATCAGGCTAATGACTGATCGTTGGCTGGCTCAATGTGATCAATTGTTATTAGTATGTCTGTTTATTGATGTATCGCATTTCATTTTATGATGTTTGTTTAATATCTGAACCTGACGATTCGAAGTGGCTTAAAGGGGGCCTATGGATGATTAAAGAACAATAATCAATTAAGCTGTCAAAAAGATGGTTGGGTTGTACACTGGAATGCAAACCTCAATCTCGGTGAATGCCTGTAGAACAGTAATATAGTAGCTGTTTCAACTCACCTCAGTTGCTAGCCTGTTCAAGTTAGAGGTTCCAGGTTTGTCGGCTGGCGAAGTGATCACATTAAGTCATACGACGATCCATCCTTTGCTGTACTGAGATAACTGCGTCGTATGCAATTACAATAAGTAGAAAATGTATCTAATAATAAATTGTGACATTAAAAAAATTACAGTTAAAGTTCTCTCAAAGACATTATCCAATTGTAAAATGCGACAAGAGAATTAAATGAGATAATTTTTCTAAGAATTTTTTTTTAGTGACTTAGGCGCTGGTGTTGTCAACTGTGATTTCCTGGCTCACGAATTATACAGACCTGGACAACCTCTGAATGCAACGATTGCCGAGACGTTCGGAAGTGATGTTATGGACCCCGATGGTCAGGTCAACAGGAAGAAACTTGGACAGATTGTTTTCAATGATGCTGTACGTGAAATTATAAGTTTTCGATAATAGTAATGATACCATGTTCTAAAGTGAGGAGAAGATATGAGTTTATTAGAGAGATGAGTGACTGTAAGATGGGTATAGTGACTAGAATGAAAGTGAATAAGCTTAGTAGATGGTTTGCGCGTGTTGCGAGAATGAATGAGGACAAGATTACTAAAAAATTATACATGAGTGAAAGAAGAGGTGTGAGAAAACGCAGCATCATGTAGACCAGATGATCAGAGATGGGTGCGTTTTGAGTAAAAGAAATCGTAGAATGTGCATGATGAATAGCATGAATGTGATAGAAGCAATATGTGTGTGTAAAGATAGGGCGCTCTGACCATCTGTCCTTTCTGCCTACCCTGCACGGACAGTGGCTTGATGGGATTTTAGAATAAAATGGAATTACCCAGTAATTTAATTTGGAAAAGATGGTGCATTTAGGAAGGTTTTAGTCTTCTGAATGTTTCTTTTTTTAACAAGTAGTTACATCTCACCAAATACGGCAAAGGATGGACCTTCCATCAGGCTTAATGTGATCACTTTCTTTATTTTCATTTTCAGACCCGTTTAATAGAATTAAACAACATCATGTGGCCAAGCATTCTAAAGTTGGCGAGAGAGCGAGTCAGTGAGCTGGGAAGGAAGGGTTACAGGGTGGTTGTGATGGAAGCAGCTGTGCTCATACAAGCCAACTGGCTAAACTGCTGTCATCAAGTGTGGACCACTATCATTCCACAGGAAGAGGTATGTAAAGAATGGATTGCAATACTTTTACTGACATGAAAGGTTAAGTAGTGATGTTATAATTTTTTTCAATAGATGGCAGTAACTGTCAGGTGGCTATTGTTTACCAAATTAAGCAGTACGTGCATACCTCACGGTTCTGTTGATAATGTCTGTACATAAAGATATTTTTTTCCCTTGTTTTAGGCGATAAAACGATTGATGGAGAGAAACGGTCTGACTGAACAAGCAGCTAAGGATAGGTTGATCTCACAGCCGAGTAATCAGGAACAAGTTGCCGCAGCCAATATTGTCTTTTCCTCATTATGGAGCTACGAGTTTACTTCTATGCAGGTGGAGAAGGCGTGGGATCAGCTCAACAAATACTTGGATGGGAAGAAAATGTAGATATATTATATTGTCAAATTTTATATGTGTTTAGATGGTTTGGGCTTGTTGAGAGAATGAATGATGATACCAAAAATATACACGGGGGTGAAAATAGTGCAGCCGTCCGAGACTGATCAGATTATGTCGACCAGATCATCAAGAACGGACGCATTTTGAGTAAAACATATTCGAGAGTGTATATGGCAAATTGCATAAATGCGACGGAAGCAGGGATAGTTCTGTATGGCCTACCCCGCGAGGGATATGGTGTGAGGGGATAAACATACTTTATACGTTTATGGGTGTGGACTGTAGATGTTTTGACTTTGCATAAAAGATGGGTGCTATTGTTATATTTAGATATCTTTCATACATTTCAAGTGGAAGAAATTTTATCATTGCTTTTAAGTCCGCTCGGACTGGTTTAAGTGATCACTTTTTACTCTCATTTCTATCCCTTGTCAAAGTACTATTATTTCATTATGGTTTGTCAGCATTCATTGAGTGTTATTTTGAAATCTGTGAATATTCATAACAAAACCTAGTCCCAATAAAAAATATTTTGTATTTTAGAATAGAAATTGTTTATCATTATGTTTAATAATAAAATAAGTGTATATTGTATATGACTGCCATTGTTCAATTGTTCAAACTCAAATTTATATTAAATTTTATAAAAAACATCTTGTTTTAATTTGTTATAAATTTCAAATGGATATAATGAGTACAGTAGAGTCTCACTAATCTGGCACTATTAAAAATTAGAGGGTACCGAATTATTGGAAAGTTAGGATTACTGGATTGTATAGGGCAGAGGTCGGCAAAGTGCGGTTCCGGAGCCACATGCGGCTCTTTGAATTCCCATAATTTAATGAATCTCTTAAATTTTGATAAATGTTTACTACATTTACAAACAGATTTGGCTCTCAATTTTTTTTAATCATTTTAATTTCATATTTGGCTCTTTGGCTAATAAGTTTGCCGACCACTGGTATAGGGTAATTCAATAATCTGTCTCAAAATTTGTAGACATTAATTGAAAGTAGGGCGCGGCGGAGGTGGGGCGGGTGGAGAGAGCGGTTTCCAAGGGTGCCGGATTACTGGACGTGTTGATGTACTGAAGTGCCGGATTAGCGAGATTCTACTGTATACAGCGGATAATAATAATAATTTACTGTAAACTGTCTGATACAATTTGATGGTGGGGATTTGAACCTGCGACCCCTAAAATCCTTGAGAATTAACATACGGCGATTCTTTCCAATTTAGATAAGAGCTCCACGACAATTTGATTCAACGTCATTATTTCGTGAAGTTTTATAAAAAAGAATTATTTCATTTCCAACATCATTTAACAAACGACTCACAAATAAAAATACCCTTTTAACAAAGTGCCCACTTCTTCCTGCCACTTTTATTTGATTCTACCTTTATCTACCATTAAAAAGATTAAATATAATGAGATTGATAATAAATGTAAATGTTTTATTATTAATAGTAATTACAATATCGATGGTTGTAATTACTGTCAACGTACTATAATAATCATGGTAAAGTATTTGACAGATACCTACTCTGTTGAAAAAATGAAAAAGCAATACACTAATGACATTCCACCATTTTGTGGTAATTACTACAAAATGGTGGAATATATAAACAGATTAGTAAATAGGATTAAAACATCAAATATTCAATGAGAAGTTTTGGTATAATTTAGAAAATGTAATAACTTCAGTATAAATAGACGAGTTACAAAGGTTAAAAGTTATTTCAATGATTAAAAACCAAGATGAAAGTCAAGAATATTGTCGTGTTGGTATTATTGTATCACCAGTGTTGCCTGTGTGAAGGAAACGTGTTCCCAGACTTGAAAAATGACCTTAAACGTGACCGAAATATTGTGGATACCTTGGTATGTTTTTTAATATAATTCATAAGTTATTTATTATAAGTATTTAAATGTTTACTTCTTTACAAATTGACTTACAGAGGTTTAAGTGATCAGTTCATGCCCACTTTTATCAATTCCCCCTATGTATGTTACACCAGATTTGTTTGGGCTACAAAAAATGCAGCATTTGGATAAAATCACATATTTGTACAGTAATTTATTTGCAGGTACCTATTATCTTAAACAACTTCCCTGACCAGCTCATTAACAAGAGAAATGTCCTAATCTATGGAGGTTTACCTGACGGCTTGTTCAGCAGATTGACTTCGGCTAACATCACAGTACTGGCGACTACCGCATTCATCCCAAACCACTCCACAATCGACGAAACATTGTACGTAAGGGAGCCGGATAGAGTAAACAATGTTGGCATTTGCGTATTCTTCATACAGTCTTATCAAGAAATTACTTTGGCTCTTTTAGACGTCATACTACATCGCTCTTTCGTTCTGAAAGACACCAGAATGATTGTAATAACTGATCGTGAACAGGAATACCAACTGATTTTCTATTTATTCTATTGGTACAATCATATTAATACTATTATAATTGATATCGAAAATAATCTTGAAGTGTATTTTACACAGTTTAATCCTTATGTGACGTATTCTCCCGAAAAAGATGATCGACAGTTTAGCTGTTGGTCAGAAAAGAATCGCGACGAATTGTTCATCGGGCAAGTTAGCGAATTCCTTTTCTGTAACGACACTTGTCTCCATTGGAACGATGAATACTGGACAGAAGGAGCATATTTCCCCAAGTGCCTCGAATTAACAAGAAAGAAGATGACGAACGGTGTTGTTTTGTTTCCCGATAAAACAAAAAACCTCAACGGATATCCATTGTATCTTTTGGCTATGCATACTCCTCCATCGCTTACCGTAAACGAGAGCAAAGTAGGAATGGAGATGTTCGAAGGAAAAGACGCTAATTTGATTAAAGTGTTAGCAGACAGAATTAATTTCACAGTGAAGTATCGAAAAACTCTCAGTAAAATCAACAATAACCCGATATTCGAGAATATAGTGATGGGTTTCATGGAGTTGTCTCTCTCAATGCACGACTTAAGTGCTAACGTTTTATATCTTACATACTATTCCTTCCCTCCTATATCCTTCATATATCCTGTGGAAGGTGGGGGACTGTGTTTCATAACACACAGAGCCGGGGAGTTCAACATGATGATACAGGCGTACAAAATATTCAAGGTAGAAGTGTTCGTCTTACTATTTATTTCAGTAACATCGTTGACGTATTTAATTCAATTATCTTTAAAAAAGCATACGAAATTGTCTGTTTGGGATAGATGGGGCATGGCTTTCACGTATATATTCCGTTTATTCCTCTCATATCCCATTCCGTACATGGGACATCGAGGTTTCGTAAAACTCATGCTTTTCGGATTAATCTGGTGTACGTTTGTGATAGATTTCATGCTGCAAAATCAGTTAGTCTATCTTTTGTACACTCGTCCGTTGAAGAAGCAAATTGATACTCTTCAAGAACTTTACGACAGTGGGTTGAATATTGAAGGACTGCCGTCTGCTGATGCTCTTTTGCCGGTTACGTCGGAACTGAATAAAAAAATTAACGACAGATTTGTAGGGATTGATACGATGTTCGAATGTGTGGAATATGTCAGAACACATTCAGATAAAGCGTGCTGGTTGGAGTGTAATTTGGCAAGCGATATTTCACGGACGTTCAGAGACGATTATGGGAAATTAAGCATCCACGTCGGCAAAGAGAATTCGCATGATTTCTACTTGACATATCCCATTGCTAAGGACTCACCGTTGATGAAAAGAATTACTCATTACACGAAAAAGATAATCGAGGGAGGTTTGATGAAAATATGGCGGGAGTCTATATTGAACGCTAAGCCTGAAGATGTGACCGAGGTGAAACCATTAAACATGAAAGACTTTGAAGGAGTGTTTTTATTTGTTTTTGTATGTTCTTTAGCTTCGTTCGTCGTGTTTGTAATAGAATTGATTTGTGGTAAAATGCGGAAGAGAAAATTGGTAAAACTATCTTAAAATATTGTATACAAACTTTTGTGTTTACGAATAAAATAAAAAATACTTTCTCAAATTAATTGAGAACTACAATTTTGTTTGCTGGCAACATTGCCATTTTTATTGAAATTCTAGAAGTGTTGCCACTATGGTTGACAAAGGCGTCTTTTTCTTGACGTACTGTGTCTAATTTTTCAATCTATATAATGTACAATGGACAACTGGTAGGGGAGAGGGTAACAATGGAGAAAGATTGGGTAATTCTATTCTAATTTACTATTCAGAAGAAATAATAACATTAAGTGGTTACATTTCCCTATACGTTAATAACATCAATTAAACATAATTACTGTTGTTTTACCCACTCTTCTTCTTTTCAATATAATTACTAAGGTCAGCATGGGCGTCGTCAGGGGGAGCGGCTGCCCCGCCCTAGAGATTGGATTAGGTATATATTTTTTCATACTAAATGATAAAACCTCACAAAAAATCACATTACCACACATTTTCTCATCATGTCATAAATTTTCAAAAATTAGAATGCATGTCCATCAAAATTCAATTATTTTATAAAAATAAATTGCCTGCGGCGCTATTTTCTTATTACTTTTTTAAAAAACCTTTTTAATACAAATTGTTTGGGAAAATTATTATGTACATTTTCAAATAAACCAAACCACATCACGACCTTCTTCACTATGTCTCAGAAAAATATTTCAAAAGCTATTTACGCATTTTTCGTGCAATATAATTTTTTTTAATTTTCGTTGCCCTCCACTAGCTCAGAGGCTGGCGACGCCCATGAAGGTCAGGATAGTAATTAGATATCCCTAATAATATTACAAGTTAATACATAATAAGTACTGGATTCTAAATGAAACTCGATAAGTATTTAATAATAAAATTTATTCAACATTGAAATTACAAAAGTAATTTAAAAAATAACAAGATTTTCTATTCATTATATACTATTGCAGTGATTCAAAAATATACTTTACATAAGTAACTAGTTGGATAGATAAACCCGTTGAAAATAAGCTACAACTAACAAAAATGTATAAATATATTCTCCATCTGTAGTAAATCATCTAAACACACAACTTTTGAAAGTTGTACAAAAAAAATATTGTTCTTGTTCTAGGTATTTTGGAAGTGTAACTTTCATGAAACTTTGTAATTCTATATAATGCAAGTACCTTTCATTGCAAGCCTTCTAATACATAGATTATAATTAATGGAATGCTATTTCGCTTATAATTTTGGAATTACACACTTTTTTAGTAGTTTTAAAAAATAATAAATAATCAAAAAATATGGCAATATTTTTCACTACTAGCAATACCAATATCTACGCCGTACGCTAATTTCACTAATTTTGCCAATTCTCCGTGGCACATAATGTGTAAATAATGTGTACCTACCTGTTCATAACATTAACAAGAATATTAAATACTACATAAAAATATAATCTATATTTACTTTAACCATCTGTACATGCAAAACAATTAAATTTCTCCTAATGTCATGTTAGGTTAGTGCGGAATGTTTGACACATGAAATGACCTAACCTAGACGAATGGAAGAAAATATGAATTACTTAACTATTCTGTGTGGTAATATGAGCTAAAAGCATCTGGACGGATATAAAAAAGGAATGTATGTGATAATAATGCCTATTAAGTAACCATAAGTTATTTCAGTTACTTAGGTCAATCAGATCTTAGGTGTTGGATGTCAAACTTTGTGACAATACTCTACGTTGCCAAACGATAAATAAATGGGTATTCGATTTTGAGATTCTAAACAGTCTATAGAGCCCTAACGAAGAGATATTCATTGTTCAGTGGTTTATGTGAGATTCAAATGATCGAATTTCGTGAACATTTCATGTTGCCGTACTTCAATATCTTCAGGCATTGCAGCAGGACCTTCAGGATGATACTTTCTGAGGATTTCATTGGGATTGATCTGTAAGTATAATATTTAAGTTTTTAAAACAGATGTCAAAACAGTACAACATGGCTGTTAATCTTCTAGTTACGCTGACAATTAATCGTTAAGAAAATTACCCATAACCATACAAAAGCAGATTTATATTATATCAAGTTTACAAATCTTACAAACTGGAAAAGAGAGTTATGTATCAGGTTCACGAATCTTACAAACAAAAGAAAAGAGGTCCACAAATCTTAGCAAACAATAGCAGTGCTACACGATCATCAGATTCACAAACTTTACAGTTACTTATATCAAGTTTACAAATCCCACAAAACAAAAAAAAACCGCAACAAATCACGGTCACAAATTTTACAAAACAAAAACAGAAGGGCTCACAAATCTTACCAACAAAAGCAGAGATAAACATCAAATTTACAAATTCTGAGAGCAGTATTTTTATTTTGTAAGGTGCTGCTGGCTGAAAAAACTACGATATAATATTGAAAGATATAATACAAACCTTTAAATTCTTGACGAGTTCAAAGTTATAACTCTTAAAGAAGGCAGTCTCCTGTAGAGTCTTGAGAGATCTTAGGCGATACATAGGGTTCTTCTCCAGCAGACGGATGATGAGCTTTCTAGCTCCATCACTTGCATCCAGATTATTCACTTCTTCACTGAAGGATTCAGTCGTGTTTGGAAACTGCAAAGAGAGAACAAAATTTATAAATGTCGTTCTACAAAAACACTGTCATGAACGATAATATCTTTGCTTGAAATCTTTTAATAATTATTATAGAAGTTACAATTTTTTTGACATGCATGCAGTTTGGGAACTGCAGAAAATGAAAGACAAATTGGTGCTTAAAATTTTGCATAAAACCAGGAGAAGTATACAAAAGCTTTAAAAGTTAAACTATAGTGCATTTAAACTTGGCAGTTGGCTACGTAGTAATTCTATAGAAAAATGGGACAAGTTATAATAAATTCAGTAAAATTTATCGTACGTCTACACCATAGTGTATTCAGTAGTGGGGTAACCAGTGAATGCTGTATGTAATAAAAAAGAGAGGAATTACAGTAGACGCAAACTTGTTCGCTGCCAGTGAAACAGAAATGGCCGAACTGCTCCAGAAAGTGGAAACAGAAAGTCTAAAACTGGGTTTGGAGATCAAAAGAAGCAAAACAAAGCCAATGATCGTAGACCGAAATAACCAACTCCAGATAACAGGTGCACCCACGTTGTGGAAAATCTCGTGATGGTATGGATGGTTAGCTTAGCTATGGAAAAACAAACACTCATGATAAAAAAAACATCATTATGATTACGTAGTATTGTTGTTGATAAGGTAAGCTGTTAGCAGAGGTTGGCACCGTTCATCAAAAAGTTAACTTCGTCTATAGATAATCCATTAACTAAAAAGTAGGCTTCGTTAATCGTTAAAGCGTTACATTTTGAAAAATGTAACGGAAGTTAGCGTTAATTCGTTAAAGCGTTAATGTAAAAAATCGCGGTTATATGGCATGAAATAGAACTACACAAGTACAACTACTATCACATTTACACTATCGCGATGCATCCCAACAGAGTGATTTTTTTTTCCAACTCCCAACCCACATACAATACCACACATAACCCCATACAACTCTTGGATTATCTAATGCCAGCGCCGCCAGTGGATGATGTCTATGCAAACAATCAAATATTAACGGAAGTAAAATGTAACGGAAGTTAAATAATTCGTTAACACTTTTTGGAGGTGAGAAAAGCGTTACATCGTTAACCAAAATGTTAACTTCGTTAATTAACGATTAACGTTTTAACGCTTTTCTGCCCAGCTCTGGTTGTTAGACCACATGCGCAGGCGCAGGCGCAACAGTGATGCGTGATAGGATGTACAAATAGATAATAGTAAAACACAATTGAATAATTCTCTTCCTAGACATTGGATTGATTTCCAGAAATATGATTCACGAGGAATTTTAATGGGAAGATAACAAAATAATAAATCATGGACGTGTATTAGTCGAAACGACAATTTAGTTTAGTTTACATTGCATTAGTCAGTACATTGCAAAAACAATGTAAAGGTTATCTAATCTCAACCCAAGCTACTGGCGCTCATTTTTTTCGATGTTCAGGACATGTTTGTCCTGAACATCGAAAAACATTGGTAATTCGCAGAACCTTCACTGATATATAATCTAAGGTCTATGTAATGGTGATGTTTTTTTTGTATATATTATTTGTGTTGACTGTACGGTTTTTCAAGATAGAATAAAATAAAAAATAAAATAAAAATAAAATCTCTAATATAGGGTGTTTCTTTTGAATAGAAATGAAATTAAACCCTTTAAAATCATGGTATAATGTCCACAAAAATGGCTTCATCGGAAAGCTGAAAGTTTACCATTTATGTTTCCATTTTTTTTGGGTTAATTTCGCTTTAATCAATAAACTTTTACGGCCATTCCCTAGATTTTAATGCATATTATCAATCAAAAAAAAATTCTCCGCGACTTTCGGCAAACGAGTTTCTGTCTTTCGGGAAAAAGATCAGAGGTGTTTTTCACACTTTTTCCTTAGAAATCTATCTACAAGATATAAAAAATCTTTTGCGGTTATTCCCTAGATAAAGGTGCAATGTGTATGTATCTACCCTATTTTTTTCCAAAGCATATTTAGTAAGGTTGTCGAGATTCCCGTTTTTAGAAATTTTCGAAATGTCAATATGCCTACTTTTAAGAACATTTAATATACAAAATAAACAACAAACACGTTTGGAATTACGAGTAAATATGTATTATTTATTAATTACAATAATCAATCGATTTAATTCTCAAACTATCCAGGTTACCATGTGTCTCCAAATTGTACCGTTCATCGGCGCCATTTGAAGTGTAGAAAAAATAGATCTATCTATACTTGTCTGGGTCAGTGTGGCACCACAAATCAATATTTTATTGTAGTAGGAATTGTAGGAAATACTAATATAAAATACCTCAAGTAGTTATATATATCAACTGCAGATGCACAGCAAAGGATGAACCTTCCATCAGGCTTATGACTGATCATCGGCTGGCTTAATGTGATCAATTTACACTTAAGTGCAATTCACCAATTCCAGTCCATTCATCTGAGATATTTAACTACTTGTTATATTCAACTACGACATGTAGAAAATTCTGATAGTCTCACAAAAACATAAATTGTGATTTTCAAAATAATCTTATAAAATACCTAATGGCCCCAGTAACATGCGAACTGCGTAGGGAAAAGTAAGACTATACTCAGCTCATACTAAAGATATCCTAAGACTTAACTAGCTAGAACTGTTTCTCGCGGTTCCATACGTTACCAAACACGCCCTCCCACCAAGAATAGACAGAATTAAAATTCGTAAAAACATGAGTTCTGCTCTTGAAGCACTTTCGTGAGATACCGAACACGGCGATATGCGGGGACTGGATCCTCTCGATTGCTCTCGATCGTTGTTTTCCGAGGTTTGAGCTGAACAACGTCTGACTTACGATCTGGATTTCTGTTCCAACGCTCTTACATACGATACCACACATGACCCGGACCCCACACGACCCTTGGAGCCCCTGAAGCGCCTTACAACTTTTGAAGAAGAATGATCCAATTTTGTACAGAAATGTATGTTGTCACCGAGTATAGGTACGTTTGCAAAGTTTCAGGTCTCTAAGTAGCAGGCGCGAAGCTACCTAAGAACACGATTCCCATCGAGTTATCTTTTGGAAAAAATGATAGGTATCTGACGTAATCCCATAAGAAATGTTAGTCCCGGCTTCCCTTCTGCAGAAATCCACCCTTTGCCACTGCTAAGTAGTCAGGAAGTTGTTGAAAAATCGGTTGCAAGATTTGCGCACACAAAAACAAAAAAATAAACAACGGAAATAAAATCTTGTAGATAAAATGTATATATTAATTCAAAACAAAGTACATATTGCCAAATTAAAATAGGTATCTGTAAATTAATTGAAAATATAAAGACAAGACCGCTCACATTAGTAAATTACTATAATGTTATGTTACTTTACTGGTTGGTATAATGTTGTATGTAACTTGTTGTAAAGATATCACACGGGACATTAGTAAAATATAATACAAACTAGTGCCATTAAACATAACAGGGAAAAATAATAAAACATAACAGTATCACAATATAACCAAATCTAAAATTATAACGACGCTTTCAATCTACAACTTATTATATGCATTTTTTAAAAATACGACCTGGGTCTATTTGCCCAGGCCAGAATGTTTCGTCTGAATTTATGAGCGAGAATGCAGGGTGGATATTTTACAGATATTTTAGAGAAAAAAATATACGGCAAATTTGTTGTACTTTCGTTTTGCTTAGAAAGATAATTTACAAAAAGGCCTTCGAGTTATAAGCAAAAATCACCCCGAAAATTAAATTTTCGACATTTTATGCATTGTTCGTCATGTTCGGTCACGAAATTGTGTTGGATAACCTCGGAAACAGCACCCCAAAAAACATATTATAGTATGAAAGAAATCCAGACTACCCTACAACATTTCCCTGGTAAAACACAATTGTCTTGGATAGCAGTTCAGTTACAGATTATTTTGTAAAAATTACAATAGGGTACTTGCATTTTTTTTTATCGTTCAAAAATATATTAAATCGATAGTTCTACTTACTAGAATTACAAATAAAATTAAATTATGTAATTTTAATTTACCGTTAATTTATAATAATTAATTGAAAATGTTAATTTGACGAGTTTTTCTATGGTGCTCTGAAACGAGCGGCCATTGTTTAACGTGATTGTGACGTCACGACGCGATGAAATTCATAGAAAGAAATTTGATTGTTTGTGGGTTATGTATGGAGGAATTGGGGAAAGTGACGTCACAATATGGCGGCCAGTCAAAAACCTGTTTTTGCGCTAGAATCGAATATGAGACTTTATTTTATAAATATATCCACAAAAAATCTCAAATTTTCGGAAAACCTTAATTTATAGTTTATGTACCGAAAACCAAAATAAAAAAAACGTGCAAAGACCCTATTCCCGTAATGTTAATATATGTCTGTATTTTGTTCACCAAAAGTGTGAATCAAATCAAATCAATCAATTCTTCAGATTGGACATTGTGAATCGGGCGAGTATCCGTCCTTTGATATATCGTATTGGTACAAATTCTGAGACACACCTATTTTATTTCTAAAATATTGTCAAACGAAATCAAACAACTGTAATAACCTATTTATAAAATCAAAAGAACAAAATGCGTGGGTTGGAACATAAAAATCATAAAATCATGTGATATGCTACGGATATCTTACCTAAACTTACACAATCCATAAAATTATAAAGCGAATTAATCAGGGGGATATCTTCTGGAATCGTTAGCTATTATCGCTTCAACTTTTTTAATTTTGTATTAGAATGTAAGTGCAAAATATGAATAACGTAAGCGACAAAATATATTATGGCTTATTGCATGGGCGTCGCCAAGTGGGGCAGGGGGGAGAGCTGACCCCCTTTTCTTTTGCTTCCGCTAAAGGCTATCCACACACGTCCGGAAGTTCAGTTAGCTGAATCGACCGTTTGCAAAAAAGCTCCGACCAAAACCTCTTTTTGAATTCAAAACACTGAATTATGGGTAACACTGAATCCAGAGAGAGGTTTTGGTCGGAACTTTTTTGCAAACGGTCGATTCCGTTAACAGAACTTCGGGACGTGTGTGGAGAACCAAAGGCTATAGAGTCTCTGCATCTTACCTTAAACGTCAACCAAATTCGCACCATTACGAAACTACGGGAATAATTTTAAGTTTCAGTAAATTTCAGACGCAAATTTGCAATTATGTATTTACTAGAGTCTCATAGAGAGCATACTCTCATTTATTCGTGTTTTAATTTTTAGGAAGAGTATAAAATAAACTTATTAATTAGGTATTCCGGGTACTAAGTGAATGAAGGTTAAGCCGCGATTTACAACGAACTTTTGTTATTCATGAATATCAGTTGATACGTAATTTGTTTGTGTTATCGTCTAATTATTTTAATTCGCGTGTCAAACAGTCTAGGGCATTCACATTATTGAAATTAACATAAAATCAACAACTAATTTTGTTATTATCGCCGTTTTAAAATTTTTGCGCTACTTAATCTACGCGAGAACCTATGTATAAGTATTTCACAGCTAACTAATTATCTAGTTTTTTTTTTTCTTAAAAGTATGCATACCGACATTTCAAAAAAATCTAAAAACGGGAGACCTTGACAACCTTTACTAAATATGCTTTGGAACAAAAAAGGGTAGATGCATTGAACATTTATCTAGGTAACAACCGTAAAAGATTTTTTATATCTTGTATAGATTTCTCGAAAAAAATAATGAAAAACACCTCTAATCTTTTTTCCGAAAGACGGAAGCTCGTTTGTCGAAAATCACAGATAAAATTTTATTTTTGTACTGATAGTATGCATTAAAATGAAGGGAATAACCGTAAAAGTTTTTTGATAGACGCAAAATTAACCCCAAAAAATGTAAAAAACGCTATTTTTACCATTTTATCATGCGATTGTTCACGCGATTTTGAACCTTACTGCCGTAGGAAATGACTGTGACGTCATTCTTGATACCAAGCCCTTAAATCTGATGTGTCATTGACCTTTGTAAAATATTGAATATTTAATACAATCAAATAAAATTAGAATATTTTGTCAATTGTCCATACCTAACTGTTTTTCGCCAATGTTTACAAATGGCCAAAATTTGCAAGTAAAAGTTGAAAATATAAAATGATTCAACAAGTTCCGTAGATTTTAATAGATCCACCTACTTATACAGGGTGTTTGATAGATGGATGTATATATTTTCAGGGATGGTGGTAGAGGTCATTTGGGATCTTTTGAGCCAAACTTACCTTAGTCCAAAGTCGCACGGTTCTCGAGTTATTCGAGATTTTAACTTTTTATCTAAAAACCCCGAATTACTCAAGATTTACCCCAATAGTTTCGTAAGTATAGGTACCTTCTCAGTTCTGTAATTATTTTTTGTTTCTTGAATATGTATTTGGTCTATTAAACTCATTAGTTTCAATCTAAAGAAACAATAATGATTAAAAATATCGAATTAAAGTTTCGATAAATAGTTTGGAAAAAACTTCTCTGATTTATGCTCTTTTAAATGATGTACAAAACATAATAATAAAACATTAGTTTCATAAAGATATGATACAATAACTTCATGAGATCACTACAAATTAAACCAAACTTCCATACATATTTACGATAGGAATAGGTTGCTTACTGAACAATACATTTCTTTCGATTTCATGTTTTCAAACTTGTAGGGAAATTCTTATAAATTAGCAGTGATCTCATGAAGTTATTCTATCATCACTACAAATTAAACCAAACTTCCATACATATTTACGATAGGAATAGGTTGCTTACTGAACAATACATTTCTTTCGATTTCATGTTTTCAAACTTGTAGGGAAATTCTTATAAATTAGCAGTGATCTCATGAAGTTATTCTATCATATCTTTATGAAGATAATGTTTTATTATTAAGTGTTGTACATCATTTGAAAGAGCATAAATCAGAGAAGTTTTTCCCAAATTTCTGAATCTTAAGGCAATTTTCTTCTTAGGAAAATCTCACCTAAAGTCATGACTCGTTTTTGAAATAACTATTTATCGAAACTTTAATTCGATATTTTTAATCATTATTGTTTCTTTAGATTGAAACTAATGAGTTTAATAGACCAAATACATATTCAAGAAACAAAAAATAATTACAGAACTGAGTAGGTACATATACTTACAAAACTATTGGGGTAAATCTTGAGTAATTCGGGGTTTTTAGATAAAAAGTTAAAATCTCGAATAACTCGAGAACCGTGCGACTTTGGACTAAGGTAAGTTTGGCTCAAAAGATCCCAAATGACCTCTACTACTATCCCTGAAAATATATACATCCATCTATCAAACACCCTGTATATAGTTTTTATTTATCATCAAATATACACTTTTTTATATAAAAAATTAACCCCTTATTTCAATAAACCCAAATACATCTTTGTATACACTTCATAGTAAGCTTTAAAAGCTTGTGTCGTTTTTAATAAAACTGTGAAGTGTAGGTATATCTTTGTAAACTTGACAGTAAACTTGAAAAGCTTGTGTCGTGAAATGGAGTAGGTCGGCATCTGGGATTGAACCCGCGCCAGCCGGATTAACAGCCGAGGGCGTTACCAACCAGAGGCTACCGACCACTTCGTGTGGTGGTAATGTACCTACCTATAACACTATCCTTTTTTATTACCACGCCTTAATTTAACCTTATCTGTCGTTGTCGTTGCTATCTGAGCTTACATTTTCGTCTTCCTATTATTTCTCTACTGTCCTATATGACTTAGAATTTTTCTTAGATAAGGTAAACGAGCGCGTTGATGTTTTTACTATCAACAATGTTTGGTCGATTAACGTTTTACTCTTTAAAATAAAAATTTTAACATTGATTGATGAATGTATATTGACTGAATGCAGGAAACATATTCATTAAATTGAATATCAAATCAAAACGATTACATCATAATTCATAATATTATGATATATTATAAACCTATACCACCATATGCCATGCATTGCCTACTGTTCGTCAAAATTAATTAAACTATTTGTGATGCAAAATATTTCTAAGTTAACTAAATCCTTAGTATTGTATTTCAATCTTAAAACATGTTTTTTGAATGATTTTAAACAAGATAATATGTATATACCTATTACGGTTTTACCATGTTGGGTATTATCAGATAAAACAGTCAGGTTCATTTATTTATTCCTCGATTACTAATTTTGGTAAGTAGTAGAAACTATATTCAAAATTTGAGGTTCCTAGCACGTCTAGTTTCCGCGATATTCTTTTAGGTACTTTAAAAAACTGTCAAGCCGATTTGTTACCCGTTAATAGCGGAATTTCCTTAAATCCGAATACAATAGACATACTTGCTATGTGAATAGAACAAGGATTGAGAGGAAAGGATATATGACAACGGCAGAGCTGGGCGGTACTCGAGTACAAGTACTCATACATTGTACTTTGAGTACTTTTTGTGTACTCAGTACTCAGTCACGAGTACATTTATTTATATGTACTTGTACTTGTATTCGGCGCATTTTAGACCAAAAAAAATACTCGAATACTTTTCCAAGTACTCGAGTACATTTCAAGTACTCGAGTACATTTCAAGTACTCGAGTACATTTCAAGAACTCGAGTACATTTCAAGTACTCGAGTACATTTCAATCATACTATGCAATAAGTATATTTTTATGCAAGTAGAGACTTGTCAGTTGTCGTTTCACAGTGGTAGAGTGTGGAATTGTTATCATAATAAGGAAGAAGGTGTGCGAAAAGTTATTAAAAGAAAGTAAGTATCATTTTCATATCTAATATATCGTCACTGCGCCTACAAAATCCCATGTGTGGCAATATTTTAGAATATGACCGTTGTGTTTTTTAAATTATTTAACAACACGCATTGATTCAATTAAACATTAAGGGTACGCATACGGACATTTCAAAAATTTCTACAAACTGGAGACCTTATATCTCGACAACCGTCCTAAACATATGCTTTGGAAAAAATAGAGTAGACACATTGAACCTTTATCTAGGGAATAACCGTAATAGATTTATTTTATCTTGTATAGATTTCTCAAAAAAAAAATGTGAAAAACAAGGCTGATCTTTTTTCCGACAGACGTTACAAGATCTTGCTCAAACAGCCCTTGTCAGGGCTACTCGACGAAGGACATTGGCAACAATGTCCGGATCCTACAACTAAACATCGAGGGTATTAGCAAGGCTAAGACTGAATATCTCCAAAGACTGACAACTGAGAACAACACTGACGTAATATTGCTGCAGGAAATGCATACTGCAAATGAGGAACAACTCCTGTCCAGGGGAAGGCTGCAGGGATACACCCTGGCCGCTGCACTGCACCATCGTCAATATGGCTGCGCTACTTACATCCGCGAAAACATCCGAAACTGGGCAGTGGTGCACACCTCAGACGTAGATGACATATCAATCATAGCTGTTAGGATCAATGAACTCACTGTGGTAAACGTCTACAAACCTCCAAGCCGCTCTTGGCCAGAGAATATGTTCCCGAACATTGTGTCCCATCCTACTGTGCTCATGGGAGATTTTAACTGTCACCACACGGACTGGGGGTACCAGAGCGAAAACCTGGAGGGGGAGAAGCTTGTGGAGTGGATGGATGTGACCAATCTGCAGCTCATATTTGATGCTAAGGAGAGGGGCACCTTCCGCTCTGCCAGGTGGAACCGCGACTATAATCCAGATCTGTGCCTTGTCACCAGGGACGGCTCGGGTAGATCCCAACCTATTTCTCGTACCGTGGCCGGGGACTTTCCCCATAGTCAACACAGGCCTGTGATGGCTACGATTGGACACACACTCACAGTCATACACTCCATACCAAAACCCCGATGGAACTTCCAGAAGGCGGACTGGGCAACTTATAAGACCATCTTAGACAACGAAATTGAGACCCTAGATCCACTCCCTACCAACTATAAAAAAATTGTGGACCTTATACTCGCCACAGCGAAGAAAACAATCCCCAGAGGCTTTCGAAAAGCGTATGTGCCGGGCTGGAATGAAGAGTGCGAGAGACTCTATAATGAATTTCTGAACACTTAAAATCAAAACGTAGCGGACCAACTGCTAGAGTCTCTCGACACAGCCCGAAAAGATCGCTGGTCTACACTGATGGAGAGCTTAGACTTCAAGCACTCAAGTCGAAAGGCTTGGGCTCTCCTTCGGAAGCTGGGTCAGAGCCCCTCCCAAAATCGCCCAGCCCGTGCATCTGCGAACCTTATAGCAAAATTTGTACAATGGTCGTGTGCATACGAAAGAAGAAGAAGAATGAAAAAATGTAATGAAATTTGGTGTTTCATTGGTCAGTGATGTACTCGGTACTCTGTACTTGTATAAGTACTCGAGTACTTATTACTGAGTACTTGTACTTGTACTCGAGTACATTTTGTGTACAGTACTTGTACTCAGTACTCGAGTACTTTTTGCCTGTACTCGGAACAGCTCTGGACAACGGGACGATTTATCCATGTATCTTCTCTATCTATGAAAGAATGTGCCTGACTGACTGACATACTCACTCATCATGCACACTGTCCAAACAACTAATTGTGGAGAAAAGAAATTTGAAAGACAGCAGATAAGTTTCAATACAAAGCCTTCTACTCTGCGATTCCTTTTACTCAAAATACCTCCGTCCTTAAGCAACTGGCCGACATGGTCAAGCCAGACGGTTCCTAGACGTCCGCGCTTCCTTGTCCCTCTTCTTTCTCCCATGTATATTTTCTTTGTTATCCTTTCATAATTAATCCTCTGTACACGACGTAACATTCGTTTTACAGTCACTCATTTCTTTTCCTATCTCTCAACGTTTTTCCACACAATATTAGCGACCTTATGTCGACAACTTATACCTGGTTGGCACTTCTTCAGTCATGTCCATGTCTCGCTAGCATACGCCACAGTGTCGGCACCAGGACGACGTTGTGCACCAGTATAGCTTTGCCTTAGTAGACACCTTGTTACTTTTCTATAATAGGTCCAACAATGTGATAATTCCCTAATTTCAAGTATAATGAATGCATATTATAAAAATACACACAAAGTAGCTAATATTAATTTATTTGTTATGTAAATATATTATTAATTTATTTATTTAAATATCAGATATTGATATGCTCGTTTGTGGAATTCGAAGAATCGGTACTTTGATAAAATTCCCACCAAAGTCAAGGTTGGGTCGTGTGTTTTGATAAAAGATATACTTACGATATAATGTGAATGGATGTTAATTGTTAATAAGCTTCCTAATATTTTGAATTAAAATATTAACATGCCTGGATGATTCCTAATTATTTATAAATCTTAGGAAACTATAATCATGTTAACTTAAGATGTATGCAGCGATCTATGGAGCGCAAGTCAGAAATGAGGAAGATAGAATCAGAAATGAGGAAATCAGACGCTGACGATGCGGTAGATTATATTGCCAAATTGCGGTAATAGGCAAGTCATGTTGACAGACAGGGAATGGACAGATGGGCACTGAAAGTTCTGCGGTGGGACATGGAAGAGGAATAGGCCGATTTCAGAACGGGTGGGCCAATGGTATTGTCCCAGTCGCGGGCGATAGGTATAAGACAGAGAATTGTAAAATACTAGAAAAGGACTACAGGAGAGAACAAAGGACAAGGTCTGAAAGGTATATTCCGTTTAAACAACATCAAATTATCCGATATTGAAGTGTTCATCAACGTATCACCCGGAATATACAGGAAGCACAGACATGATCGGTGCCCTAGTGGGAAGTTGTGATTGTGGGATGTCTGTGTTTCTGCGATAGTGGAGAGCCTGTTTCCCAATCCCTTGACATTTCCCAGTCATTCCCTTCTTTCCTATGTGTTTGGTGGATTATATGGGACTACTACCCAAATTCCCAATAACGGGAATAACATTGAAGGAAAATCCCGTGGGGCTAAGGCCCTTCACATCCCCGGGTAGCTCAGGCGCATTAATAGCGACCTCTTCAGCCGCACTTCTAGGCAAATCTTATTAAGAGGTGGGCCCAGGGTTAGTCTTAAGGGAGCCCCCCGGCAAACCCCACCCCTAAATTACATTCCTTCAGTGTCCTTATCCAAGGAGGTTACAATTCACACTTACAGATAAGAGACTTACATACTAATTCATCCACATATGTACAAGTCTTAAATACTAGGTTTGGGGAAAACAGTCAATATTTGTCAAAAATAAAAAATGAAAATATCGAAAATTTCCAGTAGGCTTTAACATAATCAATATTCAGTGTTCTCTGAAAGCCTCAGGGGGTATTGCGAATAAATTATCCATAAAATAATATTATGGCATGAAACATAACCTCACAATATCTCTACTTTGAAGATTACTAGTTCCAGATTTTTGTATACGTATAACCACACAGTAGAAAATATTCACCTAATATAATAAAGAATTGTTTCCTAGAAATGGAAGATAAACGCATCAGGGAATAAATTAATAAATTCCTAAATTCTAATTGACATTTTCCTTGTATGCATGTTCTAATAATTTCAAACATGGTAAACTGGATTTAAGATAAAAAAAAAACGGGATAGAAATGTATTCCATTTCATCCCCCCTTCACGCCAGCTGGCGCCTGGGCTTACAAACACCTCTTGCTTCCGTTACTTTCAAATATTCTTCATACGCCATCTACGATTACTTTTACTCGGAACACATCCATGTTTGGGAAATTGGTCGACATGGTCGAAACTTGGACTTCTTGAATGGCAACACCTCATCTATCGGCCATAGCATTTTCAATGTGAATCTAATTTTGGACTTACTTATATTTAAGTATGGTCCGAGACAGACCGTGGCCACTGGGATGTCATATTAAAAAAAGGGGAAAAATGCTGCTTTTGATATTTGAATCATGCCGCAGATTTACGTGGGTTAATATTAAATAATAAGTTCACGCATTTGAGTTAGCATGGGTGTTACTAATAGTAAGCTAGAAGAAAGGCAACTACTCGTAAGATGGTATGGACACATCATAAGGCGGAGACTACCGGAAAACACCGTAAGTAATGTCAATGAATCTCCTCGACATCCATCAAGAGGGAGACCAAAGAATACCTGGATGACACAATGCGACAGGATCCTGCGGAGAAAAGGCCATTGATGATGATATACCTAAGGAATATGAGGGTGTATACAACCTTGGTGAAATGAGCCGACTCCAATAGCCTTCAGCGACAATAAGTTGGGATACTGCCAGGAAGAAGAAGATAGATTATGGCTTAGCAGCCAGCTTGTTGCGTTGCCACGTTAAAATCCGAAAAGGAAATAGGAACATTTCCACGTTGACGTAAAATAGGTAGAAAACCATACGACTGTTTTATGAGTGTAATTTTAGACTAGGTTCTTCGCTCAATTTACGTAAAATACGAGTAGACATATTATTACTGTTTTTAATCTGTACGACTCTTTAGTGAATGTTTCTATATTTATACAATGTTAATACTTTGCTATTTACTTGGGGTTAACGCTCTTATTAGTCTTTGAGAATCAGCATGAAATGAAGAAGCTATGTGAAGATACTACTGTTTACTAGGTGAGTAGGTACCTGATAATAATTATTAGGTATACTACAGCTGACCCTGACATCCATACTTGGAATTTTTAGTTTTGTTCATTAACATAATGATCAATTAACATACTTAGTTATATTAACAATCTACGGTTAACGTTAAGAATTTTATTTTTGCACTAAACAACACAGTTTTTCTTTTAATTAACTTACACGGCTTATGACAGATAAGGTAAAAATGATATCTACACTACAGTTTAAAATTTATTAATGACTTTTATTATACGCGACTAGTGTTCGGATTCTCATCTCAATAGCCAAAAATCCATAGGATTAGGCGAATTGTAATGTGAATTATATTTTTGTGAAGCTTAAATAATAAATTTTAAAAAATGATTGCCGGTTGCCTAGTTTTTTTTTAATTTTTGTCTGTTTCTATAATGCTTCTAACTATCTTAAATTATTGTTCTCGAATATATCCATCACATGCACGCTGCGGACACTCTTAATTGGAGGATTGACAAACCTCTCCCGAAGCTACTACTTTTAACAGCCTTATGCTAGATTTCACCAACTACTTAGGGGAGGTATAACGGAGATAGGTGCCACTTATCATTATTTTTCATACAAAATTTGTGCTAGGTAGCTCCTGTCTTCGTTATACCTCACCTTAAAAGTTGGTGAAATCCAGTAGCATTAATGTTCCTTGGAGGAAACTATCATTGCAAGGATCTACATACATCAATAGACTCTGACAGTTGATGTGTATTGAATTTGATAAGAATTAATAAGCGAACAGACATATTACACGGATTTTAATAACATACGCATGATGGCAAACCATACTAAGTAGTCAGATACTGTGTTAGTTGCTTGTATAAGTAGTGAGACTGTAATATTGTTAATAAGTATTATGAGTTGCTTGTTGGCTGCCGTATAGTCCAAGAGCCCGCTGCTTAATTTATGACGTATCTGTTTTTTGATCGAAATGTGGTACAAATGATAGCTTACCAATAGGGTTTTACATCGCACTAGGGTTGCCTATCAAAATCTTGCCGCAACCCCCCCTGCCCCCCCCGAAAAGGTCCCTCTTCGCGGTTTTTCGCATTTTATAGGAATATGGTAAGAGATAGGAGAAAGTAGTCAATGACAAAACTAATCCTTGCTAAATTCTCTACAATAAATGTTACGTCAATTTTTTCGTAGAACTAGCAGTTTACCCGCAATAGCCGGTCCAAAACCGAAATTCATTTAAAAAACTAAAAAAATGAATTTAAACTAAATTGGTTGAAAATTGATAAGAGCTACAGGAAAATAGTCACAGAACGAATTAATTATCATAGTCTTAGCTACAAAACGAGCTATAACTTATTTTCATACATCAATTAATTTAGGAGTTATTGGAATAAAACTCAGTGACGAAAATTCTTAAAATTTAGTTTTTCATAAAATAACCAGCGATATAGCGCCGCAGGCCAAACATTTTTTTCCATAAAATGTTAGTGATAATGGGTGGAAGAAAGTTAAAGAAAAAAAATCAAAAAAAAAAATATTTTTTTTCAAATTATATCCTGTTTTTCGACCGGCCATTACGGGTAAACTACTAGTCCTATGAAAAAATTGATTAAATATTTTTTGTAGAGAATTTAGCAAGGATTATTTTTGTCATGGACTACTTTCTTCTATCTCTTACCATATTCCTACAAAATGCGAAAAACCGCGAAGAGGGACCTTTTCGGGGGGGGCAGGGGGGGTTGCGGCAAGATTTTGATAGGCAACCCTAGTGCGATGTAAAACCCTATTGGTAAGCTATCATTTGTACCACATTTCGATCAAAAAACAGATACGTCATAAATTAAGCAGCGGGCTCTCGGACTAGTAGTATAGAAGCCACAGGCGGGGATCTCGCCATCAGCCATAGCGTGTGCTTCATGCAATGACCTCACAAGGAATTCGATGCAATGTGTATACTATCCATACACTATATACCTCTATACAATCGGCGTAATAAAACATTGTTTAATTAGACTACGTTTTTGTGTGTAGACAATTAGATAAAAAGGAAAACAAATTTTAAGCGAAGTATCAAGCACATACATTATCATCAGATCGCTCCCTTTCAGGAAGAGAAATTAGAATGATACAAACTTCGATTGTTCCCTACATATCCTTAGAAATCCACGTTACCGTATTTTCAATAAGAACGGGATTCCTAAAGGCGACATTTTATAATTTAGAATTGGAAATTATATAGGTAGATATAGGCAATAGAAAGACAAATGTTGGACGTCAGTCTTCGAGATCAAATTAGAAATGAGGAGATCAGACGTCGAACAAAAGTTGTGGAAGAGTTTAGAAGAGGCATATGTCCAGCAGTGGAACGCAAGTGGCTAGCAGTAAGTACGAGTAAGTAAGTATAGGTACCTATTATTACGAGTACAATTGATAGAATGTAAATAATCATAACCAACGAAAAATCCTGTGACCATACGTAGATCTCGGCAAGAAGACAGAGGATCTACGGAGAGAGGGAGTTAATAGTTAGTATGAAAAAATATGGGGCCTTAACTACGTTCTATATTAATTTTACATACTTACGTTAAAATACTAACGTGTGGAAGGTGGGTAAAAGAGTTCAATTTGCATTTTCTATATTAATTTATAACATAGATTCCTAAATTTACGTTTCGAATTGTTTAACATTCCCACCAAGGATCTGTGGAACACTGTAGCACAAAATCTTGTATGATATCTTCTATATATATATTAGTGATTGGTTGGCAGATATTGCCCATGGCAATAAACCCGCCATTTGTTTAATGCATGTCATTACTTCAATAAAGTTTTTATTTATTTATTTATATCTTTATGAGACTTGACCTTCAAAAGAAATGTTGCTCTTATCCTGTATTATACAAAGTCCAGTCCATATAATATACCTTCACATCGCAACCAGTAAATAATAACAAAATGAATAAAGTAAAACTAATGCGTACCTTCATAAATATTATAGCTGTCTCACTACAGGACAAAATAATTCCTTAAATTACTTCTTGCATATTATTATGTTACATTGGTATAAGGATTAAGTACATTAAAAGCGAAAGGATATTAATATCAGAGAAGGTCCATAATTTATTACTCCAAACAAATTTTAAGTTTCAAGTCAGTAATTAAAATAACCACTGAATAATTGCCTCAGTAACGTTTACGTTGACCGGTATCAAAAAGGACGATTTTTAAATGTTTTTGTTTATGAAGATAATCAGTTGACTTATCGAAGGAATGTCCAGTATATCTGTTAGAAAATAGAATTATCTTATATTTGTAGGTACTCGTATGTGAAATCAGTATTGTATTGTGTACTCGTAACCGTAGTCTGGAAAATAAGTTATCTACATATCTATACCCTCACACCACGTCCCTTGCAGGGTAGGCAGAGAGGGCAGAGCGCCAGACAGCTCTATCCTTGCACACACTCCTAGCCTCCGTCGCATTCATGCGATTTGTCATACACGCTCTCCGATTCCTTTTACTCAAAACAAGTCCATCCTTGAGGATCTGCTCGACATGATCGGACCAGGTCAGTCTCAGGCGGCCGCGCTTCCTCATTCCTCTTCGTTCACTCAAATATATATTTTTCGTGATACGTATTTCATTTTATTCCAAAACTTTTTCCAAAACATCTTTCAGAATTTCGTATTTTTGATATATGTGCTTACACGACGAAAGAATATTTGATTATAAGTACTTCAGTAATCAAAGACTTACACTATCAAACACCATATGAAGCAAGCTACGAATGCTCATTAAAGAGAGCTTGGTACAGTCACTATAAGGAAAAAAACATAATAATTATGTGGAAAAATAATAAGAAAGTAAAAAAAATACGATATGAAATGGAGGAAATCACGTACTGGTCAAAAGTTCGATAGGAGCCCATCAATGATGTACATCTATAAAATCTAATTACTGTTATAAAAGAACGGCGGGTAATTGCAGCTAGTATCAGAACTCAGGCTTAAGTGTAGTATATAATTAGGTTACCGAACCAAAATATTATAATACGAGTATATATTTGTGCCTTGCAAACGAGTTTTTATAATATGGGGCTTATTGTCATACGAGCATCGAAGATTCATTGTTGGGGTTAATATACTTTGTCAACTCATGCGAATAATTTGAAGACTTATTCTAAATTAGTATTTTCTTAACTAAATTTAGAATTAGTTAATATATTTATGGGACTGGTGGGAAATATGGATACATTATTTACTAAACGATACTGCTTTTGCCTTCTTATGAAAATTGAAAACAAAACTTCTAAATATCAATAGGTAATAGGTACTTTGCTACATACATTACACCTATATACACAGCTCCATATACAGAGTACCTATAGATATATGTATTCGAAAATCACTATTTAGACCAGCTAAAAAAGTTTCTAGCCTAATTAATTCTCGAAGAGCTGGAAACGGTTTGCATCTCTATATTAGCGTAAATGTACCACGTATCTCAAAAAAATATGTGTGAAGTTTGCACCAATTTTCCGCTTCTGCTATATACAAGGTTCAAGGGGTTCCAAAAAGCGGGATTTATTTTTACTTTTTTCAGTTTCGCACTAATTTCACTAACACCGTATTTCATGGAAAATTTTATTCATTTGTAAATTAAAGTGCACTATTTTTTGCTTTGAAAACTAATTTAGATACAGATGATCAAATTATATACTCCATTTTATTAATTTTCACAAAAAAATGAATGCATTTTTTCTATTATTATTGAATCGTTGTTAAATAACTTCTAAACGAAGTTGTTTACGGAAAAATTTCACTGTAGTAGCAGATAGGTAAGTTCCTATCTGTACATTGTTGCTGTCTATTGTTAAGAGATAAGCAGTTTATAAAACTATGATAAATTATAATACAATAATATAACTAAATGCATTCATTGGGACGTGGTGAATCAACGTGGGTAATTTGTTTGTAATCTTAATACTACTTACATACAATATATCTACAGATAAACGTTTCCTTTACAGCAATATCATGTGATCTAGTCTGCGCATGCGTCACCATAATGGACTGAAGAACATCTTCCGATTTCAAAATCATTGATTGTCTCTATGAAGTGTTTGTAAATAATCTATGATATTGCAATCAAAGGTCGCAGAGACAAACATTGGATGTTAAGTGTAGATGTGATAATGGAAAGAACTTCTTGAGAAAGTAGAAGACTTCGCCATTGAAATAGTAGATAGCTTTCGGTGACGATATTTTTGGTTCAAACTAAGCGGTATCTTTTATGCAAAATACTAATAATTTCGCACTTCGACGAGTCCTATTTTCGACTTTCAAAATTTTCTAAGTATTTTTTGTTTTCCAAAAAAATCGGTATTTTGCCGGCCATTGCTACAAACTGCTGGTTCTATGAAAAAATGTATGTTTTTGTTAATGTAAGGATTATTTTGGTCATTGACCACTTTCTCCTATAGATAGCTTCTTCAAATTCTTTAGCGGTCGGTTCTCATGCTCATTAAATTGTTGAGTTTTTCCAAATTTTTCTGAAAAAGTCCTGGATTTTCTAGCACATAGCAAGTATCTTGTCCTTTATACAAATTACCACACAAAGAAGAAAATTATTTTGTTAAATATTTTGGTTAATCTTTCCACTATTGTATAGGAACTAGGAACTAAAAACATCACATTTTCCACTTCCGACTGAGTGTATTTTAACTTCCTAAATGATTCTTTGTGTCACAAATAATTGAGGTAATCCGTTAATGATTAAAATAATTCATAATTAAAAATGTAACACATCCGTATTTACCAATTAATACAGCGTTTACTTTAATCACAAAATTATGTGACCGCATGACAAAAACAAAACTCCAGTTTTAAACTTCATTTTTTATGTGTTCCTGGGCGTTACAAACTTTCCACGTTGAAAACAGAGCTCTTTTTTATGGCCAACTGTCATCTGTCATTCTCAAAAAATGCCTCATTTAGAACTGTAGTCTCTTTCGTATACAATCACGGAGTCTTAGTAATGACATTGAAAATGGTTTTATACATTATTAAACTATCTATCTATATCTTCACGACTTTTCCCAGTGTGGGGTGATCAGTGACAGGTGTACGACAATGACGTCAAAACAGATGCATGCTTACTCTATGTCCACTGAACTCTTCCAACAGAGACATTAAAAATTGGTGGCAATTTTTTAATTATATAAAAGAATTCGGGCTTGTATCTTGTGTACATAACTTCAAATACTTTCCTGCTTAAGCTCAAAGCTGTGTCGTCAAGTGCACAATATATAACTGCGCTGAATTCAATTCTGAAAACTTTTCACCAGTGAATTCAGTGAAAAAATGTAATGTCTCTTGTATTTTTGATTTCCTGGCATTCAGGGGAAAGAGTTTTGTTTAAAAAAAGTGAAGGACTATTCTGTGCCGGTTGAATCACGATAGGACGTGAAACGATATAATGGTTCTATGGTTCTCACTTGATTCGCAATCACAATCCCAAAAATACTAAAACGAATACTAAAATCAACGCAAACTGTCGGGAATCGAACCCTGAGGTACACAATACGGTATGAAACAATTGTTTGATGATTCGAGAAACATCTCAACAAAATAATACCCGTTGTGTACGCTCCGGAGCGCCGCGACGTCATCTCAACGTTGGGTGCTGTGTTAGCTGTAGTCATCACAACCGTCGCGGCGCTGTACAGATAAAGAGAACGTGCCTATATAAGATCTAGTCGGATGTCCATGGACGTCATTCGAGCCTAAACATCAGACGTTTGTGGTAACTTAATATATCCTTTGTATCATCTAATACCGGGGTTTTTATTATTATTATAAATAATATTAAGTTGTGTCAGTTTTATACCAACACTGCAATCAAGTTTCTTCGCTCTGCAAGTTCATCGAATAAAGAATAAGGTAGGTGAAAATATTTCTGTACTTTTTTTAATGCACAGTGAAAATTTATGTATTATTTTTTATCGAAAACAGGCGTGAATAAAGCATACACATTACACATATCAAGGGTTTTACAAAAAAGGGCGCCCAATTGTAGACAGCGATTTAACGATTTTTCCAGTGTTTTTACTAGTACATATTGTAAACCCATCAGCGTTTTGGTAATATTGGGAATGTGAGAAAAAAATGAAATATAGAAACGATTTATGTATACATTTTTTTGAAATAGGAACGCATTTTTACCACCCTTTTGTTTATAGTATTATCCAGTAATACATTTCAGGTCCTAGCAAAAAATACCCTACAACTTGTATGAATAATTGCATGAATGTGACGAAAGCAAGGAGTATGTTCTGAAATAAGACATTCCGGTCTTATGTCTTCTTTGCCTATCCCCAAAAGAGGCGGCGTGAGGGGATAAAGAGGTAGATAGATGAACTATAAATTTTAGTTTTTTATTGTACATCTCTACAATTAATCTTATTAGGATATTTTGTTCCTCCCAGGAACAAAGAGATGCAATCATTCATGTTAACCGTCTACCATACACAGTGGTTTTATAAGTTTTTATCACAAGGCTTTGGGATCAATTATCTGTTGGGTCATGGACTCAGAAGATGACCGGTAGAAATTACTTGCATTAATTACTCTTATTACACCTAATTATTTATCTTAGTAGGTGAATAGATAATTGAGTACGATGAATCATCTTATTAATGTGTGTATGACAACATACCAAACAGCCCTATGTTGCTGAAAAGCCGAACATTATAAAAATAATATTTCACAATATAATAAGTAAGTACCTATGTATATTCCACACGTTTTTTACCTAACTGTGCAATGCCTGTAGTAACGTAGACATTGTTATAAAAAGTCTCGAAAATTTCAATGATTCGACTAAAAAAAAATACCAAAAAAAAAGTCATGACATTATTCTCAATTTGTGTCGAGATACAAAGGCTTCTCCCTTTATTGAAAGTTGTTTTCAAATTATTTCGTGGTAAGTCAATTATTGTAGAGTGTATAGCTGTAGGAATTGAGGGCATTCAGAGTAATTAGGACGAGTTTTTCAGGGAGAATCGATCAATCGGGTGAACCATGACCTTCCTGGAAAAAAGTTTAGATGATAAAAAAAGTTTTTTATATGGGGTAAAGGAATTAGCCAGGTTTCCTTTACGCAGTCACAACACCATAGAGCTAATCTATATGATATTATGATGTCGATATTAATATAAGTAATACGATTTCGATAAATAATTAATATTTACCTACAAACTATACATACTTATTACTAAGTATCCTTCACGGTTCAATAAGTGTTTAATAGGAGCCGAGTAGGTTACACACATGTTGATACAATAATATTTTGTTTACTATGTTTAGTATATTATTTTATCAACAGTCCTGTCCAACTATTCAAAAATATTTAATATCCACTGTCTCCCCCTCCCCGGTCTTTAATTTCGAAATTTTTCGAGAGTCCTGTAAAGATCTGGCGTTCCTAAACCTCCCCAGATGCTGGAAGGTCAACTATAATTGCAAATTCGTTTTTTCCGAAATCTCTGGGCCTACGCTCTGACAAAGGTGGCAGCCCTAAATACACCCCATCTCATGGAATATAAAAAAAACTCCTTTAAGACATTCACATATTTTTCAGCAATGTGATTCGCCACCCATTCCGGGTGTCATAGTTTTATAACATTTATATTGCAAATATTTGCGCACAGAGGACGTTCTGTTTTCACACAGACACAGCATTCGCTGGTTACCCCACTATTGGCACCTAGTGGTAGAAGTTTTTAGTCGTGTCGACTATTACAATTTTACCTACATGACTAAGAAAGATTAAAATCACGAATAAAAAAGTTTAGTAGTACCTACCAAACGAGTTTTACTACTTACACAGTACAGATTTGCATTACTGTCACTGGTTACCTCATATTTTTCAGTAAGTCCTATGATAGGAAATGGTGGGAAATAAACGTTCTCAAACGGTGGTTCGCAGAAATTAACTAATTAATTAACAATTTTAAGAAATGTGTATAAATTGGATATCACTGATTTGTCTATTTATACGTAATACGTACTAACAATTAATTGGCTGGTATAAAAAAAACATATTGCGACGACATGTATACGCAATACGCACGTATTACAGAATACCCAATACAATTATTTTATAGTATAAAAAAAGTAGGTATTTGCTTAAAACGTGGGCGAAAAAAAAGGTTGATTAATATTCTTTGTGGTTACTCCAGCGTAACAAATCTACTACAATGAATAATATAGCAGTCAGTAGGTAAATGTATGTAGATGAATGATACTACTTATCCAAATACTACTAGCCTATTTAATATGAAATTCAATGACGTTTCTCAGTAATGAATGACAATTCATAAGAAATAATTTATCTGATTATTGTTTATTTTTATTGTTTATTGTTGTTTATCATCCGTAGGCCCATCCGGACACCTGGAATCGTCATTTGAACATATCATGTGAAAAATAATTATTTATAAACAATCGTAAATTAGTATATAAACATATAGAATTATACATCAATGGAACAGAAAATGTGATCCAAGATCAATGCTGATCGGAGTGTAAAAGGTTCCGACCAGCATTTCGTCAATTTGTCAATACGATTATGGGGCCATAGTAACACAGAACATTAAAAAATTGAGTTGGGAAAAGAAAGATTACTCAGCTAATACTAAAGATTTCATCCCAAGACTTAAAACGTGGATGAATGATAATATGTTTTAGTAACTCAAGTGGAGAGTAATCTGATTTTGCAATTTTTTTAGATAATTAGTAATCTCAAAGTTAACTCTGAAATTTACTGAAACTTGAGATCATACCCGTAGTTTGTTAGATATAATGCTGTAATTTGGTTAATAAAATGTTCAAGGTAAGACGCAGTGACTCCAAGGGATATATTTTTTTTGACATTCACGTTGCGATCTGCGTATCGTATCACGACACGATACGTTGAAATCTGTTTTGTTGCTTGAGCCGTGAAGGGATGAATACATAAGTCGATTGAATAAATAAATAAATATTTTAAGAAAAGTAGTTTTAACATAAACTCGTTTGTTTGGAAGTTGGACCGCCACCTCTGCTTAAAAAAAGAGTCGTGAATTCGAATTTCGTTGTCGACAACAGAGGTACGTATTCTGCACTTCGTGCCACACAATTTGCTTCTAAAATTGTCGTTAATAAATATGCTAATAACAAAACAAGTCGATAACAGAAGATAAATGGGAATTTTGACAACAAAATGCGGAAGATACTTAGATAAATCCGAAAAACTATATAGATATTGAAACAATAGACCCATTATCAAAATGCATATGTTTTTAGTCTTATCTTGAAAAGAATTCATGATATTTGCAAATTTATATGCGATGACTGGCGGATGAGTGGTTCAACACGAAATTATTTAGCCATGTTGTAATGGGTGTCTGGTGACGTCGACTAAAACAAATTCGACTAATAACTAAATCGACTAAAATCATAACTAGTACCTACTGGAAATTCGGTAGATGTGATGTAATTACGACTGGTATATTAACTAAATATTATAACACCAGTTCGTATTGTTAATATGAACTTTCGGTTGACACAGTTAGTTTGGAGTGCGGATGTTCCAAACGGAACGTGCCGAGTTCGAGTCTCTGCATTGACGATATAACTTTACTTCACAACAAGCTTGTGTTAGTGTGAAGTGTGGAGAAAAATATTTGGGTGTCATAACTATCACACTAAAATTTTCTTCTTCTTCGTCAGCCTACTCCCGTCCACTCCTGGACGAAGGCCTCCTCCATCTGCTTCCACACCGCTCCATCCTGGGCTCTCTGGATCCAGTTGACACCAACGTACTTGACTAGGTCGTCTCTCCATCGTAGTGGTGGTCTTCCTACACTCCTGGTAGTCGTTCTGAGTTTCTAGGTTTTCAAAATTTTGTTATCGATTTGTTATTCAATAAAATTACAAAGTCATTCCGTTACATTGGGGTTAACTGGAAGAAATCGCAGTTCTGCGATAAGTTCGCCCTAGTGAACAACGTTTTATAATCTGTACTATGTCCATTTCGTATATTTATATGTGTTTGTTGTTTACTTTAAGTTTAAATAAATAAAATAAATAAAAATAAATAATCTTTCAACTAATGGCTACTACGAAATTGGATTTTAGTCGAATTAGTCATTAGTCGCCTTTATTTTAAATCGACTTTTGTATTGTACTTTGTGCATGATATCATGTGGTCCCATCGACCTTGAAATGGAGGAAATGCTTCATGGGGACTCAGCTAGGCGACCAAATCACATAATGGAACTGACCTAATGTATAAACACTAATTATTGTTTTTTGGTACGCCTAATTAATGCTTTGTTGAACAAATAATACATGCACACCTTATTGTGTAATTTTGGCATATTATGAACACGTAAATATATACTCGTATACCTATCGCAGCGTGAGCAACTCTGTATTCTTCAAAAAAGTTTTACGGTTATTCCCTAGATTTTAAACCATATTATCAATACAAAAAAAAATCTAAGCGATTTTTGGGAAACGAGTTTCTGTCTTTCGGAAAAAAGATCCGAGGTGTTTTTCAAAAATAAATTGAGAAATCTATACAAGATATAAAAAAATCTTTTACGGTTATTCCTTAGGTAAATGTTCAATGCATCTACCCTATTTTGTTCCAAAGCATATTAAGTAACGGTTGTCGAGATATAAGGTCTCCCGTTTTTAGAATTTTTTGAAATGTCGGTATGCATACTCTTAAGCTTTCTCGCATAATTTCCGATAAAATTTTATGTTCATTTTAATAAAACAAATAAAAATACGCAACTCTAAAACAAACAGTAAACAGCATCCTGACATTAAGAATTGGTGATCAATCTACTACTTGTTTATTTCCGAATTTTGCGAATAAAATTTTTTCCCTTTGAGTTTTTGAAGGATTTGATTTGCACTTGAATATAATTTAGATACTTAAAAAGATTGCAAATTGTGAATCATAAGATAAACGCAGTTATTAATCTTACTAATGGATATTCTCCGAAATATGCAAGACGATGAAAAAAACAATAGTAAATTTAAGTGTGTTTAAGACAAACATTTTTAGTGACGTAAATACAACCAATTTATTTAAGTAATCATGCTATTATATTGTTGCATTTATTGTTCATTTATAAGAACAAAATGCTAAACTTGAATATGCTAGTTTTTATTTTCTAATTAGCATCATAACAAGCGTGACAATAAATCTGAAAACGAACACTAAAACAATTTATGACAATTGCATTTTAATGACTTGTAATAAAGATTATATTTTAGATATATTCAACTCGACGTCATCGCAAAAAGTTTGTTAATCAGAGTTCATTTTTCATTTTTTGTACCTAGAGTTAAAATTTCAACAGCCAGTAGGTACACAGAGTCACTAAAATAGCGATGTACACAAAATATGTACTTATAATAAACGAATTTATTTTCTGGGGTCAGCTGACAGAGATCGCAGGAATACGATAAGCTCGCCCTAGTGAACAAATGTTGTACTTGATACTATTTGTAATGTTTAACATCGGAAGTTTTTTTGTCTTATCAAAACTGACTTACAAGACGTTATTGTTTACATAGGCACGAATTATTGAGATAAATGCTTAATAAATACGAAAAAACATCATATCTCGAAAACTACAAAAAATCACGTAACATAAATTGGGGTAGGTATTTAGATACCCCAGAGGTGCTCTATCTCTGGACTTCCGCTCGACCATATTTACTGGGACACCCTGTATAAAATTCATACTCACAATGCTATCAAATAAATTTATTAATCAATGATTTATAGGCGTATTAGATATCATTTTAATTTATATTGAAAAATATTAGTCAGTCAGCCATAACACTTAAACAAAATATCCTTCAATTGAATTTTCTATTTGCATACTTAGGATTATAAATTGCCTGAATTATTAAGGAACTATTTACCTATACATATAAAATAATATAAAATAATTAGTAATTGATATGTCGAAATAAAATGTATAATATTATATTGACAGTGATGATTAATTACTAGGAAGCGTGTGTTAAATAATTCACTTACACCATTATAGTACATTATAATATTTTGTAATGCCACTGGGCTTCATGTTGAAAGACATTTCCTGATTAAAGACGCAACGTATTGATACAATCAATATACTCTGTGGAGATACGACAGTGGTGTAACAATATGAATCATTTTTTTCACCTCTTACTTGAATATACTAAGATGAGTTATATAATAAAATAACTTTGTTTACGTGGGAATCCCCGGATTGTCGAATTGCCTCCCCCCTCCAATCTTTTTTAATATATTAATGCCCAATCCCACCAACTTCCACCTAGGCTGTGGACCCCTAAGTAATTTCCATACAAAAATAGAGATAATGTAATGGATGAATAGAGCACAACAACTAGAAGAGCATAAATTCCACATGAAATTCTACATGCGACTCTCCTAAGTATGGGGCCGAAATATCTCCACTCAGAATCTCCCCAACTAGAAGAGTTTTATGTAGAATTTCATATGACATTATGCTCTTCTAGTTGTTGTGCTCTATTCATCCATTACATTATCTCTGTTTTTGTATGGAAATTACTTATGGGTCCCCTGCCTAGTGGAAGTTGGTGGGATTGATGGGCATTAGTGTCTTTGTAAGAGTCAGATGTTTGTAAACTCCCATAACAATTTCACAGCGTTTTCAGCAATGATGTTCTTATTGCCATCCAAAAATCAGGTTTTCCTCAAACGAACGTTAAAGACAAATTTGAGCAAAAAGAAATGTTGAAAATTAATTTTTCACAAGCTAATGACAAGTAACGCTACTGTATTTCCATACAATATAACCTACGTGTTGTGATTTAGTTTAGTTGTTTGTTATTCTGTTTATTATTCAGATACATTGACCTCGGTTATTGCTACATTATCAATGTCGGTCACCATCCGTCACTCCGTACATTCGCCTATATGAACACAATTGCTTATCCGTCATTTACATATTTTCTGATTTTAATCATAAGCAATGGGACACACAAAACGAAATTTACATGCTTTTTGAATACACAAACTGGTTAATGCGCAAAAACATGCGCAGTATGGTTTGCGCACATGTCAGAATATATACCAACTGCAAAAATTTAAACTTTTTTATTGATTTATTATGCATCTCTTTCTTTCATTTGTAACTTTCGTATCGTGCGTCCTACTTTTGTGAAAAAAATATCGTCTAGCCAAAAATATTGCGACTACTTTCCATAATGCATAGAAGTTTCTTTTGTCTACCTTTCTCTAACACGTTTTGATTGATATTTTCTATCTCGATCGCACACAAAAACAGTTCAATTTGTTTAGATTATAAATGACGTTCAAATGAGGTAGACATTTTTTTATTTCAGTATATCTATTTAATATTTAAATCTCCATGTTCTAGTCACGACTGTTACAGTTTTGCTAGGTATGTGGGACCTGTCTAGTCTGGCTAAACTAGTGAGTTCATGCAGTATCCAGTTATTGATATTCACCGCACGAATTACGAATTATACGGTCGTATATTTTCAGGGTTATGGGTGTCAATGGATCACCTAACATATTAACATTAGTAACGTATATTTATTTATTTATTCATCACAAAATTGTACAATATTTCCTGGTAGCAGATTTGGTGCTGTTACGTTATGCGTTTGATGTCCCGTCAAAACCTTGTTGCCTTAATGATAAAGGTATGACAACACAAGGTTTTGCCGAAACGTCAGTCATATCAACAAAAGGTATAATATTTTAACTGAATTCACGAAAATGTACGTCTAACAAGTTGGGTCTCGTCTTGAAAATCAGGGTCATTGTTAAGGCTTTTTATTCTGTGCTAAACATATACAAATTTCAAATTATTCTTTTGGTTCCAAAAAAATGTATACTTAGGCAAACTCTAGTGGTAAAAATCTCAAATATCTATTGAAATTTCCCGGAAATTTTGCAATGCTGCCATAATTAAGAAGTCTTATAGAAAAACTGAGAACGAAAAACATAACAATCGTAAAAAAAGCGTCACTAATAAGCAAAATAATTTAGACGTTTTTCATTGTATATCATAACCTACTTCGTTTCATCTATTCCGAGCAGACATTTTTGCATTTTCGTGCAGTAAATATTATGATTATTGATGATCGGTGTGCCATTCATCGATCCATGGGTCAACCGCCTCAAGGAGTTCAGTTATTGCAAAAAAACGTGATTGGCATTTCACGAATGCATAGAATACAGACAAAAAACATATCATAACAGTACTCACTTGATCAGCCAATATTATGTACTTATATTCATAGTATTATAATTATGTATTGAATACTGAAAGGTTAGTTTAAAAAAAACTACAATACATAAAACCAGTTTAAAGTTATGCATAGTTTGCGAGTCAAAACAATGAATAATATTCAATACATTATGTAGGTCATTTTAAATATCAATTTAATTATTGTAATGTTGTTGAAAAATCTCGTTAATTTAAACAAAGTATCATCAGGGTTTTTTGTGGCTTATTGAGTACATGGTTAGCGGAGTTGGTTGAGGCGGCAGTCTCTCAAGAGGTTGGCTAAGGTACCAGGTTCAAACCCCGGCGCTGGTGATATAGTCCACACATTGCGATATAGGCTTTTAGCCTAGTGCAAAGTGTGCAAGAAAGTATTTAGGTTTGTGATTGCAAGCTCAGATCCTTTAAAAATATATACCTATCACCTTTTTTAACATTTATTTTTTTATTTACGTTTCAAGTGAACGAAATACAGCAGCATGTTAACATAACGAGTAAAACATGCTAAAACATTTGTTCACTAGGGCGAGCTTATCGCAGTAACTGAGATCTCCGCCAGCTAACTCCAACCCAAACTGAATACTTTGGTGTAAAAAAATCATATTTTTACTTAAAATAGTTCAGGTTATCTATTTTAAGTCCAAATACACATCACTATTTCTTAACGGTATCATAATATCGAAACGGGAAAAGAGTATTGCATTCCTGTGTTCCTATAAAGAAGGGTATGAGTGATAAATTGCAGTGTCTTGAGTTTCAAATCATGTCATATACTACCGCCCAAAGTAAAAAACCTCGTAGGTATAAGCCAAATTTAGGCATTTTGCGTTCTCTTTATCAAAACCGATATTTTAACTTATACATTTCAATTCCGAATTCCAATACTCCTAGATATTTTTCGCATATTTCTCCGTTTCGATTTTTGGTCTATAAGTGACTTCTTACTATGAAGTCAATAATTCATATTATAAATTTATATTTCGATTGGATTACGTATGACCACGAAAAATTGCTTGGAATGTTCAAATTAGGGACACATAAATAATTAATTGATTGAATAAAAAAAAACGATAACATACCTAGTTTTAAACAACGTTTTCTAATTTAAATCTAATTATTTGATACCCTGTAATTAATTACAAAGGTATATTAACGAATTAATAATTAGGTATATTAAATAAGTGTTCGATACTTTTAATCCAATACAATATATAGACAGACACGAAACCTGTAAATTATTAAGTACTTAGATATAATCGATCACTTATAAATCAGTGGCGTATATAGGTTGACTTGGGGGGGACTAAGCCAGGCTACTCAATCTTCTTATTATCGTTCTTGGTTCTTAGTTAGATTCTTAGTTTTTATTATCTTAATTTTTTGTGGAGGTGAGTAAAAAGGTCGTGTTTCAGGTTGGCATTATAAAATAAATAAATAAAAATAAAATAATCTTTATTGTACCTACATAAAACATACAAAGGGCGGGCTTATTGCCAAATTGATTTCTACCAGCCAACCCATAACAGAGACCACATTGAGACAAAACAAATTAATAAGCGTTCTGTTAAAAAATGTAACAAAAAAAAAGCGCCGCAGGTGAATTTTTTTTGAAAAATGGGTGAAGTGATGAACTTGAGATCTTTCTATAGTAGATGGTAAAACATTGATTGACATTTTGGAGGGGGCGGCTCCCCTCTATGTACGCCCTTGTTATAAATAGTTGTAATTTCGACGTAATTAAATACTAAATTAATAATACATACCACATTGGTATTTACTATTATTGATTTTATCTATAAGTTTTCATGTCGAATTGAACAACAATATAAGCGAATACATATTTAATTGTGGAATGTTGACTTATGTACTTGTTTTATAAGAACTTTTAAGTTAAATATTATATAGGGCTAATGTGTGGTTTGTGGCCATATGGATGTTTACATGCTTGGAGAAAAGCAACGAAAAACAAAAATGTTGATTTTCTTATGGTAACATATTCACTTGTATATTGTCTTTCATGACAAATTACGTAATTGCAATTACATGTACTTATGGCATTTCTAGATGACGTGATGTATAGATCCTACATGTTTTACGTAGGTACTTTCTGATTGAAATTGAAACCCTTGGCTTGGTAATGTCAGCAACACGAATATATAGGAACTAGCGTTCTTTCCCCCCAAGGTCTGGGTTCGATTCCCGGTCGCGGCAGATGGACGGACTTGAAATGGTGAATGTTACACTTAAGTGTTTATTTTATTTTATTAATCTTAAAGAGTGCACACAGTTATTACATATAAATACTTTAATCATCTGCGAATCACAATATCATCTGCAAATAAAACAGTGAAGACTCAAATATTACCTATTTACAAATCCTGGGTAGTCAAAAGCAACACACAAAATTTAAAAATCATACATAAAATTAAAAAAATCAAAAAATTAGAAACAGATAAAGAGAAAATTATGTACATAGAATTCAAAAATTAAAATTAAAGTGTAAAGTGATCACATTAAACCAGTCATAACCCTGATGGAAAGTCCATCCTTTGTTGTATATCCGTTGAGATAACTACTTGTATTAAGAATTATTTTCATGATGAAAACAATTACATTGCCTGTCTTCAATATAATAATAACTACAGATTTCATAACAACCACTTAAAAAGTCAAAGTCAGATTAATAAACCTTGAGAAAACACCGCAATACTGAATGCTAAGTACAGTAATAATAAAGCGCATAATTTTGTCATGAAACTGTTAACTACGCAGAGGCGGCATAGGGAACCTAAGTTACTCGTAATATTTAAGCCCATAATCAAAAGTTCAATCCCCGACTTACTCCACTTCACAACACAAGCTTTTAAGCTTTATGTGTAGTGTACAAAGATGTATTTGGGTTTATTTCGATAAACCCAGATTCATTAAAAAAAAAATATATATATATATATATATATATATATATATATTATATCTTAAATAAGTAATTGTATTTTTATTACTAAACAAAATTTTATGACTTCACAT
This sequence comes from Ceraclea dissimilis, assembly GCA_963576895.1. NCBI lineage: Eukaryota > Metazoa > Arthropoda > Insecta > Trichoptera > Leptoceridae > Ceraclea > Ceraclea dissimilis. Next base: position 4,082,032 of record OY756377.1, read on the forward strand.
CCTAGAACTGTTTTGGCTGTGACTTCCAGGCGATACCAAATATTCCCTTGCGAGGCACTTAGATTCCTGCATTCTAATAGCGCCTACCACCAAGAATGACCAGATTTTTTTTTTCTTTTTGGGTCGGGGGACCGTTTATTCCTTGCGTCACTGCGACCCGGGTAGATCTATCGTGGCATTCGACATGATTACATCTATAAAAATCGCAAAATTTGGCAAAAAATCGCTTAAAATATACGAGAGTTATATCGATATGTCTCGAGGTCTTATATCAATCAGTTTCGGCTTAACACAATTACTTGCAATGCCTTGTATAAAAAAATCGTTCAGTTATAATATGACTATCTAAGAGCTGATATTTTTTAATTCCGGTGATGTAGCGAATATTGCACAAGTTATAACGCCGGACCTGGTTTAAGTAAGAATCATTTTACGCAGGCGTCTACGGAATTATCATGAATAAGATAATATTAGGGTTAATGCTGTTAACAATAATGGCACTGGCGGATTTATTACTTAACATAGATATAAACAAATTACACAACAATGCTGCCAAATGTCGCAATAGTAATAAAAAAGATTCGCGGTGACAAGATGACCTTTCGTATACGAGGTCGAAAGTTAAAATCTTGCACCAAACAATCAGTTTATGACACTACTATTATTTCGCCCTTTAAAGTACCCATTGAACGTATGGAGGTCACAATTTTAAAAGGGTTTTATATTGATGTTCTATTGAATATATATTTTTAAGTGTTATTATTGATATGAATAGAATTATGCTTTGCTTGTGTATGAATGTGTATTGTATGTATATTGTTTTGTTTTATGTTTAACTCTGAAACTGTGTAATACAAGTTATTGTTAAAGGACTTCTGCCATTAAGACCTTGGTACCAAGAATGACGTCACAGTCATTTCCCACGGCATTAATGTTCAAAATCGCGTAAACAATCGCACGATAAAATAGAGTTTTTTTTTTTATATTTTGGGGCTGTTTTCACTTCAATCAAAAAACGTTTACGGTAATTCCCTACATTTTAATGCATATTATCAGTACAAATAAAAAAAAATCTCCGCGGTTTTCGGGAATCGAAAACTGTGTGTTTGAAACTTTTCTGTCTTTCGGAAAAAAGATCGGAGGTGTTTTTCACATTTTTTTTAAAGAAATCTATACATTATATAAAAAATCTTTTACGGTTATTCCCTATGTTCAATGCATCTACTCTATTTTGTTACAAAGCATATTTAGTAACGGTTGTCGAGTTATAAGGTCTCCCGTTTTTAGAAATTTTTGAAATGTCGGTATGCATTCTCATCATAATGTGAGAATAATTATAATGCTGTAATTTAGTTAACAGAATGTAAAATAGATGTTGCACTGTATTCTGTCAATATTAAAGTTTTTTTTATTAACAAGTAACAAGTTAATTTACAAGTAACGTAAATTAAAAATTAAAGTAAGGACCTACGTAATAATATGTTTGATGTCGTCATACGTTCAAAATGTCTCTTGGGGTATCGTACGATAAATAATATAATGGATATAATTTGATTTAAACTACAACTTAATCAAATTAGATTGTCGGGAATAATAAATAAATTAATAAATAATGATGTCGGTTGGACCACAGATAAAACCGTTGCACATTACATAGAGACATTGATACATAGACAATATAATTCGGCGTCGTCTTTCTATTAAATTGCCCCACTTGTGTCAAGATGTGATTGATAAAGCTTTGGATAAAGCATTCCCGTCTATCAATCATATTTCGTCTATGGTAATATCACTACGACGATTATCTATGAAATACGAGTACTTATAACCAAATGTTGCATACCATTGGCTACAGGACATCGTTGAGAACATACTATGAAATAAAGAGTTACTAGATGTGGAAAATCCTCATAAATTAATACTGCACATTCCTATGGTCAAAAACTCGTATTTTTTTAAAATGAATCTGGGTTAATCGAAATAAACCCAAATACACCTTTGTGCACTTCACAGAAAGCTTGTGTTGTGAAATGGAGGAAGTCGGTATCGGGGATTGAACCCGCGCCCGCTGGATTAACAGTCGAGCGCGTAACCAACCAGGCTACCGACCACCTCAAATTATATGCATTACACATAAAACCCTTTTAAAATTGTGACGTCCATATGTTTAATGGAAACTTTAACAAATTACGGAAATAATTTGAAGTCTCAGTAAATTTCAGGGGAAAATGTGACGTCATTTTTAACGAAAAAAAATACATTAAAAAATTATAATCCCTAGAGTCACCAAAACATGAATTCTCAATTTCCCATGTTTTAAGTCTAAGGATGTTATTATTAAAATTAGCTGAATAGTTTTATTTTTCACATACTTTGAAAACAAGAGTTTGAAAACAATTAAGTACTATGTGTACTAAAACTATTATGGACTTACGAGTAGTACAAAAAGACAATAAACTCATGTTTTTAAAGTAAATTTTTAGTTAATTTTACCGCCTCTCTCCGTAAGGCATTTTCGAATATTAATATCCACTTCACAATTAACATAAATCTTATTGACAGCAAAATAAATAAACGTATTGCGAAAATTCTTGCTGTCTAGTGTTTCCAGATTGCTGATCAAATAAACTGGTTCTGCAATTCAAAGAATGCACCCAAAGATCAAGGATTAATGACATTAATATTGTATTGTGTTATGCAGGCTTTATAAAGGTTAATATAATAATCATAATTAAGAACTGTAGCGCGAAGTAGTAACTCGTGAAATTTCAGTGACTGTATAATATACGAGTAATATCTTATTTTAGTTGTACAAAAGCAGGGTATTTACGAGTAGATATAAGAAAAACAGTAGAGAATGCTAAATTCTTAAGTTTTTCCAAAATGTTAAAAAACAGTCACATAGTTAATGCTGAAAACATTGGTGAAATTGAGAATGTTAAAATCAATTAAAATAGTATTAAAAATCTTCGTAGTATTCTTATTTCACGGTTTAGAAGTTTCGATGTAACCGAGTTGCCCATACTGATGATTGCATGAGTTTAAATGGTATTGGGTTCAAATCCAAGCACATTTTTAAAAAATGTCTTGTCTAAAAGTAAATTTTTAAGGTAATTTTTAAGCAAACTTTTTTTTAGGAAACAGCTAATAGTTTTCTGTACTACTTGCGATCGACGCTACTGAGATTCGAATCAGAACCTTCGCTGAAGCTCCATTAGCATGTATCAAAAACTGCTTATATTCAGAAAAAATATCATAAATCCGGGTAAAATAAAATATACACCCCTGGGTAGCAAAAAATCGTTCTCTAAGTTCTTCTCCCTCCGCGAAATCAAAAAATGAGATTCCAATTTATATTTCAATCTGAGACGTCTTACTTTAACCAACACAGACAACAATGTATATATAAATAAGTTCATTATATTTTTTATTTTAATTACTTATTAGCGCAGATTGCAATCAATTATCTGATACTTTACTACAATCAGCAATAAATAAAAATAATACATTTAATGTAAAAAAAAATATAACATACAGTTAAACCTCAATCTTCAATGGGTTTCAAAACCCTCAACTCACTCTAAACATTTAACTATTACACCATCAAGATATATCCCAAAAATGAGGTAACCAGTAAATGCTGTGTGTATATAAAAAAATGCACAATAATCTCTTTGCCCGAACATTTATAAGTCAATCAATATCTGAAAAATCTTATCGCATTATTACGAAAACATGTCTTTTACAGGAAACTCGAAAAAAATGCAAAAAAGACGTTTAGGTACCAAACAATTGTGAACCAAATTGAAACCGGGAAAAGACGTAATTATTTTCGTATAATACTGCAGTTTTTTATACCTTTTCTTCCTCTCTGCCTACGCTGCAAGGGACGCGACATGAGTGGATAGATACATAGATAACTATATAATGTCTATCTATACCCTCACGCAACATCCCTTGCAGGGTAGGCAGAGAGGACAGAGCGCCAGACAGCCCTATCCTTGCACACACTCCTAGCCTCTGTCACATTCATGCAATTTGTCATACGCGCTCTCCGATTCCTTTTACTCAAAACGCGTCCATCCTTGAGGATCTGGTCGACATGATCGGTCGAACTATATATGTATAGATGTATAGTCTTTTATCACTTTTCCATACTTGTACGTTAATCATTTTGCAAACAAAAATCGTAGAGAAACAAGCGAATTTTCCCCATAGAAAAAGTCTTACTTATTTCAAAGCAGTCTTATATATAGACGTTATACTGTAGTATTTAGATGACTAATATAAAGTACCTGTAAAGATATACTTTATACGGATATAATTAATTGTAATAAATACAGTAATTAAATAGGTACCTAGATATTATAAGGCGTCAATTATTATAGTACATATCTATCATCTTAATTACCTTCGCTGAGCTGCCAATACAATATCTATAACACATAATATGCAAATGTATCATCCGAGTTGCGTGATAAATTTACAATGGGTGGCGACTTGTAAGGAACTGAATCAAACACAATATGTTAGGAAATATCCTGTAGTAATGAGTTGATTGTCTGAGTTGGGTAAGTTTAGTAATGAGGGTCACCATTCTGAATGTTTCTATTTACTACGCTTTTAATTAACTTCATCAGTCGTCGTTGTTGTTGTCTTTTAATTATATTAATGACTTCCCAATATCTTAAAAACTTGAAATTTTGCACACCTATTAGGTGGTAGAGTAAGTTGGGGTTAAAACTGAAAGAAATGTCAGTTTTCCGATTCGTTCGCCCTAGTGAACAATGCTTCATGATTTCTTATATTTCTTTCATGTCCACTTTTTATTGGATATTATACTTTGTTCGCTTTGAATAAAATAAAACAAAATTGTAGGACTGTTTTATCTCAAACACGTTTCAATTGGTAAATTTAAATGATTTTTTTACAGGGAGAAATATAAGCGTGGTTCTCAAGAAGTTTTTCTACGATTACTTACTGTTATTTTTTTCCCAAACAAATCAGCTTGAAAGTAATAAAATTTTCAGTGTAATCACAAATTTTCAAGTCGTCAACTAGTCGGGAAATCCTACTGATCACATCAGACTATATAAATTACATCAACGCATGGTATGTTTCAGCAACGCAACCTCTGAAGTGATTTGAAAAAGTAGTATTTGTTTTGTTTTAACAAAAAGTCCCACCTTATTCACATATTTTTTATTTACCTATTCGTGTCTTTTTAATAAATGTTTATTTATTTATTTATACTGCAAACACTCTGACATAAACCCAAACAGAAAATTGTAGATGTAATGTATTACTTATTCAATACAGTACTACAATATTGCTCTGATTGGTTTAACAGCATAAAGCCTTTGGTCTGACTATTGCCTGGTTAAAATCATGTATCTACACATGGGCGTCGTCAGGGAGGCATGGAAGGCAGCTGCCCCCTCCCCGCCTATAGATTGAAATAGGTATTTACTTTCTCATACTAAATGATAAGACCTCTCAAAAAACACATTATTATCCGACGTTTTCTTACCACATCATAAATTTTCAAATGCAATTATTCCATTAAAAAATTGCCTGAGGCGCTATTTACGCTGTACCGGATTTGTTGCCCCCTAGCTCCGAGTCTGGCGACGTCCATGTACCTACCTACATGATTCTGCGAAAAACCAACAATACACGGAAAGACAACAAAACAAACAAACAGATATTGCAGAGACTGGAAAATAAATAAATAAATAATTCCAACAAGGAGAGCATGTTAAATAATATACAAGTTAAATAATACTGTAGAGAAGATATACTGGTATTTCTATATAGGTAATGTGTATTATGTAAGTGAACTGAAATGCAATGTTCTCGTCCGATGCTATGCCGTAATAACAAGACAGTCCAGGTGGACGTTGGACAAGGTAAATGTTCAGTAATATTATATGTACGTAGGTAATATAAGAACGATGTATCGTACCAGAGGATACCGGTATAAATAAATAAAAAAATATATAAACTTGAACATCAGTATGATATCTACAACGTAGTAATACAGAGTACCTAAGTGTATCCACATTCGTCGGCAACCATATGTATGTATTTATAATCTCAATGTTTTCGACCGTTGGTACATGGTGAAAGTCCTTTTTAAAGGAAAAATGAATACATTAAATATTTAGTTTAATATCCACAAAATTTTACTTTTTAGTTCGCGACTAGTATTCGAGGATTTGCATCCTCATCTTCAGGCTTCTTAAATGTATTTATATTTTTTATTTTTACGCATTTATTTAACTTCACTTGACTTATTCTTCTTCTTTCTCAGCCGTTTCAATTCCAATTATGGACATAGGCCTCCCCTTTGACTTTCCACAGATCCCTGTCCTGGACATCCTGCATTAACTTGATTCCTGGGATTCACCTGACATCGTCAGACCATCTTGCCTGAGCTCTTCCTACGCTCCTTTTGCTTGTTCTAGGTTGCCACTCAAGAATCTTTTTAGTCCATCTAGAACCTGAGCGTCTGGTAACGTGTCCTGCCCAACTCCATTTTAGGGCAGCTGCTCGTTTTATCACTTGGCATTGTCTCCAAATCTTACAATCGAATGTTAACTCATTTCAAGGCTAGTTAAAGCTCTGAAACTTTCACCAATTGTGTAAAATAGATAGCAAAGACAAAAAAGTTGTAATAAGAATTTTGAGGACATTCAAGGGTTGTTTGGGGTCTTTCTTGTGTGGTATCGTTAGAAAAGAAATTCAGTTCAAAAGACAGATTTTGTCCAGTTCAAGGTTACGAAGATTAAAAAATCCTGTCATGAAGAGAGCTTTTTAATTTCCTTATTTCCGTAAAAATACAGAGTAAAAACTATACTTGAAAAACAGGTAGGTAAATTTATTAAAAAATCCCTAACATATTCACTAAAACGTAGGTACTTTGAAATGTCGAAGTTGTACTATAAAACAATTGAAAGTAAAATTCCACGTTTTGAATTTGAATTGAAATAAAGAACAGACTCAACCATTTGGGAAAAAAGAAAAAAATTATAACACGAACTCTGGTTGTTGGACCACTATTATTCAACTGCATGTACGAGAAAGTACCATGAGGAGATGTCGGCGCAGTAATCCTATAAACATTACTTCCAAAGGGGTTTGATGTCCAGGACAATATGTATACCATATAATATATGGCCAGTAACAGATAATGTAAAGTGGTATACGTAAACCTGTTCCAGCCAGCGATGTTCCGATGGTACAAACAAGTACCCACGTACCATAAACAAGCAATGTATATTATTTTGCAATGTACATTGTACACACATGACTGTCGATTTCTTTACCCTTGAACTTGAACAGATCGCTGTACGTTTCAAATGAAGAACAGAAAAAAAACAAAAGCACTTACATAAGAACAAAAGATGTACTAACCGCAATGTTGATTGGCGTTGTGGTTTTGTTTGAATTTAGCAATAAATTTATCGCATATAATTTGCTTTACGGTGGTTTTTTTTTCGTTTGAAAATCGCCGAAACGTTTAAACATCTATATTATATCATTGAACATTTTTTTTCATAGGCACGCAGCTAGATTATGGAATGATTTTTAAGTTTGTCTCGGACTAACCTTCAAAAACGAACTGAAACCTCCGTCATTTGCGTTTATATTTGGTATTTCTCAATTTTATATATTGACGTTTCTAAATAAATAAAAAAATATAAGATTGTAGAGTGCATACGAAATTACTGCTGTCAAATCTCTCAAAGTATTTTCACGACGCCATAGATTTCATTCTAAAATCAAATAAGCCGATAAAAGCACTAACTGTAATGCCTACCATTCGACTTATTTTTTCCCCTATATATAACCTGACCTACAGCCGATGTACCGATGACTAATATTATAATAGTCGTCTATCTAGTTATTATGCATGCTAATAATTACCAATTAAGTTAATTATCTACCTACCATATTTTATGAAAGACGCAATAGATGTTTCTATTATTAACATAGATCCGTATAAAAAAAATTATAGCCATACATACAACTCATGTCCCGTTTTTTTTTATTTTTTTATTTAGAACACGTTTAATTACAATAAGTTGACAGATTATAGATAATTTACAATTGAAAATAAAGATCTTAAACTAAAACGTTTTACCCCCCCCCTTATAAAGTAAAACTTGTGTTAAGGCGGAGGAGTATCCTGTAATTTTCAGGGCTCAAAATATCATAACATTCAATCATATCCTACACAGTAGGTGTCAACTAAAAATAACACCATCTATATATCAATTATTAGTCTCCTAAACAATGGACCTCAGAGCCTTTCGGTCTCTAGCAATATATTCCCAGTCACTCCTGAAATTCAGCACGCCCAGATCCCGGATAACGTTGTCCATTGAACTTTTCCTTGGCCTTCCCAGCGCAGCGGTCTTCTGCCCACATAATTATTTTGCAGAAGTTATTTTGTGGCTCCCGGATTGCAGAAGAGATAATTCAGGATTACATTACTGAATATGGGTAAATCCTTCGTTTTATATCTGTTGAGATAAGTACTAGTTACGGAATTTTTCGTCTAATCTACCCTAGGATATGTTGTATACCTAGTTGTATTTTTTTTACAAGTTGACTGAGTAAACTTAATGATAGGATTTTTTGCAATAGGAACAATCAAATTAGACACCCGACTGGCAACTTAGTGACGGATAAAGATATAGGTATTAAATTAATAAAAAAACATAAAAAATCATGTTATATTATACTAAAGAAGATGAATGTAAAATTAGACACAATTCCCACAACCTTCACGGATCAAACGTTAGATGGCGTCGTAAAATTTAATTAATTAATATTTATAAAAAAATAATCTCTTATCTACTGATCTTCCAATTAATATAGCAATAACTATTTTTAGTAACTTAAATATAAGTTTATTTAAAACACAATCGGGTCTCATAATCTAACGTTTAAAAACGAAGATGTTTTTGGATTTTAAAAATTTACCAAAACATAGGCCGCCAGTAGGCAAAATGAACCTAATAAAAACGAGAAATTTTACAAGTAACTATATCTCAACAGATACACGGCAAAGGATGGCCCTTCCATCAGGCTTATGACTGATCGTCGGCTGGCTTAATGTGATCACTTTACACTTACGTAACATTCACCAATTCCAGTCCATCCATCTGCCGCGGCCGGGAATCGAACGAGAAATTATCTTCTTTTCGCGCCCTGCCAGGTCCCTAATACTGGCGAGCACTCCGGCAAAAACTTTCCTGACCTGCGCTGTCAAAACAGGTCATCCAGCCTCCAAAAATAAGCAACAATATGCTTGAAATTGAAGAAAATATCAATACTGTAATAAACACGTTGTTTCGATTGAGATAAAGCTGTTCATTTAGTAAAGGTTAATTTGAGTTATACCGGGCATAAAAGTATTTAATTTTATTAATTCATTTGCATTGTTGTGTCTTTTTAAATTGCGTGATACTTGACAAGATGTCAAAAGTTATGTTTTTATTGAAATTGCAATAAAAAACCTGTTACATACTACAATAAAATAACATGAAAAAGTATTTATAAGACAATATTGCTTAACTATGCTTACGTAGTACACCTAGAAGGTTTTGTCGAGTTATTTATTTTTCAATAAAAATATTTTATTTGATTGTGTAAAAATCTTGTGATGTCGCTGTCTTGTGAAACCACCAATTTACACATCATTTAGTGGCATTGAAAATGATACAACTCAAAAAAATGACTATGAATCATGTCGTAATTTTTCTCACATTCGTGCATTTTGGAAAACCCACCGGTTCGCTACGTTGCCTGCATTGTAAGGTTAGATTTGTTTGGTTGTTTTTTAAGCGTTAAAAACGTTTTTTTCACCCGTTGCCCAGTCAAGTGACAAAACTTTTAGCATTTTAAATAACCTAAAAAACAAGTACTAGGCACTGGACACACTGTAGGTCTCCTGTCTATTTTAGCATTCTATTTTCATTCCTGAAGGTTTAGATCTACATAGATCCTCGAATCCTTTCAGTCAGTTTACTCAACGCTCCTACTACTTCTAATAGTGTATAAACCTTCCCAGCTTGAGGATAATGATAACCTTTATTTTGTATGATGGCAACCGATTCATCTTCTTTCACTGCTCCGCAGCATTAACATTAATTATGTGTTTTATATACGTAACGATCGCTAATTGGGGTAGAGATTTCTCACTCATTATAATATTATTACAACACTACGTTATATCACTAGCAACACCATGGAACGATGGTAAATGATGAGTCGTTACAGACATGTTATATACCCAGGAGGAAAAATTTCACAGTCTATATAATTTCATAAGTCGTTCGAGATAATTTCAGTAATAAAATAAGCCATTACACATAGGAGAATGTAAATTTAAACGCACGATAAACGAAACTAGTGTTACTAGAAGTTGCGTCAAAAGTGGGCTCACGACCATACCTTGGGGGACGCCAATTTAAATTTAATATGTCATTGTTATATTCGTTTCTTGCAGTCAAATTAGAATCACCTATTTGTTACGAGAGCAATGTTCTCAGATACTATTGCACTAGACTTTACAAATTAGCGATTATTAAAAAGTTTTCACAAATGATCAAGAGTGACTCATACAATTTCGGTAAATGATACTGTTTATTCATCGCTTTAACCAATTTTATAGTACGAAAGGATTCGTAAACGATAATTATTTAAGGGTAGATTAAGTTTACTCAGTTGAATCTTAATATCCAACGTATTATTATTAAAAACAAGTGATCCGAGAAAAGACATAAGTGTAGTTCTTAGGTAATAATGTTCCAGTAACATGTACGTTGTCTCATGCTATTACAGCACTTCGTTTATTTACCTCACAATCAGCAAGGAAATTAAGATAAGAACGAGTTATAAAACATAATTGATTACCAGCCATCCAGCTTACCTTGCCCTTGCTGTTTGTTATTATTAGTACAGATTATAAATAAGATGGTCGAGTAGGCTTAGTATGGGTTTACGTAACAACAACGCCATAAGAGATATTATTAAGCCGATTATAAAATTACATATACATGTAGAACATTTTGCGCGTATTATGGAAGTAAACACAATAACCATGTCCAGTATTATTTGGACCGGTTTTTGCAGCAATAATGTTACCTATTATTATTAGAAACCAGAATATTATAGATCTGATCGACACAGACACTGGCTGTTATTATCCTGATGTACCTAATAGTTTGCTAACAACGCACAAGGAACTAACAAATAAGGACAAAACAAACTATGGTATCAACAGTACGCCGAGTATTTATTTGTATAGGTACGCAATTCTTGTTTGTATTATTCGTACTGAGTACAATAATCTCAAGAAGCTGGTCGTGAGGGAAAAAAAGAGGACTGGAGATAGCCTTTAGCAAATACTAAATATAGACAATAATTTATTCTACACTGCATACTCAACGATTCCTTCAATAATAGATTCATAAAAGAAATATGTTTTTCCTTATTTTAATTTTAATTACTTATACCTACCTAGTCTAGGATTCGGTGCATAGGTGGAATATACGTGTGTGGTAGTTAGGGATTGCTACAACAAGGAATTTTGAAATGCCGATAGAATGAGAGCCAATATAATGTAGCATGTAGCTATTAGATACGGTGGATAAATTTTAAAATTTCTACAGACGACGTTTTAAGAATAAACGACCGGTCCTAACTTAACGAAAAAATAAATAAAACAGGATGAGAAGTTACTAGTATGGTTAAAAGAAATAAAAAAAATAAAAAATCGGCTATAAAATAATTAAAAAAAGAGCATTAGTTCTCAGGATGTCTGCAGAAATAGCTAAGGCGATAAAATCATAGAATTTATGTGAAAAGAATTCGCCTCTTGGGAACGATGCGTCTATCGCTTATTACTAAACCAGTCTTGCTTCAAAGGATATCATTTGCCTTGATTTAATTAACGACGATGCTTCAGTAAATATTTCTAGTAGGTATGATAAAATATTTATAAACGATAGGATAATTTGCCCGTTCGGCAGTTAGAATCGCATGAATGGTAATCATAATAGTTTCAAACATTAATTTCATCGATTATTAATTCTTGTAAAAATAGTTGATACAGGCGAAAATCACAATATTTTTGCTAAGGAGGGATATGCGCTGAGTAAAAGTCGTTCTATTATCGCATGAATAATTCCAAATTGCGGTAAATTCAGATGTAACTTTGGATTAATTTTTAAGAGTGTGCATACCGACATTTCAAAAATTTGTAAAAACGGGAGACCTTCTATCTCGACAACCGTTACTAAATATGCTTTGGAACAAAATAGGGTAGATGCATTGAACATTTATCTAGGGAATAACCGTAAAAGATTTTGTATATCTTGTATAGATATCTCAAAAAATATATTTTAAAACACCTCTGACCTTTTTTCCGAAAGAAGGAAACTCGTTTCCCGAAAGTCGCGGAGTAAATTTTTTTTGTACTGATAATATGTGTCAAAATCTAAGGAATAACCGTAAAAGTTTTTTGATAGACGCAAAATTAACCCCAAAAAATGGAAAAAACGCTATTTTTACCATTTTATCATGCGATTGTCACGCGATTTTGAACCTTAATGCCGTGGGAAAAGACTGTGACGTCATTCTTGGTGCCATGCCCTTAACGATAAAATTTACTAAAATCAAATTTTTAACCACTAGAGTCACTAAAACATATTCTTATTTATACATGTTTTAAGTCTTAAAATGATAACTTTAGTATTAGCTGAGTAATCATACTTTTCCCGACGCGATTTTTCGCGTAACAGTCAGTACCTTTGTACTTATATTTTGTCACTATAAAAATCTCAAGCAATAAAATAAAATTTGAAAGCATATACGAGATTATTGTTAAGGAGAGACAGCGGGGTACATTTTTCAATATGTTGATGCTAATTTAATATTATCTTGATCCTGCCCACGATGCGTCTGGACTGGCTATCTTCCTCGGGTCCCTGACACCACTTTAGACCCCAACCGAGGTGCTTAACCCCGTCGTCTGAACTCCAATCGAGTGAAAGTATTACATACCCATCCATATCATATGATACCATATTCATATACTATATCTAATTGAATTATTTCGTTACGAATCTCAAATGTGCAATAACCAAATATAACTCGACAAGTCTTTCTTCGGGATTGCGTTGATCGAATTCGAATATCTACCTGGAATTGGGTACACAGATTTCGGGTTGAATATCCTGAAACCCAGCCTTTTATATTTTCTAAAAAAACTTGTAGATATGCATATGCGTCCGCCGTGGTTTTTCTTTATCATCTATCGATTTTTCACATCTATATATTACCACCGTCTCCTAGAGTTGGTACTCTCTGAGCCCATCTTGGCCATGGTCCAACCGAAACACAATATTATGGTGGTCTGGTCTCTAGCTAGGTGCCCCATCGCTCCCAGCTAGAGATCTCCAAAAATTAATGGCGGATAGGGGAAAACCCCTTTAATACCACATGACTGAAACTTTTCACCTTATAACAATCGATAACCCATTGCATACGCAAGGTTATATGACAACTACCGCCATCTATATGGCAGTCGAACTTACTACCAATGCAGTGAGGGGTTGTTGATATTATTTGGTAAAAACAAAGTCCTTTTTCAGCTTTAGGAACTGAATAGTCCATGATTAAAACAAATAATATATAAACATGATCGAGTACCTACTATTACATTAAGTGCTTATGGAATGCTTATACACTCACTCATACCTTTACGTTACTCAAAGCGTCCTGTAATCTGATCACTTTGTCAATTACACGACAAGCACATGACATAGAGTGCCTATATTATTTTACATATTGTACTTCTATGTGGATAATGTAATAAGACGTTACATGAAGAAATTACACACGGAAGACAAAATTACACACACGTAATTTCACATGGGAAAATTGTATACTTACAAAAAATTGGCTTAAAATGAATACACACAAAAATATGAAAAAGGGGTAAAATCAATATCTTTCTATCAATTTGTAAATTACACGTGAGTGAAATTACACGAATAAGGTTTCGTTTTTAAAATCTCAGTGTTTACGATGTATTTTCCAATTCACGCTATAAGCTTTTTGTTTCATAAGTGCGCGGGAAAATGTATAAGTTCCGATAGCATTTTAAAGAAAAAATACACAGGAGTGAATAATTGCACATTTTGCCACTACGTAACCAATATGTTAACTAATTCGAACAATTTTTACTTGTTTATTTTTCAGAATTTAAATGTGTAATTTTTTCCTGTATATTTGTTACTACATGCAATTTGATTCACGTAAAATCTCGTCCTCTTACGAGTACCAAAAAAGTACTTATGTATTTATTTATTTAGTATAACACTCAAAAGATATTTTACACACACACATAAAAGACAAAATTCAGTTTAATTAACATGTTAAGCGTGTCCACAGAACGCTCTTCGCTATTGTGGCACAAATCATCAATGCCTGAATGGATTACCGAATTTTATTTCTGTGTAATTTCATCAAGGTGTAATTTTCGTATCGCAACTTTTTTGTATGATTTTTTTCTGTATAATTTCGTCTAGGTGCAATTGTATCGTGCAACCACAATACTAGTTGTGTACTTAGAGTAAAGTTGTAGTGTTGCCATAGTGAGATAAATAAATCAAGTGTAATAAGATGATTAGTGTTGCAACACTTCACACTTGTGTGACAATCTAACATGATCATGATCGCAGAATAATGATTCATTGTCACCGTACCTACTCAGTAGATATTATACTAAACTCTATACTTAGTAGTTAACTACTTTATCAGTAACCTGAAGATTCATGGTTACATTTATTAACACCGCGATATCTCTGAAACAGTGGGTAAGACTTTATGGGAACATCTCAAAGTATCTTCTAAAAAAATGATAGTGAAATAAAATAATACGAGTACTGCAAATTTCCCGTGGAATTTCCACAGTGTAGAATTGGCTGTCATAAATAGTTAGGTGTTTGTAAAACTCCTAAACATTTTTCAGCATTGAGGTCAAACAAACTGATTGTTTATTGTTTGTTGTTCATTATCGTCCCTAGCCCCTAATTTCGGGCACTTGGACTCGTCAAATTTACATAGTTATAGTATACAATCAAGATGAGCAACAGTGACAATGAACAAGAGAAGTAGAATCAATGCAAACACAGTGTAAAGGGCTCAGTTTGCATTTCGTCATGAAGATGATAACATAGGTGCTTGAATGAATGGTGTTAATGAATGAATGTGATGGAATCAAGGAATGTGTGTAAGGATAGGGCAGTCTGGCGTTCTGTTCTCCCCTGCTTATCCCGCAAGGGACGTGGTGTTAGGGGATAGATAAATATTCAGTGATAGTAGAGAAAAACATAGTAAAAAATGCTAGAGGATTCTTATTGCAATGTAACATTATTGCACGCAATAACTGAGACATTGGCCTTGTCACATTCATGTTAATCCTTCATACACTTAATACATTAATAAAATAATATGTGTGTGCATCGCCATGCATCACCAATCACACCGCAGATTATTTTATTAGACATACACACACATGTGTAGATAAGTTATAAATTGCCTTTACATTCAACACTGAAAACCATTCATGTGTTGAAAAACTGTAAGAAGGTCGGCAAAGAAAAACTGAATGATACAGGTAATAATTGCACATACTGTATCTATTTATCCAATCAAGGGGCATAAGCTTGTTTTATTTGAAAATTCCCTACCAACCTGAAAATGTTTCTTATGCAGTGTAAAAGTCTTCATTTGCCAATATTTACATTATAATTTTTTATGAGAAACTTGAGTTTATGTAAAAACAAGATACTCTCAAAAACGTGCTTAAAATTCAATTAATTGAAAATATCTATACAAGTTTTTTTTAACTGTTTTATTGTGAAAGTATGCACTGAAAACGTCATTCTGTTTTGAGAAACGCACCAAAAAAATGTGTAATTTTCACATGCAATTAACGTTTGAAAGTGAAAATTACACTGTTTCATTTATTTTGCGTTTTTCACAAAAGTATTTATTTTAATGTTATGATTATAGTTTAGCCTTTAATCATTTACAAAATAATGGAATATATAAAAGTATTCTCCCCAAAAAACTGTTATTTTTTCAAAAAAAAAAAAATTGAGTGTAAGTTTGCGATGAAATAACCATGTTAAAAAACGTATACGCCAGTTCACGTAAGAGTGCGCAAACAAAACGTTTAACAATTAGAACATTATCTAAGGATAATGTAACAAATATCTGTAAAAAATTGGTAATGTAAGAAATGCTAATAGTTCCATGTTGAACCCATGTGTGAAGTGAGTAGTAGAGAATACAATGCTTATTATTTAATTTATTCACATGTTATGTATCTATATTGTTATCATTATCTGTTGTCCTGCCCTACGAAACAAGTGACAAACCAAATTACCTACCTCACTTGATGTTCAAATGTAAATCGCCGTATATATCATTAGGTGTATTACTTGTGTATGCCATTCACGCTTGTTTTCAATTGAACAATAAGTGAGTGGTCATTATTCACTCACTTATTGTTCATATCCGCTCGCAATATGCGGAGATATCTAGAGATCATAACGCTTTAGTCTCTGTCGACTCTATATACCCGACTGACGTGTGTTGTCTGTTTTGTTTGCAGGATGAAGTTTCTAGCGCCTATCTTCGTGTTCTTGGTGGCCGCGAATGCCATGCCCGTGGGAGATGTGCCAGAAGTACCACTCATAAATGATGGATATTCTTCAATCGCCGACGGAAGCAAAGCCGCTTCGGAGACTGTTCCAAAAACCGTGCCAGCTGTGCCCGAAAAGTCTGATGTCCCAGAACCAGTGGCACCTAAGGTACCAGAAGTTCCAAAGGAAATGAAAAGTCTCCCTGAAGCGCCTGAAAAATCAGCCGCTCCAGCCGTACCTGAAGTACCCTCTGATGCTAAGAAGGCCATTGAAGAACCTGCTGTGCCAGCCAAGCCAGAAGTAGCAGAAGCGCCAAAGATCTCCGAGCCAGTTGCGCCTGTTTTACCGGAAGTACCAGCAGTCGAAACACCAAAAATTCCCGACACTCCAGTCGTACCGGAAAAACCTAAATCTGTACCTGCTCCTGAAAAACCCGTGGAAGCTCCAAAGCCAGTCAAAGAAGAGAAAAAAGCTGAACTCAAATCTGAAGAATCTTCAGAAGAGAAACCAGAGAAGATTATGGATAACATGATCGAAGACAAAACACCCGAGAGGGATGCTAAGGATCAGATTCCACAAGTCGCGGTCGATCTTGTCAAACCAAAAGACGAAGTCACCCCAGAAAAATCCATCGACATAGTAGAGGCTGCCAAGAGTCCAGCAGCTGTAGCCGATGAAGAAAGTGTTTTACCAATTGGCAAGTCAGCTTCAGATATTCCAGTTCCAGAAAAGAAAATTGACTTAGTTCCAGATCAGGATAAATCGTCATCAGAAGAAAAGAAAGACTCAGCTGAAGCTCCAGAAAAAAAGGTAAAGTCTGAGGAATCAGTGGAAAAAAAGGAGACCCAAGATGCTGAAAAGAAAGTAGATGAACCCAAGAAAGAAGAAGAACCCAAGAAAACAGAAGAACCCAAGAAAGATAGTGAGCCCGCTCCAAATGTAGAACCTAAAGAAATTCCTGCCGGTGTTCAGGAAGAAGGAGCGAGAGTAGTGAGAGATACAGAAGAAGAAAAGAAACCAGAAAAATCCAAGCCAGAAGTATCAAAGCCTGCCGAAGAAGTAAAACCTGAAGTACCAGCGAAAGAAGCGAAAGAACTACCTAAGGTGGAGGCACCAAAAGTAGAGAAACCTAAAGCTGAAACACCTAAAGCCGAAACACCCAAAGTAGAGACACCAAAAGAAGAAATCCCCAAAACAGAGGCACTCTCAGAGAAAGTTAAGCCCGAAGAACCGGCGCCAACTACAGCAGCACCAAAGCCAGATGACGATTCAGCTGAAAGTTCTGAAGAAAAGAAAGACATAAATGAACCATTCAAGGCTGAGGATGTTTTACCGCAAGCTTTACCGCAATTAGGAAATGAAAATAAATCAGCAGAGAGTTCTGAAGAGAAATCATCGAGCTCGGAAGACAAGAGCAACGAATCAACAGAACCAGCTAAAGAGGCTTCCAAAGAATCCGAAAAATCACAAGAGGCTGAAGGAGAGAAATCAGAGGAAAAGAAACATTAAATTATAACATTGTTGAGTTCACAGTGGCGTAAGAGAGGCAACGGCTTTCAGCCCACCTACTTAGTCTGATAGCCATGTCCCTTCTGAGAAACCTATAGGTACCGTTCCTACATCGCGGATTCGAGTCATAAACAAAAACGATAATAACATAAACTTACAAAACAATACGAACAATTATAAAACACAAAAGGTAAAACGATCAATTGTGAAATTTCTTCGGTGTTTGTTATTTATTGTTTGTTATTAAATTCATCCACTTTCATGTTCTTTGCAAAATACAAAGAACGATATTTCGTGTGCAAATCTAGTTTATTTAAACGCTCAAATAAAAGTGCTAAAAACACTGTTTAATTCTGTAATAATTAAGCAATAATTTGTTGTGAACAAAAAAGAGAATGAAGGGATGAAAAGTAATTTCAATTGAAACCAATAACCACGAAGAAATGTGAATCTTGGTCGTTTTTACCAGAACTGAAGAAATACAAAATAAACAAAACAAGATAAATAAAAACTACATATAATTATAACAATAGTATTGTGTGAATGTGTGCATGAAAGTGTGTAATTTGTCTGAACGTGTGATTGCGTTGTGATAATTATAATTACGAAATACAACACGAAATCGTCCTCTGATAACAAATTATATTTTTTGGATTTGTTTGTTTGTTTTTATTTTCAGAATAATCACACATGTATTATAATATGTATGTATTATACAAATTAAAAAATAACATTGTGAATCATTATTACATAATCGGTGAAGCTTGGTTTATAATAAATTAAGTTTTTTTTTATAATATTTCATTTTATTTCATCATTCCCTATACTTCCCATCCCTATATTACTCGTATCTATGGATTTGTAATTGCACAACGTTTGAATTTCAAAATGTCTATTTTACTGGAGACACAAGAAAAGCGATTTTTTCTAAGACTTGCACATTGTTTGGCTTTAAATCAGATATTTCAAGAAACAGTACTTTATTTCTGAAAAGCAATGGGCATGGCAAAAGGATCTATCATCTAATTTGACAAATTTTGGAACTAATAATAAGGTAAGTAATCAAAAAAATGAGTGGCTGTAAGAAAAGTGTACAAGATGGTTTGGACTTGTGGAGAGAATGTCTGAAGATAGAATGGCAAACAAAATAATAAAGCCTGAAATAAGGGGTGTGAAAAAACCTGTTTGATCAAGAGTCACTTGAAATGAATATATTGACCACAACTCAAGATGGAAGCGAGAGATGTATGTAAGGCTAGAAATATGTGGCGCTCTGTTTTATCTGCCTAGTCCATAGGGGATAGATAAATAAACAAAGATAATTAACATAAAACTTAATGACAGTGGTAAATAATGCAAAAAAATGAAATTTATCACTATGTTCACTTAGGGTATATTGAGGTGACTGTGGATTGGTTATAGACATACATGAGTCATGGATCTTTTGATAAGGTAATGCACATTTGCACTATTGTTGCTAGTTATCCCAGATAGGGGATAATGTCATGGTTCTGGTTATCCTAGATTATCAAAAATATCGCGGTATAGATGGGTGGATATATAAGCCTAGATCTGTTAAAAAAAATAAAGATACTCGTATTAAGGGGGCATATGCACTGAGCAAAAATCATTCTATTTTTTCTTCAACTTTTTCAACTTTTGTATGAGAATGTCAGCGTTCAATAAGAATAACGTAAGCGACAAGGTGAAATAAATTCATTTTTAAAAGAAACCTAGGAAGAAATTTAATAATCTAAAACAGCCGATTTGTTAAGATTATAATTACCAGTATTTTGGCTAAATTATACTTTTAAATCTGAAAAACTGAACGGAAAATCTTCAGATCCCGTAAAGGTACTTTAGGAATATTTTTTAATTCAAGGAATTTCCAAATCCTGTAATTCTAAAACAGCCGATCTGTAGTCCACACTTTCATCTATCGCTGTCTTCAGTTTCAAGACGATTCCCTCAGTATTCGCTGAGTAAAATTCAGGGCGCCGAATCCCAATGAAAGGTCCTCTTAAAGTAATATTGTCTGTATGTATGTATAGGGTGCTCTGTTTTTTCTGCCTGTATAGCAGAGGTAAGTGTAATCACCTATTAAGTAGTTCACATTAAAACTGCATTAAGCAAAATTCCGTAGCTGCAAGAATCATACTTGTATAAATATTACGAAGGCATCGCAGCATGTTGTCTATTTATAGAGAGGCTGCTGGCTGGCTGGGCTGGTAATCCGGTCTTCATGTCTGGTGGAAGACAGATGATTGGCAACCAAGTATTTATATTAACGGTAATCTATACAATATTAAATAACACTTATTATGTACTATGCTGTGGTGAATCACAAATGCAAAGCTAACAACTAGAACAGATGCATTACCATGTTGTTTGTTTTTCGGGTTTCACTGAGGGTATAATAATAAAAAAAAAAGTAAATTACTGATAACTCGACGGACTTTTACATACAGAAACTACTTCATCCTGAAATGACAGTAGTAATGCTGCCTAAAGCTCTGTTACTCAACCACTCGACCCGCAGTGAAACCCGAAGAACGAACAACATGGAAATGGATTCATCACGCTGCGAAAGCCTACAAAATAAAAAGTTTCTAAAATTTCGAGGGGTTTTTTTGACACAGCATTGTGATCAATTTAGTTTATTGAGATTGATCTCTATCTCTCCCAAAACAATTCTCCCACCAATCTTACCCAATAAACCCTTTTCCTAATATCCTTTCCCTTCCTATATCCCTATTATTTTATTTTATTTATGTATGGTATATTTTATTTATATATTCTTTATTTGTGCATGCTATTATTATTCTTACGCTTGTTTATTATTTTTTTTATGTTTCTTTTTTCTGTACGCTTTGTACACACATTATATCATACTTTATAATCTCCAAATTGGTTGGTTGGTAGATATTGCCACTGGCAATAAACCCGCCATTTGTAATGTACTTTTTATTACAATAAAGCTTTTTATTATTATTATTATCTCTGAATCCCGAAATCGAGTAAACGATGATAAAATTGGGTTATGTGGAAGACATGATGGTCAATTTATCCCAAGTGAACATATTGATAACACAGGTCATTCCCAATGTTCTGTTTTCATTGTCTTAAGGGCAGGCAGTATATGGAAATTATTGTCTGTTGGAAATGCAGGCTTCATTTTCTCATAATCAAAATACAGCTACACCTACTTTCTCTTCTTCAGGTCCCTGGCCGATTCTGATCCCAAATAATCGATCTGGTGCTCCTGGCCTTTAGGTAGGTGCTAATATTCACAGTCTTGAAGGAGATTTGGGAGGGAGGAAGATTGGGCTTGAAGGAGGTCGACGATTGGATAATTTGATAGGCACATTCTTCGCAAGTATTGCCGATTATGCTGGTAAAGAAAGAAAGAACAGAGAATGTTGGAGTTCGGCCGATGAACAGATGCGCAGAAACACTTAAATTAACTTTATGAAAAAGAATGAAGTAAACGGAGATTTTGAATTAAGAATCACGACGTTAAGACGTGACAAACAAAGAAGAACAAAATGATTTTAATTATCAATGACGGACCTCACATTCATTACGTAATTTCCAAGTATTTTACGGGTCCATTATTTTCAGGCGTTAGTTATTTCATACACGACGTTTTCATATTGTTGTGTTAATTTTCGGAAACGGTAAACAATGTCCATAACTACAAACGTGGGTAATACAAAGTCAGATGTGGTAGGTAATGCTGCAGCATTGTTCTGTGGCCTTCAGACACATAATAATAACATACAAGTTACGGAAACTCGTGCATCAAAATCAAGAAATAATTAGGTGTAAATACCCACCCGACATATCTGTAATTATATCACCCAAGATCTTGTACAAATATTCACGTAGTTTGCATGACGACCACATGAAAAGTAACCCAGAAAAACCTATCTATATATACCCTCACGCCGCGTCCCTTGCAGGGTAGGCAGAGAAGACAGAGCACCAGACAGCCATATCCTTACACACACTCCTAGCCTCCGTCACATTTATGCAATTTGTCATATACGCTCCTCGATTCCTTTTACTCAAAACGCGTCCATCCTTGAGGATCTGGTCGACATGATCGGACGAGGTCAGTTTCAGGCGGCCGCGTTTCCTCGCCCCTCTTCGCTCACTCAAATATATCTTTTTTGTCATTCTGTCATCTTTCATTCTCTCAACATGCCCAAACCATCTTAGTTTATTCACATTCATTCTTCAATCTTGCAGTCAATCATTTCCCTAATAACCTCGTTTCTTATCTTATCTCTCAGCGTTTTCCCACAAATTCTTCTTAAGGACCTCATTTCCACTGCATCCAACCCTGATTCGTCCTTCTTCATCCACGTCCAAGACTCCTAGCCTAGCATACAAACCGGGAGATTTTAAAACCAATAGACAACAAGATGACACAAGTGAGCCTTTTGCAAAGCTTTGTCGAAACGTTCAGAATCCTGGAGAAAAAGAGATGTATCGTTCAAAGAACAGACGGGCTAGTTTCAGGAACCATATAGAGATGGCAGCCATCAACACCAAATTAAACTTATTGTGAGAGGAATCGCACAATTACAAAGATTCGAACTGAATTCGAACTCGGCGCGTATCGAAATTTGTTCCTAAATCGCAAACCTGGAGAAGATATTAGTCAGATCACCCTGTAGATATCTTGGAGAACATTAGGAATGAATCACGGAGAGATGCAACTAACGACCACCTTGTTATCTTTATATAATTACTCGTATATCAGCCTGCATTTTCCAGGTAAACAAGTGCTATTAATTTTAATGATAATATGGCCATAAGCTGTGTTGGCTATTTTTAGCATGGGTGAGATTTAAACCATAAACAGTTTATACTGGTGCAAACACTTTGAAAGAAATTACAATGAAATTTAAGTTGGCCAAACTGTTGTTCAGTCCTTATTTACAAATTAGTTATTATCAAAGAGATTACATATTAATAATATATTATGTCGCTGGTTATTATATACTCGTGGATACACTGATTACCCGAAATGTCCTGAAACGATTTTGACTAAAAGACAAAGATTGGTGGATACTGTCGCTCAAGATCTGGGTGTGCCGATGTCAGATGTGATTGGGGATCTACTACTAGAGCTAGAGGAAAGGTCGAAGATTCCTAGTTCAGGAGGCTAAAACTCTATGGCAGTTGTTTGACCATATCATGCTTCGGCATTCATAGAAACTCGACAAAAAATACGCATATGTACTAATCCACGACTTCTTTCACACTTAATTTTTGATGGTTAGGCAGAAAGGAAGGCCAAACTGTTTTTTCATCCCCTTCGAGACGGAATTTCCACAAAATCTTTATTTAGTTGGAGGTTTTGTAATGAAATTTCACTTCTCTATACGATTAGCCGTTTAGGCTGATGAGTCAGTATGTGTCAGTCCGTCAGGCACTCAGCTTTATAGATTAGATGTAGACGAAATTAGCCAGCTTCGTAAAAACAGTCTAGTATTTCTAGTATCAGCTTGTAAGGGAAAGGTAGTATGTAGGGAATATAAATAGACGATCATTAAAAAGTTGCCTTCTTAAACCTGGTCATCATTCTTACCATGATCGAGAGAGTTATGCATCAGGAACAGGCCATCATTTACCATCAGTAGATAGATAACCATCCTTGCAAAATTCTTCACAGATACCTAGTTACGTTAGATATCTCCCATAATCACCACAATCCATAAAACGGGTTTAGAACAACTCGCCGCTCGAGATTCGCCGTCTATAAAATAACTACAAATGTGAATTTTGTTGAAATTACTCGTGGAAATAAAAAAGAAAACCATGATGGCAGAAAAATTATGCTACAATTTACGTAGGTACGATTAATTTTATCCTAATTTCAATTGGCTAACCTAACGTTTCCTTTTTCCTAACTTTTCATTTTGGAAACTATAATACTTTGGTGTTTTCAAAATACATTTTGCAGGTATTTTGGTAATCTATCATTTTTCGTCGTTGACGAAGGATCCGTTAAATTTTAATAATTGAGAAAAGATGGAAAATAGAGAAGATTAGCAAACTTGTGTCACAGGATTCGATTGTAGGGAAATGGCTGTATTCGAATTTCAAATTCGTCCAATAGCAACTCACCATCATTAATTTCCATTGTACAGTTTTGAAATTTGGATTGCTATTGGATGAATTTGAAAATTCGAACACAATTCGTGAAAATTCTTCTACATATTCTCAAACATACATTTGTCTCACACTCAAATATGTGGTAACCATGGCCACCAGTCACCACCCACTATCGTGACGTCACCTTGTCCTGGTGATAAACACATGGTAGATGGAATATTTTTATACGCATACATTTCTTACCATCTTGTGTGACGTCATCAGCTTCTTATATCACTTAGAACCGTCCTGTTTGACTATGAATTAAAAGGCGGTAAATCAGTAATGGAGATTTGTTTACATTTGTTGTAGACAATTTCCACACAATCTTATCTTCTACTTGTTCCTGTCCTCTCTGCCCGTCACCTGTCTGCTCAGTGGTCTATTTATAGAACCAATCGGCGACGGGACGACCGGGGCCGCTGCGGAATCTATCGTTCTTGCTGGATAATAATATTACTATCCTACCGGTTACACAGAGTGCTCAGTGATCATCATATTATACCAACACATCTCTCTCCTGCACGGGCTCTAAGGTCATCACGGTACAACAGTGGTCAAACACCTTCTTATACATACAACATCACAAACTGCATTATTATACCTAACCTAACAAATAAAGCGCACAGATACACTCTGAAATATATTATTAAATTTAAGTAGGCACTCACAATCACGTTTTCCATAGATATTAATGCATTTTTAAGTAACGTTTGAATTTGGTTTGAACCGTTAGATGTCTTGGCCTAAATTCGTAGTTTCGACATCTTTTAGATACAGCTAATATAACGTATCACAAAATCGCCAGAAATCCGCTAAGATTAGGCGAAGTTAGATTTCAGATTTCCCTTAGGTAGATATTACCTACCAGTAACGAAGAGTTTGATTTCGGTTGTAGGGAAGCCGGGACTAACATTTTTTATTGCATCATGTAAGATTACCTATTATTTTATCATCCTAAATAGCTAAAAAGGTATAACTTGATGGGAATCGTATTCTCAGGACCTGCTCAAATGTATGAGGATTTCGCGAACAACAATTTATATGTCCTTTTGTAAAAGAATCTATAATAAGGCAATTAATAGAATCAAACTTAAAAACAATTTCGTGCTAATTTTTATGAAATCCAGGATCTTGGCACGCTTGGAGATTTTCAGGAGTCTAAAGGCGGGTCTAATGGGCGGTCTAAAGTTTTGTATTACAATTCGGAATACTTTAATTAAGAGTAAAAATCACTTCTATATTAACCTTCGATTATCGAAGTTCTTAATCAAATTACATATTTTCAACATATATTAACCACTACCATGGGCGTCGTCAGGGGGGGCAGCTTTCTAATATTAGTATGAAAATCGATCAGTTTCATAAAAAAATTTGCCTGCGGCGCTATTTTCTTATCACTTTTTATAAAAAATAATTTTTCATACATATGTATTATTGTGAAAAGTATTATATATATATATATATACATTTTCAAATAAACAAACCACAAGACGACCTTCTCACTATGTCTCAGAATTTTTTTTGCCTGCGACGCTATTTACGCGTTTTTTGTGCAATATCAATTTAAAAAAAAAATTGCCCTCCTAGCTCCGAGGCTGGCGACGCCCATGACCACTACTGACTACGACTATAATTTTAGACTCGCAGCGATTTTAGACTGGAGATTTTATAGTTACTCCTGGATTTATACTATTCACGTATCATCAAAATTTAATAGTGAATTACGTATTATTACAGTCTGTAAAGACATTAGCTTTTTGGCAAGAATAGTGGCAACACTTGTAGAGTTTCAATAGAAATGTCATTCTTGCCAGAAAATAAATTTGTAGTTAATGTAATTAATCCGAGACTATCTCTTTAGTGAGATTGTATGTAATAAATAAATCTTTAAACAAATCTTGTAATAAATAAATATTGGCCAGTAAATATGTATAGTAACAAAAACCAGATAACGCAGTGTGCTAAAAGGCGGACATATTGCAAAAGCAATATCTTACAGCCAACCCGTAAATTATTACAAAAATCTTTATCGAACCGAACTCTTCCATTTAAATATGTAAGCAAGTATATCTTTTTTTGACAAATCTACAACATTTGGGCATCAGTTTAATATCAGAGAATTGCAAAATATCATTGGTTGAAATAATGCTATTGAACAGTACCACAGACAACTACGTCTCACAATATGAGCAACAAGCAATATGAACATAAAATTATATTACCTGCTAGCTATACAAATATCAATACCTATGTAAATCTGCTTAGCATATTACCATAAAGTTTATTGAATAAACTCTGCTGATCGGAGAGTTTAGAGAACAGAGAGCATAAAGAACGCCATTCAGAAGATTGTAAAAACTTCTAGCAAATAATATTTTTTCATACCTCATTTGACAGCATCTTCCACATGACGATTCCAAGTGACCACCAGTCCACAGCGTGTCCATACGGCTCACTATTTAACACTTCAGGCGCTGCGAACATAAAACAATCAGACATCAGAAAAATTTACTCACAATAAATTATATGAGGTACTAAATTCTCTATAAAACATTCATTTTAATGCGAGTAGATTTTGATAACTTTATCCCATGTTTAAAATTAAGTTAAACAAAACTTTGATGGTAAACCAAATGTAATAAAAGTGTTGCTTTTAAAGGCAGTCAACATTAGCAATACCCTTTTCATTTTCATAATACACACAGCTATAACTGAATTTGCGAGATATATTAGTACTTGGTTGATAGCAAAAATACCATGCTATATTTTTTGCATACAAGTAATATCTGTATCTCATTATTTCAATGTTTTACTATGTAGTAAAAAACATCACCAAATGTAGTGTGGTCATCTGTTAAATATACTTGATAGTTTTATTTACATGACAATAATGAAATAAGTTGATAAGGCAAGACAAAAAGCAAAAAACTCTGAGAATAATGCTTGAATATTTTTGATGACAAACTAGTTTAAAATGAACTATTCTTGCCATAATTATGGCAGTATTTTGTAAGCCATGATATGCCACATATTATAATGTAGCACATTGGTTGGCATGCAAGCATTATGTTGTCAAGCCGATCAGGCAATATTATCTTTTATAAGAAAACATACATTTAGGTTTTCTGGCAGAGATCGAGCACTGCGATAAGCTCGCTCTAGTGAACAAATGTTATAGTATTTATAAATACATGGTTGGCACAGTTGGTTGAGGTGGCAGTCTCTCAAACGGGAGGTGCCAGGTTCAAACTCCGGCACTGGCAATGTATTCCACACTTTGCGATACAAGCTTTTAGCCTAGTGCAGGAAAGTATTTGGGTTTGTGTACACAAGCCTCGATTCTTTTTTTTTTTAAAGTGTAAATAAATAAATAAATTAAAAGTATCAAAATCTACTCGTGTGCGATTTACATCACCATTCATTCTAACCAACATTCAAAACAAATAAATAAATAATTGAATAAATACAATACAAAGTGAAATATTTGAATATAATATGATACAATATGCAATATAATTCATTACTTTCCTTATTGAATAATCTCTGGATGAATTCATGATGTTGTAAAACACACTGAATAATTTCTTCAAAACCACACAATGACGAATCAAATATAATAGGGTACTTGCATTTTTTTAATCGATCGAAAAACATATTACTAAATCAATAGTTCTACTTACTAGAATTACAAATAAAATTATGAAATGTTATTTTAATTCACCGTAATTTATTTAATTAATTGAATATGTTAATTTGACCCATTTTTCTCAGGTGCTCTAAAACGAGCGCTCAACGGTTAACGTGATTGTGACGTCATAACCCCCATGAAATTCAGTCAGAAATTGGATTGTTTGTGGGTTATGTATGGACAAGTTGGGGAACGTGACGTCACAATATGGCGGCCACTCAAAAACCTGGTTTTGCGCTAGAATCGAATATGAGACTTCATTTTATAAATATATCCACAAAGACACAAAATTAAAATCTCAAATTTTTGGAAAACCTTAATTTATAGTTAATGTGCCGAAAAATTAAATAAAAACATGCAAGGACCTTATTATGAACATGTATCTCATCATATCAATCATGATACGATCAAATCTCGGCATAACAATGTTCACGAGACCAAAAGGAATGTCTGACGGCAAGATACGAAGTAACCCACCAAAATGGCAGTGAGGAGTTTTATGAAACTGGGACGACACAAGACAAGTGTTGACTTTAGCCCCAGGAATGTACGGAAGGAGTTTGCGATAACTTGCGTTCTTTGTGTGTGTGTATGGACATAAACAGTGTGTATGGACATAAACAGTGTGTATGGACACGTAAATAAAAATTATCTTAGAAATGCCGTAATGTCAAGCTCAGGTACGTTACGGACAGATTTTTGGGGGATCTCCAGCTTTACCTGTTTAATCGGCGAAGTCTTAAGTTTTTATTTAACCCAATCTGTTCCTTGACTGTACATATCTGTTGATGAATGGTAAAATGTAGAGATGTGCCGACTATCGGGCAATAGATTTTAGTTGGCCGATTAATCGGACATTTGAGTGCCGACTAGTTGTCTAATCGGCCACATCCATAGTCCGCCCATCACTAGTAAATTGTTGTAAACCGAAATTGGATTTGAGCAAAATGTTCAAATTTAGCATTACTGGCTAGCAATCTTACGATACCAAAAACATTTTTTAAATCTTTCTATGACAGAACAGGACACAATGTGCATGGATTAACAAAGTAATGGAAAAAATACACAATTTAAAACCTTGTAGGCTTTCGCAGCGTGATGAACGAAAGCTCGGTTACTCAACCACTCGACCCGCAGTGAAACCCGAAGAACGATCAACATGGAAATGGACAATTTACAACTTTTTACCATTGGACGACACATCATTCAAAATCTTAGGTGCGACGAAATAAAAAAAAGTCCTTAATTTGATATTAAATAGTTTAATACATAAATGTTTTATGTACATTTTATTGTGATAATATTTATTATACAATCATCATAATATATAAACATTTCAATCATAGTTGTTTATTTATTTGTAATATAAAAACACATTGCACTTTCATTTTCAATTATTACGATATATAAAAACACCCAACCAATACCAATAGTAAATAAATAGAAGTATCATTGCTTTCATTCATTATTCAATTTATATACATACATAATAGTTACTATATTTTAATTAATTGATAATGTACCACTAAACCTAACATCACATGAATGCAATCAATAAACAAAAATTGAAATAAACCGAACTGGATTGTATAAAGGTTATTTCATAGTCGTAAAATACAAAATATGAAAAACAATTTTTTGATTCGTATGTCAATAACTGGACAGATATTTTTAGAAAAATAAGTAATCGTAAAGAACTTTTAAAAAACCATTTTTAATGCTTATATTTCCATATAAAAATTGAATTAAATAAAATTTACCGACTGAAACATGTTAAAGATAAATCATTACTACGATTTTAAACTGTCACCTAAAGCAAATTCGTGTGCAAAATTTTAAGGAGCTGGGACATTGGGAAGTTATTAAAATTTGAAGAGGATAATGTGAATGCAGATAATGACAGATGAAGTTAAATTAAAGCGTGGTTAAACTACATAATGTCTAAATTTCACGGGAAGAATTTTACAGTCTATGTAATAATCTAATGATTACGTAGTTGACACATGTTTGTCCACATCGAAATAGAAATTTTTGTCAACATGAACACTTTGAAAATTGATTCGAACCGATCTTACAGTTATCTTGCATTCGCTTCCAATCGGAGATTAATATCATCGACTAATTGCGAAAAAAATAAAACAAAACAGATTATGTAAAGGAGGCAACTTGGAAGCAGGGACAAAAATACTAAATCTGTTTCTGAAATTCCGGTGATTTAGATACAACTTTTTTACGACAACGATTTACGGCATACATTCAAACATCTTACACCAAACACAAAAATAATATTTTAGTCACAAATAAACCTTTTAAATGTAATACACAGTAATCAAATCAAATCAATACCTTAACCAAAAAATTCTCACTTTGTATTTTATAGTAGTAACTAATGAATTGCTAACTAAAACTAAGGACACAAAATAAATACGATAATATTGTATTATAGTTAGATTGACTTTAAATAGTAGGAAACACTGTTATCAGGTACCGAGTAATAAAAAAGGTACCAAAAATATTACAAAATTAACACACAAATTAGTAAACCTACTATAAAATAAACATTAACACATAAATAACATACGTATGTTATAATTAAATTGAGAATGAAAACATCAAGACTAATTCTATTACTACAAAATTCCCGTTGGATTAAGTAGTTATCTCAACAGATACACAGCGAAGAATGGCTTATGACTGCAGTCGGTTGGCTTAATGGCTGTCGGTCACTTTAGACTTACTTGTACGTAATTCATTTTTTCACCAATTCCAATCCATCCAGTCGCTTGAATTCAGATCCTCTAAACTCACACCAGTATTCTACCCATAGGTTAACGACTGAGATGAGATGAACCATTTATAAATACGTATTATTGTATGACCAGCATCCATTAAGATCGGACTGGTATTTAGTTACGACGGTCAGTCATAATAAGCCTGATGGAAAGTCCATTCTTCCAAGCTGTCTGTTAAGATAACTATTGTTATTCAACTACGACATGTAGAAAAACCGATGTTGAACAAAAAATTAACTGTGAGATTAAAATA
This sequence comes from Ceraclea dissimilis, assembly GCA_963576895.1. Lineage (NCBI taxonomy): Eukaryota > Metazoa > Arthropoda > Insecta > Trichoptera > Leptoceridae > Ceraclea > Ceraclea dissimilis. The sequence goes on from OY756377.1 coordinate 4,113,172, forward strand.
TAATAGAATGAATGACAATAGTTAGGATTTATTAGATTAATACACAAAAATGATTGTTATATTGTTTGATTTGGTTTGTGAGAATGTTGTGTAAATATGTACAGATGTTTCAAATATGTATGTAGTAATAATTACAAGTTTTTTTTTATTCAAAGACATAGAAATAACTACAAGTTAGCCACACATCGTCACCTGACAATAACAAGATTTAAACTGAATGTGATCAAAACTTCAAACACCCATATCTTTTACACATAAGTGGAACCTTATTAGTATACATCGGCGATTCGGATTCTTTTCTACCCGGGACTAGGAGATATGCAGTGACGTAGAGTGAACAAAAATATTATACAGTTTATTTACTTGGCAAATTTTGTTAATACTACCTGCGTAATGCACGCAGATACAAGTTACGTGGAATTTGTTGTTTATAAATCACTATTGTTGTATTCCCCTATAGATATTGATGGTTGTATAGAATTCAGGTAAAGATGGAAACCCCCGTAATTTAAATTCGAAGAGAAATATCTAATACTTTTGGTCAATAGCCGTCTATGGATTTGAGGATTAAAAATGATTTATTCCAATTCAGGAGATTAGTGGCATCGAATCTGTCGATGTATACATATTAGTCTCGTTATTTATAAAACTACACCACTTTAGGGTGTTTTTGTTAGTTGTAGTATTCACAAATTATGTCGGCTAGAGCCTTGTTATTTCAGGTGACAATATGTATGTTAGAAAAGTTATTTAAAAACCTTTTCAAAAACAAGTCAAATAGTTAGTCACAAACATGTAATAAAAAAAATGAAAATTTATTGTATGTCTAATAGGTAAAATTACACATTGAGATATTTTTTAAGACGAAAAACGTTTAAATTTCTTTACGAATAAACTGTATTGCAATTTCTATGAATGTATGTACAATATCAAATATACATACATAGTATCCATTCATAATATATTATAAAAATATTTACACTGAAGTATAAATTTATATATGGACAATATAATAAAATCATTTAATTATTTACTACTATATGTATTAATATGTAAGGCCAAACAATGTATTTATTCTCAACCGTTTTACTGACATTTCGGTAAAGATTTACGAACTAAGCACTACAGACATTGTGAGATTTGTAATGGAAATCATTTGTATGTTTCGTTATTCTTTACCGAGAGTCAGTAGAAACGGTTTTGGTATTCTTATATAAATATCTCACATTCGCACACTATCATATAATTTTATGTACAATTTAATACTTTTCAGTTTAGAATTTTTTTAAATACCTCATTGAAAAAGACACGTCATTGAAAAAGAATGCCGCGATTTAAAAAAGTCGAGTAATTGATTTCTTTGAGGGACGAAGTCTTAAAAAAACAACAACTCAAAATCTTCGCGAATCAAAGAACGCACTGTGCTTTCTGTTGTACGCGTTCAAGGCAATCGTACAGCTGGCCTTGACGACTGTCTGCGCATAGATTGTTGTGCACCAAACGAAACTTGCGCAACCAGCTACCGCATGGTAAAAGAATAACTATATAACAGAATAGGTATCAATGTGAACTTTATAAATCCCAGAATTCTTTTTAATGACTGCATATTGTCGATAAAAAATGTAGTTTCTAAATAAATAATTTCAATGGGGATAAAAAGCGGCCTTGAACTTATGTCGCCCACACAAAATTGAGTGCACACAGCAGCCTACGGAGAGACAAACGTCAGGCGTTACTGATGTTTCTAATTCCAAGATAGGGAAACCAAATATGTATATGAATAAGAGATTCTACATAATAAAACAAAGTGTATATTGAAAAATTCACTATCATTTTAAAATCTGTACAGTCGATGTGTGAGAAATGATATGTAAATAAATACGGGTGTAAATTTAAAATGGTATTATTTCTATTTTACAGACACATAATAAATTGATTAATCTATCTATCCTAATACAACTATTTGTACTCATTTCTACCAATCACTATTATATTATAATATACAATCACGTAAGTGTAACTCGATAACGCAGAACACAAAAGTGCAACTTCGAGCGAGTATGAATTGTAATCATGAAAATCTATCCCGTTTGCACCGAGTTCTGGAGGAATATTTCTGATTAACAATATGCCACATCAGACACTATTTCTGATCACGATCGAGAGACTGCATGGGCTGTATGGATGTGGTCTAAAATTTGATTCATTCTAACCCGACATTTCGCCTATCTTTGGTAGTGCTTTGGAGCTGTCGATCGAGCTGTCAAAGAAGTTTTGACAATGTCTCCATAATAATAGATGTAAGTCATGACAGCCTTGGTACAATTACTTACAATGTTTCATTGTACAAACCGTACAAGACGTCAGACTTTAACGTAGATTTACTTCAAAATGTGTATCCGTTTTGCAGTTCTGTGCTCTATGCTATCGTTGCGATAATATAGTTTAAGTATTTATAATTGTTTTCTACATTTGGTGTAACTGTATCATTATGAGTGGCCCGGTACTCTGTGAGCGTTCTCACGCGAAAAACGCTGCAAAAATGTTTTTTTTTTTTTTTTTTTTTTTTTTTTGTTTGTCTGAAGCACGCTAATTGCCGTCTTGTGTGCGAAGCTGTAGGTGTCGGTTTTATAAACATTTGTGAAGCATGTTTTGCACAAGAACTCTTACATAGTTCTGCCCCAGTTTGATGATACAGAATGCATATTGTTATCCACAAGAGTTCTTTTTTAATAATGTCGTGTCACTAACTATGACGGTTGGTAATTTGTCATTTCACAAATAAAAAATACGAAATAGTAAGTATTTAAATCAAATAAACACAACCAATATATAATAACTAAAGAGGATGACCTAATGATGATAGGCAACAATAAACATATATGAAATGAATAAAAGATATACTGTCAACATATCTACCAAAGCAATTGTATTAAATTTTATTCCTTACGTTCTAGCGCTCTTAGAGAATAGTAATGTGTAACACAGTTGCTTTAGTGGTTATGTCAATTTGTTTTATATCCGCGCAATCCATACATTTCTTAAAATACAATCCTATTCTAGTAATCATTTACCCTTGTTCGTATTTGGTGAATACAGTATTAGGTACTAACACACGTAGGTACATATTAAATATGCTACAAAAATAAGTTCACTTTTAAAAAACTTAATCAAATTATAAAAACACACAATCTTATGTGAAAAATCACAGTATAATGACTTTGAATTTATGTTTCACTTAATAAATTGGATACGCATTAATTAAAATCATAAACGATAATATTATGAAATACATTGTAGAGTATTTTACACAATATATGTTGTGAAATAATGTTATTATATTAGGAATACCTTATTGTTATGTAATAAAGGAATTCAGTTATATAAAAAACCACAGCACATAAGTTACACTGAAGTTTGTTGACAAATCACAAGGCCAACGTATCTCTAATTAATTTCTTCATAGTGTTGCCGACTGAGGAAGTGGGAGGTCCCGCTAGGCTGTAGTTGACTTTGAATAAGTAAGGCTGTACATCTTCGTACGACGTATCGAATATGAGGTCTAAGTCCGACTGAATGGGCATCTTTGGGACATACTCATGCCTGTTCATAACTTCCGTGATATAAAACACTTTGTCCTGTAACATTTCGCCTACTTTCTCCCGACACACCTGTCGTTCATCTTCGCTGTGAAGTTCAATCAGCTCCAAGCGTACCGTCCACACTTCCCATGGGATACATTCAGCTTGGAACGGCCATCTAGTCCGTTTCTTCTGGAAGAATTCTAAACTTATTTGCCCCGTAGATGGACCTTCGCTATTCCTCAACAAATCCGAGAAACCCGTGATCTCCTTTCTCACGGATCTCTCGAGACCCCTGGACGAACAACAGACGTACGTGAAGTCGATAAAATCGCAGTCTACATCCATGTATCCCAAAGTACCGATAGAATAACTACCCTCGTTGTTGTAGATAAACTTGCCGAAAGAACGGTGGAAGAGAACAGTATGGAATATACTGGCGACCGCCTCGTCCACTTGTCTCCCTTCCATCGTCAGGGAAAACACTTGGGAGCGAGCGTTCATCTTTACTTATTTGAGGTAACAAATTATTCCAATATCATCTGGTGGTATTATTATAAGTTTGATAGAAACACTTTAGCAGCATTTCCATATAATGTTGTATTGAAATGCTGTCTTCTTGGCTTGTCGAGAAATATAAAATCACGCAGCTATGTTTGTCATGTCGTTAAAAAGAATCACTATGAGGAATTATCAGAATTGGAAGGAAGAAATGAGAGGTTGTAAAGGGTGCTCCAAAATAATAAGATGACTGTACCCATATAGTGTAGAGTTCCACACAGCGTTGACGTCTTACAACCAAACTTCAACCATTTGGAGAGTCCAAAGTCAATCAGTTGCACGTTGCCCTGGGCGTCCAACAAAATGTTTTCGGGTTTTAAATCTCGATACACTATTCCAGCATTGTGGAGGAAATCTGTAAGAAACAGTGCAACTTTTATAATGGTTTCGTAACTAACCTAAAAAACTGTCATGTGTGCAATTCTATTAAAAAACTGACAGTAAAAATATCTTCTAGCTAACTGGCAGATAGAAACACACAGCTCAGGATAAGACAAATACAATCCTTGGTGTTGAAGACTAACTGAATAAAGGTTAGTTAAAATTTTGTACAACTCAGTTACAAAACAGTAATGTACACATCTCCACTGAAGGCATTTATTTGTTTTAAATTATTGATTAGAAAATAATTTCTTGCAATAATTATCTGCTCTACACAGCAATGCAAAGTTATTCAACAGAAACTCACCAATAACGATTCCAATCTGCGCAACATAAAGCTGCACCAACTCTTCAGGAAGCTTTGTATATTTCTCAATCAAATCCAATAATTCACCTCCAGGTATGAATTCAGTCACTGAAACAATAAATTACATATGAAATACAGACAAACCATACATCATTGTGTTATCGTAACCAATACACTGTCACACATGCTCTGATAAGAGTGTGTGTAATATATACAAATACAGATGTAGGTACTAAGTAAACATCTACATAGACTAAACATTATTATTATTATCTGCTGAACATGTGAATGATAAGGTAGAAATGTTGGAGAAGCAACAATACCAATTTGCAAATCGTTAAGAATTAGAGTTGTTTATTCAAGGATCTTGACTGTTTCATCTCTTGAAAAAGTTCAAAGCATGTATCAATATTGTATTGAAAAATGCACAATCATGCTGTTTTAGCATACCAGTTTAAATGGAGCTGGGCGGGATACGTTGCAAGTTGCTCCGATTCCAGATGGGCCAAAAAGATTGTCGAACGGTGAGTAAAAGGAATCGGAGAGCGTGTATGACAAATTGCATGAGTGTGACGGAGACTAGGAGTGTGTGCAAGGATAGGGCTGTCTGGCGCTCTGTCCTCTCTGCCTACCCTGCAAGCGACGTGGCGTGAGGGTATAGATACATAGATACATCTAGAATGAGCGTAGGAAGGCCTCAGGCAAGATTGTCAGACGATGACGAAGCAGATGGACGCAGCACGCCTAAGACAGAAGTCTGTGGAAAGTCAAACGGGAGACTTGTGTCCGGCAATCAAAGTGTATAGAGACAGGCATACCTATATACAGTCGCTTCCTACTCTGCCACTTGAGAAAGCATCCCACTATGAATGGATTATGTCCACACACTTCCTGGATGTGCACCTCATCCTTCACTTGCTTCACAAAGTTCTCACTTATTATCTGCCAATTAAATAAACACAACATTCAGTTACACTAAATATTTCATAACACTCAAACAATTTCATAAACTCATGTAAACAAATTTCATATAATATAACGTACTTCAGATTCAAATTAAACCAATGTTTTTACACCTACTCATTTCTAAACACTGACAAAATTAAAATGAACTTCTGAAATATATGGTTTTGCAGAATACAATATTAGAAACAAGCTGAAACTGAGTATTTGTTTTATAATTTATGGCCACCATTTGCAAAAAGCAACAGCTAGGCAAATAATAATGGACAAATGAAACAACAGCTCAAAAGCAAGTCAACAGAAAGAAAGGGAGGGAGATATTCCTTTGTATATAAAGGGCAAAAAAACAATAGTAGGGGATCTATTCATTGTTTAAACTTTCTTTATGATTTGGGTGGGTGGGGCCAATGCAGGTATAATTTAAACAACAGATTTTTGCAATGATATTTTGACTTGCAATTTATCATTGTGGCATTGAATAAAATACTCTGAAGAAAAACATGATGAAATATAAAGTGCTTTGTAAAAGTAAAGTAAAACCATACAAGTACAAATTGAAAGTTTTTTGTACAATGTACCAAGCGTTTCTATGGAATTATTAAAACCTATCGCTGAAGGGAAAAATAATCCTAATGAAATTTTATGCCTTCTGCCACGTAAATATTTCACAAACATTTAACTGCCACACTTGCCAAACCTTGACAAGCAAATTAAAAACTCAAAAGTGTGGATAGAGCATTTGGCTTGGCTTGCGTAGGATTACTAGCGCTTGTGGCAGATCTGATTGAGTGTTGGTTTTTTCACACGTAAATGGAAGTTTGCGGCAAGTGTTTGAGAAGTGTCTACATGTTTGTGTGTTTGCTGAGGCTTGAAGTGCCAAGCGTGTGGACCCGGCATTAGAAATTTAGAGAGACGACTAACAATATGTATCAAGTTGTCCATACAAACCTGTGATTTGGATAATATTTTAAGCGCATACAATTTACTAGTGTCTGTATGATACACTTTATAGACTTTCCCAAACGCCCCTTTGGATATTGTGTTAATATAGTGGAACTGTTTGCTGTAATTATCACAGTCTATCTTAAACTCGGGCAGGAAGTAACTCTCTATGTTCGCCACGGGCCAGGCAGTCTTACTGGCCAACCAGGGGTCTGTGAGGGTTGAATTATGCCACCTGGAACAAATATATTAACACTCGGAATAAATTCATTTCAATATAGCAAAATGAGGGATCGAAATAAACGACACAATGTCCAACTAATTGAGCCAAAGCTGTATATTTTCCAATTATCAATACGTGTTGTGACCAGGATGAAAGAGAACCAACTGAGATAGTTTGGGCATGTGGAGATAAAGATAGAGACCGTTTTCCTATCTGTCTACCCCGCAAGTGATATGGCACGATGAGAGAGATACATAAACTATCGCAATGGTTCACCACTCGTCCAAATGTCTGTTTTTAGACACAAACATGCATGTTTCGTGTATACTTCAGTGTGGAAATGCATATCTCATACAGCCTGGGAAATACTACGAAGGTGTGAATGGACAGGCAAAATTATTCGGGTTCTCTGTACTGCGGATCATTTGTGTTCATGATTTATTAGAATTTTAGCCAATAAAAGGTGCATCCCAACATTAGTTATGTTTGAAAATTTCTTACCTTCTTCTGGAAACTCGGGACCAGGGCCTAGAAGCACTGTAGACTGATAAACTACTGTTGTAACTTCCAAAGGATCTGCCACTTAGACTTCCAATGAAACTCGATACAGCGGACTGGAAAATAGTATGGGTATTCTTAAAACAAATGCTAAATTGAATAAAGAAATGATAGTAAAATTAAATGAATAAATAATGTGATAATTAAGTTTTTTTTTTTTACATTTGTTATAGTTTGCCACCATAGAAACAAAATGGTCTCAAGACCAAGCTGTTCCTAGATTGGTTAAAAATTTATAATAACAGCTGGTTAATACAATAATTACTTGGTAGGTTATTTAAATATGTAATTGTTGAATAATATTTCGTAAGACTGAACGTTAAAATAAAAAAGATTTCTAATAGGTCAAACATTAGCGAAATAAACGAAACCATTCGTATGCAACAAAGTCGACAGTATTGATGACAATTCTAGTTCTATTTACAAAGGAACTATAAGATTTTCTGCTTAAAAATTATGTTGATAATGAATCTTGTAACTTTAACGGGTAGAATTTTCTTAAATCCGAGTAAAATCCTCGATACGAAGGATAATACGGGAAGAAACAAAGCGAGGTACCTGAGAGTGTTGTTCATGTTGTTTTCTCGGTCCTACATGATTGTCGCTCACAGAAGAAGGTATTTGATTAGATTTCGTGTTGGAATTTCCCATTTAAGATACAAACGCATCAGGAATAGTTTATTCGACTATTATTTACAAAATATGATTAATCAAAACTACAATGAAAACGCACTTACAAAAACAGTGACCTATTTTTTTTTGTTATGCAAAGATAAATTTGTACGTAAATAACATAGAAAAATAAGTGCGCCGTATTCATAGAGTGTTAATGATAAATTTGTAGATAATTTTAAGAATAGGTATTATGTAAGAATTACCTATGTCCATGCAGAAAATAATTTGATTAATATCAATTAATTAATTGCAATATATAGTATTTTTTGATAAATCTTTTAATTTTCTTACAAAATAAAAATATGGTCAACCACTTAAAATGCGGTCTATGAATCAGTTACACGATTTTCTTTTTACATATATTCTATGGTGTAGTGACAAAGAAAAAATCAATCTGTCAAAATCGGAAAAATGGCTTCCATCGTTTGCCGTGCAGCTCGTCGTTATATTATTAATAATAGCAGGCCTTATAGCACTCCTTATGGGCCTGTAAACCCATTCCCAGAGCATCATGGTAAGTTAGATACATAATTTAGTAAATATCTTCTCCCTCCCGACTATTCCGAAGATTTGCGTATCTTTCATTACATAACGTCAAAAGGTTCGATTATCTTGCGGTACTCAAGATTTTTCCGAGTTTTGCTAGTTCCGGGAATGTACAGTATGTGCCATCCAGTACAATGTCTATAAGTAGTAAATTTATTCCCAGATATATTGTCATGAGGATGTACCATTTTGGTTTCAAGGATTGCCTTAAATTTATCGATGTTTGAGCAAATCTTTGACAGTGGGTGTTGCACATGGTATAAATGTCCGCTTTAATATGTTTTCAGCTAACCCCGACTTGTGGAAGAAGGTGTTCTTCATTGTCGGGCTTCCAGCAGTGGGTTTGGCCATGGCGAATGCCTACTTAGGGCATCAGAAGGATCATCACAAGCCTAGGCCAGAATTTGTTCCATATGAGTATTTGACTCGTCGTACCAAGGTAATGATTATGGATAATTCATGCAGCTAATAACATTGATTTGTTTTCTTACTTTTTAACATGCAGTTGTAAATCTTCCCAGTAAGTAAGTTATAAAATTGGCAAGACCATTTGAAAAAAAAAAGGATCCGGGCTTGCATATATACAAACCCAAACACTTTCCTGCACACCTTGCACTAGGCTGAAAGCCTGTGTCGCAAAGTGTGGAATACAGCGATGGGGTTTGAACCTGGCACCTCCCGCTCAAGATACTGCCGCCTCAAACACCTGCACCAACCATGTACTCAATACTGCCTTAATACTCTCAAGTGTTGTAATGAATCATATTTCTACTTTACTGAACTCATACTGCCTGTTCTACCTAAGGATGGTTTCAAATTCTAGAAACTTCCAAATTAAACAAATAAAATATGAGGTGGTCGGTAGCCTGGTTGGTAATGCGCTCGACTGTTAATCCAGTGGGCGCTGGTTCAATCCCCGACTTACTCCGCTTCACAACACAAACTTTTCAGCTTTCTGTGAAGTGTACAAAGATGTATTTGGGTTTATTTCAATAAACCCAGATTCATTATTAAAAAATAAATAGTGATTGTTTCTGATCAAACTTAATGTTTTTTTCCAGCGTTTCCCATGGGGTGACGGAAACCACGGTCTGTTCCACAACCCACGTGTGAACGCCCTCCCCACGGGATATGAAACTGATGACACACACCATTAAACCAACCATTTATATAACATCTACTAATTAATTAAGTATAAATACATTCATAGGTAACATTTTGTTTATAATAATGTCTTTGTATAGAACACATTATATTTTATTTCAGTCCATTGATTTATGTTTGGTTTTAGTGAAATGAATAAATAATTGGTTTGAAACTGCTGACATATTTTATTCAACTTTTTTTTTGTGACAACGGAGCCCTGGTGTCGATACTGATGTAGCGAGACATGGACATGGCTGAAGAAGGACGGAACTGGTGTGAAAATCATTGAGAAAAAATCATTAAGAATGTGTAGAAAGGTGTTGAGAGATAGGATAAATTTCTGTAAGACGGATGTTGTAACTAGAATGAAAACGAACAAGTTGAGATGGTTGTGACATGTGACTGACGGGTGACTGCTGAAAAGATAACAACGAAAATATATACTACTATGTATGAAAGAAGAGGTGTAGGGAAGTGCGGAGAACCTTTTGGCTTATGTGTAAAATGAATCGTAAAGTTTTTATGATGAAGTAAAGGAATGTGCCGGAAGCAAGGTGTGTTTAGGGATAAGGGAGTCTGGTGTTATGTTCTCTCTGCCTACCCAGCAGATGTCGCAGCGTGAGGGGATAGAATAGAATGACTTATCTTTTAATTGATAGTTACAATAGAATTATATGATTGTGTTGGAATAATGAGGTAATAACAAAACTCTTTTTAAAACTGATTGAATATTTTTATTGTAATAAATACAAGACATTACATATTATTAGCAACAAATTTTAATGGCACTAATTTTCAGTGGCTTTTTTTATTTATAGTGGGTATAATACGAGGTACTCCACTGTCTTATAATTAATTCATATGATTGTAATACTTGATTGAAAATATTTCATGGTTTTGGATAAACCGTTTGGTAAAATATCGGTAAAATTCACAAGTCTAGTTTAATACTAAAATGGTTTTAATACTGTGAATAGATGAGCAAATAATTATTATAACGGTTTCGATAATATCACATTCCCTTTGTAGAAACACATTAAAAAATTGTTTATCTCAGCTTAAATGAAATATGACAGAACACAATGTGAAGAACTCGCTTAATTAATTAATGATATATTCTTAATCTAATCCGAAAATGTCCCCACCTTTCCTGTAATCTGAGTTGCCGTAGATAGCCGTTTGGTTTTTGAAGAGAGCACAGATAATAGATCCTCTATCTCTGTATCGTGAGGTTTTGTGACCGAGCTCGTGAAGACCGTCGATTACTTGCTGCAATAAAATAAACATCAAATAAATGAATAAATATTGATAAGTCAGAGAGTTTATTGATAATACAGTAGAGTCTCTCTATTGCGGCACTATTAAAAACCAGAGGGTGCTGGATTATTCGAAAGTTCGGATTACTGGATTGTATAGAGAAATTCAAAGTAAATAAAATAAAGCACTAGGTACTCATGTATGTAGGAATAGAGCATGTATTTCTTTACTACATACTTCAACATGACGATCGTGTTACTTAACTAATTTATGGTAAAATATGTAGTCATTAATTGAAAGTAGGGGGCAGTGGCATAGGGTGCCGGATTACTGGACGTATTGATCTACTGAAATGTCTATTAGTTCATGATGCTATTTGATAGATGATTTACATTTTGGTTTTACCTTTAAGTTTCCATATTCGTAAGAAATCTCCATTGGATAGAGTTGGTGATGAATTCTTGGAGCGTCAACAGATTCCTTTATAGTCTGTTTAAACCATAGGTTTCTCATTATTACCTAAAACAAAATCAGTCGTACATTTGAGATTCTGAGAAACATTTGCAAAATGTGCAACATATGGAAAAACGTTTTTCCATGCAGCATTATGTGAATTTTTTTGGGAAGGATGCATGATGGGTGTTCTGATGCTTACGATTCGACACTGTTGACTTAAATGATCACTTTGTGCCCAGGGCAACGTTCACCCATTCTACCGCATCCTGCTCTCAGGCATGTAGTTTTTGAAGTTGTATATATGCTACTACAGTTCGAGAATGTTTCACAATGCACCAATTTTTTGATCCTATCGCCATCTGTTCAGGAGTGGATGTGGCAACTGCCTTTATTGATGTACCTTAAGGTTAGCAATGCCGCAAATATTTTATTACAGTGTTTGATAGAAAAACATGTTCCATGTTTGTCACATGAAATTGCTATCTTACCATTGCTATGGAAGTAGTAATCTTCGTGCCACCCGAGGCTCCAATGACCATCTTAACATCACCATTAGCATCAACTACCACAGTGGGCGAGGCGGATGATTGGGGTCTCTTCCGAGGTTTAATCTCGTTAGCCGGTGATCCGGGTAGACCGAAGAAATTCTTGAAATTTGGTGATGAGAAATCATCCATTACATTATTCATTAATATTCCTGTCTTGTTGCCACTCAATCCACATCCGAAACTAGAAAAAATAATCGAAATTATATACACAAGCCAAATTCAGCGATATTTATTGCATACTTAAACAAATAAAATGGTCGGAAATTTTCTAGTGAAACTGTTATGGTGATGTTATTGGCTGTTATTTCAATTTCATTGCTATACGCCTACAGTTATTAGGGAAATAGAACTTCGTTGCGGTAGGCGAATTTCCTGCGAATTTTTGTTTGCTGGCAATGATGACATTTCTACTGAAATGCACTATTGTTGCCAAAAGCTGTGTGCAGCGCCCTCATCGAGAACCATTTTTTATTGACAGATCATAGTGCTTTAGGAGGTACAGAGTTTACGATTAATTCAAATGCTACTCACTAGAAGTTGACAGAACTCGTGACAGATACGGCGTCTCCGTTTGGTGCCAGAATTGAAATGTGTGCCGTGCCATGATCTTGCTGGCTGTAGAATTCAGCTCCGTAGTGGGAAACATTGGTATAAGTTGTAGAATCGTTTATCTGAAGTCTTATTTGCTCTGCATGCTGTGGTGAGGTCATGTCTGCTAAAAGCTAAAATATAAAAAGCAAAGCTTACGGTTAAAATAAAAAAAGAGGTACCAAAAAATATAGTCATTATTAGTATCTCATGTGCTGGTTTCCACATTGATTTTTTGCCAAGAAATAACAACTGCAATTATTTCGAAAATCATCAAAATCTAAATGACCTCTTAATTATAATGCTTAGCATCTGCTTGTCAAACACCCTGTATTTTGCATCTACAGTATGTGGAGTAAGAGATGGTCTCGGTTTAATTGAGAACTAGAATTTTGTTTGCTGGCAACAATAACATTTCTCTTGAAATTCTGCAAGTGTTGCCACTACGGTTACCAAAAACTACAAGTAGCGCCCTCATTGCAAACCATGTCTTCCTTGACTGTATGAAACTTACAAATAAGTAATAAATATGACTTTGACGCAGAGCTGTTCCGAGTACAGGCAAAAAGTACTCGAGTACTGAGTACAAGTACTGTACACAAAATGTACTCGAGTACAAGTACAAGTACTCAGTAATAAGTACTCGAGTACTTATACAAGTACAGAGTACCGAGTACATCACTGACCAATGAAACACCAAATTTCATTACATTTTTTCATTCTTCTTCTTCTTTCGTATGCACACGACCATTGTACAAATTTTGCTATAAGGTTCGCAGATGCACGGGCTGGGCGATTTTGGGAGGGGCTCTGACCCAGCTTCCGAAGGAGAGCCCAAGCCTTTCGACTTGAGTGCTTGAAGTCTAAGCTCTCCATCAGTGTAGACCAGCGATCTTTTCGGGCTGTGTCGAGAGACTCTAGCAGTTGGTCCGCTACGTTTTGATTGTTCAGAAATTCATTATAGAGTCTCTCGCACTCTTCATTCCAGCCCGGCACATACGCTTTTCGAAAGCCTCTGGGGATTGTTTTCTTCGCTGTGGCGAGTATAAGGTCCACAATTTTTTTATAGTTGGTAGGGAGTGGATCTAGGGTCTCAATTTCGTTGTCTAAGATGGTCTTATAAGTTGCCCAGTCCGCCTTCTGGAAGTTCCATCGGGGTTTTGGTATGGAGTGTATGACTGTGAGTGTGTGTCCAATCGTAGCCATCACAGGCCTGTGTTGACTATGGGGAAAGTCCCCGGCCACGGTACGAGAAATAGGTTGGGCATAGAATTATAATGGTCCAGAAGCCGTGTGTAGTACAAAATTAGTCAACAAACATGCGACCGCTTTTGTTTACATGTGTGTGTGAGCCAACGGGCGGGTTGTGTACGTATACTGCCTTCAGTTGTGTGCGTTTTAAAAATAATGTTGCTAGAAAATAAATTTTTCGCCAGAAATTCTTAAACAAATTTGGACTTCTAACAAATTTTGAAAATAATTACGGGTTGATAGAACAATAACAATTATTAGGTGGGTATCGTTATTAAATTTATGAACATTGGTTTTATTACTCATTTTTATAATTTAATGGGAATAATTAATATATTACTAAGAAAATAAATTTGTCAAAATCAAATTACTTCTGTGGTTCTGATATGGTGGATAAGGAGTAGGTATTCATAAAAAATAAAACTAAAATATTTATTGTTTAAAAAATATTTATTGTGTTTTAATATTAACATAAATTATATTAAAAAATGGTTAGCGATTCACAACAACATATAATATTTTAAATTATATAAATATTAAAACTGAAAATATACCATTTTGGGTTCGGCGCCTTTAACAATTCTTCGGTAACCAAGTTTAGTGAGGTACATATCTTCATCACGAAAATGTGCTGAACATATTACGGTCGTTTTATTCGGTTTCCATGTTACTTCACCTCGGCTTCTTCTTACAGTCTCAGTCCATCGGCTACAAACTATAGGATCAGCGGGAAATCTGGCAAAAAAAATAAAAAAAATGGCGAAATGGCGAAAAAAAAAATTGTATGTGACAACATTCTCATCCCTGTAGTGACGGTTCGTTGGAAATTATTCGGATAACTTATAATTACCAATTAAACAAACAAACAGCTTTTAAAAGATAGTACTTACAATTGAAATGTGATTCCAGTACTTTTTACAGTCTTGCTAGTATCATGCTTACAACATAAAACCGCACAAACCGTCATTTTTAGCAGTTTTATTTCACGCACCCCGGAGATGTCACCCCTAACGAAAGTCAAATCGTACTGACGCCCGGGCGAGAGCCACCATGCCACAGTGGCATGGATCTATTGGGCATTCTATCTTCGCGCCGACTAGGTATCTAGACCATATATAATCTAAGAGGTTGGGATCTATGACGTCACAGTAATTTCCCACGGCATTAAGGTTCAAAATCGCGTGAACAATTGCATGATAAAACAATGGTAAAAATGGGATTTTTCCCATTTTTTGGGGTTAATTTTGCTTCAATCAAAAAACTTTTACGGTTATTCCCTAGATTTTAATGAATATTATCAGTACAAAAAAAAATCCCCGCGACTTTCGGGAAACGAGTAAACGTCTGTCGGAAAAAAGATCAGCCTTGTTTTTCACATTTTTTTTTTGAGAAATCTATGCAAGATAAAATAAATCTATTACGGTTATTCCCTAGATAAAGGTTCAATGTGTCTACTCTATTTTTTCCAAAGCATATATTTAGGACGGTTGTCGAGATATAAGGTCTCCAGTTTGTAGAAATTTTTGAAATGTCCGTATGCGTACCCTTAATGTTTAATTGAATCAATGCGTGTTGTTAAATAATTTAAAAAACACAACGGTCATATTCTAAAATATTGCCACACATGGGATTTTGTAGGCGCAGTGACGATATATTAGATATGAAAATGATACTTACTTTCTTTTAATAACTTTTCGCACACCTTCTTCCTTATTATGATAACACTTCCACACTCTACCACTGTGAAACGACAACTGACAAGTCTCTACTTGCATAAAAATATACTTATTGCATAGTATGATTGAAATGTACTCGAGTACTTGAAATGTACTCGAGTTCTTGAAATGTACTCGAGTACTTGAAATGTACTCGAGTACTTGAAATGTACTCGAGTACTTGGAAAAGTATTCGAGTATTTTTTTTGGTCTAAAATGCGCCGAATACAAGTACAAGTACATATAAATAAATGTACTCGTGACTGAGTACTGAGTACACAAAAAGTACTCAAAGTACAATGTATGAGTACTTGTACTCGAGTACCGCCCAGCTCTGCTTTGACGATACATCAACAAATCGTACCTTTTTTAGATCCACAAAATCAGTATCCCCGAGGAAGGAACGTTTAGCGTACGCATATTTGAATGCCTCTATGGTCCTGTGGTATGTAAGTACGGTATTATTCACTCCATGAATACTCTCGTTAGTAAACTTGTATCCCTTCAGTATTTGAAGAATAAATCCTAAAACAGCACCACTTCCTGGGGGTTGCACGGAGAATAGGACATCGTTGTCAGATACATTCACTCTAATAGGATCTTGCCACTTTGCTCTGAAAAAAATAAATATGGAGAATGTTAACAATAAAATTACAAATTGGCGTTGCAAAGATAGTCAACTTTGTCTCAGGAAGTATTCTCCTATGTCTTCAGCTGAGTAACTGGAATTTGAGTATTTATTTGCCATATTTGCTAAGTAAAAAAAATATAACAAGCATTTTGTTTAACTAAAATACCTACTTATCATAAATGTAAATATTAAGCTCATAGTTTGTGAAGGAGGAAAATTACACCTTTATTTAACTACATATTTGTGTATCTAAGGTTTTAATATAATTTCGGAAACTATTTTTAAATCAATAAAAACCGGCCTCGATAAAAACTAAACCTAATCTTTGTATGTGAAGGTTTCACTATTTTGGTTTATGGCAAACATACTCAACTGGCAACATTTTCAATAAATGTCAACGTCACTGAGCAAATCTGTCAAATTATACGTCAATTTTGCAAGATTCCGTATTTTTGTGTGCCTCGCAAAAATGATAAATTAATAATTAAATAACTGAATTGTGGTGAATTATTACAACTAAAGCATTTGATTGATATTTCGAATGTGTTAACGAAGTATAGGCGTGGCAGATTGTAAGCGGTGTCAATTTGGTGTCAATATGTTTTACAAGAAAGGTCACAACTATTCTGTCGGAGAATTTTCCAAGAAACAATGGCAGAATGTATATGACAAGGTTCTCGGAGGAGTGGTCTTTATAGAAGATTGTGTTACTGAATGTCTTCATTGGGATGGAGGGCTATCAAATCTATTTGAGAAGGGAGCGATCGGAGTTAAAAGCTTGTCGCCTTTTGAGGTATTTTGAGGTTATGTTTTCTTCGCAATTTGAAGTAGACTTATGACTTCTTGAATATAATTTATGTATTTATTTTATTTGTAGTCTGGCGGCAAGGATCAACGTAAAGCTGTGTTTGTTTGCAGAGGGCATAAGATTAATTTAGACACAATCAAGTCAATATTATCAGATAGTCATTTTGTTCATTGTATTCTGGTTATTACGGCCGAAACGGAGATAATTAGTTTTGAAAATAACGGTATTCCTGATTTAGAAGATCTTCTGATGAGCTGGATATCTAAAAAGGTATTTGAAAGCAGTATTTTTCACCTACTAATATTATAAAGAAGGTAGTGCATTGTTTTTTTTCCAACGAAGGTTCTCAGCAGGGAAAAGTCTAAATTCATAATTTAATATATTGTTAGAATTGATGAAAATCACTGGTGACATAGGCTATGTATTATTTTCTATGTATTAATCGTAAGCTTAATAATAAGGATTCTAGTCTTCTCGAATTGTATTTATTTTTTAAATTCTGACTTATTTCAGCCATGTTCCGCGGAAATTCTATACGCACCAGTATTTGCCGTTTCGGTGACGAATAACGTATTCACGACTCCCATATATTCCCACTTATTTCCCAAATTTGGTGACAGTCTTCATGTGGAGACGCCCACTTCTGTAGACCTTCATTCACTTCCGTTGGAAGACAAGAACGAAGTGAGAAGACTGGCGTTTAATTTCAACTCACTGCTGAAATACTTGGACGCTAAGGAGGATATTTATTACATGGGATCTTTTAGTTCTATTCTAGCCGGAGTTTTGGAATATCTCCCTGCTACGGAAGCAAGAAGAAAGGTAAATAAATGTTTCCACAATAGTAGTTGCAGGTTTTCACGATGATCCATATGTAGATTTGTTTTTATCGGGTGTATGAATTGGTATGAAGATCTGATGATCCGACGTTGACTGATCCGTGACCAAGGCGGCAGTAGGTTCGCCAAAACGTCGGATCATCAGATCTTCACACGATTAAACCCAAAAAAAAAACAAATCTACAGATGTATTCATAATTATTCACGTTTTGTATTTTGTTATGCTCGCTCTAGCATGAAATAATAGCTCATTGAGAAAGATGTGTGGGAAAACACTGAGAGATAGGATAAGGAATGAGTTTATTAGAGAAATGAGTGACTGTAAGACGCGTGTAGTGATGAGAATAAAACTAAATAAGCTTAGATATTTTGGGTATGTTGAGAGAATGAATGAATACAGGATGATTAATAACAAAGAAGAGGTGATAGGAAGTATAATTGAGACTGACCTGGACCAATCATTTAGACCAGACCTTCAATGATTCATATGTTTTGAGTTAACAAAATCAAAGGGCTTGTATGACAAATCACGTGAATTTGAAAGAAGTAAGGAAAGGACGGTCTGGCATTCTATCCTCTGAGCCTACCCTGCAATAGGACGTGGCATGAGAGGATAGGAACATTATTACATTGTTGATATTTTTCTGATATATTCTAGTAATAAATCTGAGAAGTCTATGTGGCTGTGAATTGGAGAAGGAATATATGATATTGATTTTGTTTGCAGAACGCATCCAACAACGTGTCACTAATATTCGTGGACCGATCATTAGATCTGAGTGGTGTGTCGTCCCACACTTCAGAATCCGCCTTGGATAAGATCATGAGTGTCCTTCCAAGATTCCCTGGACATTCTTTGGATATTGCTGTGGATATGTCACCTATTTGTGAAGCTAATTCGTAAGTTTTCAGAAAATACTGTTGTCTTTTTATTAAGTAATCTATGATAAAACCGCTTTAATTGGTAAAGGTTGGTGACTTTCCTTGTGTTCGTTTGAGGAATATTTAAGGGTAAAACAATGTTACTAGTAAACATTTATAATTTGTCTTTGAACCTATCACTACTAAGTAATCGTATGTAATGATTTGATGAAGGAGAATTCTTTGAATTTGTCCATATTTCGGTGGCGTAGTTGAAAAGCGCAAATATTAACACAATGAACGAACCACTAATTTATACATACTTTCATGAAATATTCCAGTGTTTCTGTCACAGAAGATCTGCACCTATGTCCGGGTTGTATATCACATCCAAACAACGAACAGTGCATGCAGATGTTGAGTCATTTTATGAATAAGACCCAGCAAGAAGTAATGCTGGGATTGTATGGAAGGTTGGCAAGTTTAAACATTACAACTCCTACGAGATTACCTCCGAGGGTGACAGCACAAAACTTAGAAAAGTTAATTCTTAGCGCAAAAGGTAAGACGTAAGTTTTGTAAATTGTTGTTCTCCTGATAACGAGATCAGTGCATTAGGAATGATGTGAGAAGATGTAAAACTTACTACACAAATCTACTCATGGCGTTTTTATGTTTCCACAATGTCTTTTTAATGTGTTTAAGGTCGCTACGACATTATTTTACAACACAGCGAGTTGCTACAACAGTCTCTCGCGATCGTACAGACGTTGAAATCTCCCAAAACGCAAGAAACTGATTTGCTGGTGTCTTTAGAGCAACAGATTTTACAAAACTTGTCTACGAGTAGAGATTCCACTAGCGTGTTAACTCAAGTAAGTTGTTAACAAAATATTTGACCTCTTTTCTTCTTTTTCAGTTCTAGTCTCTCCACTGCTGGATATAGTCCGCTTTCCGACGTATACATTCTCTCCTATCACTCGCTTTTCTCACCCACTGTCTAACCCGCTACCAAGATTACATCATCTACTCATCTCTTCTGTGGCCCTCCGACGCATCTTTTGTTTGCCCTTAGTCTTCATTTTACAAGTCTGGATCTCCACCTACTATAATTTATTTTGCTATTTGCCCTGTCCATCGTCATTTCAGTCTAGCTGTACGATCCATGATGTCCACAACTCTGGTTCTACGTTTAGTTTCCCTTACACCGAGCATCTGTCTTTCCATCCATAATTGTAATTTGATGTCATTTCGTTCTTTTAACCACCAAAAACTATTACCAAAAACCTTAGACTGTTTTCTGTTACAGTTTCCGGTTTTTCATTACAGATTAGCTTATTAATAAAGAACCGTAAACAACGAGGGTTGTCTTTGGAAAGACTGCTGAGTTTACTCGTCTATCTCTACTCGACCGCCGGATGCGAAGTCACTTTCTCCAACGCACAAGAGAAGCAGTTAATAGATGCCTTGAAGGCTGCGCTACTCGAAGACAAAGAACATATTGCATTAAATTATACAGATAGTCTGCAGTTAGCCACTGAGGAAGGATGCACCGAGTTTGCCAACAAATTGATTGCACGATTGAAAGATGTTTCTACGTCTAGAAGAATGTTATTAAAGTAAGTGAAAGAAACAATTAATCAATGTATACTCTAATGGTAGTCCCTCTTTCTATCTCATGCTGCATCCCTTGCGGGGTTAGCGGAAAGAACAGAACATTAAACTACCCTATCTCTACATAGACTCCTTGCTTCTTCTATTGCATTTAATTGGATATTTAGAAGTGAGAGTGTTTTGGTATTTATTGTTGTGACCATGCTTTTATTAAACTTCAACTGTCATTGTTGTCCGCATCTCCATTTTAGTCCTCAAATTTTAATAATTTCCTAATAACTCAGCACCAAATTGTGCACACTATTTTATTTAGGTAATATTGCAATACTGTTTTGTCACAAGCACATTTCAATATTTAATTTTTATCGAGAAATATAATAGTGGTTCTTAAAA
The DNA here is from genome assembly GCA_963576895.1 of Ceraclea dissimilis. Lineage (NCBI taxonomy): Eukaryota > Metazoa > Arthropoda > Insecta > Trichoptera > Leptoceridae > Ceraclea > Ceraclea dissimilis. The sequence goes on from OY756377.1 coordinate 4,134,016, forward strand.
AGTTTTTTAAGATTACTTTATTTTTTGTGTATAGTAAAAATTGTGCTGATGATGTCCACTTATAATAGTTCATTGAATTGCCACTCTGGTGCCACGTTACATTGCATTACCGTTACATTGCCACTCTGGTGGCAATTCAATGAACTATTTGTGTGCTAGTTATTGATCTTATTGTATTCAAATTCAATTTTAATGTTTTAGATACAAGTCTGTGATCAAAATGACTGATCCCATATCACCTACCGAGTACAGAGGAGTGCTGCATCAGTTGGTGAATGACTTGGTAGATGTGGAGAAACCAGAGATGCCAGACCTCAAATCTAGGACTGATAAATTGAAAGGGTTGCTACGGAGCGGGCTCAAGTAAGTCTATCTATCTATCCCCTCATGAAACGTTTCTTGTGGGATAGGCGGAGCGAACGGAACACCAAACTGCCCTATCTTTACATGTTTCATTCATGCGGTTCAAAATGCAGCCGTTTTTGAGTAACCGGTCGACATTATCGGTCCAGGTCAATCTTGGACGGCCGCATATCCTCGTACTTTTTTGTTCACTGGTAAATATCCTGTCATCATTCATTCTCTCAACATGCCCAAACCTATTGCTAGAAGCAGACAGGGGAGTTTTTAAGTATGGTATTTGGGTGGGTAAAACTCTCTCTATGGGAGTTGTTGGTTGACTGTAAGATATTGCTTTTCCAATAAGTCCACCTTTTGGCATACTACCATTGTCTTGTTCTGTAATTCTGCATGGTTTTTGGCTAATAAAGATTTATTTATTTATTATATAAGTACACCAAGTAAGTACTGATTTATTTATTTCAGTATTCTGATGAGTACAGCAACGAAAAAGGCGACCAACACTTTGAAACATCCGTTTGATAATCCTCTCGTTATAATTTACATTGTCGGAGGAACTTCAGCCGAAGAATGCAGGAAATTACACCAGGCGATCATGACCAGCGGGACGGATACAGAAGTATGGATCGGATCTACGACACTTCTCAATCCCGTCGAAGCGATGAGACACGCATTGTTTTTAAATGTCGATTCGTAAATCATTCCAAGTTAAGTCTGTCGAGAAAGATATGTTTGCGGATTAATTAACTCGGAGGTGGTCGGTAGCCTGGTTGGTAACGCGCTCGACTGTTAATCCGGTGGGTGCAGTTTCAATCCCCGATACTGACTTACTCCACTTCATGACACAAGCTTTTCAAGCTTAATGTGAAGTGTAAAAAAATGTATTTGGGTTTATTTCGATAAACTCAAAATTCATTTTTATAAAATAAAATTAAATTGACGTCTACAATTTTTCTTGCTGGCAACCATGACGTTTCTAAAAGTATTGCCACTATGGTTGCCAAAAACTAAAAAGCTAGAAGTAGCGCCCTCATCAAAAACCATATCTTTCTTGATACACTATATGTCTTATAAGTCACTATTTATTTATTATATTATACGTACTATCTATTATCGTTACGAATGTGTTTTTTTAATACCACAAATATTGCTCATTCTGTAAATATTCTAGCAAGTAGAACAGATGTTTTCCAGCTACTAAAACACGACAAAATATCGTGGAATTGTTTTTGTGACTCAGTTGAGTAATATAATTTTTTTATATCTGTGAATCATTTTATTTTCAGCATCATTATGTAGTCGACTCATGTACAGTGAAAGATTGACATTCACGGGACTGGCTTAGGTGATCACTTTACATCTAAGCAATCTGTATCAATTTCATCTAGTCAACTACATTTTTTTAGAATTACAATGATTTGGTACGACCATTGGTTTTTAATTTCAATGTGGCTGTGTGTCTATTATATTCATATGAAATGAAAATATTTATTTAATAGTCTATTTTGACAGCTGTGACACACTTAAAAATAACTGACAGATGAATTCAAAATTTAAAAACGTTTAGAACACATTCCTCATATATTATTCCTTTTTTAAAAATGTAAAGTTTTGTTCACATTGGCTGTAAGATATAATTTTTTGTCCAGCACCTAGTTACGCCACTAAGGAGAAGTTTCAAATAGTTTTTATTTTACGAACCGCTAATGTGTAACATTGTTTTTTATAAGTAGTTCCTTGCTTTAAACTTAAACTGTCAAAAAACCACAAAATGATAAAAATCGTAAGAATATACCAACATTTCCGAAAAACGGGACATTAGGTGTCCCAAAATGTTTGTTCGGGACACCAGGACATGGGACGTAAACATAATACCGTTGACAGACCCGGTAAACTGGGACGTCTGGCAACACATGTCCCGAAGTTCAGTTCCAGAATCGACCGTTTTGCAAAAAAGTTCCAATCAAAACCTTTCTCTGAATTCAGCGTCACCCCGATTTCAAATTCAGAAAGAGGTTTTGGTCGGAACTTTTTTGCAAAACGGTCGATTCCGTTAACTGAACTTCGGGACGTTTGTGGTGAGCCTTACAGTCATTCATCTATCTTATAACCTCATTTCTTATCCGATCTTTCAATGTTTTCTAAACATCCTTCTGAACGATTTTTAATACTGTAAATATAGACAAACCTCTATCGTGAATAAGAATTTAATCTAGAACTATTATACGTACACGTTGTTTGTTTAGTTTCTAATAATAAAGCAACTAGTCATGTTTGTTTATCAACATATTGTACCGAGTACCGTAAAGTACGGTGTATGTACGATACATCATACATTGTATCGTAATACCTATAGTACATTAAGTCATATTATCAACAAATGATTTATGTTTCATATTTATTTAATGACCTAATGGAAAATTATATTATTACTAATGTTTTCTGAATATGATTGTAAGAGAGGGGTTACAAAATTTAGGGTTATGTTTGAAAATCACAATTTATGTTTTGTGAGACCATCTGAATTTTCTACATGTCGTAGATGAATCAAGTAGTTATCTCAACAGATACACAGCAAAGGATGAAGAAGGAGGAATCAGGTATAAATGCGGTCAAGACGAGATGGTTAAGAAGAATACGTGGACAGATAGGATAAGAAATGAAGCGATTAGAGAGATGGTTGACTGTAAGACAGATGTTGTAACTGGGATGAAAGTGACCAAGTTGAGATGGTTGCGACATGTAGAGAGTATGAATGACGACAGGATAACAAAGAAAATATACCTGAGTGAAAGAAGAGGTATAAGAAAATGCGGCTGTCCAAGAACTTTTTGGTTCCATTCGAACAGATGCTCAAAGACGGATGTGTTTGGAGTAAAATGAATTGTAGTGTGTATGACGAATTGTATGAATATTACCAAAGCGAGAAGTATGAGTCAGGATACGGAAGCTGGCATTCTGTTCTCTCCGCATACCCCGCAAGATGTGCAGTGTGAGGTGATAGATGGAATGAATAGATAGATGGAATGATGAAAGAATGGAATATTTTAATGTCACGATTTCAGTGATTTCAGTGAACGAAGAGGTGTGAGGAAACGCAGCCGCCTGAGACTGGCCTGGTCCGATCATGTCGACCAGATCCTCAAGGATGGTCGCGTTTTGAGTAAAAGGAATCGGAGAGTGTGTATTGCAGATTGTATGAATGTGTGTAAGGATAGGGCTGTCTGGCGCTCTGTCCTCTCTGCCTACCCTGCAAGGGATGTGGATATTTTCCTAGAATAGGTTTTATGATCTCTTCAGTATTTTCTTATTAACTAGGTCAACTTGTTGTTGCATAACTTTACGTAACACGCATGAAATACAATAATTTAAATTTTCCAGCATATAATCGAGATTATGTTTTGGCTTCTACTTACTTTGTATCGAGATGTAACATATTACGCTTCATAAAGCAATAACATGTTTACCATTAGATTATGAAGTATAATATGTACTATTTTGTTTACTAAATATCCTGATAATAAACATTGTAGTGTTGCCCTTATTATAAATAATAAATCTTGTTATGTTTTGACTTGAAGTAATCTTGCAAGTAAACAAATAAAATTCATACTTTGTAACGTTTATTGAAATGCGGTATGAAAATGCAATTTATATGCAATTTTCTAACCAAAAAGTGCATAGTAAAGTATTTGAGTTGGTGTATGGAACCCAGCATGGGAGATCGGATAAGAAAAAGGGTTATTAAGGTGCACTTACATGAGCAACTTTTGGAACAATAATTGCAGCAATTCATACAAATCGTTTTATTATAATTATTATTGATAATGGGCGAGCAGCTTATAGCTGATATGCCCATATCTAGCTTGCACAATTAATTGTCTCTCAAATACTTGTCCAACTTATTATACTATATAAACACATTTACACTTGGAGCACTGTTTTGATGTTTTGATTAACATTATTTGGCGATATTTAAAGACTTGACTAAAATGACCAAACCGATTTGATATTCAGCAATTCGTGTCGCTGACATCATAATAATTCTCTTTCTCATCAGCACGCAACATCGTTGTCTTGCTTTAAATATTGTCGAAATAATGTTAATCGATACGATTTATACGAGTTGCCGCAATTATTGGTCGAAAAATTGCTCATTTCAGGGTATCTTTAGAGAGATGAGTAAGACGGTTATAGTGACAAGAATGAAGGTGAATAAGCTTAGATGGTTGGGGCATGTTGTGAGGTACTACATAATATGAGAGAAAGAAGAGGTGTGAAGTAGTGTGGTTGCCCGAGACTGACCTGGACTGATCATGTCGACCGAATGTCCGTAATGCTATTAAACATAGATGAGCTGTTCGCGTATTAATGTATGTAAACACAAATGAATTGAAAATCCTCAAGGACGGACACATTTTGAGTAAAAGAATTCGGAGAGCGCGTCTGACAAATAGTCATGAATGTGACAGAAGCAAGGATATAGATGTACGGATAGAGTGATCTGGCGTTCTGTCCCGTTCGCCTATTCCGCAAGGGATGCAGTATGAGGGGACAGACAGACATTAAAAATAATTTGACTTACTCATATTTCTCCAAGTCCTCATTGGTGATGATGGATCCCATCTCCTTCAGATCATCAGCAAAGTCATCGGCCAAGGTTCCATTGTACAATTCATCCCCTCCCTTGTCTGCTATGATTCTCAGAGTGTTGCACCATGTTTTACTCGGCATTATCAAAGTACCACCTTTCCTGAGTTGCTTTGTAGTTTCATCATAGTACATCTCCCTGAAATATAAAAAAAAAACAATGCTTAACCCGGGTCCCTTTTTTGAGATATTTTTAGTGTCACAAGACTGATATTTGTGTTGTTGATTGACGGTGATGAGATTTGTTGATATTTTTTAACATAAAAAACTTCATACAGTGCAAATCCAATGTTAGATTGAATTATTAGGGACCTCATTGCCTGCCACACAAGGGAATGATGGTTTTTTTTATAAAATTTTACTAAAAATTACTATTTTATTTTGATATCCAAAAAATTATATGTGTGAAAATTGGATATGTAATTGCATACAGTTTGTCAAGAAATAGATGTAGTACTCTAATTTTATTTGCTGGCAACAATGACATTTCTATTGAAATTCTACTAGTGTTGACACTGTGGTTGCCAAAAAGCTACATGTTATTATACATGTTAGCTATATATTGAAAACCATATCTTTCTTAACGGACTGTATTGTTTTTTCTTTCAACATTCTCATAAGATTTTTTTACAATATACTTGTATTAAAATTCATAAAAACTAAGCAAAAAATCAGTTATATCGCGTTTTGTATTTGTATTCTATTTCAAGCAAACTTCGGCTTGGTACATTATGTTTTCGAGCGCTATGAACCGTAAAAGAGTAACAAATAAGAAAGACGAGTTATCAAATAAATACATACCTTAAATATGGATTGGTCTGAATGTATTTGCTTGAAGAGACACTGTCCCATAATGCTTTAGACATGTTGAAACCTTTATCACAAATTTCCAATGTTGGTTCTATGAGAGTCTTCCAGGGTAGAACACCAAACTTCTTATAGGCCGTCCAGTATCCTCTCAATTCTCCAGGAACTCCCATTGCTAGGGGACCTGTGGACAATAATGGACAACAAATTAGTTTAGACGCTACAATCTGATAAATTTTGTCCAAAGAAATACGTATAGTTTCTTATTTGTATTATTTTTATATGTTGCATTCAGCATTGACTCCCTATGAGATTATCAGGTTGTAGATTTAGCCGCAACTCTTTTTTGATAATATTTTGAATGTCCTGTAAAATGTTGTAAATGTGTTTGTAAAACTCCCTTCACATCTTTCTCACCAATAAGGTTTGTAGGTATCCCATTGTGTCTCATATAAATGCTTGCACAAAGAGAATGTTATGTGTTTTTATATACATACAGCATTCACTAGTTACCCCACTCTTGGGATATCCCGTGATGCTATAGTAGTAGATGTAGCAACAGATCAGCGGTATGTATAAGAGTGTACAATTTCTGATTACAGGATGCAAGTGTCCAATTAGCAGTGGCAAAGAGCCCTAAGAATATGATTCCCATCGAGTTACTAAATAATAGGTCTAATCTGAGATTATGTATAAAAAAATTATAGTTCCGGCTTCTGTTCTACAAAAGTCCACTTTTTTCCACTGCTTAATAGAGACACTCGAGTAATTGGGAATCTCACGTGAGATGCTATTATGATCTGTTATATTTCTGTTTCCCAATATAGTCGGGAAACTCGGAAACATAGATTTGTGTTCTAATATGAATGCGTGGAACTTTCGAGCATTTCAATGAATAAGTAATTTAATAGGTAACTTGTCGAGGAATAATAAAAACATTTCATGATGGAAAAGCAATAGGTATAACGTATTGGTATAGTAGAATATTTATATGCATAGTTGTGTCGGACTCAGCTAGCTAAATATCGCGTACAATATTATTATGTGCGATAAATGTTAAATGATTTACGCGTTAGTCAGCAAGTTTTTTTCCTAAATAACATAACTGTACCGATGACGAAATTTATCGACTTAATGTGAACATTTAACAAATCTATTTATTCAGATGTTTTAAATGGTAGATTTTTAAGTAGAAATATACCTACTATATCATGCTTTTTTTTAATAGATTACGATGATACGTATATTCTTTGTTCGCTTATTAGTAATTTTTTATTTTTATTACTCTTTATTGAAGTACTATATCAGACATTGGAAGCTTAAATGATATGCGGCATTCCTACACCAGTGTGGAAGAATTAAGGATGAACATTGTCGGGCTTACGGCCGACTGGCAGGCTTAAGTGATCACTTTACACTCGAGCGTAAAGTGATCACTTGGGGGAGTGTACACAGGCCCGAATACTTTCCTGCACATTTCACAGTAATTGTCGTGAACTGCAGAATACATCGTCAGCACTGGGATTCGAACCCAGCACCTCCTGCCAGGGAGACCGACGCTCCAACCAACTACGTCATCCATTGTCTTTATTACTTACTTATTTTAGAAGCATTGGGATCGGAGTGGAACATATCTGCAGTGGAGTTGATAGGAGCTGCTTCCCTCGCATTGAGTGTAAATGCCGTTCTGGTTCCTCGGGAGTATATTGTCATCATGAAGCCCCCTCCCAGCCCCATGCTGTGCATGTTGACCACGCCATTACAGAATAGTGCCGCAATTGCTGCATCCACTGCCGATCCATTCTTTGCCAGGATGTTTCTATAAAAAAAAAGATTTTTAGTATGTATCTCAACATATAGGGTCGTCGAAAGAGAATGCCCCCATTTTAAGAAGGTATAACTTTGGAACCATTTATGTTGAACAAGTTATTCTTTCACTGCACGGCAACCGATTAATGCGAGTTTTGTTTAAAGTACAATATAATGTGTTGTGCGACAAAGCCAGCTGTCGGTATTCGTCTACCGCCTTCCAATATAATGATGCGCCAATGTATTGAATTGTACATCAAACAAAACTTACAGTAATAAGTTACCGCACAGTGAAAGATTCAGTCATTTAACATGAATAGTTCCAAAGTTATACCTTTTCTAAAATGAGGTTGTTCTTTTTTGATGACCCGGATGTATATACCTACAGCAAAGAATGGGCTTTCTCTAAGGATTTAGGTACATTTCATGACACAGTTTTTAGCAGATCCTTTTATAAAAAAAGACATCATTTATTCCATCAAAAATACAGATCAGATACAGTGTTTCAAAAAGACATTTATTTTGAAGTATTTCATATAGAGTTCAATATTGTTTGACACATGTGTTCAATTTTTCAGGTGTGCACTGAAAATTTAATACCAATATTTTTAGGTACTTACTTTGTTTTATAAAGATTAAAAATGGTTATTTTAATTTCACCTTTGGTATAAAGTTTGACCTATATTGATAACTTATTATATTATCTACCTTAATGTTTTAAAACGTAGCAACCATTAATTTATTTTATTATTTTTTCATGATAACATATAAGTAAAACCTGAAACATAGGTATTAAACTAATATAGCATATTACCTACTAACACAGGTAGAAAATCTATGGTAATTGATTAATTTCCTTTATAATTTACGAGAAACCCAAATGTGTTAAATAAATATGTGTAGTTATCTCAACAGATAATATACAGCGAAGGGTGGACTTTCCATTAGACTTACGGCTGATCATAAATTCAAAATTAGACCGAGAAGTGACGACTACCTGCTTTACTCGCACTTTATGGCTCTGGCATAAGTGCGAATAAAGCAGGTAGTCGTCCCTTCTCGATCACATTTTTATTACTGCGTTTGACAGTTATAATTAATTCCATTATAGTGCAAAGTGTGCAGGAAAGTATTTGGGTTATTGTATGTAAGGCCAGATCCTTTTATGCAAAAAAAAAAGTATTTACGATGGATTTGTTTTCTCCCTTCTTTCAATATTAATGTCTATCTATCTATACCCTCACGCCACGTCCCTTGGAGGGTAGGTAGAGAGGACAGAGCGCCAGACAGCCCTATCCTTACACACACTCCTAGCTTCCGTCACATTCATGCAATTTGTCATACACGCTCTCCGATTCCTTTTACACAAAACGCGTCCATCCTTGAGGATCTGGTCGACATGATTGGACCAGGTCAGTCTCGGGCGGCCGTGCTTCCTCACCCCTCTTCGCTCACTCAAATATATATTTTTTGTCATCCTATCATCATTCATTCTCTCAACATGCCCAAACCATCTTAGTTTGTTTACTTTCATTCTTCAGCAATTAATTCATTGTTACAATATCGTGCAGAACATTAAAACCTGGCACGGTGAGGTTATCTTGTCGGTCATATATTCAGACAATATAAAGAAATATTATATACCATGCATGGTCGTTAGCAACACTACTAAATGTTTGCATAGTCATCCATTGTTTTACAATATGTTTACTTAAAAACTATTGTTTCTTGTACTGCTTCTTAGAGTAATTAACTTTATATTGACAATTCTCGCTAAATATTGCATATATTCAGTGCAGATAATGATTTCATGAAAATTTTTAATTTTTCACAAATTTCAGGGGTATCTTTGAAACTACTGTGAAATGGGGTTAGCCAGTTAGTCTGCCTTTCCATGTGGTATCTTTTTTGCCTGACTTTTTTTTTAAAAATTACTCACCAGAAGTCATAGGTGATTAATGTCATTTATTTGTTTCTGGTAGGTACCTACATGGAAAGAATTTCTAAAAATCATGTTTCTGGGAATATTTTGAATTTGTAAATGATAACTGCAATGAATGTCTTAATATGGTTGGTCTTAATATCTGGGTAAAGGGTGGGGGAGAGTGGTGCAGATGTCTTAAAACCCTGAGGAATCTTATCGCATAATTTCAGGGTTTCCTAAAAGGTAGAGGTTTAAGCTTAGCCCGATCCTGTAAATAATGTAAGGTTTATCCACTGGCTCAAACATGGCTGGATTGCCAAGTTATAAAAATTTTGCTACCCCTTGACTTGTGACAAAACAATTTATGTTTCTCCATTTTTTTTAGTATTAAGTGTTGTTATGGAACCATAATCTATTGAAGATCATGATGTTTTCATATCTAGTTGAGTAGATATATGGTATAGGTATTAGCAGCACGGATACCTCAATGTTAAATTGTACCTATATAAGTCAATCTACATTGTCAAGGTGTCAAGCAACCTTGTAATCAGAATACAACTAACAAATTAACTATATTAAGGTGACTAACCTTCCTCCTTTTGGAAGGACAGTCCTCCTTTTCTAGGTTCTGTCCTCACTCCAAAAGTGTCCTCGTTTTTACTTTTTAACATTTTAAAACTAGAATCTGTTCATCTCAAAACAACACGTTTTTTCATCATACCATGAATTTACTAATACTATAGTTTAAAAATAAATTAAAATCAATCGTTTCATAAAAAAAAATTGCCTGCGGCACTATTTTTTTGATGCATATTTTATGGAAGAAAATAGTAAATCAAACTACATAGCGATCTACTTCGCTGTCCTAAAAAAAATCGCCTGGCTTTATTGACGCATTTTTATGCTATACCAATTTTTTCAAATTTATTGTCCACCCCCCCCCCCCCTCTAGCTCCAAGGCTAGCAACGCCCATGATACGCTGTACTTTAGGTAATTTTTAATTTCTTGTCCTCCTTTTTATTTTTAAAAATATGGTCACCTACATACCTACAGGTATTACATGTTCAATAACTGTAACACTATAACGACATTGTATTGAGGTAGCCATTAGGTATATTATATGAGGTGTTGTCAACCAATCACAATATTCATGCAATACCTATTTTTTTAGCAAGGCTTCCTCACCTCGGACTTTTCCCCTCGTGTGAAAACTTCGAATCGAATCTTGCGAATCAATACACATACCAAGGGCGTATTTAAGGGGGGGGGGGGGACAGTCCCCCCCGAAATTTAAAAACGTTATTTCAAAACGTTTATATTATAAACTCTAGAAAAAATAGAAAAAACAACAGAAAAAAATCTTTGTAGAATTCAGGGATTCCCGCCAGCTTAGCCCCAGAATCTGTTGACATTTGACAGATATCTGGGTATCACTAGTAATCACTACCTACTGAATAGTATAAGTAGGTACTCAGACATGAAAATTTCTTGACAACCGCGGGCCTAATAATCTGCCTACAATCATAATGACCTGATGCGTTTCAAGAAAGTTTTGAATCCAGAGTCGAAGAGATGCTGTATGACGTCATCATCTGTATTAAATTCGTTTGTCCACCCCCCCCCCCCCCTCTAGCTCCAAGGCTAGCAACGCCCATGATACGCTGTACTTTAGGTAATTTTTAATTTCTTGTCCTCCTTTTTATTTTTAAAAATATGGTCACCTACATACCTACAGGTATTACATGTTCAATAACTGTAACACTATAACGACATTGTATTGAGGTAGCCATTAGGTATATTATATGAGGTGTTGTCAACCAATCACAATATTCATGCAATACCTATTTTTTTAGCAAGGCTTCCTCACCTCGGACTTTTCCCCTCGTGTGAAAACTTCGAATCGAATCTTGCGAATCAATACACATACCAAGGGCGTATTTAAGGGGGGGGGGGACAGTCCCCCCCGAAATTTAAAAACGTTTATATTATAAACTCTAGAAAAAATAGAAAAAACAACAGAAAAAAATCTTTGTAGAATTCAGGGATTCCCGCCAGCTTAGCCCCAGAATCTGTTGACATTTGACAGATATCTGGGTATCACTAGTAATCACTACCTACTGAATAGTATAAGTAGGTACTCAGACATGAAAATTTCTTGACAACCGCGGGCCTAATAATCTGCCTACAATCATAATGACCTGATGCGTTTCAAGAAAGTTTTGAATCCAGAGTCGAAGAGATGCTGTATGACGTCATCATCTGTATTAAATTCGTAAATGATAGCCCGCTTCGTAATTAATTACTGTCGTACTATCCATGGCGTAATCTTTCGACCTCAAAACTCGTCTCGTCTGATTAAATGGCCTCCATCCAACTAAACCTTATCTATTTGAATGTCGTGCTCGTGGTCAATCCTTAGGGCGGGTTTTCACCTGCAAGAAAACTTCTGCAAAAAGTGTCTTAACAGTCTGTCTACGGAGTTTATACCTGCAAGATACTGTCCGACACTTACCGGTAGAGCATGATTATATAAAGAGATTTTATTTCCAATCTATATTCTTGACATCTGAGAACAAATTTAGAAATGAGGGTGGGTATGTCAACTTGAGCTTAGGATGTCTTCTTTAAGGTGAGCTCAAAGTTTAAGGTTCCCCTTAAATTTGCAACCACAGTACTTCACTTCATTTCAATGGGCAATAGTTTCAAAACGGAGTGGATAACAATTTTACAATAATATTATCATTGTTATTAAATTACTTATGTACATTTTGTAAGCAAACAACACATTACAATGTGTACTTTAGCTTATCTATAGCCGACTATAATAGCATACATGTATTGTTATTATTGTCTTGCTACTGGCTATAGATATGTATGGGCATACGTATTATGTATAGTACAACGAAGAAAAAAAAGATAAAACTATCGAAGGTCAACATTGATAACATTGGAGTAGGTAAATAAAAACGAGTTCTTTGTTATAATAACTTTAAATTTATTCAATTTAACAATAATTATAGGCTTTTTCGATTGGAAAATATTAACAAAACGCAGGTAAAACAATGCGGTACAATATTTTCTTCACACTAGGTATAGGAGAAAATCTTGGAAAACTTTCTTATTAGATTCTTGTTAGCTGCGATTAGTACGGAAAATATAGTTATTTTCTGATTGTAATTTAGGCGTACATTGCAATGCGTTTTGCAGACATTTTCCAAACATATTTTATACTTTTTTTTATAATATATGTCGACATATATTTTAAAATTAAAAAACTAAAATGATTTTGATGACAAGATGACGTTTCTTATAAACAATAGATAACTTCTATATAACATTAAAATTAGTAACACAGTTAATTTAACATCTAAAATAATGTGTTAATATTAAACCACACGAAAATCAGCTTCAAGGAACGATGGAGCAGCCATGATGCGAGGTTATTTATATCAAGGCAAACTGTTTACAGTATTAAACATGTTATGTAGTTGTACACAAAGCTTGTGATATTATGTATGTATTCACAAATATGTTCCACTGATTTATTGCAATAACTTCCAACATTTTTTTTTCAATCCAATTCATCAAAAAAGTCCATTCAAAGTATTACGTATCACATTAACCATTTTGTTTTAAGAAAAACTGCGAGATGTCAGCGAGGAATGAAGATAAATGCGTGTTGTTTGTTTAGTTTTTAGACTTGGCCTCCGCCTTCTTCTGGTTTGTCTCCGTATTTTGCAACTTGGTGAGTATTTTCCTAGAATGTCCCGAGGGATCGTGATGATTTGTGTGTTCGTGCACTTCTTTCTTCGATCTCTGCTTCCCACTGTGTCCAGAATGAACGTGCTTATCAATATCGTAATTGTAATGTTCGTATTCGTCGAATTGCGGCTCCGACATGTTGACGGATAATTTAATTATATAAATATCACAACTAAATTTCAGTAAATAAATACGAACTCCGCAGCTGTCAGCTGTTCGCGAGAATCAGTTCGCTAATGGCGGGCAACAAAGTTTGTTGGTTCGTTTCATGAAACATGGCAGCTGTTTGCACATGCGCAATTCGTATGATCGAATGAAATGTTGCTAGTAGTACATAAGCACTATTCCTCAAACTATACGAAAAAACAGAAATAAAAACGATTTTCTACATTGAACACAAAACAGTTATCATTTTATTAAATTTAAAATGTAGTGAAATATACTCAATATCTCACATTTAATTATAAGTGTAATTTTTGAAAAGTATTCAACAAATATTGGTTAAATTTTCGGAAATAATTTCAATATTGGCAACATTGGTGTTTAGATAAAATATTTTCCATATAATATAAACATATGTTTCGCGTAATATTGAATTTATTTGTATGCCGTCCAGTATGTCATAATATAAATAGCTATTGGCACGAGTTAATATGCAAGAAAATTACATTATTTTAATGGCTGGGGTATTGAACGTCCATGACATTATTTTATATTATTATCTTAACAAGTAACAGATGGATATATGGATAACCAACTACATATAAAATTGTACAATAATTCGGGTCGATAACCTACGACGTTTAAATTTAATAGATTAAGTATATTGGATTAAATTTAAACGATGTAGCTCGGTAGATAATATTATATCAATATTGAGTATAAAGATAGGCGAACCTGCTTATCTTCTTTTAATATTTAAACATGTCTTAAAACTCCCTATGTAGGGTTGATTCTATAGATTCATATATGTTAATTTTGTCTGTACCCAGTTGACACTAAACTTGGAAAAATAAATGAATGAATGAATATCTATGACTAACGAGCATTTGTTTTTCTGTGATGCTAAATATCATGTACCCACTTGTTTAATTTACGAAAAAAAAATTAGTGGTGAAGATTTTAAAACTTCTGACTCAAACTTTTAACTACATATGGTTGCATTAGACATATAATACAATTATTATGTAGATTATAGGTGCTTATAGCTATTATTGTTACGAATAATTATTTATGTTTGTTACATGCCGATAATAGTGTAGGTACATAAAATTTTGCATTATTTATTAGTAGAAATTGAAATGTGCATGAAACAAATATGTAAGTATATACATTTTCCATTATTTAAGCATTTTACCACTTGTTCCATTATTTGATAAATGTGTTTCCAAAAAGCATACTGTGCAATCTGAAAATGTTTCCAAAAAGCATACTGTGCAATTTGAAAATGTTTCCAAAAAGCATACTGTGCAATGAAAATGTTTCCAAAAAGCATACTGTGCAATCTGAAAATGTTTCCAAAAAGCATACTGTGCAATCTGAAAATGTTTCCAAAAAGCATACTGTGCAATCTGAAAATGTTTCCAAAAAGCATACTGTGCAATCTGAAAATGTTTCCAAAAAGCATACTATGCAATTATAAAACGTTTCCAAAAAGCATACTATTCTGCTATGTTTTGCTACCTTTATATGAATATAGATGTTTTGCACCAAATTAAGTAAATATTATACCTAATGCTAATGTAGAATGTAGTTATGTCTATACCTAGATATATTGAATATCAATTAGGCTGTTAGGTATCTAGCCAGCAATATCAAATGCTGACAACTGAATTTGATAGAGCATTTGATCAGTAAGAATTTAAAATGTTTAAATTATTTGATGATGTGTGCATGTATGAGCGAGTAGGTATGTAATTTGTTTTATCCACAGGTGTTAGTGAAATAACATAATCTATAATAATATACCTACCTACCCTAATGTAGACATAATAAATATTAATATTGTATTCGAAATAATGTCTGCTAATACATGGGTATCTAAAACATAATATTATGTACTACATAGATATGCCTACATGTATTATTTTTATCTATGTATTATAATAATATAATACCTACGCCGTAAATTCGATCAAAACATTATAATATATCTATGTAGATAAATATTACATGATATGCATGTGTCTGATAAGCGTTTCAAAATATTGTGAAATATCAGAAATATGTTTTTTCTTTTTTGTTTAATGGCAACGTGCAAAATCAGGCGTCTATACATGGGCGTCGCCAGCATCGGAGC
Source organism: Ceraclea dissimilis (assembly GCA_963576895.1). Taxonomy (NCBI): domain Eukaryota; kingdom Metazoa; phylum Arthropoda; class Insecta; order Trichoptera; family Leptoceridae; genus Ceraclea; species Ceraclea dissimilis. The sequence goes on from OY756377.1 coordinate 4,149,628, forward strand.
TAGGGAGGGGGCAACAAAATTTTAATTTTTAAATTTAAATAGCGCCGCAGATGATTTTTTTTTGTAAGACATAGTGAAGAAGGTCGTAATGTGTTTTGTTTTATTTGAAAATGTATATAATACTTTACACAATAATATGTATGAAAACATGTTTTTTTACAAAAAACGCAATAAAAAATAGCGCCGCAGGCAATTTTTTTTATGAAACAATTGTATTTTGAGAGATTTTCATGAAATTTTATAATATGATGAGAAAACGTGTGGTGATTATGTGATTTTTGTGAGTTTTTATTATTTAGTATGAAAAATTATATACCTATTCCAATCTCTAGGGGGGACAGCTGCCCCGCCCTGATGACGCCCATGCGTCTATAATAAGTAGGTAGACCAAATCAGATCAAGTAATAGGCACCTTCTAATATTATAATGAAAATTGAAAACATGCCTTAATGTGATTTTATGAACATGTGTCTAAAGTCCATTTTAAGTGTTTTTCTTCACATGAAGCGATAAAGCATACATATGTGTATAATTATTTGTAGAATATTTTTTGTCCATTTTCGTCGAAAAGTCACTAAAACACAGTTTGTATTGGACATTACAATATAAGTATTGTGATTAGAATTAAAAGTTGGTGAGTCGGAAATTGTGATGGAATATCATTGGTTTTTTTTTTGTGTACGTAATAGGATAGGCTCACCCAAATGTCACAAATAGGTCTTATAATTATCATTCGATAAACTTATCTTCGTATTCTACATAGAATAGGGAATTAGGTATGTGTAATAAAATATTTTTTTCATATTTAGGACGTCTAGAAATGTTAAATTTAGTCCAATAATAAAACGAAAAAAAAAACTAGAATGCAGGAAGACAATATTGTGTACTATTTGGGCTTATGCCAAACACAGATTCGGGTTTAAAATAGTTCTATAATTTAGGATATTACGAAAATACTTTATCGCCGGTGAAAGTCATGTGTCTTATACATAAAAAAATAGTTCATACGAATTTACACTATAGTAATTATTGTTCGTCACAGTCCAGATAAAAAAAAATAAAAAAAGTGATTGTAATTGTTTTTTTTTTTGTCTCAGGTACTTAATAATTATTGTTTTTTTCTCTTTTGTAATCACATCTAAAATGTGTAGGTACTTTTAATATAAATAAATAAAAAATATGTATAGGTCAAATAATTTTAATTTTTAACGTTAGTGAGTTTGCATATAATCAGGCGCAATTTTCCAACGCTCCGGGAAATTCTGTAAATCTCTTTACATTCACTAGCGGATCCAGGGGGTGGGCTAGGGGGCTGAAGCCCCCCCCAAAACCATGAGTGACAGTACTTTATATTCAACAAATCTAGGGGTTTCGGCCCCTTAGCCCCCCCCCCAAGAGGTTGAGTGACAGTACTTTTTACCATGTGACGACATTCAGCCCCCCCCCCCCCCCCCAAAATGGAGTCCTGGATCCGCCACTGTTTACATTGTACACCGTTTTTAATCTCTATGTTAATGAGATCACAATATGCAGCATTAGTAAATGACATGGAAAGGGGTAATATTAAGTGCATGCTACATAAAACCATTCCGAGTGGCCAAATCTTACGTTTCTTGCAAAAACATACTGAGTTTATTGTCAATCATCAGGTTTATTACTCTTGCCAGACCCTAAAGGTGCACTTACATGAGCCATTTTTCGAGCAATAATTGCCGCAACCCGCACAAATTGTGTTGATTAACATTATTTTGCAATATACAGCAATTATCCCGGCAATACAACGATACAACGATATTGCGTGCAAACGAGAAAGAGAATTATCACGATGTCGGCGACACGAATTGCTGAGACCCAACATTAAATCAGGTAGTCGTGAATTTTTGGTATGTTATGTAGGACAATGAGGTAGTTAAGAATTAAAATTTGCACAATTTTCCTCCCTCCGCCCCCTTCACCATCTTGAAAAAACCTTAAAAAATCGCCACTTTATGTATATTATGCGCTATAACTTCGTTGTTTCGCGTTTTAGCTCAAAAATCTTATTTGCTGATTTGTACACCATATAATTTCCCATAATTTTACCATATAAATTTTTGCTCTAAAATAAATAGGAACGGAGCTTTAAAGCTACAAAAATTGGCCAAAATTCTGTATTTTTTGAAATTTGAGTTTTTAGCTAATAAACATCACAATATCTTCGTTATGGTCAATTTTAGCCAAAAAATTCTTATAGCATCATATAGAGTACTTAATTTTCTACAAAAGGCGTATATCATTATTTATATTATGCCTAAAATAGCGGCGGAGGGACAGATTTAGAATAAAAACGAAATATATTTTTCAAACATACTTTTCGAAAATGTATGGGAAAAAGTTGTCTTTTTTACGTTTTTGTTTAATTTTGTCCATTATTGCTAAGTTTTATGAGGCATATTTAACCTTTTTGAAATCTTCAGATATGACGAAAGTCTTTAGGAGAAATACGATACAAAAATATAGTGAAATATTTTGGTTACAGGTGTTCGAAAGATGGCAAAATTTCCTGAAAAATATTATTTTCGTAAACGGTGTAATTTTTCTTATCAATAAAACATTTTCTCTTAAAATGTTTTAAAACTAAGTATCCACATCTTTCCTGAGTTCTGCTGAAAAAAACAAATTAAAAAAAATCTCCAGGTATTTCCTCTATGTAACAAAAACTAGAAAATGGAGTAAATTTTAAGAAATTTGTTTATCACACTGTAACATTCAGCTTAAACACAAATTGAAATCAAATGATTATTAGACTAAAATACATCCAAATATCTATCTTTAGAATATACACAGAGTGTGCTATGTCGCATGATGAAAAGGATACAGGGTGTTAAAAAAACTTATTTCGTTGTTGTCGATGAATTACACTATCTTTTAGTTTTCGTTCGACTGTATAAAAACCTAAAGCAATTTTAAGTATATTTTTTATCAGGCGGGTTGCTTAAGGATATAGGTAATTAATTTAAAAACATTTACAGCATGGTGTCATATTTGAAGGAATTGTGATGATTGTTTTCAAATTAAATATTTATCAGAAAATTTACATCAATTGTTAGGACATCTCTAATCTAAATATTTCACTTTATATTTTGTGCAATATTTATCCTAATTTTTTCCGTAATATTTGCTGATTCCAACAAGGTAAAATATGTACCATAAATTGTAAGAACAATCGATATAATTAAGCATAAATTTAATTTAGTCAACTTTTCTTCATACATTTTCGAACGGCATGTGAAATCAGAAAATGTATGGGAAATCATAAAAATCACTATTTCGTTTTTTTCTAAATCAATCTCTACGTCGTTGTTTTGAGTACAATATGGACAATGATATACGCGTTTTGTAGCAAATTGAATTCTCTATAGGATGAAATGAAAAATTTCTGGCTAAAATAAGCCATAACGAAGTTATTGTGATGTATAATGGCTAACATCTCAAAATTGAATAAAATATAGAATTTTGACCAATTTTGGGAGCTTAAAAGCTTTGTTGGTATTTTGTTTAGTGCAAAATGGTATAAAGAAAAGCTCTGGGAAATTTTGTGTTGTACAAATCGGCCAATACCTATTTTGACCTAAAACGCGAAGCAACGAAGTTATAGTGCATAATATACAAAAAGTGGGAAATTTTTAAGGTTTTTTCAAGATGGTGAAGGGGGCGGAGGGAGGAAAATTGTGAAAATTTGGATTCTTACCTATTTCATTGTCCTACATAACATACCAAAAATTCACGACTACCTGATTTAATGTTGGCAAAATTGCTTCATCGACTGCACTATATAGGTATATTGCGAAATAATGTTGATCAATACGATTTGTACGAGTTGCGGCAATTATTGCTCGGAAAATTGCCTGTGTAAGAGCACCTTAATAATTTCTGGGAAACCTCACACTGAGGTAAAAAAAATGCATTGTTAAGTGCCGAACACATCTACGAGTACATATGATTATTTTTTCATATTAGTCTAATAGTAATGGCAATAAAATTACCTATATTACATAATGATGTGCAATTTATTTATGAATCATCTAGGTACCTAACCTATGATGTTATCTATCGTGAGCATGTAATCATATTTAGCCTTAATGCTTTGTTTTAAGAGTCATGACTCATGTCTTCACTCTGTTTATGATTGAGTTTAAACATATTAATATACCTTTACCTATTATTACTCTTTACGATTGAAGGTCTTTAGCAATCAACTTCCTTCCATATGATAAATTTATATTCATTAAAAAATCAACTCATATGAACTTCTATATTAAAAATTGCTGCGCTATTAAATATTCCATACATAATCGGATAACGCATAAAAAGAATATTATGTCTTATTTGTTTTTGTTTTTCAGTACTCAAAGGCCTGCTAATAGCCTAAGATAATAAATAGCCTCTGGTTGACAGTAAGATATTGCTTTTGCAATAAGTCCGTCTTTTAGCATACTATTATTGTCTTGTTTTGTAACTACTGATCATTTTTATGCTAATAAAGATTTATTTATTTAAGTTCCGACCGCTCGAAATATAACACATCTGTTTTTCTTGTATATTCTCTATAGGAGAAATTTGTCAATGACGAAAATAATTTTTACTAATTTCCCCACAAAAAATGTTTCTAGCTGTTTCTAGCTCTGACTAGTTAACCCGCAGTGATCGGTCAGAATTCCGGATATTTTTTTGAACAACAAAAGAGAAACTTACGTGTCTAATAAATAAAATTAAAAAAAACTCTCGACTTACTTGCCAATTTCCGAACATTGTGGTCCATCCGTACAGACAGCTCCCCTCTTGAATATGTGATAGTGTGAAGGGGAAGGAGGAAGCTCCACTTCCGGGTCAGGAGGAACTAGGACTTCCCCTGCAGATGAGGACTTCTTGCTGACCACAATGAAGTATACAGCCACAGCAATGATGACCAGAATGGCTATCACAGCTAGGGCGATATAAACTCTTGATACAGTTTTCCTATAAAAACAAAATTGATCTTAAAACTTTCAACAAATCAGGTTGTCGCAAACACAAGCAACTCCTGTAAGGTATATCTGATTTAGTATCATTAGTTTAGATAGAGATCAATAAAAATATTATAATAACCATTTCAGGGGTCAAAACTAGTCAGTAAAATCAGTAAAATGCATGTTTTTTTGTTTTTTGCCTGCGGCACTATTTACATTTTTTTTAGTTCTATAGTTCGATAAAAAAACTAATCATGATAATGTTCCTGAATTTTGAGCACCTACGTTTTTTACGTTCAGGTAGTCACTAAAAATCTGTATTTTTAGACCTCTGGGTCAATAAAATCAGTATTTTCTAACACTGAACCTGTTTTAACCCCTGCAATTTCCTCTGAAATAGGTAGGCATTTGACCAGTTAATGACATTATCTATTCAATTCTTGAAATAATATTCGTAAGTATGAATTAAATAGGAAGTCAGGATAGATTAATAAAAATAGATCATACGCATTTACCCAATTTCATTTGGAATTTGGAACAGCATCAATTTTTAGATGATAGTAAAAATGGATAGAAGAATCTAGTTTATCCAATAATTATTTAATTATTACCTATCTTATCTGGGTTGATGACAAAAAAATTGCCAATAGGCGATTAACTTGTCCAATTTTGTGCCACAATTTTTTTGGCAACGTTTAGAACAGATTTATTCAATACCTATGCGTCTGTATAACATTGATACTAAGAATTTATTACTATAATTTATTTAATTTAAATAAATCTAATAAGATATTCGTAAGTACAGCTAAAATGACGTAAGTAAGAATTATAATGCTGAAGTTATAAGCTGTCAAATAGATGACAAAATCAATCTTGTTTTGCGCAATTTGATTGACATTATGTAACTACATATTGAAATGCACAATACTGTGCAATAAAAAGATTTATCAGACTCCATCATAAAATTTTTACATCCTATAGTTTTTTATATTATTGAGTACAATGAGCCATCTATGAATGAGTAGCAAAAGCTTTTCATCCGATTTTAAAACCGTTCCATGAGCGAGATGACGGTCGTATTGAAAAGTGGTTTGTCACTGTGCTAAATTTCATTTATTGTTTGACGAATCGGACAAAGTAGGCTTTTTTTAAAACATAAAATGCATAGTTTTAAATATATTTTTTTCATAGCATTTCAATAAAGAGAATTGAATCGTTTTTTTGTATTTACCTGTTAAGCCTCGGATTGGAAAAATAATTTTTCTTCGACGTGTCCGCCGAATCTTCAGATATCAATAAATTTTCCTTCATGTTGCGTCTATTTCTTAAACCTAAACGAAATATTGGTTGATCTAAACCAGAACATGTCCTCACACGCATAATAACATGCCACCAATTTAAATATTTTATTATTTATCTAACTAATTTAAAACATTTTAGAAACGCACTACTTCTTGCACAGAAAACATTGTATTACGATTTCTATCGAGCACCGCCATGATTTTATAGAAACATTTGACAGAAAACTTTAGTTTTGTGCGAATCATGACTTTGATATTACATTTTAAGGCATAAATTCTTTTAAACGAGTGACTTTAGACATTTTCTAACCTCACAGCATGCGGTAACTGAATAGGAACTGAGGTTCCAGCTGTCAGTGGAGGAAAATCGATACTTTCAGGAGTAAGCGCGAAAGGCTTTTCCACGAAGTAGATGGCGCTATATTCAAAAGTTTCGTAATCTTTACTCGATTTTAAAGTTTCTTTGTAATTTTTATTCTTGCTGTGGGCGAAGTTAGACAGATATGACGAAAAAATTCTAGAACCACTAAAACAACTGGATTTCATTAAGAACGTTGGGTTTTAATCTAAAGATAGTCTAACTGCGACAAGTTCTCCCAAAAGAACTGGTTAGTCTCGGACGACCACGATTCATCACACCCCTTCATTAACCCCTGTATATACTTATCTTTTTAGTTGTCCTTCATCCTCTCAACATGTTTAAATCATCTATATAAGCATATTCATATTCATTCTAATCACTATACCTACATTTTTTTCGTCTTGGGCCGGCCTCATACATAATCATGAAATTCGTAGTCTGAATTTGGATTGTCTGTATAAAAATTTTGACTAAAATTACGTAAACGAAGTAAGTAGGTACGTCAAGAACGCATTGTTACCCCGATTCTGAATTCAGAGAGAGCTTTTAGTCGGAACTTTTTTTTACAAACAATTAGTTTCAGACTATGAATTTCATAATTGGTCTTACAGTCACTCATCACTCTTAACAACCTCAACATTTCTCAATGATATTTAATAATTTTTCTTATGTTGTTTTAAAGAAACATCTACAATTGACTTACTTTCTTCCCTGCGATTCAGGATCCTCTGTAACAGTCATCGTATGTCTGGCCATGATGTCTGGAATCCAATGGGATTACTTCCTCTAGGAACACGAATGACAAATTGTAAATACTGCAGGTTAGGAATATAGTAGGTGAACTATCTATGAATTCATTTCTTCATTTTGAATCTGAAAGTACAAAAGATCATTAATTATAAGATTGCTATATTATAAAGCACGAGATTATGGATTAGCTGGAAAATTTAAGTTCTTATAGATATAGTATTTGCTTATAGGTATCTACTTAATAGAAACTGTGTTACTGGTAAGGAAATATGTATAACAAGAAGAAAATCGCATAATTAACGAAATTACAAAATTCGTTAAGTGTGCAGGAAAAGAAAATGGTTATACTAAGTCTCCAAATTTTTACAGTAAAATAAAATGTAATTTATATGGATCAAGGGGACTGATAATATAACCAATGAGTAAGTAGTTATATAAGGTAGGTACTATTCAGTGGCGGATTTGCAGTCTTGGCCGCCCCTTACTCAGTACCCATCACATAGACTACATAATGAATTCACTTTATTGCCAACCTTTATCAGAATCGATTCAGAAATTCAGTTAATTATAATAGCTGCTAATTTGTAATACTTTCTAAGGTTTTGAGGATAATTGCACATTTAAATAAAAGATTTAAAACAGTTTTAGGTTTTACTTATTTAACTTGAATTATTATTATAGATTTGATATTGTAAATCAAAAATAATTCAAGTTAAATTCACGTTGGTAATTGTTAGGTATAAAAACATAAATATGGTACTAAGTTGCCTCTCCTGCCATTAGCGAAGTTGATTGTGAACTACGTTCTTCGGCCAAGCAATAAAAAGATGGCGGGTGTGTTAAAATACCACCCTCTCCCTTCAACAGTAAGAAATGCAACAATACACAGGTACTTAATGTACATGAAATTCGACAACACAGCCGTCGCTCTTCGTGGTGTAGTGGATATGATCCCTACTAAGCGAGACGAAGGTATGGGTTCGAATCCCAGCCGGGGTGAACTGAAATGGCGAATGTTTCTCGAGTGTAAAGTGATCACTTAAGCCAGCCGAGGTCGGTCGTAAGCCCGACAATGTTCATCCTTAATTCTTCTATACTGTTGTGGGAATACTTCAATTTACTTATTTAAATAAATAAATAAATGAAATAAAATAATCTTTATTGTATAGAAACATACAAAGGGCGGGCTTATTGTCAAATGGCAATTTCTGCCAGCCAACCCATGACCGAAACCAAAACGAGGCATAACTAATTATAAATTTAGTACCAAAAGGGTACCTTAACCTAACAACAATTGAAAACATAAATACATACATAGATAAACACATTATACATATACGAGGGCTATTTTTTAATCAAGTTCCGTTTCTGCTTCTAAGTAAGCACGAAATACAAAAGAGCAAGATCTGCACACCTCGAGGTTGCGCAATTCTCCGACTACAACCTCTGCCATTTTCAGATCGATTACGTCACTCGCAGCCGAGTTACAGGCAATTGAACATGGCCGCCTCGATCGGTGCCTCCGCCAACTTTGCCTTACGACTTGTGATCCGTTTTCTGCCAACAAATGGACGAAGTGCTCCTAAAACCCATTGCAGAATGGTAAAAAAATACAGTAAACACTTCATGAGTGATGGTAGTGTAGATAGGAATGGGACTGGTGCACAAAATTTAAAGAAAAGCAAGCTCACGTACGTGATGAAGATATCGTCAAAGGCGCAAGTCTGCCCTTAGTGTAGGCCTCGTGGAACCTCGAGGACCTCGGGTAGACCTGACCATCTTAGGTGATCAGAGGCAGGTGATCACACACCTTCCTGTGTATTGGGGCTTTGCTGATAATTGTTTACAAAGCGGACTTTAAAATTTCTGAAAATTGTTGCTTAGAGCGGACCTTAAAATCTGAATGTTCTCTGATTGAAAACCTTCGTTAAACTCACATTTGGCGGGAGCATCGATCGTAGTGGCCATGCTCAATTGCCTGTAACTCGGCTGCGAGTGACGCATCCGTTTCGAAAATGGCAGAGGTTATGGAGGAAGAGTTGAGCAATCTCGTGATGTGCAGATCTTGCTCATTCGTATTTCGTGCTTACTTAAAAGCACAAACGGAACTTGATAAAAAAACACCCCTCGTATAAATATATACATAAATGGTATATGGGATGGGATTATTTAATTAGTTTAATTACAGGTTTATGTTTATACAATTTGCCAAAACACTCATCTGCACTTAAGCGCAGCAAAATCATCTACTGAATCCTCGCAATACAATTTTCTTAAAAAATCTGCTTCTATGTTGAGCAAAGCAATATCATTAAAACTTTGAATCAGTGACTTTATTGTCACGATTGGCCGCCCCTAATATCTGGCCGCTCTAGGCCCGGGCCTACTGGGCCTTAGGGGAAATCCGCCACTGGTACTATTTCCAAACGATATATTTACTTATAAAGTCTTGTTTCTTTTATCATTGCGAATGCGAGCTACAGCCATGCCATTGCGAGTTGGCGAGTTGATAAGAGTGTTATTCAAATTTAATTGCTCACTGCATTGTAGTTATTTTGCACATTAAAATGCAATACCATATTAAGAACCTATTAAGTAGAATGCAAAGCACACATTTCATTTTATCAATACTGAAACTGAATATACTTATAAACTGAAGAATTCAACAATAAATTATTTCATTCTGTACTGTATTGAATTAGTATGAGTAGGTAGTGTACTAGTACAACCTAATATATTTTTTTATACTTTTTTTGTGATCGTCAAATCGTTTTTTTTACAAGAGTATGCACACCGACATTTAAAAAAATTCTAAAATCGGGAGACCTTCTATCTCGACAACCGTTACTAAATATGCTTTGACACTAAATAGGGTAGATGCATTGAACATTTATCTAGGGAATAACCGTAAAAGATTTTTTATATCATGTATAGATTTCTCAAAAAAATGAAAACACCCCTGATCTTTTTTCCGAAAGACGGAAACTCGTTTCCCGAAAGTCGTGGAGTATTTTTTTTGTACTCTTAATATGCTTTCAAATCTAGGGAATAACCGTAAAAGTTTTTTGATAGACACAAAACTAACCCCAAAAAATGGAGAAAACGCTATTTTTACCATTTTATCATGCGATTGTTCACGCGATTTTGAACCTTAATGCCGTGGGAAATGATTGTGACATCATACTTGGTACCAAGGGCTTAACTTCACTCCGTTGATTTTTATTAGGTACTAATTTTATTGGTTTTATTTGTCTGGGCGCAAACTTTATGTACTTAATCGGTTTTTCCACCACTTCCTGACTACCTATATTAATAGGGCTATCACACATGTCCGGAAGCTCAGTTAACTGAATCGACCGTTTGGAAAAAAGATCCGACCAGAACCTCTCTCTGAATTCAGTGTTACCCTGATTTTGAATTCAGAAAAAGGTTTTGGTCAGAGCTGGAAATTCTGTGTAACGAACCCAACATAGTAAAGTACATAAAATCATATCGCCTAAGATGGTTGGGACATATCCAGCGAATGGAGGACAACCGAATACCGAAGAAGATTCTCAGCACGTGACCAGATGGGAGACGAAATGTGGGGAGACCTAAGCTGAGATGGATAGATGGCGTGGAGAGGGACCTCAGGGCAATTGGGGTGACGAACTGGAAGGTGCGGGCGATGGACCGAATAGAATGGCAAAGTATTCTGGAGGAGGCCAAGGCCTGGAGTGGGCTGCAGCGCCAGTGATGATGATGATTGATGATTTCTTAATCATTGCAGCACGTATTTTTCTATTATATCATACGAGTGCCTACATGAAAATAAATATGTGCATTGTGTCACCTGTTGAAAAAACTATTTAGTAAGAATTGATGACATCATTATAACAATATATAGAGTCTTATTCAGTCATCAAACAAATTATAAGTTTCGCACCTTTTATAGAACGTAAGTGCCCAATTACTCGACTAATCGCTTCAATACAGTTGGGTTTGTACAACGAATAGGTAATACAATAGAATAGGTATATAATATACGTACAATAATATATAAGTACAAAATGAGTCTTGTGTTGTGTGACTTGTGACAATAGGTCAGAAATTACGTTCATCAGACATTCCTAATCAAACTACAAAATAGGTATTCAATTCATTGATGGTCGTAGGAAGGGGGGATTTTGGGGTTCAAATCTCAGATAATGAGATTTGAATCAGATCTGGTTTATTGTCAGACTGAATAAAAATATACCTAAAGAATGTGTTACACTTACCTATAAAGAAATATATGACTGGATCACTAGATACTAGAAAAAGCTATTAATTGTATGTCCTTGTACGAGTATGTTATGTTTATGTATACCATATAGTCGTGAATTCGTGAACATAAAACAATAGTTAGTACAATCTCTATCATTATGTTTACAAATTATATTAGGTTTGAGTTATGATGCAAATCAGTCAAATCATTCTATATATTATGAGATGCGTGTAGTCTTAAACAGGATTCGAACTGGCCACGGTAGATGCGGATACTTGCTCCATAAATGGGGCAAGAGAAACCATCCCCTTTGTGAATGTGACCAGATCGAGACTGTTGACCATATAGTAGAGAGGTGTCCTGACAAGAAGTTTGCAGGGGTTCTTGAGGAAATCCATGAGGTGACGCCAAGGGCAATAGATTACTTGCAGAATATTGACGCGGAGTCACGACTCCAAGATAATTTGTACAATGGTCGTGTGCATACGAAAGAAGAAGAAGGGTCTTTTTGGTGTCAGGAAAGAACCTCATGGGAAAAATTCTCACGGGAAGAAATCTCACTGGAAGAAATCTCACACGGAAGAAATTTCACACGGAAGAAATCTCACAAGTAAGGTAATCAGAGATGAGATAAAATGCATGAATGTGACGGAAGAACGAAGCGTGTGTAAGTAAGTAATAATCTGCACAATCATATGTATGAAAAATGTGTAGTATAAAAAGTAATAAAAAAATAGCGCCGCAGGCAATTGTTATAATGAAACAATTGTTTTTTGATGGATTTTCATACTAATTTTAGAAAATTTATGACATGATGAGAAAATGTGTGGCAGTAATGTATTTTTTGTGAGGTTTTATCATTTAGTATGAAAAAAAATATACCTATTCCAATCTCTGGGGGGGCAGCTGCCCCACTTACGACGCCCATGGAATAGAATAGAATTACCATTACAATAATAAAAAATAAATGTTGTCTAACTCAGATCTACAGGTAACCAATACAAATTCTTCAAATATTTCCAACACTTCGGAAGTATATATATTTATATTTATTCATAACAATCATATCATTGGACATGACTACCAAATTAGCATCAAATTATGGCTCGATTGACCATGATACTGTAATCAAATTATCGTTGATCGATCATATTCAATAATAATAAAGTTACGCAGGTTATTCAGGCATTTTTTATATCCATAATTATTACCAGTAGCTATATATTTTATTGGTAACCCACGAACAGAAAAGATTGTCATACAATATATTGAATGATGTATAGCTTATTTGGCCTAAGATCACTCGCAAACGAGTGGAGGGCCTTAAATAGAATAAATAATAATAAATAATATAGCTTATTTCAAAATCGCATGATAAAATGTTATAAATAGCGTTTTTTTTTACTTTTTGGTGTTAATTTCGTCGTATTAAAAAAACTTTAGGTCATTACCTAGATATCAATGAATATTATCAATACAAAAATAAATCTGCAACATTCAGGAAACGAGTTGCTGTCTTTCGAAAAAAATCAGAGGTGTTTTTCACATTTTTTTAAAAATATCCATACAAGATATAAAAAAATCTTTTACGGTCATTCCCTAGATAAAGGTTCAATGCATCCTTTCTATTTTTTCCAAAGCAAATTTAGCGAGGTTGTCGAGATCTATAAAGGTCTCCTGTTTTTTGAAATCTTTTGAAATGTCAATATGCCTACTACCCTTAAGACAGCATTGTGTACTATCACGACCTTTTTCACACAGTTATCTTTTCTCATCATTTACATTTTCAATATTTTATTTGCCCCTAACTTCGGAGCTGGCGACCCCCCTGTTAGCATAAAATACAATAATATCATTAATAGGTATACGTATACTATACATTCTATATTGAAACTTGAAACACACATGCCTTGGATCTATTTCTATTTAACGATGCTGTAAATATTTTAACATTCTTCACCTCAAATTTTATTATTTCAGTTATTAACAAACAATAGGAAAGTTATTAATAAAGACCGCATCATACTGTAACAATATACATACCTACCTACCAGTGGCGTATATAGGATTTCATTTCGGGGGGGGCCCGATCTAATATTTGACTTTTGGGGGGTGGAGGCAACAAAAATTTGAAGATAGACGTAAAGCATCAACACTATAATAGCGCCGCAGTCAAAAAAATTTCGTGATTGTAAGTAAAAAAGGTCGTCTTTTAGGTTGTTATTAATATTGTGTGTAGAAAAACCGAAGAAGAATAGCGCCGCAGGCGAAATTTTTTTGAATAATGGGTGAAGTGATGAACTCGAGTAACTTTCATGTTTAAAAATAACGTTTTTTAAAGAATTGTTCAACATTTCGGGGGGGGCCCGGGCCCCCTCGGCCCCCCCCCTATATACGCCACTGCTACCTACATATTTGCATATTGCATATTATCACGGAGACGTTGGTACCTAATAATAATGATGTAATGTTGGATTTGTGAATATGTCTACCTAAACCTAAAGGGCGCTGCATGGAAGTTCATATAATTTCGGTATTTCCCACAACGTTATTTAATCACTTACTTAATTAATTAGTAGTATAATATTGAACTTTTCATATTTCTATAGGTATTATTAGGTAACGAGGGTTAACCCGCGAATAGTGTGCGGTTGAGTATTGCGTGTATAATGCACTGCAAATTTTGACCAAAATTCCAACCATTTGTAGGTATAATTTCAGAATTTCACATACTTAACTATTTAAGCGATTGAGTTTGTTCGACTTTGGTGTTTGGGGTGCAAGTAAGTACTTCATATTTTGACAAAAAGTGTATTTTCATAGAAATAAAATGACTAAGTATGGTGATAAATTTACCAACCTAGAAAGAACGGTAATGCTAGGCAGTGTACAAGGCAGGAGACCGAGAGGCAGATCGCCGATGCGTTGGAGCGACCAAGTGAGGGCAGCCACAAACACCACTCTACACGAGGCCGCACATCTGGCCATGGATAGAGACTCGTGGAGGAGGATCGTCAACTGCGGGAATGAGAGTCGCGACCCTCAGTCATGAGGATATACGATACCACAGTGATAATTTAGCATTAGTTATGGGGATTTTTACTAGATAGGTGCAATGTGCATGCACTGACATTTTGTGGTGCACATTTGCATATAATAGATGTACTCGCGCCTTTTGTTGCACGTTATAGGCTGGCCACACACGTCCCGAAGTTCAGTTCCGGAATCGACCGTTTTGCAAAAAAGTTCCCCCGATTTTAAATTCAGAAAGAGGTTTTGGTCGGAACCTTTTTGCAAAACGGTCGATTCCGGAACTGAACTTCGGGACGTTTGTGGCCAGCCATAGGAGTATTCAGTACTTATAAACATAAGCCTGTGTTGATGTGGAAATTCTAAGTGGAATATTTCCAAACATTGTAATTATTTCAATCATATCTAGATAGGTAATGATTTAATAAAATATTTAATAACTTGGCAACATTACAAGATTTTTTCAAGGTCTATTAACATCACTTGATAGAAACAGAACATTTTTCAGTCATCGATGGATTGAAGAATGATTGAAATATTGGCAATCATAGGCGTCCGAGGGAAATTAAATTTCAATATAGAAGTGTAATAAAGAAAAATTTATAGCACCACAGGCGATTTTTTATGTTAGACTATGTACCTTGGACAGCTATAGAAGGAGTGTCGGAAGGCCACCAAAAAGATGGACCGACGACATTGTCTAAATCGCTGGAGGAACCTGGATGCGGAAGGGTCAGAACAGAGACGAGTGGAAACAGATGGAAGAGGCCTATATCCAGCATCAGTGGAGGGAAGAAAGCTGATGAAGGAGAAGAAGATATGAAAAAAGTCATTTTTTATGAAAATTGTTTTCTTATAATAAATATACAAATAAATAGCGCCGCAGACGAATTTTTTATGGAATAAACATACTTTAATGGATTTTATAATAATTCTATAAATTTTAAGATATGATGAGAGAACGATGTGGTATTTTTTTATTCACCTATTCATTTCTTTAGGGAGGGCAGCTGCCCCCCCCCTGACTGGTAATAATAAAAGTACATTTCTATTGGCTCAAACATGAATTTTTTTAAGAACCACGCCTATATTCCTCCATATAAAATATAAAAATAAATTAAAATTTACCGATTGAAACGTGTTTATAATTAAACAGTACTAAAATTTTAAACTGTCACCTAAAGCAAATATGTATGCAAAATTTCAAGGTGCTGGGACACTGAAAAGTTATTAAAATTTGAAGAGGAAAATGTAGACGCAGACTATTTATTCCAAATTTTACAACAATATTTAAAATATACTAAATTCAATCAGTAACACAGGTTTTATTAATAATTTTTTACCTAGTAGAGCAAATGTTTTGATTTCTTCCAGCAAGCCCGCACGATTACACAGGATATTAATTGTAAACAGAAAATTGTTTAATTGAAATAATAAAAAAAACTTGTATTTCACATACTCACAGGTCTTATGTTTTGATACAAATCCGTTTTGTTGACAATACCAATGTATAAATATATACACAAACACAACACTTGAAAAAAAAACTTTAAAATAATGTAAAACTCAAAAAAATGAAAAGAAATGGTTCAAAAGTCCATACAAAAAGATAATGGAATAGGATGTGTTTTAAAATTTTAAAAACAGAAAGAATGGAACGTTTTTAAAATTCAAAATGATTGTTTTTGTTATTCGATGTTGCCGCCCTCTTCGAATGCGAATGACAGGTGAGGACGATGAGGTAAGTCAAGCACCAAAATGGCGGGTCACGGCTAGACGACTGGCAACACGCAACTAAAAAAAACTTTTAACACTAGCCATACAAACAGACATCCTTAGCCGTAGACCACGTGGTTGCTGACTCATACCAGTAGTTTCAAACAGTTGGAGAAAGGAAAAAAAACAGTGAAAGTCATAAAAAAATGGTCTCGATGAGGGCGCTCATGTAGCTTTTTGTCAACCATAGTGGCAACACTTGTAGAATTTCGTAGAAATATCATTGTTACCAGCAAACAAAATCGTAGTTCCAATTTAATTCGAGACCATCTCTTTCTTGAGAGTCTTATTTTTAGTGTACTTTTCCAAACTATGACGAAGTCTCTTATTCTACTATTCACCACGAGTTGTTTGTTTTCCATTTTTGCCGCTAGGGGCGCACTGACAATAAGGGTCTATTGTCAAATTTAATGTCAAAATAGAATTCATAACCTCAATAAGTACATACGAAAAGTTGTTCATAGTACATAAGTCCCATAGATCACCGTGGATATTGGATACGTGATTGTACAATAAAGCTACTAGTAATTCTATCAAGTACCCAACTGACAAATTATACAACAATCCAGCACCCAAATTCCCGTAGTTCATTTTATTTATTTATTTTTGGTGAACAAAATTCAGAGATATGTTAACATTATGAATATAGATCACAACATTTGCTCACTAGGGCGAGCTTATCGCAGTGCTGTGATAACTGCCAGCTAACCCAGCTATGTGTGATTTTTGACAGTAGACCCTTACGCGTGTTCTGCCACCTAGTGTGATTTATTGGAAGCTGCTCAGAAAACAACCCATTGACATTCGATTACCTCCATATTGTGACAGCCCGAAGCCAGCGATAGTATAGTACAAGCCTACATCCTCGAATTCCATCACCACCATGATTGGTGACGTCCCCTTTTATCGGTGAGAAACACCTTGTCTCGGTAACAAACACTTAAACTACAGAATATTTTTTCCATACATTTTCATGGGGTCATCATCGTCTAATGTCAGTCGGGCATGGCCTCTATGAACAATATGCCGACGGCCTTGTTTTTGACAACAGACCCTTACGTGTGTGCTGCCACCTAGCGAGCATAGCTGGAAGCTGCTCAGAAAACAACCCATTGATGACATTCGATTACCTCCATATAAATGTTGTAGACTTCTGAATACCACATAACCTGTTTGATTCAAAGTCAATGATATGTAATAATAGGTAGCGTGATGATATAATATAGATAGGTAGTTGGGCTATGGTTATCATGCTGGTAGCAATTCCTACCTAGTACCTAACCTAACACACGTCTTTTAGACAATTAAGTAGAAGTTTTTTCGCAAACATTTTAGAGCGCCTAATCACTATATTTTCTAGTGTTTTTTTCACCTGGGCAGTGGCACATGGGAGAGCCTCCAGATCGCTTTCCCTTGGACGATGACGCAGGAGAGGTTGTGGCTTTCTGGGAGCGGAGGGGGATCTAATGAGTGCTGACCGACACGATAAGAAGAAGTGTTTTTTATTCTATTTCTTCCTCTTCAAAGCTTATTTGGAAAGGGTTGTGTTACTACAGTAATTTACGCGACTGGAATAAGGTTACTTTTTTTTTAAAAAGCGCTCACAATTTTTTCTTTTCGCCCCCACAGTCTTTTAGCCGGGCCCAGTGTGAACCAGCGAAGTGTTCTCTAATAAAACCCGATTCCCTTTTCTTTTTATTCTTTTTATTTGGGTTTCGCAAACTATCGAATATCGATTTTTATGTAAGTTAAGACGAAAGGACCTTCGTTATTAGTATCGAAACGACGTATCCCAGTCCAGTCGTCCCGAAGACCGTATACGAGCGGGAAGACCCAGTACATTTTATAGGAGCCTTATGAACTATCGGAAACGTTGTGGGTATATGTTGAATGTGTGTAGGTATAGGTACTGGTAAATATGTAATTATATGTAACCAGCATTGATACAACCATAGATGCTGGTGGGAGGAGTATTTTTTTATTGACAGTAACAATATCTGTTAAGTACCTCATTGATGTATGCCGTCTGTTGAACTGATGTACCAGAGAACATTTGTACCTATAATTCTATTATTAGCTAATAATAGAGAGATATGAGTACCTACCTCGACACTACATTCATACAGGAGACGAGGTATAATTAGGTATTGACATTCATTCATTCATAGTTCAAAATAATTTAGTAATGTGTTTGGATTTCACTGGAATGCATGTGTTTTTTGTTGGACTTGGAACTTTTATAGTTCAATGTCATCGTTAATTAATTGTTCACATCCATTGATGGAAAAAAAATGATGTTGTCATGATGGAGAGCTAATAATAAAGGTTGATTAGTTGGCAGAAATCAGGATCTCCGCATCCTTGCAGCTATTCGGTAACAAATCTGTCAGTTTTTCAATATTGATAAATCATGTAAAGTCATTTACGTTCACAGCTACATTTCTGTGCACTTTACACTAAGCTGAGAGCTTATATCGTGAAGTGCAGAATACATTTCCTGCGCTGGAATTCGAACCCGGAATCAAGGCACCATTGTGTTTCATTTTAACATTAGTATAATGAATTTCATCACTTTGCCACCATTATATTAATCAGTATGGCTTCCGACTGCTTCACAGCTTAAAATGTATACTAATTGGGGCCAAGGATAGTGCCTTGTGGAATTCCCTTGAAAAAAATATAACTCTGATTTAATTTTAAGTAATTGTAGGTTTTTAAAAGTGTTTATTTACCCAATGTTGCTGAATTATTTGCACACAACTTGTGTGTTAAATACAACAACTATAGGTTTATCAAATCCATTACCTGTGTGTAAATGATAAGCAACACATAAATTATTTCCATATCGGTTATTCCTATTTTATTCATTTTATTAATTTGACACTTCCACTGACTTGTATACATTTTTTTTACCTATTTCCATAGAAATGTGATTGCTATAATCATTATCGTCATCACTGGCGCTACAGCCCATCGTGTGCCTTAGCGTCCTCCAGAATTCTTCGCCATTTTACTCTCTCCATTGCCCGCACTTTCACTCTAATTGCTCTTAAGTCCTTTCTACGCCATCTATCCACCTCAGCCTGGGTTTCCTTACACTTCGTCTCTCATCTGGTCGTTTACTGAGAATTCTTTGGTATTCTGTTGTCCTCCATTCGTTAAATATGTCCCAACCATCTTAGGCGATATGATCTTATGTATTTTACTACGTTGGGTTCGTTGTATAGACTTTCACAGACACATATTTATATATATTTTTTTATATTGTTACAATACCAAAATTTAAAGGCATGGTAGCCTGCGTTTTTCAACATGGTTCTGAACTTGAGATAGTTTGGTATGTGGAGATAATGTCTGTTTGGTAATGTAATGACAAACGAAAATATGGGTTGAAAGAGAGAATGTGAAAAAGTGCGGTCGTCCAAGAGTCATCTGGGGGTAAGGATAGGTCTACACCAAAATCACCAAAAAGTTCATTAAATAAACCTAATATCCTGCTGATCGGAGAGTTTGAAATGATGTTGGCAACGTGTGCTAGATGGGGGAGCTATTGATAAAATTAGTAAATGAGAAATAAAAACGCCAGACATTTTGAAAAATATTTATTTTTAAAACATTCACATAAATAGATAATTTATATAATAATAACTAATTTATCGTTTTAATAAATAACTATTTACTTATTTATTAATACACTTTGTTCAACATGCTATACATTTCTATAATTTTAATAAAATTTCATTTTCAATCAAATAAAAAATGCATAATTAAATTAATTACCATCACTAGAATATGAAAATTCGCGGAGGGTGATTCAAAAACATTTTCTTTATTATTGACATTAAAAACCTACTGAAAAGAAATGAAGTCGAAGACGTGTAGGTAACAATATTTTGTTTTTTCATTGAACATGTATTTTGTGATGAGTTAGAGCCATCGGTTGTAAACCCTCTAC
Source organism: Ceraclea dissimilis (assembly GCA_963576895.1). Classification (NCBI taxonomy): domain Eukaryota; kingdom Metazoa; phylum Arthropoda; class Insecta; order Trichoptera; family Leptoceridae; genus Ceraclea; species Ceraclea dissimilis. The sequence goes on from OY756377.1 coordinate 4,170,035, forward strand.
ACACACTACGGATAGGATGGTCTCGGTCTGGCATTTTGTCTCTTATGCATATCCCCCAAGGAACGCGGCGTGAAGGGATAAATAGATATAATTATGCCAATTCCACCTTTCTGTTTTGTTCATAAATTCAAATTGTAGGTAGGTATGTAATTCTATTTTCAAAAGTAGTCATTAGACATTCTTGTTCAAAAAATGGAATGGAAGTGTAAGACAGTGAAGGAAAAATACATAATTTCAAGATATTTTTATATTTCTACCTAAAATTTAAAACCCCGGTGCTTATCTACAAATATTAATATTAAAATTATTGGCCTTTTCAGAATAATTCGGTATTTTCATTAATTTACAGTTACATTGTGAATTTGGTAGATATGTTTATTCTTAATATTAATTCTTAAATACTGAAATAATAACAATATGTATATTTTTAAAACAATGCGAATGAGATCAATTTGGAAAAAGTAACCAAATGTTATGGTATTCCACAGGGTCTTCTTTTAGGCCCACTGTTCTTAATGCCGAATATTTTTAAGGTATATTTTATGTATTTAAGTCAATTTCGTTACTGATTTATATTTGTGGAAACGAGATTTAATAAGTTTAGTTTAGGCCAAGTCGAACATATTACTTATGGTTTATGCCATATCTGCAAAATTGCTGATAATAGAAACCATATTATTATGTTGTGGCATTCTACAGGGTTCTGTGCTGGGCCCACTGTTCTCAATGTTAAACATTTTTAAGGTAGGTACTTGTATTTAAATCAATTTAGATTTAAATTTGAATGATGTATATCTACAAACTTTTTTTAATCTGAAGAAGTTTAGGCCAAGTATGCATTACGCCATATCTGCAAAATTACTGTGAGAGAAATGTTTCGAGTAAAAGCAATAAGGTAATTGTGAATTAAGTAGATTTAATTCCTGAAAACATGTGATTAAAAATAATCAACAATAAATAGAAATAATAATAAAACTAAAAATAATTTGTACATCTGGAAATACATAAGATTAAATTGTAGATTTAGTGGTAAAATAGTGTATAAAAAATATCTGTTTTATATATATTTATTGTAAAGTTATGGAAAGGTATGTATGAAGGTACTTCGTGTATCGTATATTGTGGAATCTGTAGTGATATATGGGGTACACTTTCTAAAAAATAGAGAATTTACAATACTAGATTTGTATGATAAAATATCGACACATTTATTTCAAGCAATTCATAGGCCTAAATGACTAGAAAAATCTTACTTAAATATCTAAATATGAACCATTCTTCCTCATTTTTTCACCCACAAGAATCTCATATCAATTACTTTGCTATAAGTCATAAATCTTAAGACTTTTCTTGTGAGAGAAAAACTTCATCGACAGAACACAACAATATCAATAAATCAAAGTAGTTGGTTTATCTGGGCTGTATGGCCGTGATCTATTGGGTGATGTATTCAGTCCCATGCCCATCGTTTCGTCCATCTTCTGTAGTGGGCTTCTAGCTCTAGTTCTGATTTTAGTTCTTCCCACAGAAGATGGGCGAAACGTTGACACATCACCCAATAGACCATGGCCATATAGCCCGGATAATCCAACTACTATGATTGACGCCGGCCGTGAAAGCCTCAGTATTTACATATCAATAAATGCTTATAATGAGATCCAAAAATAATATCAAAGCGTAATGGCATAGTTTAACAATAATAACACCTATGATATCTTACTTAATTTATCCTTCCATCATTTTGGAAGGTATTGGGGAATGATTATTATTATTTATAATCCCATTAGGTTTTGTTCTTTGTAGTTTTTTTCTTTTAGCTGTTGGCCACGAGAGAAGTAATTGTTCTTCTGGAGCTACCTCTTCTGCACTTCCTTCAATGGGACTTCCTATTCTCTCATCGAGAGAAACATATTTCCTATATTCTTCCTCACCGCAACTTGAGGCATCACTGTTATCTCCACTAACGTCATTATAACAAACCGCTACACTTTTCCCTACCCTGTTTTCCTGCCCATTCATTCCATCAGTTCTATTTGTTTTCGATATGATCTGTTCATCTTGGTATCTTAAAACTTTCCACTTTCGTTCCAGCAATGTCGTAGTAGAACAAGAATATTTTTTGGAAATAGCTTCTCGATTAGGAGAACCTGGCAACGATGGGGATTTCTCACTTTCTTCCGAAAAAGCTCTTGTGATGAGAATACGAGGAGATCTTCGAGCAGATGCTGTTGTGGCTAATCCCCGCGCTCTCATTTTGCGTGTAGTCAAAATATCATTTTGTGACTCAAGACCAAAGACTCTTTGAAGGATTAGATTAGTTGTGCTCATTGCTGGTCTTGGAAGCGGTAACCCGGATGTTCTTGGATTTTGAACATCGTGAGATTTGAAAGAAGATTTGAATGTAATGTAGGTTTCATCCTTTGGTATAAGGGGGGCACAATTTTCTCCTTCGACTGTTGGAACTTGAAGAGTATTACAACTGGATGTAAGTCCTATAGGCCGTTCTGGTTTTTGGGCGGTTAGGGGATTATCAAATACTCCAAAATTGATGCTCCCTTTCCAAGCTTGATCAGATGCGATTCTTTTAATTTTATTATTTTTGTTTGGACTCGATTTTGCCATATCAATTAATGCCTCAGAAAGTCGTCTTTGCAGGCAAGGTTTATTCATCATGCTCAGTGGAGTAATGGAAGGTCTCCTGGATCCACATGTGCTGGGAGTTCTTGCTTGAATTTCTTGGTTAATCTCATTCTTCATCATTTTCTTACGCCAATAATTTTGGAATGTTTTTCTCAATACTTTACTTTTGAGCCCATAGAATATCCCATTCACTGGTGGAGAACAGAAGAGAAGTGTTGTGGCCACTGCTATTAAATAAGGGTCAGGTCTTAAAACGGTGAAATTTGTTTCGTTCTTAACCAAAGAAGTAATGGACTGCCAGAGTATCGCGATGTAATATGGAAAATAGAAAAGAAACACAGATCCAACAAGCTGAAGAACATTGGAGTAAGCATTTTTATTTCTGATCCGTGGTGCATTAGGAGATGTGACCGTTGGAACGAAGAACGGATTCCTTTGATGCGTGATGGTGACTTGAGCGGAGAGTGTGACTTCATAGATTGCGGATGCTATTCTGTGTTTGTGATATCGGGCGATCATCAGAATCTGCGGACAAAATCAAAAATACAATTGAGCAAAAATACACCTTGGCTATTATAATAAGGCAAATTTGATGTGACATCCAAAATTACCTTTATATTGCAGACCAGCACAACCGTTGCTGGAAGAATCAGTGTGAAGACAGTATACACCAGGCAGTACGGTAGAGACTCTGGGGCACTCCAGTCAGGAGAACATGGGAATGGGAGGCCTATGGCTGTAGGTCTGTAGGGTGCGGCTCCGAGTAGCGGTGGAGCACTGAGTATGAAAGCAAAAATCCATGTGGCTGCAAGACCGAGTATCACCTGGAAATAATAAAAAAATGTCGGTAGGTATTTATTTATGCGGTAATTCAGTCGCTATTACAATTGAACTAGATTTGATATTTGTTGTCTACTGTCAGAAATAATAAATCTTAATTATCTACTCTCTCTCCACTCTCCTTCAAGCCGGATAGGCACAGGGTACAGAATTCCAGACCGCCCTATCCTTTCACACACTCCTTGCTTCCGAAACATTCATGCAATTCGTCATACACACTCTACGATTTCTTTGATTCAAAACGTATACTTTTGGTAATTCCTGCCTCTTTCATACTCTCCACATTCCCAAACCATCCAAGTTTGTTTACATTCATTCAAGTCTCTTCGCATTCCCAATTCCAGGTTTGTTAACATTCATTCTAGTCACTACATGGTCACTACGCCTGTCTTACAGTCACTCATCTCTCTGATAACCTCATTCCTTATCCTGTCACTCAGTGTTTTCCCACACTTTCTTCTCAACAACCTCTTTTCCAGTGCATTCGACCCTGATTCGTCCTTATGCAGCCATGTCCATGTCTTGCCAGCATAGATAAGGGTCGCAATTAAGACAACATTATGTGCACTAGCACTTTTAAATCAGCACAAGGATGACTAATTTGATTAGGTTCTCTCACCTTTCTATGGTTGACCAGAGCTCCATAGTGTAGTGGTGCTGATATGGCACAGTATCTGTCGCAGTTGAGTCCACACACTGTCCACAGGGCCACTGGATGCAGCAGGGATGTCAGGAAGCCGCCGAGGGCGCATGGGGCCCCAGGGAGCCAAGAGAACAGGGGCACCAAACAAAGCAGAGTCCCAACCCCTCCCAAATGAAGTACAAGGAGGTTGTTGGCTGTGGCTATCTGGAATTTTAAAGAGAATCCAATATTAGAAACCCAAAGTTTTTCAATCACTCATTTTTATTTTCAATGAACAAATTTATTTAATTGTAGATAATAAAATATAGCACCGGTGAGCGTAGCGGCTTATTGCTATATATTATACTATTTTTCGCTGGCCGGTGTTTTAAGGGAGCATGTATAAGAGAGGATTTCTGTAGAAGGGAAGCCGGGACTAACATTTTTATTGCAAGATTAGACCTAGGTATTATTTTATCATCCTAAATAAAAAAGGTAACTCGATAAGAATCGTATGCTTAGGTATCTTCGCCCCTGGGCATCTGAGCGCGTACACGTGCATTCTAGTGTAGTTTTGAGTAATGTGCATCTATACTATTATCGCTGGTTACCCCACACTCTGGGAAATGTTGTTATCCAATGGATGGATGGAATTTAACAGAAAATGAAAAAAAGAGAATTAATTATTCCTTAAACCTCAACGATTTTCTTTATGTGATTAATTTGTTTAGTGAAAATTTATTTTAATGTTTAGTATTAAATTTACCGTTCAGTGTTGAAAAAAATGATGAGAAGAAAAAAAAATAAATAGTGGTTCCGGCCGGGATCGAACCGGCGACCTTCTGCGTGTAAAGCAGACGTGATAACCGCTACACTACGGAACCCATGTGCCAACTCTTCAAAAATAGCTAATATAAACAGTAAAGTCCTGTGAGACACGCGATAAAGATGTACGTATAGTATTTTTCTTTTTACTTTTCCTTTTCCCAATGATAAAAATGCAATTATTTTAGAGTAAATTCGTTGTTAGAATAATTATAAAATAGATACAACCATTCATTTCCCTTGTAAATAAAATTGTTGAGTTAGTTGAAACGTTGCAAGAGAAAGCTTTCAAAATATTTTCATAGATGGCAGAATCACCATGTTCACATACGTGATACAGTTTCTATAATTTTTCACTAGTTTCTCAAAAAATACACAAAATTGTAGAATATGAAAATCGAACAAAATTCGAACCGTGGTTCCGGCCGGGATCGAACCGGCGACCTTCTGCGTGTAAAGCAGACGTGATAACCGCTACACTACGGAACCGACGAGCGTGTACGTCAAAATTTACTGCCATGCGTTTTATATAGTTGGAAAATTATACCTAGATGTAGCGAAATCAAATAAAGTCACTGCAAAATTATTTTCAAGATTATTCACGTGTTATCCATTTGTTTAGACGAAAAATAATTTGATTAGGTACTTCAGTGATTAAAGGTTTCGACAAGTTGTAGTGAAGGGTCAAGCGCCATCTATTTATAAGTAGCAAAGCAAAGTGAATAGCGCACTCTACATATGAATAGAAAACAAAAGGTTTGCTCCCTTACTAAATTATTTAAGCTTAGTAAAAATATCAATAGATGGCAGCATTGCCAAGATTTTCATTTAGTATTTTTCCTCTCTTTAGAGATGATTTCGAGTGAAAGAAAATAAAATAAAAAACAGGCAACAATAGTCGATACTTATAATATAAGAAGTAAGTAGATATATAACTCAGTTCGGCAAACTTTCTTAAGTCCTATTTGCCGCCAAATGAAGAAAGTTTTAATGAAAATAAGAAAACATCAAAACTTTATCTTTGCTTTTACAATACAATGTTATCTATCTATCTATCTATACCCTCACGCCACATCCCTTGCAGGGTAGGCAGAGAGGACAGAGCGCCAGACAGCCCTATCCTTACACACACTTCTAGCTTCCGTCACATTCATGCAATTAGTCATACACGCTCTCCGATTCCTTTTACTCAAAACGCGTCCATCCTTGAGGATCTGGTCGACATGATCGGACCAGGTCAGTCTCGGACGGCCGCGCTTTCTCACCCCTCTTCGCTCATACAGATATGTTATTCCAAGTGAAATTAGCAGTTGTTATGTTAGGTACTATCTCATACAAAATACAGTTTATAAACATTCGATATCTACGCCAGACGCGTGAGATAAATCAAATGTATGAATTCATATGACGAAAAATAATTTGATTAGGTACTTCAATAACCTAAGGAATTCATAGTCAATTTATTGGGTCAAATTCTGTAACAAATTAAGTGCGTAGGTACCTACCAGCTACAATAATGCCAAATCCCACCAACTTCCACCTAGGCAGGGGAGCCCTAAGTAATTTCCACACAAAAACAGAGATAATATTTTTTAAAGAATTAATACAACAGCAAGCAGAGCATAAATCTATATGAAATTCTGCATAAAACTCTCCTAGTTGGAGAGATTCTGGGCGGAGATATTTGGGCACGTAACGTAGGAAAGTTTTATGTAGAATTTCATATGAATTTATGCTCTGCCTGCTGTTGTATTTATCGTTTGTTCCCATTTGACCCACCGTTTGTTAAACCAGTTGAACATTCTTTATAAAATGTTATCTCTGTTTTTGTATGGAAATTACTTAGGGCTCCCCTGCCTAGGTGGAACTTGGTGGGATTGGGCATAAGACAAACTTTTTTAAATAAGTAACCAATGACATACTTATTTTAGTTTGATAAGTTACAGAATGGTTACAATGTTACATATTATTGATTCAGTAAAATTGGGGCTCGTACATACGTATATAGCAATATAGTTCAGTGGCGCATATAGGTTTTCATTTATAAAACTAAACCCGACCATTCACCCTGAATAAAAGCGCCGCAGACGTCATTTTTTGTGAAGGTGAGTGGAAAAGGTCGTTTTTTTTGTTAAAATTGTGAAAAAACGGTAAATATTGTAGTTGTGGTGTACAAAAACTACAAAAAAGAACGAATGGCACCGCAGGCAATTTCTTTTTTTGAAAAATGGGCGAAGTGATGAACCTGATGTTTTTTAAATGTTTGTTTAATTACGTTTTTTTATATAATTGTTTTACATTTCAGGGGGGGTCGCCCCCCCTATATACGCCCTCGATATAGCTTAAAACTTAGTGGAATATGTTCAAGTTATTGTTATTACCTAGTTGTTTTGGAATATACATACCTACGTGTCTTACGTACCTACTAGCTGTATAGGTATTCGTAATATTTATACGCGTAAAACATTCCACACTTGGTGTAGATTGTAGTAGGTACTTACAGGTGATTCTTTGTTTGTGAATATTATAACCTAAATAGTCACAAATATTTTTTTAGATTCAGAGTCCATTTATAAGTTCGGCTTGACTACAGATTCCAAAAAATGGAGAAAATATTAGTAGGCGGCAGGAAAGTTACGGTTTGTATCGTAAATAATTCTCGGAAAGCTGGAAACTGTTTTAATCTCTTCATTAACATGCAAAGGTTTTTTAAGTCTGCTCCAATTTTCTGATAGTTCATAAAATTTCGGTTTTTGGGACAACCTGTCAGCATAAGCGGAAAATTGGCGCAAACTTCAAAAAATCTTCATTGTAAATTGAACGTGCGTAAATTGGGAAGCAAATGTAATTAAGCCTGTTCGAAATTATTGGAAAAGTCATAAACAACAAAATAAGTAAGCAACATAATCCAACGTAACATAAGTCATATGAATATAAAATCATTGACAAAGTAGTGGGAAAGTAAATATGAAACTGGAGATCAGATACACATACATTCTCTCAGTATTATGTATACACATCATGGGTGTCGCCAGCCTCGGAGCAAAAGGGGGCAACAAAATTTTGAAAAATTGATATAGCATAACAAATGCGCATATAGCGCCACAGGCGAATTTTTTTTCTGAGACATAGTGAAGGAGGTCGTGATGTGGTTTATTTATTTGAAAATATGTACAATACGTTGCACAATAATATGTACGAAAAAAAAATTATACCCAAAAGTAGTAAAAAATAGGGCCGCAGCCAATTTTTTATGAAACTGAAGGATTTTCATACTAATTTTAGAAAATTTATGATATGATGAAAAATTGTGTGATAGTAATGTGATTTTTTGTGAGGTTTTATCATTTCTTCTTCTTCTTCTTCTTCTTCGCCAGCCTTGGTCCCTCTTCTGCTGGATATAGGCCTCTTCTATTTGTTTCCAGTCTTTTCTATCCCTCGCCTTTCTGACCCACTGTCTACCCGCTACCGAGGTCACGTCGTCCGCCCATCTTTTCTGTATGAAAAAAATATATACCTATTTCAATCTCTAGGAGGGGGAGGGCAGGGGGGTAGCTGGCGACGCCCATGATACACACAGATGACAACTTTTTTAGGTAATACTAATGTTTGCTAAGAAGGAAATTTTATGTATAGAATTAGTATTTAGCTTATCATCTTGATTGTGTATATAAAATTATTACAACTTAATAACATCTTTCAACAACGCGATATCTTACATAAATTTTCATCTTTAGCACAAATTTTGCGAAAACATTCGATAAGTTTTTGTTAAGTTTACGTATGAAAATATTTATATTTGCTACCGTAAAGTTGAGGATAAATATTGCTTCCGCAATAACTTTGCCCTTTAGATATTTTCTGGTAATAATTATTGTAATAAGAGGCAAAAAATATGCCATATTTGAGCCCGTCATGCATGGGAAGAGGGCTATAGAGGGGTCCGAAGGAGGCAGCTTCCCTGGCTTCAAAACAGACGAGAGTGGGCTGAACTGAGAACTATGGAGGAGTTGTTTTCCACTGCCCAGTATAAGGAAGCTTTATCCCAAGTGATTGTCATCGTCGAGGGTCCCGACAGGGCACGTGAAGTAAAATAATCATTGTAGGTAATCATTGCAAATAAAAAAAGTAGTTATCTCAACAGATATACAGCGAATGATGGACATTACATCACGCTTGTCACCGATCGTCGGATGGTTTAATGTGATCACTTTACACAAAAATTACATTCACCAATTCCAGTCCATCCATCTGCCGCGGCCGGGATATCTGTTGAGAAATACAAGTATATCTGATACTAGTTTTTTTTTTAATAAGTATCTGGACTTTCGTACACAAACCCAAATACTTTCCTGCACATCTTGCACTAGGCTAAAACTAAAAGCCTGTATCACAAAGTGTGGAATACATCGCCAGCGCCGGGGTTTGAACCCGGCATCTCCCGCTTGAGAGACCGCCACCTCAACCAACTCTATACGAGATGTACACAATCCGAAACACACACACAAAAATTGAATTGTGATATGAAAAGGGCAAATAAAGTTTTATTTTTTTAAGTAAAAGTGGTGTAAACAAATTAATATTGTTTTAATTATAATATAATGTCGCCACGAAGTAAAACCTTCAAAATCAAAGAAGTTTAATTTTTTCATTTATAAGCCCATATTGTTGTGCATATAAACATAGATGATCTTAATAACATTTGAGATTACGAAGTGTCAAAATATTGCGCTCGACACCTTGACATATGATATTTAAATGAGAAGTAGGGAAGTATAGTACTACTTTGAAATGTAAAATAAAATATATTCTCGCGCCTTCCTTCAGCTCAACAGTCGTGAAAAGCGCCTTTTCTCGTAAAATACAGGTAGATATGTTTATATTATTTCACCCCCCAGAGCATTTCACTTCACAGCATCACAGTGTCTTTGTATAATCAGTATAAAGCGTAATTTCCCAGGGCTATTGAAATATTTATTAAGATTTTGCGGCTGAAAAATGTTCGACTTGCAGTATATTTACAGTTAAAATAAAGAACAAATATTATATACCACCTGTGATTTTTCACTGCTACTTTTAAATAAAGTTCGTTTGCGATTAACATGTACTAACAGTGGATATCTAGGATCCATTGTGGTCAAATCACATTCGAAAAGATGAGGTATTGAGCGGGATTGGAGAAATAAGGTATCTCCTAAAGAGAGTTGTTCAACAAAGATCCAATTGGATAGGCCATAACAACAGGCACCCAGGCCTCCTCTTTAACATTTTTTCCAGACCTTCCGACTTTTTTCCTAAACTTTTTGAAGGATTAGGAGCATTTGTGTTTGTTTATTTTAAACGGTAATAACTCCAGAGACAATTTCAAATCATGCTTACGTTTTTTTACCTTTTTGGTTATATAATTTTGCGATTTTCACAAAAAGTGTTCTTTCTTTTCAATCATAATTTAAAATGTCTTTCCAATGAGAAGAGCTTTTTAACAAAATCTCTACATTTATTGTTCATATCCTTGGTTAATGGCATAGATTAACAATACGCGAGAGTAGTATGTTGCTACTGTTATTTTATTTTCAGGGTTTCTGTACATCTCTACTTCTTGCACGAGTCTAGATTTCTATGGTGAGTTGAAAATGTTGCATTTAATATTAAATTGAATTCAAATCTTCTTCATTCGTATTCCGTTAGCATTTCTTATTTCTTCACAATTTCACACTAAACTTTTCAATTCACTCTACAACTCTACATAAATTGAGGTAACGTTTATGTATGTATCCATAATTTTCAAGGATTGTATGAATTAGCGCCATCTACAGGTAAGTTTTCATGAATACGTTATTGCATAAATGCATCATGTTCTAAAACAAATTTCAAACTATTCCATCGATTCTGAGTAAAAATCGTTCTATTATCGCTTTTCAAATCTTCTGTGAGAGTGTAAGCGCAAACTAAGAATAACGTAAGTTACAAAATCGATTTTACCTTGTTGCATAAAAAGGGGACTGAATATCATAAAAAAATATCTACTAGGGTCGCTGCGTCTTACATTAAACATTTAACCAACCAAATTTTAGCATTATACCTATCTTATAAAGTACGTGAATTATCTAAAGTTTCAGTCAATTTCAGGGGTGGCTTTGAAAATACTTTTTATTGAGAAAATTTACACAAATCAAATTTCTGACCACTAGAGTCACTAAACCATATTGTCATTTATTTATGTTTTAAGTCTTAGGATGATATTCTTCTTTTTCCCCAGCGCAATTTTTCTATACCTTTCTTACCAGTTAAAGTCGCACAGTGCTAAACTAGGCCACCGCGATCTCGAAATTATTTTCTAATGTTTTGGAGGATATTAAAATTGTTTCCTCGACTATTTGTCCGGTATAGACAATTGAACCAATGAATACCTTAGTATAGTACCTATATTTAGAACACTTGAACTTACCGTACCAGTTAGAAACCATCGACCTTAATGTATCTAAAAAAACACTGAAACCAAAGACCTAATAGTACCTACTACCTAAGTTATATTCTTTACATGGTAACATTTAAAAATGTAAGCAATATGTTTCCCAAGTAAAACATAAATAAACCCTAACATTTTATTATTTTTGCAGTATTTATTGCCATAAGTTATGACTGAATGCTGATGTTGCAATATAATATTTAAGTAATATCAATTTTTATATCCATTTTCGATTGAAGAGTGTGAGGGAATATTACCTAGAGTGCAATTTTACAATATTTTATTACAAATGAAAATGCAACATGACGTACGTCAGTGTCCTCAGCACTCAGCAGTATCAACAAAATTGTTTTCAGTAGGTTTTTATGTGTAATAAAAAAACCGAATGATTCGAATATTCAGTTTACAGAGCCCTTAACAATACAATGTGCGGCGAATTACCGTCAAATTGTCCCAATTTGAATAATCTATAAGGTGTACTTTTTATCGATCTTAAAGTTCGTACATTTCTTACAACAAGTACAAACAGTTTGAACATAAACAACACACAAATCCGCAAAGACTCAAGAATCACTAAAATACAATGACTGGAGTAAAAAAAAAATCATGACAATAACACACAAGTAATGATGCGTGTTGCGTGGACACTGGAAGAAGACACACATAAAATATGAGTCCATTGTTTCATACTTTGACATCCACATCACCTGTCGCTGGCTACTCCACATTGTAAGAAATGTTGTGATATTTTGGGTGCTGACTATTCAAGTCAAACAAAAACATTTCACTTCAATTCGATCCAATCCAACAAAATGAGACAAGTGATTAAAGAACAAGTTCATTTACTGGCAACAGTGCCAACCAAAACCAATTGAAAATTAGACCAAACATTGTAAATTTTTCAACAAATAACACTTTAGATCATATACTTTCACATATAATTCAGAATACTACATTATTAGGTTACAAATCTCATACAATTTGTTAAAAAAATGTTCTCGGATCGTTTTTCATTTACGTTCCCAATAATTTTTCAGGGCCATTATTATTAATATACTGGTGACATTCACGAATGCATATTATTCATTCACCATACATAAAATGTATACATTAAGGGCTTGGCACCAGGAATGACGTCACAGTCATTTCCCACGGCATTAAGGGTCAAAATTGCATGAACAATCGCATGATAAAATGGTAAAAATAGCGTTTTTCCATTTTTTGGGGTTAATTTTGCGTCTATCAAAAAACTTTTACGGTTATTCCCTAGATTTTAATGCATATTATCAATACAAAAAAAAATTACTCCGCGACTTTCGGGAAACGAGTTTCCGTCTTTCGGAAAAAAGAACAGAGGTGTTTTTAATTTTTTTTTTGAGAAATATATACAAGATATAAAAAATCTTTTACGGTTATTCCGTAGATAAAGGTTCAATACATCTACCCTATTTTGTTCCAAAGAATATTTAGTAACGGTTGTCGAGATATAAGGTCTCCCGTTTTTAGAAATTTTTGAAATGTCGGTATGCATACTTTTAATATAGTGTATACAATAATATAATGTATACATTTGGATGCAATTTGTTTGGTTCTAGTGATAAATCGTTTCTAGTGGGACACACGAGTGGATCTAATGGATGCTCGTGAATTATTCATGAGTGATTTATAAAATTACTTCACAAACAAACTGTTATATTGACAACACATCAAGGGGATATTTTCTTTAATGGAAATTATTTTGTTACATTCGGTCAGTATTTTATAAAATTTTTGTTCAGTATTTTCATTTATTACAAAAAAAGAATGTGTATTTTTTTACATTTTTTTTAAAAACACCACAAAATTATCTAAAATCAATTTTTCACATCTAACATAAGTATTATTTTATTAGGATTCTAAAATTAAAATAAAAGCGTGTACTGTAGTATGAGATTTGAACCAGTATTTCTTAGAATTACTAACAACATTGTTTGAAAGCTTTTTTTTTCAGGGAATATAATAAGAAAGTATGAAACTTTTTTCAGTATTTTATTCATATAGAGCAAGTGTATTTTATGTTTATTTTACTGTGTAATAATTGAAGAAAAGAAGAGAAATTTCGGCTAATTATTATTGTCTATTATTATTCGTTGTTTTGGATAGAATAATTTTAAAATTTCTTTCACGTCATGTTGGTCAGCAAAATTTATGAGCTGTGGTCAGTATTAGGTACTATATATTATTATTCTATGGTCAGTATTATTTGTTGACAAAACTCTTCAGGATAGTATTCTAAAATTAAGATAGAATAATAAAACCCGTACCATTTTTTTAGAAATACTGAACGTTTTAATTGCATTGTTTTAAAACGTATTTAATGAAATAAAATATACAACCTGATTGTATACTGAACTGTTATTAATATTTTCTATAAATAAACTTCAGGCTGCGAATTAATTTCACTTAAATGGATTTAGTAAGTACGTATATTTATAGAATTCTTCGGGAAATTATTGAATTAAGTGGGTGGCTATGCAGAATTTATACACGTGTTTCAGTAAGTGTGTAGATTTAGCAAAACGTGATTATCCATAAGTTTTTAGGATACACTCTCTGCGATTTCCTATGGTATTCTTTTCACAGGCTAGAATCATTTTGGGCACCTATTTATTTTGGTTTATTTTGTTGCAGACTTAAAATAACACCGAACAACATTTGCTTTGCAAATTATATCTAACTATCTATCTATACCCTCATGCCACGTCCGTTGTAGGGTAGGAAGAGAGGATAGAGCGCCAGACAGACCTATCCTTACACACACACTTCTAGCCTCCGTCACATTCATACAATTTGTCGTACACGCTTTCCGATTCCTTTTACTCAAAACGTGCTAAACGTTAAATTATTTTCATTACGACAAAAAACACTGACAACACACTACTTCAAATGCTGGTCGACATGTCTCGTGAACTTAGCATAAGTTATCCCGAGCATGTCGAGTCGACATTGTCGAGCCATTGTGCCAAATACTGATAGTTCATTCAAATAACGAACCGCCCTGCTGACCTGTGCATTAACCACAACGGAACGTAGAACAGCTTGTGCGATTGTGCGCACAGTTGTCTCGGGGACATACACTTTTGGAACGCATTCAATGTTGGCTGTTGATTTGCCAGTTTTTTTCAAGCGCTAAACGGGTTTTTTGGAGCGCACGCCACAATCCAAGCGACAATTTTTTTAGCAAAATTAACAAATACATAAAACAACTTAATTAATAATCCACTATGTCCATTATATGTATATCTTGTTCACTTAGAGATTAAATAAATAAACCTAATCAGCATCATGCATAAAATTATGAGTGCTCAAATTAAGTCTAATTCTGTACTTTTTATGCGTCCTTTTTTAAACTTATTTCATACTAAAATAATTTTAAAACACACTTACGTATTTTAGTTTGAAATGTTTCAGATTGGACTTATTGTTGAATACAGTGTTGTTGATGTTGATTTGAGTAGTAAAGGTGTATGTTGAAATAAAGGATCATAGGTATTACTAGGTACACGTAGTAAAACAAGCTTCCCCGACATACTAATAGAATAGAACAGAGATGTGTGAAGCTCTGAAGGATACAAGGAAAGGCTTTCAGAACAAAGACTGAATAAAGAGATGTCGCCTCCTACACGTAGGAACTAACTTTTATTATACAGACTATTGTTTAAGGTTTTATGTCAGCTTATGAGAGACCGTGAGAGACTGAAACTATATTACCTATAGAAATAGTTAGAAAATACTCCATTATACGTAAATGGCAAATGTCTATTCACCTTGACGTGATTATAATATGGAATTTTAGGTGGGCGGTAGCCTGGTTGGTAACGCGCTCGACTGTTAATCCGGCGGGCGCGGGTTGAATCCCCGACTTCACAACACAAGCTTTTCAAGCTTTCTATGAAGTGTATACAAGGATGTATTTGGGTTTATTTCGATAAGCCCAGATTCATTTTTCATTCAGCCAACCAACCACTTGTGACATACATTTGATATACATAATACATACATGTGTATGAAAAATATATAGTGTATCTCTGGGTCAGAAATTTTTGTGACTAAAAATTAAAAAAAAAAAAAAAACTTCCCGATAGTAAGACCGGGGCTCCGGGTCAGCATACTATATCTCCGGGTTAGTAACTTTTTTACAAACTATAATTACAAAATCGTTTTTCCCGAAATATCCGGGCCTACGCTCTTACAAAGGTGGCAGCCTTAATCGTAACAGACCGTTGACGCTTTTTTACTCATGTACACAAAAAACTTTTGGACGCTCGCAAGCGTGTGGCGGCGACATAAGGTTGTAAGTGTCGAGAGGGTGTGGACGTATGGATTAATAACAAAAAACTAATGTAACTTTAATGGCATTATAAACCAAACTGTGTTGATGCATTTTAAATGATTCAGTAGGTCTTATTATGTGCGGGTTATTTTAGTATTATTAAGGACATTAGGGAAATTATTCGTGAAACACTTTTATTATGTTTACGTTTTTAGTTGAATTCAACAACTTCAACAACACGAAACAGGGTGTCATACCTGTGACCAGGGGCGTCGCCAACTTCGAAGCTACTCAATGGAGGGGGGCAACTAAAATGTAGAATTTATTTGCTTCAGTTTTTTTCAGTAGCTGAGCAAAGCGATGATAGGTACAGTGTATTGTGGAATGTTGATTCTTATAATGAACTTTGATTGTAACGGCTTATTTTGTTTGATACGAGGCACAAACCACTCGACAATGGGTGATTTAGCGTAAAAAATAATATAGAATAGAGTGAAGAAGGTCGTGATATAAATCTGATTCATCGTCTTTAAATAAAAATATAAAGAATACCTATGTATGTTACAAAATAAAAGGCATAATTAGCGTCGCAGGCAATAATTGTCTAATGAAACTATTGCGATTGAATTTGAAAAACAAAATTTGTGATTTTATTTTATGCAAAACGACGTAGAAATGATGTGATTTTTGAGCGATTTTGATGTCATATCATACCCTAGTAACAATTTAGCTCCTAGATTGGTTCTAAAACCGTTCTAGGACTGCTCTAGAACCAATCTAGGAGCTAAATTGTTACTAGGGATAGTAATTGCAAAAACCTATATACTTACTGGAATCTATGGTTGCATTGAAATTCATGCTTAATTTGTCTCAGCTGTCAAATGTGTTTGCGGTTTATTTTTGTGTTAATATATTTTATACTTTTGAATATATGTAATAAATATATAATAAATAAATTTCTCAAGGATTCAGGGGAGAGGGGCTGCCCCCTTGTTGACGCCCCTGCCTCTATCATGATAACTGTATGATATATTGTTGTATGATAAGGCACGGTTAGTAAACCACTAATATTTTGTACTTCACTTGAGTAAACAAACAGTTAGTAGAGTAAACAAACAGTTAACAGTTAGTTTTATTCATATTATCTTACTTTGATGTATCAAAATACATATCTTGCAAAATATTTAATTACCCCTCGAATAATAATCCAATGGGTAACTAGAAAACAAACGTCTGCTCTGAGTATGCATACCGACATTTCAAAAATTTCTAGAAACGGGAGACCTTATATCTCGACAACCGTTACTAAATATGCTTTGGAACGAAATGGGGTAAATGTATTGAACATTTATCTAGGGAATAACCGTAAAAGATTTTTTATACCTTGTATAGATTTCTCAAAAATCAATATGAAAAACACCTCTGTTCTTTTTCCGAAAGACGGAAACTCGTTTCCCGAAAGTCCCGAAGTAAAATTTTATTTTGTACTGATACCTAATATGTATTAAAATCCAGGGAATAACCGTTAAAGTTTTTCGATAGACGCAAAATTAACCCCAAAAAATGGAAAAAAAACGCTATTTTTACCATTTCATCGTGCGATTGTTCACGCGATTTTTAACCTTAATGCCGTGGGAAATGACTGTGACGTCATTCTTGGAGCCAAGCCCTTAATATCACATGTGCACTATTTTATGCTACCAACGCATAGTAATGTTCTTTGGTCACTTATGGCAAAGCACTTACAAAAACTGAAGAAAAAAACGGTAGACAGAAAAAGAGCACAAAAATCAGTATGTCCTGTATATCTCCTATATCCTTATTCCTTACACATGTTTATTGCTTCCGTCACATTCGTGCATTTGCTCTACGATTCCATTTACTCAAACCACGCATACCCTTGAAAATCTGGTAGTCATAAAAGAGCAAAGTTGTTCTTGGACGACCGCTTTTCTTTACACATTTTCTTTCAGCCACGTATATTTTTATCTTCTATTTGAGCTGCGATGTTACAAAAACTTTGTAGTTTAAAATAAAACAAACTGAACCACAACAACTTCATAGTTTTCAGGATGTTATTAATATTAAGGGGAACTACTCGTAAGGCATCCGGTTTCAGTTTTAATATTAATTATAATAACAATGTTGGATTTAATTCCCAACATATTCCGGAAGCATTTTGAACACCCACATTGTATTCGTGCTGATTCTATCGTAAAATGACAGGGTCCTACTAAATTATATTTATTTAATCATTTGGTCTTATAGTGAATACTTTTTTTTCCGCTTTCTGCCTTTAATGTGATGGAACTCGAAAGTTTAGTTAACTGAATCGACAGTTTGCAAAAAAGCTTCGACCAAAACCTCTTTCTGAATTCAAAATCAGGGTAACACTGAATTCAGAGTAAGGTTTTGGTCGCAGATTTTTTTGCAAACGGTCGATTCAGTTAACTGAACTTCCGGACGTATTTGGAGAGCCTAAGAGGGATTTGCAACTCTGTTTTCTCTACCTACCCAGCAAGGGACGCAGAGTGAGATGACATAATAGAAGTGAAATATTTATCATGAGTGAATTCTAGTGTTCTGTTATTAATGCATTCTCTCTGACATCCAAATCTTTTACATTGGAGTCGTCCCTCGCACTTTCCAGCAATTTGCTTTGAATTAAACTCAGCGAATTATTTTATTATTCAACAGGTCCTGTTACATCTCCACTGAGTCGCTATACACTTGTACTTTACACTTTAAAAGCTTGAGACCCAACTATGACGTCACGGTCATTTACCACGGCACTAAGGTTGAAAATCGCGTGAAAAATCGCACGAAAAAATGGTAAAAATAGCGTTTTTCCCATTTTTTGGCATTAATTTTGCTTCAATCAAAAAACTTTTACGGTTATTCCCTAGATTTTAATGCATATTATCGGTACAAACAAAAATTTTACACTGCGACTTTCGGGAAACGAGTTTCGGTCTTTCGGGAAAAAGATCAGAGGTGTTTTTCACAATTTTTTTTGAGAAATCTATACAAGATATAATTTTTTTTTACGGTTATTCCCTAGATAAAGGTTCAATGCATCTAACCTATTTAGTTCCAAAGCATATTTTTAGTAACGGTTGTCGAGATATAAGGTCTCCCGTTTTTAGAATTTTTTGAAATGTCGGTATGCATACTCTTAACATAAAAAAACTAAAGTATCCATTGTATACGAACGTGTCCCCTTTTTTATTTTTATTTCCTACGTTCTTCTTCTTCTGATATGACTCTTTCTATAATAATGTAGGTACATAGATAACGCTCTTGTATACAGCGCTTTAAAGAGTAGGTACAAGTATTTTATTCCTATCTTGTCTTACCAAAAGTAGGTAGCGAAAAATCACGATCACAATTAAGATTTAAAAATGCTACTGCGAAAAGTAACTGTTGGGTTAATACGGTATTGCTATTTGAGAAAAAAAAATGCCCTAAGCGTGAATAGTACCTATGTAGCATTATGAATATACATTAGCATTATACAACTAAAATTTTATATAGTACAAACGTGTCATAAACAAGTGAGAAAATAGGGCAGACATTTTTTTTGAGACTGAGCGAAGAAGGTTGTGATGTATATAGTATCCAGTTTATTTAATCCTACGATAATATGTATAAAAAATATCTGGCAACATATAAACCACATGTGTACAAGCGATACGTAACACAAATCATTGAGCGCCGCGTGAAATTACCTATACATTTATTTGATTTGCATAACAATTCTAGAAAATGCACGTTATTATGACAAAACGATATGGATTGAGATAAATAAATAAGTAAATCTATTTTATTAATTTATTTAAACTTAAAGTAAACAACAAACACATATAAATATACAAAATGAACATAGTACAGATTATAAAACGTTGTTCACTAGGGCGAACTTATCGCAGAACTGCGATTTCTTCCAGTTAACCCCTAAAGTTCTAAATCTCTATTGGTCGAACAAAAATGCATATTAATTACAAATATGAGACAATCGTAGTGTGCTAAAAGGCGGACTTATTACAAACGCATCTTACAATCAACCCGATGAGATGATATGGTGAAAAATTTAAATGCGATTTTTGTGAAGTTTTATGGTTTAGTAGCTATTTATTTCTGCTAGTTAAATGATTAAATTCGCTATTTTCATAATACTCTCGTGAAAATAACAGTTTTTAACGATACCTAGTACTTTTCATCGATTTAGTTTCAAGTAATATCAGTGACTGCTATTTTAAGTCTGATCTATTTTTTATTCTTCTTAAGTATCGTCTAAATCTAAGCTGAACTGTGTACAGAGAGAACAATGCAAATATATTATATATGGGATAGGGATTATTTTAAAGACAAATGGCAAACATTCTTATAGAGTCTATAAGAAGATACGAGTATTCTTATTCTCTCGTATTGTACTATGAAGATTTCATGAAAGAATATATGAAAATATGACCATATGAATTTGACAGACTTTTCTGTAAGCTGAGAAGCGTGCAAATGGAAAATATTAAGTACATATAGTTCATTTGAATTTTGTTTATTTATATTTTTTGTCGAATCAGAAACAATCAAATTAAAGGAAGGGTCCGATGTTTTATTTCTCTCGGGGTTAAGATTCAAAATCGCATGAGTAAATGTTAAAATTTACGTCTTTTTTTTTCCTTTTTGGGGTATTTGAGGTTTGGGGTGGGAATTTTGATTCTGTCTATTCTTGGTGGGAGGCGCCATTGGAATGAAGGAATCTAAGTATAGTGCCTCGGAATGGCGTGTTTTGTATCGTTTGGAAGACCCCGAAAAACAATTCTAGGATGTTCAGTTTAGTCAAAAAAACTTGTTTTTCAAATTAAAAATACGGTTACTTAGTTTGTTTTGTTGAAGTAAACATTGATCAAGATACGTATTTTGATAGGTATTATGTATACATAGACTGTAGAATATAGACCCAACGGAAAAAGTGAAGAGAGCACTTGTAAAAAGATAAGTGCCAATTTCTATGCTGTATATTTTCTCGCTTCTTTTTATCAACGAAATGAAAAACATCGTAAACGTCTCGTACCAAGACCGTCTATAATTTATTTAATTTTCTTAATTTATTTAATTTAACTCCTGAATAATAAGTAGTTCCTAACATAAGGCATTTTACAAGATTTTACTTAACTTCGCTTCGTCGATCTTTGTTTTTTTTTCGTACCCCTGAAGGGAACATCGCGAAAAACGGATTTAGGATGTGAAGTCATTACTTTGCTTAGTTTTAATATGCTCTCTGTCACTTGTAAGTTAAAGCTCCCGACCCAACTATGACGTCACGGTAATTTCACACGGCATCAAGGTTCAAAATCGCACGAACAATCGCATGATAAAATGGTAAAAGTAGCGTTTATTTATATTTTTTGGGGTTAATTTGGCTTCAATCAAAAAACTTTTACAGTTATTCCCTATATAAAGGTTCAATGTATCTACTCTATTTCTTCCAAAGCATATTTAGTAACACGGTTGTCGGAGGTCTCCCGTTTTTAGAAATTTTTGAAATGTCAATATGCATACTCTTAATAAGACATAGGCATTATTAGTTCGTTGTTCTGTCAATATTGCTTCTCAATAATTAGGCCAAGTATAGACCCCATTATTCCTATCACTGAGCTGCATAGTGTGTTTGTTGTAATGTAGGCTTGCCTGCTCCAATTCCATAGATAATTTTATTACCAATCTATGTTCAGTTTCCATCAATTAATAATATTTGCATAATACGACACACAGATGGCTCTATCTTAGTACAGGCTGGAGCACATTCAATTTTAATGCTCATACGGAACCTTAGATTAATTAATCTATAGAAGTAACCTTAACATTATTCAATCCCAAATAGTTCTCACAGTAGTTATCTCAACAGATGTACAGCGAAGAATGGACTTTCCATTAGGCTTATGATTGATTGTTGGCTCGTTTAATGTGGTCCCTTTTACTTATGTAACATTTACCAATTACTGTTCATCCATCTGCCTCGGCCGGGAATAGAACTCAGACCTCACCGGACAGAGCGAGCCAGTCTTGTGTTTATGATTGTCATCGTTATATGTTATCGTGTTGTATAAGATGTCGGAGCTAGGGATAAATAATTGTGAGATATTTTTATTTCTTCATTGTTGTTGTGATCCTCCCGGGATTATGTGTCTGGTGAGTAACAGCAATTTATATTTTGTTTTGTAATTACGTTGTTTATGAAATTTTAACTGTTTTAAACTAACTGGGGATATGCTGAGTTCAAGATAAACTTAATAAATTTTTGGGTTATTTGGAATAGATTGCCGTTCGCCCTAGTGAGCATTCCTTATTAGTATTATAACCATAATAAATTATTGTCCTGTCAAATTACATTGTATGTAATGTTCACCTAAAGAATAAATAAATATTAAAAAAATCTTTTACAAAAACTGAATGAATTTGCAATAATGCTATCTTTCTCTCTATCTGCATAGTTCGTTCTATGAACTGCTATTTGTTCTAATGGAATATAATGGGTGTTTACTGTGTTTTATGACTCATTTGCTTCGCTCCATTTATACACAGATCTTGTATAATAAAGTAGTATAGATGTAGCAATTCCCCACACTATTTTTACTTCCCTGTCGACTTGTTGATTGTCTGTCTACTAGGTACTTCTACTTCACATCTATCTCTTCTATATCATAGTATATCTATGGATCTTATATTCTCCACTATTCATTGTGAAGGAAATCCTTAGCGATATATTATTTAACGTACAGGGATGTGAATAAAGATTGTAAAAAATTGTAAAATATGTAAAAATGTGTGAAATATGTAAAAATGTGTGAAATATGTAAAAATGTGTGAAATATGTAAAAATGTGTGAAAAATGTAAAAATGTGTGTAATATGTAAAAATGTGTGAAATATGTAGAAAGATGTACAACGTGTGAAAATATGTAAAAATGTCTGAAATATGTTAAAATATATGAAATATGTAAAAATATGTGAAATGTGTTAAAATATGTTAAACATGTGAAAATGTGTGAAATATGTGAAAATGTGTGAAATATGTGAAAATGTGTGAATTATGTAAAAATACTCGTATATACATAAAAATATAGTATCATGTTAGGTGTAAGGTTGCTGTCGGGCTATTCATCACATATCAATGGTTAACATTTTTATTGCATTAAGTCGGATTAAACCATCTGATTTTATCTTCCTCTCAAAAGCCAACTCAATGAAAATCGCAGAAATCGCAGGATTCTAACGCTCAACCAATGTCGTATGAAGTGGCCGATAGCTGGATTACTTGTCACAGTGTCGGTGGATACGGGTTCGATACCGATGTCGACTTGCTTCGTTTCACAATACAAGCATATCTTAGCAATATGAAGTGTATGTAGGTAGTAGGTACCTGGTACATATGTTAATATACATATCTTGAAAGCTCAAATTGATTCTATGAATCAAAAAGATAGGAGAAGGTATGCTTACCAGGGGTTCAAGCAAGTTGGTATTTATATAGTTAGATAATTCATTTTGGTCAATTATAACACAAAATGCTACACAGACAATCATTGGAATAGAAGTAGGTTTCTCGTAATGAACAATGGGCGGGTTAATCCTGCAATTCAACCGATTGTATGGAAAAATAATCTTATTTGAGTGACCCGGCTTTTAGGACTATGTTGGACCTTGTAAAGTGTACAGAGGATCGAGGGTGTCATTTGAGACGGTGGCAACCCTATTCACCGAACAATAACGTTTCAGAGATTTTATTTCCTTCTTCATAATAAAACAACCTATATTCACTTCAAAGCTGTTCGTTTTCTATACCGAACTATCTAACATTTTCTCCAATATCTTACATAATAATAAAAATGGATTTATGTGGGTATGTATATTTGTTCTACCATAACTCTGGAACTTTGACCAAACTTGGTATACAAATACCTTGCTATCTGGCAACGAATACTGTGTGGTAGAAACTTCTGGAAATGTAGAATCGTCTGAAAAATTATGCTGATGAGGGATCCAAGAGCATTGGGAAAGAAATTCAGATCGAAATTATATTTTGTCTGGAGACACCAAGCGATGGAGAGGATCCGGTCGCCGCATACCACCGCACCGTGTTTGGTGTCTCATTAAAGAACTTCACGAGTAGAACACAAATCTTTTATTAAATTTTGGATCGGTCAAGTCATGGTGGGAGATGCAATTGCAACTAGGAAATCCAAGCGCACAAAGAATCACAAAGAACCTTCTAGAACAGTGGCTCGGAAAGTTGACTGGGCTCCGACTCATCTGGCAAAAATGTCCAATCTTAGGACTCATCTTTTAGCCGTCTTAGAGAAAAGAGGGCATACATTTTGGTAATGCTTGTAACTGGTATTCATGCCGTATACAGTAGCGAATCGTAATCACTCAATATTCGCTCGCAACCCACTGGTGGGTCGCGATCCATAGTTTGGGAGATACAGTTCTAGAAGGTTGTGGAAATTAGACGAACTTTGTAGAACTTTCTTGAAAGTTGTGCACGGCTAACTCAGCTAGTAATCTATAAGAATATACATAATATACTACCAATAATATCTTTCCTCCTATGTGACACAAAGTCTATTTGACATGGAAGGTACCTACTTATAAGAGTTATAAGACTGTATCTAATATTAGGACATATGTAGAAGATAAAAAATTATTGATACATAATACATAATCTTGACAAGGGTCACACTGTCTGCGAAGGCCTACTCTATAAATAACATTTGATCTTACACGGGCCTTTAATATAGAGAGAAAATATTGGACATGAAAAAAACTAGGTTATGTAATAGTAAAAATCATTTCGTCTTTTTTATATTAGACTAAAGACAGTCCACTTTAAAAGTTTTATACATCTTTCTCTTATAAATAGAATAAAACCATTTTCGGGAGCATAAAAGTTAGAAGTGTTTTCTGTCCATTTTTTATTAAGTCGCATCGTCGCATGAATACATAATTGTTAGATACTGGTATTACTAAACATATACGTAACATAAAATGTTTATTTTTTTATGTACAGGATATAATTTACAAACTAAATGAAACATTCAATGTTTTTTTTTGCTCAATTTTGAGGGGTGCTCACAATAATTACCCGATTTCAACATTTTTTTAAAGTGAACCATTAGGGAACTTCACAAAAATACGATGTGACTATTATACCCTTCTCGACATAAATAAAATAAATAAATAAATCTTAATTGGCCAGTAAATATGTATAGTAAAATATATAAACATAAGCCCAGCGCTTGATGTGAGTGTTAAAGAAAGTAGGGTGATGTGTATTGTGTGGGTTTGTGTATACCAGTCTAGGCTCTTTAAAAACCGAAGAATAAATTGAAAAGAAAAAATACCAGGGAATAAATAGTCAACATACTTAATTGAAATCGCGGATGATTATTCCCAATAGAGAAGTTAATCAAGGTCACCCTTTTAATTGTTCGACGGAATATCTTTTGTGTTTTGGAATTAAAATGGAGCTTTTACTTAAAAGACGAGACTTGAGAGGCTCTCTGTAGAAGTGGGAAGTGAATATGGGATGGTTGTGGGAAGCTGGGAAGGCTTTTAGACCCTTGACTTTCTCAATCACAAACAGACGCGCCTTTTTATCGGAAATAAAGAGCTGGATTGAGATGCTCTGAGTAGGAATGCTTTGAATATGAAGAATCATGGTAACCTTTTAAGTAAATATGTAGGTTCAAACATCTAAACAGATATTTAGTAGGAAAAAAACGAATATTGTAAATTTAAATGAAAATCAAAAATGGTAAAAAATAAAAATGACATTTAATACATATTTAGCCAGACGCACATACGCCTTATCCCCGTTCAGTTACTTGACCCATGGATACGATATTTGACGATATAGTTACTAGGGATATGATCAAGTACTTAACTGCCAAGTCATAATAAGTAAATATAGGTATAAATAAATCTTTATTAGTCAATGAAAAAATATGTAGGGTTACAAAAATAAATAAGACAATGGTAGTGCGCCAAAAGGCGGATTTATTGCAAAACCAATGTCTTACAGTTTATCTATCTATACCCTCACGCCACATCCCTTGCAGGGTAGGCAGAGAGGACAGAGCGTCAGACAGCCCATCCTTTCAGTCAACCCGAGAAAAGAAAAATAAAAAATAACAATAAAGATAAATAGTCCTACTGAAAATTGTACAGAAAAATTCTGAAACCGTCATATTCTTATTTCAGCTCTGAAATGGTACGTACCAGTGTTGATTGAACTATTGAACGTAGGTACTTCAAAAATAAAAAGCCATTTTCTCAGCCTTGCCCTGAAATTGCGGTCATTTTTTTTATAAAATATCATTTTACATTTCTTGAAATACTCGTAAATACATTCTGTCTTTCAGGGCTTGGTACAGTACGTCACAGCCATTTCCCACGGCATTAGGATTCAAAATCGCGTGAACAAAAATGGAAAAAATAGAGTTTTTTCCATTTTTTGGGGTTAATTTTGCGTCTATCAAAAAACTTTCACGGTTATTCCCTAGATTTTAATGAATATTATCAGTACAAAACAAATATCCGAATCTTTCGGGAAAGGAGTTTCCGTCTTTCGGAAAAAAGATCAGAGGTGTTATTCATTTTTTTTTGAGAAATTTATACAAGATTAAAAAATCTTTTACGGTTATTCCCTAGATAAATGTTCAATGCGTCTACCCTATTTTGTTCCAAATCATATTTAGTAACGGTTGCCGAGGTATAAGTTCTCCCGTTTTTAGAAATTTTTAAAATGTCGGTATGAATACTCTTAAAAAATAATTCATTTTTGAAATGATCCGCTTAGCTTTCACTGCGTCATTGTTATAATTGCACATAGAAAATTTTAATCTAAACTTTTTTATTACATTCTCTTCCCGAGTTATTTTCAATTATTAAAATTTTTATATTAGTCCGAGAGCCCGCTGCTTAATTTATGACGTATCTGTTTTTTGATCGAAACGTGGTATAAATGATAGCTTACCAATAGGGTATTACATCGCACTAGGGTTGCCTATCAAAATCCTGCCGCAACCCCCCCTGCCCCCCCCGAAAAGGTCCCTGTTCGCGGTTTTTCGCATTTTATAGGAATATGGTAAGAGATAGGAGAAAGTAGTCAATGACAAAAATAATCCTTGCTAAATTCTCTACAAAAAACGTAAAGTTAATTTTTTCATAAGACTAGTAGTTTACCCGTAATGGCCGGTCAAAAAACAGGATATTTTTTGAAAAAAAAAAAAAAATAGTTCGATTTTTTTTTCTTTCACATTCTTCCACCCATTACTACTAACATTTTATGGAAAAAAAATTTGGCCTGCGGCGCTATATCACTGGTTATTTTATGAAAAACTAAATTTTAAGAATTTTCGTCACTGAGTTTTATTGTAATAACTCCGAAATTATTAGATGTATGAACATAAAACTGTACATATTTTTCTAAATAAACTTATTATTATATTATAAATTATAGCTCATTTTGTAGCTAAGACTATGGTAATTAATTCGTTCTCTGACTATTTTCCTGTAGCTCTTGTCAATTTTCAACCAATTTAGATTAAATACATTTTTTTTGTATTTTAAATGAATTTCGGTTTTGGGCCGTCCATTGCGGGTAAACTGCTAGTTCTACGAAAAAATTGACATAACATTTTTTGTAGAGAATTTAGCAAGGATTATTTTTGTCATTGACTACTTTCTCCTATCTCTTACCATATTCCTATAAAATGCGAAAAACCCCGAACAGGGACCTTTCCGGGGGGGGCAGGGGGGGTTGCGGCAAGATTTTGATAGGCAACCCTAGTGCGATGTAATACCCTATTGGTAAGCTATCATTTATACCACATTTCGATCAAAAAACAGATACGTCATAAATTAAGCAGCGGGCTCTTGGACTATATGGTTATTACAGTTTTTTCCCCTTTGTATCGTATGAAAGGGCGTTGGCAAAGAAATCAAAATCGTATGTCAGATTTTGTCCAGCCTCGAAAGACACCGAGCGATTTGGAGGATCTAGTCACCTGCTGAGTTTGGTATCTCACGAAAGCGCTTCACTAGTAGAACTCATGTATTTTCACAAATTTTAATTCTGTCTATTCTTGGTGTGAGGTGCCATCGGAATGACTGAATCTAAGCGCCTCGTTTGGAAGGCCACGAAAAACAGTTCTAAGGTGTGAAGTCATAAACCTTGTTTCTTAAATATTCAGTCGCCGATTCATTGAGTGTCAAGAAATCCTCCGGGTTTCCTCATACGCTGTAAGACAGCACTCCGACCAAACAAGGCTCACGGTCTGCCTCTCCGCACCGCAATCACATCTCGGAGAGTCCGAAAATATTTAAGAAACGACACTTTTAATTTTTAATTTCTGACTATCAAACATGAGCTCTGTTTATTAATGACCATACGATAAATAAACAAATAATAAATCTTGTTTTTTTCTTTAAATACGATTATTTAGTCTCTGTTGTGCTCAGAAAAAAAATATTTGTTATTTATTTATTTATTTATTTATTCATTAATATACGATCATGTAGATCATTTACATATTACAATATTATATTTAAATACAATAACCTACAAAAACAAAAATTATGTACTAAGCAACATACCCACAACAAATTGTAACATTTTATTTACTTAACAATAACAAACTAACAAAATACAGGCTCACACAGAGCAGTAACGGACTGACATCAATTCGCACTATTGTCTATTTTTTTATTTTAATCAAGATCTCATTCAGATTTAACACATCTACATGAGGGGCTGTAGCGAACCAAAATGTTGAGACATTCTCATCCTGTATACATTGAGGCTTACGCCGAAAATATCTACTATTTCAGTATGATTATTTCCCGCTCGCTGTAATCTTACTAGTGGCGAATTGAGGCCGTAAGTGGTGGCAGAGTCAGGGTGATAAAACGGTAATGCCTGCCGAGCGCTCCTACGTGGCACGTGGAAGTTAATTTTTTGCAGTAATTCGGGACAGTCCACCGCCCCGTGAACTATTTTGTACAAAAATATGAGATCCAGCAACATACGTCTATCGGATAGTTTTAACAAATGTAATATGGACATGAGATAATCGTAATTCAACTGATCTATAGGAATCCCCAATCGGAAATTTATGTGGCGCAAAAACTTACGTTGGACTCTATCAAGACTGTCAATGTGTACACTGAAACAGGGGTTCCATATTGATGACCCATACTCAAGAATACTTCTTATTTGGGCTACAAATAATAATTTCAGTGTATAGACATTTTGGAATGGTTTACATATTCTAAGTATAAAGCCCAGAAGACGCATGGCCCTACCAGAAATAGCCTCGACATGATCTATGAAACTCATCTTCCTGTCGAACGTTACCCCCAGATCGCGAATCACACCAACTGACTCCAACGTTATATCATTTATAACATAATTATATAATACAGGTCTATGTATTCGAAAAAAGCGCATTATTTGACATTTTCCAGAATTCAGTACCAATTTATTTTCCTCGCACCATGTGACAAGTCTATTTAGGTTCTCTTGGAGAACATAGCAGTCCTGAACACATTTTATTGCCTTGAAAATTTTTATGTCATCCGCAAACACAAGAACATTCACATCAGTGAATATGTCTACTACATCGTTTATGAACAAAATAAACAGTATTGGGCCCAAATGGGATCCCTGAGGGACACCACTCGTAGCATCAAAAACGCATGACACTTCTCCGTCAATCCGAACTGACAGTTTGCGATCCCTTAAGTAGCTCGCGATCCACGCAAGTAATGGACCAGCAAAACCCAACCCCAACAGTTTATTCAAAAGCAGACTATGACAAACCTTATCAAATGCCTTTGAAAAATCCGTATACACTGAGTCCGTCTGTACTCTGTCCCCCATGGCATTCATTATGTAATCTGTATATATCATCAGATTTGTTTGTGTTGATCTCGATGGTACAAAACCGTGTTGATTAAGTGATATTATTGAATATAGACAGTCTGATATTTTACTCAATACTATCTTCTCAAATGATTTAGGAATAGCTGACAGTATACAGATTGGTCTATAGTTAGCTATATCTTGTTTCTCGCCAGACTTAAATATGGGCGTTAAAAAACTGTACTTCCATCTATCAGGAAAGTAACCAGTGGATAATGAAGTATTAAAAATAACATAAAGAGGATATGATAAACTATAGAGACAGTTTTTAAGAAAAATAGGTGGCACTCCATCTGGTCCCGAACTTGTTTTGGGAACCAGTTCTCTCAAGCACAGCACGATATCTTTTATTTCAATGTACAAACTAGACATGTTGAGGTTATGTGGTGTAACAAAAGATGAGCTGCCAGCCGTCTGCCTGTTTGCGTCATAAACACTGCTGAAGAAACTAGCGAACAATTCAAGGGCCTGAGTTCTGGTGTTAGCCGACCTACCATTATAATACATAGAATCTGGAATAGACTTGTCATCAGATTTTAATGAGTTTGAGTACTTAAAGACCTCCTTTGTATTCATCCTGACAGAGCTCTCAATACCGTTTATATAATCATTATAACATTGTTTTGATAGTTGCCTGCACTCCCTCCGCAATTCAGCAAAAACAGTATAATCCTCAGTACACCTTGACTCCTTATAAGTCTTATGAGCAATTTTCTTATTAATTACCTTCTGTTTAAGATCGTGACTAAACCATTTGGGGAACCGTGATACTCTAACAGTACATTCAGGGATAAAGGTATCAATAATGTTCAGCAAAACATCATAAAACATATCTAGACCCTTGGGTAAAGGTTCAACCTCTAAGAATGTCCAATCTGTACTAAATAATTTTTCATTTATAGCCATAAAGTTGGCTTTACTAAAGTTTCGATACTTAAACGATTCTGTATTTGCAGAAACTGGTCTATTAATACTAATATCTAAAGGGGGGTGATGACGGCCCTTGGAAAGCACCAATTCAAGGCACTCACAAACGTTGACACCCGGGTCGCATGACATTACTAGATCGAGGGTTTTACCATACTCATTTGTAACATAATTTTTTTGAAAAAGGTTTAGAAAATTAATGACTTCGATAATTTCCCTCTCCTTCTCCGAAAATGATTGTCCATTACGGGTTGTTACATATTCTGGACCTTCAGAGGCCCATCTCAAGTTTGGAAGATTGAAATCACCCACGCAAATGAATGAAGCCCCTGGGTTTGCATTCATTAGTTGTTCAATTTCATCGCAGTGGTGTTTATAAATATTAATTGATGCATCGGGAGGGATATAGACACATCCCAGTACAAGTTTACGATCAGCACACTTTATATTGACAAAAATATGTTCAACGTCCTCACAAGTAGTTCGGAGCAATTTTGATTTCATCTGCTTGTTCACCGCGACCAACACACCTCCGCCACCAGATTTAACACTTGTATTACTTGATCTGTCCAGTCTGTAAACATTGTAGGCCGTGAGTCCCAGTTCCGAGGTCCTGACGCTCGAAGTCATCCAGGTCTCGGTCAACAGAATAATATCATATGAAAGTGCAGCTACATTCACAACAAACTTGTTCAACTTGGTCCGCATCCCCCCAACATTCTGGTAATAGCAATTTATTGGTCTTGATGATGATTTGGTACGTTTTTTGGAAACTTTTTAACAATTTTGGGATCAGACTTTATAAACCTGATGGTCAGATCTGCTTCTCCGTTATCCTCTCTGTTCTTAAGTTCATTTCTAACTTCCGTCAGTTGCTGACGTTGTTTCCAAGTCAAGTCACTTTTTACTTTAATTCCATTTGTGATCTTAAACCTTTTCGTAAGTATATTGTGAGCATGTTCTTTATCACGCAATTCAACCTTCACCAGTCTCGGTTTGTCTGCTTGTTTTTTACCAATTCTATATACTTTTGAAATTTGTACATCCGGAACCAGGCTCTGCAGCGTGCTCGTGATGTTATCGTTATCCTTCTTCATTGATTCTTGCACGCTGGATCCGCACTCAGGCACGTTGGACAAAATGATGTTCCTTGACCGCTTCTTTCTCTCCTCCATTTCTGAAATTGCATCGTACATTTCCATTGTGCTTGGCTGGGATGGAGTCTTGAGTGCCAAGTTTTCCGTAAGGTTTTTAACAACAGAATTGAGGGCATTGATTTCACCACCCATGCTTCCCATCGCTACCGCCATCTCGCTAATCAGCCCCATCATAGCATTGACATGAGGAGTAAGCCTCCTGACGTTATCCTTTGTTAGTTTGTTAGCCTCATTATTCATCGTCTCATGCATTGTCCCAGCCAGAGCCGTAGCCCTCTCCATAAATTTTTGGGCAAGAGATTCCATACTGAAGTGATGAAGAAAATCAGACAAAAAAATAATTTATATATAAACCAATCAAGAGTGTCAGTCCACTCCTGGTTACAGTAGTTCAATACTAACAATCCGATTGGTCGAGCGATCAAACAGCTGAGCTACTCTGTGATTGGTTCAAAAATACTGAGACAATTATTGTATGATATGTCAAATGTAATGTTCAATTGTAATTCCTGAATCACTCACTCCTCATCCAGCCGCAATTTATAGACAATTCGATGTGAAATTTCACAGCACACAATATAAACTACTTTACAAAGATTGAAATACCGTTTAACTTATTGCAATTAATTTAAAACTTATAGAGCAAATTTTCAAACTTAGTACAAATCAATGTTGCCACAGCGAAAATCAGCATGTAGTTTTTTAAAAACTGTAGTTTTCATGATATTTTAATTCCGACTGAAAATTCCCATCTTCCATTTCCATTCTCATGGTTACATTCAAATGGAAATACACATTGTATAAAATGTGTTATGTATGATTGCTTAATATGGAATCCATGAGTACTTATAGATGCCAGTTACAGAATAATATGATGGGAATTGAAAAAGTTTTTAATCTATATTGCAATGCCTGAAAAACAAGAATGGAAACCAGTAGGCATCAAATAACTGAAATATCTCATCCATTCATATGAGTATTATTCGAAGGAAACAATAAAAAAGTATTATAATGTTGAAATTTCTAACGTTTGGTGAAAAATTACTTTTATACGTAAAAAAAACCACCTATTTTTGTGTATTTTTTAATGATATTTATTTCATTACAATATTACACTCTTCGCCATTATAGCCTTCGCGCCGAAGAGTGTACACAGAAAAAGTTACAATTCAGGACAATAAAAAACACGAAAAACATAACATACCAATGAGAGTGGATATGGCAGGGTGTGTGTGTGTAAAGTTGGCGTCCTGTTCTCTCTGCCGACCCCGCAAGGGACGTAGCGTGAGGTTATTGTATGGTATAGTAGTGTTTTATCATATTGGTACTTATTAATTCTATTTAACGTCCTCCACTCGTTTGCAAATGATCATAAAATATAAGGAACTATGTATATCTACACAAAAAAATACTGCAAAGCCTATACCGCCATCTAACTTGCAAACGATGAAAGCTGATGTCGGGAAATCATGGTGGTTAGTTCGTATTTAAACAACCTCCTAGGTTGTTAGTGGATATCTGTGAAGGGAAAGTGATATCAGGCAATTGGTGGATGAATGTTTATCATTATCATACTACTGTGTTATTCGTAGCATACTACTAAGCAGAGGTGGGCACCGTTAATCAAAATGTTAACTTCGTTAATCGATAATCCGTTAACTAAAAAGTTAACTTCGTTAATCGTTAAAGCGTTACATTTTGAAAAATGTAACGGAAGTTAACGTTAATCCGTTAAAGCGTTAATGTAAAAAATCGCGGATAAATGGCATGAAATAGAACTACATAAGTACAACTACTATTACATTTACACTATGGCGATGTATCCCAACAAAGTGAAATTTCTTTTCCAACTCCCAACCCACACACGATACTACACTACTACACATATGTAAGCCCATACAACCCTTGGATTATCTAATGCCAGCGCCGCCAGTGGATGATGTGTGTGCAAACAATCAAATATTAACGGACTTTATTAACGGAAGTAAAATGTAACGGAAGTTAAATAGTCCGTTAACAATTTTTGGAGGTGAGAAAAGCGTTAAATCGTTAACCAAAATGTTAACTTCGTTAATTAACGATTAACGGATTAACGCTTTTCTGCCCAGCTCTGCTACTAAGTAAGAAAGGGTAATTTAATGTCGTTTATAAAGCGTATATTAACGAGACAACTAACTCATAAATACCACCCAAAGGACAGAGGACCCCAAGGCTCACCTGCGGGAGAGCATCTATGCCCCAAGTGTGATAAAATATGCGTATCTCGAATTGGCCTATTCAGTCATATGAGATGGCATAGCAGAATGAATGCTGCACAGCAGGATCCACCGTGAACTATCAGCTTTCACAACGCTCACCTAGAATCGAGTTGCTGGCAAATTATATTGGGTGACTTGAGTTACAAAAAGCCATTCTGGAACAAAATTCTTCTATTTTCTCATCTACTCCTCTCGACCTCGGGAAAATACAGTCCACTGGGGTCCGTCAGACATCTACTTAAGTGCAAAGTTATCACATTAACTAATTCAGATTACTTTTTATTATCTAACTTTATAATTATGTGTTATTCTCGCGAGATGGAATTATGGTCTACTAGGTAATTTCATCACAACTTTTAAGAGGCCATAGTATGCTGTCCTACGGCTTTGGCGTTATATAATTTTCTCAGCCAATACTCAGAGAATCGTCTTGAATCTGAAAACAGCGATAGATGGAAGTATTGACTACAAGTTGGCTGTCCTAGAATTACAATATTTGGAAATTCATTGAATAAAAAAATATTCCGAAAGTACCCCTGAAATTAACAGGATTCATGGATTATCCGTTTATTTTTTTAGATATAGAAGTATAATTTAGCCAAAATATAGGTCATTATAAGGTTTACAAGTTAACTGTCATAGATTTTTTAATTTATTTCCAGGCTCTTCTCAAAAAGGTATAATTCAAATTGTCTTTTATGTTATTCTTATTTCGCGCTAACATTCTCATACAAAATTAGAAAAAGTTGAAGCGATAATAGAACGATTTTTGCTCAGTGCATAATTGCATATGGAACCCTCAAGCTCCCGACCCAACTATGACGTTACGGTAATTGCCCACGGCATTAAGATTCAAAATCGCATGAACAATCGCATGATATAATGGTAAAAATAGCGTTTTTTTCAAATTTTTGGGGTTGATTTTGCTTCATTAAAAAAATTACGGTTGTTCCCTAGATTTTAATGCACATTATCAATACAAATAAAAATCTCAGCGACTTTCGGGAAAGAGTTTCTGTCTTTCGGAAAAAAATCACAGGTGTTTTTCTCAATTTTTTTTTAGAAATCTATACAAGATATAAAAAATCTTTTACGGTAATTCCCTAGATAAAGGTTCAATATATCAAAGCATATTTAGTAACGTTTGTCGAGATCTAAGGTCTTCCGTTTTTAGAAAATTTTGAAATGTCAGTATGCATACTCTTAATACGTTTGTCCATCACGTTTATACACCTGTGTATAAAAACGGTTTTATGAATATTATTTTAATAGGGGATGTTATTTAGCGAGATTTAATCCGAAACGTGCTTTACCTCTAGTTTTAGTTTCACGAGAGAGATGATGAGGATGAGGAAGAGGTGGTAATTACGAGAGCTTTGTTGAGTTTTAAAGCTTAGCTACATAGATTCTTATGCTTGTGTAGTTTACTTTGTGTACTTTGCTTCAGCAAATTTCATACAGAGCTTTCTATCTGTAAACTAACCGTGATCAGTGGCGGACTGAACGTTGTCAGCTTGCCCAATAACATGTAGGCCCCAGCTACTGACCCTAAGCCCGCATTTTAACGTCACAAAGCTAATTAAATAAAATCATTGGTCAATATCATAAAAATTCAAAAACAGTTTTGAAATCTATTAAATCTCAGTTGTTTCATAAAAAATTTGGCCTGCGGCGCCAATCATGCCTGTTATTGTCAGGTACATATTTTTATTTAAAGTTGATAAATTAGACGCTCAGACTAATAAAATTGAAACCATGGGCAAACATAAAAGGTGTCGGAAGGCCCTAAAAGAGATGGCCGGACGACGTGACCTCGGTAGCGGGTAGACAGTGGGTGCTAAAGGCAAGCGTCAGGAAGAAGTGGAAACTCTTGGAAGATGCCTATATCCAGCGGTGGAGGGACAAAGGCTATAATGAAGAAGAATAAACTAGATACATATTACAGCTACTACCACCAATTAAAAAAAAATGACTGCGGCGCCATTTAGTAATTTTCTTTATGTTATATCAATATCATTTTTTTACTGGTTTCCCTGTACTGGGTACACTCTGTCAATCCAGTGGGAAGAAGACGAGTAGGAAGGTCAAAGCTTCGCTGGCTCGACGGGGTGACAGCTGATTGGATAGCGCTGGGTGTGAACTGGAGGACCGCTGCTCTAGATAGGAGAGGATGGAGTTGGATTTTGGAGGCAGCCAAGGGTTTTAGAGCTATAGATAAGAAGAAGGGTGCACTCCGCGGTCCACATTCCGCTAATTATTCTGTACAGGATATTATGACTAAATTACAACAAACTTGTCTCTATAACAAACACCAAGTCCTCGTTGTACGAAATCCCAACATTTTGTTGACATTACAGTTTTTTCCTCAACACAAGTAGCTATATGTATTAACATAATGTAGCACTATGTGAACTCCCAGGAAAGATGATAGGTGTTCTGATGCATACGAGTCGGCTTTGACTAGCTCAAGTGATTACTTTATGCCCGGGGTTCCCAGGGAAACTTTAACTCATTCCGCCACATCCTGATGCTGTATGCTGTCAAAGTGTAATTCTTGTAATCTCTGTAGGTCCTCATCAACGGCTTAAGGATAGGAAAGTCTGTCGAGCTGAATCTTTAGAGCCAGCCCGCCACTGGCCGTGATATTATACGTGCTTTTTTTATAGCGTGTCGGGACATGATCACACAGCATGAAACATTTTTATGGATAAAGTACACATAAACGTTGCATTTAGGATCTACATTACCCAACACTACATCGTATATTATTTAAAAGGGATGTACCAGGTGGTGCAATAATTTTGAACATTTTTTGTAATAAAGCCTACTGTATCTCTCCCCAGGGAGCTCTAAAGCTACGCAATTCGATAGAATATAACCTACTCCTGAATTTCTTCAACGTCTTTCTATGCCAACATTAGTCTTACAACTTTAACCTAGTCTGGAACTGTTTTAATAGTTTACAAACTGGTTGAGTTTACAAACTAGTCTAGTTTACAAACTGGTCTAGTTTACAAAATAGTTTAATTTACATATTTGTTTATTTTACAAATTGATTTAGTTGACATTTGTAATAAGAAATTGTTTAGTTCCGAAAATAGTTTAATCTACAAATGAGTTTAGTTTACAAACTAGTCTAGTTTACAAACTGGTTTAGTTTACAAACTGGTTCTACCTGTAAACTTTTAAACCAATTAAACAAAAATTTATCTTTTCGAATTTCCTATAGGAAACCATTATAAAAAATCATAAAATTCAAAACATGGATTTCCATACCCATGTAATTACTCTATTTAGTCAGGCGCAATAAGAAAGTTTTTTTTCATACCTGCACACACATGATAACGCGCGCACATAATGTCGTGATGGATGGAAAAATGAAAATTTGTGCATTTAGAAAAATAATGGTACTAGAACTCCCTGTACTTAAAAATGTGAAGTGAATGTAAGGGTATCATACAGTATGTGTGTAGGTTGGTAACTATGTACATTAGGGTGTCCATTATTTCACAAAAAAAAAGAGATTTTTTTGGGCTCACCCCTAAATTTTATAACCACAAATTTAACACTTACACTGTCATATAATTTTGCCTCCCAATACTAAAAAATTAAATTATCACGCTCAAATCGGCACGGGTTAGAGTACTCCGATCTTAAATAAAAATGTATTGGCATGTTTTAGAGTCATTCGAACAAAATTGGAGGGTAAGCACTCAACATTTTGAAAGGCGGAAAATAAGGGACACCCTAATGTACATAGTACATGAAGTGATGCTGTTCCGTTGGTAACTATGTGTATATAGTGATACTGTTAGGTTGGTACACAGTGGATTTTATTATTATGGTAATGAGCGAATATGGTTTTTCAGTAAAACAGAAAATGCTAAGAGTAAAAACTCAAATATTTGCAAATCTGCAACGTTTTTATGAGCCGTTCTATTATTTTCATTAAAACACGCCATTCTCCAGGGATAATAATAATGTGCAGCATTCAGCGCTAGTTGGGAGAAATCTGGATACTATATAATAACCATTTCTCATAACCAGTGGTGTAGCATGGCTTGTACCAAAACATCTATAGAGCTAACTCAGTGGCGCACCTGAGACCCGTGATTGATATAAGTATTTTTTTTTTAATGAATCTGGGTTTTTCTGATAAACTCAAATACACCTTTGTACACTTCACAGTAAGCTTGAAAAGCTTATGTCGTATGTAGAGTATTATGTGGAGTAGGTCGGTATCGGGGATCGGACCCGCACCCACTGGATTAACAGTCGAGCGCGTAACCAACCAGGCTACGACCACCTCATTAACATTTTTTAACAACTGATCATTTTTTAATGTATTTTCCTTTTTTCAGTCCCTTTTCCTCCACTGCTGGATGTAGGCCTCTTCCATTTTCTTCCATTCATCTCTGTTTCTTTCCCTTCGCATCCAGGTTCTTCCGGCTTGCTTGACCACCTTTTCCTTTTTGTTACGCGCGCAAACGAAATAGCAATATTTCTTACCGTTACTAGCCGACGATACTATTTGTCAAGCAACCGAGCCTGAGGCGATGTATTCACTTCAACGATACCGAAAATTATGGATTCGACACTAATATCGATTTATGCATGTTCCCCATTCCTTTCACCTGACATCTGATTCAGACATCTTATTATTAAAATATATTGCCTCTCTACGGTAATTGGGCTAGAAGTTTTGTTCTGATAAAAACAACTTAATATCCAGTTTTTTCAAAGAACTTTTATTACATCTCATTGAATTAATATGTTTCAATTAATCTTTGATTGACAATAGATTAGTACGGATTAAATTACTGAGTCCTGGAAATACTTATTGGAATTTATGGATACATATGTTTTAAGAGGATATAAACACCCACAGTATTTTCATCACAAGCTATATAGCTCAAGATCCGGTCCCTCAAAATGTGACCTATCTGTTTTTTAATCGAAATGTGTATTCCAAACCAATATCGGAGTTTTGACCGGTCATTGCGGGTAAGCTGCTGGTACACAAAAAAAAATAAGGATATACCTATAAGGACTATTTTTGTCATTGACCACTTTCTCCTATCTCTTACCATATTCCTAAAAAAGACGCGAAAAACCGTGTTGAGGGACCTATTCGAGAGGGCTGGGGGGCGGTTGTGGCAAGGTTTTGATGGAAATACCTA
This sequence comes from Ceraclea dissimilis, assembly GCA_963576895.1. Taxonomy (NCBI): domain Eukaryota; kingdom Metazoa; phylum Arthropoda; class Insecta; order Trichoptera; family Leptoceridae; genus Ceraclea; species Ceraclea dissimilis. The sequence continues at coordinate 4,209,251 of OY756377.1, forward strand.
GGGCGTTGTATGATCCTATGCGTAAACTTTCATTTAAATCACACTTCGATCCAAAAACTGATAGGTCATATGCAGTATTACAACAGTGTAGAAGAGTCACCCCGGCTGGGATTCGAACCCAGACCTTCGTCTCGCATAGAACGGATCTTATCCATTACACCACGAGGAGCTAAGGCTGTGTTGTCGAATTCCGTATACAAGTTCGAATCCCAGCCGGGGTGAACTGAAATGGCGAATGTTTCTCGAGTGTAAAAATTATCACTTAAACAAGCCGAGGTAGGTCGTAAGCCCGACGATGTACACTCTTAATTCTTCTACATTGTTGTAGGAATACTGCATTGTATATACTACGGAATGTAGAAGAATCCAACGCTTTATAATTTGTAAAAAAATAATCAAGATACATAGGTCAAATGTTCAGCGGCCGTATCTGAGGCTAGTTAATGTTCGTTCTAAATCTAGGGCTGCCACCTTTGTCAGAGCGTAGGCCCGGAGATTTCGGAAAAAAAAATTTTTTTTTTTGGTCCACGCCATAATTACAAACCCGGAGATATAGTATGCAGACCCGGAGACCCGGTCTTTCTATCGGGGAGAGCGGGACCCCGGCGGGTATTTTCCTTTTTTTTTTAGTCATGTCAAAAATTTCTGACCCAGAGATACACTATGCTGACCCGGAGCCCGGAGAACACCACTCAAACCCGTAGACTCCGAGTCAAACCCGGAGAGGTGGCAGCCCTATCTAAATCTCGTGCGGTGAGGGATGCCTGAAATGTTGTGAGAGGATGGGTGACGTATGGAATAATGAGTGGAATACGAGAGGTAATGCCTTTAAATGAGGAAAAAGGATTATTGACATGGCAACATTATATTATGTAATGTATCCCGACTTTTGATTCAGAATGTTTGACATATTCTAACCATCAGAATCCCTTTGATTTGGTAGGTACTACAGGTACTTAGGTACGACAGGTATTTTACTTTCATTCAATTATAAGACACCTACGCAAAGGGATTATTTTATGTTGAATTCATTAAAAAATGTATTACAGTGGAACGTCTCGTAACGAAAAACTTACTCTTATCATTATGCATTAAATTTGAGGCACGCATAGCCACTGTCTTATTAGATGTTTTTTAGTACATGACGCAACAGTTTCCCATGCTTTCAGCATTTCTTTTATCACGGCGGAGGACTGTTCCTCTGCTACCTCTCGACTGATAAACTCTTATCGGCTTATCCACATCTTCTTCCAGATCGCAAGTCATATTTTGTCGAGCTTAAACTTTGAGGGACACGGCGATATCGAAAGGATCCAGTCACCGCATACCGCCTGTGTTTGGTATCTCACAAAAGTGCTTCACGAACAATTTTTTGAACTACAATCATAGAAAATAACAAAAATTAGATCATAGCGCTATCTTCCGATAGGAGAATAATGCTGGATTTCAGAGACTTTTTATAGGAGGCACTTATCATTATTTTTCATACGAAATTTGTGCAAGGTGGCTCCTATCTCCGCTATTTTTCACCTAAAAAGTTGGTGAAAGCCAGCATAAACCTGATAATTTATTATGACTGAAATGATCAACGTAATATCATCGTAAAGTCAATTATTGTATACGAATACGACCAAACATTATTTCACAAAACAGCGCTATACGAGTAAAAATTAATTTTTATTAGCAAATGTTGGCAACTTTTACTTTTTATTACTATAACTTTACTTTTTATTACTATTAAGATTCCCAAACAAACTCAACTACGTAATCTTAATGGTGGGCAAACAAATGTTATTAAAATTGTATTTCATAAATTTTTTCAGTGAATACGTGGGTCGATGCAAAAGTCCGAGCTCTGTATTTTAACGAAGAGGGTTTACTCATTAAAAACTGTGTAGGTATTGCAATATGAGATTTATGAATGACGTAGGAAGGGATTATGAAAATAACACTAATCGTATTAAATCCTTGTGATGATCAAACGTTCTCAAAAGGAACTTTGAAGGACAATGTGGTCGGTTGAAGTAAAAAGAGGATAAACGTATATTTAATGTGTAGGTATGTCCTATATGTAGGTAGGTGCTACTAGCAATAACCCGCCAAAAATGATGGACTGTATTTCATTATTTATTGCAAAGCGTGAATGAAAAGTGACAAATTTATTTATTTATTTACATTTTTGCTGAACAAGATGACGTGTAAACATTATAAATACAAAATCACAAAATTTGTTGATTAGGGTGAACTTACCGCAGGGCTGCGATATTTGCCAGGTAACCACAAAAAATCTTAAAAAAATCTATTGAAATCACGGCTATTTTTAACTAAGACCCCCCATTGTGGAATTAACTGTTTGGGTAGTTATTTATTTTATTTGCAAAACAAACAGACAGTATTACAAAAAATCTTAAATGTTAAAAATAGTTACTAATTAAGTATACCAATGGAGGTTTGTTATCAATCTTACATACTGTTAAAAAATATACATGGCAATTATCCCCTACTTTTCATATAAAAATATGAAAAATAAATTGAAATTTCAAATTTTCGTATTTTTTCAATAAAAATGTTGCCCAAGAGAAGTACAGTTACAGCAACTCACCTTGCACTGCAATTTCGAACGTGAACTGGTGAAAAGGTTATTTACCTCTACGACGGACGGTGCGTTACGATCAAACAGCGTTACACAGGTAATTACTTTACAGTGAATGTCAGAGAAAACTTTAGCGAGTTAATTCATAATCCTTAGCAGAGACACCAACCTATGTGTGTAACTATCAGGCTCGAAGCTACCGAAGAACACGATTCCCATCGAGTTACCTTTTGGATAAAATGATAGGTATGATAATGTCTAATCTGAAGTAATCCAATAAGAAATGTTAGTCCCAGCTTCCCTTCTGCAGAAATCCACTCTTCGCCACTGGTAACTATAATATTGTTGAATTTACGTATAGAGTGCTTGTATACCTGTGGTTCTTTTGTATATTATGATATGCGATATTATTACATAATATGACAGTTAGGTACGGTTAGAGAAAACTTAACTAATGTTAAACAATAGTCCAAAATTTATGTACTTTAACTAAATACCTACCTAATGTGATAGTAGTGTTCGTGGACTTTTAGTTTTAAGGTCCTATATGCTGTCATTCGGCTTCGGCGCCCTGAATTGTTTTCAGCCAATACTGAGAGAATCGTCTTGAAACTGAAGACTATAATAATAAGAATAAATGAAAGTATGGACTGGCCGTTTTTGAATTACAATATTAGGAAATTCATTGAATAAAAAAATGTTTCGAAAGTACCCCTGAAATTTACGGGATCTGAGGATTTTCCGTTCAGTTTTTTATATATAAAAGTATAATTTGCCAAAATACTGGAAATCTTAACAAATTTGCTGTTTTAGACTTTTTAATTTCTTAAAAAAGGTAAAATTCACTTTGTTGCTTACGTTATTCTTATTTCGCGTTAACATTCTCACACAAAAATTAAAAAAGTTGAAGCGAACCCGAGATGTTAGTTACAGGATATTTACTCTAATGCATGCTAGTCGCTGTATCATCTCCCATGATATCACGTATGAAATCAGTGGTTTCATGAAAAAAAAACCCAAATTAAAAAAGTATGTAATTTCCATCTGGGGCTCTTCCTGTATGAGCTAATTTCAGAACGGGGTATATTCATGGGCGCATTTTTCATGGCGGTATGCGTCGACTGGAGTCTCTCGATCGCTTGGTATCTTCTGAGGCTTGAGCTGGACAAAATCTGACTTACGATTTGGATTCATTTCCAATGCTCTTTCATACGCTACCACTCATGACCCCACACGACCCTTGGATTACCCTCAAATGCCTTACATATTTTTGGTCTCTAGATAAAGATAACATAATCCAACGTTGAACAGAAACGTATTGTCACCGTATTTACGTACGTTTACAATGTTTCAGGTCTCTAAGTAGCATTGGCGAAGGGTGGATTTCTGCAGAAGGGGAAGCCGGGGCTAACATTTCTTAATGGATTACGTCAAATTAAACACTATTATACCTATCATTTTATCCAAAAGGTAACTCGATGGGAATCATGTTCTCAGGTAGCTTCGCGCCTGCTAAGAAGTCAGGAGGTGGTGGAAAAATCAAACAAAAAATAAAATAAATAAACAATAGAATGAATTTAATAAAATCTTGAAAAAATGCCTGAAATGTTATAAAGCTACTTGACAACATTGAAAAAATAGTGAAAGTGCTGTGTTAAATAATAATGAATCTCCCGTCAACAATATGTATGCAGTTAAATGTACTCTGAAACTAAATATCTGAAAGAACTCTCTATATCTGAATAGAGGCATTAGTTTGTATGAACAGTTTGATTTGTAAAGAGAATAATAAAATGAAACTATGATGGCGTGGAATACAAGAGATAATGTAATCATGGAGTGAAGGTAACAGTGTAAGAGTGTAACAGTGTAAGAGTGTAACAGTGTAAGACTAACAAAGCATTTGAAGCAGACACCTGTCTTCCTGCGCGAAGCTCTCTCAGGATATATCGGCTGTCTTGCCATTGTAAATTATGATAGAGATTGTGACGAGAAAAGCAGGGGTTGTAGACATTGAAATAATACTATTTATATATTTATTTATTCTGAAAGTGAATTGGATAAAAAAAGTGGACATAAAACAGATGTAAAGCACTGTTCACTGGGATGAGCTTATAGTAAAGCTGCGACTTTTCCAGTTAGGTAAACCCATATAATACTACTACTGTGAGACTTATGTTTTTATAACGTTTTATATATCATTTGAAAGAGCATAATTTAGAGAAGTTTTTTTTACAGATTTCAGAATATAAAGGTATTTTATTTCTTAATCCCGTCTAAAGTCGTAACTCGTCACCGAATTAACTATTTCTCGACGTACCAAACTTATATTTTTTATCATTTATTGTTCAGATTAAAATGAATGAATTAAAGAGACTAAATACCTACTCAAGTAACAAAAAGAACGATAAAACTAAATAGGTAAGTACCTTTTCTTATGATGATATTGGCACGCACAAAGCTTGCGTAATTTTTCTCCGATAAAAAGTGAAAATATCGAATATCTCGAAAACCGCGAGACATTTGACTATACTAATTAGCCCAAAAGATTCCGAATAAGCTCTACTATCACCCATAAAAAGGTATGTATATTCAGTATGTTAGGTTAGGTGATATTATTATTGAGCATCAACTTTTTCATACTTAATTATAGTATCTGTATGAATCAAATAATAAGCAATTAGACTCGAACACACAATCGCCACTGCGAGACTTGGTTGTACGAATTGCTGGTGATTTATTATTGGCACTCTTTAAAAAACCTAGCTACTAAAAAAAGATTGCTGTCTTCTGAAAAACCTCCCATCTACTTCAGTCGACTCGGACTTTCTCCCAACAAAGGCACTCCATGCTTCAGGTAAAGTGATACGCGCTTCCTACTTCCTCAGAATAGTATAGTATAGTATGTTCTTATTATTATACGCATCAAGATGCTGAGAGATGGATGAGAGGGCTTGAAAGAGAGTATGAAAAATGTAACAACTTGCCTACCGAGATATAAATAGAAAGAGCCATGCAAAGTTTATTAAAGTGGTCATTTTTCATCTTTGTCATTCGACACATAACTCCTGAAACTACAGCAATTTTTAAAATTTTAGTTTTTGGTTGCGTTTTAATTTGAGTTTGAGGGATTAACATATTAATATGACCATTGGTATCCAGAAGCGTTAGATGTTTTACTATTCCAATTAATTAAGTCAATGTTAAATGTCGATGATAGATCATTTTTCTCAGGGCGGGCGTTTTAAGTGCCTTACATTTGCTAGTTAACGATCGTTTTTTTTCCCGGTAATTTCTAACTAATCATGTATGTATGCGAAACTATTTACGTATGAAGAAAAACTCTTAAGAAGGGGACTTAAGTAAAAAGTTTCCTCCAGCCAACCAAATATAGGAAGCTACGTAGTTCCGTAGTACAAATGTAAAGATCTGAACTTTCTTGTTTCCTGAGTATACTACGTATCTAAATATGTAGGTATGTACATGATAACATTGTCGAGTCTATGTAACTTCTAACTAGGTAGCTACCTACTACTTCACCGTGACATCTGACTTGCAGTACATAGACAAGAATGAAAATTATTTGCAAAGGCATAGAGATGGTCGGCGAGGCATTTGTTTCCTTTGATGGTGTTTGTATATTCCAAATTTAAACTTATAGTCTATTTAGAAATCTCTCGGAGCAAACTTGGTTTAGTGTTGCTTGATATGACAATAAGATATGCTCACATTCTTTCGCTACTTTTAAATTATATTTCAGAAATGTTGTTTAAAACATTTTGCCAATTTTTGAATTGTTAGAATAAACTGGCAACTTTGTTTTTCAAACTTGTGATGGCGGATTAAAGGGATTATCAGAGTATTTTTTTCTTTATACAACTCGTACTATCCTGCCTTTAAAATAATTTCTCTAGCGCCGCTCTGTAATATTTTCGGCATTGTAGGTTACTTGTAAAAGATACAATGTGAGAATATTGTGAACCTTTGTCAGCTCTTATGACAAGATTCGACAATCAGGGCTACCAACAATACAATCTTGAACTCCACTTGCAGCTAATGTTCGCCGGCTGCCAAGATATAGCGAATAGATATAAAAAGGGGGGAAACAACAAGAAAAATCATAGACAAAAATCTATAAAATTTTCTAATCGTGCAGGAATTTGTTTTTCTTTAGAAAATGTTACAAACTTCGAAATACTGGCGTAGAAAATGTTGACATCACTATGTAAAGATTTAAGTAAAGGTCTGAAGGTTTGTCCTCGTGTAAGGTGAAAGTATTCTCCTCCTTGTTATCATACTTGTTATTGTTATCAAAGCATCTTAACTGGCGGGTAGAGAAATAATGATCCTCGTTAGGAGTCCTCCATCGACATGTTAACATCTTGTGATAAGGCACGATCTCTAGTCTCTTTACTCTATACTCCATACTTCATAGTACAAGGAGTACTAGTATCGCGACATGATTAGAGCATGCAATATCGGATGGTTTTTTTATTCCGGAACTGCATTCGAGACTGGTGACACAATTGCGGAATTTAGGGACTGATTCCGGACACAGACGCCATGAGCTGTTTATTATTTTAACTTGATCTGAATCAGACTTTTAATCATTTGAGCTAAAATATTTGGTGGTCGGTAGCCTGGTTGGTAACGCGCTCGACTGTTAATCCAGTGGGCGCGGGTTCAATCCCCGACTTACTCCACTTCACAACAAAAGCTTTTAAGCTTTCTGTGAAGTGTACAAAGATGTATTTGGGTTTATTTCAATAAACCCAGATTCATTAAAAAAAATTGCTTAAAATGTATTTTAAGCTTCTTCTTCTTCCTCTTTGAATAGATCTTGGATCTGTTTAGTCAGGGCTCAAGTCTCGTTCCTGTGATGAAGAGGTCTCTCCATCTTTTCGGTGCACGTCCCGGTGGTCGGCATCCTTCAGCAATAAAACAAAACAACGAGTTTCGTATACTCATGTATGAGATCATATTGGGTTGGCTGGAAGAAATTGCCATTTGACAATAAGCCCGCCCTTTGTGTGTTTTGATATATTCAATAAAGAATATTTTATTATTAATTTATTTTTGTTTTTTATCATACGACTATGATACAAAATCAGTGATTTTAAATAAATCTTTATTGGCCGGAGAAAATATGCATAGTTACAGAAACAAGACAAAGGTAGTTTGCCAAAAGGCGGACTTATTTCAAAAGCATAATGTACATATACATACAATTCATAATTATACGACAGTTTGGGAAATAAATACAATGTTGAAATTCCGGCATTGGATCTCTTGATTCCGGAACTGAAATTCGGTGGTAATCTGTCTGAGGTTCCGTAGTTTCCAAATTCCAATATTCAGGAATGCATGCCCTAATTACGACATGACTGATGAAAGAAGGAACCTACTCAGATTATTCTTATTCAAATACACAATCCTTGAGTTGAGTGACATCTCCTTGTTACAAATTATTTAAATTTATCACAACTTGACATTAAATTTAATCACATCGATACATCTTTTTGTAATAAAAGTCATTACGTGGTTACTCGACTAAATCTTAAGTAGTTATTTCAACAGATATACAGCAAAGGATGGACTTTCCATCAGGCTTATGATTAATCGTCGACTAGTTTAATGTGACAACTTTACACTTAAGAGCTTGGTACCAAGAATGACGTCACGGTCATTTCCCACGGCATTAAGGTTCAAAATCGCGTGAACAATCGTATGATAAAATGGTAAAAATAGCGTTTTTTTTTCCATTTTTTGGGTTAATTTTGCGTCTATTAAAAAAACTTTTACGGTTATTCCCTAGACTTTAATGCATATTATCAGTACAAAAAAAATACTCCACGACTTTTGGGAGACGAGTTTCCGTCTTTCGGAAAAAAGATCAGAGGTGTTTTTCACAAACCTTTTTTGAGAAATCTATACAGGATTTAAAAAATCTTTTACGGTAATTCCTTAGATAAATGTTCAATGCATCTACCCTATTTTGTGCAAAGCATATTTAGTAACGGTTGTTGAGATATAAGGTCTCCCGTTTTTAGAAATTTTTGAAATGTCGGTATGCATATTCTTATGCTTACTCATTCACCAATTCCATCCTTTGCTTTGCATCAGTTAAGATAACTACTTGTTATATTCAACTACGATATGTAGAATAGCCGATGTTGCCACAAAATATAAATTGTGATTTTCAAAATAATTATGTAGTACGTATCTCATTCAATGAACCCTCTTTAATTGTACATCATTCTCTTCTGGGATGGCATTTTGTAACTCTACTCGCTCGCTACGCGACGTGTATACGCCGTACAAACAATGGTTGTGCGTCGTGTACACGTCGTATAGCGAGCGTGTATGAGTTACAAAATGCCAATGCTGTTTTTTTCACTGGTTCCACACGTTCATGATAATTCAATTCTATAAAACAAATACCTATTTATTTACCTATTGTCCTGTAATATATGAAATGTTAAATAAATAAATAAATAAAATAATCTTTATTGTACTAAAAATAATCGTACAATGGGCGGACTTATTGCCAAATGGCAATTTCTGCCAGCCAACCCATAACAGAGATTAAATTGAGATATACCTAATTATAATAAGTACCAAAAGGGTACCTTAACTTAACAATAATTGAATACTAAATACATACACAGATAAAGATATTATACATATATAAATATATACATAATGTTCTCAATTATTTGATGTTTCTACCTACATTTTATTTACAATCTTTTTGAACACAGAACAAATACAATTAGGATTTCTGTATTTATTTAGTATTTTTTTTACATGATATCAATAAAAAAATCCAAATACCTACCCTATAATATTGGCATTCAGCAATTACTTTATTTGCTCATTACAGAAAATCCTTATAAGATCAAAGTACCCATTTTCCTTTGTAGACTTGCTTACGTGTAACTGAAATCATTGTTTACGAAGATTGGGAAGAAGTCTGTCATTTTTGACGGGGTATAACTAGTATTAATATAGAATCAGATATTAGGTGTATTATAATGCCCACGCCACACGTTTGGCAAGCTGCGGGCTGAGCGGCTGTTCATGAGTAAAAGGGCGCGTCGATGGGGCGGTTTTATTGGATCGTGTATGTAACCCCGAACGTTCTCGTCTTTTTACTCATGAGCACCCGCTTGGCCCGCCGCTCGCCAAGCGTGTGGATGAGGCATAAGGTATATGTTTTTTATAGGTAAGCTTAGACGGTTTGGGCATATTGAGAGAATGAATGATGACAAGATGTCGGAATTTCTTACTTTGAAGTCTCCAATGCCATATAATTATAATACATCATTTCGGAGACGATATTCTCCAACGATCTCCCGCAAATCTTTTTTTTCTTTAATGCAGAGCATTTCCTATAAAGCGATTTAAAATTACTACCTAGATGCTAAAACGTATAATGTCGACTTTTGTAGAAAAACGGTTATTTATAAGGACAGAAAATAGCTTCATTCAGTACGCCCAACTTCTATTTCTAGTGATACAAAGACACGCCTATGAATAATTGAATACGCGTTGCATCGTGCATGTTGCATGTTGGTAGGGACATATAAATAGTTACACACAACATGCACAGATAAAATGAAAGATAAAACATCAGTGATATACATGAGTGATTGTTGGCTAGTTTAATAGTAGGATACAAGATGCAAGACTGATAAGCGAACGAAGAATTGGCTAATCTTTACTGCTCCATTTAGTGAGCAGCTAATGAACAAAGTACTTCAGGAGACAAGTTGTGAATGTCTTCTATAACGGACTCCACCCCACCATAGAGGCAGTTGGGGTTGTCCCGCTTGCCCCACCTATATTTTATTTATTTATTTATTACACATGGAACAGATACAGTCACAAAAACAAACATTGACAGGTACATTAGTACGAGAATATCCATACACAAGACCAATAACATCCGTTCACAATTAGCACACACGCAAAACAAATAGATCACATTACATGGAGGAGAAGTCCAGATATTGCGGTTCGGGTTGCATTAAAGATTAAATTGGCTACCAGGTGATTGTTTTAGGTTGTTTTACCATTGTTTTAGGATCGATCTGTCACTTGTATGGTATATGAGATATATGTAAGCGATTTCTTAAAACATTCAACCCCATTTTTAACCCCTTTAGAGGAGACCTTGGGAAAGTAAGAGAGGCGTCGGAAGACCTCAAAAAAGATGGTCTGACGACATAGCCGCTATGGGGGATAAAAAATTGACAGCAAGGAGCAACTGACAGAAAGAAATGGTAGTTTATGGAAGAGGCCTATATTCAGCAGTGGAGGCTGAAGAAGAAGAGGGGAAGAAGTTCTTAAAATCCCTTCCTAGTGTACGCTTTTGATATGAAACCTACACATCGCTTAATTTTCAAAATGCTGGGATGAGAATCCTGAGAAAAATTCGAAATTTTGAAATAACGAGTTTATTACATATTCTATGTAATGATAATAAAATATGGGTTTTCATACATGTAGTATGCCATGTCTATTATCAAATTCGTAAATGAACATTAAAACACTCATACATCGGTATTCTAATTTAGTATTCATAAATTCATCTCTCAGTTATCACTGCAAATACCCTCTACACTGGGGTATAATAATGGCAGATAATTCAATTTTTTTCCTAAGCGGAGACTCGTAGAATCTAATTAGGCATTGAATTGTCTGGTTTTGTAAACAACATGAGGCTTCTTCTGCGTTTGTCATTTCCGATGGAAATTGTGGTACGATAATTGGATTCGTCTCATTTCCCAACACGGATATTCACTTACATATATTTATCTATACAAAATAGAATGTCATCCGTTATAACCATTACTCGTGATATTTACCCACCAGACGGCCCTGGTGTCTTTTTTTTCATTTGTAATAAGGAATGTTTATTATAAAAAGGTATAACACAACTTAATGCAGGTAGATTAATTTTGTAAACTAAAAACTAGTTTATTTGCATTTTTGCGTCTTTTTTGTCAACTAATTTATTTATTCAGATTGCATGATAACGTATAATTTATTTATTCAAATTTTATGGTTAACGTTAATATTTATTGAGATGTTAGCGTTAACTTATTTATTTAGATATGATATTAACGTTAACTTATTTATTTCCAAAGGATTTTAATGTCGATGCTAATTTATTTATTAGGATGGGATATTAAATCTAACGTTAATTTATTTATTCAGATCGGATATTAACGTTAACGTGAATTTATTTATTTAGAAAGGATGTTAACGTCGATGCTAATTTATTTATTCAGACATGATGTTAATCTAACGTTAACAGCATGGGGAGACGTAGTAAAACACGCCTAGCTTTCACGAATCGCTAAAATACTTTTTGTAACTGAAAATGCCATCATGTAATGAAAACAGGACTCAAAAAGCATTATTTATAATTATTATGTATTTTAGTGCATTATTATTGATTTCTAATTAGTCTGGATCACTCGCAGACGAGATCGTGGTCTCAAAGCAGACAAAATAGATATTGAATATTATTATGTTTTTCGTTGCAATTTTTACAGTCGAGAAAGGGTGAATAAATAGCTGGATATAAAACATCTCTATTTCTAGATATTCGACGTCGTACAATATGTTATTACTCTTTTTTATCGTGCCATATGTCAGTCTTTTACGAGAATATACATCATGAATTTCCCTTTAGCACAATAGAAAGGAATCTAATATCATCGCAAGACGAGTTGGTCATGCAAGATACACGCTGATATTCTTACATAAAGGGTCGATACAGCATACAGGCAGTTCATTTCCTTGTCATAAACATAATACGTGCAAACATAGGGTTAGTTGATAGAAATCCCGATAAGAGCATGTCTTGTACGGGTTATACTTCTGTTTTTATCTGTCTCACTGTTATTAAGCCCATCAAGAAATTATTTAATAATAGCTGAATATTTAAGGTGAAATATATAAGTTTTTTCATTTACCTATGTGTGTACATGTAAGTGTGAAATGCATTACTTCTATGTTTGTGTTAGTTTGTCTGAAATCTATGTATGTATCTGTTCTATGTATGTATGCCTAAACAAAATAAATAAATAATTTTTGTGCTTGGCGTTCCTGCGCCTGGATTAAGGTTTGATGCAACCACTATTGCATATTTCTACAGTCCCAACACTAAACGTGGCTATCGTAATGTTTTAATCTAGTCCTAGTGAGTATGTATGAATGTGATTTTAGATTTATGATCTATTGCCTCAGACACATGCTGGGCGACCTGTCACGTTTTTTGTGTGATTGAGTAAAAAGGCGTTAACCATCAGTGACGTATATAATCCAAGACAATCACCCTGCCCGCACGTCTTTTTACTCAGTCATAAAAAACGTGCCAGCTCGGCCAGCATGTAGATGATGCATATAACGTGTCCTTAATATGTGTGAGTGTTGATATGTGTGTTTTAATCTCTTTGTGTTGTTTTGTTTCGCTGTTTTGTAATTGAACACCGGCCGGCGAAAAGGTTGTTAGGCCAGTTAGGCTTTTTTCTCATGCCTGCCATTTAAATAAAATATGGCAGGCTTGCTTTTTTAAATCAAAGTCATTTTTCTCATTAAGCTTAATAGCGATTTAATTTTTTTAAAGGCCTATGTTCTATCCGTTCTACACATACACAAAATATGCAGTTTTAAGTATTTGGTACATAAAAATACCCTGTATAAAATATATATTATGACAGTATTGTAAGTGAATGTATGTGTATAGTTGATAGTATTTTATTTTGTCATTTCACCGCCAGATGTCACATATTGTCACAGGAGTTGAATGTGAATGCAATATAATAAAATTCTACCTCCTTATACACGGAAAATTCAAAATCTAAAACGAAATTATTTCCTATTATACTAAGGAAGGCCATACCAAAGAGATGGACTGACGACATTGTCCAAATCGCTGGAGGAACCTGGATGCGGAAGGGTCAGAACAGAGACGAGTGGAAACAGATGGAAGAGGCCTATTAAGCTGAAGAAGAAGATACTAAAAAGTTTATATCTCGTGGGTTGGCCTACCACAAGAGTCGCAGTAGTAGAAGCTCTGAGTGCAAATCTCACAAAAAATTCTCAACAAGTAAAATGGAGGAAAAAAGGACTCGACAAGAGAATTTGACAAAAAGGTTTGATTAATAAAGAATACTTACAATAGCGGCCGTGGAATTTTGTGAACTACGGTTTCATTTAGAGTGACATTAAAAAATAGGTTTTACTAGTGATATTATTCAAGAGGTTCTAAAGGCAAAATGAATCCCTAATGTAAAAGATAAAAGAAATTAGGCAATCAGAAAACGAAATGGGAAAAAAATCCGTTCAACGATTTTCTTCTGGAAGCCATAAAACGGCACGTTGGATATAAGACACTTTAAGTGAAATTATTTAAAACTGTCGAACTGGCGTTCAACAGTTTAAATTAATCATACTATAGCAACATTCTCTGTATTCACTTTACAATCGCAAGTAATTAAATCGTGTAATTCGAAGTATGTTATAGTATGAGCAAGCAACAAGCAACTGTGTTTCAAGAATCCTTTTATTATTTGGTAGATACATTGCTTTCTGATTTTATATGAAATGTTATAATGTACTCAAATTCTATTCCGATGTCAACAACATTAAAGTACTCGTACACTCCATTAAAGATTGCGGAAAGGTAAAACGTTTTTAAGAACCACACTAATATTTTTAGCGTGGTTCTTAAAAACTCAACTGTAAAGTGTTTATGATAAAACAGTACTACAATTTCAAAATGTCAACTATATGTGCAAAATTTCAATGTGCAAAAAGTCCACCACTTGTATGTTATCTATAAAAGTAAAGTCTGATTTTTGTAAGTGTTCGCATAACTCCCACATTTTACGATGGATTGCTGCGAAACTTTAAAATAACATTTGCAATAATATAGGCTGTGTTCTAGCGTCGCCGGCTTTTGGAGAAAAAGCTTTTCTTATGAGATGCCATAATGATGAGGGAATCTAAGGGTTGTGTGTGATATTGTATGAAAGGGCGTTGGAAAAGAAATTCAGATCATAAGTCACATTTTGTCCAGCTCAAGACTATAAAGTATGCCGGGTTGGTTTGTCAAATTTGCCATTGCAAAGCACGGCTAACTCAGCTAGTTTGCAATAAAAAGTTTATTATATTGGAAAGTTATTAAAATTTGTAAAAAAAGGAAAACACAACAGACAACACAACAACGTCGGATGAAGTTAATAAAAGTGTAGTAAAATATTTATAAACGAAGGAGACTAAAGAGCGGACTTATTGCCAAAGCAAGCCAAATAAAATGATTTTATACCTACAGCCATTATTTTTTTATGTTCAATTATGTGTTAAATTGTGCCTATCTAAATAAGAATTTATATTCATCCTCCCAGCTAGTAATGTTAATAAAAAATATTACACCCTGTTTAGTATAGTCTGTGTATAATAAAATACCCTGTATAATACGAGTATTTTGACGCCTAGCGTTGCCTGGGTAATTTAATGGGTTGTTGTTTTTATAAATGTAATCATATGCATATAATATAGTATAGCATATATTCCATCTATCGTGACGTCCCTGAAGTTAACTGTAAGTGACATAGGAAAAGTGTATTTATTTATTTATTATAAATTAAATATTAACATTAATTAAGTAACAGTGAATTTATCTTTTAATTTTTAATTCAATTTATTAACTGTTAAAAAATAAGTGGAAGTAAAGGAAAAAGTTTTTTTTAATGATTCTGGGTTTATCGAAATGAACCCATAATTACACCTTTGTACACTTCACAGTAAGCTTGAAAAGCTGTGTCGTGAAGTGGAGTAAGTCGGCATCGGGATTGAACCCGCGCCTACTGGATTAACAGTCGAGCGCGTTATCAACCACCTCAATCGTATTGTATTTTTTTAATATTTTATTAAAATGGCAACCCACGGTGTTTGTGATTGTTTTGTTCAAATTATATTTCGGTATTTACTTATTAAAATAACGAGATATTTACAATAATTAATGACTCCGTGAACATTTAATAATTAATTTACGATATTTTTAACAATGCCTGTATTTCCCTGAGGACGGAGGAAAAATAAGTATTTATAATAGTATTAATTCGTTTGATACTACGGATCAGCATGTATCCAAATACTATGTATCTGCATGAATCAATACTGAATACACATATAACTGTTATACAGGATGTTACGAGTATAAGCATGCATTATATGTAGTTCTAATTTCACAAATCTACGCAAGATCTAAAAAAATCTCTTACTGTCATTCCCAAGTTTCTATGCGTATCTACTCTGTTGTTTTTCTCAAGCATATTTAGTAAAGTTGTCGAGATCCCAAATCTCAAAAACATATTTTTTTTTCAATGTCAGTATGCATACTATTAATTACAAAATAGATATGGTAACATAAAACTCAGGCGCAAGCCCGATAGCCACAGAAGCTAGTAAAGAAAGATCATAAAAACAACATCCTTTATGTAATATACCATTTACAGGTAACTATAGATGGTAAATTAATTTAATAAACCCCAAAAGGACGTAGGAATTAAGCAAAGCATTGAAACATTTAAAATTTATTTGTTTTAATGAGTATATGAGACTTGTACCCCTCTGCAGGTATATGTATAATATGAGCCAGGCCTATGTTAAAATAATAAATTATGAACGCAATTAATGTAATGCATAGAATTATAATGGTCCAGAAGCCGTGTGTAGTACAAAATTAGTCAACAAACATGCGACCGCTTTTGTTTACATGTGTGTGTGAGCCAACGGGCGGGTTGTGTACGTATACTGCCTTCAGTTGTGTGCGTTTTAAAAATAATGTTGCTAGAAAATAAATTTTTCGCCAGAAATTCTTAAACAAATTTGGACTTCTAACAAATTTTGAAAATAATTACGGGTTGATAGAACAATAACAATTATTAGGTGGGTATCGTTATTAAATTTATGAACATTGGTTTTATTACTCATTTTTATAATTTAATGGGAATAATTAATATATTACTAAGAAAATAAATTTGTCAAAATCAAATTACTTCTGTGGTTCTGATATGATGGATAAGGAGTAGGTATTCATAAAAAATAAAACTAAAATATTTATTGTTTAAAAAATATTTATTGTGTTTTAATATTAACATAAATTATATTAAAAAATGGTTAGCGATTCACAACAACATATAATATTTTAAATTATATAAATATTAAAACTGAAAATATACCATTTTGGGTTCGGCGCCTTTAACAATTCTTCGGTAACCAAGTTTAGTGAGGTACATATCTTCATCACGAAAATGTGCTGAACATATTACGGTCGTTTTACTCGGTTTCCATGTTACTTCACCTCGGCTTCTTCTTACAGTCTCAGTCCATCGGCTACAAACTATAGGATCAGCGGGAAATCTGGCAAAAAAAATAAAAAAAATGGCGAAATGGCGAAAAAAAAAATTGTATGTGACAACATTCTCATCCCTGTAGTGACGGTTCGTTGGAAATTATTCGGATAACTTATAATTACCAATTAAACAAACAAACAGCTTTTAAAAGATAGTACTTACAAATGAAATGTGATTCCCGTACTTTTTACATTCTTGCTTGATACATGCTTACAACATAAAACCGCACAAACCGTCATTTTTAGCAGTTTTATTTCACGCACCCCGGAGATGTCACCCCTAACGAAAGTCAAATCGTACTGACGCCCGGGCGAGAGCCACCATGCCACAGTGGCATGGATCTATTGGGCATTCTATCTTCGCGCCAACTAGGTATCTAGACCATATATAGATGTAATGTTATTTTATTACTGCCTACACTACGAAGTAAATTATAATTATGGGATAATTAGAAAGATGAATTCCTGAATATTAAATTATGTTTGGAATTTGTTATAATTAAATCCCTTCCAATGAATATACCTACCCCTTCCACAAGCCTACTGTAAATGCACCCCCTTTCCCCGCGCAATAATATATTCAGGTATATGTAAATATTTTCTTCCTCTCCAGTTTCAATCATTACGATTGGTTTGCAACAAAGCCCCATGTCTCCTCCTCCACTCATCTATGTCCTGTGCCCTTCTTTTTAATTAAAATTTGTCCATAAAAATACATGCAATACTGTGAGAAGATTTCTGCATACCTACCAGTGACGAAGGGTAGATTTCTGCAGAAGGGAAGCCGGGGCTAACATTTCTTATTGGATTACGTCAAATTAGGCACTATTATAGCTATAATTTTATCCAAAAGGTAACTCGATGGGAATCGTGTTCTTAGGTAGCTTCGTGCCTGATACCTACTGATGTTTCAGGTAAAAGGCTTGTATTTTAAGCCCCACGCATCTGAGCCTTTTTTTTTTTTTTGAATTACTCGTACCAAACCTTGGAAACGTGACATCTTTTAATATACATTACTGAGATACATTGTAACAACTGTGAAATATTTACTAATTACATCAAGCAGTGTACAGTATGCATGTTGATATACAGAGTCACGCCAAACCTTATCCAGGTTTGTCGGCGCGTACTCATTACATCAACATTGCACACCACAAAAATACTCATAGGTATAACATATATAGGAAAACAATGAGAAATGATTATGTATAAATAAAGTTACATTTTTGCAACCATTCTTTTATGAGTTTCTTTACCATACGTTTACTCTTACAGTTCTTAATGGTAGTCGGCAACATGTTTAACAATTTGGGGACATTATAGCTCAGGGTACGTTTACCATATTTGTTATTACATTTGGGTATACAATACCCATCATTCTCTACTCTAAATCTAGTGCTGTGCTCATGTTGCGGTACTATTTTGTATTCATCATTTTGAAACTGGTCTACGATAATTTTATTCCAAAACAATCCTTTGGCTGTCAAAACATTCAATTTTTTAAAATAAACAGAAAGTCCTAGTCCTTTGATATCCGTGATATCTGCATATTGTTTTCTAATTATCCGTAGGTATTTAAGGCATTTTTGGAATCGTCAGGTTTACATATTTAACAAACATCACAAAACCAAATGCAATACATCAATTATATCGATGGCTGAATGTTTCCCAGTATTTTAGACTAAAGAATTTGTTGGATCAAATAAATATATTTTTGCGCCTGATGCAATAGAGACTGTCATTCGTGAAAAGGGCCTTAAGCAAGTCGTGACCATAGAATGAATACTTTTATTATTACCCGCCTCCAAAGAATCCTTTATGAAATAAGAATATTTATGCTTCGTGCTCTGATGATTAGTTCAGAGATCATTGTATTTGATACGGACGTGGTTATCCCAATATTGAAAGGAATTACAATATTTATTCTCTTAATTTGCAGACACTCGTTTATCAATCAACATAATATTACTAAAAGTATAGTAGTAACTATTACATAAAATTCTAGACGTACGTCATCATCATCATCAGCCCGCGTTTGCTCACTGCAGGACATAGGCATAGGCCTCCCCTCTCCTCCTCCACTTCTCCCGCTCCTAAGAGTTTCCCATCCACTGGGATCCGGCAAAACCTCTTGATGTCGTCCGTCCATCTGGTAAGTGATCGCCTTTATAGTCTTTAATCGCCCCTTACGTACCTAGTCCTTCTCAATATTTCGGAAGACTTCGGAAGACAAAGGGTTAGGAAGACATTTTTGAAATGTCAATATGCCTACTTTTATTTATTTATTTATTTATTTATATAAACTTTAAGCAAACAACAAACACATATAAATATACAAAATGGACATAGTACAGATTATAAAACGTTGTTCACTAGGGCGAACTTATCGCAGAACTGCGATTTCTTCCAGTTAACCCCAGATTTTTTTCCAGTTAACCCCAGACTTTTAATATCTTTATTTTAACTTACATTGTGTTTTGGTCCTCGGAAAACCCGTGTGCGTTGCGTTCTGCCTACGCGTGATATACATCAAGAGGCACATTTTAATAAAATACCAACTTATTTAAAGGTTATGTTAGTTACATTTACTGGAAAAAATCTGTTGTCATCGGAAGACAGCTAGCTCCATAATAATATGAAGATACTAGCTGTAACCCGTCAAGAATGACGCTGTTTGTGAAGTAAATAAATAAATCTTTACCAGCCACAAATTAAAGTGTTACAAAACCAGACAATATTAGTATGCTAATGTTCGGACCTATTGCAAAAGCAATATCTTACAGTCCACCCGAGAAAAGAGAATAGAACTCAAACATATGTACTTATGTAAATCAAATCAAAGTAGGCAGAGAGAACAAATCTCCAGATTTCACACTTACACGTTTAGCTTATTATTGTGAGTGTGTAAATTCTGATAGTAAATTAAATTAATATTTAGCATAGTATTTTGTATTCTCCATAATAAAATTTGTTCTACAATATTTACCAATTCACTTTATAAAACAAAATGTACAAATTAAACTTAAAGGGGCTTAATTGTTTAATTGTTTACCTGGGGCCTGAGTCAAAACAAGAAACATGACGAAAACGTTGGCGTTTTACGCGTTGTTTCCATGGTATAATGTTATCACCATGGCAACAACGCGTGAAACGTTTCTGTCACGTTTCGTGGTTTGACTCAGGCTCCAGGTAAACTTTATAATTATTAAAGATGTCGTAACTACTTAAAACAATTTGTAGGCTCGTAATGTCAACGAAAAAATGTAGTATTACCCGAACAATTTAATGCTGGCGCCACATGTTCGACGAGTCTCGGCGTCTGTTCACGAGCACCAATCATTCACGGATGCTCGGTAAATTTGGAAAACAATCCACACGCTCGCGACCCCGCTTGTATGAGGAGAAGCGAGCGTGACGGATGTCTGGATTTTGTCGGCTATAACTTTCAGCATAGCATATCTTTATTGTAAAAATAAATATAAAATGAAATGAAAACCAAAAATTCGATGAATAAGATGGTGGATGTTAAAAATTCATAGAAACCGTACCAGTTTAATATTTAATTATTATATTATTATAACTTCATTCATGTAATATGATTTTTATGTAGTTTCATGTGTGTATCTCACATTTTTATTATTTTTTCGTTTTATAATTAAAATTCGATAATAATCATAAAATACCTTCTTACCTTTATATACCTATATATTTTTACTTTTGTTCTGTTATTTTCTCTCTGCGTGTGTGATATGCATTGTGAAAATGCATTATGTAGGTACTTATACTTACATATATATACTTCTTTTAGTTTCCTTGTTCTTTTACTATGAGGCTAATTGTATACTTTTAATCCAGACAAATTATACTCAATGCAGTTTCTCGATGGAGAGTTGTGGGGTAGTCTGGATTTCTTTCATGCTATACGTTTTTTGGGGTGCTGAATGCCAACAAAATTTCTTGACGGAACGTGGCATTAATAATGGGAAAAATGGCGAAAACTTCCATATTCTGGCGAATTCTGCATATAAACTTGACAACTATCAACTTTTTGTAGGTTATCTTTTTAGCAGAATGAAAGTACATAAAATTTCCTACAAAGGCATATTAAATTTTTCTCTAAAATAAATGGGAACGGAGCTGTCAAAGTCCAAAAAACATATTATTGTGTTGTTTTACTCGTACATTTCGAGAATCGAAAATGCATTGAGAAAGTTCACCTTGTTTCATTCACAACCAAATTTAAACAATTATTCTTTAAATTTATGAGTCACATTCTACCTTGTTGGAATCAGTAAACATAACGAATGTTTTCAACAAAAAAAAAACATTTAAAAACACCGTGAAGTATTTAATCTAGAAATGTTTAAATAACTTTATTTAAAATGTAGTGAATTGTTTAGGCTGAAAATGGTTACACCTTTTTTGTTTAAACATTTCACTACCTATATTTTTGAATAAAATTTACCCTGAAAACTCTCTTCATGTTTACTGATAACAGCGAGGTAAAATGCAGCTATTTCTATTACAACAATAATACGAGACGTCCGTACGTCTTTCCCCTGCTAATGCACAAACGCTACAAAGTTCGCACGAACGCTTTGATCTTTGAAGTACCGTGAACACTCAGTCGAAGTGTTCACGTTCCTTCACGAGACAAGACAAACGCCCATCCACACGCTCGGAGGTCGTGAACAGTCGTGGAAGCTTGGCAAGCATGTGGCGCCAGCATAAAAAAGTGAAGTGTTTTAAGTTGCGTATAATATTCGATAAACTTGCAAACATTACTACGGTCATGCGTGAAATTCATACGCGGTTTCTACGAGAATTATGCAAATATACCGGATTATTATTTTTCATGTTTTGCATAATATGATCTAGATTCTGAGTGAATATAATGTAAAAATAATACACATTATTATGAAATTCGTATGTTATAATGTTTCTTTAATAACTCCTGGGAAAACCTACGCACATGTCCTAACAGTAATGTAACAAACGAAACACCCACTAAATACTTTAGGTAGGTAGTACAAAATATAGTTGTTATTCACCAAAATTGTTTTTAATTCGAGTCATAACTTTGATATATAGAAATTTGTTCTATTTTGGACCGTGGAAGTTTGGCCTATATTTGACCATAAAAGTTTAATCTATTTTTAAGCATAGAAGTTTGACCTATTTTTGTTGACTAAATTATTAGTTCATTCAAATAGGGGATATGTAATACGGTACGATGGTGTTACGATTTTTTCTTTACATGGTAACTATGGCATTTGTCTTAGACAATTTTTAATTTCACCTATATTTTAACTAACAAAAAAAAATCGCTTTTAGAAGCGCTCCCTTAAAAAAAAATCATCAGACATTTTTGACACTTTTCTTTTTTCAGACATTTTTCTTTTAGTTAACCCACTTTTGGGTTAACTAAAAGAGATCCCTGTAAGTTCAGAATTACTAATTATATGTATAGTAATTATTGTTATGACTGTGCATTTAGTTATTAAATTAAATAATGTGAATGAATCCTGGTTAGGACATAGGCTATTCAAAAATACATTATTTATCTGTTCAGTTAAGGTTAAAGAGAAAAATGACTTTAATTAGGTACCAAACAATATTTATGCAATAGTGGTTGCATTAAACCTAAAATCCAGGCCCGCTGGGAGTTAAAACTAGTTCTGAATAAAATTAGTTATTAATTGAAATTTACTCGTAATTAAAACCCTTAAGTAAGTATCGATTTAGTTTTGATCAAACACTCCAATATTTTATTGGGTGTAAACTTTCAAACGATTTAGAAATGGTGAAGTTAATTAATTAGATACATTTGTTTTTGCTCTACCTACTTGAGAAAATAAATGAAAATTTATCGGAATTCTGAATAATCTATCTATTTATTAGAAAACAATGTATCCTCAAGCTGACTGATGTATAGCCCAAACTGCTTATCCTAGGATGTTGAAATTTAAACGATGTCCATGTTGTATGTGAAAAGTATCCATTAAGAAACGATTTATGGAAATTCCATCCTTAAGGGGGTAAAAGATGGCGTTGAATATTTTTGGTGAATATTAATATTAAAATAGGATGGCCGAAGAAGTCCCTTGAGGAAGGAAAATCCCGCGGGCTTAAGGCCCTCCACATCCCCGGGTAGCTCAGGCGCATTAATAGCGACCTCTTTACCCGCACATCTAGCAAAATATTATTAAGAGGTGGGCCCAGGGTTAACACCTGGAGCTTACTCCAGAAGAATGCTTTGATGGAAGCAGATGGAGAGAGAGGATCCAAACCCCCGACCCCAGATAAATGGGATATGGTGCAGAGAAGAGAGAATTAAAATCGGTGCTTGCATTTTTGGGTGAAAATAAGCTAATGGTTAAAATGGGTAAAATAAGCTTTCTGGGGTAACACGCGAAAATGTTTGCGACCCCTGCCCTACATGGTTGTTACTTTAAAACAATAATAATCCTAGATATATATTTTCTAATGCTCCCGCCACATGATCGTGTAGAGTCGCGAAGGCTCGGTGTTCATGAGTAAAAAGGTGACAACCGTCAGCTACGTACACGTCAAGACAAATATTTAATCCACACACCTTTTTACTCACGAACACCACTCGGACGCGACCCATGACGATCGTCTGGCGTCAGCATAACAATTCATGAAATTCAGGGATATCTACAGGATGATTTTTTTTATCGAACTCACCTGTTTAGTCAAGATGATGATGATGAATATGTATCCATTGAGAAATAGTCCGAGTGCTGATATGAGAGTCAGGATGAGGCTGAAGATCATCGGAATCATACCGCTGGTAAAGATCTCAACACTTCCTTCTTCTTGCACTTCTCAAGACAGCAATCTACGAAATCTTCGTATCCATCCCGAAATTCAGCCCCGTTGCCCATTTCACCCTCAGTGAGTTAATCCAAAACATGTTGATTATTGTAATTTTTTTATATTTTTGAACATCCTATATTTTCAAAGTTTTTTTTACTAGAAATGAGTTGAGTAGTATCAAAAACAGGAATCTGCTGATTTTGAGTAAATTGAGTTAAAAATGTGGAAATGTTCCTATCCCAAAACTACACATTTTTAAGGTTCGCTTACACGAGCAACAATTGCCGAAATAATTGCGCAATTAATTGCTCCAGTGGGGCAATACGAGTTGCTGAGCAATTATTGCTCGTAAAATAGATCGTGTAAGGGAACCTTAACTTGGCAAAAAAAAGCAGCCATAACCCATGTAAATGAGATGGTCGGTAGCCTGGTTGTTAACGCTCTTGACTGTTAATCCAGTGGGGGCGGGTTCGATCCCCAATGCCGACTATCAATCTCCAATGCCGAAATATCAATCTCCAATGACAGTCATAAACAGATAAAATGTGTATTAAATTTACTCCGAATCAGTCCAATTCAGATTGCTGTTTTTGATAGACACTAAATTACGATTCAAATATTAGGTTTTGGTGTTAAATTTTTTGCAAGCACTAAACATATATTTATTATTAATTTATAACAGTTATTGCGAAATTAAATCAATAAGAATCAGATTGCCATACTTCTTGAGAAAACAATAAAATTCTTCAGTTTGTTTTGTCTTGTTATTAGGAATATCAAATTAATGTAATTCGAGTATGAAACCCAATTGTATTTGAGAATTCAGTGTTGTTTCTTTATAATATCCTTCATATGGATCTGTAACAAAGAGAAAATTTAATTAACATCGCAAAACACATTGATTGCTAATTATCAAAATATGGTAGGTTAGTGGAAAAAAATACAGAATATAGTTTTAGTAAATGTTGAAGGTTTTCACGGTGTGCGATTGACATTGTTTCTTGGTTTTTCGGGTGAACCGTGTGTAGATTTTATTTATTTATCATATGGTCAAAAGAATTATATCTCACTCATCAAAGGAAAGAGTTTGAAGGTTGGACATTGGGAAATGATAAAGTTAGCAAACAAGCATGGTCGTCAGAAATTAAATTGAACGTTCTTTATATATTCAGTCGTGTGTAGATGTGGAGCATAGTGGTAGACACCAGTAGGAGTGTCGAAACGTCGATCAAGTTTATCTACACACGGTTCACCTGAAAAACCAAGAAACAATATATTTTTCAATCGTTCTATCGGGCTGTCCTATTTCATTTCCATTTGTATGGGAAAGGCGTTGGACAGTAATTTACTATGAAATAAAAAAGACAGCTTCTTAAAATCAATTATTTTAAAATTGTGATTTTTGAAAGATAAATTATGAATTGAAGTATTCCCACAACAGTATGAAGAATCCAACGCTTTACAAGAAAAAAAAATTGTAAATCAAAAATAATTCATGATAAATTATGAATTTGTACTTTTTATGTGTAAGAAATAGAACATATTTCAAAAATGTGTGAAAACATTAGTGTTGACCCAGAACAGGCTATCGCCTAGTGGGGCAATAAAATCCAGTACTTACTTCTTTTCTAATATTGTATTTTCTTAATTTTTTTTTGGATATTAAATAAATTAAAATGAAAATAGCCATGAAAAAAGGTTTATTTAATCATAAGCATAATTTAACAGCTTTTTCAAGAGGTACAGAAAATTTGACAACGTCTGATTTAGACTTTCCTATTGAATTGCCATATATGCTGAGTTCACCAGACGTATTTAGTTAGGGCGTTGATTAATTTGTATAGTTACCTTAGCAATATTCTTACTTTGTAATATTTGGATGGTCTTAACACTAGTCGTCGCGGGTGTTTGTGATTCTGTAATGTCGGCTGTATTTTATCAATAAATACAATGAGGTAATCCATTAATTCAACAACAGAAAAAACCAGCACAGATACGCACAAAAATATTAATTACGTAATTAATAATTTGTACGTAGTAGGTAATTCCAGAATATCAATTATTTCATGTGTGTTAAGGTAGGAATTATCAATTAACCTACTACCAATTATGATAAAAACGTAGAATAATATGTCATAATGAACTCGGTGTAGTTTTGTACAGCAAACAAACTTAAAACATTTATTTAATAGACATCGCTGTACCAAATACATTTCTTTTTCTTTTACGGCAATGTACACGTTGTCGAGTGATTCATTGTCGCAGAAAAAATCGTAGGCACCTAAATATGCGCACAGAATTAGATAGTGAAGTAAAAAAATATTGATAAAGCGTGATATTTGGATGGGAGAATGCTTCGCAGTATAATTGGCCTTATGAGTTTATATTTCAATCACGGTTGATAATATAGACGTTTTTGTCTGCTAATATTGAGAAAATGTGTTGACAAGTCTGGCCTCCGCGCAAAAAAAAGTAGTGGTTAAGCTTAGTTATTGTAGGGAGTATGAACACCCCCTACCTAGGTTTAACTATTTAGGTACCCTAGATCCTAAGACATATGTATTGTATATGTATATCCTTCTGTTTATCATTTTATAAATTAGTCCACAATAAACCATGGTCCCAACAACACGCATTTTACTTATAACAACCTTCTGATACCTAAAGTATTGCCTTACACTAAAGTGGAGACATCCCGACGTGATCTACAAAAAAAAATATAGTGCAAAAAAAGTGTTGACGAACTTTATAGCTAGGTAGGGGGTGTTCATACTCCCTACATTAGCAACACCTTAGTGGTTCAAGAACAAAATATTAAGAGGACAAAATAATATAAAAATTGTTGAAAAACTAAATTTGGAACAGGTATTGAAAATATTAGGCAAAATAAGCAAAAGTAATTAATTATTATGTCAAATTAAACATGGTGTGATGTAAATGACATTGAATTATTTGTAAAATGAAAAATATTCCTGGAAATCCCAAACTCCTTAAAAACTAATTAAGTTTGGATAAATTAAAACCGATCTTGCTGGAAATATTCATAATTGGTAATATAATTTTTGAAATACTGAGAATTGAATTTCAAATACTAGGTCGTGAGTAATTTCCGTACAAATTTTGGGTAAGACTTTTTGGAAAAGAACCAAAATTTCCTTATAAGAACAGAGTACTGCGTTGTTTTTGAAAGCAAGTTACAAGCCATGACGTCATCACTGGAAAGTAGGTATTTTTCAAATTATGCCTTCGGATATAACTTCCGTTCTGATGATATCTCCTCAGTACAGCTTTATTTCACTAACAGAACTTACAAACTTTATCCATTCTGACCGCCTTGCAAGTTATCCAGAGTCCTCCAGGGTTTTAACTTCATCATAGATACATAAATATCTTTATGATTTACCACTGAACTTTGTAAGTATGAAATGGTATAACATGGAGATTTGTGATTTCACAAAACCAAGGATGTTTTTTGTATGTTTTGAAATGAACAGATCATTTCCTCTAACT
Source organism: Ceraclea dissimilis (assembly GCA_963576895.1). Taxonomy (NCBI): domain Eukaryota; kingdom Metazoa; phylum Arthropoda; class Insecta; order Trichoptera; family Leptoceridae; genus Ceraclea; species Ceraclea dissimilis. Next base: position 4,236,628 of record OY756377.1, read on the forward strand.
TGTCCGCCGGGCGGATGATAGCTGCAAGTGGAGTTTCAAATTGTTTTGTTGGTGGCCCTGATTGTCGAATATTGTCATGATAGCTGTCAGAAGTGTGTAATATTCTCACATTGTATCTTTTACAAGTACAATGCCGAAAATATTACAGAGCGGCGCTAGAGAAATCATTTTAAAGGCAAGATAGTTTTGCGAGTTGGGTAAAGTAGAAAATACTCCGATAATCCTTTTAAACCGCCATCACAAGTTATAAAAACAATGTTACCGGTTTATTCTAACAATCCAAAAATTCACATTTTTTTTAAACAACAGTGTTCTGAAATATAATTTGAAAGTAGCGAAAAAATGTAACCATATCTTCTTATTATATCTAGCAACACTAAAACTTAGTCGTACCAATTTCGTTCCCAGGGGACTTCTATCCCGAAATGCACTGTAGAGTCAGACTACTACTGGATAACCGTATAAGTTTGGTTTTACCAACGATATGGTATTACTAGTATAACTCCCATTTTTAAGGAAATCCGCCAGGAGACTCCAAGGTCAGTAGACAACTTGAACAGCATTGCAGAGTAGAGCTATGACTCCTAGTTAACTTGTAGTACAATGGTCTTATGCGTACGAAATCCTCTCATCTTTCTGGTGACACAAGTGCTTGGCAAAAAGGTGATAAAAACGACCAGAGCTTTTAAGTGTGTGGTAAGTTAATAAATCTTTATCAGCAATAAAATTATCAGTGGTTACAAAACCAGACAATAGTAGTAAGCTGAAAGGCAGACTTATTTCAAAAGCAATATCTTACAGAGAAAAGAAAGAAAAATTTAAATATTATAAATAAGTTGGTCTTCGATACATATACAAGTAGGTAAGCATTATTTTATATCTATTTTAGGCATAGTTTTTTTGTAAAACAAAATAATGTCAAAATGAATAAACATATAGAAACTTTTCACAGTTCACCAGTGCCGAAGAGCGTATTTCTGTAGCAGGGAATCCGGAGCTATCATTTTTTATAACATATAAGATTTATATCTAAATATAATTTTATCATCTTAAATCAAAAGGTAATTCGGCGGGATTAGAATTCTTGGGTATCTTTGCGCCTGCAGTTTACCCTCTTGTCACCGACGACAAAGGTAATTGGATGTATGTACAAGGGGCAAAAGTCATTATTTTTTCTTGAAGACGGGGCAACCCTAATACACAATCTCAACAGGTTTATATTTTTATAAGGAAGTGGTGAATCAGGAACATACAAGTGATATACACATACACAATATGAAAACACATCTTTTCTCTTCCCAGACCCCAATGAATAGAACAGTCATGGGCGTCGCCAGCCTCGGAGCTAGAGGGGGGCAAAAAACTTTAAAAAATTGATATAGTATGAAAAAACCGTAAATAGCTTCGCCAGCGATTTTTTTTGTGAGACAAGTGAAGAAGATCGTGATGTGTTTTTTTGAAAATGTACATAATAATTGCACAATAATATGTATGAAAAATGTATTTAACAAAAAAATAATAAAAAATAGCGCCGCAGGCGATTTATTTTACGAAACAATTGTATTTTAATGGATTCTCGTGAAAATGTATAATATGATGAGAAAACGTGTGGTAGTCATGTGATTTTTTGTGAGATTTTATCATTTACTCTAAAAATATATTATATACCTATCCTAATCATTATTAATTCTGCCCTCCCCCTCCTGACGACGCCCATGAGAACACTACCTATAAAAACAAACTAAATCAGTGTTTCCCCATATAAATCCTCACGTAGACCCTTCCTTGTAATAATATTACTAAAAGGGAAATATTTATTTTTTCCTATCTTCGTCTTGTCTTAACTCTACATCTTCTTGTAAAGTTCCTCATGAGAATATAACTTTAATTCTTTATTTTGCGGACGCTGTGACCAGAAAAAAAGTCAAGATGAATAAACCCCAAAAAGGAAGAAAACACATCAAAATGTCCTAAATGGAAAATGGTCATCCTATTCTTTTTAGGCTCCCGACCCAACTATGCCATCACGCTAATTTCCCACGGCATTAAGGTTCAAAATCGCGTGAACAATCGCATGATAAAATGGTAAAAATAGCGTATTTTTCCATTTTTTGGGGTTAATTTCGCTTCAATCAAACAACTTTTATGGTCATTCCTAGATTTTAATGCACGTTATCAATACAAAAAAAAATCTCAGAGGAAAAAAGATCAGAGGTGTTTTTCACATTTTTTTTTGAGAAATCTATACAAGATATATAAAATCTTTTATGGTCATTCTCTAGATAAAGATTCAATGTATCTCCTATATTTTGTTCCAAAGCATATTTAGTAACGATTGTCGAGATATAAGGTCTCCCGTTTTTAGAAATTTTTGAAAAGTCAATATGCCTACTAAAAGAGAAAATCGACTTTGATTACAATTTTAAGTTATAGTGGTTGCATAAAAACCCGCCGGCTCAAAAAGCTAGTAGAGAACTTTTATAACGGAACCGAAACTGAACCGAACCCAACCACACAAATGATACCAGAACACACCACAACTCAATCAAATCCTGTAGTTAATATGTTGTATCAATATACGAAATGGTTAAAGAGGCATATGCACTGAGCAAAAATCGTTCTATTTTTGCTTCAATTTTTTCAAATTTTGTTAGCGCTCAATACGAATAACGTAAGCGACGAATTGAATTATACCTTTTTAAATGAAACTCGGGAACAAATTTAAAAATCAAAAACAGTCAATTTGTTAAGATTATAATTACCAATATTTTGGCTAAATTACACTTTTATATCTGAAAAACTGAACGGAAAATCTTCAGATCCCATAAATTTCAGGGGCACTTTCGGAATATTTTTTTATTCAAGGAATTTCCAAATCCTGTGATTCTGTCCATACTTTCATCTATCACTGTCTTCAGTTTCAAGACGATTCCTTCAGTATTGGCTGAGTAAAATTCAGGGCGCCGAAGCCCAATGACAGCATGTAGGACCTTAAGGGTTAAAGTATGCAAACACAATTTTACTATTACTACAGTGTGGTTAGGAAATCATTTATACTTTGGACAAAGTCAAATAATAGATAGAGTAATTATGGAAACAAAAAGTAAACAAACATTAGGACCCATTTTCAATGCTTAAAATAATATTTCCATTGTTTGCTACATAATCAACTATTTACATAGTGACCCATAAGTTGTCGCTAGTGGTGGGCAAAAGTTAAATAAACAATTGGTCTTGGGTCTTGATCTTAACAATTTATTTATTTATCGTATGGCCAACATCGCGCCTATGTCATTTAACATTTGTTATGTCAAAGTGTAAAAAGAAAAGTGAAAAGCGCAGAGTGAATTGCTTGTCAGAGACTTAAATCTAGATTTCTTATGTATCGTATTGCTTCGTCGCTAAGGGTGAGGAAGTCTGATGGATTTCCACTACAATATTTTACGTTTAAACCATGACTAATGTGCTTTAATTTAAAGATTAAACAAAATATTATTCGTCTTGTGACTAAGGCGAGCTTATTGCATTCTATGAAATATTTCTTTCAACAACAATTTTTCACAATGTAAGGTAACTAATGAAAGGTGTGTACGTGTGCACTATATTTTCAAGGAATGTTTATTGATTCACTTGCAAATGCCCTCACAGAATAAGTGGGCATACATAATAGAGGTACCTATCTAAATTATGCTTCCTTTTGTAGATAGATGGATAGATGGATTCCTTATTGTCATTACAGTGCACATATAGAAACATAGTTAGGCATTTGAATTCAATTTATATTAGTCATTCGTCAAGGTAAGGTGATGGACACCCATATTAATATCGCTGGTTATATCTCAGAATGGGTGGACTTATTGTGATTTTTAGTAAAGAGAGTACATTTACATAACGGAGAAAGGACTGGGATTAATATCCATATGAATTTCCAAGACCAAATAATTGAAAACAATATTTAAAAAGAGTGATCATCACTAATCACTCGGCTCACTTAGTTTACTTATAATTTTAGTTGAAATTATTTAATTTCAAATTTCATCAAACAAACATCAATTGGAAATCACTATAAATAGTACACTACCTTTTATGCCAGGCGTAGTCCGGGTTAATAATTGCTTGTGCAAAAATTATTTCTAATATCTACTCATTTTTTTACTGAATCTGGGTTTACGAAATGAACCCAAATACAACTTTGTACACTTCACAGTTAGCTTGAAAAGCTTGTGTCATAAAGTGTGGTAAGTTTACATCGGGGATCGAACCCGCACCCACCAGATCAAAAATCGAGCGCGGGACCAAACAGGCTACCAACCACCTCAAAAAAAAATCATAACTAAAAATTTTACTACTGATTTTTTTTAAGTGTAGGTAAATGTAAGTTACTTACAGCCTGATGTAAATAATTTTCAAGATAATTCTAAGAGAATAATCCCGCAGAAAATTGATTTGCAAAAAATACACCTGGAATATAAAAAAAATCTTTGCTACCTTCTGTTTCCAATAGGTTTCCAGGTAAAGAATTCTATAATCGAATATTGGATAATGGTGCGGAGAGCTTGTGTGGGGATGGGCCTTCTTACAAGATGTGCTAGATATTTCATCGAAAAAATTGTTAACGCAGTAGTAAAGTAATAAAAATTCGATGCATTTGTCAATAAATTGTTGGCTAGATATGACGATTTCTCCAATGAACTCTAGCAAAATACTTATGCAATGTAAAAAAGCATAATAATGGAGCAAAACTAATAATTATATACCTAAAACGATTTAATAAAAACTGAATAGAATAGAAAGCAAGTTATAGAAAGGATAGTCACTATTTTTTAGAGTTGTTTGTAAAATTACAGATATTCAAAGGTCGAGAGACTAATCGAGAAAAATATGCATAGTTACAAAAACAATACAATGAATGATAGTATGCCAAAATTCGGACTTATTGCATATCTTACAGTCAACCCGAGTTGATGTATCCATCTATCGATTTAAGGGTGCATTGAGCCTCTTAATCCCACGAGATCCCGACGAAGAATACAAGGCTTCGATACTTAGAGTTTTTTTTTGTGCTCTGCGATTCACCTATTCACACAGCATTCAAATTACGACCTCCTATGTTGTACGAAGTCAACCGCACATCGTTAACTTCAGCATTGTAATTTTACAAACAGAGAATTTTTCGATGTCCTTAAAAACATATTTCGCCCTTATAATCCCTACAAGAACAAGAGACAAAAGGTGCCCTGACATCCATAGTAGAGGTTACAGGAGAGTATATGGAGTCCCATATAGCATGTCGCATAGTTCCTAAGTGCATTTCACAGTGTCCAAGTTAATTAGTTCGACTTAACGTAACTTTAAAGTGACTTTTCTTGGCTACAACGAAATTTCCGAGCAAATTTAATTAACGAAAGATCGCTTGCAATCCTGAACCAGAATATATACACTAGTAAAACAGCGTCCCTTGTGTTTTTACATTAGATAACCTTCTACAAAGCAAATCAATATGGGACACTGCTTATTTTATTTATTTCGTATAGCTTCTGCCAGCGCTGGGCGGGAACGTCAGAAGATAAGAGAATTATGCTATCTACTATTACGGTTTACGGTAAGTTTGTCTAAAATCAATTGGTCTAAAATCAATTCGTCTAATTTATCAGTTCGTCTAAAATCAATTCGGCCAAAATCAATTTGCCTAACGATGAATTCGTCGATTTTAGACGAATTGATTTTAGACCAATTGATTTTAGACCAATTGATTTTAGACTAATTGATTTTAGACGAATTGATTTTAGACGAACTAACCGGACACCGTCTATTACATACAGGAGACAAGTACCGCCGTCCCTTTCTTTAGCCAAGATGTTGGAAGAATATAGGCGACGTTGCCGTCACCGTCGCTAAGGATCAATTTAAATAATTGTCCTATGTCTGTCTGTCTGTGCGCAGCGCGCGACGAAAATAAATAGTACCGTGATTATTATGCAAACTAATGGATCGAATCTATGAAATTTTCAAAATGTTCTCTACACTAGCGCGTTACATCGGACGAAAAGTGTTGGTTGAACAATAAGTTTAAGTAATGTGATTTCAAACTTTTTGAAATTTCGAATTATTGGTACTTGGTGAATACAGTAACTTATAGGTAGGTACATACCTACTTGATACAGAATGCATCGATCGAGTTTTTCGAATCATACCTACATACTATATATAGTAAGTACGTATAGCCAAATGGAATGAAAACAGTTTTGAATAGGTACTATCAGTTGGTTCGTATGATTTTGAAACAATCAAGTACTACATACATACCTACCTACCTATTATATTAATTATTGATAGAGTCATTCAAATCATAATTACTGTAGGTATAATAGGTACGTATGTAAAATTAGTATGGAAAGTAGGTAAGACCCTATATTTTTTCACACCAAATAGCGACCAATTCTCCACACCTCTTACCGAAAAGACGGTAATGTTACCTTCGATTATTTTTAGTGTTTATTTTTTTAACGTGCCCAAACCAGAAGACTATCAGACCGATCTCCAATACTGTGCGAAGTGCACAGCACATGGAGTGGAGATGTATCAAATACATCCTATATAGTGAATGTGAAGGGACATAACGATTCACGACAACGAATTAGGGGATTCAAAGTAATCCATATACCTACTATATTCCAGTTCGCCAACTGTAAGAAGATGTTGGCTACGAAAAGTTTCGCATGGTCCTATATTCGGCATGTTCCAATAATGCAAGACACACAGGGTTACCCATGCTCAGGAACCCCCTTGCTCTTTACGATACATTGTTCCTATTACAATGATATCAGAACATTGTCAGGGCAGCATTATCAACAGCAATAGCAGGAGCATGGGAAAAGACTGAGCCTTGTGATTTCCCTGATGTGTTCCTTCGATTAACTTTAAAGACCGTGGTAGAGTGGCAGTATGAGTATGGGAATGACACAGGTAAAGAGGAGTCTTGTAGCTTTCACGGGTGGGTACCAACTAAGAAAGTCGACGATGTGAATCTGGTTCTACGACTTTCTTGACGATATTGGAAAGACGGGGAAAAGACGGAGCCTTGTGATTTTCCTGTGTTCTCTCGAAGAATTTTGAAGGGTGGAGTTGTAATAGTGGTTACACAAAAACATATTAAACCAACCTCCGTGAATTCACGGGTAGGTACCCACTAGTATGTCATAATGATAGTACTATGTAAAAAGTCAGAACAAAACAAGTATTATATTCTGTTACGAGATTTGACAGGACTGGTGAGTGGTGGTTCTATGCGATGTTGCCAATAGTCACACCATGGCTTAGTAAGTACATACTTAAGGAGGCGCTGATCGAATCCAAATTGAATTGAAATCGTTTGCCTTACGTCAATTCATTTTAGATTACATATATTTTAACATTGAAGTAAGTGACCATGAGGTATTAATATGAGTGAGTTAGTTATTTTATTAGTTACACGGTTAACCAAACAAATAACATGAAAGTTCACCTTAATTCACTCATGTAATATCACATTAAATAATTTAGTATACGAGTACTTTCCTTGTACTAACAATCATGTGATATCATTTAGTTCAAATCATAACTGTATTGAATAGAACACATACAAACCTCCTAAAGTCCACTTCACAATCTAAACCTCAATTTTTATTACCTAGCTGTTTTTGTATTTAATTAAAAAAATCTGAATTATTGCAGTTCCAGTTTTGAATTAATACTATTTATAACTGTTTTTTTTTATAAATAATAAAATTAATTAAGTATATAATTTTGTTACATTCAGAGATGAGTAAGAAATGGCAAGGAAAACATACAAGTCGCCAAAATAAGAAATTATTTTTGAGATTGAGAGAACAGTACACCAAACTTTCCTGTCCTCAGACACTCTTCTTGCTTCCGCCACATTCATGCAACTCGTCATACATACCTACGATTTGTTTTACTCAGAAGTCGCAATACGTCTGATCGACATGGTTGAGCCAATTAGTACTTGGACCGCCGCGTTTTCTTAAGTCTCCATACGCTTTCTTACTAAATAGAGACCTTCTTTCTCCTTAGTTTTGTTTGAAACGACGTAATCAGTGCATTTTTTACTTTATTTATTTATTTAGTTAGTTAAAGCATACATATATAGAACATATACATGCATACATAGATTTTAGGCAAACGAACGCAAACACAGAAGTAGTCCATTCTACACTTACATGTACATATAACTGAAAAAAACTTATATATTTCACCTGAAATTAAACATACATAATGAGAAAGAATAAGAGAATAAAATGAGGGAAGGAAAGGATTTTAGGAGTGGGAAGTCAGGAAGGGTTTACCTGGAGTGTAAGCATTGTAGCACCCGCTTATTGAGCCGCTAGTGAGCACATCTATGTGGTTAGAGAAATTAATTTTAATTTTTAAACTAATCAGGTTTCGCTGATTCCAAAACTTTTTGCAACAATTCCATATGTATAGGTGATATAAAATGATATCAGGTATACCTTAGAGAATGTATGTACAATGTAATGTACATAGCGTCCAGTGGATATTGCATTAATAATAATACTGTAAGTATACAAGGGTTGAACCTGTAAATAACAATACTATTGTATATACCTTGTATATTAGTATATACTATTGTATATACCTTGTATATTAGTATATACTATTGTATATACCTTGTATATTGAGTATACATAATATAGTCTGGTAATAGAACAGCCGAAACTCAATCAATAGTCCGATAGTCCAAGGTGAAAGTGATTTATATTGTATGACATCAGTAACGAACTATACCAACTTAACAAACCTAACAGACTATGAAAACTTGTGTCTCACATCAGGGCTATCTTGACGCTCCTTCGATCCTATTGGTTAACATCTGACCAGTCACAACGCCTCAGATTTCAAGGGATAAAAAAATGGAAATCTACTATTTGTGAACTGCATGTTTGCGTTTTCACTGTTGCTATTACAACGATGATGTTTTTTTTAGAGAAAGCACTAAAGTGCAGATCTGTCAAATTTAAGCGGACACCTAAAGGATACCAGAACCAACCAGGGCTTGAAACTAAGTCTTCTACATAGGTTGCGTACGTCTAAACTTCACATGAAATCTGAGGCGTTGTGATTGGTCAGATGTTAACCAATAGGATCGAAGGAGCGTCAAGATAGCCCTGGTGTGAGATGCATGTCTATGAAATGGAACTGCTTTGAATGACTTGAACCGCTTAGTTGTAGTTGTAAGTAAAGGTGGCTTTCCACGGTCTGTGATATTGCGGACGAACGCAGAAGTTTTTATCGTGTATAAAAAAAATCTGCGTCTGTCCGGATTGTTACGTAGGTACTGTGGAAATCCACCTTAAGTCTCCCGACCCAACTATGACGTCACGATAATTTCCCATGGCATTTTAAGATTCAAAATCGCGTGAAAAATCGCATGATAAAATGGTAAAAAGAGCATTTTTTTTTTTTTTTTGGATAATTTCGCTCAACCAAAAAACTTAAACGGTCATTTCCTAGAACAAAACAAAAAAATAATTATCCACGACTTTTGGGAAACGAGTCTTTCGGAAAAAAGATTAGAGGTATTTCTCACAATTTTTTTGAGAAATCTATACAAAACAGCATTAAAAATCTTTTTCGGTTATTCCCTATATAAATGTTCAATGCATCTATCCTATGTTGTTCCAATCCATATTTAGTAACGGTTGTCGGGATATATGCGTGCATGCTGTGGACACTCTTAATTGGGAGGTTAACGTGAATTATATATTTTGTGTATGTTATTATGTATGTTTGTTAACTTTCTGTGTGTGTCCCCAATAAATAAATAAATAAGGTCTCCCGTTTTTAGAAATTTTAAAAATGTCAATATGCGTACTCTTAACTCATAAACTTCATAATCGCGAATTTCATTGTACCTATTTAAAATTCCATCTCTATATTTATAAACTAATGGCATAAAGTATAAAATAAAGTAAAATATTATAATGTAATATTCAATTAGTGAAACTTTGAATCACCTATTGTTAAATAAAATTTTCGACTGGCGGAGATAAGGCTTTAAAATTAATATATCTCTATACCCTCACGCCACATCCCTTGCAGGGTAGGCAGAGAGGACAGAGCGCCAGACAGCCCTATCCTTACACACACTCCTAGCTTCCGTCACATTCATGCAATTAGTCATACACGCTCTCCGATTCCTTTTACTCAAAACGCGTCCATCCTTAAGGATCTGGTCGACATGATCGGACCAGGTCAGTCTCGGACGGCCGCGCTTTCTCACCCCTCTTCGCTCATTCAGATATATCTTTTTTGTCATCCTGTCATCATTCATTCTCTCAACATGCCCAAACCATCTTAGTTTGTTTACTTTCATTCTTGTCACTACACCAGTCTTGCAGTCACTCATTTCCCTAATAACCTCATTCCTTATCTTATCTCTCAGCGTTTTCCCGCACATTCTTCTTAATGACCTCATTTCTACTGCATTCAACCCTGATTCATCCTTCTTCATCCACGTCCACGTCTCACTAGCATACATCAGGGTCGGCACCAAGACAGCATTGTGCACTAGCACTTTTGCTTTCATAGACACATTGCTACTACTAACAATCGGACCGAGCGCACCATTCGTCCTAGTACCGGCCAGCTTCCTTCTTTCAATGTCTCCATCACAGCGTCCATCTCTAGTAAACAAACTTCCCAGATATACATACTCATCCACTTGCTCCAGACAGTCATTACCAACCTTTAATATAACAATTTAATATCATTCTTTATTACCCTAATTCATTTAATTTCATTCAATTTGTTAGTAACTTTCCTTGTTTTAACTTTACCAGAGAGAAATCTTGCCTTTTGACGAAATTTTAATGTTAAAGCTCCCGACCCAACTATGAAGTCATGGTAATTTTCCACGGCATTAAGGTTCAAAATCGCATGATAAAATGGTAAAAATACAGTTTTTCCCATTTTTGGCGTTAATTTCGCTTCAATCAAAAACTTTTACGGTTATTCCCTAGATTTTAATGCATATTATAAATACAAAAAAAATCTCCAAGACTTTCGGGAAAAAGATCAGAGGTGTTTTTCACATTTTTTTTGTGAAATATATACAAGATATAAAAAATCTTTTTCAGTTATTCCCTAGATAAAGGTTCATTGATCTATTCTATTTTTCCAAAGCATATTTAGTAACGGTTGTCGAGATCTAATAAGGTCTCCCGTTTTTAGAATATTTTGAAATGTCAGTATGCATACTCTTAAGACGGAAACCGACATTAGCCTTTAAATTTCTAGACCATGGTATTGTATTCAGAGTTATTCACGACATAAGATTTTAGCTTTCTCTGTGTTGTTTGGAAGAGATCGCTGAATAGCAATGAACTCGCCCTATTGAACATTGATAGTAATATTTTTAGTTTTATCTACTTATTTTTCCATCCTCAAAAAATCTCATTTTTTGTATAAATTTCAAGTGCGCGTTTTGAAAACCGCGCTTTACTAAAATTCATGAGCAAGAAAAGAAGAAAAAGAAATATTTGGCTTATTTTCAAAGAATAAATAAATAAAAACTTTATTGAAGTAATGACATGCATTAAACAAATGGCGGGTTTATTGCCATGGGCAATATCTGCCAACCAACCAAGAAAGTCGATCATTTCAAAGAATGGGGTCAATTCTGAAACTAATTATGTGCCTGCCAGTGGCGAAGGGTATATTTCTGCAGAAGGGAAGTTGGGGCTAACATTTCTTATGGGATTACGTCAGACTAGATACTATTATACCCATATTTTTTTTCCAAAAGGTAACTCGATGGGAAACGTGTTCTTAGGTAGCTTCGCGGTTGGCCTGCTAACCCAAATATGACGATCATTTTTCAATTATTTCATAGTACATCTTGCGTGATTGCCCCATACGTGTTTACCCCGGTACCATTGACAGTGCTGCCAGCCTGTCCCCTGAATTCCTCCAGTGGCTGGAGGCGCTGGATGTCAGACTTTAACGATGTGACAATACTTCGACGTTGCCAAACAATAAATAAATAAATAAATAGCAAAATAAATTTAAAACATACTTACTTTAGTTTCAAAAAAGTTATAGAGTTGGACCTAATTCCTTGTCTAAAGATTTACAACGAATCATTAGTAGTTGAAATTAATCCAACATCCGGGTTTTCCTCTTCTCTTACTTCCTCCGCCTACAGTTTCCGGGTCCCCTATGTATAATCCCTTATCAGAGAAAACTAATTATAAAAGACATCAATCCAATTAGTGGTAATTAATCTTGCGGGACATTAAGAAAGCTTCCGGAAGTATAAAATAATCAAATAATAATATACAAGTTTCTTGGTGTTATGCCTCGAGGCGATTAGAGACTCATCAAAAATAAATTGTAGACTTACCTATAGATGGCGTGAAAATTAAGACTAAAATAATAGATTTGAAATTGAGTTTTTGTCTAAAAAATAGTAGATGGTGGTTGTGCTGAAATGTTCTATTTTTTAAAATTAACATTCCAATAGCAGAGTACAGACGAATTTCACAAACGTGCCTACAATTTAATTTCATAACCGTATAGGTGAATCAAACTACGGGTGAATTTCACAAACGTACAGTTGAATTCCACAATTTTACATGTGAATTCCATAATCGTACTGGTGAATTTCACAATCATATAGGTAAATATTACAACAATACCTGTGTATTTCAAAATAGAACAGGGGTCTGAGCCAAATTCTAGTTTCACAATCGTATAGGTGAATTTTACAATAATTACTGTGAATCTCACCATAGTACAGGTACATTTCACAATCGCACAGGTGAATTTCACAATCGCACAGGTGAATTTCACAATCGTACAGGCGAATTTCACAATCGTACTTCAAGTGAAATTCACAAGTAAGTATATGCAGGTATTGAAAACAAAAATTTCCTCTGTAGATACCAGCATCTACTACGTGTTTCATGAATAATCTCGTATAGTGTTTTTTCTGTTTCAATATAAAATAGATACGATAGATTCTCTATTACTTTTCACACCTTTGTTTACTGTGAAATGTTTACACAGCAAATGGTTTCAGTGATTCATATGTAAATAATTGAATAGCTTCAAAAGGGTTAACTGTTTTGGTACACATTTTTTGTAACAAACAATTCTATCATATAAATTATTTAACTATCAACAAAGTGATCATCTATAGGTATATTGACTCAACCTTTTTTTATTTATCTACCTTAGTGTAGTTTAGGTCCGTACTTACTTACGGATCAGAAACCTGGAATACCTCTCTGAGACATGTCCGTGCTGTCCAAACAGCTGAAATGAAAATGTTGAGATGGATGTGCGGCGTCACCAGGCTAGACAGAATCCGTAATACGTATATACGTGGAAGTCTAGGTGTGCGTGACGTATCCGACAAAATTCAGGAAAGCAGATTACGGTGGTACGGGCATGTGAGTAGAAGACCCCCCGAATACATTGGTAACAGGGCACAGTCCTTAGTTATCCCTGGTAGGAGATCCAGAGGAGGACCCAAGCGGAGGTGGCGTGAGGTTGTGAGTCAAGATATGAGAGACTGTGGAGCATCCCCGGAAGATGTACATGATAGAGCCGAGTGGCGGTGAAAGACAAAAATGGTAGACACCACCATCATGTGGGGATAATAAATGCCCAGGGAGAGAGAGAGAGAGAGAGATACATTCGAACGACAAATTTTTCCTCCTGGAAATACATTTTCATTTTAAATTTCTTATTAATAATATTATCAGAGGATAATAATACTTTTTCCATCGTTTGCCAGAGTGTCCTTTGTGTCAAAGAATATAATCTTCGCCTTGTACCTTGATGTTTCAGGTTTCCTTCTGCTTCTAAGACAATCAGATCAAAAGGATCTAGCCTTAGGCTTTCCATGTCTGTCTGTAATAAAATTTAATGACTTCCTCCCAGACAAACAGGAAATAGAAATTACACGAGCGTGTTCTAAAACCGAAAAAAGAATCGGAAAACTTGTATTAATAAATATGTAGGTATATTATTCATAGCTCACTTTTATATCTAGCGTAGCGACATAGCTCAGCCTCAGTAGATAAAACACAGATTACAATATAGCGCGTTCTTCGACTTGGCAATAATAGATGGCGGGTGTGTATATAAAAAATACCACCTCTTCCTGCAACAGCGTGAATGGCAACAATACGTAGGTACTTAATGTATACGGAATTCGACAACACAGTCATCGCTCCTCGTGGTGTAATGGATAAGATCCTTACTATGCGAGACGAAGGTCTGGTTTCGAATCCCAGCCAGGGTGAACTGTAACGTCCAAAATTTCTCGAGTGTAAAGTGTTCACTTAAGCCAGCGGAAGTCGGTCATAAGCCCGACAATGTTGGAATACTGCAACAATATAGCTCCTAGATTGGCTCTAAAAACTGCTACTGCAAACTATGCCACGATTTTACTGAATTACTTCGGGTTTTCACGTTTTATCATATCATGTTTGCCTCCTCATTTTTAAATAAAAACAAGATTAATACTGGTATTTTAACAGTCTAGCTAGCGCGAAGCTACCTAGAAACACGATTCCGATCGAGTTACCTTTTGGAAAAAATGATAGGTATATCTGACGTAATCCCATAAGAAATGTTAGCTCCGGATTCTTTTCTGCAGAAATCTACCTTTCGCCACTGCAGTATAGCCAAGAGTGGTTCTATTTTGGTTAGTTATATATACCGGTATGTACCCATCTGAATATATTCGCTCTCAAAAAGCTCTCATATAAAAACAAGTTCGATTGCGATAAGCTCGCCCTAGCGAACAACTGTTTTAGAATCTATGAAATTGTTATGTCTACTTTCTGCTGTACTTTGTTCGCTTGACGTGCAAATAAACAAATTTAAAAAATTGCTTTGGCACGCCACAGGCATAAGTAGATTTCAAGTGATTATGTAGTATGGATGTAGTTAATTCTTTGATTATCGAAGTACCTAATCAAATTGGTACAATTGGAGCCCCAACCATGGATATACCAAAAAGTGACATAAGAGCTATGGAAAAAGCAAATAATTAGCCGGCAATATGGTTGGGTTAGGTTTGTTAGGGTGTTTTTTTTTTTGTTTTTCTGCGGAAAAAAAACAACCTAACCCAACAATATTGATATACTTATTTTTTTTTGGTTGGGGTTGGGGTTCTATGGTTGATAATGTTGATATATAAACTTTTTAACCAAGGTCGGATTCGGGTTCTCCTGGTCCTAATTAGTGATACTGAGTAGAATTTTTTCAATTCTGCGACATCACGGGAGAAACGAATAGGTAGAATTCCTTTGTGGAAATCTACCTAAAATAAAAATGTACAACAATGTAAGTAGTTGATTAAAATTTCAATATTCGTGCAACTAAAATGGGTGAACTTTTCACTAACTTAATAATATCACCTTTCCAATATCGACAGCTGAACTTTAATACTGTTCCAATATCTTACCGACATTCTGTATTGAATAAACCTAAATACTAAGTACTTACAACTACTATTTATACTTTATAGCAAGGACGTAAATAGGAGGGAGGGGGGGGGGGGGGGGGGCGTATGTAAAACAGTTATTTAAAAAAACGTTATTTTATAACGTGAAAGTTACCCAGGTTCATCAGTTCACCCATTTTTAAAAAAAAATTCGCCTTCGGTACTATTCTTTTTATATAGCCTCCTGAGTGTTTCGGTCTTACACATAGTACTTAAATTTCAAAAAAATCCTACGTTGACATCTAGCGATATTTTATAAAACTTTTACTACAGTGT
Organism: Ceraclea dissimilis; assembly: GCA_963576895.1. Lineage (NCBI taxonomy): Eukaryota > Metazoa > Arthropoda > Insecta > Trichoptera > Leptoceridae > Ceraclea > Ceraclea dissimilis. Next base: position 4,252,442 of record OY756377.1, read on the forward strand.
TATAGGGTAGAGTATTTTGAACATTAAAATATGTCGGTTAAGCAGGAATTTTTATAAGAAAAAAATCTGTCATCATTTTATTCAAGATGGATGGTCCGAGTAGCGGTAGGTCACGGGCAAGAGGTATGATAGTCAGTAAATATTTGTTTAATCCTGATGTTAACATGATTTAAAATATTAAATTTATATTCATGATTAAACACTTTATCGAAATAGAGAAATATTTTCTGAATTACTTATTAAATGTGCCCACAATTTTCTCATATACTTCTAAGTTCTACATGTAGTACTTCGGTCTCTAGATCGATAAATATTTTTTATATTATGTATTTATTTAATCACGGGATTCACTGTTATAACATTTGAAATACGTCGTATATAGATCCATGTTCTGATTAATATGTTTTACTTCTAGGATTACAAGATAATGACATTTATATGCCATGATATGAAGGGTAATTCTCCTAACTCTGATACTAATGATAGTTAAGCTATGATTGTTTATCTGATTCCAAGATTTCAGCGCAGGCTGAAAATACAGCTGAATGCACATCATTATGATCTATGATCAAAGCTTTTCAAAAGAAAAAAAAAATAGAAAAAAACTTTAAAAAAAAGAAAAGTATAGATCAAACCAATACCTGCAGAGTCCATTATACATCACTAAGCCGAACTTTTGCCTTCTTACGCTGAAAATCAGCAAAGGTGCAGAAGCCTGGCTACTCTTGACAATAACCGAGGTGTATAAAGTGTGAAATATATTTGTGTGTGGGATATAATAATTAACATCTGGATGGTGTTGGATACCGTGGTACTTTATATAGTACGTATGGAAAATTCACATTTTCCTTCCGAGATTTTTTAAAATATTTTTCTGGTTACCCTTAAGGCCTATAAAATTCACTCCCTAAAAATTGATTCAATTGAAACAAAAATATTTCTCAGCGCTCAGGAGGATAGATTTTGCACACATTTTTAATACCAACCTGAAACACGACCTTTTTCACTCACCTTTATGAAAAAAAAACTGTTTTTAATATACGTCTATGTTACAAAAATGTTGCCTCCCCCCAGATTCGAAGCAAGCGACGTCCATGGTTCTGCCCGTTTCTGTCTAAGAATGGTCAGACTTAGTGCCCCCCCAAGTAAAATACTAGATCCCCCTCACGAAAAGAAAACCTATATACGCCACTCTTTTATAGTATAGGTATGTATTATAGTCGTACCTAGGTGTATCGTATTTATAAATAGATTGGTTTGGTTCAGAAACAATGGGTGCAGTCTAAGGAAAAACACAACATAACCTTGTCTTAGCTTACTACTTAGTACATACTTACGTATATTGACTACTGACTAGGTACAGGGTACAGTTGTACACTCATATCTAGAACTGCACACGGTTTGAGGGTGATGCTGCCATGAATGCAAAAATGGTGGTGTTACCTATATAAACTCTATCTATATCTATACCCTCACGCCACATCCCTTGCAGGGTTGGCAGAGAGGACGGAGCGCCAGACAGCCCTATCCTTGCACACACTCCTAGCCTCCGTTACATTCATGCGATTTGTCATACACGCTCTCCGATTCGTTTTACTCAAAACGCGTCCATCCTTGAGGATCTGGTCGACATGATCGGACCAGGTCAGTCTCGGGCGGCCGCGCTCCCTCACCCCTCTTCGCTCACTCAAACATAAACAAAATCAAATAAAAGTGAAAGAAGAAAAAACAGATTTAGAGACCAATAACCTACTCGGTGTGGGACGGCCACAGCTGAGATGGAGAGACGACCTGGTACGAAATGTCGGCGCAGCCTAGACGCAGTCTGCACAGGACAGGACGAAATGGAAGAGGCCTTTGTTCAGGAGTGGACGGGGATGGGCTAATGGAGAAGAAGAGGAAGAAGAACTTACTCGATAGGTAAGACATCTCAAAACAGCGTGAATCGAGAACGCAGGTTTTCATTTTCATAGTTTTGTAAAAAGATGTCTGACTATTATATTTTGAGGCTTAGTATATTTTGTAATCAACACTTTGAGCCACAGACTAAATAATGTATGATCGTATGAAATTTACAAAAGGCGAATTTATCGCAGTTCTACGATTCAAGGTAACCGATTCTTGTCAGAGAAATTGATGTAGGTAGGTACAATGTATTTTACAGTTACCTGAAAACGCGTAAACCAAGGGTCGAGAGTACCGATAGATTCCATTTTACAACTGACAACATCCAATGATATTATACAATATTCATCTAGTTCAAAATAGAACTAAGTACATGGTAACCAATATAGTAGTGTGCTGAATAATGAATGAAATGTTAAAAGTCATGGTGAGTTGGTAGATCTACGTAACATATGTATGTATTCAGTAGTCACCCATTCATTGACTATTTCATTGCGGTGAATATGAGTTTTCAAAGTTCTAATAATGAAATTTGCAAACTGACGTAAGGGAACTTGATGCATAATGTAAAAGAAAATTGTAACTCTCAATATTCAATTTTATGTGCCGACAATCAGGGCCGGATTTGCCAATAGGCCGAGTAAGTCGGGGACTATGGGCGGCAGAGACTTAGGGGGCGGCAACCGGTTGGTGCTGTTTCTTGAGTCAGGGACAGTATTTCTTTTGTTTCAGGATCTGGGCTTATATACAATATAATTGTATACACTTGTATAACTTGTAGACACTCTCTTTTACACTTCACAGTAAGCTAAAAGCCTGTATCTTCCGGGAATTCCCATTCGGAGAGCCACGATTCAACCAACTGCTCAACTACCTACCTACTCTTGGTTTGCTTTGCGTCTAAAAAGATCAGATGTTTCCTTATTGAATTATGCATAACGATCGAATAATCCAGGTGTGTTGTTGGGTAAAAAAGTAGCCAGCAAGTTGTATAATATGGTAGTAGGTATAATACCTTTACTACATCTACAGTGTCAATATTAGTTTTGCTCTTCTACCGGATATTGGACAAACACAAAATCAATAATCTATTTCTTTCAATCGGTAGGTGGCTACTTGGTCTACTTCTAGTGCACGTGACACGAAAACTTACCTAATAATTCCTATTATACGAGTATTATTACCTGTACTACAAGATTTTGCCTCAGAAATATATTTGGAGTACCTAATAAAAATATGCGCGGAGTATGGATATTTAAGACATGTGTTATGACGTATGTGGGGGAAAAAATAATTAACACGACAAGAATAAAAAAGGAGAATGCTCATTTACGGTGGAAAAAAACCTCAGGCGCAAACAAATTGTAGCTCAAATTATAGGTAAAAATGATTAATTAAATACTGCATAAAAAAGGAAACAAAAGTCAGACAGTTGGAATATTTGGCAATATAAACCTACGAAACTAAAAAATATGCAAAGATTATTTACAAGTGTTATTGGTCTTGTGTATTAATATTTTGTACTAATGTACCTGTCAATGTTTGTTTTTGTGACTGTATCTGTTCCATGTGTAATAAATAAATAAATATCGCACAATATCATTAACTATTGTGATCTTGAACTTTGGAGAATTTGAACTTGAGAGTTTTCAACAAGAGATTTTCTAGTTCACTGTGAAGTGGGCGCATGTTTATTTGGATTGCTAGAAGAAGTTTCGATAAGCTCATACTACACAATACACATATCAATTGAATAAAAGATTATGTTATCCATTACATTAAAAGGCAAATAAAGTCTATTCGCTTTTGGTACCGTATCGCGTCCCTTGCGGGGTACGCAGAGAGAACAGAACATCACACTGCCCTATTCTCACACACATTCCACACTTCTGTCACGTTCATGCAATTCATTATACACGCACGTCTATTTCTTTTTACGCTGTCCCTGAGGATCTGATCGAAATGACCAACCCTGGCTACCCTAGGACGACCACGTTTTCTAATATCCCCTATACATACAATCATCCTATATTAATTCATTCTTTCAATATGTCCTAACCATTTTACTTTGGTTCACTTTCATTCTCGCCACAGCTCATTTCTCTAATTACCTCATTCGTATAAGACGATCCATCAAAACTTTCCCACATATTCTCCTTAACGACCTCATTTCTCTTTAGGTACATCCTACAAAACTACAACGTTTCATACAAGTTTCACGTTCAAAATAGAAAATTGTCAAGTTTTAATGTACCTACCTATTTAACACATCAAGGTTATGAAAAAATTATACAAATTAGAGCTAAAAATAAAAGTACTAACTATTGAAGATATTAAAAACAGTTTAACCCCCGTTTTCACCGACTATAGCTATTCCTGCTCCTAACTGGGTGGCTATCCTACCTACCAAAAAATCCTACCTAATTTACGTTTCACCAACAAATTTCCACTTAATTGGGACAAATCCAGCTAGGAAGATTTTTATTTGTAGGGTTGCTACATGTAAAACAAATTGATCAAAAGTAGTTATTTTTTTTAAACAATGCTTACTTTATAGAGTAAATAATACAACTTAAACATAGGGATTGTATTTGAAAAATATTTAAATATTAAATATCATTACAAAAATAATTTACAGTCGTTAAATAACCGCGTATTTTTATTTTTCATATTTCACACAAATATTATTACCTAATGGCAACACTAGACTTTGAGATTGACGCATGCGCGTTTAGGGTACGTGGTAAAATGAAAATGGCGCCTAACAGTAAACATTGTTTGTATGCAAAGTGTCATGTTATGATATTGTGTTCCGTTGTGTTCTAGGACTGTTTTGAAGTTATAAAATAACCCCAGGTCGGAAAAAAACACTACCTGATTGATAAAATTCAATGTGGCGGCCGATTACGTAGTTGGGTGAAGTTTAATATGACAGATCTTACCGTTAGGTGCCCAAATCTCGTTGCCTAAGATAAGTGGGATTCCTAGCCGTTAGGTAGGTATTTTCGCGTGGTGAAACGCAAATGTGGGCTAGGTGACTTTTATCTCTGCTATTCCTCACCTAACCAGTTGGTGAAATCGGGGTGTTTCGGACGTCATTAATCATTGTAGAATGTATAGAATATTGAATAATATATGTAGCCTGTTAAACACACCTCAGTTAGCCAATAAAGAAAGTATGATGTTGATACAATTGCTAACTGAGGAATGTGTAGGGAATTAGATATAGATATAATGAAATAGGGTATTATGTAGTATGTGTAAAAGAATGAAATATCGTTGTAAACTAATTGTGTTCCTCATACGTGTGACGTCAGCCACCCACTGCTCTAGTACGTCTGTCGTCTAGGACGATTCGGTATGAAATGAATGAGGAAGTAAGGGGAGGGACTTACTTACGTCGGCCGATCGACGTTTCCTACAAAAACGTGAGATCGGAGCGCGGCGACGTCACACGCATGAAGTAAATAACCCTACATTATATGAAATAAATCAGACATCGCTCTCTATTCAACGTGTTCACATCTCTACCTGACCTTCTCTTCCTACTACTGCTGCCATTGAAATTGATCTACCAACAACTACCGACTACCGCTGCCCACTGAACTTGAATCACCACCACTACTGAACTTTGCTGACTACACGGACTGCAGGCTGTCTTGCATCTAGTTAATACCTAAAGGCGTGAAGTGTGCAGGACTATTGCGAGTACTGGTGGTATACCTCTAACACAGGGCCACTCACGATAAGCATAGTACGGGCTCACCGCCGGCGGGTAGTAACTCTTGTGAGGTGGTAAGCGATCGCTACCTACAGTGTGTGTGTGTTTATCTGGGATAAGTCGCAGGTCAGTACTGCTTGACAGTGCGACCTTGGGTGCGCTCAGCAAACACTCCTCACTGGCGGGTAGAGGTCGTACCTGGGACGGCGCCGGGTGAAGAAGAAGACGGATCATCTAGCAGTATTCGGGCGATAGTACGCGATACGCCGCGATCTTACAACTCGTCTACGTATACTCGCGCAATCGTCGACCGAGAAGAGAATTTAAGACTCCTGACTAGAGGCCGCGACAACCATTGGCCCCTCGTAGTGCAGACCGGCAACTGTACTTACACTCCACCTGAATTATTACCTGTACGGTAGCTGTGCCGTACAAGTTGGTCCTTCGACCCGAGGATCTGCCACAGAGGGCGCGAGATGCCGATGTCGCTGCGTTCGGGAGCAGGACGAGATGACAGGGAGCCAGAACGGGATGGCGCCGATGATGCCGACGTCACCCTTGAAGGCAGCCAGAACACGGAACGGGGCAGTACCAGCGGAACTAGCGGGACGTGCACCGACGAAACATTCAAGCAGATGAAGAGGCAACTTGCAGAGCTGCAACAGAAGTACGACGCAGCTATAAAGGCCTCCTCCACGAAAGATGTTAGGGCGGACTGCACGGATGACGCCGCTGCCTTGAACGCCGCCGTTCCAATCACCGTAGTACCACACGCCGCGGGTACTATCGCCGCAGGGTCGTACGCTGCGGGTCCGTACCCAGCTATGCCGTACGCCGCAGGTCCAAACCCAGCTATGTCGTACGCCGCGGGTCCTTTCGCCGCAGGGCCGTTCGCCGCGGGCCATATCGCCGCAGGGCCGTATAACGCGGGTCCGAACCCTGCCATACAGTACGCCGCGGGTCCGAGCCCAGCCATGCCATACACCGCGGGTCCTAACGCCGCAAGACCGTACGCCGCCGCTACGGGAGCTGTAGAACCGTACGCCGCCGCTACGGATGATGCTACTACGATCGCCGCAGGGCCGCGTGCCACCGCTACCTACGCCGTAGCACCATACGCCGCCGCTGCTACAAGGCGAATCAACACCATGGACGCTGAGCCGTCAGGAGATGCAAGGGACCACGGACACCGCCATGAGGGTCACGGGAGGTTCTACGATTCAGCAGACGGCTACCAGAGGCCCGGCGATTACGAGAGGATATACGATCGCACGGGCGGCCTTCACGGCGGCTACGAGAGATCCTACGATCGGCCTGGCGGCTATGACAGATACGACCGGCCAGGATACGGATACGAGGACAGAGCCGACCGAAGATGGAGGGATACTATCCTGGCAAGACAGTCGGGTAACAAAGACCTACCTCCGTTCGATGGAAACCCCGCAGAGTGGCAGTCGTTCCGACTGGTTTTCGAGGATACTACGAGGATGTTCGGGATGTCCGATAACGAAAACCGGGTGCGGCTGCTGAACGCTCTGAGGGGAGAAGCCAGGCGAGCGGTGGGACCGACGCTGTACTGGGCTGAACCAGGTGCGGCGTCTAAAATCATGGGAATGCTGGACACATATTTCGGCGGCGCCGATGCCGCCGAAGCCGTCGTGAGAGACATGGCCCAGCGCTTCCCCGAAAGAACAGTAACCACAGTGAACATGGATGAGGTCCACGAGTTCGGGTTGCTGCTAGAAAATGCCGTGTCAACCCTAGCTCCCGTGAAGGATGGAGAGCTGTTGAGGGACCCCAAGATGCTACAACTGTTCCTGTCAAAAATGCCGCCGACCGAAGTAGTCAGCTGGGCGTTAGCAGTGGCAGCCAAACCGGGGACACGAACCCTCACACAACTGTGTGAGTGGTACAGAGGGTGGCGTACGACGCTAACCAATGCGGGATTAGTGAGAAAACAGAAGTTACCCAAAGCAACGCGCACCAAGCATGCAGTGATGGCCGTCTATGATGAGCCGGACGTTCGGACCGATGAGGAAGGGCCAAGTTTCGCGACGGCCCCCCGACATGTTGTACCGGCCTCGAACGCGTCGGCTAAAGGACGGGCCAAATATTGTGCGGTATGTGCGCGTGAGAACCATAACATTACAAAGTGTCGCGAGTGGACAACCATGAGTGTAAATGAACGTTGGACGTGTGCTAAGGCTAAAAGACTTTGTTTCGCGTGCCTTAGTGACGCACACTCGTCGCGACAGTGCAAAGTGACGTGTACAGTGGAGGGGTGCGACAAGCCGCATCATTCCACCCTCCACTCACCAGTGAACGCGCTTGTGGCTCACGTCGCCGTCAAAGATTCTTCAGTGTTATTACCAGTGGTTGCAGTTACAGTGCGCGGTCCCGCGGGGTCCAAGAACACATATGCCCTCCTCGACACAGCTTCTGCACGAACGATCATAGATCAGAGCATCGCCGAGGAGATTGGGGCTGAAGGGGCCAAGAGGCCGTTCAACGTCCGTGGGATCAAGGATATTGTGACCTCAAACGACTACTCGAGGCGTGTGAAAATGATGATACGCGGCGACAGTGATACCGAATACATCATACACGCCAACACAATGAATGACCTGGACTTGCCTGAGCAGATTGCGGCACGTTCCAGGAGAGAGCTGAAGACACCAGGACCGTCAGTGAAGCCCATGTTGTTGATTGGGCAAGACTACGGACACCTGGTGGTAGCTCGAGAAGTGAATGAAGCACCCGGAAACCCCATTATTGAGTCACGATCATCGCTAGGATGGGCCGTGCATGGAGGCTGGGTTGATGATGCTGATACATCAATAAACTTCACTACCGAGGTAGACGAACTGACTGAAATTGTTCGAGGCCACTTCGCCGACGACTCACTGGGAGTCACGGCCGCCCATTGCACACCAGCAGCTGAAAAGAAAGCCTACGCCGTGATGAAGGCTATAACGCGATCTACAGCTGATGGAAGATGGGAGACCGGCCTGCTGTGGGCTGGGGAAGATACCAAGCTGCCAGACAACAGTAACGCCGCCCTCAATAGACTGAAGTCATTGGACAGAAAGTTGCAGAAGGACCCAGTCCTGGAAGCTGCTTACCGCGACAAGATGGGTGAAAATGTGTCGCGGGGGTATGTAAGACTGGCCACCAAGGAAGAGGTGGCCCGCCCGGCTGACAGAAAATGGTACTTACCGCACTTTGGGGTGAGCAATCCTAACAAGCCGGGCAAACTACGTGTTGTGTGCGACGCCGCGACCAAGGAGTCGGACCCCCCTGGTGGACTCCTAAAATTGCCACCGGAACGCGGTCCTGAAGGAAGAATTGGCGCAAACAAAGCACCGACCAGTCGGAGCACCGAGTCGGACTTGCCTAGTATGCTCCAAGATTTACCGCCGGGACGCGAACTCGAACAAATGTTGCGTGGAATATCGAACGAAGTTTCGGACATGTTGAAGGAAATGTCGGAATTGATGCGTGTGATGCCTTTACATTCCACTGAGAGAACATTCAACGTACGTTCTGCCGGTGTGCAATTTGAGATAACAAAGACTATACACCGGGACACCGGAGTAATCAACGTTGTTAAAATTTGTGAAATGAAAATAATTAAATTGTTAAATGGACAAACTGAATTAAGTGATATTAATGAAACTAAGTGCAATAAATATGTAAACATTTGTGAAAAGACTACAAGTGAAATACCTACGCGTACCAAACTGAAGAAAAACGACATCTTCGACGAGATCGAAGAAATAGTTAACAGACGAGAACTAGACGACAGCTACTTCTCGGCTAGACTACGGCTGCTACGCATAGTGGCGTGGGCAACCAGATTCATCAACCAATGTAGAAAAGTAGGTCCAAGTGGCCCTACATTAACTACACCTGAGCTAAAAGACGCCAAGAGGCGGTGGACAAAGCAGTTGCAAGCCGAGTCCCACAGAAAGGAAATTGTAAAACCCAAAAGGATGAGAAAAAGGATATTTACAGCCGCCGACGGACAAGTAAGACGAGCCAGAGTGCGGACAGCACGCGGAACTTACACCAGACCAGCCGTCAAGATCGTCATTCTACCAATTGATGACCCACCGTCCTGCCAAGAGTGAGGGGAACCCTCACGGGGGGAGTGTATCGGACGTCATTAATCATTGTAGAATGTATAGAATATTGAATAATATATGTAGCCTGTTAAACACACCTCAGTTAGCCAATAAAGAAAGTATGATGTTGATACAATTGCTAACTGAGGAATGTGTAGGGAATTAGATATAGATATAATGAAATAGGGTATTATGTAGTATGTGTAAAAGAATGAAATATCGTTGTAAACTAATTGTGTTCCTCATACGTGTGACGTCAGCCACCCACTGCTCTAGTACGTCTGTCGTCTAGGACGATTCGGTATGAAATGAATGAGGAAGTAAGGGGAGGGACTTACTTACGTCGGCCGATCGACGTTTCCTACAAAAACGTGAGATCGGAGCGCGGCGACGTCACACGCATGAAGTAAATAACCCTACATTATATGAAATAAATCAGACATCGCTCTCTATTCAACGTGTTCACATCTCTACCTGACCTTCTCTTCCTACTACTGCTGCCATTGAAATTGATCTACCAACAACTACCGACTACCGCTGCCCACTGAACTTGAATCACCACCACTACTGAACTTTGCTGACTACACGGACTGCAGGCTGTCTTGCATCTAGTTAATACCTAAAGGCGTGAAGTGTGCAGGACTATTGCGAGTACTGGTGGTATACCTCTAACACAGGGCCACTCACGATAAGCATAGTACGGGCTCACCGCCGGCGGGTAGTAACTCTTGTGAGGTGGTAAGCGATCGCTACCTACAGTGTGTGTGTGTTTATCTGGGATAAGTCGCAGGTCAGTACTGCTTGACAGTGCGACCTTGGGTGCGCTCAGCAAACACTCCTCACTGGCGGGTAGAGGTCGTACCTGGGACGGCGCCGGGTGAAGAAGAAGACGGATCATCTAGCAGTATTCGGGCGATAGTACGCGATACGCCGCGATCTTACAACTCGTCTACGTATACTCGCGCAATCGTCGACCGAGAAGAGAATTTAAGACTCCTGACTAGAGGCCGCGACAACCATTGGCCCCTCGTAGTGCAGACCGGCAACTGTACTTACACTCCACCTGAATTATTACCTGTACGGTAGCTGTGCCGTACACGGGGGTAAGTCTAACCCCCGAAAAATTCAAATTGAAAATGGAACGGAATCGAATTCACAATGGTCCTCATTGAACGTTTTTTATACCTACCTACAGGATGTCCCAAATGTCTAAACCTAAACGAAGCAGGATGACAGACGAACTCTGCTCAGTTTCGGGGAGTAGTTATTGTCTTGTGTATTAAGTATTTAATAACTATTTTCTTTATTTAGTTTATATAATTGTATTTTCCTTTGGTTATCATAGATATTTATTTGCTGTACAGATGTTGCGACTTTCTTAGGGTTTTCTTAAATTTCATTGTCAATACACACTATCACAAACAATGTGACCATACCTATAAACACACATGTTACAAATTTTAAATCATTGTAATAATATAATACGGCATTTTTTTTATTAAATACAGTACTGAAAAGTTCGTGATTTTTCGTCGCTACAGGTGTTCAAACGTCGATTTTATTGTTTTTACTGTGTTTTTTTAAATTTGGTTAGCGTAACCATTTAGGACACCCTGTAAGTATATCAGTAGGTTCTACTCTATTATTAGTAAATGTATTAAAGATTCCAACAAATTGATCAAAAACTTTTCGATTGAACCTACCAATGTCAAAATGTCGACCCTTCTGTTATATTTGAATAATAAATTTCAAGTTTTTTAGTATAGAATATTGGCACCCCTAAGAGTTCAGGGAGTATTTGACATTTTGTAATAATATGGAGTGCTAGTCTCTGTGCCCGGCGAAGCCCAAGTTAAAATAAACAAAAAAAACATCAAAAAAATCTAACTGGAATTCAGCGTGTTTTATTTTTAAAAATGAATTTTCCGAGGTTTTTAAAAAAAATATTTACAATGTTTATTACTTTTCGGCCATTATTTCGACAATATTTTCGCCTGGTGAAATGAACCTTTAAACATGATGACGTAATATGCGGAACGTTTCCAGCAATCTTATTTAGTGTTACACTGATTTTGAATTCAGAAAGAGGTTTTGGTCGGAGCTTTTTTGCAAACGGTCGATTCAGTTAACTCAACTTCCGGACGAGTCTGGCTAGTAGCCAGCCAGTGGCGAAGAGTGGATTTCTGAAGAAGGGAAGCCGGGACTAACATTTCTTATTGGATTACGTCAGATTAGACATGATTGTACCTATCACTTTACCCAAAAAGTGTTCTTCGTGTTCTTCGGTAGCTTTGCGCCTCGTGGCTACGCTTAGTGTTGCAGTTTCTCTTTGGTTAAACCGATGCGCTGATAAAATCAATATTGGGACTTCAGGACACGCAAACAAATATACATACACTCTACAAATATGTTGATTTGGAGTTTCATTCAAAATTTATTTTAATTCCCAAAAACAAGGTTGGCAACAAAAATATTGCGGCATTTGAAAACAGTCACACCTAAATATCATTCGGAAATTAATTATTTCTAGACCAAAATCTATAAGTGATTTAGGATTGGAAACTCGGGGTGTTACGGGGGCATATGCACTGTTTGTATGAGAATGTTAGCGATAAATAAGATTAACGTAAGCGACAAAGTGAATTAGATGTAACTTTTTAAAAGAAACCTGGGTAGAAATTTAAAAATCTAAAACAGCCGATTTGTTAAGATTATAATTACCAGTGTTTTGGCTAAATTACACTTTTATATCTGAAAAACTGAACACAAAATCTTCAGCTCCCGTAAATTTTTGGGGTACTTTAGGAATATTATTTTATTCAAGGAATTTCCAAATCCTGTAATTGTAAAACACCAGATCTGTAGTCCATACTTTCATATATCACTGTCTTCAGTTTCAAGGCGATTTCGTCAGTATTTGCTGAGTACAATTCAGGGCGCCGAAGCCCAATGACAGCATATATTAGGGCCTTAATCATTTTTAATATACAGGTACAAAAATGCGGAAATTTTCACGGTACCTAGGCACCTGTAAATATTAGGAACGGTGAAGAGATTACCGTAGCTCATTCCTGAATTTATATATGTTGGTTACTGCTATCTATATTTCTTAATCCACGCCTCTGTTCCCACGAGGGACGTCAGGGGTCACAGTCGACTGCTTTGGCAAACTTCAGTAGTGATAGATGAGTCTGGCACATTTTCTACCGAGAAAACCTTCGCTGAACACTTTTGTATCACATAGGTATCACATTTAGTAAGGTATATTATCATCAGTAGGTATAAGTGGCAGAAACGTTCACCCTCACAAAATCGACTGCAAAAAAACTCCGCGTAGCACAAAGTAAACACGAAAGAGCCATGATACACTTAAGACTGTCGGACCGAATCAGAAATACTGAAATACGCAGAAGGTCAGGAGTAACAGATGTGGTCGAAAGAGTGGCTAAGCTCAAGAGGTCTTATGCGGGACATGTTGCGAGACTTCAAGACTTAAGATGGACAAAGAGGGTAGTGGAATGAAGACCTCGCGAAGACAAAAGAAGTAGAGGGAGACCCCCCACGCGATGGACAGACGACATAAAACGAGTTGCTTGTGATTGGATGCAGAGGGCGCAAGATAGAGATATATGGAGGAGTACGGGGGAGGCCTACGTTCAGCAGTGGACAGAGATGGCTGGATAAGTAAGGTATAAGTGGGTACCTACGTTTATTAATAATTTCGTAACCTGAGGTGAAATCATATATATGATATTTTACTATGTATGTATTTTCTCAATTATGGCGAAAAACCTGACATCAATAATATCAATCGTTTCGTAAGTTTTAATGATTAATTTAATGGCGTTTTGACATTTGGAAGGATGACTTTTGAAAGACTTTAGAAATTGATTTCAAAGTCATTATTTCCCTGTCAATTTATTGCAGTGTTTTAAAAACAGTAATTGCTTCAATTACTTGTATTTCAATCGCAAGCTTAACAATATATAACCGAATATATTTTACTAACTTGACATGCCAACTGACACTGATATACATGAGCGTCGCCAGCCTCGGAACTAGGAGGGGGGGGGGGGGGGGGGCAACAAAAATTTAAAAAATATATGTAGCACGAAAAACGCGTAAATAGTGCCGCAGGCGAACAAAGTGCATGCTTGTGGGTGACACCTGAATTATGAATGAACTAATCTTCAATTACTTATACCTATAGTTGTTATCTGATTTGCACTTATATCTGTAATAAAATAAAATAAATTAAGGTCGTGATGTGGTTTGGTATATTTGAAATTGTATCTAATAATTTGTACAAGAATATGGTTTAATAAAGTTTTTTAAAAAAAGCGCCTCGGGAAATTTTTTTTATGAATCAATTGTATTTTGATGGATTTCCATACTAATTTTAGAAACTTTATGACAAGACGAGAAAATGTGTGATAATAATGTGATTTTTTGTGAGGTTTTATCATTTAAGAGTGTGCATACCGACATTTCAAAAATTTCTTAAAACGGGAGACCTTCTATCTCGACAACCGTTACTAAATATGCTTTGGAACAAAATAGGGTAGATGCATTGAACCTTTATCTAGGGAATAACCGTAAAAGATTTTTGGAATTCTAGGGAATAACCCCAAAAAATGGAAAAAACGCTATTTTTACCATTTTATCATGTGATTGTCACGCGATTTTGAGCCTTAATGCCGTGGGAAAAGACTGTGACGTCATTCTTGGTGCCAAGCCCTTAATATGGAAAAATATATAACTATTCCAAACTCTACGACGCCCATGCTGATATATATACGTTTATCAGAATTCCACATGAATACCTTTCTACATTGTCTACAACCCTCAAAATACAAGTGTATTGTCTATAGAAATATTGATATATCGATTTTATAATCCCATAGAGGTGTTGATTTTATCGACTCGATTCGGATTTTCGAGTTAAACAATAGCGCCCTAATCCCTTTAGTCAACGAATCTATTGAAACAGAAATATAAATACGTTTATAGCGCACGGAGAATTTGAAAATAATTTTAAGGACATGGCACCAGGAATGACGTCACAGTCATTTCCCACGGCATTAAGGTTCAAAATCGCGTGACAATCGCATGGTAAAATGGTAAAATTGGCGTTTTTTCCATTTTTTGGGGTTAATTTTGCGTCTATCAAAAAACTTTTACGGTTATTCCCTAGATTTTAATGCATATTATCAGTACAAAAAAATATATTACTCCGCGACTTTCGGGAAACGAGATTCCGTCTTTCGGAAAAAAGATCAGAGGTGTTTTTAAATATTTTTTTGAGAATTCTATACAAGATATAAAAAATCTTTTACGGTTATATTCCCTAGATAAAGGTTTAACGCATCTATCCTACTTTCTTCCAAAGCATATTTAGTACCGGTTGTCGAGATAGAAGTTCTCCCGTTTTTAGAAATTTTTGAAATGTCGGTATGCACACTCTTAAATTGTGAAGCTATTCCTGAAAACACAAAGATAAAGTCTGTTTTCATAATCCATAGATATCTTCTTTTTTCATCGCGAGTTCATTTGAATTGTTCGCTCTTCCATTTCTAACATTTTCGTAAAATACCACCAAATAATAAATTCATTATACTCACTAGAATGAAAGTGAACATTGCGAGATGGTTGGGGCATGTAGAGGGAGGAAGGGATGAATGATGAAAGGAAAACAGATGAGATATAGGATTAATAATGAGGTTATTAGAGAGATGAGTGACTGTAAGATGGGTGACTAGAATGAGTGTGAACAAATTTCGAAGGTTAGAAAAAGTCTGGATTGAGCTGTCAGAGATAGGAAAGTCTGGCTTTCTATTCTCTCTGTCTACCCTATAGGGAACGCGGCATAAAGAGTCCCTAGTGGAGTGGCAGAATGAAATAGAATAGAACCTGTCTATGAAGTATATAAACACAAAATTTTCCATCACATGAAATTCAATAAAATATATTTATTTCTTTTCCTTTCATGACAACCCTGACGCGTCCATTCATCGATTTAATTAAAAATTCTTTGAAAGTATTTCCATTAAATTTGTACAAATTTTCGATGTAATATACCTTCACACAGAAGATACCTACAGAATAGGTGGATACTGTCAATATATACAATACATACTTGGACTTTCTTATTGTACTCAACTCGTAAGTTTAGATTGAAATTTACTTTTAATTACTATTGGAACCTATTCCTAATATCCCCATCAAATATACTTAGGTATATGAACTTTCGTCTGTTGAATCGTTATTCAACTAATGAAACGAATAAATGATTCATCGGTCTGTGCATGTAGGTATGTGTGTACAAATTTTGGGGTAAAGGCGCTGTCATGTCAAAGAGTAAAAAAAATAGATATAATAATAATAATAAGTATATGGTTGGCGCAGTTGTTTGAGGTGGCACTCTCTCAAGCGGGAGATGGCGGGTTCAAACCCCGGCGCTGGCGATGTATTCCACACTTTGCAATACAGGCTTTTAGCCTAGTGCAAAGTGTGCAGGGGAGTATTTGGGTTTGTGTAGGCGAGCCCAGATCTTTATTAAAAAAAAAACTTGAGAACCTACACGGATCAATCTATCAATATATTTGCTGAAGATTTTCGAGATGATCCATAAAGTTTGTTAGAAGCTTGATGATCTTGTTGGATCTTTTTGAACTTCCGACGTTTAGAAAATACTGCAATAAGCCCTCCCTGTTTTCTTATGAGGATCTTTAAAGGGCGAAATAAAGGTTGTACCTAAATGAGTCGATAGATATTAGATAGGCACGTACTAGGTCACTGCCACCTTGACATTTCTCTCTTTCTCCATGATGTAGTATTAATACATAAAACATTATAGGCGAGGTTGCCATCACCGTTGCCAAGGAAATGTATGGAATAACAGTCCCTTAACAACGAGTATGACAGACCGCGTATTATATTCTGTTTGAAGATTTGACAGGAGTGGTGGTCCTATTCGATCATTATGCTATGTTGCCAACTGTAACAGCACGGCTAGAGTACCTACTAGGTGGTGACTAGGTACTTTGCAAACTAATGACAATTTCTAATCACAAAGTTATTCTCAACGATATCTATGTATTATGTTTTGGTCTTGATAGTTTGTTGTTTATATGAACCATGAAAACTTTCAAATACAATTTTCTTTCTTCCGTCCTCCTTCCTCTAAAAGTTTAATTGATTTCGTCTTTAAAATTAACAATAGTACCTACTTAGTGTTTGCGAATCTATTATTATGTGATTTTGATAGGATTTCTACAAGTAGGTACCTATGCGTTCGAATCGTTAAGTTGGTACGTCGCTCATTTATTTCTCTTTCAAACTTGTTTGATGGATTTGTTTGATCGTTTGCTATCGAGCATAATAATATGTACCTACCCAAATCAAATAGTTTAGGTACTTACTTTGATCCAAAATCAATAATCAATCAAGGATAAGGATACTCGAAGCATTGTTTTATGATTTTCTAGCTAATCTGTAATTTTCAAACAGAATGCTGTAAGCTTTTTTCCCGCTTATCCTATTTTTGTATGGTGAGCGCTGAGATCTATTTGTATGGTGACCGCACTTTGCTAATGCCACTTCTGCTTACGTCGTCAAAGAATTATCCAAACTAATAAATATAAATAGACTATTGTATAGGGAGATACCTGCTATCCTGCTAAAGCAGTCGTAATAACGTAGGTAGACGTAATCGGAAAGACTAATAAATTTAGCCTCTTGAAAATAAGTAGGTAGGTACTTACTTAATTATGTACGTATTCGTATTCGAATCATTTTTACAACTTCATTACGCATTCTGAGTACGGCGTGATTCTCATTAGCGAGTACAGCTACCTACACTAAATATTACGTGGTAATTATTTTCTTGCGATGGCATTAAAATTCATTTTCCCATTTTCTTATTTGCGCCTAATATTTATGCAATACGGATAACACTTTAAAAAATAGAACAAGGCGACAACAATAGATTTCTTTTCACCTGAGATTACCGCCACCTGTTGAAAAAATCACAAATCAAACCGCTGTCAAATCAAAACGTCAAAATCGGAACAAAATACGGGATGTCAGCGACGAATACGTGTCAAAGATGAAACAAATTGTTATTTTATTACATTTTATCACGTTTAACCTAAATAAAAGTGCATTATTTCTTTCAATACGTATAATTTAACTCAACCGCAAGCGTTTTGCGATAATGTTCAGTAATATTTCCCGCTGTTACGCGTTTTGAAGTTTTGTTGTAATTCCCATATTTTAACAGTGTTGTTTGTTTTGTTTTTATCGTAATAAATCTTGTAAAAATGACTGAGGCTGTTGAACCTTTGGACGTTGAGACAGAACTGGAAGAGGCGATTAAGAATGTGGAGCCAGATTTGAAAGATTCCGTGAAAAGAGTAAGTTATTAACATTGTTAGGAATAAAAGATGTTAAAAGTTTTAATAGAGTAGGGGTTTCTCCCCCATTCCAACTGCCACCCACTTGTTGCTATGCTAGGGAGACACCTACTAGAAGTATGTCCACAGAATTTATTATATACTTTTATTAATGGATAAAGTAGATCTCTAACATTATAGTCCAAGAGCCCGCTGCTTAATTTATGACGTATCTGTTTTTTGATCGAAATGTGGTATAAATGATAGCTTACCAATAGGGTATTACATCGCACTAGGGTTGCCTATCAAAATCCTGCCGCAACCCCCCCTGCCCCCCCCGAAAAGGTCCCTCTTCGCGGTTTTTCGCATTTTATAGGAATATGGTAAGAGATAGAAGAAAGTAGTCAATGACAAAAATAATCCTTGCTAAATTCTCTACAATAAATGTTCAGTCAATTTTTTCGTAGAACTAGCAGTTTACCCGCAATGGCCGGTCCAAAACCGAAATTCATTTGAAATACAAAAAAAATGTTTTTAAACTAAATTGGTTGAAAATTGATAAGAGCTACAGGAAAATAGTCAGAGAACGAATTAATTACCATAGTCTTAGCTACAAAACGAGCTATAACTTATGTTCATACATCTAATAATTTCGGAGTTATTACAATAAAACTCAGTGACGAAAATTCTTAAAAATTAGTTTTTCATAAAATAACCAGTGATATAGCGCCGCAGGCCAAATTTTTTTTTCCATAAAATGTTAGTAATAATGGGTGGAAGAATGTGAAAGAAAAAAAATCAAACTTTTTTTTTTATTTTTTCAAAAAATATCCTGTTTTTTGACCGGCCATTACGGGTAAACTACTAGTCCTGTGAAAAAAATGACTAAATATTTTTTGTAGGGAATTGACAAAGGATTATTTTTGTCATTGACTATTTTCTCCTATCTCTTACCATATTCCTACAAAATGCGAAAAACCGCGAAGAGGGACCTTTTTGGAGGGGGCAGGGGGGGTTGCGGCAGGATTTTGATAGGCAACCCTAGTGCGATGTAATACCCTATTGGTAAGCTATCGTTTATACCACATTTCGATCAAAAAACAGATACGTCATAAATTAAGCAGCGGGCTCTCGGACTATTACTTTAAAAAACTTTCTTTTTTTTCATTCATTTTGTAAAGGAGTTTTTGTGTTGGAGATCATTTAAGCATTAATTGTTGGTACAAAATAATCTTTGAAATTTGTAATATATGTCATTCATTTTCTTGGCCATTAACTTGGGAGATGACAAATACCATCTAGCACTATTGTAGCCCCACCCCCAGTCGAGCGAGAATGTCACAGAAAAAGAAATTAGGTAGTAAAGTGACAGATGTCTTATGTTTGACTGCTAGGCTATTTTTAAGGAATGTGCTTAAAAAAAATTGTTTTACTCAGCTCGTCTTTTTGCCGTGGATAAGAGATATTTAGTGACCTTTTCTATGACTTATTATCACGGCTGCGCTGCGTGCATGACCACAGTAGTAGAAAAAATGTCTCACTGCTATACACAAATAGTTTTCTATATATTGAAAGTTTTTTTTAAAGTTAATTATCTAACGTAACATTGAATATTCAAAAAGTGGTAGTATTATTTTAGTCCCTAAATTATAACTTGGAATTGGAAACATGTTTATTTAATTGTTCCCCACGGCTCTTTATTTTTCTGTTTTTCTGTCTCCATACGAAATTGTATTTCTTCTATGTTTGTTTGACATACTTTTCATATTTTCTTTTAATTTTCTTTAAAAAAACTTGTAAGAGGAACCTACATTTCTTAATTCAATTTCGTTATTCACAAAAAACTTTCCCGCATTTCATATTCATACATTGTATCGCAAGTTTGTTCCTAGAAAAACAAATAGAGTGATTTTGTAAGTTTGTTAACTATGTGCCTATGTAATCTTGTAACTAAAACTAAAATTGCTGTTTTTTTCCAGGGGTTCACAAATGCTGCCATGCAAAAGTCTCGACAGTTTGGCGATACGGATATGCCAGTATCGCTTAGTGATGTATTCTGTGTCGACAATGAAGGAAATCAGATGTAAGTATTTTAAATGCATTGAGAATTAGTATTAATACAAATTTTTATCACTGGCTATCGAGCACATCCTCAGAGATGGATTAAAAGAAATCGGAGTAAAAGAAATCAGAGAGCGCATATGACAAATTGAATGAATGTGACGGAAGCTAGGAGTTTGTGTTAGGATTGGGCAGGCTGGTATTCAGTCCTGTCTGGCTACTCCACAAGATAATTATTTCATGAATCCTTTTATTTTTGCAGCTCATTATTAAATTTAAAAGCGTACGGATGTTCGTCATTCCATCTGCTGAATTTGGACCTGTCTCTAGCGGACATGAGACTTGCGGTTTCTGCGGGTGTTGGGGCCGCAGCCGAGGGGGGTGGAGCCCTGCTGGTTGAGGCTGTCTATAAGGCTTCATGCCCAGCACTACAAGCGCTGTTGCCAATTACTGCTGATGGCAGATTAAGGTAACCTAACATTGTCAGATTCTAGTGTAACTTTAGATGTAAGATTCACATCCTTAATTGCAATGTTTTTTTTTGTATTTATTCCAGGGTGGCGTTCTCTGGAGTTAAGGTGTTGGGCACAGCAGGCTTGGAGATCAGAGACGACTCCCTGTGTATACTCAATACAGACTTATGTATTACGTTAGACGAAGTAGCTCTTAATGTAAGTAAAATGTAGTAAATAGAGCAAGTCGTAACTCATTTTTTCTTGTCGTTGGATTTTCTGTACATCTTAGTTGGATAACAAGTAGTTATCTCAACAGATATATGAGGAAGGATGGACTTTGATCCCAGAGGATGCCGGTAGTGCAATAATATACCTATTTTGTCTTGCCTCAGTTGCTAGCATGCATAGCACAGCGGTAGAACACCGTGTTTGAGGTTAGTGGTTCTGGGTTCGATTCCCTGCCACGGCAAAATCAATGGTACTTACATAAGTGTAAAGAGATTACATTAAGCCAACCGATGACCAGTCATAAGCCTGATGGATATTCTGTTCTTCGCTGTATTGGCGAAACACAAGGAAAGCAGACCCCACCACCATGTGGGATTAATAATTGCTAAGGAGAAGAAGAAGCTGTATATCTGTTGAGATAAGTGCTTGGTAGTAGAGGTGAGGTGTATGAGGTGACGCCAAGGGCAATAGATTACTTGCAAAACATTGACGCGGAGCTATGACTCTAAGATAACTTGTACAATGGTTGTGTGCATACGAAAGAAGAAGAAGAAGGTTATCTATATAGGTATAAAGCAAAGGATGAACTTCCATCGCTTACGACTGGTCGTCGACTGGTTTATTATATGATCACTTTACATTGATGGACCTACCTAATAAGTTGTGTCAAAAGATATCACAAGAGTTTTTGTATTGTTTATATTTTGATTTGTTCTAATTGATTCATTATTTTGTTTCTTTGTAGGTATCTTATAATGTCCCAAAGATGAATAATTTAGGTGAAGAGGTTGTCACGAGTGAATTAAATCAGAATTCCGTAGGTGAGAGATGTTTTGATATGCTAATTTAGTTAACAAGTGAAAGTACTTTCCGTCAATTATGAGAATTGGGCGAGACGATTCAATCCAAATACTCCAATTATTACATCTAATTTTACTACTACCACTTCACCCTTCAATGTTCCTTTTGGGAACACATCAAGACAGCATGACATCACAATTTTATCAACACACAAAATAAATAGCAAAATGATAATAAGTTTAGATGGTTTGGGCATGTTGAGAGAATGAATGATGATAACATGGCTAAAAATATGTGTATGAGTGAAAGAAGAAGCTAGATGAAGCTTAGCCGTCCGAGACAACTTTTATCGATCATGTCACACAGATCCTCAAGGACAAAAGCGTTTTGAGTAAAAGGAATCGGAGAGTGTATGATAAATTGCATTAGTATGATAGAAGTAAGGAGTGTATGTAGAGATCGGACAGTCTGTCCACCTTACATGATATTGGTCTTAATCTCAATTAGCCAACCTAGAAATAAAATAACTTGTACGTGAATGAATACGTAAGTGGAAACTTGACTAATTTGTGTTAAATACATAATATTCTTGTGTTGTAGAAAAAATTCCACTGGTCCAGAAGTTCTCTGACGAGTTATTCTATCTCGTCCAGCAGAGACTGATAGCACAGTTAAACAGTGTTCTGCAGAAGACTACTTCAATCAGTGAGATTATGGGAGGAAATCATCAGTTGGTTGAAGCATTCAGGTAAACTACATGAATTGATTTTGTCTTAGTTCAGTGATTAGCTCGATTGTCTCAAATATCTCAATTTGGAGATAAGCATGTTTATATTATTCACGCATCTTCTTCTTCTTTCTCAACCGTTTTAATTCCAATGCTGGACATAGGCCTCCTCTTTGACTTTTCACAGATCGTCCACCGTCCTCATTCCAGTCCACTCTCTAATGTTGCGCTGCCGGGACATCTGTTTTCGGCCAACTCCCCGCCTTCCCTTTATCTTGCCCTCCAATATTAGGCGGACTTTCTCCCCGTAGTACGTAAATTAAAATCATAAAAAAAAATAGCTGTATGCTACGGAAGAGCTGCCACTCGTTGAAATTTTTCCAAACATAACACACATACACTTTGCATTTTATCATAGCCAATTAATTTGAATTTACCTCACCAGGTCTAGCGTATTATTATCAATAGGAATTAAACAAGTAAGTGAGTTAATTCAGGCACCTATAATAATAATTGGTTTGATAATATATTAGGTAGTTGTTATCAGTGGTAAATACCTACTGAACAATGCTGCCAAGTTACATATATTTCGGTTACTGTTTTTTATCAATGTTTTCCTTTCTTTATCTACTTGATTTGTGATAGTAATAAATTTGGAAATAATCAGTAATTTATTGCGTCAGAGGTGATTATGTTTTTTTTTTCTATTCTATCCCGTCACGCTTGCGGGGTAGGCAGAGAGAACAGATCGCCAGACTTTCCTTTCCTAACACGCACTTACTGCTTCCGTCACATTCATGCAATTTGTCATACACACTCTACGATTCCCTTTACTCAAAACGCGTTCGTCTTAAAAATCTGTTATTTAGCTACAAATTTTTCCTTCAATCTCTTCATGCAATGTCCCTTGCAGGGTAGATAGAGAGGACAGAATGCCAGATCTCTATCGTTACACACACTTCGTGCTTCCGCCACATTCATGCCATTTCTCGTACACACTCCAATTTCTGTCCTCGAGGATTTGGTCGACATGATCAGTCCAGGTCATTCTCGGATGGACGCACTACCTCACACCTCTTCTTCTCTCACTCACATATATCTTTTTGATCATCCTGTCATCATTCATTCTATCAACATGTTTAAACCATCAAAGTAAAAAAAAAAAATTTATAATGACGAATCTGGATTTATCGAAATACACCTTTTTGCACTTCACAGTAAACATGAAAAAGCTTGCCTTGTGAAGTGAAGTAAGTCAGCATCATGGATCGAACCCATGCCCACTGGATTTACAAACCAGTGTGTTACCAACCAGGCTACTGACCACCTCAAAATGTATTTTGATATCTGGTACTCGGTTGGTTATGTTCCAAGTGGGAGTTCCAGGTTCAAATCTCAGTGCTAACAGTGTATTCACAACATTATATTATTATTATGTTGCAGTACTCGTGTGGCAAGCGCCTCCTCGGTTGGTAATATGGTAGTGGACCTAATCCTCATGGAAGTCAGGAAGAACTTTCTACAGAAGTGCATTGAGGTGGTGCAGTTGCCTGATTTACATGCGAGCTTCAGTAGGAGGGTAAGAATATTTCAAAGACCAAATTATCGTACAAGATATACCTACTTGCTTATTTTTTTGTTAATTTGGTCAAGCTATTTCTTTTATTTATTTACACTTTAAGTGAACAAAATGCAGCGATTTTCTAATATAATGCCCCCGCCACACGCTCTTGAGCCACCACAAGCCAATGGTGTTCATGAGTAAAAAAGCGTCAACTGTCAGTTACATACACGCAAAGACAAACATTCTATCCACACGCCTTTTAACTCATGAACACAATCGGCTCCTGGTGGCTCACGATCGTGTGGCAGGAATATTACAAGTAATAGATGCTAAAATACTTGTTCACTAGGGCGAGCTCATCACAGAGCTGCAATCTCTGCCATGTCCTGAGTATTAAAGGTTCCGAAAGTATTATTTTTGAACAGGAGTATAGTGTGAAAACTAGAACGAAAGTGATCAAGCTTAGATGGTTTGAGCACGTTGAGAGAATGAATGATAGAGCCAAAGATTGTATGTGATTTAAAGAAGAAATGTAAGGGTGTAGGAAGCGGTCGTCCGAGATTGACTTGAACCTTGGGCTGCTCGTGTCAATCGAATCGATTGCATAAATGTGATGGAAGCAAAGAGGCTGTGTAGCAATAGAGCAGTCTGGCATTTTGTTCTTTCTGCCTACCGCGCAAGGGAAACAGCATGAGGGGATAGAAATAATGTAAAATTTGATTTTTCAACTAAACATATTTATTTATGCCTTTGTATATTTTATCCACAGATTGGTTTGGTGACAGTTCACGGAGAATTCGAAACCAACGACGGTTGGCTCTCGGACTTGTCCACAATAGACAGAACCAACGACGTCACGTTAACTATGGGAGTCAGCAAAGCGTCCTTCGTAGTCTCCATGGGCTTATCCAGAATGAGAGTAAGTAGTCCTCACTATTTCATTCTCAAAACATGCCCTAACCAACCAGCATTAGTATCTCTCTCATTTGTTTATTTATTTACACTTCAAGTAAACATGTTAACATAGCAAGTAACAGATGTCAAAATATTCGTTCACTAGGGCGAGCTTATCGCTGTGCAGCGATTTCTTCCGACTAACCCGCAATTACATAATAATATGAGGTGGTCGGTAGCATGGACTGCGCTTGGCCCTAAACCCGGTGGGTGCGGGTTCGATTCCCGATGACGACTTACTCCACTTCACAACCAAAGCTTTTCAAGCTTGCTGTGAAGTGTGCGAAGATGTATTTGGGCGTATTTCGGTAAACCCAGATTCATAAAAAAATACAAAGAAAAGAAAAATACATAATAAAAAAATTGGTATTCATGTCGGGACAGGGAGGAGAGAAAGATAAGAAAGGATGAAAAGTGAGAATGTAAGGGGGTTGGTGATAGAAGATGCCACTCAACACTATTTTCAATTATTGTTTTACAGATTGGTTTCGACGACTACAGACTTAAGTTTATGAACATCGGACCGACTGGTCGTGTGGAAGCCATCATCGGAAGAAACGCAATTCATATGAAGATATCAGCCGGCATCAACAAGTGGATGCCGTATGCCGAAATTGATGATATTAAAATTGAATACTTCAGGTAGGTACCATACCCAACCCATATCCCATTTCAATTACCTAATATGTTTTATGATTACCTGTTTCACTCACTAATTCGTCAGTATTTTTATAAAAAAATTTTTGATCAGTATTTAAAAATTAATCACATTACGTTTTACTCTTCACTATTGTTTATGGTATGGGTTATTTAAATTGTATTCTATTCTTCTGAATAGGTATATTTATAGTCAGTATTTTACAAAAATATTATTTGAATTGCATGTCAGTTAGCATCAAAGTCACATTGCTGAATTGTACGAGTGTATTTTCAAAAATACTGTAAATTCAGTTGTTAGTACCTATAAAAATGTATCTATCTATCCCCTAACTCCACGTCCTTTGTGGGGTAGGCATAGAGAACAGAACGCCAGACTGTCCTATCCTTACACACACACTCCTTGTTTCCATCATATTCATACCATTTGTCATACACGCTCTCTGTTTTCTTCTGCTCAAAACGTATCCGTCCGTGAGAATCTAGTCAACACGATTGGTCAGTCACTCTTCATTCACTCATCTTGAAAATATATTCCCACAAAAATATATGATTGCATTAAAATACTGACCGTTTTGTATAAAAATACTGACCATAACTTAATAATAATACTAAGTGTGGGTATGTAAATTGATTGTATAATACCTGTTGTAAGTATTTGAACACGCAAGGGATAGTCATTGAAAATAAAATGTAATTTGATCAGTCATGTATTGTATTACGTCATTATTATTGTTTCAGCGATGTTGATATTCACATAACAGGCCTGGGCCCCCTCAATTATTTAGTATCCACCATATCCACATGGGTGTCGGGACATATAAAGAATATAGCCATTCCGTTGATGGAGAAACAAATCAAAGCCGAAATACAGAAAGCCATCGACGGAATGAACATTTGGGATCTTGTAACCAAAGGAAAAACTTAAGCGTATTTTTTTTTGTATATTTTTTTTATATAAAATACTGAACTATGACGAACGATGATTCTTGCCCTTTCTTATCTCTGCACATTTAACCCTTAGCTACAGTCTGTCAAGAAAGACATGGTTTTTGATGAGGGCGCTTCATTTTGACAACAGTAGTGGCAACACTTAGAATTTCAATAGAAATGTCATTATTGCCATTAAATAAAATTATAGTTCCCAATTAATCCGAAACCATCTCTTTCTTGTCAGAGTGTACAGCTTTCTGTGGCAGATGAGTTAACAACATTATTTTTATATATTATCATAAAGGTATGTCCCAAAAATGGGGTGACCATGAATTAATGATGCAACCTATTTTTTTAAATAATATTTTTCTAATAATATGAAACTGAATAACAATGACTGAAATTAAGCAATCAATGTCTTCCGTTGATTAAAATTATGTATTGTTAAATATTTATTAATCTTTATTTATATTTTATATTTCCGTCCTCCATCATTGTCTATGGTTAGTGAAGCATAGAGAATATTTATTCCAAATTTAAAATTATGTTTTAAGCATGAACAATGTGTGCGTGAAGAAAGTCTGTTTTATTGGGATTTCTTTCATTTCTTTGCTGATTCTTAAAACGTCAAAATTTGTATGTAAATCCGTATTCGAATGTTGATTATTGATTATGCATATCTATAATCGAATAATGAATTTGAATGGTTGTGAAAATACGTAATATGTATCCATTTACATAAAATTGTGTACGTAGGACATCAAAATTGCTTCCATGATTTATCGAATTGGTAATTGGGCAACAAAATTACTTTCATGATTTATCGAATTGGTAATTGGGCAACAAAATTACTTTCATGATTTATCGAATATGTAATTGGGCAACAAAATTACTTTCATGATTTATCGAATATGTAATTGGGAAACAAAGTTACTTTTGTGATTAGTCCAATATGTAATTGAAAAACAAAGTTACTTTCATAGTGCCCATCTTCCCACGAAAGACTGTTTGGTGCCTATTTTAACATTATATCTATTTTTTGTTTGGTTCCGAATTCGCCTTTGACACATAAACCAACTTCCGGTTGACAAACTGACAGTAAGTACTGTTTAAACTTGTCTACAATTAGAAACTCGAATCCGCCTAAAATAACAAGTGTCACGCATCAAAAGTAACTTGATTTTGCGCGCAGAACGACAGGACATCGGATCAACAGTGGAAAATAACGAAACTATCGTGAAAAATTACAAAAAAGTGTCAATTCATTCGTAAAAATCCCCACCACCGCCGCATCAAACAGCAGCTTCCGGTGACGGCTGACAGTTGACAGCTGTCACTCTAGGATTGAACCACAGACAACAGAACTGTACCATAGAGAAGACCATAACCAATAATAGCATCACGGATTACCATAGAGAACAAAACATAATAGTTATCTACAGAATTGCCACCTATACATGAAAATTAAACTAAATTAAAAAAAAAAAATCGAAAAAAAAAAAAAAAAAAATTAAAATTAAAAAATAAAAATAAAAATGGCTATTAATATGGATGATTTATTGAGGAAAATAGATGAAAAATTGGATCAGCAATCAGATAGGCTTGCTCAAATGATGGACGAGAAGCTGAAACTGCTCACAATGGAGAACATGAACACAAAGAAGGAAGTGAGCGATTTGACGCACAAGGCAAACACATTGGAGAGAGAAGCAAGAAAGAACAATGTAATTATACACGGGATACCAGAAGGAGAGAAAAATAGTGAAGAACTCATGAACACAGTATTAGAAACACTCAACACTCTAAGTGCCAGGGCCGAATTAGAGCCGTGGGACAAGTGGGAGATTAACAGATGCTACCGAATAGGCAGGAAGTCAGACCAAAATTCAAAAAAAAGACCTGTCATGTTAACTCCTACATTATACTGGCGTCGAATGCAGATACTAAAGAATAACAAAAAATTCCCAGAAGGAGTGCACGCTACTGAAGACTTCCCGAAAGAAGTCTTAAACAAAAGACGAGAACTGAGAGCAGAGCTGCAGGAACAAATTAAAAAAGGCAAAATAGCGTACATGCGATATGACCGTCTAATAGTAAAGGATAAAGAAGACACGAACGAGAAAAGAAAGCGGTCCCCTTCTGACTCCCCCTCGGCACCACCTGTCGAGGCGGGGGGGAGGATGGGATCGCAACCACATAAAATAAACAAAACTAATAAAATCCACAACTTTTTTCAAAACAACCCAAGGACAAGTAACTAAGAAAAACAACAAACCACCACAACAAAAAACAAGCAACCGGAAACTAGACATAAACCATAAAAAACTCACTAAAAACACAGCACAAAATGGCCCCAAGCCGGCTGGTCACCGTGGGGCGACTGACCAACACCCCCCATCACAGCTATATGTGGCAACGCTTAATGTCTTAACACTTAGAACTAAGGAAAGACTTATTGAACTGGAAGAGGCACTGAAAACTATAAAATGGGATGTATTAGGTATGAGTGAAATAAGAAGAGTAGGAAACGTAATTGAAGAACACAACGAGTATATCCTTTACTACAAAGGTGAAACTAAAGGCCAATACGGAGTAGGATTCATGGTGAAAAGCTACCTGAAAAAGAACGTTATAGAATTTAAGGGAATATCTGAAAGAATAGCAGTCCTAAACATAAAACTCCCTGGCTCGACAGAAGTCTGGTCCATCATACAAGTATATGCTCCAACCGAAGCAAGTAATGACGATATCAAAAAACAATTTTATAAAGAACTAACAACAACACTACATTTATGCAACAAACATATATTAGTCATGGGAGACTTTAACGGTAGGATTGGAGTAAGAAAACAAGGCGAGGAATCAATAATAGGAAACTTCGGACAAGGCATCAGAAGCGAGAATGGAAAAAAAATGATCAATCTAGCACAAGAACACAACCTTTCATATATGAACAGCTTTTTCAAAAAGAAATATTCAAACAAATGGACTTGGATTTCTCCAGATGGCTCATATCGAAACGAGATAGACTACATAGCCTCCAATAGCAGGAAATACTTCAAGGACGTCTCTACTATAAAACAGCTGAACTTCAATACCAACCACCGAATGATAAGGGCAACCCTACAAATAAAAGAACCGAAAAAAAGCAGGCGACATTACGGACTGAACTACAAAACCATGGAAACAAGATCAAACCTTCTCAAAACGACAACACAAGCATGCTCAGAACTACAAACTCTATACGATACAGAGATAAACAACATATACAAACAAACATGGGCCCCGAAAAAACAACAAAATGAAACATTAAGCCAGCAAACAAAAGAACTCATAGAAAAAAGACGCTTACTATTTGAAAATAAAAAAGATAAAGAAAACCTAAAACTTATCACAATAATGAGCAAGAAGATAAGCCATAGCATAAAAAAAGACAAAACAAAACAACGAATAGAGCGCATCAAATACCATATTCAAAAAACAGGAGGAATAAAGAAAGCCATGAAAGAATTGAGAGAAACAAAAGAGTGGATACCAACAATGAAAAATAAAGACAATAAATACGAGACTAAAAGAACATCAATTTTGAAAACCGCAACAGATTTCTACTGCCAACTATACACGGAAAATCAACCAAGCAA
The DNA here is from genome assembly GCA_963576895.1 of Ceraclea dissimilis. Taxonomy (NCBI): domain Eukaryota; kingdom Metazoa; phylum Arthropoda; class Insecta; order Trichoptera; family Leptoceridae; genus Ceraclea; species Ceraclea dissimilis. The sequence continues at coordinate 4,282,606 of OY756377.1, forward strand.
TTTGACGATTAACCTGCAGGAACAAAATGAAGAAGATGTACCACCTATCTTAGAAATTGAGGTCATCCATGCTATATCTACCCAGAAAAATGACAAAGCACCTGGAACAGATGGCATAACAAACGAACAAATGAAATTAACTCTTCCCAACACAGCCACAACTCTTACAAAACTATTCAACACCATATTAAAATCAGAATTCATCCCACTACAATGGACGAACTGTACCATAACTCTTATACATAAAAAAGGAGATAAAGACAATATGAACAACTATCGCCCCATAAGCATGATGTCCAATGTCTATAAAGTATTCGCAAAAATAATTCTTAACAGAATCAAAAAGAAGCTGGACGAAAAACAACCTAAAGAACAGGCGGGATTCAGATCGGGTTTTTCCACACTAGACCATATGCACACTATAAAGCAATTGATAGAAAAATCTCAGGAATATGGACAGCCTTTATACATATGCTTCATAGATTACAACAAAGCTTTCGACTCCCTAAACCACAACTCTATTTGGAAGGCCCTTAAAGAGCAAGGCATCGAAAACAAATATATTAGGATTATTCAAAACATATACTCCAACAGCACGGCGCAAGTGAAATTGGAATTACTGGGAGAAAAGTTTCAGATACAGAAAGGAGTGCGACAAGGCGATCCACTATCGCCAAAATTGTTCTCGGCTGTTCTGGAAGAAATTTTCAAAAACTTGTGTTGGGACGACATGGGCATCAACATAAATGGCGAAAACCTTCACAACTTAAGATTTGCAGATGACCTGATACTACTGTCCAGAGATCCCCAAACATTACAAACAATGATCCAAGATATCGCGACAAAAAGTAAAGAAGTAGGACTAACAATAAATAAATCAAAGACTAAGGCAATGACTAATACCTCAGAAACGCCCATCACAGTAGACGGCGAAACGATAGATTATGTGAAACAGTACATCTACTTGGGCCAAATAATGTCATTCAAAGACCAGACAGATAGAGAACTGGAGAGAAGAGTCACAAATGCTTGGAACAGGTTTTGGTCGCTGAAAGAAATACTAAAAAACAAACAATATCCGATGGCTGCAAAGCGAAGGGTTTTCAACGTCTGCATCCTACCCATCCTTACCTACGGATGTCAAACATGGGCGATGTCTAACAGACACCTGCAGAAATTGAGGACATGTCAGAGAAGCATGGAAAGGAGTATGCTTGGGTACAGGAAAAGCGACAAAAAACGAAATGTGGACATTCGGAGAACTACAAAGTTAGAAGATGTAATAGTAAGGGCCAGAAGTTTAAAATGGAAGTGGGTCGGCCACATGTGGCGTGAAAACCAAGAAAAATGGACTAAAAAAGTCTCCGAATGGACACCCAGAAAAGACTCAAAAAGGAAAAGAGGCAGGCCCAATAAGAGATGGTCTGACGATATGAAGAAAATGGCAGGATCACTGTGGACGAGGCTCACGAGGGAAAGAGATGAATGGAGAGAGATGGGGGAGACCTATGCGGCTTCAGGCTGCGCCGAAGAACCTAACCAAATACATTAGAATTTTGTAATTAATTAAACACATCATTGTCGGGAAAATGGTTAATAAATAAATAAATAAATAAAAAAATTGGGAAACAAAATTACTTTCATGATTGATCAAATTGATCATTGGGCAACAAAGTTACTTTCATGGTTTGTCGATTGTATAATTGGGAAACAAAATTACTTTCATCATTGATCAAATTGATCATTGGGCAACAAAACTACTTTCATGATTTATCGAATTGGTAATTGGGCAACAAAATTACTTTCAAGTTTAGTCGAATATGTAATTGGGAAACAAAATTACTTTCATCATTGATCAAATTGATCATTGGGCAACAAAATTACTTTCATGATTTATCGAATTGGTAATTGGGCAACAAAATTACTTTCATGATTTATCGAATATGTAATTGGGCAACAAAATTACTTTCATGATTTATCGAATATGTAATTGGGAAACAAAGTTACTTTTGTGATTAGTCCAATATGTAATTGAAAAACAAAGTTACTTTCATAGTGCCCATCTTCCCACGAAAGACTGTTTGGTGCCTATTTTAACATTATATCTATTTTTTGTTTGGTTCCGAATTCGCCTTTGACACATAAAGCTACTAGAAAAATTGTTCGCCTATATCATAATGATTCTACGTTATTAATAAAGTACGTAATAGTAGTTCACAAATAATAGTGATTGAATTCAATATTACCTACATTAGATAATGTACTGAATTGAATTATTACGAACATAACCTAGAAATTATTTAAAACTCCTCTATTTGTAAGCAATTTTGTCATAAATCTATTTACATTCGAAACAATTGTCATATTGATTGAACCATTTGAATATTATAATACTGAACATTGAATAACGTTCTATAAAAATGGATTTATATGATGACTGTAAAATTATTGCTGGGGTAAGTAAGTACCAGGGCAAAGAGGGGATTTCTGTAGCAGGGAAACCGGAGGTTTTTGATGCATAATGTCAGCTTTGACACTGTTATACCTATTATTGTATCATTCTAGGTCAAGGTAACTAGGTAGGAATCGTATTCTAAAGTATCTTTGCACCTGGGATGCACTTTGTAACTAGTTGGTTTGTTATAGATGTATCGCGAGTTTAATGGCCTTTTTTGTAGTGTGCGACAGTGTAACTACACGCAAGTCCGTACACTGAGTTATAGTAGTATTAGTGAGCGCACAATGAACAAGAATGCACACAGATGCGTTAGGCAGGTATGCCCGTCCTTTCACGAACACTACAAAAAAGGCCGTTAAACTCGCGATACATCTATACCAGTTTGTAACCAGGCGCGAAGCTACCTAAGAACATGATTCCCATCGAGTTACCTTTTAGAAAAAATGATAGGTATAATAGTGTCTAATCTGACGTTATCCCATAAGAAATGTTAGCCCCGGCTTCCCTTATGCAGAAATTCACCCTTCGGCAATGGTACCTACCAGTGCAAAACAGTGGGATTCTGTAGCAGGGAGACCGGCGCTCTTAAGAATTACGTAATGTCAGATTAAATCTATTATTTTATCATCCTGAATCAAAAGGTAACTCGATGGGAATCATGTTCTTAGGTATCTTTGTCGCTGGAACCTATCATCCTAGTTTCATATGTTACTTTCAACTTTCACCCTTACTGTTTGGAAGTTATAAAACTACAAACTTGTAGCTTTTTACAATGTGTATTGTCTCTGCATTTTTAATGCTCTGATCTCACTGTCATTTTGAATTAATAATTAAAAATAATTAATTAAAATACTTGTTTTGAAAATTAATAATTTTATTGAGTAAAGTTGGCTTCCACAGTCTGGGATATTGTGGACTAATCCTATATACTGATTTATACTCGGAAAAATGTAAGGTGCCCTTGGGGCGATTTTAACACTAAACGGGGCGAGTAAGTGGTCAGATTATTATTCTTATTAAGAGTATGCATACCGACATTTCAAAAATTTATAAAAACAGTAGACCTTATATCTCGACAACCATTACTAAATATGCTTTGGAACAAAATACTGTAGATGCATTGAACATTTATGTAGGGAATAACCATAAAAGATTTTTATATCTCGTATCGATTTCTCAAAAAAAATGTGAAAAACACCTCTGATCTTTTTTCCAAAAGACAGAAACTCGTTTCCGTCAGTCACGGAATATTTTTTTTTACCGATAATATGCATTAAAATCTAGGGAATAACCGTAAAAGTTTTTTGATAGACACAAAATTAACCCCAAATAATGGAAAAAACGCTATTTTTACCATTTTATCATGCAATTGTTCACACAATTTTGAACCTTAATGCCATGGGAATTGACTGTGACGTCATTCTTGGTAGCAAGCCCTTAGTCCATAACTTTTGGTGTATAAAAAATTCTCCATACGTCCATGGTCCGCAACATCACAGACCGTGGGAAGTCGCCTTAAGATGTATCCCTTTAAAAATCTTTTTTTACATATAGGAATATTTATTATAAAATAATGTTTATTTATACACATCACAAAATGGTATTATATTTTTCACATGTTTTGTTATAATAATTGTTAAAAAGTTGTTAATAAACTAATTTATAACTGGTTAATTTGTCATTTATTTTTAATCCTACTTCGAAATTATTTTTGTGAAAACAACAACAAAAAAACATCAACTTATATTAAAAAGAAGGTAGTCATTTGGTTTTTTTCCCAACGAATGATCTCCGCAGCTAACAGTCCATTTAGATCATGTAATACCTCTTTAGAAACGTTAGAAATCATGAGTGACATCTCAGACCAACATAAGGTAGACTGGACAATGGGTATGGAATGTGTCCTACACAGAAAGTAGTAGAGACTGAAGTTGCCGCAAATGCCGCAGAATTGCTAGGAATTCCATACATTCTAATCATAAGGCTGGCAACGCATGGTGGCAACATAATAATGACTTTATTCCTCTCCCTCAGATTTGCTGGGACAGAGGACAATCTTAATCAGAGATAGTGAAATTTATCTTTGTCTCTTTCTCATATTATATTTTTAGTAGTACCTAGTTAAAGGGAGATAGCAGGAGTCTATTCAAGCAGGGCTGTGTCAACTCTATACTATGTTACTCTGAGGGTGACATAGGTTAGTCGTACACATTATCCAAATAGAACACTGGACAAATTATAAAAAAACAGTGCCACAGAAACTATTGAATATACCTACTGATTATACATATGTAACACATAATAATATATGTTCATTGCACGTTAAGTTATATTTAGAAGGTACAATAGTTATGAACAGTTAGTAGGTAGCTACCCAACTGTAATTTAAATTACTCCTAGTTCAATAAATCTGTGTTTGCTTTCCAAATAGTGAAACAATTTCTAATGGAAATCGTATATGAGAATTACAATATGATGATTATGTAAGCAATTTCATGAATGAATTGGTTGCAACACGAGTACCTACATACAAGTTTATAAGTCAATTCATGTAGGTGTATAAGTAACTAACTCAACTTGTTACGACTTATGACGGATGTAGGTAACTTTAATAAACACGATAGTACAGCAAATAACGGCACACTTGATAACCGTTTGAATATGAGGAATAATTGTGCCGCTCTATTGAAAAAGAATGTCCTGGAACATTGGAACCATTTATGGTAAATAAGCGATTCTTTCACTACCCGGTAACTGCTTGTTTGAGTAGATACGTTTCGTTTCTTCACAGCAAAGTACGGCACTCTTGATAACCCTTGGGATATGAGGAATTGTGCCGTACTATAGGTACAAGATCATCGAAACAGAATGTCCTGATTTCAAAAAGGTAGAACATTGGAGCCATTAGTGATTCTTTCACTAAACGGTAACTAGTTAGCATAAGTTTGTTGTTATGCATGACAGACTAACTGCGCATTCGACAAAAGCCACTTTCGTCCCTCCTTTAATGATTATAAATGAACAGTGATTTGTTTGGCACACTCGCTATAAAAATGTTGATTAAATTTTGAATATTTATTTCAAAAAAAAAATCTAACTTATGCTTCAAAATCTGATCAAAATCTTTTTTACCTCGGGCCTCTGGATGCCTTGAACCGACGCTGAAACCCGATTTTGTGAATAATTACGAGATAATTTTTCATTAAGAATATGGTGATTTTTTTTCTTTTTTCAAGGTAATTCCACAAATCAAAACCGCAGGAATTATTTCAAATTTAGAATTGTTTTATTTATTCTAAAGCATGTGAATGTTCCGCTATGCCGTTACGTTAAGTTTGTGAGTTCCGTGTTTAGTGATTGTGCCGCTGAATTGATTACTTCAGGAGTTTTAATATAATCAAGTATTATGTTTGGAATTGTGCCAATTGAATGATTGTACAAACATTATGGTTGAAAAGGCGATAAAACTTCAATAATATTCCATTGATAGGTCCGTATGACCTACTGTTTCATTTACAGCCAACAAATTAAATTATTGCGAATTTATTTTTACAATTCAATGTGAATTTTAAGTGTGTCACGTTACAGCACAACATATAATCACAAAGTTTAACAATAAGTAGGTATTAAAAACACCCAAAAATATTGGAACTTGTCAACTTGTGCACAACGCCGTCCTGGTGCCGACACTGATAAATGCTAGCTGAAGAAAAGTGAATCATATGAAAATGCTGTTGAGATGAGATCGGTAAGAAGAACGTGTGGAAAAACGTTGAGAGATGAGTCATTGTATGCCGAAAGTGGTATCTGGAATGAAAATGAGCAAGTTGAGATGATGGTTAAGTCATGTAGAGAGGATGAATGATGAAGGATAAAAAAGAAAATATACCCAAGAGAATGAAGACGTGTAAGAAAGTGGGGTCGTTCGAGAACCACTTGGCTCAACCATGTCGACCAGTTGCTCGAGGAAGGACGTGTTTTGAGCGAAAGGAAGCGTTGAGTGTGTATGACGAATTGTGTAAATGTATTTAAAGGATGGAGAAATCTGGTGAACTGGCCTCTCTGCCTACCCCGCCAGGGACGTAGCCCTAAAATTTATATGACATGTTTTCCTTGCTACATTTTATCTAGAGACTTTGAATTTTCGTTACTGAAATATAATATTTTGAGGCAAATTTCCCATTACTTAACACAGGCCCCTTCGGGCCCCTCCTTGGGGCATTGGAGCGTTAGCTGACCTTCACCTTGTGAAATAAAAATACATATTTCATTATTCCCTTTTACTTGTGAAATGAGATAAATAAATATCTCTGGAGAAATAAAGTAGATACACATGTTATCAAAAGCACTCAATTATTTTTATCAACCGTACCTAGTAGCTAAAGGCAGTGACGGACCGGCCTGGTTTCCAGCTAGCCCGAGGGCAAGTGGTCCCCAACCACATTCCTAAGCCCCAGCTTTAGAAACAAATAAATAATTTAAAAAAATCGTCGTAGTTGATCATTAATCACAAATTTTCAAAAAGTATTGTGAAAATCCGTTAAATTACAATTACATACATACATCTTCTTTCTCTTCTATCCTTGGTTGAGTCGGGGGCTCAAAGCATCTGTGTATCTTCGCCAGAGGCCCCTGTCACTTGCAGTTTCCAGGACCTCTGGCCACTCCAACCACAGTCTCTCCTCGCACATCTTTGTCACCTGCTTCTGCCAGCTATTTCTGGGGCGTTTTATTTTATTTTTGCCTGGGATACAAATTATGTCCATTATTTTGTGACATATTTATTTAAAAACACCAAATCTATATCACGAACTTCTTCCTCAATTTCACAAAAATAAAAAAATCGCCTGCGGTGCTATTTACTTTTCTTTTATGCCGTAGCAAAATCGAAATTTAATTTGCTCTTCCTGCACTGGGTACGCTTAGAAGGTACTGGAGGCCCCAGCTTTATTTCACGGCAATCTGAATTTTTAGAGCCAGTCAGCCACTGGGTAAAGGGGTGTCTTTTGGGAAGAACATATGGGCATTTGATATGGGTATTGGGTCGAGTAGATGTAGATATCCCAAATATCATGATATGAGTCGAGTATATAATCTATTTATGAAATTCATATGACGTAATTTGATTTAAAACTCGCTCCAGTGTGCTTCCTATCAGAACTTGACTCCGGATTCTGAACCCTGAATTATAAATAAATAAGCGCAAACCCTCCAGGGCGAAAGGTAGCTATATGCAGTACATCCTTGCCGTAGGTTACGTATGGTACGCCACTGGCAAAGCGAGGAATACAGGTATTCAGTTGAATTCCTAGATGTGTTGATAAAAGCTCATCTGTACTGAGCAAAAATCTTTCTATTTTCACTTCAACTTTTTCAACTTTTGTGTGAGAATGTTAGCGTGAAATAATGGTGAATGATAATTTATGTAAGTTGTGGACACTTCTAATTGGAGGGTTGACGCGTTTCTCATTTTATGTTTATTATTGTGTAACTCTTTGTCAGTGTCACTAAATTTAATAAGAATAACGTTAGCGACAATGTTGCTTCACCTTTTCAAAGAGATTCTGGAAAGAAATTTATAAAATTACGACAGCCAACTTGTTAACCTTATAATTACCAGTATTTTGACTAAATTACACTTTTACATCTCAAAAACTGAACGGATAATCCATAATTCCCGTAAATTTCAGGGGCACTTTCGGAATATTTTTTGTTCAAGGAATTTTCAAATATTGTAATTCTAGGACAGCCAACCTGTAGCCCATACTTTCATCTATCACTGTCTTCAGTTTCAAGACGATTCTCTCAGTATTGGCTGAGAAAAAATTATGGCGCCAAAGCTAGTTCACAGCAGTTGCCGCCTTAAGCCGTAAATATTTTGCCTTTTTGCATGTCATTCTGTTCTATTCTATTATGGATTGGCTTTTCACCAGGTACCAGAGTGTTTCGGCCAAGAACCGCCAAGAACCAAGAACGTAGAGATAACACTTCTGACCTTCATGGGAGAGGAAGAGGAAAAGACTAAAATGATAAAACTAGAAAAAAAGCACATTATCAATACAAAGAATATACAGTACAACATCATCATTACTTTATTCCATTCAGTGATAAAAATTTGGTCAGCACTTTGTATACTGGTTTACGGTTAAACGATAAGAGATACGGGACATTAACTAGGAATTTAATTTACAACTTACATGTCATTCTGATATCATGATATCATAGATACGGTGAAAGAATGTAAAAAACGGTGAAAAAAACTAGGCATTTCATGTTTGAACCATTTTACTGAGATCGCAAAGGACAACTTTGATCAAACATGAAACAGAGGATCCGAACATATTTTATCATATTATTATTCATATGTGTATAAAAGTTCACTACGTATGGAGTTATACAGTATATACATTAAGTACAACATGTTCATCTTATTTCACTTATTTACGCGTAGGTAGACAGAGAGACCTTCATGTTTTATACTAACAAAGTGTTTCTACCACACAACATATTATGTCCAAATGTGGGTTAGACATTGCCTAATAATATATTACACTTGTTAACAACCATATCTTGAACCCAACTCCCTCGCAAATACGATGAAAGGTGAAAGAAAAAATTACTACATTTTCAGACAGTGTTTTTATGTCGACTTTTAAATTAAATTTTGGAAAAAAATACTTTGTAGGTACCAGAGACGAAGGGTGGATTTCTGCAGAAGGGAAGCCAGGGCTAACATTTCTTATTGGATTACGTCAAATTAGACACTATTATACCTATCATTTTATCCAAAAGGTAACTCGATGGGAATCGTGTCCTTGGGTAGCTTCGCACCTGGTAGGTACTTAATTTTCATTATCGCATTCTGCAAACAATCAGACGTTTGACAAATAACCCTTCAGGCGTTAGAAGTGTCGTTATGTGGCCTTTAGTTCAAATAAAACTAAAAACATAAATCTATGAAAGTACCCACGGGCGTCGCCAAGGGGAGAAGGAGGGGGCAGCTTCCACCGCTACAAATTGTAATAGATATATATTTTTTCACACTAAATGATAAAACCTCACAAAAATCACATTACTACCACACATTTTCTCATCATATCATTTAGTATGAAAATCCGTCAGTTTCATAAAAGAAATTGCCTGGGGCGCTATTTATGTGTTTTTCATGCCATATCATTTTTTTGTCGTCGTCCCCTAGTTCCGAGGCTGGCGAGGCCCATGGGTGAGTAGGTACATGGGTACATAATTATACTAACTGAATTTTTCTAGGTTATAGAATCAAATATATCTCAATGCATATGTAGCTATAGTATGAAAAAGGAGCGTCAACTGCCAATACATATTTGTCTGTTGAGCAGGCCAGTAAATACAATACAAGGTACAGTAAAAAATATATAATATTTTATCCTAAGTACACCACTACATCACATGAATATTAGCAGTATCAGAGTCAGACATAACCCACGTCCCTGTCCATAGAGATAATGGTAAACAAGCTGATTGACATGACGTGGACATTGAATAGTCTACACATTATTCAATACACATTACATCTCCCAAATGTCCAAATATTACACATCTTCAAAGATATTAAACGAAAAATAATGTTTCCAACAGTCAATATTCCATCAAAATATTATCAATATCAATGTGTTTTTGATCCATTTAGAGTTGTAAATTTCCTTTACATCGATTTTGCTGCTTTTTAAAAAACATCGAAATCTCATTGGATTAGGCACTTTTTTAAAGTAAGGCTCACCGAAAATATCACATCTGTGGAATTTCGTAATTTCCTTGCTACCGAAAGTTTTAGAGCTTTAATACAGAAATTGAACAAAATAAAATATGTTTTTTCTATATTTACATTATACTAACTCATTTTATATATTCTATACACTTTTTTACAGAATCAGAATCCTGCATTTGCCACAACTAAATTATTAACTATCAAGACAAAATGACGTTTATGTTGACTATATTTTTCAAATAAATATTAACGTGCGTCGATTTGTTGAATTACACTGAACATAATATATGCTATCATCAAATAATGAACACTATAAAATATAAATACCTACATTTTATAAAAGATATTTGATTATGTAAGATCGTAGGGTTTCATGATGGGTCCCATAAATTAAATAGTGTGCATTTTCATTGCTATTTTCCACTAGACAACGTCCGTATAACCTGGAAAACACTCATATTATTCAAATTAATATATTCGATGATTTGTTACAGACATCGACAGAGTATTTGAATCCCCTATTACTTTTTTCTAATTTAAAAATCTTGAGATGTATTCAGAATTTCTGGAAAGCGTTCTATTTGACTTGGCGTTATCTCACATCTAATATTTATTTACAAAAAGGTGTCGGATAGCTTTTACAGTATTCATATGAATGGGCGTCGCCACGGGGGGCAGAGATTGGAATAGGTATATATTTTTTATACTAAATGATAAAACCTCACAAAAAACCACATTACTACCACACATTTTTACATTATATCATATTTTTTTCTAAAATTAATGTGAAAATCCATCAGTTTCATTTTAAAAAATGCCTGCGGCGCTATTTTTTATTACTTTTTCATAAAAATCAATTTTCATTCATACTGTTGTAGAAAGTATTTTTGAATAAACAAACCACATTACGACCTTATTCACAATGTCTCAAAAAAAATTCGCTACTTCATTTCTTATGCTTAATTTTTTTTTTAATTTTGGATGAATTTGGCTGTGGTTTAGCTGAAAGTAATGTTCTTTATTCAATAAATAGAATATTATCTCTGGTTTTGTATGGAAATTGCTTAGGGCTCTCCTTCCTAGGTAAAAGTTGGTGGGATTGGGCAAAAGCCTTTTATAAAAATACGCCTGACATTATGCAACCACAGTGTACGAGTAAATTCAGATAGAAATCGTGTATTATTTTAATTTTTATAGATTACCGTCACCCGAGAATAACAAGGTTGTAAATGACATAACCAAAATATCTTATCATAATCAAAAGCTCATATTTTTGTTATTGTATTTAAATATAATATTGTAATGAAAATGATCTCCATGATCGTATATTGATAAATAAATAGATATCTTTTACACGCAGGTGGAACCTTATTAGTCGCGTTGTTTACAAAACTACCCCAACTTTAGGGTGTTTTTGTTAATTAAACACTCATAAATTTTATCGGTTAGAAACACTTTTATGCATAAAATTACAATCTCAAAATTTCTCAATTAGAACTTTTCTGTACTTAGATGATGACCTTATGACACAGTATTATAGTGAACAATGCAGTCTGATGTTGTGTTTCCTCCACTTTGCCTACCTTGCAAGGGATGCGGTATGACTGGATAGATAAATAGATAGAATTAGTAAACCACAAAGGCATCGCTGGTAGATAATTTATGTAAATAACTGCGGTAGGTAATACTGAATTGTTGGATGAAATATCAAAGGCATCGCTTCAGGCGTAATTCCTTCTCTAAGCAGTAGTGGCATACCTATGCTGGATTTCATCGACTTTTTAGGCGAGGAATAGCGGAGATAGGAACCCAGTGCTGTATTAGCCAAAAGGCAGAGATTTACGGGGCGGCGGCCGCCAACGTTTTACTTTTTGTTTTTCACGGAATTCTCTTGGATTTTCTTTTCTTTTTTGTTTTCTTTTTGTTGTCCAAGTTTGAGTCTTTGTTAGAGCGCAGCGCTAAAATAAAAAAAGCATTAAAATAATCATTGGCGGGAGAGGGGGGCGAAAATGTCAGGGCCTACTCACCGTGAAAAGTGTAAATCCGGCTCTGTGAGGAACCACCTAAAACCAAGCATCCCGGAAGGGCGTGCATGGTATCGTTTGAAAGACCGTGAAAAAGAGATCTAGGATGTGAAGTCATAAAATTTTGGTTTTAAAAGAAAAAATACGATTACTTATGTTTGCAAAAAATAGTTTATTTTATCAATCTGGGCTATGACGTGTAATAAAACCTGATTGTATCTACCTAGTGAATAATTAATCATATTAGGTACTGCGAGGAAATTGAGGAATGCTTAACCTTCTGTGAAATTTATTTATGAGTCTGTTAATTACTATTTACAATCGATATATTAGTTTGGAATATTAAATGTTAATGGAAGTAATTAAAGGAAATGTAATTAAACTAGACAAGTTTCATAATTAATCCTACATCTATTACGTAATTTCTCAGACGTACGTACGTCTTCCGAAAGTTTACGGAAGACTCCGTTTGCACCTGGTTGTCATCCGTATGTTGTTAAAAAAATTAACACACGAACGTGTCGTCCAATGTTAATGTATGAGTTTTAACAATAATGTAGTCTCTCAACTAATGCACAGTGTAAGATGGGCATATTGGACTTACAACCAGCAATCGGTTGGTTTAGGTGATCACTTTACTCTCGAGAAACACTCACCACCTGTGTGTGTACTCCTACACCTTTTTCAGAGTGGGTGGGATTCGAAACTACACCCCACGGCTGTGAAGGGCTGAATAGCGTGTGCTATTGCACTGGGTAGCATGCTATTTTGCTATGTTATTTGCTATTGCTGAGCAATTTGCTATTGCTATAGCAGGTCTATGTTAATTATGAGTTGATATTTGTGGTTGCTTTATTTGACGATTGCTATTTTCAACATGCTACAGAAAATCGCAATCATCAAAAATAGCATTATAATGCTATTTTCATAATGGCAGTGGGCGGTTCATGTGGCGAGACAGGATGGCAGATGGACCCCCAGAATACTGAGCTACGAAAGTAAACGAAGTGTAGGGAGACCACAAAGGAGATGGGCCGATGATATCATCGAGTCGGTGGGACATGGGTGGAGACAAAGCGCCCAAAACAGAGAATTGTGGAAGACAAAGAGGCTTATATCCAGCAGTGGAGGGAAAGGGGCTGATAAGAAGAAGAAGACGATGCTATTTTCAAAAATGCTACAATGCTGATGCTATCAGTGTAAGTATCGAATTGATAATATTGTTATTGATAATGAGATGGGGTGAAAAAAGAATACGGCGTAAAGTTCACCCACTGCCTAATTATTATTGTTGTCTGTTGTTTTACAAAAGAATCAAATAACAGCAAGGCGCCCACCTGAATTAAAGAGATTAACCTCACTTAAGGCTAATCAGAAATAATTAATCCCAAACCCCCGCACGCCGCTGTAAAATCAGCCGATTAAATTAGCTGGAACAATGGTTTGCCAACTTTATTAATAAGGGTTAACTGAATCAATATAAATATTGACAATGACTGTTGTATACTTTAGTAGATCAAATTATTACGATTGTGAATGGAGTAGGTATGCAAGCTTGAGAAAACTTATTTGTTGCCAGATTATTATGAAAATCACACTGTTATATTTTTGATGTTGTAGGTTTCGCATCATGGTATATATATTCTTCCTTCCAGGTTATTGGCGTGTTGGCTGCGTGTCTGTTGATTTTCTCTAGCTTTCGAAAGCCAACACCCGAATAACCTGCAAGGAAGAATATGTTATATTTTTGTGAGACCATCGGAATTTTCTATTCTACCATCCTGTCGTCAGCTCTCATGCAAATACTCAAAATATGGATATTTTCTATGAGTTTATCTGTCGTGGTAATGGTAAAAATGGCAAAAAAATAATAAGTAGTTATATCTCAACAGATACACACTAAAGGATGGACCTTCCATCAGGCTTATGACTGATCGTCGGCTGGCTTAATGCGATCACATTACACTAAAGTAGCATTTACCATTTCCAGTTCATCCATCTGCCACTGCAGGGAATCGAACCCAGACCTCCAACCTGATAAGTGTAACAAAAAATGTGATTACATTAAGCCAGCCGACGATCAGTCATAAGCCTGATGGAAGGTCCAGTCTTTGCTGTGTATCTGTTGAAATATAACTACTTGTTATTTGTTTGCCATTTTTACCATTACCGCAACAGCTAAAACCACGGAAAATATCCATATTTTGAGTATTTGGATGAGACGCCTTCGTTTTTTAAATCACTCTAAAAAGTCACCCGAGGCAGGACACGCCATTCGCACCGTGAATTCACGTGAGTTAAACATAGATGGTACCGATTTCAAGTGAAGGCGAGGTGGGGGTTAGTTTCTACTCACCTGAGTTAAATAATACATACAGAGTACCATTCCTGAAGTACTTTTTTTTCTTTTATTGCAATTTTGGTAGATTGGCCACCTTATGCCTCATCCACATGCTCTCCGACCTTCCACGAGTCCCGCGCGAATGAGTAAAAAGGCGTTAACCGTCGGCTACGTATACAGTTCAAGACAATCACCTCGTCCGTACGTCCTTTTACTCATTCACACAAAACTCGTGGAGGGATGCCGAGCGTGAAGCGGCCGCATTATACAAAAGTCATTCGTTAGCGTTTAAAAATATTATTTTATAATTTTTTATAATATTTTTTTCTGAGTATTTCAGAGAATTAGTAAAAAAGAGAAAGGGTTGATCAAAGGAATTTATTATTTTTTAATCAAACAAAGTTCAAGGTGATATTAATTTCTGTAATGTTCGGTTCACTTGTTTCTTTCCGTAAAATAACAAGAGTGTCAAGTTCACGAAGAGTTAAAAACCTTTCACTTCATCTGTCGTTCTTGTTGTCGTCTGTGTCTACATTTTCCTACTTTAGGATTCGTCATAAAGAGATTTGACCTGTTGTTACCGCTGAATCTTTTGAAAGGAGAATGCTAAAAAAAACCAGGCCCGACGCAAACTAAATGTAACTCAAATGATCTACCTTGTACTTATCATATCGCCGCTCGCTTTTTACTTTGACTTAAGCGACACAGGGTCAACTTTTCAGGAGAGCGATTTAATGTTTAAAAAAACAGAAAAACCCTGATAACTTTTTTATTTATGAACCGATTTAAATAAGTTGTATGGGGGTTTTGTTCATGGATTTATTTTCTATTTTTTAGTATATAATGTTAATAAATATAGTCTCTTTTGTGTGAGTTAGATGGCGCTTAATGCCTTAATGCCTAACCTGATATTTAGTATAATTCGAAATTTATTAATTCAAAACAAGTAAATGGCCACTTTCCTTAAAATCATGAAAATTCAAAATGACTAACATGCCATTTGTAATATTTCTCCAAAAAAACAAAATGACTTACACGTCATTTATACATATTTTCTAATAATTCAAAACGACTAACACGCCATTTGTACTCTTCCTCAAAAATATCAAAATGACTAACACGTCATTTATATATTTTTTCTAATAATTCACAATGGCTAAGAGAACTTTTTATGACAAACTGTATCAAGCAGAATGTCTAAATTAGCACTGAAAATAAAATCGTTATAATTCAAAGTGATTAATGCAACCATGTTTTCCAAACACTTCCAAGTTAAAATGGCTAACACACAAACTCTTGTATTTTATAAAGAATTTTGTGAGTAATAAAAACTGAAGATCAATGTCTTGGAACTCTATGTATTCATCTTCATATCTGTTTCAAAAAAGAAGGAAAGTTTAAGTTTTCTAAATATATTCTTCATAAATATTTCTTAAATAATATATTCTAAATAGGTATATACGTTCGCGCCCATCGCACACAAAAGCAACACGTGTATTGACAATGAAGTTGTAAGTTAAACGACCGATAATAATATTTTCAAACCTTATAATTCTGTTTCAAACATTTTGTCTTAAACGACGATAGATGTACCAAATATCAGCTATTGTTATAACCGCAAAAATACTAAAGTGCAAATTCAATTATAAACAATTACTAAGAATGATTAACGCATTACATAAAATTAAAAAGTAACAATCTACTGTGACTAATAGCCATTTTTATTTAATTCAGTATTTAGTAGAAATGACTTAAAAGACATGAAACGACTAATATCCAAAATTCAAAAAGTCTAAACGACAATTTAACATTATTTAGTATCATGTAAATGTGACTAAACGTATGACATGTTAAGATTTAATATTATACGATTTGACTAAAGTGCATCTGTCTAAATAATTTTGATAAGTCAAAAAAGCTAAAGCGCCACTCGTATTGTTTTATGTGTTAAGTTTGTTTTTCTTATAAACCAAACATTCATGAATTGTGAAAATTTAGCAAAATAAAGCGCCATTCGCGATTTATAAGTTGTCATTTTCGTCGCTTTACCTATTTTTTGAAAGATAAAAGTTGGTTTTATTTTGACTAAACGACCAAAAAAGTTGTCTGATTGACCTTGAACTTGGACCATTCGACGCAGCTCGTCGAGACGATTCCAACGATATATATAACTCATTTTATACCTAAGTGGCGCTTAAGTCAAAGTAAAAAACGAGCGGCGATATTATACGCTTTTAAACCACAATTGCAACTGTTTAATGCTCCTATTACTAATACATTCATGTGACCCCTGTAAACTTCGAATAGGTATTTCACACATTTAGCCAGTGATTTCTATGCAGTATTTAATTTCTCATCATTTGAGTTACATTTCGTTTGCGCCGGGCCTGGTTTTTTTCCTGTAACTAAATGAGCATTCTCCTTTAATTGTTTGCTTGGTAAAAGTAAAAACGTTTATTGACAATTGTCTGATGTGTAAACCAATATTACACTGAAAACTGAAATGAAACCTACAGTGTGTGTACTTTTGGAATTTTGCTTTACTTAGGTTATGAGTGAAAAGTAAATATTGTAAAGACCACAATACATCGAAAAGGTGAATCAAAAATGCTAGCGATAAAGTGTAAAATGCGGACAGACTACAGACTTGAAAAATATGAAATTTGTATAAATATTTAACCTAGTAATGTATGTAGTAGTGAACAAAGACGAAGAACCCAAGTTGTCGACGTCATGGATCGTACAGCAAGACTCAAATGGCAATGGGCAGGGCACATGGCAAGACAAGACGAAAATAGATGGACTCCCAGACTCGTAAAGTGGAGGCCATGGGAAAACAGAAGAGGTGTCGAAGGCCCCAGAAAATATGGGCGGACGACGTGACCTTGATAGCGGGTAGACAGTGGGTCAGAAAGGCGAGGGATAGAAAAGACTGGAAACGAATGGAAGAGGCCTATATCCAGCAGTGAGGCACCCAAGCTGACGAAGAAGAAGAAGAAGAAGATATGTATGTGGGAAAAAAATCACATTTTTGATACATTATACCAGCCGACGATCAGTCATAAGCCTGATGTAAAGACCATCCTATGCTCTATATCCGTTGAGATAACCACTAGTTATTTGAACTGTTACTGAATCTACAGACGCAAAGTTTAATGTTTCAATTTTCTTCGAATTGACAGCAGGGAGTTGTGTTATACGTCGACTCAATCAATTTAAATAATTGTACTATGTCTGTCTGTCGGTCCATCTGTGCGCAGCGCGCGACGAAAATAAATAGTACCGTGATTATTATGCAAACTAACGGATCGAATCTATGAAATTTTGAAAATGTTCTCTACACTAGCGCTTTACATCGGACGAAAAGTGTTGGTTCAACAATACGTTTGACGTAATGTGAATTCAAACTTTTTGAAATTTCGAATTATTGGTACTTGGTGAATACAGTAACTTATAGGTAGGTACGTACCTACTTGATACAGAATGCATCGAGTTTTTCGAATCATACCTACATACTATATATATAGTAGGTACGTATAGCCAAATGGAATGAAAACAGTTTTGAATAGGTACTATCAGTTGGTTCGTATGATTTTGAAACAATCAAGTACTACATACATACCTACCTACCTATTATATTAATTATTGATAGAGTCATTCAAATTATAATTACTGTAGGTATAATATAGTATAGGTACGTATGTAAAATTAGTATGGAAAGTAGGTAAGACCCTATATTTTTTCACACCAAATAGCGACCAATTCTCCACACCTCTTACCGAAAAGACGGTAATGTTACCTTAGATTATTTTTAGTGTTTATTTTTTTAACGTGCCCAAACCAGAAGACTATCAGACCGATCTTCAATACTGTGCGAAGTGCACAGCACATGGAGTGGATATGTATCAAATACATCCTATATAGTGAATGTGAAGGGACATAACGATTCACGACAACGAATTAGGGGATTCAAAGTAATCCATATACCTACTATATTCCAGTTCGCCAACTGTAAGAAGATGTTGGCTACGAAAAGTTTCGCATGGTCCTATATTCGGCATGTTCCAATAATACAAGACACACAGGGTTACCCATGCTCAGGAACCCCCTTGCTCTTTACGATACATTGTTCCTATTACAATGACATCAGAACATTGTCAGGGCAGCATTATCAACAGCAATAGCAGGGGCATGGGAAAAGACTGAACCTTGTGATTTCCCTGATGTGTTCCTTCGATTAACTTTAAAGACCGTGGTAGAGTGGCAGTATGAGTATGGGAATGACACAGGTAAAGAGGAGTCTTGTGGCTTTCACGGGTGGGTACCAACTAAGAAAGTCGACGATGTGAATCTGGTTCTACGACTTTCTTGACGATATTGGAAAGACGGGGAAAAGACGGAGCCTTGTGATTTTCCTGTGTTCTCTCGAAGAATTTTGAAGGGTGGAGTAGTAATAGTGGTTACACAAAAACATATTAAACCAACCTCCGTGAATTCACGGGTAGGTACCCACTAGTAAATAATAATGAATTAAATAAATGTCAACTATAAACTGTAAAACAATCATATCAAATGTTGAATTATTACTCCGTTACTTTCTTGCAAGTCACAAACCCCAGTGGAGTACGTACTAACGCAAACTTTCATTGCCTGAGGGTCGCTTACTTGCAAGGTAAACATACACCATCAAGTAATAGAAAATTAATAGTGATTTGTAAACTTTGTTAGTTCTATTCAACCTGTTGTTGAATCAAGTTTGTTGTACTTTAGAGAGATGGCGGTACCGTAGGTAAAAGCATGTAAGATGAGCAGCTTTGGGTTTACTGTGAAAGTGAATAAAGGTAGCCAGTAACAGGACACGTGGACCTTTTGTCAAAAGTAGAATGGTTCTGCTAGGGCAAAGGTATAGACGTAGCGTATATATGAGATCATATTTTGTGGTGTTAGTGACAGCGTAATTACACGCAGTTATAGTAGTATTAGTGAGCGCACAATGAACAATAATGCTCACAAATGCATTAATTGTCTTTTTCATACCTGCGATAAGCAAGGCGGGTAGCCGTCCCTTCACTAATACAACAAAAAAGTCTCTTATTTTCAAGCTTTATCTATATACTGGTGTACTGCTCTGGTGTACCTGGTGCCGACAACGATGTATGAATGATTCTAACGAGATATGGACAGGACATTCCGGAAGACTGAGAAATCAGGTGTGGATGCTTTTGAGAAGAGGTCGCTAAAAAAATGTGTAAAAACCATGAGAGAATATAGGATAAGAAATAAGGCGATTAGAGAAATGAGTGACTGTAAGACATGATGCTGTAACAAGAATATAGCATTACAAAATAAAATGTCTATGTAGCTAGAAATATTCAATGTATTCATGCGTTTGCTAATGTCCATTCTTTCATTGTAGAAAAACATTAGGTTTTCACAATACACCTATCTTATACAGCAGAGCCATCTATGGTTAGACTACAAAAGCAAATCATATTATTGTATTATTTGATTATATTTCTGCATTCAACGTAAGTATAACTCCCCTAAATTAATGAGGCAAGGGAATAACAATGGACAGTGTTGTGTTATGAACGAAATAATGTATTCATTTTTGATGTCTGGATGTTGCTTTCATAGAATGAAGCAAATAATAGAGTTATATTCTCAAAAGAATAAACGTAATTCCACTTTCTTTATCCGAGATTTTATTATTTCATATATATTGTGCTGAAACAAAGATTTAATGGGCCATATAAAACGATTTCCCTTCAAATAAAAACAAGATTCAACAGATGAACGCAATATTGTGTAATAAGATTTGTTGTAAAGCAAATTTTATGGTATATTTTTTTATACATCCCTCCACGTTTTTTGTGTGAATGAGTAAAAAGACGTGCGGACGGGGTGATTGTCTTGAATTGTATACGTAATCGACGGTTAACGTCTTTTTACTCATTCACACAAAAAACGTGGAGGGTGTGCGAGCATGTGGATGAGGTACTATATTAAATTTATGTAGATTTACTGTGAGCCTATATTGTTAAGTTAAAGGGATAATATCCCAGCAACATTTTCAACGTCTTTAACGTTCAAAATCGCATGCACAATCGCACGATCAAATTTTAGAATTAGGGGATTTCCACGTTTTATGGGGCAATTTCGTTTAATAAAAAAAATACAGTGATTCAGTAGATTTCGATTCATTTACGACTTTCAGGAAGCGAGATATTTTCTTTTTGAAAAATTGAGAGGTATTTTTCACATTTTTTTTCTGATGTGTACAACGTGTGAAAGATCTGTAATGCCTAATCCACATGCTGGCCGAGCTACCACATTTTTGTGCTCATGAGTAAACCGAGCGTTAACCGTCGGCTACGTATACAATCCAAGACAATCACCCCGTCCGCACGTCTTTTTATTCATTCACACAAAACTTGTGGAGGTTCGACCAGCATCTGGCGCCAGCATTACAGCAATTAGCTAGATTTTTATTTAAAGTATTATTTAAAAAAAAATTCAAAGCATATTTTGTGAAATTGTCGGGATATTTATTCTGAAAAAATACCAAGTTTATCAGGGCCTCAAAATATAGCAGAATCTTATTAAATACTTTCATAACTTGATAATAACTTCATTAAACCTAATACTTTCTTGTAGGGAGGTTGCTTGAGAAAATAATTTTTCTGCAGACTACAAGGGATAATGCATAAATAGCGTTAGAAACGGTTCTTTTCTGATTTATGTAAATAGTACGTGTGGTATAAAAAACATGATATAAAATGAAAATTTTAAATGAATGAACCCCTAAACTCCCCCCCCCCCCTGCTTACGGCCATTTTTTTCAGGCTAACCACGATCAACATGTGGATCAGTGGGTAGAATCCTTGCTTCACAGTCGTGGGGTGTAGGATCGAATCCCATCCAAGGTACGAGTTTTTCAGAGTATAATATATATACGCTTACTTACTTTACTTTATTATTTTTTTAATTCATTATTTTGTCTTACACCTTTACGCTGTAAAGGTGTAAGACAAAAATATGCAATACAGAAGATCGATAAGAGGATAATGGGGAAGGCAACGAAGGAGACACTGGTATACGCATGTGAGGAGAATGGAGTCATCCAGGCTCCCTCACATCGTGCTGCACGACGAACCCCAAAGTAGACCCCCAGGCAGACCACCAATAAAGAGATGGATGAACAGCTGGGAGTCGACCTCGCAAGAGACGCAAGAGACTAACAATTCACAAACAACAGGCCACTAGGCCTAATATTAGAATAAGAAGAAGATCGATAACAACATTTATAATACAACAGAAAAATGTATTTTTGTACTGAACAGAGGGAACATTTTTAAGGCAATTTAATCAGAGTATTATAGATACCTACAAGATATCATTGAGTATCAAAATTCAATCTGTTGAAATTAAAAGATATCTGGATACATTCAATTTATTCAGGAACAGAGCTGTGGGTGTAATATTATATTTTAATATCAAATTTTATATTCTCGGAGCTTCTGCCTACATACAGAAGTACAGAGTACAAATTATACATAATACAATACAAGTATGCTGGTAATTCAAGCAGGTAAGCATTTGATGAAAGAGAGGTATGTAAAGTATTGTAATACTTTACAGTGGCGTGCTACGTGGTTTTAGCGCTAGCGCATATCTACATAGGTAAGCCGATTGTCGATTGTTAGAGCGTTGGAGCGACCAAGTGAGAGCAGCCACAAATACCACTCTACACAAGGCCGCACATCTGACCATGGTCAGAGGCTCATGGAGGAGGATTGTCAACTGCGGGAGTGAGAGTCGCGATCCTCAGTCATGAGGATAAACGACACCAGCAAGCCGATTGTAAACGATTTAAAAACTCTGAAAAACATTCTACGAAATACTTGTCTACAGATCTGAGACAGAAGCTATAGGGAGATAGAGAGAAACGATGTTATAGTCTACATTAGGAAGAAACCCCTTAAAAATAAGACGTTTCTTTGTAAAAAAAAATCTATCGCCATCGTTAAAAATACCCGGTATATTATGTTAGTGCCTCCAACTAAAGCATCTTATTTGAAGCGGATGTTTATTTATTTATTTATGGCACTTGTATAGACAATATATATATACAAATACAATCATTAAATCAAAACTATCTCATTTCATTCATACATCATCTAACAAACACAAGCGCACATCTAATCCATTCATATAAAAACATTCCGATATAATTGAAAGTTGCAACAAAAGAAGTAAGAGAAAACAACAAAAACAAAATGCATACACAGACACAACAACTAGGTACAAATAGTAAGTATGTAAATTAGAAAAATAAGGTAGTTACAGGACAGGAAGGGAGAAGAGGACAGGGGAAATGGAATAAAGGATATAACATTCTTATATGTAATTTATATATGTAATAATTTAGTTAGCGCAAATGGAAGCAAAAGAACTGGTTTCTAAACACAAGAGTGTCTAGTTTTGTAGACATAACGTTCGTTTTCGTGGCAGACTTAAAATTGTGATGGTAGACACGCCACTGGTAGGTGGCTGCGTCTTTTGGGAGAGATTATAAAAGTTCCAATTTCCATAATGGATGAGGCCGGGAAGCATCTGTCTGAAGATAAACATTATCATCAAGTCTATACATTAGGAAGGTAAATAATACCTGTGCTCTGCTATACTATACTGTATTGTGAGTTACGCACTTTGTGTTAAATAATCTAAGATCCCACCGCTAAAAATATGACCTAACTGTTTTTTTTTACTGGCGGTGGGCAGGTCACATGGCTAGAGACCCAGACGATAAGTGGTCGAAGAGGGTCTTAACCTGGAAACCCAGAATGACTACCAGGGGTGTAGGAAGACCACCACTACGATGGAGAGACGACCTGGTAAAATACGTGGGTACCAACTGTATCCATAGAGCCCAGGATAAAGCGGCGTGGAAGCAGGTGGAGGAGGCCTTCTTCCAGGAGTGGACGGGAGTAGGCTGAAGAAGAAGAAGAAGAACTGTTTTTAATCGAAATTTTTAATTTAATTTTAATTGCTAACATCCACTGACATTACAGCATTTGGACATTTGCAGAGCACAAAATACATTTGCGCCGTCGATGTGATAAAAAAAATATTGGTAATAAGTGTGAATTAAATTAAAGGTAACACATTGGGAATTGCCGCAATGCGAATGCGTAAAACCACGTAGGGGGGGCTATTTGAGAGGGAGCAAGATTTTGAATTTAAATCACACATTCGATTAAAAAACACATAAGTCATATTTTTAGCGGTCGGATCTTAAGCTAATAGCGATGTCCTTGATGGAAACATCAAAGTATTAAGCTGAATAACACAGTAAGTACTACATTAAAAGTATATAAGACAACAGTATAGTTTATTGTTTATTGTCCTCGCCATCCTTATCCGTCAGCCCCAAGTGAGGGACTTGGACTCGTCAAGTTCACAATGTTTTAATGAGCAGATTTACACCATAATTCAGTTATACTCAGTAATTACAACACCTGTCAAAGTCCACCAAAACAAGCATGAAGTGCCCAAAATCTAGCTTAGAAATCTTGAGTAGGGCACCCGGATGTCTTAATCCGCCCCTGATAACAAAACATAACACAAACACTCTCTCCCAAAAAAAATGTACAAAACAAAATGTGTACACATATAATTACATAATATAAATAACTGAACTTTGGCTGGCTTAATGCGATCACTTTTAAATTCTAAACTATACACGCTTCATATATTTGATTCGTGAAGTTTAATGCTACAGGCGAAACTTTAACTTCATAAACCGTCATAAATGTTTCCATCCTTGGACAAGGACACTGAAGGAATGTAAGTTGGGGATGGGGTTTGTCGGGGGGGCTCCCTTCTGGCTAACCCTGAGCCCACCTCTTAAAAATATTTTGCCAAAAAGTGCGGGTAAAGAGGACGCTATACGCGCCTCTGCTACCCGGGGATGCGGAGGGCCCGTGGGAGTCCTTCAATGTTCATAAACCGTTATTTTTTTAATGGGTTTTTGGGCATGCTTGGGGAACTAACCTACCCCGGGCACAAAAACTAATGTCAAATTTATTAATTTACCTATATTTGATAAGGAAGAGGCGGGTGGTATATAATATTAGCTACAATAACGAATATTCCGCGAAAGATTCCGTAAAGATTTTTTTATCATCTACATATTTTTTTATTCTTCAAAAGAGTATCAAGTAAGGATTATCGAGGGCTTTCGATTTTTAAAAAGGAACTCAACAGGACCGCATTGGAAGCAAGGAAAATATATTCAATAGTTTTTTTTTTTTTTAATAAACTGTTTTTTTTTTACTAATGGACAAGAATCCTGGCTAGGACATAGGCTATTAAAAAATCAAATAACTGTTACAGTTGAAGAGAAAAACGATTTTAATTACAAAACAGTGTGTGAGTAATAAGGTTGTGTAAAAACCCGGACCGATCACAAAGGCAAGTAAAAAATAAAAGTTTTTGAACGTAACGCGGTATAGGTACTGAAGAGTAAGCATATTGACATTTAAAAGATATATATATAAATGGGAGACCTTAGATCTCGACAACCTTACTAAAAATGCTTTAGAAAAAATAGGATCGATACATTGAACATATTTATCTAAATAATGAATGCAAAAGATTTTTCATATCTTGTATAGATTTCCTAAAAAAAAGTGAAAAACACCTCTGATTTCCGAATGATAGAAACTCGTTTCCCGAAACTGTGTAGGTAAAAGTTTTTTTAATGAAACGAAATTAACCCCAAAAAGCAAAAAAAAACGCTATTTTAAACATTTTATCATGCGATTGTTCAAGCGATTTTGAACCTTAATGCCACGGGCAATGACCGTGACGGCATAGTTGGGTCCCGAGCATCAAAGCATATGCATAAGTACCAAATTACCATATATATACTATATGCTGTGGAGTTTACATTACTTCGATCAATAATGCAGAAAATGCTATTAGAAATATTAAAATCTATAAAGTAAGCCGCCACAAACATCCTTGAAGGAGCAGATACAGTAAAAACTTATTATTATGATCGATTGTAGATAAATTTTATTATGTATTTTAAGTACATTATTATTACACACAATATTATTCCCGTAACCATTAAATAACAATACTGTTGGGAGAGGTACTCCAATACGCTGATAGTAAAATTTATGGGACACCATAAAATTATACGTAGTCTCCAGTTATTGTATGTGAATATTACCTGTCCCAATACATTAACGTTAGTGTAGGCATTATTATTAAAATATTGAAATGCTCTGAAAATAATAATTCAGGACATTTTATAGTAGCAAATTATACCACTCCAGAGAGATATGTAATCTGACCTAAACTGGGACACAGCTCTGAACATGTAATCCAGTTTAAAGGTATGTAGAAATTTAACCAAAACTGGGACAAATTTCTGAATATGTTATCCAATGTAAAGATAATATGTAGGTAGATAGATATTGGATCAAAACTGGGACACTTTTCTGAACATGTTATCCCAAAGAGATATAGATAGTGGAGATACTTATATGACCAAAACTGGAACAAATCTTTGAACATGTCATTCAATCGATGAAAGGGATGTATTTGATCAAAATTAGAACAAATTTCTAAATATATCTTTCAATCTGATGTAGATATTTGCACACAACTGGGACAAATCTCTGAAAACGTCTTTTGATCTGAAAAGATGTAGATATATGCACAAAATTGGGACAAATCTCTGAACATGTCATCCGATGTAGGTATGTGCAATATTATACAATATAAAAACATAAATCTTTATTGGCCAAAGAAAAATATGCATAGTTACAAAAACAGTAGGTACATTGGTAGTGTGCCAAAAGGCAATATAAGTAGACAATTCTCAAAACATGTTATCAAATGTAAAGATATCTGACTTATCTGGGACAAATATCTGAATATGTCATTCAATCTAAAGAATTGTAGATATCTTAACAAAATTGAGAAAATCTATGAACATGCATCCAATCCAAAGAAGCTTAGATATCAGAACAAAACTGGGGCGAATTACCTAATATGCAATACTTTGTTTACACAACAATAACAATTTTACGCACATAAATTATACGATTTTTCTTTTTCAAATGAGTGAAAACTTATACTTGAGGGAGTATATGTACCTATTACATTATTCATATTAATGTTTTGCGCCGGTGAAACAGGAAGAACGCAAATTTTTATCGTGTTTTTTACACGTGCTTACGAATTTCACAGCAAACACATTCCCGCGTGAATCGTCAGCTGGGATTTAAATAATAAAATAAAAAAAACGCACAAAACATTCACGAAGGAATCAAAAGGATTTACAAAATTGCGCATTCCTGCGTAAAAAGCCGCCTCTGTGTAACAGGGGAACAGAGACGATATAATACTTGTAGGTCGTATAATAGGGATTAGATATTACGTACTTCGTGAAGTAGTGATAAAAATATGTTGAAGGGAGTTTGATATTACACGGATACGTTCAGTCAGGTGTTACCAGAAATATTATCTTACCTCCTAATATCTCCTGTTTTCCTAATACTTGTATGTAAAACGTTGTATCAATATTTTATGTATTCCGTGGGGGGATTTAAGGCGAAACGAGCGTTATGTTGACGACGAAACATTGTTGTATTTGTAAAATGATATTATTATTTGCTGTTTTACATTTCTTCCGGTAAAAAAAACATACCCTATCTCTTATAGTATCATTTCTTGTAATGCTCTATAGCTTAATCCGACAGAGGTATTTTGAGTCGACAATTTGAAGGGGAGATTATCCTAGATTGAGGTCATCAGAATGTGGATTATGCCAGCCTATTGCACGGGGGTACGACTTTGTTCTAGGCACTTGCATACTTAGGTATAGGATCCGTTTGGCATGAACGGATGAACTGAATAAGAATATAGTCGCCTCTCTTCACTCTCACACAATCATATGGGAATATGTGGACATATGAAAAAAATGTGTTTTTGGTTTTCAGAAGTCTTGTTTTCTTACGATTATAATAAAAATTTAACCTAATTAAATAATAATTATAAGATTTTGTTATATATTTTGGGAACAAAAACTGTATTTACTGCCTAATAATCGTTGACGGCGAATTTTTCCGTGAGGTTATCTTAAATTTTACAGCTGGCAACACGCACACGAAATGACGCCGTTGCGGCTTGTTTGTAATCGTTGTTTTGATGTCAGCCATTTTTACGAATCGGCGTCTCGTGTTCATTCTCGTGTTTTCGTTTTGTTTTTAATGGTTGTGTTGTAGATAAACTATATGTGTTGTGAGAAATAGACTTTTAGATCATATCTTTTAAAGTGTGACGTACTGGTAGATTGTTATTCGTTTTGTTCACGTGGACATTACTGCCTCATAGTAAACATGTGTATGAGACGATTCTGTTATGCGTTGAAACCAGTGGTATATATCACTGGTTGAAACAAATGTTCATTTTGAAAGACTCCATCATTTTCGTATTGTAGTTACAAGGTGTAATCTGTGAGAAATAGACTCTTTTATTGTTAACCCCACTGAGACAAGGACTCATTATTATTTATAAGTGTTAAAACTGTGAGAAATGGACTCTTTTATTGCTAACTGCACTGAGACAAGGACTCCTATTATTTTTAAGTGTTAAAACTGTGAGAAACAGACTCTTTTATTGCTAATTATCAGTGACACAAAGAGCCATGGAAAGGAGAATGTTGGGTATTTCACTGAGAGACAGGAAAACTAATGTTTGGATCAGAGAGAGGTCCAAGGTCGTCGATGTCGTTCACAGAGTTTCCAGCCAGAAATGGAGTTGGGCTGGTCATGTGGCCAGAACCACAGACTCTAGGTGGATAAAGAAAGTCCTGGAGTGGCGACCTAGAACAGGCAGAAGAAGTGTTGATAGACCTCAAGCACGGTGATCGGACGATGTAAGGCGAGTTGCGAGAGGCGGTTGGATGCGGTCTGCCCAGGATAGGGAGCTGTGGAAATCAATGGGGGAGGCCTATGTTCGACAATGGACGCAGGGGGGCTCACATGATGATGATGATGATTGCTAAGTGCACTGAGACAAGGACTCCTATTATTTTTAAGTGTTAAAACTGTGAGAAATAGACTCTTTTATTGCTAACTGCACTGAGACAAGGACTCCTATTATTTTTAAGTGTTTTTAATTTTGATTTTGATGAAATTGATGATGAATATGATGAAATTTTGAAACACAGTTATCCTAAAAATCCTACATTCACTTAAAATATATATTATATACTCTGTGTTATTACCATTTGAACAATAAATAGTTTGATGAAATTAGTGTCTTTTATTCTACATTTCGGTAACATTGGGCTTGGTGCACACTAGTAATTAAATGATTTCATTTCAGTTAAAAATTTTGATTACATCATTTTTTTGACTGGAGTGGAATTATTTAGTTACTAGTGGTATCAAAATATTCTTTATGGTCTAGAAATACATTCAAATCTGCCGCCAATTTCTTCAAGGAGCTTTGCACTGGCCACAACTGCGGTGCTATACATTTTCCGTGTATGCATATGTTTTCTATGTAGTTGTAGTTCTTCTCGTTAGAGTATATGTGTTCTGTGGCCTATTGAGTACACTATATTTAGAAGGTTGTGTATTTGTAAATACTGCGTTTTGTTTTGTAGCATTCGACGTTGATATTTCCTGAACTTGACGTCAGTATATGTAATGGAAAGCTAAATCAACATCGAATATAACAAGCAATAGAATATTTGTGAAACAATATGCGCTAATTAAGTCCTCTATTATACATTATATATTCTATTCTTATTCTTCTTCAAAGACTGTCCTCTGAGAGCATTTCCTGGAGCTTATGCAGTATCCACAATGCCCTCGGATGGCTTGGAAGCCTGGATATTGCTCTGTATGTAACATATAGCATAATTCTCTTATCTTCTGACGTTGCCGCCCAACGCAACGGTGGCAGAAGCTATACGAAATAATTGAGATAACCATAGCGATTGCTTCTTCTGGTTATGTTTCGCTTACAACCAAATCCACTCTCACACTATTATGGGGTATTAAGGTAAAAATCAACGATAACTACATCCTCTTGAGTTTCT
Organism: Ceraclea dissimilis; assembly: GCA_963576895.1. Lineage (NCBI taxonomy): Eukaryota > Metazoa > Arthropoda > Insecta > Trichoptera > Leptoceridae > Ceraclea > Ceraclea dissimilis. The sequence goes on from OY756377.1 coordinate 4,312,306, forward strand.
AAGAAAATGTAGTGGTTTTTAGATCCTTCTAGTGAGAGTCTTGTCCAAGGAACATGAAGGGAGTTTCAGACCAGTAGTTGCAAGAGAGGTTTTCCGGCAAAAGCTCTCCCATGGAAAAAAAAAAGAATTTATTTTACCCATTTAAATATACGTTTGGTATGATCAACAAGAGACATCATACTTTGGCACATATGTGTTTTTCTCCGATATTTTAGTGTCATTTTTATATCTTTGCTACCTATACTATAATATATATCTCATAATATAATAGTATACCTATACTATTACATTATGAGAATATCAAAATGCTACAACCCTTGCTTGCATAATATGAGACACGGGTATGACTGTATACTGTGTACCACCAACACATGCTACAGTATGGATTTTATATGTTTTTTTATGATATTTATACGTGTTCTTTGTGCAATAAAATTCTCCATTGTATAAGTACAAAATAAAAATACTATAAAGTCCTTCAATTTATTTAAATATTCCTCCAAAAATTAGGACTATTTTAAATTAAAAAAAAAAACAACTTTATAGTAATAACATTTGCAACTTTATTACCCTTTGGTATTCATTCACGTTACGAGCCAACAAAATGTTTTGAGCAGACATCAATGGATGTCGAGCTCCTTTATGTTAAATTTGACCGTTTTGATTTAGGTACCTATAAATTGGGTTGGTAAATACCTATTGTAGTTCAAAATGTTATTATGTAAACAAATACTATGCTATTATGTAAATAAATACTATGCTATTATGTAAATAAATACTATGCTATTATGTAAATAAATACTATGCTATTATGTAAATAAATACTATGCTATTATGTAAATAAATACTATGCTATTATGTAAATAAATACTATGCTATTATGTAAATAAATACTATGCTATTATGTAAATAAATACTATGCTATTATGTAAATAAATACTATGCTATTATGTAAATAAATACTATGCTATTATGTAAATAAATACTATGCTATTATGTAAATAAATACTATGCTATTATGTAAATAAATACTATGCTATTATGTAAATAAATACTATGCTATTATGTAAATAAATACTATGCTATTATGTAAATAAATACTATGCTATTATGTAAATAAATACTATGCTATTATGTAAATAAATACTATGCTATTATGTAAATAAATACTATGCTATTATGTAAATAAATACTATGCTATTATGTAAATAAATACTATGCTATTATGTAAACAAATACTATGCTATTATGTAAATAAATACTATGCTATTATGTAAATAAATACTATGCTATTATGTAAATAAATACTATGCTATTATGTAAACAAATACTATGCTATTATGTAAATAAATACTATGCTATTATGTAAACAAATACTATGCTATTATGTAAATAAATACTATGTTATTATGTAAACAAATACTATGCTATTATGTAAATAAATACTATGCTATTATGTAAACAAATACTATGCTATTATGTAAATAAATACTATGTTATTATGTAAACAAATACTATGCTATTATGTAAATAAATACTATGCTATTATGTAAACAAATACTATGCTATTATGTAAACAAATACTATGCTATTAAAGTCTGGCGATCTGTTCTCTCTGCCTGTCCCGCAAACAGCGTCATTTTGACGGGTAACAGCTAGTATCTCGGGTTGACTGTAAGATATTGCTTTTGCAATAAGTCCGCCTTTTGGCACACTGTATTGTCTTGATTTGTTTTTGTTGTTACATATAATTATTTACTGGCCAATAAAGTTTTATTTATTTATTTATTTATTTATCTCATAAAATTAAGTACCTAGCGATTGTTCTAAATGTATCTATTTGGAGTGCGATTGAGGAATACGTCCAATGTCACATAAAAATAATTATGACTAATTATTAGTAATTATTAGATAAAAATAATTATGACTAATTATTAGTCATAATTATTTTTATGTGACATTGGACGTATTCCTCCAATATTTTTAATGTGTCAGTCTTTTCTTATCAGTGACATTTGGAAGTCAACGAACCCTACACGCCATAGACACCTACTCAAATATTATTTATGAATTTTTAAATTATTAATTCGCCCTTCGACTTAATCACGATATTGGGAACTACACTACCTATTTATTACCTATGTGTATCGATTTATTAATTCTAACTGTCAAAGGTCACGCGAGTATTTTGGATACATGGTTCCTACCTATAGGCATGGGCATCGCCAGCCTCGGAGCTAGGGGGGGGCAAGAAAAATTATGAAAAATAGCATGAAAAACGCGTAAATAGCGCCGCAGGCGAATTTTTTTGGTGAGACATAGTGAAGAAGGTCGTGATATTATGGTTTGGTTTATTTGAAAATGTTCATAAAAATTTGCGGCCTCCGAGCAAACGAAGGGAGCTTCGATGACTTCCTATACCTGAGACTGAATACATAAAGAACGTTCAATTTAATTTCTGACGACCAAGCTTGCTTGCGAAATTTATCATTGCCCAATGCCATACCTTCAAACTTTTTTCCTTTGAGAGATGTGATATACTTTTTTGACCATACGATAAATAAATAAATGCACAATAATATGTATGTATGAAAAATGTTTCCTATAAAAAGTAAGAAAAAAGTAGCGCCGCAGTCAATTTTTTTATGAAACAATTGTATTTTGACGGATTTTCATACTAATTTTATAAAATTTATGACATGATGAGAAAATGTGTGTTTTTTGTGAGGTTTTATCATTCAGTATGAAAAAATATATACCTACTCCAATCTCTAGCTGCTCCCCCTTGACGACGCCCATGCTTATAGGCATTGTAGTTGAGAAATAGCAATGTCAAAGTAGTAACTTTACTCGATACAAAGTAACTATTCATGAAGTTATCAAGATTACTTTGTATTCGTTACTCAATCATGATAAATATCTGTCAGTACTCACTCATTACGAATTTAATTTAATTCGGTACTCGATCATTTGTATCTTGTCTAACAGGAAAAGAAATGATATCCAAATTCATTCATAAAACTTTACTTTGAGACGTACTGGTTAACCAACACTCATAGCCGATTTAGAGCGATGATAGGTACAGTGAACTTTAATACCCATACATTCGATTCATTAGTTTGCATAAATAATCACGGTATACTCTTTATTTTCGTCATGCGCTGCGAACACGCAGACACACTGACACACATACAGACAGACATTAGACAATTATTAGTATGATTGTTCTTCATCATGTATAACGAATTTACAAAAATTGTGGAGAAAATCCTAAAAAAAAATCAAAATTGTTTCATAATTAGTTTTGCCTGCGGCGCTAATTGTTCTTGTCAATGTGTGACCCATTGTTTTTACTTTAATTAAAAAAAATAAAAAAACAATTCTATATCACAATCTTCGTTACCGAGTCTCACGAAAAAATATTCATCTGTGGCGCTATTTAGGTAGATTTTTTTATACCCTATCAATATCAAGCTTTGAAGTCGCAAATATCCCTTTATTCAATAGGAAAAGTAGTGTAACCAAATCTAAAATTAAAAAGTAACGGATACTAATATAGAAGTAACGATTACATTATTTAAAAGTAACGAATACAAAATGATTACTCCAAAGTAACCGAACTTGACATCACTAAACTACAAACTGTCAGACACCTACTTTGTATAAGTAACCCTTACACCAACCCTTCAGTAAATTCGACGCTTAGTTCGTTCATTATAATATTCCGATAATGATTATTACGTCACTTAGATCGATCGTTATTTTTTGTAATAAGTAGGTGGCTTAGTGCTTACGTAATAAACCATCACCTAGTTGAGTGTTAAATTAATTATAACTGCTGCATTAAGAGTAGGCATACCGACATTTAAAAAATTTCATTGAACATTTATCTAGGGAATAACCGTAAAAGATTTTTGAGAGACGTAAAATTAACCCCATAAAATGGAAAAAACACTATTTTTACCATTTTATCACGCGATTGTTCACGCAATTTTGAACCTTAATGCCGTGGGAAATGACTGTGACGTCATTCTCGGTGCCAAGCCCTTAATGCGACCTTTATAAAAAACTAGCTGAGTTACCCGTGCTTCGCAACGGCAAATTTGACAAAACAACCCGGCATTCTTTATAGGCTTGAGCTGGACAAAATAATATGACTTAAAATCTGAATTTCTTTTCCAACGCCCTTTCATACGATACCACACTCGACCTCACACAACCCTTGGATCCCCTCATAATCATGGCATCTCCTAGGAAAAGCCTTTTCTCCAAAAACCGGCTACGTTACAACACACCCTAGATTATGGCAAATGTTACTCTAAAATTTTGCAGCAATCCATCGTAAAATGCGGGAGCTATGCGAACACTTACAAAAAACAGACTTTACTTTATACGTGAAATTACGTGAGCGAAGCAATATATTGCCTCGTGTAAGCGAACCTTAGTGAAAATGTTGAAATTTTAGTTTGCCTTATCTCGATCTTATTTTTGTTGAAAATAAAGTAATGGATTTAGTTGAATGTGCTTTGAAAGATAAACTGATGACAAAATATTAATATTGGCAACACGTTCTATTCTTTCTAAATTAAATTATTGGCTGAGACGCAGCAGCAAAAAAAGAAAAGAAAGAAATGAGAAAGGGACAAAGCAAAATAAACAAACTTCAGGAAACTGAAAACTTATTGTGTTTTTTTTTATTTCAGGGACATTTGTTACATTATTAATGAAACATGTACACTCTTAACCCTACAACAAACTTGCAGGGCTCACGCAGCCCAAAGAAATTTTAATATAGCATACTTTTTGACGTTATATTAACGACGTTAGCGCAATAAATTTTTCGCAATCTTCTACTGCATTAGCAACAAAGCACCAAAAGAATTAAAAGGAATAAGGAACAAAAATAAACTAAAGGGAGAATTAAAAAGATGGGTTGCGGAGATGTGATTGCTATGAGAAATTGTGGTACTGTTGTTTAGTGATAAGTATAAAAATATGTATTAGATTTATAAGATAGAATAAGATAATATACTGCCAACAAACTGCTTTGCAGATTGACAAATATCGGTAACTATTTTTTTGTAAATGTATAATAATAAAAAAAAAATTAGCATAAGATTTTGTCATTGTGACCAATTAATAAATAAAAGTTGTCTCAGAATACAGAAACACAATAACGACTATTCACATTATCGGACAGATCTCATGGTAAGCAAAGGCGTTGCTTGCTTTCTAGACGAACCTGAACTTGACGAGATAAACCTAAATACATCTCTGTATATTGTATACACAATAAGGTCTTCTCATAATATGATGTTAAAAAAGATAATTTCGAAAAAAAAAACAATTAATATGTTTTCTTAACGGTTACATTGTTAAGGGACTCAGCGGGTGACATAAATATTAGGTATGTACTCAAGGTTGCATTAATTTAATTCAATGTCAAATAATGATTTGTGGCCGCTTGAGCCCATTAGAAAGACAATTGAAATTTTATAGTTAACACTACAGAGGGTTAAGACAATAAATGTTATATGGTACCTACGTTCGTATGCGTGTTTGAAATTACTCATATTTACTCTGCATTTATTATAACTTGTCAGTTGGGTGCTTGATTAAATTAGTAGTAGTTCTATTGAAAAATCTCGTACCCATGGTGATCCATGAGTCTTTTAACGCTGAACAGTCTATTGTAGATTTTTGTTTCTTTCAGCCCATTTTGCGAACCTTGAGCCTTATTTTAAGTAAGTATAATGATTTGCTTAATATGGAATGGTAAAGAATCCAGCTATGGAATTCACCAATCATTTAGTTAGGTGATAGATAGCGAAATAGGAAACACCTTTCATAATTTCTCATACAAAATTTTTGAACAAATCCCCTCGTGGCGAGCATCGTGACTTATTGACTTTCCTATGTTATCACGAAGAATATCAAAGGGCGAAGTTAGGCAATTAATTACCTTGAAAAAGGTCATTTATGATATGATCATAAATAAGGAACAGTTAGGTCACCAGATCAAGGATTCCACGAAACTGAATGGGGAGGCAAATTATAGTCTTCAATCTATCATCGATAGCGAAGTAAATGTCGATGAAAAGTTTATGATAAGCCGCTAATATACCAGAAGATGTTTAATCGATACCAAACTAGACCACATCTAAGCAAGGCCGTAGCCAGGAATTCACTTCGGGAGGGGTGGAGCTCTAAACCAGAGACACTTTATTTTATAAACATAAGTTTAGTATACATGGGCGTCGCCAGCTTCGCATCTGTGGAGAGGAGGGGCAAGTAAAATCTAATGCTGGCGCCAGACGCTCGCCGACCCTCGCCGTGAATGAGTAAAAAGGCGTGTGGATGAAAATGTTTGTCTTGACGTGTACGTAACCGACCGTTGACGCCTTTCTGCTCACGAACACCGAGCCTTCGCGATAATGTGGAGAGAGCATTAAATGCAAAAGTGACAAAAAATAGGAAACCATGCCGCAGGCGATTTTTTTTATGAGACTGAGTGAAGGAAGTCGTGATGTACTTTGGCTTATTCCGCTTTATTTTCTTTACATAAAAATACCAAAAATACGTTCCACAAAAGCTGTGAAAACTATTTTCTAGCGCCGGAGACTATTTTTTTTTGTAAATGAGTGAATTAATGAACCTGGGTGTTTGGCATGCCCTTGAACTGGATCTGAGAGAGTACGGACTAAATATAAAATGTCCAAGTTTCGCGCCAGTTTTTGAACTTTTTGTGTTGCATTGTTAGAACTATTAAAGTATTAAATGAGGGAAAATAATTTGTCGGAACCCTGAAAGTGATTTTGTAGTGGAGAGTGGAATTATTTATTAAACATGTGAAACAATAAACAAGATTTTAAAAAAGCCTTGCACAACAAATAAAGGCAGTGCCGTGAACTCAAGAAAAAAAACTGGGTGTTTTTCTGTATAGTAGGCAATAATTATTTAGAGGGGGGCTTTAAGCCCTAAAACCCCCCTTGCCTACGGCCATGCAACTAAGCAGATACTTCCTCGATGCGATGGTATGGCCCCATTAATTCTGAATTGCCATCATTGTTAAGGTTAACCCCACAAAACTGAGACACACCTCAATGATATAAGAAATTTCTATAGACATAATCCTATCAAATGTTTGACGGGAGTTAGTTAGTGCCCCTGCCTAATAATGTGTTATTGTAAAAGTCAAAAGGTTGACAAAGTCGCAATTTGCTGAAAAATCCTCAAGCGTTATCTAAAATTTAGATCAGATATTACCTATCTAGGTAGTTATTAATTTTAGACACCCAACCACAAAAATGACTCTACAAAAAATCCAAAGATTTGATGTACGAGTAACTTCACTTCGTTGTTTATATTTTTTTTTTGTTTGTCGTAGCGAAAATCTTTCAATCTATTTTTCAACCACTTCCTGATTACTTGGAGACCTGAAAGATTGCAAACGTACGTAAAATCGGTGACAATATATACGTTTCTGTACAAAATTGAACCATCTTTCTCCAGAGACAAAAAAGATGTAAAGAGTTTTAGGGTGATCCACGGGTCGTGTGTGGTCATGTGTGGTATCGTATGAAAGGGCGTTGGAAAAGAAATCCAGATCGTAGTTCCAATTTTTCCAGTTTGGTATCGTTTGAAAGACCGCGAAAAACAGTTCTAGGATGAGAAGCATAAAACCTTGTTTTTAATTTTTTTTTAAATACGATCACTTATTTCATTCAGTGGTAAATACATTTCATAGAATTTACTGAACTTACGTCTTTTGCTGTATCTAAAATAGTGACGTTATATAGGAACATAGGTATACGTAGTACCTACCAGGCGCGAAGCTACCTAAGAACACGATTCCCATCGAGTTACCTTTTGGAAAAAATGATAGGTACAATAGTGTCCAATCTGACGTAATCCATAAGAAATGTTAGCCCCGGCTTCCCTTCTGCAGATATCCACCCTTCGCTACTGCTACCAACCTACTAGAAATACAATAAAACATAACAACCACCTCTATATTTCAGTTTCATGTTACTTTCGTTCAAAATTACATTAGCTGGATATATTGGATGTCATAAAATATACTACCATGTTTCAGAATCAAGGAGAGTACCTAGTACCTACATTCAATCAATGTCCCTTTGTAGAAGTGTACTATGTATATATATCGACTGGAATTTCGTCCTACCCTTTTCCTGTCACCACTTCGACAACGAAGCTCGTAAAATACCATACAATATTATTATATGAAGAAAATTATGAAATTTTATATTTTATCCATCCTTATTTTACCAACATTTTATTCGCTGTGGGCCAACCAGCGACAAGTGTGCGTGTGTTCATTATACCTTATCACAGAATACTTCGATATTTAAATGCCAGCACAACTATCCATGTCACTCTAAATTTAGATGTTCCCGAAGTTCGTTCTACTAAATATGGTATTGTGTTCATGAGTAGGTAATTGCATGGCTGGTGCCGTTGGTTGGAGTACGGACTTCCAATCTGGAGGGTGAATTCGAATCTTGGTGTTGACATTTTTTTTCAGTTTAGGGGGTTGACTGAAAGATTTTTCATTTGGTACAGCTTTGGGCGAACCTATTCGTATTTTTTTCTTTAATTGATTATTTTCAAGACCGCACATTTCAAGATTATATACATTTAACTGAGATGTAAATAAAATAAAATAACAAATCCTATTTTATCGGATTTTTCTCTTTGGGCAGATCGGGCCTGATGATGTGACATGCGCACAGTTCTGAAACGCAAGTCGTTTTATTTTTTCAGAAAATCCAAATGTATATTTTTGCGAAGAGGCCGAGCCCTGTTGCATATTTAAAAGGATGAGTCGAACCTCTACCTAAATTGTTCACAATGAAATAGAATGAAATTAAGATCGTTCACAATAATGGTTTATTTACTTAGGTATCCTCACGTTTAATGTCCATGTACATTGTACATAATTTTACGGTCCAAATGTACTTACAAAACTGCTGAAAAGTGAAAACATTGACTAGGTAATAACTTCATGTAAATACGGTTATAAAAAACATGTAATAAAAAAAGTTCGTTTCGTATTATTTTTAAGCAAATATCGTAATAAAAATAATGTTTATTATTCTACATACGTAGTGTTTAATTTCACGTCAACAAACAATTTTACAAATTAAATTTTGAAAATTATTTTTTTTTGCGTCGTAATTCGATCCAGCCTAATTTAGATAGAGAATTTAAATTAGGGCAGATCATGGATTTTAACGTAAAAATATCTATCTATCTATACCCTCACGCCACATCCCTTGCAGGGTAGGCAGAGAGGACAGAGCGCCAGACAGCCCAATCCGTACACACACTCCTAGCTTCCGTCACATTCATGCAATTAGTCATACACGCTCTCCGATTCCTTTTACTCAAAACGCGTCCATCCTTGAGGATCTGGTCGACATTATCGGACCAGGTCAGTCTCGGACGGCAGCGCTTTCTCACCCCTCTTCGCTCATTCAGATATATCTTTTTTGTCATCCTATCATCATTCATTCTCTCAACATGCCCAAACCATCTTAGTTTGTTTACTTTCATTCTTGTCACTACACCAGTCTTGCAGTCACTCATTTCCCTAATATATCTAATTATTATCACATTTTGACACGTTGAATATCGTAAACGTCAAAATTCATCAAATGAATACTGTTTGTTGTCAGAGAAATCGGCGTCATACACGTTTTCATGGCGTTATATTGAAACAAATGAAATGTGGTCAAAAGTGTGATGTGATCACATTAAACCAGCCGACGATCAGTTATAAGCCTGATGGAAGGTCCATCCTCTGCTGTATATCAGTTGAGATATAACTACTTGTTAAAAATTCAACTATAAACATGTAGAAAAATTCCGTTGACCTCACAAAGAAATTGTGATTTCAAAAATAATGAACTGAATCGATTGAAGATTGAACATCAATAGATGATTCGAAGGGAGATAACTCTATATTCGACTTCTTTATCACAAGATGCGAGAATCAAGCAGGGAAAGTAAAACTAAAGTTCTACAACTTTGTATACATTCTGGGAATTCTTATGCTTAACTAAAGCTCTACAGAATTTCACTTCCTGTTTGATTGTTTGACTTTCCTGACACAGTTTCATCACTGTGTGCAACAGGCTTTAGGTATATAAATTTGACTCTAGTTTAAGAGTATGCATATTGATATTTCAAAAATTTCTAAAAACGGGAGAGACTTTATACGCCTGCTACACGCTCGCGAGTCACTACGACTTTTTGGTGTTCACGAATACCGAGGCGTCAACGGTCGGATACGTAGGTAGACGTCAAGACAAATATTCCATCCGCACGCCTTTTTACTCATGAACACCAAAAGGTCGTGGTGACTCGCGAGCGTAGAGCGGGCGCATTAGATCTCGAAAATCTTATAGTCCAAGAGCCCGCTGCTTAATTTATGACGTATCTGTTTTTTGATCGAAATGTGGTATAAACGATAGCTTACCAATAGAGTATTACATTGCACTAGGGTTGCCTATCAAAATCTTGCCGCAACCCCCCCTGCCCCCCCCCCGAAAAAGTCCCTCTTCACGGTTTTTCGCATTTTATAGGAATATGGTAAGAGATAGGAGAAAGTAGTCAATGACAAAAATAATCGGACCGGCAATTACGGGTAAACTACTAGTCGTATGAAAAAATTGACCTAACATTTTTTGTAGAGAATTTAGCAAGGATTATTTTTGTCATTGACTACTTTCTCCTATCTCTTACCATATTCCTATAAAATGCGAAAAACCGTGAAGAGGGACTTTTTCGGGGGGGGGGGCAGGGGGGGTTGCGGCAAGATTTTGATAGGCAACCCTAGTGCGATGTAATACTCTATTGGTAAGCTATCATTTATACCACATTTCGATCAAAAAACAGATATGTCATAAATTAAGCAGCGGGCTCTCGGACTATTACTAAATATGCTTGGGAAAAAACAGGGTAGATACATTGAATCTTTATCTACGGAATAACCGACCGTAAAAGATTTTTTATATCTTGTATAGATTTCACAAAAAAAAAAATTCTTAATATCCACCAATGCCGATTTCGCCACACTCGTTAAATTTTTAAGTGCAGATTAAAATTATGTAACGATGTATTTAGTAATCACAAAAGTATTATGTTCCCAGGGGTTTGGTTTTCAGGGCAGTGGGAGCCTCTAAAGTATCACATAATAAACATGACTTTTATTTACCGCGTTTAGATATTAATACGCGCAGAAAATTAACAAAGGTTTTAATAGTCTGATAGTTAAGTTTTTTATATGTTTATTATAGTCAAAATCAGGGATGAACATTTAATATTATATGTTTATTTGCGTATCGAACCAGAAACAATGAAATCTTCTACAACGTAGCCTAAAATTTTATCTACCTAACTGAGCACGAGCTCCTAACAAGCTAGACCGAGCAACACCTTGTTTTCACCCACCGTGACAAAATAGCCATTTACCTTTCATTCTGACATTCACATTTCACACCCACACATCACATAAACACACAAATGGTCTTTATTTGTCAAAATAAAGCGAAATATACAGAAAAAAAAAGTATATTGGATCCTTATATAATTTTGCAGCCGATTTACTTACCTACACACATTTCTTCTTAGATTCTGCACACCTGTCGCAGGTTAACCCACATTGATGAATTAGTTAGTGCTAACTGCAATTTGGCGTTAAAACAGAAAAATTATATAACAAAATCGATATTAATCTTACAAGATGTTACCCCAGTTACTGGCTTCCTATCTTTACAATAGATTTTTCTATGGCTAATAAAATAAAGTAATGAATAGTTTTACTACATTTCTCTATGGAATCGCATTCACTCACTCACTCAAGTAATCACCGTAATGAACAGGAATTAATGATGTTGTTACAAATGGGAGTATGGAAGAGAAGCGTGGAGGTGAGAATAGGAAATTACCTACTTATTCACATATAGATTACGTGAATAGCATTGTAAGCTGGCTCTTTTATTCAGTGTAGTCCAGAAAAAAAATATACTGTAGCAAACATATGAATATAATCATCAAAAGTCAGGCATATTGACATTTAAGAAAAATCTAAAAACGGGAGACCTTTTAGATCTCGACATCCTTACTAAATATGCTTTAGATAAAAATAGGGTAGATACATTAAACCTTTATAAGAGAATGACCGTATTAAGATTTTTTATATCTTGTATAAATTTCGGGAGCATAAAGTGTCTGTACTGTAAGGATAAGGAAATCTGGCGATATGTTCTCTCTGTCTACCCCGCAACGGACGCGACGTGAGGGATGTAATAGAATAGAATAAAAAGTAATAATGGGGTGTATTCTGTAACAAATTAAGTGCGTACTAACTAAAATAAGACGTGTTTTTTTCAGTTATTTCAGAATAAAATAAATTTAAAAGACACTTATTTGAATTCAAAAAGTTATAGGATTGGATTTTCCCAATAGAAGATAGTTTGTGAAGAAATGAAAGAAAGAAAGATACTTTTTATTTGTTTCAAGTTTACTTTCTCGAAATCAAATAGTACCTAATTACATTTTGTTTGGTTTATTGATCTATGTCAAAATATATAATTCAAATCATCATCCATATTAGGTATATCTATTTCTAGAAGTATAATTAAGGAAAATTTCGATCGATATAATAATGATGTAGGTGTTAAGTATTTTTAGTCGACACCTAATAAGATCTATTTCTAGTCAACTGACCCACACAGCTGCACCTAAAATTAAACCTAGTAATCCAATATATAATTAATTATGGATACTTATTGATTAACTAGTGGGTACCTACCCGTGAAAATAACGGAGGCTTAGTTAAATTTGTTTTTGTGTAACCATTATTACTACTTCACCCTTCAAAGTTCCTCGAGTAAACACCGGAAGATCACTTCCCGTCTCTCCAATATCGTCATGAAAGTCGTTAAACCAGATTCATATTGCCGACTTTTTTAGTTGGTACTCATCCCTGAAAACCGCAAAACTCCTCTTACATGTCTACCACACACATATAGAAGGTGGATACTTTAAATAGTTCGATTTGCAATCTTTACGTGTATAGGTAGGTACCATATAGTATGTACGAGAATTCGATTTTCATTTTCTGTCACGTTGCATAAAATGGTACTTACTTGATTAATTCCACGAAAGAAATATTTCAAAACTATTTTCATTCATAATTTCATTAGTAAGTATCTACAACTTTTTCAAATTTATTTACTTCTTTGAATGAGACTTCGACGAAAATTTCTAGCCACCCACGAAGGCGTCGCTGCTTTAAATTTACATACATATTCATCGAACTTGCAAAATTTTCCAATGGGCAGGCGTTACATACCTACATGACTTGGATAATACGAGTATTATGTAATGGAATTATTTCTAACAAGACATACGTTTGATTGAACATACAACACCAAGCGTGACGTCACTTGTATTGTTAATTAGGTATCTGAACCTCTGGGGTATCATGTCATGTTATGTTACGAGTATGTCATGTTTTCTACCTAAACTCAGCCACCCAATCTTTTTATGAATAGCTTATTAACACAATCGTTTTTTTTTGTAATTAGGCATTCCACCCTAACTGGGTGATTAAGAGCTTTTTTTTTCCATTTTTTGGGGTTAATTTTACGTCCATCAAAAAACTCTTACGGTTATTCCCTAGATTTTAATGCATATTATCATTACAAACAAAAAAATACTCCGCGACTTTCAGGAAACGAGTTACCGTCTTTCGGAAAAAAAGATCAGAGGTGTTTTTCAAAAATATTTTTGAAAAATCTGTACAAGATATAAAAAATCTTTTACGGTTATTCCCTAGATAAATCTGGCTTATTTTGTTCCAAAGCATATTTAGTAACGGTTGTCGAGATATAAGGTCTCCGTTTATAGAAATTTTTGAAATGTCGGTATGCATATGTGGATTGGACGTGTTTTCAGATTCTAAATCAGTCACAAAAATCTTTCTTACATAAAACTGACAACATCATCCAGAATCTTACCACCGATGATAACCAATAATAAATAATTAATAATAATTTGCCTAAATTTGTATTTTAGGCCCCGCGCATCTGAGCCTAATCCTGTGATATCCGTGATATCTGGATAGGTGAATTTTTCCCAGTATTAGGCTGATGAGTTTATATGTGAATCATGAATGATAATATGTAGACTCTTCTGGCTGATAATACTGAGAAGTGTGTTGGCAAAGTCATGCCTCCGCGTTATATAAATATAGACTAGTTGTTAATTGTATTTCTTATTAATATTTAAGGTAGATAATAAAATAATGATTTAAGGAGAGCTTTATTCTCTTTCTTATAATAATCAGTCTTCTTATTAAATAGTATAATTGAACAACACTAGACAATAATGACGAGATAATACCTATTTCTAATAATCTTTGATTGGTATTATTATGTGAGTACCTCTACTTACTAAATACTTATATGAAATCATCTCCAAGACAATGTGTGTTGATATAATAGATAAATTAGATTGTATTAGGAACAACCCGGATTGTCAGTCTTCTATACAACAAAATAAATACTCGTAATATTGGAGAAATAAGAGACTTATACGACATACGTATAAGATTGATATAGGATTTATTTAAGTACATGGGCGTCGTCAGCTGCCCCCCATTCTCCCCCCCTCCTTAGAGATTGGCATAGGTATATATTTTTTCATAATAAATAATAAAAGCTCACAAAAAATTACATTATATCTCTATATTACATCATGTCATTAATTTTCACGAAAATCCATCATAATACAATTACTTTATAAAAAAAATTGCCTGCGGTGCGGTTTATTACTTTTCTATAAAAGATACTTCTCATACATGTTGATGTGCAAAGTATTATATACAGATTTTTAAATAAACATCACGACTTTCTTCACTATGTCTCACAAAAAAACCTCGCCTGCGGCGCTACTTACGCTTTTTTGTTGCCCCCCTAGCTCCGAGGCTGGCGACGCCCATGTTTAAGTACCTGCTACATTAATTACTTCTTGTTTTAATGTAAAAAAAGAAAAGCCACATAGATTTTTTTCTTAACTGTTCTTAACTTTTTTAATGAATCTGTTTGATTTGGTCAATATTGTGCATCTCACATTAAGCTGCAAAAGCTAGTTATCACTTATAAGTTGGAATCACTTAATCACGATTTTTCCCTGTATATAAAAATTATACTTAAATTGGTCATTTTATTCTCTTTTGTTTTATCATCGTAAAAATCCATAAACACCCATAAAAATTTCGCATCTTTTACTGTTTTTTTTTTAAATGCTAGAACAAAATCCAAGATTCAAACTAACCCGAGTGATTCTCTTCTGTAAACCTATATCCGGATTATAATGAGTACCTAGTACCTACCTACTACCACAAACTTGCCCACATAGTATCGCAAACATGCCCACATATTATGTCGGTTATAATGATATGTTTTGTACGTATCACTAAAATGTATCAAATTTCCAATTATTATATTCTCCTCAATTCTACGTCTATCCCACATAGTAAACTTCTTCTCCCACACTAACTAGGTCTAGCCAACTAATACATAGGGAGTAGGAGATCTCTAGCGGTGGCATATATAGTCATATATGTCAAATAATGATGTGCCATCTGCTATAGAAAGATCGCAGGTTCATCTCTTCTTCCATTTTCCATAAAAAAATCACCTCTGGCACTTCTATTTTGTTCCATTTTTAACACAACATTTATAATGCCAACCTAAAGCACAACCTTTTCACTCACCTTCACAAAAAAATTCGCCTCTGGCGCTATCCCTGATTTAATTACTACGTCTATGTTAAAATTTTAATTGCCCCCCCCCCCCCACACACCCCCATATGAAATCCTATATATGCCATTGATCTCTAGGTCTACGTATTGCCGAGTTTCAAGTCCTTTTCTCTTATACTTACTTTTTAAAATTAATGTAGTTACAAGTACCTGCTTATTTCTCAATTATTATTTTTGGTATTACTCATCTATTTCTTATTCATAGCTTCCCCACAAATGTTAAGTTTTGGAAAGTAAATGAAAATTATGTTAGTGAATCGTCAGGATAACAAAAAGAACAAATTACATAGGTATGAAAAAAAAACATGAACAAATAATTTTTTGCTCCTGATATTACTGCAAACACTATAGCACAATTTCATAGTAAAAAATACGACTACGTAATTATGTACCAGTGGTTGCATATGTAAAGGAGCACTATAAAATTTTACAGATTTCTATGTTTGAGTCCATACTTCTTCGCAAATACGTGGTGTGGTATAGTCTGTTTTTTCTTCACAAGTCTCACGGGAGCAAACTTGGTTTAGTGTTGCTTGATGTGATAATAAGATATGGTTACATTTGTTCGCTCCTTTCAAATTATATTTCAGAACTGTTGTTTAAAAAACTTTGCCAATTTTTGGATTGACAGAATATGCTGGCAAAATTGTTTTTCAATCCTGTAATGGCGGTTTAAAAGGATTATCGGAGTATTTTTTTTTTCTTTTTCCAACTTGCAAAACTCTCACACCTTTAAAATAATTTCCCTAGCGGTGCTCTGTAATGTTTTTGGCATTTTAGATTAGTTGTAAAAAATGCAACGGGGAAAAATTACGGACGATTGACAGCCTCTGAAGACAATATTCGACAATCAGGGCTACCAACAATACAATCTTGCAACCCCCCTTGCAGCTAATGTCCGCCGGCGGCCAAGACATAAAAAACGCACTGTAACTAGGATGGGTACTAAAAATTCCATCGCAAAACAAGCAATCAGTTGACGGTTGTCCGCGATACTAAAATTGGTGATACTTATACATACATACTTACGTGTTTGTTATATATCGTGTTTTTACTGTAACTTAGCAGATTTCCCCCGGAAACGTTGAAAAAAAGTAAGTATATATGTAAGAAGTAAAGTAAGAAAAATTTAGAAATAAAAACATACTAAAAACTAATAATACTTAGTAATACGAAAAACGTGTCTTTTTCAAATTGAAAATATTATATCACATGCCTCACATATTATCGCACAGAAAAAAGAAAAAAAGCGACAAAAAAAAAAGATTTTCAAATTTCTGGCATTCCACAAGAACAAAAGCATATTTGGAACGCTTTCGCATTGCTGCAATTCAAACAAAGGAAATTCATGATACATTTTCGTGTAGGTAGACATTTACCAAGATATATTTTCATTTTTCAACAACCACACATTTGTATTTCTTTGCTGTATGCCTGAGGCATATCAGTCTTCCTAATTATGACCAAAAATGCTCACTTTGATCTGGGATACGTATTCTGAAAAAGGTTCATCAACAAATACAGCTATTAAGAGCTTGGCACCAAGAATGACGTCACAGTCTTTTCCCACGGCATTAAGGTTCAAAGTCACGTGACAATCGCATGATAAAATGATAAAAATAGCGTTTTTTTTTCATTTTTTGGGGTTAATTTTGCGTCTATAAAAAAACTTTTATGGTTATTCCCTAGATTTTAATGCATATTATCAGTACAAAAAAAAATATACTCCGCGACTTTCGGGAAACGAGTTTCCGTCTTTCGGAAAAAAGATCAGAGGTGTTTTTTAAATATTTTATTGAGAAATTTATACATGATATAAAAAATCTTTTACGATTATTCCCTAGATAAAGGTTCAATGCATCTACCCTATTTTGTTCCAAAGCATATTTAGTAACGGTTGCGAAATATAAGGTCTCCCGTTTTTAGAAATTTTTAAAATGTCGGTATGCATACTCTTAAATTTTATTTTCAAAACCAACTTATTCAGTTGAACCTCATTTTTCTTTGAATAAAACAGAGTAATTCAATCTTTATAATATCAATAAATTTTGAAACATGCGATTTTTAGTACACCTAATCAAATTGTTTCAAATATGACTATAAGGTTGCCCGAATAATAAACACTTTTTAAACAAAAGACGG
This sequence comes from Ceraclea dissimilis, assembly GCA_963576895.1. Taxonomy (NCBI): domain Eukaryota; kingdom Metazoa; phylum Arthropoda; class Insecta; order Trichoptera; family Leptoceridae; genus Ceraclea; species Ceraclea dissimilis. The sequence continues at coordinate 4,330,304 of OY756377.1, forward strand.
AAATCCATATCGTTTTCAATATTATATAATATTTTTTCTACAATATTTCAGTTGACATCGATGACTTGTATGTCATGCACGCACACCCGTAATCCTGGTCTTTTCAGATTATGGGTAATGCGAGCATGATTTTGTCAACGAGTAATACTGGCTAATTAATAGGAATTTTGAGACGATTTTATTAATTGTTATACCATCAATGCTGGTATAATTTGAGTGAGAAACGCTGGTATGATTTTGTGAGTGGGAAATGTTGGTATAATTTTGTGAGTGGGGAACGCTGGGATGATTTTGTGAGTGGGGAACACTGGGATGATTTTGTGAGTGGGAAATGTTGGTATAATTTTGTGAGTGGGGAACGCTGGGATGATTTTGTGAGTGAAAATTTTTGTATAATTTTGTGAGTGGGTAACGCTGGGATGATTTTGTGAGTGGGGAACGCTGGAATAATTTCGGGAGTGGGAAATGCTGGGATGATTTTGTAAGCAGATAATTCTTAGCAGTTTCAGTTAGAAGATGGGTTTTGTCAGTCCCACATATATTTTTGGGCAGACAAAAATGCAGTAAATCTGGCAATATAAAATCATCTATAAACAAGCTCAAATCATTCGCAGACGAGTAAGTGACCTTAAAAGATAATAGAATAAAAACTATAAATAAAAAAATACTTAATAGATAAATTTAGAAATTCATAAGAAAGCTTTACTTAATTTCGACACATTTTTAGTAAAAATATTTCAGTGTGATTAATTACTTTCAGGAAAATATTTAAATTTCATAATTCAAGCTTTTTGAAGAAGCGCGAGGATTATGATGTAGCCTAAATTTATAAAAATAGTATTCAAACTAGTGATAACCCGTTGACAAGGACGGATTCCATGTAATCTCTACGAACTTAGCGAAAAAAAGACCAAATACCTACTGTCTCCTTATTTGTAAACTCGACTCACAGTACGGTTAAAAAGATCATTGTCATTGTTTTATTGTGTATTTTTTTAGTATCTGAACGTGTGTACACAAACTTAAATACTCTCTTGCACATTTCCCAGTAAGCCAAAAGCTTATGCCGTGGAGTGCAAAATATAGATTTGAACCCAGTACCTATTGATTAGAAGTCCGCGCACCATGATGGGGGAATCAGTAAAGGAAAACACAACCAGAATCTACAACTGGTGGATGCCACGGAAAAATAACAATACCACATGGCAAGTGTACCGTATGGCAAAGTTAACAATGATTGTTCACTGTAGCAAGCATAGTGCTATTTTACAGTCCCTTCTATCGAAATTGATTGATGATAAATTGAATGAGGTGGTTGGTAGCCTGGTTGATAACGCGCTCGACTGTTAATCCAGTGGGCGCGGGTTCAACCCCAGACTTACTTCACTTCACAACACAAGCTTTCAAGCTTTCTGTGAAGTGTACAAAGATGTATTTGGGTTTATTTCGATAAACCCAGATTCATTTTTTAATTAAAAAAAAAAAAAAAATATTCTGGCTTGTCACCTTGTCGAAGGAGCGTTAGAGTCTTACATTATTACCTGTAGAATTAATTATACAGATGATCACTCATAACTCTCCGCTTGAGCTCGTCCAATATAAGTACGCCATGTTTTATTTTTCATTAAAATATGTAAAATTAGTGACTGGGTTGCGAAACGCGAGGACAAGCCTTGTACAGATTGGATATGAATTATTCATTTTAATTACATTATGACTAAATGGGTTAAAGACGGAGGCTTGGGTTGTTAAATTTTTTTAACAAAGTTCCACGTGGAAAACTTATTACTGTAACTGTGTTTTACAAAATTGGCTTTTAATAAAGCCGTGTTTTAGTAATTTAATCAATTCATCACCTAAGTTCCAGTGTGGGATAACTTGAGAGATGTGAGATAATCTGTTAGGAGTTTGGGATAATTTATGAGAGTTGTGGGAGAGTCTTTGAGCGGCTTGGGACAATTTGTGAGAGTTGTGAAATAATCTGCGAAAAGTGTGAGATAACCTGTAAAAGTTGGGTATAACCCTAAGATTTGTGTGCTAACCCGTGCAATATGTCAAATAATCTATGAGGGGTGTGGTATTATGGGATAACCCGTGAGAAGTGTGAGATAATTTATGAGATAATCTATGTGAGATGTTGTGACAGGTATGGACCTCTTTGTGAGGATCCAAAATGCCAGGTATTTAACGTTTCTTTAAAATATGAAGACAACTGCACATTGAGGCAAGATCGAGTTAAGCGCTTATCATGGAAGGCAGATATTGCACCAAATAATATGTATAGATGTATCGCGAGTTTAACGGCCTTTTTTGTAGTGTGAAACAGTGTAACTACACGCAAGTCCGTACACGGAGTTATAGTAGTATTAGTGAGCGCACAATGAACAAGAATGCACACAGATGCGTTAGGCAGGTATGCCCGTCCTTTCACGAACACTACAAAAAAGGCCGTTAAACTCGCGATACATCTATACCTACTTACGTATGTTTTTTAATTTTGTCTGTGGTTAATTTCAACAAATTTAGGTTAGTGCGGTATTACTCACAGTCGGAAAATATAAGATTTTTTCAGAATTGAATTTGTCGAAGTATGAAAATAGACTATTCTAAGTAAATTTCGTAAACCGACAATAGTCTACTATTCGGGATCATCTGATTGGTTGTACCTGGTTACCTCAGGTTTACCTTATTTTGCAGTTATATATTGTGTAGGTACCAAGAACCACATGCTGGACCATCTTGACCAAATCCTCAAGAACGGACGTGCTTTGAGTAAAAGTAATCGTAGAATGTGTATGAGGAATTGCATGAATATGACGGAAGCCCGAAGTGTGTGTACGCATGAAAGTCTGGCGATCCGTTCTCTCTGCCTACCCCGCAAGGGAGGTGGCGTGAGGGTATAGTATAGTAGTATTGTGTAGGTAGGCATAATATAACAATAATATTAAATAGAAATAGACCTACCTGCTTAATAATATTTCTGGTATAATCTCGACGATTGTTATGAAAACGACAGTACCATAAATTCTATACAATATGTACGTTGTGTATTTGTACGAGTATAGAGGTGCTTTGGAACAAACCCAAAAATATTTCATGCACGCTAAAACCTCGTAAAATGTAAAATACCTGCGACCTAAATATACCTAGAGGTAATATAGTAGGTACTCATATACCTATATGTTACCGATCAAGCCCGATTTTAGGCCAAACTAGTTTGCCCTCGGCCAAACAAGTTTATCCTACGCGCGTCAGGATATTCTAGTTTTGCTTAGGACGATCTAGTTTGCTCTTACAAAAAATTGTTTTAAGTGCATAAAAAAACAACCTAACGAACCTTACTAATACTTAGGCACTGACGGCCATCTTTTATCTACACACATGCCAAACCGGTTTGGCTTAGGACAAACTGTTTGGCCTGAAATCGGTTTTGGCCGGTAACATAGACACGGAGATAATAAAATATAGATGTGACGTAAAAGTAAACAAATAAAATTCCGCTCATTTCCTTATTTTCAACCTTGAAACCCTTATAAAATAGAGATCACGGTGGGGCATAAAGACTGACTCGTTAAAAGATCGTAAGAGTGTGCATGCCGACATTTCAAAAATTTCTAAAAACGGGAGACCTCCTATCTCGACAACCGTTACTAAATATGCTTTGGAACAAAATAGGGTAGATGCATTGAACCTTTATCTAGGGAACAACCGTACAAGATTTTTTATATCTTGTATAGATTTCTCAAAAAAAAAATTTTAAAACAACTCTGTACTTTTTTCCGAAAGACGGAAACTCGTTTCCCGAAAGTCGCGGGGTATTTTTTTTTTGTACTGATAATATGCATCAAAATTTAGGGAATAACCGTAAAAGTTTTTTGATAGACGCAATATTAACCCCGAAAAATGGAAAAAACGCTATTTTTACCATTTTATCATGCGATTGTCACGCGATTTTGAACCTTAATGCCGTGGGAAATGTCTGTGACGTCATTAGCGGTGCCAAGCCCTTAAAATTTAGTCATGTACAAGAAGTGGCAGGCATGACACGAAATAAAACACCTGAATAAGCATAAAAAAACGTAATGTGGGTTAACTGTTACCGGATCTGTTTATAGACGGCTAAGATAAGACAATATTGAGATAGGAAAGACTTTTCTATCTATATGACATCCAGGAAAGGATGCAACAATACAAATAGTTTATTTCATGAACCGAGGAGAAATCTGCTACCATACTACTGTTATACCATCACGGTAGGCATACCCCAGTATGGAGTAACCAGTAAATGGTGTGTGCTAGTGGTGTACGTATAAAACATATGCCACTTTCTCTTTGTTTAAAAATATATAATGACATTCAGAATGACTGGTGAGCCTTGTTGATAAAAAAAAAGTGAAATTCTTGTGGTAATTTTACCAGAGTACTAAAAAAAAGATTGGGGTCCGAGATCTCGGGTTGACTGTAAGATATTGCTTTTGCAATAAGTCCGCCTTTTGGCACACTGCATTGTCTTGTTTTTGTTGTTATATATATTTACTGACCAATAAAGATTTATTTATTTATCCCCATAATACAATAGAATTTTTAAAATATTATTATGCTGCATCCGTAGGTTTACTACTCTATGATCAATATCAAATGTAAGATAGTCGTCATGTTTGACGACAATATATTTTTATATACACAACTGTTTTATTTTGAAATGTGATAACAAATAGGCAGAGCCCATATGGTGGCGGTCAGCAAGTAATATTGGTTAATTCGAGTCGGTTACCTTTATTAAGCGAACTCTATAAATATTCATTGAGGCTCCAAACTTTTTCCCATAAATTACTATTGAATCCCTCTAGCTCAATTACTCCTGGTTCAAAAGTTTTAAATTTAAATACCTTTTACAAAACGACATCAGAATTTCTTAAGAAAATGACAGTTTTCTTATTATATCTAATGGTGTAATTTTCCAGGACGACAAATAGAGACGAAAATGGCCTCTACTTCAAATTGGCTTCGAAAAAGAAGATCATTTTGAAAAAATAATTTCGAAATTTGTGGTGGACTTAATTTTTAATCTAGGAATATCTTATTTCGTTTTAAGAGTACGCATACCGACATTTCAAAAATTTCTAAAATGGGGAGACCTTAGATCTCGACAACCGTTGCTAAATATGCTTTGGAAAAAATAGAGTAGATGCATTGAACCTTTATCTAGGGAATAACCGTTAAAGATTTTTTATATATTGTATAGATTTCTCAAAAAACATTGTGAAAAACATCTCTGATCTTTTTTCCGAAAGACAGAAACTCGTTTCACGAAAGTCGCGGAGATTTTTTTTACTTATAATATGCATTAAAATCTAGAGAATAACCGTGGGATAACCGATTGAAGCGAAATTAACCCAAAAAATGGAAAAACAATATTTTTACCATTTTATCATGCGATATTTCACGCGATTTTGATTCCCACGGCATTAGCCGTGGGAATTGACCGTGACGTCATAATTGGGTCGGGAGCCTTAATTGTTGTGACTAGAGAAGTGAACAACTTGAGATGTTTTGGGCATGTGGAGGGATGTCTGTGTCTTGTTACTCAACAGTTATATTTTTAAAAGACTTGAGGTTCAAACTGAGTCTTGGCTTCGAAGACTTGAGACTAGTGGCTTGAATATAAAATTAAAAACGCACATTTAAAGAAACTCGTTCAATCGTCTATACTATTTATTTATTTATTTATTTATTTATTCATGGCACTTGTTTTCCGTGTCGATAAGATGAATAGTAATCCTCTCGACATCCCCAGAACTAAGGGGGCGGGATACTATGTGGGGCGCGAGCCTACAAATACATAAAAGTGTTTCATACTTTTCACGGATTTACCTACAGATGTCTGTGGCGTAGCAAGGCAGGTTTCAGCTAGTAACTTATATATTTAGGGATAAAAGGAAGCACGGGAGTAGACGAACCTCTATTATATTTAGATAAAGTTCTGTTCATTCACTTCTTCAGATAGAAAAGATTCCCTTTTCCCCAATCGAGCCTTTGTGTAAACTTATCAAATACTTTTAACACTTTCAATATTAAAAATCTCGCACCGTTTTCCCCTCCCTTTGTCGCAACAAAAGTAATAACAAGAAAGTCCATCGACGGGTTTGAGTTTGTTGAAAGAAGTTGTGAATTTATTATAGGTTAGTATAGATACATTATACGGGTAGGTACCTAGATGAATGAAAATGGAAATAGTAAAGATATCATGTAGTACTCGTATCTACCTATTAATATTTTTAAGTTTATGCTGCAAATTATGAAACTAAAAGGGTGCCTTTGTGTCCTGTTTTCCTTTCAATGCGTCTGTAATTTAACTTCGCTAAAAATATAATCCATCTGTTTTTTGATTTTGATACTTTGACCGGCTAATGCGGGTTAACTGCTAGTCCCACGAAAAAAATGTGTAGAATATTTTTTGAAAAGAATTTAGTAGGGATTATTTTGTCATTGACTACTTTCTCCGATGCCTTACCATATTCCCAAAACATGGGAAAAACTGCGAAGGGGGAACTTTTAGGGGGGCAGCAGGCGGGGCTGTATGAACCTATGTGTGTTGTGTAATATATCATTTACACCACATTTCGATCAAATAACAGATGCGTCATATTTTTTGCAGCCGGCTCTTGGGCTATAACGACACTACTAATCAACATCTATTAAAAAAATCTCATCACGGGTAGCAACCGTTTTACATATGTATGTAGGTAGGTAACTGTTAGATTAATGGTCAAATACAATTTGAAACAAATTGTTTTCAATTTGCCAAATTTTCCTATTGTAAAGTATTATGGACCTTGACCGAAGTGTTATTAACGAAGTGCATTATCTGTTTTGTAATGGTACAATAGTGTAATCATTATCAATCATTATTTTTTATTGTTTTAAAAATTTGGCTCGCGAATTTAAAGAAATATATAATAATAATAAGAGATCTGCAATGTAAGTCTTTCTTCACGCTTTTGGTTTTAGTAACAACAATAATTAATTAGTATTTATTACAAGTTATACTAGCTGAGTTACCCGTGCTTCGCAACGGCAAATTTAATAAACCAATCCGGCATACTTTGTAGGCTTGAGCCGGACAAAATGTGACTTAAGATCTGAAATTCTTTTCCAACGCCCAACACACGACCCCACATAAATCTTGGATCCATTCACCATCATGGGCATCTCCTAGGAAAAGCCTTTTCTCCAAACACAGCCTATATTATCCCAAAGGTTACTCTAAATTTTCGCAGCAATCCATCGTAAAATGCGAGGGTCATGCGAACACTTACAAAAATCAGACTTTACTTTATATATAGATTAGTGAGATCGTTGAGAAGAATGTGTGGGAAAACATTGAGAAATCTGATAAGAAATGAGGTTGTTGACGTGGCGACTAAAATAAAATTGAATAAGCTTAGGTGGTTTGGTCATGTTGAGAGAATAAATGATGACAAGATGACGTAAAATACCTATAAATATACGAGTAAGTAAGGAGGAATGAAGAAGCGTGGTTGTCCGAGACAGACTTGGACCAGTCATGCCAACCAGATCCTCAAGGACGGACGCGTTTTGAATAAAAGAAACCGGAGAGCCTTTATGAAAAAGTGTATGAATGTGACCATGAAAAAATGATCCGTTACATAAGACTATTCTCTACAGATATTAATTTCTTCTGCGTGCTTTCTCCTTCTCACATCTATCTCTATCCCTTCCTCTCCTTCTGTCCCATCTCTCCCCATAATGCCTTCAACAATAATTGGTCTCATTTTTTTCTCATTTTGATTGTATACACCAGGGGTCACAAATTGGCGGACCACGGTCCGGATCTGGACCGCCAACACTTTTTGTGCGGACACTAAGAAAACAGTAAAATACATATTTGAAATTTCTTTTAAATATGGTCAAAGTAAAATGTTTTTTTTTTCGCGTTAATATTAGATACTTTGTCTGACACAAATCACCCAGTTCGGGTGGACTGTCTAAATTATATTAATAAAAATTGATACTTTGTATCTTGTGCACAGGGTGTTTTTTTTTAATGAACCTGGGTTTATCGAAATAAACCCAAATACACCTTTGTACACTTCACAGAAAGCTTGAAAAGCTTGTGTCGTCAAGTGAAGTAGGTCGGCATCGGGGATAGAACCCGCGCCCACTGGATTAACAGTCGAGCGCGTTACCAACCGGGCTACCGACCACCTCAAAGTTAAATGTATCCTTAATAAAAAAAATTATATAGTTTTTATTTTTTTATTTGTTAATTGACATTATATTTCTCGGTTACTAGTCATCACTTACAAAACGGACTGCGACAGTATGTATGACGTAATGTCAATCAGAGCCCTTTACACTCTGATTGGCATTGATCTGATAATGATAATAATTGTTTTCGATATTATTTGATCTCCGTGAAAACTGAAAATATGTATGATATGCTATAATTGTAGAAATTGACGAGTCCGGGTGGCCGAATGGGCCTACTGTACAGACGATAGAAAACAATAAAACAGCCTTATTATTTTCAAAAACGGACCCCCAATGAAACTAATTGGTGATTTCTGGTATAATCGCAAAATCCTCTGTTTATGGGAAATATGGGGGTAGGTATAGTATAGGTACCTTCCTAATAAAAATACTAATGACTAATCCTACATACAAAAGATTTTGTTTACGTTTCACGAGTATATAATATCACAATGTTTTTCTATAGAAATGTTTACTTCCTGTTTTGTATTGCGTATACCTATTTATTTATTTATTTCCCTTACATTATTGCGCGTCTTGCGGTAAAATGCCAATTATTATTGTCCTTATTACGAATGTTTGATGGTTTTCAATTTTCCACGAAATAATATCTACCCCCATGGAATCTATAATAGGCTCCCGCTCTTTGTTATACAGGGTGTCCCAGAAAGTGCGACCAAGCGGAAGTCCAGAGATAGAGCACCTCTGGGGGTACCTAAATACCCCAATATATGTTCCGCGATTTTTTGTGGTTTTCGAGTTATCAATGTTTTTCGTATTTTTTCGCCAAACCCCGACTTGCAAGACGTTATTGGTCACAGAGCCACTAAATATTAAGATACATACTTGATTTTTTTTTCCAAAATAGGTGAAGAATATACCTTGTAGGTATAAAAAGAATTATGGGTCTATCTGTTACTATCACGCCATAAAAAAATGACGAATCTCAAAATTAGTCACAATTCAAAATATTAAAAATGTTTGAGGTCGTTTTAAAAAAAAAAATCATAGATAAAAAAAATTTTCTAATTACTTTCAAAAACTTGCAAATCTTATAAACTATCTACCCTGTAAATTTCATTGAGCGATCTCTACGGAATCATACCTAAAAATTGTTTCAATGCAAAAAAAGCGATAACTCACGAAACGAAATTTTGATGGTTCTCCATACAAAATGCATGGGGAGAAAATTTCCCAAAAAAATTCATAAAGGAGAATGCTCAAAAAAAACCCAGGCCCGGCGCAAACGAAATGTAACTCAAATGATAGGTAAAAATAAGTAATTAAATATTGCATGGGTGGCATCATCGAAATCAATGGCTTAATGGGTAAAATACCTATTGGAAGTTTTACATTGGTCACACGAATATATAAGGAAAGGAGCATTAGACAGATACAATTGCGGTCTAAAAGGGTATAATATGATGAGTATAAGGTAGCCCGTCCTCTTCGTCTTCTTCTTCATCAGCCTTGGTCCCTCCACAGCTGGATATAAGCCGAAAGGAAAATGCTCACGAAATATGTAAAAAAAAATCAGGTCCGGCGCAAACGAAACCTAACTCAAATGATAGGTAAAAATGAATAATTAAATACTGCATAAGAGGAATCATCGAAATCAATGGCTAAATGTGTGAAATACCTATTCGAAGTTGTATAGGGGAAACTTTGAATAGGTATTTCACATATTTAGCCATTGATTTCGATGATGCCACCTATGCAGTATTTGATTACTCACTTTTACCTGTCATTTGAGTCACATTGCGTTTGCGCCGGACATGTTTATTTTTTACATAAATCATGAGCATTTACCTTTAGGCCTACATCCGGCAGTGGAGGGATCAAGGCTGACGAAGAAGAAGAATAATCAGACAGGCTACCTTACACTCATCATATTATATACTTTTGAATCGCAATTGTAACTGTTTAATGCTCCTTTTCTTATATATTCGTGTGACCAATGTAAAACTTCGAATAGGTATTTCACCCATTAAGCCATTGATTTCGATGATGCCCCCTATGCAGTATTTAATTACTAATTATTACCTATCATTTGAGTTACATTTCGTTTGCGCCGGGCCTGGGTTTTTTTCCCATACAAAATGAGCATTCTCCTTTATACCTACTATTTTCATATCCGATTTTTTTGATCTTGTAGTCGAAATCTAATGCGAATATGAAAATAGTAGGTATAAATTTATGAAATTTTTTGGGTAATTTTCTCCTCATACATTTTGTATAGAGAATTATCAAATTTCGTTTCGTGAGTTACCGCCCTTTTTGTATTGAAACAATTTTTAGGTATGATCCCGTAAAGATCGCTCAATGAAATTTACAGAGTAGATAGTTTATAAGATTTGCAAGTTTTTGAAAGTAATTAGAATTTTTTTTTTATCTATGATTATTTTTTTTAAAACGACCTCAAACATTTTTAATATTTTGAATTGTGACTAAGTTTGAGATTCGTCATTTTTTTATGGCGTGATAGTAACAGATAGACCCATAATTCTTTTTATACCTACAAGGTATATTATTCACCTATTTTAGAAAAAAAAATCAAGTATGTATCTTAATATTTAGTGGCTCTGTGACCAATAACGTCTTGCAAGTCAGGGTTTGGCGAAAAATACGAAAAAAATTGATAACTCGAAAACCACAAAAAATCGCGGAACATATATTGGGGTATTTAGGTACCCCCAGAGGTGCTCTATCTCTAGACATCCGCTTGGTCGCACTTCCTGGGACACCCTGTATGTGTCCTGTTTAAGTTCTGTACTCATAAAACTTCCAAAACACATTTTACATCTGATCAGTAATAAGGCTCGCAACCAATGGATACCAAAGATTTTGTCTCATTTTTTAAATTTTTTATTCTTCAATAAGATGTGAATAAAAACCGTTTTTTCCTGGGGACAACTGGAAGAAATCGCAGTTTTGCGATAAGTTCGCCCTAGTGAACAACGATTTATAATCTGTACTATGTCCATTTTTTATATTTATATGTATTTGTTGTTCACATTAAGTTTAAATAAATAAATAAATAAATAAAAATAAATAAAAAAAAAACACCAGAAGTGCCGAAAACACCCGTTCACAAATACAATTGACATAAATCTGAGCCAAAAAGAGGGAGACTATTATTTTTTACTTGAATCTATAGATAAACTCTTAAGATTAATTTTCAATTTCAATTTATTTATTTATGTAACGTAATGTAGTAGTACAACGTTTCTTATAACAAATACATGTATAATAAGATTTCACTAAGACTAAAAAAAATCTCTTGGTCGTTGATTATAAATAATAATACCTATAATACTATTTGGAATGATGTAATTCTACATCACTATATGCGTTTAAAAAACCAAAATAAAAGATAAATATGATTTTGTAAAAAGTTGTCAATAATCATTCAACACATATAATCTGGTACAATTTTTATTTGGCAATGTCACTAGATTTTAAAGAGGTGGTGAAAACTTTATGTTATATATATTTTTATTTACTTATTCTTGAATTTTATACATTCGAGTAAATATACGTATGCTACAACATGTCAACATACGTGTTTATTCAGTTAATATCACTACTTACTTACTTTCCGTGTCCGGAACACTATCAAATTTTGTATCTCCAATGTTCGGCCACCCGGACACCCCCGGCATTCGCCAGTAGTGCGTCCTCGGGCGTGCATGTCACTCCTGTTTGGGGACATGAAAACAGGTGACTGTGATCCTGTACAGCACCACACTCACAGGTGTCTTCCTCTTTGTAACCACATTTTTTGAGGTTAAAACTGAAATAATATCTGAAGAAAATTGTCTAATAGGGCGATCTTATCTTCATATCACTATTTCTTACATCGATCTCTCATAAATAAGCTGGGACGGCTTGATTAGGTGGAGAGAATGAGTGAGGAGAGAGTGCCAAAAAAAGAGTGAATATGTGAGTATGTGAGTTTACCTATTCAAAAAGACTCACCTATTCAAAAAATCGTTTAGTTTAGTATCAAATATGCAGATGTAAGTACTTGGGTGAGCTTATTTAATTGTATAAGTGGCCCTTGAGGTGGACTTGCTCCACAAAACGGCGCATTAGAAATTGTCCATATTATTATTATTATTAAATGCTGGCAAGAATAACCTGGCTCAACCGTGTTGCCCAGATTCTCGAGCATGATCGCGTACTGAGCAAAGGGAGCCTACGGCAGGAAGGGCGAATAGCACGAAATTGACAAAAGTGGAGATAAGGAACTCTAACTTTTTTCCATGTCTTTCCTATGAAAATAACATGAGCTAGAGTGTCGAAACGTCGATAAAATAAAATAAGTACACGGTTCACTCGAAAATCAGAATCAGTCAAATCTCTCTCCCACAAGATACATGGTGTGAGAGGATTTATGTGGTATGTGATCCGAGAAACGAACTTTTTTGTAATATAATTCACAATTTATACCTTGCCCATCAGAGAGATCTCAAAATAGTGATTGTGTGGATTCCATCTCGCAATTGGTATCTGTGGAAATGAATTTGCTGATCATTTTTCGAAGGAAGCTATACACATAGTGGCGATGTTATATCATACATCATAAGTATCAATAAATATGACAAGCTATGACATAGGAATATTTATAAGAAAATTGATGTCCAAGATTGGAATTACGTCTTGAAATAAAGAGAAAAGATTTGTCTGATATAAATTATTTCTCCAATCTGTCAGCCATGTTGAAAACCAAGAATGTAGGTATCTAATATAGTAAGATGTATCGAATCTTATAATAGATATATATAGGCATGGACGTCGTCAGGGACAACAGGGGGTGTAGCTGCCCGTCCCCCTAAAGATTGGAATAGGTATAGGTACGTATATTATTTCATACTAAAAGATAAAACCTCACAAAAAATCACATTATGACCACACGTTTTCTCATCATATCATATTTTTTCTTATAATGAGTTTGAAAATCCATCAAAATACAATTACGTCATAAAATAATTGACTGCGGCGCTATTTTTTTATTACTTATTTATAAGACATACTCGTATTTCATACATATTATTGTGCAAATTATTATAGACATTTTCAAATAAACCAAACCAAATCCCGACCTTCTTCACGATGTCTCACAAAAAATTTGCCATATCAGATTTTAAATTTTTGTTGCCCCCCCTAGCTCCGAGGCTGGCGACGCCCATGCATGTAGGTAAGTCTATACCTGGAAACATCTAAATTAGATTAGTATCGAAGGAGTCGAGTGTAGTAAAACAGAAATGTGCCTCAAGTAAGAAACAAAACGGATTATCTTGATGGGTAACCGGATTGATTAAGCCTCCAGCGATACAGATGGTAATCGCCCAGAAGAGTAAGAATAAAGTATGTATAATCATTCTATATATCAAGATGTACTGGGATTTCATTAAATTTGGTACATTTTAATAATACCTGCAAGTATTTTATTTCATCTTTATGAAGATATACGTACGAATATCAGACAATTTGAGGTGGCCGGCCGTAGCCAGGATGGTAACGCACTCCACTGTTAATCCGGTGAGCGCGGGTTCGATCACCAATGCCGACTCACCTACTTCACTACACGACACAAACTTTTCTAGTTTTCAAAGATTTGGCTAAAAAAAACTATATTTTAGGGACCCCAGTTATAAATACAAAATTTTCAATTTAATATTTACGTAGTTCTCACAAAAAGACATTATGTTGGATTTCACCAACTTATTAGGTGAGGAATAGCGTAGATAGGACCCACTTATAATTATTTTTCATACTAAATTTGTACTAAGTGGCTCTTTTCTCCGCTATTCCTCACCTAAAAAGTTGATGAAATCCAGCAATATTATTCTTGTCTTTATAATATTTCGAGATACCTCTTCTAGGTACATAATAATAATTTTCTTCGATTTGCATAGACTCAAGAAGGAGGTACTGCAATGCTTACAGTCCAGGTAAACTCTTCCTAACTTACCACTCAATCCTAAATACCTTTCCTTCCCTCCTGATTTTATTATGAATGTTTAATTTAAGTTGAGATATATAAGCTTTTTTTTCAAAATCTATATGTGTGTACATGTAAGTGTGGAATAGATTACCTCTGTTTTTGTGTTAGTTTGTCGGAAATCTATGTATGTATCTGTTCTGTGTACGTATGCCTAAACTAAATAAATAAAATTAGACAGCTATTTGGATTCAGTTGATATAATATTTTGTTTATGCCTGAACCCTAGGCCACTAGTTTTTTTATACTTATCTATTACAAAATTACATCCCAAACTTTCCCAACATATTACATTAGGTACTTTATTTAAGGGCAACGTCTTTCTAATTCACTTACATCCAAGACCAGACCATGTCTGGACCGGGGAGACAGCTTGGTAGTATATTACTTAACGTGAAAAACGCTTACATTTTGTAGAGTAAACTAAAATAATAAAATGTTTTCAATACACTTATTTATGTCCTCCAAAACCATTTTACCAAAATGCAATGAGTGGAAATTTACATACCCAAACAAACGCCTCGTAGGTTCTAGTATTCCTCCAAAAAGGGAGATCTTTTGAGCTCACTCAACAATCGTGAGACGGTACTGAAAAATTACCGAACCTTCATTTAAAAAAATTGGACGTTTTTTCGAACAGAATCCAATTTTTTTTTAATCACGCAGTTAGCTTATGGACATACCACATTCATTGTCAAAAATCCTGAGTTTTTCGAAGAAAAATAATTACTTAATCAATTAAAAGGGTAAATAAAATAACGCACAAATAAAACACCATCTATCGCTTCCGAAATAATTTAAAATATTTAGGTTTGAAACTTAATAATGTACGACAATACGACAAATATTCAGATTTTTTATAACCGAGTCCACACGAAATTTCCCTAAACGCGTATACGCACATCTAGCAAATTATGTAATAGATTGACACAGATAAAAAATAGTTTATAATATAATATAGGTAGATCTATCGAAGGATAATAAATATGGTAATAAATATATCAATATACGATTATTTGTTTGCATACATGATAAATAAAATAGTGTTTACTTGATAAACTTTTTTTGGGTGACCTTGGTCCCCCAAATTATAATAGATACATTACAATAAATACTATTTTCATTAATAATAATTGATTGGCACCATCCATCTATCAATACACTTACGCCGCGTCCCTTGCAGAGTAGGCAGAGAGGACATAACGCCACACAGCCCTCCTAACACACACTCTTAGCCTCCGTCACATTCATGCAGTTTGTCATTCGCGCTCTCCAATTCATTTTACTCAAAACGCGTCCATCCTTGAGGATCTGGTCGACACGATCGGACCAAGTCAGTCTCGGGCGGTCGCGTTTCGTCACCCTTCTTCGCTCACTCAAATCATCCATACATACGTAGGCATTATCTTTACGTTAGTATTTTAACGTATGAGGATGATACGTACGTAGAATTTGTGTGAAATGTAGTTTTTTTTATTATTAAACAGTGACATCTTCTTTCCATAATGATCTCCTCTTTGCGAAACGACGGCGTCAGATTTTCCTTTAGTTTGAAATGTTTACCATTTGGGATAATAGAGCACTCATATTTGTATGGAAATTAGAGAAGATACTTTAATACACCCTTTTATCGCCTGAATAAAGAATGAATAATGATAAGTCCATTGTGACGAGGGTGTAGCGATGCCATCTCTAAAAATTATAAAGCCGGACTTAGCCGCTAAAAAAGACGGATTTATGGTTCCCAGGGCCGGACGCTAAATTAAAAAAGTATTTGATTATAAAATCGAATAAAACACATTTTGTAACAACGTATCATTTACATATTTTCCATTGGCAGAACCTGCTTTAAAAAGTCAATTTCCTTAGTTTACTTTACCATAAAAGTTTTTACAAATTCACTAACATTATTACAATAGTTTCTGAGTTTAAGCATAATAGAAAGCCTTACAAAAGCCGGACGGGCCGGACGCAGTCAAATTTGGCCGGACAAGAGGTCAATAAGCCTAACACTGTCCGGCTAAAGCCGGACGGGTGGCAACGCTACGAGGGTGCATAGAATAAATTTCCATAAAATCAATAAACTCCCCTAAATGTGAATAATACCTATACAGTATATATTCTATCACCTGAGTTCAATAGTATATGCGAGTATTTGTTGCATATCACAAATACCAGCTTTGTTCATATACTTATTTCTCTATCGATACTACCCTAAGTAAGTAAGTAAATAAGTTTTTATAATCTTAAATCAAGGAGCCCAACTAGTTCAAAATCGCATGACCAAATGCTGTAGCGGTTTTTTTTTTTTACTTTTTAGGGTTAATTTCGCTATATTCAAAATAAATTTTAGGTTCATTCCTAGATTTTAGCGCACATTATCAGTACGAAAAGATTTTTTTAAATAAAATATCTTTATTGTACACAGAAACATGCAAAGGGCGGGTTTATTGCCAAATGGCAATTTCTACCAGCCAACCCATTGCGACTTCCGGGAAAATTTTTTCTGTCATTTCACATACAAGGGTGTTTTCACATACACTTTTTTTAAGAAATCTATACAAGATATAAAAAATCTGTTTTTTGGGTTGTCTATGAAAACCTTGCCGCCCCCCCCCCCCTTCCCTTTGTGCGATATATGATCATATGTGTAAACTTTCATTATGAAAGTAAAGTGGGTATTTTCATATTTGAATAATCAACCAACCCTTAAAAAGCACCTATAAGTATCAAAATAAAATCAACAATGTTTTAGTACCTACGTAAACAGCAGTTATTTTTTAAATTAGTTTTGATAAAACTGTATAGCGTTAATGGATATAAAACATCTTAATTATGTTTAAAGACTAGAATTTAATTATAAACATTACAATTTAATTACATACCTTTAATTTAACACCATTCTCAGGAATCACAGCATCAAATATCCAACAAAATCCAATTAAACAAATGTCAAAATAACGCCGTAATCTGTGTCAACACGTAATTCAAATTCAAACCACATTCAAAATTTACAAACATTCAAATTAAAACGTAAACAGACTGGACGTTAATTCTATATACGATCAACAAAAAACTTGTGTGAATTAGGTGAGAAAATATCGCGCAACAACCCGACCGCACGCGACCACGACACTTTGAATACTGAAGAAATTTTCATCCAAAAAGCTTTTCGTTTACAACCAACCACAAGTTAGAAAAATGACTTTATTATTTCGTGTGTTTTCGGTAAAGTTCGTCTGTCTTTCGTGTTGCTTTTGAATGAAAATTCGTGGAGTCTACAGGTGAAATGAGTCTCTCTATACAATGCTACACACCTGTAGCGCCTGAAAGCTGAAATGATATTCGAAAAAGTTTTGCGTTTTTTGTAAAGTCTCTTCCCATTGTTTTGAGACGTTGATAAATTATCTTTTCTTTTATGTTCGTGAGTAAATTCTTTTCAATGCAGATTTCGCTGAAAGTCTTTATTGATTCATTGTATTTTGTTCCTACTTAACCTATTTAATGACTGACAGTCACGATGTACGACGTACGTTGCATTTGGAAAATATTCCTCATTATTTGCAACGATTTCATTAGCGTCTTTTGTAGCCTAATTAGCGTAAACAGCACACAAGTTAGAACTCTGGTTAGGTTAGGTAAACCTTGCATCTATTACCTGAAAATGTCAACCTTGAATATGGAACAAATTAAGTTCTTATAATGTACTCGTATACTATTGTGAGTAGCTTATAGCTACTGTGTATGTATGGGTTGCGTGGGAATTATTATACAAGAAAATCCATAGTAGCTGTCTATTATGATGTTGCTAATTTTATACTAATGGCGTTAATGCCGTGAATGTTTTAAATAAAATTAATTAATTTATTAAACACTGTGATTTACTTACTAAATTTGTTTTGTAAGAATGGATCTGTATGTATATACGTTGTTGGAATAATGTCACCGTCCGTCTGTCAGTTCGTTGATAGAATAATTTAGTGCCTATGAAAGGAAATATCTTTTGTCTTCAGATATAGTAGCTGTCCTCTAACACGTCCTATTATCCTTTCTATTGCCTCTCCTCTCCTAGGCCATGATTTTAGTGTTTTTACATATTTAAGTCATTACTGAACATGTTGGTTTGTTATCAAGAACTGTTTCTCACATTTAAGTGTCAAGGTTGGCTGGAAAGTATAGAGATGTTGCAGTAAGCTTGCCCTGGTGAAAACTTCTCTATGTAAATATGATCATTTGTGATGTATATATTTGTTCATGTATGTGTTCTAAGGGAATGTTCACTTTGTGAATATATACATATTATATAGTATAACAATACCATAACATTCACTCTCCGACATGACAGCTCTTAAGCCTTTGCACCAAGGAGTAATATGTTTGTGATTATCCAGTGATTATCCACAATATGTGTGATTATCAACGATATTATTTCCTTTCTAAAGCCAAAGGATCTCGTATTCTGAAGCGAATGTAATTTCAGGGATATCCAGTTTCTCAGTATAGTGTATACCAGGGGTAGCCAACTTGATTAGATCCAAGATCTACTGTTTACTGAGGAAGCCCTGTGCGATCTACCAATTACATACTTCTTGAAATTTTAAATGGAACAGCATAGTTCAGTACACAATTAAGTAGTTTTTTTTTTATTTTATTAAGAGGGAAAACATCAAACTGAAAATTACTTTTATGCAATTCTGTAGCTTATTTGGAAAACAGCTTCAGTTGTTGTTTTACTTTCTCAATAGGCCCAGAAAACATGTTTTATTTTAAATTTACTCTTTCT
The DNA here is from genome assembly GCA_963576895.1 of Ceraclea dissimilis. Taxonomy (NCBI): domain Eukaryota; kingdom Metazoa; phylum Arthropoda; class Insecta; order Trichoptera; family Leptoceridae; genus Ceraclea; species Ceraclea dissimilis. The sequence continues at coordinate 4,349,368 of OY756377.1, forward strand.
TATTTCACTGTTAAGTGGAAAGTCAGTCTGATATTTACCATGCATTGTGTTAAAATGTCGCTCTAAATTTCCTATTTTCGGTATTGCCACGATTGACTGGACTAATAGTGGCGATCGACCGGTTGGCTACCCCTGGTGTATACGTTGTACTGTACTCAGTACTGTGAGATAGAATGATTAGGTGTTTGATATTATTTAGATACGAGCAACATATTAATTATATGTAACCCTTGTCCGCTGAATAATTAACACATGTGTTTGTAGATAATTTATGTCTAATACATGAATAGTGGGTATTTTCATTAAAGAAACATCCCAAGAAACCATTTCGGTCGCAATTTGGTCGCCGTTCGCACACGTTCGCACACTACTGTGTGCACACTAATCGGAAATTCGGTCGCTGTTCGGACACAGTTCCGGAACCGCAACCAAAAGTGGGGAACATTTGTGACTAAATCTGGTCGCATTCGGTCACATTCTGGTTACAAATGCGACCAAATCCGGTCGAATTCGGTCGCATTTGTAACCAAAATGTGACCACTTGAATGGCCCGCCGGTGCTGGCGCGTACGTATTTGCGGTTTCCCGCAAAAATAAATATATATATAGTTATAATTTTAACATGGATGCGCAACAAAATTCTTAACACCAAAATACTTTACAGCCATGACATAATATTAATGAAAATAAAAACGGACGGGTTTAGCTAAATAATATCCGAATTTCATTGCGAAACAAAATTTATCGTGTAATTTAGTAAAGTAGGTGGCTTATTTTTAACGCGCCTTTTTAATTATTAATTTTAACAACAAATAATAAATTAATGTGATAGTCATATTTATTTATATTAAATTCTATACATCTTCCAATAAGTCCATTGTTTCGCAGAAACCTTAATTTTGACCTATTACGCTATAATCCAAAGAAATTTCATCCTGTAAAACGATTAAACATGCATGTTAATGAACATAATTATCAAAATTTCGTAGAATATGGAGTAGTCGCAAATGTGACCACTTATGACCACTTGTAACCAGTTGTGACCGCTTTGTGACCGAATGTAACCAAAAGCGGTCACAATGCTTTTCATTAGCTAGCCGCCATAGTTCTTGATCTACTATTCTCAAACAGTTTCCGCTCCTCATGTCAGAACGTCTTCAGTCTTTGTACAAAATGCAGTATACGCTCGATGCAACAAAGGAAAATTCGGCAGTTGTGATTTCTGCTGTCCCTAGTGGTTGGGTGAAGGAGGGTCTTTTGTATTGGCCAAAATTTATACGGAAAACTATATTGGAAGAGGCCAGGAGAAACGAGGACAGTGTGCCTGAAAGTGGTTGGATGCGCATAAAATGCCGAATAAAAGTTATAGATATTCCAACATATGAAAAAGCCATGGATTCTATTCGCTTCAACACTACAAACACGACTGAACAAGAAACAGATTGAGAACTACTTATAGCGTGGACTAATATATTTTGAACAATTTGAACCAACTTTGTTCGGACACATTCACCACACAGTGTGCACACTCCGCGACCAATGTGTGCGCTTTGTGACCAAGCTATGTTCGGACACATTCACCACACAGTGTGTACACTCTGAGACCAAATCTGGTCGCAAAGCGTACACAATGTGTGCGCTTTGTGACCAAGTTCTGTTCGGACACATTCACCACACAGTGTGCACACTCCGCGACCAAATCTGGTCGCAAAGCGTACACAATGTGTGCGCTTTGTGACCAAGTTCTGTTCGGACACATTCACCACACAGTGTGCACACTCTGCGACCAAATCTGGTCGCAAAGCGTACACAATGTGTGCGCTTTGTGACCAAGTTATGTTCGGACACATTCACCACACAGTGTGTACACTCCGCGACCAAATCTGGTCGCAAAGCGTACACAATGTGTGTGTTTTGTGACCGGGTTTTTGTGTGCACACTGTGTGGACACGGCAACCACATGTGACCACTTGTGACCGAATTGCAAATTTCGCGACCGAATTTGGTTTCTTGGGATGTTTACACATGGGATTAACACCGAATTAATTAGAGACTTTTGAGAGTTTTGTGACTGTAATGTGAAAGTACATAGTCTTAATAGGCTAAAATACGGCCACTCAAAATATGACGTATCTGTTTTTTGAGCGAAATGTGATATGAATGAAAGATTACACGCACGGTCATGAATCGCCACAGGGTTACCTAGCAAAATCTTGCCCCCCTCGCCTGAAAAGGTATTTCTTCGTTACGTGGTTTTTCGTTTTTTTTTAGGAATACGGTAAGAAATATGAGAATGTGATACATGATAAAAACTATCCTTACTAAATTCTCTACAAATGTTTCATGTATTTTTTCATGGGAAAGCATGAAATCATGTACATATAAGCAAAATCATGCGAAAAAGACCACACCTGACTATTTAAAATGTAAGAGAAAGAAAATTGTACTCTTTGATACCCATAACTATTAATAATTATTAGTTATCTCAACAGATATACAGCGAAGGATGGACTCAATCAGGCTTATAACTGAATACTGACGCCTGGTTAGCAGGCCTTTAAATACTAGTTTTATTCGTACATGAATAATTGGAAAACTGAAAGATATGTATTATGGACGTGTTCTGAGGAAAAGGAATCGTAGAGTTTATATGACTAATTGTATGAATGTGACGGAAGCACGAAATGTGTGTAATAATAATAATGATAACAGCGTAATTTCTATAATGCCGTTTTGTGAGTATGGACCAACCACAAGGGCGCTTTGTTAATCTAATACTTATATAACTAATTAATATCAAAAGATTCATAAGGACAGGAAAGCCTGATGATTTGTTCTCTCTGGTTACCTCGAAAGGGACGTGACGTGTGGGATGGGATAGAATAGAATATAATGTATAATGCAGTGTGAAAATGTAATTTATTTAATAGATTCAATGTGATGTTGTCCCGGTTCAATTGCATAATGTAATTCATCCTTCTTCACATACGCCCAAGACATTCTCTTTGTGGTGAAGTGGAAGCCGAGGTCTCCTCTGTTTGAGATGCTAATGGCGCCCCCAGTGTTACACACCCTCGCTGTCATATCCTGCACAGCCTTTGTGCTCGCCTGAGCACTCGACAAGCCAGATTCCATTAGTTTTATGATGGTGTGAGATAAACATGACTTGATTATGCTCTCCCCGTGACCTGAAAAATGAGAAATACAAATTCAAACATGTTGCAAACAATTTCTTTTGCATCAAAGTGCACCGAGGTTTACAATGGTAATTGACAACAACACAAGACTCTTGGATCCCTTCATTTTTTTTACATATTTTTTGCCTTTGGAGCTGATCCGATTAGAAAACAAGAGAATACTAGTATGCTGAATAAAGGACTTTTCAAAAGCAATTTCTTACAGTCAACCTGGAATCGTAATGTTACACAATTAATCGTAATGTTACCCAAAAACAGTCGATGGCACGATTTGGATGCGACAGCTTGGCTGGGTGAAGCTAATTAAAATCTTGTACTAAAAACTAATGCAAAAATGGTGCATGATTTTGCATATTATATTAGGTCCAATTCTAGATACAACTAAATAAGTGCGTACTAACTAAAATAAGACGTTCTTTTTCAATCGTTTCTTTGTAGAACAAATTAAAAACATACTTATTTTGGCTCGAAAAATTACAGAATCGACTTTTTAGGACATCAATCCTTACCAGTACAAGAAACAGCACCCACTGTATCATCAGCATAAGTTCCACAGCCAATAATTGGAGCATCACCAATCCTTCCAACATACTTCCCAGCGGTCCCTCCTGTAGAAGTGCCAGCTGCTAGATTACCATACTTGTCTAACGCCACCGCGCCTACAGTATCCTGAAAGAAAATGCCTCTATAGAATTTTCAGGAAAACATTCTTCTGTACAACACAAAATGTATAGTAAATGCCATCTATGAAAGAGTAGTAAAAGTTCTTATCAATTTTCAGGAATTATCCAAGACTCAAACCACTTCTTTCAGCCATGATAATTTTCATGAAGTCGAAAAATATACGCGTTGTATTATAATTCGTCGTATTTCTCGGACTCAATTTTATTAACGCGTTTTTTTATGTAAGTATATAAAAAAATAAATTAATACATACATTTTCCTAATAATATAATGGACAAATTACGTATCTACCTTTCCATTTTCCGCCGTAATGAACCCATTCATAAATTCCTGTAATTCCTTTCTGGCCTCGTTCGTAACAAAATCGGCAGGGGGCTTCAATTCAAAACCCTGGAAATAAAAATAGGATTTATTAGTAAAATTATAATAAATTGTAACGTAATTGGTACCTTTTTGGTATGTAATTGTAACCTTCTTGGATAAGGACACTGAAGGAACGTAATTAATTAGGGGTAGGGTTTAAAGGGGGGCTACTTTAAGGCTAACCCTGGACCCACATCTTAATAAGATTTGCCTAGAAGTGCGGGTAAAGATGTCGCTATTAATGTGCTTGAGCTACCCGGGAATGTGGAGAGCCTTAAGCCCGCGGGATTTTCCTTCAATGTTGGATGTGAGATAAACAACGAATACGTATTCGGCATATTCGTATACATTATTTTCCATCAAATAGGAAATTGTCTTTCACATGTACGCTAGTCAGCACAGAGACGGACGGGCTCTAAAAATGCAGGTTGCCATGTAATAAAGTGCCCCCCCCTCCAGTATCTATAAGCAGCTTTTTACCCCTTTCTTGACATTTTCATAAATATGCAGGTTCTATCTATGTATCTTTACTCTAACGCCGCGTCTCTTGCGGGGCAGGCAGAAAGGACAGAGCGCCAGACAGCCCTATCCTTTCACACACTCCTAGCCTCCGTCACATTCATGCAATTTGTCATACACGCTCTCTGTTTCCTTTTACTCAAAACGCGTCCGCCGTCCATCCTTGAGGATATGATCGAACCAGGTCAGTCTTGGGCGGACGCGTTTCCTCACCCCTCTTCGCTCACTCAAATATATATTTTTTTGTCATCCTGTCATATTTCATTCTCTCAACATGCCCAAGCCATCTTAGTTTATTTAGTTAATATGCAGGTTAATAAATTAAATATTTGTGAATTATAATTTTATGGACTTTCCATCAATTTTTTAAAATTTGTGATATCTCTTACATCTAACCTGCTGTACAGCAAATTCTCTGGCGCCTTCTCCGGCAAGATAGACATGTGGAGTCTCCTCCATGACCCTCCTGGCTAGACTGATTGGATGTGGGACGTCCTTGAGGAGGCTTACACATCCAGCCTTCAGATCACTCCCTCTCTGGAAGCTGGCGTCCATCACCACTTCACCAGCTATGTTGAGAGACGAACCTTTCCCTTCAATAAGAAAAGAAAAAAATTGTACCACTCATAGTATACATACACATACTAGTTACTTTTTTCGTCTCCTGAGGCACTTCAATGTCTGACTTACTAATGAGAGAAACTCGCCAGCAAGACTGTTTGCTAGATTTCTTAGTACAACTCTTCCAAACAATCTTGATATTTAGGTGTAAGTACCTAAGTACTTACTTATTTTCATGCATATATGGTATCTACCTAAAACAACAGAGACAATTTTTTAAAATGCTGTTGTTCTCGAACTCTAAAATGATCTTTTAAATCATTTATTCTGGCTTTTCACAAGAAGCTATACAATAGATATTCAATACATAGATTTATTTTAGCAAGCCGGTTTATTAATTTCTCGCATTATTATAAAAAGGTACCTACCCCCTTACTATACCAAATAAACTTCATATTTTGCATTGCGTTTTATATGCACTTCAATTTTGCGTAAAAATAAAACAAAGTCGTCAAGCAACACCCAAAAAACATTTCAGTTTTCAATTCAATGTTCGGATGTCGCTTTTTTTTTTTTTTTTTTTTTTTATTTAAAAAAATGAATCTGGGTTTATTGAAATAAACCCAAATACATCTTCGCACACTTCACAGAAAGCTTAAAAGCTTGTGTTGTGAAGTGGAGTAGGTCAGGGATTGAACCCGCGCCCACTGAATTAACAGTCGAGCGCATTACCAACCAGGCTACCGACCACCTCAATAATATAATAATGAATAAAATAATAATAATAATAATGAATAATATTTATAATGACTATAGAAAAAAATGTTTCATAAATAATTTATTAATGTACCTACCTGCATTAAATACTTCATGATCTTCCAAATAATTGACTGCGACTTCCACAGCATCCATGCAGGTACCTCCATCCTGCAATATCTGATAACCAAGGCGAGCAGCAGTCTTAACACCAAGAACTGTTTCATCCACCCAGTAATCTGGAACTGACCATGCACCACCGTGAACAATTATCGTTGGCTCCATGGAATCTATTTCACTGTTCGAATCACTACACAAACTGTTCTAGTTTTCTATGAGGTATACCTACAAAGATTTATTTGGGTTTATTTTAATGAGGCAATATTCATTTTTGATTTATTCGTACTTCCTCCAATTTACATCTAAGTTACACGTGTAAAAATTGTAACCACAAACTACCAAAGAGATAAGATATGCCAATAATGACCAAAAATATGAATACGTTACGTGAAATTATAAGGCAGAGAGCACACAATACTGATAACTTAGTCGAATACAGTAACCAGTTGTAATCGACAGATATCGACATGGTGCTACTTCACCAAGTTACGCGTAGTTTTGCTTAGACTAGATATAGAAGGGGCTCAATGTTCAATAGTTCTTCCTACCTTTATACAGGTTCCTTAGCTTAGACCGTGACACGACTTATAGTCCAAGAGCCCGCTGCTTAATTTATGACGTATCTGTTTTTTGATCTAAATGTGGTATAAATGATAGCTTACCAATAGGGTATTACATCGCACTAGGGTTGCCTATCAAAATCTTGCCGCAACCCCCCCTGCCCCCCCCCCCGAAAAGGTCCCTCTTCGCGGTTTTTCGCATTTTATAGGAATATGGTAAGAGATAGGAGAAAGTAGTCAATGACAAAAATAATCCTTGCTAAATTCTCTACAAAAAATGTTATATCAATTTTTTTTGTATAACTAGCAGTTTACCCGCAATAGCCGGTCCAAAACCGAAATTCATTTAAAAAACTAAAAAAATGAATTTAAACTAAATTGGTTGAAAATTGATAAGAGTTACAGGAAAATAGTCAAAGAACGAATTAATTACCATAGTCTTAGCTACAAAACGAGCTATAACTTATTTTCATACATCAATTAATTTAGGAGTTACTGCAATAAAACTCAGTGACGAAAATTCTTAAAATTTAGTTTTTCATAAAATAACCAGCGATATAGAGCCGCAGGCCAAATATTTTTTCCCATAAAATGTTAGTGATAATGGGTGGAAGAAAGTTAAAGAAAATTTTTTTTTTTTTTTTTCAAAAAATATCCTGTTTTTCGACCGGCCATTACGGGTAAACTACTAGTCCTATGAAAAAATTGACTTAACATTTTTTGTAGAGAATTTAGCAAGGATTATTTTTGTCATTGACTAAGTTAAGTTAGTTTTTTTTTAGTTTTATTGAAAAGAAAATATAACATACATAAACAATAACACAGCAACAGCATCAGAAACAACATAAAACATAAAAAAGGTCCCCAGACAGCATAAGCTGGTATTAGGGAAACCAACAAACCTACATTCTACTACATTCTTCTATCTCTTACCATATTCCTACAAAATGCGAAAAACCGCGAAGAGGGACCTTTTCGGGGGGGGCAGGGGGGGGTTGCGTCAAGATTTTGATAGGCAACCCTAGTGCGATGTAAAACCCTATTGGTAACTTTTTGGGGTTCATTGCGCTTCATTAAAAAAATGTACGATCGTTCGCGAGATTTTAATGCATATTATCAATACGAAAAATATTTTTTACTTAGGGACTTTCGGGGAAAAAGTTGCTGTTGCCGAACAACTATGAGATGTGTTTTTCACATTTTTTTATATGGTAAATCTTTTACGGCCATTCACTAGATAAAGGTTTAATATTCTTTCCAAAGCATGTGTATAGTAAGGTTATCGAGATCTACTGTCTCAAAAATCTCACATTTTTATAATGTCGATATACTTCGACCTCTTAATCGGCTCATTTAACTACTGTATCGTGTCGCGTCATCTTGGTAGTAGTCGATTCGACTAAAACTGTTTCATGTGTGTTCTCAAAAACGCCAGCAATTACTTATACGCACAATTATGTATGTTATACCTAGTTCTATTATATGATACATAGAGTGTGTTTTGATATAAAATTTAACATATTGACCCGTCAATTGAACTGTCCTTCACAGTTCATACTTATTACGTTAAGGAAGTCAAGTAGAGTTGGCGCACATGTCATTTTCTACATACAGATACAGATAAATGGGCATGGGCGTCGGCAGCTGCCCCCCCCCCCCCTGCCCCCCTAGGAGATTAAAATAGGTATATAATTTTTCATACTAAATGATGAAATCTCACAAAAAAATCACATTTATTATTATTACCACACATTTTCTTATCATGTCATAAATTTTCTAAAATTAGTATAAAAAATCCATCAATATACATTTTTTTTACAAAAAATTGCCTGCGGCGCTGTTTTTTATTACTTTTTGTAGAAGACATTTTTCATACATAAAATTGTGCAAATTATTATGTTAGTTTTCAAATAAACCAAACCACATCACGTCGTTCTTCACTATGTCTTACAAAAAAAATTCGCCTGCGGCACTATTTACGCGTTTTAAATCCTATATCAATTTTGTAAATTTTTGTTGCCCCCCCCCCCCCCCCCCTAGCTGCAATACTGGCGACTAGTAGATGGGAATTATAATAAACAATATAAAGCTTAGCATATTTTTAATTAAAGTGTAGCGATATGTTTTTATTACGTTGAACATTTGATACAAATTATCTCCGCGTCTTCAAAGATAATGAATTTATTATCTAGTATATAAAATCCGTGCTCTCTGTATGTTCCGTTGTGAACTTTCAATAGACGGCAATAGTATTTCGAATATGCCTATAGTTTGAAATATTTTAGTAATAGGTGAAATTTTGTAACCTCCTTGGACCAGGATACTGAAGGAACGTAATTCAGGGGTGGGGTTTGCCGGGGGGCTCCCTTAACGCTAACCCTGGGCCCACCTCTTAATAATATTTTGCTAGAAGTGCGGGTAAAGAGGTCGCTATTAATGCGCCTGAGCTACCCGGGGATGTGGAGGGCCTTAAGCCCGCGGGATTTTCCTTCAATATTGTAATTCGAATGGGGCTAAAATTTTCACAAATGGTTCTATATTTAATTTTAATTTCGGAGATTAGTGACTTACCCTAAACGTATCCACCTATTCAACCTATGTGTCTTTTTTGAAAGAGTTTCTAATGATTATCAACAGTTGGTTTTCTTTTTAACAATAATTTATATTTTGACTTCACGCTTTAATTCAAGGTTACCTATTGTGGTTAGTCTGATGAGTCTACATTTTCATCTTCAAATTTTGATAAATTCCTAATTACCCAATACCCTGAAATTTTGCATACTATTTGTTTTAGTTGGGTAGGTCCAATTCTGTACCTTTTCGAAATATAATAAACGTGTTTATTATACTAATTTGCAAATTTATTTTGTGAAAATAATTTTATAAAATAATTTAAATAGAACTTCTTGCTTTAGTTAGTTTGCATTACAGAATTGGACCGAGTTATAAATTTAAGTACTGTTTTATCATTACACGCTTCAATTGGTAAATTATACATTTTTTATATGGAGAAATATAAGCGTAGTTCTTAAGATGTATTTTACGTATTGAGCGCTAGTTTCTATGTAAATAATTGTAAAGATATCTCAACAAATCCCGTTTCATCCAGATAAATTAAATTAATATTGAAATGTTTATAGTTACTGTATAAAGGGTGTCGCATTTTTTTTTATAAAAACATCCTATTGTAAGAAGTTGAGTATAGCCGAACATACGAATATTTTTTTAGGTTGTAGAAACCTTCTTTTTATTTGTCGAAAGTTGGGAAACCTGGATCAAAATAATTATGAGTGTCGTTGCATTGGGAATTCCAAACCGTTGGCGTCTCCAGAGATTTCTCAGCCAAGATCCTCTTTTCCCAACTATCCCTTTCTTTTTTTGGAATGCCCTTCCACTCGATGTTAGGTGTGCCAGAAGCCTGAAGGAATTCAGGAGGTTGCTGAAGACTCACCTCTTTGTGCATACCTTCGGGTCGGTCAGTGGTCAGTCAATGGCGGGAGTTAACCAAAACTGATTAGATTTATTTTTATTATTTTGTTTGTGACGATCTCCTATGTGGTAATTTTCCCTATTATTTTTGCTGTTTGTGACGATCCCATATGGTGATAAAGGAAAATGTATGGTACCCTTGGGGCGATTTTATCGCTAAACGGAGCCCAAAATAGTCCAAATTATTATTATTATTACGTCCCCCTCGACTACAAACTGTAGATTGTAGGACATATATTTCTCCGGTTGAAATACGTCCTCGTTGTCAAAATATATTTTTACATTTAATGGATGATTGCTCGGAAATAATCGATTCTAGCGCCACCAAATGTACCTATAAGAGAATATATATATAAAAACAATTATGATTTATTTTTAGGTATGAATTTTAGAAGAAATAAAAAAGAAACGGAATTCGATCGAGATACTTTTGGAGAGCCATGGGGACGCTAGCTTAAAAGGGCTCCAATATCTACAATATCTTCAACTTTAGACGAATGTATCAAGAATTAAAAAAAAACTGTATAATGAATAATGATTCTCAAAGTACATTTTCTTATGCTTTACAATATATTCGACACTAACTGTCATGTGAGGTAGCCAGCGATAGGTGTGCGAGTGTGCATTACCTTACCTACCAATAGCAGATGCACAACACAAGTGTGTCTATGCTGCATGGGTTGCATACTGCAAGCATTTACATAGAGTACTACTACTATACCCTCACGCCACGTCCCTTGCAGGGTAGGCAGAGAGGACAGAGCGCCAGACATCCCTATCCTTACACACACTCTTAGCTTCCGTCACACTCATACAGTTTGTCATACACGCTCTCCGATTCCTTTTACTCAAAACGCGCCCATCCTTGAGGATCTGGATGATTTACATAGACGTAAGTACAATACGGTAGTCAGTACTTGCTAGTAACTTCCTTAACTCATTCACTATTTGGTGACAAAGGGGCACGATGGTACATATTATTCATGGTACATTTTAGTACAATTGCCAGTAGTCAAGTTCAACCTCTCGGACAAACTCGTCACAATGCAAAGCCCTGAAATCTCGTTATCACAATGATTAAATTGCACGCAGCTTCTCAAACTGTTTGCAATCATAAAACCTCCTGCATTTTGTTAAATTAATTTTGTAATAAAAATATGTACATAGATACCTACACCAGTTATAACCACGTGTGTAATTATTAATTTATTTTGATTGTTTTTATGTAATCATCATAATTTCAGATAATATGTATTGTTTATTTACTTATTTATTTATTTATAGTTTTGACGGCCACTAGGCCTTTGGAAAGTTACAATACAAAAAGTTAAAAATATCAATACAATAAAGGTACACAGCCAAACAATAGACAGTAACAACAGACAAAAGAAACACAATTAAGACAGTATGCAAACACACAATATGGACAAAAAACATGTTATGTTCATCTTATTGTCAAAATTATTGTGATATATTGTACTTATAGATTTAATTACATTTTGTTTTTATAGGCACAAATCACTCTTCACGGGTGGATTGCCATAATGTAAATAAATAAATAAATTTCAAAATTATGTTGACCAAAATATAATATTTAACTGAAGTGCATATTTTTATACTACGAATGGCCCATGTTGATGGGGCCCTACTTTCAAATCCAAAGATTTATATTACGTGCTATAATTCAATACGTCAAAATCCAACTGCAACGTACATTTCGGAATATTTTATTCAAATACATAGAAATTTATACGTAATACCTTCCTACAAGAATAATTTATGTAATTGAAATGTGAAAGAATTGTACACATTGCAAAGGTTACATTTGCATAATTTAATAATCAACGAGGTGTAACTGAGATACACATTTTATCGATTGCTATTTTGGGCTTACGATGATTCGGTGCGGTGATACAAATATTTTTTTGTACCAGTATCATGAGAATATTTCTCTGGTGTTATCTAATGTCACAGATAACTCGCTCATGAGCGAATTGCTGAAGTAATATTGGAATGGAATAGAAACTGATGCAAGTGAAAAAGAAAGAAAGAAACAAATTCAAATTCAAATAAATTTATTAGTAACTAATATCTTACATTTAATACATACATATAAAACTAATTACAATATTTACAATTTTCCATACTACCCTCCAATGTGAGGAGACCATGTGTATTGGAGGGGAGTTCCGGGGTTTTCATCGATTTCAACATACAACATCAACAACAAGACAATGACACATTTTTTACAAATTATAAAAGAAAAAAATAACAACAAATTCATTAATAAATTAGATTCATGCTATCATCTTTGATTCAATTACGCGACCCTGCATTATACATGCAATGGAATATAACATGAATAATATTGTATAAGTATTTGATGTATTATTGTAAGTAGATAGGTGGTACCTTATATTATAATTGTAACACAGTTTTATATTCATAGCATAATATTCAAGTTCACTAGATATTGTAGAGTTTATATGAGCATTATTATAGTATAATAAACGTATGTTTAATTTGTTAAGATGACATCAATACAAATAGTCATATACAAGCTGGTGTCATGTGGGAAATATCACATATCGTCAGATCAAATAAGTCCCTATTGGATAACTGACTATAGAGCAGTGATCTTACTAATACTCCCTTGTTACTGTCTCTTACTCCCTCATTGTCATTCGACTCTATTGTGTTTGAAGGTATGTGTGCTATTTTTTTATAATTTTAAATGACGATTGCAAGCATCCACATGGACCTGGGGATGATAAGCCACAATAAACAAAAAGAAATAACTTTTCTGATAGAGAATAGATGTTCCCTATTTGAAATTAAAAGAATGTGACGTAATTGCTGACGCAGCATTCTACTAATTTCAAATCTTTGAAGATAAAGAATCTCTATGGACAGGAGATATTCTAAGTAGAGTGTAATGTAATATTAAAGGAAACATTCATTCAAATCTTTTTGATAGAGAATAAAGTTATATATTTGTTGAAACTAGTATGACGTAATAACTGTTGACGAAATATTCTACTAGTTTCAATAAATTTGTCTTTACCGTAGATAATAGAAGTTCTCTATTTGAAACTAGTAAAAAACGAGTATGTTTTATTCCATAATTTTGAAGCAGAATTTCGTCGACACATTTCAGTGTGCAACATATAGTCCGAGAGCCCACTGCTTAATTTATGACGTATCTGTTTTTTGATCGAAATGTGGTACAAATGATAGCTTACCAATAGGGTTTTACATCGCACTAGGGTTGCCTATCAAAATCTTGCCGCAACCCCCTTTGCCCCCCCCGAAAAGGTCCCTCTTCGCGGTTTTTCGCATTTTGTAGAAATATGGTAAGAGATAGAAGAAAGTAGTCAATGACAAAAATAATCCTTGCTAAATTCTCTACAAAAAATGTTAAGTTAATTTTTTCATAGGACTAGTAGTTTACCCGTAATGGCCGGTCGAAAAACAGGACATTTTTTGAAAAAAAAAAAAAAAATATTGATTTTTTTTCTTTAACTTTCTTCCACCCATTATCACTAACATTTTATGGAAAAAAATATTTGGCCTGCGGCGCTATATCGCTGGTTATTTTATGAAAAACTAAATTTTAAGAATTTTCGTCACTGAGTTTTATTGCAATAACTCCTAAATTAATTGATGTATGAAAATAAATTATAGCTCGTTTTGTAGCTAAGACTATGATAATTAATTCGTTCTTTGACTATTTTCCTGTAGCTCTTATCAATTTTCAACCAATTAAGTTTAAATTCATTTTTTTTGTTTTTTAAATGAATTTCGGTTTTGGACCGGCTATTGCGGGTAAACTGCTAGTTCTAAGAAAAAAATGACATAACATTTTTTGTAGAGAATTTAGCAAGGATAATTTTTGTCATTGACTACTTTCTCCTATCTCTTACCATATTCCTATAAAATGCGAAAAACCGCGAAGAGGGACCTTTTCGGGGGGGGCAGGGGGGGTTGCGGCAAGATTTTGATAGGCAACCCTAGTGCGATGTAAAACCCTATTGGTAAGCTATCATTTGTACCACATTTCGATCAAAAAACAGATACGTCATAAATTAAGCAGCGGGCTCTTGGACTAATATTGTTTTTTTACAAATTTAATATAGGTATTTTCTAAAATCGTATGGATGAAAATTATTAATCGATTGTTATTTTAACTAAAATGTAATGTTTTGATAACAAAAATAAAAAAGAAAACAGTTAACAAGTATGTTAATTCCCAAATACATCATTACAATGGTTTATTCGTACTGCTAGAGTACCTATTCAGTTAGGTATTATTAGGTACGTATGTACCTAGAGTCATGATATAGATTCATTTCAATTTAAGCACTTTGCCGGGATAGTTTTGTTGTGACAGTTCATTCGATAAATCATACAATAATTCCAATTCTCATGGCAAACATTCAAAGTGAACACAAAGTCAGAATGGGGGGCAGCACGAACACAAATTGTGACGCAGAGTGTGGCATCAAAACATCCAGAGACAATATTTTGGCCAAGGATAAGAACGAGTTCAGTTTTCATCAAAAAGTGTGAGTCAAAATAATTCTTGAAATTCTAAAAAACAAGTTCAGATGTTTTTTTTTTTTTTTTTGCTTGAGTTCACGGCACTGCTTTGCTTTGTTGTGCAAGACTTCTTTAAAATCTTCTACACAATCACTCTCAAGGTTCCGACAAACCATTTTCCCTCGTTTATTATTTCAATAGTTCCTACAATGTAACACAAAAAGTCCAATAACTGGTGCGAAACTCTCTCATGCAAGAGGACAGACTTCGGACATTTGATATTTAGTCCAATCTGGTTGGGGAGATGCGGAGAGAACGAACGATGAAAGGATTACAAAGAAAAAATATCTAAGTAAGGAAGCACGGCCGTCCAAAAACAACATGGTTTGACCATGTAGACCAGTTTCTCAAGGACGGACGTGTTCTGATGAGTAAAAGGAATCGTTCTAGTGTGTTTGACGAATTGAATCAATGTGACGAAAGCCCGAAGTGTGTGTAAGGATAGGAAAGTCTCGCAATCTATTCTATCTGCCTACCCCGCAAGAAATGTCGTGTGAGAAGATAGAATGGAATAGAACAAAATAATTCTGAATTTCATAGGTGAAAAGCCGAAAATTGGTTATAAATTTGAATTCTCAGCGAAGGGTGGACTTTCCATCAGGTTTATGACTGATCGTCGACTGGTTTGATGTGATCACTTTACACTTAAGTAACATTCACCAATTCCAATCCATCCTTAATTGCAAAGTTGTTGTAAAAATAAATACCTAAATAAAAATAATAAAACGACTGTCCACTTTGATACTGAAATAAACGCACATAAGTAATAAATATATTTTGGAAACTAATATCGGTAAATGATTTTTGTCCATTCCAACAAGTAAGGTGACCAACCGTCCTCCTTTTGGAAGGACAGTCCTCCTTTTCTAGGTTCTGTCCTCCCTCCAAAGGTGTCCTCCTTTTTGTCCTCCTTTTTTACTTTTTAACATTTTAAAACTAATCTGTTAATCTCAAAATCTGGTATACTGAATGCAATTCACCCCCCCCCCCCCCCCGCTCGACAAAATTTTAGGAAAAAGGTCATCACTTGATTGCATCACGCATGAACGAAAATTTTAGACGAGGACCAAAAAAAAAAAAAAAAAAAGGGCATCACTTGATTACGCATGAACGAAAATTTTAGACGAGGACCAAAAAAAAAGAAAAAAAAAAAAAAGGTCTACAAAGATTTTTTTGCCATTTACGCATTTTTGTCCTCCTTTTTATTTTTAAAAATATGGTCACCTTACAACAAGTCAAACAACATATTATGTTTCATAAATTGTAAGAATAATTTATAAAACAAGCATGAAGCGAACCAGCTCAATTATTATCCATACATTTTCTAATCTCACAATTTAAAATGTATTAATACAAAAATTTGGCCAGTTGTTGCAACTTGACTTCTTCGCTGCTGGAGCAAAATATATACATAATTTGTAGTTGATATTATGTGCTTTCATTTTTTATATAGAAAGATTTTATATCCTACGAGTAGTTCATAGTACTTATTCGATTTATAAGCAAAAAAAAAACTGCGAAAATGAATAGATTTATTCCTTTTGTTATTGTTTTGTTATTTATCAGTAATTATCTCCCCAAATGATAGAAACATAAAATATCCCTCAACTTTCGTGGTAAAAACGCGATTTGTTTGGATATCAATATAACTAAACTCTATCAATCTCTATGAAATATCATGTGATCATCTACACTACACAACAATCATTATTTATTTTTCATCTGCTTTGTGAAATACACGCTCGGTTAAACACGTTAATTCCGATTTTCCATGGTTTATGACAGACATTTGAATGGATATAATCTGCGGATAAATATGATATTATTATAATCCATATAATTTTATGTAATACGATGCCCGTGTTATGATAATAATAAAGGTCTATGCACACAATGTCAGTGACGATACAGTTCAATGTCTTCAGTGATACCACAGTTCGCAACAAAACAGTGATCCGCGCTTAATAGAATCAGTACAGGCCACGGAAGATGCGCAGACCTTACGCATCGATGGTCTTACGCCCCGAGCCCCGACTGTGAATATGGTCGCCGTCAGACGATGGGCCGTATAGTTGAGTGTCCAATTTTTGGTTTCGAGTGCAGTCTTACTGAAATTCACGGGGTCACAGCTGACGCTGCCAATTGGCTGAGAGATTTACCTCTAAATTTGTAGTTGCCAGGTCTTTTCCCATATGCATTAAAGCTTGTTGGTTAAGTCACTAGAAGTGCAAGAAATAACGTCAAATCATTAAGGTTTTTTCGCTTACAAGAGTAATATACTACTTGATATTGTCGTGATGTCATTGTGACGCGAAAAAGCCGGTAGTGGAGCAATTTATTGCCTCGTGTAGGAGAACCTTTAGGAAAAGAGGAAAAAAAATATCAATAACTGCCCCTATCTTATTCTGCTTTCGATCCGTCAATGATTAGGAAAATATATCGTCTGCAATGAACTTGTCCGTACTTGACCCGGTGACTTTGACCTTGATACGAACCGAACAGTGAACACAACGCATAGTTGCATACACACTCAATGTTTTTCACTGACTCTGATGTTGTTTCACTGTGTCAGAACTGCACCGTCACGGGTATGTATACATAAACCTTTAACTACACCTACTAGCACTGGTTAGAATACGTTTGCCTACTATTTACGAGATTCGATTTGATTGTTGGAAATTTTCATTGATACTCTTATCTGACGGTATTTAATGAAAATGTAGCAGATTTCTGTCCGTCATGCAAGTGATGCAACTTGAGTTGATAACAATGTTTGTATAAGAAAATTTTAGCTAGTATATAAAAAAACGAATGCAGATAGGTGCATACGTCTTGCTGGTTGACTATCTAAATAATAGTCAGTAGTACATACATAGAAATGCGTAACTCCAAGGCCGGCCACACACTAACAGAAAGTGATATTCAGAAATTGAATTTTTGTAAAGATAATTCCGACAAAAACCTCTCTCAGATTTCAGCACTGAATTCAGTGATATGCATTGGTCGGAACATTTTTACAAAAAAACAATTTCAAAATATAACTTTCAGTTAGTGTGTGGTCGGCCTCACAGTCCACGGTCAGCGTGTTCTGACTTCTGACAGATAGACCTAACATTCAGGTTAAACTAACATTCGGGACGTGTGTGGAGAGTAGTCAAATAGTATGCATTTTCGTGCTTCCGGAATCCGAATCCCGAATGTTAGATTTTAGCTTTCCGGGTGTGTGTGATGCAGAGCCGGAATTACACTTTTCACGGGAGTATATTATAGGATTTACAATTTTTTTTGAATAATTTTTTTATCAAATTGTCCTACTACATTTTTTTTTCGTCGACGGGGGGGGGGGGGGTGGAGGGGGTGTAAAAAGCAAATCGTGCCGGAATTTTTTTCGCCGAGGTAAAAAAACAAATTTCCCAAGAAAATTCCTTGAAAACCATACTAAAATTTAATAATACAAATATAAAATAGTTTTTTTGAACGAACGAATGCCGCCCATAGTCCCCGATTGGCAAATCCGGCGGCCCTGGTGTGATGGGGCTTGTAGAGAGAGGCCTATATAGTTTACGTTTACATATGTAGTAGTTGCTGAGCTATGTATAGTCCCTACCTACACATGAACAGGATTATACATAAGTAGTAGATTTGCCTAACTTTGTATTACCACGTTATCTTAATTATTACTTACTCAATATCATTACTAAAAGTAGGTAAGTAGATTTTTATGAATGACTAGTTATAACCCGTTATAAATCAGGGACTTAAATCGATATCAAGAGAAAAATGCTACCTAATTAAATACAGAACAAATGCATAAGTTTTGTTCTTTTGTTGCTTTTATATCGCACGGACGTCAGCAGGAGGAAATTGCTCGCCTCTCGATCAAAATATCACATTATTTGAGTAAGTACGTGTTAACTCAGTTTGTTGGAGCGCGAACTTCCAATTTAGAGCTCCTGGGTTCAAATTTCGGTATTTATTTATTTATTAACAGTTTAAATGGCCGTAGTCCTTTACATAAAACAAATTAGAAATAGCAGAACTGATAAATACAAATTAATACAAACAAATACGATAAACCCCAATACATATAATAATAATAAAAAAAAAAACAGAATGTGAGTTGTGATTTATACCCACGGTGGGTATAAATCAAAATAACATATATGAATGCAATACAATTCAAAACCAATACAAAATCGATTCAATCAATCAAACAACAATAAGTCAATTACTTTATAGTCAATTATATAGCAATAAAAATCAAAATTACAATAGGTCAATAACAAAACTAAAATAAAGAAAGAGTCAAATATAAAAAGAAATTCAACATAAACTGTGTATTCTACATTTCACGACACAAGCTTCTATCTCACTGTGAAGTGTACAATAAAGTAACGAGTATGTGTACTCAAGCCCAGATACCTTTTATTTAAAAAAATTACCAAATCGTTGTTGATGATGATGGATGATTTTTGGCGCCGTTTAATGTATTCCATCTCAAGGGCGCGGGTCATATTACAGAAATTTTCAGTGGCGTCACATTTTCATAACAGATGAGTACTATCTACGGTTATAAATTACAATTACTCAGTCAATGTGTACACAAGTATAAGTATGTATCGTACTGTTTACTTTACTCACCTCTCATGTTTTACAAATCACCAGCTGTTATATTTAAGAACACAGAACACCTAAAGGAGACACAATAGTTTGACATGCTGTGTTTTTCAATGTTGATAATAATTATGGTAGAGATTGTACGTAATTCACAATCACAGCGATTTCGCTTTAGTTATTTTTACATTATCTAGTTACTGAAACATTCAATATATTTTTAAATTTGTCTCAAAGGCTTTCCTCATGTTTGCTTACTCCAGCTACAACAATCTCTTAAATCATTAGAATGATTGTTAAAATTTGTCATATAAATCTAACCAAGTAACAATTCTCCATTCGTTTTCAAATCTCACAGTTAAAAATAATTCTTGTATAAGTCCTGAAGAAGGGAACATTGTTCCCGAAACATGTTGACTCTGGTCAAAATAAAAGTGGTGTAAACAAATTCATATTGTTTTAATTATAATATAATGTCGCCACAAAGTAAAACCTTCAAAATCAAAGAAATAATACGAAAATTTTACAAGTTTTAGACAGCTCCACTGCTATTTATTTTATTGAAAAATTCTGTGTGTCAAATTTGTGGGAAACTTCATGTACTCACTTTCATTTTCAAAGGAACGTAACTTATTAAAAATTGATAATTTTCGACATCGACAAAGCAAAAAACATCTAAAATGATTTTTGTTTTACAAGGTTTTGGATTTTTCGCCTTGTTGGGCAACGAAATTTTGATGGCAAACCTCGTTTTTTAACACTCCAAAAAACGTATAGAATGAAATAAATCCAGACTTCCCCATAACTTTCCTGTCAAAAATATCATTGGCCTGGCCTAGTAAGTGTAAATCACAGTCTACTGTTATTTCAAACAAAATGTCTTTCATTAGTACCCATCGATATTTACTATACTAGTAACTTGATTACTCTCTTCGGAACAAATCGGAAGCCGAGCGAAAAAATATTTGCGTGGAGCTTGCCTAATTCGAAATGTCATATTCCATACATTGTGCCTTATTGGAACTATCAGATCGGAACAAATGCGTCGGACCGCGCAACATTTATAGAAAAGGACTCGAGTTAGTAATCAAGTTATTATAGGACATCGATGTTAGTACCACATTTCTTAGCTTAAAATTCACAGTAGATATTTTTCACGGGAAGTTTCATTCATAATATTTTTGCTATCAAGAGGAAATTATCATAACTAACAGCTACTTGCTATATACTTAACATCATAATAAAATACTCTAACGTAAAACGTCGTATATTTTGCAACACCGTAATAATAGTCTGCTTAATTTATGACGTATCTGTTTTTTGATCGAAATGTGGTACAAATGATAGCTTACCAATAGGGTTTTACATCGCACTAGGCTTGCCTATCAAAATCTTGCCGCAACCCCTCCTGCCCCCCCCCCCCGAAAAGGTCCCTCTTCGCGGTTTTTCGCATTTTGTAGGAATATGGTAAGAGATAGAAGAAAGTAGTCAATGACAAAAATAATCCTTGCTAAATTCTCTACAAAAAATGTTCAGTCAATTTTTTCATAGGACTAGTAGTTTACCCGTAATGGCCGGTCCAAAACTGAAATTCATTTAAAAAACTAAAAAAATGAATTTAAACTAAATTGGTTGAAAATTGATAAGAGCTACAGGAAAATAGTCAAGGAACAAATTAATTACCATAGTCTTAGCTACAAAACGAGCTATAACTTATTTTCATACATCAATTAATTGAGGAGTTATTGCAATAAAACTCAGTGACGAAAATTCTTAAAATTTAGTTTTTCATAAAATAACCAGCGATATAGCGCCGCAGGCCAAATTTTTTTTCCATAAAATGTTAGTGATAATGGGTGGAAGAAAGTTAAAGAAAAAAAATCAATTATTTTTTTTTTTTTTTTCAAAAAATAATATATCCTGTTTTTCGACCGGCCATTACGGGTAAACTACTAGTCCTATGAAAAAATTGACTGAACATTTTTTGTAGAGAATTTAGCAAGGATTATTTTTGTCATTGACTACTTTCTTCTATCTCTTACCATATTCCTACAAAATGCGAAAAACCGCGAAGAGGGACCTTTTCGGGGGGGGCAGGGGGGGTTCGGCAAGATTTTGATAGGCAACCCTAGTGCGATGTAAAACCCTATTGGTAAGCTATCATTTGTACCACATTTCGATCAAAAAACAGATACGTCATAAATTAAGCAGCGGGCTCTCGGACTATAACAAGAGTTTGTTGGCGGGTAATTTATTAGCAAAAGGTAGGTATTATTACAGTAGCTAATAAATTCATATTAGATACACCTTTAGTTTATGTTTAAGTATCAACTAGTGTACACCAAGACATCGAAGTAATACGGCGGTATCTGCGGTGTATTCGTTATATTTCATACGAATTGCATTTTGACATATGGTGCATGATTCAAATTTAAAAATAGAATGGAACACTTTCAATTTTTTTAAAGTTTGATATTATTCTGTCGTTCGGTAATCAGCTGTTTTCGTATTGTTGCATTGTGTAATAGTTTCTTACTTGTTGTTGGTATTAGGGTATTAGATA
Source organism: Ceraclea dissimilis (assembly GCA_963576895.1). Taxonomy (NCBI): domain Eukaryota; kingdom Metazoa; phylum Arthropoda; class Insecta; order Trichoptera; family Leptoceridae; genus Ceraclea; species Ceraclea dissimilis. The sequence goes on from OY756377.1 coordinate 4,371,392, forward strand.
AAAAAGTGATTTTTTAAAGAATTTCTTCAATTCGGCTGTGTTTTTATGATCCAGTTTATGTGCTAATTGTAAAATAGTGTTTTGATAATGTATCTTTCAAAGAGGTGAGTATTTTTTCCTGTTTTATCTGGTAAAATTACTTAAAAATAAACAAATATTTACTTTTACCTACTTCTTACGATCCTACACTACACATGATTAAAATTAAAATGCGTAATAATGATAAAACTAAAAAATGCTGCTGTATTTTTTACATGCATAAAAAATATTTAAACCTTATAAAGATGACAGTTTTTCCCTCAACAGAGACGAGAGGCATCTTCATTCACATAATGCAGCGTTATGCGAACTCCCTTGGGGAGGAAGCAGGATGGGTGTTCCGACGCTTACGAGTCGGCTTCGGCTGGCTTAAGTGATCACTTTACGCCCAAAAATATTTCAGAGTTTTTTTATCTTTTTACCATTGGTTCGTACGCCCAAAAAATATGTTTTATTGTGCCTTGTGCATTAAAAAATATTCCGTAAAAATTATCTTTTAATAATTATGTATTGAGGTAGGTGGGTACCAAATTTGGATAAAATTAATTGAAGTTAAATACTCGTAAAATTGCACAAATTAGACATTCATAATTTTATGAGATTATTTTTTATCTCTTTATTGATTAGATCACTAGTTCTCAAACTTATGAACATTGCATCTCTTTGATTGGAGGTATACCTAAACTATTTAGGTATGGAACCGGATTTATCTGTACTTACCTATAGCACAGACGGAATTACATATATACAACTTTCAAAAATTACACGATTGACAGCAGGATGTGGTGGAATGGGTGAACGTTGCCCTGGGCATAAAGTGATCACTTAAGCCAGCCGAAGCCGACTCGTAAGCGTCGGAACACCCATCCTGCTTCCTCCCCAAGGGAGTTCGCATAACGCTGCATTATGTGAATGAAGATGCCTCTCGTCTCTGTTGAGGGAAAAACTGTCATCTTTATAAGGTTTAAATATTTTTTATGCATGTAAAAAATACAGCAGCATTTTTTAGTTTTATCATTATTACGCATTTTAATTTTAATCATGTGTAGTGTAGGATCGTAAGAAGTAGGTAAAAGTAAATATTTGTTTATTTTTAAGTAATTTTACCAGATAAAACAGGAAAAAATACTCACCTCTTTGAAAGATACATTATCAAAACACTATTTTACAATTAGCACATAAACTGGATCATAAAAACACAGCCGAATTGAAGAAATTCTTTAAAAAATCACTTTTTTATCTAATACCCTAATACCAACAACAAGTAAGAAACTATTACACAATGCAACAATACGAAAACAGCTGATTACCGAACGACAGAATAATATCAAACTTTAAAAAAATTGAAAGTGTTCCATTCTATTTTTAAATTTGAATCATGCACCATATGTCAAAATGCAATTCGTATGAAATATAACGAATACACCGCAGATACCGCCGTATTACTTCGATGTCTTGGTGTACACTAGTTGATACTTAAACATAAACTAAAGGTGTATCTAATATGAATTTATTAGCTACTGTAATAATACCTACCTTTTGCTAATAAATTACCCGCCAACAAACTCTTGTTATAGTCCGAGAGCCCGCTGCTTAATTTATGACGTATCTGTTTTTTGATCGAAATGTGGTACAAATGATAGCTTACCAATAGGGTTTTACATCGCACTAGGGTTGCCTATCAAAATCTTGCCGAACCCCCCCTGCCCCCCCCGAAAAGGTCCCTCTTCGCGGTTTTTCGCATTTTGTAGGAATATGGTAAGAGATAGAAGAAAGTAGTCAATGACAAAAATAATCCTTGCTAAATTCTCTACAAAAAATGTTCAGTCAATTTTTTCATAGGACTAGTAGTTTACCCGTAATGGCCGGTCGAAAAACAGGATATATTATTTTTTGAAAAAAAAAAAAAAAATAATTGATTTTTTTTCTTTAACTTTCTTCCACCCATTATCACTAACATTTTATGGAAAAAAAATTTGGCCTGCGGCGCTATATCGCTGGTTATTTTATGAAAAACTAAATTTTAAGAATTTTCGTCACTGAGTTTTATTGCAATAACTCCTCAATTAATTGATGTATGAAAATAAGTTATAGCTCGTTTTGTAGCTAAGACTATGGTAATTAATTTGTTCCTTGACTATTTTCCTGTAGCTCTTATCAATTTTCAACCAATTTAGTTTAAATTCATTTTTTTAGTTTTTTAAATGAATTTCAGTTTTGGACCGGCCATTACGGGTAAACTACTAGTCCTATGAAAAAATTGACTGAACATTTTTTGTAGAGAATTTAGCAAGGATTATTTTTGTCATTGACTACTTTCTTCTATCTCTTACCATATTCCTACAAAATGCGAAAAACCGCGAAGAGGGACCTTTTCGGGGGGGGGGGGGCAGGAGGGGTTGCGGCAAGATTTTGATAGGCAAGCCTAGTGCGATGTAAAACCCTATTGGTAAGCTATCATTTGTACCACATTTCGATCAAAAAACAGATACGTCATAAATTAAGCAGACTATTATTACGGTGTTGCAAAATATACGACGTTTTACGTTAGAGTATTTTATTATGATGTTAAGTATATAGCAAGTAGCTGTTAGTTATGATAATTTCCTCTTGATAGCAAAAATATTATGAATGAAACTTCCCGTGAAAAATATCTACTGTGAATTTTAAGCTAAGAAATGTGGTACTAACATCGATGTCCTATAATAACTTGATTACTAACTCGAGTCCTTTTCTATAAATGTTGCGCGGTCCGACGCATTTGTTCCGATCTGATAGTTCCAATAAGGCACAATGTATGGAATATGACATTTCGAATTAGGCAAGCTCCACGCAAATATTTTTTCGCTCGGCTTCCGATTTGTTCCGAAGAGAGTAATCAAGTTACTAGTATAGTAAATATCGATGGGTACTAATGAAAGACATTTTGTTTGAAATAACAGTAGACTGTGATTTACACTTACTAGGCCAGGCCAATGATATTTTTGACAGGAAAGTTATGGGGAAGTCTGGATTTATTTCATTCTATACGTTTTTTGGAGTGTTAAAAAACGAGGTTTGCCATCAAAATTTCGTTGCCCAACAAGGCGAAAAATCCAAAACCTTGTAAAACAAAAATCATTTTAGATGTTTTTTGCTTTGTCGATGTCGAAAATTATCAATTTTTAATAAGTTACGTTCCTTTGAAAATGAAAGTGAGTACATGAAGTTTCCCACAAATTTGACACACAGAATTTTTCATTTTCCCGCGGCATTAAGGTTTAAAATGGCATGAACAATTGCATGATAAAATGGTAAAAATAGCGTTTTTTTTTGCATTTTTTGGGGTTAATTTTGCTCCATTCAAAAAACTGTCACAGACATTTACCTAGATTTTAATACATAATATTATCAATACAAAAAAATCTTCGCGACTTTCGTGAAACGAGTGGCTGTCTTTTGGATAAAAGAACAGAGGTGTTTTTAATTAATTTATTTTTTGAGAAATCTATACGAGATATAAGAAAAATTATTATGGTCATTCCCTAGATAAAGGTTAAACGTACTTTATTTTTTTTTCAAAGCATATTTACTAAGGTTCTCCCGTTTTTAGAAATTTATGAAATGTTAATATGCCTACTCTTAAGTCGTTAAGAAAACATGATTTTAATAAGTAGATATATTTCTTGAAATGGCTATATTTGGCATATTTTATTACCCAATATACTCGAAACATACATAATATTGTGTTATATAATTTTATTACGTCTAATACCTGTTATTATTATGCATTTGCATTATTGCATTTTACTATAATAATACCTAATTACTTTTATAATGATATGGTTTTACGGCCAAATTCATTTGCATACACTTCCTAATACTAGGGTGGCCAGCCCGCGGGACGCATGTGGCCAGCCCGCGGGACGCATGCGGCCTGCATGAAGAAGCTCATGATGTCGTTTGTTTATTTGAAAATGTATATAATATTTTGCACAATAACGTGTATGAAAAATTATTTTTTATAAAAAAGTGATAAAAAATAGCGCTGCAGGAATTTTTTTTCTGAAACTGATGGATTTTCATACTTCTTTTAAAAAAAAATATGATGCTATAATGAGAAAATGTGTTGTAGTAATGTGATTTTTTGTGAGGTCTTACCATTTAGTATGAAAAAATAAATACCTATTCCAATCTCTAGGGGGTCAGCAGCCCTCCCCTGACGACGCCCATGCATTACAATTATTACAAATCTAAAATCGTTGGTTTTCCCACATTATGGATGGCGACATTTTGAACGACTGAATGAATGAATGAATTGTATAATTGCGGTGAATCGCGTTGATCAAAATACTTTGCACGCCTCAAGATGGCCTCAGACTGACCTCAATGTTCCTATTACTATGATTTTTTTAGCACGTGATCAGCTGCTAAAATAACTAAAGTATCCGCATTTTATCCGCGGTTAACATCAGCGATGATTCTCCGAACGACCTTGTGCATCAAAATACCTAGTAATAATAAAAATAGACATAGGTGCTTGTACTATGCAACTATTTACTAAATATAATTTTATATTTCATTATGTTCATATATTTGTGTGCGTTGACTATCTTCTTCTTCTTCTTCGTCAGCCTACTCCCGTTCACTCCTGGACGAAGGCTTCCTCCATCTGCTTCCACGCCGCTCTATCCTGGGCTCTCTGGATCCGGGATGAATATCCAGGATAAACTTTTAAACCGAAGTATAGTCAAATCTCGTGTCGTTTTTTTAACCACGATTTTATTTAACTTCCTCTGTTGTCTTTATTGACGTCTGCATTTACATTTTCAACTTCAAATTCTAATAACTTTTCAATGTCTCAGCACCATGAAATTTTTACAAACATAATTTGCTTTCGATGACAGTTTAAAATTATAGTAAGCACATAGATAATTATTGTTTCTTCATAATCGCATTTCAAAATTTTCCAAGCTCCTTTTTGAGAGTCTCAGGCGCGAAGCAACTTAGGAACACGATTCCCATCGAGTTACCTTTTAGAAAAAATGATAGGTAACATAGTGTCTAATTTGACGTAATCCCATAAGAAATGTTAGCCCCGGATTCCCTTCTGTATAAATCCACCCTTCGCCCCTGGCAGTCTATAGTCTCTCCCTCTAGAGTCTAGAGGAACTTTTAATTACTTATACAGCAGGCGCGAAGGTATGTAATAATACGAATCCCATCGAGTTAAGTACCTTTTGATATAGGATGATAAAATAATGGGCAGGAATTAATGTCAAATCTAATGTGTACTCGTACCTAATACAAAAAAAAATGTTAGTCGCGGCCTGTCTGCAACAGAAATCTATCTACTCTTTTCAACAGTTATCCAGATTAAATTATTGGACCCGACTGCTTCCAACTGTTAGTCAGTCCAATTGTTGTTAACTCGGGCAACGTCAGGTAACAGAAACTAGAAACAAAAAAAATACATTGCACTTCGTCCTCGGCCAATCAGAAAATATTAACAAAAAAAAATCCCACATTGATATATAACCATGGTCAACAAGTAATGAGCCATAATATAGAATCATTAGTTCTGCCTAAATACTAATAATTACTTATTATACTAACTCGGACAATTCTAAGAGTTGTATATATCCACTTGACGTTTCAGGAAGAAATATATTCAGTCTCCACACGACCACACCCCATTCCTATGTTAATAAGGTCATAACATGTATGTCATGTAATAAAAAAATTGTTATATTAATTAGAGTAATTAAACTTTAGAGAGACGTTACATTGGCATTGAAAAAAATTCAATGTTATCTAATTAGGTAAGTAGTTACGCCTCTTTGTTGTCAAAATAAGCTATTCTTAAATTTGCTATAACCCGTCAAATATCGCGGAATGCTTTCCTGTTGTGCATGGGCGTTGGCAGCCTCGGAGTTAGGGGAGGGGGCAACAAAAAATTACAAAATTGATATTGGATGAAAAATGCGTAAATAGCGCCGCAGGCGAAAATTTTTAGCGAGACATGGTGAAGAAGGCCGTGATGTAGTTTGGTTTATTTGAAAATGTACATAATAATTTGCATAATAGATATTAAGTACGATAAATGTTTTCTATAAAGAGTAATAAAAAAAATAGAGCCGCAGGCAATTTTTTGTGAAACTAATTGTATTTTGATGGATTTTTTATACTAACTTTACAAAATTTATGACATGGTGAGAAAATGTGCGGTAAGAGTGTAATTTTTGTGAGGTTTTATCATCTAGTATTAAAAAAATATACCTATTACAATCTCCAGGGGCTGCAGCTGTCCCTCCTGTCCCTCCTGCCCCCCCTGACGACGCCTATCCTGTTATGTATTGCCTTAAGACCAGTAGTTAACTCAAGAATGTAAATAGATCCTGATAATAGGACAAATTCTGCATATCGATTGCTTTCTGAAATTCCAGAAAAAATATGTAGGTTACATGGGCGTTTTACGGTTATTCCCTAGATAAATGTTCACTGCATCTACCCTATTTTGTTCCAAAGCATATTTAGTAACGGTTGTCGAAATATAAGATCTTCCGTTTTTAGAAATTTTTGAAATGTCGGTATGCACACTCTTAAACAGATGATGCGCCAAAAACATCCATTTTGTTACGGAAATTCACACAACTGTTTTTCAACTGAACACTTGTATAAATGTAAGGAAATTAGTCATTATTTTGACAAACAAAGTATAATAGATGTTATTTTATTAAATAAATAATGATTCAAAGTACATTTTGGAAATCACTGATGATTCATTATAATATACACAGTTAAAACACCTAAAAATATTTGGAAATAATTTGTTCTTCGTTTTATTTCAAGACATAGGTACCACTCATAAAGCGGAAAATATTTTTTACAAACGATGTTTTTTTTATATTTCTTTTGAAAGCAGTTCGGGCCTATCTGAGATCCTATTGTTGTGCAATTGGAGGCGATTTTTTAAGCGGGCTGAGTGACCACCGCTTATTTACACCCAGACTATCGGTTCTGAGAATCTCGCCTTAAAGTCTCCTTAGAGTTTTATAAATCGAACAAGTAATAGATCCAATATTATCCATAGTCCATTTCTAATTTTTTAAAACAAAAATGAGTATGTTTTAAATTTATTTTACTATAAAATAACTGAAAAAATGTCTTTATCTTTAAAAAAATCGCACGCTGTAGGTAATTTTTATTTCATAGTAAAATAAATGTCCCACGCCATATAAATTTTGTTACAAAACGGACATTTGTATGGAAATGAAATGGGACAATCATTTTACTATGAAATAAAAGTGAGAAAATCTTTTAAAATTGTGATTTTTAAAATATAAATGATGAAATCTTACTTTTTATGTGTAGGAAATAGAACAAATTTTATAAATGTGTGACAATTTTCATGAAAAAGGTTTATTTAATCATGAAAAATTAATTCAAAGTCACTGCACGTCAAAGGTACACAAAATTTGACAATGTCCTTGACCCATCCTTACATAATTGACCCCAATGCATCTCAATGTATGTACGTAATATCAATCGCCAAATGACATCAATATGTCAATTAATGATATCTCTTGAATCGATATATTCATGTTTAATCGTGCATATAATGCACCATAATCCACACTCGATAACAGGTAGGCAGAGCCATATTCAGCCACACAGACCATCTACGCTCTTGCCTAAGGGTCTTCACCACAAAGCATGATTTATTTATTTTTAACTTAAAAATGACCAGATTTTATGTGTGTACCTACTGAGTGAAATGGTTCATAAATACAGATAGATAGATTTATTGGTCATAATATAATGTACATATGAAAACATAGGCATTTCAATTCATTTTGTGTTTACATACATTAATACGCGAACAGCTCATCTATGTTTAATACCATTACCGTGGGTGAACTAGAGCTGATTGATCTGTATCTCACCACACGGTTTAAAATCATTATAGTAATTTCACCACAAGTGTAAGCAGTCCTCCATTCAACAATGCTATTCGAATAAATACACCATTATACCTTTTTTCGTGTTAGTGACAGTGCATACTGCATCCATCTATATTAAGGTACACATTGGTTGAGGCGGCAGTCTCTCAAGCGGGAGATGCCAGGTTCAAACTCCGACGGTGGCGATGTAGTCCACACTTTGCGACACACCAGGTTTTAAATCGAGTGCAAGCTGTGCAGAAAAGTATTTGGGTTTGTATATGCAAGCCCAGATCTTTTCCTCCCCTTTCGATCCCCCCAAAAAAAAGACATGGGGAGTGCATTTTTTTAAAGAGAGAAAATAATTCAAAAGTAGTATTTGGAGTGAGTGGTGATTTGATAATAATAACACACATTAACTTATAAATAGGTTGGTCAAGTGACTCCCTCTGCAGATTTTGTCGATACCCATGAGAGAGCGGTAGTAAAATCTCGGAAATTCGACTAGGCACGCGTGCCTAAAAATTTCGCTTGCACCACTATTGTGTGCCCTCCCGAAACGCTACTCTACTGGAGGCCTCCTCCTCCTCTGGATTAATCCAGGGGCCTACATATCCTAAATACGACCCTGAAGGTAGAGAAATTAATTAAAATTCCGAGAAAATTCAAAGTTTGATGTGTGTATAGTTTTTTTAATAAGAAATAGGTACGATCTGAACAGGATATAATATATACATGTTTTATAATGGATGGGTGACAGTTAAAATGCGATAAAAAAAATTGCACTGGCAACAAAATTATTCGGGCTTAGTCGGTAGAAATCGCGAATTCGCTATTTCTATGTACGACTTTTGTTTTCATACACAGCATTCGCAGCATGTCAAGGGCGTATATGGAGGGGGGCGGCCCCCTCCCGAAATGTAAGACAATGATTTTCCATGCACTATAGAAAGATTCCAGGTTCATCACTTCACCCCATCTTCAAAAAAATTGCGTTTTTTTTTTGTTGCATTTTTCGTACACAGCAATTTTAATACCAACCTAAAATACGACATATATTTCACTCACCTTTACTAAAAATTTTCACCTGCGGCGCTATTTTCAGCTTAATAACTGGAAAGTTATTGGTCTTGTGTATTGATATTTTGTACTAATGTACCTGTCAATGTTTGTTTTTGTGACTGTATCTGTTCCATGTGTATTGTGTAATAAATAAATAGACTGAACTCACAATTCAAAACTGTTTTGTATGGACATAGCATTCACAGGTTAAGCTACTACTATTACGATAATATACCGCGATGATACAGTAGTATGTAGTACCTAGTCTTAAATGATAACATTATTATGAAATTAAGCATGATTTATTAAGTATGTGTATTAAAAATGTTTGTAAGATTATTCCTATTAAGAGTGTGCATACCGAGATTTCAAAAATTTCTAAAAACGGGAGACCTTCTATCTCGACAACCGTTACTAAATATGCTTTGGAAAAAATAGGGTAGATGCATTGAACCTTTATCTAGGGAATAACCGTAATAGATTTTTTATATCTTGTATAGATTTCGCAAAAAAAATATTTAAAAACACCTCTGACCTTTTTTCCGAAAGGCGGAAACTCGTTTCCCGAAAGTCGCGGAGTAAATTTTTTTTCTTGTACTGATAATATGCATTAAAATCTAGGGAATAACCGTAAAAGTTTTTTGATAGACTCAAAATTAACCCCAAAAAATGGAAAAAAACACTATTTTTACCATTTTATCATGCGATTGTCACGCAATTTTGAACCTTAATGCCGTGGGAAAAGACTGTGACGTCATTCCTGGTGCCATGCCCTTAAACATTTCGTTGTAATTACATACCTATTAAATTTAATTTTTCACCTGTTTTACATTAGATCCAATTTTGTAACAAATTAAGTGCGTATTAACTAAAATTAGTGAACATTAGTACATAGAAAGAATATAAAAAACAAAACAAGATAATACGACATATCCATAAAAATAAGTAATGCTGATTCAGGCGAGCTCATTGCTATACAGCGATTACGTCCAGCTAACCCAACCCAAGTTACAGACAAAACAAATTACGGAAACCAAAAAAAAGGAAAGAATAAAAAAAGAAATAAAAAAGTAAGGATAAAATCGCATTCGCATCAAATTATGCGAATGTTTAGCAAATGCGAGTGTGCCAGTGTACCAAGCGAACAATTATTTAGTGCGGCCTGCCTTATATATGAGCCTCATGGGCGAAAAAGCAGCCAGGCTATTATTTTTAAAATATAATTCACCACTTTTAAAATTTGATTACTAATTATACGTTCAATTTGTTTGTAATTTAATTAATAAAAAAAATACGATTAAAACTAAAATTAAGTGATTTATTTGCCTTTTCTGAATATTCGCATTCGCACATTTGCATTCCAAACATTTGCATTCCAAACATTTGCATTCCAAACATTTGCATTCCAAACATTTGCATTAGCATTCGCGAATGTCTAAAATATGACATTCGTAACATCCCTGTGGTACATCTCTGAGTATTATTGTTATCGTTTTAATCGCAAATCGATAAATCACACGAGTTGTTTTAAATTCTTGGGATTATTACTTAGTACGCAATATGATTGTGATAAAAAAAAAATAATAAAATGATCCGATTAATTTCCCTGCACGGTCATTCCTCATCCAACAGTCATTATAATACGACATGGTGTTCGTTTCCAGGGCCAAGTTCCTTCTCGTGGCCCTAGTGGCCTTGGCTCTGTTGGCCTTGGTGATCGCTCTGCCCTTGTCTCTACACAACACAGAAGAATCTGGAGTATTCTATAAAGCGGCTGTCACATCGAATGGAATGGAATGTGCCGCCATTGGGAAGTGAGTATGATTTCTTTTCTATGACTTTAAAATTTCGTTGATGGTGTTAGTAATAATTACCAATACTACTACAGATGTAACCGTATACATGTAATACAGGTGTGCCGTAAATCAACGTCATCCCATAGAGGGGTGATGGATCAACTCATAATTCACCGGAATATCGAAATGGGACTCAACTATGACGTCATGGTCATTTCCGACGACTTTAAGGTTCAAAATCGCATGATCAAATGTACAAAATAATTGCGTTTTTTTTTATTTATTAAGGGTTAATAAAATATCAATAAAAAAAAAATTACGGCCATTCGCTAGATTTAAATGCACATTATCAAAATGAAAAAGATTTTTTTCTTTGCGACTTTCGGGAAATGAGTTTCTGTATTTCGGAAAAAAATTCAGAGGTGTTCTTTACATTTTTTTTAAAAACCTAGACCTAAAACCTAACCTAAAACTAGACAAAAAAAAATATTTTACGGTTACTCCTTAGATAAATGTTCAATGTATCAACTCTATTTATTTTCAAAGCATATTTAGTAAGGCGGTCGAGGTCTAGGGTATCTAATTTTTTTTTAAATGTCATTATTCCTGCTCTCAACTCCTTGTATTTGTTTTTTGCAGAAACGTCCTTGAGAAGGGTGGTACAGTAGCTGATGCTGCTATAGCCACACTGTTCTGTGAAGGTGTAGCTTGTTCCCAATGTATGGGACTTGGAGGAGGATTCCTGCTCTCCATTTACATCAAAGCCAACAAAACGATGAGAGTTCTGGACGCCAGAGAAGTTGCCCCGAGCGCCAGTTTTGAAGATATGTTTGAAGAAGGAAACATATCGACGACTACAGGTACCTAATATTTTTTAGATATAAATCAGTAGCGTAGCGTGGATTTCTGCCACCTGGAGCGCCGCCCCCTCATTTAGGCATATAAATCCAATATTCTCGAAAATTTACAAGAATCGTAAAGAAATTCTAGGCAACTAAAATTTTGATATTGCTTGTGGCATAAAATGAGACAAAATACCCCCACACACGAAATTTATCGGGATTTTTCGAATGGGTCAATTCAATTTTGATATTGACATTAGTATATTAGTATAAAAAAATGTAAAAATAACGCCACAATAGAAATTTTGTAGGGTATTTCTGAGTTTTTTAAATTTTATAATTATTGTTTTTGTGTCCCGCGCGATAATCAAAAATGTTTACAAGATGAAATACATATAGGTACTATTAGATGGGTTAGTGCACGTACAGATATTGAATGCCCAGTTTAGTGAATGATCTTTTTTTTAGTTTTCGGACGCTGGGAAAATTTAAGGATTTTATTTTCTTGCAAAAATGTTGCTCGTCCGAGCATGCAATATTTGTCCGCATAAGGTTTTTTCTGATTAATAAAAAAGTTTAGTGTAAATATTCAAATGTACAGTATTCAAATGCTGCTTTTGAATACTGTGTCTCAAAAAACGTATTTTTTTACAGCATAAAGATATGATGCAGACGAATATTTGTGTATAATTCAATTTCGTCAAAAAGTGAACATGTAATATCTCTGCACCAACCCATCGAATTTCTTAGTATTTTTTTTTTCAATTAATTGACGGCTCTGGCATAAGTTCGAATAAAGCAGGTAATCGTCCCTTCTCGGTCACATTTTTATGACTGCGTTCGCCACTTTGAATAAATTCCACTATAGTACATATTATTTGAACTCAATTGAATGGATGTTGGATTATCGGCCGATGGCTCGTGGTGTAAGATTATTTTTTAAAGTTAAAACGAAATCCTAACACTTAGTTTAAAATCAATTTGATGGATTTTGTAACCATAGGGGCTGGAAATTCCTTCACGACAATTTTTTTTTTCAGGAGGTATGGCTGCGGCTGTGCCTGGAGAACTTCGTGGTTATGAAGAACTGTACAACTACTATGGCTCCCAACCTTGGGCTGATCTCATCCAACCAGCTATAGATCTCTGTAAAGAAGGCTTCGAAGTCACAGAATATCTCGCCAGAGCTTTGAAAGAAAGGGAGGCTAGGATTCATAGAGAACCAACGCTTAGGTGAGCTACTTATTATAAATTTTAAATCGAGTTGATTCAAAACTCATTACAGACTCCTTAGTTTTATAACTCAATTCGAAAGGTCGTCCAAGGGTTAACTCAGTGCCAAATTTTCAATACAAAATACCAGTTTCAAAAATAGGTGAGGCCAAAATGAGGTGAGAAACTTAAATAATAGAGAATACCACTCCAGCTATAAGAAAATTTACTAATGTATATAGTTATGAACCCTGGAAAATTTTCCTAAGAATCGTAGTTAGTATAGTTTAGAGAGAGTTTTGAGAGAGAACTCTACTGAGGATCTTGAGGCCTCCATAAAAAAATATTTTGTTTTCAAGTCTGAATGTCATAGGAGCTGATGCTCTTGACATATCCGTAGATCAACGTGGGTTTTAAATGTTATAAGTTTAGAGAAGAAAGTCTTGATTTTGCTAGCTGATGGAGAGGATTAGAATGCTCATGGGTAAGGCCGTATTTTTTTCCACATTTGACCCATGAAAAACGTGCCACCAGTGATGAAACTTTCTAAAGGTTTCTCACCCGAAACACGCAGATAAAATGCACACGAAAAACGCCCTTATGTATATCGCCATAAGGGTCATTTTCCATACACATTTTATCTGCGTGTTTTGGGTGAGAAAGCTTACAGATTTCAGGGAACCCGTTCTAAATAAGATTGGAATACCGGAACAGTTTAAAATTATGTCTATTTTCAGGGATGTTTTCATAAACCCAGAGACAAACTCCACTTGGCTGGAAGGAGACAAAGTGAAAAGGCCAAAATTGGCACAGACTTTAGAAATAATAGCCAGAGAAGGTCCAAATGCCTTATATGAAGGATCTCTGACTGAAGAGTTCGTGGCTGATGTGAAGGAGTACAAAGGCATAATTACTGTGGAGGACATGAAGAATTACCGGTAAGTACTTTATATGAATCATTTTCGGGGCTTTCGTCCCGTCACAGATGATACTATTAAAAAAAATACTTTCCTGGCTGTTGTTGTTTGGTCCGTTTGACCGTTTGGTCTCCCATAGTTCTGACTCCGGTCGATTCTCGAATGTTTCGATGCCAGAAAAGCTGCTTCCTTCTGACATCCCTACGGCCCTTATCTTCTCCTTCATGACGAACTGAAGTACGACATGTTTTTCGCCTCTAAATACATGGACAAAATACCAATTTCAATAGAAATAATTGTAACTTAGGTACACCCCAATAACCAGTCTATCAAGACGAATAAAACTTAACTCCATCTGATGACAGAAAAATAAAAACTGTATTTTTTTTATTTCCAGCCCAACATGGTTAGATCCCGTCGCAGTTGAAATGGATTCAGACACATTGTATACCACTCCCCTTCCTGGATCAGGTCACCTCTTGACATTCATGATCAATGCTCTCAAGGACTGGGTGTATTTGAATGAGGATATAGCTTTTGAAAGTAGTGTCTACTGGCACAGGATTATTGAGATTTTCAAATACGCCTACGCCCACAGAGTTTCATTGGGAGATCCCAATTTTTTGAAACCAGAACATATTTTACCTGTAAGTTTAAAAGTTATTACTATCTATGGTTTTCTTCAATTCTACAAGACTAACGCGAATTTAGTTCTTTGTCATATCATACTATCAGTAGCGGATTTTCCAAGTTGCCCGTTTTCCGTTTTCAGGGGTCCAAGTCCGCCCTTTAACATCATAACAAAAATTTTCAAAAAGTGTTGTGATAATACCCAACAAATTATGATTGCCTTATATATTTTATTTGCCTGCGATGCTAATTAAGCCATTATATTTAAAAAACAGATCTGTATCACGAACTTCTCGCTGAATTTCACAAATTCGCCTGCGGCGCTGTTTAATTTTTTGTGCCAAATCAATATCGAATAGATACTGGAGGACTCAGTTTTATTGCATCGTGGCAACTTGAATTTTATAGTCAGTCTTTCACTGCATATGCTGATGTCCTTCCCAATTTTATTTGTGATACCGTTTTTCCAGATCCTAGCCAACTTGACATCCACAGAGCACGCAAATTACATTCAAAGTTTAATATCTGATGATAAAACTTACAACGACTATAAACATTATGGAGCTAATTTTGGATTGGTAGAAGATCATGGAACTGCTCACATATCAGTCTTGGCACCAAATGGAGATGCCATTGCTGTCACAAGTACCATCAATTTCGTGTTAGTATTTTATTCCATATCAATCTTAATTTGTTTATTGACCCTTCAAAATATGAACAATGCAGAATGATACAACAATCGGACAAATCTTACAGAACTGCTTACTTACTGCTAGCCACTTTCGTTCCGCTGCTGGACAAAGGCCTCTTCTAAACTCTTCCACTGTCTTCTATCTTGGGCTATCTGCTGCCATCTACGACCCGTAAGCTGATAAGCTGGACAATGTCATCTGTCCACCCTTTCTGTGGTCTTTCTACGCCTCTTTCGTACTCCTAGGGCCTCCACATCAGGATTTTAGATCCAGAACTGTTCACTAGGACGAACTTATCACAATTCTGCGATTTCTCCCAATTAACGCAATTCTTAACTTTCCCTTTACTGCAATCCTTATAGTTCACTAAGATTAAAAAAAGCCTGCCAATCAGGCAACAATACTGACAAAATGCCGAGCCTGCGATTCAATTGGACTGTTTATGAATTGGACGAAAACGATGCATGTTTTTTGCTACTTTTTTCTCCTTCTTCATATGCCATGTCAGGTCCCCCCGACGTCGGCTATCACTCTGGCGTAGGCTTCTCTGTCCAGTGCTAGCCGGAACAACTCCCCCACCCTCTGGATTCCGGTCCATTGTCTGATGTTTCTCAGCCAGGACATTTGCCTTCTCCCTACGCCGCGACTACCTACTACTATTTTTTTACTTTTTTTACTAATTTTTTACTTCTTTTTTACTTTCACTAGGGATTTTATGTACTTATTGGATGTTTTCTTATAGTCAACAGCATCAACTGAACTAACATTGTGTGATTTTATTCTACTCATAGATTGGGAGCATTCTTCCTTTCCAAATCAACTGGAATCATTCTAAATAACGAGATGGACGACTTCTCCATCCCAGGAGTCATAAACGTCTATGGAATGCCTCCTTCACCAGCTAACTTCATAAAGCCTGGCAAGAAACCTATGTCCTCGATGGTGCCTGTAATTGTCCTGGACGATGAAGACAATGTGAGGATGGTAACTGGAGCAGCTGGAGGAACAAAGATCACTACACAAGTTGCATTGGTGAGTCGAGTACTCAACTCATTTTAGATTAGAAAGTAAATTATAAGTAAACTCGACCGAACCAGGAATGGTACTATCTATCTTTCAACTCACGTGACCCAACCATTAAATTGGTTCATAGCTGTTTTTTTTTCTTCGTCTCTTCAGCTTCCTTCAAAATATTGCCATCCTCTTCAGTGCCACCAACTCATGTTCTTTCAATAACAATATCTAATCAATGTATAATATCATCTGGAGTTGTTGGTTTCGGCGTCTACATTTTCCCTTGATATTTAAATAACGTCCCAATGTTCCAGCAGATTGAAATTTTGCACACTTGTATGCTTTGGGGGTAACAGTTTAAAATTGTTTTACCTACGGTTTTTCTTTTCATAAACGCTATTCAATTGGTAAATTTTAATTAATTTACTTACTAAGTAATTAAAGCTACTCTTGAAAGTAGGCAACCTCCGTAATGTTTTCTTGTTTTTAGTGGATTTTGAATATGAGTGTGGTTCTTAAAAACATTTTTATGATTCCTTATTTTAAATTTCAGGTGGTCATGAAGCATTTATTAAGAAATGTTCCACTAGGACAGGCGATAAATGAACCAAGACTCCACCATCAACTCTTCCCTATGACCATACAACATGAAGCTGACTTTGATCCAGTAAGTCTAAAACATGTCTGACAAAAATATCTTACATCTTTTAAAGTAAAACGACAAAAAATCTAATACTTTTCTCTATTTCAGATTGTGATTGAAGAACTACAAGCATTTGGTCATAATACGTCTGAACTGTCACCAACGGCAGGATTTGCCGCAATAACTGCGATATCGGTAGACTCGCGTTCTGGCGAAATTACCGCGAGTTTCGATAAAAGAAGAGTTGGGTCCGTAGCGGGATTTTAAGTTATTTTACCTTCGTAGTATTTTCAGTGATTGCCACACCTTGATGACTTGCCATAGTAAAAAAAATAACGTTTGTGTCTTACGTTATCGTTACTTACTAATATTATAGAAAATAATATACTCATGTGACAAAACCGTAAAGTATGCAATAACATCAGTCCAACGCAAAATGTATTTATAGGTACACTACTTCTTATATCCAACTACGATAAATATTTTCGCGGAAGGAAGTTGACATTAGTTTTCGCGGGAAAATTAAAACTGCAATATGGCGACCTATGTCATGTTCGCCAAGCGATCATAGCGCCACTGACGGTGAAACTATTTTCTAAAAATACAAAGTACACTCCGTTTCACCATACTTGTCACACTTTTGCTATAGAATCACTACATAGCCAGCGGACAACTAATTTAAAAGAGAGAATAGGTATCTAGATTACCTATATCTTGCTTCAGTTACCTACCATACCAAAAGTAATTTTCTTGGGATTTTATAGTGAAAAATATAAGATACCTTAATTAGGTAGTTAAATAAATATAAGAGTTACCTTATAACGATAAGTATTACTTAATACTGAGCTGTGATGTTGATAAATTTAAATAAATTATTTATTATTTTGTGAACCTTGCAGTTTTCATGTATTTTACATCTACCTACATCTTATCCGTCTTAATTTCCATATTTCAAGAAAGATTTAATACAATAAAATAGTCTACGAGTCTATAGTACATTTTCCGTTCACCTGAAACCTACAACACCTGATAATACGTTGCAAGGTACAAGTTGTTGCAGATATTTCAGGAGTGACCAGTAAAATGTTGCTATGGGTGATGGGTCATACCTGCCTAAAACTGAACCCGTGTAAAGCGAAAACCTGCCAAAACGGAAATAATATTTCAGAACGGTCGGTTTCCCATACAAAATCACTTGTACCCGTATAAACCGGAAACCTGTTAAAAAGAAAAAAATTGGGAGCCGCGAGTGATTCCGCTTTGGACAGGTTTTACTGCATCAATAAATTGCACCCCAGTTAGTTAAAGTTAGGAAGCTATATATCAAAATGTAGGTAATATATGTGGATTGTAGATCCATTCCGAATTCTATGACCCCAAGTAGCAATTATTTAGCTCCTCCTGCCTGAAATTATTATAAAACGGAAATTTATTTTTATTCTCCAAGGCGACACTGGCTTTTTGTTTCCTGTGAATTGTGCACGATCGTCTCAATTCCCTTAAAAAATATTCATTTCTTGTAAGTACTTTTTCTTTTTCAGCCTGTAGTCGTCCACTCCTGAATATTAGCTTCCTTCATCCTTTTCTCTTACAAACGATCCCTTCCACATTCTTATATAATTATTGCACAAAGTCTTATTGGATTGATGTCGATTGAAATCTTGACTTTTCAATTGCACTCATGTGTCTATATCAAGGATTAACGCCCTTTACATATTGATAAAGTATCTTGACTCAATGCACGTGAAATAATGTCAATACTAGATCCACTGACAATAAAACAATAATCTACTGATATTATCAAAATGATAAAACAATATATAGATTCCTACATAAATGAGTGTGTAAAAGATAGTGAAGCCACGATAATCCGCCCACTCTAAAAATAGGTAGCATGGACCGGCCACACACGTTCTTAAGTTTATAATCTAACATTCAGAATGTACGGAAATACATACAGTCCGAAAAAATCATAATCTGACGATCAGAATGTGTGTGGAGTTAAATATGTATAGGCATATGATGAGTAGATAAACTGTATGCATTTCCAATTTCCATGCTTTCTGAATCAGAATTCTTAATTTCTTTACTTTTCGTATGTGCGTGGCTGGCCATAGGTACCCGGTACATGGAAACATTTCCAAAATAGGTGTAAAGGCATTTCGCCATACTAATCTACTCCTAGATTTATTCTATCAATATCTGTGTTAGTGTTTTAACAAATTTCAAGGTTAACAAAGCGCAGATCCTTTGATGATGAAGTATTATCATGTAGCCCCTCCCTCCCCTTCCAAATTAAGAATGTCATAAAAATCAGCAAAGAAAATGCTACGTGTGTTGATTGAGATTTGAGAGAAAAAGCGTACGTGAGAGTGAAGGGTGACATAATGTCTACCACTAATCTACCACGATAGTCAGCTGATTGTGACAGAACCAACCCCGCATTTCCTTGCTATTGATTTTGTTAGCCATTGTTAACCCTCGCTTTCTGTATTGAAATTAGTAAAATATATTTTCGTTTGAACAAAGTACTGATTACTAGAACTCCATTGTGTTATAAAATCAATCTATAGTTCAAAAGGATTAATCTGACAAACTTGTTACACACGTCGCTATCCACTCTAATATTATAAAGAGGTTAGTCGTTTGTGTTTTCATTTTTTGTTCGAGGTTAATGAATAATGTATTAGCTAGTTCTGCTAGTATCTGCGCATGCTCAAAATACCCACGGAGTTTTACTTAGTTCACAGGTGGTTCGCGAAAGTTTTAGAGGGATAGGTACAGAACAGAAAAAAAATGCATATTTTTTCGAGCTGCGTTTAACAATGTTACCCTCGGGCAGTGGCGTAACTAGCATAAGTGCCGCCCGGGGCGGACTCTGAAAATGCCGCCCCACCCGAACCCATAAGTAACTATACAAGTACATACCTACCCATTGGTGTCTGCAGTTTTGAAGCTAGGCGAGAGCAACTCAAATTTTAATATAAATGTGGCATAATAAAGCACGTAAATAGCGCCGCAGGCGAAATTTTTTTCATAAAACTAAATGAAAATGAAGGTCATGTTATAGGTTTGTTTACTTTCTTTAAATAAAAATATAAAAAAACAAGTACATACTTACCACAAAAAAAGATATAAAAAATAAGAAAAAAAGAGCGCCGAAATTTTTTGGACAAATGGTGAAATGATGAACCTGGTTATCTAAAGTAACGAAAGGGAAGTAACGAAATTTTAGCCTTAAGATATCGAAAATCTATCTTATTTGAGCACCTATAAATAATATGTACCTAAGACGCGAACAGGATTAATTAGCGCCGCAGGCAAATTTTTTTATGAAAATTATAGTAATTTAATAGATTTTCATAATAATTTCAGATTTTTTTTTGATTTATGTGTTTTATCAAGACGTTTATTTAAATGTTGTGCCATTTTGCCGCCCCCTGAAATGCGCCGCCCGGGGCGGACCGCCCCCCCCGCCCCCCCCCTAGTTACGCCACTGCCCTCGGGCGAACAAAAAGCAAGAACTGATGGAAAATTTAAACAAAATATCAATGTCTTGTAGTTTTTTTTAGAAAAGAGAGTACGTATTAATTCTACGTACGTACCATCCGTTATAATACTAACGTACAATATTTCAAGAAAGATAATATCGCCGCTCGTTTTTTACTTTGACTTAAGCGCCACTTAGGTATAAAATGAGTTATATATATCGTTGGAATCGTCTCGGCGAGCTTCATCGAATGGTCCAAGTTCAAGGTCAATTAGACAAATTTTTTGGTCGTTTAGTCAAATAAAAAACCAACTTTTATCTTTCAAAAAATAGGTAAAGCGACGAAAATTACAACTTATAAATCGCGAATGGCGCTTTGTTTTGCTAAATTTTCACAATTCATGAATGTTTGGTTTATAAGAAAAACAAACTTAACACATAAAACAATGCGAGTGGCGCTTTAGCTTTTTTGACTTATCAAAATTATTTAGACAGATGGACTTTAGTCAAATCGTATAATATTAAATCTAAACATGTCATACGTTTAGTCACATTTACATGATACTAAATAATGTTAAATTGTCGTTTAGACTTTTTGAATTTTGGATATTAGTCGTTTCATGTCTTTTATGTCATTTCTACTAAATACTGAATTAAATAAAAATGGCTATTAGTCACAGTAGATTGTTACTTTTTAATTTTATGTAATGCGTTAATCATTCTTAGTAATTGTTTATAATTGAATTTGCACTTTAGTATTTTTGCGGTTATAACAATAGCTGATATTTGGTATATGTGTCGTCGTTTAAGACATAATGTTGGAAACAGAATTATAAGGTTTGAAAATATTATTATCGGTCGTTCAACTAAAACTTCATTGACCATACACGTATTGCTTTTGTGTGCGATGGGCGCGAACGTATATACCTATTTAGAATATATTATTTAAGGAATATTTATAAGGAATATATTTAGAAAACTTTTACTTTCCTTCTTTTTTGAAACAGATATGAAGATGAATACGTAGAGTTCCAAGACATTGATCTTCAGTTTTTATTACTCACAAAATTCTTTATAAAATACAAGAGTTTGTGTGTTAGCCATTTTAACTTGTAAGTGTTTGGAAAACATGGTTGCATTAATCACTTTGAATTATAACGATTTTATTTTCAGTGCTAATTTAGACATTCTGCTTGATACAGTTTGTCATAAAAAGTTCTATTAGCCATTTTGAATTATTAGAAAAAATATATAAATGACGTGTTAGTCATTTTGATATTTTTTAGGAAGAGTACAAATGGCGTGTTAGTCATTTTGAATTATTAGAAAATATATATAAATGACGTGTAAGTCATTTTGTTTTTTTGGAGGAAGATTACAAATGGCATGTTAGTCATTTTGAATTTTCATGATTTTAAGGAAAGTGGCCATTTACTTGTTTTGAATTAATAAATTTCGAATTATACTAAATATCAGGTTAGGCATTAAGGCATTAAGCGCCATCTAACTCACACAAAAGAGACTATATTTATTAACATTATATACTAAAAAATAGAAAAAAAATCCATGAACAAAACCCCCATACAACTTATTTAAATCGGTTCATAAATAAAAAAGTTATCAGGGTTTTCCTGTTTTTTTAAACTTTAAATCGCTCTCCTGAAAAGTTGACCCTCTGTCGCTTAAGTCAAAGTAAAAAGCGAGCGGCGATATGGTCTTTGATTAATTTATCGAGTTTTGTTCGCTGGCAACAATGACATTTCTGTTTAAATTCTGTAAGTATCTAATGTCCCCATTATGGTTGCCGAAAAGCTATAAGTTGCGCCCGTATCGAAAACGGTGTCTTTCTTGACAGACTGTAGGTACTTACTTAGACAACTTGCTTACTGATGTGGGTGGTGAAATCGACCCATATGCTTTGTAGTAGGTATCAGGAGATATAAAATTAAATGTAAATCTAGTAAACCAACTTTATTGCCATATAAAATACGGTTGAGCAAGAGTCTTGTTTGAATTATTCAATTGATATTTTTAATAATTCCAATAATACCGTCTTATTCTTATTTTATTGTTGCTTATCTGCGCTATTCTTTACAAATAAATACAGGCTGATTGGTTCCGTATGGCAGATATTTGGAGAGATATAAAAAATGTGAAAAAAAGTTAGCAAATAAATTAAAGAATGAGAAAATTTCTGATTTAGATTTTTCGACAATATCTCTCTTAAACTACCAATTCAATTTTGACAAAACAGGTCCAAAATCATTGTAAACAATTTAGACTTTCGATAAAGATCTTAATTCGGAGCTTTTGAATTAGAATATAGTAAAAAAAAAATAAACATTTTATTGTGAAAAAAAACTACTATCAAATTGCGAAAAAAATGACCCATAATGTGTCCATTTTTACATGCTACAATGAATCCTTAATGAGTTAGAAAAAAGCACATTTATATACCTACACCTACATGTTAAAGTCAACATTTCTTCAAGTTTAATAAATATTTTAATATTTGGCCACACCGACCGGGTATAAAAAGCTAGTTGGAGATAATATAGTGACAACTAAAATATAATATACTCACGTATTTTATATATAATATTATATAGATATCCATCGTGGTATTAATATGTCCTATTGCAGAGAGACATGGACATGAATCACAGTACCAACGCATTATAATGAAATAAAGTTTACTCCGAGTAGAGGGAAATCACTTCGTTTGGACATACACTTCTTTGTGATAGAATTACTCAACACAAACAAAACACAATGAAGACAACAGCAATATTCGCTCTCCTGATCTCAACAACCATCTTATCATCGATTCACGTAAGTTTTAAAACCATTTTTATATTAATTTCATTTAAACTTCTTTGTTTTTATTAACCTCAAATAAAGCAGTTGTGTTATTGTTTTGTCATCATTTTGCGTAAGACTGGTAAGACGACAAGTATAAAAAGTTGCGAACTCACAAGATAGTCGTTAAATTATTTGAAAGCGATTAACTCAGACATTTTTATAATAATCCAATTATTTTAATGAGCTATTCTTGAATGAGATTAAAATAAATTATGCCCAGTGTTGCCAAGTGAGTTTGCCATACCTAGTATGTGATATAATATAATCATACATACGTATTATTATCACTGATTATTATATATATCATTTTTTATACTTATTTTATTCACGGTCTACTAAGCCAGACCATTGTATTTTCGCATTATACCTAGTTCAATTATTTTCCATTTTTCAAGAGCACTGATATAAAAAATTCTTGAAGGTTTTCGCAGCGTGACAAATCCATATTCATTGTGTATTTTTTCGGGGTTTTTTAACGTCAGCACGAACGCCGAAAGCTAGATTTATTTCGGGGAAACGTACTTAAAAACCTAGAAAAAACAGCACTTAAATCTGTAGGTTTATATTGTGTACACTAAGATTAGAACTCACGACCGTTCGTTTAAGCTAAGCAAGGTGCTCCTATATAATCGACTAAATCAACAATGAACTTGAAATTTTTACAATCAATATTTCTCTACACATAATTTTTGTTGTTTTGAGATCATAGTTTACGATGTAACGATTCTTTTCCGTGAGGATTTTATACATATACTTTTTACGTAATCGTAAAAAGTTACGTAATTAAATAAGTATAATAATGTATTCACTTACGTTACGATTTACGAAGTAGGTACATATAGGTATACATTTACGAGAGATTTTGTAACTAATGGCCTATGAGCCCAGGGGCGTCGCCAGCATTGGAGCTAGGGGGGGTAAACAAAAATGAAAAAAATGGATATAGCATGAAAAACGCGTAAATAGCGCCGCAGCCGAATTTTTATCGTGAGACATAATGAAGAAGGTCTTGATGTGGTTTGGTTTATTTGAAAATGTACATAATAATATGAACAATAATATGTATGAAAATAGATTAAAAAAAAAAAAAGAAACAGGCAATTTTTTATGAGACAATTGTATTTTTATGGATTTTCATACTAATTTTGTAAAATGTATGACATATAATGAGAAAATGTGATGTAATAATGTGATTTTATGTGAGGTTTTATCGTTTAGTATGAAAAAATATATACCTATTCCAATCTCTAGGGTGGGGGGGCGGCTGCCCCCTCCTGACGACGGCCATGTAATGAGCCTATTGCTCAAGTCTTTGAATCTTGAAGTTTAGTACATTGGTATGCAGAGGACGTCGTGTAAAATGAACACTCCACGCGAGGACCTTGGCATTAGTTTTAACTTCAACTTAACGTGTCATCGACCATAACATTGATAAGTAGGTAGGTACCTGTCATAGAAGAAAATGTGTGTATTTTATCAACTATATTGCAACATTGTTGTCAATGTCAATAAAGCAAATTTATATCTATCATTATTATAAAATGTAATAAGACAGTTAATAGAAGTACCTATCATCAATAATAAACTATTAAAACCGCGTGTATCCCATTATAGTGAAACACGGATAAACTCAAAAAAGGGAGACTAAAGTAGCGTTGCCATCTCTAAAAATTAGAAAGCCGGACTTAGCCGCTAAAAAAGCCGGACTTTTGGGCTTCAGGGCCGGACGCTAAATAAAAAACTTTTATGACTAAAAAATTTAAAAAAAAATATTTTCTAACAAAGTTTTAATCCGAATCATTTACATACTTTCCTTTGGCAGAAACCTGATTTAAAAAGTCAATTTCTTTAGTAATTTTATCATAAAAGTTTTTACAAATTCAACAGTTAACATTTTTGCCATATTTTTTGAGTGTTTTGTTTTCAAGCTTTTGAATTTGTTCGGCTAATTAAGTTTTTTATAGGAGGGAGGCAAGAAATGTAGAACATATATTTAAAAAAGCGTTATTTACCCGGCGGTCCTGCGCCTGGATTTCAGGTTTCAAGCAACCTCTATTGCTTAGGTGGATGTTATTTTGTAATTCCCATTTCAGTCATTTCTCTTTTTAATCATAATAGGTTCTTTTATAACATACATATTATGGGAAAGTTTTGTCATTTTCTACTACAAACTCACACAGTTCAGCCTTTAAACGAGAAAACTAACAATAGGTATATGGTGCACTTATTGTAACTTGGCCACTGCAATTCCATTGTAAAATGGGTCAATTATAATAAATGCAGTATAATTTCACTTCACATATGTGTTAAAAATTGTATCACAAAAATGTAACTTATCCTGGATTCAGAAATAGTGAATACCATCTGAAGAGTCTGAAATAGAATGGTACACATTGTGCTAATTCTATTCATAATTATTAATTTATGTCATGAGAACTGAAAACAAAGAAGTAGGTACCTAACTGTATAATAATTGATTCATTATCTATGAAATTTATACATACATAAATGCAACAAATGTCATGAAAATATATGTTACTTTATTATCAACATGGACCTAGTTGACCTAGTATATTATCAAAACATTTCGTAATGGCACAGATGTTTTATCATTATTAAAATAATGTTATAATATTTATTTACTCTTACTTATGGTATGATAGTAAAACAACACATTTATCAAATACCTAGATACTCATCCAGCAGCAATAGATTTCATATTCTTGTTTATTGTATTTTGTCTTGTTTTACAATCAGCTGTTTTGTATTTTAAGAGAAATTTTAAAATAATGTCTAAGGTAGGAGATAATATAAATATCTTATTTTTCTTCCTCAATGGGACTAATTCTGCAACTAATTAAATTCATACGAAAATAAGAAGATTTGTTTTTAAATATTTTATAGTTTAATATACATTTAAAACACTTATTTTAGTTCAAAAAGCTACAGAATTGGACCAAATATCTGCACTAAATAATAACTGATTTGATTCTTTATATTATGTATTAGTTTTTTTTTGTCTAAATTCATGTTCAGTGTCAATAAATAAATAAAATAAAAGTAAATTAATTACCTATTGATTCTAAAAATGCATACTTCAGTTGAACAAATTTATGGTAATAACTTTTTAGGCGATGAATAGAGGAAATAGGAGCCACCTAGCACAAATTTTGTATAAAAATAATGATAAGTGCCTCCTTTCTCCAGTGAAATCCAGCATTAGTAAGCTATAACAGTGTTGCCACACTTTTAAAATCCAAATCTGTATTTCAAAGTCTAGAAATCTGTATAAATCTGTATGAGATTATAATAAGCCAAAATCTGTATAAAAAGGCATAAAAAGCCAAAAAATCTGTATAAATGAAATTCTAAAACAAACAAAATATTGTAGTTTATTGAAAAACGAACCTTTGTGGTGCCTTTTTGAGAAAATAACAGTACTCGTGCTTAGATAAAATATACTAATTTCTTTTTGTACATATTTTTACTCATTCTACAAATAAGATTTTCATCTATTTACTAATTATCAAATGACAATTGTGATCGAATCTGTTTCTTTTTACTTTATTCTTCTAATTTATCATAGAAAATTTCCAAAATCCCAAAAATCTGTATAAAACAGAGTAAAATTTGTTATCTGTATTTGTCTGTTCCCGTTGCCTGAAATCTGTATATATGGCAACACTGAGCTATAAGCTTCTGTCGTGAAGTTTAGAATACTCATCAAAGATTCAAACCCCTAAAATTAATTCTTCTATATATTTCTTTCAGGCAAAAGACAGGATTGAACCAATAGTCTTAATTCACGGTGGTGCTGGTGACATCTCCGACGAGCGTGCTGTATTGAAAGTTATAGGTATGAAGAAAGCAGTGGATCTAGGTTACAAAGCTCTGTACAATGGTGGAAATGTGTTGGATGCTGTAGAGGCTGCTGTCATGTCTATGGAAGATGATCCAGTGTTCAATGCAGGTTAGTATTTTTTTTTTTTAAATACAAATCAATATACTCTTGAAGCACAGCGCTTTAGCATTATAAACGACAGAAAATGGGGTCAATAATGGAGATTCAAACCTGAATCTTTAATTTGTTTGACTGGATCTCAACAGAATGAGTCAAAGTGTATAATTTATTGCATTAGCGACAGTAATTGATATAATTTTAAACCAACACACTGGAAGTATATAATATCCCTGAGGTACACCTAGAATTAAATACGAAAAAGTAACACATACAATATGTCGAGTAAAAGATAGTTTCGGATTGAAAAGAACTGCAATTTTCCCTGCTGGCAACAATGATATTTCTATTGCAGTTCTACAAGGTGCTGCCACTATGGATGGTTGCTAAAAAGCTACAAGTAGCGCCCTCATCGAAAACCATCTCTTTCTTGAGAGATTGTACCTTAATTTATACATTTTACGAGCAGTATTTTTATGGATATAATGATAATAAAGTTGAACACTGGCCAGTAAAAAACTCTTACGCAGATCGGTGCTATAGTATTTTAACACAATTAAATCAATAAATTAGAAAGACATTGTTTTGACTTCCAGGTTTTAGGTACTGCCGATTGAATTTCAATGTTATATTTCACCATCAGATCTAACTGGTCTTATAGAAATATTATAGGCCTGTGTAGAAGTACAAATATAAGATTTCCAATCAATTTCCAGGATATGGTTCCGTATTGAACATGGATGGTGAAGTAGAGATGGAAGCAAGCATGCAGCGTGGATGTGATTTAAGTGCCGGGAGTGTCACGCTCATCAAAGACTTCAAACATCCAATCTCCATAGCCAGGAAGGTCCTGGAGAACACCCCACATTCAATGTTGGGTGGAAAGGGTGCCAAGAGATTTGCCATTAGTCAGGTATGTCAAATTATAACTCTATAACGAATATGCAACAATGGGCCTAAAACTAACCCTTGAGGAATTCCGCATACAGGAAAAAACCAATATAGCCAACTTAACCCTATCATTCCATGTCAACCTTTATGAACTTGATTTCAGTGAAAAAGCCAATTTAAAATAGGTAACAGCCAAAAAGATTTCTTTTATTTCAAGGCTTGGGAACAGAATTATAAAATTTAGTGCTGGTTATGCCAAATAAATTTCCGCTGATAACACAGCCTAAAGTTAACCTCCCTTGTTCCTTAGTTATCCTTTTTTTCAATAATCACCTGTGGTAACATTAAGTGTCAGCGTTTGTTGTGAGTTTTGATTCGCTTCTGTGCATGGGTTTCCACATGAAACACTGTTTATTTGATTTCAGGGATTTGAATTAATAGACCCACAAACACTGATTACACAAAGTGCTTTAGATGCGTTCAATGACTTCCGTCACAGTGATGATGATTTATCTGATCCAGAAATTACTCGTAATAGTAATCAAGTGGTAAGTGTGACAAACAACAATTTATAACTCAAGCGAAGCTTCGTGAATCTATTCTAAGCCGTGATACTCAAATAACATCACCATGGCAACCACCCACTATCGTTACATCACCTTGTCTCGGCCTGTATGTTAATATCTGGGGTGGAACTTTCTAAAGGTTTCTCACCCGAAACACGCAGATAAAATGCACACGAAAAACGCCCTTATGTATATCGCCGTAAGGGTCATTTTCCATAAACATTTTATCTGCGTGTTTTGGGTGAGAAAGCTTACAAAGTACCCCCCCTGTACCTGAGAGCCAACTTGTCTTAACTCCATTTTTTGCAAAAACGGGTTTAATACATATTCTTAATCTACAGCGCATGATCTATCAGGGCCAAAAACACTTAAATCTCTATCTATTGTGGTTTGACTGGAAACCCAAGTCCATAACACCTTAACTCCTTCCTAGTTTAGAGCCAAAACATCTTAAAAGGCATTAAGACTTTTTGGCTCTAAAGTTTTAAATATTCTATGCTACTTAAGATATTTTGAATATTATTATGTCGGCCTCGACTCGAGCAATATTTCTCCAGTAGAATCAAATTGAGATGTAATATATTAACTACTACTATTTGCTTTATTTTACTACATTTGTATTACTATCTTCCCTCGTCATTCGTACTGCTCCAATCTCAGTCACAAGAATGGCATTTAGTAAAGAGAATCTTTGTGCCTATCGGGAACCCTATCGATTAAATATGTACTTAGTTGTTTTATGTTCTTTAATTTATTTGCCATTGAAATCCAACGAAGTTACGAGTATAAGGCACTGTCATATATAATTTAATTTATAGGAACCAGGAGTTGGAACCGTCGGAGCAGTGGCAATAGATTCAGAAGGTCGTATCGCTGCGGCCACATCTACTGGAGGACTTAATGGAAAATATGTTGGGAGAATCGGAGATTCACCGCTCATTGGTGGAGGAACTTATGCAGACAGCTTTGTCGGAGGAGTATCTTGCACAGGTACGATAATACATTCGAGATTTGCTCTTTAACATTAGGTACAATGTTAAAGACACGGATAGGAAGTTTCACATAATTTTTATTGTCATGGGAACACTGTAAACATTATTTCTTTCCAATTTTGTCAACTATACATTTTTAATCCTGAGTTAACCCCACCAAAATTAGTGACGCAATGGCGCTATGGTCTTTTGTGCCGATACAGAGTTCAAATGTACATTTATCATTGTTTTTTCCATCGTAACTGAAGTGGATATGGCGAAGCATCGTAATATGAGCGCAGGAAAAATTGGTAAATAGGACACATTTTTTAAAAATAATACAGAAAATCAACTATAGTGCGACTAACGCAAGCTAAGGATGATCTGTTTTGACACGTATTATGCATCATTGGCGAATGACAGTAAAATATAACAATTATATAAATCTATACTAATAATAAAGAAGAGTTGGTTTTAGATGAGGGCGTTGCAAGTAGCCATTTAGCAAGCGTAGTGGCAACACTTTTAGTAACAGAAATGTCATTGTTGCCAGAAAACAAAACTGTAATTCCAAATCAACTCTGGACCCCCTCTTTTTTGGTAGACTGTACAACTAATTAGATGTTTATTTTGTTATAGGTCACGGAGAATCAATCTTAAAAGTATCACTGGCCCACACGATTATTAAACACATGGAAAATGGACATTCCGCGCAAGAAGCGACGGAGCTCGGACTGAATTACATGAGAGAGAGATTAGGTCATACAGCTGGAGCCATTACGTTATCAAAGGATGGAGACATCGGAATACATTTTACGTCGAATAAAATGGCTTGGAGTTATATAAAGGGCGACAGAATATACTGGGGAGTTCGTAAGAATGAAATTGAAGACGATGCATACAGTCCACGTACATGATGACTGATCAAACAATTTATAGCACAATTTATAAATTAATACTTCGCGTACAAGTGATTCTGCCGCCAGTTATTAAATTATTACCAGAATTATTTTTCCATCGCTAATTATTACATTTCTACCAGAATTACATGACCGTCGCCAATAATTGGAGTTTTACTACAATTATTTTACTGTCATCATTTATTAGAATGTTACCAGAATAAATTACTTTACTGTCACCAATTATTACAGTTGTACCAGAATTATTTGAGTGTCTCCAATTATTAGAATGTTACTAGAATTACTTTACTCTCACTAATAATTGGGAGTTTTACCAGAATTATCTTACCGTCACCAATTATTTAATAGAGTTTTACCAGAATTATTTTACCGTCGCCAAGTTTTATCAGACGTCCCCAATTACGGTTTTGTGAAGTATTTGGAATTGTAAGATATATCGCTATTCCATATATAATTGCAGCATTTACCACAATGTAGTAGTTCTTTAAGTTATCAGTGACAAGCGTACAGGTGTGCATTACCTTATCAACATGCGTGTGTATATACTAGAAAATAGTTATTTATATTATGTGATATGTAAAATAAATATTTACACCAAATAATTATAATATTTGTATTATTACTTGTCCAACAACTAAAACCGGGAAATGTATTTAGAGTGTTCATAATACTCAATGTTTGTAAAACATGTTGTCAAAACATTACAATATTTATTCAATTTCATTCTTTATCAGGCAATTAGATTTTCCGACTACTTTTAAATGCTTTTAAATATTAAACTGCTAAAAGTACGCTGTGGAATATCAAAAACATGATTCAGAGATCTGAAATAACTTCAAGGGTGTGTTAATAATAATAATTGGACCATTTTGGGCGCCGTTTAGCAAATAAAGCGCCCCAAGGGCACCATGCATTTTTCTTTATCACCATATAGGATCGCCACAATCGGTAAAAATGATAGATCAAATCACTACATAGGATCGTCTCAAACAAAATAATAAAAATGAATCTACCTAATCAGTTTTGGCTGACTCCCGCCATTGGACCACGAACAAAAATAATTCAAAACGAGTGATGTGATCAAAAAAATGGGGGAACGAAGACACGAAGAGTTAAAGAAAATATGGCCGTCCAAGAATGACCTAGGCCCATCATGTCGACCAGATCCCCAAACACAGACGTTTTGAGTAAAAAAAATTTAAGGTGTGTAGGACAAATTGCATGAATGTAACAGAAGCGAGAAATTGATATGTTTATCCAATTCATACAGCAATATTTTTATCTGAATGTCACTTGCCAATCTTTTTTGTTATCCAGATACACGGGGGTTAGAAAATTATAAGATTAATTTACAAAAAAAATAATAAGTTCATTTATTTACAATATACAATACATGATCAGACAGTAGGTACATTCAAAATTAATAAACTGATATAGGTAAGTATATTATCAAAGTTATGCATATAATCGTCATTTAAGGATTTGCACAACAATTTACATGAAATACAACCGTGCAATAGTTTTTCACTGGGACTAAAATCTCATTCTCTATTGAAATGGACTTAATAAAATAATTTGACCAGCGTTTTTGCCGTTGCCAACCAACAGTACTACCATCTGATGCAAACCGTCTAGTAAATGTTGAAAGTTTTACTACAAAAGTCTATTTCAAGATTGAAACTTATATGTGACTTTTTAATTCTATAGTAAATGAGTACCAAAGCGAATAGACATTTGCTTTTCATTATAAAGGGATAGCCACAAGAGAATTACTTCACTAAGGAAACTCCTGGTCTCCCGAAGTGCAGAATACATGGTCAGTAGTGATATTCGTACGCGGCACATTCAGATTGGAAGTCCATGTTCAACTGTGCCAAACATGTAGGTACCTTGCAGGCATAATAATCAGAACACTTTATGGAACACCTCGCACTTGTTACACTTAAACTCAGTCTTTTAATTTGTTTAAACATTGAATAAATAACATGAACACTGTTCCACATAATGTTAATAAATCAACTCAGACTGAGTCTTCAGTTTCTGTCACTCTGGGTTGTTTGTTCGGTGACTCCGTGTGGTTATTTAATCCTAAATCAAACATCATCTCAGCATCTAATCTAAGACGGTATCTGTGTTTATATTCTGTATGAATGCGTCGTATTCTTTCTTCAGGAGTCTCATCGTCACTGTCACTTTGTTCAATTGCTCTCCTTTTCTCTGCTCTATCACTTAATTTAGGTATTTCTAAGTTTTTCCTGGGATATCTTCGTAGTTTCTTAGTATATTTTGTCGTACTAATCTTATTCAAGTCTTCCTTTTTGTCACTTTCACCATTTTTAATGCTCTTTTTCGTTTCCCCTTCCTCCACGGATTCCAACTGCACGTTTGAAGCCATTATATGAAATCAAATTACTAAAAAAACTTCACACTGTATTTCGTTAACTTTTCAAATTTATGATAAATGCCATAATATACTAAAGAATATCACGAAATAATTATCATTTCGATAATAAACCCAACGCTCACGAAGACGAAACCGCAATTTACACAATTTGACTTGACATGACAGAACGAGACAGATTGTCATTCTCTATGGAATATACCAAAAACAATCAATAAGGGCGAAAAGATGGCGAAAAGGCACAGCGTTAGATTGGCGACAAGTGAGGCGACATTCTCTCCAAGCTGTCAAGAGAAACGAATGTAAACACTGAAACTGAAGAAAACAAAATTGCGAACGCAAACGCTGCTCTTGTTTGGTATATAAGAATTGCCGGGAACAGAATCGCGGGCGTGAATGTTTTCGTTACAATTAAGTTATTATTTGATACACGTGAAGATTATTAATTAAAACATCGTAAAATGAATATCAACGGCTTCAATGTGGACAATTACTCGGTCAATGTGCCCCTTTTCAGTAAGTTTTTCGTGACATTACTGTTATTCATTACTTTGCTCATTTCAGCTGCATTGCCTAAACATGTTTTAATTCTAAAGTATTCATTTTATCCGTACTGAAATTCCCGTCTTTCTATAGTAGGGATACTTTGCTAGATGTAGATAAACACAAATAGTAAACACTCAACAAGTTGGTGATTCGTAGGCAATCATTTCAGTTTCAGACCTTTACTTGAAGGAAATAATATTTATAATTCTCAGAGAGCATGGGAATACAAGCATTGTGAGCATAACTTACTACTCATTATAGCATTATCTACTGTAAATCAATATTATATTATACCCAAACTTTTAGGGCTTGCATTGCAGTCAGAAGACACCATCTTGAACATTTTTTTTGGGTAGACTCTTCTCATATTTAAGTGGCTCTTGAGAAACCACTTTAAACAAATTTCTGGGTCAATAATCTCTTAGGAAGAATGTTTTAGTTAAAAGTATTGGTATAAGACATACCTAGGGTAAAATATGAATATGTTAGGGAAAGCAGTACTTTTAAAGTTAATATGTTGGTTGGTTGGCAGATATTGCCCATGGCAATAAACCCGCCATTTGTTTGATGCATGTCATTACTTCAATAAAGTTTTTATTTATTTATTTATGTTGATTATGTAAGGGCCCTAAAGATTTTTTTATATTTATTTATTTATTCTTCAACTAATGTAGTTTTATAATATTAATTTCTCTCTTTATTTCAGATGGCACAGTTTTTATAAGTATGCGGAAGTGTAAGTATCTATATAATAAAAATAACCTCTGGTATTTCTTTTTATTTTTAGTTTCTTTTAACTTAAGATTAAATAATTTATTGTCCAAGAAGATATGTAGACCAGATCCTAAAGAATGGATCTGTACCGAATAAAAGAAATCCGAGAGCGTGTATGACAAATTCCATGAATTTGACAAACGAGGATTTATGTAAGGACAGGTAATGCTGTCCTCGTTGCCTACCCTGCTAGGGATGTAATGTGAGGGGTCAGATAGATATTATATTACTGTCAATTTTTTATTTTATTTTACTCTTTCAATACATGGACTGTAAACAGGTTAACAATAATGAAATATGATTACAAACAAATATTGCAAAAGAACCCAATAACAGACAGACACAAACTGAACGCGGGAGGGCTGATGATGATGATGAGGCCTATGTTCAACACTGGGACGAGGGAGGGCTGATGATGATGATAAACGCAATACAAACATACATATGCAATGAAGAGTTTTTTCAACTTTAATCATTTGTATGTTTTTTTTTTCATTTCAGTTAATAATAGGAGAAGGTTCAATAATCACTATAGAAACAGACAAAATCGCAATAATAATTATGACAGACGCGTAACTCCTTACAGAAATAACGACTTCAGACTCCCAAATAACTTTCCCGCCCCTCGAAGCGTGACTTCGCTGGATGATATTCACTCTCGCCAGGTTCTCAATCCGTTTTCCGTCGGACGGATGAGTTCTACAACCAGTCAATCCAAGGCGTCCATCTCTGAATGGAAAGTAAGTTGTATTTCAAGTTAATAAATTATTTTTCAGCTCAGGGATCATGCACAAAGTGGTTTATCGATAAATTTTATCAATGAAACATTGTTGCGTTCTTAAAAATATTACGTTCAAAGTTTAAATTAACGAAATCGCACCATCGGAACAAAAGTTACGAATGTTTAAAGTTTGGTCGTTATATGATTTCATTCCACTATTCTCTAATACTCTCGTAATACCGACATTGCGGTGTGTGATGGCTATAACCAATGAAGTTGTGAACTTCTTCTGTCGTATGTGAGCGGCCATTATACAGTGTATCTGAGAGTCAAAGCTCCGCGTCAATATTTCATTCTATTGCCCTTGACGTCACCTCATGGATTTCCCCAAAATCCCCTTGGAACTTCTTATTAGGACAGTGCCCCACGATGTGATCAATCACCTCAATCTCGCCACACTCGCAGTAAGGATGTTCCCTCTTTTCCCACCTGTGAACTAACTCGAATAATGACCAGACAATTTTTTTCTGATTGGGGCATTATGTCCCATCTATATTTTTACAAGACCGCGTCGAATTTCTACTTAAGCATATTCAAAGTCAAATATACCAGATTGTATCAGTTGATATTGTGGTCGATCAGTAAAATGCCTTCAGCCAGCGAAGCAATAGAGACTAGTGTGACACTAGAATGTTGACTTTTTTTTATGTTTTGTCTGTGGAAGCAAGTGTCAGTTTTCTATTCTTATCTGCAGTTTCAATATTTGTTTTGCATTGTTTACTTTGTAGTATTTTTAGTTTCATCACAAACACAATTTATAGAAGTATTATCTACAAACTCTGTTTCTCTCTCATAGTCCGAGAGCCCACTGCATAATTTATGACGTATCTGTTTTTTGATCGAAATGTGGTACAAATGATAGCTTACCAATAGGGTTTTACATCGCACTAGGGTTGCCTATCAAAATCTTGCCGCAACCCCCCTTGCCCCCCCCGAAAAGGTCCCTCTTCGCGGTTTTTCGCATGTTGTAGGAATATGGTAAGAGATAGAAGAAAGTAGTCAAAGACAAAAATAATCCTTGCTAAATTCTCTACAAAAAATGCTAAGTCAATTTATTTATAGGACTAGCAGTTTACCCGTAATGGCCGGTCAAAAAACAGGATATTTTTTGAAAAAATAAAAAAAAAAGTTTGATTTTTTTTCTTTCACATTCTTCCACCCATTACTACTAATATTTTATAAAAAAAATTTTGGCCTGCGGCGCTATATCACTGGTTATTTTATGAAAAACTAAATTTTAAGAATTTTCGCCGCTGAGTTTTATTGTAATAACTCCGAAATTATTAGATGTATGAACATAAGTTATAACTCGTTTTGTAGCTAAGACTATGGTAATTAATTCGTTCTTTGACTATTTTCCTGTAGCTCTTATCAATTTTCAACCAATTAAGTTTAAATTCATTTTTTTAGTTTTTTAAATGAATTTCGGTTTTGGACCGGCTATTGCGGGTAAACTGCTAGTTCTACGAAAAAATGACATAACATTTTTTGTAGAGAATTTAGCAAGGATAATTTTTGTCATTGACTACTTTCTCCTATCTCTTACCATATTCCTATAAAATGCGAAAAACCGCGAAGAGGGACCTTTTTGGGGGGGGCAGGGGGGGTTGCGGCAAGATTTTGATAGGCAACCCTAGTGCGATGTAAAACCCTATTGGTAAGCTATCATTTGTACCACATTTCGATCAAAAAACAGATACGTCATAAATTAAGCAGCGGGCTCTTGGACTATCAGCACATTCAGAATTTCATCAAAAATGGTATGAGATTACTTACTTACTTTCCATATCTCCGGTCTAAAGTCTACCACTCCAGTAAACTGCGAATTATGACATTTGTTTTGTGTATGTTTTTCCACGCAATTAACTTTTAAATCCAGTCTTTATTTGTTGTGTGATTGGTTAAAAATAACTAACAATTACTTCTTTTCGTGTTGGTCTGCAATTACTTATATCCCGATCCGCTCCCAGTTAGCCACAATCTCAGGCAGATCATATCCTTACTTATCGAATAATTTCTTTTAGACTATCGAACCTGTGGTCCTTGTGCACGGTGGTGCGGGGAACATTCCAGATAGTAATGTCAAGCCTAAAATTGACGGCGTCAAGTTGTCTGCGACAATCGGCTACAAGACACTTCTTAAGACTGGATCTGTGCTGGATGCTGTTGAAGCCGCTGTCGTCTCAATGGAAAAGGATCCTGCATTTAATGCGGGTGAGTAATTCTTAGAAACTGCTTAGAAAATAATTTCAAGAACACAAAAGTGATGAAACTGAACATGAGAAAGCTGTGTTGGTGACTCTAGTGGGTAGAAATTTGCTTTATGTTAATTATCTCAATAAAATGTAATTTCAGAGTTAACTATTATATTCTCGTAGTTAGATATAATGCTGTAATTTGGTTGATAAAATGTTTAAGATAAAACGCAGTGACTCTAGTGAATATTTCTTTGATATTCACTCCCCTTTTTTATTCTATTGCCCAATCCCACTTTAACCTAGGAAGGAGAGCCCTAAGAAATTTCAATACAAAAACAGAGATAATATTATATTTTTTAGTAAGTAATAGGGCCCCCTGCAGCAATATTTTCATATGAAATGCAACATGAAACTCACCTACTCTGGGCGAAGATATTTGGGCACCTAACGTTAGGTGAGTTTCATGTTGCATTTCATATGAATTTATTGCTGCAGGGGACCCTATTACTAAATAAATATAATATTATCTCTGTTTTTGTATGGGAATTTCTTACGGCTTTCCTTCCTAGGTTAAAGTTGGTGGGATTGGGCATATTACTTTTATTCCCTCTTGCATTCTCTCAAGCCATCGATCATTGTTGACTAACTCGAATGTATCTGTCTTGCCTCAGGATATGGCTCTGTGTTAAACCTCAACGGAGAGGTTGAGATGGAGGCTTCCATTCAGAGAGGATCAGATCTCGCCGCTGGCTGCGTGACGCTCATCAAAGACTTCAGTCATCCCATCAGTATAGCCAGGAGGGTCATGGAGCAGACCCCTCACTCAATGCTCGGAGGAGAAGGTGCCAGAAGTTTTGCCATCAAACAGGTAATTTATTTTTTTAAAAAGATCTAGGCTTGCATCCACAAACCCAAATATTTTCCTCCACACCTTGCACTAGCATAAAAGCCTGTATCGCAAAGTGTGGAATACATCGCCAGCGCCGGGTTTTGAACCTGGCTCCTCCCGCTTGAGAGACTGCCGCCTCAACCAACTGCGCCAACCATGTACTCAATTTCAATTCATTCACAGGTTTTTTTCTATCTAGGACAAGAAGAACCTTTTGTGTCATATCTTTGTTGGGTTGGCAGAGAGAACAAAATGGTACACAGCCCACTAATATTCGCTTACTTCAGTTTTTAGTATCATCTTTTAAAAACTAATTTGCAATGTGTTATTGAAAAATAGTAAAAGACGATTCAGGAATTTTTTCATCGTGGTACATTTACAGTCTGTCAAGAATGAGTTGGTTTTGGAAGAGGGCACTGCATGTAGCTTTTTGGCAACCATAGTGACGACACTTGCAGTTCCTCAATAGAAAAGTCACTGTTGCCAGTAAACAAAATTATAGTTCCAAATTAATCCAGGAGCAATTTAGGCATTTAAATTGTATTTATTATTTCTATCATCAATCATTCTCTCCACATGTCCCAGCCACCACATAATTCCCCAACATCTATGTACGTTACGCATTATCATATCATAAATACAATTCCTTGAATGCAATAAAATATGATAATTTACTTCGTAGGGTTTCACTCCTGTAGAACCGGCGAGTCTCATAACTCAGAGCGCAATCGATGCGCTCCACAAGGTACTCGAGATTGGGGGTGATGGGGGGAGCGAACTCGCTCAGCCCGCAGATGACAAAGTGGGAGTACTTTCTCCTGAGACTGATGTACCTGTGGAGGGAGATGGCGTAGGGACAGTGGGTGCCGTAGCCATAGACGCTTACGGGAGGATAGCTGTGGCCACATCCACTGGAGGACGGACTGGGAAATATGTAGGCAGAATTGGAGATACTCCGCAGATTGGCAGCGGGACATATGCCGACGATACTCTTGGCGGAGTGTCTACCACAGGTATGCAGTATTCAACAAAACTTTTCAGTAGATGGCTTTTGCTACATTTAGTTCCCAATTTATATTAGTGTCTTCATTTGTAGATGAAGCTATAATTTTCAAATGAGTCTGTAGTCCAATTGAAATGCAGTCTATTACATTATAATCAACACAATATTTTTTACATTTTCGGTGAACAAAATACAGGGATATTTTTATTAAAAAAATAATAATCTGGGTTTATTGAAATAAGCTCAAATACATATTTGTACACTTCACAGTAAGCTTGAAAAGTTTGTATTGTGAAGTGGAGTAAATCGGCATCTGGGATCGAACTGCACCGATTTGATTTACGGTCGAGCGCATTACCAATCAGGCTACCGACCACCTCAAATATAAATCATAACGTTTGTTCACTAGGGCAAGCTTATCGCAATGCTGCGATCTTTGCCAGCTAACCCCAATAATACCTATCTTCTTCTTGTGTGCCATATCAGGTCCTCCCGACGTCGGCGATCACTGTAGCGAAAAGTTCATAAAAAAATAATACCTATATCGTACTATTTATTATTTTCATTCACAGGTCACGGTGAATCTATTTTGCGTACATGCCTGGCTCACACGATAATTAAGAATATAGAAAATGGATTTTCCGCTCAAGACGCCACGGTATCGGCACTAAACGACATGACAAAGAAGATGAAACACACGGCAGGGGCCATCACCATCTCGCATCACTCGGAGATTGGAATCTACTTCACGTCGGAGAGAATGGCATGGAGTTTTATCAAGAGAGATAAGTTGCATTGCGGGATTGAGAAAAACGAACATAACCAAGAGAATTTCACTATGGAGGACGAAGACAAAAAGGATATCACTTTAGACGTTTAATAATCTGATACAATAAGTTTATTTTTAGAAAAAAAGATTTATAAACTAACAGATCTGGGTTGTCGAACAAGATCGCTCAAAACTGCAGCTCATATTACCGTATTAATATTTAATGTTTTGATCTCAATGTCATACTAATTATTATCTAGTACAGTGAAGGAGTATCTTTTCCTTTATGTAACAGACCTTTTGAGATGAAAAACAGTGTTCACCCTGACTCAACTTTTCATCTGCCATTCTTAAAACATAACTCAGCCACTCTCATATTTGACATATGTACTACATACATAACTAGTCACTGCTGGATATGCGGACATTCGTAATTCAGATCACCTTTTTATTGCATTGTTGACTCAGTCGATCGAAGCACAATGTTTTTAAATTATTCACCGAAGATGCAAGATAGTATAATGTATAAATATGGATAGATATATTTGAAGTGGTATTTATAAGCCCAATTCTTTTGAAAAAAAGTCTCCAGAGTTACCATTCCGAGCCTTGTTATATGATAATTTTAATGCATGTGCAATTAATGTTAAGTTTCTTATAAAAATATATATTATAGTGTATGGCTACCTATTTTACGATGTCACAAATTGGAGCTACTATAATGAAATTAATTATAACTGTCGAACGCAGTATTTTATGACTGCGTTGGCCAGTTATAAATAATTTTACAATAGTTATTGTATCGTTTTCTTAAACTCTCATTTTTTTATAATACTTAATTCATTCATTATTTTATGTCTTGTTACCTTTGCAGGACAGAATATGACAAGACTGTTTACCTTTTAATGAATAATATTATATTTTTATGTTAAAAATATATATTTTATCGTACAAAAAAGCGGTAATTTAATTGTAAACAACCTCTTTCAATCCATGAGATGCCACAACAATCCTACCTACATAGTTTATTTATTTATACCACAATGGCTTCACTCAATTTTACTATTTTCTTAGATACTTTCAGAGCATTTCGGACAGTGCGGTAACTCTGTCATAGTGACAATTATTACTATGCTATTATAGGTGAGACAATAAAGGTCATAACTAAACAATTTTAGAGTCATATTTTGGGAGTTTTAGGGTCATTCTTTGAGGTAGTATTCCCACAACAGTGTAGAAGAATTAAGGATCACTTTACACTCGAGAAACACTCACCATTTCAGTTCACCCCGGCCGGGATTCGAATCCAGACCTTCGTCTCGCATAGTAGGGATCATATCCACTACACCATGAGGAGCGACATTCTTTGAGGGTCACGTTTTGGGGCGTTTAAGGGTCATGTTTTGGGGTCGTACTTTGATGGTTTTTAGGGCCATATTTGATAACTCTGCGGTCACTTTTTGATGTTTTTAGGGCCATATATTGGGTTGTTCAAGATCATACTTTTTAGGGTCATAATTTAGGGGGTTTTACGGTAATACATTGAGGTTCTTAGGGTCATGTTTTGGGGTTACATATTAGGATCATGGAACTCCTGTCTTCAGATATAATGTTTAAAGAAAAACTATGACCAACATTGTATAAAATATTTAATATCTGTACAATAATATACATTACATATACATAATTAATATGATACAAGCAGGTAGATACAGATGATAATTATATTTATATTGTCCTATATGGGGTAGAAAAATATACTCTTCAGTTTAGATTCACATAGCTTCTTTACTTCATCTGAAACACGAAAATTACAACAATGTTAAACTTAGGATAAGTCGGTCTGGTAGTGTTGTTCTCTCCTCTCTATCTACCGCGCAGGAGACACCAATTGAGGGGATAGATAGATCAATATTAAATGCACATTGCCAGAAATGCTTAACGCTGATACAACTCAACAATGTACAAATCGCCATTTTACGTGCACTTTGTTCAGAGGGCCGAACAAGGTATTCTCTGATAGTTTTCGATGGCACTAACAACTGATTTACAGATGTCAAAAGAACCTGTGTTTGAAGATGAGTTCATACAATATTGTGGACTCAATTGTAAAATTACTGTTTAACACAGGTTGTCACTGTTTCCTAGATTTTTCATGGACAATGATACCCGTAATGTAACACGGGTAGAATAGAAAATATGTAAGAGCATTCTATCCCAGAGTAGGCAGAGATAACAGAGCAGCGGACTTCTCAATTCTTGCATACACTTCTTGCTTCAGTCATAGTATATACCTACATTCTACGATTGATTATACATTAATAAATCTAATATAAATTATGAATAAATCTTACCACTAATTTCTTTGAGGTTCGCATTCTTGTGTTGTATGATTACATAAAACTCCCTCATATTGGATATCTTCCCAATCACCCAGAAGTCACTCATAGTCTTCATTATTATCTCTCCGTATTTTTCCAAACTGAAATAAAAATAAATACAATACAATATCACACAAAAAGTTAGAAAATTACCGATTTATAATAATGTGGAATTTATGTACCATTTCCTATCTCCCGTTATATCTGCGACTAACTTCAGAACATCAGGCGTCACAGATATGTTTCCAGTATGTCTGTTGTCTAAATGAACCTGGAAAAGTACAATTTAACATTTCACTTCAGAAGAATTTAACAATTGGGAGAAGGACCTAAACAGAATTGGGTGGTATAATAAATAAAGTAGGCGGAGCTAACAATGAAATGGGAGGAGTTAAGTTTAGTTTTCTTGAGTTATTACAAAATAGGAAAATCTTGTA
The DNA here is from genome assembly GCA_963576895.1 of Ceraclea dissimilis. Classification (NCBI taxonomy): domain Eukaryota; kingdom Metazoa; phylum Arthropoda; class Insecta; order Trichoptera; family Leptoceridae; genus Ceraclea; species Ceraclea dissimilis. Next base: position 4,413,998 of record OY756377.1, read on the forward strand.
ATGATATAGACAAATTCACATATAAGATTAAAATGGCTACTATATGATGTTCCCGATATCAGCTCCATTTACACCCTGAATACCAATACCCATTTGAGAGGACATTCTATGAAGCCCACAAAGGAACGGTTTCACAGTAATCCGAGAAAGATATTTGCAATAGAGTAGTGAATATGTGGAACCTTTTGCCCGAAAATGTGATAGAAGCATCATCAGTGAAGGTTTTTAAAAACGACTTTCTCAGAATGACGGATAGCATAGACATTGATTTGGGCTTACCCAAAAAATTAATAATAATATGCCAAATATAGAAATACGGAACTAGAAAACAGCAGGATTTAGCAATAAAACAGTTATATTAGGTTTGAAAAGTATAAGCATATACTTACTGTACTTTTATATGCAAAATTGATTTGATTGAAATAAATATATTTGGCTCCAGTTGCATCACCAGGATTATTGACTGGACTACTGGTTCTGTCACACTGGTCGGCTATCTCCGAGGCTATTGTAGATAATTGGGGGCCCACAAACGTATCCAATCCTCGGACCAGATTCAATGACAGCTTCTGCTTGTCTGTGAAGAATATCATGTTTTATATTAAGACATAAAGTAAACTGTGAAATTATTGTAAAGTATGGTTTTAATTATTGTAAACTAGGATTTTAATTATCGTAAACTAGGGTTTTAAAAACCTGGTTATCAGGCAACAATACTGGCATGATAGAGCCTGCATTTCAATTATAGTGATAGGCTCACCCTAGTGCGCATTACATATGACTGATGATGTGTATAATCTTGCTTAAATTTTATATTTTTCATGTAATGTTCACTTAAAGAATAAATACATACTGTCAATAAAAAAACAGACAGTAGCAGCCAGCGCTCTGTACACAATCAAATAATACACTTCATGTTTGGTCTCCCAGTTGAGATGCACTTTCACAACTTTGTTCAAGTCCGAGGGCTCCCTGAAGCCCCCTGGTGGACTGACGAAGCAACCGTAATGTTGCGCCGTCACATGTGGACCACCTTGGAGCTCTTTCTCTATATGTTCTGGGAGCAAGGTGCCCACCAAATACTTGTAAACAATTTGCATATCTGCCGGGGAGATACCACTCCTGAAAAATCAACAAATGTTAGAGATATCAATCACCTGAGAATAACAAGTTTCTAACTGACAAGACCATTATTGAAATGTGGGATCATAGTTTCAAATAATCGTATCTTTTACTCACAGATGGAACTGTATTAGTCTCGTTATATACAAAGCTACACCGCTTTAAGAGTAATTTTCCTAACTGTATGCAAAAAAGTAAAAAATTGATAATAGTCAGAATCTTGCTATATATTTATTCAAGTGAATGATAGAGAATTTTGCAATAATATAAAACAATGAGACAAATCTGTTCACTAGGGCGAGCTTATCACGATGTCACAATTTTTTACAGTTAATCCATATTCTCAGATTCATTCATTTTCGGGTCCGAGCTACCCCCCACTAGGCCACCCCACTCCAGAAATTAGGAGCCATAACGGCATTGTCAGTGACCATCATCAGGTCCCTCAGATGACATAACCTTATAATAATAATACTAATAAATTGTTTATTTTCCTTTTCATTTTTGCAAGTTAATACAATGTGACACCCCACTAGGCCATGGCCTGTCTTGAGGTGTCGATAACAATTGTCGATCCGTCTAACCTCAGTTTGGTGAATGAATACAATTGAAAAAACATCTAAAATCGTGAAAACCCAATTGAAATGCAATGCTTACCATATGAGTTGATCGTTGTAAAGGAATGCGGTCTGCTTGACGAATGGAAAGTTGGCTTCAATGAGATTAACAAAGCATTGAACACGAAAGAAGGACAACCTGTCCAGTGGTAAATATTGTACTCCTTGGAATATGTCTAGTACATCACAGTTAGGGAGATCTAGTTGTAGTAAATACTGGAAAAAAACAATAATCATTACTGAATTGTATGTTTCTATTCCAGACGGATGAAACCTACACTCTACTGTACAAACGGTAGTCCCGTTTTAAAACCGAATCTTAGACATACAAATATATGTACACCCTAAAATATTACGTATATATTGAAACCTCAGACAATGTATGAGATTATATTAATATTTTCATATTACTTATATCTATCTATCTATCTCCTGACGTTGCATCCTTTGCAAGGCAGGCAGAGAGGATGGAACACCTGACCACCCTGTCATTGCTTCTGTCACATTCATGCAATTCTCTCCGATTTCCTTCGGACGACATGATCAGTTCAGATTAGTCTTGTAAGATGCTTCCCCACACCTCTTCTTTCACTCGTATATGTATATTTTTTTAGTCATCCTGTCATCATTTATTTTATCAACACACCCAAACCATCTAAGTAAATATTCACTCAACATTCTAATCACTCATCTCTCTAACAACTTTATTCCTTATCTGATCTCTTAAGACGAAGATTATATTGATGAGTTTGTTGTAAAAGGCTATAACAATAAACTTACCGCTTGAAAGAAATTCTCTAACTTGGTTCTGAGAATATCAGGAGGTAAGTCGGAGAATCCACCAGTGAATAATCTAAACATCTTGTGTGCTGCTGACAATACTGACTGCAACACTTTAGTCTGGACCTGGAATCATAGAAATTACTTGATATATCACCACATTATGTAATGCAAAACCCACCTAAAGGGGCATGGAGACAGTTGCTGAAAGTGTTAACACTTAAAAGAATGAGCCCGACAAAGTGTGGCAACGTCGAGATCACAAAAGAATTGAGATGGTACCTTACCATATTATTATCTCTTTGTTAATTTTATTTGTATGTGCTTATTGAGTGTTGTAGAATATGTGCCTAGTTTTACGACCATGACAAAGTGCCAATAGAGCCTTTTACACTCTATTTGGCATTGAATCTCCCTGTAAATTTATTGTTTTATCTCTTTTTATATATACTATTTTTTCATATACTTTTTATATATAACTTTGACGAGTCCAAGTGCCTGCAAATGGCCTAGGGATGATTCAGAACAATAAACAAAATTGAGGTAAACTCCATGCAAATGAAACTGAGATAAATGCGTTACAAGTGTAGACTTGTAGAATATCAAGTATAATGTGAATTAAATGCAAGCAGTACTATCTATTGATAGATATGATACATCATTTCTATTTCATAAACACAATGTTGGAGCATTTTTCAAAGGTTAACTTGCTTTAGATATTTTTGTGAATTACATCATTTTAGCGCTCTCAGACACTCAATTAGATGCTGTATGATTCATAGCAGTATGCCACAATCTGCTTGTCGCAAGCCGATGTATGTCGATTGAACCAATAAACATATTTATTACCACATTTTAATATTAAAACATACCTCTTCTCCGTGATATTCAAAATAAGTCGTCCCATCCGCTGAAGTCTTTTGTACATAGGGAACTTTTACCGTCTAGAAATAAGCAGAAACATAATTCTTTATACAATATACATAAAATTCTTTTAAAACAAACTGAATCCTCATTGTGGCTTTCATACCAAATTATCTTTAAAATAAACTCACCATAACCATCCAATAATTAGTCTCTGGCTGATAAAATATTTGTTTAGTCTTTTGTGTGTGGAGAGCTTCGCAGTCATCTACAGAGAATGTCCTGAAAAATAATAAGTCATTCAGAAATTAAAATCAACCAACCATGAAACAAAATAGTACATGACAACAACAAATGAAGAAATTAAGTAATACTACATATAAAGAGGTAAGAAAAGGCCAAATTTAATTGTTTTAAAGCAGAAAGATACTCACGTCATAAATTTAACAACGGCTTCACACAAACCAACTGTGTTCTTCTTTACTTCAGAGTTTGTGGTGCTGGGATAAAAATACAGAATCTTTTCATGTTCCTACAAATAAATCAACAAAATATAATACAGCAGAACAAGGTAAGCAAAGATCAAAATATTATAATGATTTTAAGACTGAAATAATTATCATTAGATCTAAATTTACGAGATAAACAATGTAAAGTACACTTGCCTGTCCTTCCTTATCGCCCAATGCAGAATTGAATACGAAGAACTTCTGGAGTTCACATCTGTTACGTATCATTTTATATAATATTTTTAATATCTGATTTTCTTAATTATAATAAAATGCTGCTGAGAATTAATCACAAAAACGCCTCAAAAAGTCCAAATCCAAAACACTACGCTCGTCAACTTTATTTTGACACTCTGACAGCAAGTTGCTGAGTTGACAGATTAAAAAAATTATTTTCCTTATAAAGTTCTAATCATGTACCAATTTTTTTATTACGCATCTGGTAATTAATTAAATTACATTGTCGCTGCGAATCTCAATGTTATAAATCTCTTCAGAGTATTTTCGGACGACTGTTTCTGTTTTTTAGTACCAAAATCGTTTACTACTGGAAATATAGCGAAAAATTATTCCCGCATATGAAACTTTTTTTTACTTACTGTCTACACTGTGATATCGTCTACACCGCCATCTATAGCAAAACTTTTTGTTTTAGTTTTCGTCCGCCAGATGGCTCTTTAGAGAGTCGTAAAAAATCCAATTAATTAGTGGCTAATTTGTAATTGCATAGTAATCGTCATTATAGAGTTACTAATGTGAAAATTATAAATCTCATTACTACTCACATATACCACCTGCAAACGAAATAATAGATGAATTAAAACACTTCGCTTTCGACAGGCTTAAAATACACGGAGGAGCTCGAGATAGTTCGAAGAAATGTTAACTCGGTTTCCAACTTGGTTTAGGAGCTCTCTTGTTTAATGTGTTCTATGATGGTTAAAAACTCTAAAAGACTCTTTAAAAAGTGATATATGTATTATCCATATGACTCCACAATTTCATTTCCTAAGTAGCCATCTGATCCATGAGAATATATGAACGCAAGACTGTTAAACGTAAAGCAATGGATAGAAATAAAACCAAAATGTATACTTTTTATCACATATATTAATTTATACACAAAAGCACTAACACATCGAATCTTATTGTCTAAATAAAATATATTTTATAAATATGATTCCAGTTATGTCATAAAAATAATAGTTTTCATTTTAACACAACACAATAGAAATTTCAAAATTAGACAATCTCATTTCTTCCAATACCTTGATAATTATAATTTATTTGACGAAATCAACATTACAGTTGCATGCGAACTCCAACCTGAGATTTGAAAAGCCAGTCTTTAATGAACCTGACTAAATTCGCAGTCAGTTCTGACTGAAAAAAAAACTGCATCCAGAGTGTCACAAAAAGCGACTGTAATGCCGAACGTTTCGCAGTAATCTGATAAGATTGGCAGCTATTTTCTACCCAGAACTAACGTTTTTTACCAGCATTGAAAACAATCTCATTGGACCATTAATGATAGGGGTCCAGCATACAGATCGAGTTTTTTATTAAATCTTTCACTGTAGCGTTCAATATAGAAAGGTCTTTAAATGGCAGCAACTCGATTTGTATACTAGACTCCTACGTTTTTTGTCACAATTAAAACTCTTATGATGTCTTAAGTAAGAACTGCATATAAGCCAAATGTATTTTGAGTTTTTTATCGAAATGGGTATTATGTATCCATTTCAATCATGAAAGTCAAAATTTATGTACACAAACTCTTATTCCACGTACGTATTATATACATCGAATTGTACCACTAGTATGAATTTATTTTAAACTGGCGAACGTAGTCATGAGAAGGAACGACTGCCTCCATTACTCGCACTCATGGCTCTGGCCTAAGTGCGAATAAAGAAGGTAGTCGTTCCTTCTCATGACTACGTTCGCCAGTTTAAAATAAATTCATACTAGTGGATTTTTTAGCGATTATCTCAGTTTCGAAATTTTTAGTTATACACAGTTCTTACTTAGGATGGCAGAACGCATCATCAAATATTGATTTATACTTTTTCTTGACTGTCAAAAACATCTTAACCACAGACGATTATTTCCCAATTCCAATATAAATATGTGAGTGCTTTCATTATAAAGCGAGTCAATTTTATTAAACAAACTAATACAATGACTCACATTTTACTAAATTATCGGGTAAAATTTCAATTACAAATTAACTTTTGATTTCTCTTACGACTTTAGGATTTTGTTATCTGGACATAACTACACACACCTCAAATATATTTACAAGACAGATTTTTACAGAAAGATTATAATTTTAAGATGAAGGACAATTTAGTAATGTTGTCAATCAATTTATTAGTAGTGTAGTGTAGACAGAGCTGGGCGGTACTCGAGTACAAGTACTCATACATTGTACTTTGAGTACTTTTTGTGTACTCAGTACTCAGTCACGAGTACATTTATTTATATGTACTTGTACTTGTATTCGGCGCATTTTAGACCAAAAAAAATACTCGAATACTTTTCCAAGTACTCGAGTACATTTCAAGTACTCGAGTACATTTCAAGTACTCGAGTACATTTCAAGTACTCGAGTACATTTCAAGTACTCGAGTACATTTCAAGAACTCGAGTACATTTCAAGTACTCGAGTACATTTCAATCATACTATGCAATAAGTATATTTTTATGCAAGTAGAGACTTGTCAGTTGTCGTTCGTTAGAGAGTATATGTGTTCTGTGGTTGTCGTTTCACAGTGGTAGAGTGTGGAAGTGTTATCATAATAAGGAAGAAGGTGTGCGAAAAGTTATTAAAAGAAAGTAAGTATCATTTTCATATCTAATATATCGTCACTGCGCCTACAAAATCCCATGTGTGGCAATATTTTAGAATATGACCGTTGTGTTTTTTAAATTATTTAACAACACGCATTGATTCAATTAAACATTAAGGGTACGCATACCGACATTTCAAAAATTTCTACAAACTGGAGACCTTATATCTCGACAACCGTCCTAAATATATGCTTTGGAAAAAATAGAGTAGACACATTGAACCTTTATCTAGGGAATAACCGTAATAGATTTATTTTATCTTGTATAGATTTCTCAAAAAAAAAATGTGAAAAACAAGGCTGATCTTTTTTTCCGACAGACGTTTACTCGTTTCCCGAAAGTCGCGGGGATTTTTTTTTTGTACTGATAATATTCATTAAAATCTAGGGAATAACCGTAAAAGTTTTTTGATTGAAGCAAAATTAACCCCAAAAAATGGGAAAAATCCCATTTTTACCATTGTTTTATCATGCAATTGTTCACGCGATTTTGAACCTTAATGCCGTGGGAAATGACTGTGACGTCATAGTTGGGTCCGGACCCTTAATATCTATAAATATAATTAATAACTACGGGGTTGAATTTTAGACATTGCCGTCTTTACCATAATGTTAAAAACATTATAATAATAATGTACATAATTGTTCACATAAGCGTCGGTACCAGGATGGCGTTGTGAACCATCATCTTCGCCTTAGTGACACATTACTACTTTTTAGTCCGAGAGCCCGCTGCTTAAAATATGACGTATCTGTTTTTTGATTGAAATGTGGTTTAAATGATAGCTTACCAATAGGGTAACACATCACACTAGGGTTGCCTATCAAAATCTTGCCGCAACCCCCCCTGCCCCCCCCCCCCCGAAAAGGTCCCCCTTCGCGGTTTTTCGCATTTTTTAGGAATATGGTAAAAGATAGGAGAAAGTAGTCAATGACAAAAATAATCCTTGCTGAATTCTCTACAAAAAATGTTTTGTACATATTTTCGTGGGACTAGTAGTTTACCCGTAATGGCCGGGCAAAAACAGGATATTATTTGAAAAAAAAAAATCTTATTATTTTTCCTTAACATCCTTCCACCCATCATCACTAACATTTTACGAAAAAAAAAATTGGCCTGCGGCGCTATATCCCTGGATATCACTGGTTATTTTATGAAAAAATAATTTTTAAGACCTTCCGTCACTGGATTTTCTTACAATAACTCCGAAATTTTTAAATGTATGAAAATAAGTTATAGCTCGTTTTGTAGCTAAGACTATAGTAATCAATTTGTTCTTTGACTATTTTCCCGTAACTCTTATATATTTTCCACCAATTTAGTTTAAATACATTATTTTAGTATTTTAAATTAATTTCGGTAATTTGGCTGGCCATTGCGGGTAAACTACTAGTTCTACGAAAAAAAGTTTTATGTATTTTTTATAGAGAATTTAGCAAGGATAATTTTTGTCACTGACAGCTTTCTCCTATCTTTTACCATATTCCTAAAAAATGCGATGAACCGCGAAGGGGGACCTTTTCGGGGGGGGGGGGCAGGGGGGGTTACGGCAAGATTTTGATAGGCAACCCTAGTGCGATGTATTACCCTATTGGTAAGCTATCATTTAAACCACATTTCGATAATAAAACAGATACCGCATATTTTAAGCAGTGGGCTCTCGGACTATTTGATGATGGATCTCAGTGCACCGTTCATCCTGTTACTGGCTGTTTTTCTTCGTTCGATATCACTATCACACCTTCCGTCCCTAGAAACGAATAAAACTCACTGTGGTAAACGTCTACAAACCTCCAAGCCGCTCTTGGCCAGAGAATATGTTCCCGAACATTGTGTCCCATCCTACTGTGCTCATGGGAGATTTTAACTGTCACCACACGGACTGGGGGTACCAGAGCGAAAACCTGGAGCGGGAGAAGCTTGTGGAGTGGATGGATGTGACCAATCTGCAGCTCATATTTGATGCTAAGGAGAGGGGCACCTTCCGCTCTGCCAGGTGGAACCGCGACTATAATCCAGATCTGTGCCTTGTCACCAGGGACGGCTCGGGTAGATCCCAACCTATTTCTCGTACCGTGGCCGGGGACTTTCCCCATAGTCAACACAGGCCTGTGATGGCTACGATTGGACACACACTCACAGTCATACACTCCATACCAAAACCCCGATGGAACTTCCAGAAGGCGGACTGGGCAACTTATAAGACCATCTTAGACAACGAAATTGAGACCCTAGATCCACTCCCTACCAACTATAAAAAAATTGTGGACCTTATACTCGCCACAGCGAAGAAAACAATCCCCAGAGGCTTTCGAAAAGCGTATGTGCCGGGCTGGAATGAAGAGTGCGAGAGACTCTATAATGAATTTCTGAACACTTAAAATCAAAACGTAGCGGACCAACTGCTAGAGTCTCTCGACACAGCCCGAAAAGATCGCTGGTCTACACTGATGGAGAGCTTAGACTTCAAGCACTCAAGTCGAAAGGCTTGGGCTCTCCTTCGGAAGCTGGGTCAGAGCCCCTCCCAAAATCGCCCAGCCCGTGCATCTGCGAACCTTATAGCAAAATTTGTACAATGGTCGTGTGCATACGAAAGAAGAAGAAGAATGAAAAAATGTAATGAAATTTGGTGTTTCATTGGTCAGTGATGTACTCGGTACTCTGTACTTGTATAAGTACTCGAGTACTTATTACTGAGTACTTGTACTTGTACTCGAGTACATTTTGTGTACAGTACTTGTACTCAGTACTCGAGTACTTTTTGCCTGTACTCGGAACAGCTCTGAGTGTAGATATCCGAGAGATTGTCAAACGAAAGATCCTTGCAAGAGACATATTTCGTATCCATTCTAATGATTTTTCCATGTCACGGTCTATTGGTTACTTGGGAACCCGACATTTCATCTTCACAGGTCCCCAACGAGTAACTAATAAACCCTTGGGACCTGTGAAGATTTCCACCAAAGCATGCGACGAAACATCGAGTCTTGGAAAAATCATTTGAAAGGATGCACAATGACTTTCGTCGTGAAAGCCTTCATACTAAGAATAATAGTAACAGTTAAAATGTAATGAGTTTACCCTCAGATAAAATTGTCGTTTAAATAAAAATCTAGATATATAATTACGGTGAGAAAATTCACCAATTCATATAAGTTATTACATACTGTATAATAATCATAATATAAAAGTTTTAAAAATACTGATAAAATTTATAATCACTAATTTATTTAAATACAAATAATTAAAAATAATATTTATGTATGTAGTATGTACTCGTCCTACTATACAAAGATAAATTTAAAACAATTCATTTAGACACATGTCAAATGTGTTTAAGTCAATTATATATTATATAAAAATATGCATTAAAATGATAAATATATAGTAGTATACATTATGCGTGTCAAAAGGAGAGAAAATCCGAGTGTTCGGTCTGTCGGGAAGAGGGCGCTGCATGGCAACTCATCTGGAATTTCGAATGTTGCCAGCACATGAAATTGCAGTTCCACGTTAATTTAAAAAAAAAAATTTTTCACTATCTCTGCATTTTGAAGAACAAAGTATTTAAACTAGATGGCCTTTTATCAAGTTCATTAAAATACGACTCAAATAACTACACGGTAAAGTGTTTAACCATAACAATGCAAATGTATTATACCTGCTAATAAAATTGCAAACCACAAGCTCGAGGTAATGTGTATTACAAGATACTATACGTACAATAGCGTTTTAACTCGTTGCCCGTCACTAACCCTGATCAACCTCAAACGGAACGCCACCAATTCGAGGTTTTTGATTTGATACATCATATATTTCTCAGTACTAACGTGACGTCTGATTTTAGATATTTTGTGTATTGCAGCGAGATAATTGAGCTCTATATTTTATACTTTTTAATAATTCAAGGTGATTTTTTAAATAAAATTAATAAAATTGCTAAATTAAACATTATTTTTCATGTCCGGTATAGAGGTTAAAATATCCGAAACGTATGGGCAGTCAACAGGTTAAATGGCAACAAGTTAACAGCCAGAATCGTAGAAATATAATAGAAAGGCATATCATTCAAGAACGATAAATTTTGAATACATATCTAAAGTCGATATGTTTAATTTAGTACACAGATTCACTGGTAACTCCATTACGATCATCATTACATAAAAAATAAACAATTCTTTTGTTCCTACAAATAATAAGTAGTAAATATTATGTTATGTTTTGATGTTTGTTATTTTGTTCGTTTGGTCGTTCGCCAAATGTCTATTGAGTGATATAATTAATTTTTGTGGTAAATTTATCACCAGAGCGCTAATAACCTAACCACATTAACATATTGTCCATTTTATTAGGCGTAAAATCAGTTTACGGCCAAAGTGTTGTTAAATATTTATACTAATATAAATACATAACAGCCTGCTGCGAGTGTCACAGACACCACTGCCTAGAAAAGTAATATTGTATCTAATTATTGAAATGAACACGTTTAATTACTGTAACATTTTTTTCAGCAATGAATTTCGCCACGGATTTTGAATGTTATAGGTATGCATATTTGCTCTAATAGTATGCTGTATGTTTTTATACACACAGCATTCATCGGTTACCACACATTGGAATGACCAGAGTCAGAGATAAAGATCGTGAGAGCTCAGGTATAAAATTGCTTCAGGAGACGAGTTATGAATGTCTCTCACTGTGTCGATGAACCTTGTAAACTGATATTTCTCGACAATGCAGTTAACGGACTCTACCCCACCAAAAGTGCAGTAATTAAGGATAATTTATCATTATAACAATTTTTTTACGTGCAACACATTTTGTTGATTAATTAGGTAACCGATTAACCTTTTTGTAAAGTCGCATAACAAATTTAGGCCAACACGTTTGATTGTTCTTTAGTAGAAATATTGATTCAGCAGTGAAGAATATAATAGCGATACATAATAGAAATGATTCGACATTTCATTGCTTTAATTTGTGCTTAGGACAGAATTCAGTAAAAGAATAATCAGCAAATTCATAACGAAAACAATGACAAATTCAATAATCACAAGGAATATAAAAGTACTATTGATGAGTAAGTTAACGATAATAATATTTTCTGCAGAAGACTAAAATGAAACGAAAAGTAAAATAATCTATGATGTATTATGTACGAGGGGTTCTGAATTACTATGGATTTTGTGCATCAAGGTTTTCTTAGAAAGATATGGCAAAAGAAATTGAAATATAACTCCAAAGACAATCAATTTTCAAGAGTGAAAACGTTTACCGACTGAATACTGAATTACCATTTGGCATGCAAATTCTGCAAGATGATTGGTTATTATTGATGTGATCGAGAATCAGATTGAGGATCTAGTCGACCCGATTGTAGTCAGTGGCGGATTACGAAGACCAAAGGCCTGAGACAATATTATATTTTGAGGCCCCTCGATCTTCCGAGGTTTTTGAATCCTTTGCCTCTGTCGGAAAATTCACCACTGATTGTAGTGATCCGTCAAGTCCAAAAAGTGGTGAAATTCGGTACTACTACTTTAAAGAGGATAATTTCCTCAAAAACTTAAGTAATACTAAATTTGACCGCTCGTCTTCGAACTTCAATCCTCAATCTGGTTATCGATCGTGCCAATAATAACCGCACTGGTTTTAATGCGTTAGGGAAGAGATATCACAGCATATTATGAGACGGTCATAAGTTTTATATGCATGCATTCATATTTTGAGACATTGTATTTGCCATGTACGAACATAAACACTACGTGAAAAGTGATTACATTGGCTCAACCGATGATCGTTTTTATGCCTGATAATAGATATATAATTGTCACCAGGTATATTTTGAATAGTTAAGCTAACATAAGTACATCACAATTGCAGATTTGCATACACAATGAAAATTAAAAATGTATAAATAGCAATTATGTTTTTTTATCATTTTTTTGTGTAATACCTGTTATAGTCATGATAAATATTAATAGATGGTACATATACATCTATTTATAAAATAAATCTTATTGCTTTTATTAGACACGACAGTATAGTCTCTATAGTCCGAACCAAAGTTGTGCGGATTAATGAAATTCAGATTTATTGAATTCTTGTGTGAAATAATTAAGTTTAAATATTTTACAAAGCGATTCACTAATTGCAAGAATCTGTACATAAACTTGAACACAAGCAGGTATGTTAAAAAGTCTTACATCCAACATTACTTAAAATCCAACATTCGCGACCACATATCCAACAAGTACCACATTCTGGTAGTTATTGTGGCTACCCTACAAGGGACGCTTGATTGATGGGCAGGTATTTGATAACATACAACAATGCAAACTCCCCAATCAGCAGGGCAATTTGATTTTTTAATGAACTTTCGCAATATAGTAACTTAGTTCATCAGACGTATTGATATTTGTCGTAATTTTGCATTTACAATGCTTGTATCATATCATGAGATGCACAGACTTATCATTTTAACCAATAGTACCAAGAATTCGCCACAATGTCTTTGTTAGTTGGGTCTATCAAATGATCTCTAGAGCTCGGATTGCAATAGTTTCGGATTACAGAGACTGCACTGTATTCACTCGCAAAATGAGATAAGATTTAATAATAAACAATACAATTATGCACTCATGTTATTAAGTATTTAGTAAGTATATATTACACTAATTATAATTTTAATTTCAATGTACATTTCATAATGCCAACTTTTTACAAATAATTCTAAGTCTATTACTAAATTACCTATGTACTTTGATTCTTCGCTACTACTGGTATCAACAACGTACATTAAAATAATAAATCATACATATAATGTTCTGTCAATATATGTAAAAAAATCAAACACGGCGCATCTCGTCTCACTTATTGCATATTAATATTATTATTATGTACCTAATGTTTGTTTGAACAGAAATATGTGAATTAAAATCTATGTATTTTAATTATCACTATTATTATTATGTATTTGAACACCACACACAACGAACTTCAATAAGAATTAAGCAGTTTTCACTATATTATACAATGTAATATAAAGTAAACATAACTTAGTATGTAGTTACATTACAATACTTTACTAACACCAAACGCTCACACAATGTTCTAACTGGTACAATAAATAAATACTCCTTATTACTGAGACTATGGTCTGGCAGCTCGGGCAGCTTCTTCTAAGGCTCTCACTTTTAACTCGCGTTCTCTCTGTTGGTGGCGCAAGTATTCATCAGGGTTGGGAGGAGCCAAGGGGTGTGGGTGCGGATGGTGATGCCTCTCCATCAGCAGGTGCCTCTGTAGTTGGTCGTGTGCGGCGGCCTGCTGCGCCAACTGTTCAGCGTAGGGACGCGGGAGTAGTTCCGGATGAGCCAACCTGCGTTCCCAACCTTCTTGTTGCGCAGCCGCCGCCGCTGCTGCGGCATTTTGCTGGCCCGGATGCAGGTGTAGGTGTGTGTGGGAGTGTGCGTGTGTATGCGCGTGAGTGTGTGCATGGTACTCTGGACTGATACCAGCCATCTGTAGTCTCACCATGGGGTCAGTGGCCAGGGCTAACCGCTCCGCCGCCTCTAACTGATGATGAGGGTGAGGTTGTTGAGGGGGTGCAGGAGGGCCTCCGGGAGGGGGGATACCCAGCCTCTCCAGTCGCTCCCTTTCCAACTGGCTGAGTGCCGCTTGGCCTGGACCCGCTCCATACAGTCCTAACTGATGCAGGGGGATACCACCTTGTGGGGGAGCCATTCCATATCTCCTGTGCATCTCCAGCCAATGGGGGTCCATCCTCGCTCCCACATTGGTGTTCTTCAAGAGTTCTTCTTTTAGTCTATCATTGAGTTCTCTCTCCCTCAGTTCCCTAATCTCTCTGTCTCTCTTCTCTCTCTCCAGATGCTCCAGCTCTAGCCTCTCCCTGGCTGCACCTGGACCGTACATGGAACTCAGTTGGTATTGTAACATGGGATCCATGCAGTGCCTAGGTATATTACCAGGGCTGAATCCAGCGTGAGGCCTGGCATACTCAGACAGTTGCCTCAGTGCGGGAGTATCAGGATAACTCTGTCTAGGGAATCTATCATAAGGAGATGGAACATTCTCCAAGGCTGCACCTCTAGATGGTGGTTTAGTGTCTGACTTTTCTGGTGTTGATATTTTCCTGGCATGGGCTTGTTGAGCAATTTTTTCTCTTTCTTCCCTGTCTCTTTCTGCCTGTTTCCTCAATCGTTCTTCTCTCTTTCGGGCTAATTTAGAATCAGGTACTGGTTTGAATATTAAGTCTGTGCGTGTGCAGGAGTTGTAATCTCCACGATTCCAATGTCGTAAGAATATAGCCGACTGTGATCTGTGACATTCTGTATCTTCTACTTTAGGCTCGGGTGATGGACCGTGTGGAATATGTGCGGGACTGGGTGTTTCCTCTTCTTCAGGCGGTTGTGGAGTAGTTTCTAGTTTAAGTATTGGACTCTCGAGATTCTCTTCTGGTAAAGGTCGCCCTGGTCGTAGAGGATGCCCCAGAGAAAGAGAGTGTGGAGATCCTGGCTTTGGTTGTGGGGGCAGCCCAGAAGCTTGTGCGTGTAATCTCAAACTTTCTAATGAACTGGGTCCAGGACCCGGTGGCATACCCATTGATAGATGATGGCCCAGTGGAGGAGGTTGGATCATCAAATGATGCGGATTACTCGGATTTCCAGGAAGCATCTTTTGGTGATGTCTCATCAGCATCTGATCTGCTGGTGACATCCTCTCGTGATGATGTGAGTGGTGATGAGAATGATGATGTGACTGAGAATTAGACAAGTTGATACTGGAAGATGAACTGGTTGTCTGTGAAACACTCGCTGAGAGGTGACTGTGTGGTGAACTTGTATGCACAGGTTTCTGTTGAGTGTTAATCTTGTGTTGTATTGATTGAGATGAGCTTGTCGATGTTGAGTGAGATATTGTAAGAGAATGATTAGCACCAGCTTGATTAGGAAGCTTTTCGGTGCTGGCATGAACAGAACTATGATGACTGGTAGACTGATGTTGTGTCAATAATGTTTCATGCATAGCGTGTCTTTCTGTAGCACCACTGGGATTCCTCAAATCTTCAGTTGTCTCAGATATTTCTCTCAATGATCTAGTCGTAACAGATGAACTGGAACTGTGATGTGATGTCATCATGGTTGTTGATTCAATGGATGGTTTGCTTAAGGATAGTGGGGACTCATGTCTTCCAGGAGTACTGACAGGAGGATTATGCATAGGAGGAATAGGGTGTGGTTGAGGTATGGGTCCGTAATGATAGCCATATGGAATAGCATAACCAGGATGAGGGTGAGGGTAATATGGATGCATTGCATGAGCAGCGGCCGCAGCGGCAAACAAGGGATGGTGGAGTAAATGATGATGAGGGTGTGGCAAGGGTGGGGGGAAAGCGTGGGGATGTGGAGGACCCCCTAAGCCACTTTGTAGTGACAATGGTGAGGGAGTCATGAGGTTCAAGGCAGAGTGTGACACGGGAATTGGTTGTGAAAGAGGACTAGATGATATCTGGCGTGACTGAGATGGGCTAGTCAATTGTCGAGAATATGGAGGAGTTGTGGATAGTGATGAATTGGAGTGCAGTCCAGGTAGTTGCATTTTAATGGGAGTGGGAGTGTGAGGACTCTTGATTGGTGTGGGTGCTATAGGGGCATCAGTAGAAGGTGGATTTGGAGTATTCTGTGGTGGATGAGGAGCAAACTCTGGTTCTTTCTTAATACTGTCCAACCTAGGACCGAGAAAACTTCCTTGCATTGGTCCACTACTATTACTATGCGGTCTACCTGGAGCCTGATTACTTCCTTGATCACTAGATGAAAGATTTTCAGCAGTAAGTGGATTAGGACCTCCTGCTCCTGTATAGCCTGGAACCTTCACTTCTTTCAAAGATTGCAAAGGATCGGCTGGTGGTTGATTTGCATCTGGAGAAATTTGAGAATTACCACTTCCTACTGGTTCAGAAACTTCTAACTTTATCTTCAAATCTTGAGGAATCTGCATATCTCCGCTGGAAGCTTGCGTCAAGCCTGGTGATGAACGAAGTGGAGGTACACTATTGTGGCTCGACACCATTGGCGGAAGTAATGGACCAACACCACTAGTAGGCAATTTGTCTAAACCAGGTTGTGGAGGATGGCCATACATAGGTCCGGGCATATAACCATAGTGAGGAACCATTCCAGGAGGACCGCCAAGAGACACTAAGGGACTCTGCTGTAGCAAACCAGGTAGTGGTTGAGGAATAGGCATTGGTGGTAGACCCTGACCAGATACAGGAACAGATGCTTCAAGATTAGGAACTCTCAGGGGGCCAGAAGGAGGAAGCGGTCTAGAAGAATTTCCAATAATATCTGTCTTCTTATCTTCTTGTGGTCTGTCTGGTGGTTTACCGTCCGATGGAATTCTATCTTTGGGAATATTCACATCAACTTCTGGATTAGGGCTCGGTGATGCATCGGGATTGTTTCTCTGCACAAGGTTAGAATGTGGGCCTTCCGCCGGTGGAGTTCCAAGTTGTGTATTGGGACTTGGTATTCTTCTGTTACTAGCATCGGCCATATCACTAGTTATGGTTGCTGTATAAACAGTCTCCGACTGATTCATTACTTTCATATCTGCTGCATCATCTCTCGGTTCTAATTTAATAACAGTGCTCATTGTGTTGGGTATAGATGATTTATTTGAATCATTCATCATCATTCCAGGAGTATTATATCCACAAGGACTCATTACACCGGGATAATCTTTTCCTGATTTCAATAAAGCATCTTTAGTATTATTGTAAAGTGGATTAGGTAAGTTACCTTCAACTTTGATATTTGGATTAGGATTGTATAATCCTGTAGATGGATTAAATCCAGGTGGCATGTCTAGGAGAGGAGACTTCTCAGACATGTTCATCGACTGTGGATGATACATGTGAGCTAATGGATCAGTATTAAACTCATTACGTTGCACCGCACTATTAGAATCTTCCTGATCTATTTCTTCTTTGATTTTCACTTTTTCTAGCGGTTCAATATTAACTGGTGTCACTTTAGGTACAGTGAGTTTCATTTTTTCTGGTATATTAGAATTAACAGACTGGAAACTACTGTCTTTGGTATCAACAAACTCGTCTGATAAAGGATCTCTTTTCACTTCGTCGACGGGAGATTTAACGTCTTTGTCAAAGGCAAAATCTTGTCTCTGCATTCCTTCGACATCGGAATGATTGACAAATTCCATTTTATTCTCAGTTGGTCCGTCACTTTGGAATATCTCGGGTTTATTATTATGAGTTCCGTTCTCTAACTTGGGAATGGATTCAGGATTAGTAATTTCATTCTTTGTTACACCAAACTCTGGCATCTCAGGTTCCAATTCATTATTCTCGTTATCTTCAACAGCTGATCCGCTATCATTTGTTAAACTTTCTGTAGGACTATCGGAACCATCAACTGCTTTCTTTCTTAACAAACCATCACTTTCACTGAGAGTATCAACTTCAGAATCTTCGTTAATACGTTTCTTCACTTTACTAACATCTACTTTACCATTAACAACAGACTTCTTCTTGTCTTTTTCATTAGGAGTTCCATTGTTCTGAGGTTTGTCATTGTTATTTACAGGAGTTTTGGGCGTCTTAGCTTTGGTTTTACTATCTTCCTTAGAATTAGGAGTAGTTTGTTCCTTAGTCTTATTTCTTGTCCTCATTCTGGCAGGTGAACCATCGGGACTATCCATTGACTTATTCAAATCCCCGGCGTCTCGAGAGTCACTATCATCTTCTGAATTATCATCTTCAGTGACAGAACTGGTTTCTCCTTGTTCTTTCTGCGGAGTGGGGGATGGTCGAGCGTCTTGAGGAGGGGCCTCAGGTTCTTTAGCTCTAGCAGCCCTGGTGTTTCGTATTCTTCTCAACGACCCCCCACCCTGCCGGCGTCTTCTGTGTGGTCTGTTGTTACTGGCACCTGGAGTCTTCTTCCACAAATAATAAAATTCTACCAACTCTGAAGTATCTTTGTGCGGTAATAAGTCTTTCCTAATCCTAAAGAAATTCTTTCCAAATTGTCTTATTCCTTTGACAAATCGTTTAGTCTCTTCTTCAGACCATTTTTTGTCTATACCTTTGGGTACGGGGCACTTGACAAGAGCTTGCAAGGCCCTACCGGGGTCGTATCCGGAGTCATGAAGAATATCCAGTGCATTGATTGTTGTGTCATCTCTACTAGCAGCCACACATCCATCGTCAGGAGAACCACCGTCACACATCCCAGCAAATGCGGCCATTGAGCGTGCAGCTCGGAGGTACATCACCAAGTCCCTGTCACTTGCTTGCGCCGGCATCCACCGCAAGTCCTCTCCTCCTGGGAAGCTACTTCCCTCTTCACTCCCCGCGGCTCTGATATCAGGTAATCTGGCGTATATATCCTTAGGAGGTTGATTCTGCCCGTTCACACGGACCTCACCTTGGTTTTGTGCCATCCTACGGTCACCCTTTACATGTGAAGCGACATTCACTGCGCTTCTTGATTTGCACTGAACACGTTTATTAACTTATATTTACCACAAATGCACTAAAGTTCATCGCTTAATCATTAGGAAATCGTAGGAAACTAGTAATATAGAATGTAAATGCCAAATCGAGAATTCGCCAATGGCCACCCTTGTACCGCAACTGCATGTCCTCAACATGATATGAAACTTAAGGCGCACACAAACACGCGATTAATCCGACATTAGATATAAAACACTTATTTGTACAATAAAATGCGACACTAAACACTAATTAAATGTAAAATTAACTAAATAAAATGCTTTACGGCAGCCTTCCCTTTTGTTTAGCTTGATTGAGTTAACGGGGCCATAGACAATTTACGACATGTAAACATGTATGGAAGTTCCGTGGAATAAGCTACTTGATGAGCATGACACAGATTTTCAATTTTTGTTTTGTTTCAAATTTCAAAATGTATATTATGGTTGCAAAAATGTAACTTTATTTATACATAATCATTTCTAATTGTTTTCTTATATATGTTATACCTATGAGTATTTTTGTGGTGTGCAATGTTGATGTAATGAGTACGCGCCGACAAACCCGGATAAGGTTTGACGTGACTGCTTGATGTAACTAGCAAATTTTTCACAATTTGTTACAATGTAGGTATGTGTACATATATTAATATTATTACAATAAAGTTCAGACCGATTAAAATTCAGTGGATATATTAACAATATAATCATTGTCAGTCAGTGGCGTAACTAGCATTAGTGCCGCCCGGGGCGAACTCTGAAAATGCCGCCCCAGAATTTTTTTTACAAAGCTCAATTAAAAATTTTGTTTACTTTCTTTAAACAAAAATATAAAAAATAAGTACGTTTCACAAGCAAACGTTCAAAAAGGATATAAAAAAATTTGCGCTGAAGGCGAAATTTTTTAGAAAAATGGGTGAAATGATAAACCTGATTATCTTTCTATAGTAGGTGACACGTCATGGTAACAGGTATTAGGTATATAGGGGAAGCGACAATAAAAGAAAATACTTAGGCACCTAAGAAGAATACAAATTATTTAATAAAAATTATTGCAATTTAATAGTTTTTCATAATAATTCTAGGAAATTCAGAGATTTTTTTTAATTTGTGTGTTTTATCAAGATGCTTTTTTTATATGTTGTTCCATTTTGCCGCCCCCTGAAATGCGCCGCCCAGGGCGGACCGCCCCCCGCCCCCTAGTTACGCCACTGTTATCAATTAAACTAAACAATTATTCAACTACGGGTACCTATGGTTGGCATAGTTATAAATGTTTGGAGCGCGGATATATAATACAAGTACGCATTGATGATATCCCTATTATGCATTAAATTTCACGATACAACTAGTAAATTTATATTACACATCATGATTGAGCAGATTGGAATCGATTATTTGGTTGGTTTTGATGTATTCTTCATAACGTTACCTATGCATTAATAGGGTTGCAAGATTCCTTGGAATTCAAACCGGGACAACCGAAAAGCCGGTGGGGGGGGTGTACTAGCGCCAGATTTTCATTTTTTCTAGGTATAGATACTCACTGAGTTTTCGCCGCCATCCCCCCACCATGAAAATTTTACCTTATAAAAACGCACCAAAATGTTAACGCCGCAGGCGAAATTTTTTAGATAAATGGATGCAGTAATTCTCTTCTCTTCACCATATCCCATTTATCTGGGGTCGGAGGCTTGGATCCTCCCTCTCCATTTTCCCCGATCGAGGCAGTCTTCTGGAGTAGGCTCCAGGTGTTCCATGTCCCCTCTGATGGCCTCCTCAAGGGACTTCTTCGGCCGTCCTCTCTTTCTTTGTCCTTCCACAGACCAGTTTGTTGCCCTCCTCAGAGCGGAATCCTCGTCCCTTCTCTGCACGTGTCCATACCACCGAAGTCGGGCCTCTCGCGCTTTTAGGTCAATCGGGGCAACTTTCATGGATGCAGTAATAACCCTGGTTATTATTATTTTTATAGTAGGCAAACTTCAGGGAGAATATTTCAATATACTGGTCTGATTTCATTATCCCGATAACAGTCATAATGAAATTAAACCAGTATTACCCAACTGTATGATTTCTGAGGTTCTAAACGTGTATCCTCGTGTATCTCTCTGGTAGTTATATTTTTCGTTAAAATTTTGCCCCGTGCCACGCTCTATAAAAGCCGCACAGTTTTACAGACTGAACCAAATTGCCATACTAAAATGGCCAGGTAACTTGTCTGATCTAAAACCGATCGAAAACCACTTATCCTTTTGTAAAAAAACGTTTGTTAAAGATGGATTCTACCTAGGTACCTACAACAAAAACCAACATAATTAATTAGTGTAAAAATTCGTGCTAGGTTTCATGATGACCTACTGAAAGAAAGCTGCCAAAACTTGATAAATTCTGTGCCTACAAGAGTGAAAGGAGGGTAGGTACATTTATTATTAAAACCACAAGTACCTAGGTAGTGCTATAAAATAAATCTTTTTTTTTTTGTTATATTTACCTCTTTTTGTAATTAATTCGCACGGCACTGTATATTACTTATATTAAATCATATTTCATACATAGTCATGGATAGACTTCGTCATGAATTTTATAAAACTATTACGAAAAACATAAAAATTGTTTCTTAAAAATTTGCCTTTAACTAAACTATAATAGAAATTCTTGGCCGCGTATAGGGGTATCGATTTTTTAAAAATGTTCAAAAATGATACTTCTTGTCTATGGTACGTTTTTGACAGCTGTTTAATGGCCATCGGTCGACGAATCGACGATAGAAATTGGGGAAATTTGCAATATTTGTTGTGGGAAAGGCAGTGATTCCTTAATATCGTTTAAAATGGGTTTGCACATAAATACCCAAGGTTCTCGGGCACCAAAAAATACCGTGACAATTGTGTATTACTCGAGTAGAATGTAATTACAAACCAAATAATAATGTCAACTGATGTTCGACCTCCACAAACAGAGGATTCTGATAATGAGCCTCTGTCTGTTTATACGGAAGAAAGAGGGAATCAGATGAAAAAGAACAAAGATAGTGAGTTTGTTCTGACGTCTCGACCACTTTTCAGCAAAATTTACGAAAAGAAAAAGCTGTGGAGGAAGACAGACATCATCCATGAGAAGATTGAAGCAGAGCAGACTAAACCTCCACCAGAAGCTGACGATTACGGAGATAAAGAAATCGTACAAGTGAAAAGTGAAGTAGAAGAGGTTCCTGTAGTTATTGAGAAGGAAGGGAACTTGGATAATAATGGAGGTTTTACGAATATGTTTATTTCATATATTCTTCCTCCCTTACAATGTGATAGTCCTCCTACTGATGTGTGGTTGGATTCCAAGTCTATCAATCAAACTGGGCCCATTTCTTGTGTTCTGTGCTACGAGTGCTTCCTCAATAAAAACAAGTTGCTTCTCCATTATGTACTTAATCATAAAAAACCATTTTGTGGAACGTGCAGGTATGGTGAAGATTATAAATTACTACTTATTATTTCAAAAAGTTATACATTCAAATTTACGTCAATTTGATAGAAAAGTGTGGCCATTGTTAAGTTGATTTTGTTGACCAATGTAACTATCAAAACATATCTGTAAAATTTATAGCCGATCAGTTGTGATAATCATATTTGTGTGATGAGATAAAAATGCACATCAATATTTGTTTCACTTGTACTGTTTTTATCATGTCTCTGGTCCAGCTGAAATTCAAGTATTTAGACTTTTGTTTACAAACATATTTGTAGCTTTTCTCATCAAAATAAAGCTACGAAAGCAATGAAAAATTGTAAAGTTTATATTAATCTTGTAATTACAGATACTTTGTAACCGACAAGGAATCTTGGGAAAAACATTGGGAATGTCATCTGCCGTTGAGATGTTCTCATTGCCCCGTTAAATTCATGGATGAAGCAAGTCTACGATCTCACTTTGCGACGTATCACAACCTGGCACACTGCCGCATGTGCAATCTCATGTTGCCAGTCGGAGAAGCATTCACCAAACATCTCTACATGAAACATTGCGTTATAATCAATCAGGATAAAGATATCGAAGAAGTGTGGGTCGTTAGAAATCGTAAAACATGGATATTCTCATGTTTACTGTGTGGAAAAGACAACTTACCCAGTGTAGACTTCCTCAAACACTTTTTATATCATCACAAATTTGCGTTGAAGAGTTTAACTAATCTCGTCAACGGGAAAGAATTAAAATTCTCTGTACTTGGAGCTAATATTAGTACTTTTACGCAACTGGCTGAACCAGATTCGACGGAAATTCCTGCAGAATATGCACCACCAAATAATAATCCAGAGGATACCAAAGATGATCCAGTGTGTTTAATTAAAAAAGAAATTGTCAGCGATGATGAATCTATGGATGTTAACGAAAATGTAGAGGATACTCCAAATAATGAGAAGGCCGAAGAACCCATTGCGGATATCGGTTCGGAGTTGTCAATTGCTACGCAAAGTTTTCTCGTAAAATGTTCCGGAAGAGAAGATTTCGACGCCACTTTAGTGGAATTTATAAACGTTTCAAAGAATGAATTAGATTACGTCGATAAGAGATTATTAAATGAAACTGTTTCCAGCGAATGTTGGATTCAGTATGACGGTGAATGTACTGATCCTATAAGTATCGCATGTCCGTTGTGCGTCGCAGTTATTACGTTCACGTCTCCGGTAAATTTATCGAACCACATCACAAAACAACACCGTTTGAAACACAACTCTACTTACGTGTGCCGATTCTGTTTAGTTTCCTGCAATTCGTATCAAGAATTGATGAAACATTCGGAAACGGAAAACGCCTGTTTTGAGAATCTCTTATTATGTCAGTTTTGTAACAAGGAATTTTCTACGAGAGAATCGGTTCGTTCTCATCTCGCACAACACAAAAGTGAGTTGAAGAATAATGAGTGTACTAGTCCACATTTAGGATTGAAATGTCGATTCTGTCCTCGACTTTTCTGGAGCGAATTGACGAGAGAGAAACATCACTGTGAAGATCATTACAAGCTTAATAAGGAGCAGTTCTATAGATGTTGCTTGTGTGATAAGATATTTAGCGATAAGGTAATATAACACACATTTTTTTTATCGTTATTATGTAACTAGATTTTGGTGACTAATAATTTTGAAAGAGGGGGTGAGAAGATACGTGACCATTCAAAACACCTGGACAATAATGCCGTCCTAAGGAAGAACCATGTATAAACCAAAATGTTGAAACTGCGATAATCGTGAAAAACGCCCATATAACTCCGTACACATGCGTGACATAGATGGCTTGAAAAATAAGGGTTGCGTATGGATACTCAGACTTTTTATGATTGAAATAGATGGATCTAAGGTTGAAATACTCATTTCGATGGATAACTGAAAATACCTAAAGGTGGCGTATACATGGTTCTTTCTTAGGATGGCGGACTACATATAGACCTGATACGTAAAAACAGATGCGTGTTGAGTGGGAGAAATGTCAGAGCATTTATGACGAACATTACGAACTTGATGGAAGCGAGAGATGTATGTAAGGGTGCAAGCGTGTGAAGCAATGTCCTTTCTGCCTACCTTGCAAGGGATAAGTCGTGTACGACTTGCAAATAATATAAGGTGTTTTTCAATAGAAAGTTGTGAGTTTGTATCACCGAGTGTGTTACATAATTTGGATTGAAACGTGAATAAAATACAATCGAATAATTTCTTTTAGATTTGGTGGGCCCATCACGATTTACACGAGCACAGTAATATCTCAAACAAGCAATCAGCCCTGACGTGGATAGCGTTTCGATGTTTAATTTGTTACGACGTTCATCTACAAATTGAAGACTTGAGACGACATTTTCAAGAGATGCATCCGGATTCCAAGAGGTTTTATTGCAATGTCCCAGGCTGCATATCCAATCCATTTAGAATACCGAGATATTTGAAAAGGCATTACGAGGCAAGTGCAGATTGTATTACTTATTATTATGTTATCAAGTTTACGACTATTGTTTTAGGTCAGTGCATTAACTTTACGACTTTTTACAATGTTTTCTGTACAAACAACAACGTAGGAATAGAAAAAGATAAGCTTATACTATGTTATATTATGCACTTAACGGTATATTACTTTACTTTTTTATTATAATTTTTGTATTTTATGGACACGACTTGCTTATTACATTACAATCCATGCTGGAAAGAATTGTGGAAAATGACGGTTTGTCTTGTTAAATAATTGTTTTTTCTTTAATCACTAAAAAGGGGTTTCATTTCGCTTGGCTCGGCTGCGGGTGGAGTAATGCCGAGCAGAAAAGAAACCTTTTTAGCGATTTGAACAAAATCAGTGTAACATTTAAAGAGGTCAACTATTACAATTGATGATAGAACGTGAATGAATAACATTCAAAACAGAGGAAAAATTCCACATAGCAATTTTGGTACGGCGGAGGTATAGAGAGAGGGGTCACTGTTTACAATGAAAAAATATGGGGGCTTTACTAAACTCTATACAAATTCTACCTACCTGCGTGCAAACTTTGACATATGGATGGTCACAAAACAAATTCCATTTGCATTCTCAATCAATTTATAACATACAGGTTCCTAATGGTATGTTAAAATCTATCAAACCTTAATATGTAAATGAAACTGCCGGTCCGACTTATCGTGGCGTAAAAACGACTTAAGTTCTTACAATATAAGTTGTATATTATTTCAGGTGAACCATAAACCCGGCGTCCACTCCCACACCAACAATGAATCGAATCTGCGTTGTGAGGATTGTGGTAAGCAGATGAGTACGATCAGGGCTGCCAACACGCACAGGACCGTGGCACACGGTGACAAGTCTACTTCCAGATTCAAATGTAGGATTTGTGGCTTGGGATTGCCCACAATGCAGGACAGGTATGTTGTCTTATTAATACACTACGTCATTCATTCTTTTACGAAAGTATGTTAAGTTTCTCAGGTTCGCTTGACCTCAAACTTTCGGTGTGATCAACTATCTTCATTAGAACAGAGGTTTCTTTATTTTTTTCCACTTGGCAGCAAGTCGAATTCTGTAATTAAACCTCTCTAGGGTCCGTCAATGGATTAGGGTCACAAATCAATTATGTGACTAGAATGAAAGTGAATAAGCAATAAGACATGTTGAGAGAACGAGTGATGACAGGATAACCATAAAGATGTATATGAATGAAAGAAGAGGTGTGAGGAAACGCAGCCATCCGAGACTGACTGGGACCGATCATGTCGACCAGATCAGTAAGGACGTACATATTTTAAATGAGCAAGAAGTGTCTGCAAGGATAAGGTGGTCAGGTGTTCTGTTCTCTTTGGCTACCCCACAAGAGACGTGACTTGAGGGGATAGATCGATTATGATTGATTCCCATTAGGCCAGTAGTTTAATATTGCTAGTCATTACTAATTCGCTATTCTACTCAACTAAACTATAAACTTCCTAACATAAATTAAACATAAATCATGGTTACTGCCAAACATGCGGTGGTGGTTGGTAACGCGCTCGACTGTTAATCCAGTGGGCGCGGGTTCGATCCCCGATGCCGACCTACTCCACTTCACGACACAAGCTTTTCAAGCTTACTGTGAAGTGTACAAAGGTGTATATCAAAATAAACCCAGATTCATTATAAAAAAAAATGTTTATGTGTGCAATCTCGTAATGACTTGTAATTTGTCTTCTTCCAGGAAGCTCCACTACCTCGTGGTCCACCCAGACATCCCAGCCTTCACGTGCACCGTGTGTGGTAAAGGATACAATAACAAATCGGCCCTGTACTCTCATCGTACACAGAGTCACTCCGTCAGTCTCATTACGTTCACATGCTCCTATTGTAATAAAGTCTTCAATGTAAGTAACAGATATACAGCAAAGGATGGACTTTTCATCAGGCTTATGACTGATCATCGGCTGGTTTATTGTGATCACTTTACACTTACGTAGCATTCACCAATTCCAGTCCATCCGTCTGCCGCGACCGGGAATCGAACCCAGACCCCCAGCCTAACACACTTGTCATAAGCCTGATGGAAAGTCCAACCTTTGCTGTATATAAAATCTGATTTTCTCGCAAAAAATAAATGACGAAATTAAAAAAAATTAAAATACAATTTTTGTTTGTTTTGTAGAAACGTGATTCATACAAGGAACATCTGTTGATTCACATTGGTCCGCGACACGTATGTCCTCACTGCTCCCGAGTGTTTGTGCAGCGCTCCAACATGTTGAGACACGTCCGCCTCCACACGGGGGAGAAGCCCTATCCGTGTAATCACTGCGATAAGACTTTCTCCGACAAGGGCGCCTGCAACTCTCACATGAGGTAATCAATAATCATACAATTCAAATCATTTTAATCTAGTTCAGTATAATTTCTAATGGTCCTCTTACAGCAACTCAACATGGAAAGACAGAAATTAATGAAGCAATAAATTGTCAAATAGACGCCTAGGATAGAGAATCATGTAAGAATCAGGAGGAGACATATATCCAGAAGTGGAGAAAAAAGGGCTAAAAAGAAGAAGATGGGTGTAATGAGTAGTATGAACATGAATGAGCTTAGATTTTTTGGGCATGTTGAGAGAATGAATGAGGACAGGATAACCAAAAAGACATACATATATGACGACTGACTCATGTCGACCAAATTCTCAAGGATGGACACGTTTTGAGTAAAAGCAATCGAGAGTGTATGACAAATTGTATCAATGTGACGGAAGCAAGTGTTGTGTGTAAGGATTAGGCAGTCTGACATTTCATCCCTCTTTGAATTAATCATAAAATAATAATTTTTCAGAACACACTCTCGTCAAGATGCATATCCTTGTACATATTGCGGTCAGAAGTTCTTACAGAAACAGAAGCTGAAATATCATTTGAGAAAACACACAGGCGAAGGTATATTATATATATGTTATACTTTAATTACAACTCCATCGTTTAACTTAATGTAAGATTAAGATATTTTTATTTTTGCAGATCTGGAAACGTGTCCCGTATGTGATAAAAAGTTCACAAACAATACAAATCTTCGTGAACATCTCAAAACTCACGACGATTCCTGCCCAGTAAATTGCCCGCACTGTGGTAAGTATCTGGCAAAAGAATCTTCATAAATTTAATTTAACTCCTGGATCTCAGTGATGCATAGTTCTTTATTTCGTTTCAGGTAAAATCTTTACATCGAAACGCTACATGGACCGCCACGTGAGAGATACTCACAGTCATACAGCCGAAGTACATCCCTGCCCCATATGTGCGAGACCCTGCCCTAGACTGATTGCACTGAGAAATCATCTACTAACACACGCTACTGTCAAACATATTTCTGTAAGTTTACTTGTGTTTTAATAGGAGTGTCTGTTATTGAAAAAAGGAGGGACTATGCCAAAATGGGAGTGGCTACGATGAAAGGGGGAGGGGTTATGTTAAAAAGTGGGTGGAGCTACACTTTAATTGAGGAGGGAATTATGCCAAAATGGGAGTGGCTACGATGAAAAGGGGAGGTATTATAAAAAAAAGAGGGAGGAGCTTATTAAAAATGGCTGTCTGTGGTTAAAAGGGGGAGGGACTTTGCAGAATATGGGAGTGGTTATGAAAATATATTCGAGACTGATTTTTTTTATTAAAAATGTTTCATTTTTCTAGTGTTTGCTGTGTGGAAAGAGTTACAACGGAAAGAAAAGTATCAACAGACATTTGAATAAACGGCACGGAATTCAACCGAACGACGATAATTATCGTTCAAATTATTATCAACTGGATCCCAGATACTGCGGCTTAGGACTCGATGAAGAAACTATTTTCAGGGTATTTGGACCAGAAAAAGAAACAAAACCAAACATGCCAGTTCCCGTACCAATTGTGGAGAACAAAACTCTTAACAAGAAGACGCCGGGCAATGATTCATCCGACAGCTCGGATGACGACTACAAACCATCGTCAACCGTTAAGAGAAAATGTAAAACTGTGAATAAAAAAGATGACAGAAGTGTCAGTGACGGAGATGTACCCGTATCCGGATTAGAACTGGCGTCTTTGAAATCTAGAGCTCGGAGGGAAACGTCGAAAGCCGTGAATTACGTTCTCGATTCTGAGGATGATGTGCCGAAATCCTTCGGTAAAACCGTAAAGAAAAAAGGTAAAGTGAAATGTAAGAAGAGAGTCAAGGTGAAAGATGTTCTTCCGATTGAATATTCAGCAGAGAATGATGATGGAGAGTATGCGTATGTGGATATTAAACAGGAACCAATAGATTACGATTAAATTATAATTTGTCTATGGTTTTGTCGTATAATTTTACGTAGCAAAAACATCATTGATAGTATTTTAAAGAGAAATATTCATAATTTTTTTAAAGAATTTTAATACTTGTGATACAATGTAACTTTTGATTTATAAAAAAAATTGACAGATTTTTTTTTAATTTGTCATTTGGTGTTGCCAAGATATTTCTTTATTTGTTATTTATTTGGTTTAGTTTTAAAGATATGTTTGCATTTATATATTTTGTTATTATTTCACATCTATATTCTAAAATATAGTCAAGAATTAGTTATCACAAATACAAAGTACTGTACTTTATTTGTATCCAATAATATTTGTATGTATTAAAAATAGTACATAAAATCTAATGAGTTCATATATTATTTATACTTTTTTATTTATTTATATCGCTGTTATGGCGAAAATTTGATTGGCCTGTAGCCTGCTATATTGAAAAAATGTTGCCAGTAATGAAGTAAGTCACAATTATTCTAATTTATTAACACAATATGTTTATTATTTAAAGAGAAATGTATATTTATGTGTAAATATTAACATAGTGCAATATTTTATTCGTCTTCTTCTATGTGTGATAAAAGTACAAGTTTTTTTAAACATTTAATGTAATGTTCTAGAATAGAATGTGTCATATTTTAAATGTATAAGTGTTGCCAGTTTTTGTTACCAAAATAATAGTAGTAAATACCTTAAAAAGTGATATGAATTCGTAGCCACAGATTACAATATAAGATCGACCAGATCTAGTCTCTATAAACTAGTGAATTGCATAGTAATTTAGCTTGCATTGTCATGTACAATAATAATTTAAAACAATAGATATTAAACCTCTTACAATACTAAGTTGGTTGATAAAAATCTTACATACATTTTTCAATAGATGGTGATAGCATAGGACAATGGGGTAAATGTGGAATTAGTTATGAGATCACAGCTGATAATGGAAAACGCATATTTCACCGATTGTTGAGAAAAGGTTTGTGATTTTATGAGTAACACCCATGTTAAGTCACCCAAGAATAACAATGTTCTAACTTTTCCAACTTCTATTTACAAGACTTTAGGCCGTTTTTGTTAATTTGACTCAAGAGTATGTCAGTTAGAAACACTTTATACAAAAACTCAATCTTAATTTTGCTAGTTAAAACGTTATTATTCTCAGATGATGACTTGGAAAGTCTGTTAATTTTTTTTCAGGTTTTTTCCAACTCTTAGCGTATATTATTTTCTAGTCAGAAATGCAGATAAATACAATACTAATTCCTAACAATCCTAGAAATCATGACCTAAGTCTGTTCAATCATCATAACAACTCTATAAAGGTTTGTAAATACTAAATACGTAGTACATCAAATATATATTTACAATTTTTTCTTTTAATTGCTAGTAGTGAAATACTTGTATATTAAACATGTCATAGTTTAATAATATTAGCATCATTCCAAATAATGTGTATTAAATATGTATTTGTAGTGAATGAGTAGGGTAAGTATATGAATTACTAAATGAATTTGTTACTAATTATTCATTTTTGTCATTGAAATTGCTTGAATTATGGCTACAATAATACCTCCAAACATTTGCTACGTTAGGTTTCAAAGCCTGTCCTAATAAAGTTAGTGTCGTACCGTAATTAGTTTGCTTAAAATAAACATTTTAAAAACATGTTTCACGTCAGTTCATATGGTACCTCCAAATATTAATGTTCGTAGTCATACGCATAACATAACATCAGTGTAATATGTTTTTACGTGTCTTGCTGCAAATTTTCAACAGCTTAACGATAAAAAAAGATAAACAATAGCTAAGCAATTTCCACCCTAAATCACTGCCAAAATAATACGATTAAGCATAGTTCATTGATCAGAAGCAATTAGCATTTTACTATCATTACTTAAATTAAACTAACCTATATTAAATAACACACTTGAGTAGGTTTGAAAATTTTGTGTTTATTTTCAAAATATCAGCATCTGGTACACTTACTTAGAGTTTTCTTTATTATTTTTTAAATTAACAAAATACAGTAAATTGTGATTTACAAAATAATATGAAAATCAAACATTCGTTTTGTTATTACTAATTAAGAATCTATTATATTGCATAGTTGGGTAATCTAATCTATCACACAATCTTGTATTATCAAAGAAATATGTAAGTAAAGTAACTGATTGTAAGTTAGTATGATTGTAACTAAAACAAGTGTGTTTTTTCTTTTGTCTAGGGAAATATAATGTGTTATTTTTATTGCTTAACTTTGTGATTTATTGTTTGTTACCATATTTTTGAAAACTTAACTTTATTTAATAGAGTAATTGTTTAGTTAGTATTATTATTTGATGTTTGTAATAAATTTTATCTCGTTTCCAACTTTTTGTGTTATTTTAAACCTGCCCCCTTTTGTAAGTTGACAATTCAATCAACAATGGAAACTTCTAATTCTATCAAGCAAAAGACACGAAGAAAATGTTTTTTTGCAACCTGCTAAATTATAGAGCAACGTAAAAAGTGCTAAATGTAATTTTAGTACTCGCAATTATCTAGATTAGCAAAAAAAGAATATTTTTTTAAATATAATTTGCGTGTGTTTACGAACACCAAAATGTAAACATGCGTGTGCTGTCACGCTGACAGCTGTCAGACTTTGGACTTTCAACGAATGATGATATTGCTTCAGCTTTTTCTATCATTTTCACAATGAAAAGTCATGTGTAGTGTTTGATAAATTAAATTATTAAGTAGAAGAGAGATATACTCTCATTTAAAATGCATTTCAACGTAAATGCCGCGGCGAGAATACACGTTCTTTCGAGAATATTAGGACGTAAGAACATTAGAATCACAACTAACGCTTTGAGGGTCTATTCTGATGGAAAAACTGTCACAATTGGAGATGTTACCAAGGATATTGATAGTCCAAAGCATCGTGAATATGTGCCGAGGAAATATTGTAAGTATTTTGCAGGATATGATATGTTTTATACCATATTAAATTTGTAGGTTACCTCCACAAAAAGTTTTGTTTTAGACCACTTCTGACCCATAATTCAAGTTAATACTTTAAATTATGACGACAGGAGATCATGTGAATATGATTGTACAGTTGTATAATCTTTTTGCACGTTTTTTGTTGATTTTTATTGCTTATTTTTAGTGAATATCCAGAGCCAGGTTTCTGATGAGTTTCCGCAGAGCAGATTACGGCATTTGAGATGGATGTTGCAGAAGGATGCTTTAGGACAAGACATGTTTCTTTTAGGAGCACCAGGACCTACAAGGTATCAAATATAAGCAAATTAGAAATTATTAAGCAATAGTTTTAAAGGTGTTTTAGTTTTCATTATTGATATCTTGTTAATAGTGTGAGTTTCACGACTCTAAAATACCAAAAAGTGCCGAGCGAGAAATTGCGTCACTTCATTTTTATTAAAAATACATCGAGTCAGACGTCTAGGTACGTACTTAATATAAAAGTCTATAGTGCCATCTATCATAAAAAGTAGAAAAAAAAAGTGTTCCTATTCATTTTTTCGACACCCAAAACTATGGATTGGACCCTCCTCATTTCATGCTCCCCCGTTTCCCCTCTTTCCTCTCTTAACCTTTCCAGGGGTACGCACAACTAAGTTTCATCTTAATCGGATAAACGATTTAGGAATCCATGAAGGACAAATAAACACTTTATTTTATAGTATCAGATTGACATTGTAGGTACATAATATTTATTTCTTGTTTTGTTTGGTGTTTTTTTCTTCATAGACGAGAAGTTGCAATGCAATTTCTGGAACTGACACAAAGGGAAGTGGAATATGTCGCTCTCTCGAGAGACACGACAGAAGCAGACCTCAAACAGAGAAGGGAAATACAACAAGGGACTGCTAAATATTTTGATCAGAGCGCTGTCCGTGCTGCGATAGAAGGAAGGGTTCTCGTCTTGGAGGGAATAGAAAAAGCTGAAAGAAATGTTCTTCCTGTACTAAACAATCTCTTGGAAAACAGGGAGATGCATTTAGAAGATGGGCGGTTCCTCATTCCAGCTGATAGATATGATAAATTATTGCAGGTGGGTGATATTCTCTATTCGGTAGACTTTTTTAATTACCTTACTTACTGGTAACCACTTTAGTTCCACTGTTGGACATAGAGCTCTTTTAAACATATCTATTGTCTTCTATCCACTTTTTTTGTGGTCTTCGTACACCTTTTTTGTTGTCCCAAGGCCTCTATTTCGGCATTCTAGCCGGCCATCTAACACTTAAGAATCAAGTATCTGATATCTCAATCATCAAACTGTTGATTTTCTGTTTACAATATCTGATTTCGTTTGGGAATGGGTTATCAAATTTATTAACTCGTTGACTGCCTCGATCCCGATCGGGATTATTCGGGTAGTATAACGAAACGCCACGAACCCCATTTGATACATTTTGTATGGTTTTATATTTTAGTGGAGTTTGAAATGGATTGTCGTAAGTTTTTTTGGCACGATAATTGAAACTCGTACTTCTTTAAGGGTGTAATTTTTTAAAATACCAATAAATATGTTTCATATCCTGGCCCAGATAGATCTAAAATATAGGGGCAGTCAATGAGTTAACTGAGACAGAATTAGTCTACAATATTTCAGATAATACAGTTATAAAAATGTTATCCAATACTTATCTAATGTTTTGTTTGTTTAGTTACACGGTGAAGCAGAAGTGAAGAAATGGCGACTGGAAAGAGTGGGTGAAGGATTCCGTGTGATTGCTTTGGGTCTGCCTGTACCACATTACGCTGGAAGTTCATTAGATCCTCCCCTAAGGTCCAGGTTCCAGGCGAGACACGTCCCGTCACTGACTTATGATGTGAGTATCAATTATTTATTTACAGTTTTTGTAATGTAATAAAGAAGAAGTTGCTGTTATGTAAAAGTTTTCGTAATTAGAAGCGATTTATTTACAGTTATTGTAAAGACGAACAATATTGATTTACTGCGGAAGTCGAGTTAAAACAATTATTTGCACTTATAGAGCTAATAATTAATAAAAGATGAGGTGGTCTATAGCCTGGTTGGTAACGCGCTCGACTGTTAATCTAGTGGGCGCGTGTTCGATCCCCGATACCGACCTACTCCACTTCACGACATTACAGTGTAAGCTTGTATTTGAGTTTATTTCAACACACCCAGGTTCTATTTAAAAAAAAAATCACTCAAAATACGTGAACCACACTTTTATTATGACAACATCAATTGTACGGCTCGAATACGGTCAAACAAGTGTGAGAAGAGTGTAAAATGAGGCAAGAGATGTAGAATGCAGTGAGTTTACGAGTTTCAGATATTTTTTTCAACGATCACCAAAGTGGGTTCGTCTGCTAGACAGCTAGTTGGGCTACTTACCGCTTGATTGCATCGTTTTAGAATTATAACATGCATGTTGCGGTCGTCATTGTCGTGAGATCTGCGTGTTGTTTTTTGTTGTACAGTTTTCAACACAATCATCTTCACAACCAAATGTTGTAGAAAATCAATATGGGTTACACTGATAATATCCCAACAATCAAGTTACAAAGTTTTAAGATATGAAAACGAAAACAGTCTATTTGTCCTTCCACTTGAATTGCGTTTCCATCGACGATATTATTTCTACATCTATTTAATGTTCTACGTTCTTTATAGGAAACGAAGGAAAAGATGAACGAATTTGACAAATATATTTACAAAGAGTAAAACATAAATTAAAATTATAATAAATATTTACAATCAACACCTAAAGCATGTAACGTACAAACTACATAAACACTAATCGTCTATCGTTAGGATACTGCTCGCTGTACTATCACAGATTGCTAGTTTAGGTAGAGACGGTATGAATATATGAAGCTGTCTTCTGGCTGTCCTCATGTTGTAACTATTCTCACTGATTCTCTTTCTAACTAACTCCAAATACTGGGACTCGAAACATTTCCCGATAAAATTTGATTGTTTCTTTACACTTTCATCTTCGTTTTCATCGTACAGCTTGTGACTAATGTTTGTCACGTTTGTTGTCTGTGGTCTTCTGTCAAAATTTCTAGATTTGTTATTATTAAATTGTTTATGATTAACGAATTCTGATTTGCCGTTTTTGTTTGATGCATCTTCACTGTCGAACGTTATTAGATTTGACGGAATTGGTGTGTATATTGCTTCACTTCTGATTTCAGGATTATTCAAGGATTTTTTAGCGTAATTTAAAATGTCATTGGACACCATTGGTGTGTTAAACAAATACGTATTGTACCCACTACAGTTTTCATCGTCACTTATATTTATTTCATCGTTTCTATTGTACTTTTTATTTATTTTATACGAGTTCTTTTTATGTTTCCTTCCATTATTATTACACTCAGGAGCTGTGGCTGTTTTTCTACTCTCGTATTTCGTAATGTCGCTTTCGTATTTTTTTAATTCGTCGAATTCAATATTGTCTATGGTTCCTAAATTTAAATTTTCTCTTCCCGCCAAGTCCAACCATTGTAGAACTCTTTCGGAAAGGGGATTTTTTTCTTGCAATATTTGTTCTTCTATTTTGTTTGTTACGTTGCAGTTCTTTTCTATTTTTTGTTGTTCGTATTTGTATTGATTGTTTGATTTTATCTTTGATAAGTTTAATGGATTGGCATTTAATGTCAAGTCTGCAGATTGTGAAGATGTAGATGAAATAATCGACTCAGGGCTGCTGCCCCTTGAACTTCTCGATATGGACGTAACAATAGGGCATATTGTATTGGCGACAGGATCGTCTTTCGACAAGATGGCATGTCTTCTTCCATCTATCCAGACTGTTCTGACATACAATGATTTGAGAGAAGTTTCCCAATGCACCACCATTTTGTTCATCCGTCAGTTGTTGAAATCATATCGTAGAATCATCTTATTAAGTCTATCTGCTGATGACTTTCTGTGACATCTGAAATTAAAAAATAATTCATAATAATTATGAATTATCAATTTAGCAGTATTGTTGTGGAGCGAAAAGTTCAGGGATTTTAGTCAAGTGAAATTAGGTTTTCAAAAAGTTACCTTGCGTGCAATGTACACAAGGTATTCATTGTAATATGTTTAATGTAATTAGGGGCCTATATGCACTGAGCAAAAACCGTTCTATTATCGCTTCAACTTTTTCAAATTTTGTATGCAAATGTTAGTGCGAAATAAGAATAACGTAAGCGACAAAGTGAATTATACCTTTTTAAAAGAAACCTGAGAAGAAATTTAAAAATCTAAAACAGTCAATTTCTTAAGATTATAATTACCAGTATTTTGGCTAAATTATACTTCTATACTATCTGAAAAACTGAAAATCCTCAGCTCCCGTTAATTTCAGGGGTACTTTCTGAATATTTTTATATTCAAGGAATTTCCAAATATTGTAATTTCAAAACAGTCAATTTGTAGTCCATACTTTCATCTATCACTGTCTTCAGTTTCAAGACGATTCTCTCAGTATTGGCTGAGAACAATTCAGGGCGCCGAAGCTGAATGACAGCATATAGGACCTTAAGGATTAGGTAATCAGCAACCACATCATTGATTGTTTTTATTCCAATGGCTGAATATTCCAATACTGGGGTAAATCACACGCAACATCATTTTTGCGCAAACATTAATGAGACATTCAGTATGGGTGGTGAGCCTCATTGCTGATAAGGTTGTGAAATGTCTTACGGAAATTTTACGAACATCTGACTTTTTTGGACATTCGAAAAAATATTAAAAAATTGTGGGAGGAAGGGGGGGTGGGGGGTGGATCCTACTTAAGTATAATTATGTTAATGCACATTATCGGAATTAGGTCATCTATTGGTACCTACCTACCTAAATAAATCGCGACCTTCAAACTATGTCTCTGCTTTTCCCCTCTTTAAGTTTTCCCATAGTAAAGGTACATCGTAATCAATTTTAGTCATCATACTTATTATAGAGGTATGCTTTGGTATACAAAGAAAAACGTTAATTTGAATTACTTAAAAAATGGCGTGATTGAAATGCTTATATCTAAGGCGGATTTCCACCTGCAAGAAAACTTCTGCAAGAAGTGTCCGAGAGTCTGTCTGGCAGACTGTCGGACCTACATAACGACCTTTTGCACCATGTGCGACAAAAAAAAATTGGCGCTATTTACGCTTTTTCATTCTTTACCAAAATTCTGAATCTTGGTTGCCCCTCCCTAGCTCCTAAGCTGACGACGCCCATGGTTGGGTGTAACCGTTATACGATTTATGTACGTTTATTGTCTTGTAAAACTTATGTTACATATTCATATTTCATAGATACGAAATAAAAACTCATCAATAAAATAACATGTGTAGATATTTACAGGACAGGACCCTCACATTTATTTACTTTTTGAGTCATAAACTTCTTTGTATTATACAATAATCATAAATAATAATTGTATTTGTGTCCCGGATGGGGTAAACAACCTTTATTTTCACCGTGTCGTGTTATTTATTCATTTAGTCATCGCGTCACTCTGACACGAATACCCGTATCTGTATTATTTTCATTAAAGAAAATTTAATTTACCCACTAGAATTAATTAATTAAAAACCTTCAAATAATGCGAAATTTCTAATCAGATAAATCGTTTCATGTTAAACCTGAAAACTTTTCAATAACAAATGGTAGGCAAATTCAAATTATGTTCTATTTTTTTTTAAATTTAGAATAATATTTGAAAGGAATCGTTCTATACGGTCCTTGCATGTTTTTTTTTATTTTGGTTTTCGGTACATTAACTATAAATTAAGGTTTTCCGAAAATTTGAGATTTTAATTCTCTGTCTTTGTGGATATATTTATAAAATAAAGTCTCATATTCGATTCTAGCGCAAAAACAGGTTTTTGACTGGCCGCCATATTGTGACGTCACTTTCCCCAATTCCTCCATACATAACCATTACATAACCCACAAACAATCAAATTTTTTTCTATGAATTTCATCGTGTCGTGACGTCACAACATGGATATATAATACTTCTAGTAAACTGGATTCATCTCTTGGCCGACTATTGCGGTTCTAGGGGAAATGGCCAGTTAGGCAAAAGAAGCAAAATGGAGGATTTTCCATACTAAACGGGCTATAGGAAACTGCGGTTTTCACATGGATTTTTGGTTTTCACTGTTTATATTTTAACTGAAAATGAATTATAGACATCATATTGACATAATTATAGGACCAAGGGATGTAAATAGTCCGTTAATCAGGATTTATAAGCAATTTTTTTAACAGAGGAAACAGCGTACGATGGAAGTAAATTAAATAACTTTTATTTTATTGTCATTAATTACAACATAAATCAAACATTGCACAAAAAATCATAAATACATACACATTAGCTTTAAATAACAAAAAATATGAAAAAATAAATTCCTACATAATAAATGATATATTTAAAACGTCTTCACATCCGTGATATTCAATATCATAATTAGTGATAGGCAACTACTGAAAACACATTTTTTCTTTCTTAAATTATGCAAAAGGTTTAATTAATAAAGGGAAATCTGAAAAAAGAATAAGAAAAATAAATAAAAGTAATTTAATTTACTTCCATCGTGTGCCGTTTCCTGTGTTATAAAATTGCTCATAAATTCTGATTAACGGACTTTTAACATCCCTTGGTCCTTTAATTATGACAATATGATGTCTATAATTCATTTTCGGTTAAAATATAAACAGTGAAAATCAAAAATCCATGTGAAAACCGCAGTTTCCTATAGCCCGTTTAGTATGGAAAATCCTCCATTTTGCTTCTTTTGCCTAACTGGCCATTTTCCCCAGAATCATACAGAATGTATAGACAAACACCTATGTTCTCCATCCAGTTTACTAGAATAGTATTATAGATCCATGCGTCACAAGCACGTTAAACAATGGCCGCTCGTTTCAGAGCACCATAGAAAAACTCGTCAAATTAACATTTTCAATTAATTATTATAAATTAACGGTATATTAAAATTACATAATTTAATTTTATTTGTAATTCTAGTAAGTAGAACTATCGATTCAATATATTTTTTGAACGATAAAAAAAAAAGCAAGTACCCTATTGTCAAATTCGAATGAAATTTTCGTGTTGGTTGTCTATGGCTGTCATTCGAAACTATGGGTGCGTTTTCCGTGGCATTTTCAAACTTCTTTTTAAATAAAGTATTGCTTCCTCTTTATGCATTGTTCCTTGTATTCCAAACCCTTACGAATATAAAATATTATTTGTAGATGACACACAAGGAGGAAGCTTGAGGCAAAATGATTCTCAAAATTTCGTAATTTTTAATACGATTTTTATTTATTTATTTACACTTTTGGTGAACAAGATACAGACATATGTAAGCATTAAAATAAAACTATAACATTTGTTCACTAGGGCGAGCTTATCGCAGTACTGCGATCTTTGCCAGCCAACCCAAGGGGCGTGATAACGGGGCAATGACGGACACAAGAATTCATGTCGTTATTCTAATTTCGAAACAATATTTGAACATTCGAATTTCGAACTTCACGTTTTTTTAGACCAAACCGCATTCAATTGAAATAATTTAGAAGTTTTTTCATGTGAACTAGTTACTATTTTTTTCGTAAATGGCACTCTTATCAGCATCCAGGTTTTATTAAGTTTTAAGTAGAACCTGCCTAGAACCTGCTCAATCAGTTAAAGAACGTTCCTTAAACTGTATATGAGACGTTGGAATCGAGTCTCAGTGTTTAGAAAACTAAGGCCCCTCTACAAAACAAAGAGCAAATTTTGACCTAATGCCTCAACAATGATAATGCTAATTTTCAAATTTGCATAACTTTTCACTCAATACCTTTTTCCATTTTGCGACGAAAACTCTGTGACGTTTTTGCTTTGTACGGAACACATTAGATTTAAATTTTAAACAAAATGTTCTCTTACGTGTCACTGATTCAAATTTAGAACGATTTTCTTTGTTTATTTTTTTAAATCGCAATATGACATGAAAATTCATAGAACGTTTCAAAATACTTTTATACGTTTTGCGATTTCGTGATTTGAATTGAATTCGGTATCATTGGCTGGTGATTGGCTCGGTTGGCTGTGTTTCGCGGACGATATCTACCTGCATACTGAGTTTATTAAATTTAGCGTTGTAGTTTTTATAGGTCGCGCTCGAATCTGAATAACAATAGGTAATAATATTCCTGGGACATGCCAGGAGGAATTGGTACAGACAACCTCTGATTAAGAAATTCCATAATTCAACACTACAAAAAATCACTTTAGTCCTTTAGTAAAGATTAATTTAAATCCGTATAATAGTATTCATAGTTACATACCTGCAATTTTTACACCATACAGAGATGAGTGACTGCATGGAAGATAGTTGTTTCGATTAGAATGAAAGTAAATAAGTTAGCCAAAGCTTTAAACGCAAAATGTATGACCAATCGTACTGCCGGTGCTAACATATGGGGCAGAAACTCTTTTCTTTCTTTTTTTTTAAATAAAGGATCTAGGTTTGCATATACAAACCCAAATACTTTCCTGCACACCTTACACTAGGCTAAAAACCTGTATCGCAAAGTGTGGAATACATCGCCAGCGCCGGGGTTAGAACCTGGCACCTCCCGCTCGAGAGACTGCCGCCTCAACCCTTACCCTCACAAAATCGACCTCAAGAAAACTCCGCGTAGCACAAAGGAAACACGAAAGAGCCATGCTACACATAAGACTGTCGGACCGTATCAGAAATACTGAAATACGCAGAAGGTCAGGAGTAACAGACGTGGTCGAAAGAGTGGCTAAGCTCAAGTAGTCTTTTGCGGGACATGTTGCTACACTACAGGACTAGAAATGGACAATGAGGGTAGTGGAATGGAGACCTCCCGAAGATGAAAGAAGTAGAGGGAGACCCCCCCACGCGATGGTCAGAGACGACATAAAACGAGTTGCTTGTGATTGGATGCAGAGGGCGCAAGATAGAGATATATGGAGGAGTACGGGGGAGGCCTACGTTCAGAGATGGCCGGATAAGGAGGAGGAAGTAAGTTGAGATGGTTTATAGAAACTGTACGACCACATTTGCAAAAATGGGAGCCTTTTGAACAAACGGGATAGTCGAGAAAATACTATGGATTGCTTGTGACGGAAGCAAGAAATATGTGTATGGAAGTTTAGTCTTACGGTCTGTTCCCTTTGCCTAACCCTTAAGGGATGAGGTATGGGAGAAAACGTACGCAATTGTATTTAAGTATGTTGTGCATTCCGCGGACTGACTGTAGTCAATTAGAAGTTGATTTTTTCAGCGAATTTTATAACCTATCATACTTACCTCCTGAAAATACCTTTCGGGAGCCAACTGAAGTTCTCCATTTAAAGCAATTTTATACAATTTTGCGTGACAGCTGTACAATTTATTTCCACTCTAAAATAATTATCGTGGAAAACATCCTTGCATTATTTAAGTCGAAGTCAGATTTTTAGCACAGGTGGTATAGAGACCTAAACTTTCTTCGTCAGATCTGATTTTGACACGCATCCTTATGCTAGACAGGACAGTGTCAGATGGGCACCTAAAATCCTGAAGTGGAGGCCCTGGGAGAACAAAAGAGGCGTAGAAAGACCACAGAAAAGGTGGACAGATGACATTTTCCAGCTTACGAGTCGTAGATGACAGCAGATAGCCCAAGATAGAAGACAGTGGAAGAGTTTATAAGATGCCTATGTCCAGTAGTGGAACGCAAGTGGCTAGCAGTAAGTAAGTAAGTTTTTATGCTGGCTCCGCACGCTTTCCGCGAGCCTCAGTGTTCGCAAGTACAAGCTTGTGGATGAGGAGTTTGTCTTAGTTTGTGTAGGTTTGTGAA
This sequence comes from Ceraclea dissimilis, assembly GCA_963576895.1. Classification (NCBI taxonomy): domain Eukaryota; kingdom Metazoa; phylum Arthropoda; class Insecta; order Trichoptera; family Leptoceridae; genus Ceraclea; species Ceraclea dissimilis. The sequence goes on from OY756377.1 coordinate 4,456,431, forward strand.
CACTGGTGAACGGCCGGTTTGTATACAAATCAATGGAAGTTTGCGGCAAGCGCTTGCGAAGCATTCTCACTTTTGTCACTTGTTTGTGAACGCTTACCAAGCGTGTGCAGCCGGAATTAGAAACACGTAGAGAGATGACTCAACTGTCGACGTAGAGTCACCATAAAGGATTATTTTGCGTATGAGGACCCAAATGACAACATTTGACTTCCTTGTAAGCAATATAGCTTGCATTAGATTTTTTTTCTATAGCATCACTAAGATATTAAGTATTGTATCTAATAAATGATATTAGAACACGCATACAATCCATTATATTTTTCTAATATTGTTTTACGAAGTTTTTTTTTATTATTTTTGTATTCTCCTCTTTGTCTATTACTAAAATATAATCGATATTGTCTTTATGGAGCTATTTCTATTTTAAGAAGTTTATTTTTATATCTGTGTTTATTACCCGTAGAATTGTGAATGCTGTTATTACAATTGATGGAAAATGCGTAACATCCAAAATTGAGTATTATTTTAAGGGCTTGGTACCAAGAATGACGTTACAGTAATTTCCCACGGCATTAAGGTTCAAAATCGCGTGAACAATCGCACGATGAAATGGTGAAAATAGCGTTTTTTCCATCTTTTGGGGTTAATTTTGCGTCTATCAAAAAACTTTTACGGTTATTCCCTAGATTTTAATGCATATTATCAGTACAGAAAAAAAAATTAGCTCCGGGACTTTCGGGAAACGAGTTTCTGTCTTTCGGAAAAAAGATCAGTTATTCACATTTTTTTTTGAAAAATCTATACAAGATATAAAAATCTTTTATATAGTTATTCCCTAGATAAATGTTCAATGCATCTACCCTGTTTTGTTCCAAAGCATATTTAGTAACGGTTGTCGAGATATAAGGTCTCCCGTTTTTAAATTGTTTTGAAATGTCGGTATGCATGCGGCACTGTGTTACCATGAGGAATGTGATGGGTGCGGATTAATTGAATAGGGAGAGTATAAAGATATATATAAAATATTTTTCCTGTGTCTTTACCAGTGGCGAAGGCTGACCTGTCATTGTAGGTAACCTGGAGCAGAGATGGACCTCCCCCCTCTCAAAAAAAACAAAAAAAGTTCACGCACAGTATGTTCAGATTCAACGATAATAAATATTGTTTTCCTACAAGACCGATATGCATTTTTATATCAGGTTTTCATTTCGAGGGGAGCCGAAAAAATCCTGGGAAAGCAATTAAAATTTTAACATAAACGTAATAAAATAAATCAGTAATTGCGCCGCAGGCGAATTTTTTTTGAAAAATGGGTGAAGTGATCAACCTGGGATCTTTTAATAGTAGATGGCACATCATTGTTTGACATTTCGAAGGGGTCGGCTCGGCCCCCCTATAAAGGTGCGCCACTGATTAGTAGCTTTGTATAACATGATTGAAAGCTCGATTTTTACATAAAACGTATGTACAATAGACAGCATATAATAGCCAATGTGAGTGAAGGGTAGTTAGTAATAATAAAAATAATTTAATGTAATTTATTGGGGGGGTGAATGTAATTTCAATTAGTAAGCTGAAGCTGGTGAAGGGGTGAAAGAAAGAAACTTCAATAGACTAAATATATAATGTCTATGACGTTAATAAATAAAACCCTATTTAATTTGTTTAGAAATAGTAATTGGCAGGTGCCTACACCTACAGGTAATATCGCCATAATATTTCAGTAAGGTTGCATAGGTATTAATTGGACTATCAGACATCCCAGTCTGTAGATTCTGTTCAGAGGACAACGATACACATATCACCATCCTCTGTAACTGTGACGCACTTGCTCACAATAGAAGTCACACCCTTGGAGGGCCCCTACTGGACTCCGAGAAGGCAAGACTACTCGCACTAAGACAGATCGTGAGCTACATGAGACACGTCGGCCTTGAAGACGAGATGTAAAATCAAAGGAATTCACAATAGACTTACTCTGGTCGCAGTGACGCAGGGGATAAACGGTCTCCTGACCTAACAGAAAAAAAAAATAGGTATTCATTCGCCTATGTCCTGGAATCAGTTTTATACGAACTCTCAGACTACATATTTTGAGTAACGATAGAGTAGAATCATTACTAGGATATAAACTATTAAAATGACTAATTTTAAAACAAAATATTTGCAACAGTGGTTGCATCAAACCTGAAATCCAGGCGCAGGCCCTCCGAGTATAAAAGCTATAGTTCATTAATATTGTATTTGTGAAGGAAATGTTATGTGTATTGTAGAATAATGCATTCATATAGTCTAGACTAGAAACTGTGAGTAAGATTTTTTTATGGAAAATTAATATAAAAAAAAGTAACAACGATAAGTAAAAATAATTCACCAACTTACACCACCATCAGATGGTGGCTGTTGTCAGATGGGGAAGACAAAAAAGAATGTAATGGAAGGTACGTGGAAAGAATGTACTCCCAAAGATAACCACACCTTGCCCTACATGAGAAACCAGAAGGGAGAAGGGTGTTTGAAAGGCCCCCCAAACAGTAGAAAGATAGCTGGGAATCCACATCACAAGAGGCTACAAACAGGCCCATAGCACAGCCATAGCAAAAGCATAAGAACCATAAGACCATACCACATACCACAGCATAAGAAAAAGAATAAGAAAATATTTTCACTTTGGCTGCCGGGTTACGAAGAAAGATTTAACAGTTTAGAATCAAAATTGGATCAACTGAACCCAGAGAGCCCAGAATAGAACATCTCGGAGGGAAATGGAGGAGGCCTTCGTCCAGGAGTTGACTGTGGGCTGACAAGAGAGAGAATCGAAATCAAACCCAACGAATGACCCTAAGATAAACTTGAACCTTGACATTTGGCACATACATTCGTATTAAAAGTTTCCTAACCAATTGAATTAAATTTCTTCATATCGAGGAGTAGGTAATATAAATCTGTTGTTTTGCTACAAATTGTTTTGATATTCGTGTCATGTAACAGTTAGCTTATCCTTCATTGAAATACTAATTAGTGAGAACGTACTTGTACTCGTAATACAACATGCTCAGGATTATATCATCATTATTCCTTTATCTTTCTAATTATCATTTTGGTTTAACTTTAGCCTTCACTAGACTAAATCCATAATTGTTTTCTTTTTGTATTATTTTCCCCCACGATTCACATATTAACTACACTATTTCCCGACCTTTTCTACATTTTTTCTCCATTCTTCTCGGATGTACCGTGTGTAGATTGTCGATGTTGTCGAGCTTTCAGCCTACTTGCTGAGGCCATCTTCAGGACTAATGAGCAAGTAGTCCGACAAGTAGGCCGAAAGCTCGACAACATCGAGACAACACAGATTAACAAGGACCGTGGAAATCTACAAAGCTTTTTTTTTTGCATACACAAACCCAAATACTTTCCTGCACACCTTGCACTAGGCTAAAAGCCTGTATCGCAAAGTGTGGAATACATCGCCAGCGCCGGGGTTTGAACCTGGCACCTCCCGCTTGAGAGGCTGCCGCCTCAACCAACTGCGCCAACCATGTACTCTACTTTTCTACATTTATTTCTAACGTAAGGTTACTCGAACTAAGGTTCTCGGTGAAAGTTCATTTTTAAGAGAAGACAAAGAAACACTGATACATAGTTTAAAAATTTGCGATTTTTGACTTTATCACTGCGACTAGTATCAGGACTCATGTCCTCAACAACAGGCGTTGTTTGTGAAACTCATTTATTAAAACAAATGGAAAAATGTGATCTTGTCTGCCTGCAAGAATGTTAAAAAAAACTGTTTTTAATTAACTTCCCATTCACTATCTAGAGTTGTCTAATGTTTCACACATGATCGTTTTCGATGACGATGCCATATTTAACAAAATTCAGCATGTAATTCATATTCAATTACCCAATGCTTTGATCAATTTTATGATTCTGATTGTGTCCTTAATCCTATCCAGTTTAAGGTTTCATGATATAACTTTTTCAAAATATAATTAACGCGGATAATTTGCCAATTTCCTGTTAAGTATTTTCAATTCGCAACCGAATGTTTTTGTGGAGATTGAGGGCAAGCTATGTTTAGATTTCAAGGGTGTTTATTTTCGTTTCTAATGGAAAACTTGGTGTTTAAGTATCACTCGGTAACTTGGAATTAGTACATAGATTGAATCAATCAACTTGCGTGCTTCAATTCTAGTAATGTAGGAGCCTAAATATAGCCTTTCCCATTCCCTTTAAAATGTAGTTTATGGTATACGTATTTTCTAGACTTTTTCTTCGGCGCCTTGTTGCTCGCATTTCCTTTTATTTATATTCTTTTCGCTACTTAAATATATTTATATACTTTTTCTTATAATTTCGTTTTTATGCTAATTTTTGTTTTTAAATACAACGTACGAGTATACGATACAATATAACGCTAAACCAAATTCTGCGCACAAATTCTGTATTCTGTAATGTGTTTTCGGTTTACTAGCTATAACCCGTCAAAAGTGACGCTGTTTGCTGGGTAGGCAGAGAGAACAGAACGCCAGATCCAACTTTACACGTATAATTATATAAGTACGTTTATTCTTGTGGTAAATGTTTTTTTTATTAAACGTAGTATTTTCTATTCTATTCAATAACATTTTGTACTACAATATTTACCAACTCAATTTATAAATTAAAATGTGCAAATTTAATATAAAGGAGCTCGACATCTATCGATGTTTTTTAATCTGGGTTTATCGAAATAAACCCAAATACATCTTTGTACACCTCACAGAAAGCTTAAAAGCTTGTGTTGTGAAGTGGAGTAGGTCGGGGATTGAACCCGCGCCCACTGGATTAACAGTCGAGCGCGTTACCAATATTTATGTTTATTACTATTTTGTGTTCAGTTTTCTATGCATTTGTTTTTAGAAAACAAAACAATAACATAATTTATTGATGTACTTAATCATGTGTCATAAGATTCGCATACGAACAAATTGTAAAGTTCTTTACAGCCACATGTATCTGCTGGTATCTGGTATTGTAGAGGAAGTGAACCAATGTATTACATATTCAAAGTTTCAGATAGTTTCAGTATGGCAAGCAACATTGTTACCTGAGACTTAGTCGCGTGTCGCTGAAACAATTTCCTACTAAGATAAATTTCGTAGTTGGAACTGTTAAAAGATAGTGATGCTTATGCTGAAAAAAACATCGACGAATAATTAGTGTGTATATCGATCGATGATATTTTTACCGATGTTTGTAAAAATACCTATTGTATGTGGGTTATGACTATTAGCACCTTATGTCCTAGACATTTGATCAGAATTTATGTTTTTTTTTCTTATTTTACACACCAATATTATTGAGTTCCGCTAATTCCATTTCTTATATTCCTTCGTCCAATTTTTCCCACTATTTAGCTTTCGTTTTTCTATAATTTTTAATACATGCGTAATGGCACAGACAAACCCAATTTTTTTCCTGTACACTTGACACCGCGCTAAAAGCTTGTATCGTGAAGTATACAGAATACATCATCCAGCCATTTACTCATTCAGTCTGGCCAATAAATATTCCGCGATGGTTAGGAATGTTCTCGTCCGTTTTCTGAAATTCATTGTTGAAGAAGCATTCCTAACTACACTAAAAAAATCTTTACTTACTTTAGGTTAAATATCTATTTCAATTTATGCCTTATCATCGTATTACAAAACATCGATGATTCTTTTCACGATTTCCATTCCTACACAAGTGTGGTACAATCGTATATTTGTATCTGTTGAGAGTTGGACTGGAAAATAGAAGGTAATGTAGTGTTGTTTTCAAATAAATAAAATATCGTGTTTGAATACTTGTGCATGTAGTCCACGTTACAAATATAAACACGACATATCTCTCCTAATTACCATAAATATTGTGCATTTCCTCTATTCACAGCATTAGGGTGAACCTATGGGGTGAATTTAACTAACGGGTCGAGTGAACGATACTCGCTCAACCCTCGGTTTAACGCTATGCATTCCCGCCTCACACTGTCACCCAACTTTCAGGTCACCCTTTACTGTAATTCCATACAAATCAACTAGAGACATTACAAGTCATTTTGTGTTAAATTTAAAGTGGGTAATGATATATTTGTGTCAACCTGTTCCCCTCTTTGACCTGGAAACGTAGAATGGAGGGGTTTGTATACTTTTTTAAGATAGTTTGATTTTATCTTGAAATTGTCACGAATGTTATTTCAAAATTACTCAATATTTAGACGTTATATTCAGTTTAAATGAATTACTTTTACATAAAAAAATTATGACGAATTCAACACGTAAAATAAAGTCGAAAACAATAGCCATCTCTCAGTCATAAGAACTTTCATAATCTCTTCTATAATTGGAAGTGTCCTGACTGACTGACTGACTGACTGACATACTCATTCATCAACGCAGAGCCGAATTGGCTAATCCTAGAGAAGTGAAATTTTGAAGATAGATAGGTTTTAATACAAAAGCTTCCACTAAGAAGCGATTTTTGGAAATTCCGCCCCTAAAAGGGTGAAAAATAGGGTTGAAAGTTTTTCGGAGTATGCGAATATCTCGGAAACCAGACATTGTACGAACTTGAGATTTGGTACATAGATTCTCCTATTGAAATGAGTAATAGGCTGTTTGGCCGTTTTTTCGAAAATCTAAAAAAAGGGATGAAAATGGGCTTAAAGAAAAGGGATGATTTTTAAATGTCCCTTAATAAGCTAAAAAAAATTTTATAGAAATTTCTAGAAAATGGTTTCCTTAGAAAAGGTCAAAATATGTTATTCTGTCCCCAAAAAAAAAACAGTTTATAAAATTAAAGGAATGAGGGTGGTTTTTTTTGACAGTACCATATCTCAGTAATAAATTAAGATATAATGCTGTAATTATACATTTACATAGTAATTTAAAAATAATGAAATAATTCTTTCATAGTTTTACCAAAAATTTAGTCTAAGGGTTGAAAAACATGTATTGCGTATACGTCCACATATTCGTATGACATATGTATGTAGTATGTAGGTAGGTACTTCTTGGCTACGCGCTACTAGAGACGTTGAGTTGTTTTTGGTTACCAACAGATTTGAAATAACTTTTGGTACTCCAACATAGATGGCGTTGAATTAATTTATTTTTTTGTCGTTAAAACTTTTGCTACTCAAATACAGTTCGCAGTAAAATTTAAGTTGATTAAATTTTTGAGTTTTTCGATATTTGGTTAGATGGTTTCACGGCTTCTTTTTGTTTTTTTTTAACATACTAGCTGTATTACCCGGGCAACGCCGGGCAATACAGCTAGTTACACATATTTTTGCATAACAGTGACGCATAAGTGGATGGTATCTTTTGATTTTGTTGGTGATTTGCTGATACGGGACGAAAATTCGAATATTGTTTTTATTTGTTACAATTTCGCTTTCGAATTCTTCGATTATACGTAATACAAAACGCTAGCAATCAAATATTAGTTATGCAAAACATGCTAAAAATTAACTACGGTAGATTCTATATAGCTATATTATTTATGTAATATTTTGTACGGTTTGCTAATGAGCAGTATTTATAGAAATACATTTCCTAGTATTTAATATCAATTCGAGATCTTTTGCGTGTTCACAAACTTTGTCCATGAATTGATAATGAACTAATGTACCTACGGATACTTGGAAACATAATTTGGCGCAAATACATACATACCTGTAGAAAATATACCTTACTATTGATTAATATTAGAAACTTTTTTCAAAATTCGAACAAGTTCTAAAATATTTATTTTGAATCCTTTTCATTCGTTCAGGTATTCATGATCTATGTATTTCAGTTCCGCCTAGATAACATATCTTTTTCTGTGTAAATTTTGTCCATCACCCATCCATACCATCACGATACTTTATTAACGTGGGACAACTAGTTACAGATGTGCAGATGTGTTATATTTTTAAATGATGCCCGATGCCCATAACTGCCTCGTCGCATTCTATTTATATCTATTTATTTATTGTTTAAACGGTCTCAAGCCTTTGGAAAGTTTACAATACAAATAATCAAACATATCAATACAATCGTGGTACATAGCCAAACAATACACAGTAACAACAGACAAAAGAATTACAATTATAACAATATGCAAATACAGGATGGACAAAAAAAACGTTTAGAATAAGTGGTGAATCTTATTGCTGAACTTTATTTTGGTAGCCTGGCTTATGCAGAACACACGCAAATAATATCTGTAAAAAAGAGTGGATGGGCTACTGCAAACTCGCCATGAGAATTTTGTTCCAATAGTGGATATTTACATTGTTCAGACGTATATGTTCTTATGTATTAATTCCTGTAAAGTTATATTTTCATAAAGTAATTATCACTGTAAAGTTCAGTGACTGTCATTTTCCGGTGATGTTAATATTCTTGAAATAGAATTATTAAATGTATTTTTCACCCTACAATCATGTGTAATATTTTATTTAATATGTAAGTTTTGTTTTGTTAATCTTGTGGCTGAGTTGTGATTGCAAACGTAGTCGACATTTCGCTGTATTATTTGTTTAATTCATTCTTTCAGGAATATTTTTTTAACAATTATAGAAGCCTATAACATTTTTATAACAATTTTTGGTCGTAAAATAATTAGTAAGCGTCGAAATGGTGTACAATGAAATCAAGGTACTCCATTCCTTTAAAAATGAGATTAGAGATTAAGGATTGACCTGATAAGGTGGATAAAAATATCGCACAAAATCACCCTGAATGGCCTTTCGACTTTGAGTGGTGGAAGGAATAGGAATATTGCTGTTTTAACAACAGCACCTTTTAATGGAATTTCATGGCTGTCTGACGCCTTGGAATATCTTATTTTACCGTTGACACATTGACAGTATGATAAGGATTCGCATACATATTAAAAAACATGAAAATTCTCTCATGGACAAAACTTTGTAGCCTCTCTAAGAAAACGTAAAGAAATATAAAAAAAACGTCACATCATAACTTACAAACTTCGATGCATCGATGTTCCGATAAACATCGTTATTCGTTTACATCTCTAAGAGCAGCTTGCGACTTTGTGAGTTAAACATTTGTTTCAATTCTTTTACAACTGTAATTATTTTTGTAATCATTCGATTATCACCATAATCATAATAATATAATATTATTTCTAATGTTGATTGTGCGTGACGCCGTGAGTCGCATTTCATAATTAATAGCATTTCTACGGTTAAGAGTATGCATACCGACATTTCAAAAATTTCTAAAAACGGGAGACCTTATATCTCGACAACCGTTACTAAATATGCTTTGGAACAAAATAGCGTAGATACAGTGAACCTTTATCTAGGGAATGACCGTAAAAGATTTTTTATTTCTTGTATAGATTTCTCAAAAAAAAAAAAAAGAAAAACGCCTCTGATTTTTTTTCCGAAAGACGGAAACTCGTTTGTCGAAAGTCGCGGAGTATTTTTTTTTGTATCGATAATATGTATTAAAGTCTAGAGAATAACCGTAAAAGTTTTTTGATAGACGCAAAATTAACCCCAAAAAAATGCAAAATAAACGCTATTTTTACCATTTTATCATGCCATTGTTCACGCGATTTTGAACTTTAATGCCGTGACGTCATTCTTGGTACCAAACCCTTAACAACGTAGCCGTGAAATATACTAATCGTAGACTATACGACTTGGTTGTGGTGACTGTTTTGTGTTTGAGGTTAGGGAAACTAATAAGAATCCAAAGTATGAGGAGTTCTGATCATCGTCACTCATTATTACGTTTCATATTCATAGTTTCATGTCGAGCAGATCCTCAAGGATGGACGCGTTTTGAGTAAAAGGAATCGGAGAGCGTGTATGACAGATGTGACGGAAGCTAGGAGTGTGTGTAAGGATAGGGATGTCTGGCGCTCTGTCCTCTCTGCCTACCCTGCAAGGGACGTGGCGTGAAGGTATAGATAGTTTCATATTCGATCTCATAAATTCTACATCAGAGATCAACGAAAAACACAGAACTGTGGTGTTTCTGGCTCGATCTCATTCAAGGAAGATGAATGAACTGTCTGCGTTGTCTGCTTCAACATTCTTTTCTACAAATTTTAATATCTTCCCTATGTCCCAGCATCTTTACATTTTGTATACATATTTGCTTTAGATAGTTGACAGTCTAAAACTGTGATACTGTTTTATCATTAAACGCGTTTCAATTAGTAAATTTGATTACTTCTTCTTCTCCTTAGCAATAATTAATCCGATATGTAATTATTTACAAGGTTTTTCGGGTAATCTTCTTCCAGTGGGGTTTTCCGTCTTGACTATCTTTGCAAGTTTGGTGTCATTCATTCGGTCGACATGGTCCCTCCAGAAGCGTCTTCTACTTCTCCCCTACCTTACTATATCCTCGACATCGCAATCAGAGGGTATAGTCTCATTTCTGATCCTATCTCTGAGTGTTCTACCCGCGATGGATCGTAGGGTTTTCATCTCTGCTACTCTGGGAAGACTTATTGTCCGGTTGGTATCGGCTCTCACTTCTATCCCATATGTCATGACGGGACCTCTGATGGGAACTAAAGCAACTCCTGAATATCCGTAACCTCTGTAGTCTATAACTTTTAACGCCGCGCTCCGATTGATTGATAGTTTTTCATAGTGTCTAACTTGATTGGTCAAAATTATATGAAGTTCTTTTCTTGTTATGGAACGGACTTATAAGCGTGCTTTTTAAAAGGTTTTTTATTTATATAATTTTTGACATCCAATCAACATAACATATTTTATTATCAACTTTGATATCATTATTCAACTTTTTTGTATTACGTTATTAAGTCTAATGATTGACATTTATGTGAAATGAATTATAATAGATTTACGTTTCTCCGCCATTTTCTGACTCCGTCATTAATCTTCCAAAAAGTTTACAAAATGATTTCAGGTATTATGGTACCTGCGTTCTTTTTCTAATACAGTCTACGATACCTATCAATAATTAGCTTCTTACAATTTTGTTGTTTGTCTCCACGTAACGCTGAAATAGTCACACTCGTGAAAAGTTTGCAGGTAATTGCAAAAAATGTGGTATTGGGCGCCAAAAAAGTATTTTTTAAAACAAGTATTTTTATTTATTTATTTACACTTTTGTTGAACAAGATACAGAGACATTTAAACATTTCAAATATAAGTCACAACATTTGTTCACTAGGGCGAGCTTATCGCAGTGCCGCGATCTCGACAACCTTATTATGTATGTTTTGTAAAAAAAAATAATAAGGAAGTTACATTGAACCTTCCTCTAGTGAATTACTGTAATAGATCTTTTATATATTGTATGGATTCCTAAAAAAAAGGGACAATTTTTTTTTCAGAAAATAACTCCAATCGCAAAAGTATCACAGAAAAAAATCTTGTAAAGCTGAATTAGGCCTGGTTCACACTAGGCTAGTAGTTGAGTCGAGTAGGTATAGTGAATCAGTAACAATGCCAGATATACACTAAGATTCTACATGAGTGTATATCTGGCATTGTTACTATTTCACTACCTACTCGACTAAACTGCTAGCCTAGTGTGAATAACTAAAGATGAATAACTAAAGAGTTCTTTAAAAGAATTTAACTGTGAAAATAGTTTGGTCTAGGGTTAATAAGACGTATTTAACTACTTATATATTTTTTACTTCTAAATTCGCGTGTTGTCTGGAGAATAACTTGGTTGATATTTAAAGTTTAGGATTATGATGTTATAATATATCTATCTTCTTCTTGTGTTTATGTAATAGAGTATAGCGGTATAATGATGTCATTATTACGAAGTTAATTACAACGTAAATAAATACCGCATACTGTAGTTATATGATTGTTTTATTTTGCCTACCTTATGCCTCATCCACATGCTGGCCGAGCTGTCACGTTTTTTGTGTGAATGAGTAAAAAGACGTGCGGACGGGGTGATTATCTTGGATTGTATACGTAACCGACGGTTAACGCCTTTTTACTCATTCACACAAAAAACGTGACAGCTCGGCCAGCATGTGGATGAGGCATCAAGAGTAGCCATATTGACTTTTCAAAAATTTCTAAAAACGGGAGACCTTAGATCTCGACAAACTTACTAAATATGCTTTGGAAAAAATAGGGTAGAAATATTGAACCTTTATCTAGGGAATGACCGTTAAATATTTGTTATATCTCGTATAGATTACTAAAAAAAAATGTATAAAACACCTCCGATCTTTTTTCAGAAAGACGAAAAATGTGTAACTAGGCCGTATAAATTGCCTAAGATACGACCGCTAAAAATATGACTCATCTGCCTTTTAATCGAGACGTGATTTAAATTATTTTTTACACATCGCCACAAGGTTTCCTAACAAAATCTTACCGCGTCAACCTTCTGGTCTCCCAATGCGGTTTTTCGATCTTTTTAGGAATATGGTAAAAGCTATTATGGGAAAGTAGTTAATGACAAAGATAGTCCTTACTAAATAATCTCTTAAAATGTTCCACACATTTATTCATAGGACTAGCAGTTAACCCGCAATGACCGGTCAAAATGTATAATTATTTAATCTTCGATTGAAATCGCAGTTGATATAGAAAAAGTTTATTGCGTTTCCTTTATGCCGCTGTAACTTTTCGAAGTCAATTAATTGGCATTTACTCTTTATTGGCACTGCAAATAAATAAGTTATTATTGTTTTTTACTAGAAGAATCTAGAAGATAAATAAAAGAGTTTTTATATTCTTTGCTAAATTTAAGCGGGACATGCACTGCATGCTCGAATGTAATGCATTATGACTTTTATATGTTAAAAAATACCTACTCTAAAAAAGTTGTATTCAAAATGTTGTTATATTTTCGTTTAAAACTTTCTAGACTTCGAAACAGAAAAAAATAGTTGCACCCGTAGTATCGTAGACTTTTTATTTGTAGGATTTGCACTGCAGTGTCACCATGGAGTTGCATCAGAATTGCATTGTTCACCATGCAATCCGATTCATGTAGTTCATTCATATGTACATTCATTAGATTCCTTATTATGTAGTAACTATCTTGCAAGAGTTTATTGCACCTGTTGGCAAAAGAGACCATAATAAAACAAAACACCATTAATGTGCTTTATTACGAGCAGTTTTTCGAGCAATAATTGCGGCAACTTGTACAAATCGTATTGATTAACATTATTTCGCAATATATAGCAATTATTTTGGCAATATTTAAAGTGAGAGAACGTTATTGCATGCAAACGCGAAAGAGAATTGTCTAAAATGACCAAACCATTGCACGTAATTTGCACGCAGTATCGTTGTCTCACTTGAAATATTGCCGTAATAATATTCTTCTTCTTCTTCTTCTTATTTAAATATGGCACGCACCCGTCTGCGGGTGATTTTGCCATTGTCAAGTGTTTTGGTTATTTACTTATTTACTTACACTGAGAGTGACGAATCATAGTATTTTATATTTAGGTAACAAATACTAAATGCAGTGTTATAAAATGTTTCAATATCTTCAACATGTACGACAAACATGTTATTTATATAACATCAATGAAAAAACTATTGTATGACAAACACAGAATATATACAACAATATCTCTCTGACCGCACAGCACAGTTATATACAGGCCGTAGGTACACTCAAAAATACAATTCAATTCCAGGAACTACAGGCAAAATTAAAGTAAATGGAATATAGAGTCGGGCAAAATGTTTTTTTTTTTTTTTTTTTTTTTTTTTTTTTTTTTTTTTTTTTTTTAATCAATGTTATGAAAAGGATTTTTTATTTCCCGATTTCAAGTAACCCGTTTTTAAAACACGTTTGGTAGATTTTAATACAAATTACACTTATGATTCCAAAACTCGGTTACACCTTTTTATCATATTTCTTCAAGTGTTTTACAATGAAGTTATTCACTTTCGGAGAATTCAGAGCTAACAGCGATTGAATGTTAATAGGCAAGGTCTTGCACACCCCGCTGATGTCCCTCAGGAATTCCTCGTTCGGCAAAAGGGGACAACCGAAGAATATGTGGTCAACAGTTTCAGCATCTTCTCCACATTCACATAGTGGGGAGCTCACGACATTAATTTTGAAAAGGTGTGCGGCTAAGATGACGTGACCAATTCTGAGTCTGCACAGTAATGACACATTTAACTTTGGAAGTTTGCTTTTGTTAAACCATGGGTGCGATGGAACAGACGGTTGAATACTCCTATAATGGGAACCAGTAGTAGAATTGGAGTAACACTCATTCCACTCGCTCATGACAGAAAGTTTCGTCACTCTCTGGCAATCCGCAATAGGAAGAGCAAACATAGGAGGGATAATACTACAGCTGCATGCCTGCTTAGCAAGAGCGTCAGCACGCTCGTTTCCAGCTATACCAACATGGGAAGGAATCCAACAGACTGTAATGTCTAGTTTACGAGAAGAGGCCACGTAAAGAAATTTCAGAATATCATATATGAGGTGATTATTTATTGATGATTTCTTAACAGAACACAAGTTATCTACAAGGCTGAAAGAGTCTGTGAATATGATTGAGTATGGGGTGGTAGTCAAAAGGATCTCCGTTAGCGCCTCCCGAAGGGCAACACATTCCGCTGTGAAGATGGATGCGGACCGTGGAAGTTGGAATTGTCTCTCTATACCGAGAGATGGGGCACAAAAGGCTGCCCCACAGTCGCCCTCTAGAGATTTCGAGCCGTCAGTGAAAAACCTGGCATGTGAGGGCCACCTTTCCTCTACTTTCTCTAAGAAAAGTTTGTTGACTGAACTAGGATCCATAGTCGAAGCTGACTTGTCAATATCCATGTGCCGGAGCACATCTGGACGAAATGTTGTAGCCTCAAACGGAAGAGAGAACATTGGTAAAAGAGAATGAAATGAATCCGGGAAACTGTTTAAGACATAATGATAGGACGAGCACAGCAATGGGTATATTCTAGAACGCCAGTAAGGAACGGTCTGACATCTCTGAATGAGTACCTGTAATTTGGGAAAGATCAAATGATTCTCCTGAGCCAGCCTTGCCGCAAGAAACTTTAATGCAAGGGATTTTCTTCTAAGAAAAAGTGGCATTTCGACACATTCGGCCTGTAAGGCCACGATAGGTGAAGACCGCATAGCTCCTAAGATGACTCTAATTGACTTGTTCTGCATTCTTTCCAGTTTATCTGCAAGGTAATTCGGCAGAGGCTCAAACAAGAATGCACCGTAATCTAGAACACTTCTTATCAGAGCATCGTACAGGGTTCGCATTGTAGTTGGGTGAGAACCCCACCACACTCTTGCCACCGCACGGAGAATGTTTATGTTTTTTTCACATTTTGCAATGACCTTCTCGATATGAATGTTCCATGAGAGCTTCCGGTGCAGGGTCATGCCAAGAAATTTAACAGAATCTTCCGAAGGAACCGGAATATTATCAAATTTGATACCAATGTTAGGAATTCTATGCTTGTTTGAAAAACACACAATTTTACTTTTGTTAGGCGAAAGAGTAAGACCATTTTTCTTAAACCAGCCGCTAAGGGATTCGAGAGTACTCTCCATGACCTCACTCGATCGAGCAATGGATTTTTCAGCGCTGTAAACAACAAAGTCATCGGCATATTGCAAGACACTACAAGAAGTAGGAATCAGAGACTGGATGTCCTGAGTGTAGACGTTAAAGAGTAGGGGGCTTAAGACTGACCCCTGCGGTAGTCCTTTATATACTCTTCTCACAACCACGCCCTCTGGAGTCTTAATCAGGAGCTCCCTCTCGCACATTATGTTGAAAATCAGACGGCAAATAATGTCCGGAATACCTAAAGATAACAATTTCTCAAACAATATTGGGAGCAACACATTATCGTAAGCGCTACGAATGTCTAGAAAACACGCAATAAGATCCGTCTTATGGGCTCTAGCAATATGAATATCAGTCACCAAAATGCTCAAGTTGTCTAGGCACGATCGGCTCTTCCGGAAACCAAATTGCCACTCTGGCAGAAGTGCTTCTCTCTCCACGAACCACTCCAGTCTAGCCTTTATCATCCGCTCGAGGATTTTTAGGAAGCAGCATGATAGAGCTATGGGTCTGTATGAGGATCCCAACGTCGAGTCTTTACCTGGCTTGGGAATTGGTACGACAAATTGTTGCTTCCATGATGAAGGGACCGAACCTGTAGTGAGAATCACATTGAATAATGATAAAAGTTTGAGAAGAAGGGGTCTAGGAAAGTGTCGAATAAAGGAGTATGGGATCTGGTCTGGACCAGGGGCAGAATCACCTGCGGATTGAATTGCTACATCCAGTTCGTTAAAGGAAAAAGGGGAAGAGAGAATACATGATTGCTGGGGCGCGAAGACAGAGTCCTTCCGCAGCTCAAACTCCCCGGGAGCATACGCAGGAGCCAGAATCCGCACAAAACCATCAATCCAGGATGTACATTTTGAAGTGTTAGGTCTTGGGGAATAGGCACCTCTAAAAGCATTTACGGAATTCCAGACGTCTGATGGTGGTGTATCCGGAGAGAGAGAGCTACAAAATCTGAACCATCCCTGCCTTTTCTTACTCCTAAGAACTCTTTTGGTTTGAGCCTGAACCTTTCGAAGGGAGAGATAATTTTCAAGAGACATGTTCCTTCTGTAGGTTTTCATTGCCACAGAACGTTGCCTAACCATAGCCGTACATTCCTCGTCCCACCAGGGGGGAGATACTCTACGATGTCCAACAGAGCTCTTCCTAGGCATGGAAGCATCGGCTGCGCTAAGAACGAGGTGGGAAATCTTGTCGGAAACCATATTTACATCACTCATAGAATCATCAGAAGGGAGATCTATAAAACCCCCCTCTATAGACTCCCCAAACTTACTCCAGTTAGCCCTCTTTGTGTTATATCCGGATTTATGACGAGACGAATTGGATTGTGAATTGTTTGATCTTATTCTTATTATTATAGGAAGGTGATTGCTGGATAAAGGGTCCTTGAGAACTTCCCATGCGATCAGCGAAGCTAATTCACCAGTACAAATCGTTAAATCTACCGCGGTCGGATTCTGATGTGGAGGAGGAACTATAGTGGGGCTGCCGTCGTTTAAGATACATAAATTTAAGTTGTCGACCCAATCCAGCACCGCTTTGCCAGCTGAATCTGTTTTTTGAGGGCCCCATGATGAGGAATGTGCATTAAAATCACCCATAATCAAATATGAAGAAGATAAAATTGGGACGATGCTGTTCCAATACAATGTATCAAACTGGGATCTCGGGGAGTACATCGACACCACAGTGATGTCCATGATTTTTGCGGCGACTATTTGCATTCTTGAGGAGGTCGGAAGAATTAGACGATCATAAGAGAAAGATTTTTTTATCAATAGAGCTGCCCCTCCGTAACCATCGGGGCGATCATCTCTAAGGCAGTCATATCCTGGGAATGATACAAAGGAATCTGAGGAAAACCAAGTTTCCGAAATTGCAGCGACATCTATTTTGTATTTCCTTAAAAGGAATGAAATATCATCTCTATTTGATACAGCGCTGCGGCTGTTCCATTGTAGAAATGACACGTTTTTATAACTAAAAGTTTGTGGAGCCATTTTCGGTTAAAAAGGTCTGAAGAATGGAAATCAGTTGAGCTGCGTTGGACGGTAAAGAATTTTGAGATGAGAGAATTTCTATTAACATGGAAATCATTGTTTTTAAAAAGTTGTTGTTGCCAGAGGAAAATTTATTTTGGAGGTAACCAGAAGATGAGGAGTTTTCAGATTGATCGGGGGCTGGAAGATTGTTGGGGAGAGCACATCCATTTGGAGCAGATGACCAAGAACTGCCATTTGGGCAAAAAAGAAGGGAATTGTGATCAGGTTGGTTGTAACCAGGTAGTACTGAGGGGTGCGAAGGGGTTTTGAATTTGAAAATAGTCTTACGATGACTGGATGGTGTCGGGGGGTGGACATTATTAACTGTCAAGGCTGAGTTTACTGATGAAGAAGGAAGGGCCTGGGACATTGCTTCTGAATATAGAGAGAATTTTTGAGGATGGGCGGCGAGGGCCTCTTTGTAAGATACATTGTTCGTAGCCATAGTTTTTTTTACGTCCTGTTGTCTTTTGAGTTCAGGACAAGAAAGATTTGCAGCAGAGTGTTGCCCTCCACAATTAATGCACTTTAAAATTTGGGACAGACAATTTTCGCCATTATGAGCATCGCCACATTTATAACAACGGGCCGATGATCGGCATTGTGCTCTGGTATGCCCGTACCTACTACAGTTGTAGCACAGGATGGTGGGAAAGACATATTGCTCAACCCTAAATGCATTGTGGAACAAAAATACGAACTCCGGAAGGGATTGCCCTTCGAAGGTAACAACTACGGTTTGTGAGGGCTTCCATGTGGCTCCCTCACTAGACTGAATCTTCCTATTTAATCTCCTTGCCTTGATTAATTTCCATTGGGAGGGCTCAGAATACTTTATTAATTCCTCCATATCGATATCCTCACTAATTCCTCTAATTACTCCTTGTTTGGTTAGCTTGAATGTGGGGATATACGCTTTTAATTTGTTTTCAGTTATTATCGGGCTATCCAAAAAGTTGTTTGCATATTTAGGGTTCAAAAATGTCAAAGATATTTTATATTTACCCTCAGCCTTCACTGAGCCGGTGATGATACCTTGAATTTTTAAAGAATACAACAACTTACCAAAATCCAGCGCACGTATTGGTTTGGATGAATCTTCATTTTGGACATAGACCAAGAATGGCCCTAATGACGTGGATTTGTAAGTTAAAGGTTGGGAGTAAGGGAGTTGGAGAGAAGGAGGAGGATTGGGAGATATGGCAGGAACTTTAGACGGAGGGGAAGAAATGGATATATCTACATCCGGAGAAAGAGGTCTCTTTCTCGGGTCGGGAGGATCTGGAGGGACCAGGGGTACCTCCATATTGGAGGAACCTGTTCCACTATGGAATCTACAAAAAGGTTGAAAAAATTAAATAATTAAATAAAAAAAAGAAAAAGGAAAAAAAAAAATTAAAAGAAAAAAATTTTTGAACCACTCTAGATGTTTTGCTGCTTCGGACTTAATAAATTAAATACTGTATTCTCACAATAATATCGCAAATACTCGCAACTAACACAACCGCTTAGATGCGCTCTACGATCGGGACTATATTTATCAATACGATTTGTATTAGTTGCCGCAATTATTGCTGGTGTAAGCGCACTTTTTGTCTTAATGACTTGGACCTTATCGTGAGGTCTTTTATTTATTCCCTGACACAGCGTCCCTTGTAGGGTATGCATGGACGCCAGACTGCCCCATCCTTACACACACTCTTGGTTCCGTCACATCCATACAATTTGTCATACACGCCCTTGAAATTTTACCTACTATTGTTCCCCTATACCTTATGGATGTCTATTTTAATTCACATATTCACTAGGGCGAGATCTTTGCTGTCTCCTCACGCTTGCACAAAATAATATAGATGAGTGTCTGAAATTTTGATATTTTGTGGCACTTTAGGTGAAATATTAAGACATAATTTTGTTTAATTTTTTTGCTGATGCCAATTTGTTTGACAAAGTTTCACCTCAACTCTACCATCATAGATATGTATTTTATTTTTATTAGGTATCTTACGATATCTAGTAGTTAAGTTTATGTATCAAATATTCAAATACCAAAATAAAAATACATGTAAATAATATTCGTGACCATAGACAATGTCGTTGTATAATTTGGCGTCATAAACAATGAAATGAAGTCTTTTATCGCGCGTCACGTGTCGTTCCATATTCAAATTTTTCAAAAAGAAAAGAACTTTATTTTAATATTGTCACATAAAGAAACATGTTTTTTCTTTGTTTGGTAATAAATGGTAATAAACACAAAATGGCAAACATTTGTATATTTGGTGAACCATTTGACAGAAAAATCTAATCGTAGGTTGTCTTTTTTATGGTCTATTTACTTTTTTGTGGATCGTAATGTAATCTGTTTTGTAAACCAACTGATTATTACAAGAAATTGTTTTACCTGTCTAAAATCCAGCGACATAATATATTAAGTACTACCTAGATGTAATCTCTTTGCTAAAATCATATTGGTGTGAAAACATGTGAATCTTGATCTTGATTTAAATTTGGAACAAATTGTTTTTTCTTTTTACTTATAATGAAATAGTGGAGGTCTATAGCTTGTAACCCGGGGATTTACCGGAAAAAAAATCTGCTTGCTTGACTTCAATTTTAAGCGCTCCTACAGCTACCGATTAGCGACAGGACTTTTGAGGTTTCATTCTCATCCTCATTCACTTATCTTTATAATTTTGTTGTAAAATTCATTCTTGTAAAATTGTTATTCAGGATTTCAAGACGCTTTTTTTCACTTATTTCAGTTCGTCCTGACTCAATGTCACATTATGTAACCTTTGTTGATTAATCTGCTGAAGTTTCAAAGTAAATGTCACATTGGCGTGTGCCATTATTGACAGCAACTCCATTGTTCCCTATGTGAAAAAAAAATGTCGTGTTGGCCGTGAAATAAAATGGAATGATTTTATCTAAACTATAGTAGGAAACTTCAGTCAGTACCGGTGGTGACAGGTGAATTTGAAAATAGAATTCAACAAAAGAAAGCTAATACGACGTACCAACTGTCACCATGAAAGTAATCTACATAAAAATATAGGTAGGTAGATAGGTACCTACTGCCGCAAATTATACATTTTTCTCTTTTCAACTATACGTACATCTATGATCTCCTTGGAATTTTATGTTCTTAATTCAAATGTTTTCCATAATGTGCCGTTCTATATTTTAATTAAAGTTTTTTTTTTTATATGACTTGATTGGCTAATTGAGCGCCTTTAGCTAGCTGCCAACTTTAACGTGATGACCACATTATCTAATTAGCAGTCCACTCTCATTGCTTCATTTTCAATATTTTATCATACGAAAAATTGCGTGTCCACAACCTGCATGTGCATCTACAAAATTTACAGAATTGATTTTAGAATTGAAGTATTCCCACAACAGTATAGAAGAATTAAGGATGAACATTGTCGGGCTTACGACCGACCTTGGCTGGCTTAAGTGATCACTTTACACTCGAGAAACATTCGCCATTTCAGTTCACCCCGGCTGGGAATCGAACCCAGACCTTCGTCTCGCTTAGTAGGGATCATATCCACTACACCACGAAGAGCGACGGCTGTGTTGTCGAATTTCATGTATATTAATTACCTATGTATTGTTGCATTTCTACTGTTGTGGGAATACTTCAATGTATATACTACGGCTGTAGAAAAAATCCAACGCTTTACAAGAATAAAAATTTGTAAATCAAAAATAATTCAAGTTGATTTTAGAATTTCTAGAGAAACGCGAATGTTTGTTCTAAATTTCTTCCTGGCACGTTTAGTTTCGCGCCTCGCAAAAAACAATTTGATTTTATCGACACGTGATCAGTCGATTAGTGAAAGGTTAAATAATACCTAATGTTTGCTGTGGAAACTTTACTCATTTCGCGATATAAATCTTCAGTGAATTCACCATAGAGAATTCAATATAATTTTATTCGGGTAGATCTAAACCAGTCTTTAGTACATTTTATTAGTTAATCTTGTAGGCTCATCAAATACCTACTTCGTTCCCGTAGAGTTGCATTTTGAATTGTTTTAGAACGTTTTTGAAAAGAGAACAGTTTCTCAAGTAACTCAAATTTTAATAACGAGGATCGACCTTTTCAACATTTTTTTATAGTGTGGATTCGGGCCAATCAGTGGCGGATTAATTTTTGGGTGAGGCAGTGTTTTTATAAATACGGAGGGGGCTTCAGCCCTCCCTCTTGGATTCGCCACTGGGTCCAATTAACAATTCCTGCCCGTCGACTAAAAAAATATGATTTCTTTTTTCACAGGAACAACTGGCGCATCTGACTGAGACAACTAAAGCGCCTCCAGATAAGCTGAAGGCGTTACTGTCAGTCGCATACTCTTTATCCAATCCAGATTTGGCAGCTAATTCTTCAATAAGGATACCGGATTTTCCACTGGATTCGCTACCCAGAGCGGCCAAAATCATTGTAAGTATCTTTCATTGCTTTTTCATACAAAATGCCTTATGTGTTCTGGTGATATCACGATTTTGAGAATTATCTGGTATCAATTTCTCAAATTGAATTATAGTTATAAGAATCCTTATGAGAAAAACCGTCGTAAGAATTACGAGAACTTTTCCAACTTGAGATTTTTTGAGATAATTTACAAAATAAGTTCCTAATATAAGGGAAGCGACCTAATAGTTGACACTTTAAGAAAAAAACGTTTTTTTTTAGCCCTGTCGACATTTAGTGCCTTTACCTTATATAGCAAGTTTACCGAATTATCACCATAATATTTTAGTAAGGTTGCATATAAGTCTAAATCGCCAATATTCAGAATTCAGTTTTACACGGGAGATCTCTCAGACTACATATTTTAATTAACGGTAGAGTAGAATCCTGGCTAGGACAAAAAAAAAATACTTAAAATTACAAAACCAGAAAGCATGCAATAGTGGTTGCATCAAACTTAAAATCCAGGCGCGAGGTCGCTAGGCACAAACGATAGTAGACATTAAAAATAATTCTAAAATTAAAAAACGGCGCCAATTTCTTTCTATCGAGATTGCTGTTTCTTTCTTATGGTAAGTTTTGAGTTTCTTCCCATATTTCGTAGCTACTTTTCACCTGCATTAAATTTTGTAGCCTGATGTTCTGACATGAATCACTATGGTAGCATGTACTTATGAGAATAGCATAGAGATAGAATTGATGGTACGGGAGGAAATTATAGGGGAAAGCCAAGGTTTTATTGTCTTTCCAACTGCATTCCCGGAGTTTATCCTGTAATTTTATATGCAAACATCACGAAACCGAACGCGGGACTACATAATATGTTGTTTACTATACTACATTCCTACGTAAGTACCGTTTAAGGGGTGATAATGTTATAAAAGAAATCAAAACATAAGCGTTCGATTGTTGTTCTTATTTTTAAATTTAGTAATTAATGAAGAATCGATGAATTGTTGTTATTTTCAAATTTACGCAATCAAAACAAAGTCGTTCGATTGTTTTTATTTTTTTAATTTAAAAATTTAGAATATAGTAATATGACATGATTCATTTTTTTCGTATAGTTGTTCCTATTTCAAAACCGATGAAATTTAAAAATTGCATAGGTTCCAATTTCAAAACTAAAGTATTTACACATAGAAGTCTGTCAAGAAACAGATGATATTCGATGAGGGCGCTACATGTGGCTTTCGGCAACCATAGTGGCAACACTTGTAGAGTTTCTATAGAAATGTCATTGCTGCTAGAAAACAAAATTGCAGTTCTAAACTAATCCGAGACTGTCGTCTTTCTTGACAAGCTGTAATTATATCGACATTTACTGATATTTTTTATCGAATATCCGTATCGATTTTGAAATTGTCGATGTTTTCTACGATGTATTTGACATCACTAGTGATGCTAATATACGTGGTTTCTCGGGGTTAACTCATTTCAACAGCCGCGAATTAAAACAAGTTTATTTCCACGTGTAGTAAATTCAATTATTTGTTATTAGGCTGAGGCAGTGTAGCCCGTAGTATAGTAATGATAGATAGAAAGATAAAAACATTTTATTGTTTGGAAGAGGGAATTAATTTTATTATTACCTGGATAGTAATTTAAGGGTAATTTTAGACAATTTTAAGTAATTTTATAGTTCCAAGGGGAATGGGGTGGTAGATACTACATACTAGATAGGTACCTTTAACAATTGCGTTTTCATGCAGTTTAGAATATTGTCTCTAGTCTTCAGAACTGATAATCGAAGGGATTCACAAATTTATCTACCTATCCCCTCACGCTGCATTCCTTGTGGGGTAGGCAGAGGGACAGAATACCAGACCGCCCTATCTTTGCATTTATTTGTCATACACGCTCTGTTCTCTCGAACTAAAAACGTGTCCGTCTTTTAATTTCAGTTCCTATTATACTTTAAATTATTTTGTGTTTTCAAAAAAAAAAAAAACGTTTTCTTGACATGCCGTTGCGGGTAAACTGCTAGTCCTATGAAAAAATGTATGAAACATTTTTTGTAGAGAATTGAGGAAGGATTATTTTTGTAATTGACAACTTTCTTATGTCTCTTAGCATATTCCAAAAAAATGCGAAAAACCCCGTTGGGGGACCTATTTGCATAATCCAAATTGTAAATTTTTATTTAACTCGCATTTCGATAAAAAAATAACAGATAGGTCGTATTTTAGTAGTTGGTCCTAGGCAGCTTATTATTTGTTCAATTTCTCAATATTTTTCCGCAAATTTCTTTTTTTCATTACAAATTGTGTCACCAGAGATATTGTAACAAATTGTCTAATTTACATGCGCGAATCAACCGTACGACCTTTAGACTGGATTTCACCAACTTTCTAGGTGAGAAATAGAGGAGATATGAGCCACCTAGCACAAATTTTGTATGAAAAATAATGATAAGTGGCTCCTATCTCTGCTATTCCTCACCTATAGAAAGCTGATGAAATCCAGCATTAGACTTTTCAACAAATAATTGCATGATTGTTTAAAACTGAAATGTTGCACTTTTAATGTTATAACTTTGTATGGTGTTAGTTGGTGAGTGATGCATTGTTTTCTGACAATTACAGTCGGTGAACTATTCCAATAAAATTCTGTATTTCATCATATATTTATGTAGGTATAAACAGTAAGTATAATTTGTCGTAAAATTGTATGAAATGTAACGTGTATTTTCTTTCATATTTCTCACAAACTCACAGTAATATTAAAACATTACAGGCGTAACTTGATTTGCGACATTTCGCCCATTATAACTTCGCGAACACACTAACTATAGGGCCAGAGTATCCGAGTATGCGGAAAATTGCGTCGGGACTCAGCTATAAAATAACTCAGCTAATACTAAAGATGTCATCCTAAGACTTAAAACATGGATAAATGAGAATAGGTATGTTTTGAAAACTGAGAATATGTTCTGATGATTCCAGTGGTTAGAAATTAGATTTTCGTAAAATTTCTCGAAAAAAATCATTCCTAAGGTCGGCCACACACTGACGGAAAGCTAGATTCTGAAATTGTTTTTTTTTTTTGTAATAAAGTTCCGACCAAAAACTCTCTGAATTCAGTGTTACCCTGATTCTGATTCGGCCTTAGTCACCTCCGAAATTCACTGAAACTTGAGATTATTCTCGTAGTTTGTTAGATGTAATGTTGTGGATAATGATAAAGCGCGTGAGAACTCTGTTTAAAGCGCCGAACATTTTTTACGTATAAGGAACACTGACAAAGATTTAACAACACATATTTTGAATAATTTATTTTCTAATCGCGATAGAAATAAGATTTTTTTAATAATGTTTTCTCCGTTTTGCGTCAATTGAATTAATGTTTCGACTTACGTCATTCAGATTTATATGGAGGTACGTCTGTATTTTCAGAACGTACGTAAATGTACAACACATTTTTCTTGTAGGTACAATACAAAGACTGGCGTGTTAGTTTCGCGTGTCAGAAAGGAAAATTGAAAAAAGTTTATACGTATTACATAATAAATGTAATATTACTATTCTTATATTGGATTGCATTCAACATTTCCATCTGTTTACATGTCATATATTTTATATAAGTTTATTGTTCACATGTAGATATTATTTTGATACGTAGTTTCTGTATGCTGATTTACTTCATTTCATGTTCGTTAAGGTGATCATATTTTTAAACATAAATAGGAGGACAAAAAATGCGTAAATAGCGCCGCAGGTGAATTTTTTTTGGGACTGTGAAGAAGGTCGCTATGTATTTTGATTTATTTTCTTGAAAATGTTTTCCATAAAGGATGTATCAAAAAAATATCGCCGCAGATGAAATATTTGTCATAAGACATACAAAATTACATATATATAAAAGGTAAAGGTAATTAGCGCCGCAGGCAATTTTTTTTAAAGAAACAATTGCATTTTAATGTATTTTTATACTATATTACTAGTAAATTCATGGTATGATGGAAAAACGTGTGGTTTTGAGATTAGTTTTAAAATGTTAAAAAGTAAAAAAGGAGGACACTTTTGGAGGGAGGACAGAACCTAGAAAAGGAGGACTGTCCTTCCAAAAGGAGGACGGTTGGTCACCTTATGTTTGTATTCTGTCTGTATGTTACGTTGCTTGAATGTTGTGTAGATTGGTGAGGATGTTACTTTGAATGACGTAAATCACGTGAATGAACAGTGAACACAACTAGTGATTTACATAAAGTCTCGTAGAATTACGTATAGGATTAGCACAATTACATATTGCTTAGGAAAGCAGTGCATATACAGACAGCATTAATCATTCAATTGTTTAGAAAATCAGTCTCAATTGTAAGGCAAATTTCTACTTTCCGACACAACTACGAATCAGTGTTTTCAAATGGTTTTTCAAAGAAAGTTGAAATTTCGCGCAAAGTACGTCACGAAAAAGTAAACGCCGAGAAACTATTAGCGAAATGTGGACTGTAGTTCTGTTGTAGGCAGATCCACAAGTCGCTGATTCAGATCCGGCTCGAAGGACCATTGTCTGAAATATGCGAGGAAACAAAAGCAGAAAGAGTATGATCATTTGCTACAACAATTGTCTTTCTCCAAATGTTCCTTGTTATCCTCCCAATGTCTATTTGATTTCTGGATCAAATTTCCAAGGGTTACCCATCTTTGACGTCAAAATTAGTTGAGGAATAATGTCACTTTTTTTTTTCAGGAAAACAATCCAAACCTACCTCTTCATACAATCATATTCATGCTATATCCATACACCGCATTCCTCACCAAAGACGTTTACAAAAACGTCATTCCCGTTATGGAAACATTCAATGCCAACGTTCAAGCTTCGGAGACATACACTCTGAAAACCAAAACAGTCTCTCCAGATCCAAACACACTACAGGCTAAGGTGGTTGTGGATACAAATGGATTTGAGTGCACAATGGATGTGCCATGTGGATCTGTGAATGCTGAGATCAGAGACGTTTACATAAGGAACCAGTATCAAGATAAAGCGTTGGCTGAGATGCTACATTCCCATGCTGTGTCCGATATTTGTGTCATAGGTAAGTATTTTACGGTTGATTTCAATTGTTATAATATCGCCCAGAACATTATCGACGAATTCGTTAAACGATAGGTATGTTTCATAACATCATCTGTTTATCCCATGAGAACGAAAGGAATAGAACATGAAAAAACGAGATGGGGATATTTTCGTAGAATTTTGTTCAAATTTCATGACCTTAAAATGCCTTATTGCAGTGGCGTAACTAGCATTAGTGCCGCCCGGGGCGGACTCTCAAAATGCCGCCCCACCCGACCCCTAAAGTACCTACACAAGTACATACCTGCCCATTGGTGTCTGCAGTTTTGAAGCTAGGCGAGAGCAACTAAAATTTTGATATAGACGTGGCATAATAAAGCACGTAAATAGCGCCGCAGGCGAAATTTTTTCATAAGACTAAATGTAAATGAAGGTCATGTTGTAGTTTTATTTACTATCTTTAAATAAAAATATTAAAAAAGTAAGTACATATCACAAAAAAGATATTAAATAACATCAAATAAGGAGCGCCGCAGGCGAAATTTTTTGGACAAATGATGAACGATGGGTGAAATGATGAACCTGGTTATCTTTCTGTAGTAGGTAACACATATGGATACATGTATTGTATAGGGGAAGCGACCATGCAAGAAGTATCTACCTAACGAAATTTTAGTCATAAGATATCGAAAATCTATCTTATTTGAGTACCCATAAGTATTAATTAGCGCCGCAGGCAAATTTTTTTATGAAAATTATTGTAATTTAATAGATTTTCATAATAATTTTAGAGAATCAGAGATTTTTTTAATTTGTGTATTTTATCAAGATGTTTTTTTATATGTTGTGCCATTTTGCCGCCCCCTGAAATGCGCCGCCCGGGGCGGACCGCCCCCCCCGCCCCACCCTAGTTACGCCACTGCCTTATTGTATAGTTCACGATTAATATATCGAAAATCGTAGCAGCCTATGTTACCCAGTGTTTTCCAAAGTTTGTTATGATAATGATGTGGAGGTTAATATTAATATTTGTTTTCAGGACCTAAAGGTTGTGGTAAAAGCCGTGTGACGTCTCTGTTGGCTCACACTTTGGGCTACACTCCAGAGGTACTGGCTCTATATAGAGACATGCCTGCCAGGGAGTTGCTGCAGCGAAGAACGACCCTTCCAGGTGGTGACACGGTATGGAGTCCTTCACCTTTAGTTCGTGCAGCTTTAGCTGGAAGAATGTTAATATTGGACGGACTACATAGACTACATCCCTCAGCTGGTGCTGTCTTTCACAGGTTGGTATTTCAATTTATCGAATCATCTTCGTTCATGGCTATCACATCTCCTATGATCGACGAACTTAACATTTTTTTCTTTGTAGATTAGTTCATGATCGTGAGATACAACTGTACGACGGTTTGCGCCTGATACGACACGACAGGTATGATGATCTAATTGCTTCAGGATTCACAGAACAACAGCTGACAGAGAGTGGCGTACATAGAATACATCCAGCATTCAGGTACATGCTCATCCAAATCCGTTTAATTAACCACAAACAAGATGATATTTTTGACAAACTTTGTTTTTTTTTAGAATTATAGCTTTAGCTGAATCTCCTGCTCTGTCCCACGGTCCTGGATGGTTGTCTCCTGAGATTCTCAGCGTTTTCATGTTCCATCACATGAGGAATCTAAGTAAAGATGAAGAGATGTTTATCATTGAATCATTGGTAAACAACATTCATTCCAATTCCTAAAATTTTCTTTCAAATATTTTCGAACAAAATAATTATTTATGAATGTTTGTTTTACAGTTTGGAAAAATCCCAAAGCCTCTAAAGTCCATTATTAACTTGGCTCAAGTTCTTCGCACTTCCAGTGATAACACTTTACAAAACCTATCAAGTTCTCTATCAACACGACAGTTACTCAGAATAGCTAATAGAATGAATAAGTATCCGACAGATTCTGCATACGATACGGTGCAAAGAACGTTTTTAGCAAAATTCTTACCAAACTTAGCGAGAAATGCTTTAGACAATGTTTGCAATACTCTCGGCATTACTTCTGATAAGCAATCAGGCGGATTCTTCAGTAAGAAAGTTTTGACAGAAGAGTTGAAATGCGAAGTGAACAACGGTATTTTAACAATCGGAAATACGAGCGTACCTATTTATAAAACTGAAGCCATAACGAAAGTACCCGATATTTTATTTTATAATGTACCGCAACACATTGAATTAATGGAGTGGTTGTTGCAAGATTTCCAATTGGGAAATCATCTGTTGCTGGTCGGAAATCAAGGTGTGGGCAAAAATAAAATTGCCGATCGTTTACTACAGCTGCTGAACAGACCGAGGGAATATATCCAATTGCATAGAGATACAACAGTACAATCTCTCACAGTTCAACCGACTGTTAAAGGTGGAATGGTCGTGTATGAAGATTCTCCTCTAGTAAATGCTGTTAAATTTGGACATGTCTTGGTTGTGGACGAGGCAGACAAAGCTCCCACTCACGTCACGTGTATTTTAAAGACATTAGTAGAAAATGGTGAAATGCTTCTGAGTGACGGTAGAAGAATTGTGCCAAAGAGTTTGCTGGGGACTTCGGCGTATGAAGATACTGTACTCATTCCAATGCATGAAGATTTTAGAATGATTGTTTTGGCAAATAGACCTGGTTTCCCATTCCTCGGAAATGATTTCTTTGCTGCTTTAGGTGAGAATATTAAGAAATTCGTACATCCATATTAGAGTACATGGTTGGCACAGTTAGCTGAGGTGGCGGTCTCTCGAGCGGGAGATGCCAGGTTCAAACCCCGGCGACGTATTACACACTTTGCAATACAGGCAACACATTGGACTGTGCATAAAACGTGCATAGTTAGTTGATTTTTTTATGGACCTTTCCAATTTTGGAATTTGTTTCTAGACTTTTTTCCCTTTCACACTAATGCATTTTATTTGTCCCCACAGGTGATTTATTCTCGTGTCACGCAGTCGACAATCCTTCAATAGAATCGGAACTTGCACTCTTGAAACAATACGGACCTGATGTTCCATTGGAAGTTGCGAATAAGTTGGTTCGTGCCTTCGCTGTCCTCAGATCTATGGCTGATCAGGGTCTTGTCACTTATCCGTATTCCACTAGAGAAGTGGTCAACATTGTCAAACATATACAGGTAAATAATTTTTCGTCTATGTCATCTAAGAAAAAAATGTTGATTTAAGAATTCAATTAATTTTTTCCTTTTTTTTCCAGAAATATCCGGAAGATGACTTAGCGAGTGCTTTTGGTAATGTGTTTGATTTTGATAAGTACAGTGTTGAAATCGGAGAGACTTTGGTGAAAGTTCTGAATGATAGTGGACTGCCGGCAGCTGGACTTATGAAACTCAAAGACCCCATGGCCAAGAAGAAGTTACAGATGACCATTGACAGCAAAAGTGGGTGAGTTGACAAACACAAAGAAAGCATTACAGTTTTTTCCTCACATAGTGTAGCGTTATGTGAACTTCCTTGGGGAGGAGGCAGGATGGGTGTTCCGACGCTTACGAGCCGGCTTTGGCTGGTTTAAGTGATCTGGGCATAAATTGATCACTTAAACCAGCCAAAGCCGACTCGTAAGCATCGGAACACCCATCCTGCTTCCTCCCCAAGGGAGTTAACATAACGCTACAATATGTGAATAAAGATGCCTCTCGCCTCTGTTGATGAAAAAACTGTACCTAATGTATTTCCGTCTGGCAATGCAGATAAATTCCAGTTCCATACTTAAAATAATTTAGGTATATCTCAAAACAAAGAAAACAAATATTAATTCAGAGCAACTAAGTATTTTTGTCTCCTTGAATAAAACATCATTAGTGATGGATAATATTATCATTTTAGCAAAGATGCAGCTGGACCCAAATTCGGAAAAATAGACCCCACTGGCAATCCACACGTGGGGGGAAACACCTGGGCTGGAGGTACTGGGGGGCGAGACACAGCGGGATTGGGAGGTAAAGGAGGTCCATACCGACTGGATGCTGGACATCCAGTACATCAGGTAATCTTAAATTATGTTCTCATTTTTTAAAATGGAGGGTTTGTCAGTCATGTCCCCTAATGTCATATTTTTCATTCAGTTATCAGACCAAGAGAAGGACGATGTTCCCGACCATATTAAAAAGGCAGCTAGAGCGATGAATAGGAAAGCATTTGAAGAAAGGTTACGAGAAATCCAAATGAGTGAATATGATGCTAAGCTGTATAATGAGTTCTTGGATGGAGTCAGAACACAGGTTATGTTTTATTGTTTAGTTGTTTGGAGTCATAAATTAAATGTAGCATTCTCTTGTTCAGTTGTTTGGATTCAGGACATAATATGTAACATATCCTTGTTTAGTTGTTTGAAGCTATAAATTAAATGTAGCATTCCCTTGTTTAGTTGTTTGGAGTAATAAATTAAATGTAGCATTCCCTTGTTTAGTTGTTTGGAGTAATAAATTAAATGTAGCATTCCCTTGTTTAGTTGTTTGGAGCTATAAATTAAACTAGCATTCCCTTGTTTAGTTGTTTGGAGTAATAAATTAAATGTAGCATTCCCTTGTTTAGTTGTTTGGAGTAATAAATTAAATGTAGCATTCCCTTGTTTAGTTGTTTGGAGCTATAAATTAAACTAGCATTCCCTTGTTTAGTTGTTTGGAGTAATAAATTAAATGTAGCATTCCCTTGTTTAGTTGTTTGGAGTAATAAATTAAATGTAGCATTCCCTTGTTTAGTTGTTTGGAGCTATAAATTAAACTAGCATTCCCTTGTTTAGTTGTTTGGAGTAATAAATTAAATGTAGCATTCCCTTGTTTAGTTGTTTGGAGCTATAAATTAAACTAGCATTCCCTTGTTTAGTTGTTTGGAGTAATAAATTAAATGTAGCATTCCCTTGTTTAGTTGTTTGGAGTAATAAATTAAATGTAGCATTCCCTTGTTTAGTTGTTTGGAGTAATAAATTAAATGTAGCATTCCCTTGTTTAGTTGTTTGGAGCTATAAATTAAACTAGCATTCCCTTGTTTAGTTGTTTGGAGTAATAAATTAAATGTAGCATTCCCTTGTTTAGTTGTTTGGAGTAATAAATTAAATGTAGCATTCCCTTGTTTAGTTGTTTGGAGTAATAAATTAAATGTAGCATTCCCTTGTTTAGTTGTTTGGAGCTATAAATTAAACTAGCATTCCCTTGTTTAGTTGTTTGGAGTAATAAATTAAACTAGCATTCCCTTGTTTAGTTGTTTGGAGTAATAAATTAAATGTAGCATTCCCTTGTTTAGTTGTTTGGAGTAATAAATTAAATGTAGCATTCCCTTGTTTAGTTGTTTGGAGCTATAAATTAAACTAGCATTCCCTTGTTTAGTTGTTTGGAGTAATAAATTAAACTAGCATTCCCTTGTTTAGTTGTTTGGAGTAATAAATTAAATGTAGCATTCCCTTGTTTAGTTGTTTGGAGCTATAAATTAAACTAGCATTCCCTTGTTTAGTTGTTTGGAGTAATAAATTAAATGTAGCATTCCCTTGTTTAGTTGTTTGGAGTAATAAATTAAATGTAGCATTCCCTTGTTTAGTTGTTTGGAGTCGGGAAATGAATTTGATTTTATTTTTAGATTGGTGCACTTCGTGGTGTGTTGAGTTCTTTACAAGCTCGTGCCAAAGAAAGACATTGGGAGAGACATCAAACTTCAGGGGACTTGGATGATACTAAAATTGTTGAGGGTTAGTTTGTCATATTTAGTTCTGTCATAAATGTTGGACATTGTGTTAGGATATTTGTATTTTTGCATACTTAGAAATCGTTGTGTTATTTCAGGTTTAACAGGTGAAGAGGCTATTTATAGAAGACGGGTGGATCAGACGCCACTGCCCGGAACTCCTCAAGAAAAACCAAAGTTGTTGAGATTACTGGTGGATGTCTCTGGCAGTATGTACAGATTCAATTCCTTTGACGGAAGACTAGATCGTTCTCTGGAAGCGGTCGTCTTAGTCATGGAAGCACTTCGAGGCTTTGAGTCTCGCATCAAATATGACATATGGGGGCACTCGGGAGAAGAATATGGTACACAACTCGTATCAGTCAATAATCCTCCTAAAAATGAAAAAGAAAGATTACAGGTGATCATTTCTCGTATTAAAACATATTAGTTATTCTATCCCCTCACGCGGCATCCCTTGCGGAGTAGGCATAGAGAACCGATCGCCAGAGTTTCCTATCACTACATACAGTTCTTGCTTTCGTCACATTCATGCAATTCATCATACACACTCTACTATTCCCTTCACTCAAAACACATCCGTCCTCGAGAGTCTGGTCTACACGGTCAAGCCATGTGATTCTTGGATGACCGCACTTCCTTACACCTCTTCTTTCTCCCAGGTATATTTTCTTCGTTCATCCTCTCAACATGTCTCAACCATCTCAACTTGTTCAGTTTAATTCTAGTCATGACATCCGTTTTACATTTACTCAACTCTCTGATCACTTCATTTCTTATTTCTCAACGTTCTTTCACACATTCTTCTCAGCGATCTCATCTCAACAGCGTTTTAGTTATCGACTTTACTAATTTTAAAGAACATTGATTACTCATAAAAACGAAAATTCTAGGTGATACGAACAATGCACGCCCATTCCCAATTCTGCATGTCTGGCGACACGACAGTGCGAGCAGTAAAACATGCCATCGAAGGTTTGTCTGAACAGTTACACACACCAAATCCACAGTGGGATGAGACTATGCTCGTGGCTCTGTCAGATGCCAACCTGTCTCGATATGGAATCCCTCCGTCAGAATTAGCAACAGCGTTGACCAGCTGTCCTGAAGTTCAGGCACATATCGTGTTTATTGGGACTTTAGGAAACCAAGCTGATACGTAAGTATTTTTGACAGATTTTTGTTCTATTCTTTATTTGAAAATTTAAATTCAAAACATTCTTTTTTGTTCAATATAAAATATTGAGGCTATCGTGATATCTAGGCCCTGACGCTCAAAAACGTTACCACGGCAACCACCCGCTATCGTGACGTCACCTTGTCCTGGTGATAAACACTTGATCATATTGAATATTTCCTCCCATACATTTTTTCGTCATCGTCTCCCATCATTGTGTCATCAGCTTCTTATGTCACATAGACCCAGCCTGTACGTCAATATTATGTCGTCCTCACAAAATATTAGTCATAGAGTTGAATTGTTTTTTTTCTTCTTTCAGATTGTTGTCGAGTATGCCAGTCGGTCGTGCCTTTATGTGTATGGACGTATCGACATTACCTCAAATCTTACAGCAAATATTTGCAGCTTCCATCTCCGCAATGCCCAAAGAATCATGATATAAAATATCACTACAGGCATAGGTAAACTAAATACGTAATTTCAAAGGCTACCATTTTAACTGCTTCAGCCAGTTGACACAGTTTTATCCCAGTGTTGCAATTAGTACAATATTATTGAATTATAAATACTCCAATCATAAATTAGTTTAATACATATTTATTTATATGTTTTATATTATTGACGATAAGAAGATACGTAATATTGAAAATGGATTTATCAATTGTTTGTAAATGTGTAGGTATATTATTAATAGTAAATATATTTTTATACAGTTGTGTATGTAAATAAATTGTACATAAATAAAGGATTTTATACAATAAATCTTTTTTCTGTTTCCCCTATTCTGGCAACTCGTACACACACACACATGAGAGAATTTTTCCATTTTCAAATTTATAGAATAGTATAAATGCTAGTTGGTATGTATTGGCCGATTTGAAAATTAGAATACGGAATTTCTAGAACACATTGAATTCAAATTTGTTTGCTTAGCATTTTTATTATTTATTTTCACTTAACTTTATTTGCCTGAGATTTGCTGAGCATCCTTCTTTTTTTGGAAGAATTATGTGGGTATAGTTAAGAAAAGGTTAAATAAAAGGCAAAAATTGATAGAAAAACACATTTATGAGATAAAACAATGTGTAAAATACTTTATTTAAAATGATTATGTAATAATTATTAATTTATCACCTACAATTAATAAAAGTACGTAATTGTTTTAACTTATTCTACATTGTTGTAATAATATTTACACAAATAAATGCTGCCAATTTCCTTTTAAATTTTAATTCAATTTCAATTATTATTGAGACGAAATATAATACACAAATGCATATAATATACTGAGAATTGTGTTGGCGAAGTCATGCCTCCGCGGTAAATAAAATACAAATTGAGAGAATAGCGTAAATACATGCAAATCCTGAATATTTAAATATCGAAGTTCGCAGGATCAAAAGAAATATTTCAGTATACATACTGAAAATTTGTTACATTGAAAGTATGGAAGATGTTATTTTTTTATAAATTACGATACAGTATAAAAAAAATCCTTTAAAATCTTAAAGTTAAAGACATATCGAGGTCGTCGATAGCCTGGTTTGTAATGCGCTTGACTGTTAATCCAGTGGGTGCGGGTTCGATCCCCGACGCGGACCTAGTCCACTTCACGACACAAGCTTTTCAAGCTTACTGTGATGTGAGATACAAAGATGTGTTCATTTCTTTATACAAAAAAATAAGTCACATACAAATGACACAAGAAATCACCCAATATATGTAGATTTGGTGCCCATTCGTCAATATATTACGTGAAGTTGGAACTTCATTCAAATTTCAGTTACAAAAATTTGTCATTTCTGTAATAATATTTCTCGGGCACAAATTGAAGATACGCTATATTGGGAATTTCGTTACAAAGAGAACAGACCTGTGTAGAAATAAAAAAAATACAATAACTACAGTAAAATATTTACAAAATTGAATAGGTAATAAAATTACAGTACATAATATCTAAAATCAGTCTTAATAATGTTTTACAATATTAAAATAACAATCACAGGACAATAAAATGATAAATTCAATATAATTTTAACCTTCTAAGAAGTATGGCTTTTCTTCTACGTACGGCCTGTATATTTATACAGACATATCAGGCAGCCATACTAAACAAAGAGTTAAGATTACATTAGTATAAGCTTAGCTTAGAATATAAACGTTGGCAAGAATTTAAACTATAATTAATAAATGTTATGTAAAATGTACACATAGGAATATAATGTTGATATTGATGTGATAGACATTTGTGGTTGATTGCCATTTGGAGTAATCATCTTTTTTAGCAGTATGTTCCCCTTCAGACTGTCACATCAATCCATTAATGAATTTTAATTATAAAATTATGAATTGTTTAAAATTTATACACAGAGTGGTAAAAAATTTTGTAAAGTTAAAAATATTTATATCAAAAATCAATGGCAACACATACTGAACTGTTTAATACTACGGTAACATTGCCAATGTTATATTACCACAATAATTCACAACGATACATCGAGATTCGAATGAAAAAAATTACTTTTTTTATTTTGAAACAGTACTTCATAATTCTAATTATTCTAGTTGGCCGCGATCCTCTGGTGGTTTAATTACATTTAATACAGTCAAATTACTATTCAAGGATACCACACGTGGCACTGCATGATATCCCAGATGGACAACGCCAGCCAGGAAGGCCCCCAAAGAGATGGAGGGAAAGCTGGAGTTCAGCATCCCAAGAGTAGACTCCTCCTGCTAGAACAGACTCCTTAGTCTAACGAAAGTGGAGAAGAAGAAATTATTACTACTCGTTCAACAGAGTACATATCTCTCGTCCCCTCTCCGATTTCTTAAGTTTCGGAATGTTACGATTCAACCGATCCCAACAGTTGTAACCCATCACAAAATACAGTAACTTGTACCAATCTTTCATGAGTCTGAACGTCTTCATATGAATCAGTTCGTGGGGAATTTGTCTAGCTTTGTAGTGATCGAATAAAACGTTGGCAATCGGACATTTGGCTTGTCCGCTTCTGATGTATTTCAGTAAAATCTGATCTAGATTCGTATAAATATTGTTTTCAGCGTACTCCACTTCGTTCTGATCTTTGCTGTACGGATTTACAATGTATAATATAATGTCCGCTTTGTTGAAAGCGTCCACACACCATATGTACGGATTGTCGTGATTGGTTAGTTTGATGTCGTCTTTGAGCAATAATTTCCAATGTAGTTCGTATTTGAAATATTTGACGAGAAGATCGACGACCTCTGCGTCCATTTTGTTGCCCGGTGGATGAATGATGAGAACGTTGGGACGAGATCGCTTCTTGACTCTCCCTGAAACGAAAACAATGACATTTAACATCAAAACGAAACGTGTCAAATAAAAAGAGAATTGTTTAAACGTAGATTAAAATTGTAGTCTTACATTTGAAGGCGAGCCAAAGCATGATCGGAATCCAGAAGATTGAAAACGCTAGCGCCACCCACAGAATCGTGTACACCAGGTTGTCTTGTTCTAGAACTAAACGAAAAAGAATAAATGAAAGACGTGTAATAAGTATTTGTTTTGTATATGGATAAGTTTGTAACACATTCAAAAATAATCTATTTTTTGCTTGTGGCAAGGTTTTTCAGAAGTTCCTAATTATGCCGTGGCGCCACTTGCTGGACACCACAATATCATGTATTGTAATATAGTAGGTAGGTAGCCAGGAAGTCAGCCATCTTTATAACTTTTTTTCTCGTCATGTAGACGGTGGCTTGACGTACTTTCTATGTATTAGCCAAAAAGAAGGAAACCAATAAATTGTTAAATTCAAGAATGGTGCTTGACTTGAACACATCCCTGTCCAAGATGGTCCATCACGCCGGAGTAAAGGTCAGAGTATCATTCCTATAGTTCCTTCCTTTTTTTTGGTTATGTTTTCTATACATTGTTCTGTCAGGAGAGCGTGTGACAGACATTGCGGAATGTAAATGTTTCAGTTTGATTTTATGTTGAGTTAATTTATTTCCACTGTATGCAGTGGCGTAACTAGGGGGGGGCGGGGGGGGCGGTCCGCCCCGGGCGGCGCATTTCAGGGGGCGGCAAAATGGCACAACATATAAAAAAACATCTTGATAAAACACACAAATTTAAAAGTCCCTGAATTTTCTAAAATTATTATGAAAATCTATTAAATTACATTAATTTTCATAAAAAAATTTGCCTGCGGCGCTAATTAATCCAGTTCGCGTCTTAGGTAGGTACATATTATTTATAGGTCTTCAAATAAGATAGATTTTTGATATCTCATAAATAAAATTTCGTTACTTCTTGCATGGTCGCTTTCCCTATACAATACCTGTAACCATATATTATGTGTACCTAATATAGAAAGA
This sequence comes from Ceraclea dissimilis, assembly GCA_963576895.1. Lineage (NCBI taxonomy): Eukaryota > Metazoa > Arthropoda > Insecta > Trichoptera > Leptoceridae > Ceraclea > Ceraclea dissimilis. Next base: position 4,494,851 of record OY756377.1, read on the forward strand.
TAACCAGGTTCATCATTTCACCCATTTGTCCAAAAATTTTCGCCTGCGGCGCTCTTTCTTCGGTGCTTTTTTGTGATATGTACTTCCTTATTTTTTTTATATTTTAATTTAATAAAGTAAACAAAACTTCAACATGACCTTCAATTTCATTTAGTTTTATGTAAAAAATTCGCCGACGGCGCTATTTACGTTCTTTATTATGCCACATCTCTATTAAAATTTTAGTTGCTCTCGCCTAGCTTCAAAACTACAGACATCAATGGGTAGGTATGTACTTGTGTAGGTACTTTAGGGGTCGGTGGGGCGGCATTTTCAGAGTCCGCCCCGGGCGGCACTAATGCTAGTTACGCCACTGACTGTATGCCCTGCGCAAAAACGTATCTACATTTATACTATTATAAAGATGCATCGCGGAAAATTCGCTACGCAAAGGTGCTGCATTGAGATGCTTGTAGGTAGATGAGAAAATGTAGGTAGATATTATACACGTGGGAAGTAATTGAATATGCTTACAAAGGGTAAGGGGGAAGTTTTTTATGGAGTTCAGTTGTCACGAAGAGTGGAAACTTATTTCGCATGACGCAGTTGTTCATTTTTTTTCAGATAGGTAGATCGATCGCAATTTTCTTGGGCACTGTGATTCGATTGCCTTGACGAATAGTTCATGGGCAGCTGCTCATATTTTAAAAGGATGTGATCACTCTTTGTGACACAATATTCGAGATATATTCGGCCACACATTTAAATTCAAAATTCGCGTGCACATGTTCATTAGTATTGCCACTGGGAGGTAGGTAGGTAAGTGATTGGTGAAAATCTAGCTAGGCTTGACAAAATAGGACATTTTTAAGTTGTTTCTTGTTGAATACATCCAATATGCCGGAATTAAAGGCCAAATTAATTGCCAAAAGGGGTACATTAAAGGGACAATTGACAAGGTATGCAGATATTGTTAAGCAAGATGATGTAGATATTTCTGAATTGGAGGTTAGAACACAAAAGATTGAATTAGTTTTTAAAAGATATGAAGAAATTCAGGATCAGATAGAGGAAGTGGATGAGACAGAGGAGGCGGATAGAGTAGTTTACGAAGATTTGTACTTTGCATCAGTTGCAAAGGCAAAACAACGAATGAATAAGGCAAATTCCACAACGGCAAAATTCAAACTAACACCCTTACAGATTCCCACTTTCGTCGGGTCTTACGATTCCTGGCTTCATTTTAAGGAGGCGTTTCAATCTTTAGTTGAGGGAAACCAATCATTAGATTCATTACAAAAGTTTCACTATCTTCTGAGTTCATTAAAGGGTGATGCATTAAAATTAGTGTCCAGCTTAGAAGTGTGCGGAAAGAATTATGAAGTTGCATGGGAGGTGCTGAAGGAACGATACGAAAACAAGCGAATCATAATAGATAAGCATTTATGTACATTATTTAATACCCCAACTTTACGTAATGAGTCGCATCAGGGGTTGAGAAGTGTTTTGGATGGGGTGCAGGTAAATTTAAGAGCTTTGAATAGTTTGGGGTTACCGACGGAACACTGGGATGCTATGATAGTGCACCTGGTCACCTCAAAGTTGGACGTTCAAACACGCACTGCGTGGGAATCATACCCAATAAAGGGGGAGATTCCTACCTATACCGAGTTGGTACAGTTTTTGAATGAAAGAAGTAGGATTTTGGAAGTTACCTCATCAAAATCAGCGAAGACAGTTTCTGGCAGTGGTTCGCGGGTACTTATGGCCACAGCTGCACAATATAGCTGCAGTCTGTGCAAAGAATCCCACACATTAGATAGTTGTTCGGTATTTAAGGAACAAGCTCAGGCAGATAGGTGGAGGACAGTTGTCAAGGGAAAACTGTGTTCCAACTGTTTGAAGGCAAGACATTACAGTAAAGACTGTAACTCTAGGTACCGTTGTAAAACTTGCAACGGTAAACACCACACCTTGTTACACCGGTCGCAAGGAAACACACAGGTTCACACGGCTGAGGTGCACGGTTCGATAGTGACAACCCACTCAGCAGTGAAGCAGGCGTCTCAGGTGTTTCTGTCGACAACTATGGTTGGCATAACATTGAGGGATGGCTCCAAGTATCGCGCTAGGGCACTATTGGACTGTGGTTCGCAGTCCAATTTTGTTTGTCGGAAATTGGTGGATAGATTGGATCTGCCACTCAAGGATGTCATGATTCCTGTGAGTGGCATCCACAGCCATCAATTTTCGATAAACCACGAGACACATTTTTAGATGCATTCTTTGACGTCTGATTACCATAATAGGATTAATTGCTTTGTTTTGAAAAGCATCACTAATTCTCTTCCTGCCTCAGAGTTAGACAGAAAGATGATGGAGATACCTGAGGGACTTGTTTTGGCTGACCCTGCATTCCACACACCGGGAGAAATCGATATCTTGCTCGGGGTGGAGGCGTTCTGGGAGATAGTTAAACAGGAGCGAATCAGGTTGGGACCCGGGTTGCCGATGCTGGTGGAGACGAGAATGGGATGGGTGGTGGCTGGACCAGCTCCCCTGATATGCGAGCCTAGGAACAGTCACAACCACAAGAAAAGGCCAGTATCTTGTAATCTCTCTATTTCAGATTTAAATAATAGCATAAAAAAGTTTTGGGAAGTAGAGGAGGTAGCCTCTTTTCCGAGGTTATCAAAGGAAGAGGAAAGATGTGAGAAACATTACGTTTCCACTCTCAGTCGTACAGACACAGGCAGATTTTTGTTAAGTTTACCGTTTAAAACAAACAAACCGAGCCTTGGTAACTCATTAGAGATGGCAAAGAATAGACTGTTTGCCATGGAAAAGCGCTTCATACAAAACAAGGAATTAAAGGAAGCTTATTGTGGGTTTATGAATGAATACTTAAGGTTAGGTCACATGTCACAATGTGAGGAAAAGCAGACTGATGTGTGTTATTTGCCGCATCATGGAATTTTCAAAGATGAAAAGATTAGAGTTGTTTTTGACGGTTCGGCTCGGACCTCAAATAATTTATCTCTTAATATAACTTGATGATCGGACCATTAGTACAGAGAGAATTGTTCACTATTTTAATAGCTTTCAGGAAACATCAATTGGCATGGGTGGCAGATGTGAAGAAGATGTATAGACAATTAAGAATCCAGGAAGAACATCAAGATTATCAGAGAATTGTATGGAGAGAGGACGCGAGAGAAGAAATTCAACACTATAGGTTGGAAACTGTGACATACGGACTTCGATCATCGCCATTTCAGGCTACGAGGAGTATTAAACAGTTAAGTATAGAATTTCAAAATGTATATCCAGAGGCATGTAATACCTTACAGAGGGACCTGTACATGGATGATGTTTTAACGGGGCACGACAGTCCCGAGATTTTCTTAAGGTTGAGAGAGGAATTAACAGTCATTTTACAGTCTGCTGGTATGGAATTGGCAAAATGGAGGAGTAATTTGGTACAGAATGAGAACCCTATTGTCAGTGAAGATAAATCTCTCTCGTTGGAGGACAGTCAATCAAAAGTCTTGGGTTTGCATTGGAACCACACAGTAGATTGTTTTTTGTACAAGGTAGACCAAACTATGTATGCAAAGGAATGTACTAAGAGAAGTATATTGTCAGAGATATCAAAAACCTTTGACCCTCTGGGACTGATATCCCCAATTGTTTTACAAGCTAAATTAATAATGCAGTTGTTGTGGCAAGGGAATTTATCTTGGGATGCTAGACCCCCGGAAGGTATTGTGGTTAAATGGGAATCGTATAAGAAAAATTTAATGGATATTAATGCTTTTCAGATACAAAGGAAGGTTCGGATAAAGAATTCTATAAAAGACATGCTAATTGGATTTTCGGATGCCTCAGAGACGGCGTATGGAGCTGCTATTTATTGGAGGTCTACTGCCGAGTCAGGGGAAAGTCATGTAAGGTTGATCTGTGCCAAGTCAAGAGTGGCACCACTAAAGAATGTGTCGCTTCCAAGATTAGAATTATTGGCTGCTGTGTTACTGGTTAAACTTATGAATCAGGTGAGAGATGCATTTCATTTAAAAGACATTGAAACGAGATTATGGACCGATTCAATGATTGTATTACACTGGATTAATGGAGAGTCATTCAAATGGAATACATTCGTAGCTAATAGAGTATCATTAATACAAACCGAAGGAGAAAGTTATTCTTGGAGTCATGTAGAATCGAAATGTAATCCCGCTGACTTGGTTTCAAGAGGTAGTACTTCCCAGCAGCTTATGAGTTCGTCTCTGTGGTGGAGTGGACCTGACTGGCTAAAAATGAGTGAAGAAAATTGGCCTACTCTTAAATTGTCCGTACCACAATGCATTCCAGAAGCAAGGCAAAAGACAGTATTCTTAGCAGTATGTAATGAAGATTGGGAAATCTTTAAGAAATTTTCCTCGTATAACAGATTATTACGAGTTACTGCATATATGTTGAGATTTGTAAACAGGTGTAGACGTAGGAATATTCACTCACAAGAATATTTATCTGTTTCAGAACTGGAAGAGGCTCATGATAAGTTAGTGCGAAGTACACAACATTATGCCTTTCCTCAGGAAATAAAAGATTTAAGCAATGGAAAATTTATATCAAATAAAAGTTGCTTGAAGAGTTTGAATCCTTTTATGAAGAATGGAATATTATTGGTAGGCGGAAGACTAAGTCAAAGCGACTTACCTTACAGTCAGAAGCACCAAATACTTTTGCCTTCTAAGCACTTGTTTACTGAATTAATTGTAACTCATTTTCATAGAAAGAATTTACACAATGGACCTCAGGCGTTGCTTGCTGACCTACGTCAGAAGTACTGGCCTATATCAGGAATGAATGTTGTAAAAAGAATTTTCAAAAAATGTATTTTGTGTTTCAGATGTAAGCCTTCTTTGGGAAAACAAATTATGGCAGATCTACCCAAAGATAGGTTTATAGCTATACGCCCTTTCTTCGTCACAGGGGTTGATTTTTTGGGACCAATATTAGTAAGAAATGGGGTAACCCGTAGCAGTAAACAGGTGAAAGCTTATGTTTCCTTATTTATTTGTATGGCCACTAAGGCGGTACATATTGAATTGTTAACTTCTTTGACAGCTGAAGCATTTATCAGTTGTTTCAAACGTTTCTACTCTAGGAGAGGGCTCCCTAGGCGAATGTGGTCTGACAATGCCAGCAACTTTGTTAAAGCGTCGGATGAAATTAAACATCTTTACGAGGCCTTAGCTTCGGCAAATGGCACCATCCAGAGTGCGTTGGCGGGGCAGGGCATAGAGTGGAAATTTATTATACCTAGAGCACCACATACTGGTGGTATCTGGGAGAGTCATGTAAAATTAGTTAAGAATTATTTTAAGAAATTTCAGCATAGTTTGTCATACGAGGATGCTCTCACTATACTGATTCAAATAGAGGCATGCCTTAATTCCCGCCCTTTAACTGCTATGTCCTCTAATCCAGACGATCTCCTCCCTATTACTCCTGCTCACTTCCTGATAACCGATACTCTGACCGCCCTACCGAATACTGGCACGTCGAGACTTCCATCCAACCACATTTCTCATTATAAGAACCTGATTGCTGTTTTCTCTCATTTTTGGGACAGATGGCGCAAACAATACATTCATGGGCTGCAACAACGTACGAAGTGGAAGGATCCCAGTTCCAGAGAGGTACAACTTGGTGATCTAGTAGTAATCCGAGAAGACAATTTGCCACCACTTGTATGGAGTTATGGTCGAGTCATAGAAGTTCTGCCTGGTTCTGACGGAAAAATAAGATCTGTCAAGTTGAAGACGAAAAATGGAGAGCTATATAGGCACATACGATACATCGCAGTTCTACCGTTGGATACCTGAGTTCGGGAGCACTTCGCGGAATGGTGAAAACTAGAGGCATTTTCATTCACATGATGCAGTGTTACACGAGCTCCCTTGGGGAGAAAACAGGATGGGTGTACCAATGAACAAACTTTCAGTGTGTATTTCTTGATTTGTTACAAAAGATACGACACCGGTGTGCCTTTGATAACATAAGAGTCACTTTTTAACATAGAATAATATTCTGCAAGATAAACAGTTTTGGGTGAAATGTGATGATTCACTTCAAAACATTAATGTGTTGTAGGTGTATTTAATTAAGGGTAATGCCTTAGTGTAAAATGAATTGACTTTGATCTAATTAATTGAGTATATGGAATGCAACTCTTTTACAGTCCACTTGAAGCAAAAAAAAAAAAACATTGCATGTACTTGTGTAATAGTGTTTAGATCTGATAATTGCATTTGATTTACAACGTCATGGAAATTTTCAGTGACTATGAACATTTTTATTTTTTACTTGTGGGTTTTTACCTAAATGACTGCACATAGATGGACGTCATTTATGGTGGGGAAGATGGATAAGTTTGTAACACATTAAAAAATAATCTATTTTTTGCTTGTGGCAAGGTTTTTCAGAAGTTCCTAATTGTGCCGTGGCGCCACTTGCTGGACACCACAATATCATGTATTGTAATATAGTAGGTAGGTAGCCAGGAAGTCAGCCATCTTTATAACTTTTTTTCTCGTCATGTAGACGGTGGCTTGACGTACTTTCTATGTATTAGCCAAAAAGAAGGAAACCAATAAATTGTTAAATTCAAGAATGGTGCTTGACTTGAACACATCCCTGTCCAGTATAAGAACATCTTTTTGGTGGATTTTGTCTGATCATTTATATGATCTAAGAAGCATCATTAGCCGAATAGGAAAAGTGTGTAATATAGGTGATGGTTATGTGAGAAAGACAGCTGATTGGAAAGCAGATAATCGAGATTCTACCGTATTAAAAAATTTGTGAAATTTTACTGTGCAAAAAAGGAACCGACAATAAACTACGACAAACTGGATGTGACGGAAGCAAGAAGTGCATGTAAATATAGGCCAGTATGGTGTTCGGGGAATATATTATATAGATAGATATTTTTTAATAGAAAGATTGATATTCACAATCTTTTAAAAACTTTAACTGAAAAATCAAAGAAATTTATTGTTCTTCAGACTTACCAATGTTTATTCTAGGTGCTAAGGCTGTCTTACACCTGCCGTCGACACACTTGGAACTGATCGGAGTGACTTGGAACGTGTACCACCCTGATGATATCATGTGATGCATGTAGATCACCTCTTTCTCCGCCACGTAGTTTAGTGTCGTGTCTACGCACACTTGCTTCTTGCGATGAGTCCTGGGCATCTGCAGGCACACGTTGATGTAATAACTGTCCACCTCTACGCTGTCATCAGGCGGGACGATGTGTACGTAAACATTTTGAGGATCCAGTACATCCAAGTATACAAACGGAGTCCAGTCGTTTGGCGATCGGAATGGGGCTGCGAAAAAGAGAAAGCTAAAATCAGAATTATGTACCATTGAACTCCATATATATTTTCTTTACAATACAATCATGTACATGGTTACAATCTCTCAGGCGGGAGGTGCCAGGTTCAAACCCCGGCGCTGGCGATGTATTCCACACTTTGCGATACAGGCTCTTAGCCTAGTGCGAGGTGTGCATAAAAGTATTTGGGTTTATGTATGCAAGCACAGATCATTAAAAAAAAACTTTGTACATTGCACAGTGAGCTTGAAACACTTATGCCATGAGGTGGAATATGTCAGCATCAAAAGGAACCATGCAAACTGTCAATATTTTCATCTGTTTTCACAGGCCTTTTTGAACACTAGTAGTTTATAATAAGACGCAATGGCCAAATATAAGATTACAAACAAAATCCAAATACGGTTAACACCGCGACCGTGTGGCTTAGAAATATACAAATTTACTACGCTCCTGTGACATAGTAAACACATATTTTATAATTATTGTTTATAGTAACCATAACCGTTCCTATGACAATGAGATCAGCACATTAAAAATGGTGTGGGAAGCGGAAATAATACGCACTTCACAAAATTACATTTATTGGTGAAGCATCGTGAATCGTATGTTCTTGTGAGGAACATTAAGGGGCGAAATATTAGTAAGGTTTCTTAGAGTCTGGGTCCCTTCGAAGGGGCAGAAATGAACTTTGTTGACTTACGTTTTTAGGTTTGAGTGCAAACATTTTTTTTAATTTTCTACACTAACTCCTGTAAGTAGGTAGAATATGTAGAATACATAATAATAATAATATGTAGAATACATTAGAATAATAATAATATGTAGAATACATTGTCAACGCTGAGATTAGAACCTGAACCTTTCACTTGTAATGCCACATTGCAACCATCCAAGCCAACATTAATACTATGTTGATTAAACATTTTATTTTCCCTCCTCGAATGCAATCAGATTTCGCGGTTGCTCTAATTTGTAACACAGTATGGGGTAACCAGCAACAGATGTGCATTAACGTATAAAACGAAGCACGACACATACTTACACAATGAGGGAACAGAAAATAAGGAAAAAAATACAGAGATTTTTTATCTGGGCACGGTTACACCTTGAAGTGGCTCTGTGCTAAACCATGGATGATCTATGCTAAATTGTGAATCCTAATTGATTGTAATACGATATTTTGTTATCAAATAAACAATACAAAAACACATTTATATAGATTTATAATTCATAAATTATTTCGTGTGGTGTTGTTACCTATACAATACACAAGTAATATCCAAAAATTTATGCAAATATAGTTCTAATAACAAAACATTGGTATCTACATACAATAAATAAAATATGCGTCTGGCAGGACAGTGGACATATTAACATGTGTATTTGATAATAATGAAAATAGTATTCAATTTACATTATTTACTTCCAAGTTAACCTTTAGTATAAAATCAAGTTCATTACTAACATACTCAATCACAGGGCTCCTCAACACAAGGCCCGCGGACTACAACGAGTTTATAATTTATTCTTTTTTCATTGAAACAAGTTGTTGTAAATTAAATTTTCTAATTGTCCTCATACTGTATCAGGTTCCCCTGATGATAGTTCAATTCGTGCAATTTTTCGATTTCTTCTACACAAAATGCGTCCGTCCTCGAGGATTCGGACGACATGATCAGTCCAGGTCATTCTCGGATGGACGCACTTCCTCACACCTCTTCTTTCATTCACGTATATCTTTTTAGTCATCTTGCCATCATTTACTGTCTCGAACCATCTAAGGTTCTAGTCTCTATACCCGTTTTACAGTCACTCATCTCTCTAAAAAACCTCATGCCTAAGAAAATAAAGAATATTAACACATCACAGTTATCTAGAGTAAGGTTCTACTGACTGACCAAATGGTGACACAACTTGCATAATGAAATATATCGTAAATTCGTGAAAATTCAATCCCAAGTTCAATGTACTCTGACTGACTATGGCTTTGTGAAAAAAATGGCATCTCTCTCTACTCATTTATCCAGTGAATATTGGTAAAGCATCTTATCCCTTAAGGTACATTGTGTGAAGAGAATATGATAGTCTGAAGAAGAAGATAATCTTTGGAGTGGTTGAGGATGAGGATGGATGGGAAAGAAGTCTGAAAGGAAAACTGCAAGAGTCTGCAATGATGGGAGGAATAAAAGGACCATGTCCGCGTAGTCAGAATAGATTCATAAATTAATATGGACTAGGATATGATAATATTGAAAACTCCTGTGTTTAGGCAGGAAATATTAAAATATTACAAGGCAATATTCAATAACATATTTTTTTATCTACACTAAGAAAAATGTTGTTGTAAATCAAGAATCATCAGATGAAAATAGACGAATGGATGTTCTTGAGCAAATTCCAAATGTAGGTAGCATCCCGAGACATCAAAGACAGATTTTTAATTATCGCATAACGTTTTCCTCGTTCTGTTTTTCTTTAAAAAAAAAAGCAAATTTAAAACAATATCATTTAGTTTAAAAACCGAGAGATGACTTTTGTAATACGCGACTATATTTTTAGGATTGCCATCCTCATGATGCCACGATAAAATAAAAATAAATTATCAGCATACATATTCGTCGAAACCGGGTATGAATGTAGCGTAGGACCGTGGCAATTTTCGCAAGTTGTTCAAATATGTACACATTTAAAATCGGGACGTTCTGTCCTATTTGCCTACCCCGCAAGGGATGCAGCATGAGAAAATTTTATTGGATGGGGTGTAATATGTACTGCGACTTATAAGATCAATTGTACTCCCCCACTCTGCCCATCTGGTAACTACCCAGTTAAAGCAGCTCCTCTAGTCCCAGACGTCTTACGAAGTCAAGTACTCGGAGGGGGTCTAGGGTGGGAAATGATTCCACCTCTATCTGGTGCTTGCCCAAAGTTTTTCAGCAGTTTTTAGAAGGTGATGAGTTCCCCCCTCATGTTCTCAGAAATGAGGGTATACTCGTAAATACACACGAAGCAATAAAACATATCAGTGATCAGCATGAAAGCATTATGTTGTGCAGGTGGCGACAATAAAATAATGAAAGTGTCTCCTGGGTGACTCCAGAGACAATAAACATCAACACTTGTATATGCGAGTACTATTGATGGTCATGTCATAATGAATATCTGTTTTATTCCATCTCAAGGGAATCTTATCATACTTTATAAGCTGATGTACTCAACGTAGCAAGTAAATAAATAGATAAATGTCTATCTCCATCTACATATACCATAGGTGGTCAACCCGCCAACGCCCATGATGATAGGTACATAATTCTTTTTTTTTTGTAAAATAAAAAAATCGGAAACGGAAGTGCATGAAAACAAAACAGATGTGCGGGTTTGCATGCCGGGTGTATTAAACTGATGCCCGTATATAATGAATTTTGCAAATTTATTATCCCAATAGAGAGATCTCCTTATTTTTTTATTGACAGTGAAATAAGCGGGTAATTTGATTGACATTATAAGACGAGTTGGTCATAAAAAGAGAGAAACAGAAATATTAAAAAAGGCTTCATTACATTTCATCTTTCACCCCCAACATACACACGCTCATTTAACTTTTTAATAATCATTTGTAATCAATATGCAATAAAAAGGACATACAGACACGATGAATGTTGACAGTTGGAAGTACGTACTCCCTTGGAAAATAAATAAATTATTCCTCAATTTAATTCCTCCCCAGTGGCAACACTATTATTATCAACATTGGTATGGCGACACTGAAAGATGACAGGTATAATAAATTTGTCGACAGAATAAAGAAAGGAAAGCTGCTTAATACCCGAGACAATAATATTGCATGCAAATGAGAAAGAGAATTGACCAAAATGTCCTAACCGATTGGATATTCAGCAATTCGTGTCACCAACATCATGACAATTCTCTTTCTCGTTTGCATGCAATATCGTTCTCTCATTTTAATTATTGCTACATATTGTTAATCAATATGATTTATACGAGTTGCCAAAATTATTGCTCGTGTAAGCGTACCTTTACCATTTCGTCAGAAACACACATACAAGTAACTAGGTACAATAAACAATTTTAATAGAATCAATTGAGGATGTTACAAGGTTGAGTCATGAAGATATAGATGGAGCTACGTAAAATGTTTCTTGTATTAATAATGTCGAACAAAAATACTATTGCAGAGCATTTAACTGCTTTTTTACGAAATACGTACAAATATGAAGATTTTTAATTATCATAATCAAGTACCTATAATTTAAATTATTTCCTTATACTGAGTACATAACAAAGTATGTACGAGTATCTACTATAACATGTGCGTAAATATTTTTTTGAAATATATGGTAACCTTACTAAACTCTGTAACATTCTTTGTGGGAATATAGTGGGGTCACCAGACTTCAGTTTTGTACGTTTCCCACGTCATTCCTGACACAGGTGGGAGATTCCCGCATTTACCATCTGTGGAGCATCTGACCACATCGACCATGACATGTGCTGATCTGATTCTATGATACCAATTGATGCCTCGGGTGTTCAAAACTATAAATTGGTTGCTTTCTTTTAAAAACTCTCTTCTGATGGGTTTGTTATTCTGATTAACATTAAGACTTTCAACCAACGGTACATGGCGGGAGTCCATTTTAAAGGAAAAAATGAACGACCAGTATGTAGTTTAAATTCCATGTAATGGCCTTTATTACATGTGACTAGTGTTCAAGGATTCTCATCCTTATCAGCAGGTGTTTGACAACAATGTTTTGTTTGTATCAAATTGTCAAATGCCTGATGACGAGGAAGAGAATCTTTTAATTAATAATCGAGGTACAGATTGTAGTATTGAAGACAATATTTTTAACAGGATGTAATATACAGGTATGAATTACTTACCTAATGTTTTCACAGATGGCACGATGAATATATATTTCCCTTTTGAAACACCAGCCAAGCCCACAGCTTCGTACTCCAAATAATACTTCTCGCCTTCGTAGCGTCTGTACTGCTGGGACCAGTGACAGTCGTAGTTGAGAGACAAGGACGTGGAATTATTTATGAGATCATCGGGACTGACAGTTATCTCCCGACAGTAGTTTTTCAAGTCTGTAATGTTGCCGCTGTCTTTGTGTTGGAAACGAAACTGCATATCTGAAACGTTAGATACAAAACATTTTACTTACTGTATTTTTTTGGATATCTGATGGATAGACTCGATTCATATGGATGAACTGGAATCGGTGAATGTTACTTAAGTGTAAATTGCGTTTAGGACCCTGCTGAATTTTTGAGGTGGTCGGTAGCCTGGTTGGTAACGCGCTCGACTGTTAATCCAGTGGACGTGGGTTCAACCCCGACTTACTCCACTTCACAACACAAGCTTTTAAGCTTTCTGTGAAGTGTACAAAGATGTATTTGGGTTTATTTCGATAAACCCAGATTAATTTTTATTTAAAAAAAAAATATTGTCAGTAGGCGAAGCCACAGCTATCAAAAAAATCAAATACAGGCTACTTGCTACACCAATATGTTTAGGAGGTTTTTAAACATGATAAATAAAAATTATCTACGTTCTTTTGCATAATTATTTACACCGGGCATAACAGTTAACGAAAAATGATTGATAAGCAAATGTGACCAAATGATTTGTTTTTCTCATAATCGACCGTAATGAATTAAATGCGTATCTGACCCTGCATATTTGTACGATTACAAGATTATAAGGTCAGAGTATGAAGAGTGACGTCGAGAGAGGTCGTAGCATTATAATCTTATATGTTTGATAACAATGCTATGACCTCTCTCAAGTAGAATTATGATAGCCTCTTTATGTTTCCGAGAAGAACTACTAGGGAGAAAGAGAAAACATGTTATTTTTTGCTAATATTCTAACTGCAACATTAATGTTCGTGCCAATACAATACTTTTTTACACTCAGCATTTACTGGTTTCACCGTATTTGGGATATACTGACAGATAGGTTAACCCCCCCTTGACACCACTTTATACTCGTGAGGTATCCATCAGTGCCCAAGATACATAAGGATACGATTCTTATCGAGTTACCTTATGATTTAAGACAATAAAATAATATGTCAAATCTGACATGGTAGGTATCTTTACCAGGTGTTTATTTGCTTTACAAGCTTGCGTTCGGTAGATATGACAAAAATACCGAACTATAAGTTTTCCGGCGTATTTTTTTAACGCATTTTTCCTACAGGTCTTCAATATTGTTTTAGTATTTTTGGACAAGTTGGTATCTACGTATATTTTTAGTATTTTCTGATATTTAGTATAATGCTAAAAATTTAATGAAAGTAACGTTCAAAAAGATCGCCGTACGCACTCTATGATTAATTTTACAGTATAAGTACGAGGCGTTTTTTTTTACAAATACCTAATACATATATTTAAGTATACTTTGAATGGCATTGACATTACTTGATCTATAACATGAGAACGATTGTAAAAAATCATAGGAATGCGCAAGCCTTCAATTAGGTACAAGGTATTATAAGATTTTTAATCTTTAAAGGCTCCTACATATCATGATACACGTACAGGTGTGTGTAAAAAACGAGATACAAAAAGACACAATAAAAAATATTTGTTAATAATATCGCATGTACGTCCATTGAACTTTGTAATCTCTCGTATCTGTATTCAATATTGTGACAATAACAATTACTAATATAACTAAAGACACACCAATTAATATTTTCCTCCATCTTGTACCTAACCAGTGGTGTAGTCAAACCGGAGCGGTGCAGTGGATTTTTTTTATTTAAGACTACACCACTGCTTCAAACCATAAATATATCCTCGATTAAATGGCAAAACGAAAAGTCAAGCTTAATAATTTACAGACTGTCGAGAAAGAGACGGTCTCGGATTATTTGGGAAACACAATTTTGTTTGCTGGCAATAATGACATGTCTATTTGAATTCTACGAGTGTCGCCACTATGATTGACAAAAAAGTTACAAGTAGCGCTCTCATCGAAACAATTTCTTTTTTGACAAGACTGAGCCGCACTATACTAAGATGTTGCTTACGAAATTTGGTAGTGCACATGTTGTCCATCTCTCTACCTAATCTTATATCTATGATGTAAACTTCAAATCAGACAATAGGTCAACTCATGCGTGAGTCTAAAAACTGAGGCACAAAAATGGAAGAATGGATATGCAGGTAGGAACGCAGTCTCTCCGAACAAACCAACAGAAATTTGAAAACACGAATAGACCGAGGATCACACCTTCACAATATGATATCAAATTTGCATAAATTAGACAATAATGTCGACTTAATTACACGATGGCGTATATACGACTTATAATACACCGCAGGGGACACAATAAAATACATATTGTGAACGAGCCATTAAGTATACCTACATACACACTAAACAATATAGGGTCCAATGTGTCAAACGAGAATCATCCAAAGTCATTATGAATCCAGAAGTTCGTTAACTCAAAATTCATTTTATAAATGCAATGGACGTCACGTCGATTTTATTTGAGTTTACCAAACTCACAATAGTTAGACCGATACTCACCTTTGGGCAGCAGATATGGATGGTTCACGAGAACACACGGTCAAGAGTGCAAGCAGCCGAGATGGGATACCTCAGAAGAGTGGTAGAAGTAACCCTGAGAGACCGAATAAGAAACGATTATGTTTGAGATGTTGGGTAGAACCCAAACTCCTCTTGATAGAGAGATGGCTCAGACATGTCATCCGGATACCAGAGGAACAGCTTCCAATAAAATCTTTGGAATCCGAGGGAGCAGGCAGGAGACTGGTGGGCCGCTCTAGAAATAGCTGGCAGAAGTAGGTGGCAAGGTGAGGAGAGACTGGGTTGGAGTGGCCAGAGGTTCTGGAAACTGCAAGAGACGGGGACCTCTGGCGAAGATATACAGATGCTTTGAGCCCTTGACCCGGTCGATGAGGGAAGAAGATGGATGTACGTATCTATGTTTTATTAATATAGAAACATTACTTACGATTCCACAGAATATCAGTGAACGTGATGTTGAACAAAACGTAGATGGCCTCCTTGTAATCCCAGTAGAATGGTTTAATCGCCAGGTCACCGAGGGGCGCTAGCTGTGAGATGTCGCTCGAGAACTGCATGGCGTGACATTCCGTACTGTTGATTCTGTAGTACTTGATCTCGCACGTTCCAACCTCGGACAATTCTGGACCCCATAACTAAAAAAAAAAGAAAAGACAAGTTATTAATGATTGGATGCAAAGTTAATTAATCTAAGGGATTTCTAATAGAAAATTCGAGACAGTTTTTTTAAAAAAAAAAAGGATCTGGGCTTGCATACACAAACCCAAATATTTCCTGCACACCTTGCACTAAGCTAAATGCCTGTATCGCAAAAGTGCCGGTGTTTGAACCTGGCACCTCCCGCTTGAGAGACTGCCGCCTCAACCAACTGCGCTAACCATGTACTCAGTTTGAATATTGCGTGGTAAAGAAAGGTATAAAAAAACGTCACACAAAATTAACAAGGAGTTCTGTCGTAATTTCAGGGTAAACGGAATGTTCTGATGAACGAAAAGTTCAGGAAACCCGGACCCAGCAAGTATGCGAAGCTGGGTAGTTTGTCTGTGTTCCCAAGATGAATATTGAGGGGCACACAAATTCTCATACTTTAAGTTATAGTCAAGTGGAGGAAATGCTTCATTCCATACTAAACACACTCTTGAGCAAGCTAGTATACGCTTTTGTATTTAAGTTTCAAATATCGAGAAAATAAAATATTTTTTTGTAGAACATTAAATAATTATAACACAAAGTAATTATTACAAATTAAAATCTTTTTATTATTCACTAAGCTGTAAAAATTTTAATATCTTGCTACTGATTTCAACAGGTTTTTTGCTCCAATCAGAAGATAATTACGACTCGTAATAAAAATGTTATTATGACTTCATTACTTTTGTTGGAGATGCAACAAAAAACTAACAAAGAGTGGGAGATGCTAAGATGAAGGAAAAGTACAGACAACTTTCCTGTAGGCAACGGAATAAAAAATAAATAATACAAAATCAGTTAAATTTGATTGGTGTAATTTATCCTAAGATCCTACCGCTAAAAATATGACCTATCTGTTTTTTTTTTATCGAAATGTGATTTAGATCAGACGTTCCCAAGCTTTTTTCTTAGGGCGGGGGGAAGGGACATCGATGTCAACCTGTTGTTTAAGCGCCTTTCCGCTGGGGTCCCTTTTCCAAAAAATTATAATTAATTACGCGACATTACAAGGGCTACCAAGATGAGACTGGTGAGATCACTGGTGTTCAGCGTCTTCTATTATGCCTCCAAAACATTGACTCTGAGAGCCAGGGAACGTGAGAGGATTGACGCATTCGAAATGTGGTGTTGGAGACGACTGCTTCGTGTTCACTGGTCAGAACACAGAACCAATGAGTCGATTCTCCAGGAACTCGGTGCCTCCACACGCTTGTCCACACAATGCGAACAGCGCACCCTTCGCTTCTTTGGACATATAGTAAGAGCAAATGGATTGGAGACACATAATGCTTGGGGCGATAGAAGGTAGACGGGGTAGAGGTCGTCTGCCCATGAGGTGGTCCGACCAAATAAAATCAGCCACAAGAACCACACTCTATGAATCTGTACGTGTGGCGGAGGACCGAGAGGGATGGAGAAATTTCATCCACATGCATGATGGTCACGATCCCCGGAATCGGGGGGCCGACTAGGAAGAAGAGATAATTAATTCAAAATTTTTCAGACCTTCGGTTAAGTTCGTTAAATTATTATAGGTCGAAAAGAAAAAATATATAATACGCAATACGTACTTAAGCAATTTTTTATACACTACAAATTTATGGGCATCAGGAAACAATAAATGATCATAATGTTAAAGTATTTTGTAACATTAGGATAGTAAAATAATAAACAAAAGCCTCTAATACCTAATTAATTAAAACTGGCAACATTATTGAATCCTTTATTAGGCAAAACAACGAGTTTATTAAATTAATAGTGTTGCCAATTTACATAATCAGGCAATAAAATGATTAGCATAATATATGTATTAAATATGTGTATTTTATTTGTTTTATATTACCTACAGCCCTGTGGAGACAAAGTCTATAAGTAATAAACATTTTATTAGCTGAATCATAGAGATTTAACATTCTCTTATTTAGGCTCTGTATGAAATTTGATAAATGGAATGTTACCTCATAATGAAATCAATTGCTTCTAGGACAAACATATTTACACACTTAATTATGTTAATTCTATTTTACGCATCTGTTTCATCACGCCGTATCCCTTGCGGTGTAAGCAGAGAGGATGGAGTGCCAAACGTTTCCATCCTTACACACATCTTCTGCTTCCATCACATTCATAACATTCGACACACACGCTCTGAGATTTCTCCCACTCAACATTATCCTCACAGACATTTTCTTGATTAATAATCAAAAACAAAATAATCCACACAATTAAATTTTATGATGGATAATCACATTAATTAAAAATCACAAAAATAATGGCAAAAATGGACTTCAGCCATGAACCCTTGGCTAAAATCATTAATGTTAGTAACAAAGTTTATGACCACTATCATTAGATTACTAGTTGGATCCTACCTGTGAAAATTCACAGAAACACGCATATCATCATTAATAAGTTACCGTCATCTGTTGTAAATCGTCTAGTCACTCTACTTTTGAAAGTTTTACTGTAAAATAAATAGTTCTTGTTGTGTTTTAAAAGTGAAACTTGAACCAAATTTTGTTATTCTATAGGAAACAAGTAGGTATTAAAGCGAACCAAGGACATTATATATTAAGTACTACCTAGATGGCGTTATATAATGTCTTTGAAGACAGACATTTGCCATTTATTATAATGAATTAAAGAAACCACAGACGATATTTTTAATTAGGTGAATAATAAAGTTGATGAATAAGTTATACAACATGGTGAACTTTATATTATGCAGGTAGGATAAACCCAAACCAATCTTAGTCATATTTTACGACACGCTGTCAACACATTACTTACTTTGACATTTAAAATATACAGTAAAAGTACTGTGGCTGAAGAAGGAAGAATCAGGTATAAATGCTGCTGAGATGATAGAAAATATTGGAAAAGTTTAGAAGAGGCCTGGAATGCAAGTGGCTAGCAGTACTTAAGTAAGTATGGATTGGCAAAGTGTATATTTTGTTTATTGAAACATGCACAAAGAAATAACAAAATACATACATGCAATATACAAATCAGATCAATCCTCTAAATAGGTCTAAAAAATAAACTAGAAAAGTCCAAATATTTTAATAGAACCCTGAACGAAACTGCTGTCGACAAGCAACCGAAAGACCAGCTCTATCACTCGAGTACTGTCTCCTGTTTAACAGGTCTTTTTAAACATTGGTTAACTCACAAACAGTCAATAAGATCAATTTTTCATTCTGAAATTAACAGTAAGTATATTAAATTAAAATTTTAAATCTTCTTCTCAGTGGGCCCCCCAGTTACGAGGATCGTGACCACCATGCTCACGGATGAGTCCACCCCATCCTTCCGGTCCCGGTCCAAATTACAAATAACATTTGCTAAATGCTTAGTTCCTATAACAGAGGATTTACTGTGTAAGTTTACAACTTTTTATTTCATTTATGAAACTTTTATGCTCATACTATATCTAAACAAATACAAAAACAAATCATTTTAATTACCCTGAGCATGCAGGAAGCTCACAATAAATCAACATATTAAGACAACATCTATGTTTATGAGGCAGTACTCATTATATTTTGTATCAGTTCAACATCAGAAAATTGTACAGGATGTTTATGTGTGTGTGTATAAGACTGTCCTCCTGACTGTCCTCCATCTGTCTAAAGCGAGTCCTTCAGTTTTTCGGACACAGTGCCAGAAGAGACGACAATAGCCTTGAAAAACTGATGGTCGTGGGAGGAGTAGAAGGCAGAAGAGGTAGAGGAAGATCCCCCACTAGATGGACTGACCAAATCAAGGCTGCCACAGGTACATCAGTGGTTGGAGCAATGCGTACGGCGGTGTGTCGGGAGAGGTGGAGGACTACAATCCAGAACGTAGTACGGACAAGGAGAGAGGATGGTCACGACCCTCAGCAGTGAGGACATCGACGCAGAAGAAGAAGAAGATAAGACACAACAACTTTAAATATAACCAGGCAATAAGAAATAATTACTGTAAGTTTAATTGATATGAATGTTTAAAGTTATTTAGTTTATGATACAAGTTTTACAAAATTCGTATAAATCTTCTACTTGCAAAACCAGATTATAAATACTACATATACCCACCTATTACATTCTTATCAGAATAATATTTCACAGTACCTATATAAATATGTTAGTACGACTGTGCCATGCTGTTAGGAACCTACATATATGGTATTAGTATTAACATTCTAGATGTTGCAAATTGGATAATTCTGACCGCCAAGCGTGCATTAAAATATTAACATAAGTTGAATAGTACTTATATAGTTAGTTTGAAACGGAGTTACAGTTGGATAGCCTAAATATGCTTTCATACTACACATTAACACCTCTCTCGTTCTCAATACTGCTGTCCTCATACTGAAACAATGGCATCAGGACTTTCCCTTAGCTTTTTTTTTTATCTTGTTGATGGGGCGTAGCTTGGGGCTACTTTGGCATCTCGACCCTTGGGATCTTTTATGCCTTCCCCTCCTTATCCCACTGTGGACTTTAGATAGTTTATTGTGCTACCCCTTGAAATGAAGTCGAACTCTTCTGGTTTGGGGTAACCCATGCCCAGTATTGTTTGTCTTCTTCTTGCAAGAGCGTTACAGTCACATAGGAGATGTTCCATTGACTCCACACTGATGCCGCAGAATCTACACGTAGGGTCGTCCACAAGTCCCATATTGAACAGTATCTTGTTGACTCCATAGTGTCCTGTGAGTATACCAATTGTTTTTCGGATATACTCTTTTCCGTACTTCCAGATGTTTTGGGTCTGGTTTACGTTTATGTTTGTGATAAACTTTTTTGAGTGTTTTAGTCCTCTTGTGGAGTTCCACTCCCTTGAAAATCTGTCGTTTGCGTTTTTCTTTATTGCATTTTTGACAGACACGTATGGTATTCTTAGGACTGGTTCAGGTCCTATGAATATCGATTCTGATCCCTTTCTTGCAAGTTCATCAGCTTTTTCGTTGCCCTCTACCCCTATATGCCCAGGAACCCACACAAGCCTGATCCTGTTACCGCGCCCCAGTTTGTTGAGTGCACGCATACAGTCCAGTATGAGTGATGAGTTTACCTTGTATGCACATAGTGCGTTGAGGACAGCTTGGCTATCGCTTAAGATATAAACCACTTTGTTTTTGGTGTTGCGGTCCAGTAACTCTTGTGCACAAGATAGAATGGCACATGCTTCTGCCTGGAACACTGTTGCAAAGTGCCCCAGACTTATGCTTATTGAGGAGTTCTTTGAGTAAATTCCTGCTCCTGTTCCCGATGGCATTTTAGAGCCATCCGTGAACCAAATTTCACAATCTCTCTCCTTTGGGCAGAAGCTCTGCTTCCATTCCTCTCTAGAGGGGATGTGGATTTTATAGTTCTTATTATATACTACTTTGGTCGCTATTTTATCGCATCCCATATTTAGTATCCTTGTAAGTTCTTCTGTAGACACAATGTTGGTGTGTCTCGTTTTAGGTTTGGAATTGTTCCACAGTCCAGTCATTGATAGCCTGTAGAGGGCCTTCCTTGCCTCAGTCTCCACTACTAAATGTAGTGGTTTTAATCCTAATATGGACTCTATGGCCATTGTTGGTGTTGTTTTGAACGCTCCTGTGATTGCCATGCAAGCGTATCTCTGTAGTGTTGTTAGAGTCCTCCTGCATGACTCAAGGGAGGTTTCCCTTAGCTTTGAATGTTAATCTTGTTCTATGTATCAATTTTAATTTAGTACAGTTAAAATTTTGATATTTCTTTTAGTGTTTTGTATTACTCGGGTGTTTATGACACATCCATAATTGTATTTTTCTTTAATTAACACGACAATGAGGTGGTTGGTAGCCTGGTTGGTAACACGCTCGACTGTTAATCCAGTGGGCGCGGGTTCAATCCCCGACTTACTCCACTTCACAACACAAGCTTTTAAGCTTTTTGTGAAGTGTACAAAGATGTATTTGGGTTTATTTCGATAAACCCAGATTCATTTAAAAAAAATAATAATAATAACACATTGGTGAGTGTATGAGACAAAATTGTGTTTTACATAGACACAACATTTACTGGTTACCCCAATATTGGGAACAAGGTTCACCGGTGTGTGTAATTGATCTTTATCGAGCCCTGATTGGGTTGGAATATACCTACTGTGATGGTAGTAGAAATAGTTGCTAATTTATACTATCTGTATAAAAATCACACAGGTCAACTCGCAAGCAATCAGCTGTGAAGCCATACAAAGAAATTCAATGTGGCAATTCAATAAAATAAACTAATATTAAAGTTATAGCTAGTACTGAATACATATGGCGACATTACAGGCACAGTCATTTTAAACACAGGTGTTTTAAGTTATTTTAATGGAATTAAATACATTACAATAATTATTGTAGATTTTCTGTTTAATTTACATTGATTAACAAAATTTATTCAAATAAAGTATGCAAAGTAGTCGGAATCTAATCGGCATTAGATAACACAAAGTGCTCAAATAATGTCAAATACCCTCAACAAGGTATGAAACAAAGAGTGATTAAATGGTAATACTTTAAACAATTATAACTGGCTAAACAGGAGATGACGAAATTCACAACAAACTAAGTTCTGGACATGCAATAGGGTTGTTATTTCTTGGAATCGGTTCCCAGAGTCAAGTGTGCTTGCTCCAACCACCGACTCCTTCAAGAATAGATTGGATAATTGCATATTATAGCATAAACCAGGAAATCAGAGGAAGCCACCTACCTAATGCCAAGGAAAATAGTAAAGAGTATATTATGACTCAAGATACTGAGGATAACCAAATTCATATCAAATTCTATAGTAAGTGCTTGGAATTTGAATATAAATATGAAGAAATTTATTTGAAGCAATGATATCCTAAAAACTTATGAAACAGTAATAATTAAAAAGTACGGTCAAAAAGTCCACAAAATTTTGCATTCATAAGGCATACTGCCCCAATACTTTTGAAACCGTGTCATATTTTCCTTATACTATTGCAAAATACCTGGGCACATATTCGAATTCCTCTTTTTCGTTAATTCAAATCCTGTTTTGATTTCACTGTATTGTAAACGCCTTATCGTAAATTTATTTACAAATAAATGATATCCACTTGGTGACGTTACCAGATAATAAACAACGAAAGATACACCAACTTATTTTTGTAAAATAACTGGTTTGACAGTAGAAGGTAAATTTATTAATACAAATGGTTTATAAGAGAGTATTAAAGGATCCATTGTTACGAGTTACGACTAAGATCATTGACATAGTATTAATAAATTATTGTGATAATTCTTTACCTACACAAAATAATAAATAAACATGTCAATAGTTAATTTATTTATACAATTACAGTAGATTAATAAACCTATCCAAGGCCAACCCAAACATACTACAATAAACCTTAATCAAAGGCTCTATACTTGCAGAAAAGAAAAACATAATGAAACATGTTTACTGCCAGTAACTACGTGGATTAGAGATCATGGCCCTTACAAAAAGAAATTCAGAAAAGCTCCAATGCACAAATAATTCATGATTGGTATAAGCTTGAGAGACAGAATAAGAAATGAAGAAATTAGGAATGGAACCAGAGTAGCAGACATCATGGATCCCATAGCCGGAAAAAATTGCAATGCAAAGTACGCCAATTTTTTTATTGTTCTAGAATAAACTGGAAACATTGTTCTTCAACCTTCCGATGGTGATTCAAAGGAGTTATCAGAGTATTTTTTCTTTTTCCAACTTGCAAACCATCTCGCCTTTAAAATGATTTCTCTAGCAGTGCTCTGTAATATTTTTTTCATTGTAGCTCACTTGTAATGTGTGAATATTACAGACCTCTGACAGCTCTTATAATAAGATTTGACAATCAGGGTTACCAACAATACAATTTGCAAATTTACTTGCAGCTAACATCCGCCGGCGGCCAAGAAAGAAGAAACGAGCTGTATTTGTTGCAGAAACATTTTCAGTCAACTCAGTTGCATTGCAATGCATTCAGTTAAGTGTCCGATTGGGGTTTAAATCCCCATGTTAATAATGGAACCCAGACAAATTCTCGGAGGGGTCATTAACAATCACTTAATGAACCTCGTGTATTTACATAATTGTACGATACAATTCACACTGAATCAACAGATAATATTAATACGTAGTATTTATTTAAAACGTACATAAAATATGTTATAAGACCTTCAGTATATTTTCAGCAGGGCAAACGGCATCCATAATTGTGAAACGTGGAGCTACGTAATTAACGAGGTCTATTCTATTTGGGTTAACTGTAAGACATTGCTTATGCAATAAGTCCGCTCTTTAGCATACTTATGTTTCTAATAAGATTTATTTGTTTTGTATATTTGTCATATATATAATTGCATATAATCAAATGTCGAGTTTCTTTAGTCAACCAACGTCCTCTCTTACACACAGACTAACGTTTCCCGCCAATTTATTTATTTATCGTATGGTCATTTCTAGTACATCACATAAATTACAATATCAATTCACAATAAAATGCCATGAGATACACGAGTCAAAAGTGAACTCACACTTAAAAAAAATTTACAGTAGGTTATCAGAAGGGTCACAATTTTTAGTATTTCAACAGCCTGCGACAAGCCAAGGAAAAATTGATGGAACTATGTATTACACTATTGCGGCCCCACTTTAATCAAACTTGTTTTGTTTTAGAAAAGCGCTGAAATCGCTATTTTCGCTCGGTTCTGCTACTGGTAGGTCTGAGGGCACAAGTAAAAATACCGATTTTGGTACCTTTTAAGAACACAATAAACTTTTGACAGGAGTGAGATTTCAAGTCTAAAACATTGTAAATTTACTTAACACTTAAAAAAAAACATTCTGACTTTCTGTACGTGCACCTGGCCCTTTCCGAGTGAGGCGAGCAAAATAATACTGTTTTTAGCGATTTTTTTGAAAAATAAAATACCTAATTACCCCTTTTTGATAAAATGTAATAGTTCCCAAATTTCTTTACAGTCTTTTTTATCATGTCTACTACAAAGGGAGAACTAAATCCAACAATCAATTAAAGGTGGACCAAATCTATAGGAGTTTCCCTGATGCCAATGTTGTGGGAAGGCAAATTCAATCTGAGAGAGATCTCTCCATGTTTCCTTTTAAATCTTAAGCATTTTGGATCACATACATATCATGTCAGGTAAACATAAGAGACTAAAAAGTTTTGTTATAAAGTGTGCCATACATTCTAAGGGCCTTTGCATTATTGTCATCCTGACATAAATAATCAAAAACAAGCGAGACACAAGCCCCTTACTACGAATAAAATAGAATAAAAATAGTGGCGAAAGATGATAAATACGTAATTTACGATATTAATAGTGTCAACTTAACTGTAATAAATAAACAAACCTGTTTTCTGCAATCCACATTCTCAAATTGTTGCTTTGCACATAATTCATGGAGACAACACACACACGACGCGGAATAAATTAAAATAAAAACACTAATTAACGATTTGATATGCATTTTAAATCATTGGGAGTAATAATTAACGTTCAGCATTTAACTGGAAACAACACGCACGACCTCACTCCGCGAAAATAACACCAAAATTGACCAAATTTTATCAATAAAATGACGACGAACTCATTTTCGTTCTGTTTTCCCCATTGACGTTTGCGAACAAAAATAATGACGTCCAGTGTTGCCGTTTTGAAATTAGCAAAACTACTAGATTTTTTGTCAAAAAATACTAGAAAATACTAGATGGGGGTCGACAAAATACTAGAAAAATACCAGATAATTTTTTTGTCGACCTTTTTTTTTTTTTTTTTGGACCTCGTAATCGTACTATTTTCTTTTGACCTTGACGACTAAAAATTTCACGAGCGGGGGGAGGGGGGGGGTTTAACAAAATGAATAAACCAACAATATATTCACATTTTTTCGTTCATTCTTTACTGATTTCTGAACGAAATTTGAAAGCGTAAGAAATTTTTGTTGCAAAGTGCCGGAAAATACTAGAATTAGGTCTAAATATACTAGATTTTGATCAAAAATACTAGAATATACCAGATTTTCGGAATATACTAAAAAAATACTAGATTTTTCAAAATGCCTCAAAAAATACTAGTTTAGTATTAAAAATACTAGAAACGGCAACACTGATGACGTCACGTACAGTGCTGCCGTTTTGAAATTAGCAAAACTACTAGATTTTTTATCAAAAAATACTAGTCTATGTTTTATAAAAATTTTTCATCGTGCTATTTTCTTTTGACCTTGACGACTAAAAATTTGACGAGCGGGGGGGGGGGGGTTTAATAAAATGAATAAGCCAACAATATATTCACATTTTTTCGTTCATTCTTTACTGATTTCTGAACGAAATTTGAAAGCGTAAGAAATTTTTGTTGCAAAGTGCCGGAAAATACTAGAATTAGGTCTAAATATACTAGATTGGGGCTCAAATTTTGGTAGGGTCACGGTGGGGTACATTTTGCTGGAAAATGTGCACCTATAAAATGCCGTGTAACGCCACAGTTGCATTCCATCAGCAACACTACCAATAGTCCTACTCCCTAGCGTCCACGAGTGGCCTCTTAAGCCCCGCGAGCCCTGGGCAATGTGGTCACTGGCATTAACATCAGTGCCATAGCAGATAGGGAGAGGATGAAGGTGCGAGTGTCCGGCGCCGTAAAACCGGGCTTTTCCAGCTAAGGGAGGTAACCCCTACAGAAAATACCACCGAGGAAGGCAACGGGAAACCACCTCGGTCAACATTCCCCAGGATATCACTATGGAGAGAAATCAAGCAATGGCCCCGAGTCCCGGGCGGTCCTTAGATGGGCCAGGGGTGCGAAGAATCTCCCGGCTCGACATAGTGAATGACACAGTGCGAATTGGAACATGGAATGTTAGAAGTCTTTATGCGAATGGTAAATTGGACAATGTTGTACAGGAGATGACAAGAATTAAGATTAACATTCTTGGTATTAGCGAACTCAGATGGACGGAAACCGGAGTACATCATCATGAGAAAGGTAACCTGTATTATTCTGGAAGTGATATCTCGGACAATCACCACCGAAATGGGGTTGGCATATTTGTATCACTGGATTATATTAAGTTTGTTAAAAAATTTGTTCCCATATCGGACAGAATTATGATCTTACAGTTGGAGGCACGACCTTTCAATGTAAATATTATACAAATATATGCACCTACAGCTGACAACAAATATGACGATGAAGTTGAAAAACTATACGAAAGCATTACTAATGTACTGAAATCAACGAAAAGTGATGAAATAAATATTATAATTGGGGACTTCAATGCAAAGATTGGAGAGGGCCGGCGTTCACACTTAGTTGGGAATTATGGTCTAGGCCAGTCTAATAGCAGGGGTGATAGAATGTTTGAGTTCTGCGAAGAACATAATATGGTAGTTGTGAATACATGGTATAAGCTTCCAAAGCGCAGACTATACACCTGGAAGTCTCCTCAAGATAACCCATCTCGTCCTATCAGAAATCAAATAGACTATGCACTGATAGGAGACCGATTCAGAAACAGTGTTAAACGTGCCACAACATATCCCGGAACCGATATAGGATCAGATCATAATCCGCTTGTTATTGATATGGAACTGAAATTAAAAATATTAATAAAAAGATCTATGCATGAAAGAGTAAACACTGAAAAACTGAACATTGCAGGTATTAGAAACACAGTGACTACTGAATTAAATGAAAAACTACAACAGATTACCAATCAGGATACAGACACGGTAGAACAACAGTGGAATGATTTTAAAAACACCATTCACGATATCTGTAAAAAACATCTAAAGTCTGAAAAAATGATTCGAAAGAAACAGTGGATGACAGAACATATACTAAATCTGATGGAACAACGTAGAGTAGCTGGTACCAGGAATCGTAATAACACCGAATATAGGAACCTCCAAAGGACTATCAAACGAGAGATCAAAACAGCAAAGGAAGAGTGGATGAAGAGACAGTGCGATGAATTGGAACAATATGATCAGATGCATGACTCATTCAATATGCATAAAAAACTGAAAGAATTGACTGGTCTCAGTAGGAAACCTAAACCTACCTGTCTCACAGACGAATCTAACAACTTGATCTTAGAAGATTCGGAAATTCTAAAAACATGGGAGGATTATATTAGAACACTCTTCCAAGATTCTCGAACTGACGTAGAAATATCAGAATATAGTCACGGTCCTGCTATATTGAAATCAGAGTTGCTGCATGCTATATCAACATCTAAACCCAGAAAAGCATGCGGACCTGATGAAATTCCTATGGAGGTTATCAAACTGATTAACGAAGATAATATAAATTGTTTACTTGGACTGTTTAATAAAATATATGACACAGGGATTATCCCCCATGACTGGTTAAAATCACTATTTATAACATTACCCAAAAAACAACACCCAAAAAAATGTAATGACTATCGCCTTATAAGTCTTATGAGCCATATTCTGAAATTATTTCTTAAGATAATACATGCCAGAATAAGACTGAAATGCGAGAAAGATTTAGATGATACTCAGTTCGGGTTTAGGAATGGTTTTGGTACCCGTGAAGCGCTCACAACAATAAATATATTGTTACAAAAATGTTATGACCAAAGAAAGGACATCTATGCTTGCTTTATTGATTACGAAAAAGCATTTGACAGAGTTAAACACACAGATTTAATCAAGGTATTATTGAGATGTGGTATAGACGAGAAAGACGTGAGAATAATCAAGAACCTGTACTGGGACCAAAACGCTATCATTAAATTGGAAAAGGGTATTGCCTCACAAGGCATTCCTATTCAGCGAGGAGTCCGACAGGGATGTGTTCTCTCACCTACTTTGTTTAATTTATACTCTGACTTGGTCTTTAAGGAAGCGCTAACTGATACCAATCTCGGCGTGAAGGTCAACGGAGTAGTCATCAATAATATCAGATACGCAGATGACACCGTTATAATAGCAGATAATTTACAAGACCTTCAAGAATTGCTTAGTAAAATTGACTCCGTCGGTGAACGTTTTGGTTTGAACATTAACGTGAACAAAACTAAAATGATGGTTTTTAGCCGAGAGAGTCATCTAAATGTAAATCTCACACTTAAGGGTGTTAATATCGAAAGGGTGAAACAGTTCAGGTACTTGGGCAGCATCATTACTGAAAAGTTAGACCCCGACACTGAGATAAAGTGCAGAATAGAAGCGGCTAGAACAGCTTTTAATAAAATGAAAAATCTCCTTTGTGACGATAATGTGAACTTAAAGCTGAGACAAAGAATGGTCAAGTGTTACGTGTGGTCGGTTTTACTTTACGGTGTTGAGGCGTGGACACTAAAAGTCAACATATTGAACCGCCTTGAGGCGTTTGAAATGTGGCTCCACCGTAGAATGCTAAGAATACCTTGGACCGACATGGTAACCAACATTGAAGTTTTACGTAGAGCAAATACTAATAGACAATTGTCCAACACAATAAAGCTCCGTAAAACATCATATTTTGGCCATGTCCTTAGAGGAGAAAAATACTCCATTCTCCAGCTC
Source organism: Ceraclea dissimilis (assembly GCA_963576895.1). Taxonomy (NCBI): domain Eukaryota; kingdom Metazoa; phylum Arthropoda; class Insecta; order Trichoptera; family Leptoceridae; genus Ceraclea; species Ceraclea dissimilis. Next base: position 4,524,097 of record OY756377.1, read on the forward strand.
GTTATGAAGGGGAAGATAGAAGGCCGTAGAGGGGTCGGAAGGAAACAGCTGTCCTGGCTTCGAAACATTCGGCAGTGGACCGGGATCAGAACTGTGGAGGAGCTTTTTCGCACTGCCCAGGACAGAGAGGCGTTCTCCCAAGTGGTCGTCAACGTCGGGGGGACCCGACAGGACACATAGAGAAGAAGAAGATACTAGATTTTGATCAAAAATACTAGAATATACCAGATTTTCGGAATATACTAAAAAAATACTAGATTTTTCAAAATGCCTCAAAAAATACTAGTTTAGTATTAAAAATACTAGAAACGGCAACACTGGTCACGTAATGACATGTCAATGTCAAAATTATTTCGATACGGTTATGCGACGTCGTATATTTTTTGTTAAGAAAATTTTCATCACGGGGATTTTTGTGAAGTACCTACTTAATTTGAGTACCTATCTCTGTTATAAGATTTTTAGACGTAAATTAGATCTGAGGTTGTACGCACAAATCCAAATACCTTCCTGCACACCACACTCAAGTAAGCTTATGCCATAAAACTGATAAAGCGCAGAATTTATATCGTCGAAATTCGAACCCACTACCTCCCAGTTGAGAGACAGAACTCCCAACCAACTGCACCAAGTTTAGTACGTGTATTTATGACGTTGGAGAATACAATAGTGTTCTGTGTTCATGCGTTCATGGTAATATGACGTTCAAATCTTTCTCATATAAAGTAGGTAACACAACCGTAGAAAGAGATTGTCTATGGTTTTTTTATAACTTCACCAAACTTTATAGTCCAGTAACCTTTGTCGCTTTGTGGCTATAATTATCAAGAATGTCATTTCACAATAAAATAGAGTTAGGATTATAATAAGAAATTACGTTTTAAAAATACTGGAGTTAATAAAAGAGTTTCATGTAATATCGTTTTGTAATGACATCGTAATTACAAAAAAGTAAATGCCTAGAAATCTTGGTTACACTTTACTAGACGAGTTACTCTAACGGCTTGATCGTGTATGGAGGGATCCGGACAAAATATTATATTTTTTGCTAACAACATTTTGTCTATGGTTGGTTAATTTTGATTTGAAAAGTCAACGGCGAAAGGGCGCAATTTTTGCGTGAAATAAAAAGTTGTTTAAATGTTGATTTTGATTAATTAATCGCAATGGATTATGAATTTGTGATACCTTTGCAAAAAGATGAGTTATTGGAGTCGCATGTTGGACAATATCACGTGGAAGATGTTGTACAACAAAGATTTTTATCAGCTAAATTGCAGGGTGAGCGACGACAACTTGTTTACATTTTCAAAACATACGTAATTGGTGTGTATTTCTAAATTTTAGTGGTTTTATTTATAATCTTGTGTTATTAATCTTTCAGAGGCTGTTCGAGCGTTTAATGCCAGTGGGATAGATTTTATATTTGAACATTTTGATACGTACTTTTCCATCATAGTTCATGGGAACAAATTGGAATGGACTCTCATAAACAAAGGTTTGAAATCCTTGTCTTTTAACTTTGACTAACAATATTGACTATGGATTAACTACATTTGTGTATCTCAAATAGGGTTGCCACCTCTCCGGGTTTGACCCGGAGTCTACGGGTTTGAGTGGCGTTCTCCGGGCTCCGGGTTAGCATAGTGTATCTCCGGTGGGGAAATTTTTGTCATGACTAAAAAAAAAAAAAGGAAAATAACCCTTCAGCATACAAAATCTCCGGGTTTGTAATTTTTCACAGGTTTTGAATATGTGGAGAGAGCTTGCCAACAGTTGTGCGCCCACCTTGAAATTCTCTTTCAAGACAAGGAAATCGACTCTGAGACGAGATGTCGCAACTTGAATTGTTTGAAGATGCTCCTTTACTTACACACCAGCCTAATGAAAGTTAAAGACACAAAGTTACAAGCCGAGGTTAGTAAACTATCTTAACTTTAATTCTAAGATCTTTTCGTTAAATTCAGCAGTGAGATTTGCCACATATTCTGATAGACTATTAATGTTCTGACAAAAACAGCAAAGTTGTCATCTATTGTTTTCCATCATGCATAAATCCATTCACATACTTGGACTCGTGAGCCTAAGATCCGACCGCTAAAAATATGACCCATCTGTATTTTGATTGAAATGTTATTTATACTAAAGTTTACGCATAAAGTCATACATCGCCCTGCTCACGAATAAGTCTCCCTATGCAATTTTTGGCGAGTATTAGGAATATGGTAGGAGAGGAGAAAGTAGTCAATGACAAAAATAATACTTACTACATTTTGTGCAAAAAATATTGCATTAATTTTTTTCATAAGACTGTCAGTTTTCCTGCATTGGCTGATCAAAATATCGGTCAAATATGGTGAGGATCGGTCATTAGATAATCGACATTATCAAAGTCCATCGGTTTTGATAGGTTGTGGCTGTTTATGATTATTAATATTAATAATGTATTTAGACAGATGTTGTGGTGAAAAACAAGGTTAGTTGGCTGCGATAGCATTGTTATAAGCTTGCCATAGTGAACAAATGTTTTGATTTTCGTGATTCGTACCTGTATTTTGTTCACAAAAAGTTTTTTTTTTTTTAAAAATGAAACTGGGTTTATCAAAATAAACCCAAATACATCTTTGTACACTTCACAGAAAGCTTGAAAAGCTTGTGTTGTGAAGTGGAGTAAGTCGAGGATTGAACCCGCGCCCACTGGATTAACAGTCGAGCACGTTACCAACCAGGCTACCGACCACCTCACGACCGATGACCACAAGTAAATAAACAAATAAAAAGAAATAAATGTATTTGTATTGTAGATGGCTGCGTCTTTATCATTGGGTGGTAAGAGAGGTAAGAAGGCAGCCAACACGGAGAACGCAGATAAAGACTGCGAGTGGAAGGAGGGGGAGCGACGCACTGCCCTGGACGTCATATACAATTTGCTGCAGCTGCAGTTACATAGACTGTGGGATCCACCCCTCGCTGATGATACCTTCGTGGAGTATGTTAACTATTTCAAATTCTTTCCATCTAGAGCTCTAGAAATTTTACAATGTTACAGACATTTAAAAAATTGTTACTTTATAAATATGCTAGAACTTAACTTAGCTAGAAATTGTACCGTATAGTAAAGTAATCTACTGGGAGTGAGATTCATAAAATCATTCAGCAGTGAATCAGTTAACATGATTGTAATTGTTATTCTATTCTTTCAGTATGGTGGCCCAGCCGTGCTACAGAGCTATGGAAGACGCAATAATAAAGAATAAAACTACTCGGGAGACAGTGTTCCAAGTACTGGGAGTTCTCAATAAGAAATATAATCACGGAATGTCTTGCACCATTAAACTAGTTCAGGTAATTTTACATATTTCTTATTAGAAATGAATTTAATCCTTATTATGATTATGCAGAAATGTCTGCTGTAAGTTAGAAACTTTGCCGAAGGTGATACTAAGTTTCCTATTAGATTCACTACTACTACTATAATACCATCACGGTACATCACAATAATGGGGTAACCAGTAAATTGTGTTTGTGTAGAAAATCAGACAACATTGTCTTTGCGGATACATGTACATAACATTCAAAATGAGTGGTCAACTTCATTGCTGAAAAAGGTAAAAAAAAGGTGTGAGTTTTTGAAGACAGACTGCTACAGGACACTTGTAAAAATATAAAAAAAGAGTGGGGTACGTCAGATTTCTACCATTACACACAGAGAAAATATTTCACCAAGTTTTATTTGACTGTCTTATTTCCCAGATGGTCCAACTGTATGAGCATGCCGTATTACCAATATGCGCTGGCATAGCTCAACTTGTGAGCGACTGGGGTCTGGCGGGTATGGTGGCCAAGCTGGTGAGGGAAGTGGGAGAGGCTCTGGGAGGGGAGGGTGGCGGCGAGGGAGATAAGGAGGCTGGGGGAGGAGTGGTGGGGGAGTCAGCCCCTACTCAGAGGAACTGCGCACTTCTACTGTCTGAATTAACGCAGTTGTTGCCAGGACATATGATTCCGGCGGCGCAGGCCATGCGGTGCTACTTGGAAACTGATGAGGTAAGTTTTGAACCCACTCTTTTTATGTTCGAATTTCACTGTGCCGGATTTCTTCTCAGTGCATAAAAGATTGAATTACGCATATTATTCACGAGACCACTTTACTGTTAAGTTTGCACGTAAGAATTTGTGTGTACAAGGTATTATTTTTTTTGTAATAAAAGTTAGATAAAAATTAGGATATCAAAATATTTTATATATTTCCATTAGACTAATGCTGGATTCCACCAACTTGGGTGAGGATTAGTGGAGATAGGAGCCTCTTATGATCATTCGTTATACAAAATTTGTCTTAGGTGGCTCCTATCTCTGCTATTCCTCACGTAAAAAGTTGGTGAAATCCTGCATACCTAAGTTTATTTGTTGTTGTAGAGTTATCCCCTAAGATGCAGCGTACTGGGGATGATGTGTGAGATCCTGTGCAAGGAACTGAAGGGCGAGGGGTTGTCTGAGGAGAGGAAGGAGATGAGGGACGACTTCTTAGATGATCTTGAAGAACATCTGCATGACATCTCTGCCTACGTACGATCTAGGGTGAGAAATACATTTATGCATTAGTTATTTATTACACATATTTATGCACAGGCACACGTTATTCATTATCTGTATTTATGCGCATGTTGCTTGCTTGCTTTGCAGGCTCTACAATATTGGTGTCGCCTACAACGCGAGGGATGCATTCCTGTGACGAGACAGCAGAGGGTGCTGGCTAGGGCAATCGGGAGACTCCAAGATAAAGCAACGCTCGTCCGAAAGAATGCCGTACAACTCTTAAAGGTAGACTAAACATAATATAGTAGCTCAATTCTCTAAATAAAAATGACTGCAACGAGTGACGAGAGAGCTACAGTTGTAACACCACTCTCTCTGAAATTTAAGAGTACAAACCGATGTGAATCAGTATGAACCGATTACATTGAAATTTTTTTTTCTAGGTTTTTATAGAACACAACCCATTTTCCGCGCAACTAAAATTGGACATGCTAGAAGAGGAACTCTCCAGGGAGAAGAAATGCCTCGAAGCATTGAGAAAGAAATTGAATCCCGACGTGAATCCAGAATTAGTCACAAAGTGGGAAGGAATTGTAGATGAATTGAAGAAAGTGATTGAGAGTCGTATAGAGTTACCAACGCAAGACGACCCACCGATGTCTCAAGGGACCGTGAATGATGCGTACGCCAATATCAGAAGACATCTAAACGCTGGGGAATATTTCGAAGCGTTCGTTTTGACTAGACACGCTGAACGGATGTATCCTGATGCCAAACTACTCAGAGCTGAGATGGATAGGAAAGATCAGGTATAACAATATTAAGTTTAATCCAATATTTCTATATATCTGTCAATACCGTTACGCAGCGTCCCTTGCAGGGTAGGCAGAGAACAACTCCAGGCCCAAGTCTTACACTCACTCCTAGCCTCCGTTACATTTATGGAATTTGTCATACACTCTCTCCAATTTCTTTTGCTCACGACGCATTTGCCCTTGAGGATCTGGTCGACACGATCGTTCCAGGTCTTTCTCAGTTGGTCGCGCTTCCTTACACCTCTTCGATCACTCAAAAAATATATCTTTTTAGTCATTCATTCTCTCAACACGCCCAAACCATCTTACTTTATTCACTTTCATTGTAGTCACCCATCTTGCAGTCACTCATTTCTATGATATTTACAATGTAAGAAAGTCACCTGTGTTTTAATTAACTGAATTGTTGAACGATGAATTTGTAGGTGGGATACTTCATGGCACTCTTGCAAAATGTCTTTGTGACGGACAATCAAATGTCCTCAGAAGCGGAAGAAGTGGATCTCATAACTCAACTGGAGGCTAAGGAGAATATCGTAGCGTTCTTAGAAGAGTCAGTATCTTTTAGCAGTCTGGTCCAGCAGGGTGTGCCTTTAGTTTACACGTTGCTCATGTCCAAGCAAGCTACGGACGTTTACGAAGCAATTGATTTCTTTACCACGGCACACAGCTTCAATATAGAGACTGCTAACCTCGGTATTATGGGGATGCTGCAGTTGGTTTGGTCACCAGATCAGGTATGTTTCTTTCGACAGAATCTCATGAATTAGCAAAATTTATCGAAATTTCTCAAATTTATATTGAAGTGTATGGTTTAATCTAGGAAAAGCGTGATGCTGTCGAGAAGGCTTATCGTTCCATGTATCTGAACAGTGAAAGCAACAGCGAAAGGGCTGTGGCTGGTGTGGCGGTCAGCAGGATCCTAAAGCTTGTAAAAGGGTGCAATAAGGGCCACAGCGCCGCTCTGCAGGCTTTGCTCGCTCGATGGTTGAGGCAGGGAGATGTGGGACCCCCATTCATACAAGTAAGAAGAGAACTGTGAAGCTTATTGACATAATCTGATGTTAGTCATGTACACTTATAAGAATGAATTCTCCTCTAGGTTCTCTGGGAAATCTTCACAAAGAAACACGAAGGATCGACTGAATCGGACAGCATTGCTGCCCTGAGTGTCTTGGTAATGTTAGCGAGAGCCAAATCATCGGTCGCATCTGCTAACGTGGAAGTTTTACAAGACGTAGGATTAAAGGGATGTTACAAGACGAGAGTTCTATCATTAGAGATGCTTCTGGCCATGGGACAGCCGCAACAAAGGATGCCTTTTGACGCACCGTTGCTGCAGACAATCTGCGAAATGGTCGTGGATTCATTCTTCAATTCTAAAGACTTTGTCTCGTTGGGAACCACAGCTATAAATGTAATTTACGTCCTCTGTGACACTCCCGACTTGCAAGTGGTGAAGCTATTGAACATTATAACAAAGACAATGAAGGAGAAATATGGAGACAGTAATGATGAAGATGATGTGGTCTCGTATCCTGTAGAGTATTTGACTCGTCTCGTTACTTTATTCGGACACACTGCAGTGCAGCAATTGATATTTTTGGATGTGACGGTTTATGGAGAACTGAGAAGAAGGAATGAGGTACGAACTTATTTTAAAGTTTCATGTATTTGGAGGGATCCTTAGAATGGGTCGTATTAATTTGGATATTACTCGAGTCTGTATGCTCGGTTTAGTGACATTTGAGAATAGAAGAATATAGTAGTTTAATTTTTTTTTTAAATGGATCTGGGTTCATCTAAATAATCCCAAACACACCCTTGAACACTTCACTGTAAGCTTGAAAAGCTTGTGTCGTGAAGTGGAGTAAGTCAGCTTTGGGGATCGAACCCGCGCCCACTGGATTAACAGTCGAGTGCGTTACCAACCAGGCTACCAACCACCTCGACCTAGTATCTTAGTATTTGTAATGTATATTGGGTATAATATTTTTGAATTTCATTTCAACAGGTTCGAGAGCAGAGAAAAACTGCAGGAACAAAGAACGGTGTAGCGGTCGGAGCAGCGCGTAAGAGTCTCGTGGAGGATGCTTCCTTTAATTCCAGTTCAGCCAGTGCGAGGAGATTACGCACACTCAATGCTTCGCAACAGGTATAGCAATCATTGTTTTTAACACATTCCATATTTAGTTTAAAAGTAATAGCTATAGGAACTGGAAAATATCGGTGTTTTTTTCCACAATTTTTGGCAATTGTAGTGTTATTTTCTATACAATTTTACAGACTTTAATACGTATTTACCTAAACATTAAAAAATTTGAACATTACAACATTACGAACAATTTCGTATGCAAAAGATAGAGAATATAATGATCCAAAAAAGACATTCACAAAAAATGAAGATTGTGTGATTTGTGAGATTTTTATAACAACGATTTTATAAGAATTAAAAAAAAAAAAAAAAAATTTCATTATTCCCATCAAAAACAAAAAAAAACACATTATACTTGTTAAAAAAACAAAATTCACATTATTTATGTACAAAGTAAAAGTTGTTAAATCGCGATTGCCAAATTTTCTCAATTCAGGAAGGTGAAGATGAGGACGAAGCCGGACTGGAAGGAGCTGTGGCTGATGATGCGGATGCTGAGTTAGTGCGAGCTGTGTGTGAGGCTGAGGTGGTGGGGGGAGGTGCCGGGGGGGTCATGGCACAGGATGCCCTACTGGCTGGAGTGGCACCACTGCTTAGATCTCTCTTGGCCCCAGCTTCACACTCCAATACACCAGAGAAATTGAGAGCTGCTGCCTGTTTGGCATTGGGAAGGTATACCACTACTTTTTTTATTCATATCGGGTTGACTGTAAGATATTGCTTTTGCAATAAGTCTGCCTTTTAGCCCACCCTAAATAACCCTTCACGATTTTTGCTAATAAAGATTTAATTATTTGCTTTCGAGATTCCGTTGCATTTATGATGATTTGAGATTTAACTAAATGTTAGAAATTTTCCTCCACAGAACAGAGAGGTATCTAATTAACACAATGCAGCATTATGTGAACTCTTATGGGGGACTCGAAATGAGCATGCCGCTGCTTACGAGTCGGCGTGTGATCACATTATGCTGTCAAGCGTTTGATGTGTGTTATTAAGTGGTACATACAGGGTTAGCTTGCAGAGATCGCAGAAGCTCAGCTAGTGAACAAATGTTATGATTTATATTTGTAATGTTAACATATATCTCTGCATTTTGTTCACAAAAAGTGTAAATAAATATGCTACAGTTCAAGAACATTTCACATTGCACCAATTTTTAGATCCTAGCGCCATCTGTTGAGAAGTGGATGCAGCATTTAGCATTTATGTTTCCCTGGACCTCAATTATTAGTATGTTCAATCGGCAATTATTTAGTATGTTATTTTCTTCTCAGATTTATGCTGGTGTCTTCCACATTCTGCGAGGACCACATGCAGCTGTTCATGACAACCCTGAAGAACTCTAGCAGCAGTAGTGTACGCTGCAACATCATCATCACGCTCTCCGATCTGACGCTTAGATTCCCTAATGTCATCCAGCCGTGGACACAGTATATCTATGACAGGTAAACCATCTAACTTACTGAACATAAATTATATACCGCATTCGTATGATGGTAGGATCAACTCCCGTAGACATTTGAGAATAAATAAATAAAACTTTGTTGGACTGCATAAGAGAAGGAATACAATAATTTGGAACAATTGGTTGGTAACTGAATATTTGAAAAATTGCATCGGAAAAAGTAAGATTACTCAGCTAATACTGAAGACATCATCCTAAGATTTAAAACATGGATAAATGAGAGTAAAAAGTTCGAAATTTGAATATTACAATTTTTCTCAAAACACTATACTAGTATTTAGATTAGTTAAGTTACATCTGAAATTTACTGAGACTTGAGATTATTCCCATAGTTTGGTAGGTATAGTAATACTGTAACTTTGTTGATAAAATGTTCAATATAAGACGCAGGGACTCTAGCAGATATTTTTTGATATTCGGTCCCCTTTTTATACTATAAGTGAAAATCAATTTTGTTGCACATTATTACTGTTATTTCGTGCTTATGTTCGCATACAAAATTTGCAAAAGTTGAAGCGATAATAGAACGATTTTTGGCCCTGTAAGAATTGTTTGTACTTGAGTATCAAATAATGAATTCTTAATTTGAATTCCAGGTTAGAAGACAAATGCGTTGAGGTGCGACAGTGCACTGTAAAGATGTTATCATATCTGATTCTACAAGAGATGGTGAGAGTGCGTGGGCAGGTGGCAGCCCTAGCACGGAGATGTGTAGACCCTGACCCCAGCACCAGAACCATGGCTCTGCTGTTCTTCAAACAACTCTCCCAGAAGGGGAACTCCCTGTATAACGTCATACCAGACATTATATCCAGATTAAGTGACCCTGACTTGGAGTTACCTGAAGATGAATTCAGAACAATTATCAAGTGAGCATATTTTTGAAGAACTAGAGTGTTGTATTTAGAATAAGTGAATGGTGGGGGTATGTTGAGAGAATGAATGATGACAGAATGACTAAAAAGAAATGTATATGCAACTGACCCAGACTGATCATGTCGACCAGTTCCTATCAAGGACGGACGGAAATTAATTGGATAGCATATTAGATAAATTGCATGGGTGTGACGGAAGCAAGGAGTGTGTAGGGATGGTGCAGTTTGGTGTTTTCTTTCAACCTACCCCGCAAGGGAACAGATAAGAAATATATTTTGTCTGCAAGGTTGTATAAAACGTTGATTGATCATTTGAATTGCAAACTTGTTTCAGTAGTATTGTAGTTTTGTCTGGCAGAATGGGGAAATATTGATATGGGCAGAAAGCGATCGCTTAAACCAATGTGAATGAATTTTTTTCTTTTTTTTTCAGATATATTATGTCGCTCATTCAGAAAGACAGACAAATGGAGGCTTTGGTAGAGAAGCTCTGTTTACGTTTCAAGTTGTCTATAATAGAGCGCCAGTGGAGGGACTTGGCATACTGTCTCTCACTGTTCTCATACAATGAGAGATCTGTGAAGAAACTCATTGAGAATATGGATTGTTATAAGGACAAGTTGTACCACAAGGAAGTGTATGACTGCTTTAAGAATATCATCACCAGTTCTGGGAAGATGGCTAAGGCGGATCTCAAGGTAAGTCTTGCAATTGATGCTTGGTACAATTAGTTGGAAAAGGATCTTCCAAGTGGGGGTATTGGATTCGAACTCAGTGCCGACACTGCGACGAAGCTAACAAGTCTAGATTATTTTAGAATAAAGTGTTTTTGAACTTGTATGTGCTATGAATCTGAATAATTTTGACTAAACTGTAAGAAATCGTGGCACTGTATAAGTTCGCCTTACAAAGGATCTGGGCTTGTATACACCAACCCAAATACTTTCATGCACATTTCGCAGTAAGCTAAAAGCTTTTGTCATGAAGTGCAGAATACATCGTCAGCCTGAGATACGAATCCAATATTAATTACACTGTATTGTAGTAACAGTAATACTTTGCCAACACTGAGATTTGAACTTAGACCACTCATTACATAAGAATCAATTGGGCCAGCGTTTCCTTGAATGCAACTGGAAGCAGTTAAATAGCTCTTTTGTATTTTAATTATAGTACATCATTAAATCTTTTTTTTTATTTTCAGGCTGTCATCACAGAGTTGAATGACAAGATTGAAGATTGTTTCAAAGTCCAGGAAGCTGGTGCGGTCCTCGGAGATGGTGGTGAAGAGGGAGACGACGCTAGACTGGCACATCCTCGCCCTCCGCAGACCCCCAAGGCTAAGAAGACAAACGCCAAGAGAAACAGAGCAAGGAAATCTAATAGCAGCAGTGAAAGTGATGATGATTTTGAGGTAAATAAAATTATAACAACAAAAATTATCAAGTTTCTTTAAACATTGCAGTATTCCTACAACAGTGTAGAAGAATTAAGGATGAACAGAGGTGGGCTTACGACCGACCTCGGCTGGCTTAAGTTGAAATTTTTAATCCTATGTATTTTTAAATTTTCCAGAAAACTCCTGTTAAAAATAAAGGGAGAGCGGAGGACAATGTAAGATCATCAGCAAGAAAAAGAGCTCCAGCTAAAAATCTTATTGATTCAGATGAATCAGGTACTAAATCGAATTTACTATAATTATTTATCGTTATTTGCAATTTTTAGATTTTAGATTTCTAAGTTAATGTTTAGAAATGTGAACGCTATTTTATTGCAATTGATAGAACATGCGTAACATTCAAATCTATGGAAAAGTCTTTATGTCGTTTTGGAATGAAGAGAGGGCATCGCTATATGGGATAATAAAACTACATACTAGTATATGGAACGTAGCAATCCATACCAATTCTAATTCAATTTCGTACCAATTCTATGTACATAACATCTACATACTATGTTAAAATATTAACGTGTGAATGCTGTATGAAATCGTTTGATTTGCAGTTTTATGCCTTACTTATATGAAAGGCAAATGTTTTTGGAAATATTGAAGACATAACTTTATGATGTTTTGTTTTGCAGAGGAAGACGAATATGAATTTAAGAAACCACCACAGAAGAAGGAGGTGTTTAAGAAACCTGTTGGCAGAGCGAGTCGCAAGAGGAAGTGAATGTTAATACAATAATGTACTCGTCAAGTAATGTACTGTGGAATGATTTGTTTATTTAGTTCTAAGTCAATTGGATGATGTATTGTCTGTTATAAGTTTGTATGCACCTTGAAGTATAAATGATTATTTTATGTCTAACTATTTATTTTTCTATACACAGTCATGCCGAACGATGTAATACATTTTGAACCGTTTTTTTAATAAAAAAAAGTAGGGCTGCAACTGTGCAATAGCTCCGAAATGTCTTGGTTAATAAAAAACCATTATTTTACTCATTCTATTTATTATTACCAATTACATAACATTTTAAAATACAGTACTAATTATTATAGATACAACAAATTACTTATTTATTTATTTATTATCAGAGGCAATCTCATACAGTCATATTACATACAAACTAGTAATTATTTTACACTTAATATTACACTATGCTTATCTACCATTCTAATACACAAGTTATATTTCATGAAAATTAGTGTGGGCCTACTTAAATACATAAACCCAAAAACTCAGTATTTTTCACAGGAAGCTATGAAAGTTTGTGTTGTGAAGTCGAGTTTTTTTATTATTACTGAATTTAAAAACACTATAATTAAAAATGAATGGCTATATTACCTACTTTGAGTTACTTAAGGCCCGATGTGCACTAAATTGGCTTTGGCCATACATGGTTTTCTCAGCCAATACAGAAGACAGGTAAACGTGATAGTATTGACTACAACTTGACTGATCCAAAATTACAATATTTGAAAACTATCTGAATAAAAAATAACTTTTTGAAGTACCCCTGAAATCCGCTCAATTTGCAAGATGCAAAAGTGTAATTTAGCAAAAATGTTGGTAAATATGAGATCAACAATTTGACAGTCTATAAGCCGTTTTTTTATATTGTCGCTTATGTTATTCATATTTCACGCTAACATTCTCATACAAAATTTGAAGCCATAATAGAACGATTTTAGCCCAGTGCATATCGGGTCTTAAAGTATTGTTCTCGTTGAATATTTATGTACCAATAAGGGTTGGAAATTATCACGATAGTAATTATATTCATTGATTATTATCAGAGTGTTATCTATGAATTCCATATGAGAAACTCCCGAAATAAGGTTTATGAGACCTAACGCAAGACTGCAAAAAGTTTAGATCCTGAGTTTACAATCTGCCAGTAATTACCCCAGCGTAGGTAAACCAGCTATTTGGTGGGCGTAATAAGTATGTTTAGGTATTTTTTTACAGTTTACACACAAAATAAGGTACTGTGTGCAAAAAACGACGTTACATATCTTGTTGATTCATATAATTTTCAATAAAAAAATTACGAGGTCAACAGTTTTAGTCTTTCGACCGAGAGCAGGGGTAAAACCAGTTTCCATGATAGCCCTATGGGTAACAAGACTAAAAAGGTTGGGAACCTAGGGTTTAGATACTACTCCTGGTTTCAAATAACTTGGCTACACAGTAATTCTATAGAAAAAGTGTGACAAGTAAGGTGAAACAAAATGTAATACATACTACATACGTAATTTTTATAAATTAGTTAAAATACTATACTATTTAATTATTCTTAGTATTAAATGGACGTGAATTATTAGTTCTTTGCCGTGAAGCATCTACTTAAAATAGTGCCTCCACCCTTTTTTCACTAACATTGTTTTCGAGTGTCCTTCACAACACAGCTAATTGAAAATACAAGAGAAAAAACATTTCTTAAATTGTAACCATGCAGTTGTGTGGGTATAAATATATACTAAATCCTTTGATAAGGTAATGCACAACTGTCGCCAGTTATCCCACATCAAAATTATTAATGCCAAATGAACTAATCGGAAAAAAACTATGTTAGTAAGGGTGCTTGGTTAGTTAAAATACAATACTATAGTAATTTATACATAGATAAAATGTTTGCTGTCGTTGGAAGAATTTTCAATGAAAGGCGATAGTGTTATTTCCACCATACAATATTTTCACTCGTTAAGCAAGTCTATTTAAACGCTAGTAATGATAGTATAACAAATTAACACATTAAACGCCATGGGGGTCTCTGGTGACCTCACATTCTCTCCTTTGCAGTGGGGCACAGCTGCTCAGTAAATTTTGGAAGATAGGTTCCAAATTTCAGAAAGTTCTGAAAAATATTTTCAAAACAATATTTTTGTTATAATTATGGAATCCTACACTCGATTCATGTGTAACTTATTTTACTTTTTTGGGTACGTTTCACAATAAAGTACATTGAATACAAAAAAAAATTTTTTATGTAAATTTTCACATTTGTTCACGGCGTTCAACGTGTTAATAACAATGGCAAGAAATGATTTGCTTATAACAAAATAATTCTCTAACAGAGGTTTGTGTTTACAAACTGCTCTCTGTGTTGCGAAGTCTTGTAGCTTTACTATGTTCCAAAAGGAAACAACAAAGGGTGAAATAATGATGAATGATTTATTTAATGTGGATCTAGCAAACTAAATCGCAGGTCTTACAACTAAAGTTTGTAAGTGTTTAGCAACATTATCTGAACAAATTACATGCAGTGGAACCTCGAATTTCTGTCTTTCCCGCTTGAAGCTACACTTACTGAAATAAAAGTGATCACTTAAGTCAACCAATGACCAGCTGTAAGCCTGGTAGATATTCATTTTAGGCTTTCGGAAGAAATACATAAATGATGATTCTGCCATCCAAAAACAGGGGTTGCACAAGGGGATCAGACTTTTTATTTTTATCTAAGGTTGAAATATCCATTTCGATAAAAAAAAAGAAATAAAGTTGGCTTATATGCAGTTCTTACTTCGGACAGAAGAATTAACACGACTTGCTTTGTAATAATTTTGACATAGCCAAAAATTTCACTACAAAGATTCCTTTTTTCTTAAATGTTTTTTTTTGGTTATCGTTCAAGGCTCAGGCTCCATAATTGACAGTATATCAAGGTTCTACTGAATATAACAATTTACCAATGAGAATGTTTTGCACGGACAACCTTCTCGACAAAATCTTTATGTGAAGCGTATAGTTTTATGTCTCTACTGATGTCCAACCATTTGACACCTATAGCATCGTCTCCCGCAGTCAACGTGATGTATTTCAAGATGTCGCCTGATTCATCGTGGAAGCTGTACACCGTGGTCTCCATCCAACAGTTGTCTGTGTTCCTAGGATCATCCACGTACGAGAAAGTGACTTCTTCGCCTTTCGAGAAGAAATCCTTGAACGATTTCTCAATTGACAGTTTTTCATCTGAAAAGTAAATAAATTTCCTAAAGAATGACTCAAATCAGACAAGTTAAAAATACTGAAAATGAAAGTTTAGATGTAGAGAGGATGAATGATGAGAGAATAGAAAAAAACATACATGGGTGAAAGAAGAGGTGTAAGGAAATTTGGTCTTCCAAGAATCTCTTGGCTCATACATGCTTAAGGATAGAGGTGTTTTGAGTAAAATAAATCGTAGAGTGTGTACGACGAATTGCGTGAATGTGACGGAAGCAAGAAGTGTGTATGGAAAGGGTAGTCTGGCATTCTGTTCTTTCTGCCTGCTCCACAATCAATCAATCAAGACAATCGAAATTAATAAAAAATGCATGTAAGTATAAGTATCCATACCGTCTGTCATCTGTAGGGAGTTGGTAGCTTCCTCGAGGAATTCTCTGACAGCCGTCGCAGCTACCCTCTCTCCGGGATCCACCATACCTCCAGGTAGGGCCCATTCTCTATTGTCTCTCCTTTGAACCACAACCAGTTGGAGGATTGGTCTAAAAGAGGTAACAGAAATTACAGATCATTTCAGCTCAGTGGCAACAGCCGGATGTTATGTGCAAGTGATGTTGCAAAATTGTATTGTATCCCTGATTGTCGCATCCTTTCAAGAGGCTGTCAAAGATCTTTTGTAGTCCCACATTGTATTTTTTAAAAGTATGCTACAATGCCGAAAATATTACAGAGTAGCGCTAGAGAAATCATTTTAAAGGTGAGAGACTTTTACGAGTTGGAAAAAGAAAATAATGCTCCGATAATCCCTATCCCAAGTTTGTAAAACGATGCTGCCAGTTTACTCTAACAATCCAAAAATTGGCAAATTTTTTAAATCATCATTTCAAAAATATATAATTTGAAAGTAGTGAAAACATGTTACTATATCTTATTACCACCCCAAGCAACACTCAGATCAGTGATACCAATTTTGTTCCCGTGAGATAAACTTTAAGATGTCAATTCAAGAGTGGTTTTGTAAAAATACCTCTTAATTAAGACAATATTAATGTTTTAGATATATAGTGAATAAACCAACTTATTTGTTGTGGAGTGATTGATAATATCCCCATTCTCGTCTCTCTTCCACCTGGTGACTATTGGGTCAGCTGCATGGTTGGGCCCCCATCTCCCCAACAGGCCGTGGCCCAACACTCCCGTCCTGCCCAGGGGATTCAGGGGATAGCCTTTACTCAAATTATACACTCCTTCAAAACTCTTCCTGTTGATTTGTCCGTCTAGCTCATTCCACTTTGGTGAAAATCCCGGTGCATCTAAATAATAGAAAAGAAAAATTTTATTACTTAATAGTACCCTGCTAGATTTGCGAGGAGAGTCATTTTCTAAAACGGTTGATATAAGAGTGGACCCGCCAAGTGAGTATTTAATGGGACCGTTAATATTGCGCTTCGGCGAGAAATGTATGTTTATAAATATCGTCATAAAAAAGAAGAATTTATAAGCCAACTTTAGGTATTCTTGAGTTATTTTACCGAATCGATCATATGAAATCTGAGTTTTCATCAGGGTTATCATATTAAATTGGCAAAAAAACCTAACATAACCGAAAAAAAATTGTTGAGCGGGAGGGAGGGTTCCATAAGGAGATAGACTAAAACTGTAGACCTTGACCTTTCAATGTTTATATTTGTATTTTTTTCCAATTTTCCACTTCCATACGTATATACAATACTAGGTAGGTTATCTCAGTTTCAACTCTTTGGGTTTCCCGTGGTTATGACGGATGTAATATGTACTCTAAATTATATTTTAAAAACATAAAAAGATATGTAAGTTAATAAAAAATGTGATTGACAACACTCTTCTAAATAAAACATGAATTTTAACATAGCGATAATGTCTTTGGGAGTTTTCAGGATGAAGATAAGTATGTTTACACTTACCAATGTCAGGATCTGCGAAGGGCTTTCCTTGAAGTGTTATAGAATTATAAACAGGAGGATTGTATTCTGGGAAACTAACATCCCAAGAGACTTTATCATCGGGGACTTCAAATCTTTTAATGTGGGATCTTGGATATATTCCTCCACGACAAATAGCGTGTGTCTTCATTGCTGCCCTCATTTCTGCAACTGGGGCATTTATTGCGTTCATTAAATGTACATTTGTAGTAATCATTAACAAAATCACAGGTAATTTCATCATAAATTTTGATTTGATAACGGTATGATAACTATCGACGATAATCAGATAAAATGTATTGAATATCGTAATGTAATGGCAGATAATCTAGAGACAAGTCTACTTTACATACGTACCGTTTTATAACAAATGGATATACATAATTTAGAGCACGTACAGCTAAAGAAAAACAATTTCACGGTAATTAACTGAAAACCAAATCAGACATTATGTTTGACATTACGTCAATGTCAAACATTTTTGTGTGTTGCCATTTGTCAAATTTACAGTGTTGCTAGTAGGTACTCTGCCGTTACAATAAAAATGTGAACGCAGAGTAGGTAATCGAAGGAGGCCGGAGATTTGAACCAATATTTGAATAGGTATAACTAAATCAAAATCTTGCCGCATGTCCCTTGCTCTCCCGAAAAGGTCCTTCTTCGCGCTTTTTCACATTTTTTTAGGAATATGGTAAGAGATAGGAGAGAGTAGTCAACGACAAAAATAATCCTTACTAAACTCCCTGCAAAAAAGATTCTATAGATTTTTTACATACGACTAGTCGTTTACCCGCATTGGCTCGTGCAATCAAAATAACGTTTTTTTATGAAAATAGATATTTTGCTAGTTTGTTGCGTAAAATGTGAAGCACGTTTAAGATGTCATGTCCATGTGCTACATTATGTGTAACTAGGTAGGCACTACATTAATACAGCTTCTCTAGTCTTACGAAAGTAGGTACCTAGACTACCTACCTATCAGAGGCGAAGGGTGGATTTCTATTATAGAAAGGAAGCCGGGGCTAACATTTCTTATGCGATTACGTCAGATTACACAATTACACCTATCATTTTTTCCAAAAGGTAACTCGATGGGAATCGTGTTCTTAAGTAGGTTTGCGCCTGCTCCCTATTAAGAAAAGATTTCAGTCAAATATAATGTCTAACCACAGGTTTTCATGGAAAATCCACATTTCCATCAGTGGTTTTCAGTAAGAACCTCTACCAGGTGAAAATTTCTAATACAGCGAAATTAAGCACGCCATCACCATGTCAAAATTTCGAAACTTCTATTAAGATTCTGGTGAGAATTTGACAAACTACACACCCAGAAATCTTCTGAAAACCACTAACACACCTTTCGCCGATGATAAAACATTAGGTACCTAGTTACCTACCTAACTAAAGAGAGAAAACAGAGAGAGGTAATTTTGATGACGTAATCACATCAGGGAGGTATACTCTCAGTCTCTTAAGGAAAATTCTGTTTTTAATTGTTTCATTTATTTTAATTTGCTCCTCCTTTATAAATTAACTGCAGAATCACATTTATTATTATAGCAAATAATTTTATCGAGTAATTAGTGTATTTTATACGGTAATTTCCAACACAGACGTCGCCCCTGCCTTACCCCTTAGAAAAAATAATAGATAGATAAGTGTTTACGTTTATCATTTACCTATACCTACAAAACTACAAAAATCAATTATTACCACATAGTTGTTGGTCAAATGTAAGGTACACATACCTATATCATGGATTTTCAAAAATTATTTTCGAAATCCACTAATGCACAACCATTTCATATTTTTTTAGTTGCGGCCCTTATTATAGGTACCTTCTTCATCCTCTTAGGCCTTCTTCCTTCCACTGCTGGATATAGGTCTCTTCCAACTGTTTCCACTTGTATCTGCTCTGACCCTTCCGCATCCAGGTTCCGCTAGCGATTTGGAGAGTGTCGTCGGTCCATCTCTTTGGTGGCCTTCCGACACTAGCTACTTTATGCTATCTGTTATTGTTGTGGGTATAGGTAAGTACTTTTATTTCAAGAGATATACGTATATAACGACTTTCTTCAGTCTTTCTCAAAAAGAAAAAAAATTGCCTGTGGCGCCATTTACTCTTTTTTATACAGTATCAATACTTTAATAAATTGTAATTGCTTCTCCCTAACTTTGAAACTAAATAGCCTAGCGACGCCTATGACGCAGTATTATTTTATACAATATGGGTACTGGGTAGGTACTTTAGAAATGTTATTTTGGGTTTTTGATAATGTATAGTTCCAACTTGCTAAGATCGTCCCTTTATCGATTATTCGTGTTAATTACCAGTAGGTATATTTACCATTCTACCCACTGAAGGGAAATACGATTTATGTTACCAAATGTAATTAATCGTATGCTGCCTAAGTAAATAAAGGAAATTAAGGAGTAGCCACATCCGTGGAATGACATTTTAAGACCTTTTTTCCAAAGGTCTACTCAGATATTAAAATAAATAAGTAGTCGTATTTTTAAACAAGATTTTATGGCTTCACATACTAAAACTGTTTTTCGCGGTCTTCCAAACGATACCAAACACGCCCTTCCGAGACGCTTGGATTCCTTCATTCCAATGGCGTCTTCTACCAAGAATTATTGACAGAATCAAAATTCTCAAAAAAAAATATGAGTTCTACACGTGAAGCACTTTCGTCAGATATTAAACACGGCGGTAAGCCGTGGCGGTGACTGGATCCTCTCGATCGCTCGGTGTCTTCCAAGGCTTGAGGTGATCAAAATCTAATTTAGGATCTAGATTTCTTTTCCAACACCCTTTTATACATGACCCCACATGATCCTTGGATCCCCATGAAACGCTTTACATATTTTTTTTCTCTGGAGAAAGCTGATCCATTTTTGAGTATAATCGTATTGTCACCGAATTTACGTACGTTTGCAAAGTTTCAGCTCGGTTGAAAAACGGATTGCAAGATTTACGCACAAACGAAAAAAAAATCAACGCAGTTTGTAATGACAAAAAGTTTGAATATTTCATAGAAAAAAAATATGCCAGCGCAGAAATATTTCGTGAAATAATTTGATTTTTTAATGAAAGAACCTAGGCATAAAATTTATTGAGGGGATGAATATAAAATCAGCAGGTACCTATCTACAAAAGAGAAAAATGAAAAAAGTTTTGGCCTACAAGATGCGAAGGAAAGAACTGATTTAATTTTTATTAAGATATACAAAGAACTGTAAAAAGATCATAACTTAAAATTACCTACTCACGTATTCGTTTATATTATATCGAAATATTGACTTATTTTCAGTTTTTATTAAATAAGGGAGAGGTACCTATGATGAATAGGCTCTTGACATTTTCAAGTTTTTCTTTATTGCGTCA
Source organism: Ceraclea dissimilis (assembly GCA_963576895.1). Lineage (NCBI taxonomy): Eukaryota > Metazoa > Arthropoda > Insecta > Trichoptera > Leptoceridae > Ceraclea > Ceraclea dissimilis. Next base: position 4,544,688 of record OY756377.1, read on the forward strand.
AGTACCTAGATACTCGTATCTTAGGGGCTTGGCACCAAGAATGATGTCAGTCATTTCCCACGGCATTAAGGTGCAAAATCGCATGATAAAATGGTAAAAATAGCGTTTTTTTTCAATTTTTCGGGTTAATTTTGCGTTTGTCAAAAAACTTTTACGGTTATTTCCTAGATTTTAATGCATATTATCGGTACAAAAAAAAAATACTACTTCGCGACTTTCGGGAAACGAGATTCCGTCTTTCGTAAAAAAGATCAGAGGTGTTCTACATTTTTTTCACCGCAGTGGCGGCCCAGGAGGTCTCTTTTGAACTAGTGGAAAAAAGACTCACTCAAACTCTCAATGCGCTTGGACAATACTACGATGCGAATAACCTTAAGCCAAATCCGAGCAAAACGCAACTCTGCGCTTTCCACCTACGAAACAAGGAAGCAGGAAGAGAGTTAAATGTCACATGGAAGGGCGAGAGGATAGAAAACTGCCAGACACCTAAGTACCTTGGCGTCACTCTGGACAGAACACTCTCGTACAAACAACACTGTTCCAACACCAAACAGAAGGTCTCAGCCAGAAACAATATCCTGAGAAAACTTACCGGCACATCCTGGGGAGCATCCCCAACTGTTCTCCGCACCTCTGCCTTGAGTCTGTGTGTCTCCGCAGCCGAGTATGCCTGCCCAGTTTGGCAGACGTCAGCACATGCCAAACAAGTAGATGTTGCTGTAAATGAAATGGCACGGCTAGTGTCCGGCTGCCTCAAACCTACAGCAGTACACAAACTATACCCTATAATAGGTATAGCTCCACCTAACATCAGGAGAAAGGCGGCGGCGGACGCGGAGAGGCACAAGCAAATCCACGATACCAGACACCCCCTCTACGGCCACGAGATGGCGACACAGAGATTGGCATCGAGAAAGAGCTTCCTGAAAACAACCACTGATCTGGATACCTCAATAAAACAATACAGAGAGGACCAATGGAAGCTCGAACTTGGTGACAGACTTTGGATAGCGCCGTCGGAGGGCAGTAACACCGCGCAAAACCTCGACTTTCCAACCTGGAAAACCTTGAACAGACTGAGGGTGGGGGTGACCAGGTGCAGAGTGAACCAACGGAGGTGGGGCTTCCTCGAGGGAGATGACGCGAGTTGCGACTGTGGGGCGCTGCAGGACGATTTGCATTTGCTGTCGTGCCCGCTGATGCGGATGGCATGCAATATGGAGGACTTAAAAATGGCAAATCACAAAGCGATATCTGTCGCTGCACATTGGAGTGGCAAGGTCTAGAGTCCGGACCCGTAAAGTAAAGTAAGTACATTTTTTTTTGAGAAATCTATCCAAGATAAAAAAAATCTTTTGCGGTTATTCCCTGGATAAATGTTCAATGCCTTATTTCGTTCCAAAGCATATTTAGTAACGGTTGTCGAGATATAAGGACTCCCGTTTTTAGAAATTTTTGAAATGTCGGTATGCATACTCTTAATACGAATTTTATGACAGTCTATGTATTAAACTTTTCCAATATTTTTAATATCTAGGTAGGAACTACGTACCTATCAATAATTTAACTTTTTGATTATATTTTTGCAAGCTTTGATATCTGCACCAAACTTCTAAATTATTCATTAAGCACCAACATCCAAATTTACTAAGACTTTGAGAAATTTTTCTCATTGAACTCCGAACTTCCGATAAAAAATTATGTATAATAAATATTTCAGAGAGACTTTCAATAGATTTTACTGGAGACTACAAAAAAAAATTGCCTCTATTTGTAATATTTTGTACCCGAAGGTAAGAAGCATACACCGTATTATATTTTCTTATAATTTGTAAAGAAATTGAATAAAAATATAATTACAAAGACACGTCGGATAATTTTCAGAATATTATTTTACTATTTTTTAAGTTTTTTCAATCTTCTTCTTCGAACTTTGGGTACCTGTATTTTTATAAAGAAAGGAAATGTAAAAAAGATAAAGATCGACATCGGTACAATATTTTCTATTCTAGATTTTTCGCCTTTGATAATTACGAAGGTCGCCTCTTCATTATATTTTCCCATATATATTTTTTGAATATAAAGTCCTTAAAAACTACGCTCTTTTTTCTTATTACGTTGGTACGCCTACATGACGTCTTTTTACACTGTGCCGGCTCCCAGTTTTTAGAAATCGAAATTTAATTCCCACGCCACACACTTGGCAAGCGCCGGGCCGAGCGGGTGTTCATGAGTAAAGATGCACGTGGATGGGGCGTTTGTCTTGGCTCGTGTAGGTGACCGACCGTTCTCGCTTTTTTACTCATGAGCCGCTCGCCAAGCGTGTGGATGGAGCATAATAATCATGATTTAATGGCGTGGACAATCAGATTGAACAAATGAGTGAACTGGCTTTGAGGAATCTTAGCCACTTACAAATGAAAATGACTTTTCTTTTAACCGTAACGGTATTGATTTTCTAAGCCAGGATTCGGCTCCATCGTTACTCAAAATATGTAGTTTGAGAGTTCTTCTGTGTACAACTGATACCTGAACAGTGAACATATTATGCGAATTATGGAGGTACAGTGGTTCCAAGATATTCGACATTACATTATTTAACTGAGCGGATGAGGTTCGGTACATCTGATGGGACTGAGTATCGTAGCTTGGCGGGATTAAAATAAATTGAGTGTGCTGTACCTACAAATCTGAGTGTACTGAAAACATACTTATAATTTAGCTATGAATAATGTTGAACAATTTATTGGGAAAATCCTTAAAATTCGCCGAAGTAAGTAAATCATCTATAATATTTTATGATCATGAATAATAGTGTCCCTTCAAGAAACAGAGGAAAGTCCCCATATTTAGGATAGTTACCCGATTCTGGATAAACGCGGTATTCTCATGCAACGGCATTACGTATAATGCATAAAAATATTTTACTTTTATCACTGTCACGCGGCTGCCATAGCTTCTATAGTTTTGTGCCGTAAATAAATTCAGTGTTTGCGAGTTTTTTATGATAGCCAATGACGATATTATAAGAGTAAAAGAGGCTATCGGTCACATGTTTCTATTTATTGTATTAATAGTGTAATTTGATGACAGATGTGTGATATTGGTACATAAAAGTTTGTAGGTTATTTTACAAAATAAGTCACAATACCTTCCTCTTAGGCCTATGTCCAACAATGGACCTGAGTGGCTGCAAGAAGAAGAAGACCTTCCTCTTTTCTATCATATGTAATTTTCATACATTGGTTTCGTCATAAAATTAGTAACTGTTTGGCGAAGAGTGGATTTCTGCAGAACGGAAGCCGGGGCTAACATTTCATATTGGATTACGTCAGATTAGACACTATTATGCCTATAATTTTATCGAAAAGGTAACTCGATGGGAATCGTGTTCTTAGGTAGCTTCGCGCCTGCTGTTTAGTAAAATTTTACACGTCTACTACAGAAACTACAAAAGTCAAGTCCAATCTACTAAATGGTATCTAAAATATCTTACCTTCCTCTATTCTTTCGAGGAGTCCTGTATAAACTTCAATAGAATTTACAATACCAACGTAAGCCTTCTTACAAAATTAATTTTCTAATTTAAATCATTCACCCATTAATTATTTTAATTATTTGGTGCCACTTCAGTAATATTCTACAATCAGTACAACTTTTTACTTTATTCGTGTTCAGAAAATACGTAAAACGAACAATATTATGTAAGAATGCAAAATCGTCTTCTTCTTCTTCGTCAGCCTATTCCCGTCCACTCCTGGACGAAGGCCTCCTCCATTTGCTTTCACGCCGCTCTATCATGGGCTCTTTGGATTCAGTTGGTACTCACGTATTTTATCAGGTCGTCTCTCCATCGTAGTGGTGGTCTTTCTACACCCCTGGTAGTCATTCTGGGTTTCCAGGTTAAGACCCTCTTCGTATTTCCTCTTCTCCTCGTCTTCTCTTCGTCCTCTTCTATTTGTAATTATGATTGTAAATTGTATATTGCTTCTAATGTCGCGTGTAATGTTCACTCAAAGAACAAATAAAGAATAATTCTTTATACCAATTTCTTGTTTCCTTGTCTGCTGTTTATTTAATTAACACAGGAGTTAGATAATTGTCAGATATCATAATGATTGGTGGACGACACATCGCATCCCCACATTTTTTACGTCTTTTAGAATACACAGATACCTAGTTAGCGAATTTATTTCAATCCACAAGGAAAGTATTTGAGTTTGAATAATAAAAAGATTTATGAACAAATTCTTTGTAGAACTAACATTTTGAAACGTTAGCGCCGTTTGTTAAAAATTTGATAAAATAGGGAAGAATTGAAGAGTGACGGAAGCAAGAAGTGTGTGCACGGATAGGAAAGTGTGACTTTCCTGCAGAGGACGTGGGGTGGGGGTATAGAATAGAATAGAAGAAATGATATATTTTTTTATTAGTTTGATAATCCGTTAAGCGAATCGACGTTAAGCGCTATGACAACTGTGTTTGTATTTGAATAGGTATTTGAATTAAAATACCTACTTATATTCAGTGTTCCTTGGAACAATGAAATATTTACATTCTAAATAATTTCTTCTCTGAAGGAATTCTCCGAAGAGAGACAGTAGGAACTGAACCGACAGTAGTAATTAATAAAACTTCACAGAAAGTCTGATTAATATTAAATCATTATTGACATTTAATTAAAACAATAGATCCCAATACTCTTTGATCTCTATAGGGGTATATCCAATACTACCTAGATATCCTCGTACATCTAATGAATTACATCCTCTGTATGATGGAGGCAATTTTTCATCTGCTGATAGCCGCACACAGCGCAAAACTGCTCTGATTAAGAGTCATATGACAGTATTTTCCTCTTAATCAGAGCAGTTTAGCAGACATAGGTCTATGGCAAATATTGTTATATCGTTTTCTCAGCCAATACTGAAAGCATCGCGTTGAAACTGAAGACAGTGATAGATAGATGGATACTACAAGTTGATTGTCCTAGAATTTCAATATTTGGAAATTACTTCAACAAAAAAATAAAATCGGAAAGTACGCCTGAAATTTACGGGACTTACGGATTATTCGTCCAGTTTTTCAGATTTAGAAAAATAATTATTTAGTCAAAATATTGGTAATTATAAAGGTTAACAAGTTGACTGTCGCTTACGTTTTTCTTGTTTTAGGCTAGCGTTCTCATGAAACATTGGCAAATCAGCGTCGAATCCATAGTTTTAGGTGTCGATAAGATGAATAGTAAGACAGCAGTAGGAGGGGGGGGGGAGTAGTATGAGGGGTACGAGCATATTAAACAAGAAAGTGTATTTCATACTTTAAAAGCTAGTTTCCTAATTATAATTTTCATTTTAAACAATTCAATTCAGCTAACCGTTTTATTTACACTATGTTTTTTTTTGTGAAAATAATAAAATATGTTTTCTTTTTAGATTTTAATTAAACGTTCTTTGTTACTGAAGCGTTCATGTTTCTATATTACGTAAGTAAGTACCTCACAGGAGCGAAGCTACCTAAGAGCACAATTCCCATCGAGTTACATTTTGAAAAAAAAATTATAGGTATAATAGTGTCTAATCTGAGGTAATAATCCAATTAGAAATGTTAGCCCCGGCTTCCCTTCTGCAGAAATCCACTCTTCGCCACTGGTACCTCATTAATTTTATTTATTCAGAAGCGTTTTAATTTAATTGAAATAATATGTAGGTACTGGGTAAATACTATTTATATAGGTAGGTAGCCAGGGCCGTCTCTACCTAATAGGAAAGTAAGGCAAAGCCTAAGGGCGGCACTCTAAAGAGGCGGCAATCTGAATAAATACTGATGTTTCGTATAATCAATTTCGCCTGCGGCGTTAATTCCTGTACTTTCAATCAACATTTAAATCTTAAATGCTCTCCCTACTAGGTTCTTCTTTTCTTCGTGTCCAATCGGGTCCCCCTGACGTTGGCGATCACGTGGCGTGTTTTTTTCATTGTTTTCTTTCTTTTTTGTTTTGTATCCCTGCTCTTTTTTCTTTTTGAATTTCTTTGTTTCACTTTGTATTTTTAGTGGAATTGACCCAAATACAGGTAATACCTTGTCGGGCAATCCCGGTGATGTACTGTGTATATTTTATTTGTGATTAATAAAAAAAAATTACACATATTTTTGGGGGCGGCATTATGTCTAGGGACCGTAGGTACCTACCAACAGAACTAATTATACATTGCAGCAATTAACATAATGATGAAGTACCTACACGTGTAAGGCACCTACCTAGTATAACTTTACATTAATTAAAATGCTAATGCCCAATCCCACCAACTTTAACCTAGGAAGGAGAGCCCAAAGAAATTTCCATACAAAAACAGAGATAATATTCTATTTATTGATTGTAGAGACACATGCAACAGCATCACCACAGCCTAAATCCATACGAAATGCGACATGCAATTCACCTACGTTAGGTGCCCAAATCTCCGCCCAGGCTAGGTGAGTTGCATGTCGCATTTCGTATGGATTTAGGCTGTGGTGATGCTGTTGCATGTGTCTCTTTAATCAATAAATAGAATATTATCTCTGTTTTTGTATGGAAATTTCTTAGGGCTCTCCTTCCTAGGTTAAAGTTGGTGGGATTGGGCATAAGTGTTTGTAGATATGTATGTCCTTCTTTTTTGGCAGATGACAGTTGACAACACAGGTCCGTAGACAGAGTTGAATTTAACGTAGTGCAGCGGTAGTTACAGGCAGGGCGGAATTAAAATGTTTTCTTATAAAAAAATGTTCCTAAAAATGACGCCGCAGGGGAAATTTTTGCCGAAATAAGCGTATAGGTAAACGTCTACCTACATAAAAAAGGTCGTGATTTTTGACAATTTTTCGACGTTGTTAAGGGCTTGGTACCAAGAATGACGTCACAGTCATTCCCCACGGTATTAAGATTCAAAATCGCGTGAACAATCGCATGATACAATGGTAAAAATAGCGTTTTTTCCAGTTTTTGGAATTCATTTTGCGTCTATCAAAAAACTTTCTGATTTTAATGCATATTATCAGTACAAAAAAGTGATCCTCCGCGACTTTCGGGAAACGAGTTTCCGTCTTTCGGAAAAGAAATCAGAGGTGTTTTTCCCAATTTTTTTGAGAAATCTATACAAGATATAAAAAATGTTTTACGGTTATTCCCTAGATAAATGTTCAATGCATCAACCCTATTTTGTTCCAAAGCATATTTAGTAAGGTTGTCGAGATAATAGGTCTCCCGTATTTTGTTTTTTCTTTATAAACTCAATACGCTGAGCTTTAATTAATAATATCGAGTATTTGGATTTCAGTTATTATTAGTATTATACCAATTGAAATACCTCTTCGACAAAATATTCCAATAACAATAAAGAAAATAATAACTGAATTAGCATATTCATGACAGCTTTAAATATTAATAACTAGTAAAACTACCTAATTACACAATAAAACTATAATAAATATTCAGTTTATTATATAGTACGATAAGGCTTACTTCCAGAGTAAAATTGTACCGAGTGGTTTATAAACGTTTTTAAGAGTTGAGTATGCATACCGACATTTCAAAAATTTCTAAAAACGGGAGACCTTACATCTCGACAACCGTTACTAAATATGCTTTGAAACAAAACAGTGTAGATCCATTGAACCTTTATTTAGGGAATAACCGTAAAAGATTTTTTATATCTTGTATAGATGTATCAAAAAAAGTGTAAAACACCTCTGATCTTTTTTCCGAAAGACAGAAATTGATTTCCCGAAAGTCGCGGAGAATCACTTTTTTTTTGTATTGATTATTATCATTGCATGCATTGAACTCTAGGGAATAACCATAAAAGTTTTTTGTTTGAAGTGAAATTAACCCCAAAGAGGGAAAAATCTCTATTTTCATCATGTTCGTTTTTCACGATCTTCCAAACGATATCAAACACACACTTCCGAGGTGTTTGGATTCCTTAATTCCGAGAGCGTCTCACACCAAGAATTGACAGACTCAAAAATTGTAAAACTATCTCGTGAAGCACTTTTGCGAGATATCAAACACGACAGTATGCGGTGACCGGATCATCTCGATCATTCGATGTCTTCCGAGGCTTGAGGCAGAAAAAAATCTGACTTCTAAACTGGATTTATTTTCTTTTATTAAATTAAGGGTGTTCAGAGTAGTTTCGGGAGGGGTTTGTAGAGGGGAGCCCTTCCGGCGAACCTTAAGCCTTCCCGTGGAAAAAATAAATAAACCTTTTTTGCGTAAAAGACTAGATGATATAAGCTCCTGAAACATCCAGAGGTGGTAGTGGGTTTACCCTTAATGTATTTTTCCGACGCTCTTTCATACGATACCACACATGACACTTGAATCCCGTCAAGATCTTTACATCTGGATGTTCGTTATTAAAAAATGCATTATATTTTATTTGTGGTCGGTGTTTGCTGGCACACCTCTTCCTACGATTTAGAGACTTGGCATTTGGCGACGGATTAATCAAAAATAATTTCACTACTAGTATTCTCTCGAGACTCCAGGTAGAGGTACCTGAATTTTCCTAAGTACGTTCTCTTTGAATTATTCATTTGTATTTTGTTTAAAAGTTTTATGCTGTTTGTACATTCGTTTACCTGAAATACAAACATGTAAATGTATTAACAAATCCTTAATGAGCTTCAGCATCTGAAGAATATCTAGCAAGAAGACAGAATACTCAGACATTGTTATAGCACAAAACTTGCAGAGTTCGATGCCAAAATATTCACTAACAGTGGGTTGATTGGCAGAAAACGCCAACAGGCGATAAATCCGCCCTTTGTATGTAAATTTATGTGCAATAAAGTTTTTATTTATTTATTTATTTATTTAACAGTTGGCCAATAAGGGGGCAACAGGTAGATTTAAGTTTTTTCTTTCTGATATTAATAAAGGATATTTGACATTTAGTGTAGAAACCTACCAATAAAGTCCATTCTTCGCTGTATATCTGCTGAGATAATTGCTTGTTATTCAACTGTAGAAAATCTGATGATCTCATAAAAAAATGTGACGTGGATAAAAGGATAATACATAGTAATTTCAATTTGCTTTTTCGAGTACTCCCTATCCAGGGATTATGATTTTTGTTTTCATGGTGTTTTCATATTTCTCCTGAATTCATTAAAGAAGGAGAACCTACTTGATTAATGTAAGGATTTCGCTTAATTAAACATTCTTTTATTTAATTTCCATCGGTTGAATGTACAAAACTCCACTCATCCCGATTTCAATTTAGTGAAAAATCTTTTCAGGCATTCTAATTACGTGAAACGTTCACTTGAGAATTTCGCATTAAACATTCAAAACACGAGATTATATTTTTATCGTACGCCGATCTTTAATTATACGATCACAATAAACTAATTTATTTCAGAAAAATCAGATAGCGGAGTTTTTCAGAAGGTATGCATGAAATACACCTGAATTTAATTTATTAACCTATAAGTATTTTTATTAGGTTACACGTGTTTTGAGGGTTAGCTGGAATTCAAAGAAATCAGTCCCGAAAAATACACGAAGATTCTATATTCTATCTTAAGCGGCGTTCGTTGTAGGGTATGCAGAGAGAACATAACGAAAGAGATTTCCATATTAACATAGTTGTTGCTTCTGCAGCATTCGCTAGACGGCCGCGTTTCCTTACACCTGTACATTCACCCATGATTTTTTTATGTGACGATTCTTTCATCGTTCATTCTCGCTGTACGTTCCAACCATCTCGACTTGTTTATTTCATTCTAATTACAACATCCATTTTAAGTACTTTGTCTCTTTAATAATTTTAAGACACCCACTAATTTTCAATTTTAACAACTATTCTTCAAATAAATCCTCTGATATTTTTATTTCTAAAATTGTATCCCTATAGCCCTTGTCAAATCCTTCAAATCATTTGAAATTCCGGCATACTCGACCATACAAGCTCTAGGAAAAGCACAGGATTACGAATGAAAAATAAATGAGTAGGTACCTAATTTTCCAACGTTTTTTGTTTATATATGGAGAAGCGCCTTCCGGAGAGTAAGGGTTTTTTTGGTCTCAATGAAATTATTGATTTAGAAATAATAATTAAAACAAAGAGTATGAAAATGAATACTTGAGATCAGACGGACATCCGCTGTTTAAGAAGATCTCTACAATCTATCGCCCACCATTGTGATATTGTTTCATCAAACTATATTTTCATCTAATATCTACTCTCTTCTCATACAAAATCTACATTAATCTATACGGCGAGGACCTACTAAATAAAATACCTTACAATAAAATCGACTCAAATTTTATGCATCTGTGGGATTGACCATTTTGAAGTCTTGTAACCTGAATTTGAGTCAAATACCTCAAAAACAGTGTCATAAAATAAAACAAATCAAATGCATTTAAACAAACAAAAATAAAAACAGAATGTAGCAGAGACACAAAAGACAGGAGTTAATGAAGAATTGAAATGTTTTGATTCTGAAACATAAGAGACAGTTCTGTGTTTCGTAGTTAGAGCTATGAGTATTATAAAATTTAACGTTTGGCATCAGTTTATCAGTCAACGAATAAATCTGTCGTCAAAGACCGGCCACACACTAACGGAAAGTTATAATTTAACATTCAAAATTCTTAACCATCAAGATCAAATCAGATCGATCTGAAAAAATTGTATCCGTTCCTTGCACTATGGTTCAGATTTCTGAATGTTATAATATAACTTTTCATCTTGTGTGTGGCTGGCTAAAATACAAAAAAGCTGTGTAATGTTTACTGTTAACTTCATGAGACCATACAGCTGCAACATCGTGGTCAAAATATGAAGGGTCCTGGGAGTGGTATTATCAATTTTATAGCTCACGTGATATTAAACTCACCGCCACTTCACCCTCTCGTGAAATTGTTACCATTCACGCACGAATCTCTGAGAATCTTCTGAAGGATTGCGAAAAGTTGCACTGGCTTAAAGTGAGCGAAAGGGTGAAATACAAGCTATGCCTCACCGTGCAAGGCCCTCAACAACATGGCGCCCCTACCCATCTCGGAGGTCTGCAGCTTACAGGACAACTCCTTGAGAAGGCCACTGCGCTCAGCGGCTACAGCCATCAACAAACTCGGAGAGCGGAACACAGCCAACAGGTCCGGTTTCTTCGAGAGAGCTTTCTCTGTCGCGGGACCAGTTACCTGGAATAGACTGTCGGACAAACTCCGGAAAGACCAGCCCACCACCAGCTTCAGGAGCAAGCTGAAAACCAATAGTTTTAAGACCAGCTTCCCGCGCCCTTGAGATGGAACATATTAAACGGCGGCAAAAAGTCATCCATCATCATCATGATGGATTCTGCCAGGTAATGTTCTGTTCTACAATGTATTCACAGGTTTTGGCAGGTTCGCAGAGGTATATTGCATGCGCTTTTTATAATACTTCCGCACAGATCCGGTTTAGTAATAATACATTGACAGCGCGGGAGATTAAAACCAGACATTTCTAATCCTATTGATGTAATAACAAACAAATCAATATAGACATTAGACACGTACAGACGAACGCTCTTAGGATTATGCGGATTATTATTATTTCTACGTCCTGAGGGTGGATCCTAAGTTCTGTAATGAGATTTTTATTTAATTACAATTTCTAGTAATTCTCTAATGTGATTTTGTCTCGTGTATTTTCTTAAGATGCCTTTCAGAAAAAATGTATTTTTATACAGAATAGAAAATAAATATTATTGCATTATATTTTTAAGAAAGAATTTCATAAAATAAAATGGAGTTCACTTATAAATTTAATAAGAAAAATAATATCTTTTTTTTTCTGCTCATAGTCTATATGGAAGCCGAAATGATATTGTTGCTTGGTGTAGATTCGGAAGTCGGGTGAATCGTGTGTAGATTAACTTGATCGACGTTTCAACACTCCTATAACTGGTGTCTTCATCTTCGGATAAATGTATGAGAAATTTGTTTGCGTAGTGTGGATTGTTAACTTGTGCAGCGTGCGCAGGAATGTCTCGAAACGTCGAACAAGTTGATTCTCGTTTCACCCTAAAATCAAAGCAACAATGTCAATCGCACACCGTGAAAACTTTCAACATTTGCTGAATGTCAAATGATATGTCTTATTCTCGTATCTAAATTTCCAGGCAGATAGGCAGGTATATTATATTCACACAGCCTCTCACATTACTACCACCACACACTTACTCACTTACTACACTGGTACAGCATTATCCTCTTCCTTGTAATCATGATAAATGGCAGATACAACACACACATTCGCATTATTAGATATTCAGGGAATACAGTATGGATAAAAGACGTGAAGGAAAACGACAGGACGGAAGATGGACCCCCAGAATACTGAGCTGGAGACCCTACGAAAGTAAACGAAGTGTAGGGAGACCACAAAGGAGATGGGCCGATGATATTATCGAGTCGGTGAGACATGGGTGGAAACAAAGTGCCCAAAACAGAGAATGGTGGAAGACAAAGGAATAGGCCTATATCCAGCAGTGGAGGGAAAGAGGCTGATAAGAAGAGAAGAAGAAAAGACGGGAAATTAGGATCTTGACAAGGACCTTGACAGGACGCTGCAGATTGCGGAAGCACATGTTCAAGATTGAACTGTCAGATAATCCAATATGCAGGTTTTGCCTCTAAGGATGGCGCAACACTTATCCACATTTTCTGTAACTAATGAGACGCACTTTCTCAAAAAAGATGTCACGTTCTTGGAGGGCCACTCTCTTTCTCTCTCTGCCTGGGCATTTATTATTCTCACATGATGGTGGGGTCTGCCATTTTTGCCACAACTTTTAAAAATAAAAAAAATGTATTTTTTTTTACGAAATACAGTAAAACTTAAAGAATGGGACGTAAATTGTATACGTGACAGGGTAAGACTTTTAAAGAACACGTATTTCACACACAATAGGGTAAAACTTTTAGAATGTGACATGTACGGGACAAGGTAAAACTGAGAACATCGGATTACATTAGATCAGCCGACGATCAGTTATAAATCTGATGCAAAGTCCATCGTTCGCTGTATATCAGTTAAGATAACTACTTAACATTTTTAAACGATAAGACGTAAGACGTATCGCATACGTGATAGGGTAAAACTATCTGTGGTCTTGAAACGTCATAATTCGTATAATTTTAAAATCCCTTATTATTGTGAAACATTCTGTATATTGTTGTTTCCTTGCTGAGATGAAGGAGTGAAGGAGTAGGTAGATATCTTGGCGAAATTTTTCTGTCTTATACTAATAGATAATAAGGTGTGGAATTTTATACTTCCTCCCTCCCTTATGATTAATGATGCCAAAGCAGTAAGCACAGCATTCAGGAGAGCTACACCGTGGTGGGGCATTACCAAGGCATAGCAGGCATCAAACTACCACACTACTACATAATGGAAACGACTTCATCCAACTCGCTTTCCGCCACGATGTCTTATTTTTTTTTTACAATGACACTTTGTACGTATTAAAGAAGCAATAACAACAGCTGTCTCCAATATCGCCCTGTAAGCGGGGCAACAGTCGTCAGGGCAGGCTTGCGATGACTATCCAGAACCTGTTCACATCAGAGCTGCACCAGGCTGGAATGACATGGGAACAGGCAACGGAGTTGGCCCAGGACAGAAAAGCCTGGAAAAACTAGGTGACGACCACATGCTCCACATAGGGGGCGGACGTGGATATGTACGTATGTATGTAAAGAAGAAGAGAAGAAATGTTAATTTGATCACATTCAGCCGTTAGATCACATTGTGGAGTACTGTTTAACCAAGAAGTCACAGGGATTGATAAAACCTGTGCCAAAAATAAGAAACATTAATACGTAATTTCAGGTCTTTGACTTGTGAAATCTCAGGTCGTTGACTTGTGAAATAAGAAATGCTATCACGAGGGTAGTGGTGAAGTAAATGATTAAATGAATTGGTCTGATGGTCTATATGTTCTCGTTGTCTTTATAAAGTTCTTTGTAAATTGTTATAATGGCGGATATTTAGTTAGCCTAAATCAATCGGTTTAGGGACGAAATGGAATCTGTGAAAAATATGTGAAATAATAGCCGAGCTTACTCACATTTCCCGTCTCTCCCCTAATCTCTGAACAAATCATACATCATTAAGTAAATGCGAGAATGCTAACTTTATTCTTTTGAATTGTAACAAATTTTCTGTTGGATCGTAATATTTTCCAAATTAGTCCACTTTTTGCCCAACTTTTAAAATCTTTGACTTTTGGAATGATACACAATTAATCATATCAGGGATAAGCAACAAGGAAGCTCTTTTCTAAGTGGTTCGCAATATTTGATAACCTCAAAAGAATTAGGCAGGTACTAAGTCCAAAGTTTTTTGTGAACTTTATGTTCCCGTATTTTGAAAGATATTAGCACCTAATATTTAGTGTGTATCCTTCTATAAATTTAGTAATTCCATCTGGGGTACTAGATCCTTCATATGGTAAACAAAATATTTGCATTGTAAAGGTATTAGATTACATGTTAATCAAAATTTGCATGAATGACAGTCCATTGGAGAAGCTAAAATCACAATAGACAAAGATAATACACATATTGTTGTAATTTTCACCATACAACACAAGACTGATATGTTTTCCTATTTTCTACAGATCTACAATTTATGGATGAACATTTTACTATACTCTATTAGGTTCTTATTCTTCTTCAAATAGATCTTCGATCTGTGGAGTCAGGGCTCCAGTCTGTTTCCCATGATTAAGAAGTTCAGCTCTCTCCCCTTTTTCGTTTGTCGTCTACGTATTTTAGGGATCTCTCTGCATGAAATACTTTAAGGATATTTGTGGGGTCCGTTGCGATCTCCTCCTCACTAACTTTGAGGAATACCTGTGCGTTATTTCGAAAGAATTTTTACAGGTACATCGTCACTATTATTTGGATAGAAGTCGGTGAGGACTAGATACGAATAATTACAGATTTGTTAAAGTAAGTCAAAATGCACACAGCAATCCACGGAGAGACAGATGCTGGGTGTGAGCCTCAGCGACAGAATTAGAAATGAGGAAATCAGACGAAGAACCCAAGTTGTCGACGTCATGGATCGTACAGCAAGACTTAAATGGCAATGGGCAGGGCACATAGCACGATAAGACGAAAATAGATGGAAACCCAGACTCGTAATGTGGAGGCTATGGGAAAACAGAAGAGGCATCGGAAGGCTCCAGAAAAGATGGGTGGACGACCTGGCCTCGGTAGCGGGTAGTGGGTCAGAAAAGCGAGAGATAGAAAATACTAGAAACAAATGGAAGAGGCCTATATCAAGCATTGGAGGGACCAAGTCTGATGAAGAAGAAGAAGAAAAAAAGAATTGTTGTAGTGAGTTACACACTCTAGGATTAATGTATTAAACGTCATTATTGCTCCATTACATTTTTTCATACTAAACCTTCGAACAGATGACCCCTCGAAGAAATGAAACTTAGCGAACTCGGTTTCATGATTGACTTGAGACCGCGGATTGGGCGAAGAAGTGTTTGTCATAGAGAAAAGTGTCGTGGTAGTGAAGAAACTTTGGTATTCAACAGTGGATGAAGGCAGGCTGACACTGTATCCATAGGGACGGACTTTAACATAGTTCTATACCCTATTCGACAACGAAGAAAAAGAACAAATTTATAGAGAAATTTTATTTTATTTGCAGCATTAATTTAGTTGCAGACGGCTCGTATATTGATAAAAAATCGATGGCTTGGGGAGCTGGAGATCGGCGACTATCAGTAACTAATAAAGAAGATCCTTTCACTCAATCCAGATCTACTCACTACTCTGAAGATATTATTATAAAGCACATTATCAAATAATAATTTAGACGATCAATGCAATGAAATTTTATTTCATTTCTCTAGGTTTTAATCCAACCCAGAACCCCTTTTCTGCATTCAAGTTAAGTGTGTCCAATTTCAATTTCAGAGGATATGGTGTTTTGGCCGTGGTCACTATATCGAATTTTAATAGCAAATTATATAAAACAGCTTTCGTTTCCATCAATGCCAATCGTGATCCTGAAATCATAAAATGCCCACATATAACATGAACTTCAATCGCAAACACGATAATGCAGTTTGAGAAATACAACGTGTACACTGTCACTGCCACCTACACACTATTTCTCTAGCCATGCTGTAAAAATTTGAGACCACTTCGTTTTAAGCGGCGTTGCCATCACCGTTGCTAAGGAAATGTATGGAATAACAGTCCCTTAACAACGAGTATGATGGACCACGTAATATATTCTGTTATGAAATTTGACAGGAGTAGTGGTCCTGTTTGATCATTTTGCTATGTTGCCAACTGTTACAGCATAGCTAGAGTACCTACTCTAGGAGGCGGTGACACTGTACATATGTGAAAGGTTTTTGAACCAAATATTGTTATCTAATTTTTATTTCGAGTTAACTAAATCTGGCCATTGCTGTTCGGTAAGCAGCTTATCCATAATTGTTTGCATATTACAACTGCGATCTTACCAATACAATTTCTAGGTCCAACACCGAAGGGCAAATATGAAAATGGATGAATATTATCTTTGTTCTCGTCTGAGAATCTTTCTGGATCAAATACTTCAGGATCTTTGAAATATTTAGGATCACGATGCAAGCTAGATATTGGAATCCATACGCCATCATTTTCATTAATCTAAAATAATAATACACAAACATATTGATATTATTTTACTCTCATCTGAAGTCAATAGCAATGTCTTATAATTAGGTGCAACTCACGTGCACTTCTTTTCCACCCTTATTAGGAGCAGGTAATGTATAAGGCTTAATACATTTTCTGTCACTCGCAAAAGCTGTTGGCCACTTTCTCAATGTCTCAGACACAACCATATCCATATACTTCATCTTCAGCAGAGCCTCATAAGTCAACTTTCCATTATTATTGTCATTCACTCCATCTATCTCATCTTGTAGTCTTCTCTGTATCTCAGGATGTAAAGCCAACTCGTAAGTTAGGAAGGAAAGAATTGTTGATGGGGGCTCAATACCAGCCAAATAGAATAGAACTGCTTGTGCCACAAGTTCATCGTCGCTCCAAACTACAATTTAATATATTTGGTATTTGGTTATGAAATTATTAGAATGAATTTCAATCAAGTTGGTGAACAAAATGGTTGTTTGATGTTTAGTTAGTTATTTTTAAGAATACACTCTTCTTCTGATAACTTGGTCAATTCCGTTACCTGTTTTCATACTTGTTCTTCCAACAGAAGACTCTTCCACGGTAGCAAAACCAGTATCCTTACTATCTTCCTGCGACTCATGTTTCAGAGTTCCCTTCCTGGCTTCCATCAGAAGTTGTATCATATCGTTCCTTACAATACTACGTTCCTCTCTATCTTTGATTGTGTCCCACACAAGACTTCCATAGAAATTACTTACTTTTGTTGAAAAGAACTGCACCCTTAAAAACTAGATAATATTTTTAAAATACGAGTAAGCAGTTGTCAATATAAAAACAATTTGAAAGAAAAATATAATCAAATTCAGTAATTAGATGAGTTGTAATATATTGTACCTTGCTTAGACGAGGTAATAAAATCACGAGGAATAGCTTGAAAAACATAAGACCGGAGAAATTAGTGACTTGTTTTCCCATCCTGAAGAATATGTTGTCACTTTCAGTAAAGGAGTCCACCTTCAAACCAAATGTAGTGATGGCGATTACATCGTTCGTATACCTGGTGAAGGCGTCCTTCATTTCTAGTTCTATTAGTCCTCGAACTGAAATCAACACACACAACATAGAAGCCACTGCAACAGTTTGAATTACTGATGCATGGAAGGAATTACTACAAGTTAGTCACCTTTGTTCTCTGGGACAGTCATCTCCTTCATATAATAATCTGCCATCTGTTCTCCACACTCGACAACAAACTGAAACATTCCTCTCATCTTAGAGCTCGTGAAGGCTGGACTCAATGTAGCCCTCATGTCTCGCCATTTCTGTCCTAAGGAGTAAGATGTTTAAATTACGTAACATTATATCACATAAGAGAATCACAAACATATCACCTAAACTAAGAACAACTCAATAATTAATTATTGTAGGTCAGACCTCATCTAACATGTTGAACACAGTTATTTAATTTTTAAGTAAGAACCGTGGAAAGATGAATAGGTATTAAAGAAAAAGTAATTTTTCGTGGTAAAAAAACTAAAATAAATGGCTGTTCTTCTTCTGGGTCTGTCTTCACAGTCTGTCCAACACTCGATCCCTCCTCTCATATCTGTCACCTGGTAACTATATCTAGAGTGGTCACACTGATTATTGCCCACAATCATACCCTCGACGATGGTAAGGAATAGGTGGGTCTCTAATCACATGGCCTATCATAGGCAAGTCGATTAAAATTTGGCTTAGTTTCTCCAGCCCTGCTCAAAACCTTGGCGTTTTAGATGTGAATAGCAAAGTAGTTATACCTATTATTAATTAATATTAGGTATATTTACCGGGAAGACTGGCAAGAACGTTTCCGAATATAGAATCTACATCTTCGTTTGTACCAAATGTGTGATCTTGAAAATGATCAAAGTCCTTGATAGCAATTTGTTTGATTAATTCGAGATCTTTTATAACCAGAAATGGTTTTGTGAATTGGTACATTCCAAAGTACCTGAATAATAGAGCAAGTTAGTAAATTTCTGAAACTTATGATGAAATGTGAGTTGGTTTATGTCATATTGCACAAAGTTCATACTTCTCATCAGGATGTAGATTGTATGCATTCAGTAACATATCCATCAAATGCATCTGTTGTATGACTATTGGCATCATGTGTCCAAAGATTGGATAACATCCTGGTGGACTCTCCACCCCTCGCCTCCTGAAGTGTTGATTTATCCTCCAGCCTAGTATCAATACAACCACTGTCACACACACTGCCCCAAACAGCAGCACTGATAACACGGACATCTTGCCACTATAAAGAGAGAATGAAAGCATTTTGCTAGTCCTACAAAAAAAAAGTGTAGAAAATCTTTTGTAGTGAATTTAGTTAGGGTTATATTCTTGTCATTGTCCACCTTCTCCTATTACATTCTTACTACCAAATGTGAATACCGCGTAGGGGGATAACTGTGCGAAGTAGACCTTGAATATATGTTCATATCTATCCAATATTGATCCAAGACAACCCTTAAAACATTGTTAACGTACAAACTTATTTATGTATATTATTTTAGTATTAAAAAGGTATTTCTTATCTTTATCTCTCATCAGAAGGGTATATC
The DNA here is from genome assembly GCA_963576895.1 of Ceraclea dissimilis. Lineage (NCBI taxonomy): Eukaryota > Metazoa > Arthropoda > Insecta > Trichoptera > Leptoceridae > Ceraclea > Ceraclea dissimilis. The sequence goes on from OY756377.1 coordinate 4,563,996, forward strand.
TGTATATCTGTATAAGAATAACCTGTACCTGGACTGGCGCTGAGGCAACAATAGTCGCTGTTGAGCTGGTCCAGGTCTTTTATACTTCATTAAATAAATAAATAAATAAATAAATATCAATTCACGATAAATTGGGTAGATCAATAAGTTGGTATTTTCCCAATAAGTATGTTTTTTTTCATAGTTATGATAATAAATTTAAATTTAAAATTAAAAGAACGTCACCGACAGCATGGCAAAGTAAAAAATATACGAGTAGGTAACTAAAATTATAATAAATCATAAAAAACCGTCAGGCCATGGTCAGGCCTACTATCAAAGTTCATACACAGTTCATAAACGAAATTTTGAGTAATCGCCTTTTCACAGTGCACCTCGGTGACTCGCACAGCTCTCAAAGACTACTGAACCAATGGCTTACCCCAGGGTTCGGTCCTGGCACCTATCCTATTCAACCTCTACACTAGCGACCTCCCGGATACCGCATGTCGCAAATTCATCTGTGCAGACGATATTATAGCAATGGCAATCGAGCAAACTGATTTCCATACCGCCGAGAACGCTTTGATTGAGGACTTGAAGAGTATAATACCTTACTTATGACAGTGGAGACTTGAGCCAAATGTATAGAAAACGATAGGTACACGCTTCCATCTGAGTAATAGACCTGCCAACCACCAGCCCCACGTGGAATTCGATGGACAAATTCTGGATTCGGACCAAACACCGAAGTACCTCAGAGTAGTTCTTGACACTCAGCCAGGGCCAGATTTGGAGGCCAGGCGTGGAGGCCTCGGGGCAGCAAAGGAGTGGAGGCTCCCTGGCCCCAAATTATTTTCCAAATAAAACAGTCAACTTTTTTCAGTGAAGTTTTCCAACAAATATTTTTTTGTGAAACCAAGTAAGTATAGATTATTTTAAAAATTAGGAAAAGTTGTTTACTAGTCTGAATTTGATTTTTTTCCGAAGTCTCTTGTGATTTTGGGGCCCGTCTTTTGTGGAGGCCCCGGGCAGTAGCCCCGGTTGCCCACCCTTAAATCCGGCCCTGCACACAACTAACGTCCAAAAAGGACATCGAAAACACAGAGGCCAAAATTAAAACCAGGAAAAACATCACACATAAACTAGCTGGCTCAATATTAAGAACCTCCGCACTAGCCCTGATCTTCTCAGCCGTGAAATACGCCGCTCCCGTGTGGGAAAATAGTTCCCATACACATAAACTGGATGCAGAGCTCAATAACACCATGCAGCTGATTGCGGGGGCGGTGAAGTCCACCTCGACTGAATGGCTCCCTGTGCTCAGAAACATACCACCACCACCCATCCGTCGCCTTGAAGCAATCAATAAAGAATGGGAGAAATATAGGCAGAACAGTCACTATCTCGGCATCGGGATGTCTCTACACAATTTAACCCTCGACTCCGCTTTAGGAGGCCGGCTCATTCGACTCCCCTTCACCTAACTGAGGGTGGTTTCAATGGCCACTCCCGATGGGGAGAAGAATGGAGAGCCTCAAATAGAGATACTTGGTGCCTGGTTCAGGGGGTGGGATTGCAAATCTCCCCAGACGTCAATGGGTGGCGTTAAATCGGATCCGCATGGGACACGGCCGGCGTGGCCAGATGCTCCGTAGATGGAAGATGTGGGAATCCCCTGGCTGCGACTGTGGAGAACCAATACAGACGATCCAGCACATCGTGGAGACGTATCTTCTGAGAGCGTTCACACCGATATACATAACGCCACTCCAAACGCTTTGCAATGGTTTGATGATTTGGATGTTGCTCTCTGTTATCTCCTGGATGTAACAGCGAAAAATCTTCTGACGACGCCACCTTTCGGTGTCTGACGCCAAACGATAATAGTAATAATACAAATATATACGACATACGTGTGTTAAAATTGTCCTGTAGTTATGTCCGAAGATTAGTTATAATAATGATTATGTTCTAAGGCCTCAGGCAGACACTGAGTGAAGAAACTAACTAGTAGAAAATAATTATTGTAAATGTTCACTGTGTGCACCAGTGGTGTATATAGGTTTTCTTTTCGGAAGGGACGAAGGGCGATCTAGTATATGACTTTGGGGGAGACTAATGCCCAATCCCACCAACTACCACCTAGGAAGCAGACCCCTAAGGTATTTCCATACAAAACCACAGATAATTTGAGTGATTATTATAACTGTCAAAACCTTTAAGATATAAATCCATACAAAATACAACATGCAGCTACTTTAGTGAGGGAGATTCTGGGCGGAGATATTTGGGCACCTAACTAAGTAGAGCTGCATGTTGTATTTTGTATGGATTTATTGCGGCCTCTGTTGTCCACCATTATAAATTACTGAAATTATCTGTGTTTTTGTATGGAAATTCCTTAGGGGTCTGCTTCCTAGGTGGTAGTTGGTGGGATCGGGCATATGCCTAACTATTCAATCTGATTTCTTTAAAGATCTTTAGCCTAAAAACTCCCGGGGGAGTCAATTAAAAATTTAATATAGACGCAGCGAAAAAAATAGTAAACTTCTTGTGAAGGTGATTGAAAAAGATCGTAAAGTGTTAGTAGTGTTAAAAGATTTTTTGAAAGATGTGTGAAATGATGAACCTGGGATCTTTCCATAGCAGATGGCCAATCAGTGTTTGACATTTAGGGGGGAGGGGGGGCTTATATACGCCCTTGGTGTGTACTTTGCCCTTTACGCATCAAAGTCAACAATTTCAACAATTGTGTACTACATAAGTTTTGTGGCTTAAATAATATTTAAATATGGGATGAATATTTAAAGTCAGTATATTTTTTTATACATTAAAATATGCAAATATGGACATTTACAACATAACTTCCTTTAGTGCCAAGGTTTCCAATCTGTGGGTATATACCCCATAGGGGGTAAAACAGCTATTTGCTGGGGGTAATTAGTATGTATTGGAATGTTTTTGTTTTCACAAAATAAGGAACAACGGAGAAAAACGAAAATACGTATCTTGTAGGTTAAAAAAAAATTACAACAATTAAACTACGCGTACTGGCGCGCTATAGTGGTAGATGCGGTCTGTCTTACCTAATATTACCATCTCGTTTGCGCACGTAACAAAAGGCGAAACAGCAAACAAAACGTCAGTGCATGTTAATATAGTTAGTTATTTTTTACCTGGCGTAATCGGCATTTTGAAGCAACGTGTTCTTAATACGTTAACGTTTACTGATCAGTTACGCCAATTTACTGTTCCTATCGTGTTTCCCCTCCTTCGCTCTACAATTTTTTATCGAGCGGGTGTAAAACCAACATCCATCTTTGGGGGAAACGAGACCGAAAAGGTTGGGAAGATAGGATTTAGTGTGAAACAGTTATAAAAAATGATCGTTTTTTATGCTTCATCCACATGCTGGCCGAGATGTCACGTTTTTGGTGTGAATGAGTAAAAAGACGTGCGGACGGGGTGATTGTCTTGGATTGTATACGTAACCGAAGGTTAACGCCTTTTTACTCATTCACACGAAAAAACGTGACAGCTCTACCAGCATGTGGATGAGGCATAAACAAACCTACTTGAAATTTCTCGAATTCCGGTGCAATGTTGGAAATTTCAATATGATTATGAGAAACTCTGAAAATAACAAAAATCGCTATGTCAGATATAATGCGAAACTTCAAGATCAACCACATATTTTTAATTACCACTAACGCCATCTAACTATAAATTTGATGTTCACTTCATGTAAAAGGTAATACACGGGTTCTAACTTTGTTGACATGTTTAGGTATTAGCACTCGTTGTCTTAACTGGATTATTTAGTACCTATTTTTACTCGTCCATCAGATCCATCAGTGCCCTTGGAAATGTTTTCCATAATTATGTACGAGTACATACAGTTAAATTTATTGTATACAAGTCAGTTGCCTCACTTAGTGTCCGACAGTGTGTGGCTCGCAAGATACCGAATACAAGATAATTTTAACACACGTAAATATTTATGACTTATTTTATTTTTTGGGTATAACATTCACATCGTTTCAGTGAAGTATTTTGGTTCTAAGTCCTTCTCATTTGTCGAGTTGGTACACCGATTGTGAAAAATATGATCATACACAATGCATTGTGAATATGTTAACAATATAAAGTGACTGATAATATTTCAATACATCACGATGTAAACAAATGGGCGTAGCCAGATGGCATGAGGTTATTAGGGTAAATGAGTGACTGCAAGACTGGTGTTGTGATAAGAATGAAAGTGAATAAACTAAGAAGGTTTGGGAATGTTGAGAGAATGAAAGATGACAGGATGACAAAAAATATATATTTGAGTGAGAGAGTAGGTGTGAGGAACCGCGGCCGCCCGAGACTGACCTGGTCCGATCATGTCGACCAGATCCTCAAGGATGAACGTGTTTTGAATAAAGGAACCGGAGAGCGTGTATGACAAATTGCATGAATGTGACGGAGGCTAGAGTGTGTGCAAAGATAGGGCTGTCTGGCGCCCTGTCCTCTCTGCCTACCCTGCAAGGGACGCGGCGTGAGGGTATAGATAGATAGATAGTAACCATCAGAGGGCACAGGAAGGGCGTCGCTCCCGGCTCCCCCCTAGATACATATATGAATAGATAATTATGAACCTACTGAGGTACCTACACTACCTACTAAACCTTACAATCACAATACCAACTCATCATTAATATTTTTTCATCGTATACTAATATGTTCTCTTATTCCACCTATTCCACCTCATTTTGGTAGTTACGAGTATTTCATTTGACATTTCATTGCTTACTATTTTTAATTTTTAAAACATTGACCAATTTCATGTTTATTAAATTACATATTTATATTTTGACCTCATGCATCATGCTAGCCGTGTGGACCTGTGCAGTGTGCATTGATTAAACCACTTGCACTCTCATTACTTTTTAAATAAAATAAAATAAATAAATAAAATCTTTGTTGAAAAAAAAAATTAAGTGGCGGGTTTATTGCCGTAGGCAATGTCTGCCAACCAACCACTTGTGACATACATTTGATATACACAATACATACAAGTGTATGAAAAAGAAGAAAAATATAAATAAATATAAAAATAATAATTATAGCTATATAGAATAAACAGGTGGATGGGATGAAGGACAAGGAAGGAATCACGGGATTGTCAGTTAGATGGATTCATTATGGAAAGGTAATGATGCCTCAGTTTACTTTCGAAAGAAAGAATAGTTGGAGCTAGTCTGATAGGAAGTGGAAGGTTATTCCATAATATAGCCGCGTGTGTTAGTAGTGAAAGAAATTTTTCTCCTTCTTCATGTAGATACTATACGATATTCAAGTTCTATTTCAAATTTTCAGTTTCATAGGTAACCAAAACAATCTACCATTTCAGTGACGAGATGTTCATGTTGTCATTGCTGATGTATGGGGCAGTGTGTGTGGCAGTGTTTATATTGATACTGGGCTGGAGGATGAATGGATACTTCAAGAGGCGAGGAGTGAAGAGTCCACCAGGATGTTATCCAGTCTTTGGACACATGATGCCAACAGCCATACGACAGATACATTTTAAGGATTTGTTGCTGAATGCATACAATCTATATCCTGATGAGAAGTATGAACTTTGTGCAATATGGCATCAACCAAATCACATTTATAATAATCAGTTTTATAGATTTACTAACTTGGTCTATTATTCAGGTACTTTGGAATATACCAATTCACAAAACCATTTATAATTATAAAAGATCTGGAATTAATCAAACAAATCGCTATCAAGGACTTTGATCATTTTCAAGATCATACATTTGCTATAAACGAAGATGTTGATTCTATATTCGGAAACATACTTACCAGTCTTCCCGGTAAATATATCTAATGTTAATAAATTTTGCTATTCAGTATCGAAAGGTCAAGGAATTGAGCAGGGTTGGAGAAACAAGGCAACTTTAAATGGAGTTGCCCATCAACAATCCGATTGGATAGGCCATGTGATCAAAGACCCAGACCTAATCTTTACCTTCATCAAGATAATGATTAAGGTCAATAATCGTAGAAGTCGCCCTAGATATAGTTACGTAGACCAGATGATTGGGAATATGTGCTGTGGGAGCTACCAAGTGACAGAGATGGGAGGAGGGATATATTGTTATAGACCAATTGCATTGTAACCCAGAAGAAGAACAGTGTATATTGTTATATATTAATTTTCTTCGACAAGGATCCCTTAGTCTTCATTAGTCATACTTCTATGTTGTTTCAATGGTATAATGTTACGTAATTCATAAACCTTTTTTCGCAGGTCAGAAATGGCGAGATATGAGGGCTACATTGAGTCCAGCCTTCACGAGCTCTAAGATGAGAGGAATGTTTCAGTTTGTTGTCGAGTGTGGAGAACAGATGGCAGATTATTATATGAAGGAGATGACTGTCCCAGAAAACAAAGGTGAGGAAGTTGCAGCCATTCCTTCCATTAGTAACTCAAACTGTTGCAGTGGCTTCTATGTTGTGTGTTTTGATTTCAGTTCGAGGACTAATAGAACTAGAAATGAAGGACGCCTTCACCAGGTATACGAACGATGTAATCGCCACCACTGCATTTGGTTTGAAGGTGAACTCCTTTACTGAAAGTGACAACATATTCTTCAGGATGGGAAAACAAGTCTCTAATGTCTCTGGTCTTATGTTTTTCAAGTTTTTCTTCGTGCTTTTATTACCTCGTCTATCAAAGGTAAATTATCACAACATACCAAGTTTAAATTTTTCTTTTAAATTGTAGATTGACATCTGCTTACTTTAGAAAATTCTCTAGTTTTTCAGAATGCGATTGTTTTCAACAAAATTAGGTGATTTTTATAGAAGTCTTGTGTGGGGCACAATAAAGGATAGAGAGGACCGTAGTATTGTAAGGAACGATATGATACAACTTCTGATGGAAGCAAGGAAAGGAACTCTGAAACATGAGTCGCAGGAAGATAATAAGGATACTGGTTTTGCTACCGTGGAAGAGTCTTCTGTTGGTAGGAGAAGTGTGAAAACAGGTAATGAAATTGATGATGTTATCAGATTAAGAGCATGTATAATAAATTACCCATTATCCAAACTATCGATGGATCACAATTTTATGGTTGAAATTTGTGTTATGTGGAGGTACAAAATATCCGATAATTCTGCACTGTACTCTATAGAACAATATCTTAAATGCTTTTGATAAAGATGATCAGTACCTTGATGATTGAGACTCATACAAACAATTTCGTAATTAATTATATTAAATTGTAGTTTGGAGTGACGATGAACTTGTGGCACAAGCAGTTCTATTCTATTTCGCTGGTTTTGACACCGCATCGGCACTTCTTTCCTTCCTAACTTACGAGTTGGTCTTTCATCCTGAGATACAGAGAAGACTACAAGAGGAGATAGATGGAGTGAATGCCAATACTAATGGGAAGTTGACTTATGAGTCTCTCCTGAAGATGAAGTATATGGATATGGTTGTGTCTGAGACATTGAGAATGTGGCCAATAGCTATTGCGAGTGACAGAAAATGTATAAAGCCCTATACATTACCTGCTCCTAATAAGGACGGAAAAGAAGTACATGTGAGTTGCACCTAATAATATGACATTGCTATTGACTTCAGATGAGAGTGAAATAATATCAATATGGTGTATTATTATTTTAGATAAAGAAAAATGATGGCGTATGGATTCCAATATCTAGCTTGCATCATGATCCTAAATATTTCAAAGATCCTGAAGTCTTTGATCCAGAGAGATTCTCAGATGCGAAAAAAGATAATATTCATCCATTTTCATATTTGCCCTTCGGTGTTGGTCCTAGAAATTGCATTGGTAAGATCACAATTCTTAATATGTAAACTATGGTTGATGAGTTACTTACCGAACAGCAATGGGCTGTTTTTATTATATTGTGCCTGTTCGGTACTTTTATGATATTTGGTTTGGGAATCGTTCCCATTCATGTTGTATTTTTTTATTAAACTGCATTTATGTGTTTAGCATAAAAGTGTATTATTTGATGATTTCAGGATCACGATTGGCATTGATGGAAACGAAAGCTGTTTTATATAATTTGCTATTGAAATTTGATATAGTGACCACGGCCAAGACACAATATCCTCTGAAACTGAAATTGGCCACATTGAACATGAATGCAGAAAATGGGTTCTGGGTTGGATTAAAACCAAGAGAACTGAAATAAAATTTCATTGCATTGATCAATTATTATGACTTGATAATGTGCTTTATAATAATATCTACAGTACTGAGTAGATCCTCAGTGAGTGGAGGGATTTCTCCATTAGGCTTTTTGATAGTCGCCTATCTCCAGTTTCTTATGTCATGGCTTTTGTGTCAATATTCAAGCCACCTGGAATCGTTATTTGTTACTTAATTAATGCTGCAAATGAAATGAATTTTCTCCGACTTGTTCTGTGTTTTCATTGTTCAAACCAAATACGATAAATGGTCACGAAATAAGTGTCCATCTGTGTGGATATATTGTCAGCTCGCCTTTATCTAGTGCTGGACAAAGGGGTCTTTACTACGGCTCCACTTTTCTCTGTGGCTGGCCATGCCGTTTTCAGTATCTGGTTTTGCGTGGCGATCCTCACTACATGTAAGTCTTCGGACCATGGCAGGAAGTTTACGACCAGCACTTGCCCAATCACTGGTCTCTGGTGAATCATTCTCATACTCCATCTATAGTCATCTTGTGACATGTGACCAGTAGGACAATGCTACTTCGCATGAATCTGAGGCTAATTGATTCTGACAAACATATTAATATAGGTCCACTATGACTATGACTAAAAAATATTTGATAAAGTACTTCAATAATCAAAGACTATGACCATACGTTATGCTGGATGATGAGTAGGTAGGTATATGTATCATGTTTACTTAACATCGCAAAATTCTGCGGTCTAATAATGTAGAATAAATTCATATATAGACGACATCTGTTGGTGTCCTTGATAAGCTTAATTAACTCTTTTGAACGATGTTTAGGAAGCTACAATCTATACGGAGTGGTATAGCGGTAGCTTAGTTGTGTGAGTGGGAGTTGTGTACTTGTACTTGACCTACGAAGAGTATTGAATTTTACACTCTGATCGTAGACCTACACGCACGCGGCGCGTGTTGGGCTACGCAGTACTAATAGTAAACACATGTTAATAAACAGTTTGAGTTATTTGTAAACAAAAACACTGTTGTGAAAAAAAATGATATGGTGATATAATAAGGTAAAACAGTGTTATAATATGTTTTTATAATAAATGCCTGGTGAACTCTAATAATAATCAGAAATTAATAATAATAATAATAATAATATCTTTATTCCAGATCTGGAGGTGGGATGTGCAAGCCTCTCAGGTCCATATTATGATACATATTCATATTCATATAAAAATACAAAATAAAATATAAAAAATTGGTAAAGTCACAACATACTCAATACAGTATAGTTAATACATATTCAATACGGTATAGTCAAATCAAATGTAAAAATTGGTATGGTCAACAGAAAAGACATAATAGGTATAACATCTACTAGGCATAAGGTATAAAAGCATATAAAAAATGCAAAGGAAAAAAATATATATAAAAATTGGCATAGTGAATACATATTCAATACGGTATAGTCAAATCAAATGTAAAAATTGGTATAGTCAACAGAAAAGACATAATAGGTATAACATCTACTAGGCATAAGATATAACATATACAAATGCAAAAGAAAATATAAAAATTGGTATGGTCAATACATATTCAATACGGTATAGTCAAATCAAATGTAAAAAATTGGTATAGTCAATGATTTACTAGTATTAAATTCACCGGTTTTAAAGTAAATTCATAGTTTATTTGGTTTTAAAACATTATTGCGTATTCTGCCATCCAGTCCTAAGCAAGAACAACGTATAAACCAAAATATTGAAATTAAAATAATCGCGAAAAACGTCTTGCGGCGCCCATATAACTCCATACATTTGCATGACATAGATGGCTTGAAAAATAGGGGTTGCGTATGGAAACTCAGACTTTTTATGATAGAAACAGGTGGAAATAGTAATTTCGATGGAAAACTCAAAATACCTTAAGGTGTCGTATACGTGGTTGGTTCTTGCTTATTACGGCAGTATTGTATTGTATTTTTTTTAGTTTAAATGAATTAAAACAACATGATTTTACTTATTTTCAGAATTACCTGTGATGTTGTCTTTGCTGCTGTGTGGGGCAGTGTGTGTGGCAGTGTTTATATTGTTTCTAGGATGGAGGATGAATGGACACTTCAGGAGGCGGGGGGTGAAGAGTCCACCAGGGTGTTATCCAATCACTGGACATATGATGCCGACATTGACAAGGAAAATTCATTTTAGGGACGTTCTAAATAATGCATATAATCTGCATTCAGAAGAAAAGTACGTAAAACATGTGACAATAATAATTAATAATTATCATATTATTGCAATCAAATTGCAATAATATATTTAGTTTGACATGTAGAGAAAACGTACGATGAAAGGATAACAAAAAAATATATACCTGGGAGAAAGAAGACGTGTATGGTAACGCGGCCGTCCAAGAACCATATGGCTTGACCATGTAGACCAGATTATCAAGGATGGATGTGCTCCGAGTTAAAGGAATCGTATAAAGTGTGTGTGTGTGACAATTTGCATGAATGTGACGGAAGCACAAAGTGTGTGTAAGGGTAGGGAAGTCTGGGTTTCTCTTCTCTCCGCCTACTCCGCAAGGGAGGCGGCGTGAGGGGATAGAATAGAATAGAATATTTATTTAGTTTGTGATGCTGTTATATTTATTCTGGCCAACGAGCGTCAATTTGCAAGAAAATAAAGTAGATTTTTGTCAAAAAATCATAATTGTTACAATTCAAAGCTGTCATTACAAAAAAAAAGTTACAATCTTGTGTTTTTTAGGTACTTTGGGATGTTCCAATTTACAAAACCAATGGTGGTGTTGAGAGATTTGGAATTAATTAAACAAATAACAATCAAAGGCTTTGATTATTTTCATGATCGCACTTTGGGATTGGAAGACGGGGTAGATCCACTGTTTGGAAATGTTCTTAGCTTGCTTCGTGGTAAGTATACTTCTTATCTGATACTCTTGCTTGTCTAGGTGGAACATTTCCAGATTCAATGGCTTGGGTTGAATCCGTGGTTTTCTCCCGTAAAAGTTCATCCAAGTATGATCGGTGATAAATTAAGTAGCATTACATTTTTTGATTCCTTAGGTCAGAAATGGCGAGATATGAGGGCTACATTGAGTCCAGCCTTCACGAGCTCTAAGATGAGAGGAATGTTTCAGTTTGTTGTTGAGTGTGGAGAACAGATGGCAGATTATTATATGAAGGAGATGACTGTCCCAGAGAACAAAGGTGACTAAATTGTAGTAATTCCTTCCATACAATAGTAACTCAAACTGTTTCAGTGGCTTCTATGTTGTGTGTGTTGATTTCAGTTCGAGGACTCATAGAATTAGAAATGGGTGATGCATTCTCCAGATATACTAACGATGTAATCGCCAACACTGCATTTGGTTTTAAAGTCGATTCTTTTATTGAACGCGAGAACATTTTTTACACCATGGCGAAACAAGCCAGCAATTTCATGGGTTTCAAATTTTTGCGTTTCTTTTTTATGATGTTTTTGCCAAGCATCTCAAAGGTTAGTACTCTCATTTGAACACAAATACGATTCCGACTCATAATTATGATGGCTCGCTTGAAAATAAATAATGGAACTATATTTTTTATTCTAGTTTTTTGGTATACAGTTCTTTTCAAAGAAAATAGCCGATTTCTACAAGAATATTGTATGGGGCACAATAAAGGATAGAGAGGAACGTCGTATTGTAAGGAACGATATGTTACAACTTTTGATGGAAGCCAGAAAGGGAACACTGAAGCATGAATCTCATGAAGATACTACAGAAACTGGATTCGCTACTGTGGAGGAGTCATCTGTTGGAAGGGCAAGTGTGAAAAGAGGTAATGGAGCGCTTCTTTATAAATCCGTAGTACCTTATAATGGTTTGAGTCTGGTAATAATATTTAATAACTTTTCAGCTTGGAGTGATGACGAAATTTTAGCACAAGCATTTATGTTCTTTCTTGTTGGTTTTGACATTGTATCATCACTTCTTAGTTTTACATGTCACGAGTTGGCCATACATCCTGAGATACAGAGAAGACTACAAGAGGAGATCGATGAGATGGATGCCAGTATTGATAGGAAGTTGACTTATGATTGTCTGCAGAAGATGAAGTATATGGATATGGTTGTGTCTGAGACATTGAGAATGTGGCCAACGGTAATTATAATGGACAGAAAATGTGTGAAGCCATATGTATTACCCGCTCCAAATAAGGAGGGCAAAGATATTCATGTACGTATAACAATAAATCGTTTTCCGTAAACTTCCTATTTAAGCGTGTTATGATAAATTATTATTATTCAATGCAATATTTCAGTTGAAAGAAAATGAAGGCGTATGGATTTCAGTATATAGCTTGCATCACGACCCTAAATATTTCAAAGATCCCGAAGTATTTGATCCAGAGAGATTCTCAGACGAGAACAAGAGCAGTATTCAACCGTTCACGTATTTACCATTCGGTTCTGGACCCAGGAATTGTATTGGTAAGAATACTTTTCAAACTGCTACTTAAAATCTTTTACTATTTACTGGTAGATGCTATAAAACCTCGGATGTATTTACTCGTATTGTGATTTTTATGTTTAAGTTTATTATGTGTCCACCTGTTTTTAGGGTCACGATTTGCCTTGATGGAAACGAAAGCAGCTTTATTTAATCTGCTCTTGAAATTTGATATTGTGACTACAGCAAAAACACAACATCCTCTGAAATTGAGAATGGATTCAATGCACGTGATTCCTGAAAGAGGATTATGGCTTGGTTTGAAACCTAGACTAGTCGAATAAAAGGCGGATATTGGAACTACCTTGCACAAATTTTATATGAAAAATAAAGATAGGTATGGCTCCTATCTCCTCTATTCCTCACCTTAGAAGTTGGTGAAATCCAGCAGAAATTTCGTATGTAAAATACGTTATCATAGTGCCTATTGTTTTATTTTTTCCTAGTTTCTTTCAAATCCTAAAATATACAACATTTGATGGTTTGGTTTGGATGAAGGATTTCTTCAATTTGAGTTAGCAATCCTTGGAGAAAACCTGCACGGATTCCAGTCAACTTGAATTCTAATAAAGGACTTGATTTGGACTGTCAGATCACGAAATGTATGCGCATCTGATGTATCATTCACAGGTGGAGACAAGTCTTGTTACCGTCAGATCTGCAATTAAATGAATGATTTCTGTTCTCCGCAATATGGTTTTCATTGAATTGAACCACATCCTAAAATATCAGGATTTCGTACAACGAAAAGATTATTGTTAAAAATTCAGCGAGTAATGATTTTAAAAATCAAAGAGGAGATTCATTCACGGCTCGCGCCCAGAATAAACATAAATAGGTCAAACGTCAATACAGAAAATAATTCGTTTTTCTTTAATTAAAAGGCATTTCACCCATAAAAAACGAGCGAGCTCTAAATAATTTGATTTCAACAAACCCCGAGTGATTATTGAAGAGGTTGGTCGTAAATTTATCATAAATTTGGTCAACATCGTAAACATTGTTACCAATCACGATGATCGTTCAAAACATGCGACAAACATTCGGATGGACGTGTGGACGAATAAAATAAAATAATGATTGCGTGATGACTATTTTTGATGATGTCCTCAATGAAGGCCATTATTGTCATATTAATTTAATGTATCTGGCTACTAACATAACATGTATGGTGCAGTGGCGTTGGAGGTCATCTGTAGTCGGGTAAGCTGATGAGTGATCAATAGGAAATACTAGTGGGTACCTGTGTAATTTTGCGAAATATGGTTTCCCACTATGTACTCTACATTACAGTACACTAATGTACTCTTCATACCTATGTAGATACTATTATTCAATAACAACTGAATTATTTTTAAATTAAGACCTTGGTATCAAGAATGACGTCACAGTCATTTCCCACTGCATTAAGGTTCAAAATCGCGTGAAAATCGTATGATTAAATGGTAAAAATAGCGTTTTTACCATTTTTTGGGCTTAATTTTGCCTCTATCAAAAAACTTTTACGGTTATTTCCTAGATTTTAATGCATATTATCAACACAAAAAAAAATACTCCGCGACTATCGGGAAACGAGTTTCCGTCTTTCGGAAAAAAGATCAGAGGTGTTTTTCAAATTATTTTTTGAGAAATCTATACAAGATATAAGAAATCTTTTACGGTTATTCCCTAGATAAATGTTCAATGCATCTACCCTATTTTGTTCCAACGCATATTTAGTAACACTTGTCGAGATTTTTTGAGAGAAATTTTTGAAATGTCGGTATGCATACACTTAATAAATTAGTCAATGCATTGTATTGCAATAAATTGTTGTTTTCTACAAACCCACTGCGTTGAGTGGGGACCGAAAGACAAGGACGGGGTAATACACTATTTCATTCACTCTTCAACATCACGAGCGGCTGTGTGTGTTGGTAATCACTAACAAATTCGCACTTCACACCAATACCATTAAAGAATCTCAACGAATGTACGCACATTTTTATCCCATAGAGAACATGACATATACGCACCTACCTAGATCTAAGCTAAGATATGAATAGCTAATTTTCCTATTTGAACCTGTGCATTAGAGCGAGAGGCGTAGAACATTTGGAGAAATAGCATTATTTTTTTTATTATTCTTCTAATACTACGACGCTTCGATCTCGCGAACGCGACGTGATGGGTAGAGAGAATATTATTATTATAATAACATTGTCCACGTAGCGCGCGCGAAGTTTAAATTTCTTTCCTCTATTGAATATGTAATTATCTCCGCTATGAAAAGCAATATTGTTAGAACATATTTTTTGTTGTTTGTTGTATTTCTCATGGGCAAGCCGGGCTTATGTACATGTACTACATAATCGCCACTGGTATGGTGGTATGGAGGTGGTCGGTAGCCTGGTTGGTAACGCGCTCGACTGTTAATCCAGTGGGCGCGGGTTCAATCCCCGACTTACTCCACTTCACAACACAAGCTTTTAAGCTTTCTGTGAAGTGTACAAAGATGTATTTGGGTTTATTTCAATAAACCCAGATTCATTAAAAAAAATGTATAGTTACATTCTGCAACTAGACAGAGTAGGTACTTTTGAACAAAAGTTAGCCAAAAATTCGTTGGTTCCTATCGGAGTATCAAGCTCTTTGGCTAAAATTTTAAGGTTTGGACCCCAACTATGACGTCACGGCTAATGCGTAAAATACGCGGTTAAAGCTCAAATAAGCATAAACAATCTATTTTTATCACAAAATGATAAAAATAGCGTTTTTTTTTTACTTTTTGGGGTTAATTTCCCTCAATTCAAAAAACTTTTACTTTAAATGCACTTTATCAATACAAAAAAAATCCTACCCGAGTTTCGGGAAACGACTTTCTGTCTTTCGGAAAAAAGATCAGAGGTGATTACACATTTTTTTTGAGAAATCTACACAAGATATAAAAAACTTTTACAGTCATTTACTGGATAAAGTTTCAATGTATCTACCCCATTTTTTACAAAGCATTTTTAGTAAGGTTGTCGAGATCTAAAGTCTGCAGATATTGGATTTTTTTAGTGTCGATATGCCTACCTTCATATGTGGTTATTTTCTTTGTGAACCATAGGTGGATACTTATACCTAAATACGAAAATATATTGTTTTTCTCAGAATTCTCGTCCACTGAAGTGTTAAAAGATAAATCACTAGACAGCAAGAGTTAAGTAGGTACTTTTTGGTACCGTAGAAATAAACAGAAGTGTAAAAAGTTTGGCCTCACTCAAGAGTTACAAAGTGCGCTGTCTAAACATCGTACCTGCTGTCATTTTGTTAGGGATCAAATTAAGTATTTGTGGTTCTTTAGTGTTCTACATATTGTATACAAGTACCTACTAGATGTATGTTGCATGCTTTACGCATACTTCAGCGTTGACGGCGTCAAGTTTTACGCGGAACGCCCCTATTGAAGGAATAAAAAATGGCATAAAATGAGCCAGAAAAATTCTAAAAAATCACTAACAGAATTCTTATTCTAAAAAAGGAAGAAAATTTTTCAAAGTAATGTAGTTAGGTGGTTGGTACTTGGTAGCCTTGTTAGTGATGTGCTCGACCGTAAATCTGGTGAGTGCGGGTTTAATCCTCGATGCCGACTTACTCCACTTTATAACACATGCTTTTTAAGCTTTCTTATTTCGATAAACTCAAATTCATTTTATAAAAAAAACTAGATGACTTTAATCTTCAAACATTTGTTTCATTCTCTTTTCTTTCTCGTTTCGTTTCAGTTTCTTCAGTATTTTGTAATTTTTTTGTACATACATGTAACCTTGAGCTATGAGCAGCTAACCTGTCGTGAGTGACTTATTTTCTTTATTTTTTCTCTGATTATATTTCTTATATAAGTACTTGTGTTTATTATGTGAAATGTAAAAGCAACTTTGTTGCGTGGAACATAAATAAATAAACATAAATAAATAAAAATTACATTGTACTGGAACAGGCTATCGCCTAGTCGGGCAATAAAATCCAGTACTTATTTTTTGCTTATATTTTTACTTTGTTAAATGCATTGTTTGGATATTAAATAAATGAAATGAAATGAAAATTTTCATATTATTTATACACGTATCTACATTATGAAATTGATGGCACAAAGAGCGGTTAGAATACTCACAACTCACAGTTAGATTTTTTCTTGTCACTAATGTGCCAATTAATTAGTGGAGATGGATGGTCTTGATTACATGCTTTTATAATATTATTGTTATTATTTATGCTTGCATTCGAGGGAGGGCGACAGCTGTGAAGAGAATACTTCGCAAATGTATTGTGATTGTTGGGGAAATTCGGAACTAGACATGATAATGAAATCCACGTCAATTATGTTCGAGAAATCTGGTACAATATTTTGACTAAAATTCAAACTTATATCTTGTTTTATAATGTTTTATTCAGGTACCTTTGAGATTATTCTAGGATGATTGTTAGGGGGATGTTACATTATTGTACTAAGAAGTAAATTTTGAAGTTACGATTAGATATATTCATTTTTTTTATTTTTAGGAAGTTGGAATGTCTTTTTAATTTAAGAGGACATTTCAAAAATTCTAAAAACGGGAGACCTTAGATCTCAACAATCTTACTGAATGTGCTTTGGAAAAAAATAGAGTAGATACATTGAACCTTTATCTAGGAAACAACCATAAAAGATCTTTTATATTTTGTACAGATTTCTCAAAAAAAAAAATTAAAAACACCTCTGATCTTTTTTCTGAAAGACGGAAACTCGTTTCCCGAAAGTCGCGGAGATTTTTTTTTGTATTGATAATACGCATTATAATCTAGGGAATTACCGTAAAAGTTTTTTGATTGAAGCGAAATTTACTCCAAAAAATGAAAAAAAAAACGCAATTGTTACCATTTATCATGCCATTTTTATTTG
The DNA here is from genome assembly GCA_963576895.1 of Ceraclea dissimilis. Classification (NCBI taxonomy): domain Eukaryota; kingdom Metazoa; phylum Arthropoda; class Insecta; order Trichoptera; family Leptoceridae; genus Ceraclea; species Ceraclea dissimilis. Next base: position 4,581,600 of record OY756377.1, read on the forward strand.
TGGAATCTAGCTCTCAAGTGTCTCATTTTCAAGAGAGTATCAAGAAATACTATGAACTCCATATACCATCTAGTACCATCATTCTATGAGAACTAATGGGGAAGACTATCATTTGGTTTATTCATTTTAATTTCGCTCTCTAGTTGGATAGTGAGATATCTGCGATATAAGCGCCACATCAATGGTCACATTTAATAATTGGAATTCTATTTCGCAATATGACGATGAGGGTGGTACTCTGCGAATACAAAAGATGTGAAATGCAATCCCCACACCTATTATTATGCACAAGACGTAGAGTATCCATTAGTGGACCCATTGTTGTTCACACGGAGTTATCTGCCTTCTCCCATTGAAGGAATCGCTATTCACAATGGTTAACGGTTAGTTCGTCTAAAAGCAATTGGTCTAAAATCATTTGGTCTATAATCAATTCGGCCAAAATCAATTTGCCTGACGATCTATTCGTCGATTTAAGACGAATTGATTTTGACGAATTGATAATGAGTCGCATTGATTTTAGACCAATTGATTTTAGATGAATTGATTTTAGACGAACTTTCCGGACACCATCCACAACACGTAATATAACAATTGTGTATTCATATTATTATGATCCTATAGCTAGTTTGTGAGACGGGAGCCAGATAATCTAGAAAAAATAAAAATGATTGGCCGAGTTGAAGGCAGGAGAAGTCGCGGACGTGTACCAATGAGGTGGTCCAACCAGGTGAAAGAGGCCATTGGGACGACGCTTACAGAGTCATTGTGGTGGACTGAAGACAGACCAGTGTGGGTCAAACTGTTGAGGGATATACCACTGGAAGGTCACGATCCTCAGCATTGGGGATCGATTTGGAATAAAATGCACCTACACAGCAATAATTTTGATTTAAAATAAAAAATAAAATAAAATAATCTTTATTGCACTGAAAATAATCGTACAACGGGCGGACTTATTGCCAAATGGCAATTTCTGCCAGCCAACCCATAACAGAGACTAAAATGAGATAAACCTAATTATAAATTCCATAAATACATACATAGATAAACATATTATACATAATATATAAATATATACATATAAATATAAAGAGTGATTAATGGTATCTCTCACAGCCCTTTTGGATCCCGTCATCAACATCATATCTCTTAAAAAAAGCATTTTATAAAAAAAATGGCGAGTTAGGACACTTCTTCTTCTTCTTCCTCAGCCTTCCTCCCTCCTCTGCTGGACGTAGGCCTCTTCCATTTCCTTCCACTCATCTCTGTTTCTCCCCCTCCGCATCCAGGTTCTTCCGGCTTGCTGGACTAGGTCATCAGACCACCTTTTGGGAGGTCTTCCGACGCTTCTCCTTTTGTTCCAGGGCCTCCACAGTAGGATTCTGGGTGCCTGTTAGGACACAACACAACTCATATTGCTGCGAATATTATTATGAATTTTCACGGCAATCCATTAGATAGTAAGAATTCGATTGATGAAATATTCAGATGCGCTTTATGATGAGATCAGAAGTGATAGAAATGATATGGGAGAAGAACTCACGTAAGACTTCTTTGGATTCAGGCGCTTCTGTGTTTTCATGAGGACCGTTAAAGGGTGAAGTATTAGCATTTTAATTTTATCTATAAGTGAGATAAATATCTCTTCAATGTATTTATTTAATCGACAAGATAAAAACAAGTGGGCGTACGTGTAAACTGTAAACAGTCTAATGTCCACAGAATACATATTGCTAATGTCTATCATTTTATTAATTTTATCTCGTGGAGACCTCTGTCGGGGACCTTGACAACTAATTAGTTGATCAGTACATACATATGCATTGTCATGCTGATCTGATAGTAACATAATATTATATTAATATGTTTATATGTCCTACTGCTAGTTTTAATTCAGAGCCGCGATGAGGGTTTTACAATGCCCGCTGTAGAAAAAATATGAATTAGGTACTCACCTATTAGCACTGAAAAAGAATGAGAATCGCTGAGATTATATAGAACGACGCCAGGGTTAACTGGACGAAATCGCAGTTTTGCGATAAGTTCGCCCTAGTGAACAACGATTTATAATCTGTACTATGTCCATTTTTTATATTTATATGTGTTTGTTGTTCACTTAAAGATTAAAAAAATAAATAAATCATTAATAACCGATTCACATTTTTGGTGGGATGCCGAAGAACCTCTTTGGTTAGCTGACAATACTGATGAGTTATACTTCAATATTTAGGAGGCAAAAGATAATTAGATGAAGCGTTCGATCATTCTCTTGAATGAGCATCCCTTACATCAGCTAACGGATTTGTCAGTAAAAAAGATTGAAAATAAATAACTACAAATCATATGTCGGACACTAAAAAGGGTTTAATGAAATTTTATAAAATATGAAACGTTACATAAATATACAGATTTACTGCTAAAAATTGTGAAAACATTGAGAGCATAAAAAATATCATTGAAAGTGTTGAAACTATCGTTAAAAAAAGTGCAATAATGAAACGATTCACTTCGTACAAAAAAAAAGTGTTTTTCGTACACTTTTTGTAGTGATGATCTTAGCATGTGCTCGTATTGTTTTTGTTACTAAATACGGTACTGATTGTAGAGTTATGAATATTGATTAGCAGACGTATAGTAGATAATAATATATTTTACATAGAGTTATCATAATGTTATGTAGTAGTGGCGTTTGTGTTGTGAATACCTTCGCATTACGTAATTATTGTTTACAGTTTGTAGGTAAACAAAGTATGGACACTGGACTGGTTCTTATATGAATGGGCGTGAGTACGATCCAGATAAAAGTAGTCGCGAAGTCTACGCCTGTTTGATTAAGTCATATTAACGGGTAAAAGTGAATTTAAATGTAATTAAAATTAAATAAAAACTAGTAAATAATTAACCAACTTATCTAATGTGACAAATAATATGAATACAACTTGTTTTGCAACAGCGCAGTGCCAGAAAATCGTTCTTAAGGCGAGCTTCCGTCGAATAAATAAACAATAAAAAATAGTGACCTAATAACAAATATTGAAAATTGGAGAGTGTTTTTTCCGAGGCTGTGGTCTAATAGGAATATGCGAGAATGTCGTGGGAACTCCAATTTGTCCATGGCATTATAGTCTGGAAAATACATTCTCTAATAATATGAGACCGGCAGTTAATGCTAATATAAAGGTTTGTGTGTTTTCAGTGTAGAAAAAATGGCCATGTTGACAATGCTGTTGTATGGGGCAGTGTGTGTGGCAGTGATTATATTGATCCTAGGCTGGAGGATGAGTGGACACTTCAGGAGTCGAGGGATTAAAAGTATGCCAGGGTGTTATCCGATCATTGGACACATGATGCCAACGTTAATGAGAAAGTTACACATTTCAGATTTCATAAATAAAGCATATAATTTCCAACCCGATGAAAAGTAAGTTAATTTTAGTATCAGTATTTCATTGGCATTCGGCAAATAGTCTTAAAACCAAATAACTTGGAAATTTTAATGTTTAACAGATACGTTGGGATATTCCAATTTACCACACCATTAGTGGTGATAAAAGATCTGGAATTGATTAAACAAATAACAATCAAAGACTTCGATCATTTTGTGGATCATCTAACAGTTATAGATGGAGAACTAGATCCGCTGTTTGGAAACAATCTATTTAGTCTTCATGGTAAATATCGCAAATAGTTTAAAATTTTAGTTTCTTTGCATATTTCCACATTAACAAAGTGAAACAACAATGACTAATTTGTTTGCTTCCTTAGGTCAGAAATGGCGAGATATGAGGGCTACATTGAGTCCAGCCTTCACGAGCTCTAAGATGAGAGCAATGTTTCAGTTTGTTGTCGAGTGTGGAGAACAGATGGCAGATTATTATATGAAGGAGATGACTGTCCCAGAGAACAAAGGTGACTAACTTGTAGTAATTCCTTCCATACATTAGTAACTCAAACTGTCTCAGTGGCTTCTATGTTGTGTGTGTTGATTTCAGTTCGAGGACTCATAGAACTGGAAATGAAGGACGCTTACAGCAGATATGCTAACGATATAATCGCCACCACTGCATTTGGTTTGAAAGTCGACTCTTTCGATGATAATAATAATACATTTTATTTGATGGGGAAAGATGTCACTAATTTCAATGGTGCTAAATTGTTCAAATTCTTTTTCATGATGACCATGCCTCGTGTTGCAAAGGTATGATTCACTTTCATTGTTAGTTTATTAAAGTTGTGCTAGGGATCAGAGAATACTCGTAGGTATAGTTATCCAAGGACCGCGTGGTTAGAACAATTGTATAGTTTTGTTTCAATTCAACGCATGCCCAAATGGCAAGATTTTCTTTACCTGAATGTTGTTTCAAATTATGCGATGGTATGACAATACAGGAGATGAGGCCATCAAAGTATTACTTTTATTAGATGCAATATTTGATTCCAGGTTCTCGGAATACAATTCTTTTCTAAGAAACTATGTGATTTCTATAGAAGTCTTGTATGGGACACAGTCAAAGATAGAGAAGAACGTAGTATTGTCAGGAATGACATGATACAACTGTTAATGGAAGCTCGGAAGGGAACACTGAAACACGACGTCCAGGAAGATGGTAGTGGAGCTGGATTCGCTACTGTAGAAGAGTCTTCTGTTGGAAAGACAGTAGTAAAAAGAGGTAGTTAATAAATTATATGAAGATAATAACAAATGAGGAATGCCGCATGGATATCGTATTAGTCCTTTTGAATTTCAGTTGAAATCCTCCCCTTATGGTTTGTAATATATTTGCTGGCTCAACTTGATTCAGATTAAATAGAGGTTAGTATTTTATTTTCAGCATGGACTGATGACGACATTGTAGCGCAAGCAGTTCTTTTCTTCATCGCTGGTTTTGATACTTCGTCAACACTCCTTTGCTTTCTAACTCATGAGTTAGCCATGCATCCTGAGATACAGAGGAAACTACAAGAGGAGATAGACGAAGTGAATGCAAGTAATAATGGGAAGTTGACTTACGAGTCTCTGCTGAAGATGAAGTATATGGATATGGTTGTTTCTGAGACATTCAGAATGTGGTCACCAGGAATCGCTATTGATAGGAAATGTACAAAACCTTATACTTTACCGCCTCCTAATAAGGATGGAAAAGAAGTGCACGTGAGTTTTGGTTTGAATATTTGATAGTCATTAGCATTAGACTTGGGTCTTTGGTCTTCACGTCTCTTCTAAGTTCCCTGTCTCCAATTTTTTTTTTATTTATATATTTATACACAAATAAAATATATATATACAATATCACCGGGATTGCCCAACTAGGTGTAACCTGTATTTGGGTCAAATTATTTCAGTACTGACATCTTTCGTGGTTAGCTTCAGTCGTTACATCTTACCTTTGATGGTCTTCGGAACTGCTTTTGGTAGATAATTTTGTGACATGTTTAATATGTGTTTCAGTTGAAGAAAAATGAGGGTATATGGATACCAGCATTTGCTATTCACCATGATCCAAAATACTTCAAAAATCCTGAAGTGTTTGATCCAGAGAGATTCTCTGATGAAAATAAGGACAATATACAACCATTCACATTTATGCCTTTTGGTATTGGACCTAGGAATTGTATCGGTAAGAATACCATTATAATATGGAAGTTTGTAGATATTCAAGGCAAACAAAATTTGCTAATGCAAATCAATCTTTTCTTGGTAGAGGACTTCTTCTTTCAAGGGAGTATTAGTATTTTTTTGTTTATGGTTTATTTAACATTTATAAATTACAAAAATAATTTATCAATATTTGCCAAACTGAAAAACAGTTTGTTGGCAGTAATATGCAATGATCGATTGGATCTTAACTTCCTTTTGATATTCTAAATCGTCTAGTGTTAATTATTCATCTTAAGATCTAGATTTTCAGACATCTGGTAGCAAATCTGATCATCAAATCTCATTTTAAATGGTCCATTTAGAATCGTCTATTCGAGTTAGATCTTTTTTCTCTGATTTCAGGGTCACGTTTTGCTCTGATGGAAGTGAAAGCTGCAATGTTTAACTTGCTGCTAAAGTTTGACATTGTGACTACAGCCAAGACACAGATTCCTTTGAAACTAAAGATTGACTCTTTCAACATGAATTCAGAACGAGGTTTTTGGTTTGGTTTGAAACCGAGAGAGACCAAATAAAATTAAGTTAAAATAGTTTTTTTTTCTTTTGTACATTTCGTGTTTTTTTTTATCAATATTTATTCATACAAAAGGAAGATAATAAAATACTATTATTTTATAACCATATTTCTGTTCCCGAATCACAAATCAAAGTCTTTATCGAAAGCCTAAAATGTTTAATAATGATAAATTATTTTTGGTTTGTTTTGTCAAAATCGCGCCAGCAGTTTCTGAGATATTTTCAAAAAACATAAATGGGAAACTTTCATACTGTTAAATTTTCAAACGGCCATAACTCCAAAACGGTTGATTTTCGGACATGCATTCGCTAACTTTTTTTTCTTATTTTTTCATCCTGTATCACCCCTCAAGAGATTTTATGCACGGAAGGAAACACCCTGTATAATATTAGTAGATAAATGCATGCAATCTCAAAATAAACTTCTAGCATCTTGAGTGATTTTCTACTTACAGGAAATGGTGTGATATTATGGCCATAAAACTCTGAGAGGGTTATATATCATTGTAGGTTCTTCCTTTTACTCCAAGCGAGTTATCAAAATCCCTCCCATGAAGATTTTTCATCAAATCGAATTATCAATCATTCTGAAGTCTACAGGTAAATTGATATTGTGATCATAAATTAATATTCACAGGTAAGGGTGAAATGTTTGCGACAGGTGGTTGAAGAATTTAATAATATTATGAAGTACTTCCCAAAATGAGTACATGGTTTGCGCAGTTGGTTGAGGCGGCAGTCTCTCGAGCGGGAGGTGCCAGGTTCAAACCCCGGCGCTGGCGATGTATTCCACACTTTGCGATACAGGCTTTTAGCCTAGTGCAAGGTGTGCAGGAAAGTATTTGGGTTTGTGTATTCAAGCCCAGATCCTTTTTATATTAAAAAATATATCTTTCTTACAACTACTACTTATCCACAGGGCTCTTTCCCTTCCCTTTCCTTCTCGCTTTGTGTGTGGAATGTATTTATTTATTTTTATTATTTATTACTTACTTACTTACTTATATTTACATAAATATGTATCGTATGTTTTTCTCTATTTATTAATTTATTTGTAAGTATACAAGTTTTTCCTTTCATTTCTCGGGTCGACGGTAAGATATGGACTTTGATAGTAAGTCCGCCTTTTGGTATACTACCATTGTCTTGTTTTGTGACTCTGCATGATTTTTGGCCTATAAAGATTTATTTTTTTATTACAACTACTAAAGCATAACGGTATATCCCAATAATGGGAAATAATTAAATTCCGTGTGTATAAAAAGGCACAGAACATTTTCTCTGCGCAAAAATATTGTTCATTGTCCTTATAGACCCTTGACTTGGATTCGTTAGTTTTACATAATCAGACATCATAAATGTGTCTTTTAAAATCTGTGAACCCGTACTGTAAAAGTTGAAAAATTTTCGAACTCAATACACTTGAAAAGAATATAATAAAGAGAAGGGGCCTTTTCTACACCCGGGGATCTAACGGGGAATTTGCTTTCTACGCAACCCTATGTGATTTTTTCAATGACATAATTTCAGTCAGAGCCCTTTGCACTCTGATTGTCATTGATCTGATAATGATTATTGTTTGATTTCGATAGGAATTGTAAAAATGTATATGCTGACAATTATAAAAACTTACAAGTCGATGGACGATGGAAAACAATAAAAAATACTGACGTTGACGTTTTCAAGAGATAATCAGTGATAGTTCACATGAAGTCACACTTGTCTTCTGTATAGGAATGTTTTTAGAGAATTCAGAATTAACCCGATGGAGTCATCAGGAATTGAGTTCCAGACATCTCATCCAGTGAAGATAAAATATCTATCGCCATACGCATATGTGTCCATTCAGGAAGGTTGGACTAGTACGATGAGTCTATTTATAGCAGCGCTCACAAACGAGAAATATAAATAAATCAATACAATATTTTCCAAGAAATTGTTTCACGATTGTTTTGAATGCATTTCATATCTAATTTAATTTATAGGTTGTGATGTCAAAATAACATTTAGGTAGGTGCTTGTATGTGGCGTATTTTGTTGCATAAACGTATTTGTCTCAGATTAAAATAAACTACATAATGATTACATGAGTACATGGTTGGCGCAGTTGGTTGAGGCGGCAGTCTCTCGAGCGGGAGGTGCCAGGTTCAAACCCCGGCGCTGGCGATGTATTCCACACCTTGCGATACAGGCTTTTAGCCTAGTGCAAGGTGTGCAGGAAAGTATTTGGGTTTGTGTATGCAAGCCCAGATCCTTTTTTAAAAATAAAAAAAAAATCGTTACTAATTTTATGTTGACAAATCTAATGCACGTTAAACAATAAATTGGTCGTTCCCAGTGGTGTCCCTACAAAGAAAACATTCTAATAGTGTAAGTGATTCTCCATAAGCTAAGCATGTCTCCTTGGGTTAACAGTCATCACTCTTAAAATCATGAAAGTCGGCAATGACATGTTCACAACTCTGAAGATCTAATTTGAAACGTCAAATCCATTCTTCACGATTCTGTCACTTTAGTGTGTAGAAGAATCGCATCACAGGGTAAGATTGAATTATCGAATACTGGAGAACTTTCACGCTCACAGAAGAGAGAACCGATTAGGGCAGAGGATGGAGATAAAATTCAGAGATCATGAACTTTGGACTTGAACACAAGAGTCACATCATTGTTCCGCTACACTAGCGTGATAACATGATCTTAGGTATAATTATAAATGTGTACACAACAATAATAACATGTCTATTTTCAATTATGTTTACGTAAATATGTATCTCATTATTAAGAGTATGCATACCGACATTTCAGAAATTTCTAAAAAAGGGAGACCTTATATATCGACAACCGTTACTAAATATGCTTTGAAACAAAATAGGGTAAATGCATTGAACCTTTATCTAGGGAATAACCGTAAAAGATTTTTTATATCTTGTATAGATTTCTAAAAAAAAATTGTGAATAACACCTCTGTTTTTTTTCCCAAAGGCGGAAACTCGTTTCCCGAAAGTCGCGGAGTTTTTTTTTTTTTTGTACTGATAATATGCATTAAAATCTAGGGAATAATCGTAAAAGTTTTGATAGATGCAAAATTAACCCCAAAAAAAAAACGCTATTTTTTTCCGTTTTATCATGTGATGGTTCACGCGATTTTGAACCTTAATGCCGTGGGAAATGACTGTGACGTCATTCTTGGTACCAAGGTCTTAACTGTATGATTGTATTTGTGCTGCATCATGGTTGTATGTGACACTGCATACGATTATTGCAACAGGTTTACGATTTTAATATATTTTTTTTATTTAAACTTTGTATTATGCTTATTTTTTCATACATATTAATATTAATATGTAAAATTACGTGCAATATTTCTTGCTGCAGCTGCATATAATCTTAATTGGAGAGTTGACTAGACATATTTTTTGAAGAGATTTTTATTTTTACAATAGTCTAAGAAAATCATCAATTCTATACAACACGTTCACCTCTAAAACAATATAAAAACATCATAAGAAATACATATTTTTTTAAATAAATGGACAAATCATATTGAGCAACTAAAAAGCTTAAATATTGCAATTGGATCTTACAATAATACACTGTCATGAGATGTATTTGAGAAAATGTAACACCACAATCTGAAGATGACAGCTGGACAGTGTACATCATGTTATTTCAAAGCCCGAAGTATAGCCCGAGTTTCTCAAAATTGACTTTGGGACTTTTAAGAATGACACAATTTTTGGAGCCAACTGGTGGAGTGATGACAGTGGGAGGTGTTCTCCACAACTCAGTTAATTCATGAGCAAGATTTAGATATTTAGTTACAAGTATCTTGTCTTGTTCATCTGTATGAAGATTACCCTACATCTTCTTCTTCATGTGCCCTGTCGGGTCCCCCCAACGTTGGGCTAACTTGTCTCTGTCCTGCGCCACTCGGAATAGCTCCCCTACACTACGGATGCCGGTCCATTCCCTTACATTCCGCAACCAGGACATCTGTCTTCTACCGGGCCCTCGGCGTCCCCCAATTTCCCCTTTAATATCAGCTGGAGAAGACGGTATTTCTTTGGATTGATGACAACAGCTCCATGTCAACTCTAGCTCGCCTCAGGACTTCGGCTTTAGAAATCATGTCTGTCCAGGGAATTCTGAGTATTCAGATTGTCCTACGATATAATTAATTAATTTTGTTATATCGGCAATCAGGAGGGCTTGTCTATTACATACGGCGATATTGATAAAACGGTAATTATATAAGATACTATAGTGTCTACTTATTATAAACAAGATCTTTGATATTTTACTGTACGGACGTCTGCTATGGAATCATTATTAAATTAATTAAATAAATAATTGTGCTGAAGAGACTTATAAAAGTTATCATTGTTGTTAATATAAATATTAGTGAATTTATAATGGGAAATTAATTTTAAATTTGTGTAATTCAGTAGAGTGTGTGATTTTGGTTTTGTGTTAAGTGTTGTGATAATTAAACCTACTTTTAATTTAATTTTTTGTACATTAACAAAGGTAGGTTGGTTGTATTGCTTCATTAATTATTTTTCAATACTTTTTTTATTATTATTTTTAAATGAATTTGGGTTTATCGAAATAAACCCAAATACATCTTTCAATACTTCACAGAAAGCTTGAAAAGCTTGTGTTGTGAAGTGGAGTAAGTCGGCATCGGGGTTTGAACCGAATGAATGAATATTATCTTTTTTAACTCTCTGGAAAGCCATAACACTATATTTAGGACTTATTTAATAATCTTATACTATAAAATAGAATACCTTTTTATTTGTCCTTTATGGACTCCTAAACCGTTCATCCTATTGAGATGAAACTTTGGTTAATCGTTGTGCTTGCCGCAAGGTACATTTTTTTTAATAAAAATGAATCTGGGTTTACGAAATAAACCCAAATACATATTCGCTCACTTCACAGAAAGCTTTAAAAGCTTGTGTTGTGAAGTGGAGTAAGTCGGGGATTGAACCCGCGCCCACTGGATTAAAAGTTGAGCGCGTTACCAACCAGGCTACCGACCACCTCTAGTACTAAAATAAATAAGACAAAACCTTGTTTTGATTGCACCGATGTAATTTCATTAAATTTAAAATATGAACGTATTATTGTTTACACTCTGTAAACCATATAAGTACTTATTTCTCAACATTTTAATAAATTTGGTAGTTGTGTCGATCTAGTAGATTTATCTCTTTTAACAAAAATCATATCGGTCTTATCGAAATAAACCCAAATAAGTACATCGTTGTACACTATCTAATGTTGATGTATTGTTATTATTTTGCTACTTATCTTTAAATTTACCTAAATGGGACCAATAGGTTATTATTTTTAAACAATAATCCGGTGTCGAAGTGATAAACATTGTTATCAATGTGTAGCCACCTACTTATTAACGACCGCATAGAAGTGGACAGAATATAATTCAATGATAATGGATAACTACACGAATATATGAATTTATTATTTTTTCATTATTTCAGAGGACATTCAACCTCAGAAATCGCTGATGTCAATAAAATTTTCAACGAAATATTTAAATTAGATACCTACTAACTCCCAGTAATAATTAGTATGAAATTGAGTTCAAACAATATCGGACGATATTACTAGCACTGAAAAAAAATCCCGCGGGCTTAAGGCCCTCCACATCTCCGGGTAGCTCAGACGCATTAATAGCGACCTTTTTGCCCACTCTTCTGGGCTATTATTATTAAGAGGTGGGCTTAAGGGAGCCCCCGGCAAACCTCACCCCTAGATTACGTTCCTTCAGTGTCCTTATCCAAGGAGGTTACAATTCATTACTTACAAATAAGAGACTTAAGAACCTACTAATTACATCTACACTGTAACGTAGATTAGATACCTACTCATTATAACTGAAATGACACGTACGGCGTACGTATATTAAACCATTTTGTATCCACCAGGTCAGTTGGTTGGAGCGCTGGTCTTTCATGTGAAAGATACCGGTTCCGAATCTTGTCACTAACGAAGCTTATTTTTATTTGCTGTGAAGTGTCCACTACAGGAACGTCGTATTTCGATTTTTTTATCCTATCTATTCTATTCTTGCCGCGTCCTTTAATGGATAGGCAGAGAAAACAGAATGCCAGACTGCCTACCCCTTCAGTCACATTCATACACGCTCTTCGATTCCTTGCACATTGATTATTCGTTACTTTCTAAACGTTACGTTGTAATAATTATTGTAAAGCTTAGGCAAGTATTGAAAATCCCGTGGTTCCTTTCTTGTCCTTCATCCCACCCGCTTATTTATTTATATATGTATTTTATGTAGATATAAGTAATGAATTTATTATTAAAATTTATATTTTTCTTCTTCTTCATACACTTGTATGTACTTATGTATTTTGTATATCAAATGAACGTCACAAGTGGTTGGTTGACAGACATTGCCTACGGCAATAAACTCGCCATTTGGGACATATATTTTTATCAATAAAGATTCTTTATTTTATTTATTAAGTATTGAGATTCGAACCAGGAAATAATTATAGTAAGTACATACTTGTAAGACTGTGTTCTATAGCCACTTTTGCACCGAAGGTACTAGATACAATTGGATTTGGATAATAAAATAAACACTGTATTCTTAATTTTAATTAGGTGAGCAATAGATATAAACACAGGATTTACCAAAGGATTTTTTCTTACGTCACCGTCGCTACTTGTTCGTGCCGTTCAAATGAAAATTACTCATCTTATATGGCACTTAGAAAATGTCAGATTTTGAGGACTGTTGAAACGATACCAGTACTCTAAGCAGATTTATTTATTTACACTTTATCTGAACAATTCAAAATGTCATAATAATACATATAAGGATCCAATCAAACAAATCGCACAAAACTCGTACGCTGGGACGAATTATTCGCACACAAAAAAGCCACAATAAAAAATATATATAGCACGACAATTCTCAAATTTATGCATTAAGGTTAGCCGGAAGGGATCGCGATAAGCTCGCCATGATGAAAATTTCTCTATTTAATTGTATTTAGGTACATTAAAACATTATCAGCAAGTAGGTAGTTTACTTTGAATTGTGCAGAAAAGTATTTGGGTTTGTGATAAAAAAAAGTTTGTTAAAAAACTAATACATTTCAACAATAGCTAGACAAAAAACGAGTTTTTATCTATGAATCTATATAAGTCCTAGCTAGATCATTATACTAATAATAATCGCATAATAATAATACACAAACCACATGATTTAAAAAAAATGATGTTATAATTACGTATTAGATTACAGACATAACCCGTCAATTATACCTCTACATATAAACAGATATCCACGAAAAATATTATACTCTAAATATATCAATTCACTCCTATATTATATCTCTCACGGCTTGTCTCAATATGGGGTAACTAGCGATAAGTTTGTATTACCGTTAATCGAATCTTATTATAATGGAATTAATTATAACTGTCGAACGCAGTTATAAAAATGTGACAGAGATGGGACGACTTTCTGCTTTATTCGCACTTATGCCAGAAAGCAGGTAGTCGTCCCGTCTCGGTCACATTTTATGACTGCGTTCGCCAGTTATAAATAATTTTACAATAGTACCTACTGCCATCTGAGGATAAAAAAAATATTTAAATATTTTAAACGATGCATTACTCCACTTCACAGCACGAGATTTTCAGCGAATTGTGCAGGAAAATATTGTTTATACCTACAAGCTCAGGTCCTTTCTTATTTTTATTATAATATATGTATGTGGTGTATATATGAGGTGCATGGTCGGTAGCCTGGTTGGTAACGCGCTCGACTGTTAATCCAGTGGGCGTGGGTTCAATCCCCGACTTACTCCACTTCACAACACAAGCTTTTAAGCTTTCTGTGAAGTTTAAAAAGATGTATTTGGGTTTGTCGAAACAAAATTCATTAAAAAAAAGTATTACTTATGTTCACTAGGGCGAGATTATCTCTGCCAGCTAAGCTCAAATGTAAATTTGTAAAAGCAAATACATTTTTTAAAGTTACACGGACAAGGAACACTACTTTTATACACAGTAATCAGAAGAGAATAATCCATTTTTTGGCTCACCTATCAAGTATTTTTTTGTAATAATTGAGTGCTGTGTAGGTATATGTAATATCTATTTTGGTGTTTACAATTTTGTTATTGTTTCGGTTAGTTTGTTTCTATTTATCATTCGTGATGGATCTATGTCGTGTTTGTCTGCAGTGGCTAAAGTAATGTTATTTTGTGCATTATACCCGCAATTTTGTAAACATTGGATTTAGTGGTTTACGGTAAGTTCGTTTAAAATCAATTGGTCTAAAATCGACGATTGATTTGAGACGAATTGATAATTAGACGAATTTATAATTAGACGAATTGATAATTAGACGAATTGACTTTAAACGAATTGATTTTAGACTAATTGATATTAGACGAATTGATTTTAGACGAACTGATAATTATAGACGAATTGATTTTAGACGAATTGACTTTAGACTAATTGATTTTAGACTAATTGATTTTAGACTACTTGATTTTAGACGAACTTACCGGACACCGGATTTAGTGTAGTGTGTTGTGACAAGAATGAAAAAGGATAAGATGAGGATAGGGGAGATGTTAGGAAACTTAGCTCTCCAAGACTAACCTGCTTCGATTGATAAAAAAGAAAGGTCGAGCATGCACGATGAATGGCATGACCGCGTGGTGAATTAGCAAGGAGCGTAATGCCCGATCCCACCAACTTCCACCTAGTAAGAGGACCCATAGTAATTTCCATACAAAAACAGAGATAATATGACATAAATAATATAGCAGACACCCTAGAAGAGCATAATGTCATATAAAATCTACATGCAGCTCACCTAGTTGGTGAGATTCTGGGCGGAGATATTTGGGCAACTAACGTATGAAAGCTGCATGTAGAATTTTATATGACATTATGCTCTTCTAGGGTGTCTGCTATATTATTTATGTCATAATATCTCTGTTTTTGTATGGAAATTACTTAGGGGTCCTCTTCCTAGGTGGAAGTTGGTGGGTTCGGGCATATGTAAATTTCTAGGGTGAACTAGCGATATGTTTTCTCTGTCCTACATCGTAAAACACGCGGAGTAATGGAATAGAACAGAATAGAATAAAAATAATCGATGGTAATATTTTTATTTGTTAGGGAAATACTCGTATCTATAGACTGAATCAAAATTCACTTGTTTTTATCATCTTCTTGTAATACCTATTTTTAATACCTACTTCTTGCCCTTTATACCTAGGTTAGGTATTTATAATTATTGCGGTCTTATTAATTGCTACTTTTGTAATAAATTATTTTTTGCCTTAATTTAAATTACTCCAAATTCCAAGTATTTATCCCACAATTACCCACTTAATATATTAGTAGGTGTATTTGACGTCACCTTTACTCAAGGAGTCGGTTATAAAAATGACTTTGATGATATCTCATTAAATCTGAATCATATTCTCACCCATCACCATTTGAAGATCACCTCGTTATCGTGACATGTCTTACCTTTGACAGAAGATTTCCAATTTGAATACCTGCCGCTCCTAGAATTTTCCCAGAGTACTTATAGCTTGTAGCCTAGAAATTTTCGCGAGCGCGATAAAATAATTTTATTCGCGGATTTCGTTGTTCTATAAGAATGGGAATAACGCGAATTCTTCCGTCGTTTTATGTGAGTTTGAGTTAAATTATTATTGATGGGTTTGAAAATCGTAGATAGAAAAAAGATCCTCATAGATAACAAGACCACAAAAAAACGCTATTATTAGAATATTACAAAAATAACGCTATTTTTCCAAAGTAATAGCGTTTTTTATCGCGAGTTACTTTTTTTAAAATTAATTGTGTCTGTATTTATATACGAATTCAAAATTGTCTGTGTTCAATTTTTGAATGTTCCCGATTTAAAAGATGTGCAGAGCTGTCCATTTTGGTGAAATAAATGTACCGACAAAATTCCGGCCGTTTTTCAGTTTAATGATTATAACTTTATACAGGTGTACCCTAGAGAAAAAAGATTTATGTAAGAATTATAGAATATTAAATTTCCTAGAACTTTATTATAGAGAGTTTTTTTGTTTTTTTTTGTAATGTTATTAGTAAAAGAGTTATGCGTGGTCCAAAATGCAAAAAAAAACTATTTTTGAGAGAGTACATAATAATTGTTAAATGATAACTACGTAGATTTGCTCTTCCCTGTAATGATATTGACATATTTTCTTTTATTTCTTTTTGTAAAGTACCCGGTGTCGAGAGATTCTATTCAGCAAATTGATCGTTGTATATGGATTGTTTTTGTAGAATTACTTTAGGTACCATTTTCAGCAGAACGATACTATGACGATTAAACTGGAATTAAGCTTGCACATGCACAATGGTGGGATTATTACCGAAATAATAATATTAAAACGAGATCAGATTGTTCTTCCATCCGACTACAGTGGCGTGGATTAGGTTTGCTTACGTTTTAACAGTGGCGTATTATTATCTGTGTACCCTATACAGTAGTATACAATGTTAGTAGCAATGTCTATAATCGGCCAACCCATAAAATGCCTAGTAGTTTTCTTCAATAATTCGAGCTTTTAATAAGGATCCAGCTCTGGATCCTTTTGGCGCTGGTCTGAATACTTTTAAAAATAAACTGTTGAAAATAGTGGACGTTTAGCGGGGTGGGTCGTGCCGGCGCGTCGAGCGTACCGTTGGGTCTGAGGGTTTCAGCGTATAACTAAAATGTAAAGAACTATTGTCACTTCCTTTCTCCATTTTCCTTCCTATTCCTGGATCCATTCCTATCCTATTTCCTATTTCTTGCTTATATATAATGTACCTACTTATACTTTTGTTAATAAAACGAAGAATACTATAATTGGCGCTATAAAATGTAAATAAATATGAAATATCATATTATGTATTTAGCTGTTGTATTCTCTAAATAAATAAATAATAAAAAAAAGAAATACATAATTTTAATCACAGCGACATTATTCATGTTACGAAAGAGGCCTGGAGAAATAAAATATTCAAACCTGCAAATATCATCTTTGAAAAATTGGTCCTTAAGTTTTTATTAAGCCAATGATGTGCAGTACTTACGTAAATTAATAATCAATTTCACTCTTCATGAATTATTTTACGTTTTCGCAAAAAAAACTTACACCAAAATCACATTGTTGGTGGATGTCCGTAGGTTATTTAAAAATAAGTTTTCGTAAAAAAACTTCTAAAGGGCCACTCTCTCAAATTTTTCATATAAAACATCAATTAAAGTTAGTATACTACAGTGGTATAATTTCAAACTGACACCTAAAGCAAATATGTGTATTAAAATTGAAGCTGCTGGCATATTGAGAAGTTATTTAAGGGCCATAAAAATGCCGTTCGGTACATTTCGGTACTTTTTAAAAAGTTGTATAACCGCATCCTTTAAAGATATAGCATTGAAAAAAATATATTGTATTCCTTCATCTTTTCTCTAATGGATTACTGTTTAAAATAAAAGATATGTTTTATAGTTTTATTGTAATAGAATATTTAACTCGATAACGCGCGCAAGTTGAATAATAGATCTTAACGACATGCATTCTGGTGTTATAAGTTATAAGCGAGATGTTTGTATATCATTCTTCAGTTCCGCCCACAAGCTTGTGGGCTACAGACGTGAAATCCGTGTTAAATTTTTTGTTATGAACTGGAGAAATACTTATCTTATTATTTTAGTTGTAGTAATGTAGACGCAAGAAACAACAGTAAAAGTCAAATAAAAGCGTGGTAATTGGTAAAAATAAATAATCTTTGTTGAAACTCCTTCCTTAGACGGATGTTGATGATGATGTTTGATGACTTATGTGCGACGTTTAATGGTACTCCTAAAGGTGCGGGAAGCTGATCTTGAAGCTGACATTGAGAAGACGTTGAAGAGACTGGATAGTCATTCTGAAAGAAATACAAATCCAATCCATTGATATTAGCATGATATAATGTGCATCGTTTTCTCGGAATAGTATTAATGTCAGTATTTGGAACCACAATCCGTTGAGCGTTGAGTTATATTCTTTGTAGGTATCTCGGTTTATTTCAAGAAGAGACAATATCACCAACAAAGTATTATAGAGTGAATAATTTGTAAGTATGTTTCTATGTATTCATTAGAAATTGAAGGAAAATCCCGCGGGCTTAAGGCCCTCCACATCCCGGGTAGCTCAGGGGCATTAATACGACCTCTTTACCCGCACTTCTAAGCAAATCTTAATAAGAGGTGGGTTAGCCTTAAGGGAGCCCGCCAGCAAACCCTACCCCCAAATTACGTTCCTTAAGTGTCCTTATCCAAGGAGGTTACAATTCATTCTTACAAATAAGAGACTTAAATACGAATTACATCTTGTCATCATTCATTAGAAATATCAAATAATCTATTATTAGGGATCAAATAAATACTGAATAGTAGTTTATGTAGTAGGTATTATGGCTTCAGCATACAGTAAAATATGCATAAAATTTTAGGCATATAAAAGAGAGTGCCCTGCTTGGTGACTGACTGTCTCATTAAATTTATAGCCCAAAGCGCTTATCCTAGGAATTTAAAATCAGAATAGGTTTTTACAGCAAAAGTATATTCAACTATTCTAGTCAGAATATGGAGATAATTCGTCACCTGAGAAAAACAAGGTATTGACTTTTTGCGTGGAAATGTGTTTAACGGAAACAAAACAAACGAAAACACCCTAAGTGGTGTAACTTTGTACCAAACTAGGTTAAAAATATAAATAAATAAATAAATAAATAAATAAATCTTTATTGACCAAAATGATTACAATGATTACAAAAAAAATAAGACAATCTTGTGTGCCAAAAGGCGGACTTATTGCTAACGCAATATCTTACAGTCAACCCGTTCTGTTCAATATTCCATCTGCGTGAAAAATCTTGGCGTCTGAAATTTTATTTTTTCTCAAAAATTTGGATTATACTTTTTTTTAAAATTTAATTGAATTAAAACCAAAATTATTCGGTGATTTATTTGTTTCGGTTTTGGGTGAATTTTCAATTTTAATTTTTTATTAAAGTGTTCGTTCATTTCCATCAATACATATGTAACGATTTTCAAATGGTTGGAATTGACAGAAAAACTTCAGTTTACTGCTCTTGAATTGTATCACCTCATGAGTCTTCTCTATAACATGGAAATGATAGAGTTCGAATGGGATTGAAAACTCTGTGTGTTTGATAGATACTACCTAAAAATACCTAATTTTGTAGAATCTAATCGGCGTCATTTTTGGTCTCTCAGGCTACGACGGGTTACACAAGCTTGTAAATTTGTACATAAAATGACAATATAATATAGGGAATAATAATTGCTGGTTTTAACAATGCAACAATAATTATTAATTCTGCTTGTGACAGTTTGTTTATATACTAAAAACTTATGTAACTGTGTAAGGACACACTCATTAATTATTATTACATAACTTTATTGTATATAGTAATATTTACATCCCTAAATAATATACAATACATTTTTTTTTCATTTCATTTATTTAATATCCACAAAATATAAAACAAAGTAAAAAATATAAGTAAGAAACAACTATTGGATTTTATTGCCCCACTAGGCGAAAGCCTGTTCTGGGGCAATACTAACTACAATATTGTTCAAGGCTACATGTATGGAAAAAATAACAAAAATACTGGAGAACAAGCAATATAAATGATTCAAGAATGTTGTAGACTGATTACGGTACAATGGTTGAGGATTAGTTAGTTAGGTCTGTTTATTATAATGCAATATGTTTATTAGGAGGTGTACAGCCGTGAGAGATCATCATACATACATGTAGTTTATTTCATTTAGCTTAGCATTGTGCCTGGAAGATACTGATATTTCAGGCACAATGCTTGTATTTTAGGCCCCGCGTTGAGCCTAATCCTGTGATATCCGTGATATCTGGATAGGTGAATTTTTCCCAGTATTAGGCTGATGAGTTTATATGTGAATCATGAATGATAATATGTAGACTCTTCTGGCTGATAATACTGAGAAGTGTGTTGGCAAAGTCATGTATAAAAAAATGTAATGTAATAAAATGTAATATGTAATCATGTATGAATGTAACGTTTAGATCTTCTCGAAGTTGGCGATTAGTAAAGAGTAGGCCTCTCTGCGTTCTCCTCGAACTCCTCATTAGATTAAGAACAAGATTCAGGATATCATCTAAATACATAAAGCACAGACATGTGGAGGAGGAGGAATGGTGGAGTGTTTCAAGGCGTTGTGCATGACAGCGGTGAGGCTCGCCACCCATCATGTCGCGTCAATAACCGGGGTTGGCGCAAAAAGGAAGACGGAATATAAAAACGTGATATGGAAGATAAGATAAATGAATTGAGAGATGTTAGATGATATATGGCGGTCTGGCATTCTGTCCTCTCTGACTACCCCGCAATGGACGTGACGTTAGAGTATAATACTCGTAAATGAGATAGATAGATGAAATGGACACATTTAATTTATTGATACGTAGTAAATTCACAGTCTATTTATCCTTCAGTATCTGGCCAACAAAGTGCCACAGTACAGAATACTATCTAGAAACTTGTATTTTGTTGTGTAAAAATTTATCCTCAATACTCAATATCGACTGTTGAACAACTCGCTTTATAAAAGTTTGTTGTAACATTTTTGCTTTGGACAGTTTCCGATACTTTCGACAGCCGATACTTGTTACACTATTTACAATGCTTTAAATGAAACTCCATTTACAATACTACTACTACACTTTGTACCCTTTCTGTTACTCAAGGGGAAATAGGGAAGTGACAAGGCTCCGGGACGTAGTATTACCTCTTTCCACGTCTCTTAACATTGTATAGTGGTAGTGTATGGTTTTTTTCGGGAGTCATACAACTTGTGTCTAAATATCACTTAGCATACCCATCATTTCAGCCTCTTTAGGGATGTGAATATTTTCTTTTGGGTTTCCCGCTTCAGAGTATGATTTAATTTAATTTTAGACGTTATTTTGTCTCTTGAATTTTGAATTATCGAGCTTGTACGAGACACCCGAAAATAATATTAGTAAAAAAGTGTGCAGGTACTGTTTTTTACATCATCACTTACCCACTATAATCTACTGCCTCCTCAGTCCTCATACACGAGATTTGTCTCCATTGGGGAGGTATCTCGAAATATTGTATGGTGTAATAACAAACCCAAATCCGACTTCAGGATTTAAGGGCCAACCCCGATTTCAGGCCAAATTAGTTTGTCCTGAAATTGGGTTTGGCTGTTAACAATTGTAAATAAAATTAATAAAGAATTTGAAATTGGATGTTTATGTCAACAAAATTTTTATTTGTAATATTTTCAGGATGACGTTACCTCTTGAAGACAGAAGTTTTCCTCATCTGGTATATCCCTCACTAAGAGATGAGGGAATCAAGGACGGTTATCAATGGTTGACTGGAAAGACGTTTGATGATGGTGCCGAAGGTTTGTGGAGGGTTCATAATAAACTGTACGACTTCTCAGAGTTCGTTGAGAGTCATCCAGGTGGGGAGGATTGGCTGATTCTAACAAAGGTAAAGGTTACTCCAAATTAAATGTTTATTAATATTAATTCTGAAGGAGACTCTTATACCCGAATTGATATAATTTCGGCTAATTTCATTAGTGACTACGCATATATACGAGTGATGTTTTTTGTGAAGAAAAATATTAATGTAGTATACGCCTCCAACACGAAATTTTAATTTTGCCTATCATAGTGCCAATAATTGGATGCACCAGTGCCAATATTTGAGGAAATAGGTGCTAATAATAGGATTTTGTACCTGCAGATTATAAAAATGTAATATTTCAATAAATTATGTTGAAATGTTTAAAAATGAGGTAGAAAGCAAATGAGATTAAAGAGTTGAAATAGCTCATTTTGTTTATTCTACATCATTTTAAAGAGCTCTCGTACCTACCATTTTTATTTTTTTTAATGTCAAAGGACCCTCTGTTGAGTGATTCATGGATTGATAAACAATAGAGTTATATAACTAGTAACAGATTTGACCCCAAAATGAATTATACATAGGTGATCTCATTCGTTTATCTATCGGAGTTTTTTCTTTTTCTCATAGTATGTATTGGGACAATGAGTTTTATACTGCAATCGCGATATTTGTTGGGGAATATGATGTGTGTGACTTATGGTATTTGCTCGCAGATTGTGTTCTATGAATGAAAGGTACTATAGAAGGCATGTATCACTCGAAACCGGGTGCTTTGCCTAAAAAGAGAGAGAGAGAGAGAGAGAGAGAGAGAGAGAGAGAGAGAGGTGATCTCATTCACAAAAGTTTTAAATGTAGGTAAATACAATAATTACTCTAGGTAAAGTCGGAAATAAAGTAATTGGATTAATACGGTAATAAGGATCTTAGGAGGAAATTGAATTAATAAACTATCACAGTATAAGTTATATTATTCGTACCTTAGTTTGAAGGTACAGATTCTATAACGAACGGAAGTGTGAACCGCGATACGTCAAGCCTATCAAGAAGAATGAGACAATTATTTTGTTACACAAATTGAGAAACTCATACTTCGTCAAACTTTTAGGTAAGGGTGACAAGATTTGCATTGTGAAAAAAGTAAAGTGTAGAAGAAATTCGAAGAAGAGAATGAAAGTTAACAAACTAAGATGGTTTGGGCATGTTGAGAGAATGAAGGATGACAAAAAAGATATATCTGAGTGAACGAAGAGGTGTGAGGAAGCGCGGCCGCCCGAGACTGGCCAGGGGGGGTACTTTAACACGCAGATAAAATGTTTATGGAAAATGACCCTTATGTCTATATACATAAGGGCGTTTTTCGTGTGCGTGTTTCGGGTGAGAAACCTTTAGAGAGTTTCAGTACTGGTCCGATCATGTCGACCAGATCCTCAAGGATGGGCGCGTTTTGAGTAAAAGGAATCTGAGAGCGTGTATGACAAACTGTATGAGTGTGACGGAAGCTAGGAGTGTGTGTAAGGATAGGGATGTCTGGCGCTCTGTCCTCTCTGCCTACCCTGCAATGGACGTGGCGTGAGGGTATAGATAGATAGATAGAAGAAATTCCATTCGCCAAAAAGTAGCATTAATTGTTACAAACTTTTCAGTCCATGAATTGAAATTACTTGAACTATTGAAATTTCAAAAGATGCCGGAACCCATATGTTCTTGTATCTTATCATAATAAATATATTATAATCTACGTTAACAAATTCAGATTTTTATATTTCCTAACCCCCCGACATAAGATCAGTCGGACAAATCAAGTCGAATGGAAATGGCGCCGCAGTCGATTTTTTTCTCTTGGCAGTTAATTGACACGTAATTAACCTGGTTGCTTCTTCTAAAGATCATCTTTAGGCCCCGCAAAACACCCAAAACGTGGCGCTTTATGTTTTTTTTATTTAAATTAGTAGAGGTACTTATTATGAATTGTAGACAAATACCTATAATGCCGATAAAAAATGTGCCAGAACACCGTTTCATTGCGTTACATCTAGCCGTGCTGTAACAGTTGGCAACATAGCATAATGATCAAACAGGAACACCACTCCTTTCAAATCTCGTAACAGAATATAATACGTGGTCCATCATACTCGTTGTTAAGGGACTGTTATTCCATATATTTCTTTAGCGACGGTGACGGCAACCTCGCCTATAACGTTTTATGTATTAATACTACAGCATGGCTAGAGAAAGAGAGAAATGACAAGGTGGCGGTGGTTGTACTGAAAAAATTTTTTTTTTTTAAATATTAGGTTTGCTTTGAACCAAATTGTTTTTTTTTTTTAATATGTTGGGAAACATTGATAGCAGGTTTTCAATTAATCCGTCGTACCGCGACATTCGGGAAGGAAGGAAGCCCATGTGGGTTGAATGACTAAAGGTATCCATTACCGAGGAAAGGTTAAACATTTATTCAAGTAATTTATGTTAATTACTTGAGGGACGTTTACAAAACCGCGCCTCATTTTGCCACTTATTAATGTTCGTCGATTAGTCACTTTTTAACAGTCCATTCTACATTTATATGTATAATTTAGAAATAAAATGTTAATAAGATTAAAAATTTCGATCTTGGATGCTTTTTAAGAATCAAAACGTTCTACTTTAAAATAAAAGGCGATTAACATTTTGCTATCATTTTTTTAGAATTTGAAATGTTTCTTGTGTGCACGTTCCCATCACATACCGATGCTGCTGTCGTTTGTCCTCATGAGGATCGTGACTCTTACCCCCGCAGTTGATCATCCTCCTCCATGAGCCTCTGTCCATGGCCAGATGTCCGGTCTCGTTGGTGGCTGCTCTCATTTGGCCGCTCCACGAGTCGGCGATCGGTCTCCTGCCTTTTTCACATAAACATACCGATAATGCTATACTAAATCCTTAAAAGCCGAGTCTCTTGCGGGGTAGGCAGAGAGAACAAAACTGCATACTGCCCTATCCTTACACACACTCTTGCTTCTGTCACGTTCACGCAATTCGTTGTACACGCAAGTTTATTCCCTTTATTCAGTACACGTCCGTCTCTGAGTATCTGGTCGATATGATATATTCAAAAATTGTACAGATACAGGTGTCAACCTTGTCCAAATTATTTCTGTTTGTGGAGATTAAAAGTCATATAAAACGTAATTCAACTGGATACGTGCTTGAAAACCGCAGGATATGTGCATTGAAATTCCGACAAATATTTTTACATAAACATGTGAGACTTCGTGTAATACTTTTTGTGTATGATCATGTCACCAAAAACAACTTCGCAATTCTTTCTAATGGAATGAAGAGATATGTGTATACTGTCACATAGAGATGATATAAATAATTCATTTCAAATATATTATATTTGATTTAGTTATAATAGAAATCGTCTTTCAATCTGAATAAATTTCACAGACTTATGTTTTTTCCTTCTTGTACGATTTGGTTTATTTTTCTCATCACATTTTTGTATTATTTTTAGGGAACAGATATAACTGAAGCATTTGAATGTCATCACATATCTCAATATCCTGAAAAAATGCTGAAAAAATATTATATACGGGATGCAAAGACTGCTAGAAATTCTCCATTTACGTTCGAAGAAAACGGTTTCTACAGAACTTTGAAGCGAAGAACAAGAGATGAGTTGAAGAAGATCACCAAAGATCGTGGATTCAAATCAAGAAGACTTATTGAAATTCTCACCCTAGGACTGTTTACATTTTCATTGGCTGCTTGCAGTCTAAAGGCAAAATATTTACAGTTTTCCTTCATTTTCCTGGCTGGGCTGTTCCTTGCTTGGACAGTAATCTGTGCTCATAATTTCTTTCACCATAAGGACAATTGGAGAATGTATCTCTTCAATTTATGTGGAATGGATTACAGGTATTTTGAATCAATCATTTCTGTTATATGATTCCTGACTAATGCTGGTTTCACCAACTTAATAGGTGACGAATAGACGGGATAGGATCCACTTATAATTATTTTTCATACAAAATTTGTGCTAGGTGGCTCCTATTTCCGCTAGTTCTAAGAAGTTGGTGAAATCCAGCATTGGTGTTTCCTGGCAGAGAATAATATGTTTCATAAATGTTCAAAATCGCATGAGCAATCGCATGATATAATGTTAAAATTAGCGTTTTTCTCATTTTTTGGGGTTAATTCGCTTCAATCAAAAAACTTTTACGGCTTTCTCTAGATTTTAATGCATATTACCAATACAAGAAAAAAAATCTGCGACTTTCGGGAAACGAGTTACTGTCTTTCGCAAAAAAGATCAGAGGTGTTTCACACAAATATTTTTGAAAAGTCAGTACGAGATAGGTATATATTTATTTTACGGTCATTCCATGGATCTACCTTAATAATATTTTTTCCAAAGCATATTCAGTAAGGTTGTCGAGATCTAAGGTCTACCGTTTATAGATATTTTTTATTGATGCCTACTTTTAAGCCTCGTCATGTTCAGAAAAAGTCAAGAAGTCAATGCCTCTGGCTATTACTGTACGCATATTAAGGGCTTGGTGCCAAGAATGACGTCACAGTCATTTCCCATGGCATTAAGGTTCAAAATCGCGTGAACAATCGCATGATAAAATGGTAAAAATAGCGTTTTTTCCATTTTTTTGAGGTTAATTTTGCGTCTATCAAAAAACTTTTTCGGTTATTCCCTAGATTTTAATGCATATTATCAGTACAAAAAAAAAATTACTCCGCGACCGCGAAAAAAGATCAGAGGTGTTTTTAAAATATTTTTTTGAGAAATCTATACAAGATATAAAAAATCTTTTACGGTTATTCCCTAGATAAATGTTCAATGCATCTACCCTATTTTGTTCCAAAGCAAATTTAGTAACGGTTGTCGAGATAGAAGGTCTCCCGTTTTTAGAAATTTTTGAAATGTCGGTATGCACACTCTTAATTCTATTTATAAAAGCCATACGGATTCCCGCTAGGTTGTTCTTACAGTGAACACGTGCATCGTGTTGTCGTATCGTAGTAGTGTTTTGTGTTTCTTACAAGAATATACAAGTTGGAATCAACATTATTATTTTCGTATTTTAAAAATCATTAAGGGTGATTGGTATCCCCTATTTTTGTTTTTCCATTTTATTTTAATTTTTCTTTTTTTATATTACCGTTTTATATTTTATATTATTAGTTTTGTACGACGGCTGAGTGGCGGGGGCGATGGAGGGTTCGTTGGAACCCCCCGACCCCAGAAAACGGGGGAGGCCGTGTGATGTGTCGGCGGAGGACCCCTCCGCACTTAAGAATCCAAGACCCAATCCGATTGCTGACTCGCTAAAATATAGTAATAGTTCTCCAGGACCATACATCGTCTTCGTACAGAGCAATGTAGAGGCAAAGCCGCTACATTCTATGACCTTTGGCAGTATATTGTTTAAAAATAAGGTCGATGGAATTTCCCTGGGTGGAGTGCAAGCAGAGGGCCGCAACAAAATTTCTATAAAATTTAATTCACCTGCTTCAGCAAATAACTTTATTTCTTCTACTTTCATAATTGAAAATAATTTAAAAGCTTATGTGCCTTCATTTAAGGTTACAAAAATGGGTTTAATTAGAAATATCTCCACGGACTTCGAGGTGGAAGAGATATGCGCTAATCTGGCCGTTCCTGGGAATATGAAAGTGTTAAAAGTGCGAAGGTTAAATTATAAGGATTCCACGACTGGATCACCAGTGTGGAAACCTTCACGCTCCGTAGTGGTAATGTTTGAGGGACAAACCCTCCCTCAAAATGTTTACTTCTACCACAATTCACTAAAAGTAGAACAGTACATATTCCCTACTATATTGTGTTACAACTGCTGCAGATACGGGCATACGAAGAATATGTGCCGTTCCACACCTCGTTGCTATAAATGTGGAGACTCTCACGCTAGCGAAACATGCTTAACAGTTAGTCGGTCCTGTGTAAATTGTAAGGGCAAACATGCAGCGTCAGACTTAAACTGCCCTGAGTTTACGAGGCAGAAAAACATCAAACACTCAATGGCGATGGATAACATTTCATATAAGCAAGCGTCTATTATTCACCCTCCTGCTATTGCAAGCTATGCCGAAAAAACTGCTTCAACCCCTGTCGTAGTCAGTTACTCTCGTCCAAGGTCACGCTCTCCTCGTAAATCTCCTCCAACGACACCATCCATCGATTTGAAAAACCATAACGCACAACTTTTTTACACAAACGGTGAGATCCCACACTCAAAAAATGGATGTGCTCTCCCAGGTCCGTCTAATTCATTGGATGTACCTACTTCTTATTCCGAACCTTCGAGTGATATTCAATCCACCATAAATTTAATTACTCAACTTCTCCTACAAATTTTGTCCTCATCTAGCCTACCGTCCAACGCTGCATCAATTATTCCTTTGTTACAAACTTTAATTATTCAAAATGGCCCCTATCAATCTAAGTAACAAATTAACCGTACTTCAGTGGAACAGCAGGAGCGCTGTTGCACATAAAATCGAACTTCTTCATATCCTTAATTCTTATAAAGTATCAATTGCGGCTATCTCTGAGACATGGTTCGATCCTGGCTCCGAGTTTAGAGTCCCAGGATATTCAGTTTTGCGCGATGATCGCGCAGACGGCTATGCTGGTGCCGCCTTACTAATCTCTTCCAACCTCCCTGTATCTCAAATCCCCCTTCCTCAAAATAATAATTTTCAAATTGTTGCAGCCTTAATATCGAATACGATCTTCGTATCAGTGTATATCCCACCGAGAACAACAATCGATCTGAATTACTGGAATTCAATCTTGCCTCTATTTACCCATCCCTATTATATTCTTGGCGATTTTAACGCTCATTCCACTTCCTGGGGTAATCAGCGCAATGATTCTTACGGCAATCGAGTGCTGGAATTTGTTGACGATAACAATTTGTGTATTCTGAACGACGGTTCCCCCACTCTTGTTCCTCTACCCAATCAACAACCTAGCGCAGTGGATTTATCTATATGTACTCCCGACCTTGCTCCACTCTCTCAATGGTCAGTCCTAGAGGACTCCCACTCTAGTAACCACTATCCAATTATTATGATTGTTGATAGGAATATTGAAAAATTAACCTCTCGCTGGAGTCAAGTTAGGGGCTACAATACCAAACGAGCAGATTGGAGCCTCTTTGGGGCGCAAGTTGAGGAGGAATTGGATAATCTGTCTCTAAACGAATCCCAAAACTCAATCAATGAATTACCTGAAGTCATATGTTCAATTTTTAAACGCTCCGCAGATGTTTCGATTCCAAAGAAAAGACCAGGTTTTAAAGTAGCCAACTCCCCTCCATGGTGGGATGAGGAGTGCTCTGAGGTTATAGTCAAAAGAAAAGAAGCAATGAGAACTTACAGAAGAGATATGAACCAGACGAATTACTTGAATGTCAAGAAGGCGCAAGCTAATGCGAAACGAACTCTAAGAAGAAAGAAAAGACAAGGTTGGAAGAATTTTTGCGAGTCACTGTCCCCTGCTGCTCCTATCGGTAGTGTCTGGGAATCCATAAAAAGATTTCGTAGATCATTGTCTTCAGTCGTGAGTCACTCTCAGCATAAATTATGGCTCGATGGGTTCGTGGACAGATTGGCACCTCCCTACGTGCCACATATCCGGGAATTACCATCTCCAGCATCTCTACCTCTTGGAATATCAGAAATAGAATCACCTTTTAGCTATGACGAACTTCTAGCGGCTATTAAATCCGCTGGAGACTCATCCCCTGGTATAGATGATATTCCTTACTCCTTCTTCCGCAACGCTCCAGAAAGACTTTTGTCATTACTATTGAAATTATATAACTCAGTTTTAAAATCTGGGTCAGTTCCACCAGAGTGGCGAAGACAACTGATCGTTCCTATCCCGAAACCAGGAAAAGATCCTGATCTAAGTTCATCATATCGACCTATAGCTCTCTCTTCGTGTTTCGTTAAAATTCTGGAACGAATGTTGAAGTTAAGACTGGAGTGGCATATGGAGGGTAATTCTTTGGCCCCACCATGGCAGTTCGGCTTTCGCAGGACATATTCATGTATGGACAATATCTCAACACTCGTATCTGACGTACGCTTGGCCCATACCAAGGGGTCAACGGTTGCATCGGCTTTTTTGGATATCGCAAGCGCGTATGATAATGTTTTACTTCCTACTCTTCAAAACAAATTACTAGATCTAAACATTCCGTGCTCGATTACCAGGCTGATCTTTAATATATTATGCGAAAGACAGATCGTGGTTCAGGATTCTTCTGGAACATATACAAGAACTATTTACAAAGGCCTTCCACAGGGATCAGTCCTAAGTCCTATATTGTTTAACATATACACCGTTGATATTCAAATATTTATCCCATCTAACTGCCAGATCCTACAATATGCGGACGACTTCGTTTTGTACTGTAGTCACAAGTCCATCACCACTGCTGTATTTAATTTAAAAAGAGCCATTCTAGCAATGAAATCATGGACCGAACACAATGGTTTGGACCTTTCCCCTTCCAAAAGCCAAATTGTGATCTTCTCCAGAAAACATAAAATCCCTGATATTTCAGTCGTAATTGATAACTCTGAAATTCCGATTCAGGATCATGTAAGGTTCCTCGGCGTCTTCTTACAGAGAAAATTGTCTTGGAACATACATATTGAGCACGTAATTAAAAAATGTGAAAAGGGAATTAATGTTCTTCGATCTATATCGAGAGTATGGTGGGGATCCCACCCTTCAACAATGAAACTTCTGTATAATGCCCTTGTAAGAAGTCACCTAGATTACGCTTCTATCGTCTTGGAGCCCTTACCAAATTATCTTACTCTTAAGTTAGAGAGAATTCAGTCCAAGTGCCTTCGTCTTATTCTGGGTGCGATGCGTTCTTCACCCATCGTTTCTCTACAGATGGAGTGCAACCAAATGCCTCTATCGCTTCGGAGAGAATATCTCTCTTACAATTATCTTATAAAACGAATAAACAACCCAACTCATCCAATTAAAGCTATTCTTAATCGTCTTCTCATTTTATGTAATGAACATCGATTCTGGCGTAACAAAGCCCCGCCTACTTTGGTAAAATGTCTCTCATATTTCAATGCAAACTTTACCATCTCTTCTAACGCTGTCCCTCCTCTCTTCTCAATTTCATTCAATGCAGCAGTGGCTATTCCAACTATTCTCGAGTCCGTAGGACTAGGATTAGACAGATCTATAAAGTGGACTGACCCCTCCTTCGTGAATCAAAAATTTTGCTCAGAAATGGAGTCCAGATGGCCAAACCACATCCAAATTTTTACCGATGGTTCAAAGTATCAGGATAGATGTGGCGCCTCGTTCATTATTCCCTCCTTGCGAGTGGAAAAAAAAGTTAAATTGTCATGTGAATTTTCAATCTTCTCGGCCGAATGCGTCGCTCTGAGAGAAGCATTAACGGAAGTAATAAACAGATCTATTCCACAATCTATTATTCTGACAGATTCACTTAGTTTGGTCAAAAGACTTATGAATAACGGCAAGGCTTGTCCTTTGGACGATTTATATTCATCGATAAAGCACCTATTTTATATCGCAAAAAATCGTAATATTGAAATAGTTGTGGCCTGGATACCATCTCATGTTGGAATAAAGGGAAACGAAATTGTGGATTGCCTGGCCAAGGAGGCCTGTGACTCGGGATATACCATACCCACTCTCAGTCCGAGCTTCAACGACAGAAAACTAGTTATAATTAAGGAAATAAACAAAAGCTGGGAAGTCGCTTGGAGAGAATCGATTGCCGGATCCCATTATAGACGTATACAGTCAGAGTTTCCCGGAAAGCCTTGGTATGAAAGAAATGCGTATAAGAAAGTGGAGATATCTCAAGTGTGTAGAATGAGAATCGGCCACTGCTGTGTGGCAGTTCATCTGCACAGAATCAAAGTGTTTGCTTCCCCCATGTGCGAGTGTGGAGAGGAAGAGGAATCCCTCAATCATGTATTTTTCAACTGTCCGTTAATTGATAACTCTCTATTTCTGGAGGAGATTAAGGAACATTGTACGACTTTTCCTTTGAGTATCGAATACTTATTATCCACAAACTCTCCTCGTATATACCACAGCATTGTCAACTGCCTTAAACATAATGACAGGAGAGTGTGAGTATATTATTGATAATGTAATAGGATGTTGCCCCGATTTAAATCTTTTAAACTTGTAGCATAATAGAATATCGTGTATGGCATAAGTCACTCGTTGACGGGTGGATTGCCGTTTAAAAAAAAAAAAAAAAAAAAGCCATACGCGTTACACATCAACAACGACGATTGAATAAAATAATTTCATTTCTTTGCGAGGCTTTGAGGGTATTATGGAGGCTTATCGCAAATTCGAAGAAGTAGATTATCTTATTCCTATCTTATTCTTTGTATACAACAGACTCGTGTTGTAGGTATTTCATATTAAAATAAATAATCCTTCCTACTGTATTATGTGTACGCAGGTAAAACTGACAGCCACTTTTTCAGACTGCGGCCTAACGTATACCATACAAGATGTGGGAATAAACATAATATTGTAGTATGTAGGGTAGAATCAAGCGAACCACGTATCCATATTTTTGGTTCAGACTGGGACATTTGTTTATATATCCTTTAAGAGTATGCATACCGACATTTCAAAAATTTCTAAAAACGGGACCCCTTCTATCTCGACAACCGTTACTAAAATATGGTTTGGAACAAAATAGGGTAGATGCATTGAACCTTTATCTAGGGAATAACCGTAAAAGAATTTTTATATCTTGTATAGATTACTCAATTTTTTTTAAATCACCTCTGATCTTTTTTCCGAAAGACGGAAACTCGTTTCCCGAAAGTTGCGGAGTAAATTTTTTTTGTACTGATAATATGCATAAAAATCTAGGGAATAACCGCAAAAGTTTTGTGATAGACGCAAAACTAACCCCAAAAAATGGAAAAAAACGCCATTTTTACCATTTTATCACGCGATTGTTCACGCTATTTTGAACCTTAATGCCGTGGGAAAAGACTGTAACGTCATTCTTGGTGCCAAGCCCTTAACTTAATATTGTTGGATTTCATCAACTTTTCAGGATAGGTAGGTATAGCCGAGATAGGAGCCAACTAGTACAAATTTTGTGCGAAAAATAATTTAAAAAGCGGCTCCTTTCTCCGCTATTACTCACCTAAAAAGTTGGTGAAATCCAGTATAAGTCTAGTGAGACAACATGTAATTATCTCGATAGCTGATATTCTTTGCGATTGATAGACTTCTATCACGATTATGACTGATTGTCGAATCGTTTAATGTGATCACTTAAGGGCATGGCACCAGGAATGACGTCACAGTCTTTTCCCACGGCATTAGAGTTCAAAATCGCGTGACAATCGCATGATAAAATGGTAAAAATAGCGTTTTTTCCATTTTTTGGGGTTAATTTTGCGTCTATCAAAAAACTTTTACGGTTATTCCCTAGATTTCAATGCGTCTATCAAAAAACTTTTACGGTTATTCCCTAGATTTCAATGCATCATATCAGTACAAGAAAAAGAAAATACTCCGCGACTTTCGGGAAACGAGTTTCCGTCTTTCGGAAAAAAGGTCAGAGGTGTTTTTAAAAATTTATTTTAAGAAATCCATACAAGATATAAAAAAACTTTTACGGTTATTCCCTAGATAAAAGTTCAATGCATCTACCCTATTTTGTTCCAAAGCAAATTTAGTAACGGTTGTCGAGAAAGAAGGTCTCACGTTTTTAGAATTTTTTGAAATGTCGGTATGCACACACTTGAGTAAAATTCACAAATTACTTACCTGAAACACTGATATTCTAACACTTTGCTAGGCAGGCTAGCGATCGGGGCGAGATGAAACGGGTACAGATCCATAGAGGTAGTCGGTAGCCTGGTTGGAAACGCGCTCGACTGTAAATCCGGTGTAGGGATGGTTCGATCCCGATGCTGACTTACTCCACTTCAAAACAATTCGATAAGCCCAGATTCATTTAAAATATATATTACAACTGTACCCCTTCTGCTTATTTTGCGTGGTATCACATACATCCTTAGATTATTGAAGTACCTAATCAAATTATTTTTCTTGCATAAATGGAAAAGAAAATACGATGTTTCATGTGAAATAAATTGTGGCGTCAAAATCCTCTGTATAATGGTTTTTGATATAAAAAATCAAAAGTGTTTACCGGAGGAGTGCGAGGCAAAATTGATTTTTAAGATGAATATAGCTCCAAGTTCCTTCCACCGCATTTCGGGGATGATAGAGTCGAATATAAAATCACATTTTCCTTATTTAAATATCTTTCCTTATAATCTCCCCTTTTTCCACCCCGAATAAAACGAATATATTATGAAATAAAGTCGTCGAGCACCTGGTGAGATCTCATTATTTGAATAATTCCCGAAAAATTTTTCTTCCGCGCGAAATGAATAATATTTTGTTGTAAATAATAATATTTTTTGATACTTCGAGCTTTCGTAGGTTTTGCCGCGACCTAAAAGAAATTATTATTCGTAGAGAGTCCCAGAGCCGTAGTAGGATTTGAAGTATTTTAAAATTATAGTTATTTTATCGAAAGTCATTACTATTTGTCGCATATTCAACAAGAATAAAAATACATAAATCGTGTTCTTTTATAAGATGCTAAAACGATTCTAAACTAACCTGCAGAATCATGATTTTTGAAGAATTAATGATTGTTTTAAATTAGAAAAATAAGAAAAATAAAGTCAATATAATCTTACAGATTTTTCCTCAACAGAGACGAGAGGCATAAACTGTACCTAATGTATTTCCGTCTGTGCAATGCAGATGAATTCCGGTTCGATACCTAAAACAATTAAGCTATATCCCAAATCAATATAATCAACTATTTGTATAAAAGATAAAAAAGTGTTTTTTCGTCTGATCGATGATTCTTAACTGATAAATTATTTTATTAAAAATCATCTAGATTTATCTCTTTTAGTACTTGAACTTCCATCCATTGACGAGTGAATATTGAATATTCAATGAATCCCAGTCGGCGAATTCGTAAGTTTGACTGACGGTGACGAAGAATGCGGGAGTATTCCTTGACAGTTCCTTCCTTAATAAATCGGCGTCCGTCAAGCCAATCCAGATTTGACTGACGGAGAATACGACGGAAGCACTTGAAAGCAACCGCTTGATTAAACCTCAAAGTGTCTAAAAGTTATAAACGGGGCTGATATTGTAAATTGTGGTCCAATCATTTTGCAACGCCCAAGGGCAGAAGCAATCAAATTTAATGCCTTAATTCGGCAAGTATACTCGTAACAAACACAATTGAAATTATTTTCCTTTTTGTTGTGAGTAGGTAACTAATTTAAATTTTATTCATGGTACTAATCCATTTATAGAAAATCCCTTAATACCTGAGACTTTTGTTTTCATTTTATGAGAAATTCAGTAGGGGTACTTTAGGTTCATCCTTATGTTCTTGGGATTAGAAATCATCATAAGATATGAAAATATTCTGTAATACAATAGTACTTGAAACGTGTTTGGGTAGAACTAGCTAAACCAATATGACACGATATACTTACGTGCGATTTTTATATTTCCTTTAATTTCAGAGAATGGAGGATCACCCACGCCTTATCTCATCATCTCTACACAAACACTCTGATGGATTACGAGATTAGCACCTTTGAACCAATATTCAATTGGTTACCCTCCAAAAACAAGAACTTCTTCCTCAGATATGGTCCATGGTTATATTGGATTGTTGCATATGCTGGAACATTTGACATGCAAGTGGCCAAGAGGTAATGTTTAAAATATTAGAAATCTGGGGTTCTATTTCTGAATCCATGATTAAATAACACGATATTAGTCAAGTACTAACTAGGCACATCTATTTTTTTTTACTTATGGTACAAGTTAGAAATAAATTTATGATTCTACTATGATTACGATTCGGTCACTTGTTTCTAATTTCCTCTTACTAATCATATGCTGAATTAGACGAACTTTTCAGGTGAGGAATAGCGAAGATAGGAGCCATCTTTTTCAAATCTTGCATACAGAATTTGTGCTAGGTGGCTCACATCTTCGCTCTTCAAGAGTTGGTGAAATCTAGCAATTGTAGTCTAACTATTTTTTTCATACTTACGAGTATTGAATGCGATCAAAAGATCTATAGTAACCATTTTGATCAATTCCTGACGACTTAAATACTTTTCGCCCTTCTTTGAAATGCAAAATAAACCTTAGTCGGTTCGACTTTAAAAAAAATCTTGCGTTATCTAGAGTGCAACGGTTTCACTGCCGCTTTCGACCTATCCTGACATAAGCTCAGGTTGTGTTAATACGATCAATAACGCAACATATTCTTTTATTATTTTTTCGAAAAAAAAGGGAAAATTATCTACATTAGAATGACACAAGAACCTCATTGAAAATAAAATATGTTATCAATTCTTTATGTAATCCAAAAAAGTGTAGGGCTCCTATGGATATATCTCAAAGGGGTGAAATTAATGAGGTAAGTAGGGTTGCCACCTCTCCGGGTTTGACCCGGAGTCTACGGGTTTGAGTGATGTTCTCCGGGCTCCGGGTTAGCATAGTGTATCTCCGGGTCTGAAATTTTTGTCAGGACTAAAAAAAAAAAAAAGGAAAATACTCGGGGTCCCGGTCCCCCCCCATAGAAAAACTGGGTCTCCGGGTCAGCATAGTAAATCTCTGGGTTTGGAATTATGGTGTGGACCAAAAAAAAAAAAAAAGGTCAACTATGGTCACAAATTCGTTTTTTCCGAATCTCCAGGTCTACGCTCTTACAAAGGTGGCAACCCTAGAGGTAATGGTAGCAGATTGAGGTTTCACGACACTACATATTTTTCAAAGGGTCTAGACGTTAAATTTTATTATGATTGGTCAAAGGGTTCATTGGGAAAAGGGTGATTCTCTTTATGAACCTAACCCCAATGGTATTAGGTAAAGAAGTTGTAAATATCAGTAATTTATTTCACTGTTTTATTTGATAGAAAGAACATTGTGGCTTTATTTGGTGACCAAATATTTCAAAGCATATTGTTTTACATTTTTGTATTTCCTACCATAGCTTTCTTCTAGAAAATGCAGTCACGATGCTCCATATATTTCCTTTCTAAGTAATTATGATTTTATTCAATGTTATTTATGAGTGCTTTGTTGGCATTCACATGGATTCCTGTTAATCTATGGATAGGTATACGTAAAGCAATAAAATCTCTGTTATAGATTAAGGATATCGAAAAATAAACGTCGAAGGGAGAAAAAACCCATGAACTAAAAATGTATTGAGAAAAAACTCGTAATCCTAAATGATCAAGGGCTTAGACGTTAATCGGGAAAAATACAGTACACTGACTTTCTCAATTTTATTTATAAGTTATAGGTTATAGCTATTGATAAATAGTTTACACGAAAAAGATTATGGGAAAAAAATAGCGCCGCTTTCTAAATGTTAGGGGAATAATGGGGAAAAATGTTGGATAATGCTTATATGGCTGAATAATAAAGTGTTTGGAGATGTTATGGTAAAGAATTATTGATAACACAAATACACAATAAATTTATAGTAAAGCTCCGTGGTTTGAAGCTTACATAGAAACCAGATATCGGAATACAATAATATAATATCCTAATAGTCATTTTGTGAGAAACTCGTCGAACGTGATAGTTGTTGGGAATAGTGTTTGTTTGTGGCACTTAGTAAATTTTTAACGTGTAACGTTAGTATTTTTATAAAATATGGAAAAATCGTGACGTCCTGAACACAAAAATAATATAAAAGATGTTAACTGTTAGAGGTTATGAGTGAGAGAGTTGTGTCTCAATGTTTAGAATATTGAATGCACAGAATATTTTACTTTATAATGAGTCAAGAGTAAATGATATTCGCACATTAATTGTGTTCATGATAAAATTGACCGAAACTGCGAAATTGATCACATGTTCATTTTTATGCGATTGAGATGAAAAAAAAAACTTTTAGGTGAAAGTAAATTATAGTATTGAAGCAATCGCCGAAAAAATGTAAAAATCAGCGAGAGTCTTCCGGGAACTTCACCAAAAATAACAATGTTTTTTTCTTTTAGAATTTACAGCGTTATGAGCGGAGAATTGAAGTTCCAGAAGTCCTTTCTGCTTCCACTCACAATACCACTGTTCATGTATGTATTCAGCCATGCACCACTCCTGACGGTCGTCATCGATTGGCTGACAATACTCCACGTCGGCAGCTTCATATTCACCCTCATAGGAGTGAATGCCGCTCATCATCATCCTGACATCTTCCACGAAGGGGATGATCCACAGTACGTATATTTTTATACCAAATAATTATATTTATTCATCATTTATTCTATCTATCTATCTATACCCTCACGCCACGTCCCTTGCGGGGTAGGCAGAGAGGACAGAGCGCCAGACATCCCTTTCCTTACACACACTCTCATCATTTATTCATTTATTTATTTATTCATTTGGTCGGTAGCCTGGTTGGTAATTTCGATCCCCGATGCCGACCTACTCCACTTCATGACGCAAGCTTTTCAAGCTTACTGCGAAGTGTACAAATGTGTGTTTGGGTTTATTTCGATAAACCCAGACTCACTTAATTAAAAATAAAAAAAATAAAAAGTAAACCCTATGTTCATAAAGTATGGAGTGAAGGCTAAGTTTATAGCGTTTGAGCTAACGTCTACAGAGCTAGGAAAATACCTATTCAAGTTTCTATGATTTACATTTTGGTTCTGGCATTTTCATAGAAGAACGTTTAGTTTTCAACAACTGCTGTGCAATAGTATAAAACATTTATGTAGTTCGCTTCGCTGTTGTATTCTTCCCCGGCGTTGTAATAACCATGTCGTCTTGAACTTGGCGTCTGGTTAGTGTGAAAGTCTAGTCGAGTTTAAAAAATAAACAACTTAGTTCAAGACACTTGAAAGTTGGTCACGAGAAATAGTTTGAGAACATCTGGTGTTTTATATTTGATTGTTTCTCTATTTTAACGACAAAACCACAAAAGTCTATTTATTCATTATTTTTTTTATTAAGTACCTACATATTTGTATTTTTTTTTTTGATAGAATTTTGTCATATTTAAATTGGACAATGCCATTTTTCTGTACCTCTGAGTTAATTTTTTATGATTAAATAAACTTTTATCATCTTTTTTCAACGGTTGATTTATTTCACTTAAAAAACCTAATATAATTTTATAATAAGTCTTTAATAAATCTCAATTTAAAATTGTTCCAAAAAAGCTGTTATTTTTAACTCACAGTAAAATGAGTGTCTCAATATACACGTATTCCTTTGATCTTTCTCATAGAGTATAGAACTATAGAGGTACAGAAATAATATGTTGTGACGGTCATGGTTTCGTTTCTGACTCTTCTTTCTGTTGAAGGGATGGATTGTCAAAATAATAGACTAGCTTTTGAATGTTTCGGCGTACACCGTGAGGTTTACGTATAAAGATATGTTATTCTAAATTTCAAGACACAAGCACTGTTTTACTGCAACTTTTCTGTACACTTTACTATGCAAATAGGAAGATGTCTGTTTACCCAGGCTTAGTTAGTCCCGAATCTTTTTCGTAATGTATGAATTGGAATTTCAAGTAAGTAATCGACTTGGTCAATTTTAGTACTGAAATCCACTTTAGGTTATATTATTACGAAAATGTCAGAAGTAGCGAAATGTGGTTCGCAATGGTGCAATATCCCTAATATGTGTATGTAGGTATAAACTCTGCAAGTTCAATTTACAATATTGTTCTGTGGAAAATACTCTACAATTTTAACTGAAAGAATTTCCAACAGAACAAAAAGGTATCGGTTACATTAAGAGTATGCATATCGACATTTCAAAAATTTCTAAAAACGGGAGAACTTATATCTCGATAACCGTTACTAAATATGCTTTGGAACAAAATAGGGTAGATGCATTGAACATTTATCTAGGGAATAACCGTAAAATATTTTTTATATCTTGTATAGATAACTCAAAAAAAAATATATTTGAAAAACACATCTGATCTTTTTTCCGAAAGACGGAAACTCGTTTCGCGAAAGTCACGGAGTAAAAGTTTTTTTGTACTGATAATATGCATTATAATCTAGGGAATAACCGTAAAAGTTTTTTGATAGACGCAAAATTAACCCCAAAAAATGAAAAAAAAACGCAATTTTTACCATTTTGTCGATCGAAAAATAAAAAAAAAACGCTATTTTTACCATTTTGCGACTGTTCACGCGATTTTGAACCTTAATGTCGTGAGAAATGACTGTGACATCATTATTGGTACCAAGGACTTAACTGAAAGAATTTCCAACAGAATAGAAAGGTATCGGTAACACTAAGCACACTTTATTGAGAGAGAACTAGAGAACTACATTGTTGTATTGAAACTAAGTGCACAACAAATAGTAAAAATCTGTCACACGTCCTATCGGACGGATAAAAGGTTTCAGAGTAAAATACTTCACATTGTTTTTTGTACCGTCGTTAAAAACAAGTTACAAGTTTAAAAAAATACTATTTGAACGGCGTTAATATATTTTAATACGGTTTCATTTTAGAGTAGGCATATTAAGGGCATGGCACCAGGAATGACGTCACAGTCATTTCCCACGGCATTAAGGTTCAAAATTGCGTGACAATCGCATGATAAAATGGTAAAAATAGCGTTTTTTTCCATTTTAGGGGTTATTTTTGCGCCTATCAAAAAACTTTTACGGTTATTCCCTAGATTGTAATGCATATTATCAGTACAAGAAAAAAAAAATTACTCCGCGACTTTCGGGAAACGAGTTTCCGTCTTTCGGAAAAAAGGTCAGAAGTGTTTATAAATAATTTTTTTTCGAAATCTATACAAGATATAAAAAATCTATTACGGTTATTCCCTAGATAAAGGTTCAATGCATCTACTCTTTTTTGTTCCAAATATTTAGTAACGGTTGTCGAGATAGAAGGTCTCCCGTTTTTAGAAATTTGTGAAATGTCGGTATGCACACTCTTAATAAATAAATAAATATTTATTGGCCAAAACAAAAATGAATATTAATTACAAATATGAGACAATCTTAGTGTGCAAAAAAGCGGACTTGTTGCAAACGCAATATCTTACAGTCAACCCGATTGATATTAAAAAATTGATATTGATATTAAAAAAAAAATTTTTTAGACTTTAGATCTCGACAACCTTACTAAATATGTTTTGGAAAAAATAGACAAGATACGTCGAACCTTTATATAGGAAACGACCATAAAAGATGTTTAATATCTGATTTAAATTCCTCAAAAAAAAAAAATGAAAGTCGCAAAGAAAAAATCTTTTTCGTATTGATAATATGCATTAAAATCTAGTGAATGACCCTAAAAGTTTTTTTTAGAGTGAAACGAAATTAACTGCAAAAAGTAACACCATCAAATTTTTTGACCTCAATATTCGGCCACCGGCCTTCGACAGTAGTGCATCCTCGGACGTGCAAGTTAGTGGCGTAGACGCTTAAAAACGGCTTTCGCTTGTATTCGATTCTCACAAAAGAACTATAATTGGGGTTCAAGTCAACTATTAATCCGCTGAAATTGTCATAAGACAATTACAGAACATGAATTATAGGATAACTTATGCGTTTATGGGAATTGTTCTGTCTTGTTCTGATAACAATTAACGACAAATTTCATAATTATTACTTTAACAATACTTATGTACTTTCTAAGCGACGATTAATAATTATTATTATTTCTACTTCTTGGTGCAAAGTACTAAACATTTCTAAAACCTTCGTCTCTGTAATCAGATATTCCTAATATAATAGGTGGCCCAAAGAAAACACCCGATTTTATACCGATATCTAGAAATTATTTACCCAATTTACAAAAGCTATTGCTATACTCTAAACTTAGGAAGGGATTTTTTTTTACCAGAGTTTGTGCACATAAAATTTGTGTCATTTTTAGTAATTCGCATCATCGCTTTTCTTGTACCTACGCGAATAATTAAAAATTTCAAAGCTGTGAGAGTGTGTAACTTGTTCAACTAGATAAATGAATCAAAATAAATCCTTGAAAATGTCATATCATAGGAAATATTGATTGATTTTGCAGATTAATGTAAATCGTAAAAAGGAGAAAAAAACACGGTCTTCATAAGTGATAGTTATTTCATAGTAACTTTGTTTAAGTATACTGACAGTTGTCATGTTTTGATAGTTGTGTTCAGGTTTCTTGGCTTGATTGAAAATACTTTTGTGTATTTTTCCACATTTATTCTTTTCACTTTAAATCTTCACATATTATTAAAGACTTTTTAATACTACGACGGCTA
Organism: Ceraclea dissimilis; assembly: GCA_963576895.1. Taxonomy (NCBI): domain Eukaryota; kingdom Metazoa; phylum Arthropoda; class Insecta; order Trichoptera; family Leptoceridae; genus Ceraclea; species Ceraclea dissimilis. Next base: position 4,623,717 of record OY756377.1, read on the forward strand.
GGCAGAGAGAGAGAGAGAGAGAGCGGCTCTCGGTCGTCGTGCTGTCAAAACGCGCTTGGCGACAACAACGCCATCTACCGTCTAACCACTGCTACTATACTTATAAGGCGGCTAATACAAATAGAACAAGCTGTTTAGAGATAATGCACAACAAACTGAAATAATTCTCTTACAAGGCAGAAGACGCCATATGAAAAGGATTATAGACATTTCTTATGGAATGATTACTTTTGTTTCACCCTTTACAAGTAGCTACGAAACTTACTTAACTAAAGTTAGCTAATTACAGAACCTTAAACTATTGTTAGATAGGCTTTAATTAGTACTAAACTCATTAACTAAACTGTATTATTATTATTATTTGACTAACTTGAACTCGAAACATTTTCAAACTCCGCTAAATGTATTTTAAGTTTAGAGTTGAAATAAAATTTAATCACATATTATAAGTAGTATAGGCATATTATATTAAATTAATTGTTCAGAATAGAGATAAAATATATATTATGTTTTGTAGGTATTGTTGACGCGTATTTATTGTACAAGAAGTTGAAAGTATAGAAAATCGTAATATTTTGTACTCTTGTGTACATGTATTAAATTTCTGGATCGTCACAGTCCACGTCAACTAAATTGCACATCTGTCTCCACCCACTGCTGAACATTTCCTCGCACGCCACATCTCTCTGTACCTATGTACTTGGTCAATGGGCATCCACTACCGTCTGGTTTCTCTCTACCCTTGCTGTCTTCGCTATCTAAGCATTGTCATTAGATTTTTGTTCTCTAGTCTATTTCTCTACTAAATTTCGTTTAGCGGTCCCTCTGTGACATAACATTTTGGAGACTAAAATTTTCATAAGAGAAAACAGTTTTGTAATTCATACCTTTTTTTTTCAGTGAAGATACTGACTGGGGTGTCCATCAGCTACACGCCGTAATGGATAGAGTGGACATAACTGGATCACACTTCAGAGTCTTGACACATTTCGGAGATCACGCCCTCCATCACATGTTTCCAACTCTGGACCACGGTGTTCTGCCGTTTCTTTATCCAATGTTCCACAAGACATGCGAAGAGTTTAGGACAAAGCTTAGGATGACGACACAACTAGATTTGGCTATAGGACAGTTTAAGCAGCTTGCCCGTAACGCACCAAAGAAGAAAAATAAGTGATAAAATTAGTTTTAATTAAAATACTTCATAAATTAATATGTTTTCCTGTTAGATATAAGTTTGAAAAGTTGAAAATTAGAAAGAACTTCATAAACTAATGTTGTTAATTTTTTATTGACCCATATCACTTTAGTATTCACACCCAAAAAGAAAGTGAAAAACATCTGACCATAATGTGTATGACCTTTCATCTGCTCAAAGACAACAAATACTTCTTTTTATTTGAAAATTACGATAATTCGATAGATAATTCAAAAAGGTTGGATTTGGTAAAACTTTCCGGAAAAATATGAAGATTGATTGATGAAGAATGTTGAAAAGTTTCGGGAAGCTTCGAAGTTTCAAAAACGTCAAGAAAATCAACAGCAGAAATGAATACAAAGGTTTGTTAATACAATTTTCGGAAATCCCACCTACACTAAGGCATTGGAGGTTAGTCTGAAATTCTGAAATTTACCAAAATGCTCTTTCATGTTTTCCATTTATTTTTAATCATCTAGATAATTCAATACAAGAATTTGTTCTTCAAAATTGTGTAGTTTATTCACGACTTTGAATTACGCAGAAAAGTATTTGGGTATAAGTACTGGCAGTTTCAAAAGAAATACATATGTATAACCCACAATACAAGTAGATTATTTCTACCCAACAGATTTTATTTATCTAGGGAGGTAAATACTATGTAGTCTAGGCTCAGACTAACGTGCTGAAGCGATCTTCACCACTGAAAAAAGCTACAACATGGATAACAACGACCGAAAAAGCCTACGCAATTATCTGAGATTTTGTCAAATATACAAGCCGGAAAGGTCCATCAAAAAAAGGTGGGTAGACTGAGGATTGAATTTAAGCTACAAGGAAATATATCAAATGGATAACATGAAAATTTATAGAATAATATGATGCTTTGTAAAAAGGGAATATAATGTTTTGTCTTGTCTTCGTCATTTGTAACAAAGGATAGAGCTGATTAACATATTTAGGCTATTCTAAAGGTTGACCTATTATTCCAGGAAACATATTCACTTACAGAGGTGGGCACCGTTAATCAAAAAGCTAACTTCGTTAATCGATCATCCGTTAACTAAAAAGTTAACTTCGTTAATCGTTAAAGAGTTACATTTTGAAAAATGTAACGGAAGTTAACGTTAATCCGTTAAAGCGTTAATTAAAAAAAATCGCGATTAAATTGCATGAAATAGAACTACATAAGTACAACTACTATCACATTTACACTATCGCGATGTATCCCAACAAAATGAAATTTCTTTTCCAACTCCCAACCCACATACGATACCACACATAACCCCATACAACCCTTGGATTATCTAATGTTAGCGCCTCCAGTGGATGATGTCTATGCAAACAATCAAATATTAACGGACTTAATTAACGGAAGAAAAATGTAACGGAAGTTAAATAATCCGTTAACAATTTTTGGAGGTGAGAAAAGCGTTAAATCGTTAACCAAAATGTTAACTACGTTAATTAACGATTAACGGATTAACGCTTTTCTGCCCAGCTCTGTTCACTTATATACATTCTGTTTATACACATAGACTGTGTTTCAGGATTATATAACACAGGATTACAAATCCTTTCATGAGGTAGTTGTCAGGTTAAGGAGATCCAATTCATGAATATAATAAAACTGACGACGCAAAGATCCTTTATACTTTAATCTGAGGACACATTTTACACTGAATAATATGCAGGAAGATATTCAAATTTTATGTTAAATTCACACCTATATCTTTTTTTCTACACCATAAGTAGTACCACTCTCTCAGGATTTCAAAGCTTTGAATATGAATATTATCATAGGATAATGTACAATGTGACCGAAAAATTAACATCGATAGTAATATATTTTTGGATTAAATCTATTGTAACAATACCTTTTCTATAGAGAATAATATAATCCAAAGAAAGGTAATAAATCGAAAACTTTGGGTGGTATTTTTAAATACTAGATTAATACTAGGTTTTTAATACTAGGTTGTAGGTACTGGAACATGGAACACAACAAAAACAACAAGTAAATTGAATGTGTTTGGTATTTGATATTATTAAGATTTTGTTGCAAATTGCTTATAATTTTTGCAACCCTTATAATATTAACATATTCTGTCGACTAAGATGCATTATCCTTTTCAAATAATAATAACTTGAAACTTAACTAATCCGATACTTTGAAAATTTACACACATATCTGCTTTAACTGTTGTACTGTTTTGTCATAAACACGTTTCAATTGGTAAATTTTATTTAATAAAATTTTTATCTGAAGAAACACAAGCGTGGTTCTTAAAAAGTTTTTTTACGATAACTTATTATATGCATCTTGTAACATAGCCAAAGCATGCACGATTAATATAACAATTATTTCAACGTATAGGTAGTTCAAACAACAAATTTTCAATATTCGGCTGCGGGATATTTTTGGGTGGCTGAACAGAGAAAACTATTAATAAACTATTAAAATAATAGAATTTTCATTAAACAAAACTGAATTTTCAATTGTGGGTTCCCAGTTGAAATTGTTTCAGGAAAGCAAAGATTTACATCTGTTACAAGCTGCAACATAATAGTATAACCACATTATTTCAGCAGTAAGTTGTCGTAAGGTTAAGTTAGGATCGTGTCTAGTTTGTTTAGAAGTAGCTATTGTTATTCCTACATACTAGATGATATTGTGATGCTAGATGCACGTTCCATAGTAATTGCCTGCATTTTGCCCGACGTACCCTCTAGAAATATTCCCTGGTGAAAACTGAGAGAGATTTACTAGTATATTGTTCTTCTGGACATTGCTACTACCAGTGCAGACATGGAGTAATTATTATAAAGAAGGGTCAAAGACACTACCTATAGTAATAATAATAATAAATTTTATTTACCGTAAATATCTATGTACAATATAATTAAAATATAATCAATATGATATTTTGCACAATATGTTCTAGTCCCCAGACAGCAACTATCGTGCTGGTATAAGGGGACACACAAATATATACGAACTTTGCTTTGACATTCTGCGCATGAAGTTAAATAGGATCAAAATATGTATGTACACTTTAAAACTACACTCAAGCATTTAGTTGCTTACGGAGGGCAGTAATATATAATGCTGGCGCCACATGTTCGACGAGTCTCAGCGTCTGTTCACGAGCACCAATCATTCACGGATGCTCGGTAAATTTGGAAAACCATCCACACGCTCCCGACCGCGCTTGTATATTATGGATAAGCGAGCATGACGGACGTCTGGATTGTGTCGGCTATTACTTTCAGCATAGCGTATCTTTATTGTAAAAATAAAAATAAAATGAAAAGAAAACGAAAAATACGGCGAAAGAGATGGTGGATGTTAAAAATTCATAGAAACCGTACCAGTTTAATATTTAATTATTATATTATTATAACTTCATTCATGTAATATGATTTTTATGTAGTTTCATGTGTGTATTTAATATTTTTATTATTTTTTCGTTTTATAATTAAAATTCGATAATAATCATAAAATACCTTCTTACTTTTATATACCTATATATTTTTACTTTTGTTCTGTTATTTTCTCTCTGCGTGTGTGATATGCATTGTGAAAATGCATTATGTGGGTACTTATACTTACATATATACTTCTTTTAGTTTCCTTGTTCTTTTACTATGAGGCTAATTGTATACTTTTAATCCAGTCAAATTAAACTAAATGCAGTTTCTCGATGGAGAGTTGTGGGGTAGTCTGGATTTCTTTCATGGTATACGTTTTTTGGGGTGCTGAATGCCAACAAAATTTCTTGACGGAACGTGGCATTAATAATGGGAAAAATGGCGAAAATTTCCATATTCTGGCGAATTCTGCATATGAACTTGACAACTATCAACTTTTTGTAGGTTATCTTTTTAGCAGAATGAAAGTACATAAAATTTCCTACAAAGGCATATTAAATTTTTCTCTAAAATAAATGGGAACGGATCTGTCAAAGTCCAAGAAACATATTTTTGTGTTGTTTTACTCGTACATTACGAGAATCGAAAATGCATTGAGAAAGTTCACCTTGCTTCATTCACAACCAAATTTAAACAATTATTCTTTAAATTTATGAGTCACACTCTACCTTGCTGGAATCAGTAAACATAACGAATGTTTTCAACAAAAAAAAACCATTTAAAAACACCATGAAGTATTTAAGCTAGAAATGTTTAAATAACTTTATTTAAAATGTAGTGAATTGTTTAGGCTGAAAATGGTTTCACCTTTTTTGTTTAAACATTTCACTACCTATATTTTTAAATAAAATTTACCCTGAAAACTCTCTTCATATTTACTGATAACAGCGAGGTAAAATGCAGCTATTTCTATTACAACAATAATACGAGACGTCCGTCTTTCCCCTGCTAATGCACAAACGCTACTAAGTTCGCACGAACGTGTGGACGCTTCGCAAGTTTTTTGCCGCAAGCTTCCTTTGATCTTTGAAGTACCGTGAACACTCAGTCGAAGTGTTCACGTTCCTTCACGAGACAAGGCAAACGCCCATCCACACGCTCGGAGGTTGTGAACAGTCGTGGAAACTTGGCAAGCATGTAGCGCCAGCATAAAACATAATGAGAAGAAATTAAACTTGGCTTTGGCATCAAAACACATGTAGAAGGATAGTAAAATCTTGAAGTGAGAAAGAAATATACCTAAAAAAGGAAATTTGTATGGTCAACAAAAACTCTCGGTGACTATCATCAGTCTCTTCCTTTTCAAGCAAATGACATTTAAGGGCGTGGCACCAGGAATGACGTCACAGTCTTTTCCCACGGCATTAAGGTTCAAAATTGCCCGACAATCGCATGATAAAATGGTTGAAATAGCGTTTTTTCCCATTTTTTGGGTGAATTTTGCGTCTTTAAAAAAACTTTTACGGTTATTCCCTAGATTTTAATGCATATTATCAGTACAAGAAAAAAAAAATATACCGCGACTTTCGGGAACTGAGTTTCCGTCTTTCGGAAAAAAGGTCAGAGGTGTTTTTAATATTTTTTTTGCGAAATCTATACAAGATATAAAAAATCTTTTACGGTTGTTCCCTAGATAAAGGTTCAATGCATCTACCCTATTTTAAATGTCGGTATGCACACTCTTAAGCCATTTTTGTTTCGAAAACTTTTGACCGGTGTCTGATTTTTGCATTTCTGGTTTTATCTCTAAGACTTGCGCCAAAGTTTTTTTCTTTCGCAGTGAAGTATTTTAAAAATTCGGTTGTTTTAAACTTTTGACTTTGCATAAAACTTTTCTTTACGACTACCGGAATAAAAACAATCAACAAAGTCAGATCTTTCATCTCCGAATGAATGTAATGACTTGAATGTGAATAACTGACTTCTACATTGTTGAAAAGTTGTAATCCGTTGTAAAATTATTATTGTTGTAAAAACTTCAACTGTGTACTTCGAAAGACAGGTCCAGACGCTATGTTTTGTACAACATTTTGTCTGCGCAGTCTTGAGACGGAATGAAAACGGTGCAATTAATAGAGCGTCCACACGGTGCAGTGCTGTCTGTATATTTCGCTCCGTGTTGTGGATACCGTCATGGAGAAGGTACTGCTGTGGTCAATTTTGGCCTGACGAATTGAAACTGAGGAACAAAATGAATCGGAAAACGGTGTTACCGTCCACATGCACCAACTTACAGATATCTTTGCACTTTTGCTCAGTTATCGCTGCAACTGTACAGGCTTGACGCGGGATTCAAAACTGCGCAGTTTTCCAGTCTACACGCAACGTTTTATCTGCAACGTTTTGAACTGCGCAGACAAAACTGTTGTACAAAACATAGCGTCTGGATCTGCCTTAACACAGAATAAATTTATTATTGTTCTCACAAATTCTCACAGTCCATAACGAGAAGAGATTACGGAGGGAAGTACTACTTGCTCTCAAAATTTGCCAACTCATCATTTAACCAAAGTGACAGAGATGTAAGTATCTTCCATTTACTACTACGTGTATAAGGGCGAGGTTAAATACATTTCCAAACTCAATTTCTTTTATAAAATGGAAACCTGAGTCACGTGAGTATTTTATATGACATTAATTTTAAAATATTTTGTAATACCCTTAGAGGTGTTTTATCTTCTTTATTGTTTGATGTGCGCTAGCTAGTAAGTTAGTAAGAGTACACGATTGGCGCAGTTGGTTAGAGTGGCGGTCTCCCAAGCGGGAGGTGCCGGGTTCGAACCCCGGCGCTGTATTCCACGCTTTGCGATACAGGCAGGCGATAATGCAAAGTGTGAGGAAAGTATATGGGTTTGTGTATGCAAGCCCAGACAGATGATAGACAGACGACTATACAATATACACTGTTTTCAGACCGAGGCCGACACCATATTATTCATAGAGGCCATGCCCAACTGACATTTGACGATGATGACCCCATGAAAATGTATGGGAAAAAATATTCCGTAGTTCAAGTGTTTGTCACCGAGACAATGTGTTTGTCACCGATACAAGGTGACGGATGTGGGCTTGTATAGGTACTATCGCTGGCTTCGTTCAGACAATGACAATAGTCGACAAAAAAATTGGTATTATGCAAATAGAATATCTGTACCAATCAGAATACTAAGAGTTAATTAGGCATAGATACAATTCATGGGCAAAACGATGACATCATATCAAATGCTGAACTGAGTGTTAAGTGTTCCAGCATCAGTACTCGCTTCATCAGCAAGGTAGACTGAATAACCAGAGGAAGCTTGTGAGATAAAAAATGGATAATTGTAATGTATTGTTCAGTACCAGCTGTATTGGCGTTCACTGTTTCTCTTCGTTGCTAGATATTGGCCTCTTCCAAAATCATCCACGAATATTTTTCCTGGATGCTCGATGGATCCACGCCGGGCGAATTCATTCAACAAAGTCACCAATTTATTTCTTCTGTGGTTTCAATAATTTCCTTAAATTCTTGTAGGATCTCCAATTTATAATGTTTCAGTTCAATCGGTATGTTTGTAGTGGCGCCCTTCAAACAAAACCACTTCTTACAGAGGTTGACCTATTATGGACCTTGTCTCTGATAATTTCTCTAATAATATCTCCCGATAACCATCCGAATGATTGATGAGACAACTTAGTTTTGTATTATCTAACTACTTCTAGGTATAATTACTTAAAGGCATGGCACCAGGAATGACGTCACAGTCATTTCCCACGGTATTAAGGTTCAAAATCGCCTGACAATCGCACGATAAAATGGTAAAAATAGCGTTTTTTCCATTTTTTGGGTTAATTTTGCGTCTATCAAAAAACTTTTACGGTTATTCCCTAGATTTTAACGCATATTATCAGTACAAAAAAATTTTACTCCGCGACTTTCGGGAAACGAGTTTCCGTCATTCGGAAAAAAGGTCAGAGGTGTTTTTAAATATTTTTTTTGAGAAATCTATACAAGATATAAAAAATCTTTTACGGTTATTCCCTAGATAAAGGTTCAATGCATCTACCCTATTTTGTTCCAAAGCATATTTAGTAACGGTTGTCTAGATATAAGGTCTCCCGTTTTTACAATTTTTTGAAATGTCGGTATGCACACTCTTAAAATAATCTTTATTGTACTAAAAATAATCGTACAATGGGCGGACTTATTGCCAAATGGCAATTTCTGCCAGCCAACCCATATCTTAAGGCAAGTCAGTAAATAGCCATTCTGTTGAAGAGTTCTCGGTATATCTATAAGCCACAAAATGAAATACCTAATCTGTATGTACAGGCTCATCGAAAAAGATGGACGCTATTTTGAAAATGTATAACTTTGGAACCATTTATGTTAAATGAGGGATTCTTTCACTTTATGGTAGCTGATGAATGTAAGTTTTATTAGATGGACAGCATATGAATTTATTGGAAGCTGGTAGATGAAAAGCGCCGATTGGCTTTGTTGTCCGCGCAGTAAGTCTGCGCATGCACTATTGCATTGTACTGTAGTAGGTAATATGTTGCGTACATAGTTATGGAGAAAATTCTGGATTATATTTTTTGAACCTTATTATTTTTTGTTCAAGAGTATTTCAAAAGTATACATTTCAAAAATTTCAGTAAACAGGAGACCTTATATCTCGACAACCGTTACTAAATGTGCTTTAGAACAAAATAGGGTAGATGCATTGAACATTTATCTAGGAAATTACCGTAAAAGATTTTTTGTATCTTGTATAGATTTCTCAAAAAAAAAAAATGAAAAACACCTCTGATCTTTTTTCCGAAGGACGGAAACTCGTTTCCCGAAAGTTGCGGAGTAATTTTTCTTGTACTGATAATATGCGTTAAAATCTAGGGAATGGCCGTAAAAGTTTTATGACAGACGCAAAATTAACCCCAAAAAATGGAAAGAACGCTATTTTTACCATTTTATCATGCGATTCTTCACGCAATTTTGAACCTTAGTGCCTTGGGAAATAACTGTGACGTCATTCTTGGTACCAAGGCCTTAAGAGAACGATATTTTATTTCATGTCATATCGTATCAATACACAACTCAATTAATCAGTAAAAATAACTGATGAAAAGGACGCACTGTTATGGTACAAGTATATTACCGATTCACTATAAATATCGCAATATAAGGCTCCCAATGTCTTGTATGGGAATTGATGAAATGCTTAATGGAAAAAAAAAACTTTGGAATATTCTATCAAATAGAAAACATTATCAATAAGTTATACCATACAAAGAATTCCAAGTCCCGAATCTTTGTGGGATTGCTTTTATTTTTTTATCACGTGTTTCCTTTCATACTTATTTTGTTACGTGAACTTTTTACAAACATTACAGAGAATAAAAAGATTCCTGTAACTGCTCCATTTACGTCGTCCGGTGAGGAGTACTGGGGTTTATTATGTTTTTTTATTTATTTATTTATTCAGCTTTGGAATACAAACAGACATCACACATATAAACACAGTACATATAAACACACAAAAAAAAGTCTAATCATAAGTGATGCCCTACTTATATGTATTCACATTTATGTCAGCAAAATTTTGTCAATTAAGTTGCAATCTATACTACTAATAAAGGAAACTAAGCCTTACCAAAATTAAAATACATAAAAACTAAACTATAATACATACATAGTCACAAAATAAAAGTCATAAATAATTAAAAAAAAACAATAATAACATTAACTAAACAATTGAAATAAAAGAGCACATCAGGCACCAATCACTTAAAGGAAGGAGGAAAGAAAGGGAAGGGAAGGAATGTTTAACTTGAAAAGATTGAATTAGTTTGTTAAAACAGGTCATGTGATGAGTCAATATATTATAAATTATTATGTTGTTAACTAGTAGAGAAATATTAATCCAAGGAGATCATTTTTTTCATCAATATTTTTTTTTTTTTTTCAATAAAAACATAATATTATGGAAAACGATGCTAAATTAAAAACACTTTTAAGTACTACTCTGCGAAATGAAAAGACAAGTAAGTATATTTATTTTATTTTATTATTTTATTTTACATATAAGGGACACTGAAGAGAGTTAACAACACATACACAATAACAAACATAAAATATGAAACGCGTCAACCCTCCAGTTAGAAGTGTCCACAACTTACATAAATTATTATCATTCTTTATCTATAACTACATATATACGTTGGTATACACAACTATTAGGCTGGCCACAAACGACCCGAAGTTCAGTTCCGGAATCGACCGTTTTGCAAAAAGGTTCCGACCAAAACCTCTTTCTGAATTTAAAATCGGGGTGACGCTGAATTCAGAGAGAGGTTTTGATCGGAACTTTTTTGCAAAACGGTCGATTCCGGAACTGAACTTCGGGACGTGTGTGGCCAGCCTTATTCTATATCCACATCTTTTATTTTCAAATAAAAATATGAAACAAAAAGACGACAATAATAATCATAGGTGGTGGGGCAACGGCCAATGTTACTAGCAATATACAAAATGTGAACCGATTTTTTTTAGAACTAGGCGAGTATAAGTTGGTATTAGTATTTAAATAAGTAAATAAGTATATTATTTTAGAAAACAGTAATATTCGTGCCTCACAAGGAGTTAAACAATATAAAAACATTTTGGGTCATCAGTAGTATCAAGGTAAGTTCTCATTATCCTTATGCTCTCTCTGCTCAGAGAATGCGATAGTCACAGTTTGGTAATAAAGTTGTAATGTGGAATAATAGAAGGAAATAATATCTGGTCCAGTTGCTAACTGTAAAATTAACACTATGTATATGCAAATGACGTAAAAAGTCGTCTAGTGGGTTACTGCAGCAAAAAGTTTGATACACAGTGGATTCCTACTTAAAGATAAAAAATATTCGCGATAATTTTCTTCAAACAGTTTTAATATGAAAGGCATAGCTATCTTCGTGTTAAAATTATAAAAGTAACAGTAAAGTATAAAAAATACATAAACACAAAAATAAAATATGCAAACACATTTGACAGCTGAGACAATGACAAACATAAAAGAATTTTAATGTAACAGAATGCAGACCAAATTGTGGAAAAACTACGATGGAGAGATGACCTCGTGTCGGTGTCAACTGGATGCAGAGAGCCCAGGATAGGTCGTCCTGGAAAGAAATAGAGGAGGCCTTCGCCCAGGAGAGAATGGGAATAGGCTGAGTAGAAGGAGAAACTGTGAAGGATTGGGCCTGAGGGAATGAAAAAATAAAGAAATAAAATAATTAATAAATTTTTATTGGCCAAAACAAAAATGCATAATAATTACAAAAATAAGACAATCGTTGTGTGTCAAAAGGCGGACTTATTGCTAACGCAATATCTTACAGTCAACCCGAGAAAAGAAAATGATAAGTTATATAATATAAATAATAATAAAGTAAATAAATATATGGATAGATATAGATTTAAATATATAGATAGATATATACATAAATACATACTAATCGATAATAGGATAAATAAATAAAGAAATAATAATTAGCTTCTAATAAAAAATAAATATATACATATACACACAGGAGAGGGAAGGTGAAAGGGCGGAATAGGGAACAAGGGACCCTCGCTGTGAACAGTTGGACCTGAGGTCGACGACAAAAAATAAACAATAGCAAAAAAATAATACGTTGATTGAATAACCGTTAAGTGAGAGAAGACTGCATTATAACTTCTGGTTACATGGCCATGTAAAAAAAAGTTCACACCACCACAAACTATAGTTATAATGTATGGACTGAATCCTTTACGGCACTCATTTACACTGCGGAATTTCACTAATTCAAATTACTTTCAGTATGCAGGGAAAATGTTTTTCCAAATAATATTGTGGTGGAGGAATTAAAATATTTCACTCGAAAGAAAAATAGTTTAACTTCGTGTTATGTACTCAATTAAAATAACCAATTCGTAAAATTATTTGAGGGTTTTCATGAAACTGTTCTTTTGCCGTTATGCGTGTTGTTTTTTGCTCGCAATAAAATCCAATTGAAATTCAGCTTGGTTAAAATAATATTTTCCATCCACTTAGCAGTCATTTCGCACTATTGTGAAATATAATAAAAACCTGACATTGTTTTCTTTATGGGTGATCGGTTCGCGTATGCTTTATAGCCTTCTTCTTTTCTAGCTTTCCAAAATATTGAAGTGGACGCCTTGGACAGATAAAAAGAGTGTCGGAAGGTCACTAAAGAGATGGACCGACGACATTGTCCCAATCGCTGGGGGAACCTGGATACGGAAGGGCCAGAGCAGAGACGAGTGGAAACAGTTGGAAGAGGCCTGTATCCAGTAGTGGAGGAAAGAAGGTGGTATTTTTTATACACACCCGCCATCTTTTATGACTAAGCCGAAAAACACTGATCAGAATCCATTTCGCTAGATGGCAGGAGATACGATAAGTCCCCTACTATGTGAGACGAAGGTCTGCGTTCGAATCCCAGCCAAGGTGAACTGAAATGGCGAATGTTTCTCGAGTGTAAAGTGATCACTTAAGCCAGCCGAAGTGGGTCGTAAGCCTGAAAATGTTCATCCTTAATTTTTACCCCGTTATAGGAATACTGCAGGAAATCCGAGGTAATGTTAGGGATTTTAAGAGATGTGAGAGTTTTCAACTCTCAAGTTTGAGTCTGTCACGTGATATTCTTTAGGGAATAGTTGCGGAGAACCACGGTCACGGAACAATAATTATTTAGTGAATATTGTGACATTTCTAAAGGTTGTAGTATTAGGTATTCTCAGATTCACACTAACGAAGGTGACTAACTAAGGTAGTAATTAATTATTATTTAGCTTGTAAACAATACCCCTGATTATTCATTACAAACCGTGATTTATTACGTAAACAACAATATAAGAATCTACTAAACATTATTAAAAATAGCAGGCGCTGCTAAAAATTACAAAACGCTGTCCTAGTCAATTCTAAACTATCAAAAACTATCACCACGACTATACCGGGTATGAACGGGTAATTGGTTGTGTACGCAGCCAACTAGTGACAACAACAATTTTTCAGTGATGACATGGTGTTTTTATTTATGAGGAGAGCGCAAATTAATTGGGTGTTAGAGAAAAAGTGATGATTTGGGATGAAAAAAGTGTGTAATGACGGTATAGTTGTGGTAATTGAGAAAGGCCTAACAAGCCGAAACATGTGAAACCAGAACACAAATATGTAGGTATAAGGCTCACCACAAACGTCCCGAAGTTCAGTTACCGGAATCGACCGTTTTGCAAAAAAGTTCCGACCAAAGCCTCTTTCTGAATTTAAAATCGGGGTGACGCTGAATTCAGAGAGAGGTTTTGATCGGAACTTTTTTGCAAAACGGTCGATTCCGGAACTGAACTTCGGGACGTGTGTGGAGAGGCAAACTCAGACACGTACTTATTTATTTATCGTATGGCCAACATCACACCTATATCAAATAACATTCGTTATGTCAAAGTGTAAAAATATAAGTCAAAAGCGCAGAGTGAACTATAGACACGTACTATAATAGTGTTAACATTAAATTGATAGTACTGTTATTTTCTGCTACTATTATCAACAATTGTTATTGTTACATTTTGTTGGTGATTTTTTACAACTATGGTATGTAAGCAAGTCTACTTGAGTGGTAGCAAACTCTTCACACCAACAGTACTTAATCACTAGTGTTGGAATTAATACCATTACGCTTAGACAGTTTCCGGCCGTTGCGTCAGCCCGCCACCACGTTGTAGAATAATACTCCATATTATATTAGACTAATTATAATATCGTACATACAAAAAACACTAGCTCAAAATGTACTAATTCAAATCTTTACAGAATTTTCTTGAAAAAAATCCTCCAGAAATTCTAATAAAGAAATACAGTTCCCAATCCATTAGCTTTGTTGTTTTAAGAATCTGACTTAGTTTGCATGCATAAGGTCAAATTCAAATTTTCTACTAATATTCAAAGAGTTCGCGATTCGCGCAGTTGGTTGAGGCGGCAGACTCTCAAGCGGGAGGTGCCAGGTTCAAATCCCCGGCCCTGACGATCTATTCCACACTTTGCGATACAAGGTGTGCAGGAAAGTATTTGGGATTGTGTAAACAAGCCCAGATCCTTATATGTATATATATAAAAATGCAGAATTCATTTTCAGGAACGAGATTCAAACACATTGCACCCTGTCCGAAAGATTTGCTCTTTGGTCAACTGCATCAAATGCAAACTTTCTAATTTTTTTTGTAATATAATAATTTAAAATAATGAACCTGGCTCCATAGTGACTTCAAACTTCACTTCTATGATAACCCTCGACGATACCAAACGGCACAAAAAAATTCGTCTTCCGATTTTCCGGTTCACGCACGAAAATCAGAAGCCATCATTTACTCATGTTTACCTTTCGGTTGGGTACTTTCTGAATTAATTTGTGTTAAGATAATATTATTTTTCAGCATGGATTTACATCCATTTTAGAACCACTCCCTGAAATGTTAATATTGTTATAATTTAAATAAGGGATGCATTGTCATGGTGAAGTAGGGTTGGGCTAACCCTGTGTCTCTCATTGTATGTCTATGTCTACCTACACGTGTATACTTGTACAGGGATGTTAGTGTTTTCTTATTCGCGTTGATCTTAATTAGTATTTCGGAGATAAGATGTATATTATTGTGGTAAGTACAAGTGGAAACTAGAAACTCATCTCGTCATTGTTTATTTTGTTAAATTACTAGCTTTTGTACCGGCGGTTTGATGCAACCACTATTATAATATAATAATATCTTTATTCCAGATCTGGAGGTGGGATGTGCAAGCCTCTCAGGTCCATATTATGATACATATTCATATTCATATAAAAATAGATACAAAATAAAATATACAAAAAATTGGTAAAGTCACAGCATACTCGATATAGTATAGTCAATACATATTCAATACGGTATAGTCAAATCAAATGTAAAAACTGGAATAGTCAACAGACAAGACATAATAGGTATAACATCTACTAGGCATAAGGTATTACATATGTGTTGTTTTCTAATTCTTCTTCTTCTTCCGCTTATGCTAGATCTGGGATCTGTTTGTTTCGGCGTTTGGTGCTCCTACTTGGGATGTGGAAGACCAGCTATCTCTCCAACTTTTTGGTGGTCTTCCTGGCAGCCTTTGACCTATGGGGATTTCGTTTGCAGCAACGTGGGCGAGTCTTGTTCCATCCATCCTGTTAACATGGTCCCGCCAGAACTGCCTCCTCTTCCGACTCCACCGCACGATATCCTCAGTTTCACACGTTTCTCTTATGACAGAGTTTCTAATTCTGTCTCTGAGGGTTCTACCGGCTATGGATCTGAGAGTTTTCATCTCGGCTACCCGAAGAAGATTCTTCGTTCTCGTTGTGTCTGCTCTTGTTATCACAATGTATGTTTTGTAAATAATGTGATTTTTTCTTTAAAATTCTAGATTTTTATTTTTTTTTATTTTTTTTAGTTCAAAGTCTAATATGTAGTCTGTAAGTTCCTCTGTATAAAACTGATTTCTGGATAGGCATAGGTGATTTAAAACCTACATGCAACCTTACTAAAATATTATGATGATTTAATTGTGGTAATACACTTATCAGTCTGACAACTTGATTATCGCCCTTGATGCGGCCAGTATGCATTTTTACAGCCCCAATCGCAGCCGAGGTGATGGAAAAAAATAAATATATTTTAAAATATATAACACTTCAGTAGCAAGCAAACATTTTAAATTTTACCAAGTAATTTATTTTCTATGAGTTTTCTCGTTTTCTCTTTTACCCGAGGCCAAATAGATATCCTCATTTAATTTAATTACTGGCGAGTCATGGTTTTTTCTTGGGGACCAACTTTATCACTGTTGGTAACACCGCTGCAGAATATCAATTTGTTTAAATTGGCAGTTACTCAGTTAATACTGTTATTACAAATCTATCTATACGTATACATATAAAGTAAAGTCTGATTTTTATAAGTGTTCGCATAACTCCCCTTATTTATGATGGATTGCTGCGAAAATTTAGAATAACATTTGCGATAATATACTATAGGCTGTGTTATAAAGTCGCCGGTTTTTGGAGAAAAATCTTTTCCTAGGAGATGCCATGATGATAATGGGATCTAAGGGTTGTATGAGCTCGTGTGTGGTATCATGTGAAAGGTCATTGGAAAAGAAATTCAGATCTAAGTCAAATTTTGTCCAGTTCAAGCCTATAGAGTATGCCGGGTCGGTTTGTCAAATTTGCCGTTGCGAAGCACGGGTATTTTATTAGATAATTATTGACAATAGTGTCAAATTACCTAATGACAATTAGGAATTCGAAATAGGACAGTAAATTTTTGCATTAGCACCTAGGTATCTATTATCACCACCCGCCATCGTTGACAGGTAATCTAATTAAAACGAGTGGGTACCTAATTAATTATAGTAATTTGCCGATAAGGAATTTAAAATTTGTTGGTGGTAGAGTTTTATAGTTTTCATAAAAATGTTATCTATATATATTAAATAATTACTTTTAAGCTTCAACGCTTCATACATTTAGAGTTTCTTAACATCTATATTATTCATATTAGTAATTAAGATGTATGTAACCATACTATCTTATATAATATACGCCAAAGCCTCTTAATAATAATTATATTCAGACATTTCACACCTGCGTTAGTACATATTATTACAGTATTATTACCAAAATATTTCATGTATAAAATCTTATTATTTTACTAGAAGATAACATTAGTTATCTAAGGTGTAATGTTATTAGGTACTTCATATATCAACCACCCTTAAGGAAATCCTATAAAATTAACCTCTCTAAATAATAGGAGTGTATGTTTGGAGTCATATTCAAAATATAAGGTATAAGGTAAATATAAGATAACATCGTAGAAACATCATAGAAATCACATCAGGAAAGGAAGTCCTAGGACAAATAGGATCAGGTATGGTTTATGTTTACTCTGCCTCTTTAGTGTATAATTCCTTGCTGGAAGAGCTGAAGAGGATAACACAGCCAAAGTCTTTCGCCAGGAGCCTAAGGAAGCTAGTTCTGAATAAAAGACAATAAATATTGATGTTGTGTGTTGGTGTTGTGTTGATGTTATTGATGGACTTATTTTACAATAGTGATATTTAATGTGTTGTATGGTTGACTCCCTTATACCAGTAAACTAATACTGTCTGGGGGCTTTAAATTTAAATTTGAAGTAATATAATATAAATAGTGTTCTAATGACACACATGCTTTGTAAACCATATTCATTGATAATAAATTGAAATTGAAAATTGATTTTGAAATTGAACCTCTATAGTTATTTAGATTTCTTCTGTTTTTCGGTGCTATTAACTCTATTCTTTTCAATCCCTGCACACATCCCTTGCGGGGTAGGCAGAGAGAACAGATCGCAGACTTTCCTATCCTCGCACACACTTTGGGCTTCCGTTGAAATAAAATACGAGTACATAATAGTAGTGTATGTAGGTACTAAAGGGCGGACTACAGACAACCCGAGAATATTATTAGATTCGAACAGAATCCAAGTCTAAAATATTGAACTTGTAAATAAACTGGAATAAACCAAAAGTCTGATAGAGGTTTATCATTCCTTAATAGGGATATAATTATCGGTTGAGATAACAACGTCTTTTTATCCAACTACAATGTGGAATATCCAACGCCAATAACACACGGTTCACTTTTATGTAATAATTCCCCACTCAAGAGTGAAATCATCCAGTGGTGAACCGTCTTAGCACAGAAAGACGAATTGTCGTCTATGCACTTAGGGATGCAGGAATAGCCCGAATTATGTAATATACAGGGTGTTTGATAGATGGATACAGATATCTTCAGGAGTGATAGTATAGGTCATTTAGCATCTTTTGAGCCAAACTTAGCTAAGTCAAAAGTCGCACGGTTCTCGAGATATTCGAGATTTTAACTTTTTTTCAAAATACCCCGAATTACTCAAGTTTTAGCCCGATAGCATCGTAAGTAAAGGTACCTACTTAGTTCTATCTTTATTTTTTATTACCTGAATATGTGTTTAGTCTATTTAAATCATAAGTTTCAATCTGAAAAACAATCATGTTAAAAAAATATCGGATTAAAGTTTCGAGAAAGAGATATTTCAAAATCGAGTTAAGTCTTTAGAGAGGATTTTAGATTAGAAAAAAAATGTTCAAATATTCAGAAATCTGGAAAAAACTTCTCTGGTTTATGCTCTTTCAAATGATATACAAAACATTATAAAAAACATTAGTTTCGTAAATCCATGATACAAAAACTTGAATAGATCACCTCTAATTTAAGCAAATTTCCATACAAATTTACTATAAGTAGAGTTGCATAGTGAAACACACATTTCCTTTCAATTTTACTGTTTCCGAATTTGTATGGAAATTTGCTTAAATTAGAGGTGATCTATTTAAGTTTTTGTATCATGGATTTACGAAACTAATGTTTTTTATAATGTTTTGTATATCATTTGAAAGAGCATAAACCAGAGAAGTTTTTTCCAGATTTCTGAATCTTTGAACATTGTTTTTCTTATCTAAAATCCTCTCTAAAGTCGTAACTCGATTTTGAAATATCTCTTTCTCGAAACTTTAATCCAATATTTTTTTAACATGATTGTTTTTAAGATTGAAACTTATGATTTAAATAGACTAAACACATATTCAGGTAACAAAAAAGAATGATAGAACTAAGTAGGTACCTTTACTTACGATGCTATCGGGCTAAAACTTGAGTAATTCGGGGTATTTTGAAAAAAAGGTTAAATCTCGAATATCTTGAGAACCGAGCGACTTTTGACTAAGCTAAGTTTGGCTCAAAAGATGCTAAATGACCTCTACTATCACTCCTGAAGATATCTGTATCCATCTATCAAACACCCTGTACAACAAACAACAAACAACAAAATAAATTGTGACCTTCAAAAATAGAGTATTGTGTAATAAAAATAGTTGAAAATACCTTGTGGTGATAGGATAATATAGGAACTTAGGCTGGTACGTGCTGGTAACAATAAAAATATAAAAATATAGAAGACGTAAGGTTGGTTCAATGAAATTATATTAAGTAATTCGGTCACACCTTCATACAATTCTATTTTCTTTAGTCCCTTCGTCTGGGATCTCGTCCACGCGCTCCTTCGGAATATTAATGAAAATCTTTCATATTGTTAGTGTCGCCATACGCTTCTCAAGTTATCAGTCTTTAGATGATAACAAAAAGTACGATTTTATAAATGAACCATGAACGTAGCAATTGCAAGACAGTTGGTAGGAGGAAGCCTAGCCTATTTGATTGCCTTTTGGTATCAAGATATCAGGAATCTATAAAAGAAATGTATCGATGATGATATCTCAATGACGTGTAGCAGTGTCTCCTAGAGTAGGTACTCTAGCCATGCTGTAACAGTTGGCAACATAGCAAAATGATCAAACAGGACCACTACTGCTGTCAAATTTCGTAACAGAATATAATACGTAGTCCATCATACTCGTTGTTAAGGGACTGTTATTCCATATATTTCCTTAGCGACGGTGATGGCAACGCTGCAAAACGAAGTGGTCTCAAATTTTTACAGCATGGCTAGAGAAAGACTCTGGGTGGCAGTGCATGTAGACAATGTGTGAAAAAGAGATCGGGTGGAAAATAATAATATTTAAAAAAAAATCAGGTTTTTAAAAAATAAGTTTAAACGTGAGATTTCGTACTGTGCAAAAATATTCTATAGGACCCGCCTCTTGACGGATTTGCATCCACTTAACAGACTGTATTGACCTACCTTAATACAATCTAAAAAAATGTTTTATGAGGGGTACTGAAGCAAAAAAGTTTAGAAATATGTTCTTACAATGGATTTGCTTTATAATTAAGTGAATTCTGAGAAAATGTTCAGAATGAAAGAGTATTTCTTACACCAAACGTCGATCTGGAGAACTTATGATAAATTAATTCAACAGAATTAAATTATAAAAAAATAAAATTCGCCGGGAATTGGATGAATACAGGCATATCGCAAGGTAGAGAACAACAATGTGGGTATGTGAAAACAAACTTGAGTATTTTTTCAATCCTTTAGAAAATGCCAACGTAAATATTGAAATTAGTAGAAAAAATTTCAGGTGGTCGGTAGCCTGGTTGGTAACGCGCTCGACTGTTAATCCAGTGGGCGCGGGTTCAATCCCCGACCTACTCCACTTCACAACACAAGCTTTTAAGCTTTCTGTGAAGTGTGCGAAGATCTATTTGGGTTTATTTCAATAAACCCAGATTCTGTAAAGTGTGCGAAGATGTATTTGGGTTTATTTCAATAAACCCAGATTCATTTATATATAAAAAAAGGTTATCGAAAATCGCGATTATAACTTATTTAGATGAAAACAATTTAAAAATATTTTTCATTTTATTTAATTATTTCTTTCTTATCATCATAAATTATTACTACGAGTACAACAATTACAATAAGTACAACAAAATAATATCAGTTTCACCTATGTCCATCGCGAATTTGCCATCATAACACAAAGCGAGCTTAAATTAATAATAATATAAATACTACCTTGGTTCATGCACACCGATAATTAAATACATTCGTTTTACATTCATACTTAATTACTATTATTCAGGTGAATCGAGGTTCCAATATTTTCATTGGTTTTTCATACTTTTTCATCTGCTTTGAAATCTTCTTTCGATGGTTTGTCGATTTGATCTTCTTGTTTCTCCTTCACTATATTATTCTTCTTATCTGAAACGATTTAAAAAATAACGATCAAGTTAAAGTACGTATTTTAAAACGTGTTTGGACAGCCTTTATTTTAGACTAATTTTGGTGTCAATGTTCTACAAAATCTTAATTGTCCTCCGAAACGGATTTTGATGAAGTGTTGTTGCAAATAAATAATCGTTCAGTTTAATTTCTGACGACCAAGCTTGCTTGCGAAATTTATCATTGCCCAATGCCCAACCTTCAAACTTTTTCCTTTGAGGGATGTGATATACTTCTTTTGACCATACGATAAATAAATAAATAATACACGATATGGTTTGTAAATCGTATCAGATGAGTTTACCTTTCTTGAAGATGATCTTCTCCAATATCGCTACGGGCGATTCGAAAGCCAAAATAAGAATGTATGATACTGCTAAGGACACCACCATATCTCCGAAGAATTGGTAAATCTGAAAACGTATGGAAATATTATATTACTATCGTTAGAAAAAATAAAATTACAAAACCTAATTGATTGATCAAACAATACGAAGAAATTGCGATTCACTCAATTAACAAATATAGTAGATCCATGGAAAGACCAAAAAAGACGAAAGTTTTTAAAAAGAAAAGGATGCTAGACTTGGCTAATAATATTATGATGATGTTAGTATCCACTTCGAGAGAGATAATAATACGAAAGCGCAATAGTAATCCAGGGCTATTATTTTTGTGATATCGACATGATTTCCAACAATGAATTGTAAATAAAATCTTTAAAGAAGGGATTATCGTTTGCTTGGTAAAATTTGTCAATGATTACTAATATCATAGTTTCTTCACTTACTATATTGACGTGATCAAAGGTCGCCACGTGGTTTTTATTCGCTTGCAGCATAATTTGAATTGTCATGTGTGTTAAGTAAAGAGCATAAGAGAATCTTCCCAATACCTCCCACATCCTTAAACTTAAAAACCAATTGATTGGACCTGAAAATATAATAATTTAAACATAGGTTCTAGACGTTTGCTGGAGACAATTATATGGGAATAGATTCAAAGAATCCATTAAGTGTGTAGGAATTGAGTTTAATTTTGCGCTCGTTCTACGAAGAGTCATTAGTATTTCATTCTTTGATAGAAGGTTTGTTTTGACATCTGTCTATGTCTCAGTACCATTTAGAATTATTTAAGTCATCTTACCTCCATATCCGTAAGCACAAGCTGCGATAATCCACACGAGACCGAGAGACCAAGCTGTTCTGCTGAATGCGTGGTACATTGTGTCTTCAGAATGGGAAAATACATGACCTGGTTGGTTTAATGGATGATAACCAAATACTACTGCTGACAGTATTGTAAGACTGCAGATCCAACCAACAATTATAAGACACTGAAATGAGAAATTAAAAAAAAAAGAAGTGTTTCGTTGAATCAAATTTGATGACATTGCTATTGGTCATGGAAAAATGTATTATTTAGCAGCTTCTTTTCTATTTCCGCCCTTCTTTGTCCATGTTCGATGTTCATGTCCATTCAATTCTTCGATTTTAATGATTTGATTAGCGCCAATATAAGAGCCTCTTTTGTAGTGTCCGTGAAAGGACGAACATAATATCTGCCTAACGCATCTGTGTGCATTCATGTTCGTTGTGCGCTCATTAATACTACTATAATTGCGTGTACGGACCTGCAAATAGTTACGCTGTCTCTTCCTACAGTCTTACTACAATCTTTCTACAATCTCTCGTCACTAGTATACTTTGAATCAACTGTTGTTTCCGGTTTGAATCAGGAAACACGTGGGTTATGTGCAAAAATAACAAGCATTTTGATTTTTCTTACCTGTTTCAAAATACCCTCCTGAGAAAATTTGTATTGTATTGTTGTAATTTTTTTGTTCTTGAGTGAGTGAAATAATAAGTACCCAACCAGGAGACCAATGAAGAAAGGCGTTGCTCTGGTATGAGTTGTAAAGTAAAATTTTGAATTATATGTGAAATCACCGGGCCTGGAAAAGTTCAAAAATACGATCAAGTACGGTTTATAAATGTCCGTTCTCGGCTCAAGGTGGGAAACATTTTGAGTACAAGGAGGAGAAGACTATACACGAGAACGCGAATGGAAATAGTAGTGTCAATTAGTGGTTTTTTTATGTAGGTATGTTTATAAGAATTAATACTAACGTTTGGTTGAACATTCCAGCTGGCCATTTATTAATGTAAGCAATCACGAAGGTAACAGTTTGTGCTATGGCAATACAAATTGTCGTCCAAATAAGTCCAACCTTCTTGTTCCACAGCAAGGGATAGAGAAGTAACGGAGATATTATATAAAGATGCATATCCACTGCCAAGTACCAAGATTGACCGACACACTGAAAATGATAAAAATACTATTTGGTAATACAAACTCATTACTGTGATGTTTATTTTAATCGACGAAATCAACCTATCAAGTAAAGGTTTAGATTTTTTAACGATTTCAGTCGTTTAGAATTTAGACGATAAAAGTGAGTGTTGTTTTTTGGATAGCATTAATGGAGTGGAGTGGAGTTGCTGGAGTGGAGACCAAGGGACGATAAAAGACCACAAGGGCGACCACCTACCAGATGGATGGACGACATTAAGAGGTTTGCCGGATTCCAGTGAATGGGAATCGCACAGGAGCGGGAGAAGTGGAGGAGAAGAGGGGAGGCCTATGTCCTGCAGTGGGCAAACGCGGGCTGATGATGATGATTATTAATCTCCGGAATTCTGTTGTCACAATAAATATTTTCACATGTACTACATATATGGAGAGTCTATGTAATTGCGCGTCTGTTTTAAAATATACTTCAAATTCTGTATACTCACAACACCATCAATAACGTTGACGTAGTTTTGTACATAAAGCAACGTCTTCCACCAGTGTCTTTGACACATTTCTTCCACTGAAAATTCAGTAATAAACTTATAAGGTCCGTTTCCATACAATGATAATAATGTTGCATGCAGGAGTACGATGACAGCCAGCAGTGGTGTTAACCTAAGTATCCTGTGGATGTAAAACATTGGGAGATCCCTACCAATATTCTCTGAAAATTCAAAAGACCAATAAACCACTAAAATCTGCAGAAGCTACATACATACTTTTTCAAATTACTGTTGATTACTTACTCATATTCGCTGATCGGAAGAAGCCGTATGCCAACAATATGCCACTCATCAAGAAAAACGAGTCCACTGATACGGTTCCTCCTCCCAATATTGAGCTAATGTGTTTTTCAAACCACTGAAAAAGAAATGAAAGCGATTTCACCTACAACTCTAATTTTGCAAAAGATTTTGGGAGACACCAAATTCCCAGATACTAGATAGTAGGGTAAACTATACAGTAATGAGCCAATAGCGATGGGCCACTTCAGAATATATGTGCAAAAATAATAAACATGTGACCTGTAATTATAATAAACGAGTATTGCGTAACGGATGTCTTCAGTGACATGTTATCTTTAATGTAGAACTAAATTATAACACATATGCCCAATCCCACCAACTTTTACCTAGGAAGGAGAGCCCTAAGAAATTTCCATGCAAAAACAGGGATAATATTGTATTCATTGAATAAAGAACATCAGCTTCCATTCAGAACCCTGCCAAAATCGATACGAAATGCAACATGCAGCTCACCTACTCTGGGCGGAGATATTTGGGCACCTAACGTAGGTGAGTTGCATGTTGCATTTCGTATGGGTTTTGGCAGGGTTCTAAATGGAAGCTGATGTTCTTTATTCAATAAATAGAATATTATCCCTGTTTTTGTATGGAAATTTCTTAGGGCTCACCTTCCTAGGTAAAAGTTGGTGGGATTGGGCACTAGGCACTTTCACTAATCACTCACACTTCATTTTGTTTGACAAGGTATCAAGCCGCGTGGTGTTTCATTGAAATCTTAAATTTTTGTTAAAAAATTGTCTTTTATTGATAGTTAATAATTTATTTGTTTTTTATTTTACTTTGTAAACTGTATAAACTAAAAAGGGGAGAGTAATAATGAACGAAGCATTTACCTTGAGGAAATCCAATATATTCTCTAGTGGCCCCATTGATGCTACGGCATATCTATGTCCAAGTATGACCCAAAACATTGAGAGTACTCTAATTCCATGGAGACACGCCAGAGGTCCGGGATTATTGCTTGGAGTGAATAATCTCTGGGAATTAGTATAAACTGAGAACGCGACATACAACGGTTTTTGGTCTTTCTTCTCACCTGAAATTTGAATAAATGAGGTTGAGAGTTAAAAACAAAAATGAGAAAAGGTCTTAGGGTTCACTGAATCTTCCGTACAGCAGAAATTTGTAGCTATTCGAGGTTTAAGTATTTGGTTGTAATCTTAAATTTAATCAACAAAACGAAAAGACCATTTAAAGAATTTGACAAATAAACGATGAAAGCAAGTATTCACCATAAAGTAGTACAAACCTTTTTTAATGATTTGATACCAAAGATCGTACAAGGTACTGCATAACATAATGAAACCAATCACCGATAGAAATGATCTGAAAGACAAATAAACATCAAGATTTTTAATTATTAGTTCACAAAATCCAAAGGTAAGTTCATATGGGTGGTTGGGGTTTTCATTATGATACTATTGGAGTTTCTCTGAAATGCCACTTGATACCATTTTTTTTGTAGGTTAAATTTGGTTTACTATTTCATAAAAGGAATGATGCAATTGTGATTGTCCTTTTTTTATAAAAGTATCTGGCCTTGCTTACACAAACCCAAATACTTTCCTGCACACCTTGCACTAGGCTTGAATCCTGTATCGCAAAGTGTGCAAGACGTCGCCACCGCCGGAGTTTGAACCTGGCATCTCCCGCTTGAGAGACTGCCACCTCAACCAACTGCGCCAACCATGTACTCAAATGATGGCAAATTCTATACTATAGTCTTCCGGGAGACTACATGGTGCTATTAAATTGAGGAGAGGTGGTGGACTAGTACAAAGAGCCTGTTTACTTGGAGGCTATGGACAAGAAATAGAACAGTAGGACAGTCAGTACTAAGATAGAAATACCGACCTTGGTCCGAAATGTGGAAGTAACCTGGAAGCAGTTTGAACAAGACAGGGCGACATGGAGGTGGCTTTGTCCAAGAGTGGACGGGAATGGGCTGACAAGGAAGAGTATGGAGGTATTAGGAAGTATCGGTTATTGAAACAGACTGACCATAATTAATTTTACGAAGAGCGAAGAGTAGGTATGAATACATAATTTTCTTACATTGTTCCAATATTACTCGGAGACAGCTCAATGGTTCTCTGAGTGGAGCATGTCATATCGCTGATATTCAGTTGTAATGGTGATTGACTTGGTATAAGACTGAGAATCTTATTTATTTCTAATGGGCTGCATGAAGAGGGAAAACATATTCCAGTGTTGATGGTTAATGCCGTACTTTCGTTTCTGAAGATTGGACTGAAATGAAAAGAAAATTAAATCAGGACACAATTTGAGAGCAAATTTGTACTATGACCAATAATATGAGTGTCTTTACAATATTATTGACTGTAGTACAGACACTTTTAAATGGAAAGAAAGATTCTTTTTTAATCCGTAATAGAAAATTATCCCAACAAACGTTGTGACTAAAACCCTTGCAAAGTTGGGGCTTTTACTGTTGGGGCTTGGGATCGTCGCCGCGACAATAATACAGCATTTATTTCCATTGCTGAGCCATATAGTAGTTTTTTTTTTAAATAATAATGATGATTAATCTTAAAAGGTTTTCCTTCATGGATCAATTATTAAATTAACCAGGATGTAAATGATAAATCGATTGAAATTTGGAAACTCACGTATTAAAAAACTCAGCTTTGGTAATTCCTGTATCTATAAGAAGTCTTGCGTGATCGAAATGTTTCATAGGTTCAGCATAAGACTGAGCTGGCAGTGTGAGTATGTTGCTCAGCATACAATGGCGTCCTGTGAGCTCTCTCCCAGACGGCTTCTCAAATGATGTTTCAATACACTCCCTATATTGGCCAATGCTTACTAAGTTCCCCCTCAATATTCCATGAGGAATTTTACCAGCAGAATCAATCACTGAAATACGGAATACAGAATCGCATTATAATTCCGGAAACGACATGTTTTTTTTATACATTTCTTTATAACTTAGGTATCATCTTCCTTTCAGCACGTTCCTCTCCTCTGCCTTCACTCTTTTCGGTTCTGGGTTTTCTTCTGTCAACCGCGTCAAGCTAATTTTACAATAGCTGTGTAGATTTTCACGGTCCTTGTTAATCTCTTCTCCTTTCTTCTCGGGTGTACCGTGTGTGGATTGTCGATGTTGTCGAGCTTTCGGCCTGTTTGGTCTACTTGCTGAGCCCATCTTCACTGCATTAGTCCTAAAGATGGCCTCAGAAAAAAGGCCAAGTAGGTCGAAAGCTCGAAAACATCGAAAATCCACACACGGTAAATCCGAGAAGAATGGAGAAGAGATTAATTTTACAATAATTAAAGACTGTTAGCAAATCCATCATTTTTGAAAATACATATATGATTTTCGAACTCTGGTCAAAGAGGGGTTCAAGATGTCGTCAAACCTCCGGGCTTTCTAATTTCCATTGATTTTCTAACATCTATCGCCTCCATAAACACATCGTTCACAGAAAGCGTAGAATTAGGAATGATAGTGATTATATTATTTTTTAAACTAAGGAAATCCTAATAGACCAGCAAGGCAACATCAGTAAGGAGAGAGGGGTAAACTATTCACTACTATCCAAATGTATGAACATACTTAAATGTACTGCACTATCTAGGGCAAGCAAATGAGTTCGATTGCCATTCTCTATCAATTTGGTCGTAATAAATAGATTCCTTATTTTATGATGAAAAGAAAATTATTAGACAAACACAACTTACTTCTCCAAATCCACGGTTCTTTTAATTCCGTAATGGCTGTCAAGTCTTCTATACAATCTTTGTTGATTTCATCCGCTTCCGAATAAGAACTTTTTTTCGCTATATTTAATAACGAAATTTCACTTTCGATGTCTCGGAGAAACTCATTTTGAAAATTCTCGATGGCAGCATCGTTATTTTGAACGATGGTCAATAACAATAAAACTAACGCAAGATTCATAATTGAGATGCAATAAACCTGTTTAATATAAATAACTTAACCATTCCAAACAATGGTCTTTGATTTAATTTAATACGCGACTGATATGGTAAATAAATTAAACCTCCTTATAAATACATTTCATATAATATTTTTTATCTTAATTAGTCTACAATGAGAATCAAATTTTATTGATAAATTTAGTTTTTGAGTTGAAGATATCGCTCAAATAATCTTTCATTGTTTGAATATTTTTTCCTAAATTAGCTCTTTCTAGCCAATTCAAGAATTCTAATTACTGCAGAAATGTTAGATGATATTTGAGACTTTCTTATCATTGCTGCAATATTTTGCATGGTCCATACAACTATAAGGCAATCTCTTATTTTACTCATATGAATATGATATTATACACCGAAATTATAGGATATAGCAATAATGTTTCGTTTTTGTAGCAAAAATGTGCGAAAAAGTTCGTGAATTCTATCAATAGGCTCAGGTGTGGCGTTGGCTGCACTGCTTCCCCTCCTGCACTGATGGCCCAGCAAACATTGCGAAGTCAATAATTCTGGTCTAATAGCAGATTAACTTATTTTGGTGTAAAATTTCGTAATATTTTCTAACATTTTAAACTTTTCAGAAGTTTTGACTCTAATGGTGAATACAAAGAAAAAAGAACATCGTTTTTACTTATTTCCCAACCATAAAGAACAAATAGCCACTCGGTAGAATAAAAGTTCTAAAAAGACGTGGTATTTACCTCTCTTATTAACCACTGAGCTATTCCTACTAATAGGTTGAAATAATCGTTTCTGCGTCGAAATTATAACCATATAATCAACCAATTGGAAAAAAAACTTACTAGTCTAATTTATGACCCTTATTGAAGTTTGTTTTACTTCATTTGAGACAAAATTACGACCAACAAGTTCCACAAAATGGCGGCCATTGATCAGCTGATCGCGTTCTCGGTATCTGTTGTGTTTTGTAGGTTAGGTATGACTTATTGGTCATTTTGAACACCAATAGGTTACGGACAATAATATTATTATGTCTTTATGGTAGGATTTGCTTCTAAATTTAACCTAGAGGTTATAGTTTCACATAAGTGTTCCAATTCTAGTTATATTTTGGAAGTATTTTGGTAGCACAGGATATTTTGACGAATATGGAGTTTCTTTTTATAATTGTGACGCCATGATGAAATATGATACATACCTACCGTATAATGTTGGTGTGTGCGGACAATAGAGATGGGCAAATCTTAATAGTATGTGGATTCATACCGTACGATCACGATATTTACCACGATGAGCGGTAACCAGCGACAGGTGCGCAGGTGCACATGATTCACAACACACCTACTTATTTATATTTTTATATAGTGGTGTTGCCCTTAAATATGTAATATGTATTTTACTCACCTAATTTTGATCATCGGCTCGCCCTAGTGAATAATTTACGGAAATAGTTATATTTTCTCACTTAATTTAGATCATCAGCTCTCCCTAGTAAATGTTCACAAAAATATTATTTTTATATTAATTTCGATTATTAGCTCGCCTTAGTGAACATTAATCTGAATATTTAAATTAACCTACTTGATTTTATGTCGTCAGCTCGCCCTAGTGAACATTTACCTGAAATATTTAAATCAAAACACTTAATTTTAATCACCAGTTCGCCCTAGTGAAAATTTATTGAAATATTTAAATTTACTCATTTAATTTAGATCATCAGCTAGCCCTAGTGAATGTTTACAAAAAATGTGAAATTTTAATGAATTTCAATTATAAACTCGCCCTAGTGAAAATTTAACTAAAATATTCAAATTAAATAAAATAAAAATTAAGTGTTTTAATTTAAATATTTCAGGTAAATGTTCACTAGGGCGAGCTAATAATCGAAATTAATATAAATTTAATATTTTTTGTGAACATTTACTAGGGCGAGCTGATGATCTAAATTAAGTGAGAAAATATAATTATTTCAGTATTTTATTCACTAGGGCGAGCCGATGACTTCATTTTAATCATCAGCTCGCCCTTGTAAACATTAACCTAAATATTTAATCGCTCTAGCGAAAATTTAAATAATTTTCGTTAATAATTATTTTGATTTGTATAATCGTGGTGTGTATTATTAAAAGGGGGGGGGGAATTAAATAGTTTGCCTCAGGCGCCGGCTACCCTAGGTGCGCCACTGAATTGTTCTACTGGATTTTATGTTTTTTGAGAAATTTTTGCTATGGTTATTATAAAACGCGGCTTAACACATCACTAGATATCACGTGACGCTCGATTATCTGACAGTGGTAACTTTGGTGACCTACATTAGACATCATGGTCGGTAACTTTGTAGATTCTATCACTAAAGTAGGTAAAACATTCTTGATAGCCGAGAATTACTGGTTTTCATGACTTATTTGACGACTAGAAGTCGTATCTCTTTCTAAGAGTGAACGCCATTTTTTTCATTCTGACGTTTTAGCTTGGCGGAATAATTAACATGTTATGATTACTATTTATGCCCTTATTAATGCTCAATTATCAAAACTAAGGGGAGCAAACATTATAAATCAATGTTTCTAACAATTTTGCATGCATAAAATTCAATTTTAATAATTTTTAAGACATATAAAAATAATACGAATATTATTGTATTTCCTTATTTCTGAATATTTTTAGGGCCCGTTAGTATTTTTCGATCTCCAATCATCATAATATACGATTAGATTTGCACCGCACGTCATTTTTGTTGTATATGCGCGTAAAATCAGTGATAAAAAAGTGCTTATGCAGTTTGATGAATATTATAAACGCCATTGTAAAAGTATTGTAACGTAAATGGATGCGTGTGCTAAATAATAAAATAAAGAATTGGTTATATGTTCTATAATCTGCGCATGCGCGCATTAGGTCATAAAATTTTAAACAGGTCGATTAATCGGTAAAGTATACGTGAAGTTTAGGTCAAACTGGTTATGGCGACCAAATTGGTTGTAAAATGTCTGGTTAGAGTTTCTTAGATTACCTCCATTTAGACGTCATAGGCACGTGCTTCCGTTCCCCATTTTGGTTAAAATGAACATCAAATCAAGGTCTTTATTTCCGATTTAGGTGAGGTTACCAGAGTATCAGTGACATAATAAAGGTAATTAACTCCAAATTTTATGTTTGCTGGGGGGGACTAGCTGACTTTCCTTTGTGTAGGTTTAGGGCAGAGCAAACAACGTAGTGATCTAGTGTGCCTACGATATAGGACTAGATCAGCTTCGTCTAATGGCAAGTGATGCGATAACATGGCTGCGGAGTCAAGGTTATAGTGGCTCATAAGAAAGAGAAGATTAAACCATATCTGCCTTCGGAAACAACTTTTATCACTTGAGGCGAACCAAAGATAGGTTTCGGCTCCCTTTGCGGAGAAAGAGAATGATTACTGTAAAGCGGATGTGTGGAAAATTTGGTTTAAAGATTCCGTCGTAACTACAAAGTATTAACTGTGGTGAGCTCAGAGCTGGTCTTTTATAATATCTCTTGATGGGGAAGCCAGGTCACTGAAAATAATAACGGTGATAAAAATGAGTGAAGATTTGAATTTTTAGGTATAATTACTTTTATACAGGCTACATTCACACATATACCTACCTGATAACTGATGACTGATTCATAATATGCCATTTCACATTTAATTGAAATTTAATTAATGTAACATATCATTGTGATGCACTGATATTCATGTACGTAACTGAATCGACCGTTTGCAAAAAAGCTCCAACCAAAACCTCTTTCTGAATTCAAAATCAGGGTAGCACTGAATTCAGAGAGAGGTTTTGGTCGAAGCTTCTTTGCAATCGGCCGCCCATTTTGTAGGTTTGTTCTGCTGAATGTCGTGGTGTGGTTCATTGCTGATTTGCTCTTTTTATTTTTAGTATTTAAATAATGGGAAGTGGTGAGGCAGAAAACGAGAGCGAGTGATGTTCTACCGGAGGATGCGCAATATAGAGCAAAGTGGCGGCGAAACACAAGAAAAGCAGACCCCACCACCATGTGGGATCAATAATTGCTAAGGAGAAGAAGACTTTTAGTATTTAAATATTCAAGAAGTGGCTCGATCCCAATTAGGTGTTTGGTTATACTCAACTGGGTCTCTGCTTTGGGTCCCAATTAAGTAGTCTATCAAATAAATAAGTCGGTGGCTATTGGATTCTTTGACAGAATAAGCAGTATTATAGCATATTATCTAACAAAGGCGGAAAGGGTCGCTAGTCTTAAATGGAGCTGGGCTGGTCATATTGCCAGGTGCCAAGACTCCCGGTGGACCAAGAAGATAATTGAATGGCGGCCAAGAACAAGCCGAAAAAGCGTCGGAAGACCCCAGGCAAGGTGGTCTGATGATATTAGGAAATGTGCCGGTGGTGGATGGATGCAGTGTGCCCAAAACAGGGAGCTGTGGATGACCAAAGGGGAGGCCTATGTCCAACACTGCAGAAGAAGAAGAAGAATCTAATAAAGAATACACGTAGAGTAAATTGAATGATTATTTAACGTGTAGTATTTAATAGTATCTACTACACAAGAAACTGATTACGTAAAATTAAGCATTAAATAGCGTTACGTTATGAATTAAGTGGTCATTAATGAATCTACGTATGATAGCATTGATAAGTCTAAAGAAACATCATGATGATTTGAAGATTATTTTGTTGGAATTAATTAATACGTAACATGCTTACAAATATGCCTACTCTTCCACGAGCTCAAGGCGCACTGATTGAGTAAATCTCACACTCGATTCTGCTGTCAATTGTGGGTTTGTTCGCGTTTTTTCATGACACCTAATTGGTTTCTGATGATGTAAATCGACACTGAAGTTCTTCCTTCTAGGATATTCGGGTGTTGGCTGCGTGTACGTTGATTGTCTCGAGCTTTCGACAGCGATACTGCTGCCAACTTCAGGATGAATGATGTATGGATTCATCCTGAAGTTGGCAGCAGTATCGCTGTCGAAAGCTCGAGACAATCAACGTACACGCAGCCAACACCCGAACAACCTAGAAGGAAGATAATATATACCATGCTGCGAAAACCTACAACATCATTTGGCATTGAAGTTAATGCTTAAAAGTCGTTTCAAATCGGAAACTTCTTAATCAGCTTGAATGAAATAATACAATTTCTTTCATATTTGTATGTAAGTATCTAAATATACAGAACACCTACATATTTACCTAAAATTAAGTTGATAAAAGGCAAGCTTTTCTGCAACATAAAGCGTTTCTATATACAATAATACTAAATATTTATGAGGCACAAGTAGCTGACTTTCTATTATAAGATAATTTGTGACTTTGAATTTGTATTGTCGCGTCTGCTTGCTTAACAATTACTATTGAAATCTCTTTTGCTATCGTTATTTAAGGAGGAGGGTAGCCGTAGTGGAAGAGGATCTCATGTCGGTCCCACACGCTTGCCGGGCCTCGACAAGTGTTCACAAGCGGGTCGATGTGGCGTTTGTCGTGTAGGTTTATAAACACTCGTGACCGGTCGGTTCTATACAAATCAATGGAAGTTTGCGGCAAGCGCTCGCGAAGGTTCTACACGTTTGTCACTTGTTTGTTCAACGGATTTTGTTAACAAGTAGTTATCTCAACAGATATACAGCAAAGGATGGACTTTCAATCAGGCTTATGACTTATCGTCGACTGGCTTAATGTAATCACATTTACACTTAAGTAACATTCACATTCATTCGCAACCAAGAACAAGCCGAAAAAGCGTCAGTAGTCCCCAGTCAAGGTGGTCAGACGATATTAGAAAAGGAGCCGGTGGTGGATGGATGCAGTGTGCCCAAGACAGGAAGCTGTGGAGGACCAAAGGGGAGCCCTACGTCCAACAATGGACCTAAGTGGCTGCAGGAAGAAGAACATTCACAAATTCCAGTCCATCCATCTGCTGTTATATTCAATTACGTAATGTAAAAAAATCCGATGTTCTTTAAAAAAAAAGATTTTGTTAACGCCTGCCAAGCGTGTCGAGCCGGCATTACTTCACCTATCATGTTTCACTTCTTATTTTCTTCGTCCTTTCTCGCTTTTTCTCTTCACAATGAGTTTTAAATGGCATTTTTTTACCACAAGTACGAAATATGTAGTCAAAAATGATAGTGACAATACTTGACGATGCCAAAGGACGAATAAACGAATTATACAATATACATACCTAATTATATGAAGTAGGTAGGTATATTATACAATGCGAGGTACCTACTCAACTACAAAGAAAAACCAGTCTAGATAAAAAGATCTGTAAAAAAACCAATTACCGTTTTGTAACCAGTCCAAGCCTTGATATAAAAAATATCGCGCGGATCCGGGGGGTGATGGAATAACCCCATGCAGAATCACAGCAAATTGACGCATTGCACTAAAGGTATTATCGGATCCTTATTAGATAAACATTCGTGTCAATAAATAAATCATAATCTTGTAAAAAAGCACGAGCTCTGCTCAATTTTGGAGAGTAGTTTTTTTGTGTTATATTGAGTTGTAGTTTCATTTGTTTTTCTTTACAATTTGTAATTTTATACCCAATAAAAAAAATTGAATTTGAATTTATCAATTTAGGCGCGATAGCTTGCGGCAAAGGGCAATCTTGGGATTCTTAACTCTTTTAGTGAACCCTGAACCACCCAAGCAAAACAAGTTTTGATCGAAGCCTTGATAACATTGGAGCTTAGCTAACGTTTCTGAAACACTTACAGGTTGGCTCTAAGATGAATTAATATCTTGTTCAGGATGAGGATTAAACTTGCAATATAGTTGTTCGCCATTGGTTATTTGTTTTTTTTTGTCATTCATTTGTGTCACCATAATAATGATAATTTGATTTGATTTGCTGTTAATTTCCTAATCAATGGTTTGTTCGTTTATGGCATTGTTGTATTTATTTCATTATTGGTCAGTAACGTATATTGCGCCACTCAGGGATGGACACCTTCCGGTATAGTGGCAGGGAGTGTCTACGGCGGCTAGAATAGTAAAAGCGAAAAAAAAGAAAGAATCGGAAGTAATCGCTAAAAACAAACGGGCATCCCTGGTACCCCACTGGGCTGTAATAGTTGAGCTAATTATCCATTTATCTGATCACGATTTGTAGGTACCTAATTTTACATTGTTTTTATTTAAATTATTACGCATAATATTATTTCTGACTCAGAGTACAGAGTCTAAAAACTAAACGGATTCGACAAATTCATTGTGTTTGATAATTTTAGTGAAATTTTAGAGATTAATGATGCGATGCTTATGCAATCCTTTTTCTGCTATCACACAACCGTTTTGAGTGGCAAAAGTGATTTGGATTACGATTAATTAATTAATGATTTTGATTACGCCAGCTATCCAGCGTAAATGGTAATAAAAAGGTTTCTGGTTCATTAAAATATTCCCGTCGATAATTTGGAAGAGAAATTAAATTTCTATGGGAAAAAGGTTTATGGAAAAAAAAAACCAGAAGAGAAAAACTACAGACAAACTTTAAATAATCATAATTCATATTTATGAATTATTTATGAAAGGGGGTGAATTAGCAGAACTACCAGTAAAGTAGGATTGTATTCAGCACAGTGAATAGAATAACGAAAAATGTCCTTCAAATTTACACCTACAATATCTGATTGTAAAAATGCGTTTCAAATTGATTATGGGTACACAAAAAATAATTGATTATGAGTCAAACAACTGCGTATGTATGAATTATTTAATTTATCTAATCTTATAAATTAACTGTACTTTTATTAGTAGCGGTAGTGAATAATTACCCACTGATTAAAGTAATTACTTATTGTCTTTATTTTTAATTCTTTGAATTGCTTTAATTATGGATTTTCTGTTCTGATTTTTCCGAACAAGTATATTGGCTAGGATTTCTTTCAAGGTTGAAAGTGAATTACCTATATCTTTATTATTTCTATACATGAACCCTTTTTTTTCTTTTTTTAGCCGTTATTGATGTTACACGGAAGAAAGTATGTAGGTACGTATCTACGAAGTAGATAAATAAGTATGTTGAAATATTATGTATGTAGCCGCGACACACTTGTGAGCGTCCACAAGGTTTTTGTGTTAATGAGACAAACAAGACAAACGTTCCAGCCACACGCCTTTTTACTCTTATACACAAAAAAACTTGCAAGCGTGTGGCGGTGATATTACTTTGACCAATGCCAATTTAGTATTTGGTCCCAGGGCCTTTAAAAATAACAAACAAGATATACGAGTAGGTACTAATCAAGCATAAATAATTAAGAGTATACACACCGACATTTCAAAAAATTCTAAAAACGGGAGACCTTATATCTCGACAACCGTTACTAAATATGCTTTGGAACAAAATAGGGTAGATGCATAAAACATTTATCTAGGGAATAACCGAAAAAGATTTTTTATATCTTGAATAGATTTTTCAAAAAAAAAAATTAAGAATACCTCTGATCATTTTTCCGAAAGACGGAAACTCGTTTCCCGAAGGTCGAGGAGTAAATTATTTTTTTGTACTGATAATATGCATTAAAATTTAGGGAATAACCGTAAAAGTTTTTTGATAGGCGTAAAATTAACCCCAAAAAATGAAAAAAAAAAAAACGCTATTTTTACAATTTTATCATGCGATTATTCACGCGATTTTGTACCGTATTGCCGTGGGAAATGACTGTGATGTTATTCTTGGTACCAAGGTCTTAATAATAAACAATAACCTCAGCTTAAAAAAAAAACGCACCACTAAAATTCTTTCACAATAGCGGCACTGGCACTGGTGCAAATTGTGGTTAAACAAATACATTGGTTCCGTCAATTTATAGATAATCAGAACAATAATCATCAATGATTATGATAAAGAAAATTAATTACAAGTTACTTCCAGACAGATTTGTGAATTGTAGCTACTTGCTATATATACTGCGGTACTTGCCATTCGAGTTGTTAATCAAAGGTAGACAAGGATTTATATCGGAATTTGATTTATTCAAAGTGCCAATTATTATGAAGTTTCTATTAGTTTTATTGTTGTTGAGTGCCATTCAATACAACGATGGATCATTGGAGAAAGTGCAAGAAGAAGGAATTACGAGTGAAACATATTATTATTTAGAAAATATAGCAAAGCAAAGTTTGTTTGTCGCAGAAGATGATGAAATCAATAAAGATTGTTTGGAAGATCTTCAAGATATTGTTAAATTAAATGGATCATGGACCTTGAGAAGTTTGTATTTGTTTATTAACAATCAACTATTCATATTTATCATAAATATTTTTGCAAGTCGCTCATAAATAAGTTTTTACATCAATTTGCCGCACTGAGCAGAATTCAAGTAAAACGAAATCAGGGTGGTTTTGATGGGTGAGGAGGACCACATAGTTGAGTGTCCGATTTTTGGTTTCGAGCGCGATCAAACCTAAATTCACGGGATCACTGCTGACGCTGCCAATTGGCTAAGAGATTTTTAAATTTGTAGTTGCTGGGTCTTATGTTTTGCCATAATGCATTAAAAAAACGTAAGACTACCAGTGGGATATCACTAAATGTCAACTTTATGTCATTCAAAACATATTCTTCAGATTTAAAACCAATTTCAGAACGTGCCAATGATGTACTTTTTCTTTCATTATTTCTTTCTTATTTTCATTCATTCTCTTTGCCATAATTTCATTGATTAGGTACGTTAAGCTTAGGAACACATGGTATGATAAAGACAAATAGACAGCGCCAGATGAATTTTGTTTACCTTATGTGAAATTTTTGATAATAATTATGCCTAGTTCGTTGATTACTAAACAAAGACTTTAGGATAAGAGTTATTGCAGAGAATCATTCATCCAAATACCAACATAATAATGATTTAATTCAAAATACTTTTCAGTGATTGATTCTGCCGGTAAAATTCCTCATGGTATATTGAGGGGAAACTTAGCCAGCATTGGCCAATACAGAGAATGCATTGAAACATCATTTGAGAGACCATCTGGGAGAGAGATCACAGGACGACATTGTATGGTCAGAAATACCCTCAAGTTACCAAGTCAATCAGAGGAAATCATGTTTGATAATATCAGTCCAGCAGAACTTTGGTTAGAAGCTGGAATTAGAAATGAAGATATATTTGAAAGGTACATAAATATAGAAGTTTCATTATTACATATAACGGTTAATGCAATTTTTCTTTTGTATACAAATTAAATTTTCAATCTTATGAGTTCGAAGGCTTTCACGGCCGGAGTCACAATGTTGTTTGTTTTCCGGGCTGTATGGCCGTGGTCGATGGGGTTTTGGGTACAAAAATGAAACCCCATCGACCACGGCCATACAGCCCGAAAACAAACAACTAATTTTCAATCCTTATCATTACAGTCCAATTACCAGGAATGGAAGTAGAACAATCACTATCACCACTGGAATATGTTTTCCTTCTTCATGCAGCCCACAAGAAATTAATAAGATACTCAGTCTTATACCTAGTGACTTTCCATTGAAAGCAAATATATCTGATACAACGTGCTCTACTCAGAGGAAAATAGAGCTCTCACCTGGGAATATTGGAACAATGTAAGACAACAATTCATAAATCTCATTATTGACTCCGTCGCTGGAATAATCGGCGTAGACCTGCTCGGGAGAGTCAATTTCCTGGTTAGATTGTGCATGGAAATGTTTAGAAGTTGTACAAGTACAATAAGATCAAAACGTTAGGAATGATATTTCATTGCATTGGATACCTGTGTATTCCTGAGGATTTTGAACTACCAACTGCATGACATTTTTTATTTGTATTCGGGTTATACATTTGGTAATGATGTATTTGCGCACTGTCCAGTAGCCAGAGAAACAATTATTACAAAGGTATTCGGTGGCGTCGTATTGTCCTCGATAGTTGATAAAGATCAATACGTGTATCATCAAAAGAATACAGTGTTGAACCTATATTCTTTGTAGTCTGATTTTTATCAGGCACATATGTATTATCATTAATCATTTTTACATTGATCGTGTACACTTAAAATTTAGCAACACCTGCTCAAATCAATGCATAATCAATTGCTGATTATTTTATTCCCGTAATTAATGACTAATTAACCAATTTATTATGGTTCATTCCTCTCAAAACCGGTTTTTACCACCGAATCTATTTTTTAAAATCTAAATTGTAAATGGGCACTTTTCATGTTTAACACATTCAATATAGTCTTGAATGTCTTCTTGTATTTTATGATATTGGGTCAGATTGTCATGCATGTTTTCACCGCGCCTTTTTTCTTCTTTTTTATTTCAGATCATTTCTATCTGTGATTGGTTTCATAATGCTGTGCAGTACCTTGTATGATCTATGGTACAAAATCGTGAAGAAAGGTACTTAAATTGTAAACCACCTATAATATTATTTAGGAGTTATGGGGAGCCCTATA
Source organism: Ceraclea dissimilis (assembly GCA_963576895.1). Classification (NCBI taxonomy): domain Eukaryota; kingdom Metazoa; phylum Arthropoda; class Insecta; order Trichoptera; family Leptoceridae; genus Ceraclea; species Ceraclea dissimilis. The sequence goes on from OY756377.1 coordinate 4,663,686, forward strand.
GGGCTCTTACCGGCAAAGAAGATACTTATGCCCAATTCCACCAACTTTTACCTAGGAAGGTGAGCCCTAAGAAATTTCCATACAAAAACAGAGATAATATTCTATTTATTGAATAAAGAACATCAGAGTCCCACACTACCACAGCCAAAATCCATATGAAATGCAACACGCAACTCACCTACGTTAGGTGCCCAAATATCTCTGCCCAGGCTAGGTGAGTTGCGTGTTGCATTTCGTATGGATTTTGGTTGTGGTAATGGGGCACTCTGATGTTCTTTATTCAATAAATAGAATATTATCCCTGTTTTTGTATGGAAATTACTTAGGGGTCGCCTGCCTAGGTGGAAGTTGGTGGGATTGGGCAATATAATTTTAAGAGACATATGCCCGATCCCACCAACTACCACCTAGGAAGCAGACCCCTAAGGAATTTCCATACAAAACCACAGACAATTTGGGTGATTATTATAACTGTCATAACCTTGAAGATATAAATCCATACAAAATACAACATGCAGCTCTACTTAGTTAGGTGCCCAAATATCTCCGCCCAGAATCTCCCTCACTTAAGTAGCTGCATGCTGTATTTTGTATGGATTTATATCTTAAAGGTTATGACAGTTACAATAATCACTCAAATTATCTGTGGTTTTGTATGGAAATTCCTTAGGGGTCTGCTTACTAGGTGGTAGTTGGTGGGATCGGGCAATATACTTTGTGTCTAGTTTTTGTTTCAACACTCTACTTTTATTTTTTATTTTTTTATTTTCAGGTGATACAAAAGAACAAAGTCAATTATTCGTTGCCTTCTCAGTTTACACAAACTCTCAGAGATTATTTACACCAAGTAAGAACCCTGGACCCTTGGCTTGCCTTCACGGCATTAGAGTGATATCGATTCTTTGGATTGTGCTTGGACATAGGTATCTTGCGGCGGGAATGACACCATTAGAAAATTTTGCTGATTATTTGGAGGTATGGACTTAAGCAAAATTCTTTCACTCTATACCAAAGTGAAAATGATTCAATTTCCTCCTGGAATTTTGGTCGTCTCTTAATAATAATATTGTGTATTACAGTGGTTCAAGGACCCAGGAAGTGCAATAATAGCTGGAAGTACAGTATCAGTGGATACATTCTTTTTGATGAGCGGAATATTATTGTCATACACCTTCTTCAGATCTGCTAAAATGAGTATGTTCTTAAAAATCGTAGCAAAAAGAATCTATATAACATCACCTGCTTCACGTATCACAATCAATTGAAATGTTGTTATCCTAAATTTGGATGATAAATCTTCTATTTTCAAAGAACATATCGTCAGCTTAGAGTCTAAACTTGCTATCAGGGCCAGAATGAATTTTACAGGGGGAAATAAAAACACTGCTAAAATTTTACATAATAGGAATCGAAGAAATTAAAATGAAAATTATGCGATTCTGTCGACTTCATTTTTTGCTATATTAAATTTTTGGCAGTATTTTGCCCCCTGTAAAATTCATTCTGGTGCAGATAGCGGATTTGCACTCTAAGCTGAGGATATGAGGAATAATTTTATCAATAGTTGGGCAAAAATGAACAAATGCCAACATAAAAATACAGCAAAATGCTTTTCTTACAAGAATGTAATTTGGAAGGGAAATTCAAATGGAGTGATCCTGAATTTGAGCAGAAATGAACGAATTAATTATAATGCTAATTAACCTTTTGCTTGTTTGTCTTTAGAGAATATTGGTAAAGATCTCCCCATGTTCTACATCCATAGAATCCTGAGGTTAACTCCACTACTCGCTGTGATCGTTTTGTTGTTTGCAACATTGATATCATTATATGGGAACGGACCTTATAAATATGTCGCTGAGTCACAAGTGCGGTCGTGTCAAGAGAACTGGTGGGCTACATTGCTTTATGTACAAAACTACGCTGTGAAGAATATCGTGAGTATCCTTAATCACTTGAAATAATTAGTACATACTGTTGCCAGGGCAATATACATAATTCTAGTGTAGTCGACCGACTCAACCCATTCTTCTTCTTCATCAGTCTTGGTCCCTCCACTGCTGGATATAGGCCTCTTCCATTTGTTTCCAGTCTCATCTATCCCTCGCCTTTCTGACCCACTGCTTACCCGCTACCGAGGTCACGTCGTCCGCCCTTCTATTTTGGGGCCTCCCAACACCTCTTCTGTTTTCCCATGGCCTCCACTTTACGAGTCTGGGTGTCCATATATTTTCGTCTTGTCTTGCTATGTGCCCTGCCCATTGCCATTTAAGTCTTGCTGTACGATCTATGACGTCGACAACTTGGGTTCTTCATCTGATTCCCTCATTTCCAATTCTATCGCTGAGGCTCTACCCAGCATCTGTCTCTCCATGGATCGCTGTGTGCATTTTAACTTAACCTATTAATCGATCTTTATTATTCCAATAGTGTGTTGGACAAACTTGGTACTTGGCTGTGGATATGCAGTTATATATAATATCTCCACTGCTTCTTTATCCTCTGCTGTGGAATGAGAAAGTAGGAATTGTTTGGACTTCGATTCTCATCGCTGGGGCACAATCCATAGCCTTTGCATTGGCTTACGTCAATGAATGGCCAGCTGGAATGTTTAACAGAGGGTAAGAATTTTTTTATGTTGTGTCATTATTGTCATCAAATGTTTCAATCTTTGGGATAATTGGAATGCACAACATCTCATTTACCTATTCAATACGTTCTTGTACACTTCGCAGAACACTAAATTCACATGTCATATCAGTTACCCAGCGTCCCCGGCTTAGTAAGTCCCGGGCTCCAAAATAAACTGGGTTAAAATGCATCTACTCAATATGACTAGGGTCAATATGTCACCACTAGAAATATTCAATACTATTTACTATGAAAGGTGAAGTTTGTATATTACTACGTTTGTTTGGTTATTTTAATACTGAAATATCTTTTTTCAGAGCGATGTCTGCATTATATCAAAGAAATTACTATATTCCAACTCATACCCGAGCAACGCCTTACTTTATTGGACTCTTGGCTGGATACCTCATATTTCATTCATTCAGGAAGAATAAAATTACAACAATACAATACAACTACTCAAAACAAACCATCGGAAAACAGGTAAGAACACGCAACAAATTCCTTTGGTCAGTCAAGTTGTATACAAGATTACTCCTAACCGACTTCTGGAAAAATAGTAACCGAATATATATGTGGGATGATTTCGTGGGAGAGATTCTCGAATGATCCATTTTGATAACGTGATACACCAATGTGGTCAATGCAAAATATACTGGATGATGCAGAGTCGAATCAGTTTTTGAATAAGTTAGGTGAATGGCAGATTCAAGATGTCTTTTCCTCTTTTCAGTGTCTTATAATAATCGGTTGGATCTTTAGTCTAACAATACTGGGTGCCGTTCTGTTTGGCTATCACCCATTGAATCAAACACAGGGATATGAGTTCTCACATTGGAGAGACACTACGTACAATGCGTTCAGCAGAACGGGCTGGGCGATTGCTCTCTTGTGGATAATCGTCGCTTGTGCTTACGGATTTGGAGGTATGGTTACTTTTACAAATGCTTATTCCTGGAAGTGAAAACTTTTCTCCTGTGAAGTATTCTCCTTATCGACTTGTATGACTAAACTTTTAGCTCCATCTAAAGACAGTAAAATCAATACGCGAACAAAACGGCATATAAAAATTAATTGAAAAACTAACGGTTTACAAATGACTGAATTTCTACCTGCCTGTCGATTGAATCAATGGTCAATGGTCATGTCAAAATCCCCTTGTTTATCAGTCGGAGACTTGTCGAAATTTCGTTGTCAATATCACGTGACTACGGATACAACGACGTCCTACTAATTCTAATCAAATTACTATAATTTTATATTTTACCTCATTTCCAATCAATTTGAGATTTATAATTTTCTGCTTCATTAATAATTTATTGTATCAATTTTTTAAAGAGCTTTCGTATTACGATACTTCTTTGTTCTTAGTAAGTATGATTACGAATACATTCTCTGATTGTAAATGTTCCAGGTCCCATTAACTGGTTTCTGAGTTTGACAGTATGGGAAATATTGGGAAGATTCTCCTATGCCGTGTATCTAATTCATATGGGAATTCAACTAATGTTGGTTACTAATAAAAATCACATTCCTCTCTACGATCAAATGAATATTGTAAGTATGATTACTTTGATTTACTTTTTGAGTCTCATAATTCTGAAAAACATAAGATTTACATTTTCAAAACTATTTTCAGATATACGAGTTCTTTGGAGATGGGGTGATATGTTTAGCAATTGCGTATGTCTTAATTTTGGCTTTTGAATCACCCATAGCAATACTGGAAAAGATCATCTTTAAAAGAGGTAAATTTTAATTAAGAAAAATTATGATAAAAATTATTCAGTTTTTCTTCTTTTTCATCACAAACCTTGCAGTTTTAAAAATGTACTCTATATAGGTTTCCGCCAGGCTGTGAAACAATAAAAACATTTATTATTTAGTGACAACTTAAAAATAAACATATCTTCTGAACGACCTTGTCAGCTTGGTATTAATCCTTCAAAATTGGTGTTCTAGTTATTACAGCAAACATCGAATTTTTGATTCACAAAAAAACCAATTACTTACAATGGCAATTCTCATATAATCACCTTCGTTACAAGATTTTACTTAATTGCACTTCGTTGTTTTTTTATTTGCTTGTCTGTACGCAAATCTGGCATTCGTTTTTTCAACGTCTTCCTGCCTACTTAAAGATCTGAAACTCTGAAAACGTATACGTTAATTGTGACAATAAAATTGGATCATCCTTCTCCAAAGTAAAAAAGATGTAAGGCGTTTGAGGAGGATGCAAGGGTAGTGTGGGGTCATGAGGGGGCGTGGTTGGTATCGTTTGGAAGACTGCGAAAACCGGATCTAGAACGTGCAGTCATAAAAATAAATCTTAGTTTTAAAAATGGTTTTTTCGATTACTTATTTATTTTAAACTAATTATTATTATTATCTATGTGTTTTGTACAAATTATTTCCCTGTAGTGAGGTGAATAATTTATCAAAATTTACAAAGTATCAATTATTTTTTTCAGGCAAGATTGACAATTCACAGAAAGTAATCCAACATGAAAAGTTGGACCAGCCGCCCTATTATAATGAGGAAAAAACTGAAAAAGTCAGACTAGACGGAAATGTATGAAGAACGCGGAGACGGGACTTTCCAACACACTTCTCAGTATTATTGGCTGTAAAAGTCTACATATCACTTATGATTAATATAATGAAGTCGTAAACTTGGGTTAATAATGGGAATGTACTGGGAATAATTCAATCATCTAGAAAATTTGTCTATAAGGATATCAAGGGAGGATGAAATATCAGGTTTTTGAAATCTTTTTAAGATATTATAAGTAGTATTTATAAATTAGGGACTTATAAGTAGTAATTAGGGAATTATAAGTAGTAATTCTACACCACTGCAGTGGCTCCCAGTGTTGAGCGGCATAGCCCCCCCAGAGCTCCGACGAAACGAAGCAACAATGAGGGAATGGACGAAGTGCTCCGACAATGCGGCCCTTCCAATACACCAGGACATTCCCAATGAGGACTCACTCCGCCTCGAGTCCAGCCACCCCTCCTGGAAACTTGGGAGGGAGCTCATGGCGAATGATTATAACGAATGAATAACACAAAAATGGAATGGGGACGTGTATGGAGGGAAAGCGGCGTAGACACTGATGGACTTGTGGGGGACCCTTCGACAATGCCACCTGGTAGCCACCTGCCACGCCGCTTGTGGTGTAACCTGAACAGGATCAGAACGGGACACGGAAGGTGCGGCCTTCTCCTCCATAGATGGGGCAAAAGGGAGCACCCATATTGCCCCTGTGGAGGGGTGGAGTCTGTCACCCACATCACCAGGGAGTGTCCACTCACCAGGTTCAGCGGTACCATCGAGGACATGCACAACCTGTCTCCTGAGGCTCTTCAATACCTGAGCTCCCACGATCTTAAACTCTGACTCTGCCTTGTTAACGCCATACGATATATATATAAATTAGGGATTCGATAAGCTCGACCTAGTGTAAAAATTGTTTAGCATCTATTACTCGTTATGTTAACATACTCGCATAGTCCATATGAAGTGTAAATGAACAAATAAATTAAATTAATGTATTTATATGTACCTATATACCCCAATCTCCTTTCCTCATTAATTCCTTCCTTCTCACAGCCTGTGATTGGTACCTACTTGCAGATGTTAGGTTAGGTTTTATATTTTTATTATTTTTTATTAATTTTTATTAACACAGTAATAATTCTATTTGATATTTTATGATTATGATTGACCCTACATTGAACTTACTCTGTGTACACAGTAATAGGGCATTGAATTCACTATTTGTATTGAATCAGTTTGTTTTTGTTTAAATTCATGTTCAGTGTCTGTCCGTGTGCTTTGTGAATAAATAAATAAAAATAAATATATTTTTTAATCTTTTACTACCTGCTCATAGTCAAATTCGTGGCAACCGTGAAAATTCTAGGTTAAAATGATACAAATAGCATATGTCTTGGAGAATGCTACTGTAAAAAAAGAGATAAGGTTTGGAAAATATGTTCCATACTGAGGTTCTCAATAAAAATGTGGTATGAGTCAAACGCTAGCGGATCCAGGGGGGGGGGGGGGGCTAGGGGGCTGAAGCCCCCTCCAAAACCATGAGTGACAGTACTTTATATACAACAAATCGAAGGGTTTCAACCCCTTAGCCCCCCCTAAAACGTTGAGTGAAAGTACCTTTTACCATGTGTCGACATTCAGCCCCCCTCCAAAATTAAATCCTGGATCCGCCACTGGAGTTAAACAGTTTTTCATGAATAAAATAATATTTTAATCTTATCTAATGAATTAGATTAGTACGTACTTTTACTAGTAGCGGTAGTACTTTGCCCACTGATTAAGAATACGCATATTGACATTAAGAAAAAGAGATAATTGAGACCTTAGATCTTGACAACCTTACTAAATATGCTTTAAAAAAAATAGGGTCAAATAAAACGGGTCCAAAGTGAGACCCTTGAGGTACACCACTAGTTGCCAGTATCTTCCCAGACGTATTGCCTTCCCGATTCAAACAGAAAGTTCACGTCCTGTAATATAATTAGTCATAGAACTTTTCTAAATCTCTCTCTGTTACTCCTCTTTCATAGATAACCACTGTCCACCAGAAAGGTAACAAAAAGCAGAAATCACAAGGAAATAGTAATATCCCACTTTTTTAAGAATCCGTAGTCGACAATAATTGTTAGTTTCTTTTAAATATGAATTTGTGGAGAAAACCCACCACAGAAAATTCACAACATTGGCACGGGCAATCTGGGATTATTTAATAATACATTGGTTTTTACATTTAATTTGTAGATAATCAAAAAGATTTGCATCTATAAAGTAATTAAGATAAACAAAATTATCAAAGTAACTTCCAGACAGATTTTGTGAATTGTGTAGCTATCACAATCTGCTATATATATTGGCGTACTGGCCATTCGAATTGGTAATCGAAGTTAGTCAAGTTTTTTTTATGGGAATGTGATCTATTCAAAGTGTCAATTATTATGAAGTTTTTATTAGTTTTATTGCTGTTGAGTGCCATTCAATACAATGATGGATCATTGGATAAAGTACAAGAAGAAGAGATTACGAGTGAAACATATTATTTAGAAAATATAGCAAAGCAAAGTTCGTTTGTCGCAGAAGATGATGAAATCAACAATGACTGTTTGGAAGATCTTCAAGATATTGTCAAATTAAATGGATCATGGACCCTGAGAAGTTTGTACATATTTGTTTATTAACAATTAATTATTAATTTATTAAAATGGAACTGCGTATAACATATTAGAGTAGTTTTGATTGGTCATCTAGATAGACTGACACTGAGTGTCAAGAAAGGTTTTTTTTTGTAAATTTTGAAAAAAAAACATTGGGATCAAAGTTCAAAGAGTTATCACAGAGAAACATTCATTCAAACACCAACATAATAATAAAAGATTTGTGACTAATAATTAAAGAATTCGAAATTTTCAGTGATTGATTCAGCTGGTAAAATTCCTCATGGAATATTGAGGGGGAACTTAGCCAGCATTGGCCAGTACAGGGAATGTATTGAAACATCATTTGAGAGACCATCTGGGAGAGAGATCACAGGACGACATTGTATGGTCAGAAATACCCTCAAGTTACCAAGTCAGTCAAAGGAAATCATGTTTCATAATATCAGTCCGGCAGAACTTTGGTTAGAAGTTGGAATTAGAAATGAAGACATATTGGAAAGGTAAATAAATATAGAAGTTTCAATATGACATAATAAAGATATTTTCTTTTTGGTTACAAATAATTCAATCCTTATCATTACAGTCCAATTACCAGGAATGGAAGTAGAACTATTACTATCACCACTGGAATATGTTTTCCTTCTTCATGCAGCCCACAAGAAATGAACAAAATACTCAGTCTTATACCTAGTGACTTTCCATTGAAAGCTAATATATCTGATACAACGTGCTCTACTCAGAGGAAAATAGAGCTCTCACCTGGGAATATTGGAACAATGTAAAAAAACAATTCATGAATCACATTTTTAACCTTCTTGTCGGATTCGTTTGATAGACCTTTTCGGAAGAGTTGACTCTTTTTGGTGGGAGTCTTGTGCCCGATCCCACCAACTACCACCTAGGAAGCAGACCCCTAAGGAATTTCCATACAAAACCACAGATAATTTCAGTGATTATTATAACTGTCAAAACCTTTAAGATATAAATCCATACAAAATACAGCATGCAGCTCTACTTAGTTAGGTGGCCAAATATCTCGGCCCAGAATCTCCCTCACTTAAGTAGCTGCATGCTGTATTTTGTATGGATTTATATCTTAAAGGTTATGACAGTTATAATAATCACTCAAATTATCTGTGGTTTTGTATGGAAATTCCTTAGGGGTCTGCTTCCTAGGTGGTAGTTGGTGGGATCGGGCATTGGTGTATTTTGAGGATGTTTTTATTGTAATAAGATCTAAAGTTAGGAATGACATCTAAACATACTGTACCTACGTATTGCGCGAGTAGTGAAGACTTGTGCCTTCCTGAGGTACTTCAAACGACCAAGCAGGGGTAGAAGTTTGTCTCAAGTCCCCCCAATTATGACGAGGACCTTTTTTCGTCTTTTTTTAGATTTCCGCAAACATTATCTTTTTGTATTCGGGTCATACTTTTAATAAGTTGGATAAAATAATTATTACACAGAAGTTTTGTGGCGTCATAATGTTCTTACAGTTGATAAGATCAATAATTATAATTTGTGTACCAAAGTACTGTGTTTTACCCGTGTTCTAATTCCTTATCATACGCACATATTAACATTAACTATTTTCAGATTATGATCTTTTAACATAATTATGCGTGTACAATTAAAATTTAAGAACACCTGCTGAAATCAATACTCGATCAAATATTACATGATCATTATTTCATTTTCGTCATGAATGACTATTTATTATGGCACATATCCCTCTCAAAACCGGATTTTAGTCTAGGAATCTAAAAGCCTAATGGTGGAATTTGTATGATTCGGCAGACTCAGAGTGTCAGTTAATGTTATGTTCCCTATCAGTAGCATACTCGTATATGCGGCTGATGCACCGTGCGAGTCCCAAAAAATATCTATAACTTCAGTTATTTGAAACTCATTTTATTTCTTCAAACTTGGTAAAAGCTGAATTGAAAACCATAATAAAATAATGTGCCAAAAAATGTAAATGAACAACCAGAAAGAAATTAAAGGTCATTTTATTAAGTTTTTTTTCCTTTTTTAGATCATTTCTATCTGTGGTTGGTTTCATTATGTTGTGCAGCACATTGTATGATCTATGGTATCAAATTGTGAAAAAAGGTAATTTGTAAAGAATAGTATTTTTTAAAGAGTTCTAGAGCTGAATCTAAGATTTTTTCCGGCAAAGTATTTGAAAATTTAACAATCATACCAATGTTTGATTTTTTGAGGCTCGCGCTCTTCAGAAATTATATTTTTATCATTTTCAGGTGACAGAAAAGATCAAAAACAGTTATTCGTCGCCTTCTCAGTATATACAAACTCTCAGAGATTGTTTACTCCAAGTAAGAACCCTGGACCCCTGGCTTGCCTTCATGGCATCAGATCATTATCGATCCTTTGGATCGTGCTTGGGCATAGATATGTTGCAACAAGTATGACACCAGTGGAAAACTACGCAGATTTTTTGGAGGTAGAGACTTAAAAGAATTACTTCTGTTTACCAAAGGCGGTAGTACTTGTCGCATGACGGCGGTGAAGCTCCCCACCCATCACGTCGCGTCAAATACCGGGGGAGGCTCAAAGAGGAGGGCAGAATGCCGTGTGGAATGACAAATTGCATGAATGTGACGGATGATAGGAGTGTGTGTAAGGATAGGGCTGTCTGGCGCTCTATCCTCTCTGCCTACCCTGCAAGGAACGTGGCGTGAGGGTATAGATAGATACCAAAGTAAACAAGACCGCCCGCCCGGTCCATACGGTCACGAAATAAGTCTTCATTAATTTTCAATTTTCTTTTCCAGTGGTTCAAGGACCCAGGAAGTGCAATAATATCTGGAAGTACAGTATCAGTAGACACATTCCTATTGATGAGCGGAATCTTATTGTCATACGTCTTCTTTAGATCTGCTAAAATGAGTAAGTTAATAAACAACAAATTAGTAGATAGCGCTTTCGTCTATTGAACTGTTGTTAGATTAAATCTGGACGGTTTTGAAGGAACCTTTGGCTTTGAAATAATAGTAGTTTTATCAACAGTTGGGTGAAAATTGTCAGATGGTGATATATGCAGAACTAGAGGAAAAGCTCGTCCATATGATGATACTGAATAAGTGCAGCAATCAGCAAATATTTCTACTTCTTCTCAGCCCGAAACCGTCTACTCCTGAACGTAGGCCTCCTACAAGCCTCTCCACTCCTGTCTATCTTGCGCCTTCTGCATCCATGTTCCACCTACAAACTTGACAGTGTCATCTCTGCAGCGGAGTTGGGGTCGTCCGGGATTTCTTTGTGATGTTCTAGGGCGCCAGAACAAGAGGCGTTTTGTCCATCTGTCGTTTGAGCTACGGGCAACATGACCAGCCCAGCGCCATTTTACCGTAGTGGCTCTTTGGAAATTGTCCAACACTTCCGTTATTTTTCTATTACTTATTGTTAATTAACGTGTTTTGCTTGTTTGTCCATAGAGAATATTGGTAGAGATCTTCCCATGTTCTACGTCCACAGAATACTTAGGCTAACTCCTCTGCTCGCTGTTGTCCTTCTGCTGCATACAACATTGTATTCACTATATGGAAACGGACCTTATAAATATATTTCGGAATCAGTGGTGCGGACCTGTCGAAATAACTGGTGGTCATTGTTGCTTTATGTACAAAACTATGCTGTAGAGGGGATTGTGAGTATCACTGTGCATTTTATTTCAACTGAAAAGCTCAATATTATAGAATATGTTACCGACGGGGTTACAGAAAATATGATTAGTATTGTTGCAATTGGCAATTTATCCATTTCGTACGAGATTTTAACCCTCGATCTTTCTTCATTTCAGTGCATTCCACCAACGTGGTACTTATCAGTGGACATGCAGTTATATATAATATCTCCACTGCTTCTTTATCCTCTACTGTGGAAGAAGAAAGTAGGAATTGTTTGGACTTCGATTCTCATCGCTGGAGCACAATCCATAGCTTTTGCATTGGCTTACGTCAATGAATGGCCAGCTGCAGTGTTTAACAGGGGGTATGAAATTTTGAAATACAATATTATTCAATATATTGAGTCATTTAATAAGGGAGTCTTGGATCTCCGTTTTTTCATCGTTTTAATCAATCCAATCAACTGTAAGCAGTTCACATAATATTTTTCAAGGATCAGGGTTATTTTCGTTCCTTGGTTTCTCTGTGCAGGTACAGTATACCTTTAAACAGTTTATTGAGGACTTTGCAGAAACATCATAGTGCAAGATACATCGTCAGATTGCCAGTTACCTAGCCTAGAACCTCTAATTTCAAGTCCAACAAAAATTTTATTAGCTATTTTAACACTGAATATTACTTTAAATTTCAGGGCGAAGTCTGCAGCATTTCACAGATACTATTACATTACAACTCACACCAGAGCGACGCCTTACTTTATTGGAGTCCTAGCTGGATACCTCATATTTCATTCATTCAGGAAGAATAAAATTACAACAATACAATACAACTACTCAAAACAGAATATCACCAAACAGGTATGGACACGCATCAAATTTCTTTGGTCAGTAAAATTGTATACACAAGATTGCTCTTAAGAAGTCGTGTTCAGATTGTCTTTCCATCTCTTTGCTAGAGTTCTGGGCAATGATTGGTACCCTGCTGGTATTTCATAGAACGTTGTATACTGGATTCTTGAATAGTCTTTTTTTTTTTAAATGTATCTGGGTTTATCGAAAAAACCCAAATACATCTTTGTACACTACACAGAAAGCTTAAAAGATTGTGTTGTAAAGTGGAGTAAGTCGGGGATTGAACCCGCGCCCACTGGATTAACAGTCGAGCGCGTTACCAACCAGGCTACCGACCACCTCGAGTTTCCGAGTTTCCCAGTCTGATTCTGAGAATACCCATGAAGAATACTCCAAGGATCCAGGATCTTAGGATTATATACTTCATAAATAAGGTGAATGGCAGATTCAAGTATCTTTTCCTCTTTTCAGTGCCTTATAATAATCGGTTGGGTATTTAGTCTAACAATACTGGGTGCCGTTCTGTTTGGCTATCACCCATTGAATCAAACAGATGGATATGAGTTCTCACATTGGAGAGACACTACGTACAATGCGTTCAGCAGACAGGCCTGGGCAATTGGTGTCTTGTGGATAATCGTAGCTTGTGCTTACGGATATGGCGGTATGGTTAAATCATTGAATCCATTGGTTATTTTTTTCTCTCAAGTTTATGTACGAAATATTTGAAATTCTATTGCAAATATTCCAGGTCCCATTAACTGGTTTCTGAGTTTGACAGTATGGGAGATATTGGGAAGGTTCTCTTACGCTTTGTATCTAACTCATATGGGAATTCAAATTATGTTGGCTGCTAACAGAAAACATGTCATTCTTTATGATCAGTTGATTATTGTAAGTATTGGTGACTATGAATTTAAAAAAAACTTCCGATTTCGATGAAAATATATTCAATTAATACTTACATTAATTTTTAACTATTTTAACAATTTTTAGATATATGAGTACTTTGGAGATCTGGTTGTATGTTTAACTATTTCGTATGTCTTAATTATGGCTTTCGAATCACCCATAGTAGTACTGGAAAAGATCATCTTTAAAAGAGGTAAATTTAGGAAACTTTAACATAACTATTCATATGTAGATTTGTTTTTTTCTTCGTGTGAAGATCTGATGATCCGACGTTTCTGCGAACCTATCGCCGCCTTGGTCACGGATTGTAATGTTGTGTGTATGATGTGGTGAGTGAAGTATGAAAAATTAGCATTCGCAGCGATAGCAGGTGTAGTGTGGCGTGTGCATCTTCGTGTAAGGGTGTGTGAGACGCGCGTGCGTTATTATTAACTATTCATATTTTTCCTTTTTATTCATTAAACTCCTGGGTCCATGTTGTCAAAACAATCAAACTACATTTTATTATTATTATTATTATTATTATTATTATTTGTTATTGGGTAGGCAGCTTTCGCTGTTTTGACCCAAGTCCCAGTTAAGTTGTGTTTATATTATCTAGTCTTTTAGTCTTTTAGTGCATGAATTAGTATTAAAACATGCGTCTCTTCTGATTGAGCGCGGATGTCGATTTGCTATAAATCCTTCCAAATCGGTGTCCTTATTTGCGTCATGCAAAACAACACATTTCTCGAGAAAACAAAGAAAATACATTGTTACTACGAATAAGTAAATAATCATTTTATGTAATTTTGTTTTGTCTGCACCCTCTTAATTATTAATCTTATTTTATTTTTTTAAATATGCTTACGTCCATGTTAGCTGTGTAAGGCATAATTTCAATTAGTTCGCCATGTTTTTCACCATGGAACTAAGATTTTAATAGTAATTGACTAACTCACTTCCTTTTTTTTCAGATAAGACTGACAATTCTCAGAAAGTGGAGCAACCCGAAAAGATAGATCAAGTGCCCTATTATCACGAGGAAAAAATCGAAAAAGTCAAATCAGACGAAAATGTATGAAGGAGGTCTTTTTTATACGCGGAGTCGCCTACACACTTCTCAGTATTATCAGCAAGAAAAGTCTACATATCATCAGTCATGATTGGTGTACCTACAAACTCATTAACCTAATACTCGGAAAAATTCACTCATCCAGATAATTTATGGGCGAGAATATTAAGGGAATAATGTAATGTTTAGATGCGCGGACATGTGCGCGAAATATCAGTTTTTAGGAATATATTCTTACGATATTACTTGCATAAATAAATGACTGATTATTACATTTATATATGTTTAGATTGCGCAATCCTTTACTGCCCCTACTCCTAAAACTTGTGGCAATCCTAAAGATGGTTGGTTCATTCTACATAAGTAGCACTTTTCTTGGAAGATTTCACTGCAAAAAAGGTAAACTGGAACTGGTAAATGTTACGAACTCACACAAGTGTTAAGTAATCCTCAGATTGACCAATGAACTCAGCCGACGATCTGTAATGAGCCTGCTGGAAGTTAATCATTCAATGTATATTTGTTACACATTACACTTTTGATCGATAATGCAACAATAAAATCAGTCAAAACAAAACAAATGTTATGTTTTAAAAACATTTTTATTCACAAATCACCCACATAGGTTGGACTGCCTAGTTAAAAAATATATATTCATAAATATGAATCGAAGTTGTCTAGTATTGTGTTCTAAACGGTTTTATCCTCAGAGTGGCATTCTAATTTTGAACTAGTGGTCCTTTCAACTTTTGCCTCCACATGTGTAGTCTTTCCTAAAACGGAGAAGATATGATTTAGCTTTCATAAAATTGAATCTGTGCTTACCGAAATAAAAAAAGAGATCGCTAATACCATATAATCCTTTAAATAATTTTACGCACCGCAAAACACAAACTCGAAATTTCGCTATGCTTTTTAAAACAAATAATAAAAATTATTATATTATTATAATGAATCTTTCTTTTTCAAAGCTTTTCTCCCAGTTGCATTATCTTCTGTCGAAATAAAACTCTGACGAGCCTTTGAGGTATTATTACAAAGTGTTTTTATAAGCCATAAAAATAAAAAGGAGAAAGCCTTTGCAGGTGTGAAGGATTTGTTTCGTGTGAATTTTTTGGTAAATGGAAAATTGCCTCCAGGCAAAAAATTAATCAAAAAGAAATCTCTCCCGAAAAATTTCATTTCCAGGATACTTATTTAGTGCCTGCATACCCCATTTAGGTCATTGACCTAGATAAACAAAATAAAAGGAAACAAAAGAAAAAAGGAATAAAAAAATACCTCTTTTGAAAATGATTTTCTCCAAAACGCCGATAGGAGACTCGAAAGCCAGAATTAGAACGTATGAAACAGCAAAACTTGCAACCAGATCTCCAAGAAAGTCATAAACCTGTAAGCAAATAAAAGTTATACCGTTAAAAAACTTAAGTCAATTTTAATGTGAAATCGACACTCTTTTTCTCAGATTATTTTCCTATTTTTTGTCTCTTTAAGGTGAAAATTCCACCGTTTAATTCTACAACTAAAAGTGTCAGTCGAAACATTGTCGCTAGGTAAAAAAAAATCAAATTCAATGACAGACATTTATAAAAATATACGGAGGCATTAATAAAAATTAAGGAAATGACTGGGAGAGATTTGTGCTAGGCGGTGCGGATTGTGGAGAACAGAGAGGACTGGAGGCGTTTTGTTTTGTCCGTGGGTAACTCCACAAATCACTACCCTCAGCAATAAGGAAACGATGAAGGAAAAACAATTATTAAAAAATCTTACCGCAGTTGTATGAGAGAATGCTTTCATATGGTTTGTAGTGTAAACCAATAATAGTTGTATTGTCATGTGAGTCAAGTAGACTGAGTATGTGAACCGTCCAAGAATTTCCCACATCGTTAAACTTAGGAACCAATTGATGGGCCCTGAGATAAAAAAAATCCTTTGGAATCATTAGAAAAAGCGATACATACCCCCGTTTTCACCAACTTTTACCTAAGAAGGAGACCCCTAAGAAATTTCCATACAAGAACAGAGATAATATTCTATTTATTGACACGCAGGCCTACCAACCACACCCTAATTCCATACAAAATGCAACACGCAACTCACCTACGTTAGGTGCCCAAATATCTCTGCCTAAATAGAATATTATCTCTGTTTTTGTATGGAAATTTCATAGGGGTCTCCTTCTTAGGTAAAAGTTGGTGAAAACGGGGGATATTCATGTCTATAGAGTGATTTTGCCTACTCAGGTAGTTGTGAATTTTTGGTATATTATGTAGGACAATGGAGTAGTCAAGAATCCAAATTTACACAATATTTCTCCTTTTGTCCGCTCCGCTACCTTAAAAATGGCCACTTTTTGTACATTATGCAATACAACTTCGTTGTTTCGCGTTTAAGGTCAAAATACTTTTTTACTGATTTGTACATCATGAAATTTCCTACAACTCGTTGATATATAATTTTTCTCTAAAGTAAAGAGCAGCGGAGATATCAAGCTGCAAAAACTAATCAAATTTCAACATTTCATGATTGCCATCTTATCTCCATATCCATAACCACACGCCACGATTACCCAAAGTAGACAAAAAACCCAGGCCGTTTTACTGAATGCTAAGAATAATGAGTCTTCCCATTTTGAAAATGTGTGCCCCGGTTGATTCAATGGATAGACTCCAAATATAACTGCTCCCATAATTATAAGACTAATCGCCCAGCAACATAGTATAATAAACTGGAAAGTATAATAAACATTACTTGTATGAGAAATGTTTGAAAAAAGTTATGTAAAAAGTTTTTGAACTATAATTTATTGATTGTTTGAAGATTAACCTTATGGAAGCACATTGTAAAATTATTTGTAAAATAAAAACACTGTTTTTTACTTCCACTATTTATTTTTGAGTACATACACCAGAGATCTTTCAAAGCTAATGCTTTATCTTCAGTGGTTATCTATGAACTTTTCTCTAACCTCGAAGTTCATAGATAACCACTGAAGATAAAGCATTAGCTTTGAAAGATCTCTGGTGTATGTACTCAAAAATAAATAGTGGAAGTAAACAACAGTGTTTTTATTTTACAAATAATTTTTTATCTATTTTCAGGCGTACCTTTTTTAAATGATTCTGCTGAAGAAACTTGTATCGTATTGTTGAAATGTTTTTCTCTTTAAATGACTGAAATATTAAGTATCCGGATAACACTCCAATAAAGTAAGGTGTGGCTCTCGTATGAGTTGGGATGTAAAATTCCAGCATCATTTCTGGCGATTCTCTATTGGAATAAAGAAAAAAAAAGCTTAAACTCGTAGCAGAATTTCTTTATCCTTCCGCCTAACTTACAGTTGAATGAAGAACTTACATTTTCTATAGAAATTGACATTACCGGATGTGTTAAAATATTTTTAATAGAGAGTTTATTATACTATGTAATTCGTCACTTGAGTTTGATAGACAACGCTACCGCGGTTTCAACGCTTGAGCGTCATTAACATTTATAATCTACGCTCGTTAATGACGCTCAAGCGTTGAAACCGCGGTAGCGTTGTCTATCAAACTCAAGTGACGTATTACATAGTATAATAAACTCTTTATTAAAAATGTCTAAAAACGTTCACATAGTAAATAACGAAAAATCAGTGAAAGGGTTAAAACATGTCATTTTTACAACGTCGCCTGCTTGTAAAATTGCATGCCTTAGCCATATAAGTAGCCTGAGTATTATTTATATACTTTATGCAGCCTGTATGGCAAGTCTTGTAAATAATAAAGTTTAGTTCATCAAGATAAATTATTGCAATAAGACTATAGGACCCATTGTCAAAAATGGTAAGGCGATACACTATTGGTTATTAAGATCTTTTGGAGCCAAAAAATCATGAATTACTTACTGCAAATGAAAAAATCCAGCAAACCATTGGTTTAAGAAAGCGATTGCAGTTGTTAAAGATTGGGCAGCAGCAATGACAATTGACAATCCCAAGATACCAATTTTCTTGTTCCATAGAAGTGGATAAAGTAGTAATGGAGATATAAAGTAAAGCTGCATGTCTACTGCCAAATACCAGGATTGACCAACACACTATGAATAAAGAAAATGAATAATAATGTTTTAATGACAGTTAATTCCAGTTGGCATGTTGGCAATCATGAGCAGTTGGTACAGCTGGCTGGAGTGCAGATCTCCCAAACGAGGAGGGCTGGGTTCGAGTTCCGGCGCTGAAGATGTATATCTGCTCTTCACGGTACGAGCTTTTATAACATGTAAACATTGCTGTATACTATTGAAAGTCCATGGAGGATTAAAATAATTAATGATTGGTTTACTTCCGTTCTAAACATCTAATTTAACACTTTGGCCGAGTATCGTATGAGATGGAGTAACTATATGGCTTTCATCCACCTGATTTACTAAATGTTTCGACCGACCACTTGTCGTCAATTAAGCGTGGAAGCTTTTGGTATGAAAGCAGCAATAATAAAAAATATCTGCCAAATGTTTTCATGTAACTCCAACAGATGTCGCTAATAAGGGTCAATGTGGATGGTGGTAAGATGTCAAAATAGATTGTCGTATAATTAAGTATGGATACTCACTATGTATTCACCAACGTAATTTTGAACGTACAATAATGATGCCCACCACTCTTTTATACAGGACTCGACGACCACAAGATCGACTACAAATTTGAACGGTCCGTTTCCATAATGCGAAAGTAAGGTGACATGTAACAGGATGATCACAGCTAGTAGTGGCGTCAATCTGAGTATTCTGTGAACGTAGAACATTGGGAGATCTCTAGCGATATTCTCTACAAAATAAATGAAAAGTAAAATAAGTAGCAAAAAAATTACACTTAGGTACACAAACAGTAGGTATACAATATTATTATTATTAATTTTGGGTAAGCGGCCTAGGCTGATGGGCTCGAATCAAAGTATGTGCTATCCGTCTTTTTGAGAAAGTCATCCAATCTGGTTTAAAAACGTTCATGGTGCTTGTATCACATTTTTGGGTAGACGGTTCCACATATTCATCACTCTATTGCAAATAAAATTCTATCTTGGATAACTGTGAAACCGTCCCTTTGCAGAGCTTCATAGAATGTCCTCTCAAATGGCTATTGGTATTCAGGGTGTAAATGGAGCTAATATCGGGAACATCATAGTAGCCATTCATAATCTCATATGTTTCGATAAGGTTAAGATAATATAGTACACATATAATAGAAAATCGTCTTCCAGGGGGGATCACAACAAGAATGAAACAATACAAATATCTAATAGTTAATTACAAGTATAACGCCATGTGTATACTATCCCTATATGAGTACGGCGTAACCAGAACAGAACATAATAGATACAATCGTTTTGCAATATTTAATGAGTTGAATGTTTGGGTTCCAAATAACAAAGAGAAAAATTACTCCGACAGTTCACTCACACTCATTTTGAATTTTACAATAAACATACTTACCAGTTTTCGCAGATTTGAAGAAAACATAGGATAATAAGATTCCGCTCATCAGGAAAAAAGTATCCACAGAAACAAGACCTCCTAAGAGAAGTGCACTGCTTCGATCATCTGTAACCCACTAAATATAATTCAAAATAGCGTTACTAAATAATGTACTTAATGAATATCCCATGGTTTGGGTGATATTATAATACAATGAGATCCCTCCACAGTAGAGTGGTGTGTGTGTGAGGGAGTCGTCCGCCCCGGGCCCAAAAATCCGTTAAATCCCATGTATTTTTATCAGTTTCTGGAAAAAAATCACTTGCGCCGCTACTTTCTATCTTTTTATACCACAGCAATATCAAAATTCTTCAGAATTTCTGTAAATTTATGAGCATTTTGGATTTAAATGCCCAATTATTTAGGCATTTAAATCCAAAAGGCTCATGAATTTCCTAAAAAAAACAAATTCGAATTTGGAATTTGGTTTCCGAAACCCACGCTAAGCCACTGGTCCTACCCCTAATATGGTTGTGTGTTTGCTCCGGATATTCTCTGCAAGAACGCCTTCTACCAACCGATCTATCGCACCTTTGACAAGTGTTTGACAGGTACTGGTTTATTTTTGATATTATATTTTATTTAGAATCAGCAAACAAAAACTGTTCTTACATCAACCATATCCGCCACATTTTCTATCGCTGATTGTGAAATGTATGAATATCTGTGACCTAGCACGATCCAGAATAAAGTAATCACTCTGATGCCATGAAGACACGCCAAGGGTCCAGGGTTCTTACTCGGAGTAAATAATCTTTGAGAATTTGTGTAAACTGAGAAGGCGACGAATAATTGCGATTGACTTTTCTTATCACCTAAAATATTTTAACATTATTATATCTAGTGTTTGTATTTGCTGTTTGATTTGTCAATAATGAAATGATTTATTTAGAACCTTTCTTTAACATCTGATACCAAAGATCGTACAATGTACTGCATAACATAATGAAACCAACCACAGATAGAAATGATCTGAAAGAAAAATGATAAAATATTAGACCAATAACACTGATATGTAACATAGATATGCCTAGAAACAATGACACTAACAGCCAAAAGCATACACAAATTAAAGTGTACACAGCGGGCCATGGAAAGGCAGATGCTCGGCGTGAGCTTTCGAGATAAAATTAGAAACGAGGAAATAAGACGCCGAACTAAAGTTACAGATATTATGGACCGCATTGCAAAATTAAAGTGGCAGCGGGCTGGGCATATGGCTTGACAAGAGAATACTAGGGGGGCACCCAGAATCCTACAGTGGAGGCCCTGGAACAAAAGTAGAAGCGTCGGAAGACTTCCCAAAAGGTGGTCTGATGACCTAGTCCAGCAAGCCGGAAGAATCTGGATGCGGAGGGGGAGAAACAGAGATGAGTGGAAGGAAATGGAAGAGGCCTACGTCCAGCAGTGGAGGGAGGAAGGCTGAGGAAGAAGAAGAACATAGATATAAAATTTTGAACAGAGTTTATTTAACTATGTATGAAGTCACTTAATTTGTTAAACACGCTACCGCGGCTTCAACGCTTGCGTGTCATTTACGAGCGTAAACTATAAACTTATATTTTTTCGTATTTTAGTAGGTAGTTTTAAAAAAGTTTATATTATTTACGTTCGTAAATGACGCGCAAGGGTTGAAACCGCGGTAGCGTGTTTTACAAATTTAAGTGACTTTATACATTCTAAATAAACTTTTTTTGTTCAAAATGTCTATAGTCACATAGTAAATGCCAAAAACATAAGTGAAATGATATATAAAATATTGGAATAATCGATTTCGATAGAAGAAATGACAGATGAGAAAAATGCAGAGAAAAAAAGTGTACTTGAATTTAATATACGTTTGATCATTACTTACTTACATAGTTGCAATATCACCCGAAGACAGTTTAATTGTTTTTTTGTCGACGGTACAAGTGCGCTCAACGATCATAATTTCAGAAGAATTGCCAAGAAAATTCGATAAAACTTGATTAATCGCCCTCACGTTGCATGAAGATGGTAAGCAAATGCCAATATTAAAATCCAATCGAACGCTATCACCATCCCTTGAAATTGCTCTGTAAAATTGATTGAATATTGATATTTTGTGGATAGCAAAATGCATAAATCTCTGGAACGACTTTATGAATGAATTTGCCAAAAGATAGCAATATTTATTGAACGAAAAAAAAACATTAACACCTTCCTCTTTCATGTATAAATCCAACCGAAATATGTAATGTAGGTATAAGGAAGAATTGGAAGGTTGCTAAACTTAACTAAATACGCGTCACTGGACACTGGTTATGGATGACTCTTTTGAATGTCCATGAAAGATTTTAAAGTCATTCACGATATAACTAGAGGGTAGACGTAGTTTAGCATTATCATACTAACTTGTTTTTAATTTCCTTAGATTTTGTCCCAAAGTTCATTAAAGGTTTAGCCAAATAATTATTGTAATTTTGTTCCCAAGTATCAGGCGGAGTCTGAATGTTTATGGGAACGTTTAGCATGCAGTGACGCCCATCGATTTTTCTTCCAGATTGCTTAGTGAACGATGTTTCTATACATTCTCTATACTGGCCGATACTGTTGAAGTTGTATCTCAATATACCGTGAGGTATTCCTCCACCTGAGTCGATCACTGAAAAAAATCAATTTTTAAGGGGTCAAAAAAATCAATTAACACCAGGAATGACGTCACAGACATTTCCCACGGCATTAAGGTTCAAAATCGCGTGACAATCGCATGATAAAATGGTAAAAATAGCGTTTTTTCTATTTTTTTGGGTTAATTTTGCGTCTATCACAGATCGCGCGACCAGTGTGCAATGAACTGTAGTATTTTGGGTGACTTGAAATTAAATGTGCACTTTTTCATACTACCTAATTGCTCCTCTGTTTTATCAATAGTGTTATTCTAATAAGGGCTGGCATGTCGTTCCTTCCAAACCATCAACATAGTTAATAGGGTCTTTGCATGTTTTTTTTTTATTTATTTTGGTTTTCGGTACATTAAGTATAAATTAAGGTTTCACAAAAATTTGAGATTTTAATTTTGTGTCTTTGTGGATATATTTATAAAATAAAGTCTCATATTCCATTCCAGAGCAAAAACAGGTTTTTGACTGGCCACCATATTGTGACGTCACGTTCCCCAAGTCATCCATAAATACTCCACAAACAATCCAATTTCTGACTATGAATTTCATGGGGTTATGACGTCACAATCACGTTAACCGATGAGCGCTCGTTTCAGAGCACCTGAGAAAAATGGGTCAAATTTACATTTACAATTTACATTTTCTATTAATTATTATAAATTAACGGTGAATTAAAATTACATTTCATAATTTTATTTGTAATTCTAGTAAGTAGAACTATCGATTAAGTATATCAATAAAAAAAATCAAATACCCTATTAATAATAATCTAAAAAAATATTACTTACTCCTCCACACCCATGTTTGGTTCAAGGCAATAATGTCTTTCAAATCTTCTAAACAATCTTCACTTATAGAGTTTTCATCGTGAGCCACAATTTGGTTCGCCACATTCAACAAGGACGACTCACTTGCAATTATGTGAATAATCTCATCGTGAAACTTTTCCAAATGAGCATGAGATTTATTCACACAACTTATTATAAGTAAAATCAATCCCAAATAAATTAAATTCATAATCAAGTAATAATTTATTAACACTTATGTGTATGTAGCGTTCTGTGATAGACTAATCTTTGGTATCAATTTTGTAAACATCATATTTTTGTTTAATTTTATCACAGATTTACTTTTTACTAGTAGTCACTCCAGTTTTTCTTGGTGACGTTTAGCTCAAAAATAATTTTCACAGATAGGTATGGGACATTGGTACCCAAGATATTAAAAGACAGTGGATGAGTTTTGAAGGAGCCTATGTCCAGCAGTGGAACGCAAGTGGCTAGCAGTAAGTAAGTAATATGGGACATGGGTTGCTGATTTGAATAGACTTTTGTACTTACTGTGCAGTATTCAAATCGGTCGTTTCGATGCAAGTAGGTGTGAAAAATCGATTAACACATGACTAAAATATACTAGTCGTGTGATAATAATATAATGTAATTCTACCTATCCCATTATGCCTCGTTTTTTGTAGAGTTCTTGGAGAAAACACATATCTAGTCAGAATGCCATATTCCACCTATATGGCATTCAACCACCGTCTTTATGTCGGCGTCGCGTCAGCGTGACGGGTGGCGACTTGCCGCGAGCCTCACCGCTAGTATTTGCGACAAAATGTTACTTGTTTTGGTCTTGCATCAATGCATTGAAATGAATTTATCCTGCGCATTTTTTATGATTTAGTGTATAAGTTTACATGGGACAAACACACAGTAGAAAACAATATGTACTTAATGATAATATCACTAATGAAAATGTATGATTGCTACCGAAGTTAGCGTAGAGGGGATACTTATCGGTAACCGCGTATAGTAATGTACCTTTGCCCTGAAGGAATTAGCAAGTAAGGAATGCAAGATTTGAAGGAAAATGTACCGACATCTATCAGTGATTTGTAAAAATTAATTAATTAATTGAACACGGGAATCATTATAAAAAAATATGTGTTCTTACACATGTGTTTGAATTTTACATAGATGTCGTTTAATTTAACTTAAATATCAAAACAAACGGTTTTACAACTGTTTGTGGAAAGGAGTTTGAAGATGATTAAATTTGCATAGATCAAATCGCTATAGGTCATGATTGTACTCTAATCTTCTATATACCTACTAGAAATCTAGCCTGCTAGATCGAGTATAGTTTTGAAAAGTGGATAGGTACGTGGGTCACCTAGGTATTCCTCTTCCCACATCTTTCCAATTGCTATACATTATACACCTTCCTGCCTTCTAACAAAAATTGTTTATTTCCCTATACTTCTTCTTCTCTCGTATGTGAGCGACCATTGTACAGTGTATCTGAGAGTCAGAACTCCGCGTCAATATTTCTCAAATATCCTATTGCCCTTGACTTCACCTCATGGATTTCCCCAAAATCCCCTTGGAACTTCTTGTTAGGACTCCGCCCCATGATGTGATCAATCGACTCGATCTTGCCACACTCGCAGTAAGGATGTTCCCTCTTTCCCCACCTGTGTAGGAGGTGTCCACATCTTCCATGACCGGTTCGAATTAGATTTGGGCTTGTCCATAATCTGCGAGGCAGACCGACGCCGGGCGGTCTCGCACGAGTTGTTTATGGTCGGGGTTCTGGGAACACCACTCGCCTTGCCATGTTTGTTTGGTCTTACTATAGGAGCAGTATATTTTCTATTCTATTCTATTCTATACCCTCACGCCACCTCCCTTGCGGGGTAGGCAGAGAGAACGGATCGCCAGACTTTCCTATCCTGACACACACTTCGGGCTTCCGTCACATTCATGCAATTCCTCATACATACTCTCCGGTTACTTTTACTCAAAACACGTCCGTCCTTGAGTATCTGGTCAACATGGTCCAGCCATGTGGTTCTTGGACGGCCGCGTTTCCTTACACCTCCTCTTTCACCCAGGTAAATTTTCTTCGTCATTCTTTCATCGTTCATTCTCTCCACATGACCCAACCATCTCAACTTGTTCACTTTCATTTTATTCACAACATCCTTTTTACATTCACTCAATGGGTAGCTGTTAGAGCAGTATATTTACGTAGATGTATTTGTTTTATTTATGAAACCGGAAGTTTATTAAATCAAATAATAAAATATTTTGCACTAGGTTCGATAATTAAGATTTTTTTATTTTATTTAATAATGAAAATATAACATTTATTGATTTTACAGATACAAATACAAAACCTTCATTTGAATAAAAAAAATAACGTTGTACCTCTCTTAGGAAGTGTATACACTTGTGTAAAGAGAGGGAGCAATCTTAAAACATAATAAATTAACACAATAATAAATCATAAAATTATATTTTTATTACGTTTTATCTCTTTACAGGTGCTCACTTACAGGTTAATCAATCATAAGTAGTAACTACTTCGAGTAACATATTTAATGTCAAAGGGCAAAATTATTACGAAACAAAATGCAGTAGGTATCTACTGAATCAATGATAACGAATTATTAGGTAGTAATTAATTACATGTTTAATTACTTATATCACAACATTATCAATTGCATTCCTTATTTGCGTAATGATAATATACATAGCTGTGTTTACTTAAAATCAAATTACATCGCAATACTTTGACATCTTGATTTTTGAAACTCATTAATATCCCGTTGTTGTTGTAAAAATCGAAAAAAAGCATCGTTTGAAATATGCATAGTTTTCAGTAGGTATGTGGCAATATATATTTAAAAATAAGTGACATTTGCCCAATCCCACCAACTTTTACCTAGGAAGGAGAGCCCTAAGGAATTTCCATACAAAACAGGGATAATATTCTATTTATTGAATAAAGAACATCAAAGTGCCCCACTCCCACAGCCAAATTCCATATGAAATGTAACATGCAACGCACCTACGTTAGGTGCCCAAATATCTCAGCCCAGAGTAGATGAGTTGCATGTTGCATTTCATATGGAATTTGGCTGTGGGAGTGGGGCACTTTGATGTTCTTTATTCAATAAATAGAATATTGTCTCTGTTTTGGTATGGAAATTTCTTAGGGCTTCCTTCCTAGGTAAAAGTTAATGGGATTGGGCAATTAGCTCTTAAGTGAAGTAGATAAATACTGGTTTTATTCGACACCAACTATTATTGTATGCTTAGATCGTAGCCACATGGTAAAAAAGTTAAATATCTATGGTCTCCCAGATGTCACGTGGCCCGAGTGTCGAGTCGCCCAGGTGTCGCGTCACCCAGATGTTCCGTCGCCCAGGTGTCCTGGGCCCAAAGTGTCGCGTACCGCATTAGAGTACAATGACCTCTTGGATAATACAGAGAGCAATAACCTAATCGCCCTCGATTAACGTCTAATCTCTCCCAATTAAGTAATGCGCACTTGTCGGCTCATGATGGGTCTGCGAGACGCTCGAGAAAACGTTTATGAGAGACAATAATGAGATAAGAGCGTTACGAATGAGGTGGTATGATTGACAGTACCTCCTTGTGGCCTACTTCCTAGTCATGTAAGGAATACATCAGGTTACTCCATATTATGGAAAACGCTTTAATGGTATGGATGGATGACGCGTGACGTTATTGAAATACCGATTCTCCTAGATATTTTTTTATGTACAATGTGATATTTTTTTTATAGTATAAAAAAGGATCTGGGTTTGCATACACAAACCTAAATACTTTCCTGCACACCTTGCACTAGGCTAAAAACCTGTATCGAAAAGTGTAGAATACATCACCTGCGCCGGGGTTTGAACTTGACACCTCCCGCTTGAGAGACTGCCGCCTCAACCAACTGCGCCGACAATGTACTTAACATTATATAACAATATAACAATTCTAAATATCTAAGTAAGCACCTACGCATGTTAAGTGAAAAATTGGATTTTCCTACTACTTACATTTTTGTTTATCACTTAATGTTATGGTTATGAAGCTATCTTGATTCCAGTATAGTATGTTTCTGTTATCTAAATGTAATTAAGATGATATCAATAATTTGTTGATTGCTAATTATATGTACATAGAGATCCTTTTAGCCTAATTAATTAACACTGATTTTGATAAGAATTAAATTTTGTGTAAAATCAAATCAATAAAGATTAGCACAAAATAATAATTATTGATATTTTGTGGGAAATTTTGCAGTTGATATTTTGCTCTCTCAACTGTTTGCTTCATCTAAGGAGCAATTATAAAATTATATTTTTTCTACAAATGTCAAGTTGATATTATTTTTTAACAATGCGGCTTCGAATACTATGTAATTTATTGTATACTTCAGTAGTTTTTTGTTTATTACTTTTCATACCAGTATCGAAATGTTCTGACGATTATCGCAGTGCCGAACTGTTTTATGGGGGTGGCGAAACCTTATTCGATGGGAAATTATTGTCTTTTTGGGCGTCAAGAAACTATTCTGATTATAATGATCTGAAGAATGAGGATGTACAGTGCTTACGAGACCTTGCCTTATGGAGTGAAGATATGAAAACCTTTAAACTTTGGGCCGTGGAAAGTAAGTACATAAATATCCTTATTTCATATTTCCAAAACTTATGTATAACTTTCTCATTATAAAATCGGAGACTTTTACAACGGATACACAACATACAATGGGGTTAACTCTGTTCTAACTAAAATAAAACTTTCTTTCTTCAATTATTTCGTTGTAAATTTTAATTTAAAATACATTTATTTTACTTGAATTATTTTTGATTTTCAAATTTTTATTCTTGTAAAGCGTTGGATTTTTTCTACAGCCGTAGTATATACATTGAAGTATTCCCACAACAGTATAGAAGAATTAAGAATTAAAAAAATACCACCCTCTCCCTTCAACAGTAAGAAATGCAACCATACATAGGTACTTAATATACATGAAATTCGACAACACAGCTGTCGCTCTTCGTGGTGTAGTGGATATGATCCCTACTAAGCGAGACGAAGGTCTGGGTTCGAATCCCAGCCGGGGTGAACTGAAATGGCGAATATTTCTCGAGTGTAAAGTCATCACTTAAGCCAGCCGAGGTCGGTCGTAAGCCCGACAATGTTCATCCTTAATTCTTCTATACTGTTGTGCGAATACTTCAACATTTATTTTAGTTCAAAAAGTTATAGAATCGAACCTTTTTTCTCAAAGAGAATCATTGAAAAATAATGCCCCTATTTTAAAGTGAAATAACTTTGGAACCACTTATGTTAAATGAGTGATTCTTTCACTGTTTAGTAACTAATTAATTTTGATGCATGATACGATGCGTTAGCGCATCTGCAGAATGACTGCGCAGTTGACAAAGCCAACCGAACTTTTCATTTACTTCGAGGTGTTTTAAAAACATCAGGTTTTGGGCATAATTTTGCAACATTTACTTATTCTGGGGAAATTTTCAACATGAGATTGGTTAAAATCATTGAAATTCCAATTAATTGAAATTAAACATCTTCATTTCATTCATTCGTATTATATTTTTCCACAAATCTTTCAGTGTTCGATGCATTTGGAAAGTCGCCTTATGGAGTAATTACTGGAAATATCAACAGTTTCGGGCACAGATCACAATGCCTAGAAATAAAACATACCGTGGCAGCTGATAATTCAAATATTAGAGGGAAATATTGCATGGCAGTTCTTCCGATTCCTAAGATAATTCAAGCAAAAATCGCAGAAAGGCTCTACGGCACTACACCCAATTCCAAGCCAGTTATAGACAATGCAGTGATTGACGAGGAAATCGACCTAAGGTTATTTTTTTATTATCTAATGTCATGCGGCACAAACTGACACTTGGAGTTTAATCACAGAGTAATTTTCTTATATATTGTGTAGGCAGTGTAGACAATCCAATTTATGTAATAATCAATAGAAAAAATTTATTAGTCTAATGCTGGCTTTCACCAACTTTTGAGGTGAGGAATGGCGGAATAGGGGCCACATTGCACTCATTTTGTATGAAAAATAATGATAGGTGGTTCTTACATCCGCTATTCCTCACCTTAAACGTAAGTGAAATTCAGCATAAGCCTAATTATATGGACATAGAGGATGATTGCAAATAATTAGTATAAATTATTTCAACGCCTTTCATTCATGTAGTCTTTCGTAGCGTGGTATCTGTCTGGTTTTCGTGTAGTGTTTCTTTCAGGTACTAATCAGGGGAGACGACGATCGCCCCCCCTGGGAAAATGACTCGGCGTGCGATATTTTGTAGCTTGATGGCACCATTCAAAATATTAATAAAATTATCGTGATATAAATAAATAAATAAAATAAATAAAAACTTTATTGCACATACATTTACACACAAAGGGCGGATTTATCGCCTGTTGGCGATTTCTGCCAATCAACCCAAGCGAATGATAATGAATATTACTTTGCTTTACCTATATAATTAAGAATTGTGAATGTCCGTGACAATTGCAGTTCGCTGTTTTTCCACCCACAGCGGTTCCAACGGCCTGAAAGACGCTCATTCACTGTACAGCGTTCCTATGACAACGAGATCAAAGCGTCAGGAATGTCGTGGAGAGAGATAAAATAGATTGCACAGAATCGCTCTGAATGGAAGAGCCCGGTTGCCTCCCGATGATGCCACTTTGAGCGTTAAGGGCGAATGATGATGATGATGACTTCTTATTTACTCCGCCCCCCGAGTTTGTGAAATGCCCTCTCCCCCCCCCCGGGAGAATTTTGTCTGAAAGAAACACTGTTTTCGTGTCTACTGTTACGTTTATTGTTCAACTTCGTATATTATACTGAAGATGATATCAGAAGTGACGTCGATAAGTAGATCTACATCGAACAATACACTATTGGTATTTGTAAAATACTATAATTATGAAGAAAGGTATATTTCATATATTTTATATTTCAGAGCAATCAACCGTTACAACAAAACAACAATGTTCAACTTGGGTATGTGTATTCCACATTCATGTTCGGCAAAGTTTGCCGAAAGAGTCGTTCAAGACCTTTGGGACCAAACCATTGCCGAAGGTGAGGCGTTTGTTCCAGAAAATCTTTGTGATACCGGAGATCCAAAAGAATGGGAGACGGTGGAAATCGTAGTATTGTAAGTAATACTCCAATGCCCGTTATTTTACGAGTATTTACAGTGAAGTTCTCATATATTTGAACTGAGATTTGAAATTAAATGGGGTGTTATTTTTTAGATGCATCTTTGTATTCTTTGGAGTGATTGTATGCTTAAGCACATCCTATGATATTTGGTTCTTACTCTACCGAAAAGGTAAATATAACAATATTATAACGTCTTTTGTCATCATTAACTAGTTCCGATGGTTCCGAACACCGTTGGAAACGTCAACATTTTCATTAGTTTTTATTTATTTTTCAACTAAGGCTCGCAACCCAACTATGAAGTCACTGCCATTTTGGATCAAAATCATATGAACAATAGCATGATAAAATGGTAAAAATAGCATTTTGTACAATTTTTGGGGTTAATTTCGCTTCAATCATAAAACCTTTACGATCGTTCCCTATATTTTAACGCATGTTAACACTACAAAAAAAAATCTCCGCAACTTTCGGGAAACGAGTTGCTTTGTTTCGGAAATAAGGTCAGAGGTGTTTTTCACATTTTTTTGTGAGAAATCTATACAAGATATAATAAATCTTTTACGGTCATTCCCTAGAATAAGGTTTATTGTATCAACTCTACTTTTGCATTGCAGAGGTTGATGAGTGATCTGATTTCAGTTACAGACTCCAATAGACAAAACAAAAATGAGGTGATGAGATCCTTCTCACTTTACACAAACACTCAGAAGCTTCTCAAAATTGGCAACGATCCAGGACCTTTGGGCTGTCTCCACGGCATAAGAGCACTGTCAATATTATGGATTGTTCTCGGTCATAGGTATGATCTGAGACAATTGTCACCGATGGAGAATTATTTAGAGATTAACAGGGTAAGGGAATTCAAAATCTTTAAATTATTTGTAGTGATTTTAAAGGTTAGCCAATTAGTTTCATACGGAAAATTGGATTGCCGCTGGTTTGAACTTTGGCAAGGAAGATAAAAATATGTCACTTTAAAGCAGCTGAAGAATACTGATGGAAGATAAGCGACTGTAAGAGAATATTACAAAAGACGTTACTTACTTTACTTTCCGTGTCCGGTTTAAAGTCTACCACTCCAATAAGCCGCGACTTTCATCGCTTTGTCATTCCAAAATCAGGTCCCCAGGTGTACAGCCCTCCTCCTTTAGTGGACACATCAGTAGGTAGCTGTCACCCTGGGTTTCGCCACAATTACAAGTGATGTCTTATTTCTTCTTGACCCCCACTTCTTGAGGTTCTACATTTGGAAACGACAATAACTGTCGGCAGATCCTTTCACGACCGGACATCCACTCCAATAGCCTGTAAGACGTTGAAAACTGGAGAATGGAACAAAGATCAATGTGTCCCCTGATGGGAAACGCAGAACAATTGGAGGAATGAAATAATAATATTTTTTTTTTGGGAATTATAAAAATGACCTTTCTCCAATATTTATCATGATACGAGTACGTTGTTGATTTCATTTGAAATTTGCAGCTAATGTAAAAAAAATAATTATTTAAATATCTTTCACTCCAAATACCCTGAAAAGTCTCCCTGGTTAGCCATCACCATTGTAGCTTGCCACCTTTACAATTAGGAATTACTTTCTAATGTTGTTTTGACAACAACAATAATATACGTTTACGTATCAATCATCGGGTGAATGTTTGATAGAATAATAAAATACCAAAGGAGAATGCTCATTTTGTATGGGAAAAAAACCCAGGCCCGGCGCAAACGAAATGTAACTCAAATGATAGGTAATAATTAGTAATTAAATACTGCATAGGGGGCATCATCGAAATCAATGGCTTAAGGGGTGAAATACCCATTCAAAGTTTTACAGGGATCATACGAATATATAAGAAAAGGAGCATTAAACAGTTAAAATTGCGATTCAAAAGTATATAATATGATGAGTGTAAGGTAGCCCTTCTGATTTTTCTTCTTCTTCATCAGCCTTGGTCCCTCCACTGCCGGATATAAGCTCAAAGGATAATGCTCATGAATTATGTAAAAAATAAATATGTCCGGCGCAAACGCAACGTGATTCAAATGATAGGTAAAAATGTTTTATTAAATACTACATGAGTGGCATCATCGAAATCAGTGGCTAAATGCGTGAAATGCCTACTTATTTGAAATTCACGAGACACAGAGATTGCATAATTTCAGGAATGGTAGGTTGAAAGAGCTTTCAAACAATATTATTTCTTAGTTCCATATAGCAGTGAGGGACCGAAGAAGTGAAGAAGAAGAAGACGGGCTACCTTATATTTATCATATTTTATACTTTTGAATTGCAATTGTAACTGTTTAATGCTCCTTTTCTTATATATTCGTGTGACCCCTGTAAAACTTCGAATAGGTATTTCACCCATTAAGCCATTGATTTCGATGATGCCACCTATGCAGTATTTAATAACTCATTTTTACCTATCATTTGAGTTACATTTCGTTTGCGCCGGGCCTGGGTTTTTTTTGAGCATTCTCCTTTAAGTTAATCTAGTAAGGCAAAGTATATTCAATATTGACGTCACGATATAAATATGTAAAACAGGTAGCAATTAATATTGTTCGCGTTATCAAATATACAAAACAATGACGTTGAGATTTATCTGATAGAGCAAAGTATTATTTCTATTTAAGTATATCATAAATAATCATAGTTCAAAATACATTAACAGGTGTTTTAATAATGACTTGAAGATCGAATGTACTAATAGTAATCTCTTACTCTTTAGTCTTTGTTGTCTAAAATGTTTCCATTTCTACCGCCAGGTTTACACTCAGCATTTATTATAATAACTAGTGGATATTATAATAACCCGTGAAAATTCACAGGGTTCAGAGGGTTGGTTAGATATGTTTTTGTGTAACCGCTATTATTACTCCACCCTTCCTTCAAGTTCCTCGAGTAAACACAGGAAGATCACAGGACTCAGTTTTTTCCCCGTCTCTCCAATATCGTCATGAAAGACTGCGTAGTATCATTATTGTCCGTAAAACCAGATTTTTTAATTGGTACCTACCTACGCGTAAAAATTGGCAAAAGACAATTTTTGAGTGTTGGTAAAATACAATTTTTGTTAAATAACTATCGTAACAACTCCTTCATTCAATTTATTTATCGATTGGCAACGTCGAAGTATTGTCACATCATTAAAGTTTGATATCTAGCGCCTCTAGCCATTGGAGGAATATTCCTGACCATTTTTAACCGTTGGTTTAGACTTTACTATGTTAAAACCATTATAAAATTAATTATATTTTGCGACTGCAGTTTCGGAATTCGAGTTAGCTAATTGCTAGAAAAGATCGGTGTACAGTGATAAGTTCAAAGCATTACTTTTAATTATGCGACCACTCGCAGACGAGTGGATAGCCGTAAAAAAATACTTTTAATTATTATTATAAATCTTGTTACATTCTATGTTCTGTAATGTGATAAACCTAGCCTTATTAACAATAATTACTCATAAATATCATTTAATTTGTCCACATAAGTATAAATAAAAATTCTGCAATAGTGCTGACGTCACGATAAGCTGAAACTCCGGCCCGTACGTATACCTACTCTTAAGCTAATACAGGGCCAGGACATGTCGATTTGCATTGTCAGGTTAATAAAAATTAGGGGACACTCACATTAATACTTCATATTAATTCTTCCAGTGGGCTACAACATCAGATTCAATACCAATCATGTCAGCTATCGTTGGTGTTGATTCATTCTTCCTCATGAGTGGAATTTTATTGTCTTATGTATTCTTCAGGTTGAAGTCTGCAGGTAAGATATCTTCCATAAAAAATTGCCTTTAAATTCATACCGAGACCGAACTCCGATGACTTGAATTTTTGCTTGGTAATTTTGTGACCTACTCTAGTACACGTATGATAATCACAGAATGGATTCATAATTTTGAAAACGTTTTATATCGCCACTGACTACCTGCAAGCTTTATTAAACTTCTAAAATTCATTTTCATATTGTATTAACATATATTATTATTATTTTCATATTTATTTATATTTTTCTTATTTTTCATACACCTGTATGTAATGTGTACATCAAATTAATGTCACAAGTGGTTGGTTGGCAGATATTGCCTACGGCAATAAACCCGCCATTTGGAAGATATGTTTTCTTTTCAATAAAGATTTATTTTATTTTATTTATTTATTTTATTTAACATTTTGATTTCAGATGGGTTCTTCAAAACTCTGCCTATGTTTTACATCCATAGATACCTTCGTCTGACACCTATTGTGGGTATTGTGATTCTTTTCTACGCTGGATTATCGGGCAGATTATTCTTTGGTCCTCTCAAAGAATACTTGACTCTTACAATGCAGGATTATTGCAGAATTAATTGGTGGACTAATCTGTTGTATGTACAGAATTATGTTGACACAAATAGAATAGTAAGTATAACAAATATAATAAACGATTTTCACGCATTTTTTTCTTCCCTTATACCAAAGGGTAAGTTGTTGTTCGTAACTCGGAGAAGGTTCCCGAGTTAAAGCAACATTTCGTCCTCATAGTGGTGAAAGTACTCGCGTCCCAAAATTTGTAAAAACCCGAACTTTTTTAAACATATGACTGTAGTCCATATCCCTTTTCACGGATTCACGAGTTTTTGTTCAAGGAGAAATACGAGCATCGTCAAGCGAGAGATAGCAGGGAGGGGGTGACATGCTAAAATCGTTATTAGTGTCGAATCCATAGTTTTTGGTATGAATGAAGTTGATACCCACTGCCGGCACCCGCAGGAACCTTTTTGGTACAGTTAGTACTGGGTTTTTTTATTTTATTTTTTATTTTTCTAGTGCGTGAGTCAAACCTGGTATTTGAGTATCGACATGCAGCTCTATGTAATTTCTCCACTAATTCTATATCCACTACTGAAGAAGCCCAAAGTGGGCCTTATCCTTATGATTTTATGGATTCTAGTGTCTCAGGCTCTGACCTTCTACATTGCCTATGATGGAGGCTGGTGGGGTGGTATGTTAACAAAGTAAGTCTCTATTCATTTTAATCTCCACTGCTTTGTGTATAGGTCTCTTACAATTTTCTCCACTCGTCGCTATTTTGTCCCTTCAGCATCCAGTTTTTTTCAACTACTTCTGTATAGCAGACTACGTTTTTAATTCTACAAAATAATACGAAGTTGAAAATCTTTTTTTTTTTAGAATTACTCGTAAATATTTTACTTTTATGTTTAAGGGATCCTAATAGAGAGTCGTGGAGAGCAAAGTTCTACGTACCCGCATATACTAGAGCAACCCCGTGGTTGCTAGGAGTATTGGTTGGATACTTGTTAAAAAAATATTTGGATAAAAAGAAACTGAAGGGAGACGCGGAACCATTGACATCTAAACAAAAAAATATAAGAAGGGTGAGTTTTTATAACTTAGTTTGTAAAATTTGAATCGATGAACATTATTATTTCTAACGTAGAAATCGTCGATGTATTTTATTATGCTTTATATTGTTTAGATTACATTTCGAAGTTTTGCACAAAAAAAAACTTGTGCTTTGTTAGTCAATAAATAAATTCCTCGTGTTGAATGTTTGACTGAATACTAAGAGGTGATTGATTTTCTGTCGGATGATACGAGTGTCGTGTATCTTACGATTGAGAATCACGTAAAGTCAAAATGATTTGTTAAACCCACTACGCAATGCGCACTGTACTGTTATCAAGCATTTTTTTATATATTTCAGCTGGTCAATGTTGTGGGTTGGCTATTGGCTCTGGCTGTAATGGCTGCTTCCATATTTGGAATGGTACCTCTTCAGGCCTTTGATCACGAATTCAACCACTTAGAAGATACAACATTTTTGGCCTTCAGCAAAACTGCCTGGTGTGTTGGACTTATTTTTATCATTTGTTCGTGCTTCTTCGGCTATGGAGGTAAGTTTAAGTTTTTCTGTAAAAATATATTGGAATCAATACTACCTATGAAATGTCATGATTTACTTACGTGTTCCAGGTCCGATCAACTGGTTCCTGTGTCTAAGTCCTTTCCAATTTATCGGACGAATATCTTATTCCTTATACTTAATACATAAGTTGGTGCAAGTTTCACATCTCTCTCTAATATCACACGTGTCAAGATATGAACACTTCCCTATTGTAAGTATTGCTAGATTACATTTGATTTTACATTATTAATATTTTGTGTTAAACTTTTGAAAACAATCTATTAGTCCGAGCGGTACGCGACATCTGGGCGACGGTCACTTGGGCGACGGTCACCTGGGCACCGGACATCTCGGCGACGCGACACCTGGACGACGCGACACCTGGGCGATGGGACATCTGGGCGATGCGACACCTGGGCGATGGGACATCTCGGCGACGCGACACCTGGGCGATGGGACATCCGGGCGACCGCAGATATTTTCACTTTTTGTGAAGTGGCTACTGGCTACGCTCTAAACATACCATAATAGTTGGTCGAATAAAAACAGTATTTTTCTACCCTACCTACTGAATAAGAAATTTCCCGACTTTTATTCACTAGAAAACAATATTGATAAAATGAGTAAGGAAAATTCTATTACATAGCAGTCATACCCCTCCCACATACACATCAATAAATGAGAGAGGTATTAAATGTATGCAAGTGTATAGTACATAATATGTATTTGTAAAATATGTATACTGATTAGTAGTTCATGATTATTGTTATTTTTGCATACCTTTGTATTCTAAAAATGACAATATATTATTTATTTTTCCCTCAAGAAAGGGTACAAAAATACTGTTTTTATTCGACCAACTATTATATAGTAGCCACCCAACCAGTAGCCACTTCACAAAAAGTGAAAATATCTGCGGTCGCCGTGATGTCGCGTCGCCCAGGTGTCCGGTCGCCCAGGTGTCCAGTCGCCAAGGTGTCCGGTCGCCCAGGTGTCCGGTCGCCAAGGTGTCCGGTCGCCCAGGTGTCCGGTCGCCTAGGTGTCCGGTCGCCCAGGTGTCCGGTCGCCCAGGTGTCGCATCGCCGAAATGTCCCATCGCCCAGGTGTCGCGTCGCCGAGGTGTCCGGCGCCGAAGTGTCCGTCGCCCAGGTGACCATCGCCCAAGTGACCGTGTCCGTAGTCCGAGGCATCAAGGATTTTAGCTTGCATTAAGAGTAGTAGTTCTGATTTTTGGATATGTTATAAAGGTCACTCTTGTGATTCAGAATCCAAGTTTGTGACTTCCCTGCCCTTAGAAATACCTACTACTCTTAATGCAAGGCATGCAGGGTATCATATTCAGTCTTTATTTCTCGGGGTTTATTGAGAATCGTTTTAATTTCAGGTTTATGAATTCTTCGGTGATGTTACGGCCTGTTTCGCTCTTGCAACCATCGTATCTCTGTGTTTCGAATCGCCAGTAGTGATACTAGAGAGAAAACTCTTCCATTCTGGTAAAAAAGGTATTTATAAATGTTTTTATTGAGAGTTCGTACGACTAATTTCATTCAATGAACATCAAAACGTTACCAACATCCTCTCTCATAAATGATTAATATTTCCTATAAAGAATATTATCCATTAAAAGATGGACAGGCATTGCTTGATAACTTTGTCTTGAGTATCATAAATTTCTTACTTCTCAAAATATCAGAATCTTTGTTATGGTTTAATATGTCCCTTTGTTGACTTCTAATAATTTTCATTACAGATAAACCTAAACCAAAGCCCAAAGTTGAAGCAGTTGAACAGCCAGCTGAGATTGCAGCAGAGTCACAGCCTGCTAAATTAGATACTGATGTAAAGTTGAATGTATAGAAGGGAGTGAACGTAAATAATTATTTTTATAATATATTCTTTGTTATGACTTTTCATACTCAATTTTACTCTATTGTGTGTTATTAATTATAGTATAATTTAATTATTGTAAATATTTGATTTAATCATAGTTAATAAAATAAACAAACATAAAACAAGTTATTTATTTCAGTATCACACTCAGAAATTATTCGTATATGTAAGTACTACTTTAGATTTTTTCGATCTCAGATTATAATTCTCACAGCAAAGCAACTTAAGCACAACTTGAGCCCGCTTTAATTAAATAGTTGACTGTCAAGAGAGAAGTTACGGAATAATCTTTAAAGGCACTTAGATAGCTACTCGTATGTCCAAAAATTTGTTTTTTGCTTCTTAACCATCTCACTACCAGAATATAATAGAGGGGTTATAGAATTTTTTGACTATGGATTTAATATCTATATATTTTTATATGAATTTAGTTTTTTTTACGTTTTCCTTTTAGGACTTCGCCCCATGCCCTCCACGGAGGACACTGGTGGTTATTTACTGGTAAAACATATTAAGTCATAGACAATAAACATTATATAATAAGTTTACCATGGATTAAGGATGAAAATTTGCTTCACATGGATTTTATTTATTTAATCTTCGTGTCCTCCAGCATTGACAGTCCGGGGAACTACACATAATAATATGCGTACATTTGCAAGCGCCCCTGTCTCTTCGGGTTCCTAAGCCTTCTGACGCCAACCATTTAAGCCGCTGTTTTTTCCCCGCTTACCTATTTCCAGACATGTGGATTTGAATTTTACCTTACCACTTGTAGCAACGCTTTTTATTTTAAAAAGAAATGAGAAAATAAAATAAGTGTTGAAATTACTTTAACAAACAATTATGTCAAGAGTTTTGAGTGCGTCATTCTGAAAAAAAATATACCACGTAAAACTTTTTGGAAACAAATTCGTTATACAACTCTCGAAAAGGAGTTTTAGGAAAATTGTCGACTCTATAAAAAAAGCAGTGTAGGTATGTATTTTTTTCAATTAATTTATTCATCATATTAATTTAAACCTATAACATCAATTTTTAATATTTATTTATTACATAAGATCTCAGATCAACAATATAACATAACATAGGTACAATAATAAGATTATTATTATAATATACACAGAGTACATAATACATATTATGAACAATCTTATTAATTATTTATATAATACATTTTAATAATATAATACTATTTATATTTACGGAAAACGTTTACTTATTTCATATTTTCTATCTTTATTAACAAATAAATAGTTCGTTCAAACTCTTGTTGTATCTAAATGTTTAACTGTTTAATTTATATGCGTCTCAAATGAATGGTTCACCTAAACTTCATTTAAGTGTTTTTCATACATTGATTCGTTTGCCCGTACTACAGGGCTCTTGTAACACGGGCAAAATCAATTTGTTTTTTATTTCAATGAGGGAATCAAACTCGACAAATAATACATAGAAGGTATACAAACATATCCTAATTTGTATGAAAATACTCCCGAAAAGTGTCACAGAAACAGTGACAAGAGATCCATCTTAAAATAATTATACGGTAACATATTATGTGTTTTTATTTATTATTTTTTAATGATAACATGAGGTATTAAATCGCTATTCGACTAAACAATGACCATCTGTTAAATAGTGGTGAATTATCACTTTATGTTATGAAGTTCTTTTACAATAATGTATGTATATCGAAATGCTTTGGTATATGGTACGTTTTAAACTTGAATATACGGAATTCGACACTAGGGCTTTCGCTCCTCGTGGTGTAGTGGATGAGATCGCTGTTATATAGGGCGGAGGTCTGGGCTCGATTCCCGGAGGAAAATAGTTGTTAGTGTTAGGAATCAGGGTGTTAGTTCTTCAAATTTAGGTAGATAGCTCAATAGAATTGGGAGATGTTGAAATTATTGCCAAAGTTAGATTTAGGATTTTTGCGCTAGGCATATAGTTTCGTTTAGAAGCAGATCTACGACTATCACAATTTTGATTTGTGTGATGTATTTTTATAGGTTGTGAAAATTAAAATGTGGTGTGTTTGTGAATAAATGAAATTAAAATTATAAAGAAGATATTTTCTTAATAAAAATTAAAATTTATACAAAATTGCCTGGGGACGTTGTTTAATTACCAATAATAAATTCAATATAACCTATTTCAGTGTTTTCATAGGTCGGCTACAGTCACAAATTTTAGGCACGGCCCCTTTCGAAAATTGGGACATCGCCGTGTACAAATAATTATTTACAAAGGGCCTGAAGACAAAATAAATTGTTTTAAAAAGTTTAAGCAATAATAAGAATAATAAATTTCAACTATATTTTTCTGAAATACGTTGAAATTGGCGCCTAGATGAAAATCCAACACAAACATCACAGGAAAGTATTTTGGTTTGTGTATACAAGCCCAGATCATTTTTCTGACCTGGTCCGATCATGTCGACCAGATCCTCAAGGATGGACGCGTTTTGAGTAAAAGGAATCGGAGAGCGTGTATGACAAATGGCATGAATGTGACGGAAGCTAGGAGTGTGTGTAAGGATAGGGCTGTCTGGCGCACCCTGCAAGGGACGTGGCGTGAGGGTATAGATAGATAGATAGGAATTCCGATAATTGAATGTTCATTGATGTATACATAATTGCACAAGTCATTCCATATGATTTACCAAAACTTGATTCGATGTTACGATACTTAGACTATAATTTTGGATATTTTGCATTATAAGCTCGCCCTAGTAAACATTTATAGTTATAGTTATGTATCATCTGATCTAATCTTTTGCATTGTAGCGTTTACTTAAAGAATAATAATAAGTTACCTAATTAATAAGTACTAGACAAATCGAACACATTTTTGTGAAACTCTTTTGGCACATTACCAGATTTTTCTATCTACCCAGTAGGTACACTTTCACCACATCCATCGGTTTGTATTCAGGCTAGACAAAAATAATTTAATGACAAACATTTCTACTGACTGAAAACACAGATTCAATACAAATACCCGACTTCTGGCTTATTTGAGCTTCTGTCAAATTTTATTTTCAAGTCGCTGCGGCTGAAATCTTTCAGTTTATAAAGTTTGAGAGAATCACGCGCATTTCTTTATATACACTACAGTTTCTTATAGTGAAAGTGTACCCGTCTTTTAGAATTCGTACGTCGTCATTGACTCTAAAATTGGATTTTTTTTCGGCTTAATAAATAATTAAAAATGCTTGTAAATAATACATAAAAATATTAAAAACTAGGTACAATTTACAACAAGAGATGAACAAAATAATATAGGTACACACATGTATTATTTTTTATACATTAAAATGGATATAATATTTTTAAGTAGGTACACGACATGGACATTTTAATTGTATGAGATATTTTATTTGACATCATGGATCCGTAATCCTTTATTAATTTAATAATATAAATTTATATTGTTTTATAAATTTAATGCGATACGTTTACGTATATTCATATAAATATTTTTTTATTAATAAAAGTGGTCTCGAATAACTGAAATTCGTCTACATTTAATTGTATCCCAATCAAAATTATATGTTTTTTTAAATTTAAATTTAATATTACTACAGACATTAAACAGTATTTAATATAAGGTAAATTGAAGATAAAAATTTGATATCTACACGTTTTCTACAAAACATAAACAACAATATATTTTTTCTAACTAATTTTATACATTACTTAATGAAAATTTAATTACATAATCCACTTTCGTTCCCTGTAAATATCATGGTTATTATACGCTTATATTTTAAATACCCTTAAATATGTGTATTTTTATTGTATTGTATAATTACAAATATTAATATAAAATATCTATAACATAACATCATATATCATAATAATATATATTTAGTAATTAAAATAAATAATGAAATTGTATAATAACAAATAGAAAATTCATATTACATATTTTTTTACACGAAAGTGTTTTTCATAAGATCACAGATGACTAAATATTTTAATTTAATAAAAAATATGACAGACTAATAAAACATGTAATTATTATTTATCGACGAGTTAAAAAACATCACAGATATTAAAGAATAAAATTATCATTCATTGTATTACAATTTTATTGTTTATTAAGTTCAATAATTAATTAGGATTATAATTAAAAAAATATAAATTAGAACCAAAATATATTTACAAAAGTATTTAGTTGAATGTTTTATTAAACTATTACTGGCAATCTCTTTTTAGCTTTTCCTTCAATAGATACTTTATCATCATTCCGAATGTAATCTGTTTTCGATTCAATAATAATCGTGTTCCCTTTGACGTTGACACCGTTATTCATACAATGATTAGTTTTTCGTAGTGTGTTTTGCGTTTTTTGCTATAAAGCAATATCTCTTACGGTGGTACTTTCTGTTAAGTTCCCAGTTTTTCCTGGACCGTTTCTCAATGCTCCTGATAAGGTTGATGAACTTGTTGCTGAATTATTTAACGAGGACTCCTCCCCCTCATCGGCATATGGAGGTGAATTTGGATACACAGGTGTTTTACTAACTAAGTTAGAATCAATTTGCATTCTGTCACTAGAATTGTTATTTACAGGGTTATTTCTATTATTGGTTTGAATACAATCTATTTTATAATCTTCCTCATCCCTAAACGAGACACTTTTAATTGGTTCGTTAATATGTTTTTGTTCTACATTCTCATCTGGCATAATAGCTGAAGCAACGTTAGTCGCCGCCACAGCAGATTTGGCCGCTGCGGACTTGATGGATGAAGTTAAAACCCCATTCTCGTTGTTCATTTTGGCCATGAGTGATTGTGGCGATGGTAAATCGGTTAGGATTGAACTCTTTCTTTGGTGTTTAGTTATTGATTGCAAGTCATTTGTTGCCGTCAGTGGAAGGGATGCCGAGAGAGGAACATTCATCCCTAACGGTTGATTGTTTAAAAACGCTTCCGTCTGACTTGATTTTGTTTCGTACTTTTTCTTCTTTTCCAGATCTGTTGAATGAGAAAACACACTCATATAATACATACATATTATTATGTAGAAATCTTCTTTGTATTACGGCCTTTCATAATTCGACAATACAAATATTTTACCATTTGTTTCGGATTTTCAAACAAGCCTATAGAACTTTTAAAAGTAAGGATCGTTACTAGAGAACTGAATTATTACAAAGTAGTCTCTTTGACAAATCTGTTCCAAAATAATACTACAAAAGTATAATGGAACGAGGGAATAGACAGTATAAAGGAAAGCATTGTGTGTTACGGTTAAATTAATTCGAGACGCAAAGGTCAATGCTATTAATTTTATGTTGTAAGAGACACATGAAGTATACTATAATAGGTACTGATACTATTACTACTAAAGGAACTTGCCTTTATAATAGAATTGTACCAAATAGTTTCAAATCTTCCAATATTTTCTACCTTCAATGAATTAATTATATTTTGTTTAGTCTTACCATCAGGAGGCGGTACCATCTGCTTGGCTAGTTTCTCTTTTTGATTGCATGTAGCCGCTGTGACAACAACAGCAGCCATCATACTACCAGCTCCTGAATTCACAGTGCCTGAAGACTTGTTGATGGCTGAGTATCTTACGGGCATCATGGATTGCCGGACGTTTCTTTCAGGTCTAATCAGGATGATGTATAACTGAAGAGACAGAGAATTAGATGTTAATATATAAAACTATGATTAATTCTATGAAACATTAAAAAAAAATGACATTGTTTCTTGATTTTCAGATTTTCATTAATGTATGAGAAATGTGTTCGTGTAC
The DNA here is from genome assembly GCA_963576895.1 of Ceraclea dissimilis. Lineage (NCBI taxonomy): Eukaryota > Metazoa > Arthropoda > Insecta > Trichoptera > Leptoceridae > Ceraclea > Ceraclea dissimilis. Next base: position 4,707,785 of record OY756377.1, read on the forward strand.
TTCAAATCCACAGAGGAAGACACGAGTAGGAGTGTCGAAACGTCGATCAAGTTTATCTACACAAGGTTTACCCGAAAATAAAGAAACAATGTCAATCGCACACCGTGAAAACTATCAATATTTACTATTAAAAAAAATGATCGCCGCTTGGTTTTAAATTAGGTAGTTCAACGATATCAAGAAGGTTGCGGCTTCAGTGTGGCTAAGGGTAACATTTGTCAGGGGATTTGGGGTAGTCCAGACGGGAAGATTTAGAACCAAACTGTAATAACGAAAATAAGAAAGTAAATTAGCTAGGGTTTGAAACATCAGGGGCAAATAAAAACATCTTGAAAATCACCATAGTCACAAAAAATACTGTTGCGCAGATTTTTTATTTACGAGGGTTCTAATGGTGAGACTGATGATAGGAGAAGGTTTTGCCGGAATATCGACCCCAAAAGACACAATCATGCCCATTAACAATAACTAATAAAATAAAAACAGTGTATTTTGCATGCCTTGTTTAATGTTTTACATCTATTTTGAACAAAATTAGGTTAATTTTGTTTCTGGGCTTTAGCTCACATTAAACATTCACGTTATTTCATCCATCATCTATCAGAATAAGCTGGGCGTCAAAGCTAATTAAATATACCTGAAGAAAATTCTTCACCGACTTGAAAACAAAGCAATCTGGCAAATTTAGAGAATTTAACTTGTTTCATTCTTTAGAGAATGTAACTTGTTCCATTCTTTGAACAAATTCCAACAAAAACTTCTAAAATAAGTAGGTACCTACGCTAAACAAACACACAAACAACACAATAATGTATTTTGTGCCATTGTTTTTTCTAGATAATTTAATTTGCTGTTGTTTTCTCAGAGTCGTTCTTTCCGCAGAAAAAAAAATAATACAAACAATTTCTTTAGCCCCATTTCATCAAAAGTATTTCGTAAGTCTACAACACTTCTATTCTTGGGAAATCAAATTCCTTTTTAATAATCTTAAGACTGTGCGAAGACGTAATCCTACACAATCCTTATTTAAGTTTTGGCGTGAGCTTTCCAAAGCTTTGTAGAATTGAATAGTACCCTTGAATAATTCAACCCTTATTCAGTTTGGGAAGATTTATTGTGCATAATTTTGTCTTCTGAAAGGAACTCACCCTTACTATTAGTTCACTTTAAAAAAATACTTTTGTTAATTCGCAAGTGCTTGACTTTCATCTTGAAAACTTGTTACTATGAAATGAGTACTTTTATATTTATTATTCATTTAACTTAATTAGCGAAATAATCATGAACATTTCCATTCTACCTATAAGTTAGTTTAGTAATATTATACTAAGGGTTAGATGATTTGATGATTGGATTTTTTTTACTGCTATCTTGTCTATATATATTGAGGTGGTCGGTTGCCTGGTTGGTAACGCGCTTGACTGTTAATCCAGTGGGCGCGAGTTCGATCCTGATGTCGACATACTTCACTTTACGACACAATTAGCTTTTCAAGCTTACTGTGAAGTGTACAAAGGTGTATTTGGGTTTATTTCGATGAACCGAGGTTTTTTGCATAAAAAAAATGTTGCTGTCTGTGTGTGTGTGCCATGTCTGAATAAATAAATATATTTGAAAGATTTGACATCCTTTTAATAGAAACCTAGGTGTCTCCCGTTGTTATAGTAACCTCAAAAAATGGGGTTACAGAGAGGAAGACACGTGTGACACAAGAGTGTGGTGCCAAACAGGACCACAGTCACCAGTTTTCATGTCCCCAAATATGGGCGATATGCACGCCTGAGGATGCGCTACTGGTGAACTCCAGGGCTATCCGGGTGGGTGGGGAATATTGGGGGCTACAAATTTAATGGTGTTCCGGACACGGAAAGTAAGTAATAGAAACCTACTTGTAAATTTACTTATCTACCTTATTATTTCGGGAATTAAATGTAGTATTTATACGGCAAATATATCATTATAATTATTGTGTTAACTGATTATTATAAAATATTTGTGGAACTCATTAGCATAAAATAATATGATACTTGTTTGGGAGATATTTATTAATTATTTTCATAACAGAATCATCGGATGTAACGCGCAGTGGCGTTGATAAATTAATTAGCAGGGAATATACCTACCTACTAACATTCTGTAGCATATTTGATTAAAGTTGGGGGTATTCATGTTGGGAAATTAACCAACAAAAATACAATTCTTACTCTTTGGATATTCTCGAATAATTCTTTCCCCATATTACGGGAGCTCCGCGTGATATTCGGCTCTCCACCATATGCCAACAACGTATACTCTCGTCTTTTCGGACATCTATCAAGACGCGAAGAGACCAACCTAGAAATAATGGTAATCCTAGGCAGTGTACAAGGCAGGAGACCGAGAGGCAGATCGCCGATGCGTTGGAGCGACCAAGTGAGAGAAGCCACAAATACCACTCTACACGAGGCCGCACATCTGGCCATGGACAGAGGCTCATGGAGGAGGATTGTCAACTGGGGGAGTGAGAGTCGCGACCCTCAGTCATGAGGATAAACGACACCAGCAGCATAGGTAGGTACCTAACCTAGTTTAATTATAATAACTATTTATGTTCGTATCAACTAGAAAAATGGCATACTCGGGACACATTCTCCGCAAGCAGAAGTATGATGTGCTGCAGATCATTATGGAGGGGAAAATTGAAAGTAGTCCCGGCGTGGAGAGTAGGCAAATGTCCTGGCTGAGAAATATCAGACAATGGACCGGAATCCAGAAGGTGGGGGAGTTGTTCCGGCTAGCACAGGACAGAGAAGCCTACGCCAGAGTGATAGCCGACGTCGGGGGTACCTGACATGGCACTCGGAAAAGAAGAAGATTTTTCAAGATTGATCTATCATATGTACCTAAATTGTGTAATGTACGTAATTAAATATGTAAATTGTTTAATGCCTTACGGCCGTTGATGAATAAATAAATAGGTACCTAGACAATACATGTACCAGGATATTATGAGCTTCAACTATATACAGGTGTTAGGAAACTCACAGGACAGGGATGAGTGGAGAAGGAGACATGGGGCTTTGCTGCGAACTAATCAAAAGAATTGAAACTGGAGAGTAAGAAACCTTGACATTTATCTCAAGAGAAATGTCCTTTTTTATTCTACGAAAAAAAGACGAATCATTTGAGAATGAAAGATAACTGGCAGGAGATTGTATAAATACTACAGGAATGTCTTATTTAAACTGTTGAGACGGATGCTTGCTGTCTTAAAACATGAAAAGATTTCATAGTTATAGGAAATTAAATACTCCGTAAGGGAAATCATTTGAAAACAATGTTTCTTAGTTTTTCGGGTGAACCGTGTGTAGGGAAACTAGATTGACGTTTCGACAATCCTGAAGACACCAGTAGGAGTGTCGAAACGTCAATCTAGTTTCCCTACACACGGTTCACCCGAAAAACCAAAAACAATGTCAATTGCACACCGTGAAAACCTTCAACATTTACATTTGAAAACAAGAAATATTGGTATGTTAATACCTTTATTATCTCGTATGAAAAATTATGAAAATTGAATACAGACATCCTGAAAGTCACTGAAACGTATAATTAAATAATATTCTTGTTGATGTGTTTAAAATTTAATCATATTATCATTATTTTAATACTTCTGATTATACTAAAATTTAATAACGAATATCAAATAATAATTATATTAAATATTTTAATACCTGTAAAATATTAACACAGTTTTATTTTCACGTTATAGTTTATACACTCGAGTACATAATTCTGTCGACTAATTGGTGTTTTGGAGGAAAATTTATATTATTAAAAGTTATTAAAATTATAACGGCAGTCGGTCTTTCACAAAAAAGATCAGAGGTGTTTTTCACAATTTTTTTCAGAAATCTATACAAGATATAAAAAATATTTTACGGTTATTCTTTAGATACAGGTTCAGTGTATCTATTCTATTTTTTCCAAAGCATATTTAGTAACGGTTGTCGAGATCTAAGGTCTCCCGTTTTCAGAAATTTATGAAATATCAATATGCCTACATATTCTTAAATATTATTATTTTTATTCGGGAGCTCCCAAGGCCACAGAAACTTCCAGGCTAATAATTTCCCAAACAGCTATTACCGATACGTGGGACTGACGTAATGTGTCGATATTTTTACATAAGATGTCGACTGGTATTGACAATAATATCGAACTAGTGATGGGCACTCCATCGATAACGTAATTGATTTTGAGTTTTGAAATATCCACTTCATCGATTATTTTAAACCATTTCAATTACTTTGATTTCACGTAGGTACGTGCAAATAAAAATCTGACTCATTTTGTCATAAATGCTTATAAACCATGCGCTAGGGCCCATTACCAGGCTTACTAGAAACAGTAGAAACACACTCATAGATATATGTGAATGTTCCTACCTATCCCGGTTGTTAAAATAATATTATTCGTATACTTTGTGCCATTTTAATGCATTTTGTCTTTAATAAGTCCCTAATATTCATTGTGTTGTACCTACATTGCTTCAACCCCCACTTCATTTACCCATTTTGAAATAAAATAAAACTATCAATCTATGACATAATGACTCTTTGTATTGTATCAATTTGTTTTTGTCTAAATTCATGTTCAGTAAATAAATAAATAAACATTATGATTGTAATCCCATTTTTATACAAAATATCGATTGAAACATCATTGGGGTCAACTGGAAAAAATCGCAGTTTTGCGATAAGTTCGCCCTAGTGAACAACGATTTATAATCTCTACTTTGTAATTTTTATATATTTATATGTATTTGTTGTTCACTTAAAGATTAAATAAAATAAAATAAAAATTATTTCGCATCACTATAGTATCTACAGAGAAGACGTTTTAGAATAGGGATGCTGACGATAAACCTAAGACTTTATGATTTTGTTTATTAGGTAAGTACGTTATATTAATAATAATAATAATAAAAATCTTTATTGCAATAATAATACATTACAAATGGCGGGTTTATTGCCAGTGGCAATATCTGCCAACCAACCAATTTTGATATTACAAAATAAGAAAGTATGTGTGTACAAAGCGTACAGTAAAAAGAAACAATGAAACATGAAAGAAAATAAATAAAAAACAAAATAAGAATAACAATAGCATGCATAAAAAAAATACACATAAATAAAATAAAATATACCATACATACATAAATATAGTTAAATAATAGGGATATAGGAAGGGAAAGGATATTAGGAAAAGGGTTATATTATATTGAGTATAAGTATGTTTTCTCTATCGGTAGAAAAGTAATATCAAACCCTAATGGATTTATTCTAGTTCTGCCTGTAGTTAGGGTTGGCAGATGTGTTGGACGAAAAAACCGGAAAAAAATCGAAATTTTACCCCCGCCCCCTATAAAAATATTTGTCCAACTATCAAACACGGATGTGCAAACTGTACGCCACAGACGAAATTTTCTCTGACGATGAGCTCCGAAGCGTGATATTTTTCCATGAAAAAATAGGCAAGTTTTCAAAAGGAATGTATTGCTACCAAAAATAAGAATATGAAGGAATTTAATAGTCAATATTTCATTCCATCGAAAGATGTTATGAAAAAGGGTACCTTCTTGGCAAGCCCATAGGTTTTATTGTGTTGAACTTCTTTAGATCCGACCGAAAAACCGGACATTCCGTTTTGCAAGGATTTTTCGACCGGACAGATGTAATAAAAACCGGACTGTCCGGTCCAAGACCGGACATCTGGCAACCCTAGCTGTAGTACGCGCTATGAGAACATAATAGGAATACCTATAGGTATCAGTTTTTCTATTAAGAGAAAATGCATTCTGTATTTAAAAAACCTGCTGGGATTGAAAGTTTCTGATTGCTTTCGAGATTATTATTTTTTTCATCACAAGTATCTAGTATCAATGTATTGCATAATCACTCATTCAGTGAACTTACAATAATAACCGCACATAAATTCATATAATATAACCTTAATATTGTAAAATTATTGTAAAAATAAAACACTGTTTTTTACTTCCACTATTTATTTTGAGTACATACACCAGAGATCTTTCAAAGCTAATGCTTCATTTTCAGTGGTTATCTATGAACTCGGGTGTATGTACTCAAAATAAATAGTGGAAGTAAAAAACAGTGTTTTATTTTTACAATAATTTTACAATGTCCTTCCATAAAGTTAATCTTCCATCAATCAATAAATTACTTAATATTGTATTTTTTTAAAGCATCTGAGCTTGCACACACAAACTAAATACTTTTCTGAACACCTAGCACTAGGTTAAAAGCCTGTAACGCAAAGTGTGGAATAGATCGGCAATGCCGGGGTTTGAACCTGTCACCTCCCGCTTGAGAGACTGCCGCCTCAACCAACTGCGCCAACCATGTAATAAATTGAAAGATACAGATATTAACAACGCATGTGTATTGATATAAAGGTCAAGCGATCTGTTCTCTTTGCTTACCCCGCAAGGGATGCGGCGTGAGGGTATAGTATAACAATATGCATCCGTGTGTTTTTATCAAAATGTCGAAATATATATTCATTTAACTCAAGGATACATATATGTAACATACAAATAATAAATAAAAACAAAATTATATAAGTAAAATCTCACCTCATGCGGCCGCTTCACGCTCGGCATCCCTCCACGAGTTTTGTGTGAATGAGTAAAAGGACGTACGGACGAGGTGATTGTCTTGAACTGTATACGTAACCGACGGTTAACGCCTTTTTACTCATTCGCGCGGGACTCGTGGAAGGTCGGACAGCATGTGGATGAGGCATCAGAATTAAGCAAAGCTCGTGCTCTAAGGGGAGCTCGCTTCCAACCACATCAGCAATAAAAAAATAAATACATATATACGCACACATGATGCAATACATCACCTATATATCCACCTAGTCCCGGGAAAAATTTAATTCTAGAGAGTTCTTTCTCAATATAAATTGATATTATATTACAATGACTGTTGAAAGAAGTAACAAAAATACTTGAATTATACAAATTTTAATTCTTGTAAAGCGTTGGATTTTTTCTACAGCCGTAGTAAATACATTGAAGTATTCCCACAACAGTATTCAAGTTAAAATCACGTTGGTAATTGTTAGGTATAAAAACATAAATATGGTACTTAGTTGCCTCTCCTGCCATTAGCGAAGTTGATTGCGAACTACGTTCTTCGGCTAAGCAATGAAAAGATGGCGGGTGTGTTAAAAAAATACCACCCTCTCCCTTCAACACTAAGAAATGCAACAATACACAGGTACTTAATGTACATGAAATTCGACAACACAGCCGTCGCTCTTCGTGGTGTAGTGGATATGATCCCTACTAAGCGAGACGAAAGGTATGGGTTCGAATCCCAGCCGGGGTGAACTGAAATGGCGAATGTTTCTCGAGTGTAAAGTGATCACTTAAGCCAGCCGAGGTCGGTCGTAAGCCCGACAATGTTCATCCTTAATTCTTCTATACTGTTGTGGGAATACTTCAATGTAACAAAAATATTTAACTTACCTTTGGAGAGAACAGACAAGCTACTGTGACACTAGCGCTCAGTGATATCGTCACAGACATGCTGGTGATACGAAGTGGGACGTGATTGCCTGTGCCAAAGTAGAGAGGCACAAAGGCCAGCCATATGACGCAAGTCGTGTACATGGTGAACCCTGGGGACAAAAATAATACAACATTCATAAAACACTCACCTTTTGACATTTTGTTTAGAGTAAATACATACACAAATATATTACGTTTGGATATTCACTGTAATATCCTAAAATCGTTCGTGGGTGTCCGGACACTGGACACGTTTGGTTTAGCAAAATCTTTCACACCTGCGTGTTTTCTATACATGGGGTAATTTCGTCTAAAATCAATTCGTCTAATTATCAATTTGTCTAATTATCAATTCGTCTAAAATCGACGTATTCATCGTTAGGCAATTTGATTTTAGACGAATTGATAATGAGACGAATTGATTTTAGACGAATTGATTTTAGAGCAATTGATTTTAGATGAATTGATTTTAGACGAACATACCATAAACTGGATGAAATGGAGATCTGTATCTGGTACACTCGTATTGTGCGACAAGAAAATGCCAATAAAAATAAAGGGTCAGGTATGCAAAACGGTGGTGGGGCCTATAAAATAACCACGTCCAGACCCTACACACCAATGAGATGAAAATGCTCGGATGGGCTGGTGGTATTACAATGTTGGATAGGGTGAAAATGTCCGTATCCGTGGCAGTCTCAAAGTCGCTCCCATTGGATAAAAGGTGACCGAGAATAGACTAAGATGGTACGGACACATTATGAGACTGGCACGGGATAATAATATGATAAAAAGGACAATAGACATAGAAGTAGGACCCAGTAGATCAGGCAGACCCCTGACTACTTGGATGTCCACAATCACAAGAGACCTAAAGGAGGCGAGGCTTCGTGCGGAGGATGCGGGGGACAGAAGGATTTGGAGGATGAAGACATGGAGAGCCGACCCTAAGTAAATGGTAGAAAGGCGAGGGCGCAGAAGATGAAGGGTAAGCAGTGACAGGTGTGCATGTGCGCGTGGACGATCTTGTTGAAATGATGTGTATGAGTGTGTGTTCTCATATAACTGAACCGTAAATATAAACATTCCGAATACGCAGTGAACCTCATTCCTGTAGGTAATTGTAGATATTATTATTTTTGTCTCATTCGATTCTCCGTTTTTCCGGGATACTATGTTAGATCAAAATATTTGCTAACAAGGGCGAAGGCAGTGTTCCATGCCGTTAGCTTCAGTGTATATGTTTCATACCCTTTTAGTCCGAGAGCCCACTGCTTAATTTATGACGTATCTGTTTTTTGATCGAAATGTGGTACAAATGATAGCTTACCAATAGGGTTTAACATCGCACTAGGGTTGCCTATCAAAATCTTGCCGCAACCCCCCTTGCCCCCCCCGAAAAGGTCCCTCTTCGCGGTTTTTCGCATTTTGTAGGAATATGGTAAGAGATAGGAGAAAATAGTCAATGACAAAAATAATCCTTGCTAAATTCTCTACAAAAAACGTTAAGTCAATTTTTTCATAGGACTAGTAGTTTACCCGTAATGGCCGGTCAAAAAACAGGATATTTTTTGAAAAAAAAAAAAAAAAAATTGATTTTTTTTCTTTAACTTTCTTCCACCCATTATCACTAACATTTTATGGAAAAAAATATTTGGCCTGCGGCGCTATACCGCTGGTTATTTTATGAAAAACTAAATTTTAAGAATTTTCGTCACTGAGTTTTATTGCAATAACTCCTAAATTAATTGATGTATGAAAATAAATTATAGCTCCTTTTGTAGCTAAGACTATGATAATTAATTCGTTCTTTGACTATTTTCCTGTAGCTCTTATCAATTTTCAACCAATTAAGTATAAATTCATTTTTTTTGTTTTTTAAATGAATTTCGGTTTTGGACCGGCTATTGCGGGTAAACTGCTAGTTCTACGAAAAAATTGACATAACCTTTTTTGTAGAGAACTTAGCAAGGATAATTTTTGTCATTGACTACTTTCTCCTATCTCTTACCATATTCCTATAAAATGCGAAAAACCGCGAAGAGGGACCTTTTCGGGGGGGGCAGGGGGGGTTGCGGCAAGATTTTGATAGGCAACCCTAGTGCGATGTAAAACCCTATTGGTAAGCTATCATTTGTACCACATTTCGATCAAAAAACAGATACGTCATAAATTAAGCAACGGGCTCTTGGACTATTTGTTACGATACATGCTATACTTGAATAATAAGGATGGAAACACCTCCACGTTTCCAATAGAAACACGTTATTATTAGACGATACGATTTTATAACAATCTGTTAAAATACGAATTACATAAGTAAGAGCATAACAAATACATCAGGTATGTATTAACATCATTATTAGTATTAACTCGTACCTTCAGAATTTCCTGCGTATGAAGTTTGCTTACACGAGCTAACTAATAATATTAGTACAGTAGTTAATTTATAATGTAAGCGTTATAATAGGTACAAGGAATTGGTGGCCATCGCTACCAATTCTTTGTATAAATATTGTCGAAATAATTGCACAGTTAATTGCTCCAGTTGAGGCAATTAAGTGTAGCTATTATTTAGACAATATTTATACAAAGAATTGGTAGCGATGGCCACCAATTCCTTGTACCTATTATAACGCTTACATTATAAATTAACTACTGTACTAATATTATACTATACAGGTATGCTTAGTGTTGTTCTGCTTTATGTCTGTATTATTTTACGATTTTTACGATTGTTTTACGATTTATATTTTACTGTTTTTTGTCCACGTTGTGTGTTAACAAACTGTTTTAATTGTCATTCTTTTGTCTGTTGTTGCTGTGTATTGTTTGGCTGTGTACCTTTATTGTATTGATATTTTTTTAATTTTTTGTATTGCAGCTTTTCAAAGGCTTTGTGGCCATCAAAACTATAAATAAATTACTCGTATATATATTTCATTCCATTATTATAAAACGATTTAATGTAATTTATCGAATTATTGATGATCCATTGAATTTAAAATTTTGTACATAATATAAGTAAGTATTATATTATGGTATTTGTAACGATTAACATATTAAAGGTCATACGGACCTAAACGACTGAATAAGAAATAAATGTGGGCGACACGAATTGCTGAACATCCAATCGGTTTGAAAATCATAGGCAATTCTATTTCTCGTTTGAAATTCAATTTTTCCTTGTCTTGCTTTAAATATTGCCGAAATGATTGCTATATATTGCGAAGTAACGTTGATCAATACGAGTTGCCGCAATTGTTGCCTGTGTAAGAGCAGCTTAACGTTTATTATACGGATATTGCTTTGAAATTGTACTGTATTACATAAATTGTGATACAAATCTATTGAGTAGTAACAATCGTATATTCCATTCCATCTAGGATATAGGATTATAACACACGTATATTATGGAGGTAAGCTGTGGAGACGCTAGAAGGGAAAACATTAATTCTAGTTAGAAGCTATCTAGGGCTCCAAGTAATATCAGTATCAGCTATAACCTGCTGTAGTTTGCTTAAGGGCTTAGTACCAAGAATGATGTCATAGTCATTTCCCATGGCATTAAGGTTCAAAATCGCGTGAAAAATCGCAGGATTAAATGGTAAAAATAGCGTTTTTTCCATTTTTTGGGGTTAATTTTGCGCCTATCAAAAAACTTTTACGGTTGTTCCCTAGATTTTAATGCATATTATCAGAACAAAAAAAAATACTTCGTGACTTTCGGGAAACGAGTTTCCGTCTGTCGGAAAAAAGATCAGATGTGTTTTTCACAATTTTTTTGAGAAATCTATACAAGATATAAAAAATCTTTTACGGTTATTCCTTAGATAAATGTTCAATGCATCTACTCTATTTTGTTCCAAAGCATATTTAGTAACGGTTGTCGAGATTTAATGTCTCCCGTTTTTAGAAATTTTTGAAATGTCGGTATGCATACTCTTAAGTGCGATTTGCATTTAGTATTCGTGAGAAACGTTACTATCAAAACATTAACGGAAACATACCAGGAATCTATTCCTCGTGTACTTATTGAACGAGTTGCATCTATGTATTGTTCAGACGACTCGAATTATCACTCAATTATGGGAGGGGAGCACTAGGTACTATATATTATTATTCTATGGGGAGCACTAGGGATTATGAAATAAAAAATAAAAGCTACGTTCATATTCAATATTTCTCTTTTTTCTAATTATGACTCTTGTCTATTACTATTATTTAGTGCAGTTTACGAAATTGTATATTTATGCGATACTCGTATTGTTCATACATATTTATTTCATTTCATATATTTCAGTGCTTTAAATATTTTTTGTTATATTTTTGTACTGTCATGCTTCGAGGGGGGGGGGGGGGGGCAACAAGAAAACGTGTGGTTTCAATGTGATTTTTCATTAGGTTTTATCATTTATTATGAAAACGTAAATTTACCTATTCAAATCAAACGACGCCCATGGTTACATATAGTATGTATTTAGGTAACGGTATGTATTTATTTAATTAAGGTAATAGATTATTGGCTGTTAAATAATAATTAATCTATGTAGGTGGCTTCTTGACTACAGAGTAGGTGTTAGTTCTCAATCTTCTCTCAGGAGTCATGGCCTACCTTTATATTATATATAGACTACTCCATTATATTACAAGCTACAGTCAATTTCATTAACCTTGATTATAAGCCTATGTTTGCTCTACTTTATTATTGTTTGCCAAAGGAGTGGATACTACGTAACATTATTACGTACGGAACTAGAATGTGACCCGTCTGAAATAACATAATTGTAACTATATCGCAATAAACTATGTAAGTTAGGGTTTCATATCATCTGTGTCATGTGCGTTAAGAAAAAAAAATGATTCCTTCAGATTCCTTCTTCCAGTAGGAGCTGGGCATTTAGGTTTATACATGGTACTGACTATTCCACTAAACTTAAGCTTACTCTTCTACCTTCAGTAGTTAAATATTGTAATAAGTACCTAAAAATCGATGCTTAGTGTAGATCCTTGTAGTGAGAAACGTTCTCCAAGGACATAAAAAGGTCAGTAAAAGTTTCTAGTAGTGTTTTTAGAGGTCTCGTGGAGAACCTTAATCTCTCTCTGGCATAACTTTCCACAAAACTTATTAAGCATAAATTTTTCTACCGTTAGTGGTTGATGAATATTATAATACAAACAATTGATTTCTAGTGTAGATCCTTGTGTTGAGAAGCGTTTTCCAATACACATTTGACATTAAAAGGGCATCAAGAGTATCTAGCAGTTAGACTTTTTGGCTTTTTAGGAAATCTTAATCTCTCTTAAGAACAAGTTTTTTTCTGCTAGAAAGAGTGTAAGACATAAGCTTTTGAAATACACAAGGCTTGGTTTACCCTTCATGATCATTTCACTCAAAGACAGCACTCACGGACTCACACTGTTTCGAAAATAGGATTGAAGTTTTCAAAGGGAGAAATTCCATGGAAATATATTGTACATTTGTACAACCTCTCTCTTGTGATATTATCCTAAGTACTACTATTTACAAAATATTTAGTAAAGCCTACGGTGTATTTTGTAGTATTCTCGTAGATCTACTATAATGCTATAGATTAAGTTGTTTATTTGGTTCATGTTTGTCTTTCAACAAAAAATGTTGTAGACAGACATAAAAACTATGAGAAAAATCACAAAAAATGGTCTTGATTTTTTGTTGTTTTTACTTGTTATTTATTATGACTCCAAAATATTAAGACAACCTTATTATTACATAATATATGGTAGGTACCTACAACAAAAATATAATAAGGACAAACCACTTTCTAGTAATATTCTAAGACAGACTTACACCATTCAGAGAGAGAAATAGTACATATACAATCATTCAGATAGGATGTCGTAGAATTGAAGAATGTAGTCTTCCTGATTTCAAAGCATTCGAGAAAAAAGTTGTGGAATAGCTTTGTCTTCAGCCCAGTAGGTAGATGTGAATAGATAAGTTTTCAAGCAATCTTAAATTTGACAGCTGTAAAACTGGATTAATATTTTGAATTCTATTCCAGTTGGGGCTTTTAATCCCGAATCGAATTCTCATTTGACTTACTGATTAAGGTTTCAGGATCTAGAAGTTTCTCCAAAGTGCTCATCATCGTGAAGTTTCGGCGAAGATGTAAATATTCGTGTTATAGTGATTGTAGGAATTCAGGAGTAAAAACAAAGTTTAAAGTTGCTTACGAGAAATTTTAACAAATTAATACAACAGTAGGTATAATAATACAATGAAAATATATTGTATCTTTTTTTACATGGATACGAAATTCTGTGCGTGTACGTACAAACTCTTTCTGTGAAAATATTTATATGACATTCAGAATTGGTGGCGAACATCATTGCTGAAAAATATAAATAGCGTCTTTTGGAAATTTTACAAACACCAACTTTTACAGAAGTTACGGAGTAGCGGTCAACTTTACAACTGGGGGGTTTCAGGGTAATGTTATGTGATGAATTACTGATGATATTAAAAAAAAACTGGTGAATGTGAATAAATGGTAGGGACGCCTTGAGAGAATGCCAGGTAGGTAAATTGTATCCATAGAGTAATGGGCGTCATCGGGGGAGGGCAAGGGGGGCGATTGCAATAGGTATATAATTTTTTCATTTCTTCACAAAAACCTCCATTATCGGCACGTGTTTTCTTATCATATAATGAATTTTCATGAAAATTCATTAAAATACAATTGTTTCATAAAAAAAATTCCCTGCGGCGCTATTTTTTATTGCCTTTTCTGTAAAATACATTTTTCATCCATACTGTTGTGCAAAGTTCTATACTACATATTTTCAAACAAACCGAATCACACCACGACCACCTTCACTATGTCTGTCCAAAAAAGGCCTGCGGCTCTATTTAGGCTTTTTCATACTATATCAAATTTTAAATTTTTTGTTGCCCCCCCTAGCTCCGAGGCTGGCGACGCCCATTCATAGAGTTCTGATAGATAGATAGATAGATAGATAGAAATAGATTCTGATATAAGACAATTTACGTTAAAGATGCCGAAAGGAAAAAAACAATAAATCCGAATCAAAAACTCATTTAGGTAACTAACTATATATTTCTTGATTTGTAAATACAGATTTATAACGTTTTGCTTAGACGTTATTTTGTCTGTAAATAGTACCTAATTGGCCTTTAGGCAATTATAATTATCTTGATATCCGTCCAGTACATGAGAGGAATTTCAAGGAGAATGTAGCATAATTAAACAATAAATAACTATGTTCGGTATGCTGTAATAAGGTTAGATGGAGAAATCACATCGCAACAAATCACACAATGGACGAAATCACAGAGGCGAAGAATATTCCATATTACTTTACGACATACTCGTATGTGATCTATTGAAGGTGAAGTTTCAGTATTCTATGCTATTTGTAATTAGGCAATTCACTCGAAATCCAGTTATCTGTGCAAAAGTTCCAGTTTTGTGAACACCGAAAGTATCTTAGGGGTTCACATGGTTAAAAAAATTATCACTCTATCACCGTTTGAAGCGCAAAATAAGAACAACTTTATCGAAAAAAGCGATTTTGGCTTCCTGATGCAATTTTTCGCATTTTGAGATGCTTTTACGCTGTCACGATAATACATCAAATGATAACATTAGAAAATATGAAATATCAAAATTAAATTCAATCTAACATACCTACTCCTAATTCATAACAATTATATGTATGCATGATACATCTACGTGCGATTTTGTTTCTATTTATTATTTATTTATCGTATGGTCAAAAAATGTATATCACATCCCTCAAAGGAAAAAGTTTGATGGTTGGGAATTGGGAAATGACAAATTTCGCAAGCAAACTATTTGTTTCTATAAAAAATATTCGTCTATATAAATTGTGATTTCGTCTCTATGTACGTAGTTGACCACTATGTGATTGTATCACACTGTATAGTAATTATTAAATACCTAGGAACTATTTCGATTAGGGACGCTGATGAAGTCTCTTAAGTGTCGTTCTAGGCTTACAAAACATTCGGGTATCAGATACATTATTAAGTAAAAAATACAGTAGTAATATATTATCATCAGAGTACTTCAGTATCCCGGGGGTTTCCACGAAATATCCGGATGGAATTTGAAACTTTTGACTAATGTATTCGTAGAGAAAACATGATACTTTATTCATTACATTATTCCACATTCGTGGAACCTCTCATCTCTCATCATATCGGTAGTAATTTGTAATGTGATCATTATTGTTATTAGCTATATTCAAAACATCATCATAATAAACATTTGATAGAAATTCAATAAAAATGTAAAAGCCGATCATTAAAAATTTTACGTAATATAATCTTTAAAATAATTCATTATAATGGAATTACTTATAACTGTCGAACGCAGTCATAAAATTAGACCGAGACGGGACGACTACCTGCTTTATACGCACCTTATGGCTCTGTCGTTAGTGCGAATAAAGCAGGTAGTCGTCCATTCTCGCTCACATTTTTATTACTGCGTTCGACATTTATAATTAATTCCATTATAGTTAACTTATGTATTTACCAAGATTTTTTCGAAATTTATTAGGTGCTTAAGAATATGTTATTTCAATATCATACTCTAAGAATGTAAATTCGGATTCAATCCTTCAGTTCCACCCCACTTCATTGGAAAAAACACTTCCATAAAATTATAATCACCGCCAAATCGCGAATGACATTAAAAGAGAAAGGCGCTTTGACCATATATAGGGCTTTTGTCTCAAAAATCACTAACTCTGACTTTGAATGCCAAAGGCCCTTCGGTAAAAATAGCTACGTCAGTAGATACATCGAAACCGAAGGTATTAAAAACGATTTACATAGTTGGGAATCGAAATTATGCTGTGGTGTATACATATTTTAAGACAATACTTCTATGAAAATGACGAGGTCATTGTAGCTTTGTGAATAAAGATACAAAATAACATTTACAAAGGTTATGAAGAATGTTAAACATGAAAACCCATACCGCTCTTCAGGAATTTTTGAAGAAGGTTATTTGTAAGAACGGAGATTTTCTCAAAGAATTTTGCAAACATTTTAAGTAGGAGAAAGTAGGTGCAATAAAGAAAGAAAGTTTTACATATTTCAGGAAGTAAGTTTCTGCCTAAAGATTGAATGAGCTGCGAACGTAAGAGATGATTTATTGTAACAGAAATGTAATAGAATTCAGACAAAAAAGATGATAATAATACGAAAAAAAAAACTAGCAAAGCCGCAATGAAATCTTTATACGATGGGAACAAAAGACACGACAAACAGATATGCAGCTCTAGAATGTTTTTTTATTCCATCGGAAATTTAGAACTACCCTTCGTTTTGTAGGTTTCCTTCCTTCATTCGTTGGATTATCAAAAGTAGCTTCTTCTGGTGTACCACAAAGATGACCAATATTGAACTTGTGGAATAGTTTAAGCGATCTACATACAATTTGGGTCTATAATAGGACTTGGAACGTGTAGGCTTAATGATGTCCTCTGGCTAATATTCAAACTCATTCAAGCGCTTCTTCTCCCAATAGTTGCTAATAGTTCATTATTAGGGTATAATATTGTGATGACAACAGAATTTGGGATGCTTCCTTACTATCTCACTAACCTTCTTACTTCCTTCCAATATTTGTTTAGGACCTTCCATCATTGATTACAAATTACAATAAACTTGGGACATACCCTAACCTTAAATACAACCCGCTTCTTCAGCTAGAAACTTGTCATCTTTCAGGCAGGTTTCACGTAAACTTTTGCCCGCAATACTTAAAGCATTTTCAACAAGTTTCAAGAAGTCCAATACATTTTTCTCATACAAACATAAACCTGCAAGTGATATTACGTAAATTTAATAATACTCAAAATCATAAAGAAATGCTTTTGACATGTTTTACGATAATGCCATCTATTACTAGACTTACCTGGCTGTTAATAGAAATATTCAGAATGGTTAACGAAATTCACACTTGAGCTTTACGAGATATTATTAAGTTTCGTTTATAAATCTGTTAAAAAGGAAGAAATAAAAAAAAAAATTAATACGAATGGTGTCAAAGTAGTAAGAAAACGCATTAGTTATTTTGCATCAAGTCGTTCGTTCTGCATCATTATACGAGTATGTAAAATGAGGAAGGAATAAGGGTTTCTACATAAAGGGTTGTAGGTATAATAATAATGTGCTGAGACATCCTCTATGTAGGTAATATGAAGAGAAGAGTGTTGTTCTTAAGAGGTAAATAGAACCTAGTACTACCATACCATCAACGTCTTCTATTCATCCTAGTCCCTTGTACCATTCTACTCTACCACTATTAGCACCGTTACTTACGTGACAAAGATAATTCTAGCTCCTCGTACGTCCATTTGTCTCCCATTTTACCTTCTCAAGTTCTGAACGAAGCCATACGCTGTGTGTACACTACAGAAACAAACACTTAAAGGAGCCAATTACTGAGAACCATAGAAAAAGTCTCGACACATTTTTTACTATCTCCATAACATTTTAGCAAGTTTGCGAAGCTACTAAATCGCCTATGTCTAGGAAAAAGGTTTTACACGGGAGAACTCTAGACTATACATTTTGAGCAACTATGAAACACAATCTTAGCTGGGCTATTAAAAATCAAATACTCATTAGGATTTAACAGAACAATTAGGTAATTCAATTCCAATTTAAAAGAAAAAATACTTTAATTACGTAAGCAATAGTGGTTGCATGAGACCTAAAATCAAGGTACAGGTTTACCGGGAAAAACTGCTAGTTTTACATAGGCATTGCTGCGTCTTGCATTGTTTTTAAATATTTACAACATGCTCTTGAGAAACAAGTTACAATCATCATCATCACATCAGCAACAGTAATGAGAAACATGAAAATCATTTCGTTGAGGTTTGTTGCTTTGATGTGAAATGTGTTTTAAGGGCATGGCACCAGGAATGACGTCACAGTCTTTTCCCACGGCATTAAGGTTCAAAATTGCGTGACAATCGCATGATAAAATGGTAAAAATAGCGTTTTTTTCCATTTTTTGGGGTTAATTTTGCGTCTATCAAAAAACTTTTACGGTTATTCCCTAGATTTTAATGCATATTATCAGTAAAAGAAAAAAAAATTACTCCGCGACTTTCGGGAAACGAGTTTCCGTCTTTCGGAAAAAAGATCAGAGGTGTTTTTAAAATTTATTTTTGAGAAATCTATACAAGATATAAAAAATCTTTTACGGTTATTCCCTAGATAAAGGTTCAATGCATCTACCCTATTTTGTTCCAAAGCATATTTGCTAACGGTTGTCGAGATACAAGGTCTCCCGTTTTTAGAAATTTTTGAAATGTCGGTATGCATACTCTTAAGTCGCTTTCACATTTGCCTTGGGGTATCCATTAAAAATGAGTAACATTGAAACTTGTATGTGAATTATTTAGAACACGCTCTTCTTAGGTACGTACTTAACACTCCTTCGCACGCGTCAGCGGCGTTTTGCCGCTATGGAGATTTTTTTTGATATAAAATTAAAACAACGAGACCCTACACTTTGTCATTTCAGGATATCCTCTACTTTACTATAGAACATGTGTTTATCGTGAAATTCGCTGATTATAATTATAATTTATACGTATTTTTCGAGTTTTAATTTTTTCGGCGGAGATTCACCGCCTACGCGTGTCACGACGGTACTATTCTGTCCTCTAGGTATAAAAACTATACAGCAGGGTCCGATTCTAGGACGGCTTTTGTTTATTTTTCTAAGGCGAACGTAATAATAAAACGAGGATAGATATTCTCATTGCGACAAAAAATTACTAGTTGCAAAAGTGAAACAAGGCGACTTTATTTATTTTTTTATTACTTTTATTAGCGACGAAATAATATAATTTATTACTCCTAGGTTTTTATGTTCTTTTGAAATGTCGGTTGCATTGAAATTTTTTGTTTCATTGAGTATTTATACAAATATCTATCATTGTTCCAACTACTAAAAGTAAGTCATAAACGATGGCATTATTCGAAGTCTTCATAAAAGTATACTACCACGGCACAACACAGATTGTTTTATTATTTTACTATGTCGGCATTTCAACAAAAAAATCTCCTGCGCCAAATGTATTGAGCGCCCGAAACAATAGAGAATACACGATGTTGCCTGGAGATAGCCCTTCCGAGTAAAGTAATAAACGCGGGGAATCTCTCACCACGCGTGTGTTCCTGGTAGGTAAATGTGTCTTGATATTTGTGAAAGTTGATTGGTCGCACATTATATTTATTATTTATTGTATGTTGAAATTTACAGAATTTTGGTATATGCAGTTTAGTAGTAGATACTTTAAGGTATGTATTGGTGGATTTTTGTAGTAATATGTAAATTAATAACAGAATTATAGCAATTATAAAAGGGTGAGCGATTCGCTCACTATGCGTATTTTGGCGTTCTATTGTCTATGCGTGCTGACTCGTGTTAAATAAATTATGTGACATTGCGTGTAGTAAGAATTGCGTAAAGCCCCAGTTATGAGTATTTGAGTGCAAATAAATATTATAATAGGTCGCGTCACAATAGGTAGCATTCTGGTCGCAGGACTTCTATTCCCTTACCTTCTGTTTTTTTCGAATTAAATTATATAATTTGAATATAGTGGGGCACTGTCTCATCAATAAGTTCGAGGGGGATATTTGGGAAATCCATGAAGTGACGCCAAGGGCAATGGAATATCTGAGAAATATTGACGCGGAGCTCTGACTCAGACTCCCAGATCGTTTGCACAATGGTCGTTTTCGCATACGAAATATAGAAGTATAGTTATAGTAGACGGTCAAAGAAATAGCATTCCTTGATACTGTGACCAGAATAGACCGATTGTTAAAGCGTTTGATTACAAATACATAAAAGAATATTGGTAATGAATTATTTCAACAATATTTTTGACGTGTAATTTGATTTTAATGGTGAAAAATTGAAAATATTTTACCCAATGTACTATCCATTATTAGTTATAATAGCCTTAACGTGTTGACTGCTGCGGTCAAGAAATTAATATTTTGTAGTATGTGTGGAATGGACGGGAAGGAAATGGAAAAGAAATAATATTATGATGAAGGTAATTTTTCTATTCAGACATTACGTGACTATTTGACGTTATTGCGGTCTAGACCCTGGAAATAGTTGAAGAAATATATTAATTCTATGACTTTGAAAAGAACTGTGATTATATTCATCCGATTCTCACTAAAGTTCATAATATTTGTCATTTGGTAATATAAATAATGGAAAATTGTTATTAAATGTCGCTACTTTTATATCAAACTATCATGATATATTCCAATTACGATATTCAGAAAGGGTATGACAAAAATGGCTTCATAGCATTTACCCCATCGACTCCCTTTCAGGGGGTGTAAAAAAATGGACCAGAAAATGGACCAGCAACATCAGGATCCCATAACAATCTTTGATCTATCCCCAACAATAATCAATTGATGGAATTTGGTCCTTATATTATTCATACGAATCTGCATCCTGCGTCTCGTGTGATATATAAAATTTCTATTTTTTTTTTATTTGCGGGACTGAACAACACTTTACAGGATATTGACGTTTCTTTGAATATGAATTGCATAAATGATACGAAAGTAAGAAGTTGTCTAAATTTAGGATCATTTAATTTAAAGCGATGTTCTTTTAAAAACCTCTCACTACCAGAATATAATAGAAAAGTTATATAATTTTTTTGACTCTGGATTAAATATCTATATATTTATATATGAATTTTAAAAAAAAGTTTTTCCGTTTAGGACTTCGCCCCATGCCCTCCACGGAGGACACTACTGGTAGTTATTTACTGGTAAAACATATTTAGTTATAGACAATAAACATTCTATAATAGGTTTACCATGGATTAAGTATGAGAATTTGCTTCAATGGATTTCATTTATTTTATCTTCGTGTCCTCCAGCAGGGACAGTGGTAGTGAGAGTGTTTACTTACTCCGCAAGGGACATAGATTTTGGGAGCGAATACCTACAAGGTATAGCAAAATGTTTTCCAATTTTCCATAAGTTTTTATTCTTGTGCGTATCTCTTTAACAATTTAACTTCCTTCTAATACTCAGTTGGGCTTGTCTATCTACCAATCACTTATTCAAGACTGGGAAGGAAATTTTCGAATCTCTTTGTGGTAATTGTGTTTACTGAATTCACCTATATTTATAAATCGATGTAAACAAGAAAACATATATTATGTCAGGTGTTTCTGGACCCCTGAGGTGAGCTATGTGTTTCCTAGTAATTCAGGTGGTAAATTTGTTTGCATTGGACCTAATATTTGACTCACCTACATAGTAATACGTGGGTGAGTTAACTGTCAATATTGGTGGTCTTTTTGAGGTGTATTGGGATAACATGAGTTTGCTAAACCTTGTTGCGCGGACCAGTATCATACGATATTTTGAATCCATAATAATATTTGTTATTGTTATTCACGAAAAATAATCTTTACCTGAAATTTATACACCCACATGGGGTTTGTCGGGGGGCTCCCTTCTGGCTAACCCTGAGCCCACCTCTTAAAAATATTTTGCCAAGAAGTGCGGGTAAAGAGGACGCTATATGCGCCCGTGCTACCCGGGGATGTGGAGGGCCTTAAGGCCGTGGGAGTCCTATTCGATAAAATAGTAATAGCGCGAATGGAGCGCCCTGATGAGGCAAGCCCACTGCACGTCAAAATCGAGCCGATATAATATGACAGTATACCAATGCTACCATCTCCACTTCAACATAAACTCAGTTATATTAATTGACGCCGCATCCTTAGTAACGATTTAGCTTCTATATTGGTTTTAGAACTGCTCTAGGACTTCTCTAGAACCAATCTAGGAGCTAAATTGCTACTAGAACATGCTTGTTTTTGTGTATTTTTTTTTATATTTTTGTACGCCATACTTGTTTTTGTTCACAAAACCAACGGGGTACAGTCGAAGCTCCTGAAACGTCCAGAGATGGGATACTTCATGTCTTTTCTGAATTTCGTCAGTTCAGAATCACTGCCCAAGACACGGAAGGTGAGAAGATGGATATCATATTGTGCTGAAGGTGGTCATAATAAAACATCGAATTATAAGTAGAATTTCCACAGAACGCACAGCGGGTGGCAATATAGAAACATGGAGTTGTTAGATGTTTACACGGCGACAGCTAGAAACAAAGGGGTGTGTTCTGTTTGCACAACGTAACAAGGGTTCAAAGCAGATAAACCACCACCTCAACCCCCTTTAGGTCAGTTTATATTTCTAATAAAGTCCTACAAGGCATTCGCACAATAATGCTCCTTAAAATATACAAGCTAACTACGCTCACCGCTACATATGGATGCAATTTGAAATTGTTGTTTCACGTACGTCGTTACTTCTGATGATTTACAATTCTTGCTTTGTTTCAGTTTCATGTTTAAGACTTTCTGTCTTCAGCAATAGACTCCAGTTCCCTCCCCTGGCATTTTAAGTAGCATTGTGCACAGACTCCTGACGACGTTGTCCATCAATGCTACCTTCGTTTTGTCAGCAATCAGGACGTTTGATGTAGTTATATAGTCGTGTCGCATGATGTAACTAACTTCGCCTAAAATTCCACAAGAAAGTACATTGATGTAGAAAAAATAAAGGACTGGACGATAGGGAAACGTGTAGTCAATTATTTAACAAAGATAATACAAAAACTACAACAGTCTACAGAAATCAAAGTGGCGACAACAATATGCGAAGATATGTTTATCAAGGTGATATTGTACCGAGTAATATTATTGCAATAAATAAATCTTCTCTGACACATAAATGAAGATATACGAGGACCTGTTTTCTTGTGTACGGAATAGAGAACAGTTTATTTTGTATGTAGGTATCTTTGGTATGAAAGTATTTTATATGATGTACGAGCATTATCTATTTACCTTACTGAAATCAAATAAAACCTTTTTGTGCTGCGAAGAAAAGCTATCTTATTTGGCGAAAATTCGTACTCGCATTTTATGAATTGATTTTCTTTATGCGACTATTAGTAAGTATTATCTAGCGCTGAATTTTATATACTGCAACAAGTTCTGCATATTTTTTCATAAATATAGCAACTTCGCACATTTGTTTGCCCGTTTTTTGTTTCTCTTTCTATTAACAAGTTAATTTAAATTTTTAACCTTTATGGCAAGATTCTGTGATTTTCCCGAAGTTCTAGGCTTTATCAAATGGGTTCTATTCAGCCTAATCCTACTATAATGCTGATTTCTAACAGCAAGGTGCTTGAAGTGTTCTCATAGATATTATAAATCAGTCACATCGCAAGTAGTACGAGAATTATGAAATGTAGCGCAAAAATTAACTAAAGCTATGTAATCACTAGTCTAGAAGGAGCTACGAAATAAAAAGAATAGTCTGAATTAGACGGAGGGGAATGGTAGAGAACAGAAGGAGCACGGATAACTTATATCCGGTTCTGTGTTAATAAAATTCGTAAATAAAAAACCTACAGTTGCTAAATTTATAGAAATATGTTCACATTGATAAGAAAATAAGCAGAACACAATCGTGTGCCTTAAGCTCATCTCCACGAATAATATCATCTTGAATATGATATTGTAAAGATCTTATTTCGATTGTGTACAATTTATATTAACGACTATCATACTCCATATACAATGATATTGTATGGTACCTATTTGTAGTAATACGGTGTCTTCCGCGGTAATTACATACACAGATAAAACTAACACTTAGCGATAAAACGCTGAAAATCATCATCTAGGGAACGATCTTCATTCTCCTATCTTACACTTAGGCGATGGTGTATCCTCGATAAGGGAACAGTTTATTCAAATTCTAATAACGGTGACAGAACACACAAAAATATAGATGTACTTCAATATCCCGATGATGGGAAAAGCAGTTTATACCGTGTGTATAATAATATAAAGGTATATCTGGTATACATAAAAGTGTTATTGTGTTAACATGTTAAAAACTCATCTCAAATAAAATTGGAATAACTGAAATGATTGATATGGTTATTACTGTCAACATCTTTTGTCATCCATCGGAGCTTGGCAAAGCGTGGAAGTATTTTTTTTAATATAATTTTTGTGACGTCTTACGAATTCCAGTATTGTATTGCTAAGCAGAGTACTCATGGTACAATGTGCTACATGATTTTTTTTGTAAACTGTGCTAGGCATATTCGAGTTAAGTGTCGTTTTTAATACAAAAAGTCAATTACCAGTCCTAGGTTAAAAGAACTGGTGACGCCCAACAAATGGTCGATACTCATTCGAATGATACAATAATGTTAAACATTTTACCTATTCATCTATATAAAAGTACATAGGTAGGTATGTAAATTTATTAAATGCAATATGCAATATATATATACTAGGTGTATAAAATGATTATCATTGTATGAAGCGTTTATTGGAAAAGCTTAATAGCTACACAGATTAAAATTACTTTGAAATAGCGACACTCTATTGCGACACGGTAATAAAATGAATTCTGTGAAATTGCACGATAGATTTTTTTTTTTAATAATAATAAAATAAATTTATTTCGGGTAATATATACAAGATAAGTGGATATACACGTTTAGTTTTATAAAGTAATATTCACCATAATAATGATTGTCCATCCCCAGTCAGCAATATTCTGCTGGTATAAGGGGATATACATATCTCATACACATTAGCCTCAAGAGTCAGTTATAAATACACATAATATCACACACACAGTTCATCAATTGTCTCTTACACCACGTGCGTCTAGTATGAACCTTCTTATCTTCTTCTTAAACAGATTTATGCTTTGGAGTGTTTTTATTTCCTCCGGTAGTGCATTAAATAATCTTATCGATGTATAAAGAAAACCATTTCTCCCTCTGTTAGTTCTAGCACTATTACACCTCATATGATTTCTGGATCTTGTGTTTCTTGAGTGCGTATCTCTATTAAATTCAATATAAGTATTTGTTTTGATCAGTTTATTCTGAATTTTATATAACATTTTTACTTTTTCTGTATGTATTAATTCTTCCAAATTTAACATGTTTGTAATTCTATACAGTTCCGCGGTTCTAGTGAGCCTATGCAGATTAAACAATATTTTTAAGGCCTTATTCATCTTGACTTGAATCATTCCTTTTAATTCCTGACTACAATGAGACCAAACAATCAACCCATAAGTGATATAAGGGAGAACAAAAGAATTATAGATCATTTTTTTGGTTCTTACATCAAATATGTCAGTTCTCCTCATTACACCAACAATCGGACCAAGCTTCTTTATTATAGTTTGAATGTGTTTTATCCAGTTTAGTTTTTCGTCTAATTCTAGACCCAAATACTTTACAGTTTGTGCTTGATCTATCCTCTCATTCTTTATCATGAGATTGATATGTATAGGAGTTTTATTTTTTTGTCTAATTATCATGAATTTTGTCTTAGCAGTGTTAATGGTAAGCGAATTATTATCAAGCCACGAGACAAAACGGTCAAGATCTCTATTGATACCATTCTGTAATAAATCTCCACTATAACCACTATAGACAAGCAAGGTATCATCTGCATAAATAAAATATTTGCCAGATACGTCAGAAAATCGGAGATTATCTATATATAGTAAATACAGCAGAGGGCCCAATATGGATCCCTGCGGTACTCCGATATTAACCGGTATTTTCTCACTAATGGTACTAAAATTCCTTGTCAGTGCTTGTCTTCCTCTGATGTAGTTTTCGATCAGCTTGAATACATTGCCCCTAAATCCCATACCATACAATGAGCGTAACAGATTATCATGGTCGACGGTGTCAAATGCCTTAGATAGGTCAATGAAAATCGGTATCACATATTTACCCTTATCTAGTTCTCCATTAATGAAGTCCATAGCATCCATCAAAGTTGTTGATGTATTGCTTCCTTTCTGGAATCCATATTGGTAATTATCGAATCCACCACTCCCTTGGATGTAAGCTACAATCCTTTTATGTATCACTTTTTCAAAAATCTTGCTCAGGGTCGGAATTAAACTAATGGGTCGATAGTTACCAATCTCATTTTTTTTACCTGATTTGTGGATTGGTATAATTTTGGCAATTTTAAGGCAATCAGGATATTCCCCTGTCTCAATACATGAATTTATAATTATTGAAAGTATTTCGGCAATCACATCCTGTAGAATCTTAACATCAGTCGATGAAATTTCATCAAATCCAGAGGCAGCACTATTTTTTAGTTCTTTAATTATGTTTACAATTTCTGTTTTGTCAGTTGGGGCAATGAATATACTGTCACGTTTTGAAGCTATCTTATTTCTCATTGGTCCCTGTTTTACGTTTGTCTGTTTGAATTTCTCTCCCAACTTCATTCCTATTGAGCAAAAGTATTCATTTGCAACATTGGCAACACTCTGACTATCTTTCACAATACCATCAGGTGTAAGTAATTCTTCGATTCCATTTGTTCCATCTCTCTTGCGGGTTCCGAGTGTCTCATTAATTATATTCCAGAACTTCCTGCTGTCACCATTGGCGCGTTCCACTTTTAGACTTACTAAATTTCTTTTTGCCTTTCGTATTTCATTAGACAATTTGTTTTTGCATTGTTTGTATTCCTCTTTTAAGATCCCCGAAGAATCTCTCACCTTTAGCATACTATAGAGTTTATTTCTCTGCTTGATCATTTCCATAATTTCAGGAGTCAGCCAGTCATTATCCATTCTGACGCGATATTTTTTTATAGCGGTAGCCTGCGATTTACATTCACAAATAATTTTTATTAAGTCTTCAAATCCTCTGCCATCCTTTTGTACTTCCATAATTCTATTTTCCACTAGGGCCCTGAATTGATTTGGATTTATTACTCTTCTTTCAACAGTTTGTAATTTTTGTTTCTTTTTTGTGATATTTGCAACAAATGCACTAATCATTCTGTGGTCAAGCTTTGGCCAATCATGTAATTGTAGTGAGATTCTTTTCCCAGTATTATCCAGGACATGATCAATCAAAGTTCTTGTTTCATCTGTAATTCTTGTAGCATTAGCGTCGTCTATTTTATTAATTATCTTGAAATTATTCGATTCTACAACATATTTATAAGAACTTGCAGGTACAGAGTCTTCATTAAGTAAATCAATATTAGTATCACTGAACACCACAATCTTTTTATAATTGAACAGAATATCATCAAGGTCTTCCAAAAAGTCATTTACTTTATCACGGGTAGATGATCTATACAAGGTGCAAATTCTTAGTCTTTCGTTCGTCACCAAGACATCCACCACAAGAAAATTATATTTAGCAGCTTCGTACACTAGTTCAAACTTCAATGCATCTCTAATACAGATCGCAGTTCCACCACCTCTTGTATCAGAATGTCTACAATTAAAAATGGATTTATATCCTTTAATATTAAAATGATTGCATTCATTTTGGAAAAGCCATGTTTCATTAAAGACTAGTACATCAGGCTCAGAAAATTCTTTTATCATAATTTCGATTTCAGTCATTTTATTTCTCATACTTCTAAGATTAGCGTACAATATCTTGAGTCCATGGTTCTGCTTCAGTCCATCATCATTTTTATGAACATTATTTATGTCGCCCGTAGCCAGTATTAACAACATCCACCATAGTCTGTAGTAGCTCTTATTAGTGAATCCATTGATTAATAATATAAGGTAAGTACATATAAATAATTATTTTCCATTGATCCACCGATCATTTGTTTTATATTAATCACCTTTTAACCGTTTGATTAATAACAGCATTCATATTGTGACGTTTTCATGATGCTGCTGAGTTGTATGTTTTTATATATAAGTAGGTATACAATAGGCTCGACAGGAGGATACTAGGTGGGCACCCAGAATCCTACAGTGGAGGCCCTGGAACAAAAGTAGAAGCGTCGGAAGACCTCCCAAAAGGTGGTCTGATGACCTAGTCCAGCAAGCCGGAAGAACCTGGATGCGGAGGGGGAGAATCAGAGATGAGTGGAAGGAAATGGAAGAGGCCTACGTCCAGCAGTGGAGGGAGGAAGGCTGAGGAAGAAGAAGAAGATTTGTATCTACATATTAATCATATAGACTCGTAGGTACCCACTAATTAATATTTTGAATATATTTGGTGAGTGCAACTGAAAAAGGGGATCTATCTTAAAAAAGTTTTATTAGGCATGAAAAATAGGTCTTTATTAGCTAAAGAGCAGAGTTACGAAAACAAGACAATACTGATAGAGTGCGAAAAGGCAAACTATTTGCAAAATAAATATCTTACAGTCAACCCGATTTGAAAGAGAATAAACCAGAGAAGTTTTTTCCAGATTTCTGAATCTTTGGACAATTTTTTTCTTGTCTAAAATCATCTCCAAAGTCGTAACTCGTTTTTGAAATATCTCTTTCTCGAAACTTTAATGCGGTATTTTTTTGACATGATTGTTTTTCAGATTGAAACTTATGATTCAAATAGACTAAACATATACCCAGGTAAAAAAAAAGAATGATAGAACTAAGTAGGTACCTTTACTTACGATGCTATGGGACTAAAACTTGAGTAATTCGGGGTATTTCGAAAAAAAGTTAAAATCTCGAATATCTCGAGAACCGTGCGACTTTTGACTAAGTTAAGTTTGGCTCAAAAGATCCTAAATGACCTCTACTATCACTCCTGAAGATATCTGTATCCATCTATCAAACACCCTGTATAGTCCCAGCTTTGAGATTTATCATTCCATTTATTATAAATCTATTATAAACTTTTCCATACGTTTCCATTTCTAGAAAACAAAAAAAAATCTTCAACAAACTATGATGAATCGATAAGTAAGATGAAAGAAACGAGCTGTAAAGAGATGGTAAATGTGAAAACTTTTGCCTCTCGACGAATAGAAACTCATAATGCATTGATTAATTTGATAACAGTCTCGTCGATTTTTATTTTCTTATCTTTGTGTAGTTTAGTTATGTCTAACAAGGCTTGGTCATAATGAATAAAAGTTGTGGTTATTCCCTAAAGCCAGATAAAAGTTTTAATTGAAAAAACTCCTCCAATTATATTTTTTTATCTCGGCGTATTTTCTCATTGGCTTTTCAGAAACTTGTCATCATCTCGCTCGCAATGTTAAGAGCGGGTGTTGTATCTAGTAGACGATTTTTTAAAGAAATTATTAATCAACGCTTTAGATATTCAAAAGAGTTTTCAACAAGATTCACTGTAATATTAAAAAGTGTACCTATGTTTATTTATTCGCATATGAATGGAATACAATATTTTTATTAAAGAGAATGAATGACAACAATATTAATAACAACAAAAATACGTGATAATTATATACAGTGTGTTATTTTTTGTGCATTCTCATTCATATTGAGAATACAAAATATATAGGTTTTATAGAGTCTTATTCATCACAATATTTACTTTATTAATATAAGTAGCATAATAAAACCAGAAAAAATAAAAAAAAAACCATTTCAACTTCAACCACCATCTTCTGATCTCGCACCAAAAACAAACGATTTAATAGAACAATAATTACTTATTAAATTCGAGATTTATATTAAGATCAGATAATTGTGCCCGTTTACATATTGACTAGAGCTAGTCTGAAATATTGAGGTTTTAAAAAATACAATAGTTTTAGGAAAAATATGATTTTTCCAAACGTCGATAAACGAAAATGAAACAACTTTGAAAGAAAACTAGAGAAAAGTGTTTTAATAAAAAAATTGTTGGCATTGTCATTATAATAAAATCTTTACTATTTGTGTGTCCTCTTGTAAAATTAATGTGTCAGCAAAATAGTCGTATTATTAAATAAAAAAAATGGGTTCCTTTTAGCGTCTACTCACGCAAAACATATTATACCTATATATTATTATTTTATAGAATTTCAGAAGAAAATCTAATACTCTTTTACTGATAATTGTTTAACCCTAGGTAGGATTTTAGTACTTAATATTGCCGTCTACATCAACGCCTTATTTTAGATATTTTTATTTCATTAATTAGCCGTGTTACGCCGGGTACAAAAGGTGAAACGAAAATGTAATACAAGGTAGAATTTGTTTCGTTTCTTGTTAATCTTTTAGGCGCGGGAACTTTAAAATTTAAATTCCTTTAATTTTTTTGGTACAGTGATAAAACGAACGAGATCCGATATAATTATACTAGATTCAAAAAAAGAATGTGAATATTTTATTTATTGTTCTTGAACTGAGAAACTTAAAAACGATTGTATTTTTTTTTCTCGTAAATACAGATGAGGTCTGATAGCGGTTGTATTATAACAATAAAAATCCTTGTGTCTGTATGTCACGTTGTAAATAAATCAACAGATGATAGTATTGTTTTTTTAGAGAATTTCAAACAGTTTTAAAGTAAGTAAATAAAAATAAGTAGGTTGGAAAAAAAAACTATAAAACACGATTATACGAATATTTCCCGATATAAAAATTAAATAATTCATATTTACGAATTGAGCAACAATCGATAGATGTCAAGCTCCTTTATATTAAATTTGCATATTTTGATTTGTAAATTAAATTGGTAAATATTGCAGTACAAAATGTCATTTACCAGAAAAAAAGTAGGTACCTACTACGCCAAATTAATATTTAATTTACCATAAGAATGTGTAAGGTTAGGGTCTGGCAATCTGTTCTCTCTTCCTACCCCACAAACAGCGTAATTTTTGACGGGTTAGAAAATGAAGCCCTATGAGTCAAGAACGGTAAAGTCTCACAGACTTTGTCTAGAGTAATATTCTATTGAAATACAGACATATTTATATTTGTAAATATTTTTTCATGTTTCGCAGGCCTTTGAAAGCTAGTGGTAAAACGATCTTCTAACAAAATATTAATAAATATACATTTTAATACAGACAAAAAATAAACTTTACGTTGTAATAAATTATTTACGTTGTTATCTTTTAGCCTGTAGATTTGTACGTCGATAGTGCGCGGTTCTTTGAAAGAACGAGAGGTGGTCGGTAGCCTGGTTGGTAACGCGCTCGAATGTTAATCCATTAGGCGCGGGTTCGATCCCCGATGCCGACTTACTTCACTTCACAACACAAGCTTTTCAAGCTTTCTGTGAAGTGTGCAAAGGTGAATTTAGGTTTATTTCAATAAACTCAGATTCATTAAAAAAAAAAAAAAATTGTGTAAATTCGCCCTCGTGAAAATTTCTTATGGAATGCATTAGAGGCATATCGACATTTAAAGAATTTAAAAAAAACGGGAGATCTTAGAAATCGACAACCTTGTTAAATATGCATTAAAAATAGGGTAGGTACATTTAACCTTTATCTAGTAAATGGCCGTAAAAGATTTTTTATATCTTGCATAGATTTCCAAAAAAAAAAATCTGATCTGTTTTCCGAAAGACAGAAACTCGTTTCCCGAATTTCGCACGCATTTTTTTTGCATTATATTGATACAATAAATTATAGTAACAGACCGTAAAAGTTTATTGAGTGGAGCGAAATCATCAAAAAAGATATTCAAAAATGCTATTTTATCATGCGATTGTTCACGCGTTTTCAAACCTCAATGTCTTAATGCCACGTGAAATGACCGTGACGTCATAATTGGGGTCCAAGTTTTAACTTTGAATTATACCTAAAAATGCATGCATGAACATTTTTCTGTTGTAGAAAATGCTCTTAAAGAAGTTTGAGATGTATTTAAAGGAGATATGAACTTACCAATATGTTTGCTTTCATTGAACGCTTCCGGTATCTTCCTTGTAAGAACGGCATACACAGTGCAGACGACGATCAAGACAATTGGATAACTGAATGCTATCATGTAGGACGCATCCACGTAACTGTCACACACGAGCAAGTTGTCTTCTCTGGTTGGGTAGTGATGCATTGCCCTGGCTGGTGATATCACCATCCAAACGCCGTTGATAAGAACCTGGGAAACAAATTATTGTGTTGTATAGGTATACTGTAGAAAGTAACATGCGCCCAGGTGGTTAATGAGGGTTATTTTTTTTTATATAAAAATGAATCTGGGTGTATCGAAATAAATCCAAATACACCTTTGTACACTTCACAGAAAGCTTTAAAAGCTTGTGTCGTGAAGTGGAGTAGGTCGGCATCGGGGATCGAACCCGCGCCCACTGGATTAACGTCGAGCGCGTTACCAACCAGGCTACCGACCACCTCAAAATTAATATCATTTGATATTTCTAATGTGGACCATACTTTTGAATCCTAGAGAGCTGCTCTTCAAATACTGCCCAATGTACGAGCACCTTGAAATGTTTGCACATATATTTTCTCTAGATGGTTGTAATTATTTTAATCATTTTGGTTAATTTGAATAATTTCATTTTTAAAAATCACAATATTTGTATTGTGAGAACATTGAAATTTTCTACACATCGTTAGTAGTTGAATATAACATGTAGATATCTCAAGCTTAAACTAGCCGACGACCGATTAGAGGCCTGATGGAGGATCCATCCTTTGCTGTGTATCTGTTGAGATAAATACTTGTTAATTACTTTAATTTTTATATGCAGGAATTAAAGTTTTTTTTACGATTACTGTCTTATTATTTTATTGCATACACTCGTATGTAAGGTTATTTATTCCATGGAATTGAAGAGAACGGAGCCATAGATTGAGATTGTGAGAGTTCGGGTATTGGATGACTTCAGAAGACAAGTTGTCAATGTCTATGTTTATGTATGAATAAATGTAGGTTTTTACCTGCACTCCTATAAGTCCAGCACATATGATAAGCTGAGATCTGGGTGATATGAGACTTGGACGCTTTGCAGAATGTTTTCCAGCGTTGAAGATTCTAGAAATTCTATTAGTCTTTGTGAGGAGAGCTGCGTACACGACCGTGAAGCAAAAACCAGCGAAGAATCTGAAATAATAAGAAAGTGTACGATGTTATCATTATGGACGAAATTAATATTCACGGAGCGTTGTATGAAAGATTCTCGTAAAAGCTTTCTCAATAAACTATTGAAACAACGTGTCTGAGAATGTGGCTCGAGGGACATTGACTTGGAGTTAGTAAGAGTCTAGCGATTTCAAAGGAAAATAATGAAGTTTGTTAATTCTTGGGTATTAATAATATGTAATTAAGACTATCTTAGCAAATAATAATTAATTATATAAACCTAACCCAGGCCTCAGATTCAATATTAAATTTAAAGGGCTTGGCACCAAGAATGACGTCACAGTCATTTCTCACGGCATTAAGGTTCAAAATCGCGTGAACAATCGCATGATAAAATGGTAAAAATTGCGTATTTTTTCATTTTTTGGGGTTAATTTTGCGTCTATCAAAAAACTTTTACGGTTATTCCCTAGATTTTAATGCATCAGTACAAAAAAACAATTTACCCCGCGACTTTCGGGAAACGTGTTTCCGTCTTTCGGAAAAAAGATCAGAGGTGTTTTTAATATATTTTTATTGAGAAATCTATACAAGATATAAAAAAACTTTTATGGTTATTCCCTAGATAAATGTTCAATACATCTACCCTATTTTGTTGCAAAGCATATTTAGTAACGGTTGTCGAGATATAAGGTCTCCCGTTTTTAGAAATTTTTGAAATCGGGGTATGCAATGTATGCATACTCTTAATGAAACTCTCAAATATGATTACCTACCCTTAATAAATTCGCGATAAAATGGCAGTGTAGTATGTATATTACGTACCTAAGTCGTTTCTATGACAATGACATTGGACCATTAAGGAATGACCTGAGACAGTTACGATAAGATGACTCAAATCGTTCAAAGCTGCTCTAAATTAATTACTAAACATTAATCAATATGACAATATATATTAATTTATTTTTTGACGTCTTATTTTTAGGTTAGTTTTTATTTTCTTTTTACAATGACATTTTGTATTTTTATTTAACTATAGTTTGTTTGTTTTTTTTTTTTCTTTAAATGATTGTGTGTCCATACACAAAGGCCAGATGTGTGCACCATAAATAGGGCATTGTTTAGATTATCCTTTTTCAATTGATACTGTTTTTATATGTATTCAATGTCTGTGTGTGTGTTTGAGAAATAAATAAATAAATAAAATAACTGCCGTGGGCTTGTGGTCTTGCCGTCAATCCATGTTTTATGTTAGTTTTTTTTTTCTAATAAACATCAATTTGGTTCATTTACATACAACCACTAATGAGGTTTACAGAATAACAAGGACAATTTATAAAATAATTGTCTCAATTTTTTGGACAACTTGCTATTTGTTTAGTTTTGCCTAGTAATTATCTCAGGATGAGTGTCTTTTCTCAGTGTCTAATATTAATTTAACTCATCTTAAAGTAATTAGGTTAGTTGTTAGATACATTTTAAACTATGGTGAGACCTGTGATGTAATCACCTTGGATCCAAATAAATGTAGATTAAGTAGTATGTTAAGACAAAACTTAGTTATTCATTCAGTGATTTAACATACACTCAAAATGAAAGTGTCATAGAAGTGTATTAAGTAGTTTGAAAATACACACAAATATATTTTTTCATACACATATTAAGCAATATTAAGCAGTCCACCCTAACTGGGTGATTTGTGCCAGTATACATCAAATAAAACATGGGATAAGATGAAATTCAAAAATTCAAATCTGTTCAAGTTTCAAGTCGAACCTCTTTAGAAATCCCGCAATCACCCGAAATGATTCCTTAGGCTTCATAGATAGAAGCGAAATAGAGCTCAAGGGTCTGGAGAAATCATGTTGGTACATAGAAGTCCTCACCACAACTCCGCAACGTCCTATTTACACACAAACTTAAACTAAATTTAGATTTAATCTTATGGTTGAACCAGTGAATTCTGTTTGTATAAAAATCACATACAACATTCTTAACATTTGCAAAATTAATTTGACATTCAGAATGGGTAGTGATAAATATGAAAAATGCTTTACGGAACTTTTACGAGTACCTGACTCTAACATAAAACTTGATAAAAAGGAAAAAAAGCATGGGAGCTATTTCTACAATATATGTCTCATCTCTCTAATCACGTAATTTCTTTTACAAGATAATATCGTCTAAAATACTAACCGCTGCTTCTACAACTAAATAAAAATGAGTGGATGAATGATTAGTACTAATAAGTACTTAATTTTATTTATTCATAGCCTTTTTTCTTTTAATTATTTCACATCACTTTTATTCCAACAAATTGAGGAATATTAATTTGCTATTTAAGTAACTCTTTTGTATTTAAATGCTTCTCTTTATTAAAATAAATGTAGAAGAATTATCGTTGTCGAGCTGGTGTGCTGAGATTGTTAAGAAGAATGTGTGGAGAAACGTCGAGAGATTGGATAAGAAATGAAGTGATTAGAGTGCTATATAAATATTCGTAAAGAGGGGTGATAGAATTTGTAATCAAATATTCTTGCTAAGCTTTCGCAGCGTGATAAATCCATCGGTTGTGTGACTTTTAAGGCTTTTTAACTGCGTGTATTTTTCCTTCAAATTGTTTGAGCTTTTGGTGTCTGCGTCGACACCACGTTTGGAAAGAAGGCATTTTATTGACAAAGAAATTGGAGATTATTTGACATTACCTATTTATGATTTTGTTTAAATGGGTCTTACAATCATTTTAGAAAATGACGATAGAATATAATGAAAAAAAGGTCACGAAATAATAAATAATTTATTTTGGTATTGTCACCGGATTCTGACAAGCTTAAATTGTCTGGGGGGAGTCCTTCACCTGAACCTTGAGCCCAGCTTAAAAAATATAAATAAAGAAGATGAATAATTCCTTCATCATCCAAAAGTAAAAAAAGTAAAAGGGAGGAAGTTAGTCTTAATGAACATGGGAGATGCTGGGTAATATTGTTATCCCTTCAAGAAATATTAGTATACAGTCCGCTTTTCTAATTTATCATTTTTTAATGCGTCAATGTTTAATTTGAAAGCATTATTTTAACTTAAGATTACACGACGGAAGTGAAATGCTATGTAGGAGCTTTATTTCATTTCAATCTTAATTTCTTGGAATATTTCTTACTTTCATAAATATGGGAGCAACTAAGTAAATATTATGACTAACGACAACTGTTTTGTAAACTTATAATATTTTTTGCTGTTTATTCCCAGAAGTTCGATATTTATTTACATACATGTAGTGACAAAAGTACACATCCAATACTATATGGACTCATCGACACCCGTGGACAGCCGTTAGTAGGGTGTCACATTCAATTAAAAGAACTGTAAAATATGATTGAAAGCGAACTGAAGATATCATTATACAATGACTGGAACAAATATGAAATATAAAAACTGACTGAAGTGTAAAGCTCTAAGTATCTAGTGCCTTAGTCCTAACACAGAGAAGGATTTTTTTACTTATCAAAAACAAAAATTTATTTTTGTCTATTATTATAATTAAGTCGTTAAAAGAAACCAGCATTTCTTTCCTGTCTTCTCTTGAAGACAATAAAAATATGTAGTATTGAATTGAATGATACGGGAACTCATTGTAAGTATAGGTACCTATTGATGGGGGTACCTATAGATGGGGCAAAAGGGAGCACCCATATTGCCCCTGTGGAGGGGTAGAGTCTGTCACCCACATCACCAGAGAGTGTCCACTCACCAAGTTCAGCGGTACAATCGAGGATATACACAACCTGTCTCCTGAGGCTCTTCATTACCTTAGCTCCCACGATCTTAAACTCTGACTCTGCCTGCTTAACGCTATACGATATATATTACGAAATTAATTAGTATAGTTATTTGATGTGAAATGAAATAAATTGCACAATTGCACTTTGATTGAATTTAATGGTGATGAAATAACTTGGCATCAAATAAGAAATAATTAATATCGTGCAATAAGCAACGTGCAACTTATTGAGTGAACTTCAGAAGAATTTAGAAACAAGAACTACTAGTATTAAGGCTCCTTATACGGAGGAAGATTCTTCTTTGACATCAGAAGATCTGTAGGGAAGTAATTTTTCAACTAATATTTGTGCTTAAGAATACAACAGAAACACTTTTGTTTTAAATTTTCTCAGGTATGCCGGTGATTCGTTAGGTACCTACGGAGCTCCCTTTCGGTAAATTATGTTATACGTGCACCAATAAATCGCAATTTTCATATTCGTTCCTTTTTTTCTTCTCAAAAAATGCCAAAATTTGTGCGAAGAAATATTCTTCTGTCCACTCCGTTCCGTCCAATATTAAAAAAATATATAGTGGGACATAGTTACGCAATGATGTTGGGTTCTTTCATTTAATTTTGTTAAATGTTTAGATTGACTAGCCCTCGTCCTTTTAGCGCAGGAGCAGCCTTAAAAGTATAATTAATAATTTATTAACAATATGGACAAAGGAAAAGTATATCGTCAGGGAAAGACTTTTGCAATATACCTAATAGTACTTTAATTTATTTGCAATATCCTGGAACAGAGACTCAATAACCTGCTTGGAAAATTATTAATTATTATCCATAGCGTAGATACTAATTGCAAGCAACACATTACAACTTGTATTGAAAACTTTGCAGCTCCATTGATTATCTTATATTTAAATTTACTTGCAATGACAAAGTGTTTCATTCACGGAGTGATATTAAATCGTCGGGAGTAGTGTGTGGGAAAACGTATAGAGATCGAGTAAGAAATAAGGTTATGAGAGAGCTGAGTAACTGTTAGACGGGTGTTTTGACTGGAATGGATGCGAATAAGCTTAGATAGTTTGGTCAAATTCACAAAATATAACTAAAAATCTATACATATGAATGTGGGAGAAGAGGCGTGTTCAAGACTGACCTGGACCGTTCGTGTCGACGACGTCCTCAAGCACGGTCGCATGTTTATTAAAAGGAATAGGAGAGCGCGTTTGAAAAATGTCAATGGGTTCGGGTCCAATCCCCGACCTACTCCACTTCACAACACAAGCTTTTAAGCTTTCTGTGAAGTGTACAAATATGTATTTGGGTTTATTTCGATAAACCCAGATTCATTTTAAAAAAATTAAAAAAATGAATGTGACGTAAGCAAGGAGTATGTATAAGGGTAGGACATTCTGCTTGCCCTGTAACAGACGTGGCGTTAAGGGGAAAAAAAGGTTGATATCACTGTCCCTTTTTTACAGGAAAGTGTAACAATTATCTTAGATAACGTTAAAAAAAACTAAAATAAAGCATTTTGGTAGGTGTCTTTAGCTTATCAAAATGCTTAACAAAAATAGCAGTGGGCGGGTCATCTTGTCAGACAGGGGACAGAGCGATGGACACCCAGAGTTTTAAGATAGAGACCATAGGATAAAAAAAAGAGGAGTAGGTCGGCCACAGAAAAGATGGGCCGACGATATTATCCCAGTCGCGGG
This sequence comes from Ceraclea dissimilis, assembly GCA_963576895.1. NCBI lineage: Eukaryota > Metazoa > Arthropoda > Insecta > Trichoptera > Leptoceridae > Ceraclea > Ceraclea dissimilis. The sequence continues at coordinate 4,746,772 of OY756377.1, forward strand.
TAGAAGATGGATTGGCAAAGCTCGGGATAGAGAAAAATGGAAACAAATGGAAGAGGCATCCAGCAGTGGAGAGATGGCTGAAGGAAGAAGAAAAAGAAGAGAATGAGACCTACACAGCTGTCGCATATTTTTATCATATTTTTCCATCCTCTATAATTCATTAAAATGTTTAAAATTCTGAAGACAACATACCTTATAGTATAAAGCTACTCAGTCAGAACGAAAGTTTGTCGTCAAAGAATTCAATTTTGTTGAGAAAATTATTAATTATAATTATGAACTCGTACGTAGTATTAATTATTTTCTTTGAAGAAAACGTGTGAACCGAAACTTTGTAATGTATCAGCTCTAATATGTTATCGTACTTCAAAGGTAACTTTTATCCATAGCGTGCAATCATTAGTATTAAGTATCATGTGACTACCCAACAGAGACATAAAGATTTTGCGATAACGATGTTTTATCGTTAAATTCGTTTTGAATTTATTAGCGAATTTCAAATTTTGTACGAGAATAATTTTAAATTTACAAGTTTAAATAATTTTAAACCAGACGCAAAAATAGGTTTGCGGTAAGTTCGTCTAAAATCAATTGGTCTAAAATCAATTCGTCGATTTTAGACGAATTGATTTTACATAGACGAATTGATAATTAGATGAATTGATTTTAGACGAATTGATAATTAGACGAATTAATTTTAGACGAATTGATAATTAGACGGATTGATTTAAGACTAATTGATTTTAGACGAACTTACTGGACACCCAAAAATACACATACCACGTCACTTACTTTTTCAAAACAATGCATTTATTCCAGGATTTTAACCTACATTTTAGGTTTTACAGAATATGAACTTAACTTTTTTCACAGGTACATATTGTTGTAAGCTAACAGGGGAGTACACTGATTTTCATTTCGGAGGATGCCGATCTAGACGTGTTAAAAAAAGAAAAGCCCCGCAGTCGAAGTTTTTCGTGAAGGTGAATGAAAAACGTCGTGTTTTAGGTTGGTATTAAAATTATTCTATGCAAAAAAATGCAACAAAAAGAAAAATAGCGCCACAGGCTATTTTTTTTTTGAAAAATGGATTAAATGTTGGCAGACAGGTATTTCAGGCAGGTGTGTATAACTTTGATCATTATTTCGAAAGTTAATATGAATTTAAAATAACTCGGGGGGGGGGGGGGATTTAAGGGGGGGGCAGCCTATTCTACAACTCAGGCACTCCATGTATACTCCGGATATATCCATCTTAACATTTGATAATCTGGTTTAACCCTTTTCTGATTGAAATAAAAAAGTAATTCCACCTGGTGTCGAGGTGTCACCCTATACGAAAATTGAAAATACGAATCACGTTTTCATCCGGCAATTGTCCGGCCATCGAACCAACTCACAATGCGTTTAAAGACGCGGATAATTTTATTCTCAGTAGGTAACACTTTTCTCATTTTATTGTAAGTAGTAACGAAAATTTCAATTGAATTCCATAGAAATTCTATAAAACGGATGAGTGAACAAATAAAAATGTTTATTGAAGGGAAAGAGTTCGTAGTTACTCGATACATTCTCCTTTAACTTCTGGAGAATGGAAAAAAAACAAGGTTTTGGAACAGATTAGGTAATCAAATATGGCACTGCACGATCACCATTATATTGGAATGTGGTAGATGAATGTAGGGCCGATTAGCTTTGTCGACCGCGCAGTTAGTCTGCACATGCGCTATGGGATTGTATTGTGTCCAGGTTCGTTGTACACCACAAAGAGCCTCATTTTTTAGAGAACGAAAATATTATGATTTTTTGTACCTACTTCGTTTGATGCAGTGTACCTAAATCTTGCACTCGTTTTTTTTAATATAAAATCAAAATTATGGCCACATTTTTTGACAATTGAAACTCAAATTCCAATCAATTTAAGAAAACTTGTATAACAGAGAGAATTTCGTACATCCGGGAAGAAATAAATTATAAATTTCATACAATGAGTCTACCTATTGTAAGTATTCATGTCTGAAAATATTATAGAAAATTACGAGTATCTATTGAAAAGGCCCATTGTGCATTCATATAATAAGGATAGACAACCGAATCATTCAAAAGCAGGTAGGTATACATAAGATAACCCACTATATTATGATTATGACATGACAGAAATCATTTGTATTCTTTGACAATGTAAAGCAAAGTCTCTTTAATAATATTACAATACAGAATTCTTGAAATTCTACAGGGAAATACATACTCAGGCTTTGTTAAATACTATGCGAAGATAATACACAAGAGAAAATGTTCAGTGGAGTCATGATTACGTACATAGGTACTTATTATTGAAAGCTCTTTCAAACAACTTCCTGAATACTTGATTAGCTATACTTAATACCATTTACTTTCATTGTTTGTAAAGTTTGACTTCGTACAATTGCATAAATCCGAGTTTTAAGGTATTACAATGCTTTTGTACGCATTTTGAGAGCTTCCTGAAGTATAATCAGATATCTAGGCAAATGTACCTATAGTAATGTTATGATATTACGTACGTTTCGTTTTATTCATATCGGAATGTAGCCGCATACTTGAGGTCAACCGGAATGTCGTACAACAATGTACAACGTCAATTTCTCATACTTACTGATTCAGTTTGTTATAATTAAGCATTTACAAAGGCAAAGTTGTTGGTGCACAACGCCATCCTGGTACCAACACTGATGTATGCAAGTGAGACATGGACATCGCTGAAGAAGGATGAATCAGGTGTAAATGCTGTCGAGATGAGATCGTTGAGAAGAATGTGCGGAAAAACATTGAGAGATAGAATAAGGAACGAAGTGATAAAAAGGATGTTGTGATTAAACTGAAAGTGAACAAGTTGAGATGGTTGGGACATGTGGAGAGAATGAACGATGAAAGAATAACGAAGAAAATTTACCTGGGTGAAAGAAGAGGTGTAAGGAAACGCGGCCGTCCAAGAAACACATGGCTGGATCTTGTTGACCAGATACTCAAGGACGGACGTGCTTTGAGTAAAAGTAATCGTAGAATGTGTATGAGGAATTGCATGAATGTGACGGAAGCCCGAAGTGTGTGTCAGGATAGGAAAGTCTGCCGATCCGTTCTCTCTGCCTACCCCGCAAGGGAGGTGGCGTGAGGGTATATTTACTATGAAGGTTTAGGCGGAAGATTGTACGTAGGCGGGTTATAAGATCACTCAGATGTGGAAAAGTGTCAAGGGGGTGAAAGAGCATACACTGATTGATCTGGACAAGTATGTAACTAAAAGAGCCTCCATTTTTCCATTTCTTAATCCATCTACTAATTCAATTTTTGTGTTTCTCTTTCCATTTCGTTAGTCTCATACAGTGTTGATCCCATTCAATTCCATTTTGCTGCTCATCCATCTAATTTACTACCATCAATTCCTCTCTGGCTATTCGTCGACGAGGAACGAAAAATAGTCAACGATCCCTTATATACTATGTTACATTTTTTTATCCTTCAGTATAATTCCCGTTTATCCAACGTTAAAAAATTCACGAAGCCATAAAAAGTGGGGAAAATAAAAAGTTTTGGAGAACATGCTGTAGCATGTACTAGTAATGAGATTTTGAACGCTAACAACTGGAGAATATATTTTTCATGCGATTTATTACAATTTGATTTTTTTGAACTTCGCATCCGACCTGAAAAATAATGCGGAAGTAAACGTATTGGGAAAAACAGTCGCCATTTTTAATCCGTGCAAGACTTATGTAGGTACTCGTAAAAATTTTAATAAAATATTTTTACATTGATAATTTTTCGACGCAAAAGCATTTTTAAGCTGTAATACCGGTGGATGTCAATGCTACAGAATATAAATAAAAAGATAAATATTCTTTGAAGGAAGTAAATTTAAATGGACCTTACGTAAAACATGATTTGCCGATACATACACGTCTAATATGTCTTTATCTGCCTATCTGCCTGCTTTAAAATGTTCCAAGTTATTTTAGTGAGATCGAGAAATAAAACTGAAATACCCTTGAATTGAAAATCTAAGGAAAGGGAGCGGAAACATTTTATGTGCGAGGGTTTTTGCTTGCTGTGTGTACATGTAAAAGGTTATTTTCCGATACCAAATCCTTAAACACCATAATTAGGGTCTAAGGTTGTAAATGTGATGGATTTGATTATATTATATTGAAGTGTGAAAGCGTTTATGATAGAAATTTAGCGTATAAGTATGTAGAAAAAACTGATTCTGATTCTGAACCACAGACTGACCTTTATAACATATCCAAAAATCAGAACTGCTTCTCTTATTGCAAAGCAGGGTATCATTTTCAGTCTCTATTGCTTGGAGTATAGCTAGTGAATGATAAAATGTATGTAATATAAGTAACAAACTTCTTACCTTTGAATGCCGCAGACGAGATCGGTGGGTCGCAATACCAGAGTGAAGGTAACCAGGTAGCACATGAGAATCCCTGACAGCAAGACGTAGCTGAGTTCACGACCTGATGCCCGGACCACAGGAGTGTCGTTGTGCCTCAGAAACACTCCAGCGACGAATCTAGAAAGAAAATAAGAAAGGAAAAGATTTATTAGTTTGTCTAGTCTAAAATGCATTTAAAGATGGATATTAATTAAATGGAAGAGGCCTATATGCAGCAGTGGAGAACACTGGGCTGGAGAAGGAGAAGACTACTTGAATTAATAATTTCATGCACTAGTCTTTGAAAAAGATTATGTTTTCGGATGTGTAGTGTTTATCGGGTTGACTGTAAGATATTGCTTTTGCAATAAGTCCGCCTTTTGGCACACTGCATTGTCTTGTTTTTGTTGTTATATGTATTTACTGGCCAATAAAGATTTATTTATTTTATTTATTTATTAAACCTTCTTTTTATAAGTCCAAATATTATAAAAAGAAGCTTTTGGAAAAGTCACGGAATGCAATTTATGAAATCTAGATAGGTTCCATACATAATCTTTATTTGAAAATACAATAATGTAGGGAAAAAACTAAACTTCATAATGTACTGTATACTTATTAAGTTTATGTCGTACGAGTATTATCAATTTTCTAGAAAAAAATTCAATACTTTTTCATTAGAACTGACAATAGAGACACAAAATTACGTTTTGGACATGACCTTTTTCAAAATAGCAAAAACTTTGATCAAAAACTGAAAAAAGGGGAAATATAAGTGTCGTTTTATGCTTCTATTATTCGGAAACATGGAGTGGAAAGCCTGGATCACTATAGGACATTTATTCCTAACAATTTACAAATTTATTGAAGACAAGATTTTTATGTAGCTAAGTACATCTAGCGGATTTTATGACAGTCAGTTAGTAACAAAAGATTTTTTTTGGGTAAAAATTTGCGTACATTTTTCAAGGAAATTAAAATCGGTTTCGGCTTCAATTTAAGCAAAACTCTCTAAAACCGAACTTCGACTATATTTTGCCCGAAATAAAAATGTCTATTTCACCCCAATCTTATACATATAATAAAAATGGATGTATGCGGGTATGTTTGTTCCACCATAACACTAGAACGCCTGAAGAAATTTCGGCCAAACTTGGTATGCAAATACTTTGCTATCTGGAAACGAATACTGTGTGGTAGAAACTTCTGGAAATCCAGAACCTTCTGAGAAATTTTGCTGATGAGGGGATCCAAGGCTTGTGTGGAGTCGTATGAAAGGGCGTTGAAAAAGAAGTTGAGATCTTAAGTCACATTTTGTCCAGCTCAAGCCAATAAAGTATGCCGGGTTGGTTTGTTAAATTTGTCATTGCGAAGCACGGGTAACTCAGCTAGCGTTTAATAAAAATACAGCCATCTTTATATGAGCATTGATATTGTGTTTATATTATCAGATATTTTCTAATTTCGGTTGGGTCTTTACAAAATGATATTAATAATATCTTATACAACGTTACTTATTATTATAATAATAACTAGTCTATACGAATATATTGATTACAAACTTATATGGTTGTCTATTCATACAATCCTTTTCTATATACCTACCGACATTCTATACTATTGGAGTAACTAACCTTTGTATGTATCAAAGCATAGAGTAACTATACTAACCCTTTTCATACAAGGGTAATAATATGCCACAGTATGTTGAAATATTCATACAAGGGAATATACTCGTATATGTCAGTATTTATAGAAATTATTTTAATTAAGTACCTGAAGATACTGAAGATGTTATAAGGTTCCCAATTAACAATTTAACGGATTGAATTTATACAGTGTTGAGTCTATGTACATACATCAGAGATGGAGAATCTCTAATGATTTAAAAATAGCGTCAAAACAAAACATGGGTACAAATCAAAGTGTTTATTTATTGAGCGTTATTTCATCAATTGTAATGAGGAGTACGCATTCTGACATTTCTAAAAATTTATATAAACGGGAGACCTTATATCTCGACAACCGTTACTAAATATGCTTTGGAAAAATATAGTAGATATATTGAACATTTATCTAGGGAATAACCGTAAAAGATTTCTTATACTTTGTATGGTTTTTTCAAAAAAAATTGTGTAAAAACACCTCTGATATTTTTTCCCAAAGACAGAAACTCATTTCCCGAAAGTCGCGGAGATTTTTTTTTGTACTGATAATATGTATTAAAATCTAGGGAATAACCGTAAAAGTTTTTTGATTGAAGCGAAATAAACCCCCAAAAAATGGAAAAAAACGCTATTTTTACCATTTTATCATGCGATTGTGCACGCTATTTTGAACCTTAATACCGTGGGAAATGACCGTGACGTCATAGTTGGGCCTTAAGTAACATTTATATCCATGAAGATACTATTCAGAAAACATTTGATAAAGTTGCGACGCTTTAAATCATTTGATATGAATAGACACATAAGTTGAATTCTACGAGTATAATTTTTATATAATTTCTACTAGAAGTGTATGTATGTATACATAATTGCATTTTCATTTCTTCTAAAGTTCAGTATTTTATAATATTATGTTATGAAATTTTCTGAAAAACTGCATTTCCTCAAGGGAGAAATAATAATAGAATTTTTAATTACACTTTCATGCAATATTCCCTAGTACAAGTACAGCAATAAAGATATACCTATATTTCATCCACTACAGCAGTAAAGATAATATACATTTATATGAAAAGGAGTTCAGGAATAGGATGAAGTCCTACTATTGCGTTTTTGCGAATCGTTTCAAAGATACATTTTGTTTGTCTGTTTGAACCGTTTTTTTAGTATAGCACCGAGAATGTCGAAAAGAACATTATAAATATGTGTTAGTCGAAATAGATTGTGGAAAATAGTATTCGTAATATCTTAAATTCAAATCTGACATAAAAAAAGGCAGATTAAATGAATTTTTTCATTTTATTTACTTAGTTTGCATCGATTTACATTATTTTGTTTTATTTTATTTTTATTCTCTTCTATTTCATTTTATCTTATTTTATTGTGCTTTGATTATTTCGTTTGTTTTTATTTTATTTTTTTTACTTTATTTTAATTTATACTACTCTTCAAGTCTTGTTCTTGATGGCACTTTATTAGTTTATCTAACATATCTTCTTTGTTGTTATTATTTACTGTATCGTGTGTGCGTATGTATGTATTTTTTAATTTTTGTATTGCTGATATGGTTGTAAGCGAGCTCCCCTTCAGAGCTCCACTTCCTTATATAATTTTATTCTTGTTTATTTAAAATCTGGTGGAATGATAAAAATCGATTCTACTTTTTCCGACAATGTTGGATGAAGTGTTGTTTGCCTCGACACGCAGATTTATAAAGATTCATAGAACACAGTTTCAATGAGAATAAGTTTCAACAGTTAGAAGACTGTGATATAGATACAAAAATATAATACTAACTTGAGACTTTATTCTCGTATCTTTCAATCTCCAATGACTCTAATGGACCATTAAATTATAAATTTAGTGCTGAAATACTGCGCGCTGCGGTTAGAACGTCACTATTAAGAGTATGCATACCGACATTTCAAAAATTTGTAAAAACGGGAGACCTTATATCTCGACAATTGTTGCTTAATATGCTCTAGAATAAAATAGGGTAGATGCATTGAACATTTATCTAGGGAATAACCGTAAAATATTTTTTATATCCTGTATAGATTTCTCAAAAAAATTTTTTAAAGACACCTCTGATCTTTTTTCCAAAAGACGGAAACTCGTTTCCCGAAAGTCGCGAGGTATTTTTTTTTCTACTGATAACATGCAATAAAATCTAGGGAATAACCGTAAAAGTTTTTTGATATACGCAAAATTAACCCCGAAAAATGGAAAAAAACGCTATTTTTACCATTTTATCATGCGATTGTTCACGCGATTTTGAACTTTAATGCCGTGGGAAATGACTGTAACGTCATTCTTGGTGCCAAGCCCTTAATTTGATTTTTTTATGGCAATATTACGCAACGCATATTACGCATAGTACTTACTAAATAGAATTGCAGATAAAACCGCAGGAAATTTTATATACATAGAAGCGTAACATAAAGATTGTCGGCAGATCAAAGATGAAATGAATGGAGTTAGTTGCAAAAGGATTTGCACTGTGAAATGCAAAGAACTCCAATCACACAAAGTGCACCGTAGAGAAGTAGTCTAGAAATGAGAGAACTATTTATAGGTACCATGTGTGAAAATAATTTAAAAGAATGAAGAATGTTCCGATAATGGAAAACATTTAAGAATAGTGTGCCTGCTAAGTTCGTCTAAAATCAATTCGTTGAAAATCAATTCGTTGAAAATCAATTCGTTGAAAATCAATTCGTTGAAAATCAATTCGTCTAAAATCAAATGGTCTAAAATCGATTGGACTAAAATCAATTCGTCTAAAATCAATTCGTCTAATTATCAATTCGTCTGAAATCGACGAATTCATCGTTAGGCAAATTGATTTTGGCCGAATTGATTTAAGACGAATTGATAATTAAACGAATTGATTTTAGACGAATTGATTTTAAACGAATTGATTTAAGATGAATTCATTTTAGACTTGATTTTAGACGAACTTACCGTAAACCCAAGAATAGTAACGGAACGGAAAAAAAGAATGAAATAAAAAATGGATTTTTATAGTAACAGAATGTAACTACCTTACAAAGTGTAGAGCGAATACCCTATTTCATGTAAAATCAAATGGACCTGCAATAATAAATCATACGACGTGGCAGAAATATATAGAAAGCAAACCAAATTGAACCCACGGACGTTTTTGCAGATTTCGGGAAAATATATTCTTGTTTACTTAAAGGAAGGGGCACGATGTTTCATTTCCCGTGGAGTTAAGGGTTAAAATCACATTAGGGTCAATCACTTTATTATAACTTTGATGCATATTATTTATTTATTATTTTGAGTAAAAGGAATCGGAGAGCGTGTATGACAAACTGTATGAGTGTGACGGAAGCTAAGCGTGTGTGTAAGGATAGGGATATATGGCGCTCTGTCCTCTCTGCCTACCCTGCAAAGGACGTGGCGTGAGGGTATAGAAGAAGAAGATGTAGATATTATCGATACGAAATGATTTTTTCTTTGCCACTTTCGGGAAAAACGCTCATTAAAAATTCAGAAGTATTTTGCACAATTTCTATTCAAAGAACTGATACAAGATATGAAAGATCTGTTACGTTCATTCACTAGATTAAGGTTCAATGTATTTACTCTATTTTTTTTAACAAAACATATTTAGTAAGGTTGTTGAGATTCCGGGTCTGAAAAATCCCTGTTTTTTTTTAAATGGCGATACCCCTTCTTTAAAGGTTGCCTAAAAGATTTTCTCAAGTCATGAAACGGAACCAAGATAAGGTTGTGAAAATTTTAACAAAATTATTAATTCAAAACGCTTTTACGAAGTTCCAACTTAACACCATCCGTCCGGAAAATCCTAAAATTCGGGATACGAGCAACTTTTAGTCACGGAACGGATCAGCTATGTAAAGGAATAGAACGATCGAGTGACTTTAGTACACAGTTACCTCCGTTCATTGAAATACCATCTCCGCCTAAGCGAGCTCATGGGTTCAAATCTCAATGCTGATGATATTTTATGAAGTCATTTTTTAGCCTAAGAGCCCGCCGTTAAAAATATGACGCATCTGTTATTTGATGGATATGTGGTTTAAATTTCCATTGTGATTGATTTTTTAAAGTTATGTCTCTGTGTGTACCATGTGTACAATTGAATAAATAAATAAACAAATGATAGCTTACCAATAGGATAATACATCACACTAGGGTTTCTTATCAAAATCCTGCCGCAACCCCCCCCCCCCCTGCGCCCCGAAAAGGTCCCCCTTCGCGGTTATTCGCATTTTTAAGGAATATAGTAAGAGATACGAGAAAGTGGTCTTTGACGAAAATAATCCTTTCTGAATTCTCTACAAAAAATGTTCTACAATTTTATTTGTAGGATAAGTGATTTAGTAATGCCAACATATTACACGGGAAATTCGCTTACTGTGAACTATGCATGTAAGTTTTATTTTTGAAATGGACGAATACAAAAATACCAGAGTCGGATTAATTTATAGCCAGTTTTCCCTTAATGGATAATCTTTTTTTTATTTCTAGTATACAGCAGTGAGCGAGTCGGACCTGTGAAAAAAAGTTGTGGGAATGGAAGAAGAGTCTTGGGAATAAAAAAAGGGCGTTCACGATGTCAAAACGAATAAATTATATGGCCAGAGTGTGAAACAACGAGAATTTATGTATTCACCGATGTTCCTATGAAATGGGTACGTGAAATACGACTTCTAGTGTACTTATGTTTGTAGGTTCTGTTGAGAGAGCTTGAATTTTACTGTAGAGTTGTAATGGGTTGCGAAGCGATACTTTCAAATCCGCTTCCGAAGGGTATCGCTAGATCGATGACGGATATTTGGTGAAAAATTTGCCTCCATTTTCGACTTAATACCCAACACTGCAATTGGGGTGCAATTGGACAGTGATTCATATATACCTACATTTGTTTATTTTTTTATTATTTAATTTTACAACACAACAGCTTGTGACATTTATAATATACAAAGATAATATAATACTTAAAGCCTATTACAGTATTACCTTATTAATATATAATATATATAATTAGTTTTAGTGATTCTTGTAATTGTAATTATCGATTAATAATCAATAGTGAGCATTGGGAGGGGGATGAGGATAGGAGAGAGGAAGGGTTTCATTCTTATAACAAATTTAAATAATATGTATTATTATAATATACCAAACATATTTATGAAAATTGCCCAAAATAACAGCAATTGTTAGTCAGTGAACAATAATTTGCTCTGAAATGCTAGCAATATTTTTGAGTTCGTTACAGTTTAGGGCGATCACCAGTTTGCCATCGAGGCACCATGCATACAATACCCTCTATAACGCGATACACACTCTTTGGTATTAAGTACAACAATACGGAACACTGCGGCGAATATGTTTTTGCGAACATTGTGTGTATGTATCTATCTAAAGCTATTATTTTACAGAGTTATTTTAATTTTTTATATCCCTGTATGGAAAAGTTAAAAATTTATTGCTGTTGTTGATATTAATTCCTCGTGCAGTGTGCCAGAATAGAAGACGAGGAATAATTCGTAATCAAAATGTTCAGATGATATATTTTTTACACGGTCACCGTATATTTAAAGAATTTTTAGTGCTATATTGGTAAAAAGCAATAAAAAACGCTACCTACGCCAATATTACAATACTTGAGCAATAAATCTATTCGGTGACGTAGGTAACTCAATGGTAGACAAAATGCTGGACTATGTCGATTCCAAATTATACGCAAATATGGATGGCAGTTCATACTAATTAAATTTCATTCATTTGGGAGACCTTAGTGATGGACAAAATAGTTAATCATAATAATTTGAGTGAGTTTCCCCATCTCTCAAATCAACAAAAATACTTATGCTATGGATTCATCAATGGCAGTGAGATAAAGTCCATTTCCTAATCTTCGCAGGATGCCAAGAGTGACTGATGTAGTAGCGGTGAAAACCATAGCTTAATAGTAATGGGTGCCGGCTTTCGAATCTCACTTCTAATCGTGTCGGTCAGCACTCATTCGGTCCCCCTCCGCTCCCAAAAAGCCACAACCTCTCCTGCGTCATCGTCTGGGCGGTGCACATGGGAAAGCTATCTGCGAGGCTCTCCCATGTGCACCGCCCAGAAGCCATTGGGCAGGCCAGGAGGTGCTCAGTGTCCTGCAGCTGCCCGCAGTCGCACGTCGCGTCCTCAGCCATTCCCCATCTCTGTAGGTTCATATTATATATATAGTCCAAGAGCCCGCTGCTTAATTTATGACGTATCTGTTTTTTGATCGAAATGTGGTATAAACGATAGCTTACCAAAAGGGTATTACATCGCACTAGGGTTGCCTATCAAAATCCTGCCGCAACCCCCCCTGCCCCCCCCGAAAAGGTCCCTCTTCGCGGTTTTTCGCATTTTATAGGAATATGGTAAGAGATAGAAGAAAGTAGTCAATGACAAAAATAATCCTTGCTAAATTCTCTACAAAAAATGTTAAGTCAATTTTTTCGTAGAACTAGCAGTTTACCCGCAATGGCCGGTCCAAAACCGAAATTCATTTAAAATACAAAAAAAATGTATTTAAACCAAATTGGTTGAAAATTGATAAGAGCTACAGGAAAATAGTCAGAGAACGAATTAATAACCAAAGTCTTAGCTACAAAACGAGCTATAACTTATGTTCATACATCTAATAATTTTGGAGTTATTACGATAAAACTCAGTGACGAAAATTCTTAAAATTTAGTTTTTCATAAATTAACCAGTGATATAGCGCCGCAGGCCAAATTTTTTTTTCCATAAAATGTTAGTAATAATGGGTGGAAGAATGTGAAAGAAAAAAAATCAAACTTTTTTTTTTATTTATTCAAAAAATATCCTGTTTTTTGACCGGCCATTACGGGTAAACTACTAGTCCTTTGAAAAAATTGACTTAACATTTTTTGTAGAGAATTTAGCAAGGAATATTTTTGTCATTGACTACTTTCTCCTATCTCTTACCATATTCCTATAAAATGCGAAAAACCGCGAAGAGGGACCTTTTCGGGGGGGGCAGGGGGGGTTGCGGCAAGATTTTGATAGGCAACCCTAGTGCGATGTAATACCCTATTGGTAAGCTATCGTTTATACCACATTTCGATCAAAAAACAGATACGTCATAAATTAAGCAGCGGGCTCTCGGACTAATAAGGGTATAAGACAACACACAGCTGGTAAGATCTGTATGGTGATTGTTTCTCCAGAATAATTTCATGGAGATAAACCGATTAAAAGCACAGTTTACAAAAATTAAGATGAATAGTAAGTTAAAGGTACACTATTAACAGTGTGCAACATGAGTGGTGTTCTCCGGGCTCCGGGTTAGCATAGTGTATCTCCGGGTCTGAAATTTGTGTCAGGACTAAAAAAAAAAAAAAGGAAAATACTCGGGTTCCCGGTCCCCCCCCATAGAAAAAATGGGTCTCCGGGTCAGCATAGTAAATCTCCGGGTTTGGAATTATGGTGTGGACCAAAAAAAAAAAAGTTGTTTCACACTTTGTGAAACGGTGCGATGGTAAGGATGAAATATATTTATATCAATTTTCTATAGAAATGCATAGAAAATAATCCGTAGCTATTGTCCGTGTGACTTTTCACTAGATAGCGTAGAATAAAACTAAAATGAAACCATATTTTTCATAAGGTACCGCGGCTATGATAATACAGTTTGTGAATATTTTTAATAAACGTGATGCCAGGGATAGCAGATCACGGAATATTTTTATTAAAACGAGTTAAACAACATACCCACACGTAGAAAACTATTGTTTTTTTTTATTGTTCAATTGTATGCAAATAAATATTTTTTATTCGTCCTCATAGATCGTGCTTTATATAACTTAATGAATTCAGTAGCATATTTTTATGACATTCTGTACAGCGAGGATTATTTTCTGTATAAAAGGTAATTCTACTCGATTTCGATATTTTTATAAAGGATAATTATTACTGTTGGTGATAGTCACCAACACACACAAGGGTTTTTTCATAAAATTTAAACAAGTTTTAAAAGAGAAGTTTGTTTATTCACAATTTTATTTGCATAGTTATTTTTAAGAAGTTTGTTTACAATATTATTTTTAATGAGAAGTTTGATTATTATTTTATTACTCGCGCCCGGCGATCAGAATGGAAAGGATTTTCACGCGTTAGCATGAACAAAAATTATCTCTGAATATGGAAAGGAGGCTTGGGAAGGAGTGCTTCGCTGTCGGTACTACTACCGCCTTAACGTACCAGTCACTAACCATAATACCAATGGCTGCGTGTAGGTCAGCGGGAGAACGCTCAAGCTTAGCAGGGCTGGGGCCTAAGCCCCAAGGAAAGGTGCCAGACAATTCTCAATCGTAACCTATATCATATTTGGCACCATCGTTCGTGTGCGAGATGAATAGTCTACTAGAGACATCTATGACATTTCTACAAAAGCACTAATCTTTTATAAATTTTTCAACAGAGTTACTTACAAATATTTTTATACTACAACTAATACAGTACTTAATTACTTAAATTAATTACTTAATTAAATACAATTAATACATAATAATAATAAGGGTGGTGCTTCATCGCGTTGGCAACATACCCCCTCTTGGCGCAGGAAAGCGGTTCTTCTGCGCCTGAATATGCAGTAGGCAATGCGATGACTCTGCTGGATCCACTCTTGGTTCCTCCTTGGACGACTCTAACCCTTTTGTCTTCGTTTTTGTATTGTAGAAGCAAAGGTGCTTGTAACTCTCGCTTGCTTTTACATCAGAATATTTTTGGAATGTGAAGTCAGTTTGCATGACTCCTGCCATGCCAAGCAAGTACAATATTGAAATCTTGTACCAAGAATAGAGAATCTGTATTACATCATACAGTATACACAGCTGTTTTGACCATTGTACAGTGAGGATAACAATAATTGACAATCCATCTATAAGTGTGTTGAATGTGAAGCATCGTAACTTCTTAGCTCTCTTGTACTTGTACTCACTATGATCTTGGTTTGCTATCATTTGATTGTATAATATCTTCTTCACGTACACTGACATTACATATTGATATTTCATCTTGGCTGTAACATACTGAAGTAAGTAACATGTATCCCTTAGAGGTAATGCACATGCAAACATATTCTGATTCAATTCTACAGATTTACTCTTATTATGACTATTGTGTTCATGTAACTCAACGTCATGATTTAAGTTGTTTTCTATTGCTTGTAATCTTTGTAATGAGAATCCATACGAGCCGTTGATGTCGTATGAACTCGGCTTGAGAGGCATATCAACCTCGGACCTTCCAGGCTCATCGCTGGACCGGTCTGTATTGTAATGCTTTTCACATAGAATCTCCTCTTGTCCGGGAGACTGCTCGTAACTTTGTTCTTCCTTCTTTGTTTCCCCGAAGCTGCAAGCTCCTAAGAGAAGTTCTGAAGTATCGTCTGCACTCTGTAATCTTTCTTCTGTGACGCTGTTCTGCGCTGGGCTGTGGACCTGCATGCCAACACCTGTGGTAGACACCAGCGTCTCACCTTTTCCCAGAGAAGACTGAAGAGTTTCACTCGCACATATGGATGAACTGCTCTTGATACTGCTCTGCGCTGGACTGTGGACCTGCATGCCTACACCTGTGGTAGACACCAGCGTCTCACCTTTTCCCAGAGAAGACTGAAGAGTTCCACCCGAACATATGGATGAACTGCTCTGCGTCGGGTTGTGGACCTGCATGCCTACACTTGTGGTAGACACCAGCGTCTCACTTTTTCTCAGAGAAGACTGGAGAGTTCCATCCGCACATATGGATGAACTGCTCGCTCGGATCTCCTCCCTGTCTTGCGATAGTTGCCTCTTACTGGCTCTTGAAGACTTGACTTTGTTGAACCTTTGCTCAACCGATAAACTTTTGATAGTTTCACAATTTTGTAAGAACTGCGAATCGTCGCACATTGGACATTCACTTTGCTCAACAGGTGTGTCTACCTGTACTTTATCCTGCTTGTTCTCGTGGAATGTTATGTGTACTCGCATGTCATCATGCTGTTCAATCTCAGGTTTGATCCATGTGCATGCAATCACTTTACTTGCTTGTTCATAATTTTCTATTTCTTGGCTTTCATTTTGATCTTGTGATACAGCCGGTACTTGTTGATCGAAGTGGAGTAACCAGTGATGAGGTCTATCACATCCGTTTATGCCACAACTTTCCGCTCTGCAGCTGACGCAATTGTGTTTTCCTATTAAACATCTGAAACACACTTTAGTTTCTTTTGCCCACGTCCATCTTTGGTCTAGAGTTAAATTCTTTATCTTAAAACACTCGTCTATGTTGTGGCTTGTGTTTTCGCAATAACTGCACAACATATCTGCTTTCTCTGTAGTCACAACATTGTTCAAGTAACGGTTATTATTATTATTATTTGCAAAATGGTTATTGTTTCTAAAACTGTAATTATTTCTAAAACTGTTATTATTAACATAATTTTTTGACAATGTATCAGTTGGTCCGTAGCGTAGCAAACGATCTGCTTCACGATTCAGAAATTTAGAAACTTTTACTAAATTTGGTTCATTTATATCACTGTCAAATGCAAAATCAATCCATTTGGATATTAAAGTTACTGTTAATTTATCTAAAATATTATTAAAAAGTTCTGGGCTATGCAAATATCCCACATTCGAAAGTGATTTAAGTATTACAACACAGTTTTCTATTTTAGATGCAAACGTTATCAAGTCTTTAGTATTATCGCTGAGTTTGGGCAACTTTTTCACAATGTTCACTTGCTCAATCACGATGTATTCTGGGCGACCAAATCTTCGATCTAAGGTATTCAAAATATCTACTGGATCATTTGCGGCGTATAATAAGGCGTTTACTGCTTCTTTTGCTTCACCACGCAAACACATGCGAAGACGCGATATATTTTCTTGTTTTGTAAACGCGCAGAGTGTTGTAGATTCTTCGTACACTTTTTTAAAATGCAGCCATTCCAAACAATTACCATTAAAGAGTGGAAGTTCTTTAGACATTCTTGAAGTATTAGAAATTACGGTTTTTTGAATCGATTTTTGTATAGCATCTGCTAATTTATCGTAACTATTACTGTTATTACTGTCTGCACTTTTATTCATATCATTTTCTTCATTCAATGTATCTATTTCGTTCTTTGAGTTATCATTGATCCATTCTCTTACTCGTTGTCCTGAGCGAGTGGTAACTGATTCCTCATCACCATCAGAATCCGATATCATTTGAAGTTCCAGCTCTAATTGATCCTTTATAAGTTTTTCCTTGATTTTCGCGACTTTTTCCAATGCTTTTAACTGAGCTTCGATTTTTCTGTTGGTGGAACTCGTTTTTGAAGATCTTCTCGAAGTTGTTGTTTTCCCTGTACATGACGGCGGTTTATTTGACGATAGCTTCGTCAACATAAACTCCTCCGTGCTGTCTGTATTCACGTGATGTAGTTGTGTGGCCCCGGTTTTCCTTACACCTGACGACGGTTTATTTGACGATAGCTTCGTCAACATAAACTCCTTCGTGCTGTCTGCGTCCTCGTGATGCAGTTGCGTGGACCCGCTTGGCATTTCTGGATCGTAACAAACTCCTTCTGTCATCTTCTCACTGTCCCCGTTAATTGGAACCGTCTTCCTCTTGTTAGACTGACTTCGTGTTGTCGGCATTTTTATAGAACGTTTTACTTTGTTAGTAACACTTTTTATTTTACAGACACTAGTTAGGTATTTTTACAAAACATTTCGTTTTGTTATTTAAAATAAACACTTAATATTTTACAGACACTTATTTTAATATTTTTTGCTTTACTCGTTACGTATTTTTAAACAACATTTCATTTTGTTATTAAACTGTTTTACTCGTTAGGTTTTTAAAATAAACAAACACTTTTATTTTAGCAAATTGTTTTTCAGATACACTTATTTGGCTTACGTAAGTCCATAATTATTTTTTAGATATCTTATTTTTCGATTTTGTTGTTAAAATAAACACTTTTTAGATTCATTTATTCGGCTTTCGAAGGACCAGCTTATGTTGGTGATAGTCACCAACACACACAAGGGTTTTTTCATAAAATTTAAACAAGTTTTAAAAGAGAAGTTTGTTTATTCACAATTTTATTTGCATAGTTATTTTTAAGAAGTTTGTTTACAATATTATTTTTAATGAGAAGTTTGATTATTATTTTATTACTCGCGCCCGGCGATCAGAATGGAAAGGATTTTCACGCGTTAGCATGAACAAAAATTATCTCTGAATATGGAAAGGAGGCTTGGGAAGGAGTGCTTCGCTGTCGGTACTACTACCGCCTTAACGTACCAGTCACTAACCATAATACCAATGGCTGCGTGTAGGTCAGCGGGAGAACGCTCAAGCTTAGCAGGGCTGGGGCCTAAGCCCCAAGGAAAGGTGCCAGACAATTCTCAATCGTAACCTATATCATATTTGGCACCATCGTTCGTGTGCGAGATGAATAGTCTACTAGAGACATCTATGACATTTCTACAAAAGCACTAATCTTTTATAAATTTTTCAACAGAGTTACTTACAAATATTTTTATACTACAACTAATACAGTACTTAATTACTTAAATTAATTACTTAATTAAATACAATTAATAGATAATAATAATAAGGGTGGTGCTTCATCGCGTTGGCAACAATTACATTTCATCATTCACTAGCTAAGTTACCCGTGCTTCGCAACGGCAAATTTGGGTTGTGAAGTCGATCGACAGTATGACCCGAACTGCGTTCATCTGTTAATTCATTCTGACAACTTTTTAGAGGGTTCTGCAATGTTCTATTAACTTCCACAACTTTCTAGAAGGTTCTACAATGTTTGATTAATCTATACAATTTTCTAGAAAATTCTACAAAGTTCGCCTTATTTCTACAGCCTTCTAGAAGATTCTACATAATTCTCTGAGCGCTTGAATTCCTTCGTTCTAATAAAGTCTCCCACTATGACTTGACCGGTTTCAAAATTTGACAAAAGATCTGTGTTCTACTCGTGAAGATCTTTCATGAGACACCAAACACGGCGGTATGTGGTGACAGGATCCTCTCGATCAATCGGTGTCTCCGGATGGCTTGATCTGGACAAAATATGGCTTACGATGTGAATTTATTTTCAAATGCCCTTTCATATGATACCACACACGACCCTTAGATCCCCTCATCATCAAAATTTCTCACAAGGTTCCGCATTCCTAGAAGTTTCTACCACACAGTATTCGTTTCCAGATAGCAAGGCATTCGTGCACCAAGTTTGCTCGAAATTTCTCCAGGCGTTCCAGAGTCATGGTGGAACAAACATACCCATATACATACATACGACCATTTTCATTGTATAAGATTGCGATGGTCCGATATGAAAACCCTTTCCTAAATACTATTTTGTAATATTGTTGTTAGATTAGGGATGCAACTTATGGCGGAAATCCGCATCAACCTCTTCCTTGTCCACAAATCTATCGCAATGCCCTGTTTCCGCATCTGAACCTGCATATTACCATTTTGTTGCGAAGTTATAGTTAACGAAAGTTTTACAAATAGAATAACACATTGAATTACAACTTTAAAATTTCTGTATGCTCAAACGTTTTCCCTACGTATCTAACCTGTTCTGTCAAAGTACTCCACAAAACAAGAACTTGGCTTCTACTGTAGTCTAGCATAAATAAAAATTTTGGCAATCATTCTGAGCCTTGTGATTTTCCTGATGTGTTCCTTCGATTATCTAGACCGTGGTAGAGTCGCAGTATGAGTATGGGAATGACACAGGTAAAGAGGAGTCTTGTGCTTTTCACGGGTGGGTACCAACTAAAAAAGGCGACGATGTGAATCTGGTTTTACGACTTTCTTGGCGATATTGGAAAGACGGGGAAAAGATAAAAAAAAGCCTTGTGATCTTCCTGTGTTCTCTCGAAGAATTTTGAAGGGTGGAGAAGTAATAGTGGTTACACAAAAACATATTAAACCAACCCTCTGTGAATTCACGGGTAGGTACCCACTAGTATGAAATAACAATTATGTTTTTATTTCTTATTTATATTTAAGCAAGACACCCGTTATGAAACCTTTTTGTACAACTGCTCAAAATTCACATTGACATTTTTTATCACTAAATCTTTAGATAAGATAAAGCTTTATAGAGGAACAATAATTTTTTATAATGACAAAACGTTTTCTTCGATACATGAATTCGGTTTTCACACTTTTTTGTACCCATCATTTGACAACACAAGTAACTTTATCTTATGCTTTTAAAGTCTTGTTTTTCACGATAAAGTTACTCCTTTTTAAAAGTACTTAGGTAATCTTTGTGATCCTTTAAACCCTTGTGGGATATAAATAGTTTGTTTGTTTATCCGACATAGTCTAGAGAAAAGTTTCTATTTTGTTGTCAAATCGATCACAGCTGTGGGGCAGTGACGTAAAACATTGATAATACTTTTTTCTTATGTCCAGGAATGTTTCAAATATTTTTACACGATCGAAAGTAATTTTGAAAACCTTTAAGGTCCTTTGAACGATAATATTGATATAAGGACCACTTTGGAGTATAAAGGAATACCCAATCAAAATATCCTCTATAAATAGATGCTATTAGGTTTGTTTTAATATCATAATAAATGTCTATTAAGTACTAAAAGAGCTTATAAAATTTTTTGTGAACTTTTATTAAAATTATATATTTAAAAAGGTTTGCTTAACAGTGACGGTAACAGAGAAGAAATGATTAAGTCAGTCATTCAGTGTGTATTGTAAACATGATTCATTCATGCATTTTGCCATGAAATCTTTTATCAAATGGATCTGGACACATTCGGATAAGGCATTTACAGACACTAAGTCCGCTAATCAATCATTTGAGCCAACCTAGTATTCTGATCTCTGATTTATTTATTTATTAATTTAAAACAAATATTAAATAAATAAAAAAACTTTATTACACATATATAAATTAACATGTAAAGGGCGGATTTATCGCCTGTTGACGATTTCTATTATCGTGCTTATACGCAGAACAAGGGTTGAAATATTGAAGTTGTGTATAGAAATTCGAAATTCTAACTTTTTATGATTAAAATAGATGTACCTCCCTATGAATCTAAGGTTGATATTGAAAAATATATATTATGAACTCAAAATTGGTATCCAATGTTGGATTTTATGCGGCTATTACTTAGGACGGTGGAACTCTGATGCTGGTTTTGATGCAAAATTATGGAAATGGGGAGGTTTCATTGAATTCAACTGAAGTATTTTTTTTTATCTTAGAGATTCGAATGCACAATCATACCTAATATTAGGTACTCAGAACAGAATGAAAATTAACATAAAGTATAAGAATCGTCTCAAGTTCCTTCCAAGACTTAAGACCTCCGCTATTACATTGTCTTGGAAGCGAACCAAGATTTGCATGAATGGTGAATAGTTTCTTTTCTTCCGTTATACGACGTGAATCTCTAGAGACTTCTCGCTAGATTTGAAATAATTAATTTTGTCTGAGTCCGATGTAAAAGGTTTCACCCTCATTTGCATTTTGTTCACAGAAGTTGTAATAATTGTCTGTTGTAAAAAAAAAGTAGGGTCCTTGATTCTATATTTCATCCACTAAGATTCTTAGAACGTAGGAATATTCCTCAATGTTGAGGGTTTCTATTCGAGGAAAATCAACGCAATTATGTGTGTTTAACAAATTATACTTTCTTACTTCAAATAAACCACGTTACTGAGGGCCGTTGAGAATTTATGCTTCTATCTATCTATCTATACCCTCACGCCGTGTCCCTTGCAGGGCAGACAGAGAGGACAGAGCGCCAGACAACACACGCTCCTAGCCTCCGTCATATTCAAGCAATTTGTCATACACGCTCTCCGATTCCTTTTACTCAAAACGCGTTTATCCTCGAGGATAATCGAACCAAGTCAGTCTCGGGCGGCCGCGTTTCCTCACCCCTCTTATCTCAATATAGCTTATATTTTTTGTCATCCTGTCATCTTACATTCACCATGCCCAAACCATCTTTGTTTATGTTTACTGTAGGTTTTACGAGTATATTATCTTTACTTACTTAATATTTTCCTTTTACAGTTTGACTTAAATATTCTAATTATCCCATTAAGAACTGACATGATAGGTATAATTCCGCATTCATATCAGAACTTTTACATTATTAACATTTGGATGGTTGGGTAGAAATACTCCGTCAAGCGATGTTATAGGTCCAGTAAGGCACCATTGTAAATCATACAAATGCGTTATTTTCATCTTAAATTGCTGAAGTTTATGTAGTTAGACAAATTCATAAAATTACTTACAATAATAATCTGTATAAATTGGTAATAATAATTATGTTTTATTACATTAAAATCCATAATTCTAACTGAATTGTAGTTATCGGTATTAGTACAACTTTATCTAATTCACCAAGCCCACTTTTTGTCACAAAGTTAGATTTTATGAAATGGTTTGAGTAAAATAAAGTGATTTCTAACATGTCCCCAAAATATAGGTAGGTACAAATAGTTATATCTCAACAGATACAGGAAAGGATGGACCTTCCATCTTCAGGCTTATGACTGATCGTCGGCTGGCTTAATGTGATCACTTTACACTTAAGTAACATTCACCAATTCCAGTCCATCCATCTGCCGCGGCCGGGAATCGAACCCAAACCTCCAATCTGACAAGCCGGTATTTTACCGCTATGCTTTGAAGGCTGGTTGCTGAGTCGAGGTGAAACGTGTATAATATATTGTACACGGCCCTCTATTGAGATTATTTTTTGGTATTTATCTGATGGAAGGTCCATCCTTTGCTGTATATCTGTTGAGATATAACTACTTGTTAAATTCAACTACGACATGTAGAAAAATTCCGATGGTCTCACAAAATATAAATTGTGATTTTCATAAATAATCTCATAGCTAGTGCAGCAAATTTAGGGCCAAAATCAAAAAGAAAATGAGTCAATTGTCTCATAATGTAATATGGGCATCATAGTAGATACGAGTATAATAGACACAATATTATCAAAAAGCTACAGCATGTATACAAAATTACTTCAAATCAGAGGGAGAAAATTTCTCTGAAATGTAAGTAAATAATAATGTACTCGTAATAACCATGCGGTGAATTACAGAAGCTCCATAGTATTACTGCTGCAGTAATCCTACATTTGGTAATAAAGTCAAATTACACAACAAAATAATGTGACTTAAGGGCTTGGCACCAGGAATGACGTCACAGACTTTTCCCACGGCATTAAGGTTCAAAATCGCGTGATAATCGCATGATGAAATGGTAAAAATAGTGTTTTTTCCATTTTTTGAGGTTAATTTTGCGTCTATCAAAAAACTTTTACGGTTATTCCCTAGGTTTTAATGCATATTTTCAGTACAAGAAAAAAAAATTACTCCGTGACTTTCGGGAAACGAGTTTCCGTCTTTCGGAAAAAAAGTTCAGAGGTGTTTTTCAAATTTTTTTTTGAGTAATGTATACAAGATATAAAAAATCTTTTACGGTTATTCCCTAGATAAAGATCCAATGCATCTACCCTATTTTGTTCCAAAGCATATTTAGTAACGGTTGTCGAGATAGAAGGTCTCCCGTTTTTAGAAATTTTTGAGATGTCGGTATGCATACTCTTAAATCTACACAATATTTTCACAACATATATATGAGTATTGTGTAACTGAATACACGTATAATGTACAATAAATTCTGCTTCTGGTATGTCTGTTTTGTTTTTACTTTATAACCTATAAAACGTTGTTATATGCTCCATTTCGTAATAAATTTCACAGTGTACACAGCAATAATAAGCCCGTATATTTTCACAAATTGAACCTTCTTTCGACATAAAAAAGATAAAAATGTACCTTTATTTCAGACAGATATTCCACAAACCAAAGTTGAATGTCGCGTGTAGGTAAGTGCCATTAAATAATCTGGTTTTGTTTGGTCTAAATGTTGAAATTATTATTTAATCAAAACATACTTAATTTACTTTCCATTTTATAGCTAGTACCTTCAGATGGAGTTCTCCAGGGACGCGATTCACATTGTTTCTTCCTTTACTTAAGGCGACTATTTAAGGATATATTCGCTTATAGTCCAAGAGCCCGCTGCTTAATTTATGACGTATCTGTTTTTTGATCGAAATGTGGTACAAATGATAGCTTACCAATAGGGTTTTACATCGCACTAGGGTTGCCTATCAAAATCTTGCCGCAACCCCCCCTGCTCCCCCCGAAAAGGTCCCTCTTCGCGGTTTTTCGCATTTTATAGGAATATGGTAAGAGATAGAAGAAAGTAGTCAATGACAAAAATTATTCTTGCTAAATTCTCTACAAAAAATGTTAAGTCAATTTTTTCGTAGAACTAGCAGTTAACAGTCCAGATAACTAAGGTGTAAATAAATAATAATTAATTTATATGATAATCCATAAGAATTATTTTCTAAGCCGTAATAATAAATAACACAAAAATAAAAATATCACGTACAATGTTTCAATTAAGGGAAAAATATTGTTTCATTACTTAGGTGTAGGTAGGTACGTAGAAACTGGAAATAAAGAGAAAAAATATCAACATCTCTTGGGGAACCTTCAAGTAATGCGTTGAATACGAAATCATGAATAAGGCAAAGGAGGAAATTAAGATAGATACCTACAGCAAAAGATAAAGACAAATATTATGGATGATACGCTTTACTCTTAACAAACTGTGTGGCTCCTGAGATGTGTCATGAAAATTTTAACAATTATTATTTCATATATTTGTATACTCTAAAAAACTTTCAACACTATTTTTAACCCCCTTAGGGGCAGAATTTCCAAAAATCCCTTCTAAGTGGAATTTTATTTTATTTTATTTTATTTACAGAATCAGACAGTTACATTAGTAAATTTTACACAGAAGAAACACATCACCAACAAATAAACCAGCAAAGATTCTACATTTCACCCAATTACAATACCATGAACGAAAAAACACATAAAGAAAATATATATACAAAAGCAAAAATAAAAGCAAAAATACAGCCTGCGGTCAGTGGACAAAAAGCAGATATACAAGTAAGTGGACAATCCATCAACAACTGAACAACGAAAAGATTAATTAAATGAATGATTTAACGAAATGAATGATTAATTAAATGATTAATGAAATAAATACAAATGGATGAGATGGATGAGATTATTACGAAATAGCCAAATAAAAGGGAACTTAAAAGTAAATAGAACGAAAAGTATTATATAAATAAACAATAAATAATGCAAATAAATAATGCAAATAAATAATGAAAATAAATAATGTAAATAAATAATGTAAATAAACAATGTAAATAAATAATGTAACTAGACAATGCAAATAAATAATGTTAATAAATAAATTGAAAATTGTAAATAATGTAAATAAATAATGCAAATAAATAATATAAATAAACAATGCAAATAAATAATGTAAATTGTAAATGATGTAAATAAACAATGTAAATAAATAATGTAAATAAATAATGTATATAAACAATGTAAATTGTAAATAATGTAACGAAACAATGTAAATAAATAATGCAAATAAATAATGTAAATAATGTTTTGTATAAAAACCTATCTGTCATCAGACTTTCATTTCTCTAGGAGTAGCCGTTTGCGCTCTGCGTTGATGAGTGAGTATGTCAGTCAGGACACTTTCGTTTATAATTAGAGATGTACCCCATAAGTATGATTATTTTTCTTTACGTCATACGTGATCCTGTTACTGTGTTATTTTTAAATTAGTCATTCTATTTGCATTCTATCCCCTCAAGCCACGTCTCCTGCGGGATAGGCAGGATCGCCAGGCTTTCCTATCCTCACACACATTGCGTGCATCCATACAATTTGTCATACAAACTCTATGATTTCTTTTACTCAGAACACGTCCGTCCTTAAGAATCTATGCTCTAAAAAGTCAAGCCATGTGATTCTTGGACGGCCGCGCTTCCTCACACCTCTTCTTTCTCTCACAGGTATATTTTCTTTGTTTTCCTTTCACCATTCATTCTCTCCACATCACTTTTATTTTAGTCACAACATCCGTTTTACATTTACTCAAACCTCTAATTACTTTGTTTCTTATCCTATCTCTCACCTTTTTATTCCTCAGCCATTTCCACTAATGAATAATGAAAGTAAGGAAACAACATCAAAATGCACTTAAAAATTCATTCCAAAAAAAAAAAAATAAGTAACGGCGCCTTAAATCTTTGATCTCATTGTCACAAAAAAAGAGAGCGTGACGGAGGGGTTTCTATTTGTATTTGATCTACCTACTTCATAAAATTAATATAAAGTTTTTGAAATTTCTGAATTGTTTATATACCTACGTACCTAATGATTTGTCTTTTGAAATACAAAGTAATGTCAATAGATATCGAAGAAGAAGGAAGGAAATTTAATTTAGCGTCAAAGGTAATTGACGAAATTTTAGATTGAACAAAAAAAAGTATCTATTTTTTTGAATTATCATATCAAAGATATAAATATTTACATCATTAGGATATGATTGGTAGAAAATATCAATCAATCGAGATAAAAAAAAATGGATTTTGAGAAAATGAATAAATAAAAATCATGATTTATTGCTTCAATATGAGGATATTGGAATATGGATTTTGTATCTGATGGGATATTGTCAGATTATTTTTTCTTTTGGTTTTGTATAAAAAAATCTAGACACAAATGCAACGTTGTTCTCGGAACATTTCTCATTTATTCATATTTCCCCAAGAAGGCCCTTGTTTTAATGAATGCGGCCTAAAGAAGAAAATTTGTACCTGAAACAGTGGAACCTAATTTTTCAAATCTTTGGGGTCTGGTTGAGGTCTCAAAGTAGTATCATCATTAAAAACTAAATATGCAGTCTGAAACTACTCATTAATACCCAAATTTAACCCCTCTTGTGTTAGTTCCGATACTTGTAAAAAAAAATTCCATACACTGACGGGACACCCTAACGTGCAAACTCTTTTCTGATAGTCTAGATATTAAAACTGGTCTATCAATTGAACATTAAAATTTTCTCCAATCGTCAAACTCAACTCATCTTTGGTAATGCCAATCTTATTCAAAGATCGGGTACGCACTCGCCAAATATCACTGTATTTTCAGGATATCTAATATGTTTACCATTTATTACGACTCCCTGCCAAAAAAATAAATAAATTGGGTAATGATATGTGTTCTGTTCTTTGAAATACTTGAATAATTAAATATATTCTCTCTACACAAATTTGTTACGCATATTTCTCAATTAATCATTACATTTTTGACGAAGATCATTCCTCAAAATTTCTTACACATATTCTTCAATTTATCATTATTTTTTACACATGCTTCTCATAATATTATCATTAATTTAAATTGGGGTGATTAATTATCATATTTGCACTCGCTTAGCTCGTAAACATTGACGGATTTCTTAATAATTTTAATAAATTCGTAAATTCTAAATTTCACTGCGCATAACTTAGTAACATCCCGTAATTTTTATATTTTTAGTAAATTTCCTTCTTTGCAAATTGTCGCTTGAAAGACCATGAAATCTAGCGAACTGTTTCTTTATTTGCAGAAATTATCATTATTTCAAGCGCAATTTATAATTTGTCGCTATATATAGTTTAAGGAAAAAAGTAAATTGAAAACAAATGTATCCAGAGTTACCAAACTCTTTCAAATCTGAAAAATAAAATTATACACCGATACGTTTTAAATAAAATTTTAATAAATAGGTTTCTAATGTCGTTTGTTTATTAAAAATCAAAGCAAACTAACAAAACACCTTACTGCCTTTCTACAGCCGTCAATCGTAAGTTGTAAAAGTTTTTACCGTTAGAAACAAACACTGTTACACTGATGAATATATCATATGTAAATTGTTGATTATGAATGCGTAATTCATCCCTATTATTTTATCTCTCTTTAATGCTGTGGTTTGAGTGCAAATAAAGCATAGGATATCGTATGGCGTTAAGAAGGCAGAGTCAGAGTTTAAGGTCGTGGGAGCCCAGGTATTGAAGAGCCTCAGGAGACAGGTTGTGTATGTCCTCGATGGTACCGCTGAACTTGGTGAGTGGACACTCCCTGGTGATGTGGGTGACAGACTCCACCCCTCCACAGGGGCAATATGGGTGCTCCCTTTTGCCCCATCTATGAAGGAGGAGGCCGCACCTTCCGTGTCCTGTTCTGATTCTGTTCAGGTTACACCACAAGCGGCGTGGCAAGTGGCTACCAGGTGGCATTGTCGAAGGGTCCCCCACAAGTCCATCGGTGTCTATGCCGCTTTCCCTCCAAACACGTCCCCATTCGGTTTTTGTGTTGTATTCATTCACCATAAGCTCCCTCCCTAGTTTCCAGGAGGGGTGGCGGGACTCAAGGCGGAGTGAGTCCTCACTGGGAATGTCCTGGTGTTTTTGGCCGCATTGTCATAGCATTTTGTCCATTCTCTTATTGTCGGAATGAAGGAAAATGAAAATTGATAAATGATTATGATGAAATTTTTAACCTCCCCATTAAATTTAGATCGCGAATATTAGAGACCCGCGAGTAGTAGTGAATACTGAAATTCTACGGTGATTGTTCTCAATTGCTAAAGGTGTTTTCCCACGGTCCGTGGTATTGCGGACCGACGCAAAGTTTTCTGTACATAGAGTTATGTAGATGAGAATCTTCACTGTAAAAATAAACAACTTAGTATTCCTTCTTCTTCTTATTATTATTAAAAAATACTTCTTATTAAAAAATTAACAACGAATACTAAGACATCGGTATATAGAGCGGTTGTAATACCGACACTTATGTATGGCTGTGAAGCATGGGTCCCTTACAGAAGACACATTAAGTCCCTAGAAAAATTGCAACAACGTCAGCTAATACAGATACTAAAAATACGGTGGTTCCACAAGGTGTCTAATGCAGAAGTCCTCAGAAGAGCCAATTGCTGTAGTGTTGGGATATTGGTATCGCGTAGTATCATGCGCTGGTCAGGCCATGTCTTCCGTATGCACGATAACAGACTCCCCAAAAACATACTATTCGGGGAACTCGTGCATGGAAGAAGAAACCAGGGTGGTCAGCGCAAGCGATACAAAGACGTCCTTCATACCATCCTGAAGGACAGTAATATCCATCACACCTGGGAACAAGATGCTGCGGACCGGGCCAAGTGGAGACACGCTATCAACACATATCAACCGAAGGACAGAGGACACCCTGGCCCACCCGGAGGAGAACATCCATGCCCTAAATGCAGTAAAATATGTATGTCTCGGATCGGCCTATTTAGCCACCTGAGTTGGCATAGTAGAATGGAGTTACGACGCGATCCACCATGAACCCCCAGCGCTTCACAATACTCGGCTTATCGAGTTGTTGGCATACCGATTATTAAAGTATTATAAATTAGCGGTGAGACAGTGGATGAGAGAGAGTAACGTTGTACCGGAGGATGCGCAAGATAGAGCAAAGTAGCGGCGAAAGGCCAGAAAAGCTGACCACACCAATAAAAGGGATTAACAATTGCTAAGGAGGAGAAGAAGAAGAGTATTATAAATATTACAGTAATAAACTCATACACATTTTAGTAAATTTCTTTTCTACAATACATTTTCTACATATCATGTAATATTTTTTTATCCACATTCTCGTTTGTTCTAATGTCGGCTGTACATTTACCCGTCAATCACGGAGGCTGATGTGTGATGGAAGTCCCTTCCAGCGTTTATTAAGGACTCACGTACATTGTTTTCATTCCATTTGGAAAGTAAACAGAGAGTAAATCCATTTAATATGATTTCCAAGTATCCAACTGTACCCATCTTGTAAAAACATTATTATTATGTTATCTACAACTCCAGCAAAACATAGAGGGCCATCATAACGGAACATACTCGTACATATGTACCTTAAACTGCGTCGCAAAAAACAGAAATCCTCAGCTTATACTAAAGATATCAACCTTTGACTGAAAATAAAATCGTGTAAGGCTCTCTAAATACGTCAGAAAGTTCAGTTAACGGAATCGACCGTTTGCAAAAAAGCTTCGACCAAAACCTCTTTCTGAATTCAAAATCAGGCTGACACAGAATTCAGAGAGATATTTTGGTCGGAGCTTTTTTACAAATGGTCGATTCCGTTAACTGAACTTCCTGGCGTGTGTGGAGAGCCTAACAAGGAAAAATGGGAATAACTTGGTTTTAGTGATTGTATTAGTTAGTACGAAGATATGAACTGTGCCACGTATATCAGGTTGAAGAGAGTTGCAGAGGACAGAAAATAATGAAGGATGAGATGTAGAAATTTGCTGCAAATCAATCCGCAGGATTGAAACTGAAGAAGAAGATCCGTTAGAAATTATTTTTTTGTAATTTGTTTCATTAATATTATTAAAGGTGAGTCACAGTGACTCTAGCTGTTAGTGAATGTATTTTTTTGATATTCGGTCCCCTTTTTATACAATAATCCAAAATTGATTTTGCGGCTTACGTTATTCTTATAGTAGGCCTCGATTACTTCCCAATTTCCATAACCTACGTACCTACGCTTGGTAATAACTTATTATAATTATTATTTCATCAGACCATCTTGCTTGTGGTCTTCGGTCTACCCGACTTTCTGTGTCCAGTTTTCGGTCTCCACTCCAGGATTCGCTTGGTTATTTTACGCAATACTATTAAAAAATGTTTTTATACCTACACGCGAAATATTAAAGTTTTTAAACCCAACTTACGTAGCTAACTAAGTTCTTTTATTACCCTATATAAAAACGGAATCAACGTAATGCAGAATTCACTGCCCTAATATACTCGTAGTAATTGTATTACCTATGTTGAAAAATATATGAGAGCTGTGGTTCCGAGTAAGATAACTTTTTAATTCTTTAATTGAGTTTGTAAGAAAGGTAAAAAGGTAGCTGGCGTTTGAATTCATACAAACTTTTTATCCTTTCGTTGATGTTTTGGGCCAGGGATTAATCAAATACTAAACCATAATAAAATATTATTATAATTCAAAGAAATAATATGGAATGATAAATATTTGCCCAACTTTTTAGAAAATATTTCCGGAGTAATTTTAAAAAGAGATTTAATCAAGATTTCACTTGTGGAAATAATAAATTATTTTCGTTTATTTTAGTGGATGGAATAAGGGAAGGATAAATTCAAAAGGCTAATATAAAACCTCCCACATACCTTATTAATGTTTTTATACTTAGTGAATATTTTCGTACGAAAAATTGAATCTGGATCTATATATATAATATGCCAACAACTCGATAACGCGAGTATTGTGAGCGCCGAAAGGTTCACGGTGGGTCGGACCGTACAGTATCCACTTTGTTATGCCATCTCATATGGCTAAATAAGCCAATTCGAGACAGGCACACTTTGTCACACCTGGAGCATGGATCTACGTCCTACAGAAAAAGAAATTAATTGAAATAAATAAAATGACCTCTCACAGATTTGTATAAGCTGGAAGAGATCGCAATATACGACAAGCTCGCTTTTGTAAAAAAAATCAATAATAATATAATTACGACAAGGCAAACTTATGGACAAAATAATATGTTTCTAAGGAATTTCAAGATCACAAAATTCGTCTTTAGGTTTATGAGGCAACCTACGAGTGTAAATAACCTTATAAAAAACTTCGATACAATCACATTCATTCAGGATGTCGTAAGATCTGTAGGTTGTTCAGCTGTTCAATATTTTGAGGAATATAGATCCTATAGCAATAAAGAAAAAGTATGTCGATCCAACGGGCGTTCGAAAATGTATTAAAATATAAGAAGTTGGCTGAAGTTCAATTCAGTTGTCATTTACGCTACGTAACCACCTTCGAGAGACGTGCCCGATGGATTGGCCACATCATGCGACACGAGGGTCTCCTACATGATTTAATAGAGGGAATGTTTGAGGGGACAAACCACAGGGGGCGCCCCCGACGGCAGTACCTGGACCAGGTGTACGAGTACGAGGACATGAACTGCGCCACATATCTCGAGCTGAAGAGAGCTGCGGAAGACAGAGAAGAGTGGAGAACAAGATTTAGGAATTTGTTGCAAACCAATCGGCAGGATTGAAACTAGAGAAGAGAAGAACCACCGCGGCACCGGTGTGAAGTCTTGGATAAGGTGAGAGTTGAGAGCATCGTTGTAAAATGGTCATTAACACACATTATTTCATGAGCAATTTCAACATACATAATTAGTTCAATTAGTTCTGGGAAAATATTTTATATATTCTATAAGGATAATATTCCATGTTAATAACCACATTACAAAAAATCACTATGTAATGGTCGGATGCGAGATATATTTTTCTTTGAGGGTAAAATAATATGCGACTTATGATAAAAGTAGGTACACTAGAATTTTGTAATGCGTAAGTAGTAAAATCGACGTAATTTTTAATAAGGTTGCATAGGTCTATGTCGAACAATCTATTTTACACCAGAAAACTCTTTTTAATATTGAATAATGACAGCGCATAATCCAGGATATGACATAGGCTATTAAAAAATTATATATCTGTTAGGGTTAAAGAGAAAAATTAATTTATTGCCAAAAAACACTATACTTGAAATAAAGGCGCAGGGCCGCCGAGCACAAATGCTACTTCAACTTATTTCAATAATCCACTTTTCCTTGCGGAGTATAGGCATACTCGTATGTAACAGAACGCCAGACTACCTTAACTCCTAGCTACCGTCACATTAAGTGGAGTTAATGGAGTTCGTCCATGTTCGATTCGTTTTGCGCAGTTCAAGACAGTTTGAATGAATGAATATGTTTATCTCTATAAAATACCTAGTTTAAGGTTTATAATTCTATTATTGTCGATTTTTCTCACTTGGTATTGTTAAATTCGGTTCATCAAAGTGAAAGGCTATTCCATATTCTAGCCGCGTGTGTAGTGAAGTGAAAAAAAGTGAAGAAAGATGTGTGATGTGAGGGTATGGTTAACAAACGGCGTCCACTTGAACGTAGAGATAAGCCATGAGATGCCAAGGGTGTGAAGTTGGACTTGAGGTAATCAGGTGAAGCAGGATTATTCAGAACATTGAAAAGAAGAGAGAGAATATGGAGATGACGACGCTGAGTCATCGTTAGCCATTTTAGTTCATTCCTAAAATCTGTGATACGATCATATTTACTCAATTGTCTCTGACATTTTGCAGACGTTCCAATTTAATGGCTTGTTCGGATATTAACAGAAAGTAAATCGATTAAGCGTTGAATGGGTAAACACTTTCACGTAGTACGATTGTACAATACAATGTTAGTAAGTTGGTAACATCTAGTGTTGGGTGATAATATTAATATCCCAATTTTCCAGCAACCACTTAGGTTGGTA
Organism: Ceraclea dissimilis; assembly: GCA_963576895.1. Lineage (NCBI taxonomy): Eukaryota > Metazoa > Arthropoda > Insecta > Trichoptera > Leptoceridae > Ceraclea > Ceraclea dissimilis. The sequence continues at coordinate 4,780,296 of OY756377.1, forward strand.
ATGGCGTCAATGGCTGTAAAGCACCCAAAGTGGCGATAATCTGGAATGGGGGAGACGGCAACATTATGAACTTCCATACAACTGGGATATTGTGCGGTGGAGTCTCCAGATTGATTTTCGATTCATTTCCTCCTGATTGGTTTTTTATCAAGAGCGTGCAAGAAGGATTCCTCTTTGTGGGTCTAATAACATCGCGTGATATGATTTTCAATAACCAACAACTTTCATCACACCATATTTTTATTGATATACGAGTAACGTACAATATTACTGGTAATATCGTGATTCAGTATGCCTGGTATAGACCGGCTAATTAAATAGATAAACAACAAAATCGTGATCGTGACTTAATGACCGAATATCAAAGCATATAAACGATCATGGTTTGGGTTTCTTTCATTACGGGCTGAGGAAAGAATTTCTGAAAAATTCACAAAAGTCCCAAAGATTTTTTTTATTGATAATACGCATTAAAATCTAGGGAATAACCATAAGAGTATTTTGATTGCAGCGAAATTAATCCCAAAAAATGGAAAAATCGCGATTTTTTCCATTTCATCGTGCGATTGTTCACACGATTTTGAACATTAATGCCGTGGTAAATGATCGTGACGTCATAGTTGGGTCGCGAGCACTAATTTCCGAGAAAATTTTCGATCTTGTGCGTTCGGAATCAACTTGTATTTAAATAAAAATAAATAGCAAATAGACTAGGTCTTGGTAAATAAACGACAAAAAAAAAACAATATTATTTATTGACATTAAATAACACATAAAATAGCACTGCTGATTAAATACTATACATAAAATAAATAATGACACAAGAACGGCAGCAGAAAAAAATACAAAAAAAAACATGTGAATGCTATATTGAATAAATGAATGTCAATGTTGACTGTATGATGTTCCAATATTCATTTTTTTTGTAATTTGACATTCAAGACATTGACATTTATTTACTCATTTATTCATCAAAAAAGTTTAGGCACTGATTAGGTTCGTCGAATTGACATGTAGTTTATACCTTGAAAACAATTTTTCCATCTAACATACAATAATATTTCAAGAATATCTGTTTATTTTATTTAGTATCACATTTTTTTTGTGAGAAACATCGGTTTTTTTACATGTCGTAGTTGAAATAACAAATAATTATATCAACAGATATACACCATGTCATGTGGAGAGAATGAACGATGAAAGAATAACGAAGAAAATTTACCTGGGTGAAAGAAGAGGTATAAGGAAACGCGGCCGTCCAAGAACCACATGACTGGACCATGTTGACCAGATACTCAAGGACGGACGTGTTTTGAGTAAAAGTAATCGTAGAATATGTATGAGGAATTGCATGAATGTGACGGAAGCCCGAAGTGTGTGCCAGGATAGGAAAGTCTGGCGATCCGTTCTCTCTGCCTACCCCGCAAGGGAGGTGGCGTGAGGGTAAAGAATAGAATAGAATATACACCAAAGGATGGACTATTCATCAGGTTGGTGCTTCGATCATCAGCCTTCATGATACAGCGGATAGAATACTGATATATTAGGCTGAAGGTCTGGGTTCGATTCCCGGCCGCGGCAATTCGTTGGACTAGAATATTGGTGAATTACTTACGTGTAAAATGATGATATTAAACCAGTTGACGGACGATAAGGCACAATAAACATTAATAATATTATAGTTATTATTACCCGTGACGTAGAGGGAAAATCTAAACTACACACAGCACAATTTAAACAAACAATGGTAAAATAATATCAAATATTAAAATAATTGGTTGGCGCAGTTGGTTGAGGCGGCAGTCTCTCAAGCGGGAGATGCCAGGTTCGAACCCCGGCGCTGACGATGTATTCCACACTTTGCGATACAGGCTTTTAGCCTAGTGCAAGGTATGCAGAAAAGCATTTGGGTTTATGTATGCAAACCCAAATCCTTAAATTAAAAAAAAAAACGTTGGCATAAAAAAACGAAAATTATTATGTTTTCAGTACACTGTCTGTAATAATAATAGTAGTTTTTTATTAACCTAGTCAATGCCAGGCACTGAAGCAACCAGATACTAGAATATAATAAAAATAGAAATGCTTATTTGCCATGAAAATTGTTGACACCCACAAGGGGATTTGTGTTGGAATCGAAGGTTTATAATGAGAATATTCCATATATTTACGTAAATATTACGTAAGTAATAAAGTATGGAGGGAAAATTTCATGTCAAGGCTTAAGCATCATTATTGTTAAAAAAAACCTCATTAAAATTTATCTCAAATTGAATTTTTATCGCTTGATTTATTCCGGGAAATAATTATATGAAAGATGGAAATAAAAAATAAATTGTATTTTTCATATGCCGACTTCATTCAGATGAAAAGATATGTTAAAGAGATACGTGTTATGATACGGTGAGGATATGTTGAGAGAATGAATGATGACAGGATGACGAAAATGTGAGGAACGCAGGTGCCCGAGACCGACCTGGCCGATCATGTCTACCAGATCTTCGAGGATGGACGCGTTCTAAGTAAAAGAAATGGGAGAGCGTGTATGACAAATTGCATGAATTTATTTATGATATGAACGGCCTGTTACGAAATGATAGTCTGACGCTCTCTCCCCTCTGCCATACCCCGCAAGGGACATGGAGTGCGAGGGTATAGGTAGATAGATAGATAGTGTATTAAAGTGTTTTGATCGATAGTTTTATCTGAAAGTCGATTTTATTAAAACTGAAACGAATCACAAAGGCTCATTGTATAGATTTAGAGGAGGATGAGAAGACCAAGTGTACATAGTAGTAGTTCGTGTGTGATAGATGTGCACATCGTATCGAAGTGCAGATGATGTACCTACACATTTGTGACATATTTGTGAACCTATAACTTGATGCCAACCATATGTACATATACGTACTTCACGCCATACGTTTTTAACTTTCTATTAAACATGCTGGAAAGCATTTAAATTTGATAACTTTACAAAAATTGTTAACTCTTTCTTCTTCTCTATGTGTCCTGTCAGGTCTCCCCGACGTTGACGACCACTTGGGAGAACGTCTCTCTGTCCTGGGCGGTGGGAAACAGCTTCTCCACAGTTCTGATTCCGGTTCATTGCTGAATGTTTCGAAGCCAGGATAGCTGCTTTCTTTCGACCCCTCTACGGCCTTCTATCTCCCCCTTAATAACGAGCTGGAGAATGGAGTATTTATCTCCTCTAAGGACATTGCCAAAATATGATGTTTTACGGAGCTTTATTGTGTTGGACAATTGTCTATTAGTATTTGCTCTACGTAATACTTCAGTGTTGGTTACCACGTCGGTCCAAGGTCTTTAAATATTTTAAATTATTGTGTGAGAAATGATAATTTTATTAGATTTTGCCCTATTCGAAAAGTTCCTAGGTACATTTAGGAACTACACAATTTTAAAGTGATTAATTTTCACGTCACATGAATATTTGGTTTAAGAGTTTTCCTGCTAGATTTTTATTTCGCGAAACGAACCGTTTTATACAATGAAAATTCGATGCTCTCTCGACAAAATCAACCAATCAAGTTTCGCCGTTCAATCAGTGTGATGAATTCTGCAAATAAATGCAAAGGTAATTAAAAATCACGCGTTAATTTAACCTCGAAAAGCGATTTTGAACTGAAATGTACAGATTGTCGACACAAAAAATTGACCGAACATTAAATTTCCAATAGAGCTACAAGCAGTCTATGTATATATTATTTCAACTCCAAAAAATCGTAGGACGAAATGAAAACTCAGGTCACTTTTGAACTACATGAATTTTTATTTGGTGATGATAATTTCCTAAAAAAATGCATTTTATTTAGAAACCTATTTTGATTGAAAGTAAATATTTGCAAAGATCGGATTAATCAGATACTGTAATCAAATTTATTTTCATTTTTTTTTAATAAAGGATCTGGGCTTGCACACACAAACCCAAAAATACTTTTCTGCACACCTTGTACTAGGCTAAAAGCCTGTATCGCAAAGTGTGGAATACATCACCACCGCGCCTGCCGGGGTTTGAACCTGGCACCTCCTGCTTGATAGACGCCAACCATGTATGAAAATGAGTTATTAATTTATCTGCCGAAAATATTAAAGAGAACGGATACTGTAGAAGCACGTTTTTTGCAGCCCAACGAATACTTTGGGAAAATACCAGAAATACAAATATTTTTTTATCAGTTTTTATACAGCTAGTTACCACATCCGTAGAATATGAAAACCCCAAAAAAAAAAAACAATTTCATCAATTAAAACTCCCGAATTCACGAAACCCTACAAATTAATAGACTTACAAAGGAAAAAAAAATTGAGAGTATGCATACCGACATTTCAAAAATTTCTAAAAACGGGAGACCTTATATCTCGACAACCGTTACAAAATATGCTTTGGAATAAAATAGGGTTGATGTATTGAACCTTTATCTAGGGAATAACTGTAGAAGATTTTTTATATCTTGTATAGATTTCTCAAAATTAATTTTGATAAACACCTCCGACCTTTTTTCGATGTCGCGGAGTAAAATTTTAAATTATGCATTGAAATCTAGGGAACAACCGTAAATATTTTTAAAAATATACGCAAAATTAACCCCAAAAAATGGAAAAAACGCTGTTTTTACCATTTTTTCATACGAATGTTCGCGCGATTTTGAACCTTAATGCCGTGGGAAATGACTGTGACGTCATTCTTGGTACCAAGCCCTTAAGTGAGTTTATAATTGGTTACAAAATACAATGAATGTGACGGTCATTGGTATTAATTAAGAACTTATTTATTAATTAATTTGTAAAGTAATTAAGTACACACATTCGTTTTTAATACGAGTTTCGCTAAAAACAATTGTTAGAATTTCAATATACATAAAATGCCTATATGATAATTTTATTATAATGGCTTTTTTTTAACTCGTACGAGGTTTTATAACTCAGGCGTATAATTGGAATATACATATCAAAGCAATTCTCTCCCCGTTCTTTGAAATTATTTGTGGAATATAGGAGAAGTATAATATTATGAAAGAGGTATTTATAAAAATAGACATTAACGAAAATAAATTAAAAATAATCCCAACGGATTATTTTCCTTTCATACCTATTATGCAAAATCGATAAATTTTTGCTGTTTAAACAAGTAATGTAGAAGACATTGTCCGATGGCGTTTCTGGAGGGCGTTTCTGGAGGGATCATGTTGAGAGAGTGGACCGAACAAGACTTCCCAGAGCCGCGATGCGCGAGATCCCAGAGGGGCGCCGACTTCGGGGGAGACTCCCAAAGAGATGGCTAGAGAGTTGGACGTCCTCGTCACAAGACCAGGACTGACGCCTGTCAAGACAGATCTTAGATCTACCAGAAGAAGAAGAGTCTCTGGACACTCTGGAAAGCCCACTCAAACTTAGAAAAAAGAAACTTGTTTAGAAATCCATCAACATGATGACTGTGGGAGATACATAGATCCCAAAACTAGAAACATAGAATACAAAAGTATCTATACAAAATTTAATGTTAGAATTTTCATTTGAAAAAATGGGAATAATCTCTGTTTCACAATATTTCAATCTAGATGGCTCTTTAGTCGCTTATTTACTTGTCAATTATGGAAGAAAACGTCAGGATTGTGTGTCAATTCAGTGAGAGAATAATGATTTGAAAGGATTTTTTGTGCGAATCCTTTTTTGAAGAAATTACTACATTTTCTAAGGGCTGAAAAGTGATAATGGGGTGACTGTAGTGCCATTAGAGCAATGTCATCTGATTGGTCAGTCAGTAACGTTAATAACTACCCACTAAAGAGCTTTTTTATGATGAATGCTTTTATAGCGGGTAATAATTATTGTACTCAGCAACTGCGCTATAAGCTAAAACAACACAAGTGTGTAATTGTGTTTTTTTAGCCTCATATTGGTTACTTATGTTTTTTTTCATTAGTACTCGCATATTTTTCAAGTGCAATTTTGGAGGCAGAAAAGGTTTTTTACAAAAATCTTAATAAAAACAAATGGTAAATGTAACATCTTGTTTGAATATAAAACTTAAAAGTATAATCTCTCAATGGAAAAAATCGTCAACTCGATATGTCAATTCTATACTAATTAAAATAAAGCGAGAAGAAAAAAAAAGTTTTTTCCATTCATCTCAAAACTTACTTATCAGCACTTGTGGTTTTTTTTCTTAGCAGGGCAGAATAATCTATTATGAATAAACGTGTTTATTTTCAATATAAAAATGTTAAGAGGTTTTAAATGACAATTTTATGGAAAAGTGGGGGATACGCGGTAAATTGATTGTTTTATTAAAGGGCAACATTCGCGTTTATGCCTACCACTGTCTCTGTTCCCTTTATTATCCGAATTAAAATACGGTACATAATATAAAACACTTTTACTCCAGAGATTACTCAAATTTAAGTGCCGCATTTTCCCTTGTTGAAGGACTTTCATAACTGGCAAAGAAAATTACTTAAATATTCCATTTGTTAATATGAGAAATGCGTTTATATAGGAATTCGCTTGATTAGTGTATTAATATATAAATTAATTGGCTAACTTGATTCAAAGTTGCTGCAAAGGGAGGCGAGCGTTTTTCGTAAATTAGACACTACGAAGGGAAACTTAATGATATTGACCCAATCAGTAACAGTGTGTATAATAGTCTTATAGATATATGTTATCCAATGCATCACGATAGATCAAATTTTGGACTAGTCCAACTCCATTAAAACAGTATGGCATTGCATTAGCAATTTTACACAGTACCACCAAATGACAGCTACGCAAAAGGTCCTTAGGATGTCCTTTTGTTAAGTTTCAACATCCGGCATTAACGGCAGTCGTTAAGGTCCAGCAAATCACCAACATGCTGGAAGTGAAGGAGCTATTACTTTAATTACTTTCGTTTCGCAAACTAATCCTAATTCCTTTATAACATAATCCATTATTAGTAACATTAGCCGATTACTACAGGTTAATCCTTGCAAATTATCTAGAAGGAGAGGCTGATGTAATATTAAATTTGCCAAACTATTAGTACCTATTATAACTATTTGTAATTGAATAGTTCAATTGCAAATCAAGTACTTAACTCAAGTTCTTACAATCGAACAGGTATCTAACTTAGAAGATCTCCAATATGGTACCTTATTCATACTAATTGTATCCAGATTAGATGACTCGTTCAAAGTAACAAAATGCGGAAGCTGGCGACGGATTATAAATGTCCAAAAGATGTATGTGAGACTGAATTATTTTTGAAAAAGGTGCTATACCTAGAAGTGGCGAAGGGTGGATTTATGTAGAAGGGAAGCCGGGGTAATATTTTTTATTGTATTATGTCAGATTTATACATTATTATAAATATTATGTTGAACTAAAGGTAACTCGATGGGAATCGTGTTCTTAGGTAGCTTCGCCCCTGATACCTAGTGGACTTCCTCTAGCTAGAGAACATTAATAGTAGTACACTCAATACCAAAAAAAATAATCTCAATAGAGGGCCGTGTACAATATATACACGTTTCACCTCGACTCAACTACCATCCTTCATTGCATAGCGGTAGAATACTGGCTTGTCAGGTTGGAGGTCTGGGTTCGATTCCCGGCCGCAGCAGATGGATGGACTGGAATTGGTGAATATTACTTTAGTGTAAAGTGAACACATTAAGCCAGCCGACGATCAGTCATAAGCCTTATGGAAGGTCCATCCTTTGCTGTGTATCTGTTGAACTACTTATGAACAGTAGTTATTGATTGAACGGGATTATGGGGGTAACTCTTTTGGTGAACTCCGAGCCCGCTAACCTTGAAGTTTGGATGACAAATTATGGAGGAGGGGTTTCCCTTAATGCAACATTCTGTCATTGTATAATGTATGGCCATACTTGAGAAAATTAATTTTCCGCGGAAAAAAATTCTACGTTTCTGCGGATATAAATATTTTAGTATCATATGCTCTGGCAGAATCTGACACTGACTGAATGGTAACGAAAAAAGTTTTTTTAGTAGGCGCATAAATCTTTATGATACATGTTAAGGTATTCTTTAATGAGAAATTTTCCTGAAGTTTTAAATATTACAGAATGATAATCTTCTCAAGATTGTGGTGTCAGATATATGGCAGGCGAATTTATCTTTTAAGAGTATGAAACGTTGGAACTTTGAAATATTTTATTACGTATATGTTACCGGAAATGCATGAAATCAGACATTCCTAGGAAATATATACAATTCCTTAAAAATTGGCAGGAAATGTATGAAATAATTTTTATAAATTTAAAGTTATAAAATATATTTTTTTTATAAATACCTTAAGAGACCAACCTAGAAATAACAGTAATATTAGGCAGGAGACCGAGAGGCAGATCGCTGATGCATTGGAGCGACCAAGTGAGGGCAGCCACAAATACCACTCTACACGAGGCCGCACATCTGGCCATGGACAGAGACTCATGGAGGAGGAGCGTCAACTGCGGGAGTAAGAGTCGCGACCCTCAGTCATGAGGATAAACGACACCAGCAACTATGTATAATGTATTATGTAATATATTATAAACGTTTCACTAGGAATTCTACATTTTTTTTAGGTATCGGAAATACATAATATATCAAATTATATAAGTAGAAGTGCGACTTCAGTTTAACTGCAAAAATACATAGATTCTTCAGTTTCAACTTTCAATACGTTTTTATTCTCGGTTTTATCTGTGTGCCAGCTAAACCCAAATAAATAATATGTTTTTTAGTTACTAAAACATATAAGTATGAATTAAAGTACCTGTGGTAGATAATTTCACACACTTCCTAAATATACCCGGTATTGTATACATTCCCTAGGAATTGTATACATTTCCTAGATTTCATACATTTCCGCTAACATATATATTTTACTGTCATAAAAAATATTAAGTATATTATTATAGAGAAACCATTAAAGTGTCTCATAATTCTAAAAAAATGTCATAATCGGGAGCTTTTCTTTTCTAGTAGCAGCTTGGTAAATATTAATCAAGACTCTGTCACAAACAGAGTCTCAGAAAATACAATACATTTTTATTTATTTTCTATTTTACGCACTCATTTGAAAACTATACGTCTAATAAATTTCATATTTTGTCTTCAGTCGTTGAAACTTTTATTAGATCACAGTTCTCTGAAGGTATTCCAACTTTTCCAACTAAAATAATAGGTATATTCTCTTTTTTTCAGAAGTGTCACGAAGCAAACTTGGTTTAGTGTTGCTTGATGTAATAATAAGATTATGGTTACATTTTTTCCCTACTTTCAAATTATATTTCAGAACTGTTGTTTATAAAAACTAGCCGATTTTTGGATTGATAGAATAAATTGGAAACTTTGTTTTTCAAACTTGTGATGGCGGTTCAAAGGGATTATCGGAGTATTTTTTTCTTTACCCAACTCGCAAAACTATCTTGCCTTCAATTAAAATGATTTCATTTGAAAGCGCCGCTCTGTAATATTTTCGGCATTGTTGGTTACTTCTAAAGGATACTTGTGAGAATATTGCGGACCTTTGACAGCTCTTATGACAAGATTCGGCAATCAGGGCTACCAACAATACAATCTTGAACTCCACTTGCAGCTAACGTCCACCGGCTGCCAAGATAGAGTAAATGGATAATAGTCTGTCATAACACCAAATACTATTATGTATAGTATTTGGTATTACTTATTGTACTACAGGTCGTCAATGTAGTAAACTTCATTACCAACACGTGATGAAGAAGAAAAGACGTAAGAAAATTGTTTTTTTTTACATGAAAGCCATCCCGACACTATTGTGCATGGGCAAAAACAAAAGAATTATTTTTATTTCTTTCCGGGCATCAACGAAATTTTACGTGTTTGTAAATAGCTGCGTACTGAAGTGAATCAGAATTTCACTGGTTGAAAAATGAAAATTTGATTATTGCTTAGACCTTTCCACGTAAGTAGATAGTTTGTTCAAATTCATATTAGTTTGGTATATCATACATCTATTGCATTATTGTTCATCCTTTGACAAGGCAATGCACATCCACATGCCTGCCATTGTTAACCTCACATTGGGAACGTAGATATGAAATTTCAAAATGCATTCCATTCAGATGCCGAACATGATAAAAGACGAGGGTAAAACTGCTAGTTGTAATAAAAGTAGACTTTTTATCTGACTGTTACACAAAAACACTGTAAAAAAGTTTACGATACTCGAGTATGTTCTAGTCCTGAAGCACAATACCCTCTCTTATAATATGGTTGGTTGATGTCTATTGCTAATGGGAAAATACGAGTATATCATAAAATCTATAGTAGCAATAAGTACCTAGATAAAAAATATTACTAAATCATGAATGTCCGAAATAAACGACCTCTATCTATAGGGCACGTAAAGTTTAATGGTTTTATTACCACCACCAATGGGGTAACCTCCAATTGATTCGCCCCTTTCGATCGAAGAAATGACCATAAAAATTCCCTATTCGTCCGTGGCAAGTGACATTGAAAATTCTCAATAGCCTCTCGCACTGAATGTAAATCTTCTATTTAAAAAGGGAGGTACCTCTTTTAGGTTATTTGGAAGGTTATAGCTGGATCAGTTTCGCATTCGATTGATTCCGAAATAGATCGTTTGCAAAATTAGATGATGCCAATGGAAAATCGTAAACGGTTGGGTTAGGTTAGGTTAGTGGATGAGGCGACATATGCCCATCAACTTCCCACCAACTTTTACCTAGAAAGGAGAGCCCTAAGAAATTTCCATACAAAAACAGGGGTAATATTCTATTTATGTTATAGAAATGTGAAATACCTTTATTGTAACAATAATAACAATATTAACATACACATACATTGTAACAACTGTGAAATATTTACTAATTACATCAAGCAGTGTACAGTATGCATGTTGATATACAGAGTCACGCCAAACCTTATCCAGGTTTGTCGGCCCGTACTCATTACATCAACATTGCACACCACAAAAATACTCATAGGTATAACATATATAGGAAAACAATGAGAAATTATTATGTATAAATAAAGTTACATTTTTGCAACCATTCTTTTATGAGTTTCTTTACCATACGTTTACTCTTACAGTTCTTAATGGTAGTCGGCAACATGTTTAACAATTTGGGGACATTATAGCTCAGGGTACGTTAACCATATTTGTTATTACATTTGGGTATACAATACCCATCATTCACTCTAAATCTAGTGCTGTGCTCATGTTGCGGTACTATTTTGTATTCATCATTTTGAAACTGGTCTACGATAATTTTATTCCAAAACAATCCTTTGGCTGTCAAAACATTCAATTTTTTAAAATAAACAAATATCATCGCGGGTGTTTTTTCTTGTTATCAGCCTCAATATAGATTTCTGAGCCAACATTACCCTTTTCAAATTAGTATTAGTTACTGATCCCATATCTAATCACTGATTCAGCCAAAGACTTGTAAACAGTCAACAGAGCGTGGTTGGGCACGAAATATTTTATTTTGTAAATTTGCCCAGCAATTGAGCGTAACCTCTTACATACTTTATTCACGTGAGCATCCCACTTAAATCTATCGTCTATACAAACACCTAGGTATACAAAATCATTCACCAAGTCAATACACTGACAGGAACATAAAGCGGGAAGCTCAACATTTTTATGAATGCACTCATGGTCATGTGATACAATTGAAGGTGACATATTACAAATAGTGTGTGGTGTTCTAATGTGCATCAACTTAGTTTTCTTAGCATTTATCAGAAGCCCAAAATCATGGGACCACTGCAATAATTTATTAAAATCCCGTTGTAAAAGTTTAGCCGCTACCTCAACATTACTATGAGCAATAACCAAGGCAGTATCATCTGCATATACATAGTGTTTAACATTTAGAAAAAGGTTTTTCATTACAGAAACAAATATTAAATACAGGGTAGGGCCTAAAATGGAGCCCTGAGCTACCCCTGCCCGAATTTCTCTACTACTACTGCAATAATCTGAGATCCTAACACAAATTTAACGATTTATTAAGTAATTCCTAAAAAGTTGAAGCACATGACCACGGACACCGATACATTCCAGCATGAACAGTAGCTTACTATGGTTGATGGTATCAAATGCCTTCGAATTATCAATAAATAAGACTAGAACATGATTTCTGTTATTTAATTCAGCATATTGAATAAAGCATAATTGAATAAAGAACATAAGAGTGCCCCACCATCACAGCCAAAATCAATATGAAATGCAACATGCAGCTCACCTACTCTGGGTGGAGATATTTGGGCACCTAACGTAGGTGAGCTGCACGTTGCATTTCATATGGATTTTGGCTGTGATGGTGGGGCACTCTGATGTTCTTTATTCAATAAATAGAATATTATCCCTGTTTTTGTATGGTAATTTCTCAGGGCTCTCCTTCCTAGGTTAAACTTGGTGGGATTGGGCACTAGTCTCGCAGTCTGAAGAACACAAAACCTGGGCTGGTGAAATTTCATATCTACACTCAAGCTTACAAATTCTTAATAAATAAATAAATAAAAACTTTATTGCACATAAATATACACACAAAGGGCGAATTTATCGCCTCTTGGCGATTTCTGCCAATCAACCCAAATTCTTCCGAGAGGTGAACTTTATTTTCTAATATGGTGTCATTTATCAGCTAGTATCATTACATTTCTTTCTATGTACCAAGTACCTTTTTCTAATGTAAGATTAGATTCGTTCGGCTCTCTCTCTCTTTTCGGCTACCGCTCAGATAAGATGTTTGTATAAAACGAAATAATATTTTTTTTTTTTTTTTTTTTTAAAAAGGATCTGGGCTTGCATACACAAACCCAAATACTTTCCTGCACACCTTGCACTAAGCTAAAAGGCCTGTATCGCAAAGTATTACGATATTAATAAAGGAAGATTGAGGACACAAAGGACTTTTTCCTGCACGCACCATCTCAACCGATAATCCATGGACTAACTTATAAAACTGTCATTTATTTATTTATTGAACGGTACAATACCTCTATCCTACAAGAACTTGGAATCACATCGAGATTGTCATCTCTATGCTTGGAAAGAATTCTCCAATTTTTTGGACACATCGCTCGCAGAGGGGGAGAAGCTAATAATCACGGGAAACACGCCGGGACGGAGACCCAGAGGGCGATCACCTTTGCGATGGACGGACCAAGTTACGCAGACTGTTGCCCCCTCCATCTACAGGGCAGTGCATCTTGCCGAGGACAGAGCTGCGTGGCGGGGATTGGTCAAGCAACGGGTGTTTGGGTTTGGAGATCGCGACCCTCAGCAGTGAGGAAATCGACAGGAGAGAGAGACACATACAGACATTACTTATGAATGAATTACAATGGGACATTAGTATATTACATGTAGAGTTCAAGCATAAGTTACAAGTGCACACAATTAGTTAATCCGTCAATAGTAACAACAAATAATAAAAAATAAAATTATGACAACAAAAATTTTTGAGAAGGTATATAATAATATTTTACAGGTAATGCAGGTGGAGGTGTCCGGTGACTTCTCTGTATGTTCCTGGATAATTAATTTCTCTAATCAGGAAAACTGGATGTAATATACTGGGAAGTTTATTGCAAATCAAATCAATTATTTGTTGCATTAGACCTAATACTGTGGTGAACATAATATCCGAACTTCAATTGCTTGGAGACAAAATTAAGGAAATTGTTCTTTATGCTCCATTATAATAACGACTATTATTATTAGAGTCATTATGTTCAGTACTTTGTTAATATTTGTCATTTTGAGTATATAATAGCTTCATTCTAATTAAATACCTATTGTATAATGTACCTTCCTATGTTTTAATATAATATATTCTGGTACCTGCATAATCCTATTAAATATCTATTAAATTAGGATAGTTACATTCATTAACGTAGAATGTAGGATTTTCAGAGAACTTAAAAATTATGAAAGTAATATCATTTTGTTTTACAATTTTGCCATAATTAATTAGGTAACTATGGATGTTAAGGGATGGCTTTATTATAAGTTATGAAGAAACCTGTGATAAAATCGCATGACTTCAAAATCTCTAGGTACTATGTACTTATATTCCACTAAAAATATAAAGAACCCTCTTATTATTCAGGAAGCATTCGTACTTTATAACTGTCGAATCAATTAAAAATAAGCATTCAGAAAAAAAGTGGTTGAAAGAAGTGATGGAAATCGTATTCATCGATTATGTTTTCATTATTGTAAATAAAGTAATGGACGAATAAAAAAAAAGGTCGCCATTGCATTGAAATCGCCATTACTGTCATACTTTGAGGAAGTATTATTTCATTTGTAAGATGTGTTTTTTGTTTGTGGTACATATTTAAGTTTGCATTTTTATACTGAAAATTGTATTGGTGGATTTCTTAGATACTATTTGTTTGAAACCGAATGTTTTTAATGGTGTTGTTATTATAATATTATCTGTTTTTTGTAAATGGCTATCGCCGTATATGGATAAATAAATAAATAAAGAAATAGCAATCCACTTTGGAGTCCCTCGATTTATCACAAAAAAAAAATATTAATGTGATAAATTCGTTATGAAGCAGTATGTGTCACTTCTGACGTCGCGAGATTGAGTAGGACATAAAAATAGGGGTAAGAGGAAATTGACACCAAGATAGACGTGATAATGATAATCACCATTTTCAGAAGATCATAATGATTGTAGGGCAGTATATATAATCCCGTTAGTATTATCAGATACATAAAATACCAAAATCGCTAATAAATAATTTTAAAAAATTAGATTTACCGAAAACTTCTACGTAAAAATGAAAAAAAAATCGGTAATTATAAATACTTGCAATACTGTGCTTCAGATGATTTCTAAATATTGATATATCAGGCACAATGTTTGTATTTTAGGCCCCGATTTGAGCCTAATCCTGTGATATCTGGATAGGTGAATTTTTCCCAGTATTAGGCTGATGAGTTTATATGTCAATCATGAATGTTAATAATATATAGACTCATCTGGCTGATAATATTGAGAGGTGTGTTTGCAAATCTCGCCTCTGTGTTAATAAATTGACATACTTAGAGAAAACAGTCGAAACCAATCTGATTGTTGTATTTCATTATTTTCCTCTGTTTGTTGTAAGTAATTGAATATCTCAAAACATTTAACAGAGCGACATTACTTAATGGATAGGATCTTGTTACAAAAAGCGATTGGTTTCAAATATTGCATTGTAAATATGAGTACTAATGTATATTACCTTAAGGCCCTTGGTACCAAGAATGACGTCACACTGTCACAGTCATTGCCCACGGCATTACGGTTCGAAATCGCGTGAAAAATCGCATGATAAAATGGTAAAAATAGCGTTTTTTCCATTTCGGAAAAAAAAACAGAGGTGTTTTTCAAAAAAATAATTTTTGTGAAATCTATACAAGATATAAAAAATCTTTTACAGTTATTCCCTAGATAAATAATCAATGCATCTACTCTATTTTGTTTCAAAGCATATTAATTTAGTAACGGTTGTCGAGATATAAAGTCTCCCGTTTATAGTTTTTTTTAAAGGTCGGTGTGCATACTCTTAATAGGTATTATTAAACAAATGGAATCAGACTAAGCATTTTTTTCCTATAATTAGGTATTTGACTGTAATAATTAAACTATCGTTTCCATTTTATCGATGTTGGAAAAAGGAAAATGAGCGATTGACATCCCTAAGTGGATTGCGGCGTGAGCAAATTAATTATTTTGTTTTCACTAATTATATTCCTTTGAAATATATTTTTTATTACACTGACTGAATGGAAGAACATCGTTACTTGGTCGAGTATAAAGAACCTCTTGCATGTTTGTATCAGCTACCATCATTAGCTCCGACTAAATGCTTTTATAATGGAAAACAAGACATAGTCATCCTTATGGACACATTGAAAAGTTGCAATATGAACATTCAGGACACTCTTTAATTGGCATGACTCAGTTGCAAAATCATCTTTTAATATTTTCTATCCAACACGTCTTTTCCGAATGCGGGACAGCCGTCTGTTAAGTGGTATGCAATATGTACCTACATGGTTAAATGATTCACTCTAAATAGACATTTGTAATTTGTGGTAAATCATATTGCAGATCTCATACATTGAAGAACTCCCACGGGCTTAAGGCCCTCCGCATCCCCGAGTAGCACAGGCGCATATAGCGTCCTCTTTACCCGCACTTCTTGGCAAAATATTTTTAAGAGGTGGGCTCAAGGTTAGCCAGAAGGGAGCCCCCCGACAAACCCCACCCATAACTTACATTCCTTGAGTGTCTTTGTCCAAGGATGGAAACATCTCATAGTGGAAATAAAATAATAGAGAAAATAATTTCCTATGATCATTTCTTTCCTATGATCTTTTCTGTTTTCAGGCCATCCACTCGCCTATGAGTTTCCTAGATCACATTGTTATAAAAACGAGTGTTTTTAAATTCACGACAAGTTCACCCACAACTGGCGACACCTTCAGCAACAATGACGAAGTAATTGCTACATTTGCGAGCTTTGTAAGGATCCGTACGTACTCACAAATATCTATTACATAATAATATTTTGGTGGGAATTACAGAGCTCGTAATAAAAAAGATCATTTTGAAGAAATAATTTAGGTTATTCCTTCATAAAAGAAGGCAGTAAACACGCAACAACGATAATTTTTTATCCTTCACAAAACACTTGGCGGTAATTCCAATTTATTGCCAGTGTTAAAAAATGAACGATTATAAAAATATTAATTTCCTTTCTGAAGTAATGATGATGAAGATGAGTCGTCATAAAATATATTGAGCTGTTGTTCCGCAATGATTAAAAGTGTTTCATTTAATTTTATTACCCAATATAAGTGAAAATATTGCACTGTCTGACGTTTCACTTTACGGTGCAATTACAACACAACTGTGTAACATTACAGAATACCCAACATAGAACATTTATCTCACAAAATTTCACTCATTGCTTACACTATTTTGTCCGTTATGATTTTACATACTTGGCACTCGGTACTGTGTCTCCTCTGATTGTCACATTGTGTTATTTGTATAATAATTGACGTGAATACTGGCCGGAAACTTTTACACTCTGACCAGTATTCGATTTCATCATATTCATCGTACTATATTGTTGTTGACTTGTATTGGCGAAATGCTGGTCGGAACCTTTTACACTCCGATCTGCATTGATCTTGGAGCATATTTTCTGTTCTATTGACTTACAATTCTATACCTATATACCAATGTGATATTGTTTATACATAATTATTTTTATATAATATATTCAAATGACGATTCTAGGTGTCCAGATGGACCTACGGATGATAAGCAACAATAAACACTTATAATACGTCGGATCTTTAGATATGTTCTTCGCATTGGATTTGTGGTTACAGATGCTCTGAATTTGGAAGTTTCGGGATCGTATTTAATAAGGTACGTATGGCATAATTTAAGCAGAAGAAAAAAAGTAGTTTTGCGTAGTATTGGATGAAACTTTTTAATTAGAAACGAAACTAGCTCAAAATTCTGATGAAAGATCTTACATACTAAATGTTAAGTCTATTTTTTAATCTTTTCTAAATTAAGTTGAATAATTATTATAAGTACACAGATTTAGACAAAAAGTAGAGAGGAAAACTTTATAATATTCATTAGAAAAATCATATTTCGACAAAGGATTCTTCACCGCAGGCTGCGAATTATATGAGGATAAATAGGATAGCATTTTATATATTAGGCGTTGCTCCTAAAATTATTGCTCGTACGTACAAATGTACATTGTACATATGTATACATCCTTCAAATTAGTTACGTCTACTGCATGAAACAGCGTCTAATGTCTTTATCATAAACGCATCAGATGCATAAAATCTATAAAAGATTAAGTAGATACTCACAGTGTCACCAGAATGCCAGATGAGCTGAAGGCCATGGCTCCTATGGCCCAAGCGGATCCAGGTCTGAGGAATACTTCTGGAATATCTCTGCAGTGCATCCTCGCTGCATCAGGTACTGTACCACGAGGACACAACACACACTGCGTCTCATCTAAGGGATGACGAATCTGTTAAAAATAGAAAACAGATATACAGTTTTATTAGAGGTTATTTTATGGCGAAAGTCCCCTGAATGCAATTGCTGAGCCGACAGGCAGATCATTCAACACATAATTACCGGGTGTGCACTCAGAGCATACAGTGGCAATGCATCATACAAACAAAAACATTTTTTCAAAGGAGGTCTCAAGGTTCGCCGGAAGGGCTCCCATCCCGAAACTACTCTGAACACCCTTAATGTTCCTTGCAATGCATCAGACTTCCTCACCTTCATCGATGAAGCAATACAATACATAGGATATCTAGATTTCAGTCTCTGATAAGCAGGAAAATTCTTAAAAAAGTTTTATGAAATCACCTAAGTGACAAAATATATATAATACGTGCCTAATACATTATAGGTATAGAGCTAGTATTTAGCAAATAAATGATAATACTTGTAAATGCAGATACGAGAATTATTTATTTAGCTCAAGCAATTAACACGAAATTAATTCAATCTGATTACATTACAATTCTAATACGCATTACCCGGTAATGTTTTGAATTTAAATAGCACATCTTGTGAGATTTAGGATAATAATTTCCTTTTTCCTCAGATTTCGTTTAGAAATAAAATATAATGTTGGAAAGAGGCATTCGAAGTTTTATACATTTATAACATGGATGTTTCCCACGTCATGGTGTAATCAGCATCAGAAACGTGAATTTTTGTGGATTTTACGATAAAACTAATTGTGAGTTTTCCTATACTCGTAGTACGAAATATTTTTTATGCAATTAACGCAGAATCCAGCTGCAGCCCTGGGACTTTCTGTTGGAATGCTAATAAATCAAATGGAGTCAAAAAGTCCTGGGCATATTACATACGTACGTACATTACGTACAAACAAAATATTTGGACTATAGAGAAATTGCCTGAAATATTTATGTTTGATTAATGCTGCGATAATTAAACAATATCATCAATTTGACGTTCATATTATTAATTTGAATACTAAACGTAAACCAATTTGCTTCTGAACGATCTACCTAGATATTAATAATGAATAGAGAAATAGGAGCTATAAGTTGAATCTCAAACGGGGAAATACACATTTAGTTAATTGTTGTGGTAATTACCTATATTGGATTAATGATTATCATTTGATCAGACATTTGAAACTAAGCTTCTACCTTTACAAAAAATATGGGGTCAGCTGGCAGAGTATGCTAACTGAGTAACAAAACATATTAAATAATTAATTACAAAATTTGTAAAAATATACGAAATAACTTCTTCTGTAGGTACTTATTCTGGCAGTGCACCCGATTTACAGGTAATGCTGGGTAATATACGACAAAAAACCCTGTTATTTACTTCCACGTAGAGTTTATTATTCTAAACCTAAAGATCTTTCGAGACTAATCAATGTCTCATCCTCAGTGGGATACAATCAAAACTAATAAGTCTTGAAAGATCCTTGGGTTTTGAACAAAAAACTCTACGTGGATGTAAAAAACAGTGTTTTTTTTTTATATATATTTTTATAAATGTTGAAATGTACTCCCACGAAGTTAATCTTCCTACTATCACCAAGTCATCTATATTCTCTTGTTCGGTGCAAAATTTACACAAATAAATAAGTAACTAAATCATCCGATGCACTGGTGAAATCTATAATGAATTATTGATACTTTCTTACTTTTTTAATATATTGTTGTTTGATTCGCGGTCTTTGTGATTGCTCGTTGGTCAAATGTCATTGTTGTTAATTGTTTATTGCTCTGCCGTGAGTGACTTATTTTATTTTCTTTTTTTTTTCTCTTATTATATTTCTTATGTATAATATAAGTACTTAATATGTTTATTATGTGAAATGTAAAAGCAACTTTGTTACGTGGAACATAAATAAATAAAGAAATAAAACCTTACCTGATATTGGGTGCAATTAAAGCAATGCCAACAACAGCTTTCTCCTTCTACATATTGCTTGGCTTGCCCCATCTCACATGGAAGACTGCATACAGACTCTGGAGGTTTGGGCTGACTAAGTTTGAACTGAATCTCTGAAAGAAAGAACACATGGAATAAAAGAAAAAGAAAATCACCATAAAAAACTTATATGGGTATGAAATTAATGATTAGCATGAATTTCTGGTGGTAAAAATATTAACCTACGCAAAACATTTCAATTAAAATAAATAATTGGGTTCTTTGTAGGTACCGATACGAGTAAATATGTTGTGATTCTAGGTATTTAGTAAAAAGGTTTCTTAAAATACCTTGAAATCAAAGGTTTTCTTTTAATATTATTATATAATAGTGATAGGTTGTTATACGTAGTAGAAATCTAAATATATTTTGAGCTCTACAAAAATAGTTTCCTAATAGCGCGTGCCCGTTATTTTTGGATCGCTGCGTTAACAGAAAAATATTACTGGAACTTATTTTTAGTACTCTAATATCGTCAATTTGTGTCTTTTGTTATGTGGATTTCCTTTCCGAAATGAGAAAATGTAACAATATTACATAGTACAAGATAAATCACCAAATACTGGCGTGGTTATAAAATGTTATGTTAAAATAATAAATAAATATGAAGCAAAAGGTGCACATAATATGCAGAAAGTCAAACTGTAGTATAAAATTCTCTAAGGGATAAATTTAAAGCCGGCGTAAACACGTTATGATTATTACTCATGTTACCTACATTGAAATAGTAAGTAGTATTTTAATATTATAACGGTGGACGAAATAAAAATTATAATATTTCAAAACACGTGTTTGTTAGCACATCTCAAATTACGTGAAACTGCTTAGTAATATTAAAATCGTGTCTTCAATGATAGTAGAACTGTTTAAATACTTAATTATATTTTATTGTCTATAATTTAATAAATTGATCCTCTCATAAACTAACTTTAAACATTTCGATTGCTTTGGGAAACAAATCAATTTGATTCAATTAAATAGGTCAAACACAATCAATTTAAATACCTAGGTACTTAATTATACTGTTCGACAACATGGCGTCCGTAAACAAAGGTTTAGTACCTACAAAGAGTAATCGACAATAATTTGATTATTTGCACCGAGTCAATAGAACATTTTTTCACTAGGAAAATGAAATATAATAATTGCATAAAATGTAGGTTTTGCCTAATGTTTAACGTTATCTTTGGGCAGTATGAAATAACTGAAAATTTTCGCCTTTTATTTAGTTTCACTTCGCTTTAAGAGTATGCATACCGACATTTCAAAAAAATCTAAAAACGGGAGACCTTATATCTCGACAACCGTTACTAAATATGCTTTGGAACAAAATAGTGTAGATGCATTGAACCTTTATCTAGGGAATATATATATCGTATCATATGGCGTTGGAGAGACCAGAGTCAGAGATTAAGCTCGTGAGAGCTCAGGTATAATTGAAGTGCTTCAGGAGACAAGTTATGGATGTCTTCCATTGTGCCGCTGAACCTAGTGAACTGACATTCTTCGACGATGTGGTTAACGGACTCCACCCCACCACAAGGGCAGGGAATAACCGTAAAAGATTTTTGATAGACGCAAAATTAATTCCAAAAAATGAAAAAAAACGCTATTTTTACCATTTTATCATGCGATTGATCACGCGATTTTGAACCTTAATGCCGTGGGAAATGACTGTGACGTCATTCTCGGTGCCAAACCCTTAATTGCTGTTGTTCTTATTGTCTCCAAATCTTGCAATCCAATTTCAACCCAGCTTAGTCAAAGCTCTGAAACTTTCACTAATTGATTGACATTACGATTTTATAGTAAACAAAAAATATATGTAAAGCGTTTGAAGGGATCCAAGAAGGCTTGTGTGGGGTCATATGTGCGGTATCGTATAAAAGGGCGTTGAAAAAGATATACTCAGATTGAAAGTTGGATTTTGTCTAGGGAGGTAATAGATACTTAAGCTTGTAAAATAATATTTCTTACATAAGAAGTATAAGAACAATATTAGATTTAATTTGAATTGTATTGTTCAATTGTCTTTTGTAACCTCCTTGGATAAGAACACTGAAGATGCGTAATTCAGGGGTGGGGTTTGCCGGGGGCTCCCTTATGGCTAACCCTGGGCCCACCTCTTAGTAATATTTTGCTAGAAGTGCGGGTAAAGAGGTCGCTAATAATGTGCCTGAACTACCCGGGATGTGGAGGACCTTAAGCCCGCGGGATTTTCCTTCAATAAGAACATTGTTAATCACATCAGTCCATATTATTCAATATATTTAAACAGTCTCCTCTGGATACACATTTTAAAATCAAACTATTGTTTCCATAAGAATAAAATTAATATACCCTAATGAAGAAGAACTAGGGAGGTGCAAAATATATTAAGACATAAAATAAATATCTAGAAAAACCTATGAATTAATTTTTATTCTCTTATTATTATGAGAAAAAGTAAAAATACAAATATTTCTTCTACGCAATAAAATTTTGAAACAAATTGATTGCAAACAAATATTTTTTGGAAATACATAAATTATTATTTTTATGAAAATGAAAATTATAATTTCATAAAACTTTTTATTTTTGAATAACATCGTATTCATTGTGAACCAAAACCTTCAACAGTAATAAATCTTACAGGATATTCAGCAGCTGCGGGCGCTTGTTTTCAGGAAACAATAAATATTTATCGAGATTCCATAACGTTTTAAAAAAATGTAGATACCTTTTCAAGTTTTTTTCCAATATTTTCTCCTCCATATGTCGGATTTTATCTCGCTATCTCTCGATTTAATTTGAATTTTGCCGATACTACCGTTCTTTGTGAACACCAAACCCAATATTTTTTTACGATACGATTTTTATATCCCATGTCTTCGTAATATATTCGTATTTAATAATATAATGAATATGTAGCAATATTACATCGAAACGAAATGTTTTTATAAATTAAAAAAAAACACATGCAAATGAAACAATAACAAAGAATTCTCAATTATGTTTTTTGTGTTACGTAGTTTAGATACGATAAATTATGTTTTTATTTACAATAATAATGTAGCAGTGTAAATGTAGTCCAATATGGATTATGCCTAGGATTTTCTCCCGATCATTTTTTTCATGTAATCCTATAGATCCTGATGCTGTCACATGTCTATTTTTCCATATGCAAATTAGACAAATCAACCCGGCATACTTTATTGGGTTGAGCTGGACAAAACGTGACTTAAGACCTGAACTTTTTATCCAACGCCCTTTCATATGATACCATACTTGACCCCACGCAACGCTTGGATCTCCTCTCATGGCATCTCTAAAGAAAAGCTTTTTCTCCAAAAACCAGCGACGTAAGAACACAGAGTATACATATTATCGCAAATTTCGCAAAAATTTTCACAGCAATCCATCGGTAAATACAGGAGTTATGCGAACACTTACAAAAAAAACCGACTAAGTATTTATGTAGATTGAAACACACATAGGAGTCACTATCACCCAAGTACTTAGCCAGTAACCATAAACATAGATGAAACATAGGTATCAAAAATTGAAATGTAGCGGACGTTGGAACGGGTCTGCAAATACCATCCATATACATAGATTGTAAAGTCAATACTGTGAGGCCAAGATGACATGGCAGCGTACAAAGAATTTGATCCAGAACATATAGCATTTGGGTTAGATACACGTATGTACTGCAGATAGCGGGTGCAGGATATGGAAATGTACTTACATACTCCCATACTCGAAGCTATGTTTTTACGTAGGTATAATTTTAAAGACACGATCACCGTTCTAGTTTTAACTCATTCTGTACTTACCGCTCATATTTAGTTTCAGCTCCCCTTCGATGTATTCTCCAACTTTGATCCATCTGTATTTACCGACTTCGACTTGTTTGAAGTGGATGATGTTATATCTAGCTGGACCATCTCCATTGGCATCGAATTTGAAGTGATCACCACTCAGTCCTGGAACAATAGGATAAATAATGTTATCACTAGAGACCGGATTATATGCAACATAAAATGATTTAAATATGCATGCAAATATGCATCATAAATGCTCGAAATATGGAACAAAACTTGGATGAAGTCTGCGAACACGAAAAAAACACATGGAAATTAAAAAATATCAGGAAAGTTCAATGGTGGAATAGTACAGCGTTGTCTATATTTTTATAACTGGTTCATCGCCTCCATAATTGAGACCTTTAGAATGATTGGTGAACCTCTTCACTGAATTTTGTGGCATGGCTAAAATTATTTTTTCTTGTATTTTTGCTAACCTAAAATACAGGACTCTTTCAGGACGTTAATTGCTTTGGCTGTTTATTAATTTGTTTCTCCCTTGATGTCAAAAAAATAATGTCTTTTGAATGTGCGTCCGACCGAAGGCGTCATCTACAAAAGTGAAAAGATTATTTTTGTATGGCAAGAGTTACAACTTTCAGCGAAATTGAAGAGCAAAAAATGTTTAATTTCTAGATGGATTTTAAAAAACGAGTACCTTCAATAAAATGTTTTAATTTTTTGTCCTCAGTTCTTATAATTACTTACAAAATTACCGCCTCAATTAAAACATAATAAACTTCATGAAAGCTAGACGCTTGAAAAGCGCCACCTTTCATGAAAGCTCTGCGTCGCAATTTAAAAATTCTTTGTTTTATTTTCTCCTACAGTAATTAAAAAAAAGTAACCTACCTACTTATTCTTTCGTAATTTTGTAGTTTGTTAGCTAAATAAATAAAAATATTTTTCTGTAAATACGAAATTAAATAATATTCGTATTTGCAATCAAAATATTTACATTACAGGATTGGATATTTGTAATTAAAAGAAGGTACTTATGAGGTACTAGGTATTTTGTAAGATCGTAATATCGGGAGATCGAATTCTCTATAACGTAATATTAATTTTATTTCTTAAAATACGTACTATGAGAATTTTCCCGTATAAAACTTATTCCTGGATATTTGCGACCCTACTAAAATAATATATTATGGTGATATACCTACTTGTAGTTATGAAATTATATCAATCATGAATGGTAATACTAAGTGTGTTGGAAAGTCCTGCCTCCGAGTAAATTTTCATTCACACCATCATAGCGATCAAGTCACAGACGTGCTGGTGTATAATACAGTTTCTTTAAATCTTTAAATTGAGGTATAGAGAGCTGCGGGAGACAGAAAAGAGTGGAGAACAAGATGTAGGAATTTGCTGCAAATCAATGCGCAGGATTGAAACTAGAGAAGAAGAAATGATGGACGATTCACACATTACAATGACCCAACAGTCTGCATTAAAAACAGCTGTCACTCAAATTATTTTGAAATTTTCTTTTAAATGAATTTAAGCTTATTGTTCCTTTATCACGTCATCAAGTACGTGAAAAGAGTTACCTAATGTCCTTCTACTGTATTATTTAATTTCCTGAAATTCCGAATCTTGAAATTTAGTTACGTGGCCACGAATTTAGAAATTATTTTGTTGGGAACGACCGTTCGACGTCAAGTCGACCTTTTCGCTCCATTGTTTTGTTTACGTTACTCTACCATTGTGTAAATTTATATTGAGAGTATGCATACCGACATTTCAAAAATTTCTAAAAAAGGGAGACCTTATATCTCGACAACCGTTACTAAATATGCTTTGGAACAAAATAGGGTAGATACATTGAACATTTATCTAGGGAATAACCGTAAAATATTTTTTATAACTTGTATAGATTTCTAAAAAAAATATATATTGAAAAACACCTCTGATCTTTTTCCGAAAGACGGAAACTCGTTTCCCGAAAGCCGCGGAGTGTTTTTTTTTGTACTGCTAACATATATTAAAATCTAGGGAATAACCGTAAAAGTTTTTTGATAGACGCAAAATTCACCCCAAAAAATGTATAAAAAAACGCAATTTTTACCATTTTATCATGCGATTTTGAACCTCAATGCCGTGGAAAATGACCGTGACGTCATTATTGGTATCAAGCCCTTAAAAGTCCAAAAATAATGTGTTGTGTACATATATTATATTGTTATACCCTTCGCAGGAAATTGAATCCAAAATGCGGTTATGACTCTAGAACATAATAATAATATGTAATGTGTATGTAAGGTCATATTATGTACGTAAAGAAGAAATTAAAATATTATTTGACTTTGCATGAAACAATTTTACATAATATAGGCTGCTAAAGATTACACCCCTACTCAACGGATGGCGGTAGTATCTGAAATTCGGTGTATATGAAATAGGTTGTTGTGTATCATATACACAACTGCCAAAGAATTTCACTTTGGCAGCAGGATGTGGTGGAATGGGTGAACGTTGCTCTGAGCATCCATCCTGCTCCCTCCCCAAGGGAGTTCACATAACTTTGATATACACATAATTGATACCTCAACATTCACATAAGGTTTTTCAAATGTTATAGTTTTATTTTAAGGTTTACATAATATGTCTGCACTCTGCATCTTGTTCACCAAAAGTGTAAATAAAAAAAAAATAAAAATAAAAAAAAATAAAAAAAAAAAAAATAGTCTTTATTGTACTGAAAATAATCGTACAATGGGCGGACTTATTGCCAAATGGCAATTTCTGCCAGCCAACCCATAAAGTCTTTTTTACTCATATATTATACTTACATACGTCATATGAGCATGTAATTACTTTCCCAGCATGAAATATTTGCCGTCGCGATGGCAATGTAGGTTCCTATGTTTACATTGTACATACTCTTACAAGTATCATTCCACACTCAACTTGAAATAATAATCTGAAAATGACATCCGAGCAAACATCTTTCTTCCGTTCTTTGTACTGCTCCTTATGAAAATACTACAGAATAAACATGTTTTCATTGTGAATGTAAATATACTTTATATGGCATAACGACACAATGGCGTTTCCCTTTCACTCGAGAAATGATCGAGAAACTCGATTCATGTGACGATACCAATCTCCATTCAACTGAATTTATATTCAAACAGATTGAATGAAACACAGTGCATGCTGTGGACGCTTGTAATTAGGGGATTGACCAGAAATTTGTGTTTGATGTTTTTAATTTATGTATATCTGTCAATCCTCTGTTAGTGTCTCAATAAATAAATAAATGAGAAATTAAACATTAATATCGATACTTCTAGGTACAGACTTTTCTCTTCCCTTACGGTGATTGAAGGAAAAGATTGATTATCTACTCCTTTTGCCTCTATTTTAAAATTTTACCTTCCTAGAAAAGAGATAACATCGACATGAAATATAGGAAAAATCTACTGCATTATTATTTACCCATGTTTTATAATGTAATGTTATTGATCGGTCAGGTAAATGCGCTTTGTCAGGGCATCCGTTGCATCTTATGGGCTCGCTACACGCTCGCGGGTCACTACGACCTTTTGGTGTTCATGAGTAAAAGAGTCGGTTATGTAAGTATTGTAAAGACTTTTAATACATAATAAGTATATTGTTCCATCCGCACCCCTTTTTACTCATGAACACCAAAAGGTCGCGGTGACTCACGAGCGTGTAGCGGGCGCATTCGAGCATTTAGCCCGTAGAAGTATGTGGATTCTCGATTAATCGTTATAACAATCTCGACAAAATGAGAGACATGTTTAACCAACCCAAATGAAATGACTAAATTCTCAACGTATAAATTGGAAAATTGTAGTGCTTTACTGAGAGGAATTTAATCATAGAAATGAGGAGAGTCAGGATTTTAAATTGTTCTATGACTTCGTTGCAACATTCACAGTAAATTGTTCATATTTATTTACAACATTAATTTGCTAGCCTAGCCTGTAGTCGCCGTTTCCAACAATTTACTTCCCTTTACGACTCAACTCATGAAACTCTTGACAATACGAGTAAATAAATACGTTATTACGTATAATAGGTAACGAAAAATGATGTTGAAATAATATTGTAGGAACTCGAACGTACCTATTTGGGGGCATATGCTGTCAACCAGCTTCGGCGCCCTGAATTTTACTCACCCAATACTGAGGGAATCGTCTTGAAACTGAAGACGGTGATAAATGAAAGTATGGACTACAGATCGGCTGTTTTAGAATTACAGGATTTGGAAATTCCTTGAATAAAAAAATATTCCTAAAGTACCCCTAAAATTTACGGGATCTGAAGATTTTCCGTTCAGTTTTTCAGATATAAAAGTATAATGTAGCCAAAATACTGGTAATTATAATATTAACAAATCGATCAGTTATAAGCCTGATGGAAGGTCCATCCTCTGCTGTGTATCTGTTGAGATATAACTACTTAATAAAATGTGATATAAAGAAGGTTCTGATATTATAGGATTTAATTAGAACCGGAATTCTTATTAGAATGTTATTAAAATGAACTAATTAGAAAATATCAAAGTTTCACCCGATCCACAACCAAAGATATTTGATGTAATTAGATTGTTGTAGAAGTTTCCAATCGGAAATTCTTGAGTTACTACTAATTTTAACAGTATCTATAGTATGTAATTAAGTAGGTATGTGCATACAATAATAACTTAGCAATTTCATGTATATTATACTAATAAATAACCAGAGGTGGGCACCGTTAATCAAAAAGTTAACTTCGTTAATCGTTAATCGTTAATCCGTTAACTAAAAAGTTAACTTCGTTTTAATCGTCAAAGCGTTACATTTTGAAAAATTCAACGAAAGTTAACGTTAATCTGTTAAATCGTTAATATAAAAAATCGCGGTTAAATGGCATGAAACAGAACTACATTAGTACAAATACCATCACATTCAAACTTTGCGATGTATCTCAATAAAGTGAAATTTCTTTTCCAACTCCCAAACCCACACACCATACCACACATAACCCCATACAACCCTTGGATTATCTAATGCCAGCGCCGCCAGTGGATGATGTCTATGCAAACAATAAAATATTAACGGACTTAATTAACGGAAGTTAAATAATCATTTTAGAGGTGAGAAAAGCGTTAAATCGTTAACCAAAATGTTAACTTCGTTAATTAATGATTAACGGATTAACGCTTTTTTGCCCAGCTCTGTACCTAAATAACCACTATTCCTAAACCATATATTATTAAATTGCTAGCAAATTGGATTAGAAATACATCGGTGACATGAAAATCTCGTGTAGGATATTGGAGAGAGATCGATTTGCAGAGGGCGCACTCGTTCTTGAGAGTTTCTGACGCGAATCGAGCACTCTCTACAACTGATTCTGTATTATTGTTAACTTCTGAAGACGGAATGGATTCTAGAACGAGATGTTGGACTTTGCTATAAACTAATACTCTGTATGCATACCGACATTTCAAACATTTCTAAAAACGGGAGACCTTATATCTCGACAACTGTTAATAAATATGCTTTAGAACAAAATAAGGTAGATGCACTAAACATTTTTTTTAGGGAATAACCGATTTTTTTTTAAATTTTGTATAGATTTCTCAAAAAAAAAAAATGAAAAACACCTCTAATCTTTTTTCCGAAAGACGGAAACTCGTTTCCCGAATGTCGTGGAGTAATTTTTTTTGTACTGATAATATGCATTAAAATCTTGGAAAAAACCGTAAAAGTTTTTTGGAAGACGCAAAATTAACCCCAAAAAATGGATAAAAACGCTATTTTTACCATTTTATCATGCGATTGTTCACGTAATTTTGAACCTTAATGCCGTGGGAAATGACTGTGACGTCATTCTTGGAACCAAGGCAATTCTTATACTTGTTTTGTATTATTCGTATTCATGCCAACTTAAGGGTCTTATTAAACAGTGCTGTTCAATATTATAGAACATTCACCGGACACCCGGCTAAATTAAGGCCTACCATAATAGTTACTTCTCCAATTCAACATGATTATGAGTCCTTTTCCCTATCTACTGTACTATAATTTTTGAACCACATGAGAAGCAATTATTAGGATCCGATAGTTGCATGGGTTTCAACTATGTATTGTTATTATAGTAGACCTATGTATTTCTACTATAAGTAGTACAATGTTGTTTTGTGAAGAAAATCCTAAATTACATAAACACTTCTGGAAATGATTATCATGAATTCTTACTTTCGAAAACAATTCTTATTTAATTCCGTTAAACTGAATGTAATATTCATTATACTTAATGAAACTATTATACAATACAAAGAAATAATATAATTATGTCGTTTATTTCAATTATCATTATTTAATCCTTTTGTTAAACTATATTTTAATTTGGAAACAAATCATCAGTTTCTATTGTATTTTCAAACGAAACTACCTGTGAAAATATCATATTATCATGCTCCACGTGCCGGATATTATTTGGGTTTTTGTATAAAAGCCCGAATCCTTTTTGTATTCATTACCTACATACACAAGTACTACTTATTTAGTTTTCATTTCCCAATCTCAAGGCACATAATTTTAAACAGACAATCAATAATAGACCGGTTAAATCACGATTTGTAGCGTAGATCATTTATAATAATTATATTATAAATTATTTTTTAAATTACAGAGTAATATTTGTGCTCAATAGTCGAAGAATTTTATGTACTTTGATTCCTAGGAGAACACAATTTTCATAGAATGCTTCCTTTAGGAGTTATTGGAGAAAAACTGAAATAAGGTAAAAAAAAAACGGTTTTTGGGACACTCTGTACTTAGCACAAGCGAAAAATTGATGCAAATTTCAAAAAAACCTTCTTTGCATGTTAATAAAGAGATTAAAACAGTTTCCAGCTTTTCGCTTTTAAATTATCTACGCTATACCCCCTTTTTTATGTTATTTGACCGGTTTATAAATGCACCTACCTTTTATTTGAAATTCAATATCCTATAGACTACTTATAGAGTTTTGAAATAATTTTAATAAATTGTTATTCGCATCTCTACTACTCCACCATTGAATTATGGATTCCTTTCGATTGAGTACTAGTCAGCATAGCTGATTTGAATCTATAATGCCTAGGGTCTGATTTCAGGCCTAGTCATTGAATTAGGTTGGATAAGATACCTTAGTACCTAGTTTGTTATCCCAGTGCCCAATTTAAAACAGTCACTTCTTATCTACCGCGAATAACCCAAAAATCTAATATTGCCTATATAATTTGGAGCATAGAGCTACGTGGAATAGAGGGTGTTGGAAAATGGTCATTTCCTTTTGAAATTTCGATTTTATGTAATAATTGAAATCGTAGATGTATCTAATATTGAAATCTCCATTTTGATCAGTTGTTACTTAGAACGGTCATCGCAACGACTCGAGGACCACGACTACATCCAGGATACATGATATGGTATATCCAAGGATGCTTCCTAAGTTCCGACTTCAGCGTTATCCATGGGCGCCCGCAGGTAGGGGCAAGGGGGGGGGTAAAGAATAAAGATCTCATACTGTTCAGTGAGGAAATGTGTGTGGTTTCACGATCGTGTGATCCCCTCGTTTCGGAGGATGATTACCACCCGGCACTGACTGTGAATGTCCCGATCTCGATCGATGTGGCTTCGAAGGTGCCTTCTAGAGAGATCGTTTTATTTGATAGAGCTGACTATGCTCTGATTAGGGAGTCCCTGCGCCGTCACTGCTGGAGCGACGAATTCGGTGGTAGGAGTGTTGAGGGTGCGGTCTCTCATTTCTATGGTATATTAAGTCAGATAATATCACAGCATGTTCCACGCAGGACTGTACAGGGTGTCAGCAGATTTCCGGTATGGTACAGCAAGCCACTTAAGAGGATCATAGGTGAAAAGCTTAAGTGCCACAAGCGATGGAAGCGGTCGGGCTGCCAGTCTGACTATAGGTCTTATAGTCTCTTGAGGTCGAGGCAAAAGCAGGTTGCTAAGAAATGCTACAACGACTTTATTGCAAATACGGAGAGGTTGATACAGCAGAATCCTGACAAGTTTTGGTCATATGTCAAGTCTAAGAGGCCTAATTCTGGCATCCCGGACACCATGTTTCTGGATGATAGGGTGGGAGACGAGTTGGGTTCTGTTGTGGAATTGTTCAGTGATTTTTTTGGTTCCGTCTTTGTGTGTGATGAACCTAACTCTGATTTGCCAAATGTTACCATTGAAGAGTCGTTGGACGCTGGTTCGATTGAATTTACTTCCCCTCTGGTGTTGAAGTGTCTGAAGAGTCTGGATGTGACTGGTGGTGCTGGTCCCGATGGAGTTCCTCCCTTATTTATTGTGCGCTGTGCTGAGGAATTGGTTGAGCCATTGTGTCTGCTCTATGATTTGTCTTTCAGAGCAGGTGAGTTCCCATGCCTGTGGAAGAGGTCGCTTATCACTCCGATCCATAAGTCGGGTGATAGGAATAGTATCGCCAATTATAGGCCTATCTCAAAACTGTCTATCTTCAGCAAGGTGATGGAGAAGATTGTGGTGGAGCAGCTGACCCCATTGACTAGGCATATGATTATTTCCAATCAACATGGATTCACTAAGGGTAGATCCGTGGAGTCGAACTTGCTTGAATTCACCGACTTTGTCCTAAATGCTATGAGTCGAGGTGGTCGGGTGGATGCAATATACACAGATTTTGCAAAGGCATTCGACAAGATTAGTCATAGAATTCTCCTACATAAACTCCGGTGTATGGGAGTGCACGGAGACTTACTCCGATGGATTACTTCCTATCTTAAGAATCGTTCACAGGCTGTGGCGGTGGGGGGCGCACTATCCGTGTTTAGACCTTGCGTCTCCGGTGTACCCCAGGGCTCACATCTGGGCCCCCTCCTCTTCAACCTTTATGTCAACGATATTTCATCATGTTTCCTTGCCTCTGATTTTCTCATGTTCGCCGATGACACTAAAATATATAAGAGAGTCTCTGGTGTGCAGGACTGCCTGGAGCTCCAGCGGGATATGGAGAGACTCGCATCGTATTGCAAAAGAAATCAGTTATTTTTGAATGTCTCTAAGTGTTGTTCGGTAACTTTCACGAGGTCCAGGACTCCGACAGTCTTTTCTTACAGTATTGATGGGGAGGTTCTGAAACAGTGCCAGGAGATAAGAGATCTGGGAATAATTCTTGATTCGAAAATGCTATTTAAGACACACGTGTATACGATCACTGAGAGAGCATACAGGATGCTCGGATTTGTTATGAGGATCTCGAAACCATTTAAATCGGTGAAAACGGTGAAGATTCTGTACTATGCTTTTGTGAGGAGTCAGTTGGAGTTTGGCTCAGTCGTGTGGAGTCCGCAGTATATAACTTATATTGATCATCTGGAATCCATACAGAAGAAGTTTATTAGACACCTCAATTACTTGACGGGCCAGAACTTGGAGGGCTATGGAAGGGCCATCCGATATCACCGCCTGTCAAAACTGGAGAATAGAAGAACTCAAGCCGACATGATGTGCCTGTACAGAATTGTTAGGAGTTTGGTGGACTCACCAAAATTGCTCGGAAGTGTCAACTTCAACTGTCCGCCTCGAGCCACAAGGGCTCCCTACCTCTTTCGTTTGCCTCCCTGTCCTACGAACTATGTCCGTAATTCTTTTCTACAGAGGGGCTGTTCGGTTTTCGACTCGTTTTTCAGGAGCTTGGACATTTTCGCCATGGACCTAGAGGAGTTTAGAAGGGGTGTTGCGGCAGCATTGATGGGCCCAGTGGTCGCTGAGCGTTCTTGACCCATCTGTATGCTGTATTTGATATCTATTAATATTTTACCAAGCTTATATTTATCTATATCTATACCTGTGCATGTTCCAATCCTATTGTTAATTTATTTATTTGTACTATTTGATTAGTTAATTTATTTGTTTATTTATCTACATGCACTCAAGTTCATTCATTATTTATTTATAACTACTTATTCACACTTATATTTGTCTTCGTCTTTGCATATTTATCCCATTACTTATTATATCTATTTAGATTCATTCATAATTTATTTGCAACTATTTATCCACATTGTACACTATGTTATACTGTTTTTATCTATTTTTGTGTTTGGATTTATATCCATTCATACTTCAATGTTTAAAGATGTCCATGTATGTTGTATATATATCTCAATCATATACATATCTATTTCTATTTTATTCGGATTCACTATTTATTATCTATCTTTGAGTATTAATATTATTGATTTTTGTGTTTGATTTTATGTCCATTAATACATCTAGTATCTAATTATATCCATATGTATCTCAATCCCAATTATTTATTTATGTATCTATTGAAATTAATTCAGATTTACTTTCTCTATTTATTCACACTTGCACATTGCTCTTGTATCTATTAGTGTTCAGATTCGTATTTTTTAGTTCATGCATACCTGCAGGTTTTCTTCTTTGTTTTTATTTTTTTTATTTTTTGTGTTTGTTATATTGTAGGTAAAATATGGAATCTTTGTTGGTCTGTTTATAAGTGATATGTTAATTTATGTTATTTGTTGTTGTGACTGTTTGATTCCGTTAAGAAAATAAAATTAAAATTAAAATTAAATTAAAACATGTGTAAAACAAAGTGTGGAGAGACTGAACGTTGGCCAGCCTGGAGCATACAAATACGCTACAGTAAATTAAAACTACATTAAAACATTACTAAAATATTTTGCCCACCCTCTCCTAGAAAATTTTTCTGCGGGCGCCTATGGCGTTATCCCTATAAAAAAAAGGAAATAACCCGTAGCATCTACTGAAAATACAAGTGACGAATATGTGGAATTTCTATGTGTAATTAAAATTCTTTTTATAATACGTGTATTAAATGTATGCCTTTTTTAAGTGAAACCCGGCCGCGCATACCAAAGTACTACAGTTTTCTTTTACGACTTGTAATTAACCATAACACACGCTAACGTAATATTAATTTAATTTATATTACTTACTTTAGATATACATTATACAAACTACAAACATACGTCCAGTCGTATTCGGTATTGTTTACTTTACACTCACGCAAATTGAAATACTATTTTTGTAACTGTGCCTTACGAGTATTTGCTCAGCGTACCCCGAGTAAATAAACTTTGCAAAAAATGTACGAATTTCATCAATCTTTCTTTTTCACGTCGTGATCCTTTCTGTGTAGACAGAAAAACACTACCCAATCCCTACACAGGGACATACAATCCTCAACAGATATACAGCAAAGGGTGGACTTTCTATCAGGCTTATGCTTATGTGATCACTTTACACTTAACATTAAAGGACTCCCACGGGCTTAAGGCCCTCCGCATCCCCGGGTAGCAGAGGCGCATATAGCGCCCTCTTTATCCGCACTTCTTGGCAAAATATTTTTGAGAGGTGGGCTCAGGAGTAGCCAGAAGGGAGACCCCCGACAAACCCCACCCCTAACTTACATTCCTTCAGTGTCCTTGTCCAAAGATGGAAACATATTTACAATTACACTTAAGTAACATTCAGCAATTCCAGTCCATCCATATGCTGTGGCCAGGAATCGAACCCAGACCTCCAACCTGAAAAGCCGGTTTTCTACTGCTGTGCTATGATGGTTGGTAGCTGAGTCGAGATGAAACTTGTATGTTGTACGCCGGCCCTCTATTCAGATTTTTTTAAATATTTTTTATTGTACTTTTCGGTATATATCTGATAAAAGTCCATACTTTGCTGTATATATGTTGAGATAACTACTAGTGATATTCAAATACGACATGTGGAAAATTCGGTTGTTCTTTCAAAAAAATAATTTTGTACATACAATTCTTACTGCAATTGAACCGATTTTTATAGATTATGTCAAAGACAGTATTTGATTCATCAACATCACCAAATATAATATGAAACTTTACAGTTTAATAATTTCTTGCGTACTGTAAGTGAACTGTAAGCTTGAATCTTGTGTTTTGAAGTGTAGGCAATTAAACCCACGATTCCTAATCTGTTCAAAGCATAAATACTAGCTACGAACTTATTCCAATCTGATTGAATCGGATTTCTCATGATACTCGGATAGAATTGTCACAAATACAGTCTACAAACACTCTTGCAAAATTATATGGATGATAAAATCACTGAACAACGAGTTATCGAAAGCAATTTGAAACAATTCAAAGAACCATAAAGGCACTTAATTAAAATTGTTGATACTTAGTTTTTGCCCATTAAATTAATGTTTTATCGTTTCTGTGTGAAATATTTCTAGGTTTACGTCGTAAAATATCATATTTTCTATCTGTGCTATAATTAATATATAGAATAGGTATATTTTAGAAGGAAAACCCAAAAATTGTGTGTCTGGGATTTCTATTGTCCAGTTTTATTTCAGTAATAAATCTTTGAAATATTCTTCTATCCTGAACTGCTTTGTCCATTTTTTTCTAAATGTCACAATGTGTAATAAGTAATAAGTGTAAAGCGGTTAAACCAGCCGAAGATCAGTTATAAACCTGATTGAAAGTTCATTCTCTGCTGTATATCTGTTGAGATAGCTACTCGTCAAAATAAAAGCAATTTTTTTTTGTTATGAACACAATACTAATATTAAGAAAGTATGTTCCGATGGGCTATACGAGTAATTGGAGTTTCCTGGAAACAAATCACAGCTTTGCGATGAGTTCGCCCTAGTGAACAATGCTTGAATATTTATTTATTTATTTAAACTTAAAATAAACAACAAACACATATAAATATACAAAATGGACATAGTACAGATTATAAAACGTTGTTCACTAGGGCGAACTTATCGCAGAACTGCGATTTCTTCCAGTTAACCCCAGGAAACAACAGAAAAAAAAAATTGAACAAAAATATTGGAAAAAACAGAAAAAAGAAATTGAATAAAAGAATATACGAAGTAGAAAATATATGCATACAAACATATGTAAAAAAAAAAAAAAAACAAATAAAAACTACCTATTTTATTCCCAATTTGTTTTGTATGCGTAGGTATGTAATTTTTTCACTCGAAGAGTAACTAAAATGAAATGTAAAAAAAAACTTGTATAAAAATATGATATTTCATACTATTTTTATTGCTTTTTTACCCTATACAAACTCGTACCCAGCAGCTGATAACCAAATAAAGAGAGCATTTACCAAAATATAAAGTTGAATAATGCACCTACGTAGAGAGAGAGAACAATAATTTGAGGTTTTCCCTAATAATTTTCCAAAAGTACCTAATTAAATTGGAGCGGCATTCGATATCATTGAGTACCTGAGTTTCGATGGTTGTGTTAATTAAAGGGACCACGATGAATATACCTGCTGTATAATACTACTGTAACGTAGGTAATTATTTTATTTATTAGGGACGTAAGCACATGCATACCAAAACATCGTCATTTTTATTATACTTAAGGTTTTTTATTATAAAGCCAAATACTTTCACCGAGAGCCATCAGGAAGGAATTCACCTTTCAGTGTATTTTTCATTCAGAATTAGCTATGAAATCTCAAAATATAGAAAACATTATCATTTTCGCTCCTAAAACATTTGACATTTATGTTGAATCTCTTCTTTTTCTTTCGTACACACACGACCATTGTACAAGTGAATATCTTGGAGTCATAGCTCCGCGTCAATATTCTGCAAGTAATCTATTGCCTTTGGCGTCACGTCATGTATTTCCTCAAGTACCCCTGCAAACTTATTGTCAGAACATCTCTCTACTATATGGTCAACAGTCTGTTGAATGTCAGGACTCAAAGTGACTAGGAATCTTGGTGAAGGTGACTAAAATTAAAAGAGTTATGAACAACGGATTTGATGATTATTTTAACCATCAAGGAGAGACTTAACTATGTTCACCAACATGCATCATATTGATTTATGAACAGTCGATGGAACCATCGATATGTTTACAGGTAAGTTGCAGTTTCTGAATACGTACCTCGTACAGCTGACCAGTGACCACACCGTACGATACCGATCTTTAATTAGTTGATAATGCTGTTGGATACATTATAGATACGACGGTTTTAAACAAATTACAAAGAAGATAAATACTGGAAATTTTTTCAATGATTTACATAAATACAAACAAATATTGTTGTAGGAGTTTTCTTTAAAATTTCTCGATTTGTTGAACCCCAAGCCGCGTCCTTTGAGGGGTAGGCAGAAAGGATAGAACTTAAGACATATTTTTATTGACGTTTTATTCATATTTATGTAGGTATTTAGTTCACTTTAGTAACAATCTGAAATCAAAAAACTGGTTGAGCAAAGCTCAAAGTAGAAAAAATTGGCAAGACCGCCCTATCTTTACATCTTTACACACACAACTAGCTTCAGCCACATTCATACAATTTGTGATATAGTCTCTCCAGTTTCTCTTACTCAAAATGCGGCTAATCTGGTCGATAAGATAAGACCAGAGGTCAGTTTCGAACGGCCATGCTTCGTTACCCCTTTCTCCTTCATTGGCCATCATTCATTCTCTCAACATGCTCAAACCATCTAAGCGTATTTGCTTTCATTCCAGTCACTACACCCTTCTGCTGGTGTCGTTTATCCTCATGACTGAGGGTCGCGACTTTCACTCCCGCAGTTGACGATCCTCCTCCATGAGCCTCTGTCCATGGCAAGATGTGCGGCCTCGTGTAGAATGGTATTTGTGGCTGCCCTCACTTGGTCGCTCCAACGCATCGGCGACACCCTTCTATCGCTCACTAAATAAATAAATAACAAAGTATGTCAGGGTACAAAATCGACTGAAAGCATTTATCATTACGTGTACATAAATTAATTACGTCATTACGTTGCATAAATTTATTGCTAAATTAATACAATTGATCACCTTCATTAATGTTTTTTTTTGCCATAGCGACTCTACACGAATAGCTGTAAATATGTCGATATCATACTACGTGTGAAATAAAAATTACACAAAGAAAAAACGCAATGGAAATGGTTACAAAGAAGTTCATTAGCTAATAGGGTAAGGTAATCAAATTAAGGCATTAGTTGGACCGTAAAACATGTTATTATGTTATAAAATTATGGGTATTATATCCTGTGTGCATATGTATTTATTTATTTTTATTAAATGTTCTTATTTTTTATTATTTATTTATCATATTATCTATTTGTATGTATTATGTGTGTATATTTATATGTATATATTATGTATTTGTATCTTTATATTTACGTACTTTATTATTATAGTACATATTTAAGTTTTTCTTTATTTTCTCGGGTTGACTGTAAGATATTGCTTTTGCAATAAGTCCGCCTTTTGGCATACTGTATTATCTTGTTTTGTTTTTGTTGTTACATATATTTTCTGGCCAATAAAGTTTTATTTGTTTATTTATTTATTTACTTTTATACTAGCCGTCGAATACGAGTGGTCTACTACAAGTTTTAATACTAAGAATGACTTGGTACTAGTTGGTACTAAGAATGACGTCACAGTAATTTCCCACGGCATTAAAGGTTTAAAATCGCGTGAACAATCGCAAGAAAAATGGTATAAATAGCGTCTTTTTCATTTTTTGGGGTTAATTTTGCGTCTATCAAAAAACTTTTACGATTATTCCCTAGATTTTAATGCATATTATCAGTACAAAAAAAATACTCTGCGACTTTCGCAAAACGAGTTTCCGTCTTTCGGAAAAAAGATCAGAGGTGTTTTTCAATATTTTTTTCAGAAATACAAGAAATAAAAAATCTTTTACGGTTATTCTATAGATAAATGTTCAATCCATCTATGCTATTTTGTTCCAAAGCATATTTAGTAAGGTTGTCGAGATATAAGGTCTCCCGTTTTTAGACATTTTTGAAATGTCGGTATGCATACTCTTAACAAGATTTTATTTAACTTCACTGTGGTGTTATTTGTTTTTTTTTGTCTCTTGTATTCGATTTTTTAACTACTTCCCGACTTATTAGAGATCTGAAACTTTGCAAACATGACAATGCAATCGGATGCCAAATTGGATCAGCCTGCTTCAGAGACAAAAAGATGTAACGGGTTTCAGGGGAATCCACGGGTCATGTGTTCGCATGAAAGGGCGTTTGAAAAGAAAAGAAATCCAGATCATAATTTAGATGTTGTCCAGCTCAAGTCTTAGAATACACCGAGCGATCGAGGGGACAGTCACCATATACTGCCGTGTTTGGTATCTCACAAATGTGCTTCACGAGTAGAACTCATATCTTTCTTCAAATTTTGATCCTGTCAATTCTTGGTAGGAGGCGCAATCGGAATGAAGGAGTCCAAGCACTACGTAGGGTGTGCTTAGTGTATCATTTGGAAGACCGCAAAAGACGGATCTAGGATGTAAAGTTTTAAAATCTTGGAATTGATTATTTTATTTTACTGGGTAAGGCAATCGAAATATAATTCATAAAGAAATACAGTACACACAGTACAATACACTGCAGCATATATGCATACAACTTTAAAAAAATACACGATTGGCAGCAGGATGTGGTGGATTGGGTGAACGTTGCCCTGGGCATAAAGTGATCATTTAAGCCAGCCAAAGCCGACTTGTAAGCCTCGGAACACTCATCCTGCTTCCTTCCTAAGGGAGTTTGCTTTGAATAACGCTGCATTATGTGAATGAAGATGCCTCTTGTCTCTGTTGAGGAAAGAACTTAATGTAATTCCGTCTGTGCATAGGTACAGATAAATCCGGTTCCATACCTAAATAATTTAGATATTATCTCAAATCAAAATACAGTCTTCATCTGCATAGGATTTACTATACATAGAGATTTTTTAGGTTGGTACATACTATATTACGCATCATAGTATTGGTTATTTTTTTTAATAAGTGAGATTTATTTTCATTACCTTTAAATCCCTATTTTATTGTTTCTTCATCCAGGCGATTTAATGTAATAGGATTGTATAATATAATGCGGGTCTCTTACAAGGTCAAAGAGGAAATCTCGTTTTTGTATTAGTTACGCAAGACTGCTCTGTGCCCTTCTACTATGCTATGGAATTATTTCATTACGAATACCTTCAATAAAAATAATTATATTGCAGTTATTTTGTCTTCAATGATGAAATCATGAAAATTCTGATCTATAAAGAGGAAACTTTTTTATAGAACTAGAATTTTCAATTTAAGAATATGCATACCGACATTTCAATAATTTCTAAAAACGGGAAACCTTATATCTCGACAACCGTTGCTATATATGCTTTGGGTCAAAATAGGGTGATGTATTGAACATTTATCTAGGAAATTACCGTAAAAGATTGTTTATATCTTGTATAGATTTCTCAAAAGAAATATTTAAAAACACCTTTGATCTTTTTTCATTCGTTTCCCGAATGTCGCGGAGTAATTTTTTTTGTACTGATAATATGCATTAAAATCTAGGGAATAATCGTAAAATTTTTTTGATAGACGCAAAATTAACCCCAAAAAATGGAAAAAACGCTATTTTTACCATTTATCATGCGATCGTTCACGCGATTTTGAACCTTAATGCCGTGGGAAATGGCTGTAAAGTCATTCTTGGTACCAAGCCCTTAACGCATTCTTTTATGGAGACCTGCATGGATATTGAACAAGTCTCAACTATGCATAAGGATGTGTTCCCATGGATACGAGATTTGAACACACTATGTAACCGTCGTACATCTTGAACACACTATGTTTTGAGATAAATGACATTTAAGTTTTTGGCAATACATAATCATAAACCAAA
Organism: Ceraclea dissimilis; assembly: GCA_963576895.1. NCBI lineage: Eukaryota > Metazoa > Arthropoda > Insecta > Trichoptera > Leptoceridae > Ceraclea > Ceraclea dissimilis. The sequence continues at coordinate 4,821,955 of OY756377.1, forward strand.
CTGTAATTATCATATATTTTTTCTTCGTACAATATTTTTCTGGTATAAAATTGGGTTTTTTATCAGATTTAAAAAAAAAAATTTAAAATCTTTTTTTTATACTTTAAATTTTAACATGTCCTTGTTTTGTACCAGGATTTCTCCTATTGTTTTCTATAGTGAAATCATACTTTTAATTAATTAAATTAATTAAAGCACAGCTTTTGATATAGAAACAGTTCATCTAATGATTTATAACCAAATGAGACCATTTGAATTATGAAAACATTTTTTTTTTTAATTTTTTAAGATGTCTGAGTTTTGATCCAGCTCAGGTAATGGATTTACTATGTGGATCTATTTTCATACTACTGAAAAAGTAATGTAATTTTTTTATATACCAAATTATCTGTAATTTTATTTCAGTTAACTAATCTGGAAGGCACTAGCTATGATTATAATATCTTAATGTGTGGATTGAATTCCATGGGAATAAAATGTATTTCAGTGACGTCACTAAGACATTTTAACATATCTGAGTTTTGAAGTGAGTTTGTTGACACATTTGGTTCAGAGTCATACTAGGATATTTTTTTTAAATCATTAAAAAAACTGAATTTTGAAAATCCAAAAATTACGAAAGATAGAGCTTTAAAAATCCTATCGAACCTCATATTTAGCTCATATTTACTTTTTTTAAAGATGTCCTAGTTTTGAATTGGGGGAGCGAGATCTATTACTTATACAGTCAAGTAACCGAATGACAAGTCTGTAAGGGACAGGTGAAACTGATGATGTCTTAACTTGTGCAAAGCAATGACGGGGTGAAAATATTCCAAGCCTTCGTTATACCAAGTGCTTGTCGACGATGGTCGCCATGATTTTGTAATTTGAATGTTATAGCCTCCATATCCACGTCGATCATGGTTGTATTATATTTTTATATAGTAAAAGGTAATCAGGTAGGTACTACCCTCCATGCTTAGTATCGCATTTTTAATTACATATTACCATTTAAATTGTGTGTACAAATACACATTCCTTCTCGACTTAGCTATCAGCTTTCATAGCACAGATGTGGAACAAAGGCTTGTTCTGTATGATCAGATGGATGGACTGTAATTGGTGAATGTTTCTTAGATGTAAAGTGAACGCATTAAACCAGTCGACGATCAGTTATAATCCTGATGGAAAGTCTATCCTTTGCTGTATGTCTTTGGGAGACTTATTTGTTACGTTATGAGTATTAGGGCTGTCTCCTTCATAAAATATATCGTTTTTTTGGGTCATAAAAATTTAAAGATTCAGAGGCCCAGTCGGCGAAATATAGGCGTATATTCTCATACAGATAAAGAAGAGCGTAATAAGATACAACATTAATTCACAACTAAGTAAAAAGGGAGATAGATCGTTAAAGAAAACTTTTTTCTTTTAATTTATTTATATAGCCCTAATATTAATCGCCTCCTTTTATTAACAGGCGGGAGAATAATGTTGGATATTACTGAAGATATAATGGCGTTTCGGATATCCCATTTCTTCTATTTCTCAGAAGTGATACAAGTATTAAAAAAAAATCTTTAGCACGCCACAGGCATATGAGGATTTCAAATGATGATGTAGTGTGGATGTAGTCTATTCTTTGATTATTGAAGTACCTAATCAAATTATTTTCATTCCACTCATAATATGGATGGGTACCTAAGCACTTTAGAAATTAAAAAAAAAAATGTGAGTTCTACTCGTGAAGCGCTTTTCTAAGAGACCAAACACGGTATTATCTGTGGGTAGTATGCGGTAACTAGATCTTTCGATCGATCGGAGTCAAGATTTAACCCAAGCTGAAATTGAAATAGGGGATATCGATGATATAACAATCTTCTTCTTTCGTATCCATGCGACCATTGTACAAGTTATCTAGGAGTCATAGCTCCGCGTCAATGTTCCGTAAGTAATCTATTGCCCTTGGCGTCACCTTGTGGATTTCCTCAAGAACCCCTGCAAACTTCTTATCAGGACACCTCTACACACTCTCTACTATATGGTCAACAGTCTTGATCTGGCTACACTCACAAAGGGGATGGTCCCTCTTACCCCATTTATGGAGCAAGTATCCACATCCACAGCAATATATAAGAATGATACCTAATGAAAACACACAATTTGACCATTCAATAACACTGCACATTATTAGGTATTTAGCATTTCTGAAAATCCTTAGACTTTGATGCGCTTGAAGGCAGAGCTTTTGTTCACGCCACCCTGTTTACGGCTCTGCATGACGTAGTGTTCAATATGTCCCGATCTCTGACAAATTGAACAAAAGAAACGTTATGCGGCCGCTTCACGCTCGGCATCCCTCCACGAGTTTTGTGTGAATGAGTAAAAGGACGTACGGACGAGGTGATTGTCTTGAACTGTATACGTAACCGACGGTTAACGCCTTTTTACTCATTCGCGCGGGACTCGTGGAAGGTCGGACAGCATGTGGATGAGGCATTAGGTATTGTAATTCCTAATTTACATTAAACGCTTTCCCAAAATTTCATTATTCTAATGGATCTCATTATTTTACTCTCGATACAGTTATTTTTTAATCAGCAATAAATGTCGGCGTGGTTGTTAATAGGGTACTTGCATTTTTTTTATCGTTCGATAAATATATTAAATCGATAGTTCTACTTACTAGAATTACAAATAAAATTATGAAATGTAATTTAAACTTACGGTTAATTTATAATAATAATTAATTGAAAATGTTAATTTGACGACTTTTTCTATGGTGCTCTGAAACGAGCGGCCATTGTTTATCGTGATTGTGACGTAACGACGCCATGAAATTCATAATCAGAATTGGATTGTTCGTGGGTTATGTATGGAGGAATTGGGGAAAGTGACGTCACAATACGGCGGCCAGTCAAAAACCTGTTTTTGCGCTAGAATCGAATATGAGACTTTATTTTATAAATATATCTACAAAGACAGAGAATTAAAATCTCAAGTTTTCGGAAAACCTTAATTTATAGTTAATGTACCGAAAACCAAAATAAATTTAAGACATGCAAGGAACCTTTTGCAGAAATTGCCATATCCTGATAAATTCGACCATTGCACATAAGGACTATTGTTAGAATCTGCTGAAGTAAATATGATGAAGATGTTTTTGTCGCGCCAGTGCTTAACCAATCAAGGACCTTGATGTTAGACAACAGATAAAATCATTTTTAAGGGCTTGGCAGCAAGAATGACGTCACAGTCATTTCCTATGACATTAAGATTCAAAATCGCGTGAACAATCGCACGATAAAATGGTGAAAAGAGCGTTTTTTCGTTTTTTGGGGTTAATTTTGCGTCTATCAAAAAACTTTTACGGTTATTCTCTAGATTTTGATGCATATTATCAGGACAAAAAAAACTTTACCCGTGTCTTTCGGAAAAAGATCAGAGGTGTTTTTATTAAAAAAAGAGAAAGATATAAAAAAATCTTTTTCGGTTATTCCCTAGATAAATGTTTAAAGCATCTACCCTATTTTGTTCTAAAGCATATTTATTATTAACGGTTGTCGAGATATAAGGTCTCCCGTTTATAGAAATTTTTGAAATGTCGGTATGCATACTCTTAACCTACAATTCCAAATTGTTTCTCGGTGACGAATTATGTCATTTTTATCACAAAAAGATCTTATTTTTTTAATGTCTAGACATATTTAATATAAAAAAATAAGTATATACGTAAAGTTGAGGTTTTGAGTGGAATTTTATTTCTCGACAATGATATAAGGAATTTCTTTCTAAGTTATTCAGCTGGTTGACGAATACCTAAGATCTTAGAAATATTGCATATCTTGCGACCTCACTGATTTTCTTCGAAGCGTAAGCAACAAAGTATTTGAAAACGAGGATAAATAAAATCATAGGATAAGTGAAATTCCTTCAGTTTAAATTCTTCGGTACACCCAACTCCCCGCTTTAATACGAAGGACGTGGATTCCAGGATTTGTAAGGACTTGGAATCATGTACTCGACTGATAAGGTGTATCGTTACAGAACATAAATTTTCAATACCTTCAATAAAATATTTATTATCCTTTGTATTCTAACCGAGTGGAGGACATTAAAACGTGATTTGTAAAATGGTCAGGTGATTTCAGCTTGTACTTTTCCACAGTATGAATAAATTAATACCTACCTCGGTGAAGTTCGTTGGATACACGCGGTACTCGCAAAATTATAACGACCGTTTTATGTTGAATTATATAGCATGACATAGAGTTAGTGTTCAAATGACAAAGGATAAGATAATAGTAGATAAAAAAATCCTGCTCTAATATTAGGAACAAAGGTTTGATCGGTAGAAATTTCCCCATAGCAATAAGCCCATCTTTTCGCATATTGTGTGCATGTTAAATAAAGAGTATTTTATTTTATGTAAGTAAAAAATTATATATGTAAGATTTGAGATATACCTACCTAAATTATTTAGGTATGGAACTGGATTTTTCTGTACCTATTGCACATACGGAATTATATTAAGTTTTTTCTTCCTTAACAGAATGACGATGCCTCTCGTCTCTGTTGATGAAGAAGGAAAAAAAAATAATATGTATGTAAGATCAATAGGTTGCAATTAACACACGTTAATACTTATGCTTCAAATGTTCAGAACCTCGGTTCAGAATGCAGTGCCATCTAGTGAGAGAATTTCACGCTAAAAAAATTAGATGTTTGTTATTCCTCACAAACCTACATTGTGTTCATGTTAAATTGTATCGAGTTACGATAAATCGATGAAATTTTGGAGACAAAGAAACCTGATCGATCGTCATAAATATTTATCATCCTCGAACGATGTTGTTTTTTCAGGAATTTCATTACGGTTTGATTGTGTGTAGACACATTTTCAGCCTATATTCTGATAGCGTCACTGAAAAATTCGTGATAATATGAACATTTATGTTCATGGTACTATAAAATAGCAGACATCTAAAAAATAAGATTAGCAGTAAAGAAATAAAACAACATTGTGTGAATATCAAAATATCTTGTCATATCTTGTAAAATGGTATTTGTGTATCGATGTCTACCAGTACTTACATCTTCCCTAACACCGCGTGCCTCAAAACCATCCTTAAATACTGACCACGTCAAAAAGAGGATGCACGCAGTGTTTCAGAAGTATGAAAAAAGATCAGGGGCGTTTTTCACATTTTTTTTTTCTGAGAAATCTTTACAAGATATAAAAAATGTTTTACACTTGTTCTCTAGATAATGGTTCAATGTACGAGTATCTAGTTTTTTTTTCCAAAGCATATTTAGTATGGTCATCGAGATCTATAAAGGTCTCCCGGATTTAGAAATTTTTGAAATGTCAATACGCCCATCAGTGACGAAGGGTGGATTTCTGGAGAAGGGAAGCCGGGGCTAACATTTCTTATTGGATTACGTCAAATTAGACACTATTATACCTATCATTTTATTCAAAAGGTAACTCGATGGGAATCGTGTTCTTAGGTAGCTTCGCGCCTCATGCCTATACACTTGTGAAGTGATTTATCTAAAAACCGAATTAATCTGCAGGGTTTTTAATGACCAGTGGAATATCTTTTACTGTGCGTACTTTAGTAGTTCTTGATAGAACCATTTTGTACTCCCTCATAACTTTATTTTGTACCATTAATACACAGACATTCAGACTAGACACAATAGACACAATATGGAAATACAATCAATCTATGAAATTATTGGGAATTCCAACATTAGCAAATATTAAATGCACGATTTGTCAATGATGTCAACAATATTACATATAGTCCAAGAGCCCGCTGCTTAATTTATGACGTATCTGTTTTTTGATCGAAATGTGGTATAAATGATAGCTTACCAATAGGGCCATTACGGGTAAACTACTAGTCCTATGAAAAAAGCAAGAAAAAATTTAATTTTTGTCATTGACTACTTTCTCCTATCTCTTACCATATTCCTATAAAATGCGAAAAACCGCGAAGAGGGACCTTTTCGGGGGGGGCAGAGGGGTTGCGGCAAGATTTTGATAGGCAACCCTAGTGCGATGTAATACCCTATTGGTAAGCTATCGTTTATACCACATTTCGATCAAAAAACAGATACGTCATAAATTAAGCAGCGGGCTCTCGGACTAATATGTCCCCAGACATCGAGACGTCAAACTCAATTCATAATTATAGTATGTATTTCGCTCACGTTCTCACGCAATTTTAGTATTGCCATTCAAATACATTAAATCAGTTTCTGTATTTTACCATTTCTACATATGCTCCATTAAGGGTGCTTCATTTTTTCAAACGAACGACTTTGTTTACATCCGGAGTCCAATTTTCAGAAGATGATAATATTTTTAAGAGGTTGCACCAGATAATAATTTCTGAGATGGGTAAAATGTGTCAAGGTATCTTTAAGAGCAGTAGGTCCTTGAGGTAAATAATTATGAATCATTTTATGCAACAGGTGCAAAACATAAATAAAAATTAATACTCTTTAAAAATGTATATTTAGTGAGTTAAGACGATACAATTTACGTTTATTGTTTTAAAAGTATTAAAAGGGGTGAATGTGCCCTGGAAAATAATAATTTTATTTAGTTTTTAAAATATGAACCTTTCTTTAAGAAAGATGCTTGCTGTGAAAATGTATGAAAGAATAACAAACAATATTTTTGAGATGAGGGTAACTGTGGTGCCTAATTTCTAAAAGAATCAAAGTTTCTTGAATAGTCGTGGCTTGGGGCATGTTTTAAGAGTACCTACAGCAGATAGTTGACCCTAAATATTCGTATTTTTTCATCTATAGAGTTTCCAATTTGTTTTTACAATTTCTTGTATTGTTTTTTATAACCGAATCTGGGTTTATCGAAATAAACACAAATGTGTACATATTTGTACACTTCACAAAAAGCTAGAAAAGCTTGAATCGTGAAGTAGGGTAGATCGGCATCGGGGATCGAATACGCACCCACTGGGTTAACTGAACAGTCGAGCACATTACCAACCAGGCTACCAACCATCTCAGAGTTAATGTGTAATGTCTAATGTTCCAGTAAGGAACGGTGAAGAGTAACAGAATAAAGGTAATGTAACACCTTTTATTATAACAATGGTTCAAACTGTGTCGTGTCACAGTTAATGAGAAATTTCCCGTAGGTTTTTAATTAAAAGTTGTTTAATTAGGTATTCGTTGTAAGGAAATGAAAATAGTTCCATACGATCTACTACACTAGGTGTAGGACTGTAGGTAGATCTATGTAGATGCGTAATTTTTCTTGGATTTTGAATACTTTTACATTGTTTAATATTCTACTAAGTGCTTAAATTTCAATAATTAGACAGTATGATGCATTCACTACAGCAAACTCTTTTTTATTAACAATTTTATAGCGGATTATTTACCTATCAAATGTCTAATAAGTACTATATTTTTCAAGATGCATGCAAATAGACACTGCACAATGATCCGCGAAATGTAATAAGTTATCCGTAATCCCATCAAGGCAAAATTGTATCTAGTAGGTACCTCATCATCAGCCCTCGATTGCCCACTGACAGACATACGCCTCCCCTCTTCTCCTCCATTCCTTCCGCTCCTGTGCGATTCCCATCCAGTGGGGTTCGGCGAACCCCTTAATCTCATCTATCCATCTGGTAGGTGGTCGCCCTTGGTCTCCACTCCAGCAGTATCCTCGTCCATGTATTGTCCTACATTCTAGTAATGTGCCTCGCCCATCTTCACTTCTGCACCGCTATTCTCTCAACCACATCAGTCACTTTAGTCTGGCTGCGTATCCAGTCATTCCTCTTCCTGTCTTGCCTGCCCAACATTATTCTCTCCATTTTTCTTTGATCTGGGTACCTACTACTACTTAATGTCATAGTTAAGTTTATTTTTAACTTTTAATAGACTAAGATATTAAACTTAGTAATACACAAGACATGCGATTGCGATACAGGCACACTGATAAAACCAAATTTACAGTCCAAGTTGATTATTATTTTGTCAACAAAACAATGCTGCAGAAATATTATCCCATCATTCGTTTTCATTTTATAGGTTTTTGATGTAATTTATTATGTCTGTCACTTTTTCTGGGCATTAAAATGCCTAATCTGATCATCGGCAACTTTTCTTTTGTCCACAGTTCCCACAATTTTAATGTTTTTTTTATTAATAATTAAACATTTTATTGCTTGTAGGTACTTACATACAATATTATTAATAATAAAAAAGCCATATACGTATATTAAATGATTTATCAATTTTTTGCTAATTAAAATAATAATAAAATTTACGTACCTACCTAATAAACAATCAGAAATATGTGATTTTTTGCACGCAAAGAACATGTAACCAAACTATAAAAAATAAAAATCCTTTATAATACACAAACAAATCTTAACAAAGGAATTGTTAAAGTAATTTTAATAAAGAAATTTTAACGTGAAATAAAATCATAATCGTAATATTACGAAATGCCTTTCTTGAGCTGATCTTTCAAAAGATTGTTGAGGAAACTAATCTATTTCTCCGAAAACTGCTTAGAAATTTCTAATTGTTAAATTTTAGTAGGTACCATTAAACGAAAAAAAGCAAATATTCACAAAACTTTAACATTTTATACCTACAACGAGGTGGTCGGCAGCCTGGTTGGTAACGTTTACGACTATTAATCCAGTGGGCACGGGTTCGATCCCCGATGCCGACTTACTCCACTTCAAGACACAAGCTTACTGTGAAGTGTACAAAGGTGTATTTGGGTTTATTTCGATAAACCCAGACTAATTTTTTTTATTTTATTTTATTTTTTTTTCATCAGTAATGTTCGCCACTATTATTACGAACTAGCTTTTGTGTTCGACGTCTGGATTTTAGGTTTGATGCAATCACTATCGCATATATAGTAATTAACGTAATTTTCGCTTCAACTGGAAGATGTATTTTGATTTTCGTAGGCTATGTCCTGCGAGAAATCCACTTTATCGTTTCTCAACATACATGTAGTCTAAGAGTTCTCCCGTGTAAAACTGTTTCCTAAACATAACGGATTTCCTTAATATATATGCGACCCTACCAAAAAAATATGGTAATGATGCAACTTTTTTGTAATGAAGTTATTTTATTTCTTGGTTTTCAATTTTTGGGTAGAGCAACAAGTTTACTATATAATTCTCGTAAGTTAATACTTACCATACTTATTTATGAAAATAAAGTTATGAGACATAGTAGTTCAACTTTATTTTACAGACGACATTTGATTTGGAATACACGTGTTTCTACAGAATAATAAAGCAGGAACGATTGAATAGATATACGAGTATCTTCTCAAATAACGACCTTGAGAAAACAGTTTCTAAGTCTCAAAGCAATAATATCTACAGGAAATAATTCACTACTACTACTACGATTTCTAAATATTGATATTTCAGGCACAATGCTTGTATTTTAGGCCCCGCGCATCTGAGCCTATAATCCTGTGATATCCGTGATATCTGGATAGGTGAATTTTTCTCAGTATTAGGCTGATGAGTTTATTTATGTGAATCATGAATGATAATATGTAGACTCTTCTGGCTGATAATACTGAGAAGTGTGTTGGCAAAGTCATGCCTCCGCGTAAATATTACTACTCCACTGCAGTATTTTCAAACAACAGAGTAACCAATAAATATTGCTGTGTGTATGTAAAAAACTTACAAAACGTTCTCTTAAATATCCATATGACGACGCTGACATAAAATTTATTTAGGTCCCTAAGTTTTATCAGGATTTTCTTCTACCCTTCTTCATCGTCAGCCAATTTTCCGCTGCTGAATGCAAACCTCTTCCATCTGTCTCCGCAACCTTTTTTTCTCGTGCTTTGGGGGCATTGTACAATGTAAGGATATCTTGGTGGAAAATTGGTACGGAAAAAAAAATGTAGAAAATTTATGAAGGTACCTACAAAAAAATTTGAATAATGTGGAAATAAAGTCACATTTTATAGATCTCAGGAGAAATTATTAGTATTTAAAAAAGGGTAAAAATACTAGCCACTTTTCAGTATCCTTTTATTTATTTGGCTGACCATTTTATCAGATATTCTTTAAAAGAGATTAAAAACAAACTTCCATAGATCACATTCAGACCTAAGTACGCAAGAAATAAATAGCCTGGGCTCGATTTATTTACTTGATTACATTTTTACATTTTCTTTTTAGAAAAAAAAAAACAACTGTCTTTCCAATAAAAATGAAAAAGTAAACATAGTGCACGCTTGACAAAGTGGTATCTTTTAAATTCCCGAGAGACCCATACATCATAAAACTTTTGGTTTTCTACAGATAGGTAAGTGCTGTACTTACTTCGTTTTATCTGTATTTTTTGGAACGCTTCGAACCGTATGTTCAATACCAAGCTTAAAAGTAGGCATATTGATATTTCAAAAAATACTAAAAAAATTGGAAAAAATAGAGTAGATACATTGTACTTTTATCTAGGGAATTACTGTAAAATAATTTTTTTGGCGTGTATAGATTTCTCAAAAAATAATAATTTTAAAAACAACTCATATTAATTGTTCTCGGATACATAATCAAATAATTGAGCCGATTAACGAGGTTTGACTAGAAATTCACGCGAATAGAAGCGTATTTTTTTTATATTTGGGGATAGGTACTTAATAATAGTACCTACGAGTAACTACTAAAAAAACTGTTACGTACCTACCTACATAATTTTAGTTCTACGTTGCTTCGGCACTGAAACTTTTATAGTTTTTGGTACTTTAAAAATCTATACATTTCTCAAAAGTAAGTACGAGTAGATAAGTATTTCATTTTCTCGTTTATTTTAACATTTCCACGGAAAGAGGCTCAGTTTTACGATCGTTTCATTACATAAAAGGCACTCAGAACAGAATATAATGATATTATGTTATAGGTAAGTAGTTATTAAGGGAAACCGCGACAAAGTATAACGTCGCTTCTCGTTATTCTCGAGAGAACTTTCTCATTAAACAATCATTATTTTATATTCATAAATAAATTACTAATACGTTAAAACTCGCCAAGAAATTCGGGTTTTAGATTTACTCTTTTAATTAAATAATTAAAAATATTAATTTATATGTTATTAAATATGTTATATATATATAATTTTGTATGTAATATATATATATATATATATTTTTAGTTTATCGAAAAAAGACTCACACAGATCGATATCTCAACGCTTCGTCCCACCATCACCCCGCCCAACTTTCAGGAGTGGTTAGCACTCTCGCGCATAGGTCGAAAACGATCGCCGACGATCAACATCGGTCAGTGGAGTTGTCGCGTCTAAGGACGGCTTTGCAAAGCAACGGATACTCTGATTCAACTATCAACAAAGCGTTTGTCGATAGACAGAATCAGCAGACAACCGAATCTAATACCACCCGGTTTCGAGGCTTTGCGAAGTTGCCTTACGTACGCGGTACTACGGATCGTGTTGGCCGTATCTTACGTCGCCACGACATAAAAGTCGTTTTCGCTCCACATCGAAAGATCGACTCTATGCTGAGAAGTGTTAAAGACCACGTGCCTAATGAGTCACACGGTGTTTATCAGATCCCTTGTAAAGTTTGTCCTAAAGTCTATATCGGCAAAACCAACCGCCGTACGTCAGCTAGAATAGCTGAACACAGAGTAGATGTCAAAGGAAAGAAAACCTCTTCCACATTGGCAATGCATCAAATGACTGAAGGACATTCGATCGATTTCGACTCAGCTCGAACAATTGTCAAACTCAATAATGAGTCTTTGCGCGTTTATCGCGAGGCAATTGAGATCCACAAGCGAGACTACAATTTAAACACGCGAGACGATAGTAAGCGATTACCCTTTGCTTGGCAAACGGTAATTCAGAAGTTAAAACCGCCACCTCTCGTTAATATTTCTACAACCCCCGTCCCAACGGTTTTAACTCCCACCCCTACAGCCTCGAATCTCATCTCTACACCCCAACCCCCACGCACTCGACAAACTAACAGTAGCGTCACCCATCAACCCACTGCTACCCGGAGAAGCGCACGCATAGCCTCTCGCAATGCGTAACGCGTTGTTTTGCTTTTATCATTGTACACCGCTGACGCGTGCTTGTCTCGCTCACTTTCTTTATTTTTGAAGTGGTGAATGATGTAATTACTGCTACACAACGTGATACAATGCCGATTATACGTATTATTACTGTTGTAAGGTCGCTAACGTGTTTTTTGTCTCATTCATATGTTCATGAAACATGGTATGATACAAGGATTTTGTTACATAGCGCGATACAAGATTGATGTTATGTGTTATCGGTGTTGTAATATCGTTTGCATGTTTTTATTTCATCCACTTCTTCCATTTGTCAGGTGGTGAGCGACATAACAACGTGTTATATAGCGTATAACAGTGTTTAAAGTAGATGAATGTAATCGCTTTTCGCTCCCGGTTTCATTCGACCTGCACACGCTGCGGCCGTGAACCGAGGTAGTTCTATTCCCGTTCTCTCGACTCCCGCTAGAGGTCTCTGCGCTGTCTAACCCCAACGCCGCTACCTCTCGCCTACCGCCCCTGCCGATGGCTTGTCCAACCGAGCCAAAACGTCGGGCTACCAACGGCCTTTTTCAAGGCCAAGGTACGCAGAGTACCCAAAAGCAATTTCTTGATTGTATCATTCCCGATCATTTTAATCTCTGCGGAAAAAACTTTTCTAACATATATATATATATATATATATATATATATGTAATTTTGTATACGTAAAGACATAACCCTGATGAGTTTGCATCAAACACCCTTAATTTCTACGTTGTAGCGTCTACGCTTACGTAATTTGCTTTCGGCGATTTCTCATCATTACCATAGATTACAGATATTGTTTATTGTATTTTATATATATATATATATATGTAATTTTGTATACGTAAAGACATAACCCTGATGAGTTTGCATCAAACACCCTTAATTTCTACGTTGTAGCGTCTACGCTTACGTAATTTGCTTTCGGCGATTTCTCATCATTACCATAGATTACAGATATTGTTTATTGTATTTTATCATACGTAAGCCCGAGTCGGGCACTTGTACTCGTCAATTTTTACATATCATATCATAAACAAACTATTATGCAATACACCTGAACAGATTAAACAGAAAGAAATCAAATCTATCGTCGCCGATTGTAAAGAGTTCCAATTGGCGTTTCGTCAGAGGTATACATGGTGATAACAGGATCAAATGCTGAGCTGAGTGTATAGGGATCAGGTCAGCATTCACGTCAAACAGTAATCGGCGCTAAAATCGACCACACATTCTGGCAGCAAGAGGAGGCATGTCACATTATAATAATAAAACATTGTCATTTTTTTGCTGAAGGTCGAAACTCCAAAACATGATTTATTTATTGTCAAACAATGTGTTTGGTAAAAAAACAGTAAGTAGTTTTGTAAACATTGCAAACAATATTAAATCCACAGTTATAACACATGCCGATAAAAAGAGATTAAAAAATATAAATAAAAAAAAGACATATTAAATAACAATATTACATTGATGTCGATCCAAAAGTGATATCGCGCGAAACTAATATCTATGGGTAGGTATATTATTTTAACTTCGTATTTGCTCATATGAACGAGTAATTTTGTTATATCGTAACAATGTTAGAATTGACTGTATACCGCAAAGATGTACTGATGAAAATAATATTGTATTATGAGTATATTTAATATTATGTATGTTTACTTAGAAAATAAATACGAGTACGTAAGTAAATAATGCTTTAAAGTAGCTACCGTAATATTCATATTTATGCTCTTGAGATTTCACCGGAGTGATGTTGAAATAAAGATAATATTATTGAGGTATACTATATACAGGTGTCCCGTAAGTCAAAGATATCTCGTGGAGGGGTGATAGACCAGCTCACAACGGACCAGAAAATCGAAATATGACCTTAGTAAAAAATCGCTCATTCTCGAGATATATTCGTTCAGTTTTTCGATTGCCATAGTCACAAAACTCAATATTCTAAGATTCAAATTTTTGATTCGTAATCTTGAATAATCCAGATATTTGAACACAATCCAAAATAAATCTTACTATTTCAGAATTTTGAAAAAAAAGTACATCGTTTCATCGAATAAAAAACAAAAAAACTCGAGAGCAGATAACAATGTCCTCTTTTCAAAATTATGGCATAGTAAGTTTTTTTTATAAATAATTTAATCAATAATTATAATCTTAGAATATTAGATTTTGTGACCTTGGTGATCGAAAAACTGATCAAAGGTGTCGAATTTTACGAAAAACAAAAAAGTGCCGATATCTCGAGAATGAGCGATTTTTACTAAGGTCATATTTCGATTTTCTGGTAGGTTATGAGATGGTCTATCACCCCTCCACGGGATGACGTTGATTTACGGGACACCCTCTATATATTTATAAAATTTATATTTGTTTGTTTTTCAATTGCAACTTGATTCCTTGTAAAGATACAAAATTTTCAGAACATAATCATACCACTAATTACATTCTAAATTTAAAAGACAGGTCTTCGAAATACATCGATATCTGAATTTTATGATATTTTATAAAATACCATGAAATATTGTATTTTAAGATACTTATAACGTATTCATTTATAGAGACAACAGATCGATGAAATAACAATATGGAGATTAGAATCTCAATCATCAGATGAAGAAGATGAAATTCCAGCTAGTTGAAGGAAACTTTTTTCTCATAAAACACGACTGGTATGCCAAATTATTTTGATCGTATTGTGTTCTATCGTCTATTTTGTCAGTTAGTAAGAATCGATATTTTTTTAAGAAAATCGTACTACCTACAAGCGGCTTTGTTTAAAGTGCATTCCTACGTCTTTCGCTAAAAGTATCAATTCCATTATTCATATTATCTTACTAAATTTAGATCGTTTATCATTTCCCAGAAATTTAATACGAAAACACTTCAGTCTTGTACGAGTAAACGATTTTTATTATTCTTATAAATCTTCTCGAAGGAAACTTGTTTGACTTTCAGTTGAAAGTTACGAGGCAAGTTCAAGAATTATTAACGCTGTGATATGAAAATATGATTCCTCAAAGGAAACCGTATCTTCTTTAAGTACCTTTTACAAGAAAAAAAGACAACAAAAGCGCCAGTGTCATCTTCCATCATTTTACACGAGAAGTAAGGTAAAAATCTTATTTCTTTACTACACGTCTTGACATGGATGCTTGTCAGGCTTCAAGCTCAGGTAGATGTACAAAGTAAAACGATAATAATAATCTTGAGAGATTGAATAGCTTTATGTTAGTATCCCATCCAGAATAGCGACAGTTGTATACAAATAATATATTCATTCATACTCATTTTCCGTACCTATGTACTCAGAAAGCGAAAGAAAAATGACGAGGCAGATATTGCTAACTTTAGTTTAACATGGAATCTTTTTTCAAAGGAACATACGTACTTCCTTCTTCTCGTTCACTTCATTTCATTTCATTTCATTCCGTAATTAGCTATCATCCTCTATATTATATTATATCATATATATGATTGGAGCAACCGCATCAGCCTAGCATTCCAAACCACTGCCGTATATTTGCATGCGAATACATGCCTGTATAGTTTGGTCTAAAATCTACATCCCTTTTTATTTTAAATATTTTTTAAACTATTGCATCGCTCTCTCTAAGACAGCGGTATCAGATCGAAAGAGTGCGAGGTACATCTTTAAAATTTGTTTGATTCATTAAAATCTATAGAGGTGTGTGAGTGGTTCGCTTTGACTCAATGCAGTGGAACCTCACGAGATTTAGATCACCTTGGAACAGGCAATGCGAGTGTTAGCTTAGGATGTAAATCTAGATTGAATTCATCTGTAATTCTAGAGGAAGCGGAGATGTAAAATATCCGTGATGTTTATCTATAGTTTGCAATATTATATTCAATTTGAAACTCTCTTCTGGAAACTCCCTGATGGGAATACTATGCAATTTTGCCTCAATGATTCAATTTATAAACTTACTATCATAAACCTAACAGGCTATTGTTTGATTTTCAATTTCGTGTTTTCATTAAAATTTAATATTTTTTTAGTGCGAGGTACAAAATAGTGTTCTGCTCTCGAATTTGCAAAGAAGAGCAGGACTTGTAAATGGATGGACGAAATATATTTTTAGTTTCGTTTTTTGATTTGGAGAATTCACTCATCTATCTACCTTTATAGTTTGATCCACAAACTTACCTTCGAACTGAACTTTCCGCAGATATCGCAGAAGTTCCGGCCCTTTCGTTGGCTTCATCACATCACAAAGTCCTGGGCGTCCACTGCAAAGATCCTTGTGCATATCCCTGAAAATTAGGAAAAAACACAGTGTCATTCCAGTTCATTCAGTTGTGCAAAAAAGAGGGATGTGCCAGCTACGCTTACAATGGTGTTCATAAAGTTCAGCTATTGTTGTAAGTGGATCAGTATATGACGAAAAGGATTCTACAGGTCCACAGAACAACTCTGAGCTGAATCTAATATAGTCGAGTCAAAAACATCGTCTCTGTTAAAAACCATGAAAGTAACTAACCTTTGATGGATGGCGTAATTCCCAGGAAATTAGGTACATACAAACTTTCAAAAGTTCTGGCTTTCGGTACAATTAACAGTGTTATTGTTTAAAATAATTGTTTCATACTCGATGAAGAAGATCGCCCGATGGAAATTCCCTCTAAATGATTAAGGTGTCGCCAAGGGCAATTGAATATCTGAGAAATATTGACGCGGAGCTCTGACTCAGACTCCCAATGGTTGTATTCGCATATACGAAAGAAGAAGTCTTTTTGTTTTAAGTCACGTTTGAGTACAAGAATCTCGTAAAAGACGAAATGTTTATAAAGATAAGAAAATATAAGTATGATTTTAAAACTGCCTTGAAAGGTGCGAAAATTTCTAAAACCGTAACGATTTTGCTTAGGATTCTTATTCCATAAATAAAATAATTCTATGAATACGTTTGCTGTTATCCCGCCTATCTTATTTGACGTTGACGAAATTACTTCAACATTAAATTCAGGGTCATTTTGGAATTGAGGTTGATTTAAATATAAATCTCGCTCAAAAATGGAATACTATGAAATGTATATTTTAGAATGGTTTCTGCGAATTTGAAAGTTACAATGGATTGAAATACTTATGTTAGTAGGTATCCCATGAGACAAATAATACCAAAAGTTTGAACAATAATACACCAGGTTATTTTGAGTACTGCCCATTATTATTCACAATAGAAACGAATTTCTTACAAACGGAACCCCTGAAATTCCACTTAATTGATATTAAATTTGGCTTTCATTTTAAGTACTACTATAACTCTCTCTCTGATAAAAACCGCTATGTCCATATTAAGCAAAAATCAACAACTCGTAATATTATTTACGTAGGAATCTGTATCTGGTGAAACTCTATGATTATGAAAACAAAAAAAAAAATAAGTTTAGCCCATTTTGTAATACTTATGCCTATTTGACAAAAAAACAAAGATGAATCTACTTATATAATCTACTATACGTTCCCTATACCCCGTGCACGAAATCATCCATCCGGAAGATATTAATTCAAATTCGCGTACGAATCCAAAATCACGGATTCACTTGCCGTGGGAAGGCACCCTTACGGATATCTGTGTTTTTGTTTTTCTTAGATTATCTGCAGTATTCTTTAGGATGTATGGTGAGAGTAAACTCGTAATGTTTGACGTACTCTACAGATGCTTGCCCGCTGTTTGTGATATTGCAGACGGACGAGGACAAGCCCGTACGTGCGGATCCTGAGAAAAGTGGTAGCACAGACAAGTCTGTAGGGATCCGTCGCGAGTCGGCCGTATTCTAAAGGTACGGCACTCTTTCACTTGCACTTTCATTTTCTTCGTTCTCTTTCGCTTGATTAGCTACAGATTGACTTCGAATATCATATCTACACAGACCGACACGGATCGTAGTAAGGGCTTCGATGTGATGAAGTTCTAATCATGAACCTTGGGAAACCACTTTTCGATATTTATATATAGAATCGTCGCTTTGCCTTCGTCACGCGTTCTCTTCTCTTAATGAAAAACTTTTAAATTGAGCTGGTGTGTAGGTAGGAACAGTCACAAAATCACCTTGCCAAAGTTTTATGAATAAACTTTTAGAATCGATTGTTTATTTTCAAAACTCTAAATTGGACTAACCCGGTTTTGTTAGAATAGTGATACACTTCGAATAATATAATATTCCCTTCAACTGTGGCTTTTACGTTGTATTGTGCTGTGGTTGGTAGAATGACAATAATACTACTATTATTAAGGGCTTGGCACCAGGAATGACGTCACAGTCATTTCCCATGGCATTAAGGTTCAAAATCGCGTGACAATCGCATGATAAAATGGTGAAATTGGCGTTTTTTCCATTTTTTGGGGTTAATTGTGCGACTATCAAAAAACTTTTACGGTTATTCCCTATATTTTAATGCATATTATCAGTACAAAAAAAAAATTACTCCGCGACTTTCGGGAAACGAGTTTCCGTCTTTCGGAAAAAAGATCAGATGTGTTTTTTTTAAAAAAAATTGGGAAATCTATACAAGATATAAAAAATCTTTTACGGTTCTTCCCTAGATAAAGGTTCAATGCATCTACCCTATTTTGTTCCAAAGCATATTTAGTAACGGTTGTCGAGATATAAGGTCTCCCGTTTTTAGAAATTTTTGAAATGTCGGTATGCACACTCTTAATACAAAAGTTTATCGTATTTTATATCGTATAATAATAATATTTATAGCACTGGGCCATCACTTACAACTTCAGTAATTACATTAAAATTTGAGTGCTTTTAAAAAGTTGCCCTTTCTTGTTTCTTCTACATCGTTTTATTTCAAAATATTGAAGGATCTTCAGAGAACAATTATTTTGTAAAACATTGTTACAAATTTGGATCTTAAAATGTTTTTATTTCTACATAAATTACAATACATTTTTTTCTATTATTATTTTTTATTTATTCAAACAAGGGACAGAATGAATATTAAATTACCATAAAAACAATTTTTACATAAGAAGCAAATAGACTTTAGGTACTTTCACTCACTCATCAAGGATAAAGAATGTGTTGAGATGAAAACATACGTACATAAAAATATCTGCCTATACAGGGTGTCCCGTAAATCAACGTCATCCCGCGGAGGGGTGATAGACCAGCTCATAACCTACCAGAAAATCGAAATATGACCATAGAAAAAATCGCTCATTCTCGAGATATCGGCACTTTTTTGTTTTTCGTGAAATTCGACACCTTTGATCAGTTTTTCGATCGCCACGGTCACAAAATTCAATATTATGGGATTAATTTTTTTGGGTTTTAATCCTGAATAATTAAGCTATTTGATTATAGTCCAAAATAAAACCTTTTAATTCACAATTTTGAAAAAAAAGAACATATTTTCCGCCTCTCGAGTTTTTTGTTTTTTATTAGCAAATTTCGACTCCTTTACACTGTAAAAAAAAATGTATCATATTAAGCTGGCAAATTATTTTAAAAACTTCCTCATTTAGTGTAGTTTTTAGAAAGGTAGAAAACTGGGTATAGTTCCCTTTACAAAAAAAGCTATTCCTGTTTTACTTCAAAAGGAGCTCATTATAAAAATAATCAAATGCAGGGTCATAGCTTCTTTATGTCCAATATTTTGACACGTGGCAGAGGATAAAAAAATATTAACCGTTTTGGAGTTATGGTCTTTTGAAAATTGAGGAGTATGAAAATTTCTCATTTAGGTTTTTTGTCAATAACTCACAAACCACTAACTCGATTTTGACAAAATAAATTAAAAATTATTGTAAATAATATAGGCTTTCGACAAAACCCTAATTTGCGGCCTTTTCTTTAGAATTTAGTGAAAATTTTGTTAGTTTTTTGACAAATGTTATTTTTTTTTATAAAAAATCATGTTGCTTACAAATTTTTCACTAAATTCTAAAGAAAAGGCCACAAATTAGGAACTTTTTCGGAAGCTTATATTATTTACAATGATTTTTAATTTATTTTGTCAAAATCGAGCTAGTAGTTTGTGAGTTATTGACAAAAAAACTAAATGAGAAATTTTCATACTCCTCAATTTTCAAAAGACCATAACTCCAAAACGGTTAATTTTTCGATATACGTTTATTATGATTTTTTTCATATCTTTTTATCCTGTATCACTTGTCAAAATATTGGACATAAAGAAGCTATGACCCTGCATTTGATTATGTTTATAATGAGCTCCTTTTGAAGTAAAACAGGAATAGCTTTTTTTGTAAAGGGAACTATATCCAGTTTTCTACCTTTTTAAAAACTACACTAAATGAGGAAGTTTTTAAAATAATTTGCCAGCTTAATGTGATACAATTTTTTTACAGTGTAAAGGAGTCGAAATTTGCTAATAAAAAACAAAAAACTCGAGAGGCGGAAAAGATGTTCTTTTTTTCAAAATTGTGAATTAATAGGTTTTATTTTGGATTATAATCAAATAGCTGAATTATTCAGGATTAAAACCCAAAAAATTTAATCCCATAATATTGAATTTTGTGACCGTGGCGATCGAAAAACTGATCAAAGGTGTCGAATTTCACGAAAAACAAAAAAGTGCCGATATCTCGAGAATGAGCGATTTTTTCTATGGTCATATTTCGATTTTCTGGTAGGTTATGAGCTGGTCTATCACCCCTTCACGGGATGACGTTGATTTACGGGACACCCTGTATATTTACAAACAAAAACATTCATTTCTATGCCTATCTATTCCCTCGCACTGCTTCCCTTGTAGGGAAGGCGGAAAGGATAGAACGCCAGAAAATTATCTTATCATACACTCTTGCAGTGTATTAGAAGCCGAGTGTAGTACACAAAGAGTATAGGCTCTAGAGAGGTATTGCACCACATCAGGTAAGTACCCACTCTGGGCTACTACAGTAAAGTCCACATTCATAGCACTGGAGGCGGTGGCATAGGACTAGCTCCTCCTACTATTGCACCAGGCAATGTAGTAGTGAGCAGGAGGCTCCAGGCCTACCAGAGCATAGGTACTTCACTGCGGACCACCAGACTAGCAACTCTTACCGGAGCCAAGGACAGCTTGCTGATACTTGGGGGGTAAGCGAACACCACACTCCTTTTGCTTCCGTAACGTTGATGCGATTCGTCATACGTACTCAGTAAGTTAACTTCTTGAGCATATCAGGTCGATTTACAAAAGGTAGGGATTATTTCTTTTCTTTCATTTTGGACAGGTCACGTTACAAGTTTTCACCTCCGCATTATCATTGGTAAACTATTGGTTTCTTTTACCAAGCTTATCAAAACAACACACAGCTTTATGACTGGAAGTCCAAAACTTCTTGATAATTTCATTACGTCGTTAGTGCCCGTGCAGGAAATCGACGGCGTCTGATTGTATTCTGACTGCCTACGCAAAGCATTCTTCAGGATGTTATATGATTGACACCTTTAATAATAAGTCATTATGCCGTACGAACGAAAGTTTTCGTCGAAAGGTAGGAGAAATGAGCTTTATTATATTACGAAAGGTGGGAACAAATTTATTATATGGTATTAAAATATTACTGAACTTTGTCATAATTGTGAGCAACTTTTGCAAGATTCGTGAAATATTTTATTTATTCATTCATTTTATTCCGTCTTGGGGTGAAAATGTGTCGAAAATTTGAAGATATTTCGTATTTATCATTATTGATTTTTTGTTCAAGAATCCATCACTAAATCAGAAGAAACTCGAAGTAAAACATGTTACGCTAACTTTACTTTATTTGAGGGCGCTCTTTAAAAGTTTGCCAATTTTCGAGAGAAACAAAAATTTCCCTTCCCACTGATTAAAATTTTTCCTATTCTCGAATTTCTTCAACATTATTAAATGAGCAACTACACGAAAATCTAAAGAAAGAGAAAATCTTCTAAGAGTTTTAATACGTTTATCGATTTATTTGTGTTTAAATTATTTATATTACGGATTATTAATTTAGAATCCTAAATACTCTACAATTAAATGTGATTCTGGAATAATAATATATCTCAAATGTGTCTTAGGGAGGATCTGGTGAGAAAAGGGATTTCTCTGATTAACAGGCCCCACTAAAGTGCCACAATATACATTTTTTGTGAGAACATCGGAATTTCCTACATGTCGTAGTTGAATATTAACAAGTAGTTATCTCAACAGATATACAGCAAAGGATGGACTTTCCAGTACTTTCCACCAGGCTTACGACTGATCGTCGGATGATTTAGTGTGGTCACTTTACACTTAAGTAGTCCACACATCTGCCTTCGATTCCCGGCCGCGGCAGATGGGTAGAATTGATTATTGTTACTTAAGTTTAAAGTAATCACATTAAAACAGGAGACGATCAGTCATAAGCATGATGGAAAGTCCATCCTTTGCTGTATATATGTAGAGATAAATACTTGTTGAATATCATGTGTATATCAAATGTGTGTCACAAGTGGTTGGTTGGCAGACATTACCTATAACGGCAATTAACCCGCCATTTGAGGAAAATATTTTTTTCAATAAAGATTTTATTTATTAACGTTAATAGAGATTAATAACTTTATAACGCAATAAAAAAAATCATTTTTTTTTATAATTATTCATGATCAACTTCACATTATATTTTACAGTAACTTGAAAGCTGTTTCGTAATATAAAACTTAATTGTTTATTAGTTTAAAGATATCGATAAAATTTTCATACAAATGTTTATATAAACTCTTCCAAATCGTTCTGTAAAATGCCAAAGAAATTACCATGAGGTAGTGACATACCCCATACATATTCAACCCCCTATCGTAGGTATCTAGCGGTGTGAGAGGTAGTAATCTAGCAACTTAAGAGTGTGCAATGTGCATACCGACATTTCATTTTTTTTAAAAAACGGGAGACCTTCTATCTCGACAACCGTTACTAATTATGCTTTGGAACAAAATAGGGTAGATGCATTGAACCTTTATCTAGGGAATAACCGTAAAAGATTTTTTATATCTTGTATAGATTTCTCAATAAAAAATAATTAAAGACACCTCTGTACTTTTTTCCGAAAGACGGAAACTCGTTTCCCGAAAGTCGCGGAGTAAACTTTTTTTTTGTACTGTTAATATGCATTAAAATCTAGGGAATAACCGTAAAAGTTTTTTGATAGACGCAAAATAAACTCCAAAATATGGAAAAAAACGCTATTTTTACCATTTTATCATACGATTGTCACGCGATTTTGAACCTTAATGCCGTGGGAAATGTCTGTGACGTCATTCCTGGTGCCATGCCCTTAAGCTTCCAACAAAGATCTCATTCACATTCAGTAATGATGCGATAGTAAAAGGAAAGTGCTTTAGCTACAAAGCTCGTATAAAAATCAGAAAATCAGAGTCTCTATTGCCACGTAGGCACATTACTAGGAAAATAACTTAGGCAAATATATTGGCGTTACAAGCACTAAAATATAATAACTTTTGTTACATATTGAAGATACTTTAAGATATGTCAATAAAGTCATTTCTTTTTAGGAGATACTATGTTGAAATACATCTTAAGTAGTAACTATTCATGCCAAGGCAATATAGGGAGATACTACTGCGAAATTGTGTTTTTTTTTATCGAAGTTAAAAATTCTATTATTTACAAAACCCTGAGATTTGTTACTTGGCTCAAAAGATTTTAAAGGTCTTCTGCTATCATCGCAATAGTAGTATTTATCTTGAGTAGTAGTGTAGAAGATATTGATAGTTGATTCCTACATACAAAATGTACCTATCGAAATAACTTAATTTATATAGTTTACAAGACTTTTTGATATGACATATATATAAGTGTAATAACATGCTGAATTCAAGAACCAGCTTAAAACTCACCTCTTTAAAAAATCGTTTCGGATAGTTTAGAATATAAGTACATAGATGTACTCGTAAGTACTTAGGTTAGCTTATTGAATCGTAAAAGGCGCTCTTGAGGTGGACTTGCTGCACAAAACGGCGCATTATAAATTGTCCATTTTATTATTATTATTATAACATATTAATTCACTCCCCCCTTTACACAAGTTTTCCTCTTCTGATAGTGCATTAATAAAATTAGTCATCGATTATACCGTACTATATAGTTTCCAGAAGAAAGAATGCAAATTTAATGTAACTTTGATGTTAGTAAAGGTGAAGTTTTCTAAAAGTTGGTATTACCTTATGGCGTAAGCGAAGGCCATCACAGCATCGGAGACAAACTGTAACTGATCTTCAAAGTCTGTGTTATATTTCGTGAGCTTTTCTTTCCCAGTGCATGCGTTGGTATATTTCAAGTTGTATGGAGTTCTGGAACTGTTTGTGTAGCGGCAGTGAAAATGGTCTTCCCAGAATTCTGAAATAAAAAAAAAAAATATGTACATAAATAAATTGCTACTTATTCACTTTGGTAACATATAATTACTATGGTCATACTCGTATTATATACAGCTGTAGAAGTTGTATAGTACGATTTTTACACGCTTTTATTAAGCTTCATTTGGTGTAGGAAGCTATTGTCTCCAAATCTTGGCAATCTCTTAAAATTTTTGATTTATTTCCTAACTAGCTATTAGTATCACAATAGTGTCACTATAGACCTAGGGTGGACAACCCGCGGCCCGCGGAGTAGTGAGAAAATAAAAATATAATATCAAATCCCTAGTGAGAACACGAATGACTGATGAAAACTGTTTGCGTGTAGGAACAACCTTACTCAATATCTGCCACACAAAATTGAACTTCACAATAATTTTTTGATTTTATTTTTAAAAAGTCTATAGTCATATAATTAATATATTCGATTCTCATTTTCGTTTTATTTTATTGGTTATGATTATAAAAAAAAATATTATGCGTCCCGGTAGGCAATTTCATTCTTAGAATCTGGCCCGGCTGCTGAAAAGGTTGATCCCCTTGCTATAGACCTACTCTGGTCGCAGGGGATAAACGGTCCCCTGACCTTTTTGGAAAAAAAAGAACTAGCTAGAACTGTGAAACATATACCAGTTGTGTAAACTATACGATATTACGATTCTGTACCACATTGTATTCAGCCTTCACTAAGAAAAAAAAGTGTTTGAGGGGATCCAAGGGCTGTGTGGAGTCGTGTATGAAATAGTATGAAAGAGCGTTGGAAAAGAAATTCAGATTGAAAGTCAGATTTTGTCCCGCTCGAGCCATTGGAGACATCGAGTGATCAAGAGTTTTTTTTTAATTACAGAGATCATAGAAGGTCATAAATTTTTTAGACACCTATTATAATTATAGTAACATGAATTAGTTTCAAAGGATTTGTTTCGTTAGACTTCAATCATGCAAAAATAAACTCAAACTAAACAAACAGGCTATCTAAAAATACTACAAAATGTACAAGTACAAAGTTTCGATGTCAAGAAGGTCGATGAAGAGAATGACACAATATGTATAGCTGTCATAAAATATTAATAGCGAAGCGAAACTCAATAACCCTTTAAGAGTACGCATACCGACATTGCTAAAATTTCTAAAAACGGGAAACCTTATGTCTCGACACCCGTTACTAAATATGGTTTGGAACAAAATAGAGTAGATGCATTGAACATTTATCTAGGGAATAACCGTAAAATATTTTTTATATCTTGCATAGATTTCTCAAAACAAAATTGAAAAACACCTCTGATCTTTTTTTCCGAAAGACGGAAACTCGTTTCCCGAAAGTCACGGAGTTAATTTTTTTTGTACTGATAATATGCACTAAAATCTAGGGAATAACCGTAAAAGGTTTTTGATAGACGCAAAATTAACCCCAAAAAATGAAAAAAAAAAAACGCTATTTTTACCATTTTATCATGCGATTTTGAACCTTAATGCCGTGGAAAATGACGTCATTCTTGGTACCAAGCCCTTAATAACGAAGTGAAATTCAATAACCCTTTAAAAACAGTAAATAAAGTTTCGATGTTCATAAGCGCTACTTGAGAATTGGTAGATAAAAGTGTCACAGAGTAATTTGACCGTCTAGACTAGACTTAACTTGAGATAAGAGGTTTATAATATTAGGTATCATATCATTATAAAGGTTAAGGGCATGGCACCAGGAATGACGTCACAGTCTTTTCCCACGGCATTAAGGTTCAAAATCGCGTGACAATCGCACGATAAAATGGTAAAAATAGCGTTTTTTCCATTTTTTGGGGTTAATTTTGCGTCTATCAAAAAACTTTTACGGTTATTCCCTAGATTTTAATGCATATTATCAGTACAAAAAAATTTTTGCTCCGCGACTTTCGGGAAACGAGTATCCGTCTTTCGGAAAAAAAGTCAGAGGTGTTTATAATATTTTTTTTGAGAAATCTATAAAAGATATAAAAAATCTTTTACGGTTATTCCCTAGATAAAGGTTCAATGCATCTACCCTATTTTTTTCCGAAGAATATTTAGTAACGGTTGTCGAGATAGAAGGTCTCCCGTTTTTAGAAATTTTTGAAATGTCGGTATGTACACTCTTAAGAGCCCGCTATTAGCAAACTGAAAATGAAATTTCGATACGCGGCGCTAGTATCGTATTGTAATATTTTGCAAAATTGAAATCAGTTTGAATGTTAGTATTTTCACAAGTTAGAGAGTTAAGGTGCAATCCCACTGAGGCAAGTTTTAAACATTAACACATGATACACATAATTTATAGTCTTTCCATTAAACGAAAATACAATGCGCAAAAAAACAAGTCGCATTGCCGCATATAAGTTAATTATTGGATCTGTGCGGTTTTAGCACGACAGGGACCGGAAGAATGAAAAATTAAATACATAAAGTAAATACATACAATTACAATTGTATGGTATGGCTGAGGTAAAAAAAGTAAATAAGGAATCTGCGTTATGTATTACATTGAGGGAGAAAAAACACAGTAAATAAGGTATGTGCGGAAGCTTTCACGGCCGGAGTCATCATATCTAAGTTATGTGTACTTTCCGGGCATGGAGGCCGTGGTCTAATGGTCGGGTCCCCAAGCGACCATTAGAACACGGCCTCCAAGCCCGGAAAGTAGGCAAAACTTAAGACAGTAAATAAGATTAGCACATCTACCAGGACATAAGGAAAATGGTTTGCATTTGACTTATAAGTTTTATTAACTTTTAAGTTTGTAAAAACATGACGCGCCAAACTAATATTTCCTGAATTGCACCGTTTTAGACGCATGGTTTACGCACGCAGCTTAGTGTTGAATCAGTGGAATTGCGCCTTTATAATTATTTAACTTATAGACATTGACTGAAAAAAGTGACAAGAGTAACTGAGCACACGCAAAAACATTCTAGATTCACTTTTAGGTTATCGAATAAGAGTTAAAAAATACAATGCACCTTGTTGTGAAGTTGTCTTATATTGCTATAGATTTTCGAATAAAACAAAATTCAAACGATTTCGTAGTTTAGAAAGAATACAATTGTTCCCACATTAACAATGATTTGGAATACATTGTTTAAACTACATACGAATTTGTGATTAGAATTATCGATCCATTCCCCGAAAATTACAATAAGAAATATTGCTATACTGCGTTTACATGATAAGGATTTACTTTCTGGGTTCCCAACCTGTGGAAAATTATGCTAGTCCGTGTACACTCCTCTACCGCAACTCATTATCCTTCCACTCAGTATGCGAACTTGAGAATCTCATTCATCATCTTCTATCATATCAGTGTTACTCATATTATTTGCGTATTTATTTTGCCATTTACATACTTATCGTTATCATAACGAAGACTCGAAAATCGTCAAGAATTGATAACATTAATTCTAAGATTTTTTCATGTTTTACTACTTTATACTTTTTTACCATTGAAATCTTTTACACACATACAGTTGATGAGAGCTTACATAAATAAATATGAATATTGCGAATATATTGCTTCATGTAATTAATAGTGCCTACTGCGTCGAACTACTGGAACAGATATTTTTTTCTCTAGCATGTGACGAAGTATGACTGTGGCATGATAATGACATTAGACATTATTATTGTAACATGATTATGACAGATCCTGAAAACTAAATTTACACGTTATATTTTGTTAATAATCATTTGCCTTATGTACATTTGATAGATTTTACGATTAGGAAGAGATATACATCAGTTAAATTGGTGTTTATCTCTTAAATTCACAAAATATTCATGAAATGTCATCCGAAAAAAATGACAGCAAATTCCACGACCGCACGCGTCGGCTATTAGTCGCCAACTAATCTGATTTTTATCATTATCATTTTGTGTTTATATTATCTTATGATAATTTCAATATTTTGAAAATTTAAAATATCCAGCAAGATTAAAAACATTATGAACTACTCAGAAGTACATTAATTTGTTGGATAAAAATACAACATGAGAATGTTTTACGTCTTTAAAAAAAGCAAAATTTTCTGAAATTTTGATTAACTTATTTTCCAGAAAATCTTTAAAAAAAAATTACCAATCGCACTTTTCTTCTGTACGTTCTCGATAAAACAATCTAAGCTTTTGATATCTCGAAACAAAATGTAAAAAAAACGTGAGGATACATCTTCCTTAGAGCTCTAAACTCACCCCTTTTTTCAATATTGAAAAATACGCTCTTTTTAAAAACAACCCTGTTGCATTATCCGTAATGTTTTTTATTATTTTTTAATTGCATTCACATTCTAGAAGATTGAGCATTTATTTTCTTGGATCACAATGTTTCTAAAGTTCTTCAGTTTTGAATGGAAGGTTCCCAAAAACAACAGCAAAATCAGCGAAATCACCAAAATGCTAATAAAGGGCCCTTAAATGCAGTCTAGTAACCGATTATAGACATTTGATGTAATAAAATTACTGTTTGTAAAGAAATATTACTACAACTTTATACTTTGCTTGTAAGTGTCATTCGAAATATTGGGTATTGATATTGGTTCTCAGAACGGTTTTAATTTTATTTTACTGCACATATGTATATATAATATAATATACCTATGTAGACAATGTAGGGGTGGGGACAGAGACGCCGAAGGCCCGGTAGAAGACATACCCCCGTTTTCACCAACATTTACCTAAGAAGGAGACCCCTAAGAAATTTCCATACAAAAACAGAGATAGGTAATATTCTATTTTTTCACACGCAGGCCTACCAAACACACCCTAATTCCATACAAAATGCAACACGCAACTCACCTAGCCTGGGCAGAGATATTTGGGCACCTAACGTAACACTTGGCTGCGGAATATAAGAGAACGGACCGGCATCCGTAGTATAGGGGAGCTATTCCGAGCGGCGCAGGACACAGACAAGCTCGCTCAAGTGATCGCCAACGTTGGAGGGACCCGACAGGGCACATGAAGAAGAATAAGAAGACAATATAGACATCCACTACTTTTTGCCTTTTGGATACACAGGTTGTACAGTTCTTTTTTGATATTTTTTCGAGTGTACCATAAAATCCAAGCATTTGTAAATCCTCCAAAATAAATTTTAAATATTTTCGGTACTGGATTTCGCCACCCATCTGAATGCTATATCGTCGATGATCTTCCAATACCTCCTATCTGACGTTTTTTCACAAAATGACTTTTTGATGCAAATCGGTGTATTTTGGCCATATCTACAGGATGGAAAGACAACCAAAGTAAAATTTTGATTTTTTCATATCAAATTACACTAAAAACAATACCTCCAAACAAATATGGCATCTAAATTGGCGCCAATAGCTCCTAACATCAGTTTTTTGTAACGATTTGTAGGGAGATCTCGCGCGGACGCCATGCGCTAACCTTAAAATGTAAATATTTATGTTTTGTTTGATATTTTCTGGAAAATATATAGCCAAGCAAATGGTCTATTGAATGTTTGTTCTAATGTAATAATCTGAATTAGATTTTGTTGCATTATTTACCTATAATGACCATTTCAAAATGAAATTTTAAGATAGGAGGTATTTCTAGTTAACATTTTTATTCTCGAAGATAATATTTTGCTATCACTCATAATTACTTAGGAGATATTTCTTTCAAATTACTATGAAATTTTCTAGTAATATTGTATTAATCTTATTTGGATTTATATAATTATGTAGGTACATTGTAATATACTAAAATCGATTAGGTATATTATATTACTTAGGAGCCATCATCACCAGCGAATATGTTCTAATGACACAAAATGATTGGAACAGAAACACCACCTGGGTTATATTATCCGGGAGCTCAAAGCATACTTCTGAAATTGAAAATATTATGAAGAAACCTTCACTCATGAAGCCTGTGGACGTATGTTCTGATACTTGTAAGAATAACTGAATCTGAATATTCCGTAGAGCTATCGCACTAGTGACTTAAGGTAAGTTCTAATAGTTGAAGCAACAACTGAAACTGAAGATTTCATACAACCTTTTCCCATGAAGCCTGTGGATGAAAGTTCTGACAATTGGTTACCTGTGAGAGTCTTGAACCAACAAGTGAAACTGAACATCCCACATGACCTTCACCTATGAAACATCGTGATGTAAGTTCTCTGAACATCTCACACAACCTTCACACATGAAGCCTGGGGATGAAGTTCTGATATATGGTTACCTGTAAGAGCCTTGAACTAACAACATAAACTGAACATCCCACACTACGTTCGCACATGACGCCTATGTATAAAAGTTCTGATACTTAGTTGCCAGTGAATGTCTTGAACTAACAACGTAAACTGAAAATCCTATACGACCTTCACACATGAAGCCTTTGGTTGAAAGTTCTGACACTTGGTTGCCTGTGAAGGCCTTGCATGAACTAAAATTAAACTGAATATCCCATGCAAATTTCATCCTACGTTCCAATACTTGAACACCTGTGAGAAGCTGGAACGGAACTAACAACTGAAACTGGATATTCCATAAAACCTTCACACATGAAGCTTGTGGATGAATGTAATGTTACATGGTTACTTGTGAGAGTCTTGAACCGACCACTGAAACTGAACATCCCATACAACTTTTATCCATGGATTATTTTATCGTATGGTCAATAATGGTACATCACATCAATTTACAATAATAGAGCTCATGTTTGATTGTCAGAAATTAAAAGTATTGTTTCTCAAATATTCGGTCGCCGATTCGTTGAGTGTCAAGAAATCCTCCGGTATCCATGGAGAAAGTGGATGTAGGTAAGTTTTGATATCTGGCTACCTGTGGAAGCCTTGAACCTGAACCTGTCTAACCTGAATATCCTATACAACATCCCCTCATTAAGACTGCCTTGAGCCAACAATTCAAACTGAATATCCCATACAGCCTATACCCATGAATCTTTTCTGGCAATATTCTGATACTTGAATAATTTAAATCCATAAAAAAACAAGAAATTTAGATCCTTAAAAGCAGGGTGGAGGCAGAACTCCCAAAACACAGAATTATGGAAGAGGCCTATATCCAGCAGTGGACGGAAAGGGGCTGAAAAGAAGAAGAAAAAACAGGAACTTGAAGCCTTGAACCAATAATGAAAATTGCATATCAAATACAGTTTTCATCCAGGAGCTTAAGGATCCGTTTTTTTTTAATTGATTATGGTTAATAAATTTATTTAAATGTTTTTTTTTTCATAAATGTTGTATGTAAATCAAACTAATATCTTCAAACTTACAATGTATTATACAATTTGTGGTTACTCGGTTTGAAATTCTGGAAGCAATACCTTCTAACTTCAATGCCAATTCCTCCTAATTGAATATAATAAAATATTTTATCACGGAAATACCTCCTAAGTTACGTAGAGCCTTAACTATAGGTTTTTCCAGATTATTTTTTATAAATCAATAAAATATAGTATTTTGAACCAACGGTATTTTTTGTCTTTCGATTTTTCGAAAATTAACGAAGATATGAAGTTTTTTCTTCCTCCTGTAAAATTTGGTCAAATCGAGATAGGAGGTATTGGAAGATCATCGACGATATGAATGTGTGTGGTTGGATAGGTATGTAGGTAATGTTTATATAACTCCTATGGAAACAGTCTCGCCCTAGTGAGCATTACTAAACATGTAGGTATCGTGCCAACTAGTTTAAAAGGTGCTCTTTCACGGCAATTTTTCGAGCAATAATTGCGGTAACTCGTCCAAATCGTTTTTATTAACATCATTTCGCAATATTAGCAATTATTTTGGCAATATTAAAAAGCAAGACAACTATACTTTGCGTGCAAAGGAGAAAGAAAATTGTCACGATGCCGGCGACACGAATTGCTGAAAATCCAATCAGTATGGACATTTTAGTCAATTCTCTTTCTAGTTTTCACGCAATTTCGTTGTTTGGATTGCCGAAATATATGCTATATATTGCGAAATAATGTTAATCAATACGATTTGTACGAGTTGCCGCAATTATTGCTCGAAACCTTGCTCGTGTAAGCGCAACTTTAGAACACTATAAAAAAGTCTGAATTTATTTAATTTTTTTTTCGAACGTTAGATAGGTCATATAACAATTTAAGGTACAGATTTTTTGATAGGCTTTTTATCAACCAATAAATTCTAGTCCATTATTGTGCCGTTTTCGGCCACTTGTGTTCACTCGAGTGACATAATATTCTGTGTTTGTGACATTGCTAACAACATTACTCATTATTCTACAAGAATAAATAACATCAACCAATGTATCAAAATAGCCGCATTACTTATTAGTACTCTCAGTCAGTAACAGACAATGGTAGAATAATTTATTCGTTTTTCACGAAAAAAGTTACGCCTCTTTTTTATTGAAGCACTAGTGGAGTTACCCGTGCTTCGCAACGGCGCGGTGTCTCCCGATGGTTTGAGCTAGACATATCGCCATGTTTTGGAATTGAAAAAACCTTTATAATAAAAAAAAACAAACAAATGATTTTGAAATATGAGTTGAGTCTATGGTTTAATAAAGTGAAAGAAATGTGGGTAGAAAGTTTTTCTTTTAACATCTACACTTGGTATCAATTACAATCTACGGTTTGTGATATCGGACATCGCCTCTCTACTAACTAATAATAATCTATGGTCGTAAAATGAATTGAAATGAAGTTCAATATGGATTCCAAGATGGCCTCCTTGTTTCAGTGCTCTTCATATTTAGATTTTACACATAATAAATCTAAAAAAAAAAAAAAATTGATCAAAAATGGCGCTGTTAAAACCTAGAGCAGATCGGTACAAAACTTTTTACGTATTTTCACAGCAATCCATCTTAAAATGCGGGAGTTTTACGAACACTTACAAAAAGACGTACTTTGTTTTATTAAATAGATCATGAGGTACATATTTACGCACTAGCGGATTCAGGGGAGGGGCTAGGGGGCTGAAGCCTACCCAAAACCATGAGTGACAGTACTTTTATACAACAAATCTACGAGCTTAAGCCCCTTAGCCCCCTCCCAAAACGTTGAGTGACAGTACTTTTTACCATGTGAAAATTGAATCCTGGATCCGCCACTGCATTTACGTCATTCATAATACTGCCTACATAAGTAAGAGCCACGTGTAAGCTAACTTTGGGTAAGTTTTACAGATTTTTTTATCGAAATGTGTAGGTATTTAATTTATTTCAACAATAAGAAGTCTGGGTTCCCACTGGAAACATCTATTTTCCAGCCCCCACATTCTACGTATGGAATTATTTAGTAGGCATGAATATACTTAACAATATTCCCATCGAGTTGTCTTTTGAATTAAGATGGTAAAATAATTCGTAGGTATAATAATGTCAAATCTGAAATATCTCAATTAAAAGTTGTTAGTTCCAGCTGTTCTGCTACAGA
Source organism: Ceraclea dissimilis (assembly GCA_963576895.1). Classification (NCBI taxonomy): domain Eukaryota; kingdom Metazoa; phylum Arthropoda; class Insecta; order Trichoptera; family Leptoceridae; genus Ceraclea; species Ceraclea dissimilis. The sequence continues at coordinate 4,855,812 of OY756377.1, forward strand.
AATTCATTTGACGCCGCTGATATACAACCGTGATTAACATAGTTATCACAACTTGACTTAATCTGTATTGTGCGGTTTGATAACTTCCAAAAATCTCGCATTTGACAGCAGAATCTAGCGGAATGGATGAAGGTTGAACCCTGGCAATAAAGTGGTGACTATAAGTCAATTCGCCGATTCGCAAGGATCGAACCAGCATCCTCCCAAGGACATTCACAAAATACTACATTGTACCTGCATTGCAGATACCTTTCAGTTCTTTTAAGAAATACTGGTATACAATATTCTTCTTCTTCTTTCGTTTGCACCCGACCATTGTACAAGTTGTCAAAGCTCTGCGCAATATTCTGCAAGTAATCTATTGCCCTTGGCGTCACCTTATGGATTTCCTCAAGAACCCCTGCAAACTTCTTCTCAGGACACCTCTCTACTATATAGTCAACAGTCTCGATCTGGTCACATTCACAAAGGAGATGGTCTCTCTTGCCCCATTTGTGGAGCAAGTTGCAAGCAAGCAAGAATAATATTGTAGGTAAGTATATTGAATTTCATTTAAGCACTTCCCTGACATAATTCTTGAAACTGTGATCTCAATGAATAAGGAATAAATATATTAGTATCAGCACGCAAATATCATCATATTTTCTAGGTAGATACGATAATTTTAAAAGATAACCCTCCAAAATAATATTGAAGCTAATCTGAACTACACGTGCCTCATATTATTCAAACTTTCTAGACTGTAGAGTGTATGTAGGTATACAATATACACACATTACATTCACACCCTAATAACTTCAGGTGATGTCATAATCAGAGGTGGGCACCGTTAACCAAAATGTTAACTTCGTTAATCGATTATCCGTTAGCTAAAAAGTTAACTTCGTTAATCGTTAAAGCGTTACATTTTGAAAAATGTAACGGAAGATAAAGTTAAACCATTAAAGCGTTAATGTAAAAAAATGGCGGTTAAATGGCATAAAATAGAACTACATTTGTACAACAACTATCACATTTACACTATCGCGATGTATCCCAACAAAGTGAAATTTCTTTTCCAACTCCCAACTCACATACGAACCCCACATAACCCCATACAACCCTCGGATTATCTAATGCCAGCGCCTCCAGTGAATGATGTCTATGCAAACAATCAAATATTAACGGACTTAATTAACGGAAGTAAAATGCAACGGAAGTTAAATAATCCGTTAACAATTACTGGAGGTGAGAAAAGCGTTAAATCGTTAACCAAAAGGTTAACTTCGTTAATTAACAATTAACGGATTAACGCTTTTCTGCCCAGCTCTGGTCATAATATAGTCTGTATATTAAATTTCAACTCAACAACCGACATGTCTCATCTCCTGAGATTTAAATAAAGTTCATTATTACTGAGATAACATTTTAATAGTTAAATAATCCAGTTTCTCAAGTTATAACGGAATAAGTATCTAACTGAAAACACAGCGCTTTTTTCACAGTTTTCTTGGAAGGTCTCACATACACGAAGTGTTACATAAATGTCGAAGTTCGGATTCAGCACCTAATAATCTTATTAATTCTATTTTATGGCCCTTCACTGGTTTGCGAGAGGCAAGTAAATATACCTACTGTAAGATTATTCTTATTCAAATGTTCGTTTGTCTACTAGGTATTTGACAGAGTAGTTACTTAACTTAACTCTAATATACCTATATAGTTTTCCGTGTTCCTAGGTTAGTTATAATATTATTATCCTATTATTAGGTTGTCACTTACTAAACCTCAAATTTAACCAAACCAACCGCACACTCGACTCTCGAGACTGTCTTGTTAACAAAGCTGTGATAACTAGAGTACCTACGAATATAATGTCTATGTTATAGGTACTTCAAGTATAAAGATGGATTGAAATCCTGTCTAACCCCAACTAGAGATTAATTATTATACGTTATTGCGAATCGTTTATGATTGTTTTGATGAAATCAAGAGAAAATAAATCAACACAAGGTCAAACTAGAGCAGTTTAGGATATTAGAAGATTTTTTAGCATTTTTTTTTTATTCTTACTGTTTGAGATAGCATGGAGGATTTCAGATTTCATTATATTTTATTTGGCTCATATGGTCAGAGGAGGAAAATATGAATTGTTCCACCTGATCATAGAGGCAAAATAGAGGGTCAAAGGAGGTCAGAACAGATACTATTATTTCTCTCTAGTGATAGTCAACGTTAGGGGGGCCTGACATGACACCAAAAGGAGAATGTTGTTAAAAGACAAGGGGCAAAAATGTTAGGATCTTTGTTTGTTCAAGAGCTTCCACTGAAGAGATTTGCGGAAAATGTGCCTTACTTTGCTGGCAATCGTGGTATTCTCGATCATTTACGTTAAACTTGCTTTATATTCCAGAATATGACCGTATAAAAACCAGGTCTGGAAACATTTACCAGAATAACACATGATGTTTTAATGATATTCGCGCTCGGATAATATACCAGCTGAAACAAGATACTAGTTATTATAGCGAGCACATTGGTCCTCCAGACTACTTAACTAACTAACTAACTACGCCCTTTATGTCTCCATTCGGGAGCACAGGGAGGCTACCAGGCGTCTCCATTCAGAGCGATTTTGTGCGAGTGATATTACCTCTCTCCACGTCATTCCTAACGCTCTGATCTCGTTGTCATAGGAACGGTGCACTGTGAAAGAGGGTCTTCCGGGGCGTCGGGACCCCTGTGGGTGGAAAAACAGCGCTCTCTTTGGCCAGACTACTTAGACTTACTAAAACAACAATCTTACTAAAACCTGAAATGGGAAGTCTAGTGTTTGAAGGGACAAAGAAGACACGTTGTCACAGTGACATGTATATTTGAAATATAAGTACTTTGTCAATTCGATAAGTAAAGAGTAGATTTATTTAAGTCGCTAAGTTGTATACCTACTCCTACTATAGGTATATTATGGGTATGTAGTGTAAGATCTGATGACCAAGCGGTTTCCACCAGGATCTCATGGTCATTTCCCATATAGATAGTAGTAGATATTTAATATATAAACCCCGAAGTAACACATTAGATTTTGAGTTTGAATTACACTGTCACGCTGTACACATTATTTCCGTGTTATAAAAGTTTAATTGTGATTAATTTTAATTAAATAAATTCTTTTTTTATCTTCTCCGTCGCTCGTAATTATAGTCCAAGAGCCCGCTGCTTAATTTATGACGTATCTGTTTTTTGATCGAAATGTGGTATAAATGATAGCTTACCAATAGGGTATTACATCGCACTAGGGTTGCCTATCAAAATCTTGCCGCAACCCCCCCTGCCCCCCCCGAAAAGGTCCCTCTTCGCGGTTTTTCGCATTTTATAGGAATATGGTAAGAGATAGGAGAAAGTAGTCAATGACAAAAATAATCCTTGCTAAATTCTCTACAAAAAATGTTTCATCAATTTTTTCGTAGAACTAGCAGTTTACCCGCAATAGCCGGTCCAAAACCGAAATTCATTTAAAAAACTAAAAAAATGAATTTAAACTAAATTAGTTGAAAATTGATAAGAGCTACAGGAAAATAGTCACAGAACGAATTAATTACCATAGTCTTAGCTACAAAACGAGCTATAATTTATTTTCATACATCAATTAATTTAGGAGTTATTGCAATAAAACTCAGTGACGAAAATTCTTAAAATTTAGTTTTTTATAAAATAACCAGCGATATAGCGCCGCAGGCCAAATATTTTTTTCCATAAAATGTTAGTGATAATGGGTGGAAGAAAGTTAAAGAAAAAAAATCAAAAAAAAATTTTTTTTTTTCAAAAAATATCCTGTTTTTCGACCGGCCATTACGGGTAAACTACTAGTCCTATGAAAAAATTGACTTAACACTTTTTGTAGAGAATTTAGCAAGGATTATTTTTGTCATTGACTACTTTCTCCTATCTCTTACCATATTCCTACAAAATACAAAAAACCGCGAAGAGGGACCTTTTCTGGGGGGGCAGGGGGGGTTGCGGCAAGATTTTGATAGGCAACCCTAGTGCGATGTAAAACCCTATTGGTAAGCTATCATTTGTACCACATTTCGATCAAAAAACAGATACGTCATAAATTAAGCAGCGGGCTCTCGGACTATTATATTTGCTATTCCTCAAAACAAAAATGCGCAATAAAACTCTTCATTGGATAAAATATATTAATTAGTGAGAAAGTGATTGACTCCTCAAATTACTACGCTGACGCGTGGTATTTCAGGAATTATTTTTCTGAATTGTTATGTCTTCACTAATGATATTACGGCAATCTCTGATGATATCGATAATTCATTCTGAATGGCTATTAATTCACGTCAGCTTTTTCTCGTAATATGTCAATTACGTCGAAATGAAAATAATCAGTTTTCTTCCAATGATTTATTGGCATTCACGTGGTACAAAATACCTAGAAATGATAGTCATCTGTCCGTGCCTTAAACAAACCTGGGGATTCGGAAAGTTTCGTTAAATTCAGTCCAGGAAAATGAACGAATTTAACCAGGGAATCTAACTTAAAAAATTGTTTGAAGATTGTACTAATAAATACAAGGTACAGCCCTTTTTAGAAAGCATACTTATGTCAAGTGAGTTATGAGGCTTTCACGGTCGGCGTCTATCGTGGTAAGTAGATTGTCCTAGCTGTATGGCCGTGGTCTATTATATTGGTTTCGGGGCCCGGACAATCTACTTATGATTTCCTTTTTGAAACCATCATAATCAAAATATTCGTATGAAATGAAATAAACACCAAAACAATAAATAGCTAAAGTAAAATTTTATTATTATTTGGCAATATTTAAGTAATTAAGTTTTAGAATTAAAATGACCATCTGATGTCAAGTACTCCTATATTGCTGGAGGGATTATTTAGTTGTAAGAATTTTGATTTACTTTTTCGGAAACCTTTTTGTTTTAGGGCAAGTATTTCAATTATCTCCAAGTTCCAATCAATACGAGCGCAGATAAAGGTTTGTACCGATGAAGCAGGTGAGCTAATTAATTACGGTCTCATTTAATAAGAATTTCGTGAGTTAACCAGGAAACATCGATTTTCTTCCAATCCAAATTATTTTATTTCGATTTCGATGGTTGCGGTGGTTTACTTTATGAAGTACTCCACCTGATCACTATGGGCAAAATAGAGGGTCGTAGAGGGGTTAAAAGAAGGAAAAATTCTTGGATCCGCAATATACGAGACTGGACTGGAATAAGGAGTGCTGAATAGCTGTTTCGAGCTGCCCAGGACACAGTGGCGTATATAAGGGGGGGCCGAGGGGGCCCGGGCCCCCCCCCCGAAATGTTGAACGATTCTTTAAAAAACGTTATTTTAAAACATGAAAGTTAATCAAGCCCATCATTTCACACATTGTTCAAAACAAATTCTCCTGCGGCACTATTCTTCTTTGTATTTTCTGAACACAATATTAATAGCAACCTAAAACACGACCTTTTTCACTTAAATTCACCAAAAAATTTTGCCTGCGGCGCTATTATAGTTTTTATACTGTACGTCTATCTTCAAATTTTTGTTGCCTCCACCCCTCCCAAAGTCAAATATTGGATCGGGCCCCCCCCGAAATGAAATCCTATATACGCCACTGCCAGGACAGGAGCACTTTCTCTCGAGTGATAGTCAGCGTAGGGGCGACCTGAAACGACACCGGAAGAAGATGAAGAAGGTTGTTTGTCCTACTTTTTACAAGTATCAACATGTAAATATTTTTGAAATTGAATCGACGGATAATTACTCGTCACAATAGCACTTTTCATATATTATTATTGCATTTTGTTAAAAAATGAGATAAATTATTAAATACTAATTTATAATGGTACGAAAATTATGTATTCTCCATAAGAAATACCATTCACCATCAATAATATATTTTAGTATAGGGTTAACTGCATCTGTTGTACTCGTATCTAAAAAAACGATATGTTTTAAAAGTGTCTATGTTCGATGCTTTAGTTGCATTGTTTTGCCATTCCTTTGTCGAAGTAGTTTAGAAGTTATCGACAACCAATTTAGGTCGAAAGCTCCAGTATATAATGTTCAGTAGCTAGCTATGTTTTAACTTTCTTCTGATTCATATTATTTGATCTAGAAACTCTGAAGTCTGAAGTTAGGTAAACGAGTAGGTAATGACATGAATAGAGAACATTAATAACAACCGGTGAGAGAAGTTTGATTCTGAACTGGCGATCAAAACTTAAAATCCCGTCTTCAATATAGTATTTCATAATAGAAATTACAATGGGTCATCTTAACAAACTGCCTGGATACAAAATAAGCTATCTTAAATTTCATTGATTGTGTTGCACAAAGGGGCAGAAGACCTCAAAGAAGATGAAGAGAGCCTTTAATCTATTAATTGTCAGCATCATCTAGGATCTGGACATGATAAGTATTGGGTGATTGGGTGTTTCTGAAGACAAGAGCCTTATAGATCTGCCAGCTGCTTAAGTCATCTCAAATAATGTAAATGTACTTATAAATAAACCCGTGACTTACTTATTAATGGATGTTAAATTACCGTAGTGTTATCTATCTTTGTTAATTTTATTTGTATACTAGCTGAGTAACCCGTGCTTCGCAACGGTAAATTTGAAATAAATCGACAGTACGACCCGAGACGCGTTCTGTTAGACAAAATAGTGAGTTTTAATGGCTCCATAAAGCAAATAACCATCAACCCGTAATTTATCAGTGTTTAAATTTCAGATTTGTCACTTTTTATAACGTTGCTATATACTTTAAGCACTTGGATTCCCCCGTTCCGAAGTTGTCTCCCGCCATGACTGGACCTATTCAAAATATGAAAAAAGATCTATGTTCTACTAATGAAGTTCTTTCATGAGACGCCAGACACGCCGGTGTGCGGTGACTGGATCCTCTCGATCACCCGACGTCTCCCGATGGCCGGAGCTGGACAAAATATGACCTAAGATCTGGATTTCTTTTCCAATGCCCTTTCATTCGATACCAATCACGGCGGTGTGCAGTGACTGGATCCTCTCGATCACTTGACGTCTCCCGATGGTTGGAGCCGAACAAAATATGACATAAGATCTGAATTTATTTTCTTACGTCCTTTCATACAATAGCACACGTGACTCCACACAGCCCTTGGATCCTATTAAGGAACCTATGAACCTGATTCTATCATAAATATTGTATCTCTTAAGAAAAGCTTTTTCTCCCAAAAATGGCGACGTTTAGATACAACTTATTGGCATTGTTATGAATTTCCAAGCAATTCATCACTCCATGCATCCGAACACTTACAAAAATTTGAGTTTTGGTTTAAATTATAATATTATGTTATATAATAATAATCAAAGTTACTACTAACTCCAGCGGCTGATTTCGGAACTAAAATGAGCATGTCAAAGATTTTGTGTTTTAAAATTCGGCATTCATTTATATACGGGTTTATAGCTGGTCTATGGTTACCGTCTCAGACAAAATTCGAAGAGCCAAAATACTAAGTGTGTAAGTAAAAAATACTAAAAAAATACCAGATTACGTTTCGTTGACAGGGAGGGGAAGGAGATGGCCCCTAGATCAAAGTCAAAATGGTATAGAAAAAATTTGAGGGGGAGGGGCTCTTCTGCGACACATCAAATTGCTTCAAGATTTAAAAAAAAAATAGAACCTGATGACGGTCACATACATTTTTTAGGTAGATATTTTACATAATTTCTTGTTTTAAATGTAAAACATACTAAATAATCGTGAAAATTCTACAAAGTACGAATTCTTCCGGAAATACTAAAAAAAATACCAAATCCATTCCATCAAGACAAAAATACTAAGTTTGTTATAACGCTGTCTTGTGTGAAAGCGACGCAATAGAATTGCCATACGTTGAAATCAAATGGACAAAATCAAAGAAAATGGACAATTCGGAATTAATATACATTTGCATTTTTTATCACTGTTATTTTTTATTGTAGTACTAAATTATTATTTAATAAATAAATCCTTATTTGAATATAATAAATCACTATATTACACATATGTATAACTGTATAAGTGATGTTGAATATTTATTGTGTTCAGTGTTGTGATATTTTACTTAAGAATTGGCCAAAATTATCTTACTGGTAATTGGAGGGAAAATCTGACACTGACAGCTGAATTGTCAAAACTTTGAGAGTTGATTGTTTAAAAGTTTAAAAATATCTGTTGAATGTATTGAAAAATCATTATTTTAGTGATGTTGGAAATTAATACTGTTCATTATCATTTTTTTCTTCACGAAAACCGTGTTACTTGTGAGTTGTGACATGTTTTATACTCGTGTACTTGTGAAATCAGATCAGTGCACATCATGTGCATACATTCACTCAAGTTCTATTTTTAAAAATATTTATTATTATGGCATGTGTATGCAGTTTCGTGTAGGCAATTAACCTTGATTGACAATCAAATTAATGGGTAGGTACCTGCAATATTTATTGTGATAAGGTATTATTGTTTATGGAAGATGAAAAACTTTTAATGAAATCATAGAGTAGGTATCTCCTATTAGATTAGAAATGACAAAATAATATGATTTTTATGAAAACATGAATAAATTAATGTAGGCATCATTTTATTCACAAACTATTTACCTACTATTATTTCTCTGCATTCGTCTTTGAGATGCCTAATATGTGCCCAGTATTGTTGAATATTGTAGTTTAATTAGGTGTTCTACATTTTATTAATTCTTCAATAGTACACCATATCAGGGCATAATTTTATCTCTATAGCAAAAGCTGACTTCTGCGGTGTTGTACATTCATAACTATTTGTCAAAACGTTAATTTCAGATTTTTGCCTAATTTATTTATAACGAAGGATTAATTTTAATACTGAAACATAATAAATCATTATGCTGTATTGTTGACCACATTTTTTTGGAAATAGGAGCAGTAAATACTTTAAATAAGTATGTTTAGCATTGAGATTGACATGACTGGCAGACATACTTGATATACTCTGTGAAGAAGGATTTTCCCATGTTTTGTGTAATGAAATATCTTATTCAAGACTACAAATTATTAAATTATTTATATCCTATGTTGATCCTGGGAATGTTTACTAAATCCACTCAATTAATGAATGCACAAAACTATTCAATATAAAAGATTACCCCGGAATGAATTAACTGGAAATTTGACACGACGTACTGTCTGTTTCAAATATGTTGTACGCTGGATTAGTAGTAATTCTATGGGAAAAAATTGTATCCATGGAAACCCATGAGATAAATTATGTAAAGTGGAGAGTCCTGATATAAACGAACGAACTAAAATATTTATGTGGGATTATACTGATTGAGCGAATGATATTGCGTGTTATAGAATATGTACCTAGTTTTATGACCATGAAGGAGTGCCAATAGAGCCTTTTAAACTCTATTTGGTATTGCATTTCCCTGTAAATGCACATATTCATGTATTTTTATTGTTTTTATTTTCTTTTTACTTATATTATTCACTGTGTTAACGTGTAACTTTGACGAGTCCAAGTGCCTACAAATGGCCTAGTGATGAATCAGAACAATAGACAATAAAAACATTGTTGTGAGGAGTAATAGAAAACAAATTGTAGATAACACCCATTAGAATATCTTTAGAGAAATAAAGAGTAGGTACATGGTTGTCGCAGTTGGTTGAGGCGGCAGTCTCTCGAGCGGGAGGTGCCAGGTTCAAACCCCGGCGCTGGCGATGTATTCCACACTTTGCGATACAGGCTTTTAGCCTAGTGCAAGGTCTGCAGGAAAGTATTTAGGTATGTGTATGCAAGCCTAGATCCTTTTTTATAAAAAAAAAATCAACGAGAAATTTAGATGACAACTACTTACCAACAAACCAAGGATTTCTCTCATTGTTATCAACCGTCAATCCAAGGAAGTATTCCTCAAATCCTTTGACAGGATTGGCTTGTGGTTGTACAGATAGCGTTCCTTCAACTTCAGGCTCGTTTCCATCACTAACTAAGTTCCTGGCACTCCAGCCATCTGACCCGATCCACGAGAAAGCACCGGTGGAATTGGAACGACGCACAGCTCTCATGACTCCCGCAACCTCTTGATCTGAACCGAATATTATGACACCTGTAACAATAAAAATATTGTGTTAATTATTGTTAAAAAAATAGTAGGATTATAATTGGGGTAAAAAATGGGTCGAAATAGTGACGGAAAATATTGCTATTTGAAAAATAATAATACTATGAATAGCACGTGCTATTGCACTGAATATCATGCTATTTGCTATTGCTACGCTATTGTAGAACTTCATTATTAATTTAATGCTGACACTATAGAATAAGTGTTAATAAATTGAATGTTGAGATAATACAATAATTTTGGGTGAAGAGTGTGTGTTGTGATGGTTTAGTTCATGGGCGTCGTCGGGGGGGCAGCTGACCCCCCCTAGAGATTAGAATAGGTATATATTTTTTCAGACTAAGTAATAAAACCTCACAAAAAATCACGATACTACTACATATTTTCTCATCATATCATAAATTTTATAAAATTAGTATGAAAATTCATTAGATTCATAAAAAAAATTCCTGCGGCGCTATTTAAGCGTTTTTTATGCTATATCATTTTTTATCCCCCCCACCTAGCCCCGAGGTTGGAGACACCCGTGGTGTAGTTGAAGTTAGAATTTTTTGAGAATGCCCTAATAAGCTGAAACATGTTAACAAGAAAAACATAATTAATTATAAGTAGAACTTAAACACATTCTATAATGTTAGTATTAAATTCCCTTATAAATCATTTCGTCGTCGGGGCGTTTTATATATAAATGTTTTAAAAAAGTAACAGTTTAAGGGCATGGCACCAGAAATGACGTCATAATCTTTTCCCACGGCATTAAGGTTCAAAATCGCGTGAAAATCGCATGATAAAATGGTAAAAATAGCGTTTTTTTCCATTTTTTGGGGATAATTTTGCGTCTATTAAAAAACTTTTACGGTTATTCCCTAGATTTTAATGCATGTTATCAGTACAAGAAAAAAAAATTACTCCGCGACTTTCGGGAAACGAGTTTCCGTCTTTCGGAAAAAAGGTCAGAGATGTTTTTAAAAATTTATTTTGAGAAATCTATACAAGATATAAAAAATCTTTTACGGTTATTCCCTAGATAAATGTTCAATGCATCTACCCTATTTTGTTCCAAAGCTAACTTAGTAACGGTTGTCTCGATATAAGGTCTCCCGTTTTTAGAAATTTTTGAAATGTCGGTATGCACACTCTTAAAGAAATTAATTATTCATGACAGCACGTAAAACAGAACTACGTGATAACGTTGTTTACTACGTGTAAATAAATAGTACGAGTAAGTACTACCTATAAATTATAAAATGCTGAAATATGAGACCTCCGCTGTGTTGTTTGATGTCTAAAAAAAACTAGCAAGGGTTGAGCATGTCAAACAATACTTTATTAAAATGTATACCTAGCTGTTGTAGGTACAGTAGAAATCTTTGTGTCATAAAATGTCACTCCATACATACTAAGAATGTGAATTTATTTTTGTAGTTAGGTACACAACACAGATGCCTGATCCCACCAACTACCACCTAGGAAGCAGACCCCTAAGGAATTTCCATACAAAAACACAGATAATTTCAGTAATTTATAATGGTGGACAACAGAGGCAGCAATAAATCCATACAAAATACAACATGCAGCTATACTTAGTTAGGGAGATTCTGGGCGGAGATATTTTTGGGCACCTAACTAAGTATAGCTGCATGTTGTATTTTGTATGGATTTATTGCTGCCTCTGTTGTCCACCATTATAAATTACTGAAATTATCTGTGTTTTTGTATGGAAATTCCTTAGGGGTCTGCTTCCTAGGTGGTATAGTTGGTGGGATCGGGCAAGAGTCATCTAACGGAAAAAGTAGGTCTTCTACAGCTAAAATGATGTCGAACTTTAAAAATTACCAAAAGTTTACCTCTGTGAACTGATGAAATAGTAATGCTATAACTAGAACTAGATCTGGAAATACAAAAGAAAAACATGAAACTTTGACGTTTCAAGTCGGAGCTGACTTTCAAAGAACAAGCAAACTTTATGAATACGTACCAACTACCAAGGACGTATAGATATTTACTTATATGTGTGAAATTCAGCGCTAAAGTTCTAAACCAACTGTCATGGTGTGTTGTATTCAAGTAGATTTTGTATATTTCGTTTTTGTAATATAATGATTTTACAACCCGCTCAAAAAGCTCTGAAATATATCGCTAATAAATGATTTACAAAAAAAAGGTTTACCGGAAAATTTATACATAGAAATGCAAAAATCGGTAATTATTAACAGTTGCAATATTGTAAGACGATTTCTAAATACTGATATTTCAGGCACAATGCTTGTATTTTAGGCCCCGCGCATCTGAGCCTAATCGTGTGATATTCGTGATATCTGGATATGTGAATTTTTCCCAGTATTAGGCTGATAAGTTTATATGTGAATCATGAATAAAAATATTAAGTAGACTCTTCTGACTGATAATATTGAGAAGTGTGTTGGCAAAGTCATGCCTCCGCGTAAGAATAAAATGTAGGAGAAATACCTCCACAATTAGTATATAGTTAATCCGACTTTTATTACTTACATTAGCGGAACTAAAACGAATAAATAAAATTGTGTTGTTATAATAATTCACTGATAACTTATCACTAATTTACTGATGAAATTAATACGTTGCCGTTGACGTTAATAAGTTGCCTAACACTATAACACCTACTAGTTACTAATGAAATTACCGATATGCCTGCCGTTGGTGACGAAATGAATAACGATTTGCGTGTCGCTAAAATGCACGTAATTTATATTTCTCGTAAAATAATTACCTATTGAATGAATTGTGTGAAACGATATTATAAAAATTAACATGTTTCGTGTCACGTTGCAAGCTTTTTTGTATCGACTGTAACCTCTATACTAACTTTATTATAATGTGCAATATTAACATATTTTATAGTGTAAATTTGAGAATTGACACTATAAAATATATTGGAGTTTATTAATTGATAATTCTGCCTGTCTCTAGCTATTTTGCTCCTCTTTGTTCCCCGACTTAGGCAACCAAGATTATCTTCTTCTTCTTCCTCTTGTATTAGGTCGGGTGACATGTTTATGACGGCGGGCTGTCCTGGGATGAGGAGGTCCAGCTGTCCTTCCATCTCTTGGGTGGCCTTCCGGGTAATCTTCTACCAGTGGGGTTTTCCGTTTTTATTATCTTCGCCAGCCTGGTGTCATCCATTCGGTCGACATGGTCCCTCCAGAGGCGTCTTCTACTTCTCCCCCACCTTACTATATCCTCAAGATTATCGAATTAATTTATTGTATTTGCAGGTGTTCGTGTTAATCGATTAGCCGACTTAATTCGAGTTTTCCACGGATTTCTTCTAACAATGATGTCAATATTGAATAATTACACGACAATTCACTCACTGGACTGCTATGCCAACGAGCGCTACTCGAAAAGAGGTACTAAAACTTATACACAAAGCCTCGGACTGCTCAAAAATAGGCACTAAACCTTGTTTTGTAATTTGCACTAAAAATACTATAGTATATTATTATTATACCTAGAGAGTAAGGACCTCGCTTGAAGACATGCAAAATATTACAACGGTTTTATCTTGCATGTGCAGTGTGTACACGAACAATGATTCAATTGCGGTTAAAGTATGCATACCGACATTTCAAAAATTTCTAAAAACGGGAGACCTTATATCTCGACAACCGTTACTAAATATGCTTTGGAACAAAATAAAGTAGATGCATTGAACCTTTATCTAGGGAATAACCGTAACATTTTTTTTATATATTGAATAGATTTCTCAAAAAAAATATGAAAAACACCTCTGATCTTTTTTCCGAAAGACGGAAACTCGTTTCCCGAAAGCCGCGGAGTGATTATTTTTTGTACTGATAATATGCATTAAAATCTAGGAAATAACCGTAAAAGTTTTTGACTGACGCAAAATTAACCCCAAAATATGAAAAAACCGCTATTTTTACTATTTTATCATGCGATTGTTCACGCGATTTTGAACTTTAATGCCGTGGGAAATGACTGTGACGTCATTCTTGGTACCAAGCCCTTAATAGTGTGGGTGCAAGTTATTTTGCTATTTTGCTAACACAGTGTAAATATTCCCTATCACAATATAATAAAATATTATACTAGCTAGAACATGCGCCGCTATCTCACGAGAATTTTATTGTTCAATAGTAATATGATATTTCATTCATTTCAGCTTATTGTATTTCTCTCCATAGTGTAATAATATAGTCAAGTGAAATATTGTTTTCAATTCATTTCTATCCCAAACATTCCTTCTGTCTAGAATTTACCATTATATTTGGTGAAGGATAGTGTTATGAAAGAGTTTTGATTGATATTTTCTGTCCAATTTTTTTTTAGCATGCAGAGAAATAGTAAACACCAATTTAGCTGTAATAATAAATTAGATTTAACGGAAAATTTATACACAAAAATGCAAAAATCGGTAATTATTAATATTAATTTGTAATATTGCAAGACGATTTCTAAATACTGATATTTCAGGCACAATGCTTGTACATATTTAGGCCCCGCGTTGAGCCTAATCCTGTGATATCCGTGATATCTGGATAGGTGATTTTTTCCCAGTATTAGGCTGATGAGTTTATATGTCAATCACGAATGATAATATGTAGACACTTCCGGATGATAATACTGAGAAGTGTGTTAGCAAAGTCATGCCTCCGCGTAAAAAAAATATTTAATTTATGTAGAGAAAAGTTACTGGCAATACCTACAGTTGTACTAAGTTTCTCGCCACTTACTACAATCATAAACTTGTGTACAATGCACGATATATAAATCAATATCGGATATAAGGCCGTGCATAAATAGCATGCTTATTAACAACTTATTCTTAAAATGTAACATACACTAATGTAAAGTATCTAAGACTCGTATGATGTGGTCAATCAATAATGATCATAACGATAGAGAAACAAAAATACAATGTAGCCTCTGTCTAAATATACCTATATATACCTAGTTGAAATAAATTAAATTACCTAAATAAATATAAATATCTACTCCGTCAATTACAAATATTAAATGTATGTAGGTCAATGCACCGCCTCCTAGAGTAGGTATACTCTAGCCGTGCTGTAACAGTTGGCAACATAGCAAAATGGTCAAACAGGACTACTACTCCTGTCAAATTTCGTAGCAGAATATAATACGTGGTCCATAATACTTGTTCTTAAGGTACTGTTATTACATACACTTCCTTAGCGACGGTGATGGCAACGCCGTTTAAAACGAAGTGGTTTCAAATTTCTACAGCATGGCTAAAGAAAGAGTATCTAGGTGGCAGTGGTTAATATCAATATAATAATTTAGAAAAGTTCGAATATTTCTAAGTTGGCGACAATAGTGTGAAGCAAGTCGTTGGAATTGTTTTTAGTTCATTCACAGTTTGTAACTTATAAGGCACGAGGTGACAAAGTACTGTGTGTCACTTTCACTCCCCTTTTACTTTCTAGAGCCACCTATGTGGGAGATAATAATTCTTAAGGGATTGGCACCAAGAATGACGTCACAGTCTTTTCCCACGGCATTAAGGTTCAAATTTGCAAGACAATCGCATGATAAAATGGTAAAAATAACGTTTTTTCCATTTTTTGGGGTTAATTTTGCGTCTATCAAAAAACTTTTACAAAAAACTTTTTAAAAAAAATAAATTACTCCGCCCCTTTCGGGAAACGAGTTTCCGTCTTTCGGAAAAAAGTTCAGAGGTGCTTTTAAATATTTTTTTTGAGAAATCTATACACGATATAAAAAATCTTTTACGGTTATTCCCTAGATAAAGGTTCAATGCATCTACCCTATTTTGTTCCAAAGCATATTTAGTAACCGTTGTCGAGATATAAGGTCTCTCGTTTTTAGAAATTTTTGAAATGTCGGTATGCACACTCTAAATACATTATTATTTCAAGACTGTGTCATCAGACCGCTCATAAGTTTGCTCCACTGTTTCCGTTTTTTCGATTGAGATTTTTCCGATATTTTTATGTACAGATACTTGAATTAGAAATAAGAATGTTGGCGTTGAAAAGTGAGTTAGGCAACACACAAGTACTCGTACTACACTTGAATAATATTAAGTCGAAAAGATTATAAAGATTTTTTACCTAAGTATGTATGTCGTAGATATTATTATGGATCTTGATACTGAACAAGAATGGCAGTGGGAGGGTCATGTTGCCAGACAGGAGATCCAGAGTTCTTAGATGGTCGACCACAGAAAAGATTTTGACAAATAGGAACAAATGGAACAGGCCTATATATCTAGCAGTGGAGGGATGGGTGAAGGAAGAAGAAGGGAAATCCCGCGGGCTTAAGGCCCTCCACATTCCTGGGTAGCTCAGGCGCATTAATTTTATTTTTATTTTATTTTATTTTATTTACAGAATCAGACAGTTATATTAGTAAATTTTACACAGAAGAAACACATCACCAACAAATAAACCAGCAAAGATTCTACATTTCACCTAAACACATAAAGAAAATATATATACAAAAGCAAAAATAAAAACAAAAATACAGCCTGTGGTCAGTGAACAAAAAGCAGATACACAAGTAAGTGGACAATCCATCAACAACTGAACAACGAAAAGATTAATTAAATGAATGATTAATTGAATGATTAATGAAATAAATACAAATGGATGAGATGGATGAGATTATTACAAAAATAGCCAAATAAAAGGGTACTTAAAAGTAAATAGAACGAAAAGTATTATATAAATAAACAAAAAATAAAGTAAATAAATAATGTAAAAAAATTAAAAAAATGTAAATAAATAATGTAAATAAATAATGAGCGACCTCTTTACCCGCACTTCTAGGCAAATCTTATTAAGAGGGGGGGGGGGGGGGGGCAGGGTTAGCCTTAAGGGAGCCCCACGGCAAACCCCACCCTACAGAAGGAATGTAATTTGGAAGAAGAATGAACGAAATAATGTAAAATTATTAAAAACCTGCTTTTACCAGGCTGTAGAAATCCGGTAAATAATTGTAAATGAAGCCAATTTTTAAAATGGGCATTTAATGCGACAGTATGATATCTAGTTGTTGGTGTAATTTTTTATAAGCTAATTACCGTTTCGACGTCATTTTAAATTACTGCACAGGGTGTTAAAAAACAAAGTATGCCGGTGCAACATGGATGCAAGTGGCCCAAGATCGTTTGGCATGGAAAGGGATGGAGGAGACCTACGTCCAGGAGAGGATGGCTACGGGCTGAAGAAGAAGAATGTGAAATCTTAATAATTAGGTACAAATATTATTCCTACGAGTTTATGAAAATATTATAATAGCTCAGACAAAATGCAGCCCTAAGTTGGCAAAATTAATAACAGATTGGAGTCTATGCAGTATAATACCTTAGGTTGGGGTGTTTCAGAATATCAGGTCTCCCCCCCCCCCTCCACCTTACGCGTCCCCCCCCTGCCCCCTCGAATAGGTCCCCCTATGTGGTTTTCCTCAATTTTTAGAAAACCACTACGAGATAGAAGAAAACTGCCAACGAGAAAAATAGTCCTTAATAAATTCTCTACAAAATGAATCCGACACATTTTTTGATAGGACTAGTAATTTACCCGCAATAGCCGGTGAAAGTCACGTATTTTTTTGTTAAGAACAAAAAAATATTTTACATACTCATATTGTTGAAAATTCATAAGTGCTACAAGAAAACGGTCCAAGAATGAATTAATTGCTATAGTTTTAGCTATAAAATGAGCTATTATTTATTTTTGCACGACTCATAGTTTTTGAGATATTACAAAAAATTCCAGTGACAGAAGTCTATAAAATGGAACTTTTCATACAATTTGTATTGAAATGCTGTGATATTAAAATTTGGGTTACATCTGTTTAATATACACTACACAAATCTGTGTAAGATAAAAAAATGTAATGGGGCATGATTGGATCTTTTTAGTATTTTAAGGTATAATCTTTTAGAAGTTGAATGCACTTTTTCCAGCCATGTTTCAAAGCCATTATCCCAGTTTTACAGAAGGATTCGTCAAGGTCTTTAAAGAAGAAACTTTTGTGTATGTCTGTGTAATATACGATGGCCGGTTGAACACTTCGTAGCCCTGAGAAAAAAATGTACTGGCCAGTTTTAGTTTATTATTGATATAGATAATATAAACCTCATTAGGGCTATTTACAAAATTTGAGATCGATAGGACGAATCTAGCACTCTTGGCACCATTTTTATTTCAACGTGTTTGATATTTTTGTGAATATGTGAAATTTTCAGCCGCAATCCGCGATAAAATATTATTTTATATAAGGTTATAGACCGACATGAACCATAAAAGAGATGTCGGATTCTTAATTGGAGTTTGTTCCATCATATGCCATGGTTAGAAAGTAAATGGCAGAATTTGAATGAGCACAGCATGTTGTCAAAGACAATCCTCGTAGTGGAAGGGATAAAATGCAGTAGTTCCGGAAAACGTCGATAAAACCATGGATTAATTTTTCATAGGTCGCTGAATTATTGCTTAGGTGATAGCAGAGATCCCATTGATCTGATTTAAATCAGTTGTGTTCATCTCAACTTCAGAACAGGACTTGTACAAACCCTTGAATCGCCGGGTGCCAATGCTTTTGACCCATCCTAACCTTCAGGAATCCTTCTGGAAAACTGGGATAATGGCTTTGAAACATGGCTGGAAAAAGTGCATTCAACTTCGAAAGGATTATATCTTAAAATACTAAAAAGACTCAATCGTACTCCAATACATTTTTTATCTTTCACATACTTGTGAAAAACAGGCGTAACCTAAATTTTAATATCATAGCATTTCAATACAAATTGTATGAAAAGTTCCATTTTATAGACTTCTGTCACTGGAATTTTTTGTAATATCTCAAAAACTATGAGTCGTGCAAAAATAAATAATAGCTCATTTTATAGCTAAAACTATAGCAATTAATTCATTTTGTGACCATTTTCTTGTAGCACTTGTGAATTTTCAACAATATGAGTATGTAAAATATTTTTTTGTTCTTAACAAAAAAATACGTGACTTTCACCGGCTATTGCGGGTAAATTACTAGTCCTATCAAAAAATGTATTAGACTCATTTTGTAGAGAATTTATTAAGGGCTATTTTCGTCGTCGACAGTTTTCTTCCATCTCTTACTGTTTTTCGATAAATTGAGGAAAACCACATAGGGGGACCTATTCGGGGGGGCAGGGTCAGGGGGAGGAGGGGGGAGACCTGATATTCTGAAACACCCCAACCTAAGGTATCATACTGCATAGAGTCCAATCTGTTATTAATTTTGCCGACTTCCCCATACATCGTTTCCTAGGATGACTGAGCTATAAGTAGTTCAAAGGCGCACGTTCCTTTGTTCGTTAATACTGTTTTGACGTTTAATCAACATTTTAACACCACATCAATGCAATGTTCATTTAACGGTGATGTAAATTCATATCGGGCGTTAAAAAAGCAACGACGATCTTTGACGCCGCCCCTTTGACATGTATTTAACCCTTTGATCTAAAATAATATTTAACGTGGAGGACTTACAGGCAGAAGTCACCAATTACAAAAATCATATTAATTGAGAGAGTAGTCTTTTTCTTCTTCGGCCCACTGTCCTCCACTGCTGGATACAGGATTCTTCCATATTCCTCTTAAGGTCTCCATTTTAGGATTTTTGGGGTCCATCTTGTGAGGTCTTGTCTTGCGACGTGTTATCCATGACGTCTGCTACTTTGGTTCTGTTCCTAATTTCCTTATTTCTTATTCTGTCTCTTAAGCTTTTACCAAGCATGGATCGTTGCATGGATCGCTGTGTGCATTTGAGCTTTTCTGCGCTTCCTTTTGTAAGAGCCATGGTTTCTAGTGCATATGTAGTCACTGGCAGTATACATGATTCGTATATATATGTAAATATTGTGTATGGAATAATTACTGTAGTCAAAAGTTTTGAATGAATATTCATAATCCTCTGAGTTGGGAAGATGATAAAGGTAGAATTAATGGCCAACATCTGGATTACCAAGGATCTGAGCGTGTTGAATTTTACTCGTAGGGTTGATTGAAACCAATATTTATGGAAATAAGAAGGTTTGCATGGGGATCCATTGTTTATGAAATAAAGCATCAAGAGTTGTTATAGTAAGACAATATCATGTAATGAGAATGAGACTAAAATCTTTTTTTTTTATACGAAACGAGTTAGAAATTGTGTTTGATAATTTATTTATTTACTGATTTTTATTTATTTTTGATATGGATTGGTAGATGGAATTATAATATGGAATGTGATTTTGAAGATTTGAATATAATTGGTAGCCTGGTTGGTAACGCGCTCGACTGTTAATCCAGTGGGTGCGGGCTCGATCCCCGATGCCGACTTACTCCACTTCATGACGCAAGCTTTTCAAGCTCACTGTGAAGAGTTCAAATATGTATTTCGTTTATTTTCGATAAAAGCAGATTCATTTTGTATTAAAAAATAAACAAAATAAATATTTAATTGTGTGTGTGTGTGTGTGTGTGTGTGTGTGTGTGTTTGTGTGTGAGGGTGTGTGTGTATGTGTGTATGAATGTATGTATATGTATGTATGTGTGTGTATATATATTTATTACTATTATATTATTTATTTATGTTTAACTTTTCATTCCATATGACATATGACCAATACATATCTATTGTTATTATTATTGTTATATTTATTTGTTTATTATTATTATTTTACACTCAAACATAAGTTTGTCTTCTACAGTTTTTTTTTTCCTCACGTGTTTTTGACTGACCCCGTGTGTCCAGTGACATGAACAATTAATGGATGTTGTTGCAATACTGCACTCTGTACACAAACTGTTTCAGTGTCTACTGCCTCGGAACAGACCTCGGTCTAGTGAGGCAGTAAAATTTTTTCCCGAATGGTTGAGGTAACTTTGTGCCACATTGATGATTTGTTTATGTGCATATGTATTTTTGTGTTGATTGTTTTCTTTGTTATGTGTATATATTCTGGAAAAAATAAATTACTTCATTCATTCATTCATTCATTCATTCATTCATTCATTCATTCATTCATTCATTCAATTCATTTTTGTCAAAATTGCAGTTAGTGACTTTTGTCCCAAAGATGTTCTTCTACGATTAAATCGTTAAGGAGCCTCAAAGGTTAAACCTTGTACTAACGACATAATTTGCGTGCTGTGGTGAGGTAGGTACCTACATAACGACTAATGAAAATTTAATTACGATTATATAACATTAAAAAATCATTACTTTATATCCAACAAAAAATGCTTAAAGTACTTACACTTGAAAACTGAAAAAAAATCTTTGCTATTACTTTAGATTTATGACACTCATGTGTAAAATAAAAGGCCAACATTTTGACACGAAAAACGAAACGATAAAAACTACTTTTTTTCAAGTAAAATTAATTTAATATTATTATTTTGTACATGGAGGCAAGACTTGCTCACCACTCCTTAGTATTATCTGCCAGAGAAGTCTACATTAACATTCATGATTACTTACTTACTTTGCGTGTCCGGAACACTATCAAATTTGTAGCCCCCAATATTCAGCCACTAGGATAGCCCTGGCGTTCGCCAGTAGTGCATCCTCGAGCGTGCATGTCGCACCTATTTGGGGACATGAAAACAGGTGACTGTGGTCCTGTTTGGTACCACACTCACAGGTGTCTTCCTCTCTGTAACTCCATTTTTTCATGATTAATATAGGTATTTAACTTATTAGTCTAATAGAGGGGAAAATACACGTGATTTGCTGTATAACGTCGGATAAAAAAACTTAAGACGAGTCGGTAACTTTGACTTTATTCAGAAAGGTTCAATACAATAATAATTATGTCAAAAGTCAAAACGACAACGACTCGAATTCTACACATACCGCGCACCGGTAAAATGACAATTGCAAAGAATAACGGAAAGGGAAGAAGAAAAATGTGACAGCTCCCTGGCAGAGCGTGGTCATAGACAATAATCATCGCTCCTCTCTGCCAAAGACAACTGTAAAACTTGACAACAGTAGAGATAATAAACGTTTAGGCTCAGGAATGCGCCTGAATTCAAGGCAGTCAAGGCCCAAAATATCAGAACCTATATAAGTACCCACTTAGAAAACTTCTCATGATATTTCATGTTGAGTACATATTTATATTACCATGTTTTGCCTTCTTATAACGCAGCAGTTCTTATCAGAGTGGTTCAAGATCTATTACAGGAGTTATGGAAGATGTGGTCACGATTCTCCGTTAAGGAGAACGTCGTGAAAAGAACACGAAAGAAACAGCGTTAAGCAAACTTAATAAAAAACAAATTTAATATAGTTTTCCGGCATTTACTATAATAGTTGCCCCGTCAAATATTTTAATAACACTTAAAGAAATATTCCGAGAGATGGCGTGATGATAATGTAAGGAAAGTGAACAATGTAAGAAACTCAGTCACATACCTAAGCCTATTCATATATGTACTATACTTTGTATACAAAACTATTCTAAAAGTAATATTTTTCTATCACAATACCTATTCATAATATATTTCCTTCTTTCGGATATAACTTCTTTTCTCATTCCTTGAATAAGAAAAGTAGATGTTTTCTGAAAAGGTTTCTATACTGAAAAAATATATCGCAAAGAAACTTTTTCAATGAAAGCAGTAAATAATAATAGGTATTATAGAGGCAGGTATAAGATTAGGTACTCTCATAACGATAAGTGTACTGTATTGTTGAGGGTACCAAGTTTTCTTCGTGACGTAGAATATATGTTTAAAAAACAATTAACGTAAGAGTATGCATACCGACATTTCAAAAAAAATATAAAAGCGGGAGACCTTATATTATCTCGACAACCGTTACTAAATATGCTTTGGAACAAAACAGGGTAGATGCATTGAACATTTATCTAGGGAATAACCATAAAAGATTTTTTATATATTGTATAGATTTCTCAGAAAAAAACATAGTGAAAGACACCTTTGATCTTTTTTTCCGAAAGACGGAAACTCGTTTCCCGAAAGTCGCTGAGTAATTTTTTTTGTACTGATAATATGCATTAAAATCTAAAGAATAACCGTAAAAGTATTTTGATAGACGCAAAATTAACCCCAAAAAATGGACCCCCTCACATTGTGCTCCATGGGCGACCCCAAGGTATTAGGCGACCCCCCCGGAGACCACTAAAGAGATGGATTAACATACCTGGGAGTCAACCTAGCAGGATGCTAACCTCTCTTAAATAACAGGCTACCAGCCCTACATTAAGATTAAGAAGAAGAGTGTAGGTGTAATTATACCTATATATAGGTCCTATGTATTTAATTATTTAGCACGCAGGATACTTGTGTCTCACACCAGTGATATCTTGACGCTCCTTCGATCCTATTGGTTAACATCTGACCAATCACAACGCCTCAGATTTCAAGGGATATTTTTTTTTTTGGAAATGCACTGTTTGTGAACTTCATGTTTTTTTTTTAGAGAAAGCACATTAAACAGATCTGTCTTATTTAAGCGGGCACCTAAAGGACACCAGAACCAATCAGGGCTTGAAACTAAGTCTTCTAGGTTGCGTACGTCTAAAATTCACTTGAAATCTGAGGCGTTGTGATTGGTCAGATGTTAACCAATAGGATCGAAGGAGCGTCAAGATAGCACTGGTGCGAAACGCATGTCGCATGATGAACAAGTACAATGTACATATATTTAGTCACTAAAAAGACAAAGATAAGTTTGTTTAATTAATCAATATTATGTTACAACAGCTAACAGGGTGACAGGAACATTAGGGGAAGACGAGATATGTTCCCTAAGTGATTGACGTCATTGCTTTGTCATCTAAGCCAAACGAGGCAGTAAAATAATAATAAGTATTTTGTATCAGTCTTAGGCTGTAGTGTGAAAGTGTATTGTGTTTATAAACAAGAAAAGTCTTGTAAGATTTTTATAATGTTTCCTACGTAATTATGAATTGTCAAGGGAAAATTTGATACTCTACTATAAGAACCTACTCAAGTTTTACTTATTTATTTATTATACCACAAAGGTTCATGGAAAGACAAATGTTAGGCGTGTGCCTGAAAGATAAAATAAGGAATGAGGAAATAAGGCGCAGAACAAAAGTCGTAGACATCATGGACCGGGTTGCTAAACAAAAATGGCAGTGGGTGGGTCATGTTGCCAGACAAGGGACAGAGCGATGGACTCCCAGAGTTCTAAGATGGAGATCGTGGGACAAAAAGAGAGGAGTAGGTCGGGCACAGAAAAGATGGGCCGACGATATTATCCCAGTCGCGGGTAGAAGATGGACTCGCAAAGCTCAAGACAGAGGAAAGTGGAAGCAAATGGAAGAGGCCTACATCCAGCGGTGGAGAGATGGCTAAAGTAAGAAGAAGATTTATTCATTCATATATATTTATACATATTATAGTAATTATTAATGCTCACTAAATCACCTAAGATCCACCCGTCAAAACACTTTACATTCTTTCACAAAATACCTACTTTTAACCATTAAAGATATTAAGTAGGTATCGATTTATATAAAATATAATCTATCTTTTGTCGACTGCTCTATATGTGTTTTGTTATATTAATTTTATAAACTTTATAAGCTGTAATACTCTTGTAAGTTATAATAAAGTAAGTTAGACACAATTTCGAATACTTATTTAATGAAATTAAGATAAGAAACTGTGAAATAATAATATCGAACATGTGAAATTAACTTATAATAATAATGTATGTGGAGAATGTTTAAAACTAATTTAGTTTATATGTATGCTTGGGGTAAACATGACATTAAGGGCATGGCACCAGGAATGACGTCACAGTCTTTTCCCACGGCATTAAGGTTCAAAATTGCGTGACAATCGCATGATAAAATGGTAAAAATGCCGTTTTTTCCATTTTTTGGGGTTAATTTTGCGTCTATCAAAAAACTTTTACGGTTATTCCCTAGATTTTAATGCATATTATCAGTACAAAAATAAAATTTTACTCCGCGACTTTCGGGAAACGAGTTTCCGTCTTTCGGAAAAAAGATCAGAGGTGTTTTTAAAACTGTTTTTAGAGAAATCTATACGATATATTAAAAATCTTTTACGGTTATTCCCTAGATAAAGGTTCAATGCTTCTACCCTATTTGGTTCCAAAGCATATTTAGTAACGGTTGTCGATATAGAAGGTCTCCCGTTTTTAGAAATTTTTGAAATGTCGGTATGCACACTCTTAATTAACGCAGACTTGGAGTTGGGAAACAAACTTTGAATTATTAAGTAGGTGCTATGTATTCCAAAGTGTGGAACATTCCCAAAGGTGACACGAAACAGAACTCTCACTCTTTTCTATCAAAGATTAAGTGTCCTTAAGTTACTTTCATGCCACGCAAACATATGTTGAGGTTGAGGTTAAAAGTACGCAGTGTTTACGCTAACATGGCATATTCTCGAAGGATTTTTATTTTTTTACGGAATTTATTTATCTAGGGAATTATACCAAAAGTTAAGTAATTAGAAATTCAATTTGTTATGAATCCCACATAACACATAATTCCAAAGGAACATAAGGTTTCACAAAATGACGATGATACATATCCGAATGAGGATGACTCTTTTAGTCTCCAAATTAGTATTCAAATGACTGAAGGATTCGCATCAAAAGCTGTACAATATTACTTACTTATGGTTCTCTTACACGGGCAATTTTTGCGAGCAATTCGAAGCAATTAATTGAGCAATTATTCAACTAAAGAACGAACCTTAACGTTAGTTTACGGGTCCGGACTTCAGACCTTACCGCTCCTACATAATATGTTCTCGCCAGTCAGTGCAAATTTTCATGCAACGCTCCACAGTTGAACAATTCACATTTATATTGGAATAAAGACATTTGAAAAAAATTATAAATCATTTTTTTTACATGACAATGATTCATTAGGTAGATTCCTATCTACAATTTTTTTACGATTGAGTTTCTCATTTTCGGATCTGCCATCCTAGAGCAAACTCTTTTACTAACGAGTAAGTAATAGTGATATTGTATGCAAGAAGCGTTCACGCGGGTATAAAATACATTTCAGCTACAGACTATAAAATTCTTACTAAGTTTATAATAAGTCTTGTAATGTGTGAAAGCGTGAACTTTTATAAACAGCGAATTAGTAGCTATAGGTACTACGTTAACTCGTAATTTCAGAAATATGCAATCTAATAACAATATTGTGAGATGGAATGGCCAAAATACATATGTACATTTTATAGCAATGGATTTTTAGGGTTCATGGGTCCAATGTGTTTTCATCCAAACCGAATATCTTTGTAAGTATTGAAACGGTATTCTGTAAATTCATCTGAAATCAAAACGTTTATATTATGATTTTAGACGAATAGGTCATTAGGCGAATTGATCGTTAGAGAAATTGATTTTAGACGAATTGTTCATTAGACGAATTGACCATTAGACGAACTGATTATAGACGAATTGACCATTAGACTAATTGATTTTAGATGAGCTGATTTAAGACGAATTGATTTTAAACAAACTGTTTTTAGACGAATTTAACCTAAGCCCATTGAAACACGTGTCTTGGGTGTTCTTTGGGAATTTAACGCAGTTTCGTGTGTATCGAAATGAAACTACTATCGAAATGAAACTACTACCAGTGGGTATAAATATACACATTTACTCCAAAAATCTAGGTATTGTTTGATACCGTAATTATTATTAAGCGTGTCAAACCAGAAAACTTATATTGATTTCCAGTGCTGTGCGAAGCGCACAGCACATGGAGACGCGGCAAAAACATCTTCCACAGTACATGTGACAGGGCACAACGGGCACTCCCACAGATGTTGCATGGTCTGCGCTGCCCCGCAGTCGCATGCACCGGATTCTTCCTGTAGAAAGCCCCATCGCTCCCTATTATCGCGGCAGTTCCCAACCCCACACCTCAGGCGGTTTAGAGTAACCCATGTCCTGAAGTGTAGTTCGCTTCCTGCAGGAAGGTGTTCTTGCGCTACGAAGGGTTCGCATATTTGTGAATTTTCCGCCCACCTGCGTAAACGTTCAGAGGGAACAGGTCCTTGTATTGGAGACGAGGCGTCTAAAAAGGATCGTCTAGATATAAGACGTTTTGGTGGGGGGACATGGTTGAACAGGAGGTGTTTCGGGTCTGTCTCTTGTAGGCTTCTCTCAACGTCTGTTGCCACGCTTCGTCTTACATCCGGAGGCGCAATTCCCGCTAGGCAGTACAACTTATGAACCGGAGTTGGTTTTAGGCAGCCGGTTATCAGTCGGCATGTCTGATTTAGCGCTACGTCCACTTGCTTTGCATGCGCGGAGCGGGCCCATACTGGGCATGCGTATTCTGCAGCAGAGTAGCACAGTGCCAGTGCAGTTGTACGGAGTGTATGCGGTTTCGCACCCCAGGTGCTTCCTGTCATTATTTGTAACAGGTTGTTTCGAGCGCTCGTCTTCATCTTAACATTGTGACAGTGTGCCCTATATGTCAGTGTGCGATCTAATGTCACCCCAAGGTAGGTTGGATTGTTCGTGTGTTTCAGTTGTATCCCCTCCCAGCTGACTTTAAGGGGTCTATTTGCCTCTCGGTTCCTGAGATGAAATGCGCTGATTTGCGTTTTAGTTGGGTTTGGTTTCAAATGGTTGTCTCTATAGTACTTGGACAAATTTTCTAAGGTGGCGGTAAGTCTTCGTTCCACGTCTTCGAAGGTCTTTGCTTGGGCTGTTATCGCAAGGTCGTCCGCGTACGCAAAGTGCTTGGTGGTTTGTGGGATTGGTTGGTCATTTGTGTATATATTGAAAAGCAGTGGGGACAGGACGCTTCCCTGTGGGAGTCCATTTTTTTGGTTCCTCCAGCGACTTCGTCGACCATCCAGTGAGACATAGAATCTACGACCATGCAGAAGAGAAGCAATAACCCTGGTTAGTTTATTGTTCTGAGTCAGAGTGCGTAATTTGTCGAGAAGAACCGAGTGGTTTACCGTATCATAAGCGGCAGTCAGGTCCACAAAGATCGCCCCGGTTACCATTCCTTTCTCGAAACCATCTTCGATGTGTTGTGTGAGGTTTAATATCTGACCTGTGCATGATTTGGATGCCCTGAATCCAGCTTGTTGCGGAATTAGTTTGTCATCAAGGTATTGTAGACGATTTAGAATCAGGCGTTCATAAGTTTTGTATAGGTGGCAGAGTAATGATATTGGGCGAAAACTTTTTGGATCGTTTGGTTGTTTTCCCGGTTTGAGGATTGCTACAACGTTGGCCTTCCTCCATAGTTTGGGTATATGATCTCTGTTTAGGCATTCGTTGAACATTTTCAGTATCCAGTTCAGAGTTGTTGGACCAAAGTGTTTTATTTGTTCTATCCTTATATCATCCACACCTGCGGCCTTACCATTTTTTAGATTTTGTATCGCTTTCTTCAACTCTACCTCAGTGAAAGCGTCAAAACTTCCCTCTTCTATCTCTGTGCCTCTTGGGACTCTCCTACGTCCAGCCTTACATTCAGGCTTTCCGTTCAGTAGCAATTGGTGTGCTATTTGGTTAGCTGTGATATTGACATGTTGCTGTGGGATCTTGGGATCAGCATTGCGTCTTTTTATCATAGACCAGGCCTTTCGGCTGTCTCTTTTCATGTCTATGCCCTCGATCGTTTCGCTCCACTTCTTCCTTCTATCCTCTGCAATGGAAGCCAAGAGGTTATGTCCTGCCACAATAGTTGTTTCAGCGAAGGGGGCCTGCTCAAATAGTTTTGCGTATTCTTTCAGCTGTTTTGCACTTTCGGATGTGAGTCCTGGGACATATTGCGTTCGGCAGCCTCTGGGGATGTATTTTCTAGACACTGTTTGTACCGTTTTTACAAAGCTCTCATAGTTTTCGATGGTCGGGTCCATTCCTTCCACCCTGGAGTCTAGAACTGCAGAGAAGTCCTCCCAGTTGGCCTTTTTAAAGTTGAATCTTCTCCTGAAAAAGGTGGTTTCGGGTCGGATGGCAGCGTATATCCTAAGGCAAATTGTTCTATGCTGTGACTTGGGGATTGCATGGAGAACTCTTTTATTACATTGTTGTTTAGTATTGTTACTTGAGAAAATTATATCCGGGTTATACCCTCTTTTCCATCTCCCGCTGTTAAAGGAGGGTGGCAGTTTTGGATCGTGTATTAGTGCTAGATCCTCTGATTCAGCCCATGACTCCACAAGTTCTCCATTTGCGTCATTATTGTTATATCCCCAGCTTACACTGTGACTATTCAGATCTCCTAAGACGATTTTTGTGCTCTGGTTGTCAAAATTGTGAGGTTTTGCGAAGCTGAACTTTTCACCTGGGGGTTTGTATACTGATGTTATTGTGCATCCGGCCAATTCTACAGTCAATATTTCTATGTTGTTTACATTTGTGTAAGCAGTAGATTTAATAGAGAGATCCTGCCTAGCAAAGATGGAACTGCCATATTTTTCGTGTGGGACTTCCACGAGCATTCTCATGCCGTTTATCTTCGGGCGGTTGTTGTCTGATGTACGATGTGTCTCTTGTATACACATCATGTCACACTCGGTCTCCCTGGCTAAGTTTGAGAGTATCTCTTCCTTGTTATTTGATATCCCTTCTATATTTATAGATATTAGGGTCAGTTTTGGCCCTGAGAGGGGCCGGTTTTGGTCTATTACATTTGATGTCATTTGATCTTTTTGTTTTGTTTTCTGGTTTGTGGTGGAAGGATTCACAGGGCACCGCTCGGCGGTTCCTTCCGTGCCCACTTTGTATTAAATGCGCAAGAGAGAGAATTATACAGCATCTAAGTGTTAGGAAGAATAGGTGTTCATTATCTCAACACTACATATATGTACATGTGAACTAGTTTAATCTAATACATAGGTAAATCATACTAACTACCGTAATAATATCTAGGGACAAATGAAAGAGAATTTCTGGAAGAAAATAAAAATCCACCACATGTTTGAGTATTGCCTTCGTTTGTTCATACTATCTATGTAGTTAGTATCTACTAACTAGACCCCATAATGACTTTGTGTTTACAAGGCGTTTAGGATACCACTATCTTGTTATTACGAGTATTTTGCAAGTAGTGTTGGCAAACGTTGAGTTGAGACGGTGTGTTGTATAAATTTCTTCGACAAACATTTCTCCGACACAACAAATTATTAAATGTGTATGTAAGTATCTTTGATACTATAAATTTTAATAAAATACAAATAATCCTCTGCGCTTTGGTACCTAATTATTTCCTATAGAACCAAAAAGTTTCAAAAGATAACAATAAGTTTGTTATTACATATTTTGTAGGGTAATTTTCAGATTTAAAGATGTTGAAAATTATAATTAATTGAAACCTGAAACGATATGCCAGTTATTACAATAATAATTGTTGTAACTGTAACGATATTTCAGTACTTATATTATAACTGAACCAAATCTTTCTAGTCTACCATGTAGTGTAATAAATCGACTGGCACCCAATGATAGAACGACAGCCGCTGTAGCATCAGTTACGCAAAACAACCATGTTACTATAATATAAATTTGTAGGTACTACGGGACTTAGTACGGAATCTTACCGAGGACTACTCGTCGCGATTGCACTTCCCGCGTTTGACTCACGAAATCAGAACAAGATCACAAACCACGAGCGCTGAATTTTATGTAGTTATAAACCGTTGGCGATAGAATTTCAATCGGTAAAACGATGCATGCCGATATTCCACATGATTCATAGGAGAAATTATTTTCGTAACATAGTCTCGCAAGAACACTCTTTGGAAATGAGATCTAGAGGATTTACATTGTGTCATTATAAGGAAGAAACTAGAAAACCGTATTATAAGTGAGTAAGTAAGTAGGATTCTCTTATAAACACAGTTTGGCTATTCTCAAGTGTAACACAATCCTGTCATCCTCTGACGATGCCACCCTCCCGTGGCTGGTGTCTGGTAAGTTCGTCTAATATCAATTCGTCTAAAATCAATTCCTCTAAAGTCGACGAATTGATCGTTAGGCAAATTGATTCTTGCCGAATTGATTTTACACGAATTGATAATTAGACGTATCGATAATTAGACAAATAATTGATTTTAGACGAATTGATTTTAGACGAATTTATTTTAGACGAACTTATCGTAAACCCCGGTGGCTGATGCCATACGAAATAAATAAAGTGGCACACAGGAGACTACTTAGGATCGTGTTCTTTGGGAACATGAAACAGTAAATTTGTAAACTGGGTTAATAAAACCACATTATTCGACGAAAAATTGGAGACTTAAAAGCGTTTATTTGATCTTGTGTAAGAAATCAAATATTTTTAAACTTAGTGAAAATAGTTTTTACCTATATTGGAAATTTCTCTCTCTCATATTGTTGTACAAAATAGTTTGCGGAGCGTTTGACTGCAAAAAATTACCGCAAAAAATTAACTTTCACGTGCCTGGTAGGAGTACTCGGCAGGCATCACCCTAACTTCGTCACCAATTACGGCCTCAATTCACTACTAGTTAGATTACAGCGATCGGGGAATTAATATACTGTAATAGTCGTATTTTTGAATAAGCCTAAATGTATATATGTAGAATGAGAATGTTTAAACATTTTTGTTCATTTTAATCCCTTAAAGCGGCCTCCCACGGCGCGCAAATCCGGATTCGTACGTGATTTTAGATTTGTACGCACCGCCATACAAATCGCTACGAAAGCGTCTGTAGATTTACGGACTCACCCCTTCCCACGGTGTGTGAATCTACGTACGAATCCGGATTCGCGCACCGTGGGATGTCGCTTTTACATTGCGGTACTGCTCCATGTAAGCCTGAACAGAATACTGTTCTGTTTGTTATTGCTGAAAAAGTAAAATGTTACAAATTACATTGTGATTGTGTGTGAGTGATACATAGAAGGTACTCAATTATTGTTTTGTAAGTTATTAGAAATGAGAAAATCCAACGAAGAACCCATGTTGTCGACGTCATGGACCGTGCAGTAAGACTTAAATGGCAATGGGCAGGGCACATAGCAAGACAAGACGAGAGTAGATGGACACCCAGACTCGTAAAGTGGAGGCCATGGGAAAACAGAAGAGGTGTCGGTATGCCCCAAAAAAGATGGGCAGACGACGTGACCTAGGTAGCGGGTAGGCAGTGGGTCAGAAAGGCGAGGGATAGAAAATATTGGAATCCTATATCCAGCAGTAGAGGGAACAAAGCTGATGAAGAAGTTATTGTATTTATTGAAATGAAAATGATCTTGTAATGGAATAATAAATAAAGAAATAATTTAATATTGTATTTGACGCCTGCTATTGTTCATTGTAATACAAATCCACTATAATTTTATTATACTGAAATGCCTACTAATAACAAAAAAAAGTGTTTTTCGACATGCTTGTGGTTTTGTTGATTGAAATGTTGGGTAATGAAAATATTTTATGAAAATTAATGAGTGTATACGTTAATTAATACTCGTAATACGTGGCGGGTAACGCGTGGGTGAAGAAATAGAACGAAGTTGAAGGCTAATTGTAGGCTTTTTTGTTATTTTCTAAGCGCTTAGTAGTCCTAATGGAAGGAATGTTTTTCTGTTGAAAAAGAAACTTACTAGATAAGTATATAAGTATCAAAAGAATATATTCTAAGAAAAAATATCGAGGCGTAAAAGAAAAGTCGAGTAATAAATAGCTACACCCCATTTTTTAAAAAATGCATGAGTAAAAACTCAATTAAGTATTTAAATACAGATAATTCGATTCAGAGTGAGCGGTTCTGAAATAAGAAGATCGTTGAAGAGATCACGCGAGGAGAGCGTGTTCTGAAAGGGCGCTGTGCGAAGCATCAAACTATGTAGTTTGCCGTCGGGTACCCGACTTCCAGGAAGACCTCACAACGGGACAGCCACTGCTGGACGTCCATATCCCAAGAACAGATGAACCGAGCAATGACAGGATAGCAGAAGAGGAAGAATAGCATATCTTTAGGAATGACACAGAACAAGGGAAGTCACAAATTCCTGACTGCCGAGTGGCTTTTCTGTGTTCTCATCGTTTCAGGTATTGGGCAATAATTTGAAAGCTGGCTCGAAAAACTCTTCAAATTTTGATTATTTATGAGTTTCTTGACATTTTACACACATCAGAATAACTTAATCAATTCGCCATTAATTAGGATACAGCGACTTGCTAACGAACATGCCAACAGATTTGACGTGTGTGATGTGCAGGTTCCTGCACTGAAGCGAGGAATGAATGCTTTTTTTACGGGGCTGAGGGAACATTATGCCTAGAATTTTGTTATTATTATCTTGTTTAACTTTTTTCTGCATGTGTGTGTGCATATGTAATGTACAAGTATGTAATGTTTATTATTATTATTTTTTCTTTCATAACTTTGTTATATTGTTAATTTTAATTAGTGTGAATATTGTTTACTTGTTTTTGTATCATAAGTGTGTAAAAGGCTCACGCCGTTGATGTAAATAAATAAATAAATAAACTTATTAGTAGTTACGAGTATAGTTCATTTTATTGTTAAGTTTAATCCGACACACCTAGGTATTATTGTAAAATTTCCCTCCTCCGCGGAAAAAAAACCTTAGGTAGGTATCAGGCGCGAAGCTACCTAAGAACACGATTACCATCGAGTTACCTATTGGATAAAATGATAGGTATAATAGTGTCTAATTTGATGTAATCCAATGAGAAATGTTAGCCCCGGCTTCCCTCCTGCAGAAATCCACCCTTTGTCACTGGTAGGTACCAACTTTTCTAATAATAAACCACATTTTATAATAATTAAAATCAAGTACTCTCGTATGTTGTGGCATATTCCAATTTCATTAAAAACATAATTATAATCCTGAATCCTCAAAACCTTTTTAGAACAAAAGGTATTGAGCGGTGAGGTGTAAATAAGCCCATTGAACTGATTGTTATTATTCTGAGTATATTCACATTATTATTATGAACCTACTCGTACATTCTACCTTGCAAAGTCCTACATAGACCTACATAGTCTAATACTAATCTATTTATATCATCTGAAGAACGACTCTGTGGAAAGTAAGCTCTACCTTTTTTACAGTAATAGAAAACACACTTTACGCCCATTAATGTAAGTTGTTTTTAAACAACCGTAACACGCATTTTTCTCGAGATCAAGAATTTTTACTTCTTCTCTCGTATGTGAGCGACCATTGTACAGTGTATCTGAGTCAAAGCTCTGCGTCAATATTTCTCAAATATTCTATTGCCTTTAACGTCACCTCATGGATTTCCCCATAATCCCGTTGGAACTTCTTGTTAGGACAGTGCCTCACGATGTGATCAATCGACTCCATCTCGCCACACTCGATTTTTTACTAAACTGACATGAAAAAAATACGTGATTAAAATTTACCGTTATCTAATCTGACACGTTATGCGAGATGGAATGTATAAGCTATTTCAGTGAATTATGAAGGGCAAAATAGAGACGCTGACGAATAAGAAGACACCAGATGTCATGATCGTAAGATTCGTGAGTGGAATAGCTTCAGGAACGTCTACGAACTTTTCAGGAGTGCAGCGGACATGGATACTTTCTCAATAGTGATCGCCAAAATCAGAGTACATCAGGAATAGAAGAGATTAACCGTAAGTAGCAGTTATGAACTCTTCCTAGTTTCGGAAGCAGCTTAGTCATTATAAACAATCTGATGACATTAAGGTAATGAATAATTGTTATTTACGAATTCTATCATCAACCAGAAAATGCCTTTGGATGTTAAAGAACTAAATTTAATGAATCGATGTTAATTTATCGACATTATCAAGAGAACTGAGAAGACTATAAAGTCCTCTTTTGCAGTTTCATATCTCCTTCTCCACTTATCCCTGTTCTGAGCGGTTGTTTTAAACTCCTTAGATGAGTCGAATCTGTGAATAATACAGATTGTGAATAACAATTAAATGTTTCTTATTAGGAGTTTAAATTTTCGGCCAAACACTTTCAATCTGTAAACGTACAAATATTGAACCTTCATTAAACATTCAAGGGTTAGAGGGCGGCATCAAACCTTAATATATTCCTATCATCCAAGCGACTCCTTTACTGATTTCTCGTAGCAACAGACATATTATTTATTATCGAGAAAATATCCCATATTTTTCCATGAAGTATGTTTACAATGTGATAAACAGATCCACGCCAGCTTGGTTAAAAAAAACGAACATCCTTCAACATGTTAGCACCTCCCATCCCACGGTGTCCTTAAAATACGTTAACGTAAGAACGACCTGTAGTATGTCATAGTCATGCAATGTGGGTTTAAGTCAGTAGCGTGCCTCTCATACATGCCCAAAAGTCAAGCTTGATGTCCGGAGGAACAAGCACCAATTTCTAAAATACTTAAACCGCATCAAAAACTACATTTCCCACTTGCATGTATGGTAATTAGGTTTCATGTCTCGTGATGAAATGCAAACAGAGCACTTTCCCTCTTAAGCATTGATATTGTGCGTAAAAACTACTACGTTTTTCAACTGACGAGTCCAAGTGCCCGATATAGGATCTAAGGACGATAAACAACAATTGACAATAGAAGTAATATCGAATGCATTAACCGTAAATATTTACGTACCTACTACATAGACTTCTAATGCCCAACCCCTCCAACTTCCACCTAGGAAGGAGAGCCCTAAGTAATTTCCATACAAAAAGAGAGATAATATTATATTTATTGAATAAAGAACATCAGCCACCAGCAACACTAAGGTCTAAACCCACATGAAATGCAACATGCAGCTCACCTACGTTAGGTGTCCAAATATCTCCGCCCAGAATCTCCCCAACTAGGTGAGCTGCATGTTGCAAGTTATACGTACACGGTAGATGCAGATGGTTACAGGAATGATTTGATAGTGCCTAGAAAGATTCTACGAGTAGCTGTAGAAGTAAGTAAGCACGCCACTGAGCTGAGGATATATTATTGCCCTATAAAGTATTAAAGTTATTGAGGCTACGATAATGTATGTAGGTTACACCGTCCAGGCGATATGGTAGGAGGCGGTGGAGTAATTTCCAATTTTCGTGCGCATTTCACCGAGAAATTGTCTTTCACGCCACTAAGGACAATATTATTATTTACAGTCTTTTTTATTTTATTATATGAGCTTCCACAACAACTGCCACTGGTCGTTATACACTCCTGTCATATCTTTTGCAAACTAGTGATTCTACAAATATTTTTCTTTACAAGAGAGTGGAACACAATACATGACGTTATTTAAAATAGAAAACGATGATATTAGAAGATCGGTCGTCTGATAATTCCACTAACGAATTTTCCTTCTTTAAATAAGTTGTCTCTCCACGTGTTGAAACTTCAATTTAAATTATTAATATGTCTTAGACAAAATAGGTGATGGTGTTAAGCTTCTACCTATGCTGGGCACTTCTAAATTATTTTATTTATTTTATTTTTATTTTATTAATCTTTCGAGTACCTACAAACAGTTTTTCAATAAGTATAAACAATATAACATCATCAACAAACACACCAGCGAAGACTCAAGGATTACCAAATTATCTGTGTTACAAAAGCAATTCATTATTAAAAAGGAAAATTAAGATTTATTCATTTATTAAACTTTTAATTAAAATTAAATTCCATCGGCTACCCACTCCTAGCTGCTATCCTTTTGGATCAAAGCTACTTTTTAAAAATCCTTAGAAAACTCGAAAACTCGTATATAGAAAGAATGGCACTAGGTACTTGCATTTTTTTTTATTCGTATGACACTCCGCGGGTAATTTTGGCGGGTAATTTTTGATGGGTATCGCTTCTTGTGTAAGATAAATTCAGTCCTAAGATAGAGCGCCATTGACGATCATGACGTCCTTATCTCTTACCCTTATTTTTTATTTTTATTTTTATAAAAGAGAATGATAACAAGATAATATATTCACAGACGACAACTTACTAACATATTTTTATAAAATGTTAGATACTGCCTTCTCATAAGCAACCGAATGCTTGTGTCGAGAGCAGGATTCAAGTAAAAACGAAAAACAACATAAATCAAAACAGCTGTATGCAAACATGGGCGTCGTCCTCGAGATTGGAATAGATATAAAATGCGATTGCTTCATAAAAAAATTAGCCTGCGGCGCTTAATCACTTTTCCCTATTTTTGTGTTACTATTCTTTATAGATAATTAGTACATAACACCTTCTTCCATGTCCCAAAAAATTCGCCTGCGGCGCTATTTACGCGTTTTTATACTATATTTCATTTTCAATTTTGTTACCCCCTTCCAGCTCTGAGGCTGGCGACGCTCATGTATGCAAAATACATACATATCGTTGACAAATTGAGTATAACTAAGCTTTGTGGAATAGGGGTGTATATTGTGATTGGTTTAGCCTTACAAAAACGAGATAAACATTTTTATTTTAGATTCAATAGTTTAGCCGAGGGACGACATTAATCAGTTTATGCCTATTATTATCCAATAAAACATCTGTCGCCGCCTGCTGTAATGAAATCGTGGTTCATCGACCTCCATTATTTGGGAATTATCACAGAGAGGACAGAAATTAATTATTATAATAAACTTATTACACCCGCCCTGTAGGAGTACATTGACATTATCAGTTTTCACTGTTTGCAATTGTGTGTAGGTACACATTGAATATTTCTTCTTTTTAAGAGTATGCATATTGCATATACCGACATTTCAAAAATTTCTAAAAACGGGAGACCTTATATCTCGACAACTGTTACTAAATATGCTTCGGAGCAAAATAGGGTAGATGCATTGAACATTTATCTAGGGAAAACCGTAAAAGAATTTTTATACCTTGTATTGATTTCTAAAAAAAATAATTTAAAAACACCTCTGACTTTTTTTCCGAAAGACGGAAACTCGTTTCCTGAAAGCCGCGGAGTATTTTTTTTTGTATTGATAATATGCATAAAAATCTAGGGAATAACCGTTAAAGTTTTTTGATTGACGCAAAATTAACCCCAAAAAATGGAAAAAAAACGCTATTTTTATCATTTTATCATGCGATGGTTCATGCAATTTTGAACCTTATTGCAGTGGGAAATGACTGTGACGTCATTCTTGGTACCAAGGACTTAAACTGTGTTTAGACTCAACGAGTCTGTATTGACACGATAGTTCTCCTGTGATGTGGAACTCCAGCTCTCTCTCCATCGCTTCGGTGGTCTTCCTGGCGGGCGTTGACCATCAGGCACCCCATGCAAAGCGATGTATGGGAGTATGGTGTTGTTCATTCTTGATACATGTTGGTGCCAGAATCTCCGCCGCCGTCGTCCCCATCTGACTTCATCTTGGGTATCACAGATTTCTCGAATTGCGGCGTTTTTCACTCGACCTCTCCGAATTCTGCCGACAATAGCTCGCAGTGTCCTCATTTCTGTGGTTCTCAGCATACTCTTTGTTCTAACGGTGTCTACCCTCGCCTCTATGCCATATGTCAGAATAGGTCGCACACAGGTCTTATAGATTTAGATTTAATATTTATTTATTGAAAACTATCTTTTACACGAGGACCTGCCCCTAAATTTTATAGGTTCGATACAACGACTATTGTACACATGATACTTATTTATCTTCTAGCACAAACAAGTACATCATATTTTTTGGAGGAATAATTTTGAAGATTGGACATTGGGTTGACAAACACCTTGCAATAGCTTGATGATTCGGATGTTGCTCTCTAGTGTATCCTGGATGTAGCAGTAAAAAATCTTTGACTTTCTTTTCTTCTGACGAGGCCACCTTTCGGTGGTAGATGCCAAACGGTTATAATAATGATTGGGTAAAGATACAATTTCTAGTAAGACTGTATGAGCCATGTTGTGTCTGAGTGTGGCCTTTGAGCATGCTTATATGGAGGGAGCTAAGATGACTTCGTACACCTGAATGGGCCAGCGACTGAATTTATGTATTAAAAACATTAAATTTAAAATCTGACGACTAATCTTGCTTGCACACATATCTTCTAACTATTTGCTAAAGTAATTTGTCTGCGTCTCCGTAAGAGTGAAGGCTACCAATAAGTTCTACATAAGTGAAACGCATCGCTATAGCAAAATGAATTAAAACGCTTCAAATATTGAAATTTTACTTACAAAAAATCACTACTGACAACATCCCATCTCTCAGTCGATAAAATATCAAGCGGCTTATTGCCAATAAAGTATGGATTATTCACAATATACTTAGGTACACGAGTATATTTTTTAATTAAAATGCTAAAGTAATTCGTTTTATATGAACTACGAGTAAATTTTCAACATCAAGAGAACAAAAGTTCAAAATTCTTATTTAGTAGGAGAAATTCCACCATAAGCAAGCAACGATCTGAATTGACCTTTCATTGTCTTTTTATTCGGGTTGACTGTAAGATATTGCTTTTAAAACAACTCTGCCCTTTAGAAGACTGTTTTTTTTTTAATTAATGAACATTTTTTGCCAATAAAGACATCTTTATTTATATATTACTTGGTCAGTCCCTTTACATTTCCAAACTGCTCCGTAAATTTCTTATAAACGTATTCTCTCTTTTTATTAAAATCTTTGATAAAAACCAGTATATCTTAGTTTAAGTGCCCGGTGCATCGAGTGGGTAAGGATAATGCTAACAAAACGAATTATGACAAAAAAATAATAAAGAAGTACGAGGTGGGCACCTCTCTAACGAGGGAATGTCTCATATTTTTTGTTCCTCATTGGTCAAATTTTGTTTCATTACTAGGTTACCTGGAAGCGATAGCAAAATTAGCTCACATTTGTTACACTAAATAAACATTTGTTATCTACTGCTACAAGGTTTCAGACTTGGAGTATGAGGAATAGGAGAGGAAATACGAGAAACTGAATGGGACAAAGGCAAGGGCGAAACAGATGATTGTAATTATATACTCGTCGATAGGTGCTATCTGATCATCCTTCATTGTATGCATTGCATGTAATACCTATTGTGGTCCGAGATGTGGTCGGTAGCTGAATTAGAGACGCCCTCCTAGACTTATGCTGGATTTCACCAACTTTTTGAGTGAATAATAGCAATAGATAGGAGCCACCTAGCACAAATTTTGTATGAAAAATAATGATAAGTGACTCCTATCTCCGCTATTTATCACCACCAGCATTGAACTGACTGTCCCAGAATTTTTTTATTGTGCTTGAATTATGTATATACGATAATTATTATTATAATTATCTTGCTTCAAACTATATGTCACTGACAAAATGCTAACAGAGCCCTTTACACTCTTTAGCATTGATATTGTGCATTATTTATACTTTGATTGTTATATGTCTAATTATGTAAAACTGACGAGTCCAAGTGCCCGATATAGGGTCTAAGGACGATAAACAACTATGTATAGTTGGTGATATCCAGCATTAGATACTCCTTTTAATATTAAAGGCAAATAATTTAAT
The DNA here is from genome assembly GCA_963576895.1 of Ceraclea dissimilis. Classification (NCBI taxonomy): domain Eukaryota; kingdom Metazoa; phylum Arthropoda; class Insecta; order Trichoptera; family Leptoceridae; genus Ceraclea; species Ceraclea dissimilis. The sequence goes on from OY756377.1 coordinate 4,896,421, forward strand.
TGGTACGTAAATAGGTAGGTAGGTACCTTCTGAAAGATTAAGAAATAAGACCCATATTACTTACATTTTATTTTCTGTCGCAATACTCGCAGAACTTATTTGTAATTATGGGAAATGCAGTTGCAACACGCTTGAATTTTTTTTTCGTTGTACTCACAACACTAAGTAGCGTTTGTTTGAAAAGATCTTATTTACCGCAAGCAGGTGCAGTGGCTGATACAGGAATACGATCTGGAAATAGGTGAACGTTCTGTACCTGAAGTAATTTCATTGGAAGTTGAAATGAGTTGAGGAGAAATTCAATGAAATCGCAGATGAGATGATCGTATGTACGTAACTTCAATAAAGATTTTCTGAATATATCGTAGTAGTAATATGATTATTGTTCTCCAACGTTCCATTTCCAATGCACAGTCAATCAAAAATAATTAAGTGAAACATAAGGCAGGTTAATTGAAACTGTTTCCTTATTAAAAGGCGAAGTATTCGAAAAGCGATGTAATGCATTCTGCTTGCAATAGCAGAACATTTATATATGTACTCGTACTTCAAACAACAATATGCTTTCGTATACTTTCCGAGTATTGAAGTGACTGTTGTTAAATTATGAGAGTTGCATCGGTTGCCTCATTGAAGTTACTTAGAGTTAGAATTCCTGTTAATTCTCTTCAATACTAGATTATAGTCGTATGGAATCAACTTCATCACAAGTTTACGTAAGAACATTTCAGCAAATGAATTGAAAGACACAAAGTTATTCTAGGAATTATTTACTATCGTAATGTATATGCGAGCTAATGTAACGTTGCGTATAAGCCGAGCTTAACAGCAATTAGTCGAAACATAAAGAGCTTTAAATAGCAGAACATACAACTTTATAGTAACATAGATTAAGTTTAAATACTTCCGTTCGGTTTAACAGTGTAACAACTCGATACAAATCAAATGAAATAAAATATACGATATACGGATACGTATCTTCGAATGTAAGTATACGAATGCTTTAATGTTATATGTATTCCGATAATAAACGTTTTAGTATCCCGTAGTTTCTACACCATACATTGTAGTCGATATAATATGTTCTACTGTGTGGGTCGCATCCCTTGCTAAGAAGGAATTACGAAAATGCTTTAGATATTCGATCGAAACACAATAAATTGAAATGAAAAAACACAAAAAAAAAAAAATAATTCGTATTTTATCTCATTGTTTCACAACCACGGCGGTTGGCTGGAAGATATTGCCTTGGTAATAAGCCCGCCGTTTGGCAATGTTTCGTATCTTTTCTAATATTATGCGGAGGCATGACTTTGCCAACACACTTCTCAGTATTATCAGCCAGAAGAGTCTACATATTATCATTCATGATTCACATATACATAAACTCATCAGCCTAATACTGGGAAAAAATCAATCATCCAGATATCACGGATATCACAGGATTAGGCTCAGATGCACGGGGCCTAAAATAAAAGCATTGTGCCTGAAATATCAGTATTTACAAATCATACAGATGACATAAGAAATAATATGAGGATGTATTTTCAAGTTGTTTTGGCCTAAGTTGATTATTCTTTTTCATTCAAAAAATATAATTTTGTAAATTGTCCTACATTGAACAGGCAAAATTTGGACGTAATACCCCGTCATACCGAAAGTGAAATACCCGTCGTCAAATTATTTGAAACCTGGCATGATTTCAGATTACAATTGTCAGATATTTTGACACACCTACACACAATTTCAAACCACTTGTCAACTTTTTTAGGGTGTAGAATACAAACATTAAATCTACTTAAATGATTGGTTCAATTCTGGAACTAATTAAGTTCGCACTAACTAACATGAACACCGGCCAAGCACTTATCCAGACTTTTGGTTTGGGGGGCGGGGGACATTTACTCAATCAAACAACTATGTGAAAGAAATTTACTATGTATAGGCATTGACTTTTTGTAATTTTTTTATCCTATAGTAAATGTACCAAATAATGAGATTTTTTTTTTGAACAGCAGGACAAAGTGATTAACCTGGTTGTTTGTACGTCTATACTACGAAAGACAGTGTGTAAATAGCGCCGCAGGCGAAATTTTCTACATTAGTATGTATCATATCTACCTAAAAAGTCGCTACAAAAAAAAACTAAGGCGCTCCGTGATAGCAGAGAAAATTCGTTTCATCCATCCTGTGTCGTATATGCGACAGATTTCGGGGGGGGATAGATCCCAACTATCCCCCCCTTGGATACGTGCTTGACACCGGCAATTTTTCAAGAAATAATTGTCCGGCAACTCGTATTTATCAACATGGAACAAATATTGATGTAGCGGCGTCGAACTGTTTCGGCAATATTTAAAGCGAGACAACGATTGAGTGCAAACTAGAAAGAAAGTTGACTAAGATTTCCAAGCCGATGGAAGATTCAGAAATTTGTGTCGCCGACAAGAAGAAATATGTAATGAATATTTCACAATAATTGCTCCGCTCAGTTTTTGCATATCGCCCCAAGTTGCTGCATGTTGCGGGGAATTGCTTGACGTGACGTATTCTCGACAAGAATTTCCGAGACCGGAACAATTTGGTTGCTCGTGTATGCGTACCTTAAGGCGTTCTTTTTTCAACCATATCATCGTAAAAAAATTAAAACAGATTTGTTTGAATTGAACCTAATATGAGAAAACTGCCATAATGTATATAAATATTTTTTCTTTTACTGTAATGATGAATTTTCAAATACCTACTTGAAAAGAAATTACATAAATTTTTCGTAATATTGAAAAAACGATTTACATTTTACTTTTTCTAAGAATGTTTATATTTTTTCTTAAAAATATTTTCCTCTAAACCAGTATGTATCTACGATCATTTTATATATTTGAGATAAGAAAATATCCTCAGTAAAGATGTTTCTTGTAAACAGTTCAATAATAGTAAGAAAACAGTTTTTTTCTGGTTTACTGTTTCCAAATTACATTAGGTTTGGTTATCTGGCATTAGATATTATTTTTTTCCCGATACATATCTTGTCTCGTTTGAAAATATCCAAGATATTTATATTTTTCTCCTGATGTTTATATACAGAATGATTCTAAGTAGTCACAAAAATAATTTGTTATATTGGGAAAACACCGTTAAAAACCGGTTTAATTTATTTATAATTCCGTTTCCAACACTTTGCTAGCGAAAGACTGGACTAAACCACAAAAATATATAATATTATGATTTTTTAATTGGCCTCATTGTCACATTTTTTTACCACCAGTAGGTACTTTAATACCATTGTATCTGGACGTTTATAGAATATGGAAGGAGGTATACCGTCTAAATCTTTGAGCATCATCTAAATCGCTTTCACATAGCCCATCCTATCTTCCTGTAGTGTCATTTCCTTCATACTTCCTCAAATTCATTTCCCCGAAGGAACAAATCGTAAACAAGTACTTAATTATGCACCCACATGTAAGTACGTATTTTTTTTTATATGAGCCTTGCTTTCTTCATGATATTTATATGTAATTAATGTAATAGTGTGCTGTGTGGTTTATTGGAATAAATTCATTTTAAGCATAAACCCGCCATACCTCAGTCTTTTACACTGTATTGTACTGATTGTATGCGATGTAAAATCTAAAAAAAAATTGTTTTAAAAAATACTAGAACTGATAATTCGAAGCACCATGTGTATGCAAATATTGAATTTTAAATTGACATAAGTTATCTTTGTGGGTTTTTCTTGATATTTTATGTGTCCGTAAATTAAGCTAAACGGCTTGGAACAATACGATAAGAAACTAACGACTAATTAAAGTAACTAGGTATCTCCCTTATAAAATATTACTTTTGAAAAACAAAATATTGTATGACAAAGAAAATAGGGTGAGACTAAAGAAAAATGATTATTTGAGAAAAAACTTTTTCGTACAAAGAAAAACCTATTTAATTTCTTCAGACGAATGGTACCTACCCAGTTTGATTGTAATATATCAAAGTCCTTAGCACACTACCATTGTCCTATTTTGTCAAAAACAAACTTAAAATGCATAGAAATAGAAAGCAGATAGTAGTTTAATTATTTTTCTTATAATACGTTTCTCTACGACGCGTCGGGCGCGCACAGCGCTTTTGATTATAATCATAGGGAGGCTAGAGCATGAACACATTGACGTTGAATGCATCATCATTAAACTTAATATTTCACAGCTTTTCTAAAAAAAAGCTATTCAAAATTCAATAAAAAACTGACGGATAGAAACTCTCTTTTTTACTGATAATATACCTACTCGAAAAATTTTGTTACAAAAAAACGAACAAAATCAACAATGTATTTTTATAATATTATTAACGTAAAGAAAAGCCTATATTTTAGTGGTTGGTTGGTTGCCATACACGCGGAAGTGCACAGAAGTTTACTTCTTTGAAGGAAAATTATTAATTGGAAATCTCGTTCATAACGAATACTTTACCCTCCCAGTCTCCTGTAGTACATATGAAAATATCTCTCGAATTATAGCAGAGAGAATTTCCAGAGCCTTTTTGAAGTTCTGTAGAACTTTAGAAGAACAGAAGTACCTGTACCTGACATTCTTAGTAATTAATTTCTTTGAAAAACAAGTATTCTTACACAGTTTGACCGTTTAAAATGATTGTAAGATTGGAGAGTTGGAATGAAGATAAGTATTTCTTACTTAGCGGCACGCTTTACCTGAGCCGAAATATAAATCTTTCCTTAATTTTATTTCTTAAAGCTCAATTAAATTTTATGGCTGTTTTATTTCCAGGTGACTGAAAGATTTGGTTATCACAGTTTTATGTTAATTAAAACTTCTTTTGTTTATAGTGCTTGGCTTCTCTCATATGGTATCCAAAACATGTTACAATAAAAATTTAGCATTTTTTTTTCAAATGTCATTACATATTGTGAAATGTGTACTCGTATTAACTTTTTCATGTCAATCCTTACGCTCTAAACTCATTTGCGAATGGAATGTATAATACTATTGGAAAAACATTTTTGCCCTTTGAAAAACAAAGAAAGATGACTTTAAAGAATTTGGCAAGCTAACTACTTTAAAAAATATCTCAATCCGCTCCTACTTCCACATTGAGAAAATACTTTTTCTGTAGGTTCTGGGTATTTCGTCCAACAATTTAAAATCGTACTTTTTTCTAAGATATGTAGCTATGATCACTACAAAGATAGACAAATGAATTTTTACGGTAATTGCCCCTAAAGAAAGCTCCAAAATCTTTGATAATTAAGAGCTTATTTATTAGACAGCCTCGACTGATTGGAATAAAGAGTCCGTTATTTAAAAAATAAAAGCGTACACCAAAAACCATCCAGATACTCAAAAGCCTGGAGCTTTTACCCTTCGCAAAGTTCTATCCCTTTGTTTACAACAATTTACCAAACTCGAGAGCATTTATCTACAAAAGTGCTTTTCTTTTATCTCATATTACACTGAAAGCCTGTGGGCAGGATTTGCTTTGATTTAGACCACCGATGAAAAGTAACTATATTGATATAACTAATACTGATCTTTTTAAGTTTAGCGTTAATGAGATCAAAGGTGTCATATTATTTTGCTGTTGTAGCAAAATTTTCCTTACAAAGAGGCTGCTTTGTCTACTTAACTCTTATACTTATTTTATTTATTTATTTTTAAACACAAAATATCTCACAAAATAAATATTAATTAGAGTTAATCCCACGATATTAGAATGAAAGTGCTATATTGCATTACATAGGCTTCGCCAGCCTCAGAGCTAGGGGGGGGGGGCAACCAAATTTAAAAATAATAATGTAGCATAAAAACGCACAAATAGCATTTTTTTTTTTTGTGCGACGAACGTCTTGATGTGGTTTGATTTATTTGAAAATGTGTACAATTAATACGAAACACAATTGTATATATGAAAAATGATTTTTATAAAAAAAGTAATAACAAAATGGCGACGCAGGTAATTTTTTTATGAAAGAATTGTATTTTGATGGATTTTCATGAAAAGTTATGATATGATGGGAAAATGAGTTGTAATAATGTGATTTTTTGTGAGGTTTTATAATTAAGTGTGAAAAAGTTTATACCTATTACAATATCTAGGGGGGGCAGCTGCCCTCCTGCCCCCCCTGACGATGTCCATGTTGCATACACCTATGTACAATTGTACATAGGTCATGTTGTATTGTATAAAGTCTCTCCTAGTGTAGAAGCAGAGTTCTCCTGTGTTTGTTCATGGATGTAGGCGATTGTGTAACCTTACTAAAGGAGAATGCTCAAAAAAAACCCAGGCCCGGCGCAAACGAAATGTAACTCAAATGATAGGTAAAAATGAGTAATTAAATACTGCATGGGTGGCATCATCGAAATCAATGGCTTAATGGGTAAAATACCTATTCGAAGTTTTACATTGGTCACACGAATATATAAGAAAAGGAGCATTAGACAGTTACAATTGCGGTCTAAAAGGGTATAATATGATGAGTATAAGGTAGCCCGTCCTCTTCGTCTTCTTTTTCATCAGCCTTGGTCCCTCTACAGCTCGATATAAGCCGAAAGGAAAATGCTCATGAAATATGTAAAAAAAAATCAGGTCCGGCGCAAACGAAACCTAACTCAAATGATAGGTAAAAATGAGTAATTAAATACTGCATAAGAGGAATCATCGAAATCGATGGCTAAATGTGTGAAATACCTATTCGAAGTTGTATAGGGGAAACTTTGAATAGGTATTTCACATATTTAGCCATTGATTTCGATGATGCCACCTATGCAGTATTTAATTACTCATTTTTACCTATCATTTGAGTCACATTGCGTTTGCGCCGGACATGTTTATTTTTTACATAATTCATGAGCATTTACCTTTAGGCCTACATCCGGCAGTGGAGGGATCAAGGCTGCTGAAGAAGAAGAAAAATCAGACAGGCTACCTTACACTTGTCATATTATATACTTTTGAATCGCAATTGTAACTATTTAATGCTCCTTTTCTTATATATTCGTGTGACCAATGTGAAACTTCGAATAGGTATTTCACCCATTAAGCCATTGATTTCGATGATGCCCCCTATGCAGTATTTAATTACTATTTATTACCTATCATTTGAGGTACATTTAGTTTGCGCCGGGCCTGGGTTTTTTTCCCATACAAAATGAGCATTCTCCTTATAATGGTGATTTTTTATGAACTATAAGTAAATAATCGTAGGCACTCACTAACATCAAATAGATACCTATGTATTTTCTCTTCCAGGATATTTGTAAGGAAATTGTTCCAAAAAATAATGAGAAATGTAAAGATTTGAGTAAATCTTTCTTCGACTATACAACAAATACTTAGTACAGTACCTACTCACTTACTTTTGAAAAGATCAAATACATAAGTAAAAAGTAAAAATAAATACCAGTACCCAAGTATTTGATAATATTGTCCCAAAGGATTGTAAGTTATTATGTCTGTATAAAAGTACCTAGTATAGTTTTTAACCTTCCCCGGGGGCAAAAAGTTTTCTTAAAATAAATATTTTTTCTACATATTTTATATACATCCTTTTAAAGGTACACACACCCAAATGTTCTTCCGCACACTTCACAAGGAGCTAAAATCTTGAGTAATGACGTGAAGTGGAGAAAACATTAATTGTTTTTAGTATACGTGAAGTTAGAAACTTATAAAAATCAAATTATTTTTGTCTGTATACAAAAAATATCAATCTTTATACAGAGAATGGCCGTACCATAATCACTGCAGCTATGTCAAATTTCAATCTAAATATTGCTCTAATTAGAAAAGTTTTAAATGAAAAAATATCGTTGGCAGAATATCAGAATGCAGACGATATGTTGCGAATTTTCATGTAACACGGTCGTTATCAATAACAAATAAAATTTGTGTTAAACTTTCCAACGGTTATGATGTGAAATACAAATACTAGGTTCATATTGTTGTGAATTTCAACCCGAGTATAAAGTTTGGATTAGTTGATGTTTGCAATATGCTTGCATTATATTTTGTTAGCCTGCAAGACCTGCGTGAACTAAGTAAAACATTCCTTATTATTAATTAATTATATTCTGCCGGAGAATTTATCATCACCAAGAATATCTAATATTATATTATGAAAGTATTTTGGATGATATGGGAATTGGGATATAAAAGGGTATGTAAAGTTAATGAACGATCGTCTCGAAGTCATTCATCTTTCAAGTCTCATTATATTATTTCACTATATTCTTTATCCACATATATCCATATATATAAATATAATTTATGCATATAATTATATCGCTGTACCAAATAAATTTAATATTCAAACAACCGCCGCAGAAAAAAATCGTAAATATACAGAATTAGCAGGTGAAATAAAAAAATATTTGGCATTCTAGGTCGGTATATATAATCCCATTAGTATTATCAGCTACAGGAATAATACCAAAATCGCTAATAAACATTTTAAATTTATTTATATATAATTTATTTCGTCATCCAGTATAATCTGTGTGATTTGTAAATACTGATATTTCAGGCACAATGCTTTTATTTTAGACCCCGCGCATCTGAGCCTAATCCTGTGATATCCGTGATATCTGGATAGGTGAATTTTTCATAGTATTAGGCTGATGAGTTTATATGTGAATCATGAATGATAATATGTAGACTCTTCTGGCTGATAATACTGAGAAGTGTGTAAGCAAAGTCATGCCTCCGCGTAAAAAAAAATTGTCATATGATTCTTTCGGTCCACCCTTCGTGTCAAAAAGGTTCAACAATTAACAACAATTCTTTTTCTCCCTGCATGTTAAAGTTCGACACCTACGGTAATTTTTCAAGTAGTTTTATACAGCATCAAGATATGAAATTTCGATGTATCCCGGCCAGGCTATTTTTACACTTTGGTAAAGTTGTTGTCAATATGTCATGTGTAGGTTTGTTGTATGAGGGTAAAGTATGTGTATATTGACATAGGTAATGGTACAACATATCATTTTCACTGTGTGTACACTAGGGTATAATATTTCCTAGTATCAGCATTCAGCAAGCAACATTGTTACAATGTAGGTATTGGGTCAAATATTATTTTATACCTAAAGTAATTTTTCTAAGGTATATGAACTTTTCTTACTTGTGTTTCATTGTACTACTATATAATTCTATTTTTATATACTAATTGTTAATATTGACCGATTGAACTAATTGTGTGCACCTGTAACTGGGCGTTACTTTGACTCTTTATTTAGTGTAGAGTTTCCATTGTAATTGATTTTTAAGTTATGTCTGTATGTGTGTGCCATTGAATAAATAAATAAATAAATAAAAAAATATACTTATAAGTTTAAGACCTAGATTATACTATACTATACGTAGGAAATTTCGGTAGGTACAGTTATATGTAAACAGTTATACCCACAGTAAAAATGTAACAAGAATGTGTAAAAAATGTAACATTATCTATTGAATTCATCTTTCAAACTTCCCAACAGGATTAGGCATTGTCATGTCTAATATATTGTTTTATTATATCGTTATACATAAATACTATACTACAAATAAATACCCTCACGCCACCTCCCTTGCGGGGTAGTCAGAGAGAACGGATCGCCAGACTTTCCTATCCTGACACACATTTCAGGCTTCCGTCACATTTATGCAATTCATCATACATATTCTACGATTACTTTTACTCAATACACGTCCGTCCTTGAGTATCTGGTCAACATAGTCCAGCCATGTGGTTCTTGGACGGCCGCGTTTCCTACATAAATAAATAGAGATATGTATATATAAATGTTTTTTTTTTTATTTTAGATAGTGTTATAATATTCAAACCATTTGACCGCGGCTTAGATCCCTAGAGTTATTAAGTTAAAAATGACAAATCGCATTATATAAGAACCACACATTGGATCACTGCTAATATAATATTCACACGACTATTTTGAATAAATAATACAACATTGTTATACGCAAGTAGTGAATTTACAATTCACTGTTCACATATTAATATTCCATAATCACTGTTTGTATATAATTAGACGCCTATTGTGTATTCACATTCTATAACGTTACTGCTGTTTTGAATCACATTAACTACAGGTGCTATTTCTACCCGACCAAATGATTTTACAAATTTTATGTACAACATAACAATAACAATTTAACTGTTCAAGGGCATAATTTCAAAGATTATTGGAAAGTAACAAGTAGAAATGGCTACTAATGACATATCTATTTTATTTTATTTTTATTTTATTACAGATAAAAGTGCAAAACAGACAACAATTATAGATAATAACATGAAGATTAGTCCATTTATAATTCAGCTGTCACCCACAAGCATGCACCACATATCTACAGCTATACGATATTTCTAAGGTGTTTGAATCGCGTCACGACGTCTAGGAAGGATTCATGGCTAATTTGTCCCTTTATCCTAGTAAGTATTTAATTTCTATGTATTTCCATAATATTACAGGTCGAAATTTCATATTATATTGTTCAACATTTCGATCCGAATCTGATCCAATTGAAAGTTACTTTATTTTAATAACTTACAATTCACTATAATTATGAAAATCACTGTTCCTAATAATGTTAAACTGCTATCTTCAGTTCAGATACACGTATGTAGTATCTAACTACACCTGATATTGTAACCTTTAATTCCTATGGGGACTATTCAACCTTCGCAATATCATTTCATGTTGTAACTTGTAATTTTATTCGCCAGGTGATAGTAATATTGCGACACGTGTGTTGGGAGTCATACATACTTGTACCTCCGAATGGTTTTTAAAGTACTAATGTATTATCATTTATTTATTTATTCAAGGTACACATACAGATTTTACTAATGAATTAATAACAATATTAGTATATTAAATGTAGTGTTCAAGAAACCCCCAGTTATTAGTGCACACAATTAGTTTATCGGTCAATAGTAACAACAAATAAGAAAAATAAAATTTTGACAACCAAAATACTAAGTAAATTATAAAAGTCTGATAAATAAAATCTTGATACAGGAAATACATACATAAAATAAATAAATGAATAAAATAATCATAATAAAGATAGAAGGTGAAATTAATTATAGTGAATTTTATTTAGCAGATTTGGTCAGAACATGCAATTATTGTTGTTACTTTATGCAAACATTAAGACTGGCTTTTACATCAAAATGTCAAATTATGAAAAAAACTGTGTATAAGATAGACGATAAAGCATTTTTCAAGCACACGTGGTTGTAACTGCCAGAATTTTGCTTTTACCTACAGATAAATTTATTAGTCATTTCTAGTGTCGAATCGGAAGCATAATGGGCGGTCAACATGTTAATGTTGATATGTGCTGTTAAGGGCTTGGTACCAAGAATGACGTCTCGGTCTTTTCCCGCGGCATTAAGGTTCAAAATAGCGTGAACAATCGCAAGATAAAATGGTTAAAATAGCGTTTTTTTCATATTGTTTGGGGTTAATTTTGCGTCTGTCAAAAAACTTTTACGGTTATTCCGTAGATTTTAAAGCATATTATCAATACAACAAAAAAGAATACCCCGTGACTTTCGGGAAACGAGTTGCCGTCTTTCGGAAAAAGATCAGAGGTGTTTTTAATTATTTTTTTTGGAGAAATCTATAAAAGATACAAAATATCTTTTACGGTTATTCACTGGATAAATGTTCAACGCATCCCTATTTTGATCCAAAGCATATTTAGTAACGGTTGTCGAGATATAAGGTTTCCCGTTTTTAGAAATTTTTGAAATGTCGGTATGCATACTAGAGCCCTAATAAATTACGAGGGGACAATTTGTACAATATGAACTATCAACAGACTATAATAAATCTACGATGGAAACAAATTAATAACTGGCGACTAAACGACACACCTACAATTTGCATGAAACACAGGAATCGGACAATGTAAAACAATTTTAGCGTCAGATCTTTTTTTCATGATAATTTTAAAACATTAATTAAGCGATAATTACGTTGTTGTTACACATTATGTTATATTGATTTTTTCTCTTAAGAACTTCCGAGATTAAGACGTTTAGATGCATAACCGGAAATACACTGAAGGATAGGATACTTACTTACTTAACAAGTCCGTTTACACTAGGCCAACCCACCCCAATACACTGCAGCTGCAACTGCTTTGTCGTTAGCCCTATATAGGTCCCATTTATCACACCCCTCCGCCATATCTCGGCAGACGAGGAGGTGTTCGTCATCTTGTGTCTCTCCACAGCTACAGGAGATGTCCTCATCCACACTTATGCCCCATATATGTAGATTCTTTTTGCACCGTGTAACGCCGACTCGGAGCCTATTTAGTGTTTTCCACGTGCAGAAGGGTAGTTGGTGTCCCGGTCCCAATGTCTCCAGCAGTTCGGATAAGATAAGAAACACAGAAATCAGGAGGATGTGTACGATAAACATTGTCAGATGGGGAAGACAATGAAGACGATACTGGAATGGCCATGTAAAGTAAATAGAATGCAAGATAACAGACTTCCACATATCATGTTCCATGGCAACCCAAACGGAACCGGGAAGATCCCTGAAACGATGGCGTGACAGCTGGGAGTCCATATCACAGGAAGCCAACACGACGGCATATAAACAGATCCTCAGATTTATATGAATTGGAAGAAGAAGAAGAGTTAAAAATACTTTATAATAATTTAGTTGTATTTGTCGTCTGGCATTACGATATTGAGTTGGTTCAGTGTTTCCAACTTTCACCTAGATGCTATCATACTTTATGGTAATATCCTGTTGACAGTTTTGTAGTTCACCTTCTCTCAGTTATTCTTCAATTTTAAAATTGCTTAATTCAATAATTTCAGAGAGCAGTGATGCAAATTGATCACTATTTCAATAGCACAAAGGGCTTATTATTCAATTACCCTCATTGTAAAGCATTGCATTAAACAATACGTTATCTAATACTACGTCTATGCATTGGTGCACAAATTGCAGAGTCTTGGAGTGAAAACTCATTAAGAATCTTTCCTTTGTGTCTCGACTTTACAACGGAATTGCATTGCAGGGAAACCCGATGAATGGATGAGAGGAAATTGGTAAAATAGTGGTGGTAAATAATATCAATAACAACAATAATTCGTTATTCTGAAAGCAGACGAAAATGTTAAACAACATTTGGACACTTGTCGCCAGATGGAGCTAACTGTGTGTTGAATTTTAATTTAGTCACGAATCGCTCTATTTTATACAAAACTGTCGCATTTGTTATTAAAGCTAGGAGCTCAACTATGATGTTACGCATCTTTTCCCGGGGCGTTGAGGTTCAAAATCACATGAACAATCGCATGATTAAATGTGAAAAATAGCTTAAACTTATACTTTTTGGGGTAAATTTTGCTCCGTTTATAAAAATAGGTCATTTATCTACTAGATTTCAATGTTTATTATCGATACGAAAAATATATTTTTATTTGCAACTTTGGGGTAAAAATTGCTGCTTTCGAAGAAATAAATTGAGAGATGTTTTTAAATTCGAGCAAACGGTGTTCATGAGTAAAAATGCGTCAACCGTATGCTACGTACACGCCAAGACAAACATTCCATCCACACTCCTTTTTACTTACGAACACAACCAAAAAGGCGAAAACGTCGTCGGGTTGATTTGGTTGCGATAATTTTCTGTGTTGATATTGTCTATTCCACATCCCAAGAGGAAGGCATCCGTTCAACTACAGATCAATGATCTAGAACAAGAAGAAGAAGAAGAAGATATTGTCTGTGATTTTATTACTCAAATCACTGTTACTGATAATTTACGCATGTGCTACCACGTTGTAGTTAATCTATTTGCTTTATTGGTTTAGTATCTGCAACCAGTTCCACATCTCAATGGTTTTCTAGACGTCATATCAATGCTTTAGTTATCTCTAATTTTCGTTCAATTAACTAAAATGTCACGGGACTAGAATTCTGTTTGATAGTAAAGTTGTGGAGGTAATTGGGATATAATGTCATACGACTAGAATTCTGTTTTTGCAGATCTTATGAGTATTATGTCCGTCATATTACAGAGCCAAATTGCCAATTCTTCAAAATAATGCCTACATTTCATTGCATGTGTCTCACAGATAACAGCAACTGGTGTGGGGATGTGCATCACTATCAAGCACGCATAATAAATACGTACATGTCTACTGGGAGCATTTTTCAAAGGGTAACAACATTAGGTTAAGAAGAATGTGTGGGAAAACGCTGAGAGACTTATCTCTAATAAGGAATGAGGTTATTAGGGAAATGAGTGACTGCAAGACTGGTGTTGTGACAATAATGAATAAACTAAGTGAATAAACTAAGATGGTTTGGGCATGTTGAGAGAATGAAAGATGACAAAAAATATTTATTTTAGTGAGCGAAGACGGGTGAGGAAGCGCGGCCGCCCGAGACTGACCTGGTCCGATCATGTCGATCAGGTTCTCAAGGATGGACGCTTTTTGAGTAAAAGGAATCAGAGAGCGTTTATAACAAATTGCATGAATGTGACGGGGGCTAGGAGTGTGTGTAAGGATAGGGCTGTCTGGCGCTCTGTCCTCTCAGCCTACCCTGCAAGGGACGTGGCGTGAGGGTATATATATATAGAGAGGACAACAATAGGTATTTTTGTGGTATACCTACTTACCTACCTCATTTTTTCTCTCGCCGTCTCATTTGCTTTTACGCTAAGTTCGTTTGTCCTTTTGTTTTTATGCTCACTTTTTTACTCACGACACGTTTAAGAGAACGCATACCGACATTTCAAAAAATTCTAAAAAAGGGAGACGTTATATCTCGACAACCGTTACTAAATATGCTTTGGAACAAAATCGGGTAGATGCATTAAACATGTATCTAGGGAATAACCCTAAAAGATTTTTTATATGTTGTATAGATTTCTCAAAATAAATTGTGAAAAACACCTCTGGTCTTTTTTCCGAAAGACGGAAACTCGTTTCCTGATAGTCGCGGAGTAAAGTTTTTTTGTACTGATTATATGCATTATAATCTAGGGAATACCCGTAAAAGTTTTTGATAGACGCAAAATTAACCCCAAAAAATGGAAAAAACGCTATTTTTACCATTTTATCATGCGATTGCTCACGCGATTTTGAACCTCAATGCCGTGGGAAATGACTGTGACGTCATTCATCCTTGGTACCAAGTCCATAAAGCCAATAAAAAAATGATAATAGGTAATAATTAGGTATTCAAAGAGTTGATTACAAAAATGGGGTCTTATACATTTCTACAATTAAATATGCAGGTAAAATTAATAATAAAGATTTGTTTTACACAATGATATTTTAATTTCTACATTATGGCGGGGCGGGTTGGACATGAGGCTCGTTATCGTACGATTATATTACGGAAAACCTTTTTTTGCTTCAAAGTGGAATTAATTACTTCCTTTATAAAAAAGTTTTGTCAGTGCAGTGACAGGCAGATGATGGGTATCTCGAGTTCTTTTTGCGTGTTAACGAGATTGTCGTACTCGGCACTTCCATCCGACACTTGTGACAATTGTAAAATGAATTTTAATAAAGGTTTGATATCATAATTATTTTTTTAATGAAAATGAATTACTATTATTAACGAAATATTTAATTGAGATTTACTTATTGATTTGTTGTGTTGAAATGGTAATGTTTTTTGTATTTTTATTATGTATTTGAGAATATTAAGACACTGTGTTCCAACAAGAAATTGTTAAAGGCTTCCGCCGTTGATGTGTAAATAAATAAATAAATAAATATTCAGTATTCCTTTTCAATATTAACAGTAGGCATACTTCATTCCAAAAATTTCAAAAAACAGGAGACTTTAGATCCCGAGAACCTTACTAAATATTATGCTTTATAAAAATAGGGTAGATGCCTACGAGATTGAAACTTTTTTTAGTGAATGAAAGTTTTTATATAACTTGTATAGATTTCCCTGAAATATTTGTGAAAATCACCTCTGATCTTTATTCCCAACGACAGAAACTCGTTTCCCGAAAGTCGCAGAGAAGTGTTTTTTTTTTTTGGTTTTGATAGGAACGACCGTATTTTTTTTTTTAAATAAAGCGAAATTAACGTCTCAAAATGGAACAAGCCCTATTTCTAATATTCAATTATGCAATTGTTCATGCGATTTTGAGTCTAAATGTCGCGAGAAATGATCGTGAAGTCATTTTTTGGGTTCCCAGCTTTAAATAGCGAGTTGCATGTCTGTTCTCCTTTTTGTCCAAAAATTTCATAAAGAATATTTCTCATACTTAACAACTTGAAGAGTTTGAAATATTTGAGTTGCGACAAGATGCGACATTCATACACCTGATTTGCTAAATATTTCAAGCGCATAAACCTTTACCAAACGTGCAATTTCGTTATTCGTAAATTAACACTTTTATGTAAAAAATAATGTTGGAAATTCCGTTTAATTGAGATATCAAAAGTTTCCTTTTGCTATCGATTTCATCTCGACCTACATTAGTAATGATAATCGCCTTTGTGATATTTCTACTTAGAAGTCTTGATTCCGTAGAGAGTTCCTAGTAAAGATTCGCAAAGCCGATACTATAAAGGACTCTTCAGCAAAAGTAGAGATAGAAATACAACTATATTATTGGGTACACAATGTAAGTGGTATTTACAATGAAAAAACTCTGAAAAACTGGAGTTTTAAGATGTTTTTTCACGGAATATGTTGTTATCCGCAACATGCGAATATTGCTTTAACTGTTGTGGTTACCTTCGTGTTTTTTTATTATTAGATTCGATCCCACGTATTGTTGCTATGACGATTTTTGAGCAGAGCTTTGCACGACCGGCATTATCAATATTTTTGATGATCTGGAAATAACAATTCCGTACAAGGCATTGTATGCGTAGCACAGAATCTAAAGCAAAAAGCATACACATTGTGTAAAATCCTTCCGCAATTACGAAATTAAGTAGTGTTGATACAATTTTGAGTAAACTGGTACAAGATGCCTTTTCGCGATAAGCTCGGGACGATTTTATTATTATGATCGACTGGTCGGAAGAATAGTCATTGGATAAAGAAAGGATATTGGACAGTTTCTAAAGCCCAATAGGTAATGATATAGACTGTTTAAAAGACAGTGGGAAAAATCAATGGAACATTGTCCAAGAGTGTGAGTCTCCACCGTTGAGACTAGAGTAGGTACATACCTGTCTTATCATTCTAGCAAAATACTATAAAATTCTGTCCCGGCTATTGAACCACTTTTGCTCATTATCCTTTTCTCAAAATATGAATGTTAGGTGGATTTTTAAGCATTTGAAATACCCAAAAGGCGTTATGAACAAAATGTTTTAATGTACACCGTCGATTTTTGAAGGCTGTTAAGACAACCACGATGAAGGTTTTCATAACTAAAATTGATTATTGAAAATTGACTTACCTCTGGCTCTGGTCTTCGTGAGCAGTTTCTGGACGATGCTGTCATATGCAATTTCTTCTGCGACTCCCGAATCTTTCACCAACTTCTCTTTTACAGCTATGCAGATGTTGTGTTTTGCCAATAGTCCTTCTAGTTCTTCAAAAGCCTGTTGGAATAGAAATAAAAATACTTAGTAATATAAAATATTATATTATATATTAATATATTATATTATGTAGTTATCAGCGGCGTTTCTCCGTTGCGTGGCTACTAGTGACATGAATGCTGTTCTGCATTGACTTATGAAAGGATGCACGGTAGAAACTGATGTATGTGTGTATGGATAGAAAGGATTTCTGTAGAAGGTAAGCCGGAACTATAGTATATATTTTTTAATTATATTGTGTCAGATAAGACCTATCGTTTTATCATCCTAAATCAACAATGTAACACGATGGGCATTGAATTCTTAGGACCATTCGTCACTGGTGTATACCCACAAAACTTTCCATCACTGCACACTAAATAGAGACATTTAGAATGACTCGTTTACTTCATTGTTGAATTTAATATGTTTTTCAATGCTACATATTTGACCTACGGCTATTATTTTTTTTATAAAGGATCCAAACTTCAGAACACAAGTCAAACGCACTTTACAGTGAGCTAAAAGTCTGTGTCGTGCAGAATACATGGTCAACTTCCGACGAACCCAGTACCCAGTACCTTTCGCTTGGAATTTATGCTTAGGTTTACTTTCATTTTCTTAACTTAATTTACTTTTAAATTGTCTTTTTGTATTTATTGGTAATTCGCAGAACCTTCGCTGGTCTATGAAATGGTGATGTTTTTTTTTCGTATATATTTTTTGTGTTGACTGTATGGTTTTTAAGAGAAAATAACATAAAATAAAAATAAATAATCAATAAAAAAAAACTGTGCCATATATGTACTTATTAGGTAACGCTTATATTACGAACATATTTATTTCATTAAGTATGTCATGTACAGTGAAATATTATAGGCAATCATTTGTCCCTTACATTTTCTTTGCGTTGTTTTATTTCACGCTTGTTTGGTTTTCATAAAAATAATACCCCGACCTTATTATATATGTTGTCGTACCTGCATAATATTTTAACTTCAAAGTGTGTAATGTACGATGACGTCTTATTACTGGACTTATAAATAAAACATGAATCCCATCTATTATGGATTTATCATAGAAACCTGTTCATGAAAGTAATATGGACGTTGTGAAATGTAATACAAAATAGATTCGTTGACAACTGCCCCCTCCTCCTCGAAACTTCATCCCCGTCATTTGATCCCCCGTAGAGTTGGCCCCTTTGACAGTTGTTCCTTCGGACAACTTGTACCCTGTCCAAGTCGGTATCTTTCAGTTCGTTTCTGCATGTTGTGTTCCTCATATTCATACCTTATTAATTTCTTGGTACGAGCATTTATTGTGGTCAATAATATACAGAAATTATTGTAAGATAGATATGATTCGTATAGCGGAGGCCATGGGAAAACAGAAGAGGTGCCGGAAGGCCCTAGAAAAGATGGGCGGACGACGTGACCTCGGTAGCGGGTAGGCAGTGCTTCAGAAAGGCGAGGGATAGAAAAGACTGGAAACAAATGGAAGAGGCCTATATCCAACAGGGAGGGACCGAGGCTGACGAAGAAGAAGATATGTAATTTACGTAATGTTTGTAGGTATACAACATGCATAAATTGGCTGAAAGAATTCAGTTGACCCGGGGACCAATTATACGAGGGATCAACTCACGGGGATGAACTGTCGGGGATCAGTTGTCGGTACACCACGAAATCACATCAAGCGAAAAATATTAGGAAGTTATAGGGTAGAAAAAGTAGAACGTATACGATTCATCTTCTATAGAGTACGAGTATGTTTACCTTGTTGATATAATTTATTTAGAATTTTATTATAAAAACGATTCCAAAAGACCTTGTATATAGAGAATACGTATTAGGTATGTGTAGTGGATTATTTGTACAAAAAAAATCTAATATTTTACTTAGGTACTTGGTATATAAAAGCATATTGTTATCAATCTCAAGAACTAAATCTACCTACATACATACAAGTATTTGGATGGAATAAAAGATCTTCATTTTTATTTTCTGTTTGTTTCTTCCCCTTTTCTTGACATACGACATTTCATTGAGAATATTAACGCTTGAAAAAGTTGCCACGAAAAAAATGTAAGCCGGTATACGTCATTCATAATGATTTATACCAAAATTTGGTAGCGGTAATCTTTTCTCCCATTCGTAAAGGTGGGTTGGTAAGGTTAGATACCTTCCCTCTCACCTACCTAGCACACATGAGTTGATTGATGTATTTATGTGAATGTGCGTATAGATATGTCGCAGGCAATGTATTAAATGGTTCCTGGAGAAAAACGCCGAAGAATATTGTAGATTTGTTTTTCGGGTTGATCGTGTGATGATCAGATGATCCGATGTTTCGGCGAACCTACTGCCGCCTTAGTCACGGATTGTGAACTTCGGATCATCTGATCATCATCACACGATCAACCTGAAAAACAAATCTACATATGAATCATCGTGAAAACCTGCAACTACTATTGCCTAAGAATATTGCTCAATATGAATAAATCACAAAGAAGACTAAAGCCCTTCAGAAATATTCTCAACAGCCGGCCGACGATCACTCATAAGCCTGATGGAAGTTCCATTCTTTGCTGGGTATTTGTTGAGATATAACTACTTGTTATATTCAACTACAATATGTAGGAAATTCCGATGGTCTCACAAAACATAAATTGTGGTTCTTAAAATAACAAGTGTAATTATTTAGGTGTACGAGTATGCAGTTGATTATTTGTAGTATTGTACTAAAATGCAAAATAAAACAAACATCCGGGTAATGTATAAATGGTATAGACATTTTACACTTTACCACTAACGTTATTAATAATATTAAGGTGACTACTTTAGCTACTATAGCTAACTGCATGTATGGAATATAATAAATGGTCACAAAAGGTCGAGTAGGACGATGCTAAGTACAACTGCCATTTACTGAAACAGCTTCAAAAAAGTGTGATAAATTTCTCAAGTTTGGTAACGGAATGACGTAAGGTAGTTTTCAAAGTCGGATTATGTCTCACACACAGTGGAGCTATTTTTGTATTAAAAGTATGCATACCGACATTTCGAAAATTTCTAAAAACGGGAGACCTTCTATTTCGACAACCGTTACTAAATACGCTTTGGAACAAAATAGGGTAGATGCATTGAACCTTTATCTAGGGAATAACCGTAAAAGATTTTTTTATCTTGTATAGATTTCTCAAAAATAATGTGAAAAACACCTCTGCTCTTTTTTCCGAAAGACGGAAACTCGTTTCCCGAAAGTCGCGGAGTAAATTTTTTTCTTGTACTGATAATATGCATTAAAATCTAGGGAATAACCGTAAAAGTTTTTTGATAGACGCAAAATTAACCCCAAAAAATGCAAAAAACGCTATTTTTAACATTTTATCATGCGATTGTTCACATGATTTTGAACCTTAATGCCGTGGGAAATGATTGTGACGTCATTCTTGGTGCCAAGCCCTTAAATATTATATAACTTCATACTTTATAACTTCTCACTTCTAATCTTTACTAAAGGAAAATCTAGAATAAAAATGTTCACCCAGTTGACATATTATGTGATTATAAATCACACGAGGTTTTGTGGAGTCGCTGTAGGGATTAGAATTTGCGACTTCGAAATTCTTAAGGTAGACCAGATATAGATACATTATTAACTTATCTACTTGATTTTATACCCTCAAAGAGAGTTTACACAACGTGTGCTTTCTAATTATTGTTATTTTGTGATTGTAGAGTTTGTGTATTTACACTGTGAAAATACATTATGAAATATTATTTTAAATTTAAACACAAAGTTTTAATTTTCTCACAATAATTTATAAAAACTCGAGTACTTTCGCCGACTACTCCGCTCAGCATTGTCAAGAGCAACTCTATTTGATAACGTGCTCTTGATAATGCTGAGCGGAGTAGTCGGCGAAAGTACTCGAGTTTTTATTAATTATTGTGTGAAAATTAAAACTTTGTTATTTTTTATTAACAAATTTATTCTTGTAAAGCGTTGGATTTTTTCTACATTCCGTAGTATATATGTACAATGTAGTATTCCCACAATAGTGTAGAAGTTTTTTTTAAAAATATTATTTTATTGTTATTTTATTTATCAGCCACATCGATACTGTTATACAATAGAAGTTACAATTGCAGTCTTTACACTGCTCAAAAATATGCAAATGATTGTCTTAAAAATCTGTCAGTTGTTTAGCTACTTATAAGTCGTAAATGAGGTTGGTTCGTTGGAGGGGTGGTACTTACTAGGCGCGAAGGCCGATGAACACGATTCCCATCGAGTTACCTTTTGGATAAAATGATAGGTATAATAGTGTCTAATTTGACGTAATCCAACAAGATATGTTAGCCCCGGCTTCCCTTCTGCAGAAATCCACCCTTCGCCACTGGTACTTACCACCCGTCTTAACAGATTTCGTTGAGGGTAGAAAGGTGGACTGGAATTTATGAATATTATTTAAGCGTTAAATGATCACATTAACCTAATCCACAATCTGTCGAAATATAATAAGCCAGTTGGAAGTTCATTCTTCACTGTGAAGTTGGTTTAATAACCGAAGGTTGGTTCAAGGGCTTGGTACCAAGAATGACGTTATCGTCATTTCCCACGGCATTAAGGTTCAAAATCGCGTGAAAAATAATAAATAAAAAATATTTATTGGCCAGACACATAACAACAAAAACAAGACAATGCAATGTGCCAAAAGGCGGACTTATTAACAATCGCATGATAAAATGGTAAAACTAGGGTTTTTTCAATTTTGTTGGGGTTAATTTTGCATCTATCAAAAAACCTTTACCCTAGATTCCCTAGATTTTAATGCATAAAAATCCGCGACCTTCGGAAAACGAGTTTCCGTCTTTCGGAAAAAAGATCAGAGGTGTTTTTCAATTTTGTTTTGAGAAATCTATACAAGATATATAAAATCTTTTACAGTTATTCCCTAGATAAATGTTCAATGTATCTACACTATTTTGTTCCAAAGCATATTTAGTAACGGTTGCTAATATAACGTCTCCCGTTTTTAGAATTTTTTGAATTGTCGGTCAATAAGCAAGGTCGTCAGAGGGACAAAAGAAACGCAAGTGTTAAACGTTTTATGTTGATTGAGGGAGAAACAAAACACTGAAATGTTTTGTTTTCATTAGGAGATGTCCGTTCAATTTCTCCCACGAGTCCAATGTTTGGACAATTTACCCTTTTTATATCATTGTGTGACCTACACTAAAATGAATATGTGTTTATAGTGGGTATAATATGGAATCGCTTGACACCGGATGAAATAGTTATTCCCAAAATAAATATGTTTATTTTATTTCATATTTATTTATTTATTTCATACACGGCGTAAGCCATTAACAATAAACACAAACAACAAAACACCATTAAAGCGATCAATTAAAAACAAAAGAACCTAAGTAATTTTTAAAAATATCCTTCAATCATGTAAACATAAAATTATAAAATTATACCACAAACAAAAAATACACACCCTTCAAAAATATTTCAACAATAATTTTCTCATCGAAGCATGACAGTACAAAAATATAATAAAAGATTAAAAGCACTAAAATATATAAAATGAAAACATGTAGGTAAATATAAAATAAATATGTAGTATTAACAATACGAGTATCGCAAAAATAGGCAATTTCGTAACCCGTAATAAATAGTAATAATGGAAAAGAGTCATAGTTATAAAAACAAGAAATGATACTAAAATTATATACAGAAAATCCCGTCAATAATTAAAAAAAATACAATTGCATTAAAATAATATTTAAGTACATCAAAATTCAAGTATGTATGTGCAGGTAGTAAACACATACTTAATTAAAATTTAATTAGCATGAAAAAATGTATTGTTTTCTAACGTAATATACTCAGAGAGAACCAACAGATGGCAAAGCTGCCCATTTTAAAGCAATTCACCATAAACGCTCTCCGGCTTCTTTGAAAATTCAAATGTATCCCTTAAGTCCAGGTCAATTTCGAACGGCTCGCTAATTCACGTATTTATTTCAGTCATAAAACATATTATCTTTTTTGTTCATAATTCATCGTCTCAATGAACCCAAATCATCTATGCTTATTTCCTTTCATTCTAGTTGCTTTATCCATCTTACAGTCTCTGTTAAATCTTATTTTTATTTTTATCCGATCTCTCAATCTTTTACTCTACAGAATACCGTTCTTTGTTTGACGCGTTTTGCGTAAAATAGATCGAAGAGCGTGTGTGACTAATTGCATGAATGTGATGGAAGCAAAGAGTGTGTATTTGTATAGAGCGATCTGGTGCACTATGAGGGTATAGATACATAGATAAGTAGAAAGAAAAATGTAGATGAATCATGTACCCATGGGCACCGCCAGCCTTGGAGCTAGGGGGGGGGAGACGATTTTTTTTTTGTGAGACATCGTGAAGAGGCTCGTGATACGGTTTGTTTATTTGAAAATGTATATAAAACTTGGCACAATAATGAGTATGAAAAATAAGTTTTATAAAAAAATAATAAAAAAACAGCGCCGCAGGCAATTTTTTTGAAGAAACTAATGGATTTTCATACTTATTTTAGAAAATTTATGATATGATGAGAAAATTTGTGGTTGTAATGTGATTTTTTGTGAGGTTTTCTCATTAAGTATGAAAAAATATATACCTATTCCATTCTCTAGGGGGGAAGCTGCCCCCCTTCCCCCTGACGACGCCCATGCATGTACCTATAAATTTATTGATGATGATGCCTTGTATTCATTATCGAGATTGAATACATACTATTTCAATTCATAAGTACATATTATTGTGAGTTGAAATAGTGAATACTCTGATGCTGAATACAAATGAAAATATTGAATGCGGTTTTGATTCCTATTTTGCATTTCAAAATAATAGTGCTTCAACCTATCTACGAGTACAGGTACCTACTACACAGATTTATCTGTGTGACGAGATGAGAATGAATGTATTCCGAAAATCCGAACTACCAACGCCTGTTAAGTACAAGCATACCTCCTTCAATTTGTTGTATGTGTGTGTATTGGTGTGTATGTGTGTGTGTGAGTACATTCTGTCTTCACGTTCAATATGTAAATAAATAAATAAATAAAATAAAATAAAATAAACTTTATTGTACAGAAAAACATACAAGGGGCGGGCTTATTGCCAAATGGCAATTTCTGCCAGCCAACCCAAGATAGAAACAAAAAATGAGATATACCTAATTATAGATTCAGTACCAAGAGGGTACCTTAACTGAATACTCAAATACATACATAACAATAATTGAATTCATAAATACATACATAGATAAACATATTATACATATAAATATATAAATATATATGAATGGTAAATGGGATGGGATAGGGTAAGGGAGGGATGATGGGTTCAGGAGGGACGGGTTGTGGGATTTAAAATAGAAAGGTAATGCTGCTTCAGTCTACTCTTGAAAACGGAAATAGTTGGTGCGAGTCTGATGGATAATGGAAGGTCATTCCACAATCGCGCAGCCTGTACAGTGAAAGAATTAGTGAAAAAAGATGTATGATGGCTAGGGATTAAAAGCGTACGTTGTGCACCAGAACGGAGTGGTAGACCATGAGATGCCAGTGGAGTGAAATTCGTCTTTAAATAATCAGGTGAGGAGGGATTGTATAGGACATTGTATAGAAGAGAGAGGGTGTGGAGATTACGGCGATGAAATATGGTTAGCCATCTAAGTTCAGACCTGAATTCTGAGATGTGGTCGAATTTCCGCAGGCCATACACGAAACGGATACAGATGTTTTGCAGGCGGT
This sequence comes from Ceraclea dissimilis, assembly GCA_963576895.1. NCBI lineage: Eukaryota > Metazoa > Arthropoda > Insecta > Trichoptera > Leptoceridae > Ceraclea > Ceraclea dissimilis. The sequence goes on from OY756377.1 coordinate 4,921,799, forward strand.
CAATTTTCATGATCTGCTCCTTAGTGACGTCGATGTACGATATGTCCGCATAATCTAGGAGAGGTAAAAGAAGTGTAAGACATAGAAGAATTTTGGTAGGTTTGGGAAGAAAATTTTGATGGCGTTTGAGAGAATGAAGTCTATAGAAGAATTTTCGGCGGACTTCGCTAACCTGCGGGACCCAAGAGAGACACTGGTCGAAGTAGATACCCAGATTTTTGACCTTATTGGTCAGAGGGATGGGAGTATTGTCTAAAGATAAAGTAGGTTAAGAGATGGTCTTAATTTTGGGAAGCATTTTCGAACTACCTACTAGAATAGATTGAGATTTAGATGGGTTGAGGATTAATCCATTTTGCTGTGCCCAGTGGGAAATGCGGTCCAATTCACCATTCATTTGATTAATTGCAAGCGAAGCTTGATCCAACTCGAAGTGTGAATATATCTGAAGATCATCAGCATAGAGATGATAGTGAGCATTCACCTGTTCACTAACTGAGTTGATAAAGAGTGAAAAGAGGAGAGGTGAAAGGATGCCGCCTTGTGGGACCCCTGCCTCCAAGGGCAGCCAGTCGGAAGTTGTATTATTCGTCGATCTGATACACTGCCGCCGGTTTCTCAGATATGAGTTAAACCATGAGATAGCGGGGTCAGATAATTTGTAATATCTGAGTCTAGCAAGCAGTACATCAAAATCGACGGAGTTAAAAGCGCTGCTAAAGTCAAGCAGCACTAGAAGAGTGAGTTTTCTTTCCTCCAGAGCACCACGAATATCGTCAGTGACCTTTACTAAAGCCGTTGTGGTGCTGAAGCCGGTACGGAAACCAGATTGAAATGGAGATAGAATATTATGAGAGTTGAGGTGAGCGGTAAGTTGTTCATGCACAACCTTCTCCATAACTTTGGAGAAGATGGGCAATATTGAGATGGGGCGATAGTCCTTAGGGGATGACGGAGACGCTTTTTTGGGAAGAGGAATAACGAAAGCCCTCTTCCAAGCACTTGGGAAATCCCCAGTGTCCAGTGAAAAATTAATTATGTGGGTCAGAACGGACGATATGCAGTCAAGTATGAGTTTGACGAAAGTGATGCTCAAGCCGTCAGAACCAACTGACTTGGAATGAATAGAGTTAATAAGTTTTTTCACTGTTACGGCTGAAACATGGCGAAATGAGAAAGTGGGAATACCTAAAGGAGGCAGGTTTTGAATGCTAGAAAGTGTAGCACTCTTGCGGCTTTGATCAAAGTCACCGGGGGGAGCAGCAAAATGTTTATTGAGTAGATTGGGGTCATAGTGCAGGTTCGGGTTAGAGGTATCCTGACGATTCAAGCCCGTGGCATTCAGGTTTTTCCAAATATCGGTTGATGAGCGATCAACAAAGAGGTGATTAAAGTGCGCACGCTTTGAGTTTCTGCACAGTTGGTTGCAACGATTGCGGAGAATTCGATACTTTTCCCAATGATGGGAAGAGCCTGATCTATTGTACCTGACTCTGGCTCTGTCGCGTTTACCCATGAGAGCCCTGATCTCTGTAGTAAGCCATGGAGCAGGTGGATGTTTAATACGGACCATTTTGATAGGGGCATATTTGTCGCACAAATTCATGATAACATCGTTAAGCAGTCCAACTTTGTCGTCCACATTGTTAGAGATATAAACATCCTGCCAGCTCAACTCTGAGCACTCAGAAAGAAGTCCACTGGTATCCACCCTTCGGTAGCTTCTCAGTGGAATGACTTTGGGCTTAGGTCTAGGACACTTAACGATGTACCTAAGCAGGATGAGGTCGTGGCGTGAAAAAGCAGGAGCGGGGAACTGTCCATGGGATCTGATTTTCTGAGCTTGTGAGGTGATGATAAGATCTAGTAAGGACGTGTGATGAGTAGGCTGTAATGGGGCTGAGTTTAAGTTAAACGAATGTATCAGGTTATTCAGATTGGAACTACGAGAGTCAACATCAAGGAGGTCGGTGTTGAGATCACCCATGATGATGACGTCGTTAAAAACAGGGAGGTGGTCCTCCAAAAGACTTTCGAGTTTGTCAAAATAATTGATACCGGGTGGGCAATACATAACGCCGAGTAGGATATTAGTTTCGTGAATTCGGATTTTGAGGAAGATATACTCGGCTTCACCTGCGCGATCAGATGGAGATTGATCGATAATGAGGTAAGATATGTCGTCACGCAGGTATATACATACGCCACCGGCTCTCCTGCCAATCCTATCGTTACGAATTAGATTATAACCTGGAAGAGTGAATTGTGATGATGGCAGAGTAGGCTTGAACCAAGACTCACTAACCAGAAGGGCATGTAGGTTAATGTTTGAGAAATTGATGAGGAGGTCGTCATAATGAGCAGGAATGCTCTGGGCGTTGATATGAGCAATGTGCAGATCCTTGGAATTAGTTTGAAAGACGGAAAGATGTATGTAATGTACTTATTTATAATATCGCAAACTTTTTATTTTTATTTTTAATACTATTTTTAGCTGATTAACGATCATGTCTGATTTACCTTAGTACGGGCTCAGCCTAGTTAGGTGAAATCAAGTATATTGCCAATTAATAAAAAAAAATAAAAAAAAAATAAAAAAATTGAATCATCTGATGGAAAATGAAAAGTTCAATGTCAAAACACCACTTTGCAATCTTGTTTTTTGGCTTTGAGTCTTGGCACAACCTACTAAATTCAGAGTATAAGTTCGAATTTCTGTCTTTAAAAAAACGATGGTACGCTTTTTATAATCGTTGTAAGCTTTAGCTGAACAAAATCTGACTCTCAGTGTGAATTTATTTGTCAACACTCTTTTACACGATACCACACACATGACCCCACACAACCCTTGGATCCCTTCAAATGCTTTACATCGTTTGATGTCTGGAGAAAGCTGATTCAATGTGGTAAAGAATCGTCATCTTGTTTATACAATTGGTAAAAATTTCAGAGCAGTAGCTTTTCTGAAAATTAATTAAAAATCTATTTCAAACAATAACAACGATGAGTGATGCTAAATTTAAAAAAGTTTATTTTTTTATAAAATATCGATGGGTCTGCTTTACCTTGGCAACAACAACTAACGTCAGATAGGAAAATTAGTGAATAAGGGAACAATGGATTCAGTTGTGTACGAGTATTGTGTGATTTTGTATACAGTATTGTTACACATTATGTAATTTCCCTAGTAACATGATTTGACAGCATTACATGAATATCAAACAATAGTAGTGCCTAAGTAATGTCACATATTGTTGTAAAATAACACTATACAATTTATTAAATTTATTTATTAGCATTTTTCTCAACAACTTCTAAGAACGTCCGAAATAAAAACACTGCGAGCCATCTTAGGCAGAACACCCAGAGACAGGATACCAAACGAAGAAATCCGCAGAACCTGCAATGTTGAGGACATCGTAAGATGGAGCAGGAAAAGATGGTGGTTCTGGAGGGACAAGAAAGATGATTGATGAAAGATGATTGAGATTGAAAGATGGTGAAAGATGATTGAGATTGAAAGATGGACCCCACAAGAATTCCAAAGCTCGTCATGCAAGAGATCCCTAAAGGACGTCGACCGCCGGGACGTCCACCGAAAAGATGGAGAGAGAGTTGGACCTCTTAATCACAAGAACGAGACTTGAGCCCTAATTAAATAGATCTCAGATCTACTCAAATAGGAAGAGGATTTTTTTAACATTTTGTTTTTTTTTTCTCAACGTTTACCCGAAAATGTTATACAAGCACCATCAGTGAACGTTTTTATAAAAACAGATTGGATGTCTTTCTCAGAACGACAGATGGTACATCAAACATTTATTCGTGCCCTTCAGCCTAGGCTGCTTGCCAAAATTAATAATAATAACAATTTTATCGTGACATTTAGAATGTTGTTGGCGAATTACAGTAAAAATAATACCTAATTTCGGCGCTCAAATACATATACCTACTTACCTTAGAATTAGGGATATGTTGGAAATCGCCAAAAAAATCTCAATTACTTTAGCCAATGGAAACATAAAAAAAAATGAAGATTCAAACCGAATCAAAATAATGTCATCATATAAAAATATAAACTAGTCAAAGATGATGAACAATTAGGTATGGACTCGCAGTAGAAATTTCAGTAATAATTAATTAATTAAATACCTTGATTCCATAGTTAGATTCCTCATATATGATGCTCACATAACTCCATCCCATTTCTCTGACAATGTCGACCATAGCCTTCACTTGGTAGTGGTCTGATGGTATCGTCCGAGTGAAATATTCAAAGCGCTGTTTATTTGAGAGTTCAGGACTTGTGGAGAAGAAGGAAACCTGTAAAAAAGAAAATTTCAATGTTATTAACCTACGAGTATGCCGACAGTCTAATGCTGATATGAAACTTTCGGCAAATTCACGCTCTTAACTGAACCTCACGGTTCAGTTGGTAATTTAGCATACCAAACAAAATTACTACAGGATATGAAGGTAAACTTTCCCATTCATAGAAATCTCGATAACCTTCGTTGTTCCAGAGCCTCTATGCATATAAAATGATACCTATGTAGATTGACCCACATTTTCATAAACTCTGATGTTAACGCACCGGACACTTACCGGCTCAAAATAGTAACGGATAGTTGTATGTTATAAAAACAACTGACAAATTTTCAACAGGTTTATGTAGGTGTTCTTAAACTACGTAGTATACCAAAATGACGTCGTACGAAGAATTTGAGCAGAATCTATTTTACGTACACGTAAGTCTACCGTTGTAAATCCTACGTAACGTATGTCTAAGCATTATCATAAAAAAAGTTATGTGTCCGTCTATTGGAAGTTGTAAAAAACAAACTACCTTCAGTGTTGTAACTATATATAATAATAGTATTAGATATAATAATGACAACACAATATACTCCTCCTTTTTTGGGCCATCGACCCCTATCGCGAAACTAAAGGATACTTTTATGAAGAAACTGGGAATGTCATAAAGTTTCCTTAGAGTTATTTGGATATAACGTTTCTTTAAGACTTCCAGATTTACTTTTACTGTAAATGGATAGGGGCTTTAATATTGTACCCATATACCTAATACGTATTTATGTGTGTGTTTATTGTAAGGTAATATTGACATAATATGTAGTTTATATAAGGACTGTACTAAAATTCTTCATGTGAGAGCTGCGAGTACTAAATCCTGTATAACGACAGATCATTATTTTATTATAAATACTTTTACGCGGAGGCATGACTTTGCCAACACACTTCTCAGTATTATCAGCCAGAAGAGTCTACATATTATCATTCATGATTCACATATAAACTCATCAGCCTAATACTGGGAAAAATTCACCTATCCAGATATCACGGATATCACAGGATTAGGCTCAGATGCGCGGGGCCTAAAATACAAGCATTGTGCCTGAAATATCAGTATTTAGAAATCGTCTTACAATATTGCAAGTTAAACAAGTTAAATACGAGTAATATTCTCTGTATTTGAAAGCAGTTTGTTATTTTATTTACAATTTTTCATCATATTTGTCGTACTTTGAATCAAAATTAATATTATCTCAGTTGAAATATTCCATCTAAGCTCAGATGCGTTCCAGAAAAATCAATCAGTCAGCATGCTCTTTGGCTGGACTTTTTATTTTATTCAATTTGTTGAATATCTTGGAAGAAAAATAGTAATCCCAAGTAAACTATTTATCTACAATAATGCTGTTGCAAAGAGCTCTATTAGTTTTACAGTGAAGTTACCTGCGGTATCTTGAACAGCCTCAGCAAGTTGGCTACTTGAATGCTGGTCACACTGGATGCTGCTCCAACGACTCCAGAAATGACCTTCTTCACTTGTGTCTTGTTGCAGTGATATTCAGCCCCGTCAATATTACTGATGGAACCTGGTGACAAAGATAAAAAAAAGTACTTGAGAAAAGTAGCAAAGGTACCTTGAATAAGTTTGGGGCAGGCGAATTTAGAGAAACTCGCGTCACCAGAAGGATAACGACGTATATTATGAGACACGTTTGATAACTCAAAATGTCTTATTTTTTAAGTGTTTTTAATGAAAAAGACGTTTCGTTTGAGTTTCTTTGTGTAATAATAAAATTAGTATTTTACGTAATTAAGGAAATAAAGCAGATGCCTTAAGTGGCACCGGAAAATACATTAATTAAAAATTAATTGTTTATAATTACTACATATATTACTGTTGAAGAATCTTTAGGAGAAGAAACAGCGATGAATTAATGTTCTCTCTACCTCTTTTATGACTGTTTTAAATTTCCGAGGGTGAAATTAAATACCTGTTAAGTTTAATTATTCTCAATAGAATTGGAAAACTTTTTAGAGAGGGTCCAGGTGTTAAAGGGTACTCAGAGTAATTACAGATTTAAAAGCTATCGTAGATGAAACCAAAACAGTTAGACTATATAGAAATTCAATACGTTTCTTAATTACCAAATTACTTTGGACACTTTCGAATTAATGAAAAAAGGCAATCGGTCTTAATGGATCATTGAAAATCTGTTTTTGTACCAATTCAATAACACTATGGTACATAATATATTTTAATTTGACAAGTAGACCAGAATTTTAGGATTGATGTGGAAGAATAGTCCGTTAATTTTCATTTTTTGGTATGGTACTGGGCCTGTGATACATTCAAAATCTTACAATTGAGGTAGTGACGGGTATGTTTTGGAGAGACCGTTTTTAGTAAAATAGATTTCTTGTACATTTTCGAATATGATAGAAGACTTAAAAGTGGAAAAATGACAGTTGCAAGGGAGTTGATGCATTTGACGATGACAGAGTAATCTTGGTAAAGCAATAGTTAAAAAAAAGTAACGTTTTAACGATATACAATCCGAGATTTTCTCTGAATTGTCTGGGTACAGTATGGAGAAACCATTGAATATATTGATAGTGTTGGTGTCAGCTCGCACGCCCGGGCAAACTGTTTACAAAGATAAAATACCGGCCACGAAAACTAATCTTTTGAACAATGAAAGAATTCCTCTTTAGTACACAGTACACAGTTATAATAAATAATATTGGAAATATTTCATAGCAAAATTGTAATTGTTAATACCTAATCCTCGAAATGGAATGGGTTAAATTTCCCGCCGGGAATGAAATATTAAGCTTTGGAATTTGTTTATGAAAAATATTTTCTTACAATCATCCCTTTTGTAAATTAAAATTTAGTATTTCGGAGATAGAACTATTAAGTGGGGGAGGAACTGAAGTAATTTCAGTAATCCCTGACAGAGGTTACTTGTTGTAAAGAGATAGAGATTGAAACGAATTTATTTTATTATTAGGAACTCAATTGTTTTACTAACAAGTTGAAGCGAACTTTCATCGAAAGTGGCGAAGTGTTGAATAATTTCAGGGTTTATCGGAATAAATGTCCTAACTGATAAATTATTTTATTTCATCTATATCCCGAGCCAGATAGACACAAAACAGCCCCTTGAGGGAAAATTGCGGGATATTGTGGATTTATTTCATTCTGTGTTTTTTGGGGTGCTGAATCCGAGCAACAAATTTTAAAAAATGCAAAAAATGACGAAAATGATATTTTTTTAGCCTTTTTTGTTTGTAACTAAATTATCTTTCTATGCAAAATAATATCACGTAAAATTTTCTACAAAGGCTAATGAAATTTTTCTCTAAAATATGTTTTAAAAACTGGCCAAATTTTTTTAAATTGTGAGAATCTAAAACGAATGAAGAAAGTTTACCTGATTAGCTTTATAACAATTTTTTAGCAATTATTCTTCATAATACCTCGTTGGAATCAGTAAACATGAAGAAAATTTTCAGAATAAATTTTATTTAAAAATATTGTGAATTGGTATAACATTTAAACGAAGCCAATATCACCTGTTGAAAAAGTTTTTTTATAGCGTCAGTGCTTTCAACATAACAATACTAAAGAGCAGAATGTAAAGGTATGTACGAGTATTATTGTCGAATATTGAACAATAGAAAGTCGTAAACAGTCGTCCATATGAAATAAAAGTCAAATACGATCCTAATAAAGTAAGAATTTTACGAGTTAATTTCTGCATCATGGAAATCTTTTATAGCGGCAAACCATTTACTATAGGAACATTACATGATACAAACACGAGACTACAAATATTATTTCGTGATTTGTTGTTTATTGAGTTTTTGCCGTCAACCTTTCAATTAATTTTCAGGGCTACGTAATCTTAATTAATTGGATTATAATCAATTCCATTATTCCTTTAGGCAATTCACTCAATTAAAGTGTTGATTATATTAAGAATACCAAGAGTACTCACTGCTGAATACTGAACAGGGTAATGGGCCAGCCTCAGAGCAAGGAAGGGGGCAACAAAAATTTATAAAAATGAAATAGCAAAAAACATGCGTAAATAAAATAGCGCCGCAGGCGAATTTTTTTGGTGATACTTTGTGAAGAATGTCGTGATGTGGTTTATGTATTTATTTGAAAATGTAAATAATACTTTGCACAATAAGGTGTATGAAAAATGTTTTTTGTAAATAAGTATCTAAACAATAAAAAATAGCGCCGCAGTAAATTTTTCTTTAAACTGATGGATTTTCATACTAATTTTAGAAAATTCGTGATATTATGAGAAAATGTGTAGCAGTGTTGTGCTTTTTTGTGAGGTTTTATCTTTTAGTATGAAAAAATGCCCACCTGCCCCCCTGACGACGCCCATGAGCAGGGTTTTTGAAGAGAAAATTGCAGGACCTAATAAATAATATAGTTACGTAAATCATTCATTCACTAACTGATTCTGAAGCACTGTAAGTTCTAAATGAAATTATAAATAAAAAATGTATCCATTAGTAATTGTTTCATGATTCCATAATTTTTATAATATAATAACTACAGAATTAGAAATCAACTCATATTTCAATGGTTACACAGAAATACATTAGGCAGGTATAGCATCTAATTATCAACTTACATAATTCTTGAGGAAATCTGTTATGTTTGTAACGCAGGGCCCTGGCAACATTTGCAAGTTGTTAGAATACATACGGAATTTAAAACGCGATCGCAATAAAATACAAATATTACTAAATAAAATTTTAATTTACCGCAAGAATAAAGGTACAATAATAATACATGCGTAAGTATAGATTGCGGCGATTTGTTCTCTCTGCCTACCCCGCAAACAGATTATTTTTTTACGGGTTACAGCAAGTCCTATATAATGTTAAGGGTAATACACTTGCAATCTTGTTTCTTAAACCATGCATTGATCAAGCATTATGTTTATAGAGATTTTTAGGAAGAATATACTGTAGGGAATAATTGAGAGATCAAATGGCAACAACGTATGTCGATAGTAGTATAACATTATTGAAGGAAGCTGCAATATTACAAATCCTTTGGAGCATATCATTATTGAAAACGAGGGAAGTAAAAATACCTACATTATAATATAAAGAAATATGATATTATTCCGTCTGAATGGAAGTCGTCAGGAAGCAATTTAGTTGACCGATAAGTAGCTTAATTCTGCAAAGATCTGGGAAAGGAATACGCTTGTATCTGCAGTAGCTATATTTGGAAAATAATGATTCCATACATTCATAAGACAGAAAATGTACCTACTCTGTACGGTATACCTAATATTAAATTTACCAATAGGATACCACACCTACCAGGTGACTTAAAAAATATTTCTCTTATTTATTTTTGTCGTATTTACAAAAATATCCTCGATATAAATACGCGAGATGGTCGGTAGTCTGGTTGGTAACGCGCTCGACTGTTAATCCAGTGGGCGCGGGTTCAATCCCCGACTTACTACACTTCACAACACAAGCTTTTAGAGCTTTAAAGATGTATTTGGGTTTATTTAGATAAACCCAGATCCATTAAAAAAAAGTACTTACCTACAAAAAACACTCCTTAATTATATTTATCTATTTTAATTTGTAAAGATCTTAACTTCATAACTCAAGCACATTGTGGCGTATTTAAACATTAAATTCTACCTAGTGAATACGTCAAGTTATAATTGCTACAGATTTCCTAGAATCTAGAATACCCGCCGCTCTTTGTTTCAAATTTGCTTTCACTGGAGATGCAATTAGGACGGACGTGTTTTGAGAACGTAGTACGGCGAATTCTATGAATGAGATGAAAGAAATAATTATGCAAAACGATAGAGAAATTTTGACGCTGTGTTTTCTTTGCTTACCCCGCAAAGGGAAGCGCCAGTGATATTTTGACGCTCCTTCGATCCTATTGGTTAACATCTGACCAATCACAACGCTTCAGATTTCAAGTGAAGTTTAGACGTACGCAACCTAGAAGACTTACTTTCAAGCCCTGATTGATTCTGGTGTCCTTTAGGTGCCCGCTTAAATTAGACAGGTCTGTTTGAAGTGCTTTCTCTAAAAAAAAACATCCTCGTTGTAATAGCAACAGTGAAAACGCAAACATGCAGTTCACAAACAGTGGATTTCCAAAATTTTTTGTCCCTTGAAATCTGAGGCGTTGTGATTGGTCAGATGTTAACCAGTAGGATCGAAGGAAGATATCACTGGCGTGAGAAACAAGTCCGTGAAGGGGTAGAATACTATCATAATAATGATAAAGAATTCAGAGCATAATACCGTCGTTAAATAAAAATACTTGCATAATAAAAATTTAATATTACTACATGTCTCTAGAGTACCTTTTCAAAATGATATCTCCCTTTTACTAACGAATTAAATCCATACTTATGTTCAGCAGTGGGTAGCAATAACAATAATATGAAAATGTATGAAGAATAAAACCTCCGTGAAGTATGTAAGTAGTAGTCCGAGAGCCCGCTGCTTAATTTATGACGGATCTGTTTTTTGATCGAAATGTGGTATAAACGATAGCTTACCAATAGGGTATTACATCGCACTAGGGTTGCCTATCAAAATCTTGCCGCAACCCCCCCTGCCCCCCCCCCCCGAAAAGGTCCCTCTTCGCGGTTTTTCGCATTTTATAGGAATATGGTAAGAGATAGGAGAAAGTAGTCAATGACAAAAATAATCCTTGCTAAATTCTCTACAAAAAATGCCAGCATTTGATTACCAAGTACATCTGTCATGTAAATGTCAAAACAAAACGAACGTTTTACGGATTATAACTACACATACAAATCTATATTTTCGTTGTTGGTTCTTCGGGTTTCCTTACTGCGTGTAGAGTGGTTGAATGACCGAGCTTTAGGCAGCGACGATACTACTGCCATTTACACGATGAAGTAGCTTTTGTATGTATAAGTCCGTCGAAGAATCATTAATTTACTGTCGCAGCGAGAAAATGGTTGTAGTATCGCTGCCGAAAGCTCGATCATTCAACCACTCTACACGCAGTAAGGAAACTCGGAGAACCAACAAAGAAGATATGGATTCACCACGCTGCGAAAGCCTAGAAGATTATATTATACAAATCTGTTTCTATGATACAGTATTAGTATCCTATATCAACTAGTGGCTTAGAGTGAAGAGTACCGTTATACTTTCTAATTAGTAAATAAAATTTAAATTCCCTTGACCAATCCTTAGTTGGAGTATCCAGTGAATGCTGTATATAACCTTACTGCTGAAAATGGTTGATGAATGTCTTATGGACTCTTTTACTGGCATTTGAAAAGATAAAATGGCATTCGATCTTCTGGCATAGAAAGTATTTTCCACGACAGGAGCTGTCTTTATGGAATACACTTACAAAGCTGTAAGCGAGGAACTGGTATGTTTTCTTTCCAGCTACTGGAATATCTATGCCGAACTTCAAGAATCATAACAGAGTACAAAGAGTATCATAATAAAATTATTACCTTTGTTTTATTCAATATCCACCACAACTGAAACGTAGAATTCTCAACATTTCAACATATAAAATTGTATGACGTTTTATGTTCATTTTCCTTTATAATTTTACCTAGATATTGTACAAGTTTATTCTAACCATCAAGCGACGTAGCATTGGATGAATTGTGAAATTTATTGTATGTATTCGTGTTGTTTTAGTGGAACAGACATAGAGACAGCAAAACATTAGGGAATATAAAGAACATTGTACGACTGCGGTACTTCGAGTGTATTCCTCTCATTCTCTATACATTATATTTCCTGTGTTTTTATTATTTTTATGATAATGCGACTTGGAAAATTCAGAAAAATATATCTAGGCGCTGAAAGTTTTTTGGGGTATTCGAAACCTCTTCATCTTTTCTGATGAATCTCATGTCTATAAATCTTTGCCCAAAGAGAATTTGTGTGTTTGAATATAATAGTCAAGATTTGCTGGTTACTCATTGAGATATAGCGTGATGGTTTAATAGCATATACATCGTATATTAGTGCATTATACAAATATTGAATTTAAAAAAAAGGAATTCACTGAAACTACCTAGCTCTTTTTTTATTAACTAGTTGAAATTCGCCCTGGAAAGGGTGTTTTTACGGGTTCCAAAAAGGATCCTGGAAGGGCACCCAGGTGGAAGCAAGAGGGTCGGGAGGCCAAGGCTACGGGAAGGCGAAGTTAGGAAGGACGCAGCCGAATTACTCCAGGCAACAGATTGGAAGGTCGCAGCAGGGGACAAGATAGGTTGGAGGAGAAGTCTCATGGAGGCTAAAGCTCGATATGGGCCGTAGAGCCATCCAAGAAGAGGGTGTTTTTAGTCTTTCCAAAGTAAACATGTTAATAAACAATAGTCCATATTATTTTATTATCTTCATTTGTTAAGCAAGCAGAGAGTAAAACTTATATACTTATATAAATATAGAAATATAAGACAGACTCACTGTCAGATTTGTTGACATTGCCATTGAATAAAATTTATTGTTATTTAATAAAATAATAACCTAGATAGGTATCTATTCGTACATAAATTAATCTATACCTATATACAAAGTTATTATTATTGTGTACTACTTTTCGTTTGGTTATATTATTGTATTGGTGTGATATTGTAGTGCTATATAATGTTGTATTGTGTTGATACTAGGTTTGTACTGCTGCTGAAATAGTTTGTAAGAATGGTGCCTCTACTTTGAGTAGGTACCTACAGCAGTGTAGCTGTGTGGATTATGTTATTTAATTATTAATGTTATTATTGTTAAGTTGATACCTACTGTGTAGGGTATGATTTAATGTTATATTATAATATTTCAAACCCTGATAATTACGGGATACTCCTCCCCCTTAACACAAGTTTTACTTTATAAGGGGGGGTAAAACGTTTTAATATTTAGTTTAAGATCTATATACTCAAATGTAAATTTAATCTGTCTACTTATTGTTTTTTACACATGTTTTAAATAAATAAAAAATAAATAAAAAAAAAAGTCTGATTTTTGTAAGTGTTCGCACTAACTCCTGCATTTTACGATGGACCTTTGCGATAATATAGGCTGTGTTCTAATGTCGCCGGTTTTTGGAAAAAATGCTTTTCCTGGGAGATGTCATGATGATGAGGGGATCCAAGGATTGTGTGGGATCGAGTATGATATTGTATGAAAGGCCGTTGAAAAATAAATTAAGATCTTAAGGGCTTGGCACCAAGAATGACATCACAGTCTTTTCCCACGGCATTAAGGTTCAAAATTGCGTGACAATCGCATGATAAAATGGTAAAAATAGCGTTTTTTTCCATTTTTTGGGGTTAATTTTGCGTCTATGAAAAAACTTTTACGGTTATTCCCTAGATTTTAATGCATATTATCAGTACAAAAGTAAAATTTTACTCCGCGACTTTCGGGAAACGAGTTTCCGTCTTTCGGAAAAAAGGTCAGAGGTGTTTTTAAATATTTTTTTTGATAAATCTATATAAGATATAAAAAATCTTTTACGGTTATTCCCTAGATAAAGGTTCAATGCATCTACCCTATTTTGTTTCCAAAGCATATTTAGTAACGGTTGTCGAGATAGAAGGTCTCCCGTTTTTAGAAATTTTTGAAATGTCGGTATGCACACTCTTAAGTCACATTTTGTCCATCTCAAGCCTATAAAGTATGCTGGGTTGGTTTGTCAAATTTGCCGTTGCAAGCACGGGTAGCTCAGCTAGTGTGAAATACATCTTTATGGACATATATCTGCGAGAATATTTACCTCAGTTTTCGATTTGATTTGCTCTAGAATAACTACGTCCAACAATTTAATTAGGTATATTTAAAGTGCACATACTTATCAATATCATACCCCAGTATTGTCAATTGACGTAATAACAGTACACACGTCAGTATAGGGTTTCAAAATTCACGAGATCGCGAAGTATGTTTCTTATATGAAAATAAAAGCCAAGAGAGCAATGTACACAGTGTGACATATTATTATCATACTACATATTATTTTAGTATAAAACATTTTCTGTAATAATAATACGATGATGAATAACATATTTTGTTTAAAGGTCATTTACATATTTCGTTGAAATAACTGTCATATTTCAGTTGCCTTAAAAGTACTGCTATCTTTCTTAAAAATTCTATTGTACATAGAAATACTATCTTACATACTTTAGTTTGCTTAAGTTTTTCGTATTTTCAGGAATGAGGTTTGTCATCCATTCTGAATGCCATAATATTAATTTTACTCAGAGAGAATGTTGTGCGTGTGTTTATAACCGGTTAGTGGTTACCCTATGTAAAAGGTCAAATATTTTCAAAATATATTGCTGTTAGTATTCCCTAATGAACTAAAAAAGAGTATGAAATACCTAACCGAAAACTACTCGCAACGGTGGCGATTTTTTTTTTCTAGAGGAACAATTAAATAGTTTTTTCCACGAATCCAGGATTGTTAAGAAAGCAGCTAAGTAATATACACTCCAGATATTTCCTTTTTAGCGATGTTCAAATCTCCTTAATGCTAGAAAGCAATATCAATAAAAAAGAGTTACTTACATAGTTATAAACGAGAATCTTGTAAAATTTTAACGAAGCGAGTATCTACCAAATGCGTATTTAAATATGTACGTGCTTACAAAAGAACATGAAATTAAGTTATTTTAGATGGTTCATAGAATTGAGATTTTAATCGAGTTTTTCTCCTAATTCCGTGTAGATTTTAATCTACGAAATTTCCTTGTAGATAGCACTACTCGCTTCGCTTCTCATTAACGTTAACCCACTTAGTTCATTCTTTAGTTTTAACGAAAATTAATTAGCAAGAGGTTTTTTCGTTTTTTTCCGAGATGTTAAGATCTAATTTCAAAGATATTCTTGAAGAACGTTGTTTGAGAAGATAAAGCTTTACAGATGTACTATAGGTTACTGGAAGGCGATCTTTATTGGAAACAATTTGGTAGGTAATTTTTGTAATCGTCCAAGTACATAGAATTTGAGAACTAGATAGAGAATCATCGCTCAATGTTATATCAATCGAATACAAGAAATGATATACTTAACGAGAGTATTTTATCGAACATTTTACATTAGTAGGTATAGGTTATTCAGAGTATTTTCAGAATCTCTCTATTCTATCCTTCGTAGTCTCATACTGCGTCCCTCGTAGGATAGGTGGAGACCCTTGAGAACACAACACACATATATTATATTCATGCAATTCGTTCATGTTTCTTTTTCCTTTTCCCGACTTTTTCTCCTACCGCTTGTCGGAGAAAATGTCTTGTAACTTCGAACTTATTCCTACTCTAAATCACTCCGTTTGATATTTCTAAATTGTTGTGATTTTTTTGCATCACATCTCTCTTTTAATTTTTCATTTTTGTGAATTTCAAGAGTTAGGAGCACACACCTATGAGATATAATATTAGTTTTTGGTATTAAGGGCATGGCACCAGGAATGACGTCACAGACATTTCCCACGGCATTAAGGTTCAAAATCGCGTGACAATCGCACGATAAAATGATAAAAATAGCGTTTTTTTCCATTTTTTGGAGTTAATTTTGCGTCTATCAAAAAACTTTTACGGTTATTCCCTAGATTTTAATGCATATTATCAGTACAACAAAAAAAATTACTCCGCATCTTTCGGGAAACAAGTTTCCGTCTTTAGGAAAAAAGTGCAGAGGTGTTTTAAAATTATTTTTTTGAGAAATCTATACAAGATATAAACAATCTTTTACGGTTATTCCCTAGATAAAGGTTCAATGCATCTACCCTATTTTGTTGCAAAGCATATTTAGTAACGGTTGTCGAGATAGAAGGTCTCCCGTTTTTAGAAATTTTTGAAATGTCGGTATGCACACTCTTAAAAGAGCTAAACACTAGATCAATAATAATATTATTATAATAGGTACCTATACCTAACAAAGTAATTCTTGAACTCTGATAAAGTCAAACTCTCATACAATCCACCTTAATTTCAAAGATAATGATAAGTAGGTACTGGTACGTACTAAGTGGATTCCTGAATAAAACAATTTTCTTAACAAAATCCGAACAATTATTTGTATTAAGAGCGAGTTCAGTGGAATTAGATAGATAAATTATTTCGGAATATGAGTCAAATTATCGGACTATTTATTTATTTCATTAGTACAACACAGACACTGAATACACAATATAGAAATATATTGGACATGGAGTATTTGGAGAGCTCAAACAGCGACCTAATTAGGGTGTACAAATTTAGTCAATATTATATAGCCAACAAATAAGAAATTAGAAGCTTATCTACGATTAAATATAAAATTAAGTAAGAAGAGAACAAAAAAAAAACAATAATCTTACCTAATTTAATCAGAATATAATCGATGTCGCGATCGTAAACACATACTACAAAAACTAATAAAATATAAACATTAAACAGAGGTACATAAATAAAAACATTAATATTTATGTTACAAGAAATTCATCCATCACAAATGAGTATTATATTTACAGTTCTCACAAATTCCCTGTATTCAACGTCGAATCCATCACAGCCCGCCGAAAGTCATTCAATAGTAGGTATTATGCTCCTGCGCACAGGGGAATTATTACCTACAATATTAGTTCTACCCTATTAGGTATATTATGAAGATAAGAAGGAAGAGAACTGAATTAGAGTGGAAGTGTGGCAAGAGGATCTCCGAGCGAGGCCATGGATAGACCCGCATGAGGGTATCCAAGTAGGCGAACATCTACCCTAGTCCTTATAGATCACCCTCAACAGATTAAAGGTGGGTGTTACGCGCTTTAAAAAGAATTTCCAACGTTGGGGTACCTGCCTCATGATAGCATCCTCTGTGATAGCGGAGCCACCTAGGACGGCAGCCACCAACTAATATGTCCCCTGATGGGAGAGAGCTGCACCCCTGGGGACCTGATTCTAGGGCGATGTATGTCACCGCATGTTGGAGTGGCAGGGTATGAGCCACCCGGACACGTAAAGCAAGCAAGCAATAAGAAGGAAGAGAAGTATTACATCCTTTAGTTATTCAGCACGTCTTAGAGTTGGTTTAAAATTACAATTGACAAAAATCACGTATGAAGAAATAACATACCAGCATTTTGTCTTAATTTAAAGAAAGAAATTTTATTCATACGTTCGAAATCTCGCACGAATACCTCCTAGTATCTGGAGATTCAATTCTGTAGATGTATGCATAGCTGAATGAAAAATTTTGCATTCAATCTCTTCTGAGATATATTATTTGAACGTGAATCTACGTTACCTTGCGTCGGGAAAAATAATATGAAAATTTTCATGTTAGTTCATTTCAGAAACAAACACGATATTCTTTCTAACAAGATCCTGAAAAATTCAAAGACGAAAGATGTGATATTTTTACAGCAAAACCTGTAAACTTACACCAGGCATAAACTTTAACGGCGCCGTGACTTTGTGAATTTGCTATATGAAAAATAATGGTGATATGCTTGAAATTTGATACGTTTTTTCATAAGTTCTCAACAACCTGATACGAAATATTTATTGAACGATGATATTGCAAATTGCGCACATAATGATGTTATATTCATAATTCATTTTGCACGACCCGATTTCTGTAATATAATTCCTGTTCAATCCTTCATAATTCATAGCCACCGGTGTCTGCGAAATGTAGATCTTTATGTTTCCTGGGCCATGTAACCCAATATTTCCTTTATTTAGGTATCTATCGTATTATTATTATCCTCAGAAAACCTCAATGATTTTATTAAAAAAAAACTATAAAAAATATTATTTGCCACTGAAGAATGTGTATGTACTTTTTTCATTATTTAAAATTTATCATTTGCCACTGAAGAATGTGTATGTACTTTTTTCATTATTTAAAATATCATTTGCCACTGAAGAATGTGTATGTACTTTTTTCATTATTTGTTTTAATGATTTTATTTTAAAAACCTAAAAAAATGTCATTTGCCACTGACAATTTACATTTCACTAGGAAGTTAACGTACTGTCGGAAGGAAAACCTGACTTTTTCTTACAAATCATTAAAAAAAATGCGTCTTGCTAGCAGGAGCGCTTACTCTCGGAAAGACCTTCCGGAAGGACCTGGAGGGGGTCTGGACGTTCTGTCAATAATATGTAAGGTTAGGAGGAAAAATAAATTTATCGAATTCCTCTCATATACCTAAGTACGTCAAAATAGACATGGGTAGGTACAGTATTAATCCCAATAATGTCAAAATATTTTCACTCCAATTACCTTGTACAAAAAAATCATACTCGTATTTTTTACGAATCTAATTACATATATTAATGTAATTCAATAACAGCAACAAACAACCTTCGTCAAAATATCGTCTCAAAAAAAGTAAAGGAAAAACTCACAACAAAATAATATTATTATAAAACGATACTACATAAAGACTAGGGACCCAACTATGACGTCACGGATATATTTTTATTTTTACTTTTTGGGGTTAATTTCGCTTCATTCAAAAAACTTTTACGGTCATTACTTAGATTTTAATGCATGGTATCAATACAAAAAAAAAACCTTGCGACTTTTAGGAAACAAGTTGTTGTCTTGCGGAAAAAAAGATCAGTGTTTTTCGCATTTTTTTTTTAGCTATCTGTACAATATTTATTTATTTATTAATTTATTTATTTGACATATACGGATTGTGCCCTTAAAATGCATTACAACAAAAATTTGGATTCAACATAATAGAACAAAAAAAATACAATAAAATTATGCAATTTTGATGTAGCATGCACCCATGCCCTACGGCCAGACCGCAGGCATTATAGCTAGGAACTTATTAAGTATCAACAACGTGACGTACGGCAGATCAGTACCTAGGACCTACCTCACACGACACACCAAAATACTACGCCTGGGTTGTTATAAAAAATCTTTTAGAGTCATTCTCTAGATAAAGATTCAATGTATCTAACATATTTTTTCCATAGCATATTCAGTAAGATTGTCGAGATCTAAGGTCTCCCGTTTTTCGAATTTCTTTCTTTCTTATAAATGTCAATATTCCTACTCTTTTAATATACTCGTAGGTATAGATTTCTACTTTCTGTGGGATTGAGCCGAAAAGCTTTTGATAGGATGGAATAATTCCCTGGAATTTAATATTAATATATTACTAGAGGTCCAATGAGGTGGGTATAGGTACCTCAATCCGTTGACATAGGTTGACGTGGGGATAACATTGGGAGACCAATGAATCTACTTCATTATTTCCACCGCAAGAGCCGGTGTTCAGGGAGCGGGGAATTTTCGCCCCAAAAACTATGTCAAAAAAAACGCAAGGAATTGTTAAAGTAAAATTATTTATAACTGTCGAACGCAGTCATAAAATTAGACCGAGACGGGACAAGTACCTGCTTTATTCGCACCTTATGGCTCTGTCGTAAGTGCGAATAAGGCAGGTAGTCGTCCCTTTTCGGTCACATTTTTATTACTTTGTTCGACAGTTATAATTAATTCCATCATAACTCTAAATACGGCTATGTTATTTTTTTTTAATTACACATAAAACTTACATCCCAATGTGCATCGGGATCTTCAACATTTTACGATTCTTCCCCGACAATTTCTATATACGAGTAGTATGATTATTAAATTTTATAATGTGTTGCTTTAGACTACTAAGAAATTGTAATTAGGTAATCTTTGAGTCTTTGCTGGTTTCGTTTGTTTATGATGTTCAGATTGTTTATATTATATGTAATAACTGTATGCACTCTGAAGATTAATAAAATAAAGTAATATATTTCACATTGAAAAAGATTATTGAAAGTTTTTTGATAAAGTTGTTAGTGAGAATTAAGAGAGAATTACTAAGAAAAGCTTTTGTGTTTTGACTTCAAAATAGCATCAATCAATGTATTTATATAAATGAAGATAGAACAGCTCTGCCTATCCCACAGGAGACGCGGCGGCTTGAGGGAATAGAATTTAATAAAACCGTAACTAATTAAAAAATTCCACTGTACCTACATCTAGTACTTCATACTTGTATCCTCTCGAGAATCGAATTCCTAAAATAACATTATTAACTTTTTGATGCAACACCTGAAATAAACATTACAAAAAAAAACACAGAAGGGTTCATAACAGAAACGTACCGCCTCACTGAGTGGAAGTGGTTAAAGATCGTGATTCATTACATAAAGTTTTTCTTCTTTTAAAATTGAGTGCGTTAATCCCCAAATAGTAATTTTTACTCAGCTTTTTGATTTCTATTCAAATCAGAAAGCATAAAACTCGTCGAAATGAAGGCTTATACAATTAACTTACCTGTAATGGGTAGTCAGAATGGAATCATGTTATTAAAATAATTCAAATTCTTTGCAAACTTCTTGGCGTAATCGTAATGAGCTTTCTCATAACTTTTCCAAGTTTTACTGAAAAGCTACGTGAAATTTCGTAAAAGTAATTGGATGATATTATTATTATGAAAATATTTTTATAGGTCTGAATCGTGAGTAATAAAAAGAAATTAGATTGTAAGAAAATTTTGAAATAGACAGTTATAAATTCAACCACTCATACCATCACAGCGTTCCCTACAATTTGAGGTACACAGCGACAGATATGCAGGTGTGAATAACATAATAAAAATACATGATATTAGGCCTACACAATTGTAACGAACCATCTTTAAGGGCTTGGCTTCAAGAATGACGTCACAGCCATTTCCCACGACATTAAGGTTCAAAATCGTGTGAGCAATCGCATTATAAAATGCGTCTATCTAGAAAAAAGATTAGAGGTGTTTTTCAAATTTGTTTTTGAGAAATCTATACAGGATATAAACAATCTTTTGCGATTATTCCCTAGATAAATGTTCAGTGCACCTACCCTATTTTGTTCCAAAGCATATTTAGTAACGGTTGTCGAGATATAAGGTTTCCCGTTTTAAGAAATTTTTGAAATGTCGGTATGCATACTCTCAATTTAAATATTCGGAAATGTGGATACCTATTATCACTCTGTATTTTCGATAATCAACCGGTTTTTACGTTTCACAAAAAAACAGCAGTACTAGTTAAAAAAAGAGTTTTCAGTTTTACTAGCGTACTCGTATAATAGGTAATCTAAATAAGATTTGTGAATTTCCCTCGAGAAAACCTCATTGTATGTGGCGGATAATATACGAAACCACGTTAGTGACCTAAGTTTGTAAGGGTTTCTGTGGTGATAGATTGCATTAATAATCAATTTGTTAATAAAAGCCTATGAATTTCAGGAACACTTTATAATATCTTTGAAACTTTAAAGCAATACAGAAACTTCTCCGTAACGAGGCAATCATCAGCACCAGTATAGTACTTCTTCTTCTTCTTCCTCAGCCTTCCTCCCTCCACTGCTGGACGTAGGCCTCTTCCATTTCCTTCCACTCATCTCTGTTTCTCCCCCTCCGCATCCAGGTTCTTCCGGCTTGCTGGACTAGGTCATCAGACCACCTTTTGGGAGGTCTTCCAACGCTTCTCCTTTTGTTCCAGGGCCTCCACTGTAGGATTCTGGGTGCCCACCTAGTATCCTCTTGTCGAGCCATATGCCCAGCCCACTGCCATTTTAATTTTACAGTATAGTACAGAAGATAATTATTATGCTTTAGATTTTTCATGTCATCCCGATATGAGACACAAAAACTTGGTTATGAAATTATGTCTTGGGAAAAGGTCACACAGGCCGCAGTTTATAGACAATGTCATCCAGATCTCCCAAAGCAGTGCATCTACTAACTGCTGGTGAGGCATGGATGTTAAATGAGTCACCAGGAGGCTAGTTTTTTTTAAATTATATTGCCGTCCTACGTAATTATATGCAGAATCTGAAATTGGAAATAATTGGATATGTTGTCTGTCTCTATCTGTCTATCATACCATCACGCCGCGTCTCTTGCAGGGTAGGCAGAAAGCACAGAGGTCCAGACTGCCCTATCCTTACACACACTCATAGCCTCCGTCACATTCATGCAATTTGATTCATTTTACTCAAAACGCGTCCATCCTTTAGGATCTGGTCGGGCGGCCTGATGATATGATAACATGGGCTGATGATATGGTAACACTTAAAGATAAGTAGCAAAAAATGATGGATTTTGGTGATATTACAAAAATTTAATAATTAAAAATAATATCGATTTCAAAAGCTTTTTGATTCATATTGGTTAAGGCTTAATGTCGAATCGATACTCTTTTTGCGGTAGAATAAATTCAACCTTATCTTCAGACATTATTCAGCCGAACTAATGTTAGCCATTTCTTTTCCTAATCGCTATATAAAAATAAAGAGAAATCTGATTTAACATGTCATTCAGTAAAGTCCACAAAGCCGAGAAAAAAGATTTTTCGATACATTTTCTCCAGACTATATAATAAAATGCTCAATTTGTAACCTTTTAAGATAAGGGAAAATAGAAATGGGACGCAAAATGAAAGAGAACAGTCTGTTAGATAAAAATAAATGCCAGTACATAAGTACGGAATTACAATATTTTAAAGATTAGTATAGAATAATCCATAATAATGATTCCACGCCCTACAACTTTACTCCTCAGACACAGACACAGGAGACACAGGAGAAACATAACAATACTTGAAGAATGCTACATATGATTGCAATAAAATTTACAGTTCATTTTATAGATTAGATTGCGAATATTTTGAAGCAATTGAAATACTGTGGGTGAATTGTTAGTCATATGAAAAAAAACTTATGAACATTTTATGTAGAGAATTTAGTAAGAATTATTTTTGACATTGACCACTTTTTCCTATCGTGTTTTACAATTTTAAATTGTAAATCTCTAGTATAACGGTTAGCCTCCTGCGAGGTCGACTCCCAGCTGTTGATCCATCTCTTTGGTGGTCTGCCTGGGGGTCGCCTACTTTGGGGTTGGCCCTGGAGCACAATGTGAGGGAGCCTGGATGGATGCATTACTAGTGTTTCATGAAATTTCGAGTATTTTAGACACCATATTATTATCTACCAATACCAGCATCACCAGAAAATTATAACTGATGATTTTCTACAAATACGAGTAATTAAGGAAATATTTATATATTAAGTTAACCTCAGCTGTCGTGACATTTATTGGAATGACAGTAGTTCCGAAATATAAATTCGACTAAAATTAGATAGTTACCTACATACTAATCGTTGATCGTACCGACAGATTTCGCCTTCCAAGTACTTAATGATAAAACGAAAGATAAAATCAGTTGCTATTGTGTCTATTGATAACCTTACATAACCTATTGATAACGTAGTTCTCAAATTTATAATAATATTTTTATTATGATAACAACAAAAATAATGTTTATTTATTTGCCTATCTCTCTCGTAATGCACGAATAATTAACTACTTAAATATGATATCTCTAATACGACATCAACAAATTGTCAACCTAAGTTTTTCAATAGGATTATATAAACCAAGTACCTTCCAGACCTATACCAACATCTGCATATTAGTTTTACAAACAATAGTTTGGAATGGCTGCGAGGGTCTTCATTTCTTCAAGGTTCGAGTTTCAGCAACAGTGAATTGCAGAAAACAACCCTTTCCGTAATATATTATTTACTTTCCCCCAGAAATATCTGACAGAAGCAGGTGACAAATTTGTGCGAGGGGAGACTGTGGTTAGAGTGGCCAGAGGTCCTGGAAGCTGCAAGTGACAGGGGCCTCTGGTGAAGATACACAGATGCTTTGAGCCCCCGACCTAACCAAGGAGAAGAAGGGGAAGAAGATGTATTTATGTACATTTTTGAGAAACTATAAGCTCGATCTTTGGCTTGGTTATCAAGAGTAGTAGCATTGTGCCTACCGTGGGCTTCTTTGCAACTGCTATTGCTTTGATTCATTACTAATATTTATTCATTCGAGTGAAATAAGAGGCGACTAACCGGTAGGTGTAAGTAGAGCCATCTGGTGACAAAGTTTCAAATAATTCATCGTTAAATTTTAAAACGTTGAGTACTCTATTATTAATATTTGGTGTGTGGTAGGTAATGCCTAATGATAATGTACAGACGAGATAACATAATGAATGTTGGGATAAAAATGATTAAAAACTACATATGTATATACACGTAATTATAATAATGCTGAAAAAACACAGATTTATATAGTCCAGTAATTCAGCAAGAGCGTTATACACAAACGATTTGGCGAATATATAGTTTTATTATAATAAATTTAGTGTTATTTTAATTGGAAAAATGTTTTATTCCGCTATACTTTTAGTTCCTATTTTGTGTGTTGGTGTGAAATATTTAATAATGTATTATAAGAATTATCAAGATTATTGGAAGAAATTGGATAAATTTGCTGGATTCAAAACGTACCCAGTCATTGGGAATATGTATATTTTGAAAAATAATGTTGAAGGTATTTACTTCATTTATTCTAATCTTTGATTGAAAATAAAAAAATAACAGAACATAAACCCGCTATATAAAGTTGTGGAGGTGAAGCCCATATATATAAGTAAATTTTAGGTACTTATAAGAACATTTTCTAGACAAGTTGGGTACCTAAATTAACAAAACCAACGATGTCCCAATGTATATAATTTAGTTTTTTTAGGTGGTTATAGAAAATTATGTCAACATTTTGATTATTTTTTCGGGTTGACTGTAAGACATTGCTTTTGCAATGAGTCCGCCTTTTGGCATACTACTGTGTCTAATAAAATTTTTGCGTTATTTATGTGTGGCAAATAAATATTTATTTATTTGTTTATTTATGAATAACTCGGGGATTAACTGAAAGAAATAGAAATGGCTTATCCCAGTGCAGGATTTAAAATGATTCGTTATTATTTATGCATTATTTCTTGTTATAATTAAACTGTTTATTATTGGTTCTACTATGGCTTGTGTTTTGTTTTAGAAAATGTAAAGTGGTTTTCAGAAATTCATGCTGAATTGGAACTTCAAACTTTTGTCTTCAAATTGGGACCAGCAATCGGTGTCATAATCCTCACTGAACTAGAACACATAGAGGTAGTGTACAAATTTATCAAATTGTGTTCAATATACTATTTATTTTTTTACATCCACCAACGTTAGTGGAAGTAAAACAGTGTTTTATTTAATTATTTAAATAGTGAATTAAGTTAAAATGTCCATCCACAAGGTTATTACACTCTCCAACTCAAAAAATCAATTCAATTTAATTTATTTGAGTACATAATAAATAGGTAGGTATTATGGATACAACGGGAAAGTTAAAAAAAATGTATTATTTAACACACGTATACTCGAAGTTTATGCACTCGCCCCCAGATAGCATATTTTATTAAGACAACAACAGCATATTTATTACAGGCAGAAAACTATAGGTATACTGCAATTATTGCTCCCAATAGTAACAACAAAACAACTACATCACACGTAGGTATAACTTTCATAAGACTCTTTGCTATATCTCCATTCAAAAACAATCAACAAATTACAAGTTCCTTCACCGACGAAAAGGGAAAAAATCCTCATTTAGGTATAAAAATTTTCTGAACGAATTAATCACAACTTAAAATTATTTGTAAAATAAAAACACTGTTTTTTACTTCCACTATTTATTTTGAGTACATACACCAGAGATCTTTCAAAGCCAATGCTTCATCTATATATAGTTCATTCATAGATAACCACTGAAGATGAAGCATTGGCTTTGAAAGATCTCTGGTGTATGTACTCAAAATAAATAGTGGAAGTAAAAAACAGTGTTTTTATTTTACAAAAAAAATTACAATGTGCTTCCATAAAGTTAATCTTCAAACAATCAATAAATTAATCACAATTTGTTATTTTGCAACAACATAGGAAAGGTATAGACAGATTGCAATATTTTTATTGAATCAGCACTTAGTTTTAGATTAATTATAATTTAAAAATATGTAGGTGTGGATATAATAAGATTTTTTTTGTAGGTGTTACTTGGAAGCAACAAGGAAATAACTAAAGCTGATGAATATAAATTTCTAAGCGGTTGGCTCGGTGATGGTCTTTTGCTAAGTACAGGTGAGCAATGCTAAAACTTTAAAAAGTTATTTCAAGCAAGTAATCTGATTCCATTACCAGACCATTATTCGCTCTCCTATCTCAGAAACAGAGATGAAATTTCGGAACGATTTTTAAACTTTTAAGGGCTTGGCACCAAGAATGACGTCGCAGTCATTTCCCACGGCATTAAAGTTCAAAATCGCGTGAAAAATCGCACGGTAAAATGGTAAAAATAGCGTTTTTTCCATTTTTTGGGGTTAATTTTGCGTGTGTCAAGAAACTTTTACGGTTATTCCCTAGATTTTAATGCATATTATCACCACAAAAAAAATTACTCCGCGATTTTCGGGAAACGAGTTTCCGTCTTTCGGAAAAAAGATCAGGGGTGTTTTTAATTTATTTTTTTGAGTAATCTATACAAGATATAAAAAATCTTTTACGGTTATTCCCTAGATAAATGTTCAATGCATCAACCCTATTTCGTTCCAAAGCATATTTAGTAACGATTGTCGAGATATTTAAGGTCTCCCGTTTTTTGGAATTTTCGAAATGTCGGTATGCATACTCTTACGAAGGATTTCTTTTCCGTTTTTTTGTAGACAGCCGTTAAAATATCACAAGCGTCTATACCTTGCGACCCTGTCGACAATAAATCATTACATTATAATATTAGTGAATCAATTATTTTATTCAGGTGATAAATGGAGACGAAGGCGAAAGATATTGACGCCGGCATTTCATTTCTCAATACTCGAACAATTTGCGGAGGTTTTCAACGCAAAGGGTGACATTCTTATTAAAAAACTCAAGGGGAAAACAAATCAAGTGTTTGACGTATACCCATATATCACTCTGTACGCCTTGGATGTTATATCGGGTAAGGAATGAAGTATATGGCCATAGAGGATTGTGTATAATACACGGTTCATGTTAGTAATTCTACAGTTTGTGTATTCATACCGTGAATTCACACGGTGGAAAATATTACGTTAAACAACACAAGATTTTGCAGACGAATTAAAATAGTAACATTTATTTCAACAATTTTGCAGAAGCTGTAATGGGAGTTAATATGAACGTACAAGAACAATCCCAGTCGGAGTATGTGAAGGCCGTTTACAGGTAAGTAATTTTATTTGAATGAATGAGTGAAGTAATTTATTTTTTCCAGAATATATACACATAACAAAGAAACAATCAACACAAAAATACATATGCATATAAACAAATCATCAATGTGGCACAAAGTTACCTCAACTATTCGGGAAAAAAAATTACTGCCTCACTAGACCGAGGTCTGTTCCGAGGCAGTAGACACCGAAACAGTTTGTGTACAGAGTGCAGTATTGCAACAACATCCATTAATTACTCATGTTACTGGACACACAGGGTCAGTCAAAAACACGCGAGGAAAAAAACTGTAGAAGACAAACTTATGTTTGAGTGGAAATTTTATATATAATTACAGTAAAAAAAATATTATAGTAAAAAGTTCAGAAGGCAAAATTATATAAATTTTTCACACGCCTACTTTTTGTCACTTTTCAGGATGTGCGAACTAATAAACTTACGAACATATTCCTTGATTAAGAGAATCGACTTTTTATATCGCTTCACAAACGATTACAGAGAAATGATGAAAAATATAAAGACTCTTCATAAATTTACAAACCGCGTAATAAGCGAAAGGAGAAAAATACTAAACGATAAATTAGTAAATAAGAAGGAAGCGGATGATGACAACAATTATTACAACAAGACGGATACGGAAATTGAGAATAATAATGGCGAAGCCTCGGATGAAAGTGTGTTTTATTATTCAAATGGAAGTGGAAAAAAGAAAATGGCTTTCCTTGATATATTACTACAATCCAATACTCCGGAGGGAGCGCCACTTTCTAATGAAGATATTAGGGAAGAAGTCGACACCTTTATGTTTGAAGTAAGTACCTTCCTAGGGGATATATTATTTTTTAAATTGTCTCTTTTATCTCCTCACGATTTTATGCTGCTCTGGTAGATTTGCATTTTGAATAAAACGAATTCGCCATTAATAGCGGAAGTAAATAAATGTCTTGGATCTGTCTTCTTCCTCTTTTCCATACCTATTTCTCCCCTGTAAGCCTCTTCAATTTGTTTTATCTCGTCTCTTTTTTTTGCTTAGTCCACGGTTGCCTTCGGCATCTAAAATTAATTTTAATATTATACTTTCTGTTTTTAAAAAATGTACCTATCCGATATTCTTTAATATATTTGGCACACTTCGCAGTAAGCTGAAAGCTTGTATCGTAGAGTGCAGAATATGTACACCATAGTGCCGGGAATCGATTTTGGCGCACCTCTCGTTTGAATGAGCCCACTCTTCCTTAAATCATATACCTATTCTTATCTAAACTCTAAACCTAGACCAAGAAAATATTTTTAAAGATACAGACTGTTATCATTAGTTTGATGTCATGGCATCTTTTTTGGAATGGTCCCTATTTTTTTAAAATAAAGTTTTGCCCAAAAATAGCACAATTTACTACCTATTAAAAACCCATCCTTGGACTTTTTTTATGTTAATTGAAATCTACATCTTTTTCTGATAAACTTTTTTTAAGTATCTTTTCGTTTTTCTTAAGTATGTTTGGAGCCCACACAGTTTCTCCTTTTGTCAGCGGTTTTGTATTGCTGATGTACTGTAAACATAGTTGAATCCAGTTAATTTTTTTGGGTCATAAAAATGCAAAATATATCATTAAAAAGGAGATTTTGGTGCTAAAGTTACTTTACCGACTGAAACAATTTCTTTAACCAAGTAGAAATCTAAACATCAACCTTCTTTCAGATCCAATAAATTCTCCCTTCATTCTCCATAAATATTCTGTTGACATTATTGTGTTGTTTCCAATAAAGGTTCGGATCGTGTTTAGGTTTTTCAGTTGCATGACAATCGAATTGGATGCTAACATTTTCAAATCAAAAGTCAAAGCTAGTGACACAATATCACTGCAAGGTGACGCTATGTGTCAACAGAAATATAATTCAATGTCAATTTCATCGTGTCGCTGCTTTCGCTCAGAGTAAAGTTTCAGATAAATGTGAAAATTTTGAGTAGGAAATGGGTAGTATACAGTTGTTGCACAGTATGTAATAGTTACATATAGGAGTATGCCTATTACTCGTATGTCAAAGTGTACCAACTCGCAATGATTACAATGTGATATGTGAATAAACGTGTCCTTGAATACATTAAACTGTCGTTTGTATAGTATTATATATAATCTGTATTGAACTGTGAAGATAATGGAATATAAATATATATTTAATACAATATTTTTAAAAATTCGCTCGTGATCTCTTGAATTAATTCGTAGTTGAGAAAAGTCCACCCACATGGCAGTATTTGTTCAATCGCTATAATTATTAATTGTTTTTGTTTGCATATGTACTAACATATTACATTATTCTCCCACTATATTGTTTGAACTCTCGTAAATGCTCACTGTCTCTGTATTCCTGTTTACTTTATTGTCCAACGCCTTGAACACTTACTTACTTACTGCTAGCCACTTGCGTTCCACTGCTGGACATAGGTCTCTTCTATCTTGGGCTATCTGCTGCCATCTACGACCCGTAAGTTGGACAATGCTTTTTCTGTGGTCTTCCTATTCCTCTTTTTGTCTCCCAGGGCCTCCACTTCAAGATTCTAGGTGCCCATCTGACACTGCCCTGTCTTGCCACATGTTCCTTACACTGTCTGAACACTACAGTCGCGTGTAATTAAAGTCATTAAGTGGAATAATTAAAGTCGTTTATTTCTACTTTAAAAAAGGACTTTCACCATGTGCCGTCGGTCGAAAATCTAGATACGTAGACATTAATATACTACGCAGCATATCATTCCTTTATCAAAACTTGTATAAATTGCGAAGCTTTTAAATTATTCAGCAATCTATCCATTATGTAACTTATCTTGACATTGTCCCCAATGATAATAATACATACAAACTCCTTGTCAAATCTGTCTTGTCCAAACAAATATAATACCTCATCTATAAATTATGGGTCTCACTACCTTCTACAGCCACTCTTATTTGGATGATATAAAGAGAATAAAGTATTATATGTTTCAATTGTAATAATATCCTATGGAATTATTGTCAAAAACATGACAAACCGCATTCATAAATAATTACCTAGTTGCTAAATACTTAATTGTTTTAAATTATTATTTATCTGATTACTGTTACATCGTTCGAATAATGAA
The DNA here is from genome assembly GCA_963576895.1 of Ceraclea dissimilis. Taxonomy (NCBI): domain Eukaryota; kingdom Metazoa; phylum Arthropoda; class Insecta; order Trichoptera; family Leptoceridae; genus Ceraclea; species Ceraclea dissimilis. The sequence continues at coordinate 4,952,427 of OY756377.1, forward strand.
GATCTGATTCAAATATCTGAGCAATCTTCCCAGTTTTTAAAGTAATTGTTATAGGATGTTAGGTATAAATTGATTATGCCATTTTGGAAAAAAAATACAACAAAACAAAATTCGATATATAGGACATTCCCGTCTTTGATGTTATACCTTTTTCATGATACGTACCTACTTTTACAATAAACAATTTATTTTTATTCTGATAATAACAAAACAATAAGTGGCATTACAACTCTAGGCCTTTTCGCCACTCACTGCAATTACAATGAAACAGTACATTACAACAATCACATTAGAATAACAATCACAGTGCAATAACACAATCACAAAAGAAAAATAGGCATTCACATTTAAAATCATTTACGCATTTCGATAACCCATCATCATGAGTACAATCGAGGCAAATTCTCTATATTGAACATCAAATAAATCAGTACTTTTATAATGTGTTACGTATTTTTTAGGGCCATGATACAACTTCAGCTGCAATAAGCTTCGCTCTGTGCATGTTAGCAAATCACAAAGAAGCTCAGGATAAAGTTTTGGAGGAGCAGAGGAACATCTTAGGGGACAATCCCAATACACCAGTAAGCTTTTCTGATTTACAGAATATGAAATATCTTGAATTGGTCATCAAGGAGACATTGAGGCTCTTTCCATCTGTTCCTTATTTCGGAAGAATGCTACAAGAAGATCTACATTTACCAGGTGAGAATTTCAATAACAAGATACTAATTACAATTATTTCTCTTAACAAATACTAGAAGTGGCTCCCGTACAGTGTACGGTACATTCACACAATACAGCATTTATTTTGACAAGCCGGAAACATTCAAAATAATAATATGTTGTTCTGTGCAAATCGCACAGCATATTGGAAACTCGTGTCAAAATACTACGGACACTCCAACAGGTGTAGAAAAATATTAACTGAATTTCGTTGATAAGAGTTCCAATTTGTACGAATCCGGGGTTTGACTAGCTTAATCAGTCAGTGATGTATGAGATACGGTTAAAATGCTGGGAAATAATTATTTCTTTTTTATTAAAGGATCTGGGCTTGCATTCACAAACCCAAATACTTTCCTGCACACCTTGCATTAGGCTAAAAGCCTGTATCGCAAAGTGCGGAATACATCGCCAGCGCGGGGGTTTGAACCTGGTATCTACCGCTCGAGAGACTGCCGCCTCAACCAACTGCGCCAACTATGTACCTTTTCATTTGTACCTACACTAAAGTCATAAAAACAAAAAAAAATAGAAATTAAAATAAACCCACAAGAGTTTGAGTGAAAAGATATTTAATTTTACTAGATAAAATGCGATTTTTAATATTGTACAGGCACGCATTTTACGGAGATTCTAAAACAGAGAAATTTCAGCAGAAAAAGATGTTGCATTCATCATTCTTACGTTCTTCATACGAAATATATGGTATATAAAGTGGTATTCTCAACAGCAGTAATAAAATGTTATGAACTGGATATTTCATTGTTTCCTTTGCAACAATAAAATTCAATTGTACGATAATTCCCTTTGGTGAATATATGGAGCGGAAATCTAAGGAATAATACTACTTCACTACGTGAGATGTTGTATAAGATGTCCCGGCATGAAACCTATATACCCTTCTGGTAGAGTTCAGTATGGATCTAATCTATTATACTTACCTATTGCACTCTGCGCTGAGAAAATGTTAGCTATCACTCTAAATTCCTCCACGGAGAAGAATGCCTTTTGTCGTTGGCGATATTATTTTTAAAATGAAGTTATTGTATGCAGAACGTATAATGCTCAATGTTTCTCTAGTACAAATTGCATATTTCTGTGTGCAAATCTCTATGTACGCAATCTTTATACTCGTAGAACAGCTAACACGTAGTAATTATGTCATGATATAAAAATATAGTCTTAAAAAACCTTCTACGAAAATGTCCGATTATTAGTGCCATCAAAATACGTGGTATTGGAAATAATCTATGCGATGTATTTTGATATCTAATGAACCCAGAAAATATTGTGTAGCTACCTATAATACATTTTAGATGGTCGTGTAATACCGGCGAAGACTACTGCCATAGTGATGGCGATGACAGCTGGAAGGAGTCCAAAATACTTCGCTGATGCAGACAGTTTCATTCCTGAAAGATTTCTATCGGAGAACCAAACGATTCGACATGCATATATGAATTTAGCATTCAGCGCTGGGCCAAGAAATTGTATCGGTAAGTGTAAAAAACATTCAATTACCATTTTCGTCGTAGATACCTAATGTTGTGCTAGTTTCAACCAATGATGAGTAGGAAATAATGGCGAGCTAAATGCTCATTTGTGAAGTTGTGGGAAATATTTTGCAGTTGTAAAAATCATGAACACTTAAATACATTTTTTTATCTTGATAGAAGCAATGTACGTTTTACGATTTACCCAGTTTTAATTATAGAAAAGGGGAAGAAGGCTTTCGGCTACTGCATCCAATGTGTGCCGGTATTTGATAATTATATATTTTTCACTACCCTCTCACTACCACTGTCCTTCCTGGAGAACACGAAAATAAAATCCATTTGAAGCAAACTCTCATACTTAATCCATAGTAAACTTATTATAGAATGTTTATTGCCTATGACTAAATATGTTTTACCAGTAAATAACTACCAGTGTCCTCCGTGGAGGGCATGGGGCAAAGTCCTAAACGGAATAACGCAATTTTTTTTTTGTTCTAAATTCATACAAAAATATATAGATATTAAATCCAGAGTAAAAAAAATCTATAATCCCTCTATTATAATATTCTGGTAGTGAGAGGGATTTAAATTTATTTTAAATTTAAATTTAAATTTATTTTGCGACCGGTTTGCGTGTCTGGTAAACTCTTTGCCACTTGTTCATAGCTAGAATTTACCTACCCTTATAAGTATTTTGTCCTTGCCTGAGTAAATAGACATTGTTACTCGTGTTATCAGAATACCTAAATTGAAATTAGTACAAAATAACAATGTTGAATTACTTAATCGTAATCAACAGAAGTGGGCATTTTGTTGATACTAATTGTTGAGACTAATCTCCCTTTTAGAAATTAATGTTTTTCAAGATAAGAACTTAAGCATAATGATAAAAGTATTACTTGTTCATAATCCGTGTAATTTAGATTATATGATAATGCATAAAATATTATATTTTGTTGGGGAATAAAAAAAATTGAGATGACGCTAGGCCAAAAAGTGGATTGTTTTATATTAGCTAGAATGAAAGTGAACAAACTAAGATGGTTTGGGCATGTTGAGAGAATGAAGGATGAGAGGATGACAAAAAAAGATATATTTGAGTGAACGAAGAGGTGTGAGGAAGCGTGGCCGCCCGAGACTGGCCTGGTCCGATCATGTCGACCAGATTCTCAAGGATGGGCGCGTTTTGAGTAAAAGGAATCGGAGAGCGTGTATGACAAACCGTATGAGTGTGACGGAAGCTAGGAGTGTGCGTAAGGATAGGGCTGTATAGCGCTCTGTCCTCTCTGCCTACCCTGCAAGGGACGTGGCGTGAGGGTATAGATAGATAGATAGAGAGCTATGAAGGGTCTTCACCGTTCAAGAAACCCTTTTTTCACTATAACTACACCGTCCCTATGACATAACATCCAAATGAAAAAGAGATAAAACGAAACGTACAAAGCTGCTCTAGCTACTATAAGTTTATAACTAATAAGTTTCTTGTTTTCCAGGTCAGCGTTTTGCCATGCTGGAGATAAAGAGTATTCTTTCAAAAGTAGTGAGATCTTACGAACTCATTTCAGCGGGACCTGAATATGAAATAAGAATAGCGCCAGAAATCACACTGAAGGACAGGAACGGACAGAAGATACAGATCAGAGAAAGAGTCTATTCCAAATGAAATTTTTAACTTACAAAATAGTCAGGCATCGATACAGATATTGATATAAATGTTCATCGTTGCTGAATATATGAAGTATTTTTCTGTGTCAGTTGGTATTTCAAATGGTATACTCGTCTACCTGAATCCTATCTACATAATATAAAAGAAACGCCAACTATTATTCAGATCTCAACATTTTACCAAATTGATGTAATGATGTGAGCTCTACATCCAAACAAAATATCAATTAACATGAGGTATTTAATTAAAGAAGATAAGTATGTTATTTTGTGAAAGAATTGTTAAAGATACAATTAATAGAATTTATTACCTATTGTTTCAAAACCCCAATTTCAACCACTATAGAACTTTTTTTATTGCTTTTTGGAAAACAAAAGTAAACGTGTGATAATATTACGCGGGCCCCGACGTGTGTTGAATCATAGATTATCATTCTTACTCGTATATTGGTTAACTTCGAAACGATTACTGTCATTAAGGATGCTGTCTGCTTAGAAAATCATCGAGTTTCTGAACATTAATCAACTACGGATACAATCACTAATGTCAAGTATATTTTATATACAAAATGATATATTATTACAGTAAAAACTATTCATGTTAAATGCACGATTTTAAATTACGTGAAAATCTTAAGCGATGTTTAATTTAATGTAATTTACCAGAGAGTGATTCAACTCTGTGAATAGCAAACCCTTGAATCATTATTCATTATGTGTGCGTACAACGAAAATAAACTTTCAACGTTTGATAAATTGTTTTGAAAATGTATTCATATGTAAATTAAATTAGATTTATAATAGTTTTCGCGTTGAGTGAAATTTCGCCACTTTCCTTCAACAAAAGTTGACCCAACATGATGGTATTACAAAAGTTTAAGAGAAACAGGAGCGGTCGGTTTATTTCTGATGTAGTTGTTTCGAATAAAAAGCACATTTGTGTTTTGAATATTTAATACTGGAATCCTTTATTAAAGGATATGATGCGAGTTGTAGTAGTAGTAGGAAAGCTTTCTGAAACTTTTCCAATCATTCCAGACACGTAGGGCGACTCTACTGCCACAGCTAAAATATTGATCAAAAACATCCTTATTATCATCAGAAATTGTTTTAGGTCCGCCTAATAAAAACATTGTAGGTGTATATAATACAAAGTAACCTTCTATAGAATTTAGATACTCTAAGCAAAAGGCAGAATGAGTATTAGGTATTTCTACGGTAACACAGTGGGTCAGAATACCTAATATTCATCCTTTGCGTAATACACTCACTGATTCTTTTATTATTAAAATGATATCTACAAGCTGTTTCTATAAAAGCAGATGAAAATTTTATTAATCTAGCTGTTTGTAGATCAAGTCGCTTCTTTTTCTCTTGTACAGAGAAGCACATAAGTACATTGGAAATTTTTCTTCACAGCTTGGACCACTTAGTTTTTATCATCAAATCAATAGTCATTTTTGTGAGAGTTTTCGGGAGCATATAATACCTTTTAAATTTCAGTCAACATGGGCCATATTACATCATAATTACATTGAGAAACTTTATTTGGTAAATTAATGAGTCATAAAAAATATGTTTTCTGTAATAACTATGAAATTTGTGAAATAATGAGTTGTGATACTGATACATAATAATACACTGAATGCCGTCTGCTTGGCTAAATGTGAAATTACAATGCTTCTTGTACGAGCGGGGACTCATACCTGGCGAACAATATTATTATTGCTGTGTTTGTTTTAATAACTTAGATCACATGTATTTAAGTGGATTGCTTTTTAATACAACACAACAGGTAGGTATTATGTACAAAAACAACGTCCAAAAGGATCTTTGCTTAAGAAAATATGCTGTTAAATTTAACATCTCACCCAAATAAGTGAAGATGTGAAATTCATTCAGATATCGCTGTATTATCTGCTGGATCTCCTTTATGGTTTCACGAGAAATACTTAAAAACGGTGATAATTCGTAGCAAGTCAAATGCTGATAAAAAATAGGTAGATAATACATATTCAGAGCTGGTATTTGCCTGGACTCAATAGAGCGAGGGTCCACAGGGATTATTCGATGGGATATTAAGATTAAAAGCAGAATTTTTAAGAGTCCGGTTTACACTTACTTGACAAGGGCTGGTGGTCGATCGAAATAATATATTAGGTGAAACAGCCCTGGATAGAGTAATCCCTTCCCACGCTACTTTAGATCAATGAGACTAAGATCTCATTAAATATTTTTAAATATGGTACTTATTGCCAATTTGCGGACGTTTGCCTTTACCTTTATTAAAAAAGAGGGTTCGAATATAAAAGAAATCTATTTTCATAAAATTCTGGATTAGAACTGACGTATTACCGAGAACAAAATCCACAAAATCCACAAAATCCTAGTTTTAGAATTTTCATCATTTACCCATCAGTTTTGAATTTAAGACGATGCATGGTGTAACGAGACGACGTTACCTCGGTAGCGGCCGGGTGCACATCAGTGGGTAAGATAGGCGAGTAGTGGCGGATCCAGGATTCAATTCGGGGGGGCAGAATGATAAAAAGATACACTCACATGATAAAAAGTATTGTTACTCATGGTTTCGGGGGGGGGGGGGGGCTTCAGCCCCCTAGCCCGTCCCCTGGATCCGCTAGTGTAGGCGAGAAACAGAAAATAATAGAAGAGGCCTATTTCCAGCAGACGAGAGACCAGGAAAGAAGAAAATGAAGAAGGCTATAAGAAGGATGTCTAGATAGGAGCAGGAGTTTACATACAGAGAAAGCCTCCGTATAATGTGCCTTAAGAAATGATCTTGTAAAAAGAGGTTCTTTATATTATTGAGAATAATCTCAAGATTCCTTAAAAGATCAAAGTATGTTTTATTGTTTGACTTTCAGGTGATATTGGGTAGGTAGGGTTTGTAAAAGAAGTCTATGTATAAGTCAGCTAGGGTTATTATTATATTGTTGGATACTATCTACTTAAAAGATTGGCTGTGTTTGGTAAAAGTTCAGGTAGGTATTACCTATTAGTATAATGTTTTCCTCTCCTAAAAATATAGGATCTTTCTATCTTTAATATTATATATCTCTTGGCATTTGGAATAAAAACGTTTCTATCTTGGGAAATGAATGTAGTAGTATTTCTTTATAAACTTTCTAATATATACTCATGAGTTAAAGTAGGTATACTTACTGACTTTCTTTTACTTACCTAACTATTGAACACGTAAAGATGTAGGTACTCGTAATCTGTATTTAAAAATTAATCTCTATACCTCATATTTAAAGACTTGTTCATTGCAATTTTTACTTGTACTTGGGTCGCATGCTATTTATAGTGGTAGTATTTTACCCGCATTAAGGAATGCATTGATGCCCGGGATGTACCAACATGGAGGCATTCTACTGTTACACCGTATAAGGACAATAGATTATTGCAGAATATTGACGCGGAGCTATGACTCCAAGATAACTTGTACAATGGTCGTGTGCATAAGAAGAAAATTAGAAATAATATCTCAAAGGCTGAAAGACATTCACACTCTCTGTTGCTTCTTGTCCATGCTTTCACAAATGGTATTACTAGTAGCAAAATATACATATTATTTCAATTTAGTAGAGGATTTTTTTCCCGGCATCTGTAGGTGTTCAGTGAAATCTATTGGGAAGCTAGGCACGCAGAAAAGGTAAAAATACAAATTTCAATAGTCCCAATTTTTTAGTAACATAATTGGAATAAACAATCGAAAATGAAACGTATTTTGTATAAAAAAATTAACGTGTTTTGTAAATTGAATTTGTATACTGAAAACTAAAAAAGTTTAGATGAAACCAACAGTCTGTAGGTATATTGCAACGTTTGGAAATTTCTTCTTCTTCTTCCTTTAGCCGTCTCTCCACTACTGGATATAGGCCTCCTCCATTTTCTTCCATTGTCCTTTATCCTGAGCTTTGCGGGCCCATCTTCTACCCATGACTGGGATTATATCTTCGGCCCATCTTTTCTGTGGCCGACCAACTCCTCTCTTTTTGTCCCACGGTCTCCATTTTAGAACTCTGGGGGTCCATCGCTCTGTCCCCTGTCTGGCAACATGACATTTGGAAATTTACTAATACAAAATTAGAAAATAATAATTGTTGGAATCAAAATTATTAGATTAGTACCTATTGTTTATTTAATTCACGTATTTCCTTTGAAATTTGTGCTACATGGATATTTTCTGTGACAGTAATCAACACCTGGTTGCCATCTTTACAAGGAGATATAATACTGATATTAATCTTAACCACAAACCGCAGCAGAGATGTCGAGAAAATAATTAGAATTCTCTCCTATATTATTATGTACAAAATCCAAACAGAATCCAATTACATAGAAGTGTATAATTATGTTACCGTCAAAACTCAGTGTTTTGATTTTTGTTTAGTTAAAAAAAACTGGTTGTTTTCTTTCTTTTTTTGTGCAGTAAAAATTTAATTTTAACTGGCATTAATTTTACTTTCGTATGGTGTCATTCTGTAAGTAATTAGAGTAAGTAGCCTTTCAAATAACACCATAAGATAACTTTTATCAAAGTCACAAATCTTCCTTGGAACATTAGTTTTTCTCATAAAGATGGTTGATCCTTACTCATTAATCACCCCATCTCGGTGGATATCGGCAAAAATAGAAAGGTGAATTGGTGAATGTTACTTGAGAAGGTACTCGACTCGTATATCTGTAGGGGTCTGTTGAGATACAAGTAGTATAACTACTGGTTATACAACTATAGAAAAACCTTTTGTCCAGTGTACTAATATCGTGTACAAACTACTTATTATTTTATTTTACGGCAAGAATTACCAGCATAGTACTTAGTATTATCAGCCAGAAAAGACTATATTTCATTATTGATACTAGTATAATTATGTAGGTATAAACTCAGCACCCTAATACTAGAGAAATATTATCCAGATATACCGGTATTCTATCTACATGGACTATCACATGTACGTACATCAAAGGATTAAGCTGAGATTCGCGGGTCCTAAAATACAAACATCGTACCTGAAACATCGGTATTCAGACATCTTCTTAGAAAATTGCATGTATGTATTAACAATTACCGGAGATTGCATTTTAGAGATTTAGCTACAAATCTAATTTCATCATTTAAGTACGAGGCTTTTTCTTATTATGAAATACGTAGTTGTTATTGTCTTTAACAAATTTTAAAAATTATGGAACCTCTGCTTCAGAATCTTGATACATAATAATGATGGAAATATTATCCGCTATCAGTTGCCTAATGATCTACAAAATTTATCCTATGAGAAACTTTTTGGTCGCAGCTTTGAGATAATGAAGGTATAAGTTGTTATACTGTAATCCCATAATGCTATCATTTGTTATTTTGACATCAGATGAGACTAGAATTATCAACTTTCAAAGTTCGTGAAAAATTTAAGTATCTCATTAAAGAGAGCTTATGTAAAGTAACGTTAAAGAAATCTAAAATATTATTTAACATAAATATAGCTACATTTTTATAATTTTATATTAGTGTTTGAAAAAAGCTTCAATTAGACAGAAAATAAATACTTTGTTTGTCTTTTTTTAACAAGTTTTAACTTTCCAAATAATTGTGAATATTTTTATTTATTTTCTTGCATTTGCAAATAAACATTGTATTACTTCAATATTTCAAATAATCAGTTTGAATAATGAAAATAAATTTTCAGTAGGTTCCAAAATAAATACTTCAAAATTCCTAGACGAATCAGAATATGGAGGAAGCTCAAAAAATATCATTGTTATGCTAGTTTCTCTTCCACAAGACTACATTTTGAAAGTATAACAATGAATGAAGAAATTTTTCAAGCATAATAGAAGAACGAGTTGAATATAAATCCTATGCGTCTCCATATTCTTAAGAATATAATCAGAGACTAAAGTTTTCTTTCAAATACTTACGGTTCACATTTCACAACATTTCTAAGGGACTTGAAAATCTGAGACATACATATAAATAATATGGATTGAACAAAAATGAAATAAGTGAAAAAAAGTCATCGTAAAAAATAATTAAAAACAAGATTTTATAATTTCCCATCCTAGAATTATAACAATGGCGTCTTCCAGCAAGAATGGCCAGAATCAAAATTTGTAAAAAGATATGAGTTTCTCTCGTAAAGCACTTTCCTCGGATACCAAACAAGACGGCACGCGGTGACTAGATCCTCTCGATCGCTTGGTGTTTTCCAAGGCTTGAGCTAGACAAGATCAGGATTTCTTTTCCAACGCCCTTCTATACGCTACCACACATGACCCCACACGACCCTTGAATTCCTTTGAAACCTTTTATTATATCTTTTTTGTCGCTAGAGTAGGCTGATCTAAAGTGGTACATGATTGTATTGTCATCGACTTTACGTATGTTCGCAAAGTTTCAGGTCTCTGAGTAGTCAGGAAGGGGTAGAAAAAATCATTGTTAGATTTGCGCACAAACAAAAAAAAAACTCAAAAAGAAATGTAAATAATGCGATGAAAAGATGCCTATACTACATTTCTAAAACGTAGTTTGTTTTCAAGATGCTCGATAATAAAAATAATAAAAATTACATGGACTTTTCTGAAGACATCTAACGAAACCAATTAGTTCGTTTTTCTTGGAATTTTTTTATTAGATCCCTGTCAGGGCTCGTCTTACATTTCCTATGAAAAACATTATTCTTTCGCACCATTTGTTTTTAGAATACAAAGTGGTTAAACAAGTATTTTCTCTAAGGCTTGCCAATTTAAAAATAAGTTAGCAATTATTTCAATAAATAAAAAAAAATGGTAGCGTATAATAAATTGCCATTTTCAAATAATCATTTTTTGTACCAGTTTTTTATAGGTATACGTTTACTGTACAGTGTTTAGAGAACTGACAGAAATATATACAAGAAGATAAATTTACATAGAAAAATTACTTAGATTCTCGTTACAGTAATTTTTTACTGCAATGACATCCGAAATTACATAGTATATTGATTAGTGTTGTGAACCCAAGTGAACCCAATTACTGCATAAACAAGTAGGCAATGATTAAATTAATATAGGAAGATTAATTATAATTATATGAATTAATAATACCAATTTCGTAATTCTGAAATCAGACGGAAGATACGAGTAATACAGAACGAGTGGAATCATCAAAAGACGGTAGATACCTTCATGGGCGTCGCCAGCTTAGGAGCTAGGGTGGGGCAACCAAGATTCAAAATTTAGGTATAGGATGAATAAGTGTAAATAGCGCTGCAGGCGATTTTTTTTGTGACTCAGAGTGCAAAAGGTCGATATGTAGGTAGTTTGGTTTATCTTATAAAAAATGAACTAAAAAAATAGCGCCCCAGGCAATTTTTTTTGTCAATTCATTGTCTATGTTAATGAATTTTCATACTAATTTTAGAAAACTTTTGATGTGGTGGGAAAACGAGTGGTAATAATGTGATTTTTGAGAGGTCTTATCATTTAGTATGAAAAATTATATGCCTATTCTTGGAGAGTTATTATTGGAACGAAAATCTCTCTAGTATATTCCTCAGCATATTCCTATAATGTGTTGCACGTCACCATTAACCATTCAGATTGAAAGGCAGCTGGCAATTGTAGTATTCAGGAGTCACCTTCAAATCGTCGAAGTAACAAAATTATCAGTATTCCCGTGCTGTCAATCGTTGCACGATATTTTTCTCTTACGAGAGTAGAAGTCATCATAATTTGAAATTCATATAGTGATACTATTTTCCAGACGGGATATATCCGCCGGATGTCGACCAGATTAGAGAGACCCCATGGGGAGATTCATTCCCAAATAATCCGATCAAGTTTCATCAGAAAAAGTGTTTGTCCAAATAGGTTTAAAAAATAAATATATTTTTAATATTGCTCTATAGGTTTTCAAAAGAGGCGAATGTTTACAAAAAATATTATTTTTATTTACAATTTTGGTGAACAAGATACAGAGACATGTAAACGATTCAAATATAAATCACAACATTTGTTCACTAGGGCGAGCTTATCACAGTGCTGCGATCTCTGCCAGCTTACCCCAAAAAATATATTATTACGTATTATACGTAGGAGTATAGCTAATATACCTATCAATGGTAAAAATTGTATCAATAATTAATAGGTACCTAATGGAAAAGTAGCAGTTAAACACGTGTAAGAAGTACCTAGACCGAACGTAAATTAGTCTTATGGCTGATCGTAGGCTGGGTTAAAGTAATTTCATACGGTCTAGAAGACATTCATTGATCCCAGTTCATCTTTTTTTACTGGTTTTCGATATAGGTCAACTATTGGTCTTCTAATCAAAAAGGGGACGTGCTTCATACATTAGTCTTAGCTCCCAGCATTAATCGTCCTAGATTGTATGGAATTTGTAAAGGCTTCCAGTGTGTGGGTACTGGGTACATATACAATGTCGTACCCTTAATTAATTGGATCCTAAATACACACCCACACACAAATACTAGGCAGTCGTGTGGAATTGTATGTAGGTAGGTGCAAATAATTATTTATCTTAATGACCCAAGGGAGAGAAAGAAGAGGGAATGGAGAAATTAGGAGGTACATTCAATAATGGAATAGAAGGGCATTAGGAGATGGTGTCTTATATAAAAAAAGTCATTTTATTCAATCAAGCGGCCCTGGCCTATATAAAACTAGAGACTTTATACACGTAGGTTGACTGAGTGAGTTTTTGCAGATCAAATAAGATACGTTTTATTTTTATTTAAGGAAAATTAAACGAAGCTAGTGATTGCCGCCAAAATGCCATTTTTCAGATCAATTATCAACAACCTTCCTAAACATGTTTTTTTTTAATAAATAAGGAAGATACATTGAATCTGTAGTGAATTACCATAGCAGTTTTTTTTGTCTTGCATACATTCCTGAAAAAAGAGTTGAGAAAATCGTCTTTTGCATAAGTCACAGAAAAAAAAACTCCTAAATGCATTAAAATCTAGTGAATTACTGTAAGAACTATTTGATTGAAGGAAAATTGACCCTAAAAACTTAAATATGATAATGCCGTTGTGAATCCGATTTTGACCCTTAAAGACGCAGGAAATAATTTTGGGATACACATGCCTTCATATTCTACTGGCAGAAAAGTATTTTGTTAGGTAGGTACTATATTATCTCGCCTGGCAATCAGCAACTACTTATTTTACAAATCCATCCAAATCCCTTTCTCTTCATCTATGGATTTTTACTGTCAATGTGACCTTTGAGCCCAAAACGTAAAACTAAAATTAACTTACATTCCCTTTTTTTTTTTTGCTTTTATAGATACTATTCCGTATAGTGTTGAGAACGGACGTATCGTAATTTGGACTAAGTGACTAATTTAACAAAACAAGTTCATGTTTCTATTTTAGCATGGCATTTTTAGTTTTTTTTTTGTGTAGGCAATGACGATTAGACGCGGATCGTGATTTTGATGTCATTACGAAAATGAGCCATGAATTTAATGTGTTTAACAATTTTCCTCTAAGCGAATGATATAATTTTTTGGAATAATGATGCAAAGTGGTAGAAGTTCTTGTGAACAAACAAGTACTTAATAAGATTATTAGAGAAAAATTAGTGGCGTTCTTATGTGTTACTTAGAGTGAATGTGTGACTTAAATATGTCAAAATGATAAATTAGTACTTATAATATTACTGTCGTAGAATGACGCAGAGTGAACGTGAGTCTGGAGAAAGGAAGAATCGGGTATGAATACTGTCAAGATGAGATCGTTGAGAAGAATGTGTGGAAAAACGTTGAGAGATAGGATATATAATAATGTGATCAGAGAGTTGAGTGAATGTAAAACGGATGTTGTGACCAAAATGAAAGTAAACAAGCTGAGAGAATTGGGACATGTAGAGAGAATGAACGACGAAAGGATAAGAGGTAAATATTCCTGTGAAAAGGAAGAGGTGTAAGGAAACGCTGGCGTTTTAGAACCACGTGGCTAGTCCATGTAGAGCAGGTTCTCAAGGACGGACGTGTCCTGAGTAAATGGAATCGTAGAGTGTGTGTGACGAATTGCATGAATGTAACAGAAGCGATGTGTTCCACACTTTGCGATACAGGCTTTTAGCCTAGTGCAAAGTGTGCAGGAAAGTATTTGGGTTTGTGTATGCAAGCCCAGATCTTTAAAAAAAAAGTATGTGTAAGGATAGAAAAGTCTGGCGATCTGCTCTCTCTGCCTACCTCGCAAGGGATGCGACGTGATGGGATAGAATAGAAAGTGTGTCGTTTCGGGCCTCGGAGACCTTATATGGTATGAACAACACCGCTTATTTCGGCCCACTATTTTGTAGTAATAACGTTGTCAGAAATGATATTATTTTTTTGTGAACCACAAATTGAAGTAATATGTAAATAAATCACCATACGTCACAACCTATCTTCCGTGATGTGGAAATGGTAAAATGCTAAATCATTTATAATACTAACTCAACAGCAAACATTACATCTCGATCAATCCAAATAAATAATTCGTTTGCTGACATTACATACGAGTATTTCATAAAAGTCCTCTGTGTACGTGACTTTTGATTGTGTTCAGTGGAGATTTTTGGTAGATTGAATGAAAATCCCACGGGCTTAAAGCCCTCGACATCCCGGGTAACTCAGGTGCATTAATAGCGAACTCTAGGAACAACAATAATAATATCGGATAGGCATATAATATCTTTGATTATAGAAGTATCTAATCAAAATATTTTCTGGTAGGTATGTATATACTATACTGTAGTGATTTTACGCGGAAAATTATTTTCATTCATAATTTTATTAGTAGTTACATTCGATATTTCAAATTTTCATTCATAAAAAGTGAGACTTCGACGAAAATTTTTAGCCACCCACGAACGCGTCGCTGCTTTAGATTTACATACATATTCACAGAACTTACCAAAGGGCCATCGTTACAAACATACATGACTTGGTTTTTACTAGTATTATTATCTAATATTATTATTTTTTCACATACTGGCAAACAATAATTTAACAATACATGTAGGTTCCTTCTTCTGCTATAATATTATGTAGAGTATTGCAGAGTATGTGTAGTACAAGCGAGTGTGACATGACGGATGTCGGGGGGAAATTGAAATGAAATGAGTTGTGCGTATGAGATAATAATAATGATATGCAGGATGAGTTTGTGAATTGGTATCACTTCACAATATACCTATAAATAAGTCACACGAAGAAATTACATTGGATAAATCACATATACGAAATCACATTACACCAAAAAGCACATGGCGATTACACCATTTAAAAGTAGGGACATATTGACATTTATAAAAAATAAAATAAATAAGAGAACTTAGATCTGGACAACCTTACGAAATGTTCTTTAGAAAAAAATAGGGTAGATGCAGTGAACCCTCAGTTTTTTTTTATGATCTGGACTTGCATACACAATCCAAATACTTTCCTACACACCTTGCACTAGGCTAAAAGCCTGTATCGCAGTGTGTCATACATCGCCAGCGCCGGGGTTTGAACCTGGCACCTCACGCTTGAGAGACTGTCGCCTCAACCAACTGTGACTCAAAAGTAGGCATACTGACATTTCAAAAACAAACGAGAGACCTTAGATCTCGACAACCGTTACCAAATATGCTTGGGAACAAAATAGGGTTGATGCATTAAACTCTTATTTAGGGAATGACCGTAAAAGATTTTTTATATCTTGCATATAGATTTCTCAAATAAAATGATATACATCTCTGATCTTTTTTTCTAAAAGGCAGCAACTGGTTTTTCGAGAGTCGCAAAGGCAAAGGTTTTTTTTTTGTATTGATAGTATGCATTAAATAATCGTAAAAGTTTTTTCTAATGAAGCGAAATCAACCCCAAGAAATTAAAAAAAAGCTATTTTTAACATTTTGTCATGCGATTGTTGATGCGATTGAACCTTAGTGCCCCGGGAAATGACCATGACGTCGTTTTGAAGAAGATATCACATAAAAATGGTATCCCATAGAACAAATAACACGATTAGATCTACGGTAAATAAGTATTAGAAAATTTATTGTAAAATTATTTGTCGCACTCTTTGTATTACCTACCTTCCTATGTTCTTTCCCGTGTGTCTCAATTATTTCCTATGTGAATGCGTTTCTTTGTATTGTGATTTCATCCTATGATGTGATTTCGTTGCGTGTGATTCCATTCTGACACGTCATAAATAATAAAAGGGTGAAATTCGTATGTGAATTTACATCACTTATCATATTTATAATGTCAACCATGTAAACCAATTTTCGATGGAATGAATCTGAGCGTAGATGTAGATGCTTTTGAGCACAGAAAGCAAAATATAAACAAAATCTAATTACGTGACCTCACTGATTGCTTAAATCTATATTTTATGAACTACAAATTGTGTGCTGATGATGGTTAGAAGTAAATTATTTTAATACAATTAACCGTCGTAATCAGATACGTAGTGTAGGTACTACAAAATTATCATTAACACTAATGATTTCATGATTCCATTGCCAGAAATCTGATTATTCCTGAGTTTCAGAAAAGTTCTTTGATTGATCTTAAGGGCTTGGCATCAAGAATGACGTCACAGTCATTTCCCACGGGATTAAGGTTCAAAATCACGTGAACAATGGCATGATAAAATGGAATAAATAGCGTTTTTTTGGGGTTAATTTTGCGTCTATCAAAAAACTTTTACGGTTATTCCCTAGATTAGAATGCATATTTTCAGTATTAAAAAAATTTACTCCGCGACTTTCGGGAAACGAGTTTCCGTCTCTCGGAAAAAAGATCGGAGGTGTTTTAATTTTTTTTTTTGAGAAATCTATACAAGACATAAAAAATATTTTACGGTTATTCCCTAGATAAATGTTCAATACATCTACCTTGTTTTGTTCCAAAGCATATTTAGTAACGGTTGTCGAGATATAAGGTCTCCCGTTTTTAGAAATTTTTGAAATGTCGGTATGCATACTCTTAAAAAGGTTAATTAAAAACCGCAATTTCAAATTAGAATGTAATTAGTCTACGACAACAAATCGATCAATCAATCAAAAAGCGGCATCCAAATTACTGTCGACCTTATAGATGTTGCTCACACTTACACGGAGTCGGAATTCAAAAGACTATTGAAAAATGGAAATATCAATAGCCATTGGTCAATTCAAAAGGATGATTTAGTGAAAAAACTTGATATAGATAGAATATTATTAACGCTTTTCACCAGGGGTTGGAAAATTACTTCTCATGAAACAAATCCAGCCCCTTGCTAGATTGTGATGAACAAATGTTGTGATTTATATTTGAAATCTTTGCATATTTCATCAACTTGTTCACCAAAAGTGTAAATAAATAAATAAAATTGTGATTCGGCTACTACGCAATTGCTAGTACCTACTACTTTTTTTCCCAATGAGAAAATTACCCATTCATTTCATTTCATTTCATTTATTTATTATCCAAAACTTTACAAAGTAAAATATACAAACAAAAAAGTAATGGATTTTATTGCCCCACTAGGCGATAGCCTGTTCCGGGGCAATACTAGCCACAGCATAATAGCTCAAGGTTACATGTACATATGTACAAAAAATAAATAAAACAGTGACAGAATACTGAGTGACAAGCAAACGATCAAAGAGCTTTGTATGGTGATGATGATGCAATTGTTGAGGATTTGTTTATAAGGTTATTTTATCAAGACACAGGTGTACACTGTATTCGTATCTTCATATTTGCCACTAGGCCAGACATTCCAGACAAGTCCATTTTTTTGTGATCTGGGCTTTTCTTAAAAAAGTTGCCGATCTCTTGATTCTGACGAGGAGGGATCTTATTGAGTTTTGACTCTTTTGTTAAGTGATTGATCTCGGTGCGACGTTTTCATTTTCTAAACTGAACGGACGATTACCTAAACGGATTATTGTATGAATATCTAAAGAAATTCTCAAATATGTCCCGATTATTAAAAGAGAGTATTGAAAGAAACTCAATATCGCATAACGTAGGTAATATTTTTATCAATATTTGAAGTATATGAAAGTCGATACTTTTGCGTGGGTTGAGAAAACAAATTATTCACGATAAAATATTTTTGTCCTCATCAGCATGGAGGTATACAAAAATTATACAAATATTTTGTGTACTATAGCTTTTAAGGGCTTGATACCAAGAATGACGTCACAGTCATGTTCCACGGCATTAAGGTTCAAAATCGCGTGAACAATCGCATGATAAAATGGTAAAAAAAGCGTTTTTTTTCCAATTTTGGGGGTTAATTTTGCGTCTATCAAAAAATTTTTACGGTTATTGACTATATTTTAATGAATATTATCAGTACAAAAAAATAGGTACTCCCATACTTTCGGGAAACGAGATTCCGTCTTTCGGAAAAAAGATCAGAGGTGTTTTTCACATTTTTTTTGAGAAATCTATACAAGATACAAAAAAATATTTTACGGTTATTCCCTAGTTCAATGCATCTACCCTAGTTTGTTCCGAAGCATATTTAGTAACCGTTGTCGAGATATAGGGTCTCCCGTTTTCAGAATTTTTTGATATATCGGTTTGCATACTCTTAGCCTGCGTTTAGGTTGATACAACCACTACTACGTATTTCGTTAACCGCGATAGATACATTTTGATTTGATTTTATTATGGCCCAGGGTTGCGCTCTATTCTACAATCCTTGCTTGGATCACATCCATGCCATTCGTCATACATACACCCATGTCTATTCCTTTTATACTCGATACACGCTCGTCCCAAAGGATCTGATCGATATTATGATCAACCCAGGTTAAAAAAATGAAATTTCCTACCTTAAGTTGTTAGGTAAAATCTTTATTTTCCACATACAAACTTTGTCGTATAGAGACAGATACTCTTTCTAGTTATCTATATACCTACTTCAGCAATAATAATAACAAGCCATCTCTTAGTTGAGTAGGTAAAGACGTAAAGTACATTAGAATCTTGCCAAGTGCTGACATCTAAAGTCTGAAAAAAGCTCCGTTATAATAAAATGAACCGTGCAGCATTAAGTTCATATACTTGAGCTTTAAGTGATAGATAAGTAACACTTATATTCTTTAGAAGGAAGACTTTTATTAACAGTATTAAAAATTACTTTATTTTTTTTAATTTCTTTTTATTCATATATAGGTATTATTTAAGAAAATAAATATTTAAGTATTCCCTAAGGCCCAAATTTCAGGAATAGGATATATGAATGAAGTGAAGAATATGCAGGTCATATTTAAGAAAACTTATTTATTTATTTAAACTTAAAGTAAACAACAAACACATATAAATATACAAAATGGACATAGTACAGATTATAAAATGTTGTTCACTAGGGCGAAATTATCGCAAAACTGCGATGTCTTCCAGTTAACCCCATATCATAATCTCATAATCATAGAACCAGTAGATATAGGTGCACAATATACCTAGGTCTTTCCAGCAATGACGTCTTGCATTCAAACATAGCTTCTTTTTAGAGTAGTGCTATAACCCTTAATACCCCTTTAGCAGTCTTCAAATTTAAACTGAACGCTCAGCGGTTCAATCTCAACGCAGAGATACACAATAATATGTACCTAAGCATGTATTAGTTAGAATAGCGTATGTAATAGCGCCTCAGGTAACGGAGCTTAGCAAACCACATGTACACAATAATCTCAATAATAGACCATCAGTGAATCGATGTGTTAGAATATAATTAATATACCACATACTCGTATTACGACTATTACTCGTACCTATAATAATATACGCGAAACTTTAATCCCGTGCATGTATCCCGAGGATAACAAAAGGAAAACGTATGTACTAGTAGAAGGACTCACGTGAAAACTTGTATTGACATAGCTATAAAGACGACACGTATACAAGATTCGAAAAGCCATATCTCAAAAAGAAACCCTTCGTGTCTGCTTCTAAATATACGAAAACACAATAATCCTTGTACGTGCATACTGTATGAATGGATATTGTTATAACGAATATAGAAATGTTGCGGTGTTTGTTGGAATTCTGTAATCGAAGGAAAGGTTTTCATGATTGTGGTTCGTATGGCACCACGTCTTTAAGAATAATGATAAAAAAAACGACATCGTAATTACGAGTACGTATGAACTCAATGGTTAATTATTATTAAGTCACAATTCTACAAACAATAAGGTATTCTGTATACCTAATTAAAATATGGAGGACGGATAAATAAGGACGGAGGAGGATAAATAAGGAGGAGGATAAATAAAATAAGGACGGAGGAGGATAAATAAGGACGGACGTGTTTTGAGTAAAAGTAACCGGAGAGTATGTATGAGGAATTGCATGAATGTGACGGAAGCCCGAAGTGTGTGTCAGGATAGGAAAGTCTGGCGATCCGTTCTCTCTGCCTACCCCGCAAGGGAGGTGGCGTGAGGGTATAGAATAGAATAGAATAGTAAGTACAAAAAGTACACATCAATAAAAAAAAATAATAATCTTTTTTAATTTATAAACCATTACTGTCAACTGTAGAAAAAACAATGAACGAACCACTCGTTCGAATTGTCGCACCAAAAATTAAGATCATAGAAATCGGCATCGAATGGACAAGTCGGCGCAGCTGATTTCAACGTATACAAGAATTTTACCTTCAGGGTTTTATCCCTTTGTAACACTAAATACTTCATATATGAATTACCTTTTACAGTTGAAGGAATTTACAACATCTACTTCAGTTCCTGAGGTCCCACATCTCAGAACGTGATTCTCGCTTTTTCAATGTCATACGACAATATAAAATCATGGAAAGAAGGAAAGCGTCTGGACGTTTACAAAAATATTTAAATTACAAAAATTAACCGCTACAGAGGTAGTAAGAGATATATTACTTAACCTCCATATTGTAATTTCTTAATGCCTACCGAAAGAAAGGTGTATGTTCGTATCTAAGTAAGTACATACGATCTAATCTTAAACAAGATTACAACTTGAACAAGAAGGCTTAACGTATTTGGTTGTATGTATCAAGATCCATAGGTTTTCGCAATAAGCTTCAACAACTCTTACTCACACGAGTATGTTTGGGGGAAACGAGGATTCGAGGGAAATATTCAGTAAAAGTGAATTGTCTAATATAATATGCTCAAAATGAGGCGCTCAACTTAAACACTCTTGCGTGTTATTATAAACATTTACGGTAAAATGGCTCAACTAATATTAGACGTAAAAACGTCAGGATTGTAGATTTCATGAGAAACGTTCGTAGATTATTTTTTATTAAAATTGAAGCAAAGACACAAAGTTGCTTACTAGAGAGACACTAACGTGAAATAATAATAGGTACTAACAATATTAAATTACCATAACAAGGGCGTTTCGTTATAACACCGAAAGCTCTGGCACTAGTAACTGCTAACATTGTTATTTGTATAGTGCCTTACTGCGTCTTGTATAATAATATTATTAGGTGACCCGTCAAAAAATATGAAATAATTTATTATCTCTATAATAAATAGGATTATGATGGTAATTGCCCAGTAGCTGGAGGAACCTGGATGCGGAAGGGTCAGAACAGAGACGAGTGGAAACAGTTGGAAGAGGCCTATAGGGCCTAGAAGAGGCCAGCAGTGGAGTGAAGAAGGCTAATGAAGAAGAAGAAAAATAATTACGAATGGGATTAAACAAACAAACTATACAACGAAAATGGTAAACTTGTAGGTTTCGATTACATTATTTAAATAAAAACCTATCAGCGTTTTATATGACATGTTTTAATTAGATGATAGCTGATCATAAACTTTACAATATTGGCCTGTTTAAAAATGTTAGTCATTGATTTTTAACTTTTCGTGTAGTACTTATTCTGACTTAGGTAAAAATGCCTTTACAACAAGCGTTTATATTTCAATTTGCATCAGAAATTGTAGACGTATCAAACAGACGACCGGCGAAGTAGAATAAAAGCCGTGTAAAAACACACAGCTGAAGCGAAAAGTGTATGAAACATGTGTGCTGCCGGTTGCTACTTAGTACTTATGGTCTGGAAACAGTCACGTTTACACAGAGAGCCATGGAGAGAGCCATGTTAGGGATAAGCTTAATAGACAGAGTCAGAAATGAGGAAATAAGACGAAGAACCAAAGTGACTGACATAATACACTGCATAGCATCCCTAAAATGGAAAACAGGACAACATGGAGGCAGATGGAGGCTGATGAAGAAGAAGAAGAAAAACATACAGACAGAACAGAGTGTTGGTACACTAAGAAATTTTTTGAAAGACATAGGTAAGTGCGTATATGAAATTTTGTATGATGATTCTAGGTAGTCTTAGTACGTAGGTGTGGCTGTTGATGATATTATGGCTTGGCGGATGGATAAGCAGTAGCTATACACAGACTTGTAGCTGTAGGCATTTTATGAAATTAATTATTATATTTCCCTTGACAGAATGAGGAACATAATATTATATTATGGTTATAATGTATGAAGGGATATTGCTTTTGCCACATGGAAGTGTGAGATGGGTTTTTACATGAACGACAACTACATTGACACAATATCAATAATAATTGATCTTTGGGGAAATGGATAAACCTTACCACTATATTTTCTATCGTTTTTATTTTTACTATATATTGTAGCCTTTTAGGTAGGTAGGTAGGTATAGTATATAAATCTTTGTTTTTTTTAAATAATTATTACAAATAATCTCTTAATATTATAAAGATAAAAAGAAATGTCCTGTTTTATGTAAAATAGATTAAATTAAATTTTATTTTATTATCACTTACATCTATCTACGTAGATACATATGTAATTTTACGCAAGCGTGCCAAAACACAAAAAGTACCTATTGAAAGCCTAGATGAATTTTACATAGTTAGGTAGGTACATTCATCGGCGTAGAAGCAGATGTCTAATTCTTAACTAATTCGGGAGAGACGATTCTAAATAAGCTTCAGTATAATATAATATTTTTCTTGTGGACAATAAACATTTCATAATAAAATTATAGGGGGAAGTGTCAGTTGACTGTCCATTATTTTGATGCCACATATTTCTTTAACCATAAACATCTAAAGGTCAAATGATGGTATAGATGTGTGGCTACACCATCATCCACAAGGAACTGTAAATTTAATATTATGGAGATCTGGAACTATCAGATGTTGGCTACTTAATAATAATATAATAATGATAAGTTTATTCAGAAGAATATGTACAGTTTACAAACAATGGTTACAATACTAAATTAAAATACTCATTGAGGTGACAGGTCCCCATACAGCTAAAAGCTGGTATGAGGGGACCAATATACACAACAAACAGCAATACAAAATTAGACAATATATTGTACAATGTAAGAAAGAAATATCACTAAATAACCAATAACAAAAAGCATAAAGATAAACTAGTAAAATTAAACTTAAAATCATTTATCTTTACATGGCACGCAGTGGTGTAGACAGCGAATGTCCAGTTCATTGACAGTTCCCTTTACAAGTACCTAAGCCTTTGGTTTTCAAGGGCGAACTTCTCGTTGCGTTGATTTAAAAAAAATCTGAAGATTAACTAAGCGTGAGAATTCGAATTAATTTCGAATAAGAAATACTCGTAATTATTTAAATAAGAATTAAAAACAAACCGAAATAAAATTAAAAATTAATTATTTTTCTTGTTTGTTAATTTCTCAAAGACAGCGATCATAATTAGATTAAAAAACACAATTACTTTTTCACTAAATCTTGTTTTAATTAAAAACTTCTTCATTACATTTTCTTACATTTCTATTTATTCATTCTCTAAGTGAATATAACATGTAATCTAATCTGACAAGATTATGCGCATTTGTTAAAAATAATATAATAAGACCTGTGTTCGTCCAATCATGACGAACGTTATCGAGACAAGGGCTGACACTACCAGGACCAAAAATCTCCTCAAAACTGCTGAGATGAAGACTCTCCAACCCATTGCGGGAGTAACAATCCGAGACCGAGTTGAGAGTTCTGAAACACGAAGGACTTGCGACGTCGAGGACATTGTCCGATGGTGAAGATCTAGAAGACTCTACTGGAGTGATCACGTGGAGAGAGCTTGTTCTGAGAGAGTGGTGAGCGAAGCAGCAAACGAGCTGCCGTCAGAAACCAGACTCCTAAGGAGACCACATAAAAGATGGCGAGATATTTGGACATCTGTGTCCCAGGGGCTGGCTCCAAACAATGAAAGGACGCAGTACTAGATGAAGAAGAAGATTAAATATTTTTCACCAGGGCGAACTTATCGTCATACAGCGATCTCTTTCAACGAACCCAACTTCTTCTTTTGTGAATGACAATGTAAGAAAACCAATAAAAAATAATATATTCACGCCTTTTACATAAAGTTAGGTAATTCGACATAAGTACCTATCAGTACTAAATATTCTTGATAGATATCTCATAATTCCCAAAATGTTAATCATTTTTGACCCTTAAATTGATGAGGGTCACACACAGATTTATTAAAGGGACATAGTAGGGACCTACATATACTCATACTAAGGGGAGCTTGATAAGCTTGATAAATATAATCCTCAAGTCACTCCTATGTTACATAATTTCGGGTTGACTGTAATACATTGCTTTTGCATTAAGTCCGCCCTTTAGTATACTATTGTCTTGTTTAGTAACTAATGATAATTTTATTGGCTAATAAGAATTTATTTATTTATTGCAGTGGCTTATCTTTCATACTGTAAAACTCAAGACTCAAGTTTTCCCCCAGAGAAACTTCTTCTACATAGCATAACCACAAACGTCACATTAAAATGATAAGTCGTAAGTACTCATTGACTTAATACTTGATTACTCTAATAGAAACCCCATTGAGTACAATTCAGGACGATCCTGGACGAAACCATGAGATGGGAATTGAAAAGAGTGATGATCAGGTGACAGTTGTCGAAGAAGAGACGATGTTAATGGATCCGTTGGAGTATAAATGGAGCCAGCATATGTAATCCCAGAATAACCCAAACTGACACTGTCGAACAGACTCATGACGAGTTAAATAAATAAATAATAATTATTGAAAAATAAAAACAAATGGCGGGTTTATTAGACGGTTGAAATACAAAGACAATACAAAATTTACCGTTTGTACGGCCGCAAAATAAATAAAAAAAGTTTCCATCATCCAGCATCAATGTGATAAGTAAAAGCTCTTGGCATTACACGTAAGAAATGGCAAACTTAAAACCTTAAGCTTCTATTAAAACCCCATGACGTCATCCTCCACTTACTTCTTATGAAATAATTAAACATAAAAGTAATAGCGCTTAAGCCATAAAACGAAATCTTTATAATAACACTAAGTTATCTTTCATTAAACACAATAAGCTTCAAAATAACTTTTATAGAGCAGTTCTTAATAACGAGTAGCTAAAATAGACCACAAAATTTCTACCTAGTAGCGTCGCCAGCCTCGGAGCTAGGAGGGGCAACAAAATTTTTGAAAAATGCATTGCATGCAATATAGCATAAAAAACGTGTAAAAAGAGACGATTTTTTTGTGAGACATGGTGAAGAAGGTCGTGATGTAGTTTGTTTATTTGAAAATGTATGTAATAGTTTTTTAAAAATGCTTTTTTATAAAAATAGTAACAAAAAATAGCGCCGCAGACAATTTTTTTAGAAACTGTTGGATTTTTATACTAATTTTAGAAAATTTATGATATGATGAGAAAATATGTGGTAGTATTGTGTTTTTTTGTGAGGTTTTATCATTTAGTATGAAAAAATATATACCTATTCCAATCTGCCCCCCCCCCCCTGACGACGCCCATACCTAGTAGATAGAATAGTCCCTTCACTACGAGTATACTAAGTTGGAGGATTGTGTGTTAGACGAATGTAAAGTACACCCGGTTAGTGATGGGTTTTTTTCCAGGATTTTCATAAAAAAATCTTTGTAGGGTAATGGTTGGGTACCTCTATTTATTATCTATTTTTTACGCGTTCTAAATCTCCTCGAAAACTAACAAAAAATATAAAAAAGAAACTAAAAATGTGTATAATTTTTCAACGTACTCGTATTTCATTTGAATAAACCTTTATAAAAACATAATTTTTCAGTACGTGTTTGTTGTTACGATTTATTAAGGCTTCAACCCGTAAACGAGTGCTGCTGAATAGAATGTGATATTTTAATTATTTTTTAAGAGTAGGCATACCGACTTTTCAAAAATTTCTAAAAACGGGAGACCTTACATATATCTCGACAACCATTACTAAATATGCTTTGAAACAAAATAGTGTAGATGCATTGAACCTTTATCTAAGGAATAACCGTAAAAGATTTTTTATATCTTGTATAGATATCTCAAAAAAAATGTTTAAAACACCTCTGATCTTTTTCCGAAAGACAGAAACTCGATTCCCGAAAGCAGTTTTTTTGTGCTGAATAATGCAATAAAATCTATGGAATAACCGTAAACGTTTTTAGATTGAAGCAAAATTAACCCCAAAAAATTGGAAAACAAAACTCTATTTCTAACCATTTTATCATGCGATTGTGAGACGAGATTTTGAACCTTAATGCCGTGGGAAATTACCGTGACGTCATAGTTGGGACGCGAGCTTTAAATGTATCGTATGTAGCAGATGATATGAAAAACAAATATTTATCTTATTTTAACTATGCACATTGGTATCTCTAACATTATGGTAGTATTTTTCTATGTACAACGAAATGTTTTTTTTGTTTGTGCGTAAGTATTGGTAGGTACTACAAACATTTAATATTTCTGTGCAGAGCAGGAAATTGGGTAGGTTTTTGGTATATATACCTACATAAAAGCCTAAATTTTCTTCAAATAATCTCTCTATCTCTCTCCTGTCGATTTCCTCACTGCTGAGGGTCGCGATCTCCAAACACCCGTTGCTTGACTAATCCCCGCCACGCAGCTCTGTCCTCGGCAAGATGCACTGCCCTGTAGATGGAGGGGGCAACAGTTTGCGTAACATGGTCCGTTCATCGGAAAGTTGATCGTCCTCTGGGTCTCCGTCCCGGCGTGTTTCCTGTGATTATCAGTTTCTTGAGACTATCTCCCCCTATACGAGGGATGTGACCAAAAAAATTGGAGAATTCTTTCCAAGCATAGAGATGACAATCTCGATGTGATTCCAAGTTCTTGTAGGGTAGAGGCATTTGTCCTTGCAGTCCATGAGATCCGCAACAAATAATAAGTCTCTTCTTCTTCTTGTTCAGCCCTCTCTCCACTGCTGGATATAGGCCTCTTCTAACACTTTCCACGTTTTCCTACTTTGGGCTTTGCTCACCCAGTTCCTCCCTGCGACTGGGACTATATCGTCTACCCATCTCTTTTGGGGTCGTCCCACAGGTCTTCTATTCTCCCATGGTCGCCATCTTAGGATTCTGGGTGCCCATCTCTCGTTCCCCTGTCTCGCAACGTGGCCCGCCCATTGCCACTTTAACCCAGCGATACGGTCTGCTATGTCTGTGACCTTTGTTTGGCGTCTGATATCTTCGTTTCTAATTCTATCTCTCAGACTTATTCCTAACATTTGTCGTTCCATAGCTCTTTGTGTGCATTTTAACTTATATATTGTGTTGGCAGTTAGTGTCATTGTTTCCAACCCGTATGTTATAACTGGGAGGACACACGTTTCGAAGACTTTTCTTTTGAGGTTTATCGGAACATCTTTGTTTTTGAGGATGTGATCGAGTTTTCCGAATGCTGCCCAGCCTAGTCCGATTCTTCTAGGTATCTCCGCTAATTGGTTGTCTTTTCCCAATTTAATTTTGTGTCCTAGGTATATGTATTCGTCAACAGCTTCTATTATAGTATTGTTTATTAACATATTGCTGTTGGAAGGACTCAGGATTTTAGTTTTGGAGATGTTCATTTCCAGGCCTATTTTCAGGGAAGCGTCGTGGAGCTGTTTTGTCATGTCATTTAGTTCTTCCAAATCATCACTAAGGAGCACAATGTCATCTGCGAAGCGAAGGTGGTTCAGATATATACCATCTATTTTTATTCCCTTACGTTCCCAGTTTAAAGTTTTAAATATATTTTCTAGGGCTAAAGTAAATAGTTTTGGTGAGATGGTATCACCTTGTCTAACACCCCTTTTAATTTCAATTTTTTCTGTTTTACTGTTATCATCTATTCTTACATCTAATGTGGCATGATCATAAATATATTTAAGCAGTCTTGTATATCGAGAATCGATTCTTGCGTCATTTAGTGCTTCTAATATTGCCCATTTTTCTACGGAATCAAAGGCTTTTTTGTAGTCGATGAACGCTAGATGTATTTCTAATTTGTATTCTGCAGATTTTTCAATAAGTAGGCGTAGGGTTTGTATATGGTCTGTGGTTCCGAACCCTCTTCTAAAGCCGGCTTGTTCAATTGGTTGATAGAAGTCCAGTTTAGGTGTCAGGCGATTTGTGAGGATTTTCGTAAGTAATTTATATAAGTGGGATAGTAAGCTAATTGGGCGATAATTTTCCAGGTTTTCAGGGTCTCCTTTCTTGTACAGTAGTATGACCTCAGCATTTTTCCAATTTTCTGGAATGGCTTCCTGTTCTATACATTTGTTCAGAAGTATTGTTACTGCTTTGATAATTTCTTCGCCTCCCAGCTTTAACATGTCACTTGTCACCTGATCTTCTCCCGGACTCTTATTATTTTTCATGTGTTTTAGGGCTTCTATTAGTTCATTTTTGCTTACTTCCGGTATTTCCTCCGACCCAACGTTCATAATGGTATTTTTATTTTCTGTGTGCTGTGTTGATGATTCATACAGTTTTGTGTAGAACTTTTGTATTGTATTTGTAATCATTTCTTTGTCATTTACTGTATTTCCTTCGTCGGTTTTAATTTTGATTATGTTTGATTTGCCCATACTTTTATTTGATCGAAGAACTTTCATATTTTTATTTGATTCGATTGTTCTATTTATCATATCAGTGTTGTATTTTCGAATATCTTTCCGGATTTCTTTTCTTATCGTTTTATTTAGAATTTTATATTCGTTTGAGTCTCTGTTGATCGTTCTTTTTTCTTCTATTAGTTTTATTGTATTTGGGGATATTTTTTGAGTTTTTTCTGTCTTTCTGAAAGATATGGTTTTAACAGCTGTTTGTATTCCTGTTGTAATTTTGTTTGCAAGGGCGTTAATGTCCATATTTTGAAGATCTGTCGTCGAGTCCAGTTTACGTCTTAGTATATTTTGGAATTCCGGTTGGTGTCTTGTTATTATTTCTGTTGTAGGAGCTTTCTTAGGTTTTCTATGGGTGAAATTGTATCTTTCTATGTTTGTATTTATTTTAAAGGAGGCTCTCACTAGTCTGTGGTCACTTCCCGTGTCAAATTGGTTAATAACAGATACATCCTTACAGTATTTTAGATTGTTTGTTATTATATAATCTATTTCATTTTTCGTTTTACCATCTGGACTCTTCCAGGTCCATTTTCTTTCTAAAATAATAAGTATGTCAATAAAACTTTATTGTTACGAACGTGACACAAAATGAGAAAAAGAAAAAAGGCGAACTTATAGCAAAAGCCATATGTATTTTTATCGCAAACTTTTAATGATGAAAATCAAGAAAATTATTATGACCTGTTGTAGCAACTGCTGCTTGTGGTGACCACATCAATGATACTTAAAAGTTTGTCGTCATTCTTGGGAGTCCAAGTAGTGGCGATCTAATATGATAAAAATAAACTCATATTAATATTAAATTGACTCTTATTGACCGCGTTATCCCAATAATATATTTGAAAAGTGTCGGTTTTAGCAGGCGTCATGGTGCATAAAATAAACTGTAAGGCAAAAATATCTACAATTTACGAACGTCAGCTATCATGGGCGTCGCGTCGCCCTAAAGATTGGAATAGGTACACACTAATTAATAAAACTTTACAAAAAATAAAATTATTTCCGCTCGTTTTCTCATCATATCATAAATTTTCATGAAAGTTCTACAAAATACAATTATTTCATAAAAAAATTACCTGCGGCGCTATTTTTTATTGCTTTTTTTCAAAATATATTTTTCATACACATAATTGTGCAAAAACCTTATCACGAGCTTCTTTACTATGTCTCACAAAAAAAATTCGCTTGCGGCGCCATTTACGCTTTTTCATGCTATATAAATTTCATAATTTTTTATTGCCCCCGCCCTAGCTCCGAGGCTGGCGACGCCCATGTCAGCTATATTTACTTTTTCAACAGTGAACATATTATTATATTATTTTACTGTAAGCACAAGTTTGAAATCAAATGGAAAATTTATTAACGTTGGGAAACACTACAATTTCAAGAATTTTCTCTCTGTAGGTTTTCATTTCATCTCCTACTAATTAACAAGAAAAATGGTTTCAATTGTGGTACTGCAGTCGTTGCAGCTATAAGGAATATTATGCGCTGTAAAACGCCGACGATAGTAAAAAAAAACAGACGGGGAGATAG
This sequence comes from Ceraclea dissimilis, assembly GCA_963576895.1. Lineage (NCBI taxonomy): Eukaryota > Metazoa > Arthropoda > Insecta > Trichoptera > Leptoceridae > Ceraclea > Ceraclea dissimilis. The sequence continues at coordinate 4,982,822 of OY756377.1, forward strand.
TATGGCTGACCGCATGCCAATTAACTAACTAACCTATTGAAACGACAAACCGTCTAGAAGAGAGTTTAGCTTCAACTTGTAATGTATCCTACCATGGGCGGCGCCAGCCTCGTGGCTAGGGTGGCAAAAATTTTTTGCAAAATGACATAGTATAAAAATTTGTAAATAGCGCCGCAGGCGAATTTTTTTTGAGACATAGTGAAGAAGCTCGTGCTGTGGATTGTTTGTATATAATAGGTACTTTAGACAATTATATGTATGATGTTTTTTTTTATAAAAAGGAAACAAAAAATAGCACCGCAATATTTTTTTTTAGAAACTGTTGGATTTTTATACTCTTCTCTTCTCTGCACCATATCCCATTATTATCTGGGGTCGGCGGCTCGGATCCTCTCTCTTCATCTGCTCCGATCGAAGCAGTCTTCTGGAGTAAGCTCCAGGTGTTCCATGTCCCCTCTGATGGTCTCCTCAAGGGACTTCTTCGGCCGTCCTCTCTTTCTTTTTATTTTTATACTAATTACAGAAAATTTTTAATATGATGAGAAAATATGTGGTAGTATTGTGATTTTTTGTGAGGTTTTATCATTTAGTGTGAAAAAATATATACCTATTCCAATCTCTAGCCCCTGCTCCCCTGCCCCCCTCCTGGCGACGCCCATGTTCCTACCTAATGCTACATTTATATGATGTTACTAATACTCGCACTAAACTATTATGTAATCATTTCTACTGCCTACCTGTAACCACATCTCGTCAACCTGAACTCTGTGGTTTCACATGTCGACTCTCTAGATGATAAATCAGTAGAATTTGGATTGACAAATTTTTCCGATTTCTTCTGACGAAATGATTATTTACCACCCCATATTAATTATTGAGATTTGTAGAGTTTCTTTGAATACAAATCTGTAAAACCTTTTTTGTGTAAAACTCACTCATACCACGCTATAAGCTTATATGGATGGTATGGAAGTATATTCCCATTTTCGTACACCTTTTCTCTATGCTGATTTCCTGTACATATTTTTCACGTTCCCCATTTCTTTTCTACGAAACATTGTGGTCACAGTTTTCTAATGCGGCCGCTTCACGCTCGGCATCCCTCCACGAGTTTTGTGTGAATGAGTAAAAGGACGTACGGACGAGGTGATTGTCTTGAACTGTATACGTAACCGACGGTTAACGCCTTTTTACTCATTCGCGCGGGACTCGTAGAAGGTCGGACAGCATGTGGATGAGGCATAAAGATAACTTTATAGAGCTGTAATATTTCAATAGACAAATTTCATCCCATTGAGAAAAATATTTTCAAGGTTTGAATAGAATATCAAGCTAGTGAAATTAAAAATAAAGGTCCGAAAAAGTGTATACTTATACAATATGTATTCAATTTAAAAAGCAAAGATAGGTACTCAATATTTCTCATTTCCTTTGTATTTGTCATCAACAGTAAGACGAAAATAGACTGATGATGCAGAATAGTCACGTTTACGAGAGCCTCTACATAATAATATTATCTTTGTCTAGTACCTACTTCATAATATTACAAAATCACTTTTGGTTATATTTTACTGTGATTCTCCTCCCTGTCGTCCGTGACGGGATCAATAGGGTGAATTATTATAGGGTGAATTCTCGCTACAGCGGATATCCACGACCATTTTTCAGTACTGGGTACTAACAGATATTCGCATTATTGATCAGCGATCATTCATATAAGTAGATTATTGTCTAGCAGTGCGGAAAATGTCACGATGAAATTATTCATGAATAAAATTTTATAAGAACAGAATCATAAAGATCCTTCTCTTTTTTTTTGTCTTGCGCCTTTTTAATGTGCCTATTATTCACTGTTTCTAGAGCGAATATACCATGGAGCACGAACTCTACAATATTAACACTTTCTGTGATTTGCTTCACCAAATTTGGTTGCGCTCTTACGCCGGAACTGTAAGTCTGAGTGAACACAAGAGACATACAAAGTAGACAAGTTAATTATCTTTCAAAATGTGTTCTTTAAAATGTTCAATATTTCAGTTGCACGCAGCTTGAGATTTTTAAAAACACTTCTGGCTCATTAACCGTTCATCTAAATCAAAAGATAATAGGAATCGCGATTTTATTTAACCTTTAGGTATTTATTTATTTATTTATTGAGACACTCACAGAGGATTAACAGATATACATAAATTAAAAACATCAAGTACAAATTTCCGGTCAACCCCCCAATTACGAGCGTCCACAGCATGCACGTAGATATGTTATATTACGAGACAACAAATTAACTAAGCAAGTGTACTAAAATTACAATTAACAAAACTGAGCAAAAGGTATTATAAGCGACCAGACATAAACTAGACAATTATTATATGTGCAGCCATATAATTACTTTGAAATACATTATAATGTCTGTCATCTACGTAAAAAAAAATAAGAATGTCTTCTTACTGCTCGTATTTCTTATTGATTTTGACCTTAATAATGCAAAAATAATGAGATGGACAAGGAATATTACGGAAATTATCCAGTGATGTGGTTTACGTATACGAATTTTAGTCAAATTAAAAAAAGTCTATCTGTTCTACATACAACCTCCTGCTACATAGTTAGGAACAAATTCACGATTGCAATATAAATTCTACGAGAACCTTCCGTTCAGAAATAAAAATAAGAATAAAATCCTAGTAGTCGTTTGTTTGATTTTACGACGTGACTTTGAATACAACAGTTACTACTAATCAGGGCCGGATTAACCACGAAACGATAAAAATAAATATTTTCCTTGGGTATTAAGATAAAGGTTAAGCCATTACACTTGATAATTTTAATCTGATGTTTTTATAGGGTAAAAATACGTATCTTTTTATGGGTGAATGAAGACGCCTTAACAACTGCGAAAAGGAAAACTAAGAGTACATACGAAATGTTTTTATTTAGGAAATAATTTATTCGAATATTTGACTAGAGGTTGATTTCTACTTTTAATCCAAATATTTTTAATAATAATCAAGTAATAAATTCATCTCTAGATTTCTTCATTTTCTTAGGTAAAGGAAACTGAGAACAGGGATTATTGTTATAGAAATAATGAGTATTATAAGACAGGCTGAGGTATTACACCCATTGTCTACTTTACTTTTTCTTCTTTCATTCAGTACCAATAAAGTTATATTTATTCAATTTATTCTATTTACCAGGGATCGATCTGGCTTGAGCTGTAAGAGTACAAACGTAATATTTACATTCGTAAAGTTTAAACAAACTTTGCTCGTGTGTATTATAGGATTAAAGTCGAATAATTATTATCGACAGATTATGTTGGGGTACATTCCTGTATCCAAATATACACGACACATTTGAGGGCATACATTGTGACGTATACCAGCACAATTATATGGTGAGCCTCATTTCTAAATTTCACTTATATTCTGCCCTGCAGTCATCGACTCATCTACGAGTGATCCAAAGAAAAATAAAAATAAACATTACCTACTGACTTAGATTTTATTTGCATATCAGTACTCATGTCCCTTGTATTGAATATATTCCGACTGTTGCACGACACTCGATAACAGAAATACACGATGTAAATTTATTAATCTTATCGTATTTTTTCTCAAAGCCTTAACCTGTCTCTGCTATTGATAGTGTATCTGTATTATGTGTTATAACATTTCACTATAGTACTGAGTGGAAAAGATATTGGTTTTCCTGCAAAAGGGAGAATTAATGGGTACGTTTTTAATCGTTATATACAAGACGGAGGAAATAATAAAAATATCGGAGAAAAGAAGAAACAGGTAACTCTCGTATTTTTTTTCATTCAATTATTGATACTGAAACGTGGTATTGAAATACTGAAAATAATACTTAAGGGCTTGGCACCAGGAATGACGTCACAGTCATTTCCCACGGCATTAAGGTTTAAAATCGCGTGACAATCGCATGATAAAATGGTAAAAATAGCGTTTTTTAAATTTTTTGGGGTTAATTTTGCGTCTATCAAAAAACTTTTACGGTTATTCCCTAGATTTTAATGCATATTATCAGTACAACAAAAAAACTTTACTCCGCGACTTTCGGGAAAAGAGTTTCCGTCTTTCGGAAAAAAGATCAGAGGTGTTTTTCAAATATTTTTTTGAGAAATCTGTACAAGATATAAAAAATCTTTTACGGTTATTCCCTAGATAAAGGTTCAATGCATCTACCCTATTTTGTTTCAAAGCATATTTAGTAACGGTTGTCGAGATAGAAGGTCTCCCGTTTTTAGAAATTTTTGAAATGTCGGTATGCACACTCTTAATGTATGTTCCTTCATCGTCTCGTCTTTCTCATGTTAATATATATTTTTTGTTTGAAAAGTAATAATACAAAAACAAAAATATGTAATAACGCTAGAACTAAGGCGATCAAAAGATCCAAATTTCTACAAATAAAATAAAATATGTGAGAATACGTAAATAATATTGTATCATTTGAATATTACTAGCTGTAATCCGTCAAAAATGATGCTCTGTGCAGGCCAGGCAGAAGGAACAGAACGTGAGACTCTAGCCTTACACGTACAATAATCTGCGTCTATCCTTATTGTAAATATTTTTTATTATGACTGCGTACCAGAAGGGCCGACCCCAGGTGAACTGGGAAGAGGCATGGAAGAAAGAAAAAGAAAGAATGACCACAAAAAGCTGGTGTAGATCGCGCGTGTCTGGCCGTGGCATAACAACGCTAAATAATAAATAATTGGAACCGCAGAGGAAACTCGAAAACGTTAAAAACACACCCCAGGTGAACTGGGAAGAGGCAAGGAAGAAAGAAAAAGAAAGAATGACAACAAAAAGCTGGTGTAGATCGCGCGTGTCTGGCTGTGGCATAACAACGCTAAATAATAAATAATTGCAACTGCAGAGGAAACTCGAAAACGTTAAAAACACACCCCAGGTGAACTGGGAAGAGGCAAGGAAGAAAGAAAAAGAAAGAATGACCACAAAAAGCTGGTGTAGATCGCGCGTGTCTGGCCGTGGCATAACAACGCTAAATAATAAATAATTGGAACTGCAGAGGAAACTCGAAAACGACTGAGTTATATTTTATTGTGAGACGGCATCATATGTTACTTGGTTGAGATAAATAACTTTAAAGAGCTGCCACTATGATCCATAGTTGGTAAAATTTGTTTTGATTACGAGTTAAAGCAAAGAAACATTATGAATAGCAATAGGTTAAATTATCGCGAACATAAAAGTAAAGAAAATCTTCCAGCGATCGAAACCTTCTTCAAATACGAGTAAATTTAAAAAGGTCGTATAAGGCGATAAAACGGAATTCATTTTAGCGGAAAAGTTGGAAAATTCCTCCAGTCGGGTGATAATTTCTACTATTCCATCTACTATAAGAGACTTTTCTAAAAACGCAGAAACGAGTAAAAATATCCTGAGTGCCAACAATGGATAAGTCGTGATTAATGGGAACATTTCCACGAAGGTAGTACTTTACCGTGTGTTCTAGCTGTTAGTAAAGTTTTGTTTCTTTTTTTTACTACTACAAGAAGACAATTGAGAACAGATTTTTTATTCTCACCACCCTATCTTCCGATAGATACTTTTCTATCGCTATCGGATATTCCGATCGTTATGTTAGAATCCCAAATGGGAACAAAAAAGTATGTCTTTAAAAGTATTATTTTGCTAAACGAACGGTTTTAATCTAATAGAATTCTGATGTTAGGTGATTTGCACGATTATCCATTATAGATTTAGTATTTTCGCATTTGTCGTGCTCATTCGACCGGAATATTTCGGCCAAAAAATAAAATACAGAACTAGAAAACAGCTGGGTTTATTAAACTAAACCAAGATACATATTTGTACACTTCACAGAAAGCTGAAAAGCTTGTATTGTGAAGTGGAATAAGTCGAGGCTTGAACCCGCGCCCACCGGATTAACAGTCGAGCGCATTACCAACCAGGCTACCGACCACCTCAAAACAATTGAATAAAACCTTTCAAACGGAATTACGATACACAATGATATAACAAAAATGAATATAAATTAGGGAATCTTACCTTTGATGAAGTCCACAGCCATTTCCAATCCATAAGTATCCTTGTCACAATCATCTAATATATGGGCACCTATCGTTACATTCGGAACGAGCCTCAGTCTTGTATTTAATATATCTAACGTATACAACATCGCTTCCAAAGCTTGAATACCACCTTGTGGCATTATTGGACCACAAGTCACACCATCCTCTCGGGAGTGTACCATCATCAAACCTCCAAGATTTACATCACCTTCTACGATGGCTTCTTTCTTCACGGGCCACGGAATATCCAGATGTGACAATTCTGGAGTCATCATAATCAACTCCTGGACTGTCGGATTCACATAATCAATCTTGAAAAGATATGGATTTATTTCAGTCTGAATTTCGTGAGACATTTTCTTATTATGGACTTTATTTTTGTGGTGATGATGATGGTGATGTGTCTCTTTCAATTCTTTACTCAAAAAATCATCAATATCTTCTAAAGGTGTTTCGTTATTATTGATATTATCGTAATTACTACTCTGTGAACTAAATGAATTAAATTCAGTCTCGACATTGTGATATTTGAGCTCTTCGTTTTCTACTGTTAAAAAATCTTCTATTTCTCTTACAGCCTCGTCTGTATCTCCCGTGTCCGTTTTAGCTGCAAGCTTATTAAAAAACATCTCAAAGGATTCGTTGGTTTCATCTTTCACCTTTTTATTTTTGTGTCTGTGTTTGTGATGTTTTTTATCCGATCTTCCAACACTGGTCCTGTGAGGTGGCAGTTCCGCTTGAGTATCGTCGGACATTTTTGAGAAGTTATTAGATTTATGATATTGATCAGCAGAGTGATGTGGCAAAGGATGATATTCATCGTCATCGTTATAATAAATCGTATCATCTTTGTAAAATGGCGAATAACCTGACAATCTTACAACTCCGTATTCCCTTGAATGGACTATTAATATTGATTTCTTAGAGAGCAACGAAGATATATCGACAGCTAATAATAAAACAACATAAAACACGAAATTGAAAGTAATTTTCTTATAATAATTTACCGATTTGATTTTAGTTCGTTGAAACACAAGCATGCTTAATTAATTTAGCACTATCTATAAACATTTCACACAACACGTAAATTCTACTACTACTAACACTGTACAATGATAAAGCGACATGATAAGTGTATTAGAAGTTGTATAACGCCATGATAAAGTTTGTATCAAGTTTGACACGACTTCATGTAGATATTATTAGGTAGAAATATTATTAACATTCCGTATAACATTAAACACTAGCGAATAAGTTCTCGTATAAAACTACGTATCGTAATAATCTTTATACTTTATAAGCACCGTATGTTGTGGTCTAATTCGTGATCTGTAACAAGAGTAAAATTCACGTGAAATTAAAATAAAAGAAGTTTTGATACCTAGGCTCAATATAAATAATTGCTTTTAACGCAATTTATAATTCGTCAAACGACTTCTTTAAACATCCAACGACTTTGTCGAATGGCAAAATAAGCTAGGTACACCAAAATAACCTTAAATATAAATAATAAATTTCATTTTTAATCAAAATATCTTTAGATAATACGTTTGACAAGGAACATAATATTGACCTGTTTCGAAAAATAAAGGATATTCAAATTCAGAATAACTTACCTGGCCGTCGAAGTTCTGTGCTATCTCAAGCGTTGATTTTACAAAGCTTTTTTTTTAAATACCAAAAACAACGTAGATAATAATAACTATATGTATTGTTTTGCATATAGCTTGAACCCAAAGCGATTTTCTCGGGTGAAAGAAATTCTTTTCAATGACGAACTAGCTGAAGTTTTCTGGGTTATATGATATTTTGTAATAAAAGAGAATAGATTGTAAAATCCACTGCCGTTATTAAAGAGAAACAGTTTTTTACCTTTACTGTTCCTCTTGGCTATCAATGTAGTGTAGCTGCCATATCTTCAGGGACTTACTCATCTTTTATATGCAGTACCTCTCTTCACATCATTCTTTGCCCTTAGAGCCATTTCCATAAAAAGAAATTTCTTTAAGTTCATAAATTCACAACAAAATCTTTTTCATACAATCAATCCCATATATTATTAGATACCACATTAGGTATATACTTATCACCAGCTGAATATCAGAAGGGCCGCGTGAAGATGACGCGTGACTTTCTTTGCAAGGCTTTACATCTTTCTATGCTACTCAATATTCACCCAGAAAAGAAAGATTATGTCAATATTCTCTAATAATTATTAATGTAAAATTCTCACTGTTCTAGGAACAATAATATATTAATATATTCTCCGGTCGTTTAAAACAATTTTACTATAACACTAAGTTCCTATTTTAACAGTAGTCTATTCCTAGATAGCTTTTCATGAACATCTAAAACATTAGTATTGTCATGAAAATGTAGGTCGTAATAATATCTCAGTCTAAACTAAACATCTCCTTGTCGATGTCGAGAAGGGGACAGATAGTTGTAAGAGTATTTTAACTATTGGTTCGACAAAACATATTGTCCTTGATACCGCCTCCCTCACAATTTGAATCAAATCCCTTGGGTGCTCTTTAGGGAGAACCTCGAGGACTTTAGTTGACGTAACATTTTGATAGGGAATAGTAGGAAATACAATAAATCCCGAGGCGTTCTTCATAATAATGTAATTGTCCCTTGAAGGTTGACTGCTTCTACTTGGGTACTTTGCAAAGTTTTGTTGTAGATGGGTGTTGATTAATGTTCTATTTTATATTATGTAATTCCGAAACTATTTGAAATTTAGTTTATCGAGTCACTTAGAATCAATATTATTATTGGGTTTACTACTATTACCTCACCCGTATATCAAAAGGCTTTATAAGTTGAGAGGTTTTTTGTACATATTTACTTATTTGTTTTACTCTTTTTGCACATTACCTACGAGGGTTTACGATAAGTTCGTCTAAAATTAATTGGTCTAAAATCAATTGGTCTAAAATCAATTGGTCTAAAATCAATTCGTCTAAAATCAATTCGTCTAATTATCAATTCATCTAAAATTAATTCGGCCAAAATCAATTTGCCTAACGATCAGTTCGTCGATTTTACACGAATCGATTTTAGACGAAATGAAATTTGGACGAATTGATAATTAGACCAATTGATTTTAGACGAACTTATCGGACACCACCTACAAGACGAATGTATTACAGTACAAATACAAACACACAAGAATAAAGATACCACTTCTGAAACATCACGATATATCCCAATTATAAGTTTATCGGTAAATGCTGTGTGTTGATAATCACACACGACATTGTCATTGCTCGAACATTACACATTTTAATAATTTACTGGTTGTAGGAACGATATAACTACCTACTCCGAATGACAGTCTTAAATCAGTAACACTATAGAGTTTTAATGTTTTTTATTGTTAGCTTCTTAAAATTCACCAGGAGATAAAAAAGGGCAAAGAAGTGTCAAAAAATACTAAATTGAAAAACCGCGTAAATTTTCTTAAAACCCTTAAGTATTTATATAGTAAGAAATACGACAATATTGTGTCAAATACTATGACACATTGCGATCATAAAGGCCTTCCCATTACCCTCTGAGTGTATCAAATGATGTGAAAGGACTCATAAAAGCAAATGGTGTTCCCATGCTGCTATATATTATGAATATTGCATTGAACACTTTGCGCTTTTATAAAAATGTCCTTTGCAGGCATATAATAATATATTAACGTCGTAATACTTTACTTGGCACTTATTTTGTCAAACTTGTTCAAACTTTGTAAGCGGTATGAATGGTGGTGGTGATATCAAAGCGCGTTGTTTTACCAAAGTTTGTTCGTGAAACCAACCTAATATTTTGATAGTGTATAATGTGGGTAGGTAATGTTATAGTCCTATGTACTCATTGCATCACAACTTAACTTTTGTAAGGCATTGGTGTAATAATTGTAAAGTTGGCTTCATAATATTACTTTTGTAAATTGAATCAGCAATAAAAGCTTGCAAAATTTAATATGCGTTCAGCGATCAATGGAAAATCAAATACGTTAGGCGTCAGTCTACGTGATAGAATAAGAAATGAGGATATTAAATGCCGAACAAAGATTACCTAGATCGCATAGCGAAAACTAAAGCTAAAACGGCAGCGAGCAGAGCTCAAATAGCAATACAGGGCTGTGTTAGATGGTCACCTAAAATCCTTAAGTGGAGGCCTTAGGACAAATAAAGAGGCGTAGGAAGACCACAAAAAGGTCGGACAGGTGATATTTTCCAGATTACAGGGCGTAGATGGTAGTTAGTCCAACACAGTAAAACGATCATACAGCGATATTTTCTATACTAGAAAACAACAAGATTTGATATATTTAAGTATATGGTTGGCGCAGTTGGTTGAGGCGGCAGTCTCTCGAGCGGGAGGTGCCAGGTTCAAACTCCGGCGCTGGCGATGTATTTCACATTTTGCGACACAGGCTTTTAGCCTAGTGTAAGGTTTGCAGGAAAGAATTTGGGATTGAGTATACTCATCCCCAGATCCTTTTTTATAAATAATAAAAAAAAGATACCCACAAACAAACTTTATAATATCGGTTTAAATTGCTGTCCCCCCAGTGAGAAAAGTCCAAATTACGCTATTATGTAAAATATTTTTACGAAGACGAATGCTGGTAATACTTAATTGCGTCAGTAAGCTACCTATAGGTAGCAATAATTGATTCCACTCTATAGAACGTGTTACATGAACAACGTTACGTAAACTACCTCAGTTAGTAATTAATATTATTATAAATCTAATAATTAGTAATTTGGAGACGTTTATTTCTCACAATTTTGAAATATTTGCTTTTAATATTATCAACGTAGATTCCATTAAATTCCTAGGTATTTGTTTTGTTAAATTAATTATTCATGAAGTGGTGATAATATTATTACAGTAACGATGTTATATAATTAATTTTATGTACCTTGAACTTGCGTAATATACCTACAGGAATGAGAGTGATTCTAAACAGCACTAATTTACCTAAAATGTATTTGATATTCTAAACGTAATCTTTCGAAATAAATTAGATTAAGAGTGTGCATACCGACATTTAAAAAAATTCTAAAAACGGGAGACCTTCTATCTCGGCAACCGTTACTAAATATGCTTTGGAACAAAATAGGGTAGATGTATTGAATATTTTTCTAGGGAATAACCGTAAAAGATTTTTTATATCTTGTATAGATTTCTAAAAAAAATATTATAAACACCTCTGATCTTTTTTCCGAAAGACGGAAACTCGTCTCCCGAAGTCGCGGAGTAAAATTTTATTTTTGTACTGATAATATGCATTAAAATCTAGGAAATAACCGTAAAAGTTTTTTGATAGACCCAAAATTAACCCCAAATAATGAAAAAAAAACGATATTTTTACCATTTTATCGTGCGATTGTCACGCGATTTTGAACCTTAATGCCGTCGGAAAAGACTGTGACGTCATTCCTGGTGCCATGCCCTTAAAATTCAAGATTATCAAAAATCAACAATAGCTACTGTCAGTAGGTAGGTAGTTACCGAAGAAAACATTCTTCAGAAAAAGTTTTAAGAGCTTACTTTTTCAATATCTCTTATTACTGAAGACGTCGCTTTCATTCGTTCATTAAGGATCTTTTATACAAAAAAAAAGAAAGAATCCTTCAGAAGAAACGGAAACATTCAAATTTTTATTATTTAAATAATAAAGTAGTATTAAAGATAAGTACAATTCGGGATTAAGCTTTCCATTCAAAAGGATTTTCTTTTTTGTGAAATAAGTCAAGTGAAATTTCATTGTGCCGAGAAAAAATATTTATTTTATTACCCCTTTGTGAAAATCCCAGACAAAGATGTTTTTTTGTTGGTGTTGCCTGATGCATGAAATGTCTCAAAAGTAGGCAACATTATGTAGGTATCTCATCTCCACTCCGAATATTAGAAACTGCTTTGACATTATTCATGTTACGTAATACACTTTTATGCGAGGACCCTTTAAAAGAAAGTATTGGTCCGTACATAGGGAATTTTCTCACACCGCTAAGGTGACCAGTCACAGATTGTTGATGTGCGTCGACACGCGAAGAGTATTATTATGCGTTGTTGACTAGGACCGGTCAAGCGATTGGAAAATTAGGTGAGAGCTTTCTTCACACTGACCTAGCTTATCCTAGTCAACACTTGTGGATCCCGTTAACTTCATTGTCGAAGTGTTTTTAAGTGTCTGCCCTTGTGCTTGTACGAACGTACACAGTGATACCCGAATACCTAATCTTCTCTAGGCGAAAAGCCCCCATCCTGAAGAGCGGAATGCATCGTCAACGCCGGGGTTTGGACCGGTCACTTCCCGCTTGGCAGACCATCGCTCCAACCTTACCTTCTGCGTCAACCATAATATATTATTTTGTGTTTTTACTACCTGACCTACCATTTGTATCTTTTGTCTATAAATTTTATCCTGAAAATCTTTCAAAACATTACCGGACCCAACCTTTCACATGAATATCTCCCCTTAATCACCGAGTTAACGGTTTACCTTTGGTCACAGTGTTTTTTTTTTTTTTTATATACTAATTTAGTTGGTTTGCCTTCGATTATTAGCAACTACATTACGATTATCATCATTGAAAAATGTGGGAGTGGAAAATAAAATGGCTTCGCGAGAAGATGTAATGAAAAATTCCAGAATTTAGGAGGAAACATCTATACAAAATTACTACTGAAAAGTGTTTTAGAACCAATCTAGGAGGTATGTATATAATTTGTTATAATATGAGACTTGTACCTTGAGATGCTTCATAAGCAACGAATAATTCTTTCACATTATCAGAAGTGAATGGTTTGAATATTTTGTAACATAAGTGTCGCGCCCGACCGTAGAATTGTCCATTTTATGATGTGATAAGCAATTCTAAGAAATGGAGGGAACGTTTTATCGATTTGGCAAACGACGTTTGACCATGCCATAAATGTAGGGTACCAAGAAGATAAACCGTGACTTTTTATGGTTTCTACCATTTAAATTTTACACCATATCAGAAACCAAGAGGTTGGGTGATAAAAAAACTGTGTCTAAGAGTCTTGTTTTGGAACTAGCTAAAACCCCAATGATGAAATCACGGATTATTCTTATACAACAGATAACATTATCATAATTGATTCATAAGAAGCATTCACAGAAATATATAGATAGTCAAATCCTCACCGCAGCTTGTCAATAAATTGCATTTTTAGATTTATTTATTTGGATAACATCAAACTTAACAATACATTTCTATAAGTAATTTATTCTGCTTAAATTATTGTTCAGACTACAGAATGTTTATTCCTGGTTTGTGATTTTCCACTTCAAAAGCCTTATCGGGATCATCACTTGGTTTATAATCATTGTACTTCAAAACTTTAGAATCACACATCAAATTCCCTGAAGAACCGTGAAACCATTCGTGATAGTCGTCATATGAACTATGTTCTGTGCGAGGCATGTTCAAGAACTTGCATAAACTGCAAAGAGGATCTTCTAAACGGTGTGAAGTCCTAAAACCTGTGACATAATACGTCTTTCTCCACCAATGATACTTCAAGTACTCCAACGGATTTGCCATCAGGAACTTGAGATATTCAGCTAATTCTTTGGGTTCATATTTCCTTGCATCTATGTAGGAATGTGGTGGAGCCATTCTGTTCATGTCAGCTCCATTCATTACGATTGGTATGACTTCATTCTCCATTGCAACGTATAATTTCTCCGACACATAGTCAACACAGTTGGAATTCTCAAATGACAAGTAGAAGAAATAATCGTTTTTTAGTAGATTGTAGCAGGAAAAGTCGCCATCGCGGGCACATTCTAAGTTTCCACACTTTCCGTATATATCTACAGATAGATACTTCTGCAATTCTTTAGCATACTGAACTCTCCTGTTATGAAATGCCACACAGTTTGACGAAAACCACGCAACAGGTTTAGACTTTCTCTCATATAAATCCATAAACTTATTCAAATAACTTTCATCGTGTAGTGGTTTGATCCATTTTGGTATCAATTTTGGTGCCACATATTTATCTTCTGTATCATAATATTTAATGTATGGAACAAATATGTCAGAATCCAAACGGTACGTCATTGTCAAATTGATTAAGTTTGGAAAGCCAGTAAAACTTGGGAACTTTATAGGACATTCGTGTGTTAACAACACATAATATTGTTGTGGAGATCTTGTGGGTGGTAGATTATCCAAACTTGGAAAAAACACAGCACCGTGAAACAGGAGCGCATCGAATTTGTCCACATCCTGATATGATCTGTTATTTGTCACGTAACAATTGTTTATTTCACATTTTTCGACGAATGGTTCGCGGCCGAAGCCAAATAGAAAATCGGGGAAGCGATACATATAATTGGTCCAATAAAGAATAGTTTTTAGATCGCTTTCCTTTTTAATCAGTGTTCGTTGTTGTACTTGAAAATACGAGTAATTATTTTTATTTATTATGTTGTCCACTTTAGTGTATATATAATAATAATAATATAGTGTATATATAAATATAATAATAATCAACACTATTTTAATCTGAGAATATTTGACTTTTAATTTCAACTCCATATTTTTATCATGATATTTTCACTACATACGACACTAAAATGAATGCAGCAATGTAATTGTATTGAAGTAAAATATTACTTTTTGAACGACTTTAGATATGCAGTTAAACGTGTCGTAAGTAATTATTATTACAGTCTATGTACACTACACTACTAAAAAAAAATAAACGTTTTAATTATTATTTCTCTGTGGGATTCACGCTTGAAGAATAGGTGGTTGTGGATGGTGATAAATTTCTTGCATTATAATATCAGTAGACTTACTAATTAGAAAAATTGGAATAAACAAGCATCGTTAGGTATTTAATGTTACTGTTTTAGTGGATCATGATTTTTTTCTTGCTAAAAGAAGGTGCAATCATGCATTGAATACCCAATTTAAACGTTTTTTGCATATGTTCAAAGTTAGTAAACTCGGGAACTTCGGGACACAAAATATTGTGTTTCAAATCATGTTAATTTTTGGGATGGTGTATTAATAAAATTTGGCCGGGCCAAAAGACTGAATTAAAATTGCATTATCCATGTAGCCGGTCTAGTGCCCATTGCACTATGTAGGATATATGCCTCCCTGACCATGTACTGTAGCCACAGTACTGGAGGTCAGGTTGATTTTCTGGTACGACAATTAAATAAGTATATGCTTTACATTTCTGGATTAGGGATGCGTTTATTTAGAAAATAAATTATCGTTTGTCACACTCTGTTTAATTGAGATATAAAGAAATCCTCAAACCGTCCCTGGCTCTTTTAAAAAACGTGTCACATTAGTCACGATTTTTTTGTTCCAAGTTATAACATTATCATTAATTTTTAATTGCACATGCACAGGTTGCACCTTGTTATTGACGAAATAAACGTGAATATACAATTATCTCAACAATTGATGCGTTTAATTACAACGTAGGTACATACTGCTTTACTATTATTTTTATGTTCATTATGCATATTATCTTTTATTTTGTATGTAGATCGTAAAATCGTAAGTTGAGGTGATCTAAAACAATCGTAACTTACCACACGTAACTATCTATCCACGTAATTTAGAATATTTTTCCTACTGATAATATGAAAATAAAAAACAGCGAAAAACCTTATTTTTTTAGTGAACGTAAGTTTACCCCAAAAAGTAAAAAAAATATGCTATTTTTAACATTTGATCATGCGATCTTTCATGCGCGGGAAATGACGTGTGACATCATAGTTGGGCTCGCTTTATTGGAGATACTGCAGGCGGCGCTAGATAGTAAAACATTTTCATAAAATTTCCTAATAGTGACATATGATTTTGTATCATTATAATTGAAAAATCCTGTATAACTAACACCAAAAAATAAGCATATATTTATACTCAATTTACGTTTCTGCTTAGATTTAGAGCTTTGTACTGTGTTTACAAATCTAATCACCTTAATTTAATTCCATCTGAAAACTTATTTCCGCTAGTTAGTACTTTTGTATACCAACTATTGTTTAAATAAAACAAAAAAAGGAAAAACAACGAAGAATAACAATACGGATTAAACAAGAAGAGAGCGCTACCTAGCGAAGAGAAAAGTAAGACAATAATCGAAAAAGAATGGAAGTTTTTCAGTCGAGATCTTAAATTCTTATTATAATATACCTAACGTATATCTACGCCATCTGAATTCTAATGATACCCTGTGAGTGAAAATGTTTAATATATTGTCTTTCGTATCAGGAGGAACTTTAGGAACTCTTAGTCTGTTGTTATGTGTACTTCACCTTTGAACTTATTAAGCTCTTTCAAGCTTATTAACCTGTCTAGAAATCTTGTCGATGTTAGTACTAAAGAAGTATATATGGCTTTAATTATAAACTTTATTTAGTATATTATTTCCTACTCCTTTTTCCTCTTAACTTCTGCTAAGAACTTTAATAAGGAGTATGTTTTCTAAAATAACGATATTTCTGTCATAATAATTTCTTAGAATTACACTTTGGATAATAATGCCTACTACGTATGTAATTTCAATAAAAAAACACTTGATTACTACGGCATGCAAGATAAATTATAAAATTTTGTTTCAGTAATGTCATAATGTAAGATTTCAGATTCCAGTTAACAGAAATCAATAATGCCAGACTACTATGACCCCGATTAGGTACGGTGTCCCACAGGGATCCATTCTCGGGCCATTATTATTTCTTGTCAATAACTTACTTACATAATACTGTGAATTAAGTGTTTGGCGAATCAACACAAATGATAGGTATACTCTTTAACAAAAAGTCGTAGTTTTGAGTAAAAACCATACTGCAGAGAAAGCCCTAGGAACATTAGAATTCCTCAAGCGGGATATAGAGGTATGACTGAGCAGCAATAAACTATAACATCTCTGAAATGTTTTCAAGGACCTACATATACAAGATAGATATAGGAGCTGTTCGACCCGAGCTAATTAGGTTTGTTTACTTTATAATATTATAACTAGGTAATATTTACTGTTCACACACAGCTACGGAATTAACTTAAAAGTAATATTTTTGGTAGGTACGTATTGTTTCCCATTCGACCCCCTAATTTTAAACAGACACGGCGTATTATGTTGTAACTTTGTGTTTACAAAACATTGTTTGTTGGGTATTTGTTTGTTGTTGTAAATAATATGTAGTATTATTATAATAGGTATTACTCTAAATGTAATATTACAGCTGAGAAGTAAATAATACGTACAGTTCTTCTTCTTCTTCTTATTTAAATATGGCACGCACCCGTCTGCGGGTGATTTTGCCATAATACGTACAGTTAATACTTCTAAAATTTATGGAAGTCATGTCCCGGATAAAAAGCGGGTAAATACACATTGGGTTTTTTTGCGGAAATCCAAATATCTATCATCATTTTGCACATCACAATATTGCACATTTTACTATGAGCTAAAAGATCACGCACATCAGCCAAAATGTCGTGTCAAGAATTTCAGAATACATCGTCAGCGCTGAGACTCTTCGATTCACCACGAAGGCAGCGCTCCAAAATCTCCTGCGTCAACCATGTTCTCAAGTAAATGCTCACGCTTTCTTTTTGAAATTGTATGATGAATGAAATTGAAATGAATTGTATGATGAAAATTGAATTATTTATTTATCGTATGGTCAAAAGAAGTATATTACATCCCTCAAAGGAAAAAGTTTGAAGGTTGGACATTGGGCAATGATAAATTTCGCAAGCAAGCTTGGTCATCAGAAATTAAATTGAACGTTCTTTATATATTAACCCAGTAATGCCCGAATTAATTTTTTTCTTAATATTTAGGGTTTCTATCAATACGATGTATCATTATAATCACATAAGTGAGGAAATAATAAAAATTTGGAAAAGAAAATATGGGAAATTGGAGAAAAATTACGTGTCCATACGGAAACTCTAAGCACTTGCGGGATACAAATTTGATGAAAACTCTAAGATTTTTAGTAATAGTATTCTGTATTTAGAAAAGGTTTTTCAATTAGTAAAATTATTTAATTATTAAAGTACTATAGATAATCGGATTCAAAACATTTCAGGTACAATCCTACATCACATTGGCCATATTTACACCCAACTGTGGATGATTTTATCTCCTTACAGGGAGGGGCAACGAACCTCTCTATAATTGGTGATCTATTCGGTCATACTTTTAAGTGGTGGTAATTATTGTAGACGTCGAAGCAAGTGGCCTGGAAGGTCCGCCGGATTTTTTTTCCATACAGACAGGCAGATGCTAGCATCTTCAACCATACCACCCACCCCACCCGTATTATATAGCACTGAACCGGGAGGAATTTATTGAAGGAAGCCCTTTCGGCAAACCTTAAACCCTCCCGTAAAAAGAAAAAAAACTTTTTTGCGTAAAAGACTGGATGACATAGGAGCTGAAGCTTCTGAAATATGCTTTGCCTTCTTTTCATATGGAAAATTCTAAGTATACCCCTTCTTTCCTTTATTATTATTTATTTTGTTATGGTTGGGCCGTTTTCAAAGTCGATTATCTCTAAATTTACAAAATTCACCATAGCCTTGTTTTCTAAAATAATTTGCGGATCTAATCCTGTGAGTAAATTATCAAAAAAGAAATGAAAACGCAATTATAAATTGACGAAACTCAAACAAAAGGAAAATATCGTATTCTACTGAGTGTGGAAAAAAAGTGACTGCAAGTGCTTAGCGTGTCCATATGGAAACACGTACTTTAGATTGAAAAAGTGGATACAAAAAACATTCTTGCTATACATTTTAATATTATATGTAAACGCTGTATCCTTCTATTCTAAAATGGCATTTAAAAAAATTGTGTAATAAAAATACTTTTGAAATAATTGTGCCTACTCCAATTCAGGGTGCATTTTTTTGGCAATTTTCGAAAAGCCTAATTTGTGAGTACATTAAATATTATAAACATAATAATTAACGGCAAATCATTGACTTATGTCGAAAACTGGTTCTTTTGAAAACATTAATTGGGTATTTGCAGCTGATAAAAATTTACCCTTTTCGTGAAATCACTGTTTGAGCAAAAGCCTAGTTGCGTTTCCATATGGACACGCTAGGCAGTTTTGGGTTAAGTCGCTGGCTCATTCAGGTATAGGACGTCATCGAAGCTCCGAAATGAAAATTGTATGAGACGTTGTAATTCTTAAGAAACAAGTGCCAAAGTAACAGACCTTTGACTAATTGGTAGATGGTTTGTTGAAAGACATATGTTTTCTTGGTTTTGGTTGGTGATTTCTCGTTTTTCTTTTCTATTCCTTTTTTATTACATTTTTCGCATTCTTTTCCATTGGTTATTTACCCACACACCTCCGTAATGTTTTGATTAAAAGCTAATAATAGTTAGGTTAGTAGGTATAACAACGTAACAAAATGTTGAGAATTTTACTGTTGTTTGTTTGTATGAAGGTTCTCTCTACCGTTGTTGTTTAACCTGACGAAGGTAAAGGATTTTTCGTTTCGTTGGATAAATTTAATACAAATCTGTAAGTAGTAATGGCAGATATACTTTTTCTTCTTTCAACTCCATCTCTATCCTAATATGATCATCACTGCCCAATATAGCTTTATCTTTATGGAGAAAGTACTTTCCTGAAATTCACTAATCCATTACAAAATATGCTAGACGTACGAATCCACGTCTTTTAGAGAATTTAAAAAAAAAAACTCGTGCACTAGGGTGTTGTTCATACGTTGTAAAAATTTTGACTCGATGTCGTCTGTTTGAAATCAATAATTTATTTATTTATTTATATAAGTAAAATATTACACTCTTCGGCATTACAGCGTTCAGTCTTTGCGTCGAAGAGTGTACAGTGTACACAAAAAAATGTTCCAATTCAAAACAATAAAAACACGAAAACAAAACAACATAACATACCAATAAGAGTAGGTAATATTTACCCAGGCTATCACAGAAACATAATAAATACGATGAACAAATGCACTATATGAAAAACAAAAGAAACAAGTGCTCCTGTGCCTTAAATGAATAAAAAAAATATTCGATATCCTAAACTTCCGTAAAGAAATTTGAAAGCCAAGTTAAAAAAATACACGTGTGTGAAACATTCGTACGTTATTGTTCAGGCTGTGTTTTTTAGACAATAAATTCAGACGACATAAAAAAAGTAACAACAACTTCATATTGAGCGTCGTATTGCGGTTTACCAAATGTCGATCATTACTAGAGGACGTGTTGCGATCTCCTCAAACAGCCTAAGGTATTGAGGTAAAATAAAATGTATTTTGTCATATTTTCTGTGGACGATTCAGCCTGCAAGATAATCCGATATATTGCTGACAATCTCTTAACATGAATCACAATCAACACCTTGTTTTTCACACTTTGTAGGGAAATTGAAGTTCTATTTTTATACACCAATTGAGACTTAATTGACTGTTCAGATTTTTGTTTTACATACATGCATCTGTATGTCTTCATAAAATATCGAAAAATATTACTAGTCATGTCTTTCGTTACCTTGATTAAACAAAGATAAATAACATAAATACATATTTATTAGCAGTGTATAAAGACGGCTTCCAACGGTACGCGAATCCGGCTTCGTACGTAGATTCACACACCGTGGGAAGGGGTGAGTCCGTACATCTACAGACGCTTTCATAACGATTTGTATGGCGGTATGTATAAATCCAAATTCAATTACAAATCCAAAATCACGTACAAATCCGGATTCGCGCACCGTAGGAAGCCGGTGTAACAGTCAACCTAAAGATGATGTTATAATCGTTTTTAGAATTCTGTAACAATAAACTTCTGATTTTTAATTACTTTAGTAGTTTTTAAAGACCTTATTGATTATTTTTCATTCTGCATCATAAGTTTTATGATCAAACTGATGATTTGGATAGAATGAATGCATATAGGTAATTCTAAGTATACAAAACGATTTCTAATGACCAAATTAATGGTAAGTAATGGTTTTTTAGTCTACAGAGTCGTAAAATGAGTTGTTGGCATCTAATAAGAAAAAATACAGTTTTCATTTGAATTTATTTTTTCTATTAAACTACGCAAGATTTCTTAAAACTACGTTATGCAAACTTTTGGTGTATTATCTACGTTTTATATAGTGTTATGTAAGGTGTTATATCAACTACAACTTTCCCTGCTAGAGCTTATGTCATGTAAGACCCTATAATACTACTGTACGCAACTCACGTAAAATATTACCCATAGTTTGCCAGTTTTAGGAAACGAGTGCGGAAATTTTGATCATTCTCTTCAGATTAAATAGTTCTACTGCGACTAATATTTCGCATCGTGACATTCCGCAAAGGAACTTAAGAAGATTGTAAATGTTTTAAGTAAGATAATGCGAGATTAGCCAATAGCCATTGTTTTTTTTTTATATAAAAGGATCTGGGCTTGCATACACAAACCCAAATACTTTCCTGCACATATTGCACTAGGCTAAAAGCCTGTATCGCAAAGTGTGGAATACGTCGCCAGCGCCGGGGATCGAATCTGACCCCTCCCGCTTGAGAGACTGCCGCCTCAACCAACTACGGCAACCATGTACTCTACTGTTAGTTTCATGGTGCGCATGTTGCGTCCTCTTTACTATGAAAATGCACCTGTTCTCGGGTAATCAGAAAGTTGTAATTTTATTGTCACACGAACGGTAAAGAATAAAAAGGAACCATATAGGCGTCAGATAAAATTATAATTTTGTATATCACTTTATGCTCTTGGCTTACTTTTTAGTGAAGGTGTTGTGGCGATGTAACAGCTGGATATAATACAGGCTTTTGAACCTTTCACTAATCCACCGATATTAGTTTTTTTTGACATGATTTTTGACTAATGAAGATTTATTTATTTAGTTTTAAGGTTTTGAGAAACATTAAAAATAACCCTAAACTTGAGAATTTTTATTTCAATAGTTGCTAAGCACGCCTTATGTAATAAATGTTGAAGGTTTTCACGGTGTGCGATTGACATTGTTTCTTGGTTTTTCGGGTGAACCATGTGTAGATAAACTTGATCGACGTTTCGACACTCCTACTACACGGTTCACCCGAAAAACCAAGAAAAAACTCACCTTATGTAATATTGAATAAGCGTCGAAAGAAAATCAAACTGATTATTACACAATTAGATACCTACCTAGTGCGCACTTCTATACCTCAAAAAAATATTGTAAAATATAAGGAGGTTTTCAGACAGTTAGGTACACTAGAACAATGAAATATAAATTATTTTTGGGATATTGTGAACCATTTTAGTTGAAAATGATTTACTTCTTTGGTCCTTTTCCAAAACTCATCTAAAACATATTATACGTATCCCATTAAACAATTAGGAAACCGTTGACAGCACACATACCAAAACGCTTTGCGTGGCCAAAAAAGCACTTACGTGGGTACCTACATGTGTTTTATTTCACCAAAAAGAGGTTGGGAAATAATGGGAAATGTAGAGGTTGTAGAAGGAATAGAAATACACAATGAAAAGAATAAAAAATGAAATCAAATGCCTAGGAGAAAAGCAGTGAAAATAAAGAAGAGGAAATTATTACACGCAATAAATTTCTTCATAAAAAAGACATTTTTTGTTAGCATCCGTCACCGTTTTCAACAATAACGTTTTATGCTAAATTTAACTTGATGTCGTTAAAATTTAATTTCACCGTGATGCAGTAGGTATACCTAATACATGTCGTAAGAATAATAACGTTGTAACACAAAAAGCACAGACTAATACGTTTTACAACAATATGAAACAAAAGTCCAGCTTTTTTAATCATAATGAAATAACGCCCTCCGCAGACAAAGAGCTGTAATTAATATTATTTTTGAAGCGTTGATTATTATTCTCGTTGTTATTAATACGCCACCGTCACACAATTTTATGAAATAATCGAAATTGAATTTGCTTATTAAATTTCATGATCACGTGAAACTTTATTTGAATTTGAAATCGACATAAAATCTATCTACATAAATAGCTCACCGAACGTGTTTTTAGGAATTTTTAAAGACTTCTTCGTGCGCATTAGAACCCTTAGGTCGTAATTTAATATACCAAACACAACGAATGGGAAAAATAAATATCTAATCTATTATTAAATTTTCACTGACGTTTTCCGAATTCAGTTCCAAATTGACATTAGAGTCATTCTGGGATTGTTCTACGGGGAATAAAATAATATACCTATATGAGTTTTGGGAATATTATTATAATTAATAAACGTAATTTCCCAGTACACCTATCATGTTAAGGCCTTATTACCAAGAATGACGTCACAATCATTTCCTAAGGTTCAAAATCGCGTGAACAATCGTATGATAAAAGGGTCAAAATAGAGTTTTTTTTTCATTTTTTGGGGTTAATTTTGCGTCTATCAAAAAACTTTTACGGCCATTCCCTAGATTTTAATGCATATTATTGTAAATACAAAAAATATAACCGACTTTCGCGACGAGAAGAACGAGTTTCTGTCTTTCGTAAAAAATATCAAATGTGTTTTTCACAATTTTTTTTTTGAGAAATCTATACAAGATATAAAAAATATTTTACAGTAATTCCCTAGATACAGGTACAAAGTATCTACTTATTTTTTTCCAAAGCATATTTAGTAACGGTTTTCTGAGAATATATAAGGTCTCCCGTTTTTAGAATTTTTTGAAACGTCAATATACCTACTGTTAACATAGAATTTAGAATGGGTGGTCAATACTGAAACCTCAATACTGAAATCGTTGGAATAGTGTGAACTAGCGAAAAATAGAAACAGAGATAAAATTTAATATACCTATTGTAGGTGATAAAACAGGCTCGATTAAAATCATCCAAATAAAATGAAACTGCATACGCTGAAACCTAAAACAATAACAAGCCTCCAGCGATTTCACGCTACCATGCATAATAATAAAATATTAATCTGTATACTCGACGTGAAAGGTAATATTTTTATTCCATTTGAACAAAAAAACACTTTTTTTATGAAAAATCAACATCATGATATTATCGTGTGTTCGTATTACAAAGGACGATGGAAAATAATGATTGGTAATAAAAATTGTATGATTCTCTCATTGTAGGCAGAGGTGGGCACCTTAAATCAAAATGTTAACCTCGTTAATCGATAATCTGTTAACTAAAAAGTTAACTTTGTTAATCGCTAAAGCGTTACATTTTGAAAAATGTAACGGAAGTTAACGTTAATCCGTTAAAGCGTTAATGTTAAAAAATCGCGGTTAAATGGCATGAAATAGAACTACATTAGTACAACTACTATCACATTTGCACTATCGCGATGTATCCCAACAAAGTTAAATTTCTTTTCCAACTCTCAACCCACATGCGATACCACACATAACCCCATACAACCCTTGGATTATCTAATGTCAGCGCCTCCAGTGGATGATGTATATGCAAACAATCAAATATTAACGGACTTAATTAACGGAAGTAAAGTGTAACGGAAGTTAAATAATCCGTCAACAATTATTGGAGGTGAGAAAAGCGATAAATCGTTAACCAAAATGTTAACTTCGTTAATTAATCGGATTAACGCTTTTCTGCCCAGCTCTGATTGTAGGTAATGTTCGTATGTAGTACGATTATATGGTAGCTATAAACGTAGCATTCCAGTATTTCATCTTCTCTCTTTGCTAGGAAACTGTTTGGATTGATATTATTTTACAACAGTATCTATGTACTTTAATGATTAAACCCCATTGCAAAACATACCTCTGACGTCGGTAACAATACCTCTATTCAATACTATAATAATGTACCTAATTCTCCTTGATTTCTGTGTAACTATTCGAACTATTCGAACTAAAGTAGTAAGTAACATATGTTTTAAATTTATTTGACTATGGAATAATCGAAAAATTTGCGTATTATTTTAGCTAGTACGCACTTAATTAGTTACAGAATTGCATCTTATAACGTACTCGACTCTATTCGATGAAAACGAATGAGCCCTAGATTCCCTATCTTTAAAGGCATTTTTGCTTCCGTCACAATCATCTTCTACAGATGAATAAAAAAAACCACCAAAAACACCTCACTCTAAATAAATTTGATATACTCGTACATACATATCCACGTCCGCTCCCTATGTGGAGCATGTGGTCGTCACCCAGTTTTTCTAGGCTTTTCTGTCCTGGGCCAACTCCCTTGCCTGTTCCCATGCCATTCCAGCCTGGCGCAGCTCTGATGATAAATTTGATATAAGATCAAAAAAATCTTTCGTGAACAGCATTTGTAAGACGTGGTTAAGAGTTTAATTAGTAGGTACGTCCATGTTTATGAGGTTTTCAATCAATTCAATTCAATTTCAAAATTATTTTTATTTTTCTCCAATATTTTACATATAATACAAATATGGTTACTTAAAACTAAACATGTTTCGAGATACCTCCCCAATAGAGACAAGTCTCGTTTTATTGGAGAATTGCATTGCATTGCAAGAATTTAATTTAATTTCCAATCGATTGACATTGAAGCATTTTAAACTGATCTCAGTTTGAAGAATATATGTTTTTTTATAGTTATGGGTAATGTTTTTTTAACTTCTTAAACAAAAATCTACATGAATCCTTTAAGGATTACAGTGGGTAAGTTTTGTATCCGGGAATTAAAGTTGAACTCTGTAGGTAACTTGTCCAGAAGTTCTAAATATGGTGAAGAATCTGGTAATGTTATCTACAAGGAAGCTTGTTGGTATATTCTTTTAGTTTTAATTACATTTTCAGTATAAATCACTCGTTAACTATCTGCGACATAGGAAGCGGCAAAAGTAATTACTTAGGTGATAGCGTTGTGTTTCACCGTAGGTAATTTAGAAAATTAGGAAACAAAAGATTTAAGTGTAAACCTGTATAATGCGTGTCGAAACCAGAAAACTTATGAAACTGATCTCCAGTAGGTACTGTGCGAAGCGAAGCAAACTCTAACGCTGGAGTCACCAACTTTTTAGGAGAGTAATATTATCAGTATTCCACACTTTGCGATACAGGATTTTAGCCTAGTGCAAGATGTGCAGGAAAGTATTTGAGTGTGTGTATACAAACCCAGATCCTTTCTTAATAATGGAAATAAAATTGTGGGGATAGTAGCACTCTAGCACAAATTTTGTATAAAAAATATAATGATAAGTGGCTCCTATCTTTGCTACCTATTCCTTACCAAAAAAGTTGATGAAATCCAGCATTAGTGCATTATTGTAGTAGGTGCATTTAGAATGATATATTCACTCTGTTGAATATATATTTATCAAAAAATTAAACACATAGAAAACTATTTAAACTTTCTTCTTCAGGACTATGAGCATCGAGTAAAGAAAGTGGTGATAACGAAGTAATATTTTTATTTTCTATTTTCTATTATTATTTGTGTGAAAAAATAATACCACAACAATGTAGTGGACGTAAAAAAAATATAATCTATCCATCAGTTGACGTCACGTTCATTGCACAATAAGCAGAGAGGGCTGAATGCTAGGTCGCGCTATCCTTAGTATACATACCCGCCCACCTATTCCTTCTTTATCAAAAAAGGTGCTTTCTTGAGTGTCCGGTTGACATGATCGGCCTAAGTTAGTATCACACCACTTCTTTCGCACACATATATAATGGTCATTCTGTCGACGTGCCCTGTTAGGGATATCAATTTAAGCTTGTTGACTTTCATTTTAGCCACTGCATGATGTCTCACAGTCACTCATCTACATATTTCGTTATTCTCACAAATTCGAACCTAATTATTTTTATTACGTAAGATTGTAAATTTATTTACTTAACCGAGCAGAAAAGTTGGCGCAAAATACGTAATGCGAAACTTTAATTTAACAAAGTGATAATGCACTATTGTAGCATTTATAGAATAAACTCCTACAGGTAATTTATTTTAACCCACTGACTTCAACGCATGGTCTGACTTTATTTTCATTTACCTATTGTTCCAACAGCAAGCTGTAAGCGCAGTGCACGTTAAACTTTATAAACACCCTCGTACGTACCCTGAAGTATTTAATACTTTATAAAGCTCTATACGACTTCTATGAGAATGAAGTCTACGGATACGGAAAAGAAGATACGGATTTTCCATATTGCGTCACATCTGTATTATTGTTCTAAGTCTAAAAAACATATTAACCGAATTAACAAAATAACAACAAAAATCACTTAAGAGTACGCATACCGACATTTCAAAATTTTCTAATAACGGGAGACCTTATATCTCGACAACCGTTACTAAATTTGCTTTGTAACAAATAGGGTAGATGCATTGAACCTTTTCTACGGAATAACCGTAAAGGATTTTTTATATCTTGTATAGATTTCTCAAAAAATATATTTTAAAACACCTCTGACCTTTTTTCCGTAAGACGGAAACTCGTTTCCCGAAAGTCGCGGAGTAATTTTTTTTTTCTTGTACTGATAATATACATTAAAATCTAGGGAATAACAGTAAAAGTTTTTTGATAGACGCAAAACTTACCCCAAAAAATGAAAAAAAAAACGCGTGATAATCGCAAGGCGAATATCACGCGATTTTGAACTTTAATGCCGTGGGAAATGACCGTGACGTCATTCCTGGTGCCATGCCCTTAAATTGTGATTAGGATATTTTACAAAATCATTTTCAAAGTTCTAACGATAATATGAGTACTTCCGTTAAGTTAATAAAAAGGGGTCTCATTTTGGAAATAACATTAGGTATTAAAGGTTTTAATTACAGCTTTTGATTTTGATCCCATGAAATATATTAATTGTTGTCAATGGAATTATGAGGGTAGCATTAACCCTGAATTTCTATTGGGCTTTGAATTAAGCCAAACAAACTGACAATTAACCTACTTTTACAATAACCAAAAGATAAGTGTGCTTTAAAGTAAGCAATGTGTATGTAAAGTTAATTTCAAATTGTAAAGTAAAAATGTTCTGGCGTCCGTGGCTCGGAAAACGCCCAAAAGGCTGCCCACAGATGCGTTGGACAGACGACCTGATGTTGACAGCTGGCCTCAAATGGACATCCGAGGCAAAATCTAGAGAGAGATGGAGACGAATGAGGTATGCCTATATCCAGAAATGGAAGCTTCAGGGCTTGTTAAGAAAAAATAAGAAAGTAAAGAAAATCAACCACTTTATACCATTCTACAAATTTTATAAATGAAATAACTAATTAAACTATGATTTTCAATATAGCGAACTTTGACAAATATGTTGTGAACTAGAATATTATTATATAGCCTGGTATAATATGAACTATTGTAATATATTGTGATTCATGACAACCTGTGTTAATTCAAATATTCTATTCATAATTATAGGTTATTGATTGAATGTATCTAGTCGTATACACAGAAAATAAATTCATTCATTTTCACGGTTCGTTCTTTTCAGTCCTTTCATCTAGGATATTTTTTCTATTTCATTTTTTCTATTTCCAAGATCAGTTCATATTAAAATCAGTTCAAAATAATTTATAATGAGATTTAACTTGAAAAATAAATTTACGTAGAAGATATTTTAATAAGGTTTTTGTTTAATTTTATTTCATACAGTATAATTATTTCAAGGAAATAAATGCCTTATTACAAATTCATAAAAAAATATGCTTCACAATTTTCCCTTCATTAAATACGTTACACGAGTACAAATAAAAAGTTTCATGGAAAGCTCCTCCGTAGTAAATCATGTATTGGAACAGGTGTATGCTCTATTATTAACAGTTTTATTCACCCTACGAATTATTTTCTTTTATTCAAATTTGAAACAAAACAAGTGTCTACTTAATTAGGTATAAAAGAAAAAGAAAAAAAAAAATGTTGAAGGCGCAATAAAAAAGCGTGCCGTTGATAATAAAAACCCGATACAACTTTTCAAAAGAATAAATATTGCAAAAGTAATTAGTAATACCTGACCCTGAATTCAGCTACTGTTACAAAATTATGGTGGGTCAATGTGAAGTGCGATTTTTTTATCGGAAAAAGATAAACTTAATATGACTAAATAATTTCTACTGTTAAATTAAGGTGTTTTTTTATATTAACTTTCTTAATTTAATTCTAGAATGGATGCATTGGTATTAAAAAAAAGGAGGAAATTTCTCTTGCACAACTTAATGCAATCTGTTCTTAAAATTTTGTGTTTTTTTTGTATTGTTAGCAGTGCCTCCCAAAAATAGGGCAATGCTACATAAATAAAATAAAACTCACAACACTACTTATTAATAGAACCTTCTTAAAATAGTCAATATATGATAATTATTCTTGTACTTTGAGAATTTTTTTTTTATCGACTCAATGAAAGAAATCACGATTATTTTATCAGCCCTTTCGCAAACAAACAGTAACTACTTGCAATCATTATTATATATCTTAAGTATAAATAAATATAAATTAAGGTTTATTCAGTACATCAAATTTCAAGGAGAACAAAATAGAATGAAAACCAATCTATGAAAAATAGGGACATGTTATTTTATGACGCTCAAAGACAATGAAAACCAATATATTTAATATATTAGGAGCATGTTATTTTAGGACACAAATAGGATTCTATTTTCGCCACATATTATATTTTTTACGATAGGTAGTTAATAAAAAAAATCGTTCCACCCCATTTTCGTGAAGTGAGATTTCACGTTTAATGTTTGATGTTTTGAAGAGGTCGTCTTATTCTTTTTCACCCTCTTTCATTCAAATTAGGTTAAAACACTCCTCTCAAATTAATAATGTTCATTTCTACGAGTCCTTTGTAAAGATATACTTTTAATTTCTTATTCTTCATTTTGCAGAAAAAACGATAAGGTTTTTTATTAAGTTGAGAATTGCAAACAATGTTCTTGAAAGAGAACCATATTATGAGAGGACTTATCTTATTCAAAATTAAACTATTAGCTATTGTATGGGCAGGAACTTTCTTGTAATATTAATTAATCTTGGGCCTAAAAAATTTTTCAATCGTAATCTAACTGATATTAAATAATATAATAGCCGTTTCCGGTATTGATTTTTCTAGTCGGTTTTAATTAAAGCTTTTCATAGAATGTCTGACGTCATGACTCATTATATGTATATGTGTATTGATTTATCTAATAATATTAGATGACTTTCCTATTGAATTGTTTAGAAATGTGATG
Organism: Ceraclea dissimilis; assembly: GCA_963576895.1. Taxonomy (NCBI): domain Eukaryota; kingdom Metazoa; phylum Arthropoda; class Insecta; order Trichoptera; family Leptoceridae; genus Ceraclea; species Ceraclea dissimilis. The sequence goes on from OY756377.1 coordinate 5,013,117, forward strand.
TTATGGTTTTAAATTGTGCGAATGTAAAATAATCCTGCCTTCTTTTCATAAATTTAGCTGCTTAAAAGGGAGGCGGCATTCACCCCACATCATATTAAAACCACATTTTTTATTGAAATATTGATATCGCTAATTATTAAAAAAAAAGAATTATAAAAATATATAAGTTTTAATAATGTAGATTGTAGGTACATTATTACTCGAGGCGGATTGGAGAGCTTTGTCTTAATAAAAAAATAAGCTCGTTAAATCGATTTTTGTAAGATATTCCGTCCTCGATTTTATTTACAAAAATTAAATTTGCGTCCTTTGCATTGGAATTTGGCTTCAATACTTTATGAAATACCTAATTTATACGAACTAATTTTTATTTTTATTTTGGAATGTATTCTCGCTGGTCCCAAAGCTCATTTCATATCTTGTAATATCGAGAAACTTTACTCTATTTGAGAGGTTGTATATTCTAAATTTCACCTGCGTCCCCGAATTCGTACAACTAACTCTCTACGGAGCTTCGGAGTGGATCATAGACGACTCCGATCTCTCAATATCTTATATTGCATAACTCTATGTATGTCACTAACAGGCAAAACAACACAGTCATATTATATTCAAATAGGTACTTTACATCAAACATCAAACTAAATCGTATTGATATGTAGTATTAGGTATATATCCTTGTATATTTTCAATATGTGACATACAGAAAAATATATTTTAGTAATAGTAATTTTCCTACCTAGCTTCGACACATCGGCACTGAACTATTTTTGTATATGTAATGTAACACTACCTACTTATATGACAGTTAACAGTAGGTAAATTCCAGAGCCGACCAGATACTTTTCGGTTCTTTCAGTTGACAGTAGGTAAATTCAATGAACCGAAAAGTATCTGGTCGGCTCTAAACAGAATCCAAACTGGTCATGGCAGGTGCGCAGATTTTTCCCACAAGTGTGGATGGCGAGATTAAGTCCCCTAAATGCGGTAGCGGAGCCGACAGGCAGACATTCAACACATATGTAGTTACCGGATGTGCACTCAGAGCGTACAGTGGCAATAATGCATCAGACTTCCTCACCCTTAGCGACGAAGCAATGCCACACATAAGAAATCTAGATTTAAGTCTCTGACAATCAAGAAATATCACCCTGCGCTTTCAACTTTTTTACACTTTGGCATAACGAATGTTAAATGATGTGGGCGTGATAGCCATACGATAAATAAATAGTAGACAAAACACTGAGTACTAAGGTGGGAACATCAGAATAAAACATATAAACAACAAAGAAGGGAGTAGTATCAACATCTCCAAGGTCGAACAGTATTCGAACACGATCATAAACTCTTATACATATTGCTCTGCACCCCCAGCTTCAAAGAACTTGCACTCGCTAGGACCTTCAAAAATATTGAAGAACATGCAGCTGGGAATCTACTTGAGAAAAACAGCTCTATTGAAAAAACATTAACAATGTCTACACAAAACAGAAATTAGAAGAATGTGATTTTTTATGTCCAATAATTTTAGTGCTCTATCCCACTATATTTTGAACGCTCAATGAAATTTAGTTCCTATATTATCCCATATTTATACAGATCATTATATCCAGCGCATTCAACAGTACCTGCCATCGGGAATAAAATCGACACTCCAACAAAATGAGTGACAAGGTTATTTTTAAAGCAAATAAAAAGCAAAACATCTATTATTATAACCGTAATATTACTATACGTAATATTTCAGAGATACACCAAACATTTTCAATGGCATATCTCATTTTATCTACCATTTTCCAGTATTTTCAGCAGTACGCCGACGCCGACAGACGCTTTTATAAAATTTGTAACTCGATATATTATATTATTATTCTCAATACAATACCTACGATGTAAACAAAACTTTTGTCAATACAATTAGAAGACATAATAATGATACGTATGTAAGTAAACCTATGTATTTGTGTTCGTTCTCATGATTATTAATACATACGAGTATGCATACCGACATTTCAAAAATTTCTAAAAACGGGAGACCTTATATCTCGACAACCGTTACTAAATATGCTTTGGAACAAAATAGGGTAGATGCATAGAACCTTTATCTCGGGAATAACCGTAAAAGATTTTTTATATCTTGTATAGATTTCTCAAAAAAAAATTGAAAACCACCTCTGATCTTTTTTCCGAAAGACGGAAACTCGTTTCCCGAAAGTCGCGGAGATTTTTTTTGGACTGATAATATGCATTAAAATCTAGGGAATAACCGTAAAAGTTTTTTGATAGACGCAAAATTAACCCCGAAAAATGAAAAAAAAACGCTATTTTTACCATTTTATCATGCGATTGTTCACGCGATTTTGAACCTTGTTGCCGTGGAAAATGACTGTGACGACATTCTTGGTGCCAAACCCTTAATACATACGAGTATGCATACATTGGCTACAATAATAATAATGTTCAACGTATCTAAAGCAACTTCCTATTCTACTCTTGAAAATGTTCTCATAACCCAAACAAGTATGTGGAACCTTTTATTTCGTACTAGTGGGTACCTACCCGTGAAAATTCACGGAGACTTGGTGAAATATGTTTTTGTGTAACTACTATTACTACTAAAAATAGAGCCAAAAGTAGACGACAGACTCTCCTCCATCTGTCTAAAGCGAGTCCTTCAGATTTTCGGACACATTGCCAGAAGAGACGACAATAGCCTTGAAAAACTGATGGTCGCGGGAGGAGTCAGAAGAGGTAGAGAAAGATCTCCCACTAGATGGACTGACCAAATCAAGGCTGCCACAGGTACAGCAGTGGTTGGAGCAATGCGTACGGCGGTGTGTCGGGAGAGGTGGAGGAGTACAATCCAGAACGTAATACGGACAAGGAGAGATGATGGTCACGACCCTCAGCAGTGAGGACATCGACGCAGAAAAAGATTACTACTCCACCCTTCAATGTTCCTCGAGTAAACACAGGAAGATCACAAGTCTTCCTCTTTGTGTGTCTCTCCACCATGAAAGTCGTAAAACAAGATTCATATTGTCGACTGTTTTAGTTGGTACCCACCTCTGAAAGCCACAAAACTCCTCTTACATGCCTACCTACCAGGGGCGAAGCTACCTAATAACACGATTCCCATCGAGTTATCCTTTGATTTAGATAGATAAATAATAGTTAGAATGATGTATAATCAGAAATGCACTAAAAAATATTACATTCAAACTTTGTAGATTCGTCTCCGATAGATGGCGGTGCACGGTATAATAATATTAGTAGTTTAAATAAGCGCGGGATACGTTTCCGATGGGCACCCCGTACTCTTTGCTATTATATTGTGAGGTAAACCGTGTCGTCTTTAGTTACTGGTGCAGATTTTATTACCAGGCGAGTGTGTTCATATTCCTTTAAAATGACAAAAATATATCTTTCTCTCTAAGTCTTACGAGAAAACGAGAATACTACTGTATCTTTCAACGTCATAGAGGAAAAAATTTACCATGTCTTAGCGGCAGTAATTTAGGAATGTTTTTCAAAAGAGACTAGTTCACTGCACATTTCTATTCTCTAATACAAATATATTTTTACGAATGGGTCAAATTTGTAATGTTTTTTTAAAAAAATGAAGAGCACGAGAAGTATTGCTGTTTACAAATATTATAGCTAGATGTGACTAATAATTTGTTGGTTTTAGACCCTTTTTGTTTGATTACTTGAGGACAAGTATATTAATCTATTGCTAACTACAGGTAACATGTAAGGTTATTAACAAGTAGTAGATTTTCGCATATTCAATTTTAGGATATTTTAGATACATGTTTTTTTCTTCATAATATGACATTCAAATTATTAGCGATATAAAACTTTTCATATGGCAAGATTTTATCTGACACAAGCTGTCAAAACAAATGGAATATGTTTTGTATATTTTTATCTCCGGGTTTTGTATTTAGTATAATATTATATTGTATTTTTTTATGTTTTAATACTCATATGGAGGTATTTTAGTGATAGTTGTGGAAAGCGGTTCAACTTAATATATTTTTACTAACTAAATATAATTATAAACTTTTTCGATCGATGTTGATATACCTGATTAACCTTAAAGATAGGAACGTGCTTAATTATATTAGATAAGTATGTATATTAATTTAATATTTTAGGTAATTACTATGTTCGACAATACGCTGGAAAATTGATAATATAGTAGAAGCGTGTTATTTTTTTATTTTGCATAACGATAGAGACATCTGCATAATAAATTTGAAAGCTGCGTGTTTTGCTTCGATTTTGATATATGGTGTTGAGTGGCCGTGTGTGCCCACGAATTACAATACATATATTGCAATAAAAAATATCGGTACCGGCTTCCCTTCTACAGAAATCCACCCTTCGCCACTGCTACCTACATACATAGGTACTTTACACACATATAGAAGGTGGGTATTTTAAAGAGTTCGATTTGCAATCTCTAGGTGTATTGTATAGGTACGTACCATATTATGTAGTATGTATGAGAATTCGATTCTCATTTTCTGTCACGTTAAATATAAAATGGTAGGTACTTGACTATTTCCACGAAAGAAATATTTCAAAACTATTTTTTTCATTCATTATTTCATTAGTGGGTACAATTCGAAATTTCAAACATGCGACACAAAAAGTGAGACTTTGACGAAAATTTTTAGTTGCCCATGAATGCGTCGCTGCTTTTAATTTACATACATATTCATAGAACTTGCAAAATTTTCCAAAGGCCCATCGTTACAAACATAAAGGAGTTGGATTCTACCAGTATTATGTAATGAAATATTTTATTATTATAAAATTACCAAGCCGAGTTTTCATGAACATATCATCATAACTCATTCGTAATAATATTAATTACCTACATTGTTTTGAGCGAAAAGCTCTTACTTTTCAGGCTGAAAATACATTCATTTAAACACTAATGTTTGTTTAAATAGCAGCGTAATAATCTAATATGTAATTAAACCTTCAAAGCTCAAAAGTATACAGTAAAGTTACATTTACACCATTATCCCACATTGTAAGTTCACAAGAGAATGAGGCGCACATTCCTACGTAGCTATAAAAGTACTTATTTATCTTTAGACAGCTTTCACTTGGTGGTAAGCTGAAAATAAATTTCCCTTCAGGCGGCAGAATGAACCTCTTCATTATTATTTACGTTGTACTTTAATAATTGTTAAGACGATTAAAAATTCAAAAACAGTGTTTTACAACCCCTCAAAAATGTCAAAAGTATATTTAGGTTTGTCATAAACAAGCATCTGTTTGATAATGGACTCCTTTGTAAACAATTAAAAATTTTAAGAATGAAAATGAAGTCTGCCTTCAGCTTTTGGCTTCAAATATATTTATTTTGAAATTTGAATAAAAAGTTCTATTATGTTATAATATGCTATTCGATCCCATCTACTCACTGCGCGTCCTTTGCGGGGTAGGCAGAGATAACAGATCGCCAGTTACACACAATTCTTAAATAAAAAGTTGATTCTCAGTGATACACCTACTCGTAAGTAAACAAACTGCTATCTCCGTAGATATACAGTGAAGAACATATTTTCCATCAATCTTATAGTAAACGATCGTCGTACGTAACTAAAATTCACCAATTTCAGTAGAATCCAGTCCAATCCTTAAACATAGCAGATTAGCTACTCGATTCAGTCATCAAAGTTATGTGTTTCTACCTAATACTTAATTTTGATGAGCATTTTTATTGTGCCAAAAAAAAGTACCTTCCAATATTAAAATCATTATTTTGTCGGCGTTAATTTTAAACGAACAAAAACGTAAATATTAAAATTACAGAATTTTAATAAATATTATCGAGACTAAAAAAATTCAAGTGAAAAGAGGAGCAAAAATCATAATAAAAATATTTTTTCCTTTTATTAGTTGAAGGTGAGATAAAATTGGATCTTATGAAAGTTTATTAAAAATAATGAAATCACTTTGTTATAAAAATAATTTGTTTGGCGTTCCTAATTTTTTGCGATATCTACAGACACTCTAAAAAATTAATGTTTTTTTTAATAAAATGATAATAAACTCGTATAGGTAATTGTTGTTCGACGACTGGAAGATATCGTTTCTGAGATAAGTCCATTTAAACCTATTTATATACAGTCGTTTATTCTGTAGGCCTTTGTGGGAAACATGGGTTGTATTGGTAAACTTACAATACTTAATTCAAGATTCGAATCGTAGTGTTTGTAATTTATTCATTAACTTGTCTACTAAATATTTCAAATCAACCCACGGCGTCTTTATATAAAAATCTAAACAAAATCGAGAAAATATATTAATATGTATTTGCGGATGAAGTCGCAGAAAGAAGAAATTTTAAGGATTTATACTGTGACGAGAACACGTTAAGGGAAAGAATCAAAAATACAGATAGGTATAAGTTATAGTGTAGCACGGAAGACATCGTCAGGTGGGGATGAAAATGAAGATGATAGTAAAACTGGACATGTAAATAGAATGCTGGGTGATAGACTTTCACGTAGTGGACTTCGGGGGAACTAAGACGAAAAAATGAGACGAAGTTTATTTCAGCATAAATAGTAAGAATCAATCTTTAATTTTTTGCATGAAAAATTTTACAATTCTACAAATTGAAATGTAATATTATTGGTATCTCGTGTTGCACTGATCAATACAATATATAGTAGATAAAAATTACCACCCCCCCCTCTCTTAAAAATTCTTACTTCTTTGATTTTGAAGGTTTTACTTTGTGGCGACATTATATTATAATTAAAACAATATTAATATTGTTTTAATTATAAAAATTGTTAAGTTATCCCGTTTATCGAATTTCAACAATTTTATTTTAGATTAATATTAGCTAATCCTTTGACTGAGGATCGCTATGCTAAAAGTAATAATAAAAATAATAAAACAACCAAACTGGTTACTAATAAATCCAGAAAATTTCGGTCAGATTTTCGAAACCAATCGACTGTGAATGAGTAATGAACGGTAATTCGTTTTCATAATAATGATTTAATCGACTCTGTTCAATGGCTGTAAGTTGGATCGGTTTTGAAAAAATAAAACATAATTGGTCGTTCAGTCGTTAAAATCAAACTCATCCATTGTATTTAATTACATTTGATACCTAACTCTTTTCATTGGCTTTTCATAGATGTGTTTAAGGATATTATTAAAAGCTTGAATGGATGATTCACACTGACGTATGTCAAAATATGAGTGAGCATCCCAAAATACGGACGGATTACATCCGAAAGATAGCAGGTGCTATTTATATAAATATCTCAACAATGTGTTTTGTGGAAATCTAAGTTAAGCCTATTTTCAGAAGTGTTATTTTCTTTGTAGGTATTGCCCTGTTCTAAGATAATATAATGATCTATGATATTTCTGATGTTTCCAGACATTCGTACATTGTTGAAACACTTCATTTTTATTGAAGAACTGAAAGCCTGAATCCTTTAGTTGATGAAATTGTGAATAAAGGTTAGTAGACAACAAATCATGTAGAATAACATAATCGAAACCTGAAAATATTTTCTCAATTTTTTTTTTTTTTTTTACACCTTTGAGCGATGACATCACTGGAAGCACGCTGTAATCGTGTATGCCTATGCGTATAAGTCTAATGAGTTTCAGAAAACGGGCTCAGAAAGAAAGCAAAAGATCTAGAATCATCTTGTATACCTATAGTTTAACCGGCACTGTACATTGTACAAATGTCAGGTGGATCCGATGAAGATTAGAAATAGGTTGATGAAATCTTTGTTGATATTATGCCTTCCTATGAATGTTGTATGATGTTCCATCTTATTTAAAACGGTTTATTTATAGCTCACAAATGCCACGAAAGCAATGTTTTATTCATAAGAATTAGACAAGGGTTTATTATTACACGTCTGTTTATTGTGGGTACACAGAATATAATTTGAATTGACGTACCTTGACAACATCATAGATTCAACAGACGTACTTATAAGTATGTTTGGATATTATTATATGCCATTATTAAAATACATATCTTCCATCAAGATTGCTTCTTGATTCTCTATACAAAGTCAAAAGACGACATAGAAGTTTACTTTAATCCAGTAGGCAAACGTTAGGCAAAATAAATTGAGATTTTCTATCTACACAAGTATTTTTAATGTACTATGATGCATAAAGAAACCTAGATTATATACTTGTACAAATAGTAATTTTTATGAATATTAAATCGCCACATTCCATTTTTTCCTGACATCCAATATTTAGGCTTAAATCATATTGTTGTGGAATAGAACCAGTGCTTTTTCACATTATTTGCTTTAAATTGACCATTCCTACGTTCTAGGAGCTTGACAAACCCCACACCATCTGATATATGCGATGAAAGCCAGACAAACTCGTATATCTAAGTTATGTTTTATGGGGTTAATACATTTCATGTCATAATGTTCCTACGTGTACGTATCTTTGTAATTAGAAATATTACATTTAGTAATGTAATTAACATTTCACATCAGTTCGACGTTTTATCCACTTCGCGAAGCACACATTCAATTAGAATTACTCGAAAATGAATGTTGATGTTAGTTATTGTAATACATTATTAATTACAGCTAAGTACATTTGAATTCTGTCACTTTATGTACGTTATTATCTCCCGTAATGTTAAAAGCAGAATGTCAGAGGTAACATCAATGCACAACATGTAAATAGTAATGTAAGCAGATTCAATGTTAATAATATTTTGCCGAACTATTGTCAGAAATATAATATCCTTGTCTCTTATAATAGATTCGAAGTGAAATTTTCTTAATTATATTTTCATAATATTGTGGAAGGATTTTACAAGAAAGTATATTTAAGAGTATCAAAAATTTCTAAAAACCGTAGACCTTAGATCTCAACAACCTTACTAAATATGCTTTGGGAAAAACAGGGTAGATACATTGAACCAATATTTTTTATATCTTGTATAGATTTCTTAAAATTAATTTTGAAAAACTCCTTTGATCTTTTTCCCGAAAGACAGAAACTCGTTTCCCAAAAGTCGCAGATTTTTTTGTAAATATAGTATGCTTTAAAATCTATGGAATAACCATAAAAGTTTTATGATTGAAGCGAAATTAACTAGAATTATTAACGCTATTTTTATCATGCGATTGTTTATGCGATTTTGATCCGGGAAATGATTCTGATAGTTGGGGTCGAGAGCCTTAAGTATTTACCTACATGCTTCTCTCGGTTGATTGGAGCACTACATATTTTGTAATGAGAGATTTTGAGTTATAAAATCTGATTAAGAAACTACATAAATCCTAAACTGGAAAAATCTGACATCGATCTGCATTTTTTTTCGAACGTCCTTTTATACTATACTACAGACTCGTATGTTCACACACAGCTCTTGGATCCTCTCAAACGCTTTACGTTTTTTGTGTCTCTGGGGAAGGCTGATCCAATGTGATACGGAATCGTAATATCATATAGATTACACAATTGGTGGATGTTTCAAAGATGTAGATTGTCCGGATAATAGATAAAATTCGATTGCAAGATTTGAGAGACAACAACGGCGAGTGAAGTTAAATGAATACTTGTAAAAATCTACATAATATGTAGATGAAACAAGATAAATACTACAACACACTCAAAAACAATACTCGATTCGCCATTAATTAGGATACAGAGACTTGCTAACGAACATGCCAACAGATTTGACGTGTGTGATGTCTAGGTTCCTGCACTGAAACGGAGAATGAATGCTTTTTTTATGGGGTTGAGGGAACATTATGCCTAGCATTTTGTTTCTTAAATTATCTTATTTAACTTTTTTCTACATGTGTGTGTGCATATGTAATGTTTATTTTTTTTCCTTTCATAACTTTGTTATACTGTTAATTTTAATTAATATAATTATTGTTAACTTGTTTATTGTATCATAAGTTGTGTAAAAGGCTCGCACCGTTGATATGAATAAATCAAATAAAATATAAACAAAAAAGAGTGCGGGTAGCCTAGTACACAACTGATAGAATCACAAACCGTAGCATAAAAGTGTTCTCACAAAATATAATTCAATAATAAAATAACTGTGTTTGAAATATCACCTCAAAGATAAACAAAAAATGAGGTATTTTCTGCTGACCGGAGTGTGAGTTTGATGCCTCATCCACATGCTGTCCGACTTTCCACGAGTCCCGCGCGAATGAGTAAAAAGGCGTTAACCGTCGGTTACGTATACAGTTCAAGACAATCACCTCGTCCGTACGTCCTTTTACTCATTCACACAAAACTCGTGGAGGGATGCCGAGCGTGAAGCGGCCGCATTACGGTATAATAAAATTGAACAAGACAGGCCATATGAGTATACTCTGCTGAAAGCATTTTTCTGTAAAGTTTTATTATCATAATAGATCGTGCAAAAAGTATTATTGTTCTTCAGCAACCTTTCATGTAGAGTAGGTGTGGTGTAAATTTGTAGGTAGGAGGCAAAACCATATGTGGGTTAGTGTACATACATTGTACGTACAGTTCACAAACAATGTGTCTTTTTATTTTGGGAAAAAATGTGCAGACTTTTGATAATTTCAGACTGATTGATATTTTCATGAATTCATAAAATTAGATATATTATTTTCCAAAGAAATTAATCTGACTTTGTAGACACCATGTTTTCTCGAGAACTAAGGAAAGAAACTCTATAAGTATGTAATAATCATCAAGTAACAAAAGCGACCTTATATCTCGACAACCGTTACTAAATACCTATGCTTTGGAACAAAATAAGGTAGATGCATTGAACATTTATCTAGGAAATAGCCGTAAAAGATTTTTTGTATCTTGTTGATTTTCGATTATTTTTTACGAAAGACGGAAACTTGTTTCCCGAAAGTTGCGGAGTAAATTTTTTTTGTGCTGATAATATGCATTAAAGTCTAGGGAATAACCGTAAAAGTTTTTTGATAGACGCAAACTTAACCCCAAAAAATGGAAAATACGCTGTATTATTACAATTTTATCATGAGATTGTTCACGCAATTTTGAACCTTTATTCGTACCAATTCAATACTTACTACTCAATACTCACCTTATCTACACTACCATAAATGTGTATCGGATATTACCCATTTGGCACTTGAACGCGCGATTGCCAACTACATTTTTATTTCCAAAATAAGCAATAAAACCTTGTCTTGGATATGTTAAAGGAAAGATCGTTAGCTGGATTCTAACTGCGTTCCTCCGTTTGTGATTTTATCGCTCAGGCGATCAGACACTATACCGTATTTGTACTAAACATAATAATTTTAGTAATAATTATGATTGTTGTTGATAATCCATACTATCAGCGTGTATAAAAATTGTTTGATAATCACCGAATGCTGTGTGTAGAAAAAACACAGTAATATCTTTCAATATTAATATTAATTCAATTAAAATATTTTTGCGTTAACAGAGCAAAAATCAATACCAAATTATCGTATTTTTAATAAAAGATAGTAATTTTTCAAAAAAAAAAAATATTTTTTACCAAGCCGAATGTTTTTGTTAGGTTTTAACCAAGCGTTTTTAAACTTACGTTTGTTTAGATTTTTAGAAAAATTCCCATAAGACTTTTTGACTCTTTAATAATACAAATTGTACAAAAATAATTGAATGACTCCTTACTAACTCTCTGGAATATACATTGTCCTGTTGGGAGAAATGATGGAAATGATCGTGTAATATTATATTGAAATACTTGTACCTATTTGTATTGATTGTCGACTACACTGACGTCTGAGTGACGTCCAAATCGAACTGGCAATGATGAATAATAATATTATTATATTAGGGCCTTGTGGTACCGAGAATGACGTCACAGTCATTTCTCACGGCATTAAGGTTCAAAATCGCGTGAACAATCAATTCAATTCAATTCAATTTCAAAATTCTTTTTATTATCCTTCAATATTTTTACATATATATACAAATTAAATACTTAAAACTATATACGTTTCGAGAAACCTCCCCAATAGAGACAAATCCACAAATCTCGTGTGTGGGGAGGGCGTATGATAAAATGGTAAAAATTGCATTTTTTCCATTTTTTGGGATTAATTTTGCGTCTATCAAAAAACTTTTACGGTTATTCCCTAGATTTTAATGATATTATCAGTAAAAAAAAATCCGCGACTTTCGGGAAACGAGTTTCCGTCTTTCGTAAAAAAGATCAGAGAAGATTTTAATTTTTTTTTTTGAGAAATCTATACTTACTAGATATAAAAAATCTTTTACGGTTATTCCTTATATAAATGTTCAATGCATCTATCCTATTTGTTTTTAAAGCATATTTAGTAACGGTTGTCGAGATATAAGGTCTCCTGTTTAAATAAATTTTTGAAATGTCGGTATGCATACTGTTAATATGATCATGACGTAGATAGGTATACGGTAAATATTAAAAATATTGTCGGAAAAGGTAGGTATACGAACCCGTTGATTTATTATAAGTGTCCGTTGATTATTTATTATTAGAAATGAATGGTAAATACAGCCTGTCTTTAGTGAGTGATGAGTTTTTGAAGTATGGTCGAATAAAGAATTATTAGAGATTCAGCCTCGACATTAAATATAACCGTTGATTAGGGGAGAAATGTTCCCTCGTTTTATTTTTGAAGGGGATATGAAGTATAGGCCAGGTGCTGTTTACAAAAAAAACACGTAGGTAGGTATAATATTATCTTTGCTCAAAATATAAAGCATCATAACATTACAATACAGGTGTCTAACAACATTGATTAAAATACATGAAAAGCATCTTATGGATCGTTTGATCGCATACAGGGCACTGAAATTAGGAAAAGGGTGAAGGGACCAAATATGTATTTAACTTGATTTAACCAACACTCGCGCATAGGGAATTATATCGTAAAACATTTGATTGAAAATATAATAATGTGAATAGGTACGAGATTTTAAAGAATCTCTAAAACAAATAAATAAATGTAACTATTGGGGCAGTAGGTATTTGGTTAAGTATAAGTAATTAAGAAAACGCTTATTTCAGGGTTAGCTGGAAGAGACCGCAGCAATGCGATAAGCTCGACCTAGTGACTAAACGCCATGGAACAACCTATTTTTTTTTTAATTAAAGGCAATCCACCCGTCAACGAGTGATTTATGCCATACACGATATTCCATTATGCTACAAGTTTAAAAGATTTAAATCGGGGCAACATCCTGTTACATTATTAATAATATACTCACACTCTCCTGCCATTATGTTTAAGGCAGTTGACAATGCTGTGGTATATATGAGGAGATTTTGTGGATAATAAGTATTCGATACTCAAAGGAAAAGTCGTATAAATAGATAAATACTTAAATAAAATGAATAGGGACTAAGCATTTACCCTATTCTTGTCTAAAATAAATATTTGTCTAACCCATAAATGGAGAATCGGTATAATACCTACCTACACGTGTAGTATGTATAATTGTATATATAATTGTATATGTATAATTGTATATTCTTGTTTGTTGATGTTTCATTAGGCGGTGATAATAATTATGTATTCATTAGAGGAAGCAACGCCAGAAGGCTTTTGAATATAAAATAACCTAATACTGCCTTCATGCTTACTACACATTCTACTTAAAATAATAGGTGTTCTGTAGGTACGCTGTTCTTATGACAATGGCATCTGAGAGGGCGTTTGTAATAATGTGGGTAGATGTAACAAACTGAGTACCTACCAATTTAAAAGAACTTGAGCTAGTAGCGTAATATTCTCCAGGTTCGAGCCCGGCCCTGACATGATGACAGAGATTTGTGACCTAAGGGTAAAACCACCTCCAGCCCTGGATGTTTCAAGAGCTTCAGGTTTTAGGCAAAAACATTTTTTTCGAAGGAGGGCTCAAGGTTCGCCGGAAGGGCTCCCCTCAATAAACCCCTCCCGAAACTACTCTGAACACCCTTAATGTTCCAAGTAGGAGACTGTCACTGCAAGAATCTACACACTACTACATTTTTTTTAGAACTAGCATCTTAAAATTACGTCTTACTACGTACTAAAGATTTGTGAACTTCCTGCGTTTCCTTAATAATTATAATCTAGTCGGTTTTTGTAGTTTAAGGTTATTTTGTAACATCTTTCATTGTCATTCCTTACGCTCTAATCTCATAGTCATAGCAATGGACATCATCAAGAATAACATGGGAAGAGGAGGTTTGCAATTCACAAAACAGTTATTATATTAGTGACAAAGCTTTGTGACCTGCCTATGTTCCCGAGAGTAAGGTATTAAAACGACGTAAGACTGTACGTAAGTCACTTATAATATATAGCGTGACATCATGTATGTATGAGTGAATAAAAAGTAACGAGATCTAAAAAAGGCGGGTTCGATCTCCGACTTACTTCACTTCACAACACAAGCTTTTAAAACTTTCTGTGAAGTGCGAGAAGATGTATTTGGGTTTCTTTATAAAACTCAGATTCATTTTTATAAAAAAAAATAAGAAAAAAAATCTGTACTAAATCTTTTTCTTGTAGATAATAATATACTAATGCAGATAGTTAATAAATTGTTAATGTTAAGTTATAAATTATGTAAAAGTACCTATTTATAAATTTATCGATGACAAAAGCGACACAATTAAATTTGTACCTACATATCAAAAATGCGCAAAAAGTGGATGAAAGAATATCAAAAATATGTTCCTTGTCAAACGCACGTATATGTTGAGATAAAATTGATTGCTTAAAAATATTTATAAAAAACAATAAACTTATGAAATAAAATATTAAACTCATTAATTTCTAAAATTGTAATAATGTAACATACCTTCAATATAAGCACTACATACTTTTATGTATAATAATACTATTTACGTACAATATTTTACACTTTTTTTACAACTTACAACGTAAAAAACAACATAAAAGAAGACAAAATATAATTAAATTTACGAAAACAACTCGCGAGAATTTGTCCGTTAACTCAGTAGTACGTCATTTTGTTTTGTTTGTTTTTTTCAGCTGAAAACTTTTGAAAAGTTACCGTTGCGTCTTTTAAGACTTTGTGTCGTTAGTAAAGTTTTGTTTTCGTCCGTCAAACCGTCAGGCTTGGTGAACGCTTACTAATAATGTTTCACTTTAGTTTTCAGTACTACGTTGCGCCGTGTTACTGCGCTACGGTAGGGCTGATATCCGTCCCTCGATGTAACGTTGTAGGGTCAAAGTATGTAACACTGAAACACAGCGGGGCGGGAGATTTCAACAAATTTTTATTCATAATACCTTTTTAATGTTTACATTTTAATGTTTGTATTCAATGTTCAAACAAATTTGCATAATTACCATGAAATTGTTTTGTCATTTCCTTGTAAATTTCGACTTTGGTCCAATTCTTTAAGATTTAGA
This sequence comes from Ceraclea dissimilis, assembly GCA_963576895.1. Lineage (NCBI taxonomy): Eukaryota > Metazoa > Arthropoda > Insecta > Trichoptera > Leptoceridae > Ceraclea > Ceraclea dissimilis. The sequence goes on from OY756377.1 coordinate 5,028,536, forward strand.
AGTAAAATGCGTGTATTTTAAATCGATTATAGTGTGAGAAACGAAAAATGAGGTCTTATTTTAGTTGCATTAATGGCGATATTAAAAAGATACTGCGAGGATTCCTGCATAAAATCTAACACTGCATCCTTGCGGGGTAGGCAGAGAGGATACAATCCCAGACCGAAGACCATGAAGTATATCAGTGTATTTGTACATACAAATTCAGACCTATTTTTCTACCAGATTGTCACAACAACTGAGAAGCACTGAGATTGATTGAGATTCCAATATACTTCGTGTTTTCCTTGGCGATCACCTTTGTCAGTGAAGGGCGTAGGTGCCGTAGGTTATTACCAGTTTATTCAACACCTTTACAGGTTGGCGTATAAAATTACAATTTTTGGCAAGCTATTATGGGGAGGGATTTGGCAAGGTATTGGCGAGAATTTCGCGTTACTTACACGCCGCGAAGAAAAGACGCAATGCTGTACAAATAGGATTAACCCGATGAAACTTTTATCTGTTACACCCATTCATACGTTTCGTTCGCTTAAAACCGAATTACTTTGTAAATCCATATTGATACAAACTACACGAACATTTTCAAATTACCAATACAGCTTTAATAAAAAATTACTGCTTGAAACTGAGAACGGCTTACATCAGACCTTGGGGAATAAAGTTAAGATAATGTTGTGTCTACTACTAGTCTTCAGGGTGTCGTAAAATCGGATATTCTCTATTCCCAGACCTTGAATAGTAAACAAACTTATTAAATATTGCTTCATTATCAATTTAGTGTCAAATTATAAATTTTAAGACATTATTTCCTACTTATTGAATTGTTTCTTGGTTTTTCGGATGAACCGTGTGTAGATAAACTTGATCGACGTGTCGACACTCCTACTGGTGTCTTACCTGTGGACAGAGGAAGACACCAGTAGGATTGTCAATCGCACACCGTAAAAACCTTCAACATTTACTACTTATTGAATGCCTGCTATACCGATTCATTTCAATGTATATCATCTGTACTTACGTACTATCATATTTTTTCCTTTAATTACCCCAAGTAACTATGTATCATAATCATCATCATCAGCCTTCCCTCATCCAGTGTTGAACATAGGCCTCCCTTTATGACTTCCCTGTCCATCGCCTTGCTGTGCCACTACTGTCCTGCCACCTTTCTGATGTCATCAGACCATCTCGCCTGTGGTCTGCCTGGATGTCTGTAGCCGGTTCTCGGTCGCCATTCTAGGGTTCGCTTGGTCCATATATCATCCGTAGTTCTTATGAAATGACCAGCCCAAGTCCATTTTAATGATGACGTTCTATGTGGTTCTACTTATGTACTTATTGGCATAGTAATAATGCACGTTGATTGTATACCAACATAATAACATAATTGATTGATACTGTGGTTTTACATTTGACTTATAATGCCAGTATGGAATAATGGTTTTGAATTTTGTTATTATTTGTATGAAATTTCGTAAAGTCATAAATTGATGGTTGGAAATTTATAACAAACAAAATATTCCTAGTACTATGGAAATAAATATGTATTACATGCATCGTTTCCATTCCATAAAGCTTTTATGCGAGAGGTACTGGTTTAGAATCAACAAAATATCATATAGTAAAACGCGATATTTAGTCGAATCTTGAATTTACTACGAAAAGATAAGCTGGTACAGAAGACATGCTGATCATAAGCAGAGAAATATTGGTATATCAAGCCAGCCACACGGCGTGATCTATCAGTATTGACGCAGCTATTGGACTGAGGAGAAGGGAGTCAGCGACCGTCTAGTCGAATGAATGGGGCAGATTCCTCGACTCCGTCAGGGTCCAACCATAATCGTTCAGATGGTTATTAAGTTCTTCGTGGGAACGCTTGCGAGTAAAAACGAAAGACCACTTTTTTATTCGGGTAGTCTTAAGTCTATTGTACTGCGAAGGACAAACCCTGATCATGAAAAATTCAGTGAAAAATTACTTCTACGGGTTACTGATAAACTTCATTCGCCATATCAGCTAGTGCATGCAGTTACCAAATGAATTTGCTATTCTATTCTATACCCTCACGCCACCTCCCTTGCGGGGTAGGCAGAGAGAACGGATCGCCAGACTTTCTTATCCTGACACACCCTTCGGGCTTCCATCACATTCATGCAGTTCCTCATACATACTCTCCGGTTACTTTTACTCAAAACACGTCCGTCCTTGAGTATCTGGTCGACATGGTCCAGCCAGGTGGTTCTCGGACGGCCGCGTTTCCTTACACCTCCTCTTTCACCCAGGTAAACTTTCTTCGTTATTCTTTCATCGTTCATTCTTTCCACATGACCCAACCATCTCAACTTGTTCACTTTCATTTTATTCACAACATCCTTTTTACAGTCACTCAACTCTCTAATCATTTCGTTCCTTATTCTATCTCTTAATGTTTTTCCACACATTCTTCTTAACGATCTCATCTCGACCGCATTTATACTTGATTCATCCTTCTTCAGCCATGTCCATGTCTCACTTGCATACATCAGTGTTGGTACTAGGATGGCGTTGTGCACCAACAACTTTGCCTTTGTCGATACGTTGCGACTTTTCATTATTGGCCTAATTGCCCCATTTACCCTGGTACCTGCTAACTTTCTTCTTTCAATGTCACTTTCACATCGACCATCTTTTGTAAACAAGCTTCCCAGATACACATACTCATCAACTTGCTCCAAGCATTCATTACCAACTTTAATCGCACGTGAATTTGCAACTTTGTAAAAATATTCTACGACCCCTTAACTTTTACCACCTTTACCATAAATACTGGTTTCGACTGTGGCATAAAAGGTTTCAACATACATAGTATAGATCTGTGTGGATTTATATTCCTAATGCATTTTCTGTTGTGCTTAAAACTCATAAATAACGTTCAAAAGAGTACCTACCTTAACCGACAATAACGTATTGCATTGTTTTATATGGGTAACAAAACTGACTGATGCATTAAACAATGTATGAAATGAAAAGTATTCAAAGTGGGTATGGATTTTCCGACTTAAATATCAAATACTTACTAGCAAAATAGCTTGTACTTCGCTCGGCACCTAATAACTACATATAGCTCAGTCATCCTAGAAATCAGTGTATGGGGAAGTCGGCAAAATTAATAACAAATTGGACTCTATGCAGTATGATACCTAAAGATGGGGTGTTTCAGATTATCAGGGCTCCCCCCCCCCCCCTCCACCTGACGCGTCCCCCCCTGCCCCACCGAATAGGTCCACCTACGTGGTTTTCCTCAATTTATCAAAAAACAGTAAGAGATAGAAGAAAGCTGTCGAGGATAAAAATAGTTCTTAATAAATTCTCTATAAAAAGTTCTACCACATTTCTTGATAGGATTAGTAATTTACCCGCAATCGCCGGTGAAAGTATCGTATTTTTTGTTTAAGAACAAAAAAATATTTTTTATTCTCAAATTGTTGAAAATTCATAAAAGCTTCAAGGAAATTGTCAGTAATGAATTAATTGCTATAGTTTCAGCTATAAAATGAGCTATTATTTATTTTTGCATGACTCATAGTTGAAGCAGACATACATACGACTCGCCTAAAATATTAATATGGATGATGATGGAAAAACTAACAAGGTATAGGAATTCACATAAATATAAAAGGAAGCATAGTTATGTGCGAGTAGCTAGAGAAATACTCGTAGTAAATCGTAGAAAAATCAAATTACAATATTGCATGGTGAATGCAATTTTATTCTCATACTTCTACCAACTATTTATACTTCGTATTATAGAGGCATGGACGTCGCCAGGGAGTAGAGATTGGATTGTATATATTTTTTTATTAATTTATTTATTTATTTAAAAATAAAAATAAAATAAAACGAAAGTATTAGTGTTCGAAAGAGAGGAAATAAGGACAAATTGTGCGATAAAGGTTGGTAATGACTGTCTGGAGCAAGTGGTAAGTATGTATATCTGGGAAGTTTGTTTACTAGAGATGGACGCTGTGATGGAGACATTGAAAGAAGGAAGCTGGCCGGTACTAGGACGAATGGTGCGCTCGGTCCGATTGTTAGTAGTAGCAATGTGTCTATGAAAGCAAAAGTGCTAGTGCACAATGCTGTTTTGGTGCCGACCCTGATGTATGCTAGTGAGACGTGGACGTGGATGAAGAAGGATGAATCAGGGTTGAATGCAGTACAAATGAGGTCATTAAGAAGAATGTGCGGGAAAACGCTGAGAGATAAGATAAGGAATGAGGTTATTAGGGAAATGAGTGACTGCAAGACTGGTGTAGTGACAAGAATGAAAGTAAACAAACTAAGATGGTTTGGTCATGTTGAGAGAATGAATGATGACAGGATGACAAAAAAGATATATCTGAATGAGCGAAGAGGGGTGAGAAAGCGCGGCCGTCCGAGACTGACCTGGTCCGATCATGTCGACCAGATCCTCAAGGATGGACGCGTTTTGAGTAAAAGGAATCGGAGAGCGTGTATGACTAATTGCATGAATGTGACGGAAGCTAGGAGTGTGTGTAAGGATAGGGCTGTCTGGCGCTCTGTCCTCTCTGCCTACCCTGCAAGGGATGTGGCGTGAGGGTATAGATAGATAGGGATAGATAGATAGATAGATTTATTTAAACTTTAAGTGAACAACCAATACATATAGATATAAAAAATTGACATAGTACAGATTATAAATCGTTGTTCACTAGGGCGAACTTATTGCAGTACTGCGATTTTTTCCAGTTAACCCCATTCATACCAAATGATAAAACCTCACAAAAATTTGGTACATTACTACCACACATTTTTTCATCATATCATAAATTTTCTAAAATTAGCATGATAATCCATCAGTTTCATAAAAAAATGCTTATGGCGCTATTTTTTATTACCTTTTTTATAAAAAACATTTTTAACACGTCATATTATTGTATAAATTTTTAAAGTATTTTAAAGTATTAAAGTAAAGTATACATTTATGAATAAACAAACTACATCACGAACTTCATGTCTCACAAAAAAATTCGACTGCGGCGTTATTCATGTTTTTTTTATGCAATATCATTTTTTTTAAATTCTGTTGCCCCTCCCTAGCTCCGAGGCTGGCGACGCCCGTGTATAAAGGTATTATAATTTGTTATTAAACATGAATAATTTATGACTTTCATACTTTTCAGATGATTGATAGGAACTAATCTATAGCGCCTATAGAACTAAAGCTACAAATTGTACCTAATAACATGGTTTCAGTCGTTGAAACCTTGCGCCTTACGAGTATACGTAGCAATGAGGCATTACTCAAGAATGTTTTTGACATGCGTCTCGCGCCAGTTTTATCTTGACGCTCCTTCGATCCTATTGGTTAACATCTGACCAATCACAACGCCTCAGATTTCAAGTGAAGTTTAGACGTACGCAACCTAGAATACTTACTTTCAAGCCCTGATTGGTTCTGGTGTCCTTTATGTGCCCGCTTAAATTAGACAGATCTGTTTAGAGTGCTTTCTCTAAAAAAACATCCTCGTTGTAATAGCAACAGAGAAAACGCAAACATGCAGTTCACAAACAGTGGATTTCCAAAAGTTTTTATCCCTTGAAATCTGAGGCGTTGTGATTGGTCAGATGTTAACCAATAGGATCGACGGAGCGTCAAGATTATCACTGGTGCGAGACACAAGTTTTTTTTGACGATAATAAATGTATGAATGTACATAAGTGGTGTAATCTGAGCTTATTACTGGACATAGCTTTATATGGTGGAAAAATGATTCATTATTAAATTCATAATGATAAGTATATTCGTTTTTCGAAATTCGACAACACAGCCGTCGCTCCTCGTGGTGTAGTGGATATGATCCCTACTATGCGAGACGAAGGTCTGGGTTCGACTCCCAGCCGGGGTGAACTGAAATGGCGAATGTTTCTCGAGTGTAAAGTGATCACTTAAGCCAGCCGAGGTCGGTCGTAAGCCCGACAATGTTCATCCTTAATTCTTGTACACTGTTGTGGGAATACTACACTGTTCGTTTAGATTTTTTTTTACAGAATTAAAAAGAAAAAATGGAAGTTGGATTAGTGTTGCTTGATCTGATAATAAGATATGGTTACATTTTTTCGCTACTTACAAATTATATTTCAGAACTGTTGTTAAAAAAAATTGGCAATTTTTGGATTGTAAGAATAAACTGGCAGCATTGTTTTTCTAACTTGTGATGGCGGTTTAGTGGGATTATCGGAGTATTTTCTTCTTTTTCCAACTCGCAAAACTATCATGCCTTTAAAATTATTTCTCTAGCGCCTCTCTGTAATATTTTCAGCATTGTAGGTTACTTGTAAAAGATACAACAAGGTTCGACAATCAGGGCTACCGACAATACAATCTTAAACTCTGCTTGAAGCTATCCTCTGCCGGTAGCCAAGTTAGAGGAAGGAAATGATCTGTAGTGCATTAAGAAGATGGCGATATACCTACATCAGAAAACACATTGTTCAATAAATAAATCAGGAACCATAAACAAAAATTAACTGTAAATAGTGATATTTAGAGTATGCATACCGACACTTAAAAAAAATATAAAAACGGGAGACCTTATAATATATTATCAAAAAATATTATCAAAAAGAATGACTGAATGTATGGTGAAGCGTAATGGGTATGGACTGGTAGGACCGAGACTCATCTGGATTCGTTTCAAGGTAGGCATGACCAGGCTGTTCCTTATTATAGGTTACGGTCCAGGGAATGATGCCTTGGATGATGAGAAGGATGAGTTTTGGAACTTAGTGCGGGAGACAGCGGATAAAAGAAGAGCGAATGAAAAAGTAATATTGGCAGGTGATCTGAATGGTTGGGTCGGTGTCAGAAGGAAGAATTTTGAGAGAGTGTTGGGATTGCATGGCGATGATAGGGTGAATGATAACGGGAAAAGAGTGTTAGAAGTATGTTTGGAGTTGGATCTCTTTGTGGCGAACACATTCTTCGCACACAAGGAGATCCACCAGTACACTTGGCAAAGAGAGAGAGTTGATCGTATTGAAAGGTCGATGATTGACTTTGTATGTGTGGACTCTGAGCTCCGGAAGACGACAAAGGACACCCGGGCATTTCGGGGCGCCGGACTGTGGACGGATCACTTCCTTGTGATAACAAGGATTGATCTTTTCTCCGGTTGGCGCTCGAGGGCTCGGAAGTTGGAGCCTGTCCGGAGAATCAGGGTCGAAAAACTGAAAGAGACGAATGTTAGGGATGAATATGAAAGACTGACTAACGAAAGGCTAGAAGTACATGATGATGAGGAACGCTCGACGAGTGAACTATGGAATGTTATGAAGGAGGTGCTAGTAACGAGTGCAAGAGAAGTATGTGGAGAAGCGTTGGTAGGAAGGAAAAAAGGTGATGCGTGGTGGGATGATGAGGTGAAGGATGCTGTAGTGAGGAAAAAGAAAGCGTGGAATGATGTGCTTGGTGCGAAACCAGATGATGGAGGTGAGAAAGAAAGAAAGAAGAATATATATAAAGCGTGTAGGAAAGAAGTGAAAGAAATGGTTTGCCAGAAAAAGAGAAAACTTGAAGAAGAGGAATGTATGAAATTATCGAGGAACGCCGAGGAGAATTTGAAAATATTCTGGAAGGAAGTAAAAAGAAAGAGATCTGGAAGTGAGAAAAACAGTATGAATTGCATCAAAGATAAGAATGGTGATTTAGTGATGAATGGAGAAGAAGTTGTTGAAAGATGGAAAGAATACTTCGAAGAATTGTATGAAAGTGGTACTAGTACAAACCAGACGAATGTAGCAGATAGTATGAATGTAAATATTGCTGAGGACGAGGAAATACGTATGAATGAAGTTGTGCTTGCATTGAAAAAAGCAAAGAATGGTAAAGCTGCGGGACATGACTGTGTGGCCATAGAGTTCATCAAGCAAGGTGGCCCGAAGATTCTCGAGTGGTGCCTGAGGCTCTTCAACTTGTGCTGGGAGAGTGGCTGCACTCCTGAGGATTGGAGGAGGGCAGTCATCTGCCCTTTGTACAAGGGGAAAGGCTCAAGGTTGGAATGCGGCAGTTATCGGGCTATCAGTTTGCTGAGCTCTGTGGGCAAACTGTATGGAAAGGTATTGATTGAAAGAGTAAGAAAAGTGACTGAAAGTAAAGTATGGGATGTGCAGGGTGCTTTCATGAGTGGCAGGGGGTGCACCGATCAGATCTTCTCCCTACGGATGGTCGTGGAGAAGCTTCTGGCTAAACACCAGAGGCTCTTCTGCGCGTTCGTGGATCTGGAGAAGGCATACGATCGTGTGGACCGAGAAAGACTGTGGCGTGTACTGTCGGAATATGGGGTGAGCGACCGACTGATTGGCGCAATCGCGTCTCTATATACGGAGAGCTCTGCTTGTGTCAGGGTGAATGCTGCGTTGTCGCAGTGGTTCACTCTCACAAAAGGGGTTAAACAGGGTTGCGTCATGTCGCCTTGGTTGTTCAACCTGTTCTTCGACTACTGCATGCGTCCTCTGAATGAGCTGAATGTTGGTGTGGACCTAAATGGAGTGAAAGTATGTGCGTTAATGTTTGCAGATGATTTAGTGTTGATGGCTGATGATGAATGTGAGTTACAACGGATAGTATCCTGTGTGTACGAAAGCTGCGATATGAATGGTATGAAAATGAATGTAAATAAAACGAAAGTATTAGTGTTCGAAAGAGAGGAAATAAGGACAAATTGTGTGATAAAGGTTGGTAATGACCGTCTGGAGCAAGTGGATGAGTATGTATATCTGGGAAGTTTGTTTACTAGAGATGGACGCTGTGATGGAGACATTGAAAGAAGGAAGCTGGCCGGTACTAGGACGAATGGTGCGCTCGGTCCGATTGTTAGTAGTAGCAATGTGTCTATGAAAGCAAAAGTGCTAGTGCACAATGCTGTCTTGGTGCCGACCCTGATGTATGCTAGTGAGACGTGGACGTGGATGAAGAAGGATGAATCAGGGTTGAATGCAGTAGAAATGAGGTCATTAAGAAGAATGTGCGGGAAAACGCTGAGAGATAAGATAAGGAATGAGGTTATTAGGGAAATGAGTGACTGCAAGACTGGTGTAGTGACAAGAATGAAAGTAAACAAACTAAGATGGTTTGGGCATGTTGAGAGAATGAATGATGATAGGATGACAAAAAAGATATATCTTAATGAGCGAAGAGGGGTGAGAAAGCGCGGCCGTCCGAGACTGACCTGGTCCGATCATGTCGACCAGATCCTCAAGGATGGACGCGTTTTGAGTAAAAGGAATCGGAGAGCGTGTATGACTAATTGCATGAATGTGACGGAAGCTAGGAGTGTGTGTAAGGATAGGGCTGTCTGGCGCTCTGTCCTCTCTGCCTACCCTGCAAGGGATGTGGCGTGAGGGTATAGATAGATAGATAGATAGATAGACCTTATAATATTTCGACAACCGTTACTAAATATGCTTTGAAACAAAATAGGATAGATGCATTGAACATTTATCTAGGGAATAACCATAAAAGATTTTTTTATATCTTGCATAGATTTCTTCAAAAAAATATTGAAAAACACCTCTGATCTTTTTTCCGAAAGACGGAAACTCGTAATATGTGTAAAAATCTAGGGAATAACCGTAAATGTTTTTTGATAGACGCAAAATTAACCCCCAAAAATGGAAAAAACGCTATTATTACCATTTTATCATGCAATTGTTCACGCAATTTTGAACCGTGGGAAATGACTGTGACGTCATTCTTGGTGCCAAGCCCTTAACATAATATTATTATGGAAATAATATGCATACATTTTTATTCTGTAAACAGCGTGTAAGTAGGCACAGATTTATAGCATTTTTTATGAATTATTTGCATACATGCAAGGGATAGATTAGGTATGTAAATAATACGTGCCTTACTAACGCAAAAGTAGGCGGGAATATAGGAACTTGTAGTACAGTATTTTTAATGAACTTTTCTTTTTAACACGCAGCAATATGCGTGCCATATAAAACGTCAAAACACGCATAGTGAGGGAATTACTTACCCTCTTACAACTGCTTATAATTCTGTTATTAATTAACATATTATTACAAAAATCAACCAATGGATACCTTAGAGTATCTACTACTAAACTACATAAACTAAAAATCTGTAGATCTCAACAATAAATAAATAATAAATAAAATGTTAGACTACTCCAATTTCACAAATATCAAAACACATGTACCTATCTCGAACACACGCGTGGTGAGAGATTCCCCGCGTTTTATTGCCTTTACGTAAAGGGCCACCGCTAGGAAAGATTGCGTAATGTGTTATCTTGGGTGCCAGACCTTTTTTGTTTCTTGGGATCAAACTTCAAATACATATAATAAAATATATAGCTTATTTCATCCGCACAGTGATAATACACGTGCTTAATTCGCAAGAAACGGGTTAATGATCTGGTTCAATATCGAATATTTTTTTCTTCATGCTCGATAATGACAATCCGACTGGTATAGGTATCTTACTGCTTAATCACACTACTTAATGGACTAAGTGTAATACCTAAATATTTATATATCTAAATAATAATAAGATTTCGAGTAGAGGTGATTGCAATTAAAATAACTTAAAATAATCGTAAACAAAACGTTCATTTCGAAAAATCTTACATATAAATAATAAGACAATATGAATAATAAAATTCCGTTTGGACATTAGGTACTTAGTATTTAAATTTATATACATATTTTCTAAAAAGTTTGCTCAATCAAATATTTCACACGGGAACACAGGAAGGTCTTAAGTAAATCTCTCCAATCTTTTGCATCACGTATACAACATTGGTTGTAAAACAAAATATGACAAATTAGTGCTGTTATATAATAATTTTATGGGACAGTTTATAAAGAATACATATTTTACATTTATCTAAATTCTATTATATATTGTGCAAAAAAATCAATAAAGCCGACAAAATACGATGTTAGTAAAAACATAAAAATAATTATTATTTTGGGTCTATAACAGAATAAAATGCACATTCTAGTTAGGTATTTGTTATTGGCAATATTATAATAGGTACAAAGATAATAAAATTTAGGGACTGAAAAAATCCCTGCCATAAAACTCTTAGGTACTCGAGTAACAAGAAAGAATAGCTCTGTAGAGAGCTTAGAAAGAAGTACGTAGTAAAATTTGCAGTTATATAGGGGCTATTATAAAAGAAAGACACGTAGGTGTCATATTTTTTTTTATCCATGGGTCGGGATGGGTCTAATAATTCTTATTGTGACAAAAAATAACAAGATTGTAAAACATAATTGGTAACTACTTACAACTAATACTTGCAACTAATGTAAAGAAATAAACTTATTCGATTTTTATTATACATCACATGGACAGTGGTTTATCGTAATATCTGTTTTCACTGCAATTACATTTACGTTCAAATTTTATTACTACCTACTTAATTCCAATTGATACTTGGAGTTTTTATATCGGGTGGCTTAATTTAGGACACCTTTTGTATAATTCGCATAATACCTGCATTCTGAATTACTGTATTTTCTATAAGGCACAATGAGTAGGTATGGGTACGTATAACTATTCCGTTTTAAATACAAGGTGTTGATTATTATTTACCTATTTATGTATTTTTATTTTCTTCGACAATGTCGATTTGACTGAAGATTTTTTGCGGTACTTGACGTTGATTTTGAGTAAAGTTATATCAGAAAGGAAGAAGCCTAACAGCAAGAGCCAAATGGTGATTCGGAGCAAGAAACTCCATCTGACATAATGTTTTCCTCACTCACTACCTGCTTTCGTAAAAATGGATCAACAGTATGTTATCCTAGTAAACCATGGACATGGTGACTGAACAGTGCAGAAGCACTATTCAGAACACTAGAAGGTCCAGCAGGAGAAGCACTGTTAGCGAAATCTGAATTACAGTGTTTTGGTTTTTTTTTTTTAATGAATCTGGGTTTATCGAAATAAACCCAAATACATCTTTGTAAACTTCACAGAAAGCTTGTGTTGTAAACTGGAGTAAGTCGGGGATTGAAACCGCGCCCACTGGATTAACAGTCGAGCACATTACGAACCAGGCTACCGACCACCTCAAAAATAATGATATTTTTTCAAAACACAATTGTTGATCGTACAACTAAAATTGAGCAAGTAAAAATAAATTATAAGAGTGAACGGTTTGCCAAATTTACAGATTATGATAGAATACGTGCATTTATTGGTATTTTACATACCAATAATATTTTACATACCGTTTGTATGTAAAATATTGTAATATTCAATCATAAACACATCTGCAGATGTGTTTATGATTTTTTGAAATTTCGCCTCGCAATGGGGAAACAAAACATTTGTTAGCTTTAGGTGCGTTATCAGGATAACGTTCACCCGAGAAAAAATAACAAAAGCGATCCTAGATTCGGACCCTACTGGATAGTTTTTATGACCATAAACTTGAAAAGTGCCGTCGTGGCACGCGTAGGCGGTGATTCCCCGCCGAAATAATTGAAACTCTAAAAATATGTATAAATTATGATTATCACGAGCGCATTTCACGATAAACACATGTAGTATAGTACAGAAGAGGATATCCTGGAACGACAAAATGTAGGATCTGCTTGTTTTAATTTTATAGCGAAAAAAATCTTCAAGGCGGCAATTTGCCGCTGAAGCGTGTGATGTCGTGTTAATGGTCGTTAGTAGTATATTTGTTAAAAAGAGTTAACAGTTAAAAACGGAACTCTCGGATATATGAACCCTTCGTTTTTGTTTTGGGAATCATGCATCACTTAAAAATAGCTCTTAATAATTTCAGGTAGGTACATGTGTATCGTCAGGGGGGAAGGGGGGGGGCAGCTGCCCCCCTAGAGATTTGAATAAGTTTATATTTTTCCATGCTAAATAAATGATAAAACCTCACAAAAATCACATTATTACCACAAATTTTCTCATCATAACATAAATTTTCATGAAAATATCATTATTTCATTAAAAGAAATTGCCTGCGGCGTTATTTTTTATCACTTTGTTATAAAATTCATTTTTCATGCATATTATTGTGTAAAGTACCTATTATGTACATTTTCAAGTAAACCAATGCACATCACGACCTTCTTCACTATGCCTCACAAAAAAATATATCTACGAGTATATTCCTTTACACAACGAATTTTGTCAAGGTCCATTTATACTAGGAATCCTATGGGCATCGCTAAAAAATATATCATGTATATTTGTATACACGATATACGAGGGCGGACTGATAAGTCCGGTAAAAATGAAACAAAGAGTTACTTTTTTCGAATGGATATGATTTATTTTTCAACGTGACCTCTTTTTAGAGCTATACACTTGTTTAGACGATGCTGGAGTTTTTCGATCACCTCTTTGTAGTTATCTTTTCCAAGACCTCAAAATAGCCTTAGTTTCGGAGATTATCTACAAATCAGTTCCATATCTTCGTCCCACGAGCTATTTTGTCATATTTGTAAAAAGGAAGAAATCACTTGGAGCCAGGTCAAGAGAATATGGTGGATGGGGAAGCACTTCGTCACGTAACTCCACCAACTTGGCCGTATCTCCACCAGTGTCACTATTTACGTTTTTGGTCAAACGCGGCAGCCATCTTGCTGAAAGCTTTTTCATATGCAAATGTTCATGCAATATGTTGGAAACTCATTCATATGAGATGTCTACAGTATTGGCTGTCTCTCCCAATTTCACTCGTCGATTTTCCAATACGATATTGTGGGTTTTCGTGATTTTTTTTGGAGTAGTTACCTCAATTGGACGTCCTGGGGGAGGAATGTCTTTCGTGCTTGTTCTATCACAAGGAAATTCAGTAAACCACTTGTGAATCATCTTAAGTGACGGAGAAGATTCACCGTAATACTTAACAAGAGGTTTTTTCATTTCCGTGGTGCTTTTTTTGCGGAAAAACTAATGTTTTATCAGTACTCGAAATTCACTTTTTTCAGTTTCAACAGCGAAAGAACGACTTGTCTGGTCTAAACGATTGACAAAGCAATACTTATTCAAATATCAGCATGAAATTTCGTGTATGTATCCTCAAAACAATGACCTATCCAAAAATGTAATAACTTGTATACTTATATTACCGCTTCATTTATTTTTTCCGGACTTATCAGTCCGCCCTCGTATTTGCACAAATACCTACTGTTCTAGTCTATAATGTATCTACATTTATCTGTAAAGATCACACGTCCCGATGTTGCCAGGTGTCAAAATTTTGTAAACGGAATAGTAAAATTCAATTCAATTCGATTCCCTTCGTTCATTACAATTCACAGCAACGTGTCGCTTTGTAACCTTAACGGAATGTAAAATAGGTATCAGATACCTACTGACCATAAATGTAAAATAGGTATCAGATACCTACTGACCATAAATGTAAAATAGTACCTACGTAGAGGTATTGGTACAACGGTGCTGATCATCATATGAATGGAGATATTGTGCTTCAGTGCGGAAAATTGGGTATTATCAAAGTAATTTTCTGTTCTGTTCTGTTCTGTCACAGAACGTAATAGGTAAATCAAGCCATCTATACTGCTGAATGGATAGATTTATACGATAGTTCTAGAATCACCTAACTCGATATGGTCCACCAAATTATCTGGTCCTTCTGGAATTTTAATATCTTTGCCTGTTCCGTCCTTAAATGGACGTGGTGCAAGGGTTTTCATGAGGACAGACATGTAAAGGACAAATATAGATATGCAATAACTATTCTGCTTTCCCTGGGCGCTCAAAAGTCCCATTCCTATAAACTCCCAGAATAGGTACCGTAAGTACCTACTACCTATATACTATAAACATGACACAAAATGAAACAGGCATATTGACATTTCAATAAAATCTAAAAACGGGACAACTTATATCTCTACAATCTCACTAAATATGCTTTGGAAAAAAATAATGTAGATACATTGAACCTTTATCGAGGGAATGACTGTAAAAAAATATATAAAAAATTAAAAACACCTCTGATCCTTTTTCCGAAAGAACCCATTTCCCGAAAGTCGCAGAGATTTTTTTTTGTATTGATAATACATATGCATTGAAATCTAGAAAATGTCTTTAAAAGTTTTTTGATTAAAGCGAGATTAACCTCAAAAAAATTAAAAAAAAACTCTATTTTTAACATTTTATCATGCGATTGTTTGTGCAATTTTTTTCGCGGGAAATTACCGCGACGTCACGTCATAGTTGGATCGTGAGACTTAACCAAGCCTAAATGCGTAGGTTTCCACGTTTGTTGTTATCCATGTTGTGGTTTTTGCACGTTCCCAAGCTAGTTGAAATTTTGCATAGACATTTCTGCTAATTTGGGGCAAGCAGCCATACTAGTTGCATTATCAAAATACGGATTGGTACGTAATGAAAATAACTAGAATAATACCCATTTTTCATTGCATATTGCGGCAATACCTTGCAGGTGTAACATTCGTCTTCGCATCTGAATACTTGAACAATACTAATAATATTACCCCAATGTACGTGGGTTGTGTTCAAATGTTGCATGAAAATGTAACACGATAAACTATACGAGTACTTTGCACACCATGATACTATGACAAGTAACTACAGATACATTATTCTCGTAAATAGATGCCCAATCCCACCAACTTTCACCTAGGAAGGAGAGCCCTAAGAAATTTCCATACAAAAAAACAGGGATAATATTATATTTATTGAATAAAGAACATCAGAGTCCCCCACTACCACAGCCAAAATCCATACGAAACGCAACATGCTGCTCACCTAGCCTGGGCGGAGATATTTGTGCACCTAACGTAGGTGAGTTGCATGTTGCATTTCGTATGGAATTTGGCTGTGGTAGTGGGGGACTTTGATGTTCTTTATTCAATAAATATAATATTATCTCTGTTTTTGTATGGAAATTTCTTAGGGCTCTTCCCATGTAAAATTTGGTGGGATTGGGCAAGAAAGTTCTTTCACGATGTTACTACAACTACCAAAGAACTCGATTAAGGTTAGACTTACTAAGAGTTCCCACACCTTCGATGGGCATAAATATCACACATAGGCTACAAAAAACAAGCCATCAGACACATTAAGAGTATGCATACCGACATTTCAAAAATTTCTAAAAACGGGAGACCTTCTATCTCGACAACCGTTTCTAAATTTGCTTTGGAACAAAATAGGGTAGATGCATTGAACACTTATCTAGGGAATAACCGTAAAAGATTATTTATATCTGGTATAGATTTCTGTTTTTTTTTTTTTAAAAAACACCTCTTATCTTTTTTCCGAAAGACGGAAACTCGATAATATGCATTAAAATCTAGGGAATACCCGTAAAAGTTTTTTTATAGACGCAAAACTAACCCAAAAAATTGAGAAAAACGCTATTTTTATCATTTTATCATGCGATTGTCACGCGATTTTGAACCTTAATGCCGTGGGAAAAGACTGTGACGTCATTCTTGGTACCAAGCCCTTAAGGTTAGACTTACTAGGAGTTCCCAAACCGTCGATGGGCATAAATAACATAGGCCACAAAAAACAAGCCATCAAACACATTAAGAGCAAGAAAATAAAATCATACACACAAGGTGGAGAGTATCTACATATCTATCTATACCATCACGCCATGTCTCTTTCAGGGCAAGGAGAGAGGACAGAGCGCCAGACAGCCCTATCCTTACACACACTCCTGGCTTCCGTCACATTCATGCACTCTGTTATACACGCTCTCCGATTCCTTTTACTCAAAACGCGTCCATCCTTGAGGATCTGGTCGACATGATCGGTCCGGGCCAGTCTCGGGCGGCCGCAACTTCCTCACACCACTTCGTTCGCTCAAATATATTTTGTCATTTTGTCATCTTTCATTCTCTCAACATACCCAAGCCATCTTAGTTTATTCACTTTCATTCTAGTTACAACGCCATACTCGTATATTATAATGGATTATTCTTGAATATTGACATAATTGATTGTGAAGCTAACAATTGGAGATTTTATGAACAATGCTATCGTAGAACTTGCATCGGCCAGGTATTTGGTAATGTGCCAAGATGTGATCTCAAGTCAAAAGAATATGAAAATTTCCTTACAATGTGGAAGATAGGTAGCAGTGACGTCGAGTGAACTCTCCTCGCAGGTAATCCAGCAAATAATCATAATGTATATGTAAATAAATTAAACATTATTCATGTAAGTAAACATTTCCAACTACTGACAACAAATCAAAGTTAAAAAGCAGTTTTTTTTTCGGATTAATCCCGAAAAAAAAAAGAAATGATTATCGTGAAAACCTGCAAATAAAATAGCAGATAGCCCAAGAAAGAAGACAGTGGAAGAGTTTAGAAGAGGCCTATGTCCAGCAGTGGAACAAGTGGCTAGCAGTAAGTATATTACGTATCTACTTGTATAAATGCAAACAAAATCATTGCGACAACATTGGGGTTAGATGATAGAGATCGGGGCATTGCGATAAGCTCTCCCTAGTGCACAAATGTTATAATTTGTAATGAGAACAAATCTCTTCATTTTGTTCATTAAGCATGTAATATAGACATAAAAATTAATTAAAAATTAAGTGATTTTTTAAAATTCAATTCTGATACATGTATTGTGGATTTCCATAGCAGGAAAGATGAGACTGAGATTTTTTGTCAAAGTAGACATTAATATCCATATTTTTTATCATTCTAAATCAAAAGGTAACTCGTAAAAGGAATCGCATTCTTGGGTATCTTCGCCCCTGGTAGGTAGGTACTTTTTCTTTGAATATTCTGCAAAGTTATGAAACCTCAGTGTAGTATTAGTAGCCGTCGATGCCAAGAAGTCAAGTTTCATTATTAATAAAGTGGGAGAACATTGTAACACCTTCTCCGAATGGAAAATAAGATGCAAACTAAGAGAAAATTTACCACTCGGAAGTTTACCCAGAGATAATATTACGAAGAATTTATTATGTTCAATAGAGAGAATGCTATATTAAAACAGGTTTTGTATTATTTGCGATATCATCGCAAAGATTGATTAATAAGTTTAACATGGACAACAAGCAACAGAGAGTGCGAACAAGGTGGTCGGTAGCCTGGTTGGTAACGCGCTCGACTGTTAATCCAGTAGGCGCGGGTTCGATCCCCGATGCCGACTTATTCCACTTCACGACACAAGCTTTTCAAGCTTACTGTGAAGTTCACAAAGGTGTATTTGGGTTTATTTCGACAAATCCAGATTCATTTAAAATTTAAAAAAAAGACTTTTAGCCTTTGAGATGTGGTGCTACAGACGCATGCTCAAGATCCACTGGGCAGACCACATCACAAACAGCGAGATAATAGGAGAGACAAGATAAACTTTGAATAAGATTGCCCAACAGAGAGTCCGATGGTAGGGCTTAACATCTGGCACCCCGACCTACTCATGGCCATGACATTGGGACAACAAAAGAAATGTAGGAAAAGACACTGTCCAGTTAGATGGCCGCAGATAGCCTAAGATAGAAAATATTAAAAAAGTTTAGAAGAGGCCTATGTCCAGCAGTGGAAGTGGTTAGCAAGATTTCCTCTATTCGTCTAAATGCTTAAACTATGTAATCATACTTTGTATTCAAAGTGGGCTTGAGGACAAAGAGCGAGAAGGGTGATTTTACCAAGAAAGTCTTTTTATTCGTATCTCCTTTCCAGGGGACTATCTTTCTATTACACTTGAATGGATATTATGCTGTTCCAAACACTGCGACGACGGTGAAAATGTCACTGATAATGAACGTGGCAACGATTCTGCTAGGTACCTGCAATTGTACTATCTCGGGTATTCTCAATAACTCTACGTAAAGCATTGTGCAAGAACACTGCAGAGCAGGAACAAACCATGTAAAGTACTAAAAGTATCTAGTAGTATCACAAACTACTAAATATTACCTGCAATGATACTTTACCGTTACTTGAAGAATACGAGGCTTTATCGGGTGTGTGTGAGGTATCACATTTTTACCACTTTGCTTAAGGTGAGAGTTGTAAATTAATATTATGGCTGAAATAATACAAAACTGTATAGATTTCGTGATTTAATCCATGACCTCTTAAGGCTTTGAGGCCGTGGCACACGGCCACAAATCACAATAGGTCCATTAGAGTACATGGTTGGCGCAGTTGGTTTAGTCGGCAGTCTCTCAAGCGTGAGGTGCCAGGTTCAAACCCCGGCGCTGGCGATGTATTCCACACTTTGCGATCCAGGATTATAGCCAGTGCAAGGTGTACAGGAGAGTATTTGGGTTTGTGTATGCAAGCCCAGATCCTTTCATTAAAAAAAAATATGACTCCGGCCGTGTAAGTCACCGGACTGTAGGTATTATACAAGTATTTCATGGATTTCTATTGCAATAACACAAACAAAAATGTAAACCTAGCGAGATGGGTACATGACAAATTAGTCCTTCTTCCTAGAAATTCTCTTTGTAATAGTTTCCTGTTATAAGAAGACTCCTTTATTTGTATTGCTTGTTGCAGCATTTACATATTTGAGCTGCTCACTTCTGAGAGGCGTTAGCCGCCAGACAATAACAACTTTGTTAACTAACATAAAGCAAACAATAAAAGCAAACCTTTTTCCTCGCAGACGCCCGGGTGATCTCTTGATTAACGGGAAATGAAAATAATATTGTTGTTTAAATAAAACAGAAGAATAATATCCCCGAGCAGGTTGCTTAATTTAAAATAGCAACATGCTACATCCAAGATTAATAGTATACAACCCAACACAAACAATAGCAGCTAATTTCCGGGACTCCATAAAATATTAATGTTTTTCCAGGTTAGTATAAGTTACCTGCTGTACTGTAAAAACAATTTGACAAGACGGTAAAAAAACACCCTGAGATGTGGGGCGGTCAAAAACTATACATTTGTGTTTTAAATTCTAAAAGCGATATCCCACAGTGCACGAATCCGGATTCGTACGTGATTTTGGATTTGTACGTACCGCAATACAAATCGCTACGAAAGCGTCTGTAGATTTACGGACGCGCACCTTCCCAGGGTGTGTGAATCTACGTACGAATCCGGATTCGCACACTTTGGGATTGCGAAGGTTTCATTGTTAACGCCTCGAAAAACTATTTCAAATTACTTTAAATATATTTTAAAGATGTCTTTGTTTTCACTCGTTATTTTTTTGTTCTATTTTACATTAAGGGCTTGGCACCAGGAATGACGTCACAGACTTTTCCCACAGCATTAAGGTTCAAAATCGCGTGACATACGCATGAAAAAAATGGTAAAAATAGCGTTTTTTCCATTTTTTGGGCTTAATTTTGCGTCTATCAAAAAACTTTTACGGTTATTTCCTAGATTTTAATGCATATTATCAGTACAAGAAAAAAAAATCACTCCGCGACTTTCGGGAAACGAGTTTCCGTCTTTCGGAAAAAAGGTCAGGGGTGTTTTTAAATATTTTTTTTGCAAAATCTATACAAGATTTAAAAAAATTATTACGGTTATTCCCTAGATAAAGGTTCAATACATCTACCCTATTTTGTTCCAAAGCATATTTAGTAACGGTTGTCGAGATAGAAGGTCTCCCGTTTTTGGAAATTTTTGAAATGTCGGTATGCACACTCTTAATGTTTATTTTTTTTATGTAAAGATCTTTTACAGTCACCATGCTAATATCTATGAAAAAGTAAACAGTGATCAATGTACTTTACAATAATTATAACATAAAAATGTGACTTGTTACTGTTTTAAGCACAGAAACGGTAGGTTTCAAAATAATTATTAAATATATATGTTAATTTCAGAAAACCTTTTTAAGAATCCTTTATTTTGTTTCACATTATTTTAAAAATCAAAACTCTTCACTTTTGAATAAATCCTCTAGGTTTCTAGTAAAAATGTTTAGTACAAGTGTTTGGAAACACCCTGTAGTAAAACAATACGTGACATTACAGCATTTTCGTAAAGTATTTAGATTTTCACAATTCAGGAGACTCGACTGGTGGTACAAAAGATTCTCGACTCATCTTATAATTTTTTTACCTTAAAAAAGAAGAATAAAACTCAAAGATACAAAAAGGAAACCTTCGTTAATTTTAAATATTCATCGATATGGAGAAATTCTTGTTGGTATTCACTGTTGTTCGTACGTTTCTTGAAAAATTAATTCAATTAAATACCTATTTCGATATCAAGCTTTCAATGTTCCTCTGAGAAAAGCTCTCAACGTATAAAGTTTCTTGCCAATTATTTTTCCTTTATATACGAGTATATTAGTTTTTGCTTCATACCGATTCGGTTATTTTAAGAATCAGGTACGTCTGCACATAAGTACAAACCTGGATCTTATTATACATAAAATGCTTATGTATAAGAATACATAAAATGTGCAAATATCCCACTTTAATTTTGATGGATGTTGATCGTTGATAGTCTCCTGAATTCCTCCAGTGGCTAGAGGCGACTTTAAAACTCTGTGACAATACTTCGCCGTCGCCAAACGATAAATAAATTTGAAATAAGCTTTTAATTATAATATAGGTAATTAGTCTAATTAATCGATCATTCCTGATATATGCGAATGTTTTGCAAAAGTTGAAGCGAAAACTGAGATCTGTTAGTACTTAGTTTCAACTTAGTTGACAAATACCACTCAATCTGAAAGGAAATAGTACCTACGTAAAACGTTTTATTCACTTTCACGACACCCATGAGAATAAACTTAAAACAATTAGAAATTGTATCAGAGCTGTGAACCTAGTACGTATCAACTACTGATCGAAAGAACTTTCTATACCAAGCCACCCACCGCAATCCTAGGGGCACACTTAGAGGGGGATGAAATTAAATTATTTTGTCATTACTCGATACCATCTGGGTATTCCGGGGATTGACAGAGACGTAATATGTCGTTCTTAACTTAAAAATAATTACGTATCCAAAGATTTTAATCGTATTTAAGACTAATGAGCTAAAACACTTTTTCCCATGAGGCAGGGTGCTTCTTTTCTCTTTCATCGAAAGCGATGCTAAATTAATAGTTTTTCCAATAGGAAAATGAGTTCCATAAACATCTATTCGTTGTTAATGCTATAATTTTGAACTTCGTTTGCTAAATGATGAGTGGATAAGGAAAATCTTTGAGATTGAGAGATCGCAAATGCTTTAGAAGATAATATTACGAGTTAAAAAAATGATTGTAATTCACTGTATTCACTGTTCAATATAATTTTGATCTCTTCAAGCGAGTGTGGAAATTTTCAGACCTGGAAGTTGGTGAAAAAGTAATCAAAAAATCAGTAAAGGTGATTCTTTTCAGATGTGATTCATGGAAGGCTGCTGCGCATTTCGTAGGTTGGAAGAGTTTACAGTGAAAGAGTGTTGCATTTAATCGGCACAGAAAATGAGAACTTATGACCACCTGTTAAAAGCGAACTTTGCTTGAAACCGTGGTGAAAAAATAGTACGCTTTTTAGAGGGAAATGTTAAATGGATGTCGATATAATACATATATATATGACACAAATAGATTTGGCGCCTACTGTCTTAGAACAGACTCCGGTCTAGTGAGGCAGTAAAATATTTCCCGATAGTTGAGCGACTGGTGCCACACGGCATTTTTTTATTTATTTATGTTTATATATGTGTATATCAATATTAATTGTTTTTGTAAGTTGTATGTACATATCTGGAACAATAAAATTTCATTCATTCATTCATTCATTCATATGGAAATAAGTTGAAAATATTTCCAATTTACCAAATTCGTCCCTGATCAGTGTTCACTGTTCGACTACCCACAATGCCATAGCTTCAAAGGTACAAACAATGAAGATAACATCTTCAGGTACATAGTCAGACAATCTACATACATTTCACGGAATATAGGGCGTGCAAAATGCCTCGTCGGTTTTAGCAAAATGACAAGAAGCCATTATTATTATTACTACTAGTGATAACCCGTTAAAAATGACGGCTTCTTTGTTGTATCTCCGAAGACTTACGTCAGTAAAGTACATTATATTTTGTAAATATTCTAAATTGTTAAGATTAACGTTGTAGAACATCATAATTTTAATCTAAACTTTTTCTTAGAAAGCTAAAGTTTCTGAACTTAGTATATAGGCATGTGGGTATGTATAAACATTCGCTTAAGTTGATTATACTCACACTAAAGATGTCTGTGGATGTAGAATACTGTTCTTCGCTCAATTTAATAATTTGATAATGTTCCGGACACGGAAGATACCTAAGTACTCAATTTAATTTATCTAATGTAAATTTTCTGTTCATTGGTAACTAAATATAACTGCCCCATGTCCATTGTAAAAATATTTCACTTTTTTTAGGTTCAGTTGTGTTTTCATTTTAGTCCAAAAAATATCAGGATAGTTTCGAAAAATGTGGTTTCCGATAAATTTGTGTAGCATGTAGTAATTATCTGAATTACAATAATTGAGAGAGCATCCCGTTCTAGGGTAACGTATTTGATTGAAAATATAAATAAATAAATAACATAGTAACATTAAAAATTATAATAAAAATTTAGTAGGTATCTATGCCTACTATATACTTTAACTCTAACTGTCCCTGTAGTGGGGTGGAGCCCATTAACCGCATCGTCGAAGAATATCAGTTCACTAGGTTCAGCGGCACAATGAGCTCTCACAAACTTAATCTCTGACTTCTTCTTCTCCTTAGCAATTATTAATCCCACATGGTGGTGGGGTCTGCTTTTCTTATGTTTCGTCGCCACTTTGCTCTGTCTTGCGCATCCTCCGGTAGAACATCACACTCTCTCTAACTTAATCTCTGACTCCGGTCTCTTAAACGCTGTACGATACATATATATGTAACTGAATTTTATTAAGTTATTAAATTGCTGTGGAATTGCAACCGCTGCCATCTAAGAAAAATAGGCTTAAACATTATTTAAGTGCGTTGCGGACTTACATAGCTACGAAGTGAATTATGTATTATATTGATTTCACTGTTTCATGATGAAATTCACGTACATCCAATAATTGAGAAGTTCCATTATTCAGATGTATACAGAATATAGAATAAGTACCTATGTGTCTCTGTATCTACACTGAATGTAATTCACTCATGAATTTCATTATCTTCCCGCAAACAAATAATTTCTATGACGGATTTATTATTGACAGTCGAAGGTTATCTTTGGTGTGTAGTGATGTTGTCTTGGATAACAAATTAGGGAAATAATTATTATAGACAACTCCACTAAAAGGATCTCGAAAATAATGAGCTCTGTGTTGTCATCTTGTATTTATCGGAGTTCTTGAATGAAAATAGATACACTATTTTTCGGCTTACGGTAAGTTCGCCTAAAATCAATTCGTCTAAAATCAATTAATCTGAAATCAATTAGTCTAAAATCAATTCGTATAATTATCAATTCGTATAATTATCAATTCGTCTTATTATCAATTCGTCTAAAATCAATTTGCCTAACGATAAATTCGTTGATCTTAGACTAATTGATTTTAGACGAACTTACCGAACACCATATTTTTCCGAGAATATTTAGTATCTATCTATAGATATAAGTTCCTACTATGCTGTAGTCCCACACCGCATGCTTTGGTATAGGCATTTTGAAAATTAAAACTAATACGTTTATGTTATCTTCTTGCCTATAAAAGGTATAAATGTATATTTATCATATTTTCCTGTATGAAAATAATAAAATATGATGGAAGACATTCGCAACTTGTCTCCTGAGGCACTAAAATACCTGAGTTCTAACGAACTTAATTTCTGACTATGGTCTTCCAAATGCCATAAGATATAAAAGTTAATATAAGTAGATGATAATGGAAGTCCGTTGCTAATTTACGCAAAATTGACAGAAATATTTTAATAATTGGCAATGTTGATGATGTTATCACTGCTTCGGACGAGCTAGTAAAACATTTAGGTTTTGGTTTTAACTTTGGTAAGTGATAACAACTGAAATATAATATCTTTAAACCAATCGCTGTAAAAACAGCACCTTTAGGAAAAACGGCGAATTATTTACTGAAACTCGAGTTAGCCGAGATACAAACCTTGTTTGTTAAGCTTTGGGATAAGCTTCACCGGGACAAAGTTGAAAACTTTGGAAGGAGACTCATAAAGTATTTATCACAGACGCAAACCAGTTTTCGCAGGTTTACGCAATGGAAAATGAAAACATATATTATTACGCTACGAATTTCCCTCAACAGATGTCTCTGTCAGAAACTTATCTTATATTTTATTAAAAACTTACGAATCAAAAAAATAGTTATTGTTCACATACCTTTGATAAAGTCGACAGCCATCTCCAAGCCGTACGTGTCCTTATCACAGTCGTCCAAGATGTGGGCTCCAAGCGTAACATTGGGCATGAAGCTGGGATCAGAATTTAGCCTGTCTAAGGTGTAAAGCATAGCTTCTAGAGCCTGAATTCCACCTTGAGGCATTATAGGCCCACAAGTTACACTATCCTCCCTCGAATGAACCTGCGAAATAAAATAAATTAATTATTAATTTATGCGGCACATAATATAGAATAATTTTCCAGATTTTCATTTTGTATGACGGAAAAATGAAGAAGAATCTCTTGTCTATGGTCGTAGCAATATGACAGTTGGGTTATTCGTACAACAATAAAGTTATTTTTTGTAAAATAATCGCAAAAAATAGGGGTAAAGCCCTTTTTAGCGCTTTTTAAAAAGCTATCTATCTATCTATCTATACCCTCACGCCACATCCCTTGCAGGGTAGGCAGAGAGGACAGAGCGCCAGACAGCCCTAAAAAGCACACCTTTAAAAAGTTCTACCCACATATGTATGTGTGAACTTTCACACATTTTACATTCCCTCTATCATTTAGCTACTGTCATTGTCATTAGACATTCTACTAGGTACATTTTACATAAGACATTTTTAATAGTGGTGGGCACAATAGTGAAAGAAAGTGCCTAATATTATGCAACAAGGTGAGTGGAATAAAGTAAAATGAATCGTAAAAAATGTCTCTTAGTAGAGAATGCTGTAGACATCCCCATGTTTCAACAAGGAGCATTAAAGAGTGAATTATATTACGAAATCTTCCTTAGTCTATTCATGCATATTATGTAAGAATTATTACATAACTTTATAAATAAATCCGAGCAAAGTTAGAAAAAGTTTGCGTTTACATGAAAAAAATAACGTCAAATACAGATATCGCATTATTATTACTACAATATAACAATATACATAATTATTTGGATGTCGCTTCCAGGCAAAATAAAACGTAAAGTTTCCAGAGTGACATTTGAAAAGGCATGACGGAAAACTGGGAAAGACATTGCTTCCTTATTCACAGGCCACATCCTGAAACAAGACAAGGGGATTGTCGTATACAAAATGAGAGCAAGCAATATAATATAAACATATCAACTAACCCTTTAGATACAAAGAGAAATGGCAACAACAGTGAAACATTTACAAAAAGTAGGTCACTGTGTTTTATTTCATTATAACTTTTGTGTACGGCGTAGGTCGTACTGACCATTTAAAGCTAAAAATGTTTTGCTAATACATTATTTTTAAAATGAATTGAGATATACCGAAATTATTTAGGTATGGAACCGGATTTATCTGTACCAATTGCACAGACGGAATTACAATAAGTTTTATCCTCAACAGAGACGAGAGGCATTTTCATTCACATAAAGCAGCATTATGTGAACTCCCTTGGAGAGGAAGCAGGATGGGTGTTCCGACGCTTACGAGTCGGCTTTGGCTGACTTAAGTGATCACTTTATGCCCAGGGCAACGTTCACTTATTCCACCACATCCTGCTGTCAATCGTGTTTTTTTTAAAGTTGTATAATATGCTACAGCTGGAAACGATTTTACAATTAATTAACCTTATTACATTATTTTCAATTCATTTACAGTTTAATGTTTTCTTTAAAAAAATGTGGCGGATGTAAGAAGGTCAATAAAATATTAATACGATCGAAAAAAAATATCGGTTTACCTGCTTTTCTACCTTGGTACATGTGTCATATAATTGTTTTTATTTTTGCTTGTAATCTGCACCCTAAAAGGGCATGTAAATAATATTAGGCAGCACAATCTATAATTATAAACCAAAGTGACTGACTGGTGACTGACATACTCACTCATTAACGCAGAGCCCAAACGGCTACTCCTAGTAACCAATAAAGTTGTGTCAATGTAATTTTCACAATCTGCACGTCGCACAGTTTTATTACAAGACGAAATGTTGAAATGTTTTTGTATATAATTATCTATTACGTGACTGGTCATTATGAAAAATAATTCGAAGAGAGATAAAAAAAGTACGGAAGAAAACTTTGGTACAAATCTAATTTATTCACTTATTGAAACACTTTTTTTTTCAAATTTCATTTTTCTTCTGAATTTCATTATAGAAATATATATAAATATAGAAATTTTATTATTATTTTATTTTAATTCATTAAGGCAATCCACCCGTAAAGAGTGATTTGTGCCAATTAAATCAAATCAATACAATATTAGAATAATTTTGATAATAAGATGAAAGATGAAGATGATTACAAATAGACTTATAACGAAAAACAATAAAATAAACCAAACATATTAATACAAGAATGTGAAAGTGTTAAAAATTTCTATTATTTTGATGGATGCATTTCATGATTGATAGATGAATGTCTTGTGAATTTTGGGCTAAAAGGAAATTAATGGATATCGGAAAAGTATGGACATGTTTTTTGATTTCGGAGAGCAACGTCGAATTAATAAATATAGGGCAATCGAAAAAGATATGGTCCAAAGTCTCCGATTCCGCCCCACATTCACACTGTCCGGAAACGAGAATCCCTATTTTATGCAAATGTGAATTAACTAAACAATGTCCCATCCTCATAAATATAGAAATAGTAGGTACATTAAGTTATGACCGCATCCAATCCCTGATTCTGACTTAGCGCAATCCAAAATACAAGCTTTTCTTTTTTATTGTGAAGTGCGCATTGAAGTATTTGGGTTTATTTGATAAGCTCAGATTCATTAAATGTTATTTTTTTCATCAACAATGTAAGTACAGAATGCCTAAAAAAAATGTACCTAAGGTATAAATTGATCAACCTTTTCACCTAAAGATATTTCTTTAGCTCCATCTCATTATTCTTCTTCTTCTTCTTATTCAGCCATCCCTCCACTGCTGGATATAGGCCTCTTCTAACATTTTCCAAGTTTTTCTACTTTGGGCTTTGCTCACCCAGTTTCTTCCTGCGACTGGGACTATATCATCTACCCATCTCTTTTGGGGTCGTCCCACAGGTCTTCTATTCTCCCATGGTCGCCATCTTACGATTTTGGGTGCCCATATCTTATTTTCCTGTCTAGCATCAACGTGGCCCGCCTTTTGCCATCTCATTATGATTGATCAAATTTACACATTTTGAAATCAGGTATCTACTAAAAATTGATATAATGTGGAGTCCACTTCATTCCATAATAATAGATTCGGGGAAATTACCTTGTACGTGATACCAAGTAAATAAACAACTGTACTATGTATGACCATTCATATTAGGGAGCCTACAATGCTGAAGAACATGGAATATAAATAGTAGATATTCGATGAATCACTCTTCAGAAACTTACAAAACAGTTCGTACCTAATATTCTCAAATGAAATAAATTGCCGAGCATAAGGTCTTGGTACCAAGAATGACGTCACAGTCATTTCCCACGGCATTAAGGTTCAAAATCGCGTGAACAATCGCATGATCAAACGGTAATAATAGCGTCTTTCCCATTTTTTGGGGTTAATTTTGCGTACATCAAAAAACTTTTACGGTTATTCCCTAAATTTTAATGCATATCATTTGTACAAAAAAAATTGACTCCGCGACTTTCGGGAAACGAGTTTCCGTCTTTCGGAAAAAAGATCAGAGATGTTTTTCTTTTTTTTTTTTGAGAAATCTATACAAGATATAAAAAATCTTTTACGGTTATTCCCTAGATGAATGTTCAATGCATCTACCCTATTTTGTTTCAAAACATATTTAGTAACTGTTGTCGAGATACAAGATCTCCCGTTTTTAGAAATTTTTGAAATGTCGGTATGCATACTCTTAAGGAAATATTTCATTGTAAAAAAATATATATCATTCAGTGTACGCTGTACAATATTCTGTAGGTAGGTACATAATCTTAGAAAAAAAAAACGTTATTTTGTACTGAATTTTTAGTAATGCTTTGGCATTATGCCCATACGAAATATACGATTTAAGGGCACAGAATAACAACATTCAAGGCTAAAAAATAACGAAGAATCAGAGCATTGAATAAAACGATTTTTTACTATCTTTATTGCCCATTGCTATTCATTTCCAAGACATTAAATATTTACATTATTCAAAAAATATTAATATAAAAATATAACATAAACTCTATGCGGGCATCTATCATGGTGTCCGGTAAGTTCGTCTAAAATCAATTCGTCTAATAATCAGTTCGTCTAATTATCAATTCGTCTAAAATCAATTGGTCTAAAATCAATTCGTCTAAAATCGATTCGTCTAATTATCAGTTTTAACAGAAATACAAAACAAAAATCACTAACAACATATTCTACACAATTCACAAATAAAATCCAACACCAAAAACTTTCGGTTTCATCCATATAAAACTAGATGAATTAGAAAATTAGATGAATTGACTTTAGACGAATTGATTTTAGACGAATTGATTTAAGACGAATTGATTTTACACTAAGTAATTGATTTTAGACCAATTGATTTTAGACGAACTTACCATAAACCACCTATCATAGTGGGAAAAGTGAAGGGACAGCAGTGGCCCTCAATTAATGTTGCGCTATATTCGCCATGAAGGAAAGGGTGATATATTGTTTCAGAATAGCAAGCTGCTGAAACTCATAGATCCTCTAGAGACTGCCCTCAAATCAATGGAAGAAGTGACCTTATGAATCTGACAGTTTGATTTTAATGGACATTCAAACTCAAAAGCGAGGAAAGCTTCATACTATTATTAACTTATTAACTTGAGATGGAACGTTTAGGTGAAGTAAGTACCTAGCAGAAGAATGTAAGAAGCAATTTGTGAAAGAACCAAAGCGGTGCCAGATTCACTGATAACTCGAAGATCATTATTGCTTCAGATTGAAGAAAAATCCACACCTTTTCTACACTAAGGCAATAAATAATCTGCAGCTGTGTGGTTAAGTGTATTGTTTCTACAGTTTTATCCAACCTTTTTATGTCAGGTAAGACTTATTTGCAGAAGGTCAGGAGTAACAGATGCAGTCGAAAGAGTGGCTAAGCTCAAGTGGTCTTTTACGGGACATGTTGCGAGACTCCAGGACCAAAGATGGACAAAGAGGTTAGTGGAATGGAGACCTCGCGAAGATAAAAGAAGTAGAGGGAGACCCCCCACGCGATGGTCAGACGACATTAAACGAGTTGCTTGTGATTGGATGCAGAGGGCGAAAGATAGAGATATATGGAGGAGTACGGGGGAGGCCTATGTTCAGCAGTGGACGGAGATGGCTGGATAAGGAAGAAAGTAAGTAAGACTTATTTAGTATACTATGAACATACAATATGAGACTACGGCTTTGAGAGTATATAATACAGAAGATTGTTTTGGAATTAAAAGAGCTGTTGAAAAGTACAACAATAGGACTGAATACAATGAAAGATTAGGTTAACCAAGGTGGATAATGAATATATTATTATCTCCAAAAGGCAACAGATGGTGACCTTTCATGAAGATAGTTGAAGTGCAAAGTATAATTGACAGCGAGATTGTAAAAACCAAACTAATGCTTTCTAAATTATCCAAATTTGCTCTTTCTGTCACTCGAATTACGAGTATTCATACACGAGTGCGTTCTTTCTAAAATATTTTCTGAGTAATGCCTCAGTAAAAGGATCATTATAATATCGTGTTGTCAAAAGAGATAAATTACTGTTTCATCATTACCATCAAAGAAACACTTTTGTGCTTAGAAGCTTTGGTTTTAATTTATCTATTTATACTTCTATATGTACCAAACACTCGAGCCACAGACGTAACAATTCTTTGTAAAACATTCAATCCTTGTACCTATATCACTTCTGTGTCGTTTGAAGTACCTTTACATACTTATGTAGTCTAATTTCATTAGTATTTTCTCAGTAATAACATATTAACAGATCTTGTGGAGTACGGCAGTAATCGTCTCAATTATCAGACGCTCCTATCAATGGGACTCAAGTGGGGGAGCTCTTTCGCACTGCCCAGGACAGAGAGGCTCTCTCTCGAGTGATCGTTAAGTCGGGGTGACCACTGACAATACCTTTATAATAATAATTATTTCTAATAATTTGTAACTGGAGAGTATTTGATGATATGCTGCGGTAGAATGTTGACCAATTCATTCAGTCATACTAAAGTTATAACAATTAATCTACTAACAATTTATTTAAATAATGATTTAGTAGTCTGCAAATATAGACATTCAACAACCAGATTTTATTTACTTAATCCTTTCTATTTCAATTTCTCTGAATTCTGAGCAGACGTACCAAATAATCCCTAAGTTTTATTTTATTGAAATATAGAATTTACGAGAAAGTGTCTCTAAGTAAAATTTATATTTTAAGAAGGGCTTAGAGAAACAGAATGAAATAAGGATCATCTGGCTCAGTTCCAACTCGATAGAAATGTTTTCATGATTTAATTTCAAAAATAAAGTCCTTGTTATTTATGTGCTGAATTCATTAATATATAGTAGCATATTTTTATTGCAAAAAATTCAGAAATGAGACTCACAAGTCAACATTTTGACTGAAACTGTGGAATTTAGTGGGCTTACTCCTTTTGTGTGTCTTGCATTTTTTTAGGGGCATAAAGAAGATTACGTATTTAGGGATTTGCAAAGTCAGCAGCACACATGAGTAAAAATATTTTTATGTAGTTGTTTCCAGTTAATGAAGCGGCTGTCGGTAGCCTGGTTGGTAATGCGCTCGACTGTTAGTCCCGTGGGAGCGGGTTCGATCCCCGATGCCGACCTACTCCACCTCACGACACAAGCTTTTCAAGCTTACTGTGAAGTGTACAAAGGTGTATTTGGGCTACCTAATTCGCCTGATATGGCAAGAAAAGACTTTCACTTCTTCCCATAAATAAAAAAAAAGATAAATCCGGTCCTTCTATAAAACTGGGATAATACTAGTGGTATCCGGTAAGTTCGTCTAAAATCAATTCGTCTTAAAATCAGTTGGTCTAAAATCAATACGTGTAAAACCTATTCGTCAAAATCAATTCGTCTAAAATAAACGAATTGATCGTTTATTTTAGACGAATTTATTTTAGACGAATTGATTTTAGGCGAACTGATTTTAGACCAATTGATTTTAGACGAACTTAGCGTAAACCAATACTCGTAGGTAGATTTGAATCATTACTGGAAAAAGAGCATTCAACATGAAGGATATTATATTGAAAAATAATAAAAATATCAAACCGTATGTACTTCCGAATACTTTTTCTGGGCTTTGAAGTTCTCGCTCGACCCAAAGACATGATTTGTTTTGAATCAACATTATTATTTACAAAAGAGAATCTGCTGGCTTGTTGAACACAATGATACTCGAAAAGAATATTGCTATTCGAAGAAATACCTTTGGTTTGTAATTACACGAATCTTATGTTTTCTTAGAAAAACATTGTAACAACATTTTTCATGACGTGAGAATATACACACATATATTTATATACGCTTAAGCGAATTCTTGAATCTTTAAGATTTATTATTGTTATTGGCGTGTATTTTGAATTATTGAACTTATTATTTTATTTGAATGACATTATTTTGTTGTAGATTGTTTATTCTAAGTATTTATATTATTAGAGTTTTTGATTTTATTGTTTTATTTCTTTAAATAACATTGTTGAATGTAGCCAATGGAGGACTACTTATTCTTGTGGTGAAATTACTGTAATGATTTTATACCGTGTGGTGAGATATAGAGCAATCAGCTCTAGTTCAACCACGGTTATGCTATTAAACATAGATGAGCTGTTCGCGTATTAATGTATGTAAACACAAAATGAATTGAAATGCCTATGTTTTTACAAGTACACTATATTATGACCAATAAATCTATCTATCTATCTAATACTTACTTACTTACTTTCCGTGTCCGGAACACCATCAAATTTGAAACACCCAATATTCAGCGACCCGGCCAGTAGCGCATTCTCGGGTGTGCAATTGTGCATGTCGCACCTATTTGGGGACATGAAAACAGGTGACTGTGGTCCTGTTTGGCACCACACTTACAGGTGTCTTCCTCTCTGTAACCCCATTTTTTGAGGTTGCTGTAACAACGGGAAACACCTGACCAGTCTATTGAGTGACCTCCATGTTGGGTACGACAGGCTGTGACCAACTGCCATTCCCTCCATTGGAGGTAACTGTGTGCGCCCAGTACTTTCTCGCCAGAGGAGCACCCGGCGGGCCTCCGGGGGGCCTAATTAACGGTTATTGTTAGTGGAATGTGAAATGTGAATCACGTTGTCAAATGAAGGATGATTCATTGAAAGGTCGTGATCGATCATCGTCCTTAAACTTTAGTCATATTTTTGTACGTATCCTTCATTTTCGGTTACCTGCCTTGTGTGGTACTCTGGAGGAAACCAGTTAGGTAAACTAGCCAGTTAAGCCAGATTTCATAGCCAAATATGTAGTTAGAGGTGCTGGTAACTTACATAGTCCATTTACCATTCATTGGCTTAGAAAAGTACCTAAAATATTTATATTACTGGAATATTACTAACTACTAAACTTATATATTTATAAAAATGGGTACCATTGGACACCCACATATATTATTTAATTACTCCTACACATTCAAAAAAATGCGATGCTTATTACGAACTGCGTTTGTATTTTTATTCTTTACAACGACACAATGATTAATTGTTAAGGGATATTGGTACCAAGAATGACGTCACAGTCATTTCCCACGGCATTAAGTTTCAAAATCGCGTGAACAATCGCATGATAAAATGGTAATAATAGCGTTTTTTCCATTTTTTGGGGTTAGTTTTGCGTCTATCAAAAAACTTTTACGGTTATTCCCTAGATTTTAATGCTTATTATCAGTACAAAAAAAAATTTACCCCGCGAACTTCCGTAAACGAGTTTCCGTCATACGGAAGAAAGATCAGAGGTGTTCTTAAATATATATAGAAATCTACACAAGATATAAAAAATCTTTTACGGCTATTCCCTAGATAAAGGTTCAATGCATCTACCCTATTTTGTTTCAAAGCATATTTAGTAACGGTTGTCGATATACAAGGTCTCCCGTTTTTAGAAATTTCTGTAATGTCGGTATGCATACTCTTAATTACTCCTCCAAATTCAGACAAATGCGATGCTTATTACGAACCACGTTTTTATCTTTATTCTTTACAATGACATAATAATTAATTATGTGAGTAAATCATTTTGCAAGTGAAGCGTTGCTTGAAGTTCCTACCTCAACAAACTAAAGATATTGGAATGATGGTGCAAACACTCTATCCGTTATTTTGCTTTGTGTAGCGAAACTTAGACGCCCACAATCTTAGGTACTTCAGGAGTAAAGATAAACAGTAGCTTTATTAAGCTAAACTACGCTATATTATTAGATAGGAGTATGGGGTTTGGGGTATCTACCATACGAAAAGCATTGAGAACCAAATAATTAACTTAAATAAATTTAATAATAGATTTTATCAACCTAAGATAAAACATTGAATTTGTCCCACCGGGGGTCTTTACCCACCACCAAACAAGAGACCACTCGGCTTGGCGGGTGTTAAGGATAAGGTTTACGGTTTCTTCATATCTTTGGGTGGAACTCTAAGTAGGTGGGCACTAATTAATTAACTAAGTACTTAGAAGAACTAGTGGAAGAGGACACGGAAAGCTTTTTTTAGCCTCAGTATTATTTCTATCTTTTTGGTGGCGTTCCGGACGTTGGTGATGTCTTGCGGTTATAATATATTGTGGAGAACCACGTGGATTCTTGTAATATCCATCCCGTCCACGTAGTCCCTCCATCGCTGACGTTTCTTGCCCGCATTTCACTGAAAGTTTATGCTCCTTCAGAATTAATATCTTACGTTTGATCTCTATTGTCTAAAATAATAGATCCCAAGATGGTACACGAGCGGTGTCTAGAATACGAGTTTAATACAAAATTTTGATTTACGTTAAAAACACATTTCCTAAAATAAGTTTATCCTAATGGTATTTGTATTAAAATCCATCAGAAGGATCGATATTTTTAGGTTAGAAGCTGCACACTAAAATAATATTATTTCATTATAGAGATCCTTTTATGCATATTGTAAACTATACACGAAACCTTTTCAGTCCTATCGGGAGAAATTTTCATCCAGCTCGAAATAAGTATTTTGCAGCACCTATCCAGTGCAAAACCAAAATGATATTGCTCAATTCTTCTTCTTCATGTGCCTTGTCTGGTCCCTCCAACGTTTGCGATCACTCGTGCGAAAACCTCTCTGTCCTGGGCTGCTCTGAGCAGATCTTCCACTTGTCTCATTCCGGTCCATTCTCTGATGTTGCGCAGCCAGGACATTTGCTTTATACTGACTCCCCGTCTTCCTTATTAGTGAGGTACTGTTTCATAAGAAAACATTGGTTTATTACTTGTGTTCTTTGATTTTTATTACTAAATAAATTTGTTGCTTCTTGAACAATTGGTTTATTTCCTATTGTGGAAGACCATAAGGATAGTTGGACATACAAGACTTTGGGATTTGAATGATAAAAGTAACAGAAAATAATGGAATCGTTTGAAAGAGACCTGTATCCATAATTGTAGGCACAAAGGAAGAAAAAGAATGGAAAATTTTCTTTCGTAATTTCGACCTACTTCTACTGCAGAATATGTGAAGTTTTGCATCATTATCTATCATTCCAGTAAGTCGACTTTTTATCATACCAATTCACGTTATCATAAAAATAACTATTTTTTAATTCACATTATGGTAAGTCAAAATTATTCGTCATAAAAAAAATCTATGGGGTATCTTGGGTACCCCTTAGTCATGTAAAGGTTAATATGGGTAAGATTGTTATCTAAGGGTAAAGTTCCAGAATGAGAAACAGCTGATGCTTCTGTTTGCTCTAGGGTTTGATCTTATCCATCTTTCTGTACCCTTTATTTATCTATCAAATTTACCATGACACTCAAAGTTCCATCCTTCAGTTTAATGATATTACTAAGCTAGCTATAAATCCGTCAATAATAACGGATATTTCCTATATTCACGATAACCTCGTTTAAAAAAAATGCTTGCAAAATAATGGAATAGTAGGTACTTACTGTAGCACGCTCTTAAAAACGACGAAACGTCTTAGGGCCTGTTTAGAATATTGTTGTCGATTGGTAATGCCATCAAATCACACATCAGTAACTATTATTTAATGATCTAGTTAGGTTCTCAGTATTACCGATACACAGGATTACGCTAGCTAGCTAAGCGGAAAATTTTGACAACCATCCAAAGACTTATCTAGAGTGGGTTTTGCTTACTATCAACAAAGTAATTTATAAAATAAAATCACAAGTACTACATAGGTGCTGTGTTATGTTGTATCAATATTGAAACCAGTTAGTAAATGAGTGGACCGCGGAGCGTTAGAACCTTAAAAGGTTAACTGAGCAAATATATATTATGTACGATTCAACAGACGATATTACTACAGTCTGTCTAGAATTTGTTATACTTTAGCTTTTTTTATAATCTTGAATGTTGTACCATTTGGTTTTGTGTTCATACCAATCTGTATACAAGTCCTCAGTAGATGTCAACGACTGGGAAACTATGGACTGGAAAATTGCATGTCGTAAATTTCCTGCAAGATAATAAAATATAGTTTTACGACCACGTCGCCAACATGATCTAGTTTCTCATAATCCAATGAATAAATGAGGGATCGCTGGTTGTATTTTTATCTACGTTGGTATTTACAAGAAGATAGTGAGTCCCTTTTTACTTTTTGCAAGATTATTTATTTAACTTCACTATGGACTTTTTGTTTTTTTATTTGTGCCCAAATTTTGCAATGGATATTTCAACCACTTCCTGACATTCTTTTTCAATTTCAGTTCGGTTTATTTCTCAAAATATTATATGTACAATTGAGTAATTTATGAATACCAATATTAATTAAAAAGACACAAAGGTTAATTAGCCGCCCCCAGACAGCATATTTATATGTAGCTGGTATAAGGGGGACAAATACACTAAAACTATAACTTAGAGAACTGAAACTTTGCAAACATAATATATGTAAAATCGATGACAGTAAAATTCTGTACTACTTTAGATCAGCCTACTCCAGAGAAAAAAAATCTGTGAGGGGTTTCAAAGGGATCCAAGTGTCCGGTGGGGTCATGTTTGGTATCGTATCAAATCTAGATTTTAAATCAGATTTCACCTAGCTCAAGCCTTGGAAGACACCAAGCGATCGATACGTCACTGCATACCGTCGTGTTTGGATGTAACTAAATTGCTTCATGAGTAGGAGAATCTTTTAACAAATTTTGATTCTGGCGATTCTTGGTTGGAGGTGCCATTGGAACAAAGGAATCAAAGCACCTCGGAAGAGCGTATTTGGTATCTTTCGGAAGACCCCGAAATATAATTCTAGGATGTGAAGTCATAAAATGTTGTTTTAAAAAAAAAATACCGTTTTCTCATTTTGTGATCGGTATAGGTACGTTTTGGTGATGTTGTAATTTGAAGGATTGTGATTTGTGGGTTTATAATTTATATTTCTTTTATTCCCTATACAATTTATCCTTCTTTGGCTTCCTATCTTCTTTGTGAGTTTGTGAAGGACTTCTTTCATAAGTCCTTTTCGTCCAAATTTTACTTTTCTTCGTTTTTCCATTGAATCTAACCTGTGTTTATTTGATGTCATATTCAAATGGTTAGGCACTTTAAAGGTATCATACAAAATGGGATTCTCCACCTAAGTGAAAAAAACTAAATATTATATATTTTTTAGACCAAAAATATATATTTAGATGAGCGAAGATGTGTGAGCAAACGCGTCCGTCCGAGATCGACCTGGACCGATAATGTCGACCTGATCCTCGAGGATGGACTTGTTTTGAGTAAAAGAAATCGGAGAGCGTGGATGACAAAATGTATGGATGTGACGGAGATCTGTAAGGATAGGGCAGTGTGGCGCTCTCCTCTCTGCCTACTCTGCAAGGGAAGCAGCGTGAGGGTATAGATAGATATAGATAATATGTTACATTATTAGATATCCAAGGAAGGTGAACACGCAGAATATCTTATGTTCTTGCAAAACAAAACTCTAATGTTCAGAAAAATAGTTGTTTCGTCACGACGATAGAAAGTTATCCATGCAATTAGAAAGCACGCTAATTTTTGGTTAATAAAAACATCACATATAGCCAAGCTACCTCCTTCTATTCTTCGAGGAACGATACAATACGACGTATTTACTTACTAAAATATCCTTGAAATAGAAAAAAAATAAAGGGTTACTTTCAATATAAATAAATATTGATTTTATACTGAATATATATATTATGAAATATAACCTTTAAAAACACTGTTGACATTTTGTAACATCCAGAATAAGCTGGCTCTAAGCTTTGAACTTTTTTTTAATCTCAAACATCAACATTCAAAATGAAAAATGTCTTAATTTTTTAGCTTTTTTCGCACGTCACTCATGTAATCTTTATGTAAATTTTCCCTGCTATCTTTCTACTGGTACTCATTCCAGCTGTGTATTTTTCTTTAAGCTATATCCAGCTTTTTATCAGTATCTATTGAAGTCTGAAAAACTCGAACCAAATGATATAAAGAAAAGGTGTTCTTTCCGGTGTCTTTAATATTGGTATTTTTTTACTTCTTAAATGAAACCGTTGTGGATTTTTCCTTATTACTTTTTTCGTGTCAAACCCTTTGATCAATTCTTTTACTCTATTTATGATGGCAAAAGAAACACCAAATTTATTACTCTTGGTTAAACCACAATATCGCTATCGTTGCTTGGTGATTTTGGCTTAGGATTTCGTTTCTGTTTTTTTTAAATAAAAATAAATACAATAATATAATCTTTATTGAAAAGAAAACATATCTTCCAAATGGCGGGTTTATTGCCGTAGGCAATATCTGCCAACCAACCACTTGTGACATTAACTGTAAGTAACATTTTTTCTATTTTAAATTATCAACATAATTATTGTACCTAGGTATGACATAAATACGGACTGATAACAGATTAATTACAAGACGGTTGGTAGGTCTAAGCTTGATGATCCGACAGTATGAGAGGGTTGTGCGTTGCAGCAGCTGAGCCGTCTGATTACTATATGTAGATGTCTTAAGGGCTTGGTACCAAGAATGACGTCACAGTCATTTCCCACGGCATTAAGGTTCAAAATTGCGTGAAAAATCGCATGATAAAATGGTATAAATGGCGTTTTTTCCATTTTTTGGGGTTAATTTTACGTCTTTCAAAAAACTTTTACGGTTATTCCCTAGATTTTAATGCATATTATCAGTACAAAAAAAAAATTTCTCCGCAACTTTCGGGAAACGAATTTCCGTCTTTCGGAAAAAAGATTAGAGGTGTTTTTCAATATTTTTTTTTGAGAAATCTATACAAGATATCAAAAATCTTTTACGGTTAATCCCTAGATAAATGTTCAATGCATCTACCCTATTTTGTTCCAAAGCATATTTAGTAACAGTTGTCGAGATATGAGGTCTCTCGTTTTGAGAAATTTTTAAAATGTCGGTATGCACACTT
This sequence comes from Ceraclea dissimilis, assembly GCA_963576895.1. NCBI lineage: Eukaryota > Metazoa > Arthropoda > Insecta > Trichoptera > Leptoceridae > Ceraclea > Ceraclea dissimilis. Next base: position 5,068,443 of record OY756377.1, read on the forward strand.
TTAAATGTGTTTTTTTGTTGTTTTAAATATAATATTATATACCTTCTCATTTCATTCAGTACTGTTAATAAATTGATTGCTTGTATGTACTTGTAGATAGCAAGAGCTTACTCCGATTTCACAATTCGATAACACAATATGTGAGAATGAATCGTCTTTATACGAGTATGTCTGTCGAAACATTTCCACCACACACGGTCATTCAATTTAGAGCAATGGACACATTTTCGGTACATTGAACAATGAATGTGAGAGTCTGATGCTTGAATTATAATTTTATTATGATACCACGGAGCAGAATGTAAATACGAGTACATTTCGGAATGAATTTAGCTCTGATATTCCCACCAGCCATTAAGAGACGTCCGAGTATGTTGTTGAATTATATTTTAGGAGACAGAAACGACTAGGTATTTCGTTTTGATAGTGCCGGGCGCCTGTTTATTTAGGAGTTGAAGTTGTTGGGCTGTCTAATACTTATTCTATTAACTTTCTTTCAGAACAGATTTTATGTGGAATGTATACACGCTTTCTCTAAAGCTCTAGTACAATTTAGATAAGATCGGCGTATCTTTGTACGAGGAATGTTGCCAATATTCGCATCCGCAACAGTTACACATTTTCCCAGATATACCCATCCTCATAAATTAATACAGAAAAAAAAAATCTGGAGCTACAGTACATGGTTGGCGCAGTTCGTTGAGGAGGCAATCTCTCGAGCGAGGGTCCCAAGTTGAAATTCCGGTGCTAGCAATGTATTCCACATTTTGCGATACAGGCTTTTAGCTTAGTAGTTACAAGGTGTGCAGATAAGTATTTGGGTTTGTGTGTACAAACCCAGATCGTTTTTTTTTATAAATATAAACTTATTCTGTTTCCAACTGATTTTCTAGATATTATTGCTATTTGTAACTATTTTCATGCACTGTACAAAATTTTGGAAATATATTATGAATTGTTGTAAAATTTATAAGTGTTTGAAACTTAAGTTTCATTTTTCACGACATTTTGATCTCCATACAAAATTGTTATTCTCGAGTGGCGATACTAATACATTATGTGGAACTTAGTCTTAGATTTTATATTTTGGCTCAACTCCTGAAAACGTTGTTGTGTATACTACACGTGTCATCATAATCGGAGAGAGTGATGGCACCGGAAATTGATAGGAAGGATGATCGGAGGGGATCGATATTCAAGCGGAAATATGCTGGAAAACAGCCAACAAGAAACAACGATTTTATAGAGAGGATATAATGAAGCTCTTAAAATTTAGAAAGATTATGTGCCAAAGGGGAGAATAATAATTATATTTTACGCTCTTATATTTATTTATTATTTTGAGGAAAATAAAATTGAGACAGATTATGGGAATGAGCCATAAAATAAATGCCTAATATACCTATCATTATTATGCCCCCGCTAGACGCTGGTGGCCAATCACGAGCGAGTGGTGTACATTAGTAAAAAGGCGTGTGGACAGAACTTTTGTCTTGACGTGTACGTAACCTACCGTTGACGCCTTTTTCGGGGTTGGCCACCAGCGTGTAGCGGGCATTAAGAAGTTAAATAACAAAAAAATAAATAGATAATTATACAAATTTTCATTTATGGACTCCTTCCTATAAAAAGAAGGACAAAATAATGTAGATAGCCACATTATTGACAGAATTATTACTTGTTGTAAATTCTATTGTTGTAAATGTTGAAAAAGTTTGTACTATCAGTCCTGTCTTAGTGACATAGACAGCAGATGTTGTTGAATAATATCGTTTCATGAAAATACGTTCTCAAACAGAAAACTTTGCATCATGTGCTATTGAAGTCGCATTTTTTATACTCAAGCATTATTCGCTTTGACTTTTCCTCTCCCGAGTTTGGGACTTAAGTTTGACGAAAACTTTTAGCTAATTGCCTCAGCGTAATTAACAAAGCTGCGCAGATTAAGGGCATGGCACCAGGAATGACGTCACAGTCTTTTCCCACGGCATTAAGGTTCAAAATTGCGTGACAATCGCATGATAAAATGGTAAAAATAGCGTTTTTTTCCATTTTTTGGGGTTAATTTTGCGTCTATCAAAAAACTTTTACGGTTATTCCCTAGATTTTAATGCATATTATCAGTACAAGAAAAAAAAATTACTCCGCGACTTTCGGGAAACGAGTTTCCGTCTTTCGGAAAAAAGGTCAGAGGTGTTTTTAATTATTTTTTTTGCGAAATCTATACAAGATAAAAAAAATCTATTACGGTTATTCCCTAGATAAAGGTTCAATGCATCTACCCTCTTTTTTTCCAAAGCATATTTAGTAACAGTTGTCGAGATAGAAGGACTCCCGTTTTTAGAAATTTTTGAAATGTCGGTATGCACACTCTTAATATTGATTAACATCTTAGATAGTAGTGCGTCGCTCATTCCCCAGAAGCAGTAAATCAGTGAGACAATAGGACTTAGTATCCCTTTTGATTTTATCATTAGAAGAATTCTGCCGATTCACTTCGAGGGCACTTCTATTTCATCTTCCCCTATACTAATAAATTGTATTGTGTGAAGTGACCCAAATAGAATTACTTAAATTTTCTATTTCTCTAACTATTGAGTATCTCTACAACGTACCAATATTGTGGAAGTGGGGCAGGGGAGATGGCCAGCCCTTATTTTCACGTTCCGCCCGAAACTGACTTTGATTTCACTAGTGCAGCACTCTTAATTCACAAAAATCTTTGAATTTGTCGACGAAATGTAGAGAACAAGAAAGTACTTAATGTTTACTTTTATTTTTCTAACTTACTTAATGATTTAAGTTATTTTTCCTGCTGATAAGATGGGTACTTATGGACCAGTAAAAAGGTTGAGGAGTCATACTTTTTTTAAGATTGTAAAGAATAACGAAAACGACAAAAATGATTTATTTATTTATTGATAATTCACGGCCTACGGCCATGATTGTCATGATTGTGGTTAGTTGCGCAAAAAAGGAACCAAAAACCATAAAAACATCCGCTAGTCACTGCGTTTTATACCTTATACATTTTATCAACCAAATTACAAAATAACATCAAACAAACTACTGGAATAATCCTAAGTTACCACAGATAACTTTAGAATTACCTATTACCACTAAAACATATTTTTATTTATTCATGATTTATTTTTACAATAATCTCAAATTCTACGACGCAATGTTTTGCATATTTACTAACTATGAACCATTAATAGAATAAGAATAACTTATGTAATTGTAGCTTTATAATAACTGCTTATAAAAATAATAATAATAGGATAAGGTTCATCATTATGTATAAGAGTGGTTACCTTTTTTTTTATTATGATGAACTCCGACCCTCCTCGGTCAAAGCGCTTATCTTCGTTATGTTAACATAGCTCCCAAAATGATCCTTATTCAGTAGGTTAGGAGGCTTTATCCTTTAGCATAATATTGTTATAATCTATCTAGGCTACGGTGTTATAAGGATAAACCGCACTGTAGATATTTAGTAGGTATCTATAGCTTATGCGAGTACTACACGATTAGTCCAAGAGCCCGCTGCTTAATTTATGACGTATCTGTTTTTTGATCGAAATGTGGTACAAATGATAGCTTACCAATAGGGTTTTACATCGCACTAGGGTTGCCTATCAAGATCTTGCCGCAACCCCTCCTGTCCCCCCCCCGAAAAGGTCCCTCTTCGCGGTTTTTCGCATTTTATAGGAATATGGTAAGAGATAGGAGAAAGTAGTCAATGACAAAAATAATCCTTGCTAAATTCTCTACAAAAAATGTTATGTCAATTTTTTCGTACAACTAACAGATACGTCATAAATTAAGCAGCGGGCTCTCGGACTAGATGTAGTATTAGAGATAATAACCAATTTACAGGAGAATGGAGAATAATATACTCACGATACGAATAGCTTTTTCCGCACGTCAGCATGAGCTTTCAAAGTTGTATTGTTTCCGTTTAGAAATAAGCAACGTCATGATTGGTTGTACGTTTATTTGCAACTCACAGATAAACTGGAGCCAGTACATGCACCAACTGACCGTAAAGCTTTGATTTGCTGTATGAATACCTTGTCTTGATCATTTAATGTGCTTGGTCCTCTGTGCCTACCCCAACAGGAATGTTGATAATAGATGTAGGTACTTACAGTTTACTACTTTTGTAGCGTTGTTATGTGAAAAGGGGAGCCGTTGGGGACAACTGAGTTATTGAAAAATTTCTCAAGGACTCTTATTTTATTAGATACGGGACATTAAAAACGACGTGGAAAGACATGATCGATACCCTTCATAAATAGATTCATTTAAAAATACAGTTACGTAGATTTGAAGAGAGATTGTTGTTTGTGTACAGATGTAATTATTGGTCTGTTTCGATAACTTTAAATAAATAACCTTACATTTAAATAAATAAATAGGTAGGAACCTAACCTACCATGAAAATATTATTTTAATTTTAAGAGTATGCATACCGACATTTAAAAAATTTCTAAAAACGGGAGACCTTATATATCTCGACAACCGTTACTAAATATGCTTTGAAACAAAATAGGGTAGATGCATTGAACCTTTATCTAGGGAATAACCGTAAAAGATTTCTTATATCTTTTATTTTCTCAAAAAAAAATTGAAAAACACCTCTGATCTTTTTTCCGAAAGACGGAAACTCGTTTCCCGAAAATCGCGGAGTATTTTTTTTGTGCTGATAGTATGCATCAAAATCTAGGGAATAACCATAAAAGTTTTTTGATAGACGCAAAATTAACCCCAAAAAATGGAAAAAACGCTATTTTTACCATTTTATCATGCGATTGTTCACGCGATTTTGAACCTTTTAATGCCGTGGGAAATGACTGTGACGCCATTCTTGGTACCAAGCCCTTAATAATCTATTACGAGTATAATCAAAGTCAACCTCAGGTTAGAGATAATTTAATTAATATTAATTAATTTCGTAGCAAAGTGTATGTATGTAAGGTACCTATAGTAAGTAATGATCGTAGTGGGTATAGATTATTATCAAATTAATGACCATGATAATTTGGTTCGATTGGTATTAGACATAATCTTATTAGGAACTATTATACCTTATAATATGTGGGCACGTATAGATATATTAGAGAACCATCCATCACTTATACATGAGCGTCGCCAGCTTCGGGGAGGGGGGGGGGGGGAAACAAAAATTGAAATTTTGATATTATAGCACAAGAAGAATGTGTGGGAAAACGCTGAGAGATAAGATAAGGAATGAGGTTATTAGGGAAATGAGTGACTGTAACACTGGTGTTGTAACTAGAATAAAAGTGAATAAAATCAGATGGTTTGGGTTTGTTGAGAGAATGAAGGATGACAGAAAAGATATATCTGAGCGAAAGAAGAGGTGTTAGAGACTGGCCTGGTCCGATCATGTCGAGAATGGACGCGTTTTGAGTAAAAAGAATCGGAGAGCGTGTATGACAAATTGTATGAATGTGACGAAAACTAGGAGTGTGTGTAAGGATAGGGCTGTCTGGCGCTCTGTCCTCTCTGCCTACTTTGCAAGTGACGTAGCGTGAGGGTATAGATAGATATAGCATAAAAACGCGTAAATAGCGCCGCAGGCTATTTTTTTGTGAGACAATGTGCAGACTACAGAAGCTTATAAAAAACGTACAATTTTTTTATTCATAAGACAATCATGTACGAGTATGTACATTGTACCTATCTAAAAGAGGTCATGGTAGAAATCTAGTTTATTTTTCGTGAAATTGGTAACATCGGTACCTAATAAAGTATAACGAATATGTAACACAGGCGTAGGTTATTAGCGCCGCAGGCAAATGTTTTTGCGAAACAATAGTATTTTAATGGATTTTCCTGCTACATAATTACAAAAAAAAATGTTATGATGGGGAAACGTGTGGTAATAATATGATTTTATGTGATTTTTTTATCATTTAGTATGAAAATGAACATTCTTATTCCTAGAGGTGTAGCTCCCCTTGACCCCCTGACGACGCCCATGCACTTATTAGGTAGTTGTCATTTTGAATTGCGAGGTAATATTCGCCCTATCAAAATGTCCATCATAGTTTATAGTATGGTCTGTCGATATTCCACAATATAATAATGAACATTACTAATGATGTCCGATAAGTTCGTCTAAAAAGCAATTCGTCTAATTATCAATTCGTCTAAAATCATCGACGAAGTGATCGTTAGGCAAATTGATTTTGGCTGAATTGATTTTAGACGAATTGATAATTAGGTAAATTGATTTTAGATGAATTGATTTTAGACGAACTTACCGTAAGCCATTACAAATGAACCCATTCGGCACCAACGTTGCAACCATTTGGGACGCCTTTGGTTTTATATATAATACCTTTTAAAATTTATTAATTGATTCGATCGTAGCATTCGTAGATCGTAGATTCGACGTAGATCTTCCAAACTTTTAAATCGTTTCATTAAAATAATAATTATATATTATTATTTTGCATCATATTTGGGCATTTTTACTAACTATTCTTTAGAGCCCATCATTATCAAACTATAAGGTACACTGATTTGCTTCATTCCTAGTCGTCAATTTGTGTGGTCTGAGTCTAAATCAAGCGGTCATGGTCCAAGGTATTTTAAGGAAGTACATATATGTAATTATATTGTTATATTCGCACCATCTATATTTCGCATATTTTTTTTAAGTACAATATCATTAATGGCGTGGTATGGGGTAACTAATAAGGCGTTCCTTTTTCGCTAAATTTTAGAATTGAGCAGACATATTAAATTAAGCGCGATAGGAATCTTCAATGTAACTTGTTTTATGCAAATGAAAGCAATAGTGGTTTTGAACGTGCGATGCACTCGTGGCAAATAGAGAATGCAAAGCTATTAATTAATTAATAAACATGCACCGTGTTTTCAATTTACCTGTATCGCATGAATGGAAATTGATTATCAAAATAACAATACACACACTCACCATCATAAGTCCACCCAGGATTATGTCTCCCTCGACGACTGATGCCAATTTCACGGGCCAAATGGCTTCATTATCACTGCTATTTGAAACCTTGTTCACTATGCTCAAAGAACCGTTCACAGTGATTGAACTAAACACATTTGTATAACTCGAAGTCGTCGATGTTAAATGATCGGTTTTAGTGTAAACATCAAAAGTTTTTGTGAACAGATTATCGACACTTGGTATTGTTGTCAAAGTATTAAAATAATCCTTCATATCCGTAAAGGTTTCCGTTACGGTTGACGTATAAAACGGTTCGGTTAGAGTTAAATCTTTAAACAAATGTGAATTATTATTACTCGTGAAAAGTTCTTCAAGTGTTGGAGCTGTTCCCTCGACTGTAAATACTGTGGTTATATTATTGTTTTCAGTAGAACTTGAGTATGAATGATTTATGTCACTTAAATTCGTTATACTTTCCGAGAAGTTTTCATTTAGTTGGTAAACTTTTATGATTGTATTTGATTTCCCTTTTGCCGGTGTTTCTTCATTTGTAGAATTGGTGTATTTTATTATCCGTGATTCGTTTACATTGTTAGCGATTGTGTGTGAATTTTCCAAACTAAGAGAAATATTGGGTTTATCAATTGAAAATATTTTTTCTATATTTTGTGTGGTACTTTCTTGAATCATAATTTGCTTTACTTGTTTACTTGTATTGTGGGGGCTATTGGAAAAATTGAGTGTTTTCTCAAGGGGAATCAATTTCGTTTTATTACACTTCACTAGAGATTTGTTTTCGGTGAGTGATTTTGTATCTGATGAGGTTTTGTTCGAGCCATTTTCTAACGAACAATCATCGAGCACGTCTTGAGAGTCATTATAGTAAAGGTTTTCAGCTTTCAACATAATATTATTTACAGAATTTTCATCAAAGGCGTACGTTTCTTCTAAGTCTTCATTGTGATGTGAAATATCGGTAGTAGTTGTAATAATTGTGCTATTATATTCATAATCTTCGGTTGAAAGATTCTGAAAAGAATTTTCCTTTGCAATGTCCATATCACTAGCTCTCCATTCACTTTTATTAGAAGGTTGAATGTTAAATATTTCCATGCCATTTACTTCCTCATCAGTAACTGCATGATTAATTTCTGCTGCGGTGGTTCTATCTAATATTTCTATGGAGTTTTGGGTCGATGTGATTGAATCTTCTTTTTCGGGAGTAGGAAACAATTGTTCATTGGACATCGTGGTCAATTTGGTTTGGACAAAAAAATCTTTGGTCTCTTTTTTTCTCATTTTATTATCAATCTTGTCAAAATCTTTACTTTTTGGTTTTGTTAAAAGACTCGTCAAATCAAGAGGACTCAAAAGTGAACTAATTCCTTTCTCCGCATTTAAAACATTTCCTCTTTTCGCTAGATTATTGTCATCATTCTGATGTTCGCCGTTGTTTCTTATCTGCAAAGTATCCAAACTACTGCGTTTTGTTTTTGCGAGCAGGATATTATTTCCCATTCCGTTTTTCCTCTTATTCAAATTTGTAATATTCTCATCTCTCCCAATTTTTTCTTTCAAATTATGATAATTAAATTCTTGGTCATTAAGCTTTGAATAATCCTTACCAAACATAAAGATATTATTATATTTCGCATTATGCTCACTAAGGTTGTGTGACGAAATTAACGGAGCAGATTTTTGGTCGTTAAAAAAAGTTTTATTATCATATTCCACTGAAACATTAGAGTCACTATTTACAATAATCGGAAAAGAAGCACCTGATGGGGATTTTTGGCTTTTTATTACACGGGCACCAGAATTATTGGAAAACAATTTAACTAAACCTGAATTATTATTGTAACTAGAATTAAAATTAAGTATAGAATTTGTTTGTAATAACCTTGCCGATAAAGAGTCTTGTACAGATTTTGAGTCGTATTCATTTTTTGAAATTAGTTTCATAAAACGTCTTTTAAAAAAATGTTTATTTGGTTCGCTATTAATTGATGAAGCGTTACTTTTGTCTTCATTTGACGGTGCGGGCTCGATATCATTATTATTTTTAATTGGAAAATAACGATCTTCAATGCCATAATTTGAATTATTCACGGGAATATCAACAGATGGTTTTGTAGATGAAATGGTCGTCGTATTAAATTTCTTATTAAAATCGAGTAATCTTCTATCGCGAGTTTGATTGGTATTTCGTATAACGAGATCAGATTTATTTTTAACTAAGTGTAGCGTAAAAGAATCAACAATAGAATTATTATTTCTTCCTTCAACATCGGTAAACTTCGCCGATGAGTGATTGCTGTAGGCTTCCTTCCACGGCTGATAAAGTTTTAAATTATATTTACCCAGGTCCTCCGTATTAACATTATTATTTCTCTTGAGATCGATTATAACATCCGATATTCTTGTATTATTACTTCCATTATTGGTTTCCTTATAATTTATTTCGTTTGTTCCGTATATTTGTTTTATCGCCGCGAAGAAAACACCAAAGAAAACCGTGGATATTATTAGGAAATTTGTTTTGTTATTTTTTATATTAATAATGTTCTTTGTTTTCGGAGGAGGTTTTAAAGAGAAACATTTAAAGTTTATAATCATTTTAATTTTTTGTAATTTCGTTCATCTCTAGGCTTTTAATTTTTTTATCATTTCTTCTTTGAACCCCTCCACATTTTATGGTCGTTCTATTCATTGTTTTTTCTTATTTTCTGCGATCAGTATTCATCTGAAAATAAAAAAAGAGAAAACATATCAGCACCAAATATAAAAATAAATAGGGTGGAATATAACATTTTGTAACATTAAACAGATAAATAAAAATAGTGATGCTATATGGGCTGGACATATTGTGCATACCTCTATACGCAATTGTAGTCATTCACGGCGTTAGCTTTTAGAAGTGTAGTTAATTTAAATAATTTACATATTACCACAATATAAGTCACATCAAATTATACAGGTAAGAGTATCAAAAACAAACTTACAATAACTTATATTAAACAATCACAATAATATTATTAAAAGATATAATTTGTTACGTTCTTACATAGCATTCTCGTAGTATTATTACTAAAAACAAGATTATGAATACTATATTTGTAAATTAGTTGCTTTGTTCCTTCATGCATAACTATTAGCCTGTTAGCTCTTTGTGAAATACATATCAACTTGTAATAGTAGTTGATACTTATTATTAGCCATGCGAATGTCGTCCACTTCTCTGGCTTGGCTAATTTTCAACAATCCCCTACTCCGGTTAGTATTTGGTATCCATACTATTACTATGTATGTATATTTTACACGAACGAGGACATCGACTAACTAGCAACTAAAAGCGGAACATTGTTTTGGTTAGGAACTTTTTCAATTAGTTATACGACCGCTGCACTTTCACACTTGGAGAAACTCTGTCTAACTAGCTACGAAATGAAATAATTAATCGATTCTCAGTTGCACACAGAGATGGTAGTAATAAATTATTAGAGTTTTAATTTGTATTGCTTACTTCACATCAATGAATACACAATAAGCACCTAAATAACATATCAGCTAAGCTTCTTCTTCTTCTTCTTATAAGCCCTGCAGCTTCCATTTCTGGATATAGGCCTCCCTTATTCGTCTCCATCTCTCTCTGGATTTTGCCTCGGATGTCCATTTGAGGCCAGCTGTTAACTTCAGGTCATCTGTCCAACGCATCTGTGGCCGACCTCTAGGGCGTTTACCGAGCCACGGACGCCAGAACAGGAGCTTATTGCTCCATTTGCCATCCGTTGCTCTCGCCACATGACCTGCATAGTCCCACTTCAGCCCTGGGCCTGCGATGCGTTGTACAACATCCGCAGCTCTGGTGTTATTCCTTATCCACTCGTTTTTTTTCCTGTCTCTGAGAGTAATGCCAAGCATCACTCTCTCCATGGCTCTTTGTGTAACTGCTAAGCTAAGCTTACGTAAGAGAAAAGGGCTTCCTAGACAGATATGCCGCAATATCAGTGCCTACAATATACTCGTATGTGTATTCTCCACCACATAACATAAGCTTTTAGCGTACTAACTTACAGTTAATTATTAATTTGGTTCGATGACTTTCAATGTCGGTATTATCAATATTGTGAAATGTAAAATATTTTAATTGTTCGTGGATGTTCAGATCCTTTGAGAAATAATCTTTCAGGGAATATCAGCGATGGGGCATGTAACGTAAAAAGTTAATTCAATTATGTATAAACGCACTCGTGCACTGAATGAAGATTCTTAACTCTTGAAACGTACATTCAGCTTTCGCTGGTTACACCACATGATGTTGTTGGGGAAGGATGTATGGAATTTTCATAAATAATTGGGTCTAAAATCGAATGGGGCGGTAGCTCACTTGAAATAGCTCTCACCTGCAAAACGTGCAAATACATACGGTTTAGATCCCAGATGTGTACTAGATTATGAAGATGTATTCGAGTTTTGATCGATTAACCCAGAATAATTTTTAATGGACAAAAGAAAAATTGGTATTGATCGGTCTCCTTAAGCTGTATCCTTTGTGAAAGTAATTAGAAAGGACAGAATTTCATACTACCTTATCGATAATTAAACGCTTCTTGCTTCGGTTAAATTAAGTTTCATTTGAAAAATATTCTTGGCAAAACATCCTCTCTCTTTAGATTCACAAATAATAAACATTGGGTAGATAAATCATTCATATTTATAATGTTATTTACATGAGAAAGTAAAAATAATGTCGCATGTAAGGGAACAATGAACATGACAAATATTCATTTTGCTCGCAACGGACATCAGAAATGGACTTTTGCCAAGCGAGTCATTGCATTAACATAATATTTTCATATGCATTCAAGTAGAATAATACCTTTTGAGACAATAAAATATTACTGTCTTCGTTTGTGAAGAGTGCATTTGAATACAATATAGGTTAGTAAAATTACTATGATATTTTTCCTACATTTCTACTGTAATCAAGAGTTATTGCTATCAGCTTTCATTAATAAAGTATGTAAATAGTAAATACCTATCCGCGGGTATTCACAGAGGGACTATTAAGCACATTTTTATGTTTAAATAAACCCATTGAAAATATGGAAAATAATTTACCTACATTTTTTATTGCAAATTTATTTATCTATATCATACAGTTACAATTTCCAAATAACATGAATACAAAACAAACTGATAATTATTATAGTGTGTAATACTCTTCCAAGGAGGATCACAACAATAATGAATCGTTTAAAAGATCTTACAATAATGAAATTTGTTTAACCTTTAAGTATGGACGTCATTTTTTTGTTACACTACTATGGATGGGAGCGGGTCATGCGGGGAAGTGGGTAAAATCGAAAATTAGAAACCGTGAGGTGCCCGTGTGACCCCATGTCCATACTTAAAGGTTAATGTGTGTAGGTACCGTATATTATTAAAATAATGTCTAAGCACACTTTATTTCAAACTTATATCGTTTTTGTATATTGTTACACTACGTATTTATTACCTAGAAGAGTCCAAACGTCATCAACGATTTACACCAATAAATCAATAACTTGGACATACGTTTTCTATTAGTTTCTATTCGTTTCGCCATTCTGGGAAAGACGCTGAGGGACAGAATTAGGAATACGGTCATACGTGAAGCCCGCAATAAGGAAGACATTGTAAGATGGGACAGGAAAATAAGAAGACTCTGGCGCGACCACATGGAGAGAATCGACAATAACAGACTTTCACACGTGGTAGCTATAATAACATCCCAGAAGGCAACCGCCAACCAGGAAGACCAGAAAAGAGGTGGCAAGATAGTTGGAGTTCGCTTTCCCAGGAGACCGGAACAGATCCCCGGATCTAAAGCAAGAGAAAGAAGAAGAAGTAGGACATACGTTTTAAATTGTCTAGACTTCTACATATTGACGATATTACAAAATAATTGTCCCTTTATTGGAAGCACTAAAATAAAACTTCCAGATTATATCTTCTGACCTGAAAAAGGCTCCGAAGTATAAGGAAAGGATTTAGAATACCATACATTATTTCCAATCGTTGATTTTTACTGTTTTCATCAAGTTTGTTCACAAGTCCACTGTTTCCGGTGTAATATTTCATTCAAACTCTCCGTTATTGCGAAAGTTTTACAACATTCTTATTTGAAAAGATATCTGTAGGACTGTTTTGGACCGCGGAACTTTTTTTTAATGAAAAGTTTGATTACAACGTAACTATTATTCTATTCTTCCTTTTAAGGTCCTCCACTTGTCTGCGAATAATCTGGGTACCTTCTCCGTGATATCTCGGGATTGAAGAATTGGTTTCCACCTCTTTTTTTACATTTTTTCGAGTGTCCTTTAAGATTCAAGTGTTTATAAAACTTCCATTTTTTATTTTATTTTATTTTCTTAGAGCACAGACAGTCTTACAAAAATTATAAACAGCACAACATCAACAAAAAGTGGACCAGTAAAGGCTCAAGAATTACCGACATTTCAATAAGACATTTTCAGATACATGTCATATAAATATCAAGACCAGAGGATGTTGTGTGTTTTTATACACACACCAAGCATTCTCTGTTTACTCTACTATCACTGGTTACTACGTTATTTGGATACACCGTACATAAATTCATTCGTTTTTATTTAATTTTTTTTCAAGCGGCGAAGCAGTAGACTTGCTCTAAAATCAAGCACAATAAATTTGTATTTTATTAGTTGCCATGCTGTTAGGTTGATTTAACTTAATACTATTACATAAAAAGGGAAAATGTTGAAAAACATTTCAGAACAACAGAAGAACAAGGGTCTTAATAAGAAAAATATGGGGGAGAGAGAGAAGAAATGAAAACAAATTACCGGACTAATGGATTAGGAGATGCATTGTATTAACTTGATTCCCGCAATCAAAACAAATTATGTCACAAATTTGTTTGTTTTTTCTTCTCTCTCTCTTACGTTTTGAACCCATTTTCGTATTGTTTATGACTGGCCGAATTATCACCAACAAAAGAAAAGTGTCATCACGAAGTTGGCTTTCGAACTAAAACTTCCCTATCAATTATTATTATACAAGAATTTTCAACATAGCATACCTACCACAGGTAAACAAACAAATAAAGAAATATACTGAATATAATACATGTATACGGTTGGGCGTATTATAAGGGCAAATACTTTTTACGTATTTCCATGTAAGCAGGGTAATTGAAAAAACTAGAAATAATAAAAGGCTTCATGAAGTATTACAGGTTATCATTATATTGGAAGGTGGTAGATGAATAGCGCCGATTGGCCTTGTCAATCGCGTAGTTAGTCTGCGCATGCTCCATTGCATTGTATTGTACATCAAACAAAACTTACATTCATCGGTTACCATACAATAATAGAATCACTCATTTAACCTGAATAAATACCTAGTTCCAAAGCTAAGCATTTTTAAAATAGTCTCCATCTTTTTTTTTTATTGGCCCTATTTACATTTTTTTTTGTAATATTTGGTGGTATGGAATATTTCCACTTAATCCATAAGTTTTCATATCACAAGGTGTAACGTTGTGAGTTTCTTATGTCACTGAAAGAAGACCTCTATATAAAACATCACGACAGTCTCGCCACAAGTTGCAAAAGAATTAAATAGATGTAGTCCATTATTAAATTTATAATCTATGAGTTTGGAAAACATAAATACTTTTTAATGATTTCGGAAGCGATGGTGCTGTATTTGTAATTCACCTATTTCTCCATCGGGTCCCTGTTGAAAAGTATTTAAGCTAATATGACGCTTGTTCATCAGACGATGAAATACTAGTCCTTGAATAAAATAAGATTACGTACGTGTTTGGAATATTTCTTATTTGTTAACCATGAAATAATAATAAAGTTTTGGAGATTTTTCTTACGCAATCGTCCTTCTCATCCGTTTTCAAAACTTTTGCAATAAATTATCAGTCATCAGTCGGAGAGCAGAAACAACAATTTTACTCAAAATTATAAAAAAATGTTATCATCATGTTTATCAAATGTATCTAATTTGCAAATGGAAAATCTTGGATGTTTACAGTGAAAGTTCGAAGCGAAAATCCATTAGGTACAACGTACATTGAAAGTAGATACCTATCACGACTTGTAACTTATGTTTTAAAAATTTCAATTACTTACGTGTTGTTAATAGTCGTCTTTTTCATAAATTTTGCGAGTCATAGCAATCTCTTTAAGTACGAACATATTGAATTTCAGCTGAGTAATAAATTAAAATCCGTATGAGATGTTTCGTACTTGCAAAGTATTGGGTTTCATTTTAATACTATTACTATATTGGAATCAACCGAAGCTTCGGTGGGAACTGGATTTCACCAACTTCTTAGGTGAGGAATGGCAGAGATAGGAGCCACTTATCATTATTTTTCATACAAAATTTTGCTGTAGTGGCTCCTATCCCCGCTGTTCCTCACCTAAAAAGTTGGTGAAATCCAGCATAATGTACTACTAACATTATAGTTTGTTTTGAAATCAATATGATAATGTTATTACGAGTAATATCGATTGATGGGACAATAGGGATCATTATCAATTTTTATTTTACAATAAAAAAATAATATTTTTCTTTTCTTTTATTAAAGAATATTGATTTAATGATGATTAATTAAAGTCTCTATGTAAAAGTTTTATACATATCAAAACCTATTCATGTTAATTGTGATGTCACAATGCCTCCCAAGCAACATGGTGAAATTGAAATAACTAACTATGAATAATGTAAGGGCGATTCGAATTGAATCGATCCTGACCTTGTATTGTCGGGCAGGGTCGAAAAGATGAGGCAACTCCTAAAGAAAGTTTCCGACAAAGATCCAATTCGATAGGCCGTAAGATCAAACATCCGAACCTGCTCGTTACCATCCTCGCCCTCATCCAAAACCATCTCTTTCTTGACAGAGTATAGTTCAGTTACTTCGGTTGGTAGGTCCCTTAGGAAAACAGAGAGAGTTAAAAAAAAATAAATAGGAATAAAGTAAATTTATTGAACCATCAGAGTTCTGTTGCGGTAGATACGATTTCTTTCATGAGAAAAATATTCTATAAAATAACATTTTTACGATATTCGAAAGAGAATTAGGTTTTCGAGGATGTTCGAATGTTGAACTTTTTCTAAGACAGCACTCTGCAGAATGATTTATGTTTATGGGGAACTGAACGTGAATGCTTTTAAACTTTCTTTATAAGTATTCTTCTTTGTCTACTAACTAAACTGTAGTACAAAATTACGTATGTTACTGAAGACTTGAGTACCTAACTGTGAAATCCCGTAGGAAAAAATCATGATAAAAAATCTCATGAAATTTTATACTTTTTTCAACAAAAATAGACGGCGGTCAATCTGGTCTATAATATTACCTTCACTATCATTTATTGTCTTTGAATGTCTCGTCGGGAAATCTTACGTAAACACAGGAAACAAAAGTTTTCTTGATAATTTGTGGAGGTCATCTGGAAGAGATCGCGATGTCGTGATAAGCTCAGCTCGGTGACCAATTTTTTAGTGTAATACATTTCAGATCTAATCAGTTAACATTATTTTATTAAAAATTTTAATCTACTTCTAAACCTTGGTCTCAATAATATTAGGAACACTTTACTGGTTAAGAGAGTTCTCTTCGAAATTCTTCAAACTTTCCTTCTCATCGAAAACACTCGTAGGAACGTAAAATATGCGTAATATTACTGATCACGTTCAGCATTTCAAAATCAATATATGAGTAATAATTACGTAGTTATTAGGGACTCTCTCTGAAATTATTTTACGAGATGCATTAATATAATTAATTTAATATTGGAATAGGTTATGGCCGATCCGGCACCCACTTGATAGCCCCCTTGGTGCCCAACACAAAGGACCTTAACTTCACTAAGACGTCAATAATATCACAAGGTGTCAAAGCCACAAGGCATAGGATAATTTATAGGCGATTATTAACACTTAGACGAAGTGAAGGGTTATATATGGAGAACTAATATATTGGCACTTATAATATATACTATACATGGGACGAAATTTCACAACTAACTGAATATTTCCATAGATTTATTCATTGATTAACGTGGGTTAGTTGAAGTAGACTATACCGTGTACCTAAAAAAATGCATCAAATTAGTTGCTTTCGTAGGTATCAAATGTTAATTGGTGATATCTACTGATATTAAAACAATGGAAGTATATACATGGTTGGCGCAGTTGGTTGAGGCGGCAGTCTCTCAAGCGGGAGGTGTCAGGTTTAAACCCCGGCGGTAGCGATGTATTCCATACCTTGCGATACAGGCTTTTAGCCTAGTGCAAGGTGTGTAGAAAAGTATTTGGGTTTGTTTGATGCAAGCCCAGATTCTTTTTTTTTTAAATATCAGTGTTTCATTATTTGATGGAATAATAAATTATGGGAAAGTTTCAGGACAGGTTGTGTTCAATATAATAGTACAAAAAAAATCAAGGAAGTTTGCCATTATAAGTAAAAATAAACTAACAACCTTGTAATCTCCTAAAATCATTATGTCGCCATAGAGAGATAAGATTTCATTCGTAATAATAATGTTACAAGAGAAATAATAAGCATCGTATAAAAACATTTTTTCTATGTTATTATGGGACGGTCAAAAAACATCAAAAGAGAATAAAGGAGGAATTAGAACAAAATAGTTACTCCATAATAATAAGAACACATGATTATCGAGCGAGGGTAGAGTTAACTTGAAAGACTATCTTAATATAATTTGATCAAAGGGGTGCCAAACATCCCTTATTTTTGTTGCTCAATTTATTCCCCCCTATTCTAAAGAAAAGGAAATTAAAAAAAACATTTAATAATTTGAGATATTATTACTTAAAATCTTTAGGTATGGAACGGGATTTATCTGTACCTATGCACAGTCGGAATTACAATAAGTTTTTCCTCAACAGAGACGAGAGGCATCTTTATTCACAGCGCTGCATTATGTGAATGAGGATGCCTCTCGTCTCTGTTGAGGAAAAAGTTAAAACATTAAATGGTTAGTAAAACTGAACAATATGAACATTTCGTGGATAGTTAACAAAAGAGGTAAGGTTTCTCAAAAGGTATGTACTGGATGTATTGGCCAATTTAGTTTGAGTGACGTTTCTCTACGAATATTGGTAGCGTATGATGAATTACTTGTATAGCTTTGCCAACGTCAAAAAATCTAT
The DNA here is from genome assembly GCA_963576895.1 of Ceraclea dissimilis. NCBI lineage: Eukaryota > Metazoa > Arthropoda > Insecta > Trichoptera > Leptoceridae > Ceraclea > Ceraclea dissimilis. The sequence continues at coordinate 5,086,624 of OY756377.1, forward strand.
CTATTCGCAATATTCACCCCAACAAGTAGACCTCAGACAGACTTATCTATATTATTTAGATGAAAATAACCGAATAGCAAAATATTAGTATTATATTAGGTATAAAGAGATCGGTGACCCCTGATCTCAGCTAGATTAGATGCAGTGTTCCCGAGACCTAAGATTTTCAAGCTAACGAGGGATTGTCAGATTAGAGATCAAAATGAATATCATTTAGCTATAAAGGAACCTTTTTCCAATACAATACTGAATACACCACAGTAAAATTATTTACTACAAGAAAACGAAATCTCAGAAATGAATATTAAATAAACGGAAAGGAAATAGAATAATAGGACAAGAATATTGTAAAAAGGTTTAGGGTTCGGGCAAACGGAAATACTCTTCAGATATTCAATAAAATATTTTCGTAAACTGTCTAGAGCAATAAAGAGTTCCATACATATTACACAGTATAGAGATAGGACACGTAGATTTTTAGTACGATCCATTTAAGTCATTGTTCATTTTTTAGTGTGTCTGACTTGGTCAATTATAAATGACACAAGTTTATATCTTCTACTTTTCCATTGCTCCGTAATAACATTATGAAGGTGCAAAAGTCCTGTGTTTAACCCTCCAATTCCCAACTAAGTAACTCAGTACTTTCTAAGAAGCTTCATGGTTTTATGTGTAAAACTTCATACCGTCGACACAAATCTATCATAAACGAAACTGTTTAGATCAAAATATCTACGAATATGACGATTACTTCTTACTTCTTACTTAGATCTGGCACGCACCCGTCCACGAGTGATTTTGCTATGACGATTAGACAGAGAAAACGATGGGCTAACATTCAATAATTACAATCCACAATCCACTTAATAGAACGATTCATCCACACAATTTTGCTGATGCTATCAAACAGAGTAACTTGCATGAGAAAACTATTGATATCTCTAGTACCTTGGATTCGTAGCTTCATATTTGAAGAGATTTATTAAGTAAATATGATTTACTTTTTCTCGTAAGTGTCTTCTTTGTGTCAAATATTCGACAAAAGCCTAGTTCTAAAAATAAATCTCCAGGATGGGTTTGTGTTTGGTCATTAGATCCGATTTCAACGATCCGATTTACCTTAAAGTGTGAAAACGAGAAATAAGAAAACTACCGTAACAATAAAATTCTACATTATTGAGTCAAATCTGTGTTTGCGAAGATATATTACCAAATTCAAAAGCTTTTAAATTTAAATACTCGTATTATTGAATTTTTACTTTCAATTCAAAGCTCTCTTATTTTCATACGATTTTCTCATGCGAAAAACAGGGAAAATATTAGAAAAACAGTTTTACAAACTTAAATACTATCTGCTGTAGAAAACTCTTTCCTATCTATTTTCTTTTCTGGATATTTTGCAATGTACTTGGTACCCTAGAGTTGCGTGTAGACAATATGTTACCGTTCGGAAACACATGATATTTTTTCTAAACGTAATAATTTTTATTTTTTCTGTGTACGAGTCCTTTTGGAGTTTGAAATGGACATAACTATCTCAGTTGCGCTGACAATGTCACTTTGAAGCTTAAAACGAATGGAATGCCTATACCCTCTTTAACCATTGAGTCAATTTTAAAAATAGTATCAAATTTTTCCTTGGCATTTTATGAGATTTTATTTGATTTCTAATTCTCTCAAGATGTTTCCTTTGGTGTCAGTTCACCCGATATTATAAAGTGAAAATTTGAATCTAACATTTACACAAAATTTCTTAGAACACAAAAAAGTATTTACATAATAGATATTCAAACAATGTAAGTAAAAACAGTTTTTAGATTGTCTTATTTGATTTTACTACCGAACAATGAGGATTGAACGATGTCAATCATTAATTAAATTCTAGTATTCTTGAAAGGTAGAATTATTAGTTTTCTGTTTTAATGCAAAGTTTAATCGAAAATCCCTTTCCATCTGTACTGCTATTGAGTCTGTGAGTGATTTCACAATTTCGTATCTAGTCTGCCAAATTATAATAATATATTCCAAGCAGGCATCTTCCATGGAAACAATAAAGGTTTTTTTGGCTGCAAAATAATTAAATCAAAACTCACAAGAATAATCATTTGATGATAACTACCCACATAATAATTAATTGATCATTATCTAAACTCTAAACCAGATAAAATAAGGCGTATCTCTCCAGGGAACTAAAGTTTTTGTCTGAGTTTGATTTTCAGTGACCGATATCACTGCTAGAGCGAGCTTGAAAAAAAGAGTAAGTATACAACTTCAAAAAAATGAGCTGATAAGGATAAAATGCCAAGGGACCAACTGTCGGAGGGATGAACTGTCAGAGGATGCACAGTCGGGAGACGGTATTAGATATAGTATCCTGAATCTCTAACATTTGCGGTTGGAAAGGTACAAGGAGTGTTGAGGAACTGTTACTTTATCTTGAGTTATAAACAATGTTGGATAGATCCATTTTCATGTTGTTGGTTCTTTGAGTTTCACTGCGGGTCGAGTGGTTCAGTAACCGAGCTTTCGAAAGCGATACTACTGCCATTTTCGTGGTGAAGTAGTTTTTGCATGAAAAAGTCCCTCGAGGCCGCAGCGTGAGCAGTAGTATCAGTAGCAGTAGTAGAAGATGGCACTAGTATCGCTGCCAAAAGCTCGGTTACTGAATCACTCGACCCGCAGTGAAACCCGAAGAACCAACAACATGAAAATGGATTCATCGTGCTGCGAAAGCCTATAAGATTAATGTTGGATACGCCTGCAAAGATACTAACAACAGGAGTAAATCCTGAAAATAGCGATTTAATATTGGGTTGTTATCGAGAATATATAAACAAATTTTAGTGTTGAAAGTCTCTGAACTTTGCTGAGTCAGAAAGTTGCAGAAAAATAATCCATAATTCAAATAATGAAGACAGATTGACAAACAGGCAAACGAACAAAGACACGTCATGCTTGCTTGGATGAAATGTATAAAAACTATGCGTGTTTTTAGTTGCTGCTTTATTTGTTTCGTATTAGTTTTTTTCCCTACGTTCAAATAAGAGATAAGATTTGTTTTGTTGTTTGAAGTCTTAGTAGAGAAGACAGTATTTTATTATTTATGAGTGCGGTAATTTAAGTTCATTCTCTATAACAACGGAGTCTCTTGAATGTCAAAGAGGACATCTTTTTGAATAAAAGGTTTATAAAAAAGCTCCCTTTGTATCTTACATGACAATTATAATACGGCAGGATTAATACTAATTGAATTCTCCTTTTCAGGAGTATGATCCTAGATTGAACATAGCCAATTGTCATGGATATTGGGATACATCTAGTTTTATTAAATTTTTACCTTCAGTTACCCCACGTTATCAGAAATATCGATCAGTTCAAATATACATACTGAAATAAAAACAGTATTATTTTTAAAGTAAACTCAATGATATAAAATATTAATAGCTGAAGAAAGGTCTGGAAGAACCGCGTCTTTAAATAATAGTATTAATGGGATGTTTAAAAGGTCGTTAAATTCATAATGTATGTACATAAATAAAAATATATTTTATTGTCAACTTCTCTACCATTAGGACTCCATTAACAACAACCCCAGACACTGTTTTATTTATACCCCGTACCGTACAATTTACTAGGTTATTATTTTACAAAAATTGTATCTTTAAGTCCATTTCCCACGGCATTAAGGTTCAAAATCGCGTGAATAATCGCATGATAAAATCGTAAAAATAGCGTTTTTTCCATTTTTTCGGGGTCAGTTTTGCGTCTATCAAAAAACTTTTACGGTTATTCCCTAGATTTTAATGCATATTATCAGCACAAAAAAATTTTACTCCTCGACTTTCGGGAAACGAGATTTCGTCTTGCGGAAAAAAGATCAGAGGTGTTTTTCATTTTTTTTTGAGAAATCTATACATGATATAAAAAATCTTTTACGGTTATTCACTAAATAAATATTCAATACATTTACCCTATTTTGTTCCAAAGCATATTTAGTAACGGTTGTCGAGATATAAGGTCTCCCGTTTTTAGAAATTTTAGAAATGTCGGTATTCATACTCTTAAAATGACATCGCTATTTTTAAATATCGTCGTAGGTACATATATAGTCTTATAACTAGGTTATTGTGGGGTAGTTTTAAATTATTCTTTAGCATGCGAAATAAACATTTTACAAATGAACAGGAAGTCAAAGCTTCGTCTCAATATTTCGCAAGTATTCTAACTCTCTCGTGAAATTTCCAAATATCTTTGTCGAACTCCTTGACGGGAATGTGCCCCGCAATACTTTAACAGCAACATTATAATATTGAGAGGTACTTGTTGACGTTTTGTGTTGCACTCTACGTTTTAAATATTTTAAACCAGTCTTCGTGTTGAGAATTTGTGTGATTTCTTGCTTGGTGATAGAGTTGGACATTGACATTCTACGTGAGTGATAAGACTTTGTTTTTTCTACTGCCATTCTGTGATATTCTTTATTAGAATTTGATTATCGTAGTATTGTCGCTGGATTATTGCGGTAGGACGCAAATGTACCGCCGGCATTCATTCATTAAAATCTACGTACACTAATACTTACTGGGCGTAGTAAACTGCCGTATACAGGGTATTCTGTTTGACTGTAATATCCTTTCGCAAATTTGTCTATATACTTCTATGACTACAATGGATCCAAACGTGGTTCAGCTGATCACGGAAGCATCTAACATGTTGAACAACATGCAGCTGGCACTTATGAGTGCCAACAATTCTGCGGTAAAGGCGGTTAAGGAGCTGTCCTCGAAATTGCTACCCGCGACAGCGGGATTGGCGAAGGCCGTGTCGCAGATTGGGGTGCTCGCCGGCAAGATGGAGGGGGAGCTTCAGGTATTTAAGAGCAAATCTTTTTCGCTGAACCAAAGTGACCCTGGGGGTGCTAAGTGTGGCTCTGTCATCGATGCGATTGGCGAACTGGAAGAACGGCGTGAAAAATCCAAGAACGTACTGCTTATGAATGTTCCGGAGAGCACGGTATCTACCCGGGCCCAGAAGTTGAAGGATGATCACAACACTGTCGTAAACATTGTCAAAAGGTTTGATGCTGTCAAAACAGATAGGGTCAATGTATCCAGAATTGGGAGAGAGGCAGCCGATAAAATGAGACCCATTAAGGTATCCTTTGCTGATTCGTCGGAAGCTAGATTTGTAATGCAGAATGGTAAACTACTCGAAGATGGTGTACGAGTGAAAGCTGATTTAACAATCGCACAGAGGGAGCAGCTTCGAGGACTATGGAGTGAGGTCGACGAAAGGCGGGCAGCGGGTGAAGAAGATCTGACCGTGAAATTCTTTGATTCGGTTCCAAAAATTGTAAAGATACGAAAAAACTTCGCAAGAGGATCAGCACAACCGCTTACTATCAGAACGTCCGAGGAGTAAACACAAAGTTGTCCGATTTGTTTGCCAGTGCATCCTTAACTTCTTATGATCTATTGTTTATTACAGAGACTTGGCTGAGTGAGGGTGTGCATGGTGGGGAGCTCGGTTTTGATCGTTATTGTGTGTATAGGAGAGATCGTGATCGTAGAATGAGTGGTAAAAAGACGGGAGGGGGTGTAATGATCTGTATCGCAAAAAAGTTTAGGTCCTGTCTAATAAAGTGTTCACACACATCAATAGAACAAATATTTGTTAAAATTATCCTCCCGCTAGGAATTTTAATTGTAGGATGTGTGTATATTCTACCGAAATCTAGCGCTGAAATCTATGCTAATCATTGTGAGGATCTGGAAAAGATCCGTTTTAAATATCCGGAGGCAAAAATTTTGATAACCGGGGATTACAATCTTCCCAATGCTGAATGGAATATGAGTGATTCTGAAGTAATGAATGATGATGATGAATGTACTACTGAAATAAAAAATATGTCCTCATTCCTAAGTTTGGCTCAATGTAATGTAGTGCGTAATAATCGCAACAGAATGTTAGATTTGATATTTTCCGACATAGATAATTTCAATGTAAGTAAGGCAACGGATGTTATTCTGAAGATTGATCCTATTCACCCTCCTTTGGAGATGGACTTTATTTTGGACTATGAAACTGAGAGCTTGTCAGATAGCGTCGTTAGAAATTTTAAATTGTGTGATTACAACTCCTTAAACAGCCATCTTTCTGTTGCTGATTGGTCATTTCTGGACACAAGTGTCGATACAAACGAGGTAGTCTCTAAGTTTTACAACATAATGAACGCCTCCATTGAAAATTTTGTACCTCTTAAACGGCCTGTACGCAGTACATATCCCAAATGGTTTACGCGCGAACTTATTGCTAAGATAAACTCAAAAAAGAGATTGCATATCCAATACAAGATTACGAAAAGTTCTAACGATTACGAGGCATTTAGCTTGGTAAGAAAGGAGTGTCAAACGCTTTCGAAGAGACTGAAGCTTGAGTATTACAAAAACATCGAGGATCAGTTACCGGGTACGTCTGTAAATCTATACAAGCTAGCCAAATCTTTGAAAGATGATCACAGTAACTATCCCAAAATAATGCATTTTAATGGTGAGTCTGCCAATAGTGTAGCTAACATTGCGGAATTATTTAGAAGGTTCTTCATGTCAATTTACGAGGATGTTCCTATGAATCATGACAACCCTATGCTCCCAATGACTGAAAAGATTCATATTCCGCGTATACTTTTTTCTGTATCGGACGTTAAGCGTGGCATTGACTCACTTGATGCCGGCAAATCTGCGGGTCCTGATCAGTTGCCGCCAGTATTATTAAAGGAATGTTCAGCTGTTTTGTGTGGGGTACTGCAAAGGATCTTCAATATTTCTATTGAGTCAGGGATTTTTCCGACAGCTTGGAAGTCAAGCCATATTATTCCCATTTTTAAAAAAGGTGACAAGTCTGACATTACTAACTATCGTCCAATATGTATACAATCCTGCATACCCAAACTGTTTGAATGTATTCTTCTTAGTAAGATTAAGAATAGTCTAACGCTGGCCATATCAGACCAACAGCACGGTTTCATGCAAAATCGATCGACTTTGACAAACCTTTTGGGATTTCACTGTGATATCATGGATACTTTGGTAGATGGGGGGCAGGTGGATTGTATATATACAGATTATTCGAAAGCTTTCGATCGTGTTTCTCACGCATTACTGTTGGCAAAACTCCGGTCGCTTGGTGTTGATGGAGCGCTCCTTGCGTGGTTTTCAAGTTATCTCGCTGGGAGAGATCTTAGGGTATGTGTATCGGGCGTGGTCTCCTCCTCATTTTTAGCCGGGAGCGGCGTACCGCAGGGCTCGCACCTCGGGCCCATCCTTTTCAACTTGTTTGTCAACGACCTTCTGAGTGAGTTTGACGGGGTGGAATTTGTCATGTTCGCCGACGACTTAAAAATCTATAAGACAATTGGTGGTATTGAGGATTGCGAAGCATTGCAAAGAAATATCGATGTGCTTTTTGGTTGGTGCGCTGATAACGATCTGAAGCTAAATATAGAAAAATGTCAAGTAATGCGATTCCATAGGATCAAGAAGCCCATCGTGTACTCGTATTCGATTGATGGTGAACAGCTTGAATCAGTTAAACAAATAAAAGACTTGGGGGTAGTATTGGACGCTGGTTTGACGTTCGTTCCGCACATAAATACAATGATGGATAGGGCTCTCAGAACGTTGGGGTTCGCTCTGCGACTGTGTGGAAATTTCCACAACATACAGACCTTTGTAACTATTTTTGTGAGTCTGGTGAGGCCGATTGTTGAGTACAACTCCGTGCTGTGGTCTCCATACTATGCAGTACATATGAATACCATTGAGAGAGTCCAGAACAAATTGCTCCGATTTATTAATTATAAGCTGGGCATACCTGCGGAGGACATAGATTACAAACGGCTCAGGGAAACATACAAACTTGCGTCGCTTTCGGCCCGAAGGCGTGTTTCTGATATGACCTTTTTGTGCAAGCTTATTGGAGGTATGATCGATGCGCCCCGGTTGCTGGAAAGAATAGAACTGCGAGTTCCGCAGAGAAGCACGCGCAGCAGGATCACATTTAATACGGCAAATTGTACGACCAACTACTCCTATAATGCGCCTGTGCAGCGCCTGCTCAGGGAAGCAAACGATCTAGATGATATTGATATATTTTCTACAAGTACAAAATGCTTAAAAAATTTACTAAATAAAAAATACGGTTAATCCGAACTCCCTGTATGATGTTTCATGTTGTTCGATTGACGTTAGGCTGGCCACAAACGTCCCGAAGTTCAGTTCCGGAATCGACCGTTTTGCAAAAAGGTTCCGACCAAAACCTCTTTCTGAATTTAAAATCGGGGTGACGCTGAATTCAGAGAGAGGTTTTGATCGGAACTTTTTTGCAAAACGGTCGATTCCGGAACTGAACTTCGGGACGTGTGTGGCCAGGCTTACTATTTTGGATTGGTTGGTTTACTGTATGTGTGTGCTGACTGTCTTTGGAGAGTATATCGTATGAATGTATATGGTGTGTATTTGTGTGGTGTGGATGGCGGTGTGTGTGTGTGAGAATTGATGTATGTACTTTCTCTGTGTTTTGTTGCAGTAATATGGCAGTAATGCCTAATCTGTGGCCTAATCATCCGATGCACTGGTGAAATATATAATGAATTTTTTATACTTTCTTACGTTTTTAAAGTCTTGTTGTTTGATTCGCGGTCTTTGTGATTGCTCCTTGGACAAATATTATTTGCTATTTGCTCTGTCGTGAATGAATTATTTTGTTTTTTTTTCTCTCTCTTATTATATTTTCTATGTATAATATAAGTACTTGTGTTTATAATGGAAATGTAAATGCAACTTTGTTGCGTAGAACAACATAAATAAATAAAATAAATAAATAAATAAATAAATAAACATTATCATTACCATCCGTCTCGATCAGTCCACAGTCACAAAGGGGATGTTCGCTCTTACCCCATTTGTGGGGAAGGTGCCCACATTTCTCGTAACGTGACCTAAATTTTAATTTACTGTTGAACATCTTTAAAGCAGAACCATATTTTTGCAACCGTGAAATACTTTATGGTTAGATTCCATACAGAACCTATGCGTAATGGATGCATATTTAATCAATTAGTTCATTGAGTTGAAAAATTGCTTCTAGGTAGCTACTAAAATGTAATATACATTGGAATTTATTCACCAATACTATTCATACAAATAAAAAAAATAGCAAATTTAACACAACGAGAAATTATGTACAGTACTGTCAGGCGAATGGATGCGATGAATTCGAGTACCGACTACCGATTTACTCCACTAACACATCATAAACATTTCTTGTATACAGTTGTGTATAGATTCTACAAAGCTGAAAAATGTACGTTCTTTAATCGTGGATCCTCAACATTTTTGGTTTCGTCAAATACACGTATTTTTGGACTTCAATTAATGCTTAAACGACGCAGAATATCTTGTACTTTAATTTATAAGAAAACAATATTTAGCTAGAATGCATCGTTTAGAAGTTATTAGTGAAAAACTGAAAAAAGTACAAAAATGTTTCGGTTTTTGGGTCACCCTGTACTTAGCACAAGCGCAAATTCGATGCAAACTTCAAAAAACCTTCTTTGCATATTAATGAAGCGATTAAAACAGTTTCCAGCTTTCCGAGAATTATTTACGCTATAAATCTCGTTTTCCTGGGTTACTACTAATGTATTGAGTTTCATAGATTTTGTTTTCTACCCACAAACATAAACACTTTAAAGTTGGCCAAAAAATTGTTTCATGAAATACAAAACACATTGATTGTCAGCATCAGATTCAAACTCGGCTTGAAAATTGGCATCGTGTACTTCTAAATACGGGGGCAAATAATACATAGTTGATCATCGTGTATGTCTAAATGAGTAGTGGACACATAATTGACTATTGTGTAAGATGTCATGTGTGGACAAGTTGAGAATCTCATTCAGTTACTCCAAGGGTCAGCATTAAAATATGGAATTATTAATAGCAAGTTAACCTTTTACTTGTATTTGTCAGATTTCAAGTACATCACGCACTAACTTCATAACTTAATAAGAGTTTTAAATAATATTGACTTAATATTGAACGTGACAAAACACGGCTATTAAATTTTCAATAGGTTTCACAGGTCCGTCGTCCACAGGACCATTGAGTCCGCATTGCAAGATTGTTCGAAATAAATTTCTCGAAAGAGAATTGCTCGAAATACCTGGGTAAAAGTTCCTCTAAAATCAATCTTTGCAAAATAGTCGTTTGATGAATAAACCGCGATGTTGATTTTAGTGTAATTTATCCAATTTATTTGTAAAAATAGCAGAAATTATATGTGACCCAATAAAAATCTGGGACTATGAAATACCTATACACACATATTAATAAATTGATTTGCCTAGTATAATTACGAGTACCTTCTTCATAATGTCGCAGTAATATTATATAATCATCACGCAAAAGATAGGTACTATAATATTTTGCACCATGACGAACCTGCATTTCGAGATGCGTCAATGAATGCTATTTTATTTTATTTTATTTAAACTTAAAGTAAACAACAAACACATATAAATATACAAAATGGACATAGTACAGATTACAAAACGTTGTTCACTAGGGCGAGCTTATCGCAAAACTGCGATTTCTTCCAGTTAACCTCAGGAAAAAACAGAAATTGAACAAAAATATTGGAAAAAACAGAAAAAGGAAATTGAATAAAAAATACATACGAAGTAGAAAATATATATACATAACTACATATGTGAGAAAAAAAAACAAATAAAAACGGAATAAAAAAAAATAATAATAATTTTCGAGAAATGAGTTTCGAGCAAAATTTCGAAATCGAGGTATTTACCCTAAACTTGCCATTTTGCAGACTCTCCGTTATGTTAATATTTTCAAAATAATTTATGAAGGGAATTTGCTTATATATAATAAATTATGATTTTATGTAAGGTGTAGTAGTTGATGTCGCGATAAATAACGTTTTAATATAAATATGATGTTGTACCGGTTAGGTTTAGTATGATTTAAGAGCCCTCATAAAATAATTTAAACAAATATATTATCTTCACCGCTTTGTCTTAAGTGACACTAATAAAAAAGTGATAAATTACTCGTAAATTTTATATATTTTTAGCCAAATCTTAACTCATATTCAACTCGGTTTTGTTATCGTGTATACATGTGATAGATCTTGTGTCTCCAGACCATCGAGTTTACTTGTCGATTCTATGATAAAAATCCCTTCAATAAAGTTCAAACTTGCTGTAGTCCATGAATTTTTCTTGTTAAAGACAACTAAGCTGTCAGAAACGAAAGTTCAAAGTTTTAAATGACGATAAAATGTAAAATTGCACCACACTACCACAAACTTATATTGACAAAGTACATTACAAGATAAAATTGAATATACAATTTCAGATGATTTTTCAATTTTATTTCATTTCATTTCATATCTTTACAATGATTGGCATGAATAGAAGAAGAGGCGTGAGGAAGTACGTGACATGAATGCTCCTGTGTTGAGAAAGTAACGGAAAAAAATGTATAATTAGAGGCAGGGAAGTCTGGCGTTCTGTCTCATTCTGTAATATTTCGACATTTTTAACTTAAAAGGGTCTCCCTGTAGAGTACGTAATTCTAAAATGTGGAAACTCCAAAGCAGCATGTTTTCCTTAGGTCAAATAGATTCATCACTTGTCTCTGAAAACTTAGACGCGTTAATAACACTTTCAGCAAAGTTTCAAAAGTCGCTACTACATGTTTTATTACATGTTTTATTCCCAGGTGACTTTGAGGCCATACATCAAATGAAAAATTTCCAAAACAGGACGCTGTACTGGAGGGTTGGGTTGATAGATTAGTCGTTATATTTTTTTGTATGAAAGGAAATGACTAATGGCTATATCCCACGGTCCGTGAATCCTGCTTCGTCCGTAGATTCGCATGCCGTGGGAAGGAGTGAGTCCGTGAATCTACAGACTTTTTCATAGCGATTTGTATGGCGGTACGTGATATCGCAGACGTGCACGGATCGTGGGAAATAGGTTGCCTGTGAATCTGCGGACACGCCTTGATGAATCCAGATGAATCCGTCTAATCCATAGCGTTTGGATAACTTGCAATACAAGTGTTGAATCCAATATACATATACGTAGATATTTCTTTAGGAAACATCCCAAACAGACAGTTTTTTTCATTTTATTTCTTCTTTTCTATTTTAAAATGTATTTTAATTAAAATTAAACTTTTTTTTCAATTATTTCAATGTTAATTTATAGTTTGATAATTACAAAATGTGTAATATAATTATGTGTGTGTGTGAGGGTGTGTGTGTGTGTGTGTGTGTGTGTGTGTGTGTGTGTGTGTGTGTGTGTGTGTGTGTGTGTGTGTGTGTGTGTGTGTGTGTGTGTGTGTGTGTGTGTGTGTGTGTGTGTGTGTGTGTGTGTGTGTGTGTGTGTGTGTGTGTGTGTGTGTGTGTGTGTGTGTGTGTGTGTGTGTGTGTGTGTGTGTGTGTGTGTGTGTGTGTGTGTGTGTGTGTGTGTGTGTGTGTGTGTGTGTGTGTGTGTGTGTGTGTGTGTGTGTGTGTGTGAGGGTGTGTGTGTGTGTGTGTGTGTGTGTGTGTGTGTGTGTGTGAGGGTGTGTGTGTGTGTGTGTGTGTGTGTGTGTGTGTGTGTGAGAGAGAGGGTGTGTGTGTGTGTGAGGGTGTGTGTGTGTGTGTGTGTGTGTGTGTGTGTGTGTGTGTGTGTGTGTGTGTGTGTGAGGGTGTGTGTGTGTGTGTGTGTGTGTGTATGTGTGTGAGTGTGTGTGTGTGTGTGTGTGTGTTGATTCTCACAAAATAAAAAACGTTTTATTAAAAAATATAATTATGTATATATTTATGTAGGTACCTATTAGCTTATTACGTTACTTCATTTTCTATAGTATAACTATTAAACGTAATACATATATATTCCATTTGTCGCCGCCCACAAGTTTTTTGTGTATATGAGTAAAAAGGCGTGTGGATGGAACGTTTGTCTTGGCTCGTTTACGTAACAGACCGTTGACGCCTTTTTACACATGAACGCAAAAAACTCGTAGACGCTCGCAAGCGTGTGGCGGCGACATTAACTTTTACTTAAAGTATTATACCGAATCGGTAGGTATTACCTATATAATTGGCACCAGGAATGTCGTCACAGTCTTTTCCCACGGCATTAAGGTTCAAAATCGCGTGACAATCGCATGATAAAATGGTAAAAATAGCGTTTTTTTAATTTTTTGAGGTTAATTTTGCGTCTATCAAAAAACTTTTACGGTTATTCCCTAGGTTTTAATGCATATTATCAGTACAAAAAAAATTTTACTCAACGACTTTCAGGAAACGAGTTTCCGTCTTTCGGAAAAAAGATCAGAGGTGTTTTCCATTTTTTTTTTTGAGAAATCTATACAAGATATAAAAAATCTTTTACGGTTATATACGGTTATATAAAGGTTCAATGCATCTACCCTATTTTGTTCCAAAGCATAATTAATAACGGTTGTCGAGATAGAAGGTCTCCCGTTTTTAGAAATTTTTGAAATGTCGGTATGCATACTCTTAACATTACTTACTGTAAATTAATACTGATTCAAAAGTTATTCATAGGTACAAAAATACATAATACAAGAATATGATACTAAATTGATAACATGTAGCTACCTACATTAACTGAAAATAACGTGTTGTAATTTTTGCTAGTCGGGTAATTTGTATATTTTTGTAACAATTTTACAATAAAAATAATTATTATTCGATATATTTTCGGATATATATTCACTAACAACGAGGGTTGTCAACCGTACTAGAGTATAATAATAATATTGAAAGTGAGTTGCAAGAAATATATGGATCGCAAAATACTATATATTTTTTTTTTGGCAACATTAAAACTAAGAAAATATCAACCAAATCCGCTTCACTTGTAAAATTTAAACGCAGTTTAAGAATTATATCATTGCCTGCAGTTTTCGACTGACGAATGAGTGTGTAATTTACATTAATTTGAAAATTGAGAAAACCACACTTTTCTAGCAAATAAAAATATTATAAAATTCAAGCAGTTCATAAAATGACAGTTTTTATTTAAATAGATAAGTAGATATTTATTTATTTATTGCACATGGAACAGATACAGTCACAAAAACAAACATTGGCAGGTACATTAATACAAAAATATCAATACACAAGACCAATTACATCCGTTCACAATTAGCACACACGCAAAACAAATAGATTACATTACATAGTTAAAAATATATATCTTATATCTATAAAACATTTATGGTAGGGAAGGAGGAAGCATGGGAAGAGGAAGAAAGGAGGGGATAATGAAGGAAGCAACAAAAAAAGAGTTAAGAACTGATATCAAGAACAATAAGATAATGTGTATGTTTTCTTTTATTTTCATAAAATTATCGAATTACACCCTGATACATATTTGTATACTTCATAACAAGCTTAAAAGCTTGTGTCGTGAAGTGGGGTATGTCGGCATCGAGGATCGAGCGCGTTAGCAACCAGGCTTCCGATAACTTTTTAAAATTACTTATTGATGCAGATGGAATAATCAGCTGAAAAAATGTTGACAACCCTACTTACATGTTTCAGCGCGTGTATACACAACGGTTTCCGAAGAAAAACCCATAGGAGTATTTACGATGATGTAGTATGAACCCCAAAAAACACAAAAACCCTTCAGAAATATGACGTACTTAATGTAGTTCTGGACAATTTACATCCAGACCTGCATTAAATTGTACCACAAATTTGTTATAGTTTTGTATTGTCTATGTGTTTATTGCTTTCATTCTTTTTTGTTGTGTTTATTGATTTATTGCATTTGATTTTGTGTTTGTAAACCTGACGATTCCAAGTGCCTTAAATATGGTCTACAGATGATTAAAAACCAATAAAAAATCCTCAAATAATAAAAGCTTAAACTTTTTAGTTGGATTTCAGTAGATGAATTATTTATAAAATGTTGAAATCATTGTCTATCCCATTTTAGATCCGCTTGCTTATTCGTATTTTTTAATCTATTCTAGTTCCAAATATAATTTACTCGAATACTAATCGATACAATTAATTTTATTTACAAAATTCAATTAGATTTGTGCTTTTATCCCTAAAAAAAATCCTGTGTGGCTTTTGTACGGCTTTTGTGGGGTTTATTTATTTTGAGCAATATGCTTATGGGTTTCGTACTGTTACAATATACAACGAGAGTGAAAGAGATGCAGACACCCGCATGATTCGAAAAATAAAAATCAAAATAAATAATGTATAAATTTAGATTCCCCAGTTGCCTTAGAGTGGGGAACATTATATTTTCTTATTATTTATTGAATTCATTTTTCTGGAATTTTGTTACATCGAATTATAAGTCCATGTGGTGCATTTTATCAGTATGATGCCAATCTTTCAAATGTCTCCCTTCAAAAATTATGTACCTAATCTATTAGTCTAAATAACACACGAATGATAAAGAAATTATAATTTTATTTAAAATGAAAAAAAGTTTAAGGTACCAATCATTATATTTTTCTAATACCACGGACCTGAAACAGCACAATTTTTGCACTGTTACTGGGCCGGTATTCTTTTATTCTGATAATATCGACATTAATAATATTAAAAATAAATAAATAAATTATTTAATGGGTTCTCTAATTTCCAGTTATGGCAGTCATTTTTTCCCGTACAAAATAAATATAATGTACACCCCGACATAATGCGCCCGCTACACGCTCGCGAGTCACCGCGACCTTTTGGTGTTCATGAGTAAAAAGGGGTGCGGATGGATCGTTTGTCTTGACATGTACGTAACCGACCGTTAACGCCTTTTTACTCATGAACACCAAAAGGTCGTGGTGACTCGCGAGCGTGTAGCGGGCCCATAACGGGACTGAGAGAGATTAGCAGCTAATTTGAGAAAAACCGGTGTTGAAAAATAACGCGTGATACAAGATACAAAAACTCCGTGTGACAAACTTTAAAAAATATCACCCACAAACAAGTTTAATTAATGCCGCAGGCAATGCTTTCTTTTATTATTTTTTTACTAAATTACAATTAATATTGGTGTAAAGACAATAATTTATTCTCGTACCTGATCGATCTAATTTTTAAACACAAAAACAGAATTAGTATATATTCAACAGTATGACAGAGATAATTATTATTATCTATTTATTATATTATATATTTATTTATTTATTGCTTCAACGGACTCAAGATATTTTCAAAATTTACAACGTTAAAGTTAAAAATATTAATACAATGAATTATTATATTATTATAAAAATAGGGAACTATTTCCCCATACCCCGTGCACGAAATCATCCATCCGGAAGGGATTAATCCAGATTCGCGTACGAATCCGGATTCACTTGTCGTGGGAAGGCACCCTAATGGCTATATCCCACGGAAGGTGAATCCTGCTTCGTCCGTAGATTCGCATGCCGTGGGAAGGAGTGAGTCCGTGAATCTACAGACTTTTTCATAGCGATTTGTATGGCGGTACGTGATATCGCAGACGTGCACGGATCGTGGGAAATAGGTTGCCTGTGAATCCGCGGACACGCCTTGATGAATCCAGATGAATCCGTCTAATCCATAGCGTTTGGATAACTTGCAATACAAGTGTTGAATCCAATATACATATACGTAGATATTTCTTTAGGAAACATCCCAAACAGACAGTTTTTTTCATTTTATTTCTTCTTTTCTATTTTAAAATGTTTTTTAATTAAAATTAAACTTTTTTTTCAATTATTTCAATGTTAATTTATAGTTTGATAATTACAAAATGTGTAATATAATTATGTGTGAATGTGTGTGTGTGTGTGTGTGTGTGTGTGTGTGTGTGTGTGTTGATTCTCACAAAACAAAAAACGTTTTATTAAAAAATATAATTATGTATATATTTTTGTAGGTACCTATTAGCTTATTACGTTACTTCATTTTCTATAGTATAACTATTAAACGTAATACATATATATTCCATTTGTAACCGCCCACAAGTTTTTTGTGTATATGAGTAAAAAGGCGTGTGGATGGAACGTTTGTCTTGGCTCGTTTACGTAACAGACCGTTGACGCCTTTTTACTCATGAACGCAAAAAACTCGTAGACGCTCGCAAGCGTGTGGCGGCGACATTAACTTTTACTTAAAGTATTATACCGAATCGGTAGGTATTACCTATATAATTGGCACCAGGAATGACGTCACAGTCTTTTCCCTCGGCATTAAGGTTCAAAATCGCGTGACAATCGCATGATAAAATGGTAAAAATAGCGTTTTTTTAATTTTTTGAGGTTAATTTTGCGTCTATCAAAAAACTTTTACGGTTATTCCCTAGGTTTTAATTCATATTATCAGTACAAAAAAAAATTTTACTCAACGACTTTCAGGAAACGAGTTTCCGTCTTTCGGAAAAAAGATCAGAGGTGTTTTCCATTTTTTTTTAGAAATCTATACAAGATATAAAAAATCGTTTACGGTTATATGCGGTTATATAAAGGTTGAATGCATCTACCCTATTTTGTTCCAAAGCATAATTAATAACGGTTGTCGAGATAGAAGGTCTCCCGTTTTTAGAAATTTTTGAAATGTCGGTATGCATACTCTTAACATTACTTACTGTAAATTAATACTGATTCAAAAGTTATTCATAGGTACAAAAATACATAATACAAGAATATGATACTAAATTGATAACATGTAGCTACCTACATTAACTGAAAATAACGTGTTGTAATTTTTGCTAGTCGGGTAATTTGTATATTTTTGTAACAATTTTACAATAAAAATAATTATTATTCGATATATTTTCGGATATATATTCACTAACAACGAGGGTTGTCAACCGTACTAGAGTATAATAATAATATTGAAAGTGAGTTGCAAGAAATATATGGATCGCAAAATACTATATTTTTTTTTTGGCAACATTAAAACTAAGAAAATATCAACCAAATCCGCTTCACTTGTAAAATTTAAACGCAGTTTAAGAATTATATCATTGCCTGCAGTTTTCTACTGACGAATGAGTGTGTAATTTACATTAATTTGAAAATTGAGAAAACCACACTTTTCTAGCAAATAAAAATATTATAAAATTCAAGCAGTTCATAAAATGACAGTTTTTATTTAAATAGATAAGTAGTTATTTATTTATTTATTGCACATGGAACAGATACAGTCACAAAAACAAACATTGGCAGGTACATTAATACAAAAATATCAATACACAAGACCAATTACATCCGTTCACAATTAGCACACACGCAAAACAAATAGATTACATTACATAGTTAAAAATATATATCTTATATCTATAAAACATTTATGGTAGGGAAGGAGGAAGCATGGGAAGAGGAAGAAGAAGAGGAAGAAAGGAGGGGATAATGAAGGAAGCAACAAAAAAAGAGTTAAGAACTGATATCAAGAACAATAAGATAATGTGTATGTTTTCTTTTATTTTCATAAAATTATCGAATTACACCCTGATACATATTTGTACACTTCATAACAAGCTTAAAAGCTTGTGTCGTGAAGTGGGGTATGTCGGCATCGAGGATCGAGCGCGTTAGCAACCAGGCTTCCGATAACTTTTTAAAATTACTTATTGATGCAGATGGAATAATCAGCTGAAAAAATGTTGACAACCCTACTTACATGTTTCAACGCGTGTATACACAACGGTTTCCGAAGAAAAACCCATAGGAGTATTTACGATGATGTAGTATGAACCCCAAAAAACACAAAAACCCTTCAGAAATATGACGTACTTAATGTAGTTCTGGACAATTTACATCCAGACCTGCATTAAATTGTACCACAAATGTGTTATAGTTTTGTATTGTCTATGTGTTTATTGCTTTCATTCTTTTTTGTTGTGTTTATTGATTTATTGCATTTGATTTTGTGTTTGTAAACCTGACGATTCCAAGTGCCTTAAATATGGTCTACAGATGATTAAAAACCAATTAAAAATCCTCAAATAATAAAGCTTATACTTTTTAGTTGGATTTCAGTAGATGAATTATTTATAAAATGTTGAAATCATTGTCTATCCCATTTTAGATCCGCTTGCTTATTCATATTTTTTAATCTATTCTAGTTCCTAATATAATTTACTCGAATACTAATCGATACAATTAATTTTATTTACAAAATTCAATTAGATTTGTGCTTTTATCCCTAAAAAAAATCCTGTGTGGCTTTTGTACGGCTTTTGTGGGGTTTATTTATTTTGAGCAATATGCTTATGGGTTTCGTACTGTTACAATATACAACGGGAGTGAAAGAGATGCACATACCCGCATGATTCGAAAAATAAAAATCAAAATAAATAATGTATAAATTTAGATTCCCCAGTTGCCATAGAGTGGGGAACATTATATTTTCTTATTATTTATTGAATTATTTTTTCTGGAATTTTGTTACATCGAATTATAAGTCCATGTGGTGCATTTTATCAGTATGATGCCAATCTTTCAAATGTCTCCCTTCAAAAATTATGTACCTAATCTATTAGTCTAAATAACACACGAATGATAAAGAAATTATAATTTTATTTAAAATGAAAATAAGTTTAAGGTACCAATCATTATATTTTTCTAATACCACGGACCTGAAACAGCACAATTTTTGCACTGTTACTGGGCCGGTATTCTTTTATTCTGATAATATCGACATTAATAATATTAAAAATAAATAAATAAATTATTTAATGGGTTCTCTAATTTCCAGTTATGGCAGACATTTTTTCCCGTACAAAATAAATATAATGTACACCCCGACACATAATGCGCCCGCTACACGCTCGCGAGTCACCGCGACCTTTTGGTGTTCATGAGTAAAAAGGGGTGCGGATGGATCGTTTGTCTTGACATGTACGTAACCGACCCTTGACGCCTTTTTACTCATGAACACCAAAAGGTCGTGGTGACTCGCGAGCGTGTAGCGGGCCCATAACGGGACTGAGAGAGATTAGCAGCTAATTTGAGAAAAACCGGTGTTGAAAAATAACGCGTGATACAAGATACAAAAACTCCGTGTGACAAACTTTAAAAAATATCACCCACAAACAAGTTTAATTAATGCCGCAGGCAATTCTTTCTTTTATTTTTTTTTACTAAATTACAATTAATATTGGTGTAAAGACAATAATTTATTCTCGTACCTGATCGATCTAATTTTTAAACACAAAAACAGAATTAGTATATATTCAACAGTATGACAGAGATAATTATTATTATCTATTTATTATATTATATATTTATTTATTTATTGCTTCAACGGACTCAAGATATTTTCAAAATTTACAACGTTAAAGTTAAAAAGTTAAAAATATTAATACAATGAATTATTATATTATTATAAAAATAGGGAACTATTTCCCCATACCCCGTGCACGAAATCATCCATCCGGAAGGGATTAATCCAGATTCGCGTACGAATCCGGATTCACTTGTCGTGGGAAGGCACCCTAAGACGTATCTATAAGTTTTCGCTTTAAGGGCTTTTCACAAATAATGACGTCACAGTCATTTCTCACGGCATTAAGGTTCAAAATCGTGTGAACAATCGCATAATAAAATGGTAAAAATTGGTTAATTTCCATTTTTTGGGGTTAATTTTGCGTCTATCCAAAATTTTTTACAAAATTTTTTACAAAATTAGTACAAAAAAAAATCTAGTCCGCGACTTTCGGAAAACGAGTTTCCGTCTTTCGGAAAAAAGATCAGAGGTGTTTTTAATATTTTTTTTTTGAGAAATTATACAAGATATAAAAAAATCTTTTACTGTTATTCCCTAGATAAATGTTCAATGCATCTACCCTATTTAGTAACGGTTGTCGAGTATAAGGTCTCCCGTTTTTATAAATTTTTGAAATGTCGGTATGCATATTCTCAATAAAAGACGTCGTTAGATTTTATTTCTTACTAGCACGTGTTCTAGAAATAAAGAATTAACATAAAAAAATATTAATAATAATCTCTGCCTAACTAATTATGTCCTTCAACTATCCTCTTGGGGAAAACTCAAGAGGTCATCACCTTTCAATACACGCAGCATTTTTTGCGACTAATAATCTATATTATTAACCAGCCCACACAATCATTAAAAAAATATTGAAGATTTTCTATGAAAGGTATAAATATTTTGAGTAGTTGCCTTTTGAATTGATAGATTTATGTTTTGGAGATTACCATTTGGTATAATAATATATAATATTACAAAATAAAACGCTTGATGCCTCCCAGGCAACAAGGTCACGTCAATATGACGTGAATTGAAGGTCGCCAATTTTCAAATGACGTGATTGTGCATAATCGACGTCATATTTGACGTCATTTTTTTACCTGTGTCGACATTGGTCAAATCTCGACGTCATATTTAACGTCATTTTTAGACGAGTGTCGACATCAGTCAAACCTCGACGTCATATATGACGTCATTTTTTGACGTGTCTCGACATTGGTCAAACACAACGTCATATTTAACGTCATTTTTAGACGAGTGTCGACATCGGTCAAACCTCGACGTCATATATGACGTCATATTTAGACGTGTCTCGACATTGGTCAAACCTCGACGTCATATTTAACGTCATTTTTAGACGAGTGTCGACATCGGTCAAACCTCGACGTCATATATGACGTCATTTTTAGACGTGTCTCGACATTAGTCAAACCTCGACGTCATATTTAACGTCATTTTTTGACGAGTGTCGACATCGGTCAAACCTCGACGTCATATTTAACGTCATTATTTGACCTTTGTCGACATCAGTCAAACACAACGTCATATTTAACGTCATTTTTAGACGAGTCTCGACATTGGTCAAACACAACGTCATATTAAACGTCATTTTTAGACGTGTTTCGACATTGGTCAAACACAACGTCATATTTAACGTCATTTTTAGACGTGTCTCGATATTGGTCAAACCTCGACGTCATATTTAACGTCTTTTTTAGACGTGTCTCGACATTAGTCAAACCTCGACGTCATATTTAACGTCATTATTTGACCTTTGTCGAGATCAGTCAAACACAACGTCATATTTAACGTCATTTTTATACGAGTCTCAACATTGGTCAAACACAACGTCATATTAAACGTCATTTTTAGACGTGTTTCGACATTGGTCAAACACAACGTCATATTTAACGTCATTTTTAGACGTGTCTCGACATTGGTCAAACCTCGACGTCATATTTAACGTCATTATTTGACCTTTGTCGACATCAGTCAAACACAACGTCATATTCAACGTCATTTTTAGACGAGTCTCAACATTGGTCAAACACAACGTCATATTAAATGTCATTTTTAGACGTGTTTCGACATTGGTCAAACACAACGTCATATTTAACATCATTTTTAGACGTGTCTCGACATTGATCAAACACGACGTCATATTTTACGTCATTATTTGACCTTTGTCGACATCAGTCAAACACAACGTCATATTTACCGTCACTTTTTAACGTGTTTCGACATTGGTCAATGCTCGACGTCAAATTAAACGTTATTTTTTTACCTGTGTCAACATTGGTCTAACATAACGTCATATTTGACGTAATTTTGGACCAGATAACCGAAGTTGAGAAGTATTGAAGCCGATTAATACTTGGATGGGTGACCGCTTGCTATTTGATTTTAATTCTAAAAAACATTATAGCGAAACGCATTTGAGGCAGGTCGTACAAAATCATTGGGCATTTTTAATTATATAATTCATATAGAGATTGTGACAGGGATTGCTTCCATTCCACCGACCGCTATAGTACTTACCTACTCTCTGGGTACCTACTCCCTGCTTTTCTTACCTAATTAAATTTATTAAACATGCCGTAATTGTTTTATTTTTTTATGTAATTATCACGTGTTTAATCTAATTAGAATACAGTGTTCCAATTCCCATAAAAATCTAATAAGAATATCGCTACCAGTACCTACAATGTCTTTCGCAGTATAAGAGTAGTGTGAATATGCAACCAATAGTGACAGATATCGCTTTTCGAGTTTAGTTTCGACTTCATCGACATTAAATTTTACAACGATCTTTTTCTAAGACTTATTGTAATAGGTACATAGGTATTTTTGTACACTCACAAATTTATTTTTAAATATCACTCGATATCAAGTGAATTGTCCGAGTAATAATAGAAATTTATTTTTCATAATATACCTACCTACCTACTTACATACCTATTACCTACATATTTAGTTTTTTGTGTAATATTTTGGTTGATACCGTATTAATTCAGATAATACCATTATACCCATACCCAAGTTTATGAGTGTGCATACCGACATTTCAAAAATTTCTAAAAACGGGAGACCTTCTATCTCGACAACCGTTACTAAATATGCTTCGGAACAAAATAGGGTAGATGCATTGAACCTTTATCTAGGAAAAAACCGTAATAGATTTTTTACATCTTGTATAGATTTCTCAAAAAAAAATTAAAAACACCTCTGACCTTTTTTCCGAAAGACGAAAACTCGTTTCCCGAAAGTCGCGGAGTAAGTTTTTTTCTTGTACTGATAATATGCATTAAAATCTAGGGAATAACCGTAAAAGTTTTTTGATAGACGTAAAATTAACCCGAAAAAATGGAAAAAAACCAGTAAAAAAACGCTATTTTTACCATTTTATCATGCGATTGTCACGCAATTTTGAACGTTAATGCCGTGGGAAAAGACTGTGACGTCATTCCTGGTGCCATGACCTTGATAACAATAACTAATTCCACGTTTTTATATGGTAAAAACAAGAATTTTATGCGCGAAGAACCCTAATTTTGAAGATTATTTTCATCGTGTTCTAAAACGCAACAAAATTTGTTGAGGGTTAAGGAGATATTTATATTCTTCTGAAGGTTAATTTATATACGATAAAAAATACGGTTTCTCGAGATACCCTATTTTGGAAAAAGTAAAATCATCATTCCTGTCTTTTAAATAGGTATACTAAGTATTGTTTATTCATCAAAATCCCGAGCATTGCCGGGTACCAAAACTAGTATGAATTCATGTTTACCATGTACCTAATAAAACATCTCTTCCTAGATGCATAGTACGTACATATTTTTTTTTCAATTATTTATTAGTTTCGATTATAGAGAATAATTACTCCTACCAGATACCTATGTAGCTCATGCATCAGAATAGGTAGGATAGGGAAAGATTTTTTCATGGGGTAAGTTGTATTGTAACAGCCAATATAATTAGTCTAAATTTATATACTTACTTAAATATTTGTTTGTTTGTAAGTATATACGAATGTCGAGTAGGTATGTATATTATTTATGCTTGTCCAGGATTCTCATGAAAACCATAGTATTGTCATCTCTTATTTTGTCAAAGTTACTTTGAATATATAATCTAAGCTTTGAATTGAATCAAAAGAGTGTCTAACATATAGGGTGGGTAATGGGTATATAAAATTTCAATTATTGCTATAAGTGTAAAACACAGCTTCTCATACAAACAGCTACTAGGCGGCAACGATGTCCTTGAGTTTTTCTGCACAATATAGAATATAATTCGGGTTGACTGTAAGATATTGCTTTTGCAATAAGTCCGCCTTTTGGCCCACTGCCATTGTCTAGTTTTTGTAACTATGCATGTTTTCTCTGGCCAATAAAGATTTATTTATTTATTTATTGTAAGAGACGCTGACAGATGGTTGACAAAACATTCACAAAATAAAAATCAACATAATAATCAGGCCAACCCTCCAATTAGGAGTGTCTACAGCATGTACATACATGGGTTGACTATTGAAAAAAAAAGTATATAATACTACAACAAAATACTGAAAACACTTAAAATTTATAATTACTGATTACATTCATTTCGTAGATAGTAGGAATCTACGTACAAGGTACATGCCGATATCGTAATTATGACGCAACGTTCGCATACCCGTACTTAGCTGGGTATATCAAGTTAGTATGATCCAGCCAGATTTTGTGGATCAACAGTGTTTTTTGTTTGTTACTATTTCTAAGAAAATCATTGACACTGATACATATGGTGAAGGCCTTGTGAAGGCCAACATAAAAATATGGCAGCAATCTTAGCAACTAGCAAACTTTCTATTCTCTCCTTCCTGTAGCAAACAGTATATAAGACTTAACAGGGCCGTTTTCGGTGAATAGAGAAGTACGATACCAGCTCTCTACTTATAAAAAATAATAGGTCCCACTCCCAATTATTTAAATGCTCACGTAAAAATGGGAGTAGCCATAACCATAAAAAAATATTGATTGGCAAATTACAAAACGGCATAATACACAAGTAGTACATTAATTAAATATCATGTTTTGGAATTTATTATGTTAATTAGAAAGATTTGTGTAATTTATTCGAGCGTCAATTGAAAACAAAAGCACTGTAGACCTCATATTTTGTAAAAAGGTAGCAATGAACATTATTTATTGAAAAGGGACATCTGAGGTTCAGTCCGTAAAATGGGGTGTTTTTCAAAAGACAACATCCCATTTCTCTGCGTGACCAGCCCTGGTCATTAGATATACGTATTGGATATACGTGAGTTGTATTTTTGTCAAGTTATACAAAACCCAAAACAAAGGACAAAAATCTAGTATTCTGTATCAGATCAGATCTCACCAAATGACATAAACATAACACACACAATAAGTATGTATTTACTAAAGCTTATTCACTCTATATTCATTCATTAATCATTATTACTTGGTTAGCATCGCCGCATAATGTAAATTAGAATTGGATGAATATAATATGTAGCATGCTGTAGGTAGGTACTAAGTAAAAGAAATTGACGAATAATTTACCCAGAGATGCTTGAGGGCTTAGATTATATGTTTAATAATTCTATAAAGTTATAAAAGATCCAGTATTTTTTAGTTTAAAAACACAACTGATGACACAACTGTTACCTACTAATTGCTACTATTTTCTATAATCTAAGTTAATATACCTAAAACAACTATAGTAATTTATACCTACTTACCAAACTGCTTGTCTGGGACTAATAAAAGGAAAAGGTTTGCTATTCTATTGCCATTCTGAAAAAAAAAATGAAACTAATATTTACGCTAATTTCAGTAAGCATATAGTAGGTAGTAGCTGCTTAAATTATGACGTATCTGTTTTTTGATCGAAATATGGTATAAATGATAGCTTACCAATAGGGTATTACATCGCACTAGGGTTGCCTATCGAAATCTTGCCGCAACCCACCTGCCGCTCCCCCCCCCGAAAAGGTCCCTCTTCGAGGTTTTTCGTATTTTATAGGAATATGGTAAGAGATAGGAGAAAGTAGTCAATGACAAAAATAATCCTTGCTACATTCTCTACAAAAAATGACAAGTAATTTTTTTTCTTAGAACTAGTAGTTTACCCGCAATGGCCGGTCTAAAACCGAAATTCATTTAAAATACTAAAAAAATGTATTTAAACTAAAGTGGTTGAAAATTGATAAGAGCTACAGGAAAATAGTCAGAGAACGAATTAATAACCATAGTCTTAGCTACAAAACGAGCCATAACTTATTTTCATACATCTAATAATTTCGGAGTTATTGCAATAATATTCAGTGACGAAAATTCTTAAAATTTAGTTTTTCACAAAATAACCAGCGGTATAGCGCCGCAGGCCAAACAATAAAAAAACAAAAATAAATAAATGAACATCAAACAATTTTTTTGAGTTTTTTTTTATTATTTTATTTCCCATATAAGTAGTAGACAAGAACGATTTTAGTAAATTTTATAGCATATTAAATTTTCAACAGTTCTAAAAACTTTTTTGCATTGGACTTAATAAAAAAAGCGTTATGCTTCTCTGAAAATTTATAAGGTCAATATTCAGAATTCAGACTAATTTCGGTAGCGTATAGGTATAGTTGGGAGGTCAGAAACCTAAACTCTGTAGCAGAAGATCGGATTATATCAACAAGATATAAAAAAATCCTGAAGTTTGTTGTTACTTTGATAATGATCATACCTACTCTAATGAAATTAGTCTGCTGAATATTCACCTTTTATAAATTAACAACGAAAAGGTAAAAAAGTTCGACACAATTTTTATTTGAAATTTAATATCCTACAATATTCCAAGAACCCGCTGCTTAAATTATGACGTGTCTGTTTTTTGATCGAAATGTGGTATAACTGATAGCTTACCAATAGGGTATTACATCGCACTAGGGTTGCCTATCAAAATCTTGCAGCAACCCCCCCTGCCCTTCCCCCCCCCCGAAAAGGTCCCTCTTCGCGGTTTTTCGCATTTTATAGGAATGTGGTAAGAGATAGGAGAAAGTAATAAATGACAAAAATAATCCTTGGTAAATTATCTACAAAAAATGTCAAGTCATTTTTTTCATAGGACTAGTAGTTTACCCGTAATGGCCGGTCAAAAAATAGGATAGTTTTTGAAAAAAAAAGAATTGATTTTTTTCTTTCACATTCTTCCACCCATTATCACTAACATTTTATGGAAAAAAATATTTGGCCTGCGGCGCTATATCGCTGGTTATTTTATGAAAAACTAAATTTTAAGAATTTTCGTCACTGAGTTTTATTGCAATAACTCCGAAATTATTAGATGTATGAAAATAAGTTATAGCTCGTTTTGTAGCTAAGACTATGGTAATTAATTCGTTCTCTGACTATTTTTCTGTAGCTCTTGTCGATTTTCAACCAATTTAGTTTAAATACATTTTTAGTATTTTAAATGAATTTCGGTTTTGGACCGGCCATTGCGGGTAAACTGCTAGTTCTACGAAAAAATTAACTCAACATTTTTTGTAGAGAATTTAGCAAGGATTATTTTTGTCATTGACTACTTTCTCCTATCTCTTACCATATTCCTATAAAATGCGAAAAACCTTGAAGAGGGACGTTTTCAGGAGGGGCAGGCGGGGTTGCGGCAAGATTTTGATAGGCAACCCTAGTGCGATGTAATACCCTATTGGTAAGCTATCATTTATACCACATTTCGATCAAAAAACAGATACGTCATAATTTAAGCAGCGGGCTCTGGGGCTACAACAAGCCTACAACTTTTCTAACAACATTTTTCTCTACTACGTACCGTTCTGGAGATAAAAATTGAAAAAATAAATGTGTAGTAGGCAGAGAGGACAGAACCCCAGACCACCTTATCCTTACACACACTCCTTGCTTCTATCATATTTCACATCACTTCTATCATAAAAGGCGTCCATCCTTGAGGATCTGGTCGACATGGTCGATCCAGGTTAACCTTTTTAACCCCACTTTCTCACACTTTTTCGTTTACCCAAATATATCTTTTGAGTCATCATGTCGTCATTCATTCTCTCAACAGGCCCAAACACCGAAGTTTATTCACTTCATTCTAGTTATAACTATATAGGATGAAGTTCATTTTTATCCTTTTAAGAATAGATAGATAAACCTACGAAAATTGTAGGTTATTGGGTAAACGAAAAGGCACTTCAAAATATGGCCCCAGAGTATATTTCAGAGCTCTGTCTCCGACAAACCATAAACCCACTCGGACAAAACCTCTAAGCTAGAAGTCGTAAACCTAAACGCGAAGCCCAATTATTTGAGCCGCGCATTCATTGCGGCAGGTCCTTCAGCCTGGAATGGACTTCCTGCAGATATCAGAGAGGCAAAAATGTTAACAGGGTTTAAAGGTCTATTAAAAACATATTTATTTTAGAAAATCCTTCCCAACAATAAGGGATTAGGAACTCAGAGCGCCCTTGAGGTGGGAATACCCACAAAACGGCGCGACATAAATTGTCCATTATTCTTATTATTTATTATTACAAAATACTATAAAAATAAGCCCCTTAGCCCCCCCCCCAAAACATTGAGTGACAGTACTTTCTACCATGTGACGACATTAAGCCCCCCCCCCTCAAATTGAATCCTGGATCCGCCACTGAATCTTTCTCTTCGTTTAGGTATATTCAGTATAAACGTACCTACTTATTAAGCAATTAAACGCTTCAAAAGTTATTAAAAATTTTAACAATTCAAAAGCATAACGATATTTGAACATACGAGTAGCAGTGGTGGACTAAATAAATCTTGAACAATCATTTTCATAATAATCACTAGATTGGCGTAGATATTTGTGTTTAGAGTCAATATAGGTACCTACTCTAGTCAGGTTAGGTAACATACTCGTATACCTATAAATAAAATCAAGCAATTTTTATATTAAAAGATGGCCATTTACTCACCATTTTTGGTTTTGAAGCCGGAATTTGTAAACAGATGATTTTATGAATTATTTATGAAATGTTTTATGAGCGCAAAAGGTACTTATATAATAGGTATAATATTAAGATTTTCGACCGACAGTACATAGTGGAAGTCCATTTTTAAGGTAAATTAAAAAAAACTTATGTACTTAGTATATATGTAAGTATGTAGTTTAAAATTCACTTAGTCATTGAGTTTAGATTTTAAACTATATATACTTAGTACCTACTTACATATTCATTAATTTTTACCTTACTCATAATATGTATAATTGTATATTTTATTTAATAATGCCCTCCACTCGCCTGATGCGGTTTAACTTAGCTAGCCTCATACTAATACAATAGGTAAGTATAACAAGAAAAAACTTTTGCTATGTTATGTTATATTATAATGAAAAGCAAGTTTTTTCACTTGTATCTTTGGACAATAACTATTATACGAATCTTCAATATGGACGAGAGGCATGGCAAACTTGCGGTCCGCATTAGGTAATTTTATTTGTTTATCTTTAAAAGTAAACCCTAAGACCTAGCTAGAGGTTCATAATATCATCTGCTTTCATGTCCAACGTCAGTAATATGTATTACGTAAAACAATTGAGCTTCACAAAGTTACTTCTTCTTTTTCTCCCGCCAAGATGATCCCGCGATTTCTGTATTAAGCCGGTATTTCGATTTTTTACTATTATTATGGATTTCTATTAAGCATACTTAAAAAAAATGAACTTTATATAATTTCCCAGTAACTACATCTATGCCCAAACAACAGTTTATTTTGTATCGTATACGTAACGTATATCTACATACGTAATGCACGTAATATACAAAAAAAATAATGTAAAAAACCTATGTAACGTAACGTACAAAAAATTGCGCCACGTATGTCTTCTGCATTTTACATCTGTGTCGCAATTCGCAAACCATGATACTAATAATGGAGCTATGAAATGTAAGTATGTAGGATTGTCATGAAACTATCATTATAACCGTCTGTCTTATGGAATGATCAGGACCACGTGCTCGATGCGGCCCATCTGTTTGGCATGCCATCGTCTGCATGTGCCTAGTACAATATCAAAAAACATATGTTTGAATATTCTCTCCCTGTCTCTCCCAGACTATTGGTCCATGAAGATAATAAGTCTATGGCCACACTGCACATAAGGTGACCATATTTTTTTAAAAAAAAGGAGGACAAAAAAAATCAAAAATACCTAAAGTACAGCCTATCATGGGCGCCGCCAGAACTAGGCGGGGTAGGGGCAACAAAATTAAAAAAATTGATACAGCATAAAAATGCGTAAATAGTGCCGCAGGCGAAACTTTTGTCATAAGACATAAGAATGTACCAAAAAGGGCCGTAATATAATATAAAAATCTAGTTTATTTTTTGTTAAAAATAAAAAACACAGGTAAACCTACGTAATTAGCGCCGCAGGCAATTTTTTTATGAAACAAGCGCATTTTAATGTATTTTATACTATAGTACTAGTGAATTCATGGTATGATGAAAAAACGTGTGGTTTTGAGATTTATTAGTTTGAAATACAGACTATTTAGTTTAAAATGTTAAAAAGTAGAAAAGGAGGACAAAAAGGAGGACACTTTTGGAGGGAGGACAGAACCTAGAAAAGGAGTACTGTCCTTCCAAAAGGAGGACGGTTGGTCACCTTATTATACAGCTGTAATATTTTCGAATACAAATACAATATTATTCTCTAGAAAGTTGAAACAGTTGAAACGTTTCAAGCGTGAACAACGCCTGTTTTCGCGCCTTTTTGTTAATTCTATTCTATTTAAGGCCCTCCACTCGTTTGCGAGTGATCTTACTTTTTTGTTAATCAATTAGTGAAAATATCTGTGTAAAAAATCTGTTATTTTGGCCGAAGAACAATGTACGGAGGGAGGGTGCGAGGCCTGCGCCTGGCTAACGCCAACAGAGGCTTTCTGCCCTAGCACAAAAATATGGAATATTTCATAAATCCGTTCATCAACATGTAGAAAGAAGAGGATGTTTTTGGAGACGAGTAAGTACCTACCTTAATTCTAATACATTTTTTCCCTAGAAACACTCCTTACTTTCTGTTCATGATTTTTTATACTTTGTTACAGATTATTTGAAGGCTTGGAAGGAAGGTGTGGAAGCAGATGGAGGATGCCTTCGTCCAGGAGTGGACGGGAGTAGGCTGAAGAGGAAGTAGAGTTTCTTAACAACTTGACGGATGAGGAAGGAGAAGACACCTCAACCGTAACAGCCCTGATGATGAAGAGAATATCTTCAATAAGAGAAGCTTTCATTAATTGAAAATCCAATTGGAAATTAATAGTGTTAGAATAGTGTACCTACTTAAAATACTAAATGGATCGCGTCACCCTAATTTTGTGTCTAATTATAAGACATCACACGAACTAGTAAATTATTACAATTTCTTCCCATAATTTGCAAG
This sequence comes from Ceraclea dissimilis, assembly GCA_963576895.1. Lineage (NCBI taxonomy): Eukaryota > Metazoa > Arthropoda > Insecta > Trichoptera > Leptoceridae > Ceraclea > Ceraclea dissimilis. The sequence continues at coordinate 5,118,382 of OY756377.1, forward strand.
TACACGGTGAATAGTGATTCTAATTTCTATATCTTCACATTATTACATATAAATTTTAAAATTATTTGGGAATATATATCCTATTAGATTCCAATAAAACAGTGAAAAAATCCAATACATAAGTATGGATGTGCCTTAATCAATGATTATGTTTTCTATCAGCTAACTCTATATCGATGTGATGTTCTGATTGTAATTACATTATGTTGTACGTTGTTCTTGTGATATTGTATTTGATTCAGATATGCTTTACTATAAATATATGTATTATGAATTATACAATTTTTCTTTTGATATGTACCTTAAAAAGACGTCAATAATGACGTTAGATTACCCAGTAAATGATGTCTAAAATCACGTCATTTATTAGGTTATTTACTGTCACTAACGACGTCTCGTTAGGTCATATCATGACGTCATTGGCGACGTGCCGATGTCACAAATTATTACGGTATAAATCACGTCATTTATTACGTAATTTACCGTCATTAGTGACGTTAAAATAGGTAATAAATGACGTGATTTATCCCGTAATAAATTGTGACATCGGTACGTCGTAAATGACGTCATGATATGACCTAACGAGACGTCGTTAGTGACGATAAATTACATAATAAATGACGTGATTTATCACGTAATAATTTGTGACATCGGCACGTCGTAAATGACGTCATGATATGACGTAACTAGACGTCGTTAGTGACGGTAAATTACGTAATAAATGACGTGATTTATCACGTAATAATTTGTGACATCGGCACGTCGTAAATGACGTCATGAAATGACCTAACGAGACGTCATAAGTGACGAAAAATTACGTAATAAATGACGTGATTTATCACGTAATAATTTGTGACATCGGCACGTCGTAAATGACGTCATGATATGACGTAACGAGACGTCATTAGTGACGGTAAATTACGTAATAAATGACGTGATTTATCACGTAATAATTTGTGACATCGGCACGTCATAAATGACGTCATGATATGACGTAACGAGACGTCGTTAGTGACGGTAAATTACGTAATAAATGACGTGATTTATCCCGTAATAATTTGTGACATCGGCACGTCAATGACGTCATGAAATGACCTAACGAGACGTCATAAGTGACGAAAAATTACGTAATAAATGACGTGATTTATCACGTAATAATTTGTGACATCGGCACGTCGTAAATGACGTCATGATATGACGTAACGAGACGTCATTAGTGACGGTAAATTACGTAATAAATGACGTGATTTATCCCGTAATAATTTGTGACATCGTCACGTGATGTATGACGTGTTTCTGGACCAAAAAATCACGTCATTTATTACGTCACCTTGTTGCTTGGGCTGTAAGTCATGCTGTAAAAAAATCCAGTTCATGACATGGATTGAAGCATTATGAGTGCCTATAATGCTTTGTTATCATTACATTAAAGGACTCCCACGGTCTTAAGGCCCTCCGCATCCCCGGGTAGCACAGGCGCATATAGCGTCCTCTTTACCCGCACTTCTTGGAAAAATCTTTTTAAGAGGTTATCATTGTCTTAAGAGAAACGTAGAATGAAAGACAGAAACCATTCGGAATGAAAAGAAAAATTTCTAGGAATTTGTGGATATTCAAACAAGCATTTCTTATTCTATGTATTATTTATATACTCCAACGGGAGAGGATTTCGGTTATTAGAGAGGATTTCTTAAAAATTCCCACCTAGGTGACGAATTAAGTAATTTAATAAAAAAATACACTGATTTTCAGGAGGTATGTATAAGTAAAGGATCTACTGAGAATTTTTTCATCTCCGATGATTTAGGTAAAATATTCACGTACATATTTTTTTTACTTTCCACGTAACATAGCTCTGAATTTAAACCGTACTTTTTACGGTTTTTTATGTAAATCCCTAGAACGCTCAATTATGTAAAAAAGATGTAGGTTGATAGTGTTAAAAAATATAACAAAATCTAATAACGGTTCGAGCTTGTGATCATGTTCGGTGAAGGAAGCTCTTTAATTAAAATATGCCTTTTTCTTTATTATTGCTATCTATCAAGGTAATTTTATAATCTAAAATTTCCACGGATTTCAAGGTTGTAATTATATATTTTTACTTAAAAGTAGTAGCTTCTTATGAAGGGAGTAAAGTTTTTTCTGATAAAGTTACGAGTATAATAGATTTTATTAAAGTTAGTTCATTTTTAACGTATGATTAGTATCCCATATACTTATATGGACCTTACTTTGAAATCTTTGGTACACCATAGCTTGAAGTCATTGTTTTGATCATGTAATATATCTGCTTGATTGAAATGAAAGTTAGATTTCTTTCAGAGCAGTTTCCTTCTGACGGCTGCGGAGTTCAAAAATAATATTCACATAAAATTTAAAATCAAAAATCATCTTTATAAAAATGTCGGAATTCCTTGAAGTGCTTCACGTGAATTCATCGAATTCAGCGAATGTACGAGGGGCGTTCGTAAAATAAGGTTCCCTGTTTGCCACAGGCGCGCTGAAATCTGTTACGTGCGATCCGGCAACACTGGATCGTAGCTTGGTCTTTCCTCTCCACATCCCCACCCGGCCGAACTCGCTGCGACGCTCAGTGTCGATTTGGCAGTCGTAAAGAATGGAGCTGCCGATTTTATCACCCGCCAGGTATGAAGTACGCTCCGTGACAACTCACAGAAGTCTGCATGAATGTTCAAATGTTACGCAAGTGGTGCAAAGAATTCAAATAATGGCGCACAGGCGTCTACATGGCGCACGTGCACACTTCTGTCAGTTGAGAATGAATTTCCGTCGCCGGATGGCCTTTGGCACACAAAAAAACGAATCACGGAGCGTACTTCATACCTGGCGGGTGATAAAATCGGCAGCTCCATTCTTTACGACTACCAAATCGACACTGAGCGTCGCAGCGAGTTCGGCCGGGTGGGGATGTGGAGGGGAAAGACCAAGGTACGATACAGTGTTGCCGGATCGCACGTAACAGCGATCCGCGCGCCTGTGGCATACAGGGAACCTTATTTTACGAACGCCCCTCGTATATATTATACATATTTAGTTTATACACCTTGATTTCTTTCACGAATATTTATTCACAAATAGATTCACAGCAACGCAAATTCAAATATTTACAGGTGCTTCATTAGGGTAACACAGAAATATAAGGTAGCTACAAAATAGACATACAAAAATATTATGGAAATATTGAGGAAAAGGCAACGAATGAATACTGCAAGTGAGAAAATAATATTATTATGGAGTAAATATACAAATTGGAACGGTTCAACGGAAGAGGAAATGAATGGTAAAGGCTGTAGGCTACAATATTTGATTCAATCTGTTTTTTTTCTTCAAACGGACAAGCAGATACCTGATTCCCTAGCTACTGTCAATCTGGAAAATGAAATAAGTCAAATAAAGTATTGTAAGAAAGGTATGGAACCCCGATCACGTTGAAGATATCCACACTTGAATAAGTAATGAGTATACCCTTAATAAAAGATGTTCGAAAAACGGTCCACTAGGGCTGACATGAAATAGCAGAATGCGAAGTTAATAATTTGTTCCCACTTTTTCATACAACATCATCTCCTTCAGTATTCGAGAACACATAGTTGAACTAAGCTTCCCCCATACATCTTCAGAGTTCCCTCATAAGCAGACAGCATCCAGACACCTCCTGCAACTCGCCTTATGTCTTCCGACCACCTTGCTTCAGGCCTGACACTCTCTTCTGCTTTGTATGGGTCGCAATTATAGAATCTTTTTTGTCCATCTAAATTTGTCTTGGTTCAGGTAATGGCTCAAATTTAGAAAGCTGGACATTAAAAGAAAGAGTTGATAATATTCAGGTGATCAACGGTTGAAAGACTTGGAAATTAAAGTCGCCGTGGCCGCCAGAAACATAAAAATACATTGAACAAATAAAGATTTTATATACCAAAAAAAAAGATCTTCAAGATTTGAGTCGTTCGAAATAACAGTCTAAGGAATCATAAAAAATAAAAAGCATTCTTCCCGAAAAAAAGATTGATCTTCCCAAAAGTAAAATTGTTACTGCTCTTCATACATAACAAATTTATTACAGCATACTTAGAAGTTTAAACTTCGTATATTATCGTTTTTTTAGGGCGACACTTTTTTAGCATCGGTCGCTTGCCGATCTAAAATATTCACTGAAAAGGGGATATTATTTACCGCTGTTTTGTTCAATATTTACCGTATTTTTTATGAAGAACTTTTTAATTTTTGGATATCTGACTTTAACCCAGAAACAATACTTAACCTTGCTAAACGATTAAAAAAAGGTAGTGACTTCTTTTATGGAATTTTTATTAGGTTTTATATGAACTTAATTGAATATTTATTTTCAATGACATTTATATTTCTCTGACGTAAGACATAGAAAAATATTATTCTATAGAGAAAAACCGTTATCGTCTTCAGTTCTGTCGACGATATATTATTCTGGGCTTTAATATTTCTGTTAGAAGTAAGCTCACTATAGAAATATCGCTCTTTAGAAAGAATTATTTTTCTTGGAAAAGTCTGATTGAAATTATCTGTAAAGCTGCTTGACGAAAAAAGTCGTGTGTGTAAAAATTTCGTAGAATAATGCCATAATAAATTTCGTTACTTACGATAATACCTCTAAAACTTTCTCACACTTGTAAAATGTCTGACACCGCTAATCCACCGATACTCCTACTATGAGGTGACGGATTTAGAAGAGATAATGGAAATATTATTTTAGAACAAGTCCGAAACAAACGATGGAGATTATGGATGCTTGAATGAAATATCCTGCAATTTCAACTGAATCCCTTGCTCCATTTGCAATTTTTTTCCCGAAATGATTAAGTATTTTGATAGTAAAGATGCTAAAAAACCAGCATTACAATATTTGGAAATTCCTTGAATAAAAAAGTATTCCGAAATACCCCTGAAATTTACGGGACTTAAAGTTTATTTATTTAGATTGTCGATGTTGTCGAGCTTTCGGCCAACTTGCTGGGGCCATCTTCAAAAGTAATGAATTTTATATTAGCCCTGAAAGCTCTACAATCTACACACGGTGCACCTGGGAAGAATAGAGAAGGGATTTTTTTAAATTGTTTCCAGGTTCTTTTAAAGAGGTCTAATAATTACATTGTCGCTTACGTTATTCTTATTTTCCGTTAACATTCTCATTCAAAATTTGAAAAAGTTGAAGCGATAATAGAACGATTTTTGCCCAGTGCAGAAGGCTCTTTAACTACCCCGCAAGGTATATGTACGACGTGAGGGGATAGAATAAAATTAAACAGTGTGTATTCAACGTTAAACATCTAAGAGCTTCGTGTGTCTCAGTGTGCGGATGCTATACGCGCTTCCCAGGGAGTTGAAATCACTGGATGATACGGCCTTCCGCGGAGGGGTGAAGAAGTACCTCGTTGACAGAGAATTTTATTCCGTTGACGATATGTTGAAAAATTGATTTGATGTATGACGAAATGTCAATCAGAGCCCTTTACACTCTGATTGGCATTGATCTGATAATGATATTGTTTACGATACTTTGTTTAATGATATGCTATGAAATGATATTGTAAAAATTGACGAGTCCAGGTGCCCGAATGGGCCTACGGACGATAGAGAACAATAAAACAATAAAAATCCTAAACCTATTTATCTTGTTTAGGAATTTTCTTATATACATCTTTCAATTGGTTGAAAAAAAAGTTCTTTATTTATTACTTCATAATAAAAAAATATGAAATCTGACTTAATTTTGAGGCTTTTTGAGGTAGAAAGTTGTGCCATCATTTTCTGTTGCCGCATATTAATCAGGTTCTATGTAGAAACACCAAGTTAACACATTGTACCTCATAAAAAGGCGCTGGATTATTATTTAACCCAAACCTTTTCGATTGATGCCAAACCGTAGTAATTTTTAGAACGTCAGATAGTTATTAAACAACCGTTCTTCGCTTTCCTAGTTTTGTTATATTTTTGTCTTTAATTCTAGTAGGTAGCAATTATTTTTCATGAATTCGCTTCTGATCAACTGTGAATACCTTTCGTTAATGATGTCATAGAAGAGAAAAAAATATGAAATAAGGGATATATCGTATGGCCCTTCTAAAACTTGCTTCGTTTTATTACGGATATAAACTGGGAGGCGTTCAGTTTATTATCAAGAATGCCGTCTTAAGAAAGTGTCCCTCTGTGACTCAAGTCACATTATCGGTTGATTCACTTATGTCAATATCATTATTAGATACATAAGTACCACCTATAACCTTATATTTACACCTATTACTTTATTACCGTATACGTACACCGTAAACCTTTTTCTTATGGTAGTCGTAAGAGAAAAACTGAGAGAATTTTACCTTTAAAAGTATGTTATTAAAATTATTTATTATAAATGTATGTATTTTTATGTGTTCAATTATAGTTAAGTTGGGGTACCCTTTCGGTACCAAGATATTGAGAAGTGTGTGGTCAAGTTCTACCTATACGAATTTATGTGTCTTAACATACAGCGCAATATGAACTTATCATAATATGGCTTATAAGACTGATCATCCCATTTTTTTTCACTAGGTGTGTATATTTTTTTTAAATGTTGTATGGACTTTGGCGGTGAGAAGTTGTCAACCTCCTAGTGGTCCACCACGGGTAACGCTGATAGAAAACAACTTGGTGCTGCTGCACAACAATGCCAATGGCGCAAAAAGAGAAAAAATATACTTATTCCGTACAAATACACGTAATAACAAAACCCGATCAATCACAGCTATTCATAGTAACAAAAATATATGCGGCCTGGTTTGAATTTGTAGATTAATCATTAAGAATAAACCAGGTTTACGCTTCACACTTTTTTCACACTAATTAATTCATATCATTAAATGTTTCCCCCTCAATTTCGAATCTGGTATGTGGAGCCTTGGATGTTGACATTTTTCCGAAATAGTTTTCGTTAGGGTACCTACATAATATTGTATCTATGGTGTGGACAAATGGAAAATACATGTAAATGACATTACATAAAGGTGAAATAATACAGAAGAGAGTTGATTAAACTCATTCATGTGTTAAAATGAAATAGTCTTTCATTATCATACTTGACTATTTTGCCGCCCAACTCAATTTGAACAAACATTGTTATTTTACATGAAAGAATTTGTATTACATTTTGTATCTATGAAGAGCAGGTACATGCATTCGTAGCTACCTATGTAAATTCTGTTCATCTGCAAAACAATACAAAAACTTTAAAATTAACGCTGTACTTACATCGTTGATATTTCATTTTTCAAATATTGTATATTTACAAAGAAATCTTTCAAGTAGTTATCTCAACAGATATACATACATCAAAAGGTAGACTTTCCGTCAGGCTTATGACTTATCATCGGCTGGCTTAATGTGATCACTTTACACTTAAGTGACATTCACCAAGTCCAGTCCATCCGTTTACGGCGGCCAGGAATGAAATGTGAAAAACACCTCGGATCTTTTTTCCGAAAGACGGCAACTCGTTTGTTGTATTGATATACTCGTAATATGCATTAAAATCTAGGGAATGACCGTAGAAGTTTTTTTTATGGAAACGAACTTTACCCCAAAAATGGAAAAACGCCGTTTTCAACATTTCATCATGCGATTGTTCGTGGGGTTTTGAACTTTAATGCTGCGGGAAATGACCGTGACGTCATAGTTGGGTCCCGAGCTTTGAAGTAAAATATTTTCACTTAGTGGTTTGGTAAATAAATAACAAACAGTTGATACGAGTGATGAGACGCTTCTTCTGTTTGGGATTTTCCACACAATGAACTCAAGCAAATATTTATTCGAGTAACAGTAAACTTTACTACTCATAAACCGCATTTGTATGTATAATACTGAAACTATGAGATTACAAGCAGTCTGTTGATTTAAACAAATTCCTCTACCGTGATCTCATTTAGCACAAGATAGCTCATGATAATAATAAGTATATACAGTAGTTTTCCGACAGGCTTTTTAACGCCATTTTATTTTATTACAAACAAAAGCACTAAACAGACAATAACTATAGATATAAGTTATAACATGTGATAAGACAATTAGTCCATTCATAATTCAGCTGTCACCCACAAGCATGCGCCACAGTTGAATTAAAACATATAAGTTTATTCCGGTCGTCTTACACACCCATACTAAATCTCTCTCACACACTCACCCATCGCACACGCATACCTCAGATTCTACCAAATAAATTTTAAAAATAAATTTTACCCATCAAATTAATTAAACAAAAAAAAAATTACAAATCTATTTGATTCACATTACTGCGAATCAAACGAAAAATAAGTTTTGCGATTTGCTTTGATTTGAAACGAACTGTGACAAAGTGAAAACATGGATGTATTCCCATTTGGGTGAAAGAGAAAGAGATAGGAAACGAGTACATCGTTGATGCAGTTGGTTGGAGTGCGGACTTTTTAAGGAGCTGCTGGGTTCGAATCTCTGTACTGACGATAACGATGCTTACTGCATGTGCAGGAAAATGTTTGAATTTGTTTATAACAGCCCAGATCCTTTGTAAACAATGTAAACATCATTGTTACCCAAAAATTGAGATAAATAATTTCTATAATGGCGAAACTGTAGCGAATGAATATAGAACTAAAATAAAGTTGTGAGATATAATTTCATACACGGGGTTTAATAGAACTTCCGAAGTAATTTAATTACCTTCCTACTAATATACTTAATTTCTGTTGATTCTGTTAGCAGTACTATTATTCTAAACTAATTTCACGGTAGATACCGCAACATCTCATACAAATAATAATAAATTAATGAACTCGTGTATGATATACCGCAAGCAAAATACTAAGGAAATGCCTATATAGGATCTTACATTAAGGACCAATACTAATGACGTACAAATAAAATCAAGACTACCTTACATTACGTGTAATTTTATGGAAACTATTGTACTTATAGATTCGTTTAAAATCAATAATTATTTTTCCGAGTAATTACCTATCTATTTATAAATTACTACGAGTTTGATTATTCTCCAAATATTCAGGTTTCCTGAAGGGATACCACGTATTCTGTATTCACGATTGAAAATCTATATTGTGAAGCGTAGTTCCTAAATTCTCATCTACAGCGTTATTCTGTACATACGGGCGTAATAATTATCATTTGCTCTCGGGGTGGAGAGTTAGGTGGGTTTTGGTTTCGTGCTAACCCCTGGTCTCATCTTACACATTTTTTTAAATTGAATTACAATATTATATGGGAATAATTTATTACTACACATGGAACAGATACAGTCATAAAAACAAACATTGACAGGTGCATTAGTACAAAAATATCAATACACAAGACCAATAACAGAATGAGAATAATAATAGAATGAGAGGGAAAGCTTTATGCTGTGTCCTCGCAATATTCTTAGGTGGTTAGTTTTAAAAGCAAAGCAGGTTGCAAAATGGGATGTGTTATAGAAATCAGATATTATAAAAATATTATAATTACCCAGCATTCTAATTAAATGGGCAGTGCCCGTGCTAAGATAACCCAGTTGAACTCGTTAATTACACAAAGTATTTTAATATATTGTTTCCCCGTTAATTTATACCCCCGCTTGCGTAGATTTTAATTAATTCATAATATCGTATTCGCAAGAGAGTTTGATTGACAATTTCATTATGAGAAGAACAATATTGTACGTACACAATGAAAATTACCTAGTATTATAATACGTATCTATGATGATAAATATTTTATCATTTGAGACTGCTTGTTAACACGAATGTTTGTCGATTCATACGAGTATATTATTAGGCAACTTACTTATTCTAATACAAACTTTTGCTATTTCAATTTCGTGTCAATGTTGTAAATTGAATGGAGCAACGTTTCCCAATTATAACATCGGAACTAATCTCGAAGATAATTTAGTATACCTACGATAAATCTGTTTTAAATATATTCACCAAGATGACTTCTTGAGAGATAGAGGAAAAGTTGGTTACGTGTCGTCATCGACAAGTAGAAATGTCGAATATAATCGTTCAGAAGTTTTATGAGGTGAGAGGACTTGTACTTCTAATTTTCCTTTTATCATGTCGGTCAGCACTCACTAGATCCCCCTCCGCTCCCAGAAAGCCACAACCTCTCCTGCGCCATCGTCGTGTAATTAAATTGCTATATTTTTTTCAATTTTATTATCATTTTAATGCCTCATCCACATGATCGCCGTCCCTCGACGTTTTTTTTGTGAATGAGTAAAAAGACGTGCGGACGGGGTGATTGTGTTGGATTGTATACGCAATCGACGGTTAACGTCTTTTAACTCGTTCACACAAAAACGTGGAGGGTCGGCGAGCGTGAAGGGGCCGCATAACAGTATCAGAACTTGTAAGTAAATAGCTATACCCACTTAAGCATAAAGTAACGAATCCATAATACTTGTCATAACCTCAATCTCACTCGAATGATATTCTTTTCGCAGTTAAAATTATATAGGTGCTATAACATTGTATCAGGAAATACGAATGCCTTACAACTATTATAAAGCAAGTATTAAAACGAATAGGTTATACATTGTAGTGTAGAAAAACATAAACGAAGTAGAATTTACGATCTTGGAACCAATTTATATTTTACGATACCCGATAATTTGAAAAATAATATTAACAGTAGGTAATATAGTAAAGTGTAGGAAATGAGTGTTAGTCGCTGCGTTTATATTTTCTCTTATACGTTTCGAATATATCCAAAGCAAAAGCGAACAAAGCAGTATAGTCTTGCATTGCCAGACTCGGTCAAACAACACAAAAGCCGAGGAAAGTTCAAAGAACTACTTAAGAACCACCTGGTACCTTCCAATCCACAATGGCTGGTCTAAGACGACTACTTAACGATTGACTGGACGAACGGTGGTGTTGCGAGGACATTTTTGTACAATAAGTAGAATATTTAGTTTTAAGTTAGAATAAGTATATGGCCAAAAATCCCTTTGGATTAGGCACCACACCAATGATTTATTGTTATAATAATTTGTAATAAATAAATTTAAAAAAAATGCGAGGTGGTCGGTAGCCTGGTTGGTAACGCGCTCGACTGTTAATCCGGCGGGCGCGGGTTCAATCCCCGACTCACTCGACTTCACAACACAAGCTTTTCAAGCTTTCAAGATCATAAAAAGAAAATTTGCTAAAATATCCTAATTATTCATATATTTTTTCAGAAGCGACGAGTGAAAACAGTGAATTTTCAGTTGAAAAGGGATCTCTGAATTGTGACCGAGGGGAAATAAGGATAAATGATCTTACTAAAGCTTTTTTTATGACACAAGACTATACCACAAAAATTATATTATTCCTAAATACCCAATCATTAATCTTTACTAAATTGAAACGGATGAAATGTTGATCCAACTCTAATGGAGATCTTGCTCGTGGATTAGTGTAGGATCAAACCTTTGGCGGAAATTTTAAAGAAATGTTTTAAATAATGGTTATACTTTTTCCTATTTCCTCGAGGAAAATAATAAATTCTACAGAAAGTCACGCTTAAATTTTGAGAATTGTTTAATCATCCTAATCATCATGATTTGGTTTATTCGGTTTTATTTGACTGGCGTCCGTGATTTTGAAAAGCTCGTGAGGCCACCCACAGACACGTTTGACGGACGACCATAAGAATACAGCTAGCCTCGACATCGATATATTTGACTGAGGCCTATATCCAGAAACGAAAGCTCATATTTAAACACAAAAGTTGATCCTAAAAAAATAATAGGTCATAGTTTGCCTGATTTGATAATCTCAGGCGTGTCAAACAAAATCATATTGACTTGCCTTAGTAGGTACTTTGATTGGAGGAAAATTGATTTGAATTTAAACAATTCGAAACATGAGACATGATTTGCCTCAAGTACCTAGGTAATTAAAATTATGCCTATTTCCCAAAAATTACTCACAATAGATTATACAAATTGCTTCGATATATTCCATAGATTTTCGGAAATGCATGGTGTAATCCGTTTATTATTCATGAGCGAGCCTATTTCATCAATTGAAATAATTGTAAAAAGAAAAGTAAGTTTCATTTTAGTGTTTTCACTTTACAGTTTTCCTCCGCAGTTGTTATTGCTAGAATAAAAAATAATGACAAAGTGTCGGGTCGTAAAGCGATCCCTGTCCTAGATTCACCGCTGTATGAAAGTTTGATTACTACCAGGGGACCGTTTTTTTAATTTACATCGCGGTGTTCCCAGCCTCGTTTCGGGACATAAAATTCATTCCACAAATACTTAGTTAACTTGAACAACGGAGAAAGTGGATTAATAACTTTTAAATTCATAAAAAGGTAAGAATAATTTATATAGCATTCATTTATTATAAAAATAATGAACTTCATCATTTTGACAAATAACTGTTATACCTATACTATTCATTTTCAGAAAAAAATATTGGCATACAAATTACCCATTTGTGGGCATCCCCATAAACGAACTTTAGAAATAAAAGAGGCAATCATTTTATTATACGAGTAGAGCGTTCGCAGGTACATAGATACAGTATTGAAACTTTAAAATTACTATCGCCAGTCATGTAATACCAGACCTATTTTAGATATTATATCCTGTCTACAAAATAACTCATTTAAAATGTATCTGACACTCGTATCCATTACATGTTTCATGCATTTTAAATAGGGTATTTCACAGACGTTACGTGAACCTGCCTAAATGTGATTTCGTCCCCATTTTGGTAGATAATTATTTATCTGAACGTATCTTTTCGCCAATTTTTAGATACATCATTGAAAGCATTTACGGTTAAGTTTAAGAATATTCGTTGGCTCGGATTGAATTAAGTCTGCAAAAGTTTGGTTTTGGCAAAGCAAACGAAGTGGGTAGAATATGATAGTGAATAAATTGATTAAATTAAATGGAATTTGAGGGAGCATTGTTTTATTAGTAGAACCTATATTTTATTCTGAGATATGTTATGGTACAATTTATCTCTTGTTAAACTCTGATGTTAGATTAAACACAAGACGTAATGTTCCACGAAGTTTTCATTTATCTTACACGATGAGTGTAGATTGTACTACATGACGAATCCAAAAGTTTTGCTAGTATATTTATATAGAAGTATTCTCACAACAGTATAGAAGAATTAAGGATGAACATTGTCGGGTCTGGTGATCTAGTCCAACAAGCCGAAAGAACCTGGATGCGGAGGGGGAGAAACAGAGATGAGTGGAAGGAAATGGAAGAGGCCTACGTCCAGCAGTGGAGGGAGGAAGGCTGAGGAAGAAGAAGAAGAAAATTGTCGGGCTTACAACCGACCTCGGCTGGCTTAAGTGATCACTTTACACTCGAGAAACATTCGCCATTTCAGTTCACCCCGGCTGGGATTCGAACCCAGACCTTCGTCTCGCTTAGTAGGGATCATATCCACTACACCACGAAGAGCGACGGCTGTGTTGTCGAATTTCATGTACATTAAGTACCTATGTATTGTTGCATTTCTTACTGTTGAAGGGAGAGGGTGGTATTTTTTAACACTTGTTGTGGGAATACTTGAATGTATTTACTACGGCTGTAGAAAAAATCCAACGCTTTATACGAATAAAAATTTTATAAATCAAAAATAATTCAAATATGTATATCGTTTTAAAAATGGTAGAAACTAGAAACCTAGATGGTAGAGGAGAATTTATATATTTGTTTTTCCCTAGCTGTTGATTGTAGAATAATACACACCATCTTTTGATTGTCAAAGTATCCATCCATCTCCATTGTTTGCTTTTTTCATTAGCCTCATCTTAAACCCCATTGTTCCCATTGTTGAAAACGTGAACAGTGAACACAACCCCTCTAGTTTTTAAAAATAACCTCAAAGAAGACGGTCTAAATATGTACCCATTATATGACAAAATGACAATGGAAAAGGAATCGTAACAATTCGGGTATTGTCAAAAATAGAATAATCATTTTTTCTTACGTGATTTTCAACAAGGTAGTTTAAGCTATCGAATTTGGTTCCTAACTGGTACATAACAACATCTGGTAGGTTTATTCCCAGAATTATTGCTGTCCATTTGTTAATTTCTTCACATTAACTTTCACAGACCTAAGGCGTGCCTGGAACGTACTTTTCCACTATTTTTTTTTGTAAATAACGCTGCTAATTTAATTTTACGACCTGAACATTCCTAGGAATTTGTTGCCTGTATCTCTCCTGGAACGGAAAACAACAAAGTCTTTATAAAAACTAATAATACGATAACCCTCAGATGGAGTATAATAAAAAACTCTTTACCGTTTTCTGTTCCATAGGTTATACAGGCGAAGACTAAAGGCAAGCTAGGTATAATTTTTACTGCCTACCAACTCTTTTGCTCAAATGTTATCAACAAAATCAAAAGTTTTTAAAAATGGGGTATGGAAAATATAGGTAAGTACATCAAAAGGTGGAAAATTGATGTTTTTGGAAACAAATTAATTTTGAATATTTTGCAAGGTTCGGTTGGCGTGATCTTTTTTAGTATCTGTAGGTCTGCTAAGGTCACCAATAACCAAGCGGCTTCTCCAGATATTTAGCATTGTGCTGGAATTGGTATTAATTTGATATTCAATCGATTCTGTACCACCATTAAACGCTATTACAGATAAGAGTGTCGACCATATTATTCTACAAAAGAGACAATAAATTATTTTTTATTTATTCATCAAGTAAACATAATACGTACTTGGAATAAAATAATACCTAATGCGCCTAATATTGTATACAATAAAATAGTAATTACGTTGCACTGGTGCCCTGGTGCCATGGTGCCAGGTCCGGTAGTCCTGAATTTTTGGTATGTTAACTTAAGAAATGCGACCTTCTAGGGTTGTCGCGCTCTGCTTGGTAGCGAAAAAACATTTTTTTTGCTATCCATTTCTGTTTTCAAAATACCTCCCAAACGTTGGTTTTACAAAAAAAAACATATATGAGAAGGCGTATCAATTATTATTGGTAAACAGTGTTGCCAACATGTAAATATATTATTAAGACTCCAAACTAATATCGGATATAGACGGCATATCATAATATTCATATTGTCTCTACGAGTGTAGCATGAAGCCAAAGTGTATCTAGTGAATTTGAACCGCACGGCCAAAATGTATTTCTTTATCCCTTTTAATAACTTATTTCGAGATACCTTCCCAATATAGTAAACATATAGATATTCAAGGAATCGGAGAGCGTGTATTACAAATTGCATGAATGTGACGGAAGCTAGGAGTGTGTGTAAGGATAGAGCTGTCTGGCGCTCTGTCCTCTCTGCCTATCCTGCAAGGGACGTGGCGTGAGGGTATAGATAGATGGATATTCAATTGAATTCTGAAATAAACATACAAATACATATCCACGTCCGCTCCCTATGTGGAGTATGTGGTCGTCGCCCAGTTTTTACAGATACACGGATACAGATAATGCACGGATAGGAATAATTTCTTCTTCTATTTAAAATCTGTTGATAGGTTTTGTCTACACGAGTACGAGTATTTGTTAATGTAAGTACATGAATTGTTATTCAAAATGATTTTCCAATAATTAATAAGTGAAACATAAAGTACGTAATAAATAGTTATGACTCCCAATTGGCCACATTTAATGGCCAAATGTTGGCGTAAAATATCGAAATTATATCCTACGAATATAGAAATATTAAGCCTTTTCGCACATACAGTACGATAATATAATACGGAGACCAATGACCTAACAGCTGATAATATTATACGTCAGTACAATGTACCTATAAAATAAAAATATCTTATTAAGAGTATGCACTATGCATACCGACATTTCAAAAAATTCTAAAAACGGGAGACCTTATATCTCGACAATCGTTACTAAATATGCTTTGGAACAAAATAGGGTAGATGCATTGAACATTTATCTAGGGAATAACCGTAAAAGATTTTTTTATCTTGTATAGATTTCTCAAAAAAAATATTTGAAAAAAACCTCTGATCTTTTTTCCGAAAGACGGAAACTCGTTTCCCGAAAGTCACGGAGTAAATTTTTTTTGTGCTGATAATATGCCTTAAAATGCAGGAAATAACCGTAAAAGTTTTTTGATAGACGCAAAATTAAGCCCCTAAAAATGGAAAAAACGCTATTAGTGCAGGCGCTGGAGGTATTTTCGTATGAACAATACGAGGACCGAGTTCTATCAATTGATTATTGTTGGGAATAGGTCAAAGATAAAGGAATCGGATGTTGCCGCCGCCTATTTTGGTCCAATTTTTTTTTACACCCCCTCAAAGTTAGCAGATGGGGTGCATTCTATGAAGTCATTTTAATGACTATTTCAGTTTTTATTTTATTTTTTTTATTATGGAAAAGTAAAGCTAGATTCTTCAGTGAAATAAAAAAATAAAAATAAGAAAAATAAAAAAAGGCTTTGTTGTTAATAAAATAATAGAGAGAAAAAATGATGGATTTCGCTCTTCCATCATTCAGATCTCCTAATTGAGGATGCAAAAGGTGAGGACCGGCAATTAAGCACGGATTCTTATTCCTGAGACTCTAAACAATGAAAAAAGCCATGTTGCCGGCAACTGCAGTGGTCCCTTCTAGTCCCTTCCCTTCCCTTCTTCATCCCCTAGGATAATTCTAAGCAAATAAGTCGTTATTATGGAGACGCAATATTCAGGTGGTCGTGAAATTTTGGTATGTTGTATAGGTCAATATGGTAGTGAATAATCCAGTTTTTCACGATTTTCCTCCCACCGCCCTCTCCGCCACCCTTAAAAAACCTTAAAAATCGCACTGTTTTATATTATGCTATGTATCTTCGTCATTTCGCATTTTTGGCCAAAATAATCCTTTGCTCATTTGTTAAGCATAAAATATTCTAAAAATTGTTCCTAAGTAATTTTGCTCTAAAGTAAATAGCAGCGGTACTGTCAAGCTCAAAAGCTGAAAAAAATTGTATATTTTCAATTTAGAATTTCTTACCTTTTTACGCTATGATAACTTCGTTATGGTTGGTTTTAGCTCAAAAGTCCTCATTATTATTCTTATAGGGAATTTAATTTACTTCAAAATTCATGTACTAAGGTCCATATTCCGCTAAAAATGACGGAGTAGGAACAGATTTAAGAAAAAACGATATAATGATTTCATACATTTTCTAATTTCATCAACTAATTCCATACATTTTCGAACGTTCTTTGAAAATGTATGAAGAATGTTCGAACATGTATGGAGTAATGACAAAATCACTATTTCATTTTTTCTTAAATCTACCCCTACTCCGTCATTTTCAGCGCAATATGGACCTTAGTACATGAATTTTGAAGAAAACTAAATTGTCTATAAAATTAATTATGAAGACTTTCGAGCTAAAACCAACCATAACGAAGTTATCATAGCGTAAAAAGGTAAGAAATTCTAAATTGAAAATATACAAATTTTTTCAGCTTTTGAGCTTGACAGTACCGCTGCTATTTACTTTAGAGCAAAATTATTTAGGAACAATTTTTAGAATATTTTATGCTTAACAAATGAGCAAAGGATTATTTTGGCCAAAAATGCGAAATGACGAAGATACATAGCATAATATAAAACAGTGCGATTTTTAAGGTTTTTTAAGGGTGGCGGAGGGGGCGGTGGGAGGAAAATCGCGAAAAACTGGATTATTCACTACCGTATTTACCTATACAACATACCAAAATTTCACGACCACCTGAATATTGCGTCTCTATAATAACGACTTATTTGTTTAGAATTACCCTAGGGGATGAAGAAGGGAGGGGAAGGGACTAGAAGGTACCACTGCAGTTGCCGGCAACATGGCTTTTTTCATTGTTTAGAGTCTCAGGAATAAGAATCCGTGCTTAATTGCCGGTCCTCACCTTTTGCATCCTCAATTAGGAGATCTGAATGATGTAAGAACGAAATCCATCATTTTTTCTCTCTATTATTTTATTAACAACAAAGCCTTTTTTTATTTTTCTTATTTTTATTTTTTTATTTCACTAAATGACCTAGCTTTAGTTTCCCATAATAAAAAAAATAAAATAAAAACTGAAATAGTCATTAAAATGACTTCATAGAATGCACCCCATCTGCTAACTTTGAGGGGGTGTAAAAAAAAATTGGACCAAAATAGGCGGCGGCAACATCCGATTCCTTTATCTTTGACCTATCCCCAACAATAATCAATTGATGGAACTCGGTCTTCATATTGTTCATACAAAAATGCACCCAGCGCCAGGTCTATATTTTTACCATTTTATCATGCGATTGTTCACGCGATTGTGAACCTAATTGCTGTGGGAAATGACTGTGACATCATTCTTGGTGCCAAGCCCTTAAGTCTTCATACGTTATAGTTTAGAGCTCCTTTAAGGAATACAAAGTTATCACAATGTTCCGCAACATTTTACATTAATCTTTTTTGGCATGAATTCTTCTATATTATGTTCTTCTTCAACACTTCAAAGTGGTCCATTATAAATCTCGTTTGAACTGTTTTATTATGAAGCAGTATTAAATATATAGGTTTGCATGTAATTCGGTCAGGCTCATGATTATTCATCACATGGCTTTATGTTATCACTTCACATAACACCAATTTCCGTTCATACATCGGTCGCTGTTCGGAATTCGGTCACAAAGAACCTCTAACTTGAAACGCTGGTATTTTATTATGTTAAGAATTACGACCGACGGTACATGGTAGAAGTCCATTTAAGAGCTGAAAATGAGAGACTATTTTATAATCCACGAAATAATCTGCTATTTTACTGCTGCAGCAGCTATACTGGGACGACATGAAAAAGGTATTGTATTACGGTACTGTGAACATTCCCTGAGACTGGGCTCTAATGCAAGATAGATAAATAAATCTTTATTAGAAAAAACGTCATCAAGAGTTACAAAACAAGACATAATATTCTGCTAAAAGGGCGGAATTGTTTCAAAAGCAATATCTTACAAACCGGAAGATATTTAGCATTAAAATGTAGGTATTTCTTCGAGATTCGTTTAAATAGATTTTTTACCATCTCATACAATTTGCAATTACTGTGACATGAAATTATATCCTTAGTATATTGTATAAAATAAAACTATACCTACGTGGTATGTGGTTTATGCAGACGAGTATCCACCCCTTCATTCGTCTGTCGTTTGAATGGGACGAGTCTTTTAATCTTCATAACGAGTTCTATTTATCACTGAGAGCAAAAAATGCAGAAGGAAAGAAATTTACTATTCGTTCTGTTTATATGGTGAAAGCGTACCTAGGTATACTGTTACTATAATGTGTTTTGTGTATTTATGTATCATGTATTTGTATGAGTATTCTGTATTGTGTGTTTTGTATTTGTGTGTATCGATGTGTTCCTATGTGTGTCTGTTCTCATATATCAAGCTGTGAATGAATGAAATTTAATTTTTCCAGATATGTACGTACATACAACTTAAAAAAACAATTAATTTTGATAAACACATATATAAACATGAATAAAATAAAATAAAAAAAATGCCGTGTGGCACCAGTCGCTTAACTATCTGGAAACATTTCACTACCTCACTAGACCGGAGTCTGTTCTAAGACAGTAGACGCCAAATCTATTTGTGACGGAAGTATAATGTTGCAACAGTAATCGTTAAAATCCATTTCACTGGAACAACACTGCACCAATCAAGACACGCCAAAAATAAACACTAAGAACAATGGCAACAAATTATAATAAATAAGTGTAATTTGTATAAAATAGTGGAGAAATGTGAATTGTATAAAAATAAAAATGTGTGTGATAAAAATGTGTGTGTGACAGTGAGTGATTTGTTTTACACATTGTTGGCACTCTGATTTTTACTAAATGGGCATATTATATTATCAGTTCGTACCAGCCAGGCATTGGTCGCATAATAGTATGACCAATAAATACCATATTATTGTAAGTGGCTGCCAACTTATATCGTGTGATTGGCTAACGCTGCCAACTGGCTAAGAGATTTATCGCTTATTGATTTGATATTTACAGTACTATGATGTGCATTAAAAAATCTCGATTAAAAGCATAGCTAATACGAGTATTAATAATATTCACTCATCCACATAACTGAACTTGTATGTGATGAGGCTTGAACATCGATATAACGGTAGTTTTTTTTTTGTTT
Source organism: Ceraclea dissimilis (assembly GCA_963576895.1). Taxonomy (NCBI): domain Eukaryota; kingdom Metazoa; phylum Arthropoda; class Insecta; order Trichoptera; family Leptoceridae; genus Ceraclea; species Ceraclea dissimilis. The sequence goes on from OY756377.1 coordinate 5,138,580, forward strand.
ATTGAACCTTCAGCATAAGAATTTATTTTGCCTTCAGAGCCCGTATTATGCAATAAGAAGAGTGGACGTAGCCCAATTCTAGAAAAGAACTTGCACGAGCTGCCAATGTTTTTGCCTACTTTGCAGGTCTTTAAACTTTAGTTTCTCAAATTGAGTCCATGTACTTTCCACACCAAACTAAACAATCTCCAATCTATGTACTTTACATGTTTCATACGTACTCTAGTGGCACACTAATGCCTATATAGAAAGTTTGCAAGGAACCGCGATCAACTAGGTATTATAACTTAATAATACCTATCTTCTTTAGTATATTGGCAGCACTGTCAAAGTTCTCCCTAACAGTTTAGTTAACATAATTTATATTCTCCAACTACTGACTACTTGTGCTAGTCGACGCCAGAGGGGATTGCATGGCGTCTTTTAAGTTTAAGCAACGATAATGAACGATAATATTCTTTATAAGGACATAATGGATTAGTTAAGTTTACTTTTAATACTTGACAGTTTAACAGTTTCTCGAGTCAAAGTTTTTTTTGTTGATGATCCTTTAGGTATAGGAATTTATTTATAGCATCACGGCTTATCCAAATAATGGGTAACCAATAAAAGGTATGGGGTGTGCATTATTATTTAACAAAAGCTGCACCACCCGAATATTGTTTATAGGCCCATTGAGACACTTGGTATTCATATGTAAAACCAGACTAGTCCGAATATTATAATGATTTCAAGAGAACCAAGCAGCTAAGCAAACAAACAGCCAAAATAACAATATTGATAACTGATATGTGTAATAGACATCAACGTTGATATTTTGGTATTTGATCAGAGAGTAATATAAAATAATCAAATACCTATTACGGTTTAAACAAAAATTACTTTAATTGCACAACACCGCGAAAGTACACATGCACTAGTGGTTGCATAAAATCTAAAATCCAGGCGCAGGCCCGCAGAGCACAAAAGCTAGTTTATACATAAAATATTGTCTATGCTGACACAACAAGTGGTTGGTTGACAGACATTGCCTACGTCAATAAACCCGCCATTTGAAATTAATTATTCAATAAAGATTCGATTAACCAGATTATTTTGAAACTTACAATTTTATATTTTTGTGAGACCCTCGGAATTTTCTACATGTCGTAGTTGAATAAAAACAAGAAGTTATATCTCAAAAGATACACAGCAAAGGATGGACCTTCCATCAGGCTTGGAAAAATGAACTGGAATTGGTGAATGTTACTCAAGTGTATAGTGATCACATTTAGCCAGCCGACGATCAATCATAAGACTGATGGAAGACCATATTTTGCTATCTATCTGTTGAGATATAGCTATTTATTTTATTTATCAACTGAAGACACCATTCATAAAATTTTATATCTACATAAATATTAAGTACCTACATAATAATAACTTTGTGTAACTCAATCAACTGTTACATAGTTACATAATAATTATTGAAATCAATATACCTATTTGTGTATGAAAATTGTATTTATATTATTAGTACTAAATTAATGGAATGAATTAATTAACTCTTGAATAGTTTATATCATTATATTGTCGTCAAATAGTACTGGATTTCGTCAAATTATTAATAGATATAATTTTATTTTAATATATGAATTATAATAATTAATTGGAGAGTCGATATGAGATGTTTTTTTATGATTATGATTTCATGTATTGTTAATGTCTCTGTGAGTGTCACGTTTTTTTTTTAAATCTTAGTTTCATCGTTTCATATCAACATATGTAACAGCGTAAACGATTTGTGTAAACTTAATGTAAAACTGAAATAACTGTCGGTGTTTTTAGAATCTCGTTTACTAAAATACATTATTCATTGCATTTAGGAGTACGCATATTGACATTTCAGAAATTCCTAAAAACGGGAGACCTTAGATCTCAACAACCGTTACTAAATGTGCTTTGGAGAAAATAGAGTAAATACATTAAACCGTGGAATGACCGTGAATTTTTTATCCGTTTTTTTATATCGTGTATATATTTCTCAAAAAAAAATGTGTTTAACACCTCTAGTCTTTTTTTCGAAAGACAGAAACTCGATTTTATTTTTTTGTAATGGTAAGATGCATCAAAATCTAGGGAATGAACGTAAAGCTTTTTGATTGAAGCAAAGTTAACCCTAGAAAATGTAAAAAAAACGCTATTTTCACCATTTTATCATGCGACTGCTCGTGAGATTTTGAACCTTGATGCCATGGGAAATGACCGTGACGTCATAGTTGAGTTGGGAGCCATCAAAAAAAGATAATAACATCACGTGTCGCTTATTTCATTCAACTATTCAAATTGAAAGAGTGAAAAACTTAAGCGCTTCTGCACGTGCCGTATTTTCCCCGCAATTTGTAAAAATGATATGCCGACTCCTACGACGTACATGTCTTAAAAAAACTCTAAAAAGTAAACTCAATGGTAAATTTATCTTATTTTTCACATAATATTTTATTTACCAACTTTGGAGAGTTGTGTTCTACTCGTAAGTTACTGTTATTACATTGATTTCAAAACTAAAAATATTGAAATTTAGATATATATTTTTGAAAGGCGTATATTTACTTACAAAGGCGTATATCATCTCTGAAAAATATGAAAGGGTTTTTTATTGTCGAAGTCTACACTAAAAGAATATAACGTGTGTAGCCTATGGGGAGATTTTTAAAAATACCTACTTTAAAAATCATAACGAATAAAGTATTTTTTACGGAGAGTTTCTTTTTTGAGTTTTTTTTTTAATTTATTTATTTATTGAGACACTCACAGAGAATTAACAGATATACAGAAATTAAAAACATCAAACACAAATTTCTGGTCAACCCCCCAATTACGAGCGTCCACAGCACGCACGTAGATATATTATATTACGAAAAAACAGAGATTCTGAGATTGAATCGAAACTTTTGTTGATTTGTGAGAACATGGTGATATTTTGACCCGAAACTTCGTTATTCGTACTCATGTGCACCATGTAATTAGTAGTATAAGCTGCAGTTTCCCTTAGCAATCACTGTTAGCGACCACTGACTGTTTGAAAATACAGCTAATAGTAAATGTATGCGGCTATGTATTATGTAAGTATTCATTCTACCGTATATCACTCTCTATGAAAGTAGTATACATAGGTGCACCATCAAGTTGGTTCTGTAGTATGGGCAATATTATGATACGAAGCTTGATGTTTATATAAACAGAGAAGCAGTCATGCTTATAGTTTAAGCTACATTGCTTGAGTCAAGATGTCAAGTAGTATTATCTACCTACATCATTACTAAATACGTATGACTAAAGAGATGCTGGGTTTGCTTGTAAGTAGGTATAATAAATATTTAACTTGGATGATGTCCGTTTTATACTAAGTTTACTATACTATCCCCTCACGCCGCATTCCTTGCGAGGTAGGCAGAGAGAACAGATAGCCAGAATTTCCTGTACTTACACACATTTCGGGCTTCGTCACATTCACGCTCAACGATTTATTTTACTCAGAACGCGTCCGTCCTTGAGAATGTGGTCTACATGCTTCAGCCATGTTGTCCTAGGACAGCCGCGCTTTTATACACCACTACTTTCACCCAGATATATTTTCTTTTTTATCCTTTCGTCGTCAAAAAATAAATTAATATATATTGTCATATTGATCAATGTACCAAACACTAGAAGGAATTAATAGGATAGGATGTATTAGGGAGAGGAAATATAGGATGAAAGGAAAAATCGTTACATGTTTACACATTGCTTTGAAGAATATTTAGTATAGTTTTTTTTTCATTTGGTACGGTAACATATTATGTAACACATTTTTTTCTAAAAAAAATACGTACTCGTGTATGAGGTACACGTAATTGCGTGCTTTGCCTGAAAAAGTAGAAAATGCTCTCCCTCGTTTGCTATTTTCATATTATTTTTTGACCTTTTTAAACGAAACTCCTAGCAATGTTACAGAGCATCTAGCTTGAATATGTATAACGTTATTATTTGAAAAACTTTGCGGTACACCTGATACCAAAATTACATTTTGTCTGAAGAAATGAGAAGAATAATCGCATTGGGCGAACTATATAACTTAAAAAGGGTTGTATCGTATGCGGGAGAAGATAACACCACAGATATTGCATTTTTTTATAAGAAGATCAACTTCTCAGAAAGAAACAGAGTAAAACTGTTCATAAATTTTTAAATGATCTCTGAAACTAAAAAAACTTGAAAAGAGTAAAGAAATTTACGTACCCCTACCTAAAGTTTTGATTAAATGCCGAACGTTGAAAATAATCTTCTGTTCTCTGTTACAGATATTACAGAGCATTCCGTCAAAAAATTGACTTAAACTCAGGTGTGACGAATAATCGTTAAATTATGACACGTCCTTGTTGCTTGCTACCTACATCTCAAATTTTTAACCAAGAAATAATTTAAAAAAGAATCAAAGTGTCAAACATAATATATAATTATCAAACGGAAGCAAGGGGAGAGTCTAGTTCTGGTATTATATTCTCTTTGCTTACCAAACGAGGGATGTGATCGGTGCTGTTAAACTGAAAATCGACGAAGTCTCGCGAAATCATTTTTATGTAACCTGTTGAATTGCTTCGATGACTCATTTAAAACTGCCATTTGGATCCAACGTCTGTTGAATGAGGTTAGCCTCAAATAACGCCTATTATCATCGAAATGAGAGGAACATCAGATTATCATAAGGAAATAATAGGTGCTACCTAAGAAAAATTACGATCATATTATTTTCTCCTTACCTTTTAGTGTATCATTTGCAGGTCATATGATTAGTTGTGGGCAATAATTAACGTATCTGAAACAATGCAGAAAACTGTGTAAATAGAAATACAAAACACAAAAGAAACCAACGAGTAACGTGCAATTTAAAATTTTCAGCACAATTATAATTACTATGGAAATTACCTCCGTACTTATAAAAAACCCTTCATTTTTCCACCGCAAGTATTTTTCATATTCTATTGTATTCTGAAAAACTCCTTCACCTTTTTTTAATTACCATTCTCTTTTCTTATAAACGGTTCAACCGGAAGAAAATTATAATAAAATTTTAATTATTTTTTCTTCATAAGTCGAGTAAGCTTGCCAGTAGACGTACCAGTATAAAATGCCCATCATTAGACGGTAGTAGATAACATTTCCGATAATGGAAAATATTAGGTACATCATAAAAGCCCAGAGGCGATGAGTTAAAGATTTAAAAAGAATCTTGATTTTCAACATTGACAAAACAATTATTGTAGGGATTCTGTCTGTATGATATGTATTGTGACCATTTTATTTTTTTTTTTTTTTTCTAGAACACAGACAGTCTTACAAAAATCATATACAGTATAACATTAACAACAAGTGGACCAGTAAAGACTCAAGAATTACCAATTTACATATATTTGACATGCATGCAAGAACAATAGTGAATAATATAATTTATGGAAAGATCAGCATGCAATTAGAAAAATGAACATGAAAAAATGAAAAAAATAGAACATGTGATAAATACCTACTAAGTTTCCAAAGAAAAAAAAACTATTACTGCCTTGGTTAAAAAACTATCATACATAACTGAAAGAATCGTGTTAATTTAAAAGGATATTAACTTTAAAAGCCTATGAATCTTTTTCGTTATCTTTCTATCTAGCGTATGAGGATAACCGAGGTAAAGTTGTGCAAAATGTTGCAAAGACTTCTGGTAAGAAAAACTAAATGAAGAATTTTGTAGTGGCAGCTGTTGTTGTAGATTTTAAAGCCGGTATTATAAAATAAGTCAAACTTACCACAATTAAATGGTATTCGTACGCTGTACTTTCAAAAGTCTCAAAGTAGTTACTACATATGAAGTAACATTACTCAATACTTTAGTCTCTCTAATGCTAATGTACTCGTATGTATACTGGGTGACTTTAGGGTTTAGACGGGTATATTCCTAGTTGTAAGTTTAATACAGTTTACTGATCTAAACTTTACATTTAGTAGAATCTAACTTCTTAATTATTTTCACATTATGTATAATTATTGTTTCTTGATTTTCGGGTAAACCGTGTGAAGATAAACTTGATCGACGTTTCGACACTCCTACTGGTGAGGAAGACACCAGCAGGAGTGTCGAAAATCAAGAAACAATGTCCTCTTATACCAGCATTTTTTGCTGTTTGATAATACGATTACTTTGTGTTATATTTGTATTTGTACTTTTTATCTTAAACTATTGTAATATTTCTCATTATAAATAAATAAATAAAAAAATTAAAAATGTCAATCGCACGCCGTGAAAACCTTCATTATTTACTATGTGTAACGCAGTTAAAAAGAAATTACTTATTCCAAAGTTGAAGTCATCAGCCATATAATATCTGATGAAAATTATATAAACTGTTCTTGCTGAAGTCAATCGGGGAAAATAACCAATTATGGGAAAATAAATTGCTTCTGCGTATAACAAGACATTAAATCAATCCTTAAATTACTCGTATAATTGAAATTTCATATACAGAAGATGTAAGGAATTTAATTAAGTATGTATCTTACAATATATTATCGTGGATTGAGATTAACCAGAGACAGGAAGAAGATAAGGAAGGGTGTTTCCGAATTAATCAATCACGACTTCTTCACTTCATTTCTCTTCACAAACAACGTAATACACATTATTTTCATCCCACATTCCTACATTTAGGCAATACAAGATGTGTCATGTTGTCAGCTTCGACTTTTTAAATAGCGAACATGTTTTCAAATCAACATGTTCACGAGACTAAATACGTCTTTATTTTGGGGCATTTTTTGTATCACATAAACTCTGTTTTTTATAGTAAAAAAGCTCAATATTCGATAATAGCAGGAAAATGAAAATACTTTTTTTTTTCAATTTAAAAAAATAATCTGAGTTTATCGAAACGAACTCAAATACACCTTTGTACACTTCACAGTAAGCTTGAAAAGCTTAGGTCGTGAAGTGGAGTAAGTCGGCATCGGGGAGCACGTTACCAACCAGGCTACGGATAACCTCAAAAATACTATACTTACTTACTTATCCAGCCATCTCCGTCCACTGCTGAACATAGGCCTCCCCCGTACTCCTCCATATATCTCTATCCTGCGCCTTCTGCATCCAATCACAAGCAACTCGTTTTATGTCGTCTGACCATCGCGTGGGGGTCTCCCTCTACTTCTTTTATCTTCGCGAGGTCTCCATTCCACTACCCTCTTTGTCCATCTTTGGTCCTGGAGTCTCGCAACATGTCCCGCAAAAGACCACTTGAGCTCTCTTTCGACTACATCTGTTACTCCTGACCTTCTGCGTATTTCAGTATTTCTGATTCGGTCCGACAGTCTTATGTGTAGCATGGCTCTTTCGTGCTTCTTTTGTGCTACGCGGAGTTTTTTTGCAGTCGATTTAGTGAGGGTAAGCGTTTCAGCCCCATATGTCAGCACCGGTAGTACGCATTGGTCATACATTTTTCGTTTGAGGCTTTGGGGAATATTGCTGTCAAAGAACTTTTTTAAATTTTCATATGCTGCCCACCCAAGAGCAATTCTTCTCTGAATCTCAGCAGTCTGGTTATGTCTGGAGAGTAGGATGTTGTGGCAGAGATATTTCTACTCTTTGACTTCCTCTATGATTTGGTTGTCAATTTCTACCGTACCGCCGAGTATCAGATTCGTCATAATTTTTGTCTTGCTCGCGTTGATTAGGAGTCCCACTTTTTTTGTCTCCTCTACGAGTTCCTGTAGCATGACACGCGCTTCATTTAGATCCTCAGATATTAGTACAATGTCATCTGCGAATTTTAAGTTTGACAAATGCATTCCGTCTATCTTGATACCTTTTTCTTCCCAGTGTAAATTTTTAAAGGCATACTCCAAAACAGCAGTGAACAATTTCGGGGAGATAGTATCTCCCTGTCTCACACCCTTTTCTATTGGGAACTGTTCGGTGCTCTTGTCAAGTTTTACACTGGCTGTTGTATTATCGTATATGTAATTAAGAAGTTTTGTGTATCTGTGATCTATACGGCTTTGGTGTAAGGCTGCCAATATAGCATGTTTGTCAATGGTGTCGAATGCTTTCTGGAAGTCGACAAAAATTAACACCAGGGGTCTATTGTACTCTATTGTTCTTTCAATCAGTATCTTCAGAGTCAAAAGATGGTCATTTGTGCCAAAACCGGAGCGGAAACCAGCCTGTTCGCATGGTTGGTAGAAATCCAGCTTGTTTTCCAATCTGTTTGTTATTATTCTCATAAATAATTTATACAGGTGAGAGAGAAGGCTGATTGGTCTATAGTTTCCGATATCCACAAGAGTTATATATATTAGGTATATAACTCTTGTGGATATACTTTTGATGTTAGTAATGTTCTGGGAGTGTTTTTTGTGGATCAGAAATCCAACTCCACCGATTGCTCTCTCAGGATCTCCATTATAGTAGAATGTATGTCCTGAACTTAAAGTGGTTTTTAATTCGTCATTCCTTCTCACTTCTGAGAGTCCCACGATATCCCATTTGATCTTTTTTAGTTCTTCCTCCAATTCTATTAGTTCATTGTCCGATGCCAATGTTCGGACATTGTAGGTAGCTACGTCTAGTCTTCGAGTGCTTGTTCTTGTCTTCTGGCGCTTTGCATGAGGTGTCAAACAATTGCCCCCCCCAGAATCCGTGGGGCAGACTGAAAGTTCAGTGTGAGATTCTGGACATCCCGTCCTACTCACCTGGGGTACTGTTCTTCGATTATTTGACATATCATACAGGGGGTGGTTGGCATTAAAACGCCACGCTTGCCGAGCGTGTTGGCGAGTCTTCGGTCGGTATCCGGTATATAGCGCATGGGTATTTAGGTCCACGCAGATCTTTTGGTTATCCCGCCATCCTTTCGGTCGCCAGAGCCTCGTCAGTAGTCAGCAGGGGGCACCGCGGGCAGGTGAGGATGACATTTGGATCACTTAGATGTTGTTAGCAATCCCTTACCCCCTGTAAGGAAATAAAGAAAATAATCCCTGTAAGGAATAAAAATACTATAGTTCTATTAAATTTGCTCTTTGTTTTGCAAACTCTATAACATTAAAATTTATTGAAGATTTCAATGCTGAAACCCCTTTGTTTTCTGACATGACATTTGAAAACTTATTGGCAATATGGCAATAAAATTTCAGTGTTCTACAAGAATTTACAGACGTTCATCCTTTTTAAGCCATGGACAGTGCACACCTCCACTTAGCATAGTCAGCGTCGGCACCAGGATGGCGCTGTGCACTAGTAATCAATAAATTATAATAATCTGATTACTTTGCACGATTTAATTAAAACAAAATAATTCTAAAGGGATTATAAATGCGTCTATTCATAGTCAACAATATTACATATAGTGTACGTGAGTACGGCGTCCGGTAAGTTCGTCTAAAATCAGTTCGTCAATATAAATCTTCTAAAATCGAGGAATTGATCGTTAGGCAAGTTGATTTTGGCCTAATTGATTTTAGACGAAGTGATAATTAGACGTATTGATTTTAGACGAATTGATTTTAGACCTTTACTTTAAGGGCAATCACAGGAAGAACGCACAGAGATCGAATCCACAACGAAGAAATAAGACGGACCTGTGGCATGGAAGATATCGTGACGTGGAGCAGAACAAGAAGAAGATTCTGAAGGGATCACGTAAACAGAATGGCCGACTCCAGAATCCCTTACATTGCAACCAACGAAATACCACCTGGTCAACGTCTTCCTAGAAGACCGCCCGAAAGATAGAGAGATAGTTGGCTCTCAACGTCCCAGGAGTAGAGGAGCTTTCTGCCAGAACAGATCAACTGATATAAAGAAAGGAGGAAGAAGAAGAAGAAGATTTTAGACGAATTTATCGTAAACCACGTGAGTATACCAACCTATAATGATAATAATGCAGTGGATAGTACTTTGGTGACGGGGCGGTTTTAGTATTAATCCTTTCGGACCATTAGATAATAAATTATAACGTGAATTATATACACATCGTTGAATACAAAATTCATTACTACTCTTAATTTATTACTTACTGATAGCCTATAATAACTAATGTAATAATACCTACTAACAAGCAACGAATAGGTAAACACTTAATCAAAACCTACCTACATTAATTATAAAGTTTATTATTAGAAGGGGTTCGATTAACAATGATAATTATATCTGTAAGCTTTGGTGCTTGTTTCATACAAGCTTTACTTTTATTTATTTTTTTATATTATTTATTTATTTAAACAACAAACACATATAAATATAAAAAATGGACATAGTACAGATTATAAAACGTTGTTCACCAGGGCGAACTTATCGCAGAACTGCGAAAATAAGATAAGAATGAAATTGCACTCAATACATTGTGTTGGTGCGATACAATTCACACTTTTAAACTATCAAAAGTAACATATCGACACCATTTACGGGCTTTACGAGTTTTAAGCCGCGTACAAGTAGTGATGCACAGAAATATATTCGAGGTTGTGTAGGCATATAAAAGTTTAAGTCCTTTTTATAAAATAAAAAGACTATTAATTAATTAATTCACAAAAGACAACGGTGCTTTTTCCGAACACACTGAATGTTCAATAAACAAAATATTTTTACGCACTAAGTGACACTTTTTATCTACGAGTGTTCAAAACGTGAATTTTCACGAATACCAACTAAGTTTGCTTAAGCATTAATGCTGGCTCTAGACGCTCGCCGACCCTCGCCGTGAATGAGTAAAAAGGCGTGTGGATGAAAATGTTTGTCTTGACGTGTATGTAACCGACCGTTGACACCTTTCTACTCATGAACACCGAGCCTTCGCGACCCTACACCATCATGTGGTGGGAGCATAATAAAATTATTGTCCATGTAATTTATATGGCAGGCTCATTGATAGAAACCACTACGTGAAATATGAGGTACTAAAATTATTTACTAAATTATGCTTTTGGTACCTAGATGCCGAGTGGTTATTTAACCTAAACAACAGCTATGTATGTCAGTAAACTCAACCAATCAAAATATTACGTACATCAGTGATGAACAGTACTTTATATGTATAAATAAATTAAGTGGTCTGACCAAGGGTTCTTGGTAGGTAGTCCATTAGCATCTAATTGAACTGGAACAAAATATTTGTGCCACATAACCACCAGTCCCGACCGAGACAACCAGATTCTCATCGACGGACGGACGTACTTTAACTAAAAGGAATCTTACTAAATTGATGATGATGTGGTTTCAGTCTTGTAGTATGGGTAGTACTTTGCAATGTCTGCTAACTTTACAGAAACTTTTTTTTTAACGCGGAGGCATGACTTTGCCAACACACTTCTCAGTATTATCAGACAGAAGAGTCTACATATTATCATTCATGATTCACATATAAACTCATCAGCCTAATACAGGGAAAAATTCACCTATCCAGATATCACGGATATCACAGGATTAGGCTCAGATGCGTGGGGCCTAAAATACAAGCATTGTGCCTGAAATATCAGTATTTAGGAATCGTCTTACAATATTGCAAGTATTAATAATGACCGATTTTTGCATTTTTATGTATAAATTTTCCGGTAAATCTATTTTTTTTAACTTTACAGAAACTTAAATAATAATATTTATACTTCAATGTCGAAAAGTATTAGAGCAGACAACAAATTAACTGTGATACCTTTAGTAAATTTAGAGACTGCTAGTCACATTTTGTTAAGTTTTTTTTTGTGTGATGTTTCTATTATTTTGTACTTCCATTGATTCTATTTGTTTGATTGTTTTTAAATCATATTATTTGTCGAGACTTGATGGTTCTATAATGAAATTTGGGATTCTCTCGCGTTTTAGGAAAAGGTATGTTTTGATTTGATATGAGTTTGTAAGCATTTATATTAATCCAATATAAAAGGAATAAATAAAAAAAATGCTCGTTGAAATCACTCGGTAATAAAAAAAAGTCGCGGTTGTATCTTATTTATATGTAATATATCATTCTGTGTGTATAATGATATAACGCACCATAAAAAATATCAACAAAACACAAACAGAAATATGTATTAATATGTTGTAATAAAAAAAATCCTTCACCTGATGTAAACATAAAATAGTGTCACAAATTTATTCTTGTAAAGCGTTGGATTTTTCTACATTCCGTAGTATATACAATTTAGTCTTCCTACAACAGCGTAGAATAATTAAGGATGAACATTGTCGGGGTTACGACCGACCTCGGCTGGCTTAAGTGATCACTTTACACTCGAGAAACATTCGCCATTTCAGTGCTGTAGGAAGAGGTGGTATTTTTTGGTGGTATTATAAATTATACCACATATTATACTCTATATAAAAACAAATTGCAAACAAGAAATAGCTACGTACTTCCTATTAATTTGTTTAAAGAAAGTATTAATTTTTGTATTCGTGACATGATAATGGTCTACGCAGTGAGATTTTAAAACTTGAAGCTCGAAGTAATCGATATATTTTCTTAATAGGTGCATATGATAGTAATAAGTGCTTGTCGTATAAAAATTATTACGGAATCACTAGTCAACTACGGAGTAAATAGGTAAATTTTATATGACAAAATATATATTTTATAATGAATTATGTAGGTACCTACTCCAGAGAATATAATATTATTTAAGATTAATAAGATTCTGGAATCAGTAAGGAGCCAACACTTATGATCCTACATAAGTACATATTAGCACCCCCGTGGTCGTAAACTCATTTCTATGATATTTGCACCCCTAGTGTGTATGTGTTACTACTAATATCTACTTATGGTGCTCGTAAATATTTTATGTTCCTGAAAATAACAGCAACGATAAAATATTTACATACACATTACGAACATACTCAGCTGAGCTCTTAGTGCGTCGTTCACTCACGATAATACACACAGCCAAGCCTCTCTAGACTTCTACTTATATATCGCGTACACGTATACGTAATCCTAAAGTGTATACCGTTCAAGGAAGAAAGATTAAAATTTTGGTCTACCTACATACAGCAGTAAATTATTTCCTAGACCTGCTATTTAATTATTCTCTGGTACATTATCCCACAAGCCAAAAGCTTGCATCGTAAAATACCTATATCCTTAGAACTGAGATTGTAAACTGACACCTTCCTCTTGAAACTCCTCGTTATTATCAAATGTGCCAACCATGTAGGTACCTATAGCTATAGAAGAGGGAAACTAAGTAAACTATTAGCGGAAAGGGTGGCTACTCTTAAGTGGAGATGGACTGAATATGTTTCTGTAGATTCCAGGAAGGACCAGAAAGATAATGAAATGGCGACCGAGAAGAAGTGTTGGCAGACCCCAGGCGGAGGCGATCTGGTGACATTCAAATTCAATTTTTTTTTATTGGGTATAAAATTACAAATTGTAAAGAAAAACAAATGAAACTACAACTCAATATAACACAAAAAAACTACTCTCCAAAATTGAGCAGAGCTCGTGCTTACATAAATAAATAATTTGCCGGAGAGATCTGGATAAAATGTTTTGGAAAATTATTTAATTGGAAGGCTAACGAGAACACCATCGATTACTAATTAATTAGGAAAAAAAAAAGTAAATACTCATCTAATAAAAGACTGTAATGAAAGAAAATGTATGAATAGAAAACGAGTCTTCAACTCCCACACTAAAATTATTTGGATGTTTTATAAGAGCTTAATCTAATTTAAGGACGTTCACGTAACATGCCTCGAAGCAAGTTTTATAAAAAATAATTTCATCATTATTCTAAAAGTAACTATTGTATTAAAATTCTCTCACCATCACACTAATGGACGTAAAGATCGAGAAAAAGAAAACTACTTAGGTATATTACTTGAAATATTATATTTCTGAATGAAAACGTTTCAGGTACACGGAGTTTCGTGTAAGCTGTCTCATGAATACAAAATTGGTACTCCTGAATTCGCTATTGCTTGACAAAATTTTAAAAAAGAATACATAGTTATATGCAGTGTAGTAACGGTGATTACAGTCGAAAAGAGTCTGTTTTTCATTCTACAGGGTATCCGATACCTATGAAACTTATTCATTCCACGCTATTAGGAATGACACGGGAAAAGGTAAAATACCCTCCGTATTAAATCGCCCTGAGTGTACCTTGTGACCTTCCCATATTTAAAAAACAATAAATGATGATACAGAGTGCTTGTTTGGGAAAATTTGAGAAACTCATGTTTTCGACATGCAAATTTCGCCGACTGTATTAGTAGGTAATTACCAATATTGCAAAAAAACCGTATATCATATATGAATAGGGTACGAAACATAGGAACTATTTTTTTACGAATTCATTTGAATTTTATTTATTACTAACATCATCACCGAAATCGTGTGTTATTTTGGTTACTACCACACTCGACGAAATTAGGCATATGTAACATTGTAATGTCACTTATATTAACATTATAGTGTCACTTGCATATTATTTAACTCTAGCCAAGATAAATGAAACAATTGTATACATTAACACTTTACAGTAATAACTTATATGATACAGAATACATTCGAAATATTTTTACACCATCTGCTTGGAGGGTAATCAAGAATGATTGTATACAATTTTGCATTGTACCTACTGTATACTGTGTACGTATGTTGTGGTACTTTGAAATCCTCACATTTGCGGAAATGGATATTACGTATCATTACTACAATCATATAGAGCTTTCGTATTATTATTTTATATTATAATATGAAATGACAAACTAATGCGCATTGTCGTATGGCGTTGATGGTTTAATGCCATCATAATAATATATGAGATGACTCGTCATCCATTTGGAAAACTAGTCAACCTAATATTTATGGAGATTCTGTCGACAAAGGAGAATGCTCATTTTGTATGGGAAAAAAACCCAGGCCCGGAGAAAACGAAATGTAACTCAAATGATAGGTAAAAATGAGTAATTAAATACTGCATGGGTGGCATCATCTAATTCAATGGCTAAATGCGTGAAATACCTATTTGAAATTCACGAGACACAGTGATTGTATAATTTCAGGAATGTTAGGTTGAAAGAGCTTTGAAAAATACTATTTCTTAGTTCCATGAAGCAGTGGAGGGGCCAAGGCTGATGATGATGAAGAAGAAAAAGACGGGCTACCTTATATTTATCATATTATATATACTTATGAATCGCAATTGTATAACTGTTTAATGCTCCTTTTCCTATATATTCGTGTGACCCCTGTAAACTTCGAATAGGTATTTCACCCATTAAGCCATTGATTTCGATGATGCCACCTATGCAGAATTTAATTACTCATTTTACCTATCATTTGAATTACATTTCGTTTGCGCCGGGCCTGTTTTTTTTAGCATGCAGACAAACACATGATACGCAATATAGCTACAATGAGTACTGTTGGGAATATAAATTACTATCGAAACGAAACCACAAGACTCACAAAAACACGAAGAAAGCGTACTTAAGCAAATTAGGTAATACCAAATGGAATAAATAACCTCATCAGCATTCGCTAATCCAAAACCGTTTCATATGAGGCCCTAGCTCTGTGCAGAAGACAACAAAGATAAATAGCACCTAATACTTTCAAACAATCAGCAGAAGTTTGATATGAGGAAATATCCGATGATGACAATTGTCGAATCGCAAGAATTTATGGAATACTAAGTGGACATAATAGAATGGCGGCCAAGAACAAGCCGAAGAAGCGTTGGGAGACCCCACGCAAGGTGGTCTGATGATATTAGGAAATGTGCCGGTGGTGGATGGATGCAGTGTGCCCAAGACAGGGAGCTGGGGAGGCCTTTGTCCAACAATGGACCTGAGTGGCTGCGGAAGAAGAAGTAGATCATCTACGTCGTTGAAATTGTATGAATCTGCAAACTACCTATATTAAATAATATTCAAATGGGATGATATAACGAATATTCCATACTTTATTCAACAGTTTGCTGTGAGCATATAATGTGTAATTTGTTCTCACCCCTTTCAAGTTGTAAATTAATGCTGTTTTATATAATGCAGATTCCTTGCTTTGCATTTGGCACGTCGTAGTGTAATACATTACATTAGTAGGCTAGAGTATCTATTACGTATGATGTTATTTTATCCAACCATAATGTTTTATGTCTCTCACATATAACTAAACGAAATCTAAATGAACGAATGTGATGAATAATAAAATGATTGCTAATGTTTTCATAGCAGATGGTCGCATTCTCCCCATGCAAGGCTATTATTGTCCATAACACTAAACGCTAATTAAAATTAGAATGAAGCTCAGAATCTAGAATCTATGGCGCAAATTTTGGGATATATCTCTCTATCTATCTATACCCTCACGCCACGTCCCTTGCAGGGTAGGCAGAGAGGACAGAGCGCCAGACAGACCTATCCTTACACACACTCCTAACTTCCGTCACATTCATGCAATTTGTCATACACGCTCTCCGATTCCTTTTACTCAAAACGCGTCCATCTCTGAGGATCTGATGGTCGACATGATCGGACCAGGTCAGTCTCGGGCGGCCACGCTTCCTCACACCTCACTCAAATATATATTTTTTGTCATCGTGTCATCTTTCATTCTCTCAACATGCCCAAACCATCCTAGTTTGTTTACTTTCATTCTTGTCACAACACCAGTCTTGCAGTCACTCATTTCCCTAATAACCTAATTACTTATCTTATCTCTCAGCGTTTTCCCACACATTATTCTTAACGATCTCGAGAATATAAACTAGAAAAATAGCGCAAAGTCTAGAATCTATAGCGCAAAGTTTTGTTTTAGCATCTGGGCTTGTATAGTGTATACACAAACCCAAATACGAGTACTATCCCGCGCAACTCAAAGTGTGCTAATCGTGTCTTTAAATGCATACCTAGACCTTCTAGCTGTGTGTTCGATCTAGTTGCAGATTTGTAGGTATTTCGGTGAATTGTGACACATAATATTTTTATAGTAAATAATTTAAGTCCATTCATAAAATCTATATTGTTACGTACTTACTTGAAAATTACATAATCACTGTTATAAAATTAAAACACACACATATTTTTGCAATAAACACAGATTTAAATTTATCTGTAGGTATGCTACTCAAATTGATGTCAAGGTCTTTTAATATAGCGTTTTATTTACTTCGTAAATAAAACTATTTTTACAAAACATGGCTTTTGAAATATGAAAGATGTAAATAAACTGACAAATAATTTACAAAGTAACTATTTTCCATTCAATTATTTACACATTTTCCTGAAATAATGTGAAAACTTTTGCAATAAAAATTGTAAATAACAATAAAAAATAAAGCAGAGGGATTTTTCGATAATAATCGAAACTGGAGAACTTTGTCCCAAACGACTCGACATATATAAAAAAAAAAACACATTAAAATTTGCATAGAAATAGGTTTTCGTAATTGGAAATTCCAAAGTTTATACATAACTTCCGATTTTATAGTAATGTACTGGACGTGTTGTTTATGATTCGGGTAAACAATTTCGTAATCAATGCCCATCACTATATCCCACGCAGGATACACATAGGGATCGGATCTAATTTAATCCTATATTTCATAGAATCGTAAGTACTTGACAGAAAATTATACGTAGTCCTAGCTGGTTCTATAAAATGATTTACACGTTAATATTGTAAACAGTCCTTTTCTGGAAATTAACATATATATCATAGTAAACAAGTAACATTGAAACTCAATATATTACCAGTCCTCCTGGGATGGAGATCTGTGGAATGTGGATATTTGAATGTATTTCATCATCCTACGTTATTCTAAATAGGCATTCCTATGTGATGATCCTATATGTAAACTAAATGAATAGGTTGATATATAATTATTTTATTTATTTTTTATTTTATTTTATTTTATAACACAACAGCTTGTAACATTTATAATATATACAGAGATAATAAAATACTTAAAGCCTATTATAGTGTTACCTTATTAATAATATATATAATTAGTTAAGTAAAGTGATTCATATAAATGTAATTATCGATTAATAATCAATAGTCAATAGTGAGCATTGGGAAGGGGATGAGGATAGGAGAGAGGAAGGGTTACATTCTTATAAAAAAATAATATAATATGTGTTCTTATAATATAATATAATATAGTATACCAAACGTATTTATAAAAAAATATTTAAAACTAATAATTTGCAATCTACTTTCAATAATATAATATATTAGGTATTCTTTGTGCAGGTAGTTCAATGTTATTTATTTTCATTTTTATTTTTATAGGGGTGATGTGTGTAAGATTTTATTGACCGAGTTGATGAATGTGTTTCTACTAGTATTGAAGATATCTAAATTATTGAAGGAAGTGTTAAAAGCATAATATACCTAAACTACCTAAACCGCTGGCTATGTGGAGCATGTGGTCATCACCCAGTTTTTCCAGGCTTTTCTGTCCTGGGCCAACTCCGTTGCCTGTTCTCATGTCATTATCTGGTGTATACACTTGTATAGCCTCTGGATGGTGATTGCAGGCCTGTCCAGTGCCCAGACGTCTGTTGCCTACAGGGCGATATTGGAGACAGCTGTTGTTAATACTATCAGCGGGCATACATAAACTGTATATTTTTTTATTGTTGTTTTATTGTTCTTTTTCATCCCTAGGCCCTGATTCGGGCACTTGGACACGTCAGTTGGTTACAATCCATATTAATTATTATGCAGTATGATGTAATGAACATTTATTTATTTATCGTATGGCCAACATCACGCCCATATCATATAACATTCGTTATGTCAAAGTGAAAAAAAAACATGTTAAAAGCGCAGAGTGAACTGCTTGTCTTATGTATTGTATTGCTTCGTCGCTAAGGGTGAGGAAGTCCGATGCATTGCCACCGTACGCCCTGAGTGCACACCCAGTAACTATAATAATGAACAATGAAACAAAATCCATGCCATTTGAATGTTAAGTGTTCTATTGGCATTTAGTCATGGCATGTATACATAAGGATAAGTCTAGTATCGTGTTTCAATAATTCTCAAACACGCATTAATTATGTTCAGACTATTTGCCTAGTAGAAGAAAGAAAACAAATGTAGACCCTTCGAGTTAATAAATATGTAAACATAGAGGCCGTACATGGGTAATAACTCGGAATTGAAACTGTTCCTACAATTTAATATGTTGAACTTTGCCGTCTCTAAAGGATATTATTACTGGAGTCAATAAGTTTAGTAAGGGTTGTCTCTGAGAAGGTCTCTCATATAAATACTGACCTCCTCTTTGATCGTAGTAACAGTTACAGGCCTATATATAAAATAATGTCAGCGTGCCGAAGAGGGGTATGGACAGGACCCCACGCAAGATTATAGTCAATTTACTCTTTTCCAAAAATGCAAAGCGTTTAGTATTCATCGGAACAATCACCGCGACATTACTCATAACGTCAGATGACTATTAATTTATGACAGGTTTTTCATTGGGTGTGCACTTTTTTAATTTTCAAAAGATGGACGACTTGTACGACGTATGTAAGTCATTTTATTGGTATTTCTCTTAACATAAAAAAAACAACTGTTTGCATTCGATGTATCGGTACTGCAGAACAAACCATTATTGGATGGAATTATATTAATTATTTTTGCAGCATAATATTTAGGCACAATTTATTTGACAATTGAAAGGAAAATGGTATGTCAGTATGAACTATAACAAAAACTACGATATTCGCGGTTGTGAAACATGCAACTTTGGTGACTTTAGGAGTAATATAGGCGAAGAGTATACGTATGGTTCGTCTTTTCGGACATCTATCAAGACGCGAAGAGAACAACCTAGAAAGAACGGTAATGCTAGGCAGTGTACAAGGCAGGAGACCGAGAGGCGGATCGCCGATACGTTGGAGCGACCAAGTGAGAGCAGCCACAAATACCACTCTACACGAGGCCGCACATCTGGCCGTGGACAGAGGCTCATGGAGGAGGATTATCAACTGCGGGAGTAAGAGTCGCGACCCTCAGTCATGAGGATAAACGACACCAGCAGGCGACGAGTATGTACACTGTACAGTATGGTCTTACTCAAATTGGTAGGTGGTCATTGATCTATTTACGTAACATAGAAAATTATGGGATGGTTTGTGCACCATCTAGGATCTCAAGCGTTTAAAATGTTATTTAGATAATGTATTAAGAGAGTTTCTTCGTCTTGGGGACAAGATGTCCTGCAATAATGGAGTGAGAATTAATCCTTATATTTGTAACAGGGAACTTCTACATAATACAGGACAACGTCGTTAAGACTTAATCGTCGTCCTCTGATACTGGGAAACCATTTAGAAAACGTTTTAATGTGTAACTTAGTATACCTTGTAATAATAGGTTGTATTGATTCACTTTGTTCAGATGAAATTTAATTTCACCTATTAGACAATGTCGTCAGTGTAAAGTGAAAAGTCAACCGTAACCAATCTAATTTCACCCGCCCTCCTTTCATTTTCTATTCTATTCACCCTTCGGTAGAACAAATTGAAAATTTTCATCTCGTATACAATGTAGCAAGAGTTTTACTTATGACAAATTATTAGGTGCAAATTTTTCACACGTAGGAAAAATGTTCATTGTTTATTATTCGTTGCACGAATCAACGTTCTTCAAAATTCTGTCTGATGTTTCCTGAATGGAGAATGAGTTTTCTTTTAGAATCGTTTATTCATCGCTACGTATTTCTGTTTCGAGTATTGTGTCTTGTTTTATTACTCCATTTTTGTGACGATAAGTCACTTCCAATAATTTCAATCTTTTCATCTTTACATCTTTATAAAGCGATGTTTAGATATGATAAGTGGGCAATCTGAACTCTTATATGTATTATTGGCGCCGGTCGGTGGTTGCAGAGTAGATATCTAACCTGGAGGTGCCGGGTTTGAATCTAAGTGGTGAATTTATCGTGATCTTTATGATTTTAAAAATAAACAATATACATTTGGAGCAAATGAGATCATTCGACCAAAAAAAAAGACGATTGAACGAATTCTCATAACATTCACACTCTCAATTACAGAGTATTGAAATGATGCAAGTCACAATGTACCTAGTAGATACACATTGAATTCAATATTGTATTAAATATAATAAAATTAACTGAATACGATTTGCTCAAAAAGTTATGAATAATAGCAAAGATTGACCTTTATCCAATAGAAAAATAAATGGCAAGAGTCAAAGCTTATAGACGAAAGTAACGATAGTATAGCAAAGTATTCAATTTACTTATAAAGTTTTTCATCAGACCAACGATAGTAAATTGATTGAGAGTAGACAATAGACAAGAATTCAATTACTGACAAATACAAGTGCAATGTAATGAAGTGAATTGTAAAATAATAATACAAAGCATATAGCGTAGCTCGCTTTTCATACAGTCTAACCAAAACTTAGATTATTGAAGTACCTAATCAAATTATTTTTCGTCATACTGACTAGATCAGCTCAAATCCATTTATTTCAATACAACGCTATGAAAACGTGTATGAAGCTAATACCTTCAATATCAATAAGTATTATTATGTTGATATTTGACGATTACGATTTTCAAAGTGTCAAAATGTGATTATAATTTCCCTTAATCTTTATTATCTTTATATATTTATAATTTCTTTATTATCCCTTAACGTGGTTTTTCGGACTGTTATCACATATTAACCCTCAAATTTTAATGTATCTATCCATCGGTAAGCTTTCGTATTTCGGTTAATATGATTATTAATTTATGCACCTTTCGACTAAAATGCGACATGTAAATAATAGTCGGGACGAAAATATACAATTCTAAAATGGGTGGCGAAAACAATAAAATTGTGTAAGAAATCAAACTTGTTCTCAAATGTATACTCTAGAAGTTCATCTATGATTATTGACGTGAGCGAAGAAAGCAAAATCTCGATAAGTAACGGATTAAAAGGATAAAGAAAAAAGGGAGTATTCCCTGTAAAAAAGAAACGCAATAAACTGGTGAGATTAAACAAAAAAACTGTACCAATTTCATACATAATTCAAGAGCTTAATTCGGAGCACAAAAATAAACTCCAGTGTCAAGTTACATGACAACTTAATTCTCACTCTTTCTGTTTCGAAAACATAAATTCCTTTAGACCCAGCGGACTACGTGAATAAATACTAAATAGTAAATATACTACCTATTACTGGTCCTTACAATGGATACCTTGTTTTAAATTCATACAAAAAAATATATTATATAGTTCTCAGACACCTTGGTGAATCGCGGTGATTTTTTTTTTCATTTTAAGCTTAATTTTAAGAAAATTAATAATGATGAAAAAATTCCTACATCCGTTGAAAAAAGTTTGAGTTATGTGTTGTATGTATTTAGTTTTTGATGTCCATGTCTGGGAGGAAACTTCCCCGCGTGCCTGTGTTTGCGGCGCCTGGCCCGCCGCCCTGTGTACATCCTGTTTCCTGGACCCTGAGCTTAGTTTTCTGGACCAATATCTATGTAAAGTGTATATATGCTTTATTTCTACTGTTTTCTTTTCTTTTTTTGTAGTCATGTATGTATCTGTAAATGATTGTAAATATGTTTCCATCCTTGGACAAGGACACTGAAGGAATGTAAGTTAGGGGTGGGGTTTGTCGGGGGGCTCCCTTCTGGCTAACCCTGAGCCCACCTCTTAAAAAGATTTTGCCAAGAAGTGCGGGTAAAGAGGACGCTATATGCGCCTGTGCTACCCGGGGATGCGGAGGGCCTTAAGCCCGTGGGAGTCCTCATTGTTATGTGTTGTAATTTTATATTAAATAATTAAAATAGTGGGATGATCATTAGCTTGGGTTGTTTGAATTTTGACTAAAAAGTTTTTCAAAGAAAATTATAATATTAATCCAAAATGAGAGATTATTGCTTAAGAGTTTAGATACAAGAAATTTGAAACTGAAAGAAGAAACTCTAGGAGATAAGTTTTGTCAAAATAACCCTTTTCATGGTGTTAGATACAAGAAATTTGAAACTGAAAGAAGAAACTCTAGGAGATAAGTTTTGTCAAAATAACCCTTTTCATGGTGTTCTTCCAGCCCCTGAATTTTGTTGGAATATTTCCTCAATCAAAACTGAAATCGTCCAATCATAGAAGCGATGCGATCGCCATACAAGTCGTTGTACGTGTATTTAGGTATGGATGAATTCCCTGATTTGAAATACCGGTAATCCATGTAAAAATGAAGCTAGTAATATTACCTCTGGGATGTCTAGAGTAAAGCTTTTTTTTTCATATCATCCAGGCGAGCAACATTGTGACATAAAACTTTTTTTGTTTAACCATTTATATTCCAAAACAACAACATCTCGAAGAATATTTCTGTAGAGATACGGAATCTATTATTTCCCAGCGAGATATTGTTATTTTTCATAGAATTTTTACGTCAGTTTCTTTATAGTGCTTGAAATGAAAAACGTTATGTTTCAAGACATCCGAGACACTTTTTTAAAGTTGGTATTAGTAACATAAAAACTTGAATGTTTTGTATGCATTAGGTACAGCAAAATACAAAGACGATTTGAACGTGTCTAATATTTAAACCACATTTGACGTAAAAATATGTATTATGTCAAAACTCAAAAACAATTTCATGACACGACACAAGACGTCTGTATAAAAAAAGTGTTTTATTTTTAAAATATGAAGGGAGCTATTTTTCATTGGCGAAATGTGTATGTATAATAGATTTTATATTTATTGATTACAAGAGACACTGACAAATGGTTGACAAAACATTCACAAAACACATATTAAAAATAATAGCCGGTCAACCCTCCGATTAGGCATCAACGGCATGCATGCATGAGGGGTTAGCTATTTTATTTTTTTCAGTGATTTGAAAACTGTGACACACAGTTTCAGAAGTATCTTGTCATAGCTGAGTATTTGTGTTTTTACATTAATCATCAATTTCTACGGATTAATATGATTTTCTTAATGAGGCACGTTCAGAAGCTGTTACGGGTTATGCGGGACAGAGAAACAACAAAAATAGTATCTATGATTTCTGACGACGGTTGGCCTGAAAAGGCACATAGATAACGAGAAATATACGATTTTTCGTCACTCGCCTTTTTACCACTATCTACCCGGTTTTGAAGAGCGAACGCATTATTATTTGCCCATGGTTTAAGTATCCGTATTAAACTTGTTATTTTTTCTTATTCTGTTGTCACTGCCATTTTGATTTTGTTTTACAATTCACGTCTAAAAACATATTAGGTACATAAATAAAAATAATAAAAACAGATGTTAGACGTAACATGTTTTGTTGACTTATTCACAAACAAATTTGAAATATTCAAACGACAAAAGATTTTCGAACATCAATCAGATGAACATAAAGTAAGTTTTTGAGTGATCCTTTCGATATTAAAATATCTCAGATCTTTGAATGTACTCGTATAATAAATGTATGAGATGCTTTACAATATTTTATGTACCTGTCTTGTACGAGTTTGTTGTAAGACGCCGAAGGCGCCTGTTGGAAAAATACGAATTGTAAAAATACTTTAATTACTATGTTAATTCATTAGTATTAATTAGTACGTACACGAAGTATTTGCCTTTTTTCCCGAGTTTTGTTGCTCTGAAGAATTATGATGGTTGCTTGGTAGACATTGTAGACGGCAATAAACACGCCGTTTAACTCTTTAACTATTTGATTAATTTATTTTATTCGGAGCCTGGAAAAAATCACACGTACAAGTTACGACTGTTTTAATGAAAATTTGTGTATAAAATACCTACCTACATATTATTATTTTATATTGACGTAAAACATAAAAGAAAACACAATAATAAAAAATATTTCGAATTTTTACATCATAATGAAATGAATTCGTATATTAAAGTTATAAGAATTATTTTGTATACTTTTGTGTAAGTAAAGTTGACTTGTGGAAAAAAATATATTAATTATTTTATTTTAAATTTATTTAGGCGTCTACAGAGTCAATCAGTGAGTGAGTGAGTGAATATTTGTATGCCATTTATAAGTACTCGCGACGGAGAAGATTAAAAAAAAGAATTTATTTAATTTATTTTAATTAAAATAATTTTACAATTCACTTTTATAATACCAAATTAATGTGTCCAGCGTGACAGTCTAGTTAAAACTCAAGCTTTGCTGTCCAACTCCGGGGTTTATATAATAACTATCTACTATAGGTGTTTTGGGAAATGACCATGAGCCCTGGTGGAAACTGCTTGGTCATCAGATCTCACACCATATACCCGTAATATACCTATAGTAGGAGTAGGTATATAACTTGCCAATATTCTGCAAAACAATGAAAAGTTTGACAATTCATACAAAGTATGATTTTGGTATAACATTGAAAGTTTACGAATGTTTTCATATCTTGAAGATAAAAAGAACGAGTACCTTCCTACTTATCTTGTATGAATATTAAATTGTGTTTTTATACTATATGTACTCTTTACATAGTGATATTGTAATGTTGGTATTTCTTACAACATAACCAAGTACCTTCTATCGCCTCTGGCAATGGAACCTAGTATCTCTCTAGGTTTAACATTGTTAGGAGAAAATACACATTTTACCGCTGAATAGAATATTATCCCTTAGGTGATTCCATACAGAAAAAATAAATTTGTAATTTATAATATTAAATTATTACAAACACAATTTTAATATTTGCGTGGTTTTTTACGCTCAATTGGTAATTTTCGTTAAAATAGGTACTAACTTAGTCATTTTAGGAGGACTCGAACTGCCGAAAAAAATCACTATGGATTTATATTTATATTCTTTTTTTTAATGAATCTGGGTTTATCGAAATAAACCCAAATACATATTTGAACACTTCACAGAAAGCTTAAAAGCTTGTGTTGTGAAGTGGAGTAAGTCGGGGATTGAACCCGCGCCCACTGGATTGACAGTCGAGCGCGTTACCAACCAGGCTACGGACCACCTCACCTTGTAAAAGCAATTGGCAAAGATTTTAATGATGTGCGGATGCAAAACTGTACTATTTTTCTCAACATGATAAGTTCAAAAATGCTCAAATAGTTGTCTATAATATGTATACTTACAATATACCTACCTACCGTAATATTTTGTCAAAAGTCAAAATTTCATGGGAACCAGAGCTGGAATTACTAGCACGTAATATATTGAATTGCGTATCAAAATGTTTGGTTGTATAAATTTCACCAAATGGCAATGTACCCAAGTGATGATATATTCACAGGCTCAATACCTAACAAACATTTTTTACTTAATCAGTAGGAATATTTTCACCAATACAGTTACTGCTTACATGTCTCTTCTTCTTCTTCTTCTCCTATGCAATTATTAATCCCACATGGTGGTGGGGTCTGCTTTTCTTGTGTTTCGCCGCCACTTTGCTCTACCTTGCGCATCCTCCGGTAGAACATCACATTCTCTCCTGTCCTGCCTCACCACTTCCATCTACCTGCGCTTGGGTCTTCCTCTGGATCTCCTACCGGGAACATTCAACGTTTGTGCCCTGTCGCCAACATAGTCTGGTGGTCTTCTGCTGACATTCCCGTACCATCGCAGTCTGCTCTCCTGAATTTTGTCAGAGATGTCGCGTACACCTAGACTCCCACGGATGTAGGATTTTCGGATTCTGTCAAGGCTTATGTCAAGATGTCTCCTTACTTTTATATTATAGTAATGTTTTTGAATATCGTATAAGAGAGTGGTGTTATTAACGATCACGGAACTCGACACATTATTTCGCATGTTTTCAGCGACAATGTTTGTCAAGCATTACGAGTATCAATCATCTTTGCATGGAGAGAAAGTTCAATCTTTTTACATATACAGACGACATTATTATATGTCACCCCGTTAGACAGAGGAAGCATGGGCGTCGCCAGCCACGGAGCTGGGGGAGGCAACAAAAATTTTAAATTTGATGTACCATGAAAAAAGCTGAAATAGCGCCGAGGGCGAATTTTTTTTTGGGACATAGTGAAGAAGATCGTGATGTGGTTTGGTTTATTTGAAAATGTGTATAATTTTTTGCATGAAAAATGTATGAAATATGTCTTTGATGAAAAAAGAAGTTAAAAATAGCGCCGCCGGAAATTTTTTTTAAAGAAATAACTGTATTTTGATGGATTTTCATAAAAAAAATATGATATGATGAGAAAACGTGTGGTAATAATGTGATTTTTGTGTGGTTTTAACATTTAGTATGGAAAAATAGATACCTATTCCAAATATATACCTGATGACGCCCATGGGAGGAAGTAAAATAGTTTTAGGTAGTAAGAGGGGAGTAGATCTTATTAGCGTAGAGTTGTCGTTAGTCTTTCTTAAATATTCATAGAACCT
Organism: Ceraclea dissimilis; assembly: GCA_963576895.1. Taxonomy (NCBI): domain Eukaryota; kingdom Metazoa; phylum Arthropoda; class Insecta; order Trichoptera; family Leptoceridae; genus Ceraclea; species Ceraclea dissimilis. Next base: position 5,165,975 of record OY756377.1, read on the forward strand.
ATTATTTTAGTAGGAGTCTATCCAAATTCGTGTTCTAGTGTTCTAGGAGGCGTTTAAAGCGCTTAACACTGTAACGCTATCATTATTATGATAATAATGTTCATTTAATTCTATCATTCCCGTGTCGTCGAATCTACGAGACATTTCGTTGTGGGGTTACATTGTTCTAACCTGACATAATTATACATTAATCTCCATCCATACCATAGTCTTAAGGGCTTGGTACCAAGAATAACGTCACAGTCATTTCTCACGGCATTAGGGTTCAAAATCGCGTGAACAATCGCATGATAAAATGGTAAAAATAGCCATTTTTTGGGGATAATTTTGCGTCTATCAAAAAACTTTTACGGTTATTCCCTAGATTTGAATGCATATTGTCACTAAAAAAAATTACTCCGCCACTTTCGGGAAACGAGTTTCCGTCTTTCGGAAAAAAGATCAGAGGTGTTTTTCAATATTTTTTTTTTGAGAAATCTATACAAGATATAAAAAATCTTTCACGTTTATTCCCTAGATAAATATTCAATGCATCTACCCTATTTTGTTCCATAGCATATTTAGTAACGGTTGTCGAGATATAAGGTCTCCCGTTTTTAGAAATTTTTGAAATGTCGGTATACATACTACTCTTAATAGATAAATATATGTAATTTTATCTTACAACCTAATACAATGAATCACAATAATACATCAATGGTGTACATGATAATGGAGAATAATTATTATTCGAGACCGTTAGATACTACAAGTTAATGTACGTACGTGTCGTACGTAACCAAAGGGATTCGCAACAAATTACTAAGGATGATTCAATTAATTATTGTAATACCGTTACCAATATTTTGTTAACTAGGTATTAAAAAATTTGCTCGGTTTCGTATGAAAATTGTTCTAACATGACGATGAATAAGATCTGAAACTAATACTTTCTCTTTGAATATGTATGTAGTATGAGATCCCCTTCTGAATTATTTATACTTTAGGTTACTTGCGATGAGTTCTGATAAATTGTTCCTGGCGATAGCAGTCGAAAGTAATCAGAACAAAGTTATGTGAGCAAAAGATAAAATGCTATAATTTCCTTCACATACACATTACCTGCTTAAGTATAGTTACATACATCTGTTACGATAATCTTAACGTTATACAGGGAATGAAAATCGATTTTATATTAAAATAGGGTGAATGAAATACATTAGGGAGATAAGGGATTTGATAAAATCTACGCCAGTGAAAGATTTATCCGAAAATGTTAAAGGTTTTGGATATACCTATACAAGGGCGTCGTCAGAGGGAGCAGCTGCCCCCCTTTAGAATTTGAAATAGGTATTTAATTTTTCATACTAAATGATAAAACCTCTCAAAAAATCACATTAAAATCACATTATAATCACATGTTTTCTCGACATATCATTGTTTTTTAAATCTGTATGACAATCAATTAAAATGCAATTGTTTCATAAAAAAAATTGCCTGCGGCGCTATTTTTTTCTTAGTTTTCATAAATATTATTTTTCATACATATTATTGTGCGAAGTATTATGTACACTTTCAAATAAACCAAACCACATCACGACATTCTTCACTATGTCTCACAAAAAAAATTCATCTGCGGCGCTATTTACGGGTTTTTTATGCTATATCAATTTTTTAAATTTTTGTTGCCCCCCCTTCCCCCCCCCCACAAGCTCAGCTCCGAGGCTGGTGACGTCCATGTACCTATGTTCTTAAAGTTAAATAATTTTGCGTAAATTCAGTCTATGTAAAGACTAGTGATTTATATTGCTTTAAGGTTAGCTATGAACACTAGTGTTGGTATCACGGTTGGTTGGTGAGATTTGCAAGACTTTATCTTATGAATAATATGCAGGTGGGTAATTATGTAGTACTTAAAGCGGTGCAGAAGTGGAGATGAGAAGAATTCACTGCATGGTTTGAGGATAACCAATGGACAAAACACTGCTGAAATTGAGACCATAAGGCCAACTGGATGGAGGACACTAAGAGGCTTGCAGGACTCCAGTAAGGATGAGAGTTTCCCGGTGGCGTAGGGAATGAAGAAGGAGAGGACAGGGAGACCAATTATTTAGATATTAATTTCTTATAGATAGTAGATATTTCTAACACAGAATTTAGTAGATGGGTATAATTTTTCATTATCATAGCTTCTATAGGTACTGAGATATTACAAAGTTTAACGAGAGTAAAGACGTTATACTATTACCAAATTTATTTTGTTTACACGAGGCTCTTGGCAGCTTTTTTAATATCACGTAAATAGTCAAGATGTCTCTTTTAATTTCGTTGAATGATTTATAGGCTGAGTAAGCGTGATGTTGGATACGTGCGAGGCTGATATGTGCGTGCGTGGATGAGATACTCCTAATCACATTATAACATTCTTTATTCGGAAATTTAATCACATAACAGATGAGAAATTACGATGGTTTTTTCATCGCAGATCCATAATGAAAAAAGTTCTGCATTAATTAATTATGATGCTACTTCTCATACTGCGTTCAGAATACAGAAAGAACATAGTCCAATCAGACTTACTTTGCTTTTGTCACACTCTTGTTATTCGTCATACGATTGTTTTATATATTTATTTAGCGTATGACCAACGTCTCACCTACATCATTTAACATTCGTTATATCAAAGTGTAAAAAAAAGTTTAAAGCGCATGGTGAATATTTCTTAGGATTGTTTTTATTCTTTGTTATCCTTTCATAATACCCAAACAAAATAAAGGAAAATGCTCAAAAAAAACCCAGGCCCGGCGCAAACGAAATGTAACTCAAATGATAGGTAAAAATAAGTAATAAAATACTGCATGGGTGGCATCATCGAAATCAATGGCTTAATGGGTGAAATACCTATTCGAAGTTCTACATTGGTCACACGAATATATAAAAAAGGAGCATTAGACAGTTACAATTGCGGTCTAAAAGGGTATATTATGATGAGTATAAGATAGCCCGTCCTCTTCGTCTTCTTTTTCATCAGCCTTGGTCCCTCCACAGCTTGATATAAGCTGAAAGGAAAATGCTCATGAAATATGTAAAAAAAAGTCAGGTCCGGCGCAAACGAAACCTAACTCAAATGATAGGTAAAAATGAGTAATTAAATACTGCATAAGAGGAATCATCGAAATCGATGGCTAAATGTGTGAAATACCTATTCGAAGTTTTATAGGGGAAACTTTGAATAGGTATTTCACATATTTAGCCATTTATTTCGATGATACCACCTATGCAGTATTTAATTACTCATTTTTACCTTTCATTTGAGTCACATTGCGTTTGCGCCGGGCATGTTTATTTTTTACATAATTCATGAGCATTTTCCTTTCGGCTTATATCAAGCTGTGGAGGGACCAATGCTGATGAAAAAGAAGACGAAGAGGACGGGCTACCTTATACTCATCATATTATACTCTTTTAGACCGCAATTGTAACTGTCTAATGCTCCTTTTTTTATATATTCGTGTGACCAATGTTAAACTTTGAATAGGTATTTCACATATTTAGCCATTGATTTCGATGATGCCCCCTATGCAGTATTTAATTACTAATTATTATCTATCATTTGAGTTACATTTCGTTTGCGCCGGGCCTGGGTTTTTTTCCCATACAAAATGAGCATTCTCCTTTACTTTGAGTTTTTCCAATACTGAAAAAGTTCACACGATTCAATCACTCCAATTTTTTTCCAAACGTTAATTCCTGGTTCCGATTTCAATGTTGAGATTTCTAACTTTCCACAAACTCATTACAAATTATTAGAAAAACATTCTACACAAAATGAGTTTGTACGAAAATTACCAAGATCGTAGATAAATTTGAGATAGATTTTTTTTCTCAGAAATACGATACCTAAAGGAAATTTGTAAGAAAAAATGCTTGGTAAAACCCTCGGCCAACTAACCACCGTTTCTTTAATTTTCTGTAAAAGTTTGTAAATTTCATCTTCATTATTAAATTTCTTCTCAAATCCCTTTACACGTGAATTCTGAACGTAAGTGAATGAATGAAATGAATGAAATAAATGAAATGAATGAAATGAATGAAATGAATGAAATGAATGAAATGAATGAAATGAATGAAATGAATGAAATGAATGAAATGAATGAAATGAATGAAATGAATGAAATGAATGAAATGAATGAAATGAATGAAATGAATGAAATGAATGAAATGAATGAAATGAATGAAATGAATGAAATGAATGAAATGAATGAAATGAATGAAATGAATGAAATGAATGAAATGAATGAAATGAATGAAATGAATGAAATGAATGAAATGAATGAAATGAATGAATGAATGAAATGAATGAATGAATGAAATGAATGAATGAATTTAAGAGTATGTAAATATAATGGCCTTCTCAATGTTCATTAAACATACCTAGGGAAATTTTAATTTCTCTGTAATTTCCATCGTATTCAAATGTAAAGGGATATTAGGTATGAATTTATAACGAAGTTTTAGTTAGGTACCAATTCGTGCTGGTAGATACGTGACTTCATGGAAGCGATGGACGAACAGCGGTAAATTATACCAAATTGGGTAAATGTGAAATAGTTCGTTGGGTAACGACTGTAAAAATAGTGGTGTAGTGGATATGATCCCTACTGTGGGAGACGAGGGTCTGGGTTCGAATCCCAGCCGGGGTGAACTGAAATGGCGAATGTTTCTCGAGTGTAAAGCGATCACTTTAGCCGGCCGAGGTCGGTCGTAAGCCCGACAATGTTCATCTTTAATTCTTCTGTTGTGGGAATACTACATTGTATATACTACGGAATGTAGAAAAAATCCAGCGCTTTACAAGAATAAAATTTGTAAATCAAAATAATTCAAGTAGTATATGATAAAAGTTTTAGTGAATAAATTTGTTACATATTTGTGAAAACAACGGACAGCAAAACTTAATTTTTAATAGAATAAAGTGGAAATAATCGTAGTTTTTGGCTTTTATTTCTACTCAAAAATAGTGAAAATCTCCTTCTGCAAACGGGCTCACGATTATAAAAAACGTTATACTCGTAGTTAACGTATAATAATATTGGCAGACGGGAAAATGTCAGCAACTACTAATCTAAACCTAAACCGAAAAATATTTGAAGACCCCTGCTTTTGGATCTTAAATTATAATACCCTTTAGGTTAAACACAAGGTTACAAGTAAGTAATAATGGTTCTCAAGAAAGCATTTACTTTCCATTTACATGTAGTAGGAGTTTCAGAACATCAATTAAGTATTCGGAGTTCTGTAATATAGAGTCATTTTACTTGTTTTACTTGCTGACCTTTCCGTTTGTGGTTAACATTTTACAATAGATTTAAGGACATCGTCCTTCGTTTCAACATAATATTATCCTCAATAAGATTGATCGATGAGGTACCCAAATGAGTTTTGAACTTTACAGGCCATGTTTCCCATACACTTCCCCACGTCCCTATACTACATAGATATTCTTTAATAGTGGATGTATACTGTAGCCAAAATATACCTATCTCTTGAGTTTTTATCACATGACTACGTACATCTACTAGCTAGTTTTTGAGACTTTCAATTGCAACTTTTTCGATACATTTATTTTAATATAGGTGTATAGTTTTTACAGAAAAGCTGTAAAGATGAAAAGCATTTCTTCTTATTTCTGATTATTTTTTCTCAGTACCTAAACTGGGTTAAGTAAGTCAAATTTTCATATTTGTTCCATCGACGTTTTACGTATTAAGAACCGCCGATTTATTTGAAGATAGTTTGTGCACGTGTAGTTTCCCATATTTTGTAGGTTTGTTTTCGTATGTTGGAATTCGTTAGCAAAAACTAATAAAATATTTGCTACACATTGTTTTCTAATGGTTTGTATCAACCAGCGGAACTCATTAGTATCCCCACAGCATGGGTAGTGTATAACTGTACGAGCATACAACCCGAGATCCGACCGCTAAAAATATGACCTAACTATTTTATCGAAATTGGTTTAAATGATAGCTTACAGATACGGTCATACATCTCACAAGGGTTGCTTAAGGATGTTAAAGGAATAAATCAAAACTATTTTTTTGTTTACTAAAAAAATACCCGGTATTTCGATCGGCTATTGCAAGTAAACTACCAGTCCTACGAAAAAATCTTTGTAGCATTTTTTGTGGAGAATTCGGTAACAATTACATTTATTATTGATCACTTTCTGCTTTCTCCTACAATATTCTTAAAAAATAAAAAATACCGCGAAAGGGGGCTTTTCAGGGGAGTTGCGGCAATTTTTTTATAGGAAATCCTAGTGTGATGTATGACACTATGTGTAAGCTATCATTTTAACCGCAATTTTCGATCAAAAAACACATAAGTAAGTCATGTTATTAGCGGTCGGATCTCGGGCTAATAAGTATCCCGTTCAGGCGCAACACAATATTTAACTTGTCCATTTTTTGCTTGTTTGAAGCTAATCAACGACTATCTACGATAAACCATAGCTTATCTTACCTACAGATGTTTTAATATTAGTTTTGAAGCGATGTAGGTACGGAATTTTATGAATCAGTGCCGTTCCTTCAATTTATTTATTTACCAAAGGGTACAAACATATGAGTCCTGGTCAGGGTTCGATTCCCGGCCGCGGCAGATGGATGGACTGGAATTGGTGAATATCACTAGAGTGTAAAGTTTTCACATCAAACCAACCTGATGGAAGGTTTATCCTTCGCTGTATGTCTGTTGAGACTTATTATTCGACCCCGACAGGTAAAACAATGTGTGTTCTTGCATGAAAATGAATTGTTACAGGTATTTGAAAAATTGTTTGTTAAGTTCCACTTCCATTTTTGTTTAGCAACCCGGTCCACGATGTCTACGACTATTTCTTCATTCATTATTTTATCTTTCAGGCTCACGCCTAACATTTTGTCTTTCCATGGACCTCTACTCTAAGTAACGAGGACTTAATAGAAATTTACTATTTGAAAAAAAAGAGTAGGTCCCTACCTGAATACTGTTATTAACATTATACATAAGTGAATGCCTAGCGGCAGTTTACCTTTTGTCATACTTTACTAATTGAATGACAGAAACATTGTTGTTCAATTTAGACAGTAAATAATGATATCAGCTTTTATTATTTAGTACCTAATCACAATTATTTTCATTCCATTTGACGTTATCAGGCTTTATGTCTAAGTACCTATTTTATTTCATTTATTAATAACAACATTTGTATACATCACGATTTACAGTGCGATTACAGTGATCATCATCATCATCAGCCCGCGGTTGCCCACTGCAGGACATAGGCCTCCCCTCTCTTCCTCCACTTCTCCCTCTCCTGTGCGATTTCCATCCACTGGGGTCCGGCAAACCTCTTGATGTCATAAGTGGTCGCCCTTGTGGTCTTTTGTCGTCCCTTGGTCTCCACTCCAGCAGTCTTCTCATTCATCTGTTGTCCTGCATTCTTGCAATGTGCCCCGCCCATCTCTACTTCTGCACCGCTATTCTCTCAACCACACAGTCACTGTAGTCTGGCTGCGTATCCAGTCATTCCTCTTCCTGTCTTGCAGTTTAATGCCCAACATTATTCTTTCCATTTTTCTTTGGGCTGTTCGCAGTTTGTTGGCAGACTGTTTGGTGAGGGTCATGGTTTCCGTACCATACAAAACAGTGCATATACAAAATGTTATTCTATCGCCCCTCGCCAAAATGGAAAAACCTCGTTCTTTGAATAGCCGCCAAAGTAATTACCTATTCGTTGATCCGTCATGGTCCGATGCGAGTTGAGAGACTACGGCCTACAAGCCCAGAAAATGAAGTAATGGATCATAACACCAGCCGTGAAAGCCTACGAATTTTCGTTTCATCTACGCGCTGTTCATATGTACATTGTACATCTGCAAAAGGGGCATTTCAAAAAATACCGGGACTGTTTCAAATGATATACGACTACTTCGATAAACATAATACATCTGATAATAAACACATTATGAAAGAAAACAGAAAGTGATATGTTATAGGTATTAGCAACGTTAAGAGTATTCATACCGACATTAAAAACATTTCTAAAAACGGGAGACCTTATATCTCGACAACCGTTACTAAATATGCCTTGGAACAAAATAGAGTAGATGCATTAAACATTTATCTAAGGAATAACCGTAAAAGTTTTTTGATAGACGCAAAATTAACCCCAAGAAATGGAATATTTTTACCATTTTATCATGCGATTGTTTACGCGATTTTGAACCTTAATGCCGTGGGAAATGACTGTGACGTCATTCTTCGTACCAAGGCCTTAAGAATTAAGATAAATTGTAGCAATATACCTATCGCTATGTGAAGCAATTAGGTATTATTGATAGTAGTTTCAGATCATCACAAACAGATATTATTATAATTATAATAGTCACACACCATACAAATATACTTACACCTAATGTAAATAGTAAGTAAGTTGCTAAGGAACTCCTAACACAAAATCTAATTGTTACTGTTGAACCTATGTTATCCCGAGGCATTAAGGATATAAGTTATTATGTTAGATACCTACATTATTATTTCTAATCTCAAAATGTAGATAATTAAAGTACGAGTATCAATCACTCTAACACAATGAAATGATATTATATATAACACTTACACATCGCAGAACGATCATCATAACACTCACTCGTCATCATAACATCGCAACTCAACACACAACTGCTCACGCTGCGGCAGTAACACTCACACATCACAATAACTTTACCCTTCAACTCACCACTGCTCACGCTGCGGCAGTAAATTACTGATGACTCGACGGACGTTTACATAGAAAAATCTACTTCATCCTGAAGACGGCAGAAGTATCGCTGCAGAAAGCTAGAGAAGATCAAAAGACACGCGGCCAACACCCGAATAACCGTAAAGGAAGAATATATATACCATGCTGCGAAAACCTACAACATCATATGATATTAGAATGTTTTGTGGCTATTTCATAAAATGCCAAATAACTATTAACCTGCAAAATATAAGACGGAAGATTATAGCACATAAATATAGATTTATTAAAAAATCCTTCCTACACGTAAACACATTGTGTATCGCACACAGAGAATCTCGTGCATTTAAACCTAAAAGATAATGAATAATAAAGTAACTCAAAATATTTGTTTATTAATGTTTCCAAGAATTCAATTTATTTGAAATGTAACTTATAAGAATATTGACAATCTTAATAATTCACCACAATTCGCTATAAATTCTTAAGGTCGTAATGTAAATATTTGAGAAAAGACAAAGAATGTGATGAATAAATACCTACAGTGTAACTGCATGGTATAAACGCACGATTGTAGCGTACAAAATGGAAAATTGTTATTGTAGGTTCCTACGGAATTCCAGTAATTACAAAATCAAAACGCTTGATCGCTTTGTCAACACAGGGGTTCAGTTTAACCAGAAGTCTAAACTAAACATTATACGAGTATAATAAACCTATTAGGTACCAAAATATTCGTTTGGTTCATAAAGTAAGTCAAGCTAGTCACATTAGAATTAATCTTCGATAAGAATTAATCTACCATACATTCGAAAGCCTGAAATGCAAATATTATTTTGTCTTTCATAGAGTAACGCATTAGCTCCCATCAATTAGGATTCACAACTCAGAAAATACAGACTGATTATAATATTATTTTGTCGGTCTGCTTAATAAAACACGAATCACGTGCTGAATTTATTCATCACGCTTGTATTATATTGGTATTATTCTATTATTACAAGGGAAAAAAGATCGGGTAAACAAACGAAGTGGAGGGTACGGGCGATGGACCGAATAGCATGACGAAGAATTCTGGAGGAGGTCAAGGCTCACAGTGGGCTGTAGCACCAGTGATGATGATGAAACAGGCAAACACATTGACAGTTCACTATACAAAATTTTGGATTTTCATATCGAGCCATGATTATCCAATTGGACCCTGAAGCCAAAATAAATAAATCTTCAAAACATGTTAGTACTTATCAGTTTTTCACGGTGAAGCTCTCAGTCTAGATATTTTGAGTTAAGATGGAGCAGAATCTTGGCTAGGACGTAGAATTTAAGAAGTCAAATAACTATTACCTTTAAAACAAAAAAATAGTTTAATTACAAAACAACATGTAGATATGCAATAGTGGTTGCATTAAACGTAAAATCCAGGCGCAGATCCGTCGGGAATCAAACCTAGTTTTCATAATAAAAAAAGCCTCGGTCAAACGACATTCTTTCGAAAAACAAATATTCGAGATTTAGGAATAATTCTTGAAATATGAGTTACTAATCGAGTGAATTGGAATAAAGAAAATTACACGATACTATCAGCATTTATTAAAAATTTGCCCAACGGGACATACAAACAGCAAGCGTTCTATTATACCTACTGATGATGTGAAAAATACCGTACGTTATGACTATTTTCTCTGCATACGGCGCCATTCGTAGAGACAGATACCCAATACTTACGTCGTGCGTAGATTGTACCTACGTAGACTACGTAGATTTTTTTTCTTATGTAGGTACCGGAGATTTTTAGTAAGACAATTTACTGCTAAACCAAACTAAATATAATAAAGTATTATTTTTCTCATTTCCTTCGCCAACAAACCATTAGATATTCGTGTAATCTTATTTTTGTGAGCACTATTTCAAAGGTAAATTTGATTATAAAAAAAATGAAAGCAATTCGCGATGAATAAAGGCAAAAAAATAAACAAGAAAACTTTTTAGAAAATATCCGGTTTATGTTGGTACAATTTTAAAACACTTTTTTACCGTGTTGGTACAATTTTAAATCACTTTTATACCTTGTCATCTACGCCGATGTAAATAACACTATACCTACCTACGTGTGGTAGATTTGGTAACCTCTTTAACTGAAAACAATAAAACCTTTGGTAATCTTAATCTCAGTTGTCGGATCTGATCGACAAGATCAATCTTATCTGGCTAGACGTTTTACTACCTTCAAAATATCCACTGAAAAATTTTGTGGGTCGACATTTTCTAGACGATCTGAAATGTCTAAGCTACATATTTTCCTTTCGACTCTGGATTCAACCATGTCATCACATCTTTATACATCGTCTCAATATTTCGAAACCCAGCCAAATTATTATTCTGATCGTATCACTTACTTCTTGTAGCGCCTAATTATATCACCAAGTTTTCCCTTATAAGTTTATTTTCATTTCTAGGTTCTTACATAATTTTCATTCTAGGAACCTCATCATTAGCTACGTCGGTGCAAAAAAGAAGAAACCAGAAATATTTGGATTTATCTACAATGAATTTCAGCGGTAAATTGATACATAATATATAAAGATATCCAAACGATAGAACCCACTGGCATTGTCTAACGTCCTTAACTCTTAAACTTTGTCTAATAGAAGGTACCAACATTTATCTTACAAAGTTGGTAAGTACTAATACACGAAGCATAACTCAAGTTAAAGGTTGGAATAAAGTTTCGAGTGACCCTAAGAAAACTTTTTTCTTTTCGGTAATTGAATAAAATTGAATCGGATGTAGAAGAATGCTTGAATAACAATTCTTTCTAAAGTAATTAACAAAACCAAACAATACTACAATCAAAAGTGACTTTTGACAAAGGTGTATGTAATCCTATAGCAATTCCGGTAAGTTTATATTTGTCCATGAAAATGGAAAACAAATCTTGGGAAAGGTTCTGTCTAACAACATTCGAAATTCACTTCGCGTGCCGGTTTGAGTTATACGTATACGTAAGTACATGAAAAAAAAATAATGTTTTACGTAAAATGGTTCAAAGTTATTAAAAGTAATAGAGAAGAATAATGATTAATTCGATTGGTTGTTTTGAAAACTGGAATGCTTTTAAAAGTAGATCGGAACTAATCGAACTGAAGCGGATGGATTGAATAGCTTTTTCATTATTCCCATCAAAATAAAGTTTATTAGCTCAATTATTGAAGCTTTTAACGAGGGTGTGAATTCTCTAACACTAGTTATCTATGAACGTCGGCGCGAATCATTAATAGTATTTAATATATCGATTTTATGATAGGCTATACTTATAGCTGTGAGATATATTGATGTATAATATCTATCGAAGCCTGCGATAGTAGAGTACAAGCCTACATCCTCGAATTCCATCACCACCACGAGTGGTGACGTCACCTTGTATCGGTGACAAACACCTTGTCTCGGTGACAAACACTTGAACTACGGAATATTTTTTCCCATACAATTTAGATGGCGTAATCATCGTCAAATGTCAGTTGGGCCCGGCCTCCATGAACAATATGGCGACGGCCTCGTATCTATATATAGCTTCTACCTAGTGAGCATTACATTTTAAATATCTATGGACTATCTTGTTAAATCATATTACAGGTACTTATGTACGTTATGTTCGCGTAAATAATAAATAATTAGTAGTTATCTCAACAGATATACAACAAAGGATAGACTTTCCATCAGGCTTATGACTGATCGTCGGCTGACTTTACACTTAAGTGACATTCACCAATTCCAGTCCATCCATTTGCATGAATTGGTGAATGCCGAGGCAACTGGATGAATGGTGGACGTCACTTAAGTGTTAAGTGATCACATTTAGCCTGTAGCCAACCAACGATCAGTCAAAAGTCTGACGGAAAGCATACATACGTATCCTTTGCTGTATACATATCTGTTAGTTCAGTCACTTTAGGAAATCAATGTATGGGGAAGTTGGCAAAATTAATAACAGATGGGACTCTATGCAGTATGATACCTTAGGGTGAGGTGTTTCAGAATATCAGGCGTCCCCCCCGCCACACCTGACGCGTCACCCCCCTGGCCCCCCGAATAGGTCCCCCTACGTGGTTTTCCTCTATTTATCAAAAAACTGTAACAGATAGAAGGAAAATGTTAAGGACAAAAATAGTCCTTAATAAATTCTCTACAAAATAGGTAAAGCACATTTTTTGATAGGACTAGTAATTTACCCGCAATAGCCGGTGAAAGTATCGTAATTTTTTAATAAGAACCAAATTTTTTTTATTTTACTCAAATTGCTGAAAATTCATAAGAGCTACAAGAAAATGGTCAAAGAATGAATTAATTGCTATAGTTTTAGCTATAAAATGAGCTATTATTTATTTTTGCACGGCTCATAGTTTTTGAGTTATAACATAAAATTCCAATGACAGAAGTCTTAAAAATGGAACTTTTCATACAATTTGTATTGAAATGCTGTGATATTAAAATTTAGGTTAAGCCTGTTTTTCACAAGCATGTGAAAGATAAAAAATGTATTGGAGTATGATTGGGTCTTTTTAGTATTTCAAGATATAATCCTTTCGAAGTTGAATGCACTTTTGCCAGTCATGTTTCAAAGCCATTATCCCAGTTTTCCAGAAGGATTCCTCAAGGTTAGGATATGGGTCAAAAGCATTGGCACCCGGCGATTCGAGGGTTTGTACAAGTCCTGTTCTGAAGTTAAGATGAACACTACTGATTAAAATCAGATCACTGGAATCTCTGCTATCACCTAACTAATAATTCCGCGATCTTTGAAAAATTAATCCATGTCTTTATCGACGTTCTCCAGAACTACTGCATTTTATTGCTTTCCGCTTCAAGGGTTGTGTTTGACACCTTGCTGTGCCCATTCAAAATCTGGCACTTACTTTCTAATCATGGCATATGATGGAACAGACTCCATTAATGAACCCGATATTTCTTTTATGGTTCGTGTCGGTCTATGACCTTAGATAAAATAATATTTTATCACGGATCGCAGCTGACAATTTCACATTTTCACAAAAATGTCAAACACGTTGAAATAAAAATGGTGCCAAGAGTGCCAGCGTCGTCCTATCGATCTCAAATTTTGTAAATAGCCCTAATGAAGTTTAAATTATCTATATCAATAATGAACTTAAACTGGTCTGTACATTTTTTTCTCAGGGCTACGAAGTGTTCAGCCGAACCTCGTATCTTACACAGACATACACTAAATTTTCTTCTTTAATGATCTTGACGAATCCTTCTGCAAAACTGGGATACGGCTTTGAAATATGGCTGGCAAAAGTGTATTGAACTTCTAAAGAATTATACCTTAAAATACTTACAAAATCCAGTCATACTCCAATACATTTTTTATCTTTCACATACTTGTGAAAAACAGGCGTAACCTAAATTTGAATATCACAGCATTTCAATACAAATTGTATGAAAAGTTCCATTTTTAAGACTTCTGTCATTGGAATTTTATGTTATAACTCAAAAACTATGAGCCGTGCAAAAATAAATAATAGCTCATTTTATAGCTAAAACTATAGCAATTAATTCATTCTTTGACCATTTTCTTGTAGCTCTTATGAATTTTCAGCAATTTGAGTAAAATAAAAAATTTTTGGTTCTTATTAAAAAATTACGATATTTTCACCGGCTATTGCGGGTAAATTACTAGTCCTATCAAAAAATGTGCTTTACCTATTTTGTAGAGAATTTATTAAGGACTATTTTTGTCCTTAACATTTTCCTTCTATCTGTTACAATTTTTTGATAAATAGATGAAAACCACGTAGGGGGACCTATTCGGGGGGCCAGGGGGGTGACGCGTCAGGTGTGGCGGGGGGGACGCCTGATATTCTGAAACATCCCACCCTAAGGTATCATACTGCATAGAGTCCCATCTGTTATTAATTTTGCCGACTTCGTGCTGCAAAAGGACTGAGCTATGTTGAGATAACTGCGTATTATATTTAACTACGATATGTAGACAATTCTGATGTCCTCACAAAAAACATAGGTAAATTGTGATTTCCAAAAATAATCAAATAAATACCTACTTACTAGTTTCTTAAATGAGGTGGTCGGTAGCCTGGTTGGTAACGCGCTCGACTGTTAATCCAGTGGGCGCGGGTTCAATCCCCGATCTACTCCACTTCACAGCTTTTAAGCTTTCTGTGAAGTGTACAAAGATGTATTTGGGTTTATTTCGGTAAACCCAGATTCATTTAAAAAAATGGATCTACACAATTTTCAACTATATCGTTATGCTTTCTTACATACAAAGCGGAATAAACAGCGACAATTTTATCATCTCTACGCTACTATTAGGAAGGTACGCATAATAAATAGTTTTATTTTGTTACTCACAAATATCTCAATATTTCTCAATACGAAGGTAACGTTTCATTATTCTATTCACAGAAGAATGACTTTTCAAGTAGCAATATTTTTTCTAGAAAATCTTCCCCAGAGATACAATTACACAGATACAACCTCTCCTTTCTATTAGGTAAAATAGAAATGATTGATTTCGATATCACTTCAAATACGAGTATAACTTGTTAGTTTTCCTAGTATTTGCACGAATATTCAAAATGTTATATGTGAATATATTCGTACATTATATTGCTTTTATCATGAGTGTCTATCGAGTTTGTACTATTTTGAGAGTTGAAAAATGAATCACATATGAAAAAGTCTAAAGATCTGTCATAAAAGAGATGTATGAAATTGGTATCAGTATTTTATTTATTCTTCAATTGAACACATTGAAATATGCCGACCTTAAATACAATTAGATAGGCATAGACACTATTCAGAATTTTTGGATTTCTTCCAGTTAGCCCAGAATCCGTTAACTCCTATACCATCAATCATTGTTAATACCTTTCTAATTTTCAGCTAACATTAGTATATTTTATGTAAATGTGGGCCGAAAAGATGGGCCGTTGATTTTATCCCCGTCGGCGTCGCGGGTAGTGGGTGGATCCGGAAAGCCCAAAGAAGAAAGGAGTGGAAAAAAATTGGAATAGGCCTACATCCAGCTAGCAGTGGAGAGATAGCTGAGAAAGAAGAAGATGATGTAAATGTAAGTAGGTAGGTATACATTTTTTAAACTTTGTTGATTGCCCTGTTTGTCGCCTCGAAGTATATCATAAGATTCAATGAGGTATGGTATTATCTACCTTTTATGCTTTAAAAAAAATCTGTAGAGGTATTTGTGGGAAAACAGTATCGTGGGAAAATAATAATTCTGAATAACGTGTGTCATGTTAATTATGTACTTCAAATTTAATATGTCATTAAAGTTACAACAAGAACTAAACACTATGGTATTCAACATTACAAAGGCTTTCGTAATACAAACGAGTATAATACACCTACCTACCTAGATCTTATAAGAATAATGTGTAGTACGTATCACTAATTAGGAGACAATTTCAGAATTTTACTAAGAAAAGTATGTGTCGGATTATTGTCTAAGTATCTTCTTGAGTTTCAGACATATACCAACATAGTTCTTAACATTTTATTTATTTATTTAGAAGTAGACATGTTGAAATAGATCTTAAATTATAACGTTTGACCCCCCCCCCCCCTTATGAAGTAAAACTTGTGTTAAAGGGGGGAGTATCCTGTAATAATCAGGACTTAAAATATCATATACCTAATATTATTTACTAAACACTTGACCTACACAGTAGGTGTCAACTAAAAAGTTACACAATCTATACAGTTTCACTGCTGTAGGTCATTGTTTTTTTGCCATGTTTTTTCTCAACAATCCTTGCCAATCACAGAAACTTTCAACTATGTAGGTGGATAAAAAATCTAATGTTTCCTTTCGTTATGTTGTCATATATGTACCTATGTACGTATGGAGGAGTTTTAGTATCGCAATGTTTTATTTCGAGAGTTCGTAGTTAGTATAGGTATAAAAAAACTACATTCTGGAAACAACCACTCTATAAATTTCAAGGTTCATGAAATTCTCATTTAAGGCTTTACTTTAAGAGCGTTTATTTTATTGTTTTACGTCCGAACTCAAAGAGTGATGTGTTTTTTTATCTGTCATTCAATCAAAGTGAGGGTAAAGGTAATTGAAATCCGCAAGAAAGGTTTGAATGTAGATATCTTTTTTTATCTGACTGTGGAGTTTTTTGTTCTTGAATAATTTCACCAGAAATACACATTTTTAGAGTTGGGTGAGGTAAGGAACAATAATCATGACGAATTTATGTCTTTGGAGTAAAGAATGAACTCAAAATAAAATTTTGACTGTCGAGTCAAATGCTCTTTCATTTATTGAAATAGGTGGTGATTGCATATCGTATGGCGTTGGAAAGGCTAGAGTTTGAGATTAAGATAGTCAGAGCTCAGATATTTCAGTGCTTCAGGAGACACGTCGTGAAAAGTTAGCTAAAGTTCTTTCAACGAGACAGAAAGAGAAAAAATCAGAGTCCAAAGGAGATCAGTCCTAGATACTTGGTAAATACTAGTCTTATCGTGTCGTTATCAGCACTCATTAGATCCCCTTACGCTCACAGAAAGCCACAACCTCTCCTGCATCATCGTCCAAGGGAGAGCGATCTGCGAGGCTCTCCCATGTGCACCGCCCAGAACCCATTGGGCAGTATAGCGGACTAACTACAAATACTTATAGTCCGCTTTATGATGGTGCCCATCATCCTTGAAAAATTGACTGAAATGAACTTATGCGTTAGTCATGTCTGTAATATATTTCTGCATCTTACCTAGTCATCTATATGTTCGGGCTACCAAGTACCTATATTTTAAAAGGTTTTAAAAAAAAGTAATTAAATGATTTTTTTTGCTCTACTTACATACCGCTAATACCCACAAAGAAAAATATATGCTCTATTCAAATGGCGCTTTATGTTAATGTTTCCTTTGTAAATCGCTTTACTCAAAGTGAAACACGTACAAATTAAAATACATAATACCTACATCAAGAATAATTAAAGATGCTAAGGAGAGGAAGGTTGAACAATGAACACATTCGAATAAATAAAAGATAAAACGTTTCCATAACGATACTGGTGACGGTGAAATTGAAAGGGAAATCCTCGAACATAACCAAGATAGTTCATTCTTGATGTAGGTACTTTTGTTGACGTCAACAGGAGTTTGAAATACATTTTGTAATTAAATTTATCACGGTTTTATTACAATGCGTATTATTTTACGTCTACAATAAAATTTAACTACAGTAAACCAAATTAAATTCAGAGTAAGGATATCTAATATTTACTCGATTACCTATCATTCTCTTCTATGGTAATTTTTTTTTATCATTTACACTGTTACGTCTATCGACGTGGCCAGGAATAATCGAAAGGCACACCACAATTCTCACTTTTATAATGTTTCAGTGTAATCTTACTTATTCGAAACACACACTTTAAAATCCTTCTAAGTCAAACTGTTATTTTAAGGGGCTAGTTTCTTCATTCAACAAGCTTTATTCACAAAGTTCAAAACAATCGCAATGAAAACTAACTTTGTCTACACACAAACTTCCTCATTTTTTCTTATACAGATTTTTTCGCTTGTATATTTTTATTGCGTATTGCGAATAAACTCTTAAAAATGTAACTAAACGAGCGTCGCATCATAAAAAAAATCGACAAAGCAACCTTTTGCAAACAACAAGGACCATTGGTGGACCGATGGTGATATTTTCTACGAACCCAGGAGTTGACAACATAAATAATTATTAAGTAAATTTGTATAAGTATTATCAACTTGAACATTCTAGTCTCAAGAGTAGAGGTAGGTAGGCAAAATGATATCGTAAAATATTCGTTACCAAACATTACTGTTTATAAGCAGTTTTTATTTACGTTGTCGGTCGTAAGTGAGGGCGGTACATATTTTGTTTTCGCATTAACGATCTCGGTGATTTAACGAAACGACAAGAATGTCGTCATATAAACGAATAAGTTGTCGTAAAACAACCAACAGAGAAGTAAATAAAACAGTGCTCTGTCGTTTACAACAAAAACACATCTTCTGTCGTAATGTAACTATGTGGAACATTGTAACTATTTGGGTAAGTACTAAAAATAGTTGGACTAAAATTGTTCTGATGGGAGAAAAAAAAATGTGACGTAAACCTCAACATTGTAATATCCAGTACAGAATATCAACAATTGTGTAGTATTTTCGGTCTATGAACGATAGGTGATAAGCCGGTTTTATTTTATGTTATTTTTCTTGATAACCTATATTGATAGCTTCTATGTTTTTTTGCGATGAACCTGTACAAATGGTAATCTACTCCTTTTAGATCAGCGAATGCAAGATGCCTTTGGATGGCGCTAGAAATAGTTCGTATTTTAATAATGACAGCTGTTTAAAAGTTTTTTTTTTTAATTTTTCATGACCAGAAAAGTTGCCTCCTTAGCATTTTTAATGTTAATGGAATACAATCGTTGGTGTCCGCCTTTTTGTTCTATCCGAATATTTTGTTCAATTTGTAGATTTAACTCAATTAATAATGGTACTACCTATATGCTAACTAAATTATATCTTCCTCTTCTTCTTCTTCAGCCCTCTGTCCTCCACTGCTGGATGTAGGCCTTTTCCATATTCCTCCATTCATTTCTGCTGTTTGCTGCTTGCAGCCAGTTTTTTTCCCCCCACAGCAGCTATGTCGTCGGACCACCTCTTTTGGGGTCTTCCGACGCCTCTTTTATTCTCCCAAGGTCTCCATTTTAGGATTTTTTGGGTTCATCTTGTGCGGTCTTGTCTGGTGACGTGTCCCGCTAAATTATAAACTGAATTATCTAACCATGGAACTTATAAAATAAAAGAAAGAACAATCAAAATAATAATACCATTATATAGAAAACTTGGTATATACATATATGTGGAAGTTCGACGCTTAAGAATTAATAAAAAAAATCCATTGTACCTAAATGAAAATAAATTGGTTCATTCAACTGAAACGAAAGTCATTAATTGCTTTATAATTATTAACAATTGATTCTACGTTTCTTTGCGAAAAACTTTGTATTCTTCTTATTTAAAAAGACGCCTTAATTCATCATCTTAATTGGAAAATCTCGTTTTCTTCACGATCAATTACTATGAGACTGAGAAATTGTGAAAAAGAGATTAAAGGCTAAATGCTGAAATTGCGATGAGATGCTGTATAGGCATGATATTCGATCGAACGAATTTGAAAATATACGTAACAAAACATAATGCACGTATATATAGTGTCGGCGATAACGAGAAGGATTTTCCACGGCAAATTTCAAGCAAACTTTGTGCAAAGTGTTGTAGATATCCATACCAAACGATCTTTTCATATGTGATTTTAGAAATTATCCTTAATACCCATATTTCAAAAGCTGTGACCAACTAATTGGTCTTATGAAATTTATTATTACCATTCATTACTACTATTAAGTGTGATCATTGCTCATTCCCCGTAAATGGGTAATGAGGGATGATCCACAGTGTGACTGTGGACACCCGAAGCAAACCATGCAGCACATCTTGCGTGATTGCCCCATACGTACCCCGTTACCATTAACAGTGATGCTAGCCTGTCCCCTGAATTCCTCCAGTGGCTGGAGGCGCTGGATGTCAGACATTAACAATGTGACAATACTTCGACGTTGCCAAACGATAAATAAAATAACTATTATTTAGTGTCATTTTTCAGATGAAGAGAAAAAGTAGGTAGAGGTGGGTGAAGTCTATAAGAAAGCCTTCATAATTTATTTAGTTTATTTTTCTTCCCGTCCTTCTTTATTTTTTCTTTAATTCTGTTGAGGAAACAAACAAAAGTGATATAATCCGATAAAATGTAGCCATTTTGCTATTATTTTCCAAAGTTTCCAAATTATTACTTACTTACTCAGTTGGTATTATTTCCTTAAATCTATTGTTCATATACATAATACACGCAGTAGCATTATATCATTTTATCTCTCGTATACGTATTACGGTTTTAGGAGGTCTATTTGACATATTTTAATTGGAATCCCAAATGTAATCTATCTCTTCTGAATTCACGAAGTCCATTTGTGGGTTAGACAAATATAACAAAACCACAAACAGCCTTCATATACTTCTAAGTATATACATACTTACTTACTTACTGCTAGCCACTTGCGTTCCACTGCTGGACATAGTAGGCCTCTTCTGAACTCTTCCGCTGTCTTCTATCTTGGGCTATCTGCTGCCATCTACGACCCGTAAGCTGGACAATGTCATCTGTCTACCTTTTCTGGGGTCTTCCTACGCCTCTTTTGTTCTCTCAGGGCCTCTACTTCAGGATTTTAGGTGCCCATCTGACACTGTCCTGTCTTGCCACGTGTCCCGCGCCCACTTCCATTTTTGCTTTGCTGTTCTTTCTGCGATGTCGGCAAATTTTTTTCGACGTCTGATCTCCTCATTTCTAATTTTATTTCGAAGACTGACGCCCAACAATTGTTCCATTGCTCGCTGAACACATTTTAGTTTCTGTACACTTCTGACAGTGAGGGACATAGTCTCTAGACCGTACGTGGTCAGTGGTAATATGCACGAATCGTAGAATTTGGCTTTCAGGTTTATTGGCACCTCTTTGTTCCCAAGGTTCTATTATTAAAGATAAATCTATATGTGTTCGGTTCATATATCTATCGTATTTTAAGCCTTTTTTTATTTTCAATAAGTGTTTGTAATTATGATCAAAACATTTACCTTCAAAATCCAAGAATGAATAGGTAAATTAATAAATAATAAATCAAAAATGAATCTTCCCAAATTACGCCCCTATATATTATAACTTTGTCCCTCATGTTTTGATAATAAATAAGAATTATTGGACAATAACAAGATTGAACATCGATTGATACAGAGAGAAACTCCCATCTTATATTCACATACATAATTCTATATCCCTTTGTAAAGGTCCCCAATAAGGAAATGTTGTAGTCGAATGATATTTTGTTTTACTCGTATCCTTTCAATCTCAGCGAGTATATCCTTTTTTGTATTTATATAGGGTACTCCTATGAAATATCAACAAAATAATATGATAGGAAAGAGTTTTCGGAACGTTGACCCATATTTCTTTTTGTCTCTACAATTTTTATACATTTTCATCTTTTTCCTACTCCATTCTATTACTAAACATATAGATATACGAACACAAGAAGAAAATGTAAATATTTAAGATGAATATCTTCCATGTTTTTTAGAGTTCATCTTTTTCGAATTTGTTTGGTACTTATAGATAATTGAAAAGACCACTTAGATCGAATATATAGCGATAAGATTCACGACCGTGTCTTAAATAAAAGGAATTTTAGATATAGGTACATTTATCCACAAATTAATAAAAAACTAAGTATATTGATACCTCTGTAACATAATACAATATTGTAGGTAGGTATTATTTAAAACATTTCTTTGGATTCAGGGAAAAGCGTAGGAAACCTACACACTTATATTTAAAACGTTGAAATAATCTATGCTTCAATACCTTATAGGAAAACGAACGAGATAAAATCAGTTGTGAAGCGAATATTTTCACGAATGTGAATAGGAAACAACACAAATAATAGGAAAGAATGCCAAACAATGACAATAGATATACCATATTTATACAAAAGAAAAAAGGAAGAGGAATGAAAATCACATTTCAGCATTTTTTCTGCTGAAAAACGTAAATCAGTACAAACTACGAGTATCTAGGTACGCCGCGTGATTTATATTCTCAATAAAAATCGCATGGTATGCGATTTTGTATGCAATAACCAACAATCGTATGGAATTGTGTAGGTAACATATACATTGTATAGGTAGATGGTTTCACGAAAATCGTGTACCTACTAGTTACGAACGAAAAATTGTGAATTTCACACTGACGACTCATAAACTATTAAAACTGTTTTCTAAATAACGTCACGAGGCACTCTAAAACTAATTCATGATGTTCTTTCGTGTCAAAATTTCTTGAAGTTTTCTTGGATAATTAAATCCAAAAACTGTATTAAATTTTTAAACTTTTAAGTGAATTTTAACGTTTATATACATTTGCATGAACGGATATATAAGAAATAATCTTTGTTTTAAAAATTTAAATTTAAAGCAGCGCTTTAGTCGTACATAATATATCTAGCAGTGGAAAGGTCAGGACTATAAAGAAAAAATTGCCACGTCTTACTGCGCATGTCACACTTAAAATAAATAGGTAAATACAAATTAACATTATTCGTCTTTAGTAAGCAAACTAAGAATCACTATCCTTTAATTTAAATATTAAAATAACCGTTATTATTCAGAACAGATTTTGATACAAAATTAAAAACAAGTTACTGAGAGAAAAAAAATGGAAATTGGTATAATTTCGCTACTCACTTGCTAGTTGGTGAAAGAGATTAAAAAAATAATAAAGCCGAATAACGGCGCTATTAAAAACCATTCACCATTGATAAAAAAAGTTTAAGATTATAGAACAAAAATTTTAAGAATATTAAAAAGTATTACGTATTTTCTGCTTCTCCAGTCAACCAACTGGAAGTCAGCCGCTGAGGACAGAGGAAGTTGGAGGCGAATGTTGCGGGAGGCCAAGGCTCGATATGGGCTGTAGCGCCATCGGAGAGAGAGAGAGAGAGAGAGACGTATTTTCTGAATAAATTTGAACTTTTTATTTGATCCTCCATTAATACTTCGGTAAGAGAATTATTGAAATTGATAAATTTAGAGATAAAGCGATTTGATAGAAGACATGTATCATTTTATTTCAATTCCTACATAGCCATCCATCTACCAAGTGATGGATCTCTTGAAAAAGATGAAGCGATTATTAACGCTTAAATATTAAAGAGGTATGCGACAGAATTCGGCCTGAGGTCGATTGACGATAATTCGGTAGATTTTTTAGCCGAAAATTCGACCATTTTTACCTCGAAGATGGTTTTTTAACGTTTAAGTTACAGAAGCATAATATTTACAAAATATTTATTTATTCGTTAATTGAACGTTAAGTAAATACGGTACACTTTGAGGTGACGACTGACGATATACCTACATTTATACTATTCGTAAGTAATGTTTTCTGGCGTCCTAGAGCATCACAGAGAAACCCTGGACGATCCCAATTCTGCTGGAGAGATGACATTGACAAGTTTACAGGTGAAACCAACGTGGATGCATAAGTAGCAGGATAATCAGGATTGGAGAGACTTGGAGGAGGCCTGCGTTCAGGAGTGGACGGTTTCAGGCTGAGAAGAAGAAGAAGAAGAATAATGTTTACAAGGACGAACTTATCGTTATACGGCGAACTCTGCTAGTTAATCATGTAAGCAGGCTGTGGTTGTACGAGGAAAAAAGAGCGAAAAGTCTCCATGAAATATTTTTTCTTTACAAATTTTATTCTTGTAAAGCGTTGGATTTTTTCTACATTCCGTAGTATATACAATGTAGTATTCACAATCCACAATAGTGTAGAAGAATTAAGGTTGAACATTGTCGGGCTTACGACCGATCTCGGCTGGCTTAAGTGATCACTTTACACTCGATCGCCATTTCAGTTCAACCCGGTTAGGATTCAAACCCAGACCTTCGTCTCGCATAGTAGGGATCATATCCACTACACCTCGAGGAGCGACGGCTGTGTTGTCGAATTTCATGTATATTAAGTACCCATGTACCCTCTCCCCACAGTTAGAAATGCAACAATACATGGGGTATACAACAATACATGGAATTCTACATCTCCATGAAAGTTCAAACTATTGGAATACCGAATGTTCGGTCACGTTTTTACTTTTAGATTTAGGGCGAATATTCGCTACGAGCCTATAATATGTAATATTACATAAATCATCGTTAGATAACGCTATGACAAATGGAGGGTTCGAAGGCAACTCCAGCGCCTGCTTCTCTCTAACCTCTCCCCCCTCTCTCCTCCACTATAGTCGCACTTCCAGCAATTTTCTGCTAAATTATTTATCGTATTATTTTACGGGTGACTCGACAAAACTATAAAAGTGTATAGTTTTCCAATAAGGCAACTTTAAGAAGAACTAACACGGAGAAAACGAATACCGACAATAGAGAGGAATTGAAAACTATTTGTTGTAAAAATTTATTCATTTTATATCTAGGTTTCTATCACATCACCTATTCCTATTTTTGCTGCTCTTTTTGCATCGGAACTCTTTCATTATTAGAGAGGAACTAGGAGGATGAGGAACCGATAGACGGAATCTATTACTAGAATGAAAATAAGCTTAGATGATTTCTTTGATATTTATCTTGAAAGAATGAACTAAATGACTAAAAAGATAATTACATAATGGCTCTTTTTGATGTGATATACGCCAGGAGATTGATGAAAAATATAATCTGGCGACCAATATGCTAGCTCATTTAGCATTACCCAGGTTACGCTTAATGAGCATACGATAAATAAATACATAATGGCTAAAAAAAGATACACAAAGAAGGAGAGACAGGATTCCCAAATACAATGTATAAATAAGTCAGGGAGCGTGTTTGAGAAATTTCCCTAGTTATGTGTGACAGAACATAAGAATGAATGTAACTTTCAACAATAGAAATAATGACATGGCAGATGTTCTAAAGATCTTAAACATTCAAAAGTGGATGGGTACTGTTGAGAAAAAAAGGGTCCCTAACGAATTATGAAAGACACATACAGTGACATACACACTTTTGTCATTATGCTTCCGACAGTTCACTATGAAACGATACAACAAAACACCCAAAACTGCTATGTACCAACGTAATGGTGTATGAGTACTTTAAAAATACACAGTTAAGGCATTTTTCCTCGCGAGAGGCGAAAAATAACAGGATATGTTATCCGAAATCTCCGTAACATCGCGAACAATCGATTCTCAATGGAAATTATTACCAGAAGAAAAATAATCGCGCATGTAGGTAGATTTATAAGTAGTATGGTAATATCATAAATAATAAGCTCCTGTTATAATATTACTTCTCCTAGTGGTATATTCTGAGAGATATATTATTATTTGATAGATTATTGTGAATTATTCACACATTAGGAGAAGTTGAATATAAGATTTTACTTACATAACTTTTCCATTATTAAACCTTCATTAAAATGTAATTTATAGATATTATATATATTCAACTCCAGACAGACGCAAATACCTCAAAATTTATTTATTTGATACTTTGTTTACTAGGGAACTATGAACATTACTATATACCTACGTATTATAGATTAATTAAATAGATACCAAGTATTCACATTATTATAAGTAAGCATGTACTCAAAGAAACTTAGACGAAATCTTGAGTAATTTTTATAGATTGTTTTAAGGAAAAATGTTTTTTTAGAAGCTGCGGACCTAAGTTACTAAAAAAACTAAGAAAAGAATTGAATATTATCTATTATGTAATGTATGTATAAAACAAGGTACATGATACCATATTTTCTAAATTCATATTCAATATACCTAATACTTCTTTGAATTTCGTAATACAGGACGAGTGCAAGTGCCACGTAGATTTTTCATAAATCAGACATTTTATCAATAGCAAGAAAACTTATTTAAATAATTTGAAAAATCGAATTATCACCATGATATCTCTTCCAGAGTAGCCATATTGTATCAGATTATTAGTCACGCATAGTACCTACATCAAAATACTTATATATTTTTAAGGGTTTTTTATATCATCTAACTGGTATTTATTTAGTTCCGAAGCTCGAAGCTTAAGTTTTTAAACTGCTCCAGATCTTTTCAGCTCAGTGAACGTTACAGAAATTAATTAAAATTTAATCCATCGAGACGTAGATGAAGGAATAATTAAGTAAAGGCAGTAAATAAAACAGTGAAATTGAAAGACCAGTACAAACAATTAAATGACTAAAAAAATTACGTATTTAGAGTCATCCGTTGGATAGAATTTGAATAATTAATTGGATGTTCTTCGAATTCGTTTTCTCACTCTCATTAATTCTCAAAAATGCGAAGAAAATAATCATCGCTAATTTTGAATATTTTGCTGTGTGTACGTACAAAAATAATATCGTAATGGCGTTAAAAGGAAATGCGGCTTTTCTATTCCATTGTCATTTCATTTGCATATTACTCCTACGAAAATAAAATGGAAATATTGAACAAGATGTACGCTCATACATATGAAGTAAACTACAAATGCATGCGAATAGAACTACTGCATAAACTAATGATGATAAAATTCAATGGATGCAGTAATGATGTTAAACAGGATGCAGCGCATTCCCTGTAATTTTTTCTACGAATTGATTTAATTTTCCGTTTCCGTCGACGACAAACTCCTGACTTTAATGAGTATTGGTATTATGCACAAGTGTAAAAAACAAACTGGGTATTGACTGTTGGTGTATGTACAAGTTAAGAATAGATGATCAAAATTGACAACTTCTATGGACTTAAATAATATGAAAACAATAAAACATACATCAAACAATATCTTACTTAATCCATTGTTAATTTTTTCCGATCACATTTATTAATAATCTGGCGAAATTAAGGCTATAATTACCTACTTCTTACATATATTCTATATCTACTAAAATTCTTATATTATATACCAAATATCCACACATACCTAACACAATTTTGAGAATGACAAACAAAGAGGAAAAATTGCACAAAACCACTCTGAATAAATGAAGAAGCTTGATGGATTCGCGAAGTGTTCCCAAAAGTGTTGCCATAATAATCAATGTGTACTTGCTTAGGCTTATTGATTGTATTATATTTCTTTGAAGCCCCTCCTGTGAGTTATCTAGAAAAGTTCATGTCATTCACAAAATAAACCTAACCTATAGTAGCCAGAAAGATTTACATTGTTGGCGGTTGAGGCTTACAGGGTAAAAATAGCTCAACAGCCTTAGGCGAGGAAACCGTCATAACAACTATCTAAATATCAGTCTGGAGTACCTACATAAATATCAAAAGATTATTAATAATTTCAGTACCTATTGCTTCAAGAAATATACTACAAATAGAATCAGGTGGGTGAACAATAATGATTGTTCTCAAAAATATGTATTTACGGGGAAAATATACCTTGGAGATATAATAATAACTCTGTATAATTAGAAGATTATAAACAGAAAGGTGCGTAATCTGATCCAACATCTATATTTAAAGAATTTCAGAAGAAAAAATATGGCAGTCGTCATTTGCCAAATTTTCAAGGACGTACCTATGTTAGATTAAAATAATCATTGGTAGTTGTGATTTTTTTAATTCAACATACAGATGTATGTTGATTAAAAATAATCGTCAAGCACGTTCCAATTCTTTTACAAAGTTAATTGCATAATTATTGAAATCACAAACGTTCGTGCCGCGCAGAGTGGGCAGTGTGGGATTCTTGAGTTTTCTCTGCCCACCTAATCAAGTTTCTTTCTGAAATTGTCACTGTACATAAAATGGGAAAATTTTAGTTATTCTAAATATGGTACATATCGTACCTATATATTTTTTGCATGGATCAAAAAGAACAATCTATATTTTTGTACATTGCAAAAATTGACAAAACGAGTAGATATTTTTATTGTAGTTCTATAACTTTATCGTACTCATCCAAATACTTTCTAGGAACGGCCTTGGCATGAATAGCTACCATAGAGCAGATAAATAGACCCGGAAATCTCCAATTGAGAAACGAAGATGTTTGGGGACTAGAATCCCAAATTCCCGTCCCTACGAATTCTTCCGCAAATAATACCTATTATAGTACGTAGGTAGCCAGCAGATAAAAATAGAATGATCAAAAGAAAGAATGTGGGATTACAATATGAAACAGGCTTAGGTTTATTTATTTATGGAAAGGTATGATCACACACTTTATCAATAATTAAGAGTAATTTCATTAAGGGATTGAGGTCATCCCCTTTTATTCACGAATTAGCAGCTAGGTATATTATTATGTAGGTACAGACTTAAATAATATTTTGCTGGGGTATTAAATGATTAAAATTTTACGGTTGCCTGAACGGTTACCGTAATGATAATCGATAGAAATATTTTTTTAATTTATGAACTCGAATCCAGGATAATCTGATAAAGAGAGGTGAGGAGTAATTGAACGTAATTGAATTTTGGGTTCGGTAAATGAAATAATGTAGCTTTGACGCTGAATAAATTGTGCAAAATGTTGTAGGAAGGTACTCTAGATAAAGTTTTACATACGTAGGTAAAAAATACGTAACTTTAACGTAAACTTAGTTTTTTTTTATAAATGTAGTAGTGTGTAGATTCATGCGGGAAAGTCTCCTCGATGAGACATTAATGCCCATTCCCACCAACTTTTACCTAGGAAGGAGAGCCCTAAGAAATTTCCATACAAAAACAGAGATAATATTGTATTTATTAAATAAACAACATCAGCTTCCAGCTAGAACACAGCCAAAATCCATATGAATTGCAACACGCAACTGCAATTCATATGGATTTTGATGATGATGACACCAAGAATGACGTCACAGTCATTTCCCAGGGTATTAAGGTTCAAAATCGCGTGAACAATCGCACGATAAAATGGTAAAAATAGCGTTATTTCCATTTTTTGGGGTTAACTTTGCGTCTATCAAAAACTTTTACGGTTATTTCCTAGATCATATTATCAATACAAAAATAAATTTTTACTCCGCGTCTTTCGGGAAACGAGTTTCCGTCTTTCGGAAAAAAAGAACAGAGGTGTTTTATTTTTTTTTTGAGAAATCTATTCAAGATATTAAAAATCTTTTACGGTTATTTCCTACATAAATGTTCAATGCATCTACCCTATTTTGTTACAAATCATATTTAGTAACGGTTGTCGAGATAAGGTCTCCAGTTTTGAGAAATTTTTGAAATGTCGGTATGCACACTCGTAACCTAACCTAGTTAATTATTACATTAAAGGGTTAATTAATTTTGATTATTAATTTGTTTGCCTCAATTCAGTTATCAAATGGTAAATAAAGTGATTGATTAGTATTATTTAGTAATTCTAAAATTAATAATCATTCATCGGTTGAAATTGATTGTGATTTCGAATACGCTTACCTTTATTTAACCGTAATGTGAGGTTTTTGCGAATGGGTTATGTCAACAAGAAATTGATTATTAATGAATAGTAATGTTATCAATAATATAATTTATGTCTATTACAATGTGGTTGCTTTATAACTTTGGTTGTTTATAATTTTCACAGAACCAGTTGATTTTTTTAAACCTATAATAATAATATTTGGAATATTTTAACAGCGCGATCTATTTGCCGGAGCACCTCGAGAACGCTTTACAAAAAAATAACATTTTACGATAAAAAATCACCACCAACCTGTATACAATATGTAAAAATATTGGCAGCTGATGGTTCCTTCCGAAAAATTGGCTTCATAACGATAAAAGTATTATTTAACAGAGTCTTAAGGCTAAATTAATTGCTAACTAAAAGGTTGAATACTAAAATTTACCAATATTCCTCTGAAACGATATCGAAAAAAGTAGTCAAAAAGCTTTGTTATTATTTTAGTACGAAATGGTTTAATTTATTCATTTATTAGAAACCTACCTATTTTATAATTGTTTGAAATTCTTTATAGACATGGACCAGCAACATCTACAGTGATGGTAGGTTTTGTTTCAGCAGAACACGTTAAGTAAATAAGTAAGAATTGAAATTCTTTACAAGATATATACACGAGCAGTTAGCGTTTTATTATGTTATAGCCGTCTAAGCCTCTTTAATTCCAATATATTATGGTAGCATGGGTGTCGTCAGGGGGTGATGGGGGGCAGCTGCCCCCCAAGAGAAAGAAATAGGTACATATTCTTATACTAAATGATGAAACCTCACAAAAAATCACATTACTACCACACATTTTCTCCTCATGTCATAAATTTTCTAAAATTAGTACGAAAATCCATCAAAATACATTTGTTTCATTAAAAAAATTGCCTAAAAGAGTTTTCATACATATTATTCTGCAAATAATTATGTACATTTTCAAATAAACCAAACCACATCACGACCTTCTTCACTATGTCCCACAAAAAAAAAATCGACAGCGGCGCTATTTTCGCGGTTCTCATACTATATATATTTAAAAAAAAAAAATGTTGCCCCCCTAGCTCTGAGGCTGCGGACGCCCGTGTATGGTAGCGTATTCCTGCTTTCTCTGTAGGTATAATTTTGAGGTAAAAGGAAATGATTAACCACTTATCATGCACAACATAACCTACCTATAGTGAAAAATTAATTAATTTCACGTAATACGAAATGCTGTCAACAACAATTCTTACCTCGTGCGTCAAATACGAAAATGTGTTTAACGTTTTATTAATTAAATTTTAATTAGGTAGGTAACTGCGGAGGTGAGAATATTTGTCAATTAACTTGCGTAGTACCAAACGGAGCAGACACCGCAATAACGAGAAATGCGCTAAGAGTGTCGGAAATGAAGACTCCAAGGAGTTATCTGGTAGGAGCCTTCGAGAAAGAAATACCAGAATAAGAGAAATGTGCGAGATCGAAGATGTCGTTAGATGGAGGTGGCAACCGAGAAGACAATGGTATATGCACATGTGAGGAGAATGGAGCCATCCAGACTCCTTCACATTGACCGGCTGACCACTAAAGAGATAGATTGACAGTTGGGAGTCGACATCGCAGGAGGCTAATCCGTATTCATAACAGGCCACAAGGCCTATATTAAGAACAAGAAGAAGAAGTACCAAACCACCTAATAAGGCCAGTTTACGAATAACTTCTTCGTATACTTGTAGTTACGGTATAACACTTATCAAGCAAGTGCATAACATTCATAGGTGGGTGACATACATCTCACAGGCACAGGATGCATCCAGTTATCTACCAGGTACCTGGCACAAACCTACATGAGAGCGTACGAGCATGTTCAGGTGTATCTGATTTTCTCTTGATATTAACATGTTATACAAATTAAAAGATTTTCAGGTATAACGTATTTTCATCTCATATTCATTGTACGACTGATTTCGTGGAGAGAATTAAAGTTTATAAATTAAGATGATTTGGACATATTGAAGAGTGATGAAAGGATGGCAAAAAAGTTTGTGTATATATGATGAATCACATGAACGTGATGGAAGCAAGAAATGCTTGTAAGGATAGGGCAGTGTGGCATTCTTTTGTCTCTGACTACTCCGCAAGGGACGTGACGCGAGGGTAGATTTAGTATATATTATTCATATTATTTTTTAGGTATGCAGGTACTAATAATGAATCTATTGATCCAAAAAGGATTTAGATATAAATATTACTCACTTTCCTATGATTAATTTAGGTACTATAGCGAATAATCTTATTGACTTCTTCTGATATTAAACCTGTCCCCTAAGTAATTATAATCAAGATGTCTGAATCTGACGCTTAGGGAATAAATTAATAGAAAGTATATACCGAAATCATTATTATCGGTTGTCAATCTATGCCATTGTGAGAAATTAGATGTCCGTTCTTATACTGTTTCAGTCAGTTAGCTAAATGAAAACACTCTTAACTAATTAGGTCATCTTTGTAAAAAGTAAAAAGAAAAAATAGAAAAACTCATCTCAAAGAGGTGAGTGCAGTAGGTACCCAGTGCTTCTAAACGATACATCAAATTTCCTACAGGGACACTTCGTCAATAAGTTTAAAACTTGTATCTCGAATTCTCCTAACTACAGGTGCTCAACAGGTAGAGCGTAGAGTTTGTAAAAAGTAAATTATAATATAAATACTTTGTTCGGTTTTAGAGCTCAGATTTTTTGGGTTTAAAATAATAACCCATAATAAAAAAAAATAATAGGGTAAAACCATCCTTAGAGGCAGACGGATTTACCTTTTATAAATCCCACACAAAGCTATGTAAATTAAAGCGAATTATGTTAATATTTCACTAGCTTTTCTGCCAGGTGGACCAGCGCCTGCTTTTTAGATTTGATGCACACACTGTTGAATATTGTATTGTTTTCTAATGAACCTCGTTTCTCTATTTAACAATGTCCTAGCCAGTATTCTTCTCTATCGTTATTCAAAATAATATTATACGTTGTCTGAGAATTCTTCCGTGTAAAACTGATTCCTGAAAACAGCCGATTAAGAACATATT
Organism: Ceraclea dissimilis; assembly: GCA_963576895.1. NCBI lineage: Eukaryota > Metazoa > Arthropoda > Insecta > Trichoptera > Leptoceridae > Ceraclea > Ceraclea dissimilis. The sequence continues at coordinate 5,198,908 of OY756377.1, forward strand.
CCTTTCTGCTAAAATATTGTGGTGATTATTATTAGTGATTGATTCATTGATAGTTTTTATGCCTACGGATTTTAATTCAATGAAAAGTTACATGTATGAAAATTGATTATAAAACGTGCCGTTTTGCGTGTTACAAAAAAAACTGCATACAAAAAGCACATCACAAATAAATCGAAAACATTGTAAACAGTTTATTCTGTTTCAATTAAAAATGCTCTGAACATTAATTAATTTTTTAATGTCTTGAATTCCTGTCTTCTCAAAGATCAAAAAACTATCTTGTGAATTTCAGGATTTTGCTACATGCGTAGTCATATTTGAACGATTATGTTTAACCCTCCAACCGAACTGCGGGGTCCTTTGGACCCCAGACCTTTTTATTTTGCTTGCCATTCTGAGCTCGATCTACCTAGAAGGTCCGCGACCCCTTGTATTTTATAACAAATGTTTGAATTATCGATGAGCGAGCATAAATAGCACATTTGACCACTGGTAGTTGCACAAGGAGGCCCTATTTCTCACTTTGGGTTAATTGGACCCCACAGTTCAGTTTACGTTAGTATTTTATTCAATGATACCAATTAATTAATATCAAATATTCTTACTAAAAAATATTTTTTTTAACAAATTTATATTATTTTAGTATATGGTATGTAAATATATACCTACTAGAAATAAAAATGATTTTTTAAGGGCTGCCAAAAAATGATGAGATAGAAAATGAAATATTAGATTTTGATGATGCTTTAGTGGAGACGATTCTGATGATGATGAAGATTTTGTAGAGATACAGGCTCCATCAGATTCTGATGAGAGTTATGATCGCTGGGATATTATTTTGGCTACATTGTGAATATGTTTTCATATTTCATTGTGTATAATATATACATATTTTTTAAATAAATGTTTGTACCTATTGTAATAAAATATGCACCACGTTCGCGTATGCACTGAATGCTTGAGAATCACAATATATCCATTTAGTTTTATTTACGTAATACTATGATTTATTTTGTATTGTTTTCATCAAAAACATTAATGAATTTGTATTTTTTTCATTATTTTATGTTGATTTTCCCAAAATGAAGCGTTTTTTGTTGATTTATTTTTATTTTTAACTCATTAGATATAAAAAATAATTATACAATAAGAAATGTTTGTACATATCTTGTGGAACACCCAAAAGATGCGATCTGTGCATATAAATTAGTAATATATATTTTTAGAAATTAATTGTAAATTTTCAAAGTCGTGGGGTCCACAGCACCCCGGTGTTCAGTTCTCGTCACAATTTATAGGGGTTCTGTCGGAGGGTTAAGGTTCGGCAAGTATCTCAACAGATGTACAGTGTTTTATAAGTATATACCGGATCGGTCTTTATTATTATTTGCCTCTACGCCCTACAATTAAAAAGATATCGCTTTTATGATGAAAAAAGTACTCAGTTATCCGTGAAAATAAATATTTGATATATACGAAAAATTATAAACAGATAAAAAAATACATACTTGAAGTCATGAAAAACCTTTTGCAAATTCTCTGAATCCTTACATTGATGAAATAATAATTTCACATAATACCTACGCACTTGCTGAAGCGAAAGTGGTTGTATGTAAAAAAAATAAAATCGTAATGTACTACGACGAAATATAAATAAAAAGGTTCGATTCCTTGAAATATTTCAGATATTATAAATTCAGGTACAACATTTTGAATTACGTTGCGGCTGAGTGCTTCCCAATAATTGCGGGGAAGCTTTTTTTATACATTAAAGAGAGAGAGGTGAACACTAATTCTCATATGAAAAAACTTAACGGATTTATTGAAAAAGTAATCACGTGTAGTAAAATCATAATACTGAATAGATATAGTTATCTATAGGGAGGTTATACTGCCTTTATCATTTTTCAAAGTTGCACCCCGAATGGCTTGTTACATTATAAATTTGTACATTCAGAATGAGTTGTGCTAATCGCATTGCTGATTAACAGATATGAAAATTACTTCATGTGCTATGCAAACATCATCGCCGACCTCATCATATAAGTGGGATATGGAAGGCGGTCGCGAGGGAGTGCTATAACGACTTTGTCTCAAGGTCGGAGGAGATGATTAAGAGAGACCCAAAGAGATTCTGGACATTTGTAAAGTCCAAGAAGCCTACATCTTCAATACCAGATTTTATGAACGGGGTGATGGCGCACAGGCTGTGGCGTCTTTATTTGGTGAGTATTTTTCCTCGGTATTTGTGGAGGATGTTCTGGATTTGCCACGGGTACACAGCGGGGATGATCTGGATCTTCATGACATAGAGTTCACCCCAAGTATAGTTTTGAGTTGCATTAAGGAGCTTGACGCTTGCGGTGGATCTGGCCCCGATGGTATCCCACCTAGATTTGTTCGCGAATGCGGTGAGGAGTTGTCCGTACCCCTGTGCATTCTTTACAGCCGCTCTTTCACGGAGGGCATTTTTCCCACTGTGTGGAAAAAATCACACATTACACCAATACACAAGGCTGGTGATAAGAGTGACGTCTCAAACTATAGGCCAATTTCCAAAATATCTGCCTTCGGGAAGCTTATGGAAAAGATTATTGTCAAACAGATAACTCCCTTGGTCACTCCGTTTATCGTCTCTGGCCAGCATGGATTTGTGAGCGGGAGGTCGGTCGAGTCCAATCTTCTAGAGTTTACGGATTTTGTATTGAATTCTATGAGTCGGGGTGGCCAAGTGGATGCAATTTACACGGACTACGCGAAAGCTTTCGATAAGATCAGTCATCGAATTCTGCTGCATAAACTGGAGAGCTACGGCATTCGTGGTAACTTGCTTGGATGGCTTTCATCATACGTGAAGGATCGCTTGCAGGCCGTGGTGGTTGGTGGCGTGGTGTCGAGATTCTTGACGTGTGGCTCCGGGATTCCGCAGGGATCGCACCTGGGACCCCTGCTGTTCATCCTTTATGTGAATGACATAGGCTCCTGCTTCCTAAATTCGGACTTTCTAATGTTCGCCGATGACACCAAAATATTTAAGAGGATTAAGGGTCCACAGGATTGCCTGGAGCTTCAGGATGACCTGGAGCGACTGTCTGAATACTGCAAGAGGAACCAGTTGTTTCTAAATCCGACAAAGTGTCACTCGATCACCTTTTCAAGGGCGAACATACTCACCTCTTTCACATATACTATTGATGGACAGGCTCTGTCCAGATGTGACGAGATTAGGGACCTGGGTGTGATCCTAGACAGAAAACTTTTGTTTCAGTCTCATGTGGACACTATTATAGGCAAGGCCTATAAAATGCTGGGGTTTATCTTGAGAACCGCTAGGCCTTTTAAGTCTCCTTTTACGTTCCGTATATTGTATTACTCATTTGTGCGGAGCCAGCTGGAATTTTCGTCTGTGGTATGGAGTCCTCAATATATTACTTACATTGACAGGATTGAAGGACTTCAGAGGAGGTTTGTGGACTGCCTCAATCGCCTTATGGGCCTGGACATCGATGACTATAAGCGAGCGATTCGTCATCACGGAATTCCTTCTCTTGAGAATAGGAGAACCCAATGCGATATGGTCTACCTCTTTAAGATTATAAACAATGAAGTTAACTCGACTAGGCTTTTGGAGAAAATACCATTTCACTGCCCCACCCGTAATTCTAGGGTAAAGCACTTGTTCCGCTTGCCACGGTGTAGTACTAACTATGTGCAGAACTCGTTTCTGCAGCGCACATGTTCTCTATACAACGTATTTTTTCGGAGTCTCGATATGTGCGTTTTGACTAGGGCCGATTTCAGGACCAAGGTCATGCGAGCACTTTGCTCCTCCACCATTCCCTGAACGACTATGATGTCCGTTCCCCTTTTCACCTTTTCCCCTTTTTCCTTTTCTCGGATCTGTTTCGTTCGCCCCTTCCCCATTTGCATTCTTGCAGGGTCAAATTGTCTTTTAATGTTGTGTCCATGTTCTGTGTGTATGTTTGTGTGTGTGTGTTTCTGTGTGTGTGTGTCTGTGTGTGGATTGTGTGTGTGAGGGAGTGAGTATCTGTGTGCATCCCTTATTAATTTATCGTACATACATCATTGAATATCATTTTACCTGATTTGTTCTTTTTGTCTATACATACATACTTAGATTATATATAATTCTATGCATACATATAATATTTCTTTACTTATAACTAGTTTCTTAAATTTAATTTGTTTTAACTTATAAATGTTTTTCTGGTAAAATTGACGGGCCTTCACTGGTTTGCTTTCTGTTTTTGTTTAATTGTTGATATGTGCCGTTATAACTGTTTGTGCCCATGTGATTAAATAAATAAATAAATAAATAAATAAATATGGTGTGGAGAAGACCAAGATTCAAAACAATTAAAATTTCACAAACAACGTAGTAGTTACATCAAAACAAATAAGGTATAAATGCGTGTTACTTCACGTATTCCGTTCCAATTAGAACGCACCTAGCGATTAAGGAGGTAGCAGGCGCGAAGCTACCTAAGAACACGATTCCCATCGAGTTACCTTTTGGTAAAAATGATGGGTGTAATCGTGTCTAATCTGACGTAATCCCATAAGAAATGTTAGCCCCGGCTTCCCTTCTGCAGAAATCCACCCTTCGGCAATGGGAGGTAGCTAGAACAAGGGTGTATCGAGCCCTTTTTGAGAAGATTCTCCAATACCCTGTACGTGCGAGCTCTCCGTACAGATTTTCATTGGAATATATTATTATGTTTCGTCAGGTGGAGCAGTTTCAAGTGGCAAATGTGTCACAATTTAGAAAGGAAGCAGATTATAGTATCCGTGATGATGTTCCTTTATTATAAACACAAGCATCTAGGTATACTTAAACATTTTTTAGCTTATTTAAGACCCAATTAATAAGTTTTTTTAGTACAATACCTTATCCTTCTTTCTCAGCTGTTTTAATTCCAATGTTGGACATATACCTCCCCTTTGACTTTATCGCTATCCTGGGCATGCTCCATCTACTTGCTTCCTGCGATTCGCCTCGTCAGACCATCTTACCTGCGGTCGTCCTACGCTCCATACAACACCTGTGTGTGCCTACAAAATATCGGGAAATATAGATACCTGTACGATGCCTGAGTAATGATCTTAACTATGCTATAATATATACTACAGGATATCGTCGTATAACTATAAGTAAGTAAACATTGAGCTGTATAGTAGCTACGCGTTATTATGGTGATGTGTGTCAAGTCTCGCCGAGAAATTTCACAGGATGAAATTTGCGGTTAGGAGCAATTTGACTTGCAAAGTGCGAAGTGCAAAACGCCAAGTCACTGATTACATTTTCACACGGAACAAGATCGGATGACTGAAGTCGAGTAAAAATGGTAATAAGAATTTGTGATAATATACCTGATCGATGTTGAGTGTTGAAAGAATGAATCATGATAGAAAGACTAAAAAACACGTATTATGTGGGTGAAAAGAGAGGCGTGAGGACTGACCTGCATTAAGGGCGTTAGAAAAGAAATCCAGATCTTAAGAGTGTGCATCCCGACATTTCAAAAATTTCTAAAAACGGGAGACCTTCTATCTCGACAACTGTTACTAAATTTGCTTTGGAACAAAATAGGGAAGATGCATTGAACCTTTATCCAGGAAATAACTGTAAAAGATTTTTTATATCTTGTATAGATTTCTCAAAATATTTTTTTAAAAACACCTCTGACCTTTTTTCCGAAAGACGGAAACTCGTTTCCCGAAAGTCACGGAGTATTTTTTTTTCTTGTACTGATAATATGCATTAAAATCTAGGGAATAACCGTAAAAGTTTTTTGATAGACGCAAAATTATCCCCTAAAATTGAAAAAAACGCTATTTTTACCATTTTATCATGCGATTGTTACGCGATTTTGAACCTTAATGCCGCGGGAAAAGACTGTGACGTCATTCCTGGTGCCATGCCCTTAAGTCAGATCTTGCCTAGCTCAGGCCTTGAGAGGATCCAATCACTGCGTATCATCCTGTTTGATGGTATCTGACGAAAGTGCTTCAAGAGTTTTTTTTCGATTATTTCTTTTTATTTACAGTGGTAGTTTTATCTTTATTAATTTCATTATACCGACCTTACGATTTAGAAAGATATTCATAAAAGTTGAAAGTTTTATTAAATAATATTATTCCATCCTAAACCTCGGAGGAATGCAAGGAATTTCGTATCTTTATATTATCTAATACCAGGTAGGTACATAATCCTATGGCTCTATTTGGCTGAAAAGTTCGTATCCAGTTTAGCACATTAAATCAGAATGGATATAAAGATATGGAGAATGAAATGCAATAAGAAAAAAGCTTCCTCCGACGAATTCATTGGAATCAAAAAGCGAGTATTCGGATTCGGTTCTTCCATAGAATATGTAGCAGTAAGGAAGAAAGCTTCGGCGGAAACTTTTACCGTAGATAAAACACGTAGATATTTTAATACCTACGTTTTAATATGCAATTGAACTCATACGATTTCTCTCGGATAAAACCCCATAGATATTCATATTTATGTACCTGCAGTCAAATCTTCAATGGAGATTTTAAGTGTTTTGCTTTGCAAGGCGAGGACTTTACCATTTATTTATATTACACACCAAGTGATGTAATAAATAGGGTTACATTTAAAGAGTGTGTTTACGGGCGTTATTACACAGTGGGTTGAAAAAAAAATGCGTATTTGATTCAAAGCATTATGAAAAAATGAATCCAGTTAATAAAATTTGTAGAATTTAATCAAACTTAACACTTCTCTTGTAGGTAGAGAAAAACATTACAGTAACAATGCTTTCAGATTGTATTGGAGTACAAAAAGACAGGACATTGAATTAGTAATAATGTAGTGTACCGTGCACAGTATCCATTCCATATAATCTAGAGTATAAGAGGTTGAAAAGGTTGAGACTGTGTTAATGGGAAAATCTTATTTATGGGCTACAGGAATGTACTGATAGTGTTCTAGCTAGAGTGGACAATATTGTATAATAACATAAGGTACATAATGGTATCTCTCTAAATGGAAAATGGCGATAAAAGAGGGTATGTTACTGAACTAGTGTTCAAATCCCTGATAAACTGGCACAATATATTAGCCGTTACTTTCCAGAAATTGGATTACTTAGGCATACTCTTACTTAAATTTATTTGTATATCTATATACTATTGGAGAGTTCCAATTCGTGTAAGTGTTCGCAAAACTCGCGCATTTTACGATGAATTGCTGTGAAAATTCACATAAACACTTCTACCGATCCGCTTTATGTCTTGACGGCGCCATTTTTGAAAAAAAATAACTTATTTTAAGAGATATTTCGCTTTAAAATCTAAATACGGATATGGCTAAAACAACACGGCCATGTTGAAATATGTGTCATGTTAAACCATAGATTATAATTAGTAGACGGCGTGGTCCAATATCAGAGACCATACACGTTAATTATTAGTACCAACCATAAAAAAAACCAAATGGATGATGTCGCAGACCACAGATTGCAAATATTATTAATCCATGAACATAGCCATGTAGCGAATCGTACATTTTGGTACTGAAACTCCAATAACGCCATCTTATGAAGAGCAGAGTAAGTTTTCAGTTCATAAACATCCATGTTTTGAATGTTGCACTGCGTTTCACCTTATTTGTCATATCATATGAAAGGGTGTTGAAAAAGCAATTCAGATCTTAAGTCACGACTTGATCAAACCATCGGGAGACACCGGGTCGTTGCGAAGCACGGTTAACTCAGCTAGTAGTTAACTAGATGAGACAGAGGGTTGGGTGATAGGTGTAATATAACTATAATCTTACACGCACATTCAGCATTATCTATTGTATTTAGTAGACAATATAACTATTTAAGTTGATGTCTCCTCATAATGCTTCACCTGTGCCTACACTTCCCACGCTGTAATTTTGAAAATAAAGCATATTTAGAGATTTGGGGAGTAAGAGAAAGCTATTTGTAGTGAGAATGTTCCTTTTCATTTTAATCCACCCTGCAAGATATTCAGTACCTATTAAATTTATTAAGGACAAAAATCCTTTTGTATTCGTTTTATTAGAGACACAATAAGGGAATTCAAAATATTTTAGTAAGACCTAGTAACAAAAGTAGATTTATTCGAAAATTTATACCTTCTGCATGTCTTCCTATATACGAGATGGGCAAAAAGTAAAAATTTAAATTTATTTCCACAATTTTGTCACGGACCTTTTATTAAAGGAAGGAGTTAGCTGGAAGGATCACAGCATTGTCGGAAATTAGACCTAGTCAACATATTTTATGGATTTTAAGAGTCCTACAATGATGTCCTACAGAGATCAAAACATAAGAAGGTACCTATAACAAATCAGGTAAATGGACGCTAAATAATTATCGCATCCCACTCGACAACGATTATTTCCTATTTTTTTTTCAAGACTTTCAACAATGCTATATCATCGCCGCTCGTTTTTTACTTTGACTTAAGCGCCACTTAGGTATAAAATGAGTTATACATATAATATTATATCGTTGGAATTGTCTCGGTGAGCTGCGTCGAATGGTCCGGGGGTCTCGTTCAAATCAGACAACTTATCTATTTTTCTTACTTTTTTAATTAAATTACTTTAAATTTTTCCGCCTTCGACCTGAATCGAATCATTTTTTTTTATATTCAGTGTAGGTATCTACGTAAGGTAATTATAACAGGGGCGATAAATTTTTCCATCAAAAGTCATCAGAGCAAGAGTGACTTCTATAAATCAGAGAGTGACGTGATATATCACCCTAATACAATTAAGTGCACCAACCCTTTTGTTGTTGTAGGTTGTAGAGTATAAATTCAAATTTCCAGGAGGAATAAGATAGGTACCTATTCAAAAGATTTTTTTGTTCTAGAATTTTAATTGTTTTATTGTTTTATTTATTTAAGTAAAAATATTACACTCTTCGGCATTACAGCGGTCAGCCTTTGCGCCGAAGAGTGCACACAGAACAAGTTTCGAACAAAACAATAATAAGCACGAAAAAAAAACAACACAACATACTAATAAAAGAAGGCAATTTACCCTGGTAGGTATCACAATATAACATTATAACAATACATGAACAATATCACCATATGAAGAAAACAAAAAGAAACAAGTTATCGAAACAAAAAAAAAACCATTAGGAACAACCGCATCGAACGCCATTATAAAGTAAAAGGTAGTAGGTACCTACGGCGATCGTACTCGTCGAAGATCGAAATTTGACACTCGCAACGTAGGTAGAGGTACCCCGTAGCAAACGTAGTGACGGGCAATTCATTTCCGGAACTTATATCGTCTTATATCCGTCTTATAACTTTATATCGTCCGCAGGCCCATTCGGGCACCTGGACTCGTCAATTTTTCAGCCGTAATTCACATAAAAATTAACCTACATAATAGGTAATATATAGCAATAATGTAACTAATAAACGCTAGGCACAATAGATAAGTATAAAAAAACACAATATTATTTTTTTCTCTTGCGCATAATTTACGATGATATTCAGAATGGCTGACATACTTCGTGGCTGGAAAACATGTGAAACACCTTGTAGATTTTTTACGAACACTTGACTCTATACTTAAAATAATGTAGAAAAGAGTGGCGTCAATTCTGTAGTAGTAGTACCAAATAGAGTACGCACTACAAAAAGTATTAAGGTAGCTATTCTCCAACGAATCAATCACTTAAAGTAATATTTTTTTTAAATACAGGAAATCTCATTCCTATTATTAATATTATGAATGCCTAAGTTTTTACCCTTGACAGCAATGAAAGAGCTTTTCACATTATTTGGACACACCTACGTACATCAATCAAAAAATGAAAGCATTTTAATATTTCGAAGCATTAAGGCACAGTATAAAAATACGACCTATTGTATGAACTAAGGGACTATTCATAATCTATGGAAATATTGATCAAAGGTAATGAACCCTTTATTATGATAATATTAACTTTTGGACTTGAAATACATAATAGTGTAGGTAGATGCTGAAAAAATGAAACTAGAATCAACCGTTTATTATTAACTTTTGGACCTAAAATAACACTGCAAGTAGCGTAAAGAGTTATATGTATTAATAATTTATATTTCGTATTGAATTTATCTGAAGTTCTTTGATGTACATAATAAAAAATGCTTTCATGATACTTACATCAGGTTGACTGTAAGTTATTGCTTTTGCAGTAAGTCCACCTTTTAGCACACTATTATTGTCTTGTTTAGTAACTCTTAATGATTTTTGGCTAGTAATAATCATTCATTCAGTCCTTTACCCTTTTCTCATTGGAGAGCAATATATTGGAGAACCAAATACTAGGAAATGTTTCTTGCATGTGAATTAGTTGTGGAATACATATTATAAAAACTTTGTGGAAGCACATTTTAACACTCTAAAGAACTATAAATAAAAAAAAACGTTTAGTTTTCTTTCACGACAAGTTTATTGAAAAACCAGAGGCCTTTCAAGGTTTAATGCCTCATCTTCAGAGATTCAATAAAAACTCTATAAGTACTATAGTTATATTAGAAGTGCTATCAAATTTGGAGAACTTTATGGAAATATTAACTTAATGAAAAGTCAAAGTTTTCTCCAAATTAAAATAAGCCATATTATGTGTAAATGGTTTCTTTGGTCACATCACCAGAAGAGAGTCAGGAAACCTGGAAAAATATATCATATATATAAATCATGGGAAATGATCCAGGCAAAAGAAGCAGAGGTAGATATCTCCTGCAAGGTGGTGCGACCAGATTAAGGAAATGATTGGGAGAGACTTGTCGGCGGTGCGGATTGCGGAGAACAGAGAGGACTAGAGGCGTTCACGACCTTAAGCAATGAGAAAACGATGAAAGAAAGAAATAAATGTGACAATGTCGTAGACTTGATAATGTTTTATGAGGTCCAAAAAGGAAGCAGAAGAAGAAGAAGAGGCCCAAGGACGACGAAAACATTGTAAACAACTATTATTTAATAATAATAAAATGATAAAGCATTTGTTATAAGTGCAAATATGTATGTGTGCTATCTCATATGTGATTGGACTTACTTCCAGTGTGCGGAGTATGCTCCTATCAAAAGTATGAAGAGATAGCAGTATTTTGGGATATTTTACTTACTGAACATTGAACAAGTTTCCATGACTATTCCATTTCAGTCTTATAATAGTCTCATTGTATTATTTTATTTTCACTTCATTTTATGTACAAACTTAGTTACCGTACCGTACAAACAAGCCGAAGCTTCGGGACATTCATAAGTCCGCCTTTTGGCACACTGCATTGTCTTCTTTTTGTTGTTACATATATTTACTGGCCAATAAAGTTTTATTTATATAATTATATGTTCGCTGTAACATACTATAGTACTGATAGTAGTAGATTTATTTTATTTTATTAATCTTTCGAGCACAAACATTTTTGCAATAAGTATAAGCAATTTAACATTATCAACAAAAACACCAGCGAAGACTCAATAAGAATTACCAAATAACTGGGTTACAAAAGCAATTCATTATTAAAAAGAAAATAAAAATAATAAATCACATTACTTATAGACAAACATGTAAGTAAACAAATAATAAAAAACACAACGTGACACAAATGTAGATAGTCCAAGAGCCCGCTGCTTAATTTATGACGTATCTGTTTTTTGATCGAAATGTGGTACAAATGATAGCTTACCAATAGGGTTTTACATCGCACTAGGGTTGCCTATCAAAATCTTGCCGCAACCCCTCCTGCCCCCCCCGAAAAGGTCCCTCTTCGCGGTTTTTCGCATTTTATAGGAATATGGTAAGAGATAGGAGAAAGTAGTCAATGACAAAAATAATCCTTGCTAAATTATCTACAAAAAATGTTATGTCAATTTTTTCGTACAACTAGCAGTTTAGCCGCAATAGCCGGTCCAAAACCGAAATTCATTTAAAAGACTAAAAAAATGAATTTAAACTAAATTGGTTACAAAACGAGCTATAACTTATTTTCATACATCAATTAATTTAGGAGTTATTGCAATAAAACTCAGTGACGAAAATTCTTAAAATTTAGTTTTTCATAAAATAACCAGCGATATAGCGCCGCAGGCCAAATATTTTTTTCCATAAAATGTTAGTGATAATGAGTGGAAGAAAGTTAAAGAAAAAAAATCAAATTTTTTTTTTTTTTTCAAAAAATATCCTGTTTTTCGACCGGCCATTACGGGTAAACTAATAGTCATATGAAAAAATTGACTTAACATTTTTTGTAGAGAATTTAGCAAGGATTATTTTTGTCATTGACTACTTTCTTCTATCTCTTACCATATTCCTACAAAATGCGAAAAACCGCGAAGAGGGACCTTTTCGGGGGGGGGGCAGGGGGGGTTGCGGCAAGATTTTGATAGGCAACCCTAGTGCGATGTAAAACCCTATTGGTAAGCTATCATTTGTACCACATTTCGATCAAAAAACAGATACGTCATAAATTAAGCAGCGGGCTCTCGGACTAAGAGGAAGGTAGTACATAAAACCTCTTAAAAGTAAACAAATTAAGTAAATGTACCGTGATTTTCTACTGAGAGAAAAATCTGCAACTTTCTTGTTAAGAGTATGCATACCGACATTTCAAAAATTTCTAAAAATGGGAGACCTTATATCTCGACAACCGTTACCCAATATGCTTTGGAACAAAATAAGGTAAATGCATTGAACATTTATCCAGGGAATAACCGTAAAAGATTTTTTTATATCTTGTATAGATTTATCAAAAAAAAAAATGTGGAAAACATCTCTGATCTTTTTTCCTAAAGACGGAAACTCGTTTCCCGAAAGTCGTGGAGTAAAATTTTCTTTTGTACTGAAAATATGCATTAAAATCTATAACTGTAAAAGTTTTTTTAGGACGCAAAATTAACCCCGAAAATGGATAAAACGCTATATTTACCATTCTGTCATGCGATTTTGAATTTTATGCCGTGGGAAATGACTGTGACGTCATTCTTGGTACCAAGCCTTTAACATCAGTTAGGTCGTAGTAGAAGCGTTTACAGGGACATCTCATCCACTCCGTTTTAATTAAAACCTAAATCATTAAAACTTCCTTAAGAAGTCGACTAAATTTTACATTATACAGTGTAATGTTATTAAGAAATCTTAATCCTTTTAATTCCATATCGTCGGTAACCATCTAACCAATATCCTACCCAGATACTACTTATTTAGTTTTAATCAGTATTTTATTCAAATAAAGTAAAGAGCTTTTGTAAAATGTTGTGTTGTAAGATTTCCAGAAGTCGACTTTAATAAATTACTTATTATTTTATCAAGACCAAGAAGGAAAAATAATGGTTTCGAGAGAGAAAATTAATATCTAGATTAAAATAAATTAAAAGTTTCCAATTTCCTTGAAATTTGTACAAACTGCCTGGGTATTTATTGTTGACCAATTCTGTGAATCATTTGACACCATTGCCCTGAAGTCTTTCTGAATGGGGTATCCATCACCTGATTCACTAAAGGTTTTAATTGACCGCATCGCGTCTCTTCACATCTGTATACTTTACACTAAGCTAGAAAGAAGAAAAGTAGGTAGGCATAGTGATTTGAACTCGCCTTACCAGCTTGACAAGCAACTACGCCTCCAACCCAGCTACCGACCACCTTCAACAAAAAAAATATTACATAAAGTTCGTTATTATTTTAAGATTTCAGGGAGCAGCTTTTAGTAATATGGTGGTTGGCCGTTGATAAAAAACGTAGACTAAAAGCTTCTCTTTAAATTATTTCGCACTTAGAATTAGTATCACGTTCCTAAGATGGATACGGTCTGGTTAAATCTCTGATGTAAGAAGATAGAATGTTGAATTATTATTTGTGTACACGTATTTTACAGTAATCAGAATATGAGATCTTTTTTTTTAATCCGGTGTTGAATACAGAACGGAATATTTTAGAAAAAAAATACCACAAAATTGAAGGCCTTGGGGCTGCCGTAATTTACTGGCACTTACACAAGTGCCTCTATTATTTTGAGCCAAAACCTATTGTTTTTATTTGCAGCACACATCTATATAAATTTATTTATCGTATGGCCAACATCACGCCTATATCATATAACATTCGTTATATCAAAGTGTAAAAATAAAAGTCAAAAGCACAGAGTGAACTGCTTGTCAGAGACTTAAATCTAGATTTGTTATGTATTGTATTGCTTCGTCGCTAAGGGTTATAGTCCAAGAGCCCGCTGCTTAATTTATGACGTATCTGTTTTTTGATCGAAATGTGGTACAAATGATAGCTTACCAATAGGGTTTTACATCGCACTAGGGTTGCCTATCAAAATCTTGCCGCAACCCCCCCTGCCCCCACCGAAAAGGTCCCTCTTCGCGGTTTTTCGCATTTTGTAGGAATATGGTAAGAGATAGAAGAAAGTAGTCTATGACAAAAATAATCCTTGCTAAGTTCTCTACAAAAAATGTTATGTCAATTTTTTCGTAGAACTAGCAGTTTACCCGCAATAGCCGGTCCAAAACCGAAATTCATTTAAAAAACTAAAAAAAATAATTTGAACTAAATTGGTTGAAAATTGATAAGAGCTGCAGGAAAATAGTCTAAAAACGAATTAATTACCATAGTCTTAGCTACAAAACGAGCTATAACGTATGTTCATACATATAATAATTTCGGAGTTATTACAATAAAACTCAGTGACAAAAATTCTTAAAATTTAGTTTTTCATAAAATAACCAGCGATATAGCGCCGCAGCCCAAATATTTTTTTCCATAAAATGTTAGTGATAATGGGTGGAAGAAAGTTAAAGAAAAAAAATCAAAAATTTTTTTTTTTTTTTTTTCAAAAAATATCCTGTTTTTCGACGGGCCATTACGGGTAAACTACTGGTAGACATTTTTTGTAGAGAATTTAGCAAGGATTATTTTTGTCAGTGACTACTTTCTTCTATCTCTTACCATATTCCTACAAAATGCGAAAAACCGCGAAGAGGGACCTTTTCGGGGGGGGCAGGGGGGGTTGCGGCAAGATTTTGATAGGCAACCCTAGTGCGATGTAAAACCCTATTGGTAAGCTATCATTTGTACCACATTTCGATCAAAAAACAGATACGTCATAAATTAAGCAGCGGGCTCTCGGACTATTAGGAAATCCGATGCATTGCCACTGTACGCTCTGAGTGCACAACTGCACACCCGGTAACTATGTGTTGAATGGTCTGCCTGTCGGCTCCGCAATCGCATTCAGGGGACTCTCGCCATCCACACTTGTGGGAAAAATCTGCGCACCTGCCATGACCAGTTCGGATTCTGTTTAGAGCCGACCAGATCCTTCTCGGTTGATTGAATCCGGGCGGCGTCTCTGTAATGCAGAGCAGGGAGTTGGATGGTGTGTTTCCCGTGTTGCTTTGCCACTCAGTGGTCCATGCCTCCGTGATGTTATACTGGTTATCGAGTAGGTTAGACGCTGTTCGAAGTGAAGGGTTTCTGGACTTGAGTCTGTTTCTCTGCAGAAGGTGGTCAAGATCTGTGTTGGCTGGCATTGCAGGATTCTCAACGAGTTTGGTGTATTCCCTGGTTAGAGCATTCAGCCTTCGGAGATCAGGTGGTGGGATGTGACTTAATACGGGCATCTATATAAATAATTTGTGGACATGTGATTTTTGATGAGGAAACCCGTATTGCTGACATCTCCACGTCATGATGAAGGATGAGGAAATAGGTAAGGGAAATAGAAAAACGATTCATACCTACTATTGAATTATTTTTTTTAAATACCTAATTCAAAGCATAGAATGTCGTATATGACTGACATTTATCGGTATTCGAAAATAAATTTTAGTTTGCCAAGTCGTGAACTTACCTGAAATGAAACTTCTAGGCACGTCACTTGTATCTGCTCTTTTCCAAAGACTTTAAATTAATAGCACAGTAAATAACTAAATTCCACAAATCCCAAGTATAACACGGTCTTCAATCTTAAAAGGGGATATATTCAGGAAATGAATAATAAAGTGTATCCGTATGTAGTAACTATTGCCTTTTATTGCTTTCCACAAATCACCAGCCAAATGGCTTTGCTATTAAAGATGAACTCGTGTTTTGTAATATATCGTCATTCATACAATGAGGATTCAGTAAATTCCTAAAGATTATAGCAGTGAACCCTCACTTTGGTTTAATTTTGATCAGTAAAGTTTGTGTTAATTCAAACTAAGAAATACTGATACTGAACATTTCAGAAAATCATTTGACCCTCTCTCTACCACGGTTCAAGTTGAGGATTATAAAATTTATTTATCGTATGGTCAATAATGGTACATCACATCAATTTACAATAATAGAGCTCATGTTTGATTGTCAGAAATTAAAATATTGTTTCTCAAATATTCGGTCGCCGATACGTATAATTTTTTTCTGGCGATGATAAGTACACATATTTTGGAACAGAAAATAAACATTCTAAAATAATTTTATTTATTTATTTTATTTAAAAAAATGTGTCATATCTGGAAGACAAACTTGTTGTGATAGGGTATTACACGCTTTACTTTTGCATGGATCACCGGTATTATAAATTTAGTAGATTCGTGTGGTGATCACATCACTTTTGTGTTTAGACGATTCACCTTTGGATGATTACAAGTTTGATTGGGGAATTATTCCACAAAAATAGAATGCGTATTATTGGCTTTTTTACGGGGTTACTGCTATTTCGCAATATTTAAAAATATTCAAGATAATTATTGGTTGAGTCTCAATAATTATAATAATAATAATAATTTTATTTCATTAAGTGTACACTTTAAGGATATAAATATTTCACTTGTCAAATATAGTTAAGTTCATTATGGTAATATGCGTGGTGCCTCACTGGACTTGCGTCTGTATTGAGGCTACCTTTTACATAGTTATAAGTATGTCACTATTATTGTCTTTATCTCCATAATTATCTATACCTAGCAATTTAATTGATCACTTATCGTCAATTAAACGTAATAGGACACCTAACATAAAGTTATTTTATTACCCACTGTAATTAGAAACATTTTTTTTTCTAAATACCATAAAAGGGGCGTAGGTAACCTAAACGTACCTAAATAATTCAAATAAATCATGGTTAAAGAGTAGATTGGGTACTTACCTATGAAAAAAATCGATGACAAAATAATGATGTCACAATTCACTAAATCACTAGTTCACACCACTACACAATTAGTCACAAAAATCACACTCTAATGAAATGTTGTAATTGTGTAAATATTTATTGATTAAAATACACAGTATTTCATAACTAATTACTCAACAACTCTATATCCGACAACAGTATTAATGTAGGTAATTCATGATATTAAAATATTGTTTTTTAATTTATCTTTTTACAATATGGATTCCCACCAGATGTCTTCATTTATTAAGAAATGTACGCAATTCACTACTTTTTTAGAACAATAACATTTTTTTAAAGCAAATGTATTATTTGTACCCTAAAATATTTTAATTGAAATAGGTGTAACTTTTAACTATAGGTATAATGATTTCTAATAAGTTTATTAGCACTAAACGTTAAAAAACTACTTATTATTTTACTCGTAAAATACTAAAAACACTTAAGTATAGTACACAATATTCTTAAAAATTATTTACTGCTAAATTATTTACTGTTTTTATTGTTCTTTTATTCATATTATAGTTATATCTAGATAGGATTATTATTTA
Source organism: Ceraclea dissimilis (assembly GCA_963576895.1). NCBI lineage: Eukaryota > Metazoa > Arthropoda > Insecta > Trichoptera > Leptoceridae > Ceraclea > Ceraclea dissimilis. The sequence continues at coordinate 5,216,652 of OY756377.1, forward strand.
CAACTTAAGTAAACGCCCACTTATCTTAAAAATACTTCTGAAGCAATGTTTCCAAAACAAATAACATAACGTCCAAGGGTTAAATAATAATTGTAATATCAAGATAAATAGAATTATTGTGTGAAATAAATTCTTTAAAATAATAAAGTTGTTGTCAAAATTTTCAACGAAGTTTTCGATAAGTTTGAAAGTTTATATGTTCTGGATGAAACGTCGGCGTCGCGCGAAGGGACCTGCGAGCGATAAAGCGTCCTAGCGATATGGCCGCTGGCGTCGACTACTTACTGAAGCTGTTCGCTCCCTTGTATGTTTCATTCTAGACTGGGGATGAATCTTTCAACTGATGGGATAAACTACCTTCTATAGTCAATAATATATTATTAATAACTAATATAAACATTACCATATATTTTCATCTGCGTAATACGAATATATTATAGTTTCAGATATCCATATCTAACATTTATTTAGCGATGTTAGATAACATTATGAAATATGTATATATTATATTTTTTCTTATTTACTTGCTCTTCTTCTTCCTCAGCCGTTTCTCCACTGCTGGATTTAGGCCTTCTCTAACGTTTTCCATTTTTTTTTTCAACTTTGAGCTTTTCTCAACCAGTTTCTTCTTGCGACTGGGACTACATCATCTACCCATCTTTTTTGGGGTCGTCTATTACAATAGTTAAATATTTGTACTCTCACCTTCTTCTGCACAAAAGAAGTGTATACTTACGTATAAAAATGTAGGTGTATTTTATATCTACCCGCACACCAGTAACTAGTTTGTTGCCGTACTGCATGGAAAATAGCATGATAATATACAATACGATACATATACAAATTTACTACGATAGGTAGGTATTTATTTATTAATTGGGCATTTGAACGTAAATTAATTCATCTATGTTGCTTGTCAGGGTGTATTTAGCTTAAGGGCATGGCACCAGGAATGACGTCACAGTCTTTTCCCACGGGATTAAGGTTCAAAATCGCGTGACAATCGCATGATAAAATGGTAAAAATAGCGTTTTTTTCCATTTTTTGGGGTCAATTTTGCGTCTATCAAAAAACTTTTACGGTTATTCCCTAGAATTTAATGCATAGTATCAGTACAAGAAAAAAAATTACTCCGCGACTTTCAGGAAACGAGTTTCCGTCTTTCGGAAAAAAGGTCAGAGGTGTTTTTAAGTTTTTTTTTTTTTAGAAATCTATACAAGATATAAAAAAATTATTTACGGTTATTCCCTAGATAAATGTTCAATGCATCCACTCTATTTTGTTCCAAAGCATATTAAGTAACGGTTGTCAAGATAGAAGGTCTCCCGTTTTTAGAATTTTTTGAAATGTCGGTATGCACACTCTTAACGAAAATGATTGTTTCCATGTTCTAATTTCCTGAATGCACGAGATTATCGCTCATTGTACGAGTATATCCTCTACATGAGGATATACAATAGAGAGACTGACTCGTGCATTATGGTTTTCTCAAGCCGATTTAGCTGTGTTTAACGAACTGAACTGTGAAATGTATTAAATAGATTTGAATATATGCAGCTGCCAGTGTTTACATATAGGTTTGAGACCATCACACTAACAAATAAAAGTGTAAGCAAGCTGAGAGTCACCCAGAGGCCCATGCCATGGAGCGAGCCATGCTAGGGATTAGTCTTAGAGGCAGAATAAGGAACGAAGTAATCAGAACAAGAGTGTTGGACATTATTGAATGAGTCGCCACAATAAAATGGCGGTGGGCTGATCAGTGATCATGTCGCACGCAGCTCAGACAATAGATGGACAAAACGCCTCCTGTGCTGGCGTCCTAGGACTACCACAAGAAACCCCACAGCTCCGCTGGAGAGATGACATCGTGAAGTATGCCGGTTCAACATGGATGCAAGTGGCTCAAGATCGTTTGGCATAGAAAGGGATGGAGGAAGCCTACGTCCAGGAGTGGATGGCTACGGGCTGAAGAAGATATGCAGGTAGGTAATTATGTGGTGAATGGCATCGTACCTACCTACCTACATTTCTATTCACGTTTATCTTATGTTCGCTTTTGTGAACAAATGCATAAATAAATACCTTCCTTTCCATTTCAATAACACGAGGAAAGTGAACATTTATACTATGTGTTTACGAAATGAACACCGAACAGTCGACCTGCGTATGTATGCTGCGAGGGTCTCAATACGACGAAATAATAACATAAAAATAATATTATTATCTGAAGACTTGGGGAACATTTCAGAAGAACTCTTAAGGGCTTGGCACCAAGAATGACGTCACAGTCTTTTCCCACGGCATTAAGGTTCAAAATCGCGTGACAATCGCATGATAAAATTGTAATAGTAGCGTTTTTAATTTTTTTGGGGTTAATTTTGCGTCTATCAAAAAACTTTTACGGTTATTCCCTACATTTTAATGCATATTATCAGTACAAAAAAAATATTACTCCGCGACTTTCGGGAAACGAGTTTTCGTCTTTCGGAAGAAAGATCAAAGGTGTTTTTAATTTATTTTTTTTGAGAAATCTACACAAGATATAAAAAATATGTTACGGTTATTCCCTAGATTAAGGTTCAATGCATCTACCCTATTTTGTTCCAAAGCATAGTTAGTAACGGTTGTCGAGATAAAGGGTCTCCCGTTTTTTGAAATTTTTGAAATGTCGGTATGCATATACTCTTAAAAGCCATTTTTTTTTAACATAATAATAGGAATCGTACGAGGAATGAAGCAGGTACTTAAGTAGACCACAGGGTGCAAGTTTTATGGCCCGTGATGTTGTACAATGTACAGACAGGGTGGATTTAATATTCTCTTTACAATGAACAGTGAACTGGGAAACATTCACACACACTTGTAACTGTATTTTTACGAAGCAATTACATTACACATGGACTTGTACGTTCGCTAAATAAAAAAAAACATATAAAAAAGTTACAAATTATTACAAATAGGATATGGTACTTATTACTTGTACATCATTCGAAAATTCTTCTCAGCCTGAGATGAATCACACGTGCTTGGGGAGGAAATCCAAAAATAATATTTCATTTCTGATTATTGTTGTATGTGTGGTGTGTTGGGCTCTACTTGACTGTGTGTACTTTATGTTGTGTTGTCTTTATCTGTCAATTGTTGCGTTGTTTGTAATGTTCTTATTATAATTATAATGTGAGTTTGCTTCTCCCGACACAGGATATTCCTATAAACAATTTATATATATCTTGTAAATGTTAAGATTGAATAAATAAATAAATAAAATTTCATTTATTTATTATCCAAAAGCATTTTACAAAGTAAAAATATAAACAAAATAATACTGGATTTTATTGCCCCACTAGGCGAGGAAAAAAATAAGCAAATGATAAAATGAACAAATAAATATCAGGGTGTAATATTATCAGATTATCACAGATCACATCCTACAGAAAGATACAACAACTGTTTTACATAAAACGACTATTACAATATTCCACTCAGTTATATCTACTCTATTTTTTTGCCATTGAGTGTTTAGTATGAGCCATCAGTGTTACTATATTCTTAGTTAATTTTCAGCTGGTTGTACCGCTTGACATCTAAATAGAAGTAATGATGTTAGCCAGCGGTACGGTGCGCGGTGGTTCGACTGAGAGGAATCTGAAAGTTCTCACTGCTCGGCAGATTTTATTCTTAACCAACAGATTCAGAGTGGATCCTATGTGCCGTGTAATCCCTATAAAAAGGACTAGCTGTATATTAACCAGCATTGGTCGGGTAGCTTTATTGGTTACTATAAAATGGTTCATAAAAAAGCAGACTACTCCCACCCCCTTAGCCTGAATAATTGACTTTTTTTTGAGAACACAATAATAAATTTTAATCTTTTCAAAGGAGCAGTTTTCCAGAAATTCCTATAAATTATTTATTAACTTATTAAGAGACGCTTAAAAACATCCCTTTTATTAAGCCCATTTTCATCCGCTCTAATAATAATATTCGTAAAAACGTCTAGACGCAGTACCCTATTACTAATTTTGATAGGAGAATCTATGTGCCAAATATCAACTTCATACCACGTCTGGCTTCCGAGATATTCTTATATTCTAAAAAACTTTCAACTCTATTTTTTACGCCCTTAGGGGCGGAATTTCCAGATATCCCTTCTCAGTAATCAGTCGGGTACTCTCGTATATAAATTGAGATTATGGCAGTAGTTTTAAACAGTTTTATTCTTCAATTAAGGGCATGGCACCAGGAATGACGTCATAGTCTTTTCCCACGGCATTAAGGTTCAAAATTGCGTGACAATCGCATGATAAAATGGTAAAAATAGCGTTTTTTTTCCATTTTTTGGGGTTAATTTTGCGTCTATCAAAAAACTTTTACGGTTATTCCCTAGATTTTAATGCATGTTATCAATACAAAAATAAAATTTTACTCCGCGACTTTCGGGAAATGAGTTTCCGTCTTTCGGAAAAAAGATCAGAGGTGTTTTTAAAAATATTTTTTGAGAAATCTATACAAGATATAAAAAATCTTTTACGGTTATTCCCTAGATAAAGGTTCAATGGATCTACCCTATTTTATTCCAAAGCATATTTAGTAACGGTTGCCGAGATAGAAGGTCTCCTGTTTTTAGAAATTTTTGAAATGTCGGTATGCACACTCTTAATGTTCTTTAGTAGGCGAGTACGTAGGTATCTGTCAAGGATGGAATCTGTCATACATGACATTAGTCAAAAGTAATACGTAGGTACAAATTAATTTAGGTAAGCCTCCACATAGAAAGTAATGTAGAAAGGAGATTCCACGACAATACACCAGGTAAATAATAGAAAGCGTTTAATCAATTATCTACATGTAAATTGGGATTAAGACATTCCATATTAACCTTTTACAAGTGTCACTCGTAAAACTTACGAATCCGATTACAGAATGCTTTGCCTACACCATAGATACAAGTTGACAAGATCTCTAATGAGAAAATGTGTTCCACTTTTATTCTTCCTTTTTTTTAAATTTTGGCTCTATATTATGATAATACTAAGCCAGAATAGATGTATTTTTTTTGGGTTGATATTAATTTATCGCATGCACAATCGCATGAACAAATTTTAGAAACAGCGTTATTTTCGTTTTTGCAACCTTTTCTATTTATAAATTTTTTTAAAAGTAATTTATTAGATTATTTAGATATTACTCAAGGTGATCATATACAAGCAATTTTTCGAGAAATAATTGCGGCAACTCGTTCAAATCGTACAGATAAATTATTTCGCAATATTCTTCTTCTTTAGTCGTTTCCACATTGCTGAGGGTCGTGATTTGTGGAGCTACCCACGCCACGGACTAAACAAGACGCCTCCGATCCTATCTGTTCTCCGCAATCCGCACCGCCTAGCACAAGTCTCTCCCAGTCATTTCTTTAATCTGGTCGCACCACCTTGCAGGAGATCTACCTCTACTTATTTTGCCTGGAACGCTTCCCATGATTCTTTCCAGGTTCATAGCAACCAAAATTGCCTGGAGTGGAGCGGTTTAGTTTTTCGTGTAAGATTCATAAATATTGTAAGTATACCTAAATAATTTTCATCACTTATAATAATATAAATATCATATTTTTGGCATATTGTGTAAAACACGACAAGAGAGTATTCCAGTGTTAAATGAATGACAGAACGTCTCTGGTATTTCGTTGGCTTGTACCAAAAATTTTGGTATACTTAACTAACTACAACTACAGTGAAATCCTTGACATATTATCCGTGTCAATAACCCAATACATCTCCATTGCGTTTTAAAATATATAATTTTTCAATATATTTTGTTCATCTTTAGACCGAAAAGGAGACACTCGGGCAAACTGAAATGTTCATGTAAATTACAATTAGGTTTCACCAAACACCGATGAAAAAATAAATATGAACCGATAGAATTTCGCCAATATTAATTATCTACTAAACTTGTTCCAGAGCAGTTATTTCTGATGGAGATTTAGCCTGTTCTGCATGTATAGGTATTAGGTATCTATTCGTCGAGATAACTTATCATCTTTTGTATAAAAAATTAGGCTCCACCAATTAAGTATTTGCCGAATTTCTCTTAGACAAAATTTATGAAATTCGATTAAATTATACCTTAATCTACTTATTTCACTGTAATATTAAAATCCTGTAATTATATTAACTTAAAAAAAGTTTAATAAAATAGTCGTTGAAGTGTATCGAATTTCAGGTAAAAATGTTGAAAAGTCTTATTAATTTCTTAACTCCTTTTCAATTCTTCAGGAATCCAGAAGAAAAGTTGTACTAATTGAAGAATAAAGTTTATTTTTACATAAAAGGTTCGATGAAAAAAATTAAGGATGAAGTTTAAAAAATATATTAGCAAACCTCTACTTCTTCCTTCCACTCAAACAGAAAAAAACTAAAAAAATAAAGTTTCTACTATAGTAAGACTAACATACTCCTAGCTATGAAAATAATCACGTAATTGAATTCATGTTTGTTGAGTAGGTTTAGGGGAAAACCTATTTAAATATAAAGAAACAACATGGGGTCAAGCCATCCCTGAAATCTATTAATAAAAAAATATCTAGGTCAATTTTGTTCCCACAGATATTTGTTTTCTAATGTACAATGTAGGCTTAAAGCTCATATTATTTCAAGTGTGGGTTTGAAATTCCAAATCAAAGCAGGCACGTGTATGAAATTCAATTAGAATTTACAGAACAACCAAAGGGAGAATCGAATGCCTCTCTGCTCCAGACTGAGCCGTCTTATTAGAATACCTGATTATATACTATTGTTACAAAAGTGGGCTCTTTTCTTCTCTTTCGCGATCATGTCGGATATTGGCGAAATTTTTTTGGAACTCATATCTGTATTCAAGAGTTTAGTCATCTGGTACCTCTGTTTTGTGTGGGGAAAATCGGCCATGGGTAGTGCTGGACTCCTAGCGGTTAGAACCCCATCACGACAGACAGACTGACATGCGAGAAACTGAAAGATCCTCTTTCTCTGTATACCGGTCTGATTTGATACCCGATTTTCAAATTGGAGCGTTAGGCTCTGTATAGCGGATATTCCCAAGAAGAATGTTCTGAAGGTAAAATTATTTTATCATTTATTAGGTAGAAAAAACACTGTAAATTTTTATGACACATTTGTAATTGTCAATGTACGAGATTTATAGTAAACATTTTATTGCGGTGACCCAAATTTTTGTACCTACACTTTGAATATACGTTTTTACCTTGTATATAAAGTATAGATAATAACACCTGTTAATAAAGTACCTACAGCAGTTAATACTCTTGTCAAATAAATTATTGTCACTGATATACTTACACGGTTTTTTATTATTATGATACATGATTCTTTTTATGTTTTGTGTCTGGTCTATGCACTTATTTGCATATTATGTGATTGAAAGAAAACTCAGGTTCTTTTATGTTTCAGAAAATGGATAAGGACACAATTTCAGAGGTTTAGTATACCCATTTTTCTCGTCTTTCCCATATACTTTCCTGTTTTTTTCGCTATTGCTGTTTCTCTCATTTCTCTCTTCTGTTTTTTTGTTGAGTATCAAATGCTTACCTACATCAATTTTTAAAATGTTAACAATGATGTGACAGATGAAGTAATGAATGAAAAAATATAACAACAATGTGATTAGTGGTTAATTGTTAATAAGCATACAAACTCTTTTCTGTAAGTGTTTATTGATATTTTCATTACCTCCTACAATTACGTTGTTTTATTTACTGGAACATTGAACAATTACCAGTACACATTAGACTCGAGTAATTTTCTAACAGATTATTAGTCAGAACGCTCACGTAAAATGATAACAATAGCCAGTAGGTAAATGTATGTAAATTTATGTGTTCACTATTGACCAATTTGACCAGCAATAATTGACCACTTATGACAATGTGTTTGACGTGTTGTATTGTATTCTAAACATGGTTTATTAAACGCCACGCAGTTGGAGGTTTGAACCACATGACTTGAATTAGGCTCTCCACACACGCCCCGAAGTTCAGTTAGCGGAATCGACCGTTTGCAAAAAATTTCCGACCAAAATCTCTTTCTGAATTCAAAATCGGGGTGACGCTGAATTCAGAGAGAGGTTTTGGTCGGAACTTTTTTGCAAACGGTCGATTCCGTTAACTGAACTTCGGGACGTGTGTGGAGAGGCATAAAGTTTAGTGTGATTAAAATATACACTCAACAAAAAGTTCCCTAAATTTGATTTAATATATAAATACACACATATAAAATAAAAACAATAAAATTATAGTACCTGAAGATAAAATTTGAAGACAAATTAAAAATGATGATATGTTGAAAATTGATAGGCGAAATAATTCATATTTGAGGAATAATAATATTTATTTATTCATCGATCATAACGTTTGGCCAGTTGGTCTATACAAAATATCTTGTTTTGGAAAATCTTGTGATGCTTTAAACGAGAGGATAAGAAGCCATTGAAGCTATTCCACACATGTTTTTGTTTCTTATTATGCGAATATATCCTTTATCACCCCATTCAGGTCCCCAGGAGTTCTTCACGATCCAGTAATCCTTACCATCTTCACTGCCGTAACCAACAAGCAGCACCTGTAAATAAATTGTATAGTAACTCAACTTATTCTCCGATAGGTAGGGCGATCCGTTGTCTCAACGAGCTGTCACAGCATGTTGACATTTTCGCCGTTAGCTACGGTGGATTTGTCAAATTAATGGAATACCACTGAAGCCGAATTACTGTCCATCAGTGTTAACAGTGCTGGGGCAGCTCGTTGGAGAGATATTATGAGGAGAGGGTAGTTGATATGTGTTCACCCCTTGTTTGTTGGTTATTTGATGTGTTTGAGTATTGATATATTTTTTTGTACATGTCTGCACATTCTCCGGCGCAAAGGCCTAAAAGCTGTTATGTCGGAGAGTGGATTTTTTTTAGTTTATTTAATAATAATAACAGAAAGGTGTAGAGTGAAGGATAAAGTCTCATTAGGTAAATGACTGACTGAACAGGGAACATGCGTGGGTTGGGTTGGATTTATACTTAAGTAACAGGAACTTATAAAGAGTTGTCCAACAACAATCCAGTTGGTTGTGTTATGATGTGCAGAATATGTCATTGTTAGCAGAAATATTGTAAGCTGACACGTGCAGCCAAGAAAATTTACACTTACAACCGACTGAACTAACTTTCTAGGTACGAATTTCAGTATGACAATGTTTTGAACAGAACCAAAGTAGCAGACGTCATGGATCGCGTAGCAAGTCTGAAGTGGCAATGGGCGGGACACGTCCCAAGATAAGACCCTACAAGATGGACCCCAAAAATGGAGGCCTTGAGAGAGTAAAAGAGGAATCGGAAAACCCCAAAAAAGATGGTCCGACGACATAGCCGCTGTGGGGGAAAAACTGGCTGCAAGCAGCAAACAACAGAAAGGAATGGAAGAGGTCTATATCCAGCAGTAGAGGACAGAGGGCAGAAGAAGAAGAATGTTTTGAGCACTGAATTTGTTGATATTTACCCCATGATTGATTACATCGTCTGTGCAATCTTCGTCTTCATACACACCAGACTCATATTGCTGGAAGCTGCCTTTCACATGGATACCAATCGAGATGGGTCCCACAATCGCCACAGCATCCTTCAGTTGTTTCTCATTACGTCTTTGAAGTTTCGCATATGCAGTTGACGTTACCGCAGAATTCTTGGGGTCGTACCTGACATATAAAGTCATATAATAAATAAACTAATGTCGACTCATTCAGCATGTCGTATCACCTGAAACTTGACTTAAACTGGAAATATCATAAATTAGAAAATATACGTATGTGAACCTTATATGAGTTGAGAAGTTTTGAGAACATCAGTGGGAAACTTATGTAATATAGCAATGGTAGAGAGCTGCATTTTTATTGTCATGAAGAGTTGTGAAAAATTAAAACATAAATACCTGCAAGTCCCATCTTTTGCTTCGTAAGGATAACTTTCTTCAGAATCGAGGCCTCCATTGTCCCTTACGTATGCGAAAGCGAGATCCATAAGCCCTCCACGACATCCACTGTTTCCTTTTGATGTTGAGCAATCCACAAGATTCTGTTCTGACAATGACACCAGGGTGCCTGTTTTTTTGTAATTTTGGCCTTCTAAAGCTCCGGTCTGTGAAAAAGGAGTAACTATCACAGAAAAGTCTTCCTTCTAACCTACATCATGATTCCTACAGATTCGTGAATTACATGCTGGAATCGTGTTGGAACCTTACAGGGACCGTCCGAATGAATGTTCGTAGAACACAACTTCCTTTAACCAACTTGATTCAGTTTTTTTTTTCTACTACAAGTGTGCGGCTGTGTCTTCAGCGAAGAATTATTCAATTTGATATCTATCGTCAGATCTCATATCTAAGACAAACATGTTCAACTGAGGATATCGTGCGGTGGACACGGAGTAGGCGGAGACCCGAAATAGAGAAGAGAAAGCGCCAGCCAATACAGACAGATCACAGATCTATCAATAGAGAAAAAAGAAGAAAATATCCCTCGTGTGCAAGTCAACATCAATAACAATAATTTTTCCACTTATGTTGAAATGTGGTAACATTTTAATGTCTGGTGACACACTCAGGAAAAGTATAGGTAATATTGATGAATGAGGTATGAGTCAGTTTACTTACGGCACTGAATGCCCAACAAGAACCACAGAATCCTTGATCCTTCACTGGTGTTACTGCTCCTTGAGTCCTCCAGTCCATGCTGTCTGGGGCTGTCACATTAGTTGGTGAGGTGAAGGTTAACCCACCACTAGTCGTGCCAATATCTTCTCTGCAAAATACGACAAGAATCAGAACGTGGTCCGACAAAGGGCCGGTGGCTCGCTAAGAAACAAACGAAATGCCCTTTTTCAGTAATGGAGTGAAGAAAAAGGTTCAGTATAATAATATGAGTTTATAAATTAGAAAAACATTTGGAAATATTGTCTTATTTTAAATAGGTCAAACCTGGGTTGTGTTAAGCATGTGTAAGTGTTGAAAAATTCTTCATGAGTCATGTCAGTAAACATGTTGACACCCATTCTGAAAGAAACAGCACCCATTTCATGTTGTTGGTTGTGCTCGTCTATTTTTCGTTTATTTTCCTTGAAAATTGACATCCTGGATTCTTCTTCGGCTGTTGTTGCATACTGCTTTCCATATTTAGCCTAAAATAAAGTAAATCAACATTAGTTTTTCTTTGTAATTAAGGCATAATATTAATTTCAGAAAACACGATTCTTTACTCCTGTATCGTGAATTTGAGATCCAAGATATTATTTAGTTTTCAAAACATAATAAACATTAAGTAAAATACTTTGAATTGTGACCATTCCGTCTTCATATGATCCGCTAAACCCAGACACTGTGCCGAAGCCACTACAGCCAGCATCACAACTAGAAACTTCATTTTTTCTACTGAAATGAACAAGAAAAGAATTATAAGAGCACATTTTTGTTACCGCCATTGAAAAAATATCCTTAAATTTTTAATCTTAAGTAAGTGGGTACACGATAAGACTATTTAAAGAAAATGCTTTTACTTACCAGTTGTTAACAATTTGATGTTAATAATAATCTTTGGACAAAACACTCCATATTTATATTCTAAGTTGCTGATAACGAATAGTAATAAAACTAATAAAGTATATTAAATCACTGTTTGATGCTTTAGAGTGTCTTATTGTTAATCTTCATAGAATTTATTCCCATAGGGGCTTACTAACTTTTGTACAAGTTTTCTCCATAAGAGATATTGCGATAAGACGATTTATGTAACTTCTGTTTTATACTCTTTACCTCTCCTTATAAAGACTTCAGGAAAAGATCGTTGATTTCGGGAGTCCAGAAGGTTCATTAAGCAGTTAAAAATTAATCACTCCCGTTCGGACTTTCATAATCTCCTACCAGGTGACTTTCCCCCATTGAGTGCACCACTTTAATGTAGGTACACAGGTTAGCCAATATTTTATGTGCCATCCTCCTCCTATTTTATGTGCCTCCATTCTTATATCTTTTTTGACCCTTTTTTCTCCTGAAAGGTCAAGTGTCAAAGTGTCAAAGCGTCACTGCGACCAAAACAGGTCTATTGCGACAAGACTTTTTTGACCCTTTGTATTTTTAATAACATTCTGGGTACCTAAAAGAATTTCATCAGTGTGACCAATCTAAACATCTCTAGTACATAGATAGATATAGGTACCTCTGGTAGATGTATCTCCTTTATATCGTTATCCTATAATTTAGCTATACTTCCAACCCTAATAATGCCATTTTACAGGTGTTTTATTTTTGTACCTAACACCTAATCATTTCAATAATGTTATGATTTATGAAATTTTGTAACGACCATTAATACTGACACTTTACAAGGATTTTTAACGATTTGGAATACGAGTATTATGCATTCTTGTCTTCATACAAGTAGAATGTTACTTTAGGTATTATAATTCCAATTCAAGATAATCTATCTTCAAGATAAAGTCTGGACGTTACACGTTCTTTAGTGTCGTAAAACTTTTAAACCATTTCGCATTAACCCTTTCGTAGGCCGTGGGAAGAGGGTTTCCCAGCGGATACAAAGTACAAAAAAAATCATTAGAAATCGGAATACACGTATTAGATTTGGAATGATCTCTCTTGAACATTAGGGAAACACTTTTTATAAAAAAAATGTTTTGCCGACACTCTGACGCCTTGTTATTAAGCGGGAAAACTGACATTTGACAAATTTCATGTCTCACTGCTTAGCTTTTGCTGTACCTTTTCAATATTTCTAATTTATTTCTAGTTTTTTGCTTTTTATAAGCTCTAAGTGTCACTTATTTTACCAAAACAACATATGTACATTAATTTAAAAGCATTAAAAAAAAATTAAAATCCATAAAAAAATGTATTTTTCTATAGGGAAATTCATTTTTTATGCCAGCAAAAGTTCCGTGGGAAGCATACTTCCCACCTTGTGTATCTTGTAAACCGATGGCCGAATCTGTTTATTTCTTTTTTTAATTTCATTAAATAAGTTAAACTGAGCTTATCACACACAATGATTACAGATAACACTGCTCAAAAAATTTGCCCACGAAAGGGTTAAGTTGATAAAGTGTCAATTTTGACGTGAGTTTTATTATTCTAGCTATTACCGACCTACAGTGCATTTCGTTATAGAAATCCCCTGGGAGCGAAATTGGTATGGCAGAGTTTTAGTGTTGCTAGATATAATAAGAAGGTATGGTTATACTTTTTCGCTACTTTCAAATTATATTTCAGAACTGGTGTTTAAAAGAAATTGCAATTTTTTCGATAGTTAGTATAAACTGGCAACATTGTTTTTCTAATTTATGATGGCGGTTTAAAGGAGGGGGTTTAAAGGCGGTTTTGAGTAAAAGTAACCGGAGAGTATGTATGAGGAATTGTATGAATGTGACGGAAGCCCGAAGTGTGTGTCAGGATAGGAAGGTCTGGCGGTCCGTTCTCTCTGCCTACCCCGCAAGGGAGGTGGCGTGAGGGTATAGAAATAGAGTATAGAAATAGGTTTAAAGGAATTATCGGAGTATTTTTTCTTTTTCCAATTCGCAAAACTATCTTGCCTTTAAAATGATTTATCTAGCGCCGCTCTGTAATATTTTCGGCACTGTAAGTTGCTTGTAAAAGATACAATGTGAGAATATTGAGAATCTTTGACAGATCTTATGACAAGGTCGACAATCAGGGCTACCATCAATACAATCTTGAACTCTGCTTGAAGCTAATGTCCGCACGGTGGCCGGATTAGGCTGGCCACACACGTCCCGAAGTTCAGTTCCGGAATCGGCCGTTTTGCAAAAAAGTTCCGATCAAAACCTCTCTCTGAATTCAGCGTCACCCCGATTTTAAATTCAGAAAGAGGTTTTGGTCGGAACCTTTTTGCAATACGGTCGATTCCGGAACTGAACTTCGGGACGTTTGTGGCCAGCCTTAGAGGGAACGATCTGTACCTATTACTTACATACTATGCAGGTTGTAATCATAAACAATACGAGTATGTCTCATGGAGCGATGTAGTAACAATGTCATATGGGTATCTATCTATCCTGTCACACCACATCCTTTGTTGATGGGTTCATGATGTGGTCGTGGCTTCTTTTTGCTCAGTACCCAATTTTGACATTCTATCTCTTGTCTACACACGTACTAGGTACACTACATCTCATGTTATTCACTTCTTACTTGTCACTGAACAAAATTAAACTTCGAATCATCTCCCTGGTTGCTTCAATGCTATACATTCCACAATTTAATGGTTTACAGTAAGTTCTTCTAAAATCAATTGGTCTAAAATCAATTAGTCTAAAACGAATTCGTCTAATTATCGATTCGGCCAAGAACAATTTGCCTAACGATCAATTCGTCGATTTTAGAAGAATTGATTTTAGACGAATTGATAATTAGACGAATTGATTATTAGAAGAATTGATAATTAGACGAATTGATTTTAGACCGATTGATTTTAGACGAACTTACCGGACACCCATTTTAGTGATAGATTTTTTGAAATAATTGACTAATATTTTTTAAACTAACCGATGAATTTAATTGAAATGATGCAATATTTACGGATAACTACCTCCATAGAATCATTGCAATAGGATATATTACACGATTTATGCCTATTGCCTACAAGGTAATTTATACTCGTAGATCAGCAATAGAGATATTGTCCAAATATCTATGCATGGAGTTCAGAATAATATTAGTATGCATAGAAGATACCAATCTGTCTGTTATCTAGAATAACCTCAATAATGGACAGTTGAGTTCACACTAATCCCATGATTGTATTTGATGGCATTATTATCATTATGACATGATTAGGAGTATATTTTTTACGTTTGCATTGATAATCATTAAATTCCAAAGTAACCGATGTGGCGGAAAGGGTCGCTAGCCTTAAATGGAGCTGATCTGGTCATATTGCCAGGTGCCAAGACTCCCGGTGGACCAAGAAGATAATAGAATGGCGACCAAGAACAAGCCGAAGAAGCGTCGGGAGACCCCAGGCAAGGTGGTCTGATGATATTAGGAAATGTGCCGGTGGTGGATGGATGCAGTGTGCCCAAGACAGGAAGCTGTGGAGGACCAAAGGGGAGGTCTATACCAACAATGGAGCTGAGTGGCTGCGGAAGAAGAAGAAGATGCTCTCACATCTGATACACGAGTCTTGATTATAATATCCACAGTAATTATTCATGACCTTCCACCTAATTCCAATTTCATCTGTTTTTGCATAAAAATTGTCTTAGTAATATAATGATTCCGCTTGATCACCTTCAATCTTCATGCGATATTGTACCTACTAGAATATTGTAGTTAGTGTTCAGAACACGAACTCTCTCTCTCTCTCCCTGGGCAATTATTATTCCCACATGATGGTGGAGTTTGCCATTCTTGTCTTTTGCCGCCACTCGGCTCTATCCTGTGCGTCCTCCGGGGATGCTCCACAGTCTCACATGTCTTGCCTCACAACCTCGCGCCACCTCCGCTTGGGTCTTCCTCGGGATCTCCTACCAGGGACAACCAATGAACAGAACACGAACATTTGTATTATTTATGGTACAAAAGAACATTTTTTGTCTATGATTAGTGAAAATAAAATTAATCGTTTCAGCCAGAATAATTATTGTAAAGGGTATTTAGTTTGACACGCTACATATATTTTATTCTACAGTGTTTGCCATTTAGCGGTATCCAATAAACAACCCTAACGATAACATGTGTTTCAATTAGCACCTGAAACCAAGTATCTACGCAATCATGTAAGTTTGACCAAATTAAACAGTTAGCATTACGCCAGAACAGACTATCGCCTATAGTGAGGCAATAAAATCCATTGCTTTACAATCCAGGAGTCGTGAACGTAACATGAAGTCGACAAGCAATCGGAACAATGGTTATTACGACAATACACTCGTATTATATAAGACGTTCTAATTCTTCTTCTTCCCTAGCTTTCTTCTCTCCGCTACTGGATATGGGCCTCTTTTAACTTCTTCCACTCGTCTCTGCCTTGAACCCTCCGCTTCCGGATCAATCTCTTTGGTGCACCTTGCCCTTGCACTGGTGCCATTCCAACACTTCTTCTATGTGTCCAAGGCCTCCACTTTAATATTCGTGACAACCATCTGGTGTCACCCTGCCTGTCCATTCCACATATGTAAGCTTTGACACACGGTTCATGATACAAGAATTAGCAGCTTTTTGGTTCTTCGTCTGATTTTTCATTTCTCAATCTACCCCGGAGACTATTACCAAGCGTAGAGCTGCCGTTCCATGAACCATTGCGTACCGTTCTAATAACAAGTCTACAATAATAATAAAAAAAAATACAGGGAAATTAAAAGATTACAAGAAAACAATAATGTTATAAAATGTATTGATTAGAATAGCGTTATCTTTATATTGTCCCAATTAATACCGGCAAATGATAGATAATAAATACTGGGTAGGTACTAATTATTATTGCAAAGTACCTACCCACAACAGTAAATTATTCAAACTTAATTTATTTATTTGTTTATTGCACGAAATATGTACCTATTATTACAGTACACAGTAAAATAATGCAAATTACGCAATAACTAGCAGGGCCCGTCCATATAACATGGCGAACATAAATATTATTAGGTGAAAATAAATTATTGATAATAAGACATCGAGTGATTTATAAGCAATACATTTTTTAGTAAAAGTAGGCTGGTAACCAATTTTTACATTAAAATATTGTAGCTTATCCCTATACACGATTGCAGGTGAAGGTAAGTATTGATGACACCTGACACCTATAATAATTCGTGGATAAACGTGAAAATATAAAATTATGCAGGAAACGTCTTAAGTTTATGATGATAGGTACGGCCATTAATGTTCAATTAATGTCGTATTATCAGAAATAAATCTACGTATTACATTACCATATTTCAATTTAATAGCTAGGTAAGTAAGTATACCTACATATTGCTAAATTTTCTGATTTTATCCATATCCACGAACGGTTTTTCCAGAAGACCACCGAAGATGGAGACTGTTGGAAATAGAGGACAGACTGCATGGGCATCTTGAGTTTTGACTCGCCATGCATAAATACTATAGTTCTGCGAGTGATTTTTGACTCAGCTCGTATAGCTGACGACAATTCAATCACCTGAATCCACACGAAAAGTAAGTAAGTATAAGACAGAAAACACCTACGTATTGTTATACTTGATTCATTATCAACATGTTTGGTAATTCTTTTTCGTGTCATCCGACCACCTTGCCTGACATAAGAAAGGTTGCCGGGGACGAATGGATGCGGGCAGCATAAGATAGCGAGCAGTGGAGGTCTAAGGAGGAGGTCTCTATGTCCAGTACTGGGCGCGAGAACACTGAGAAGAAGAAGAAGAAGATCTTTGGTAATATAAATGAATTGTTTATGAATAATGTCACTAAATTTACGATATTGTAGATCCTATACTTACTCTACATATGTAACTAGATGATTTTTCATGTACATTCGTTTAATAATATGGCTTCGAGTACATTTGAAAGAACGTTGCGTCGCATCAGTTTTCTCCTAAAATGTAATATTTCAATGCATTAATATCATTCCTACTTTATCAGTGATGATTACATACGATTATACGACATTATAGATACGTAGTTATGATTATAGCAATTACACACAATGATTGACATAATCATGTGAAAATATTATCAATATGATTTCCGAACATATTTCGTAAACAACGCGCATCGTACACAGTTATTAGTAAACTACGACATATGATTTCATAGTTTTAGTGCATCTTTGAGAAAACTATGTAGTATTTTAAACTAATATCTTGTTGAAACCTGATAAACTTATAGGTGAATGACTCTCCTATATAAAAAAATAACTGTTTTTTTTCTCTACATTCAATTTATTTTCAAGTGTCTTTGATGTTTTAAAATGAAATTCTTGCGTGCTTTATAATTTGTTTAAGTTTTTTTTTAACGTAGTAATTTTTTTATTGGTATTTTCTGCCTATTAAATCATGGTGTATTCAAATGAGGGATTCGTTGGTGACAGTGAGACGAAAAACGATAATAATAACGCGATGAGTGTGACAGAGGAGTGTGATCTTGGAAAAACTGCAGATTCTAATGATATTGAAGATAATGTTGGTTCAGCACCTTTAAATCCAAGAGAGAAATGGCGTATTCTCAAGAACGTCGTTGTGGCCAGTTTCGCCTTTATGATCCACTTCACGGCATTTCAGGTAATTCTGACATTTGCACATATATCGGCTAGCTGTAAATTTGAAAACTAGTTGTAAATTTTGTAACCTACTTGGACAAGGATATTGATGGAACGTAATTCAGGGGTGGGGTTTGCCGGGGGGCTCCCTTTGAGGCTAACCCTGGGCCCACCTCTTAATCATATTTTGATAGAAGTACGGGTAAAGAGGTCACTATTAATGCGCCTGAGCTACCTGGGAATGTGGAGAGACTTAAGCCCTCGGTATTTTCCTTCAATATCGACTAGCAGTCGATCGGTTCATAATATTCAATGTGGATAGACGAATGGAGTTGGATGAAAAAAGTTGGTAATTAGTTTAGAGCCTACGACGCTCTCATTACATTGACATTTGTGCGTTGACAGTCACGTAGGATAATAATAATTATTATAGGATGTATCTAATTAGCATGCACTGCACCAAATTTCCTTGTGACCTTTCTGTTCCCTTGATGAATGATGAAGGGCGAAGTAGTGACAATGAAACAGATACGAACCTAGAGGTAATATTTCTTTGAATGAATCGTAGTTCTTGAATGAGTTTTTACTCAATGGACCTGGACATAGCTGAAGACGGAAACTCTATTTTTTTATTACAAGATTTCATTTAATTTCACTCCGTTCTTCACTTTTTTTGTGTCAAATCTAGCAAACGATTTTTCAACCACTTAGAGACATGAAACTTTGAAAAGGTACGTAAACACGATGAGAATGCGTTTCTGAGAAACATTGGAACTTCCTTCTACAGAAACAAAAATATGAAAGGTGTTCCAGGGTATCCAGGGGCCATGTAGAGTCATGTGTGGTATCGTATGAAAGAGCATTGGAAAACATATCTAGATTGTATGTCATATGTTGCCCAGCTCAAGCCTCGGAAGACACCGAAGGCCGCGAAAAACAGATTTACCTAGTAGGTATGTAAAGCTATAAAGTCTTGGCATAACTTTTTGCAAAATGATTAACAATTCTTTCATTATAGATTATATGTACCTATGTCTACATACTATTTTTTAATGCATATGGGAAAAGACCTGGCAACTACAAATTTAAAAAGGTAAACCTCTTAGCCAATTGGCAGCGTCAGCAGTGACTCCGTGAATTTCAGTAATGTTATTAGACCACGCTCGAAACCAAAAATGGGACACTCAACTATATATGGCCCATCGTCTGGCGGCGACCACATTCATTCACATTTACATACTATTGACTGTAACATATCATAGTATATTGTATAGCAATTTATAATTTCCGACGTCACCAGGAATATATACCTATATAGGTATAGACTGTATCGGAATTTTCGTAGGTAACTTTGTAGAAGCTCATTTTTATTTTTAGACACAAAATGAAAAAACGTAACATCGTTTACTCCTACTTTGATCGCATTTTAATTAAAATAGAAGCACACAAAGTCGAGATTTTTGTTTTACTTTATATCTAAAAATAAATTAATTACATTATTAAATTTAAAATATCCGCATATCATAGTTAGGTACCTACTCGCCCTCGCATATTTTGTTAGGTATAATTTTATAGATGAGACAGGTACCTGAAATTTCTTTTCATATCTCTTTCAATGAACCAAATTAAACTCTTAATCATTATTAAAAAATATAACCCGTAATTAACTATAGTGACGCCTAATAAGATGTACGAGTATAATATAAAATTATACAGCGAACATAATTTGCGAGATTAGTAGAAATAATAATTAAATAGTAAACGTATGAACTGATTAGAATGACATGGTGTTATCTCCGTGTTCCCAATACCGGTGAATGACAGCAGATATGTATACGTATAGTAACGTTAATAAAATTGCAAACACCTTGAAAAGTTAACATTAACGGATTATTTTTTTACTATTTGTTTATTATTCAAAACATGTATGTATTGTGTATTTAATATGCATCACTAAGGCCGTGCACATTAGGCGATACTAGCACGACCCGTGGCCGAACACGATCTTTTCAAAACAGTACTTAGAAAATTGTCTGTTCGCATTTAGCCAGTGGTTGAGTTAGTAGGTACTAGTAGATTAATCTTTAATGCCTGATACGTATACTAGGATAATAATTACTGAGTGTTAATTAATTGTCAGCAATTCACTTCTTACCTAATGCGAACAAGACAATATGGATCAAAGAGTACATGGTTGGTTGCAGTTGGTAGAGGCGGCAGTCTCTCAAGCGGGAGGTGCCAAGTTCGAACCCCAGCGCTAACGATGTATTGCAGACTTTACGATACAGGATTCAAGCCTAGTGCAAGGTGTGCAAAGTATTTGGGCTTGTGTATACAAGCCCAGATCTTTTATTTAAAAAATGATAGTATTGAGTCGAGTGGAATATACGCGGTCTTGTGACAAGACTTGGTGGGTATTCGTGAATTAGATATTTTTCTCACCCAGCATATTGATCAAAATCAACTGAAAGCTGTTACCAAACAAAAGACTTTGTGATCCGGATTTCAGGTCTATGAGCCACTCACGGTTAATACTCACATCTTCAACATGCATCCCGATGGCCATAAGATAAAATATGTTGTACATAGCTGTGTTGTTTGGAAGATATTACATTTGTAAAAAGCCCGACTTTTCATACCATTGTTCTCTTAGGCCATTGCGCTCAGCGACCAAAGCCATCAACAAACTGTGAGAGTGGAACAGAGCAAACAAGTAGTGTTTCTTCGAGAGATCTGTCTCTGTCCCGGGATCAATTACCTGGAACACAATGTCGGACGAACCTCGAAAATACCAGCGCATCACCAGCTTCAGGAGCAAGCTGAAAACTGCTCCTTAACATGGAGTATCATTAAACGGCGCAGATAAGTTGTCAATAATCATCATCATCATCTAACTATTGCATTTTTGTCTTATTATTTAATCCAATAAAGTTTCATTTATTTACCTACCTGGTATCATCCAACTAACTTAAGCCAATATTTTTATCAACAGTTTTGGCGCGACTGGACTCGTATCAGCGTGATGCGTATGCAACACGGGTCACAAATTTTATATATTAATAATGCAGATTAGAAGAATTCTTGGCAAAATCACATGACGTGAAAATACCTAACATCAGTCTTTCTGAACATATTTCATTAACAACACGTGTAGTCAACATACATTATACTAGTATTTGAAAGTGAAACTAAGTCAATAATAATAAACAATTAGTATACCTAAATACGTAATTCAGCCCTTATTTTGTGTGGGTGTACAAAAATAATAAAATTGCCCTTAATATTTATGCAGTAGTGAGTTTCGCCAGAAGAGTATTTTTCGGCAAAAATATCTCCACAACCTTACTAAATAATATGTTTTGTAAAAAATAAAACAGATACATTGAACCTTCCCTAGTGCATTACCGTAATAGATCTTTCGTATCTCGTTTAGATATCTGAGAAAAAAAGTGATATATACCTTTGGTTTAAAAAAAAAATGTTTTAGACAAGAAATTCTTCGTGACGATAACATATATAAAAATCTTATTGTGTTTTTTTTTACGCGCGACAAGTTTTAGAAGTACACACTCTCTTAAACTGTAAAAGTATAATTTCCAGGTTTCTAATAATTTATTTTTATTTATTTATTTTTCAATAACATACGACTTTTTAGGCCATTAGTACAAAATATATCAAACAACAATAAAAAGTAAATCAAAACATAAACTAAAAATATTGCAACACATATAATATGTGCATCCAAAACCTGTAACGAAGTGGGTACATATAATCAAATTGAGAAATAAGTGAGCGAAACTCAAACATATAATCACATCATATTTATACAAAATAGGACACACAACGCAAATATCAAATCACCCATAAAATATAAAATAAATTAGTCAATAAGCATACAAAATATATATAATAGTCAATCATGGTGTACTTGAATGAAGGATTCGTCGGTGACAGTGAAAATGAAAAAAGTGAAATTGATAACAACAACATGGTGAAGAATGTGATGCAAATATGCGAAGCTGGAAAACCTGCGGACGTTGAAGATAGTGCTGGCTTGGTACCATTGAAACCAAGTGTGAAGTGGGGTATCCTGAAGAACGTGGTGATACTCAGTTTGGCATTTATGATTCATTTCACCGCTTTTCACGTAATTCTACCCTTTTTCCTTATTAGGCATAAGAAGTAATATACTCGTATAGGTAACAATTTTATTGCACAAATTTAGTACCGCGTCAGAGGCGGTCTATGGGACAATACAATAATATGAATATTCCATGGTTGGCGCACCAGTTGGTTGGAGCGCGGACTTCTAATCAGGAGGTGTCGGGCTCGAATCTCAGTGCTAATGATGTAATCTGCACTTCACAACGCAAGCTGTAGGTGTGATGTGTGCAAGAAAGTATTTGGATTTTTGTATACTGTATAGTATACCTACAATCCTAATTTAAAAAACAACGTTCATCAGCAACAATTTTGAATGTCTTAATTTAGATTCTGAGGCCGTCGAATCGTGTTGGAGTATACATTCCATCGTATACATCCTTTGGTTCGGTAATGCATTCCAGCACACCTATCTCTGGTTACAGAGTGGATGAATGAATAATGATTATATTTGTACTTTTTGTAAGGCATCGGATTTTCCATACGTCGTAGTTGAGTTTATTATAATATCTGATTATCTGAAAGAGATATAGAGGTAGGTACCAGGATGGTCATTTTCAACAGTCAATCATAAATCTAGCAGCAAGTCCATCCATCGCTGTACATCTGTTGAGATGACTACCTAGTACCTACTTACAATATATTTCGAATAGTACCCACTCACCTCTCGCAACATCGCCGTAAACACTTTTTTATAATAAGAAATTGTTTTTGTTGAATGATTTTTTTTAAATTGGTGTAAAATAATATTTACTTAAAAAAATGACCTTTTATTTTGTTGACAAATATTTTTCGGTAGGAACGTTTTTCAATCTCTCATAAAAGTTATGGATATTTCCTCTGGGATATTTTTTTTGAAATCACCTAAGGCAAATAAATACCCTACCTCCAATTACTCTTACCATCATCCGTTTTTACCTGGAGTCGACCCTGGTTTCAACACGGAATAAATGTACTTTCATGAAAGGGTTACTTGTCAAAATTGAAATAGGTATTATCCGAAACTTTTTTTTTTGTGAAGTTCGAGTAATAAATTAGGATTAGATACAGGCTTTTACGATCACCTTATATATACCACGACGTGGTGATTTCAATTAAGTTTAAGTAACTATAAAAATAAAAGTGTCTTCTTAGATTATTGGAAGAGGAAAAGGGTTTCACGTCTTAATCCATATTACCACAATGTGACTTGTGTGAGAACCTACATAGTATTGGTGATACCATCGGGTCAATTACCACAATTTGTGGCGACAACCGGCGACAAATTGCATATATTATATTTTATTAAGTATGTATATCAAAAATGTACGACAGGACACAAATACCTAAGTTGTGAACATTCCCTTAATATAGTAAATGTTGAAGGTTTTCACGGTGTGCGATTGACATTGTTTCTTGGTTTTTTGGGTGAACCGTGTGTAGATAAACTTGATCGACGTTTCGACACTCCTGCTGGTGTCAACAGAGGAAGACAGAAGTTTATCTACACACCCGAAAAACCAAGAAGCTATTCCCTTAATATGTGCCTACCCCACAAGAGACCCAGCGTATGGGGATATAATGGGATAGATATAATAATACTGACTACGCGTCTACTCACCTGGCTCATATAAACAAAATACAGTCTTTCATTCTTTTCTAATCTATTTTTTGAAGGTAGATTTAGTATGTAGCTAGGTATTCTCCAATATTGTGAAAAGCTAAGTACCTACTAGCAGACTTTAAGCATCCACTCCCAAATATTAAAATATGTTCACAAAGTTTTTGTGTTAGGTACTACACTGATGGAAATTTATGATTTTTGTATGTAGATCTCTTAAGACCTTTCACCTTTTTATGCTCATGGCCATTAGCCAACCAAACATAACATTTCGGATAAAAAATATTAAAATATTACTATCGCGTCATTATGTATTATTATTGATGTCACATTACCGTCATAACTTTGGGTAAAATGAGTTTGATAAAATATTGAAACGTAGCTAATAATTCAGGACGCAATACTATAGTAGGAGGAGTTCATATCATATGAGTGAATTTAAACACGAAAAAATTACACTCGAAAGAAACGACATATGATAATGTTTTGCTCTTTACGAATTTATTAATAATTACACGCTCGAAATCAATTCAATATTCTTGAAATTATGCAAAAGTGAGACGAAATTAATTACACATGGCGACATTTACAGCTGGGTTAGATTATTATACCTGGACCAAATTACACATGGGTGAAATTACAAATCAGTAAAATTCACCGTACATTGTACAATATCCAAATAAAATCGTTTAATTAGGTACGGTAAGCTAAAATTACGCAATAGTTAAAATTATTTCGAACATAAGTTTTGCTGCGAAACGGTTTTATGCGGATGCATGAAGAAAACCTGGTTAATAAGCGTACGTTTCACAGCAATTAATTTTTTTAATTATGCACTTCATTAAGATATTCTAAGCCTTGAATTACCTATCATAAATGAAACCTTTAGTCAAAATGCGTACTTGTTTCCTGCATTGTTCATTATTGTACAATTTTTCCCACCTAATAATTTCACGTAGTTCCGTCAACTCAAATTATGAAATTGCATTTGGTAAATTTTTACCTGTATGTATCATGTAATTATATCGTATTGGTAATCGGTAATATATCTTTGGGCTTTTATTTTCATCGTTATAATATTATTATACTTTGAAATTCTGTCGACTCAAGTCATCTGCGATGATCACCTCTCACGGTAATAATAATATCTAATTTCCGGGCATCCGTTTACAACATTTTATTAAATTATCAAAGATCAATATTTTTATAAGTTATTCCGATAACTTTCCCTCTTAAGTTTTCTTCTGAATTAGCGTCATATTATTTTTAGAATAAATATTCAACTCCCTGTAAAATCTTATCTAATGTTTAGATAACTTTTTTATTCTAAATAAAAATGTTTTCTTTCATACAAGATATAACCACTGGATAAAGTTTGGGATAAAAATATCTACTTGCATGTCAAGTACCCATTTCTTGTTGAAATTGCTGGACGTCAGACAGAAATAATACGAGTATATACAACTACCTATATAAAAATATGACACTTGTCCCTATATTTCTTCTTATTCTTCCTTCTCTTACTATATTCTTATTCATTTCCGATCCCAAGACGAAGATATCCAACTCTCCTTCCTTGCCTCGAGTTGTCTTATTTAATAACGATTTGCAAAAATAAATATTTCTACAACTTTGCAAATCAATTTATCCAATCCAGGCTCCCTCACATTGTGCTGCATGGTCAAACCCAAAGTAGGCGACCCCCAGGCAGACCGCCAAAGAAATGGATTAACACCTGGGATTCGATCTCGCAGGAGGATAACCTCTCCTAAATAACAGGACATCAGGACTACATTAAGATTAACTGAGAAATAGAAGAAGAATTTATCCATGTATTTTTTTAAGATACAAGTTAAAATATTTACCAGCAATATATTTACCAGTATATTTTGCTTGCTTTGTGATGTCATTGTAGCTATTACCTAAGTATGGCTATAATCATTTGTCCACATAGAGTAAACCTTGTGTAAATTATATAGTTTTCTCTTAAGTTTGTTCAGATAATTGCTTTCAAAATATTTACGTGTCCTCCAAAAAGAAATTTGGACACGCTCTTATAGGTATTTGTAAAAAAAAAATATCTTGTGTATTCGATTAGTTGGTTTACCACTTCCAGGCAATGTAATCCGAAACTTCACGGCCCGAATAAAGACTACAAAAATATTAAGTAACTTTCGGAAAATAGAGCTTCACCTTCTTGATAAATATACGATCTATTGATAGATTGAGTTACGGAATCCCAAATACCTGACGCACAAAAAGGATTATATTTCCAAATAGTCTGATTTCACAATATTATGAAATCGTACTATCATCTTCTAGAATAGAATTCGTAAGAATTTCTTCCTAACGGGCATACTTTCCTTTCTATGCTCTTATCTTCATAGAAATTGAATAGAAAAAGTGACATCATTATTTGAGAATTTAATAATATTAAACTTGCTTTGGGGGAACTCTCCAGGAATTACGCTTCAAAGAATACAGACAACAAAAAATCACAAATCATTGTCAAAAAAACAGACTTGTATCAAGTTAAAGGGTGGTTAAAGGAACTTGTCAAATGATCAAGTGGGTTAGACTTACTAGTTCCATTTTTCCTACTGATCTGATCTTTGATCTGAAAGATGACGTGAAGTGAAGCTTATTTATGTTTCAGGGTGCAGCCAATCTCCAGAGTACAATTAACATAGAAGATGGATTGGGGACCTCATCACTTGCAGCAATATACGCTTCACTCATTCTGTCCAACTTGTTCCTCCCAGTAGTAATGATAAAGTAAGTTTGATACAATCCTATACTTTTGTGCACAAGAAGTAAAAAAACTTGTAAAAACTATTTCTAAAAGATACAATTGAAAACAACACCTAAAACACGTTGTTTCTTCATAAACTTGGACGGTCATGCCTCGTATCTTTTTAGTTTTTTGCCCATTACTTTGGCATATTGTAGAAACAAAAATTGAAGGATACAGATACTGATATTATGTTCACGTTCTACTCACCAACGTATGAGTTTTTTCTTACATACTACTTACTTTTTCTTACAAGTAAAAAATCCACGTCCTTTTCACCTATGTGCAGTTCACTCTAAGTTAAAAAAAAAAACTTGTTTCGTGAAGTGGAATTAGTCGGCATCTTCACCACCTCGCAATTTAGATTTACATTAGACACAAGTCTAAAACTTTAAAATTATAAAAATAAATTATTTTAGTCAATACCTGTACATTTATTTAGTAACAGAATTCAACTATCCCATTGCGTCTTCAATACTGTTTATCGTTTTGATTGTAAATTCAAAAATTTCAGAGCTGCATTAGGAAGAAAGGGTTAGGATTTTAGTATTCATACTCAATTCTCATATTCCATTTTACATGTAAATTTCTGGAATCGGGTCAAGCTATTTACGTTTTATTATTGGGCTATAAAAGGCAATGTTTTCCTGAAATAATATATCAATATGTACTTTACTGTACACACACATATCTTTTATTTATATTTAAGATCGATTTATTATGTTTTCGGTTGATCATAAATTTCGGTGCTGCATATTTTGTTATTTTCCCTTTTAAATTTATGGTTGCGAATTTTCCCCAAACAAACATAGATTTTCTAGTCATTTGGATAAAAAATATACCGAAGCCCAGTTTTATACGCGCCTTCAAAAAATACCTATTTATTTTGTTTTTCTGATTCCAATAATAATGTCAGTATTGGTTTATTCTGAAATGCTACCAAATTATCAATAAGGTCAACGACAAATAGAGATACCTCTAAAAATTCAATTGTCGAGCTATACTCTTTTCTACTAGTCTCTGAGTTTCTTTGTTTATCCTTCGACGACTACTTCGTACTTAAGTAATCATTTATCATATATATGCCCAATCCCACCAACTTTAACCTAAGAAGGAGACCCCTAAGAAATTTCCATACAAAAACAGAGATAATATTCTATTTATTGACACGCAGGCCTACCAACCACACCCTAATTCCATACGGTGTGGCGTGTCAATAAATAGAATATTATCTCTGTTTTTGTATGGAAATTTCTTAGGGGTCTCCTTCTTAGGTTAAAGTTGGTGGGATTGGGCAATAGTCTACCTATCTATATATGTTCTGAACTTTGTTATTATTTTAACCTTCGCATTTGGGTAGGTATTGTGAACAACATCCGCTCGAAGACTTACCCCCGTTTTCACCAACTTTTACCTAAGAAGGAGACCCCTAAGAAATTTCCATACAAAAACAGAGATAATATTCTATTTTTTGACACGCAGGCCTACCAACCACACCCAAATTCCATACAAAATGCAACACTCAACTCACCTACGTTAGGTGCCCAAATATCTCTGCCCAGGCTAGGTGAGTTGCGTGTTGCATTTTGTATGGAATTAGGGTGTGGTTGGTAGGCCTGCGTGTCAAAAAATAGAATATTATCTCTGTTTTTGTATGGAAATTTCTTAGGGGTTTCCTTCTTAGGTAAAAGTTGGTGAAAACGGGGGTTACTCTTCAATACCATTTATTCTTCTTCCTTTCTCTTAAGACATCGACATAAGCTGTAATGCTTTAAAACAACAAGAACTCCAAATTATTAACTGATAAATCTGCAGTTTCTCAAGCACTCACGTACCTGATGTGTAAAAGTAGTAATATAGGTGAGAGGAAGATACCTAAATCATTTAGGTATTACTGGCTTTTCATGTCTGCATCTCGCAGATGGCATATGTTGAGAATTTTCTCAACGAAAGGCGGCAGATATCAACATTCACATAATAACTTATGCGAACTCCCTTGGGGAGGGGAGCAGGATGGATGTTCCGACGCTTACGAGTCGGCTTTGGCTGGCTTAAGTGATCACTTTATGCCCAGGGCAACGTTCACCCATTCCACCACATCCTGCTACCAAAATGAAATTTTTTGGCCGTTGAGTATATAATACTCAACAACCTATTTCATATGCACCCAATTTCAGATACTACCGCCATCCGTTGAGGAGCGGTGTAACCTTTAGCAACCTATATTATAGTGAGATTTACCCACTTCTATAGGCGCCGGGAGCATTACAGCTTCCACCTTTTTGGTTACTGTGACCAGTGGAATTATGAGAGGAAGATACCTAAATCATTTAGGTATTACTGGCTTTTCATGTCTGCATCTCGCAGATGGCATATGTTGAGAATTTTCTCAACGAAAGGCGGCAGATATCAACATTCACATAATAACTTATGCGAACTCCCTTGGGGAGGGGAGCAGGATGGATGTTCCGACGCTTACGAGTCGGCTTTGGCTGGCTTAAGTGATCACTTTATGCCCAGGGCAACGTTCACCCATTCCACCACATCCTGCTACCAAAATGAAATTTTTTGGCCGTTGAGTATATAATACTCAACAACCTATTTCATATGCACCCAATTTCAGATACTACCGCCATCCGTTGAGGAGCGGTGTAACCTTTAGCAACCTATATTATAGTGAGATTTACCCACTTCTATAGGCGCCGGGAGCATTACAGCTTCCACCTTTTTGGTTACTGTGACCAGTGGAATTATGAGAGGAAGATACCTAAATCATTTAGGTATTACTGGCTTTTCATGTCTGCATCTCGCAGATGGCATTATGTTGAGAATTTTCTCAACGAAAGGCGGCAGATATCAACATTCACATAATAACTTATGCGAACTTCCTGGGGAGGGGAGCAGGATGGATGTTCCGACGCTTACGAGTCGGCTTTGGTAGCAGGATGTGGTGGAATGGGTGAACGTTGCCCTGGGCATAAAGTGATCACTTAAGCCAGCCAAAGCCGACTCGTAAGCGTCGGAACATCCATCCTGCTCCCCTCCCCAAGGGAGTTCGCATAAGTTATTATGTGAATGTTGAGAAAATAGTAATATAGGTATTTTTAATTTCAGTTTTCTGGGGGTCAAATGGACAATAGCATTATCCTTCATTGCCTACATGCCCTTCATAGGAGCACAATTCTACCCTAAGTTTTACACCATGATACCTGCAGGAATTCTTGTTGGTCTTGGAGGTGGTCCGCTGTGGTGTGCCAAATGTACATATTTAACTGTGGTAAGAGCTATTTATTATTTTGTTTTTCAAAGGTATCTTTATAAGCAAGTATAACTGTTAACCATAATAATTTTCCATAATTTCAAACGCTCTTTTGTCACACTTAGGGTGGCTTCCCATGGACCGTTATATTACGGACCGACGCAGAATTTTGTACACCTAGACTTTGTACAGAAAATACTTCCATTGTTTGCAATAATTCCAGGTAGCAGTGCCGTATTCAAAGTTGACCGGAGTCCCAGCTGAAGTTTTGGTTGTGAGGTTCTTCGGCTTGTTCTTCATGCTTTTCCAGTGTTCGCAAATATGGGGCAATCTGATATCTTCATTGGGTAAGTCCTGATTTAATCTGATACTTTTACAACTAAACGTGGCATTTTATCATCACACCATATACTCGTAAGATCGTATTCGTTCATGAACTTTTGTGATGATCATATTTTGTCGGAGTGGATAGTCCTCGTCGAAGAAAAATTCAATACTCTATTTTGTCTTTCTTTATTGTCAAACACTCTTAACCTTTTATTAAGTCTTGAGCAAATACTCAGTTACTACGAATCGCACTGTGGGCTTCTAATTGTGTTTCTAAAATGGAGAGATTACACCTATTCCTAAAAACATATAGAAACGTGAAGCCTTTTACATTGTATGGTAAAATAGTCGTGACCTTTATACCCTAAACTCAAACACCCTAACTTATAACCAATCAGATCTTTATATACCTATAGTTCTATTTACGCATTGTAAAGAAGTATATATCTATGTTATCTAGATACCTATATGTAGATAAATATTAATGACAAAATAAATAAATATGTATACTGTATATTTAATATTATAATACAATAAACACTTGCCAAATAAAATAAAATAAAAGTAAATATTTGTAGAACTTTTTCTCTTAATGCTTTATGATGGATTATGGAAGGAGACTTAATTACGCTTGAACCTATGTATTTGTTTTTCTGTATAAATATTGTTAAAGTGTAAGATATGAAGTAAATAAAAACTGACATTTAGAATGGAAGGAAAACCCTATAACATATATTGTTGAAAAACAGCTGTTGTTTCTGTAAAGTTATTCGAGGCACTAAAAATTCACTTAATGAGTGGAGCCCACTGTAAAAACAACCCGGAAATTTCACAGAAGAAAGGTAATACAAAAATGTATTCTGATGAACCCTTATATAGAGATATTGAAAAAGTCCAACTTTTTTTACGGGTTGGAGCTAGTGTTCGAATAATAAAAACGAGTAACAAGGGTTTGTTGATCGGAAAATCTTAAATGGTGACAACCATAGACTTAATAAAATACTGAAGTGTGAAAGAAACTTACAATGTCACAAAGTAAGGTTATCTTTGACATTGAAAAGGCGACCTTTATTATATTATCAGACAAAAGTATCTAAGAATTCAAAAGGAAACTGACAAAATAAACGAAAATATAGCGCCATATAATATATTTCAACAAACGACTACCAAACCGCACCTTCAGGGAGATAGGAACTACACAATACTGTACTGTAATATATGTGAAGAAAACAAGACAACAATAGTTCATGAGAGTCCTATAAAACATTGCTTCCCTCTGTTGTAAAATATCGCAAAACTTTTTCACATAAAATATACCTGTAGGTCATTCTGCAAATAATATTAGTTTTCGCCTATTGAAACAAACCAAAATATTTACAAATTTAGGGCTTGGCATCAGGAATGACGTCACAGTCATTCCCACGGCATCAAGGATCAAAATCGCGTGAACAATCGCATGATAAAATGGTAAAAAAGCATTTTTTTCCAATTTTTGGGGTTAATTTTGCGTCTATCAAAAAACTTTTACGGTTATTCCCTAGATTTTAATGCGTATTATCAGTAAAAACAAAATTACTCCGCGACTTTTGGGAAACGAGTTTCCGTCTTTCGGAAAAAAAGATCAGAGGTGTTTTTCAATTTTTTTTTGAGTTATCTATACAAGATATATAAAATCTTTTACGGATTCCCTAGATAAATGTTCAATGCATCTATCCTATTTTGTTTTAAAGCATATTATTTTGTAACGGTTGTCGAGATATAAGATCTCCCGTTTTTAGAAATTTTTGAAATGTCTATGAGGAATCTTAAGTTGTGAAGTGGAACGATTTGGCACCGGAGATCGAACTCGCACCTACATTCTACCTGCTTGACAGGTTCGCGAATTCCCGACCCAGCTACCGCCCAACTGTCTCAGGTGAGACTATAGATAGAAGTATGCTACTTAAATAAAGAATACGTCATATTTCATCTACAAATTATTTTCTGATTATAGGTATTGAAATAAAAATATTGTTATTTAGTACACACATCCGATTTTCTTCCATAGGGCTCTTAATATGTAATTTAGGTAACATTGTCCTTACTTGTAAATGTATTTTAAAATGAATTTACGTCAAAATTACGCTCGTTAAATAATACACCTACCTGTTATAATTTAATCTATTGTGTTCTTTGAAATATTGCATAAAATGCACTTAGATCTCATCCCTATGTTTCAGTACAATGTAACATTTTATTAATGAAAAGTGGAGCAGCATTCTGACAACTGCTTTCGAGAAACAAATTTGAAAGTGGAATCTCAGGGGACGCTTGAAATATGTAGTTTTGACACTTAAGAGTGTGCATACCGACATTTCAAAAATTTCTAAAAACGGGAGACCTTCTATCTCGACAACCGTTACTTAATATGATTTGGAACGAAATAGGGTAGATGCATTGAACCTTTATCTAGGGAATAACCGTAAAATATTTTTTATATCTTGTATAGATTTCTCAAGATAAATTTTGAAAAACACCTCTGATTTTTTTTCCGAAAGACGGAAACTCGTTTCCCGAAAGTCGCGGAATAAAATTTTATTTTTGTACTGATAATATGCATTAAAATCTAAGGAATAACCGTAAAAGTTTTTTGATAGACGCAAAATTAACTCCAAAAAATGGAAAAAAGGCAATTTTTCCCATTTTATCATGCGATTGTCACGCAATTTTGAACCTTAATGCCGTGGGAAAAGACTGTGACGTCATTCCTGGTGCTATGTCCTTAAGCTTATTGTGCATTATATTTTAAAGCTTTGAAAGAGGTTGTAATGAAAGCTGCAAAGAATCTCGTTTATCAGATATACTGGAATAAAGTTTCAACCGTTATTTCACAACCTCTTAGTTTCAGCTTGTCCACCTCTAATCCTATTGCAATCAGATCTCTTTGCAATTTAATTGTCCAAAGCATAAAGGATTCTTTAGAAGAAAATATTTAAGCTCCTTTGTACGAGATTAAAGTTCACACACTTCGTTAACCTCCAACATTTGATAATTGTTTTATGCATAGTAAAGTTATCTCTTCAGCTCCTAAATAAAAGTTCTCTTTGTCTTTACCTGCAAGAGATGCGATCTGTTAGGAGAGAACATTAAGTATTAAGTGGATGTTGGAACTGAGCATGTCGCTAAATCGCCCATCTTCATTTTTTATATCTTATTCCATCACGTCCTTTTCCAAAGTCGAAAACGAAATACTTATCAAAATTGTGATGAACTTAATAATGAGTTTTTTTTTTTTTATATCTTCTATTTCCCGATCTCCGGAATTCTCGGGACACTTCGACATCTCACATCTTTTTTCAGTTAATACATTTTCCACAGATTCTGAATATCATCTAAGTTTTTTGTGAGTTTTTATACAGAAACAAAGAATTCGTTGGTTTCACCAATATTGGAATATACCGTGATGCTATACATATTATAATAATAGGTATTAGTGTGGAACATTGAAAACGGTGTATTTTCTTTTGGTCGATCCAATTTTGGTATAATTACCGAGAAGATAGAATACAGGATTGCAAGTCTTGGAATTAACAAACTTTTAATTACCTGATAAATTCTTGGCAATAAAATAGCCACAATGTCGACTGGTTGGTCAATGCAGTATGCAATTTGGAAACCACAAGTTCCTTGTGCTTATTTCACAGAGGGCACTTATTAACAAGCTAGCGAAATAGAGAGTAAACCGTTTAAACAGTATTGCTTTCTTAGAAACGATAAATACTGTAACATCAGCTCAACAAATAAAATGTATCTTATCAGAGTTAACTGAAAGATATATTTTTAACATACGTTAACTTTACTGTTCTGGCTAGTTTTAGGTACATATAACTTCTTAGAATAAAAGTAAAAATAAAGAAACAACACTTCTCACATATAAAGTGGCTTAACGTTACATTAGTTGTACGCTATTTCATATCCTAATGTTCAATGTTGTAATATAAAATATAAAAAATATAAGCAACATTTGGTCCAAAACTGTAGCTGAGAACTCGTAAATTTAGACAAAATGTGTAAGTGTCAGAGTGTTACAATATTCTATGTACCATTTGTAGGAACTGAAATACTGGACCCATTTGTACCCACTATATAGTGTCAGCACACAATCGCATAGGAACAAAAGTACAATAAACCTAATGGTGAAAATACAAAAGAATAAAATTCTAAATTATTGTTTTACGAGTAGGTACCTATTTAGGTAAATTAACATATCATTTCACATTAGAAGCCAAAAACTGAATCTTCGTTTTGAGATTATGACCAGATATGGGATCGGTTGTTGAATGTTGGGGTAATTGTAAAAATACAAACTTTAAAAGATCTTGTCAGTTCAAAACTTCGTGTCACTTGTGGGAAAGGAATATCGTCGAAAGAATAATGCGCTTAATAATGATCTAGGAAAATTTAGAAAAAAACTTAAAGTGCTTATCAGCTTGGAAGAGAGTTGTCCTAGATCACTTCTCAAATTCTCAAATCCAACCGCATCCAATAATTCTCACAGTCAATCTGTCCTTATCCATCCTGCTGATATTACAATATTGCCAATCTTACATAAAATCAACATTAAAGCGCGTGAAACAATAATCTAAAAATCATTTTTGAGCAATTTGGGTTGAATTGAGCGATTCAATAGAATAATAGCATTTTAAAATAAAAATAGCGAATAAATACAACAAACTACGTACAGACTCTACAGTATTAGAATCATGTTAGAATCTAATTGTTACTGTTATTATTTTGTATAATAACATCAGTACTGATTGCATTTTATAGATGATACTTTTGTCGCCGCCAGTTTAAGTTGCAAATAAGATAGTTATAGAGTTGAAGTACCTACTCGTAGATACATAGTTACTTTTATATCTTATTATATTATTACTTTTCGCCTTGGCTTGGCTGATGACACCTACGCTAGAGACTTATAGGACATACCTACCTCGATGATAGTACTCGTTACTATCTTGGAGTTTCTCCATTTTCAATAGCACACCAGAGAGCAATAATAACGAACATCGCTCCTCTGGATCTTCGACGTACAGACAGGCAGCCTTATAAAATATTGCATTGTAGAACTTTCAAAGATTCACATTCTTTGAAGAAAATAAAGTTCTTGTTGATAATTTTCAATTGAACTTAGAGTTTAAACTCTGTGGAAATTAATCTTGTTAATTAAATATGTTGCACTTTAACTTCCCGTCTTTATACGAGCGTTCTACTATCGTCATAAATGATACATATTAGGTATACGTAATGTAGTACTCCTACAAAAGTGTAGAAGAATTGAATGAATTGAATGAATGAATGAAGATTTATTTCCCATATATACATATACATATACACACTCATAATATATAAATACAAACTATAAATACAATTAAGGATGGACATTGCCGTATGTAGTGGATGTACATTGTACACTCCTCGTGGTGTAGTGGATAAGATCCCTACTTTGCGAGACGAAGGTCTGGATTCGAATCCCAGCCGGGGTGAATGAAATGGCGAATGTTTCTCGAGTGTAAAGTGATAACTTAAGCCAGCCGGGGTCGTAAGTCCGACAATGTCAATCCTTAATATTATTCTACACTGTTGTAGGAATACTATACGTTGTGTATACTACGGAATGTAGGAAAAATCCAACGCTTTACAAAAATAAATTTGTAAATCAAAATGATTCAAGTTTAGGTAGGTATATGTTTTATAAGTTCGTGTTTTATACATAGAAAGCAATGATCCATGATGCACCTACATAGGTTTCTATAAATGTAAACTTTGTTATTTATTGGCCATACTATTTCCATTGCTCTTTCAGAACGTTACCGACTTATGCTAGAAGAGTGCATTTGGCCAGGAAAATTACCAGTGGCGATGCCAGAAGAGTTGCAGCCACAACAAAGAGAATCGTAATAATTCTATTTCTCCGATGTTCCATACCAATTATTATTTTATTTTATTTCCTTGTAGGTTTATTTCCAATTCATTGATTTAAATTGCTTCATTTTATGAAATGCGGTAATATTCAATACCTACTCTCAATAAATTATTTTCATAATTTATTAGTATTAATTCAATACTTACCTGTAACCAGAGTTATTTAACCAACATAAAATTTTATTCATCGCATAGAGAGTTTCTTTTTCCATAAAATTGTTTCAACCGTATTTCGTCCATGACCATTTTGTCTCGCGTTGTAGGAGTATGTTAGAGAGACATAATATTCGGAATGTAGCTACCTAGTAAATTTTGATTTTTTTCTTTATCATTTTGTTTTTTTTTCTAATCAATGGGGTTTTTGATAGCATACAAGCTACGAATTCACTGTACATCGTTTTTATCACAACGCGATCAGAGAATCACAAGAGTTACTGGGGTACGCCTTCTTCTTCTTTATCAGTACCCTCCACTGCTGGATATAGGCCTCTTCCATCTGTATGCACTCGTCTCTGTTCTGATCCTTCCGCATCCTGGTTCCTCCAGCGATTTGGACAATGTCATCAGTCCATCTCTTTGGTGGCTTTCCGACGCTTCTTCTATCTGTCCAAGGCCTCCACTTCAATATTGGTGGCGCCCATCTGGTGTCAACCTGCCTAGCCATATGTCCTGCCCATTGCCACATGAGTTTTGACACACGGCTCATGATGTCGGCAACTTTGGTTCTCCGTCTAATTTCTTCGTTTCTTAACCTATCTCGGAGACTAACACCAAGCATCTGCCGTTCCATGAACCTTTGTGTGCATTTCAGTTTTTGTATACTTACTTTTTACTGTAAGGGTTGTTGCCTCTAGTCCGTACGCCTACTTGCTAATAATTTGCTAAATTCACTTCAAGATGTTGCAAATGATGTCGCCTGGAAATTCGATTTAATACTCAATTTTAGATTGTCGTTTTGCACACTGGAAACTTAAACCAATGTTGTATTACATATTTGATATGAATAAACATTATTTATAGGTATTCCAGTGTTTAGTATATTATATGTTTCATATGTAGCACGCTATAACAAATCTGCATTAAGTATTTCCGCGAGAGTTGGTGGTGAATTCATTTGGCCAAATTTATGTAACTACTCGAAACTTCAATTAAACTTACATACTGTTTGCCGCAGATATTAATCAATTGAATTTACTGTTGGTGGCAAAGATTGAATTGCTTTGTGTTGCTTGAATGCATTTGCAAACGTTAATCGAATACATTTATTCACTAAAGTTAAAAAGCCTGCTATTCAAGCGACTGAATGATATACGATTAAAAGCATTTTTTAAAAATCTAATTAGATTTAAATCTAATGAAAAATAATATCCCTTGACAATCCAGTGCTTTGTGCGTACTCTTGATCCTTCAAGAAAATCCCGCAAAAATTAAGGGCCGTCAAATCAGGTGAATTCGGGTATATGTGTGCAAAAAGTGACAAATAAAAAAAAAATACTGAAAATGTATACTAATGCAGTAAGTCACTCCATTTGTACCACTCTGTAGGTATTATTCGTTTAATGTGAATAGTATGAAACGTTGCATTTTCACTGTAATAAAATATCTAAGTACTCTAGTAGATTTACTCTACCAGAAACGCAAGAGAAACAACAAAAGACGGCAGATGCATGTAAGGTTTTAATATTTTTCTTCTTCCGTCTTACGGTTTTTATTCTTAGCATAATATAACATGAATGTTGCAACTCGTTGTTCCTTTTATGTTCGTTCTAAATACTCTCTCCATATCATTCGTAATACTCTCATCTCATTTGAGCGCAGCAGCATCGTTCAGACTGCGGTCTCATAATCTACAAATAGAAATAAAACATTTACTTTTTGAACCAATCAAACAGTCTGGCTTTACGTAACTTAGAGAAGTTTTTTTTAGTGTTTGACGTACTGAACAGGCAGTTTAACTGAAAAAAAGGCAAAAACTTAAGAAGGTTTGACTCAATTAACAAAGCTGGTTTCCTAAAGTTTAAGAGAGATTGACTCAGTTGGATAGTTATGATATCTAAAAAAAAAACGAGAAATTAAATCTCTAAATTATTGGATTTATTAGGTGACATCACTAGATAAGGCTAGTGTTAACTAGTGAATTCTGTATCATAAGAGATAAACGGTTTTCTAATAACATTAAAACTTGCCAATTGTTTGAAGGTTGTTGCTTCCTAGAGGCAGTACAAGCAACCGCTTTGAGTTGAGTCCTTACAGATTATAATAGTAAGTATTTAAGGAAGCAACTTCTGTAATATCCTGCAGCCGTCGATGCTTTCTCTATATACAATGTGGAGGAGTTTTGAAACTTCATTTAAAATTTACTATTTGCATATAGATTCATCTCAATCCATTTCCTTGTTCTAAATATTTCGAGAACAATGTCAACAACAATAATTTTAACTCCATTATCGTATTATTATTTTAACATAAAGTACCTAAAATATCCCACTATTTTACCAATACACAATATAGGACCAACTGTATGACTTTCCGCACTCAAATAAAAGTAATTGAAATACGAACGTTACATTTTTGCTCAGCGTACACTTATTAAGAAATTTCACACATGGACCTGATATGTTATATTATAAGAATATTTCGTCCGGGTGCTTCCACCACAGGTGGTGCAAATAATTGATTATTTTACAAGGCCCTGAAAGCAAAATACATTTCATTAAAGAAAAATATTCCAAATGACACTATCAACCCCATGTTGAAAAAAGTATACTTATAACAATATTCGTGCAATGAGCCTTAGTTTGTGTTTTTCCAAATAAAGGCTCTTATACCTAACCGTTGTGCTTGTGGTTGTGACGTGATATATAATTGTGTATGCTAATACTGTACATACGTACGTACTTGAAGCAATGTTTGTCACTAAACGGCGCCAATAAGTGTCCGAATAATATTATCATTAACATGTATCAAAATAACTTGGATTAAAGCAAAAAAGTGATATAATTTCTATCTTCCGTATTGCGAATTGTTTAGATTCATCAGTCAGTACAAAAAATAATATCTTAATGGACCGTGTCCATGAAACATTCATTTGAGTTCTTGCCAAATAACTAAGAAAATAATATCACAATAGAGTCTCAGAAATCTGGAATTCAAAAAGAAA
Organism: Ceraclea dissimilis; assembly: GCA_963576895.1. Taxonomy (NCBI): domain Eukaryota; kingdom Metazoa; phylum Arthropoda; class Insecta; order Trichoptera; family Leptoceridae; genus Ceraclea; species Ceraclea dissimilis. Next base: position 5,256,216 of record OY756377.1, read on the forward strand.
AAGTGTTGAATCAAGGACACCTTCTTTATGTGTCCTTACGTATCCCCTCGATGAATACGATCACTTGGGAGAAAGATATTCTTAACATTCTACGATGGTTCCACATTTCAAAAGTCTCAAGCTTGTTCAATATTTTGACTTTTAGAGTCTATTTATTTATTTATTTATTTATTCAAGGTACACATACAGGCATTACTTATGAATTAATTACAATATTAGTATATACCACATGCAGTGTTCAAGTAACCCCCAGTTATTAGTGTACACAATTTATAGCTAATCGGTCAATAGTAATTACAAACAATCTAGTCTAGGCCTCAACACCGTAAAGTAAAACCGACCATACGTAAACTTTGAGCATTTTTGGTCTCATGTTTAGGTTCAAGGACTACAAGTTTCAAAAAACAAACCTTAAGTGATTTTTAAAAACTATTTTACGATAAATTAGTTATTGTAATAGAGAAATATTAAGTTTTTAAGTATAGTTATCTCCTTAATATTACATACCTTAATATATTATTACAGTAAAACCTGTCTAAAACGGAACCTGTATGAAAAGAAAACCTGCCATTCTGGAAAAAAATCTTCGGAACGGTCACGTTTTCTATACAAATTGACCTGTACAAAGCGATATAACGCGGGAATGGAACGTATTTTACAGAACAAAAGTATCAATATGTATGGAAAATAACCTTAATAAAGCGTAAGAAACAGTTAAAAAATATATATATATCTAAATTCCATTTACAAGCCAGTAGTCCAATCATCTAGCACCCATTGGTCTTTAGTAGTGCCGGATTAATGAGACTCTACTGTACTATTGTCCAATGAAGCGGTCAATAGCTTGATTTTTTTTTACATAAAATAGGAATGATAGAAAAGTATCTACTGTCGCCATTTTCTCGATAATAAGACAGCAGTGTTGAAAGAGGGTGTCACTATTTAGTATTAAAAAATAAAAGTAACTTAAACAAAGTTTTTCCTAAATATTTATTGTCAATTCAAGGTAGTATTATACAACTAATTTATTAAGTTCTATAAACTTATTGCCAACGTCCATCCGGTACGTGATCTGAACTTATTTCGCATATTGACATTTCAAAAATTTCTTAAAACGGGAGGCGATGACCATACTAAATACGCTTTGGAAAAATATACAGTATATCTTGTATAGATTTCTCAAAAAAATAATTAAAGACCTCTGATCTTTTTTCCGAAAGATAATGCATTGAAATCTCGAGAATGATGGTAAAAGTTTACTGACTGAACCAAAATTAACCGCATTTAAAAAAAAAACTCTATTTTTACCATTATATCATGAGATTGTTCATGCGATTTTGATCCTTAATGCCGCGAGAAAAGACCGTGACGTCATAGTTCATTTGCGAGTCTTCAGTATAATGAAAGAATAAGAGTTCTTCGGGTCGAAAACGTAATCATTTGAGCTCCCTACGTTTCCTTCACGAAGGTCAAAGAAAGAGGTGAAATAATAAATAAGGACTTTAAAAAAATACACCGAATATAAATTTCTCTCCTATTTGCATAGGAATATGTACATAAATTTACAAAAAGTTCACCATGACCATTTTTTCCTCGTCAATTAAATTAAAATATTGTATAATTTAGTTAGTCCCTTTGTTAATTAATTTTGAGAAAATTTAAACGTGGGCAGAGATTTTCATTACCTACTAACAATACACACTCAATACCTACATACACTAGAAGCTAATCTACCCACATAATAATATATGAAAAAAAATATATGGCCAACGACTTGGTTCCAAGAATGACGTCACGGTCATTTCCCACGGCATTAAGGTTCAAAACCGCGTGAACAATCGCATGATAGAATGGTAAAAATAGGTTTTTTTTTTTCATTTTTTGGGGTTAATTTTGCGTCTATCAAAACACTTTTACGGTTATTCCTTAGATTTTTATGCATATTATCATGGTCGTCGAAATATAAGGTCTCCCGTTTTTAGAAATTTTTGAAATGTCGGTATGCATACTCTTAATATAAAATATCAATTAATTAGGACGCAAACTTTAAATGCCGTATCGGATTATGAGCTTTCATATTTAGGTTCCAGGGAGACATT